>JASUAD010000006.1:28240000-30740000 GCA_037013555.1 Sextonia rubra
GTACAATTGGTATACATATATATATACGCTCGCACTCCGCAGCCGCCCACTTTCCCGTCTTCTTATTGAAGTGAGTGTCTTTGTAGAACGCAGGAAACTCAGGCAGCTGACCCTCATTGGCTTGCATCTGAGAGATTAGCAATTCTATATGTGAAATCAATGATAACAACGATTACACTAAAATATCACAAATAAAATATGACACGCACCGCATCAGTGGCCCTGACAGGGAGCGACCTGGAGCCGCATGCATGGTTGGTCTTTGCTGCCGTCGGTTCCCTTTGTTGGTCTCTGATTGTTTCTAGTTAAATCAATGAAATTATAGAATTATTAAAAAAATTAATACAAAAACTTACATGAGCATTAGAAGTATGAATTACCAAGAACTTCTCGGTTTTCCACTTCTTGTCGATGAGACCAATCCACTTATCTAATGACTGGCATCGCTTCGGTGGGTGGCTCCGGGCATACTCCTCTCCAAATTTGGCAACAAGTTGCTGATAATCCTTGTATAGCTTGTGGTTGTTGTCGCTAAGCCTCCGAGCACATTTTGTATTTGTGACTGTCTCAATAACGACCGGATCACCCTGCAAGTCAAACTTGCTCTGCAAAAAAATATATATATGCATTTTATGAAAATCATATTAAACAGTAAAAATGAACAATACTCGAATATTCTTCAGGATAGACATAAAAGCAATAACCTTCAGGGATGCGATGATCGGTGCTCTGGTATCCTTCGGAATGGCAGACCAACGCTCAGTAAATAGGTCTGCCAGATCGGTCTGAACTCGTACTCCTGCCTCGGATGCAAATTTGTTAGCATAACGCCCTACAGGAGCATAGAACTCTGTGGGGATGGGCACTGGGAGCTTGGCATTCTCTCCATGAATAAGCTCCGAAAGCTGTACACCTCGCGTCGGGCCACGGGTACGCCTACTAGCGGCTGAACCTATAAGTTAAAACATAACATCCATTTAGTCAATATAAAAAATCTATATCCATTATAGTAACAATGTACATCGATTTGGAAATGTACCTGCACTGCTTGTACTGCTCCCATCCCCCCTAGCCGAATTATCCACCAAAGTATTCTGTGTGGACCCGCCCCCTTCCTCAGCATGTGATGTGGAGGGCTCCCCTTCATCCCGGCCACGTCCGGATGCGCTTGTGCGGGTCATCGGACGCGGTGGCATCTCCGAGACCTAACAAAACATAATTGAGTATTAGTGCACATAACATGACATCGTTACTACACATATGCATATGTAATGAAACTAACAACAATAAATGATAAATAATTTCAAATATCTCGATACTTTTGCAAATCACTCCGATCGTCAAGATATTAAGCACACCTGACACACAAATTGGACATATTACCTCTTCTGATGGAGAGCTGGAATCATCATGATCTGATGGTATGTAAGCATCATCCCCATCTCTATTTCGCCTACCCTTATTCATCCCATGCCTTAACTTAGCAGAGGGCTCCCCCATGGAAAAAGCAATATGCCCCAACCCCAGGGCATCAAATCTCTTTTTGTTCTCCATAATTCTTTTTACCCTGACATTCTCGTATCTTGTTGTTACATGGCCAGGTTTGACATATCGTTTTCCACCCTTAGGCATTGTTTGTGATGCTATAAAGATTGAATTCACTTAGATTGTAAGACATGCTATGTATAATCATTGTAAAACATACATGGCATAATCATTTACCTCCACGTACGGAACGTAAATTCACAAAAAAAAAAAAACATATAACACAAATATATGAAATAGCAAACACATACATAATATCATCATCCATATCATCAGCATACATGGCATAGAAATTAATTTTGTCTTGTACAAAGCATGAAAAAAAAAACTACATATCATAATCAATATCATCATCCATATCATAAGCATCAACATGCTCCTCATCTTGTTCCTCATCTGTCCCATCTTCCATCCCAGATTCATCCGTATCAGCATCATCATCACCGATGTTATCCTGGCTCCTTGCCCGGATAATCATATCACCTGCAATGACCTCGCCTTGCACTCCATCCCTGTGATTAGGAACATCAATATCTTCATCGACCACTTGGATAGTCATGGTGTTGATTTCTTTTTGAAACACACCATCACCAAGCCCATATGAGCTACTGGGTTCCATATCACCCATCATTGGGAAATCATACAAGCCCCTAGTCTGGACACGTTGCACGACTCGCCAGTGCTCACCCAACTTAGTATCGTTAAGGTAAAACACTTGCTTCGCCTGACTAGGCAAGATGAAAGGGTCATTTTCATACCACCGACTCCTAATATCAATGCTTGTGCAGTGTGGTTCCTTTTGTATAGTTGCCCTTCTGCCGGTTACGTTACCAGTATTGTACCAGGCACACTCGAAAATCACAACCGTATGCCGACACATGTACTCGAGTTCCCAAACATTGCACAGGTGACCGTAGAACTCGTGCATCAACTCATCCCCGTGTGGTCCTTCGACAAGCACACCACTATTCTGGGTTGTACGGCGGTCGTCCAGGTCACGTGTGTGGAATCTCACACCATTAACTATACAACCAGAATATTTTTTCACCAACTGTTGTGGACCATTTGCTAATGACCATAGTTGATCATCTACCTCATGTGAACGGGCATGATGTAATGCATTAATCTACAAACACAGAAAGCATGAAGTACAGGTGACTTATGTTACTAAAAGGTAAATTAGTAAAAAAGAAAAATAAGTATTGCAAAGTTGTATATGCCTTACACGCTGCTTAAACCACTTGGGAAATTTCTGTTGTTGTATCTGGTTGATGTCATTTCCGAAAGGAACATGTAAGGCTCTTTTGTGTTCCCTAATCACAAAGTACAAGTGATGACTTAGCATTATACACTTATTAAGAAGCAAATTGATTGAATAACAAGAACCAATGGGCCAAATCACGTACTCTAGATATGGTTCCACCTCAGGGCTATTGAGTAGTAAGGACCAATGGGCCACATCCCGCATTGACTTTGATAAGTCGCCGTCCCGCGTGATTAGACCTATTGGACGGGCTGTCTCTGTGAAGACTACCAGACCCGGGGGCCGTTTGCCCCGATCTACATTCCGCTCAACTCGATTAAATACGGTTTCGATCCCATCAAGATACAATGAGCAAAAATTGATGCACTCTTTGACAATGTATGCTTCAGCGATCGATCCTTCCGGACGAGCTCGATTTGAAACGTATCCCTTAAGGGTTCCAAGAAACCTTCAAATAAACATCATACTAGTTTAGAGTTATGTTGCATGTACTCAAGAAAACTAAGAATGCAAAGCATAGCATTCAACCATACTCAAGTGGACCACGAGTTACCTTTCAATCGGATACATCCACCGATATTGCACCGGTCCTCCAAGCATAGCCTCACGGGGTAAGTGAACGGCAAGATGGACCATGACATCGAAGAAAGCCGGAGGAAAGATCTTCTCAAATTTGCATAGTATCCGGACTATCCCTTTCTCTAGCTGCTCTAGGTCGCTGAGTCGCTGAGTCTTCGAGCATAGATTCTTGAAGAAGTTGCCCAACTCAAACAACTCCGTGCCAATCTCCTTGTTCACATAACCACACATCCCAATTGGAAGCATCCGCTGTATAAGTACGTGACAGTCGTGGCTTTTGAGGCCCAACAATTTACCATTTCGCGTATTCACCGACTTTGATATGTTCCCTGCATATCCATCAGGGTACTTAACCGACTTCAAAAAATTATAGAAACCCTCTCTCTCCGCCAGTGACAACGAAAAACTTGCCCGAGGCTTCTCATAAGATCCGTCAGCATGCTGCTTCATATGCAACTCTTTTCTTATTCCCCAATCTTCTAAGTCCAATCGTGCATTATTTGTATCCTTATTCTTTTTATCGAGTCCCAAGTGAGTTCCGCACAAGCTTTCGCAGATATTCTTCTCTACATGCATGACATCAATGTTGTGCCTGAGTTTCTTCTTTTTCCAGTACGGCAACTCATACAATATGCTCACCTTTGTCCAGTTCAGTATATACATGTCACGGGGTCCCTTCTTGTTGTTTGGACACTTTCCTAACCTAATTTTTGGCATGCGCTCCGACTGATCTAGTACCTTCTGACCTGGTAACTCCAGCGATTTCACCCGGCGCTCACACTTCCCGTTGTAGGCCTTATAATTGTTCCGGCAAGGGTGGTTCTCTGGTAAGTAGCATCGATGGTTGAGGAACCCAATCTTATTTTTCAGATGTACCGAAACAGGGCTATCATTGCAGGTGGGACAAGCTAGATAACCTTTTGTACTCCACCCAGATAAGTCGCCATATGCTGGAAAATCATGTATGGTCCACATCACGGCGGCCCGCATCAGAAAAGTCTGTTCAGTCGAGGCATCGTATGTCAATGCACCGTTTTCCCACAAATCTTTCAATTCGTCCACCAAGGGTCTCAAGTAAACATCAAGCTCTCTCCCCGGTGGAATTGGTCCAGGAATAAGTAGAGACATCATGAAGAATGGCTCCTTCATACACATCCATGGTGGCAGGTTGTATGGCATGAGTATGACGGGCCACATGCTGTATGAGGTGCTCATATTCCCAAAAGGGTTAAAACCATCGGTTGCCAGGCCCAGCCTTACATTCCGAGGCTCTATGGCGAACTCTGGATGCTGTATGTCAAATTCCTTCCACTCCAAGCTATCGGACGGATGCTTTGACAAACCGTCATCCATGTGCTTCTGACCACTGTGCCATCTCATCCGCTCGGCTATCTTCCTTGACATGAACAGTCTCTGCAACCTCGGTAGCAATGGGAACCAACGCAGGACCTTATGAGCAATCTTCTTACCCCGACCATGATTGTGCTTATATCTTGACTCCTTGCATACCGGGCATGTATCTAGGCCTGCATTCTCTTTCCAAAACAAGGCACATTGATTATTACATACATCAATGGCCTTGTATCCCATGCCCAACTCACACAATATCTTCTTGGCTTCATAAGTTGACCTTGGGACCAAATTTTCTTTCGGTAACAGTTTCTGTAGCACGTCAAGCAACATGTTGAAAGACTTATTGCTCCATTTGTTCATCACCTTCACATTAAGCATTGTAATGACAAACTTCAACAGACTGAACTCCGTACACCCAGGATACAACTCACACTGGACATGCTCCAACAATTTGTGAAACTTTCGCACCTCATCCCTCTGCGTCGTATCAGCTGATTCCCCTGCCTCGTCACCATTAATATTTTCTGCTCTTATCCGGTCTTCCACCAAAGCATCAATACCACTCAATTCATCGTCCCCGTCATCTACCATTTCAATATCACCCTGAACATCCACCTTGTCCACCGATGTACGAGTTTCACCATGATACACCCAGTTAGTGTAAGATGGGATAATTCCATTCTGAATCAGATGACCTCCCACAATATTACCGGGATGCCGGTAAAAGTTCACACACTTCTTACAGGGGCACCTAATCTTTCCTTCCCGGTCGGCAACCCCCATTGCAAATTGAACAAATGCTTTCACCCCTTCCATATATCTCGAATTAATTCTACCAATAGCTGTCCCGGCCAGTGTCATCCAACTCTTATCCATGAGTACTGATCACCTGCAATATACAATTCAACCCAAACCGATATATTGCGACAATATATTATAATCCATGGAACCAAAAGAAGCCAATATTAGCTCTAATTTGGAAGCAACATGGATGGGTTCATGAGTTGGATAGTTTTAGAGTTGCAGGTGATTTAAGTATAGGAAATTAAGATGTGATGGTGGATGGAAAGATAACTGTAATTTTAAGCTTAACGCACTATCTTTATTCATAACTCACTAGATATCACACTATAAAGTTCCTTACTAAAAAACTACCAAACTAAACTATACAACATGCAGATAATCTGAGAAAACCAGATTATCAAATGATCAATTCCATTTATTGCAGATAAAATTAGTGTCATCTTACAGTCAAAACATGTAGTGGGTGGTGGCTTGTGTTAAATAGTTCAACAACCAACCCCATGCAAAAATGAAAGCAGGGGCAGGTTGATAACCAACTTTAGCCTTATCCCTCTTAATCAAAGCCACTGTTCTCAGAAAACAAGTCGAGATAAATGGTGATGTTCTTATAAATATAACTAAATAACAGCCATAGTTCATTGTTGAAGAAAGCAGTGGACCAATCTAAAGTGGGAAATCATGATGAGAAAGTAAAAGAAAAAGCCTGGTCAGGTTGAGTTCTATACTGGCTCTCGTTTATTCCATGTCAAAAATAAAAAATATATTTCTACTTAAAAACCACATGTGCTAAAGCATTTTTTCTTTTTTTTCCCTTTTTTTTTGTTTGCAAAAGAGAGTTAAATATCAGTGAAAAAAAGTGCAGAGCAGGTTGGAGCAACCAAAACCCAAATCTACCCTGAACTTGACTCCAGTTTGAAACCCATCCCACCTCAAACCTAACCAACCCACTGTCGAACCCAACCATAATAGGAGCAAGTTGGTGTGTGTCTGATTTAAAACCCAACTCATCGCGATCCATACTTATTGGTGTTAAAACTGCGACTCTCTAGTTATTCTTACTATTTAAAAAAATACTTGCGCCATGTTTTAAGTGATGCATTGGCAATTGCTAGGTTGCAAATGGCCTTTAGACTTCTTTTTTTCCCTCTCATTTTTCAAAATGTATCCATGCCCTGTTCCTGTTGTTGGAAATTGAGGACCAGAATTAGCTGATGTGATTAGCATTCAGAAGCCAAACCAGCAAAAACATTTAAAGTGGGAAAGAAGAAAGAAAGAAAAGCAAGCACTGTTTGATTTTCTACAGTAGATTTATCATCCAAGTCCAGAATTTAGTGTTACACAGTCGTACTCACCAAACTTGATGGGGCAAAGCTAAGAAGAAGATGGTGATAAGATAATGATGATCAGTAAAAAAAAAAAAAAGAAAAGAAAAAAAAAACTAATTTAAATTTCCTACATTGATATGTTTGTATCTTCTTATGCTGTAAACTACCCTTGTTCATAAAGTTAACCTTTCCAAATAAAAAAAACCCAACATACGATTTTTCTAGCAAACAAGTGATTTATAACTAATTTCTCTATCCATAGGATTATTCTAAGCCTTGACTGGAAATCTGTGATCTTGAACATGAAAACATTGACGGAATTCATGGAAGAGTAGTTCCCCACAATGCCTATAGTTTTCACTATTCTTCTGTATGGTCAAAGAAAACCAAACACATCCATCCTCAATACACGCCCACATAAACCACCTTTTCTCAATTAGTCAATTTCAATCATGCCAAGATCAAGGATGAAAGTTCAACACTACATGATGCCATTGTGAACTTATAACAACATTAACACTTTGACAAACATCCATGCCATTTGTGGTCTATGACACTATTCAATCCTTCTAACCTGAGAACCGCAGAAATGGTAGACCACTAACATGGTAAGATACATAATTGGGTCGGACCAGCACCAGGAGACATGTTAGGTGCCCGAAATTTTTTTTTAGCACAAGTGTCAGTAAGATATAAATCCATCAATATCATGCTTGGAGGGGAAATCAACCATCCAAGATGTGGAGAGACATCAGCAACAGAAGCAAGATGGAATGAATAGAGCGAGTTCTTACCAAAATGGCTGCCCACAAATGCAACTAACAAGGTTGCAGCCACCGTTCTTTTCTACAGGCTTGTGACAATTGGGGCAGGGCTTTGTGTTAACTGTAATCCAATCTAAATGTAAGTTCTGCTCTTCTACTTGAACTTACATCACACCATGCTTGAAAGCAACATGCATTCCCCTCCTCTCTTCTTGAAGAACTCATAAATAAACAATCCTTTTATTACCGCATTTTTCAAAAGACTAGATAGATCAAAATGGCAATGTCCACCTAAAAACAATAGTGGAACCTACATTTCAATTAGCTTCAAAATCCAAAAAACAGTCTCGATCAAGGACAGAACATATTTTTAGTGCAAACATCTAAAAAACCAAACCTTCATTTTTTCCACTACCTTCTCCATCCATGAGAAGCAACCTCAACTCCAAATTCTTATAAAAAAACAGAAAAGCAAGAGTCCTGAGTCCCCATAATTCAAAATCAATTAAATCCCTTCCTTCAAATGGATTCAAAAGCACAACCAAAGCCCTAATTCAACCAAAGCTTGTCCTCAATGATCCAGCCCTAATTTCCAAAAGGCGCCGAAGACACATAGAAAAGAATCAAACACTAAAATTGAGGCACTCAACATTCCAAAATGGGATATTCCATTTTGGAATTCCGAACTTCTCCTGCACATCAATCGGTCCTGTTTCTAAATGTTAAGAATCTAACTATGCATGAGGTAATGTTGAAATGCTTCAAAAATGGGAAAAATTACTTTCGGGCATTTCATCAAACACATCACAATCCAAACTAGAGGGAAATAAAAAACCGAGATTTAGGGCTTGAAACAGACCTGGATCTCTCGATTTCAACTAGAGAAGGTTGGAGCAGACGTCTCGATTTAGGGCTTTGGCGTGGACAGGAGGATGGAGGTCGAAGGTCGAAGTGAGGACAGGAGGATGGAGGTCGAAGGTCGAAGTGAGGATGGAGGTCGAAGGTCGAAGCTTCTGATCGCATGTGGAGGCAGGGGCCGAAATGATCAGGAGACGTCTGATCTCAAGCGAAACGAATATAAAGACTTTGGGGCGACGAAATTCATTTCGTCGCCAACAGTTCCTTTTTATTGCGATGATAATTTTCGTCGCCTATTTGTCACTCAAATTTTTTTGGACGAAGATACGTATTTGTTGAAATTTGCGACGACATATAAATTTCGTAGCTAATAATGGCTTTTGGCGACGATATTTTACCTTAAAGAGACGAAATTTTACTCCTCGCTAAAAATTTTTTTTTTAATTAAATTGCCGAAGAAAAATAAATTTCGTCGCTAATAATGACTTTAGGCGACGAAATTTTATTTCGTCGCCATATTTCCTCGCCAATACACCATTCTGTTGTAGTGATTCTTATTATTTTCATTAAAAAACCATATATTCATTTAAATGAGTGGCTCACTACTAAAATTCTATTTCAACTGGCACATTTTTCTTTCTTTATAGTGGACTGATATTTGGTTAAAAGTGGAATTGTTAAATGGATCAACCACATGAATAGGCCCTACATGAGTCGACCAGCCCAATGCCACACCAGCCTCAAATTTGGAAATGGTTGGAGTAAGAGCTGTTAAAGGGAGTCCCTAGTTAATTTTACCCAATTATCATCCCAAATTAAAACTCATTCCACAATTCATGCATGTAGCATCAATGTATCAATAAAAGCTCATATTGTGCCAATCCAAATCAACAAAGAATAAATAAATAGTTTTTAGTTACCATAAGAAAAAAATTTGCATTGTGTTCATAAGTGTACCACACAAGTGGTATCAATTACATTATAAATATCCAAAATATTGACCAAGTTCCGACATAATTGAGTTTCTTGGTTTTTTTAATGTTAATAAATTAAAATGAAGATCCACCCATTCTCTATCTATTTATTTTGTTTTATATCTTTTGCTTCCTTATTTGGGTGGCTATGTAAAGATGGTTAGTTTTCCTTAGATTTTATTCTTGTTGTTTTAATGCTTGGATTAGTTAAGTTTATGGATTTTTTCTTAGGAAAAAAATATAAATTATGTTTGAGAACAACTGCACATTCTTTGGTTGGTTTTCTTTATTTTCTTTTTTGCAAAGGCCGTTTCTAGCGATTTGCAGATGATTTATCAGTTAGACTTGTGAATATTCTTGTTTGGTTAGTGATTGAAAGTGGTTTGTGCTGGTGTCTTCTTAACCTGGCTGTGTTTACTGTCTAGTACATAGGTACATCATGCTGTTATGTTCTTGCAATTGCAGTTGTAGTGTTGCCACTTTTGAAAATGTGTTTTCTTTACTCTCTATCAGTTCATTTGTTTCTCTATTTCCCTTAGGTAATTTTTCTATATCTAACATTCCTATTTCAATTAAGGCATGACTTAGAAAAGCATTGAATTACCTTAATTCACAGTCAGGGAACAATTGTAATGGTTTTGGATAAAATATTTGTATAAAGAGTATTCTTGAAATTTTCACTAGTAGAGAAAGTTATTGCATTTTGAGACATTTTCTATCTTACATTAGTTCTTTTGTATCAAATATCAATTTGCCCCAAGATCTTTTCACAAACATTGCTCTCATTTGCTTAGGTTATTTTTCTATCCTATTGTTCTATTGAAATGAAATCTTGTTTCTCCAAAAAAAAAAAAAAAAAAAAAAGTGACTGCAATCTTGTTTTTTAAACCTTGTTTCTTTCGGTTGAAGTAGGCGTCTTCTCATGTTCTAATGATGTAGCTGATGTCCTAAGGCAAGGGTTGACATGCAATACTGGAGATAGATAATAAGATCTCTTATAGGGGGTTGCTTCTTAATCTTGGCCTCCCGTTTTGGTTTCTCCGTACACATTATTCATCTTCCATTTATAGTTTTAATGCGTATGATCTATGTTAAAGCCTCATCCCATGTATCTGGATTTGGTCTTTTGATTTTTACTCATCCACTCCTTATTTAGGGCTTTGATCTATGTGGCCCCAGGATCAAACATCACTTTTGAATATTTCATTCAAGTGATTCTCCTCTTATTCTTTTCGACTTAATATAAGCTTACAATGTCAGCTATCAGACACAAATAACAAAAGGAAAGAAAAAGTCTGGCCTCATATTAAGAATAAAGTTTTGGCATTAGTAAGTTGCAGGTAATTTCTAGAACTCACTAATAACTCACAAATTAATACACTTAATGAATTTGAATTAACCACATACCATATGGAAATTTGGTTAAACCATATGTGAATTTGGGCATGCAGTTTCAACTAGATTTGTCATCTATCATATTTATATCTGTACAACAGGCCAGGCTTCCTCCAGGTGCTTTTAATCTGATTTCCGGATTTGGGCAACTAGCTGGTGCAGCTCTTGGCAATCACATGGATGTTGATAAGGTATTCTATGAAGATATCTGTTTTACTTTCAAATCATCGTGATCTTGTAGGGAAAAAATGGCATAGAACTGTTGTGATTTTCTGAACATGACCCGTTGTGCACATCCATAAAATCACAAGATCAACACGAAACAAGCCACACACAAGAAGAGACACGAGATTTACATGGTTCACCCAAACAGGGCTATATCCACGGGCACAGAGACGATCATCTTCACTATCACAAGTAAAGTATACAGAGACTCTCTCTCTTACATCGTCTCACCTACGGGGTGTGGGAACACCACGGGCAAGAGAGCTCTCACCTCTCTTCAGCGCTCAAGATCTAGAGTTACAGACTACGCACATATATAGTCTCCACTTTATTGGCTACCAAGAAAACCCCGGTACAATTACCAAAATACCCTTGACCTTAAACCAACCCCTGGCTAACCCAGTGGACTCATCCGGTTAAACCGGAATACAAGACATATACCCAACAATCTCCACCTTGGGTTGAATTTCGCACAACTCGAACCACCAAGAGATAAAACCGGCAATGTCTTCACGTACCTTACTGAACGGTACGTCACTGCACCAATGATACAGTATTTTTCAACATTTTGATTTGTTGAACCAGCACATGAACTTTGAGCAAAGTTCATCTCGTCAAACTCCATCTCGAACTTAAAGCTCGAAACCATTGACGAATCTGAGTGATATCTTGAATCACTAACCATCCTGCCCCATCTTCAACATCACTTTGAAGATCCAATCACCGCAAGCATGCAAGCAAAACAAATTAGGAATACAAGTCCAAATGACTTCACAATTGCAGAAACCTTTGCCTCCGAGCGGTCAAAAACTCCATTTGACCGGGCCTCCGATTAATCAAACACATGTTTGACAACTGCTGACGCATCAGCTCCTCCTTGCTGCTTTTCCGGCTTTGGCAAGATGAACAACATCACATGTGATCCAGAAAGCATGTAAACCCTAAATGAACAACTTCGTTTGAATCAGCAAACCCTTTGCAACTAAGCCGGCGACTCCTATTATTGGGTTTGCAACAACAATCAGGTCGAGTAGACCTGATTCTAGCCTGAATCCAGATCTGTTCAAATCTCCTCCAGATTTTTGCATTAAGTTGTAGATCTCATCAACACGAGTACGCTGGAAGAAACGGATCTGAAATCCAACTCCGGATGGCTCCGATATCGTAGAAACAAGTTTCTACACTCCTAATTGGTCAAACTCTTCATTAACAGTCAAATAGCCAATCACTCTCTTCCATTGCGTAGATCTGCTCGAAACGAGTCCGTAGGCTCAAACGGATCTCCGATCGGACATCGGACGATCAAGATATTGCAGAAACAATTTCAGCCGTTAAAACTGGTTAAACCTTGACTTTGACCGTACCTTCGCTGACGTCGGCTGACGTCAGACTGCAATGCTGACGCTGACTGGGCTTCTACAACCGGTCCAGGTCCACCCGACCCGAACACGCACTGAACCTGCTTCAGTGCACTGGGCTTAACTCTGCGAACATGGGTCAGGTTCTATCCGACCCGGAACCGACTTGGAACTGCTGGGTTGGGCTTCTTGTACACGGACCAGGTCAACCCGACCCGACCCGGCCTGCACTCATGCTGCTGGACTGGGCTGTCACTGCGGGTTGAGTCCAACTGACAGACCCGAAAACTGAACAGACCCGCACTTAAAGCTGACTGGGCTTTCTCCACGGCGGTTCAGGTCAAACTGACCTGACCCGAGACCCGTAACCTAGGTCGTCATCAACAACGCTGCGCTCGCCTGCAACATCCTCTGTAACCGAGTTGCAGATAGGCCGCGGGCTGCTTCGGCTCTTGCTTCGCTGGTCCGGCGACAGCGGCGCGGGACCGGCGACGTCGACTGCGACGGCGCAGGCGATGGCGGCTACTGGTGACTGGGACGACAACGACGACAGCAAATCGATCAGCGAGAATTTTTTTTTCTTTTTCCGGTCTTCCTCCTCAAATCCGGCAGTGACGTCTTCTTCCAGAAAATCCGGCAGCCTATTCTCTTCTCCAACGACGATCTGTAGCCAAAAACCCAACCAAAGAAGAGAACCCTCCTCTCTGTCTTCTTTAAGTTCCGATTTCTCTGTCTGTAACAAAGAAAACGAGTTTCTCCAGTGGCCCATCAAAAATCAACATGCTCCGGTCTTCTCCATCTCAGATCTGGAAAACCAGATCTTCTGTTCTTAGAAATCAAACCAGCAGCGATTACTCCGAGATCTGAAAGCAACCTGTGAATCCTTTTTCCTCCAATCCCAACCAGACCGGAAAACCCAATCTTGTCTTCTTCTTCGATGGTGGCCCAACTAGAGATCACGAAACTGATCTCTCTTTCCTCTGTTTCGAAAACAGAGATCCGAACCCTTCAACACTGATTCAATCAGTTAATCTACATGCGCATAAGCTCCAAGCCACTGAGCGATCTCTACCTCGCTCAGAAACCCAAGGAACACCAATCTCGGCTTTGATACCAATTGTTGTGATTTTCTGAACATCACCCATTGTGCACATCCATAAAATCACAAGATCAACACGAAACAAGTTACATACAAGAAGAGACACGAGATTTACGTGGTTCACCTAAACAGGGCTACATCTACGGGCACAGAGACGATCATCTTCACTATCACAAGTAAAGTACACAGAGACTCTCTCTTACATCATCTCAACTACGTGGTGTGGGAACACCACGGACAAGAGAACTCTTACCTCTCTTCAGCGCGCAAGATATAGGGTTACAGACTACACACATATATAATCTCCGCTTTCTTGGCCACCAAGAAAGCTCCGGTATAATTACCAAAATACCCTTGACCTTAAACCAGTCCCTGGCTAATCCAGTGGACTTATTCGGTTAAACCGGAATACAAGACATATACCCAACAAGAACTTCTTGTCTACATGATTTCCCAATTGATATTTCATCATTTATTCTATATTGCATTTGATTCATTCCAAGCTACGTACCAAGGAAGTATAGCATGTGTTTTTCTTTTTTCTTTTTTCCGTGCTGAAGATAATGATTCTGTAGCTTAGGTAAATAAGTAAGAATGTTTGTGCCCTTTGCCCTAAATCTGTTACATTTATACACATACAAGATGTAACATCCATCAAATATCGATTGATCAAATATTCCTATTATGATGATGAATATTTAAGGATCATCTATCAAGTTCTCTTGATAGTAGCTATGATATACATATGTAACAACAAAGGAAATGGAAAACCAAGATGATATCCAGAGAGAAAATGGCTAACTGTGGTTGCTAACATTTCCCCTCAAGATGAGTCTGATAAAGTTGCTACTGTTAAGAGCTTCGGAGTGGAGGTGGAGACCATTTAAACAAATGAGAATTTAAAGGAGATGTCTTTTCAGATTGCAACTTTAGTAGCTATAATGATATGCATGCAAGACATGGTATTGATCAATCAAACATTCCTAGGGAATAGTATAACATTAGAAGTTACCATCAAGTTCTTGATACAACCAACAGGAAATCCACAGAAGATATGACTAGTTTCTATTGCAAACAACCTGAATCATACTGTGGGGTTAATTGTCTAGTATTCTGTGTTGACTTGAGTTATTGGGTCAGTTAGAATATTAGCAATACGGTTAGGGTTTATTGTTTTTTATAATTTTAAACCCAATAGGGATTTCTTTCATAGGAGCGCTTTTTACAGCTTAGGAAAGAAAACCACTATGAGATGTCTCTAGAGTTTCCCTAATGTAACCCATGGAAGAAAGTGGAAGGAATACCAATATACTCTCTCATGAACCTAGGTATATTGTTGAACCAGTAGCTATGTAATTTGTGTGATTGATTACTTGATTCGATGTGTTTCACTGTAATTGTCAGTCAATTGCAGGTTTCCTCTATTTGCAGCACATACATCATAATATCATAGTTTTTTTTTTCTTAGCTCAAGTGTCCATTGATTTCCTTGTTTATAGATAAATGCATTTCCTTTCTAGCTCTGTTTTTGTTAACTAGTTCATACTACTCAGTTACTACAAAGAAAACAAATGATTAATCCTATGTCCTATCACAGTCTTCTAAAATAACTAAAATCAAATATAAAGTGGTGAAAAGTTAATATGAAATCTTCCTCATAACATAGAGATATCCTACTATCGTTGGCTCTTAACCACAAACCTCTACCTTTTAACTTTTGGTTTACTTCTAAAACTTCAAGAAACCCTTCTGTGGTAGCTTGATGGATGAAAGTGTTCTTTGTTTTACAAGTCCCTAAGCAAACAAAAGAAGAACATGTAAAAAAACTGATTCTACTAAAAGAGGTCGTTAAAAAAAATAATAACGTTTGCTTTCCAAATTTATTCCACAAAAGAAACTTAAGATCCTTGAAAAAGGATGTAAACATAAGAGTCAAATCATTTTTTATAAGGTTTGATTCAACCCTCAGATTTGGTTCAGACATTGAAATATTTTCATAAAACTTGCCTAGTGATTCAGTTTTTCACGTCCGTCACCTGTGATGGGCTAAATTGATGGTGTCAACTTTAACATAAAAAATATTCCAACTTTACTCACAAAATTAGCAAAATCATTGTTATTGTCTCATTTATACATCATATATGCCTCTAGGAATAGTTAACAAAGAGTACTAATAAATCAAAACCTATCAGTCTGTTCCATGTTCACACTTCTTATATGCCATTTCATATGTACGAAAAAATTAATTTACCTTTCTTTACAGCTTGCATTCACTGGATCAACACAGACTGGTAAGGTCGTACTTGAAATGAGTGCAAGAAGCAATCTTAAGCTAGTGACATTAGTGCTTGGAGGGAAATCTCCTTTCATCATATGCGAGGATGCAGATGTTGATCAAGCAGTAGAGCTTTCACATTTTGCTTTGTTTTTCAATCAGGTGCTTTGATCAATTCACAAAACAACTTGCTGGACTCCATACCCATTTAACTTAATCAGTGACTAAGGCTGAGTGGTCTATAGCGGCAATGTTGTTGTGCTGGTTCTCGTACATATGCGCATGAGTGCGTATATGACGAGTTCGTTGAAAAGGCGAAAGCTCATGCTTTGAGACTTCTTGTTGGTGATCCATTTAAAAAGGGTGTTGAACAAGGTCCTCAGGTAAAATAAACTCTTTTCATCTTTGGATGGATGGACACAAATTTTGTACAGTCCTGTTACAATGTAAAATGCCAATTTAACCTGTTCAAGTACACCTTCCTAAATTGATAAGTTCACCAGGCTTGATGTCTGTCTGCAACATTTGACACTTATAGTTGGAAAGAAAAATTTTCATGATTTAGCTACAATTTGAATACAACCTACTTAAAAATTATAATACATTTCTATTTCCTAGATTATTAGTCCTATGTTCATGGGTAGAAACCTTTCTAATGTTTTAATATAAAGTTATGTTCAAGTTTTAAGTTCTTAATATGCTTTTATTGTCTAGATAATTAATCCCTTGCTTAGTAGAAGAGTATTTATCTGGTAAGGTTTTAATGAATATGTATTTCTTGTCTTTATAAAGATGCCAGCATATTGCTTCTCTACAACCTGCATATTTTATCGCTTTTTTTTTATTTTTAAATTTTCTGACTATCATGCTCGAGATCCTTGTGCATCAAAGTTTTCTATGAAATGTCAATCTGAGTGTTGTGATTTTCTGGATAATCACCCGTTGTGCGCATCCACGGAATCACAAGATCAACACGAACAAGCCACACACAAGAAGAGACACCGAGATTTACGTGGTTCACCCAAACCGGGCTACATCCACGGGCACAGGAGGACGAACATCTTCACTATGACAAGTAAAGCATACAAGAGATTCCCACACTCTCACCTCATCTCTCCTACGTGGTGTGGGAGCACCATGGGCAACTAATGCCGCCGCCGCCACAAGGTCTAGGGTTACAGACTATACAATATATAATCTCCGCTTTCTTGGCCACCAAGAAAGCCCCGGTACAATTACCAAAATACCCTTGACTTTAAACCAGTCCCTGGCTAAGCCAGTGGACTCATCCGGCTAAACCGGAATACAAGACATAAACCTAACAATCTCCACCTTGGCTTGAATTCCGTACAACTCCGTACAACTCGAGCTACTAGGAGATAAAACCGGCAATGTCTTCACGTACCCTGCTGAATGGCACGTCACTGCACCAGGGATGCAGTCTTCTTCAACACTTTGACATGTTGAACCAGCACATGAACTTTGAGCAAAGTTCATACCCTCGTCAAACTCCACCTCGAACTAGAAGCTCGAAACCATTGACGAATCTAAGTGATATCTGAATCACTCACCATCCTGCCCCATCTTCAACATCACTGTGAAGATCCAATCACCACAAGCATGCAAGCAAACAGATCGGGAATACAAGTCCAGATGACTCCATTGCAGAACAACCTCTGCCTCCGAGCAGTCAAAAAACTCCATTTGACTGGGCCTCCGATCAACTGCTGATACATCAGCTCCTCCTTGCTGCTTTTCCGGCTTGGCTCTGGCAAGATGAATATCATCACATGCGATCATGTGAACCCCAAACGAACAACTTCGTTTGAATCAGCAAACCCTTTGCAACTAGGCCGGTGACTCCTATTATTGGGTTTGCAACAACAACCAGGTCGAGTAGACCTGATTCTAGCCTGAATCCACATCTGTTCAGATCTCCTCCAAATTTCTGCATCAAGTTATAGATCTCGTCACCACGAGCACGCTGGAAGAAACGGATCTGAAATCCGACTCAAGATGGCCCCGATAACGTAGAAACAAGTTTCTATGCTCCAATCGGTCAAACCTCCTCCTTGATTGTCAAATAGCCAATCAACCTCTTCCACTGCGTAGATCTGCTCGAAACGAGTCCGTAGGCGCAAACGGATCTCTGATCGGACATCGGACGATCAAGATATCGCAGAAACAATTTCAGCCGTTGAAACTGGTCAAATCTGGCCTTTGACCAATGCTGACATCACTGCTGACGTCACTCTGCGCTGTCTGCTGGGCTTCTGGAGCGGACCCGGGTCGGGTTCACCTGACCCGGAACTGAACTGCAATTTTGCGCTGGGCTGGACCGTCTGCTAACGGGTCAGGTCAGACCTGACCTGACCTGAACTGAACCTGCTGACTGGGCTGGACCTTCTGATAACGGGTCGGGTCGGACCTGATCTGACCCGGAACCAAACCCCCTCTGAACTGCTGGGCCGGATTGAAATCGGGTCGGGTCGCACCTGACCTGACCCGAACCCGCTGTTACTGCTTCTGGACTGGACTGCAGTCGGGTCGGGTTGCACCTGACCTGACCCGAACCTGGACCTTGACCTGGACCCGACCCCTTTCTTCTCCTTCTTCCTTCCTCTGTTTCTGCAACTTGCAGAGATCGATCCTTCGAACCGTTCGTTCTCGACGACGGTCAGGCTGGCAGCGGCAGTGGGAGACAGCGTCTTCTCCGGCGACAAGGACGGCGAGGATCCCGGCGAGGATCTCGGCGGTGACTGCAGCGATTGGGGACGCGTGATTTGCGGATCTTCTGCTCAGGTCTGGCAGCGGCGCAGTGGGTTTCTGCGCTCGTCTTCTCCGGCGTGAGCGGGGTAGCAGCGGTTGCACGGTGAGGAAGCAGCGATGGCAGCAGGGAAGGAGGAACAGGCCGGTGGCGTTGCGGCTGGGCAGCGCTGGTTGCAGGCCGGGAGGAGGGAGAAGAACAGAGATACAGTCGCAGTCGGTTTTTTTTTTTTTCTTCTTCTCCGGTCGTCTCCTCCGGACCGAGAAATTCTCTGCGAAAATCCCGAACAAGCACCGAACCCCTCGTCCCTTTTCGAATCTGCAGAAACCAGATCTTCTCTGGCTTCTTCTTCTACCAACACGATCACAGATCTGATTTTTCGCTCTTCTCCCATCGTGTGTGTCCCAGCAGATAGATCACAATCACAGCAATCACTTCGAGATCTGAAAACATGTGAATTCTTTTTCCTCCGATCTCAGCGAGACCGGAGAACCCAATCTCGTCTTCTTCTTCTCCGATGGTGGCATAACCAGAAATCATGAACTTGATCTTTCTTCATGCGCACGACCTCCAACTGAGCGATCTCCACCTCGCTCAGAAAACCCGAGGAACACCAACCTCAGCTCTGATACCAATTGTTGTGATTTTCTGGACAATCACCCGTTGTGCGCATCCACGGAATCACAAGATCAACAATCAACCACACACAAGAAGAGACACGGAGATTTACGTGGTTCACCCAAATAGGGCTACATCCACGGGCACAGGAGGACGAACATCTTCACTATGACAAGTAAAGCATACAAGAGATTCCCACACTCTCACCTCATCTCTCCTACGTGGTGTGGGAGCACCACGGGCAACTAATGCCGCCGCCGCCACAAGGTCTAGGGTTACAGACTATACAATATATAATCTCCGCTTTCTTGGCCACCAAGAAAGCCCCGGTACAATTACCAAAATACCCTTGACCTTAAACCAGTCCCTGGCTAAGCCAGTGGACTCATCCGGCTAAACCGGAATACAAGACATAAACCTAACACTGAGGTAGTTTAAGTTGCTCTGCTCTGGCTGCACCCTTTTAGGTTAGTTTTACAGTGTGGCCGAATTATAAATAAATGGAAAGGTTTCAAAAGAGATGTGGGCCCACAGATACTCAAGTTTCTCTTAATGAAATCAAGTCCTTGGTGTCTATTATCCAGGTAGAATTTAGCATGACGGTGGATCACCCAACGATGAGGCTGATTTGTTAACTAAGCATGGGGTGGATATAGGAGCTTCTATTTCAGTTCAGTTGTCTTTGGTTTATTTTCCTATGTTGTTTGTACTGTGTTGTATGGCTGGGTGTAATGTCTTACACATTTTCATTCTTCCTTTATACTTTTTAGCTCACTTATATGATGTTTGCTCTTTTCCAGTTACCGATGAAAATTATTTATACTAATAATAATTAGATGGGAAGGAAGACGAACATATGGACACTCATTGGAATTTGTAAATGACACTACTCACAGAAGTCCCAGACTTCAACTTATTCTCCCGTTGAATTCATTCAAGTTATTTCACTGAAAAACGATGTGCTAAGTTTCTTCAACATTTCAATTTTTCTTTTCATCGCATGGCTTCTGTAAGAGTATCTAAAGTTTCAACATTAATCATTTGTTAGCCACAACAAGTTAGGTTATCCTCAGGAAGTTGTGACCTGCACTTGTTGTTCATCATAATCAACTAGACTAACTATGCTTGTTGAAGTTGGCATGGAGTACCATCTCACTTGCCAGATTGCATTAGTGATAGCAGTTGTTGTTTTTAATGATCAGATAAACTCGGACCAGTTCAAAAGGATATTGGGGTACATAAAATCTGGCATTGAAGGTGGGGCCACCCTTGAAACAGGAGGTGACAGGATTGGCAGCAAAGCGTATTATATTCAGCTTACTGTCTTCTCAAATGTCAATGTATCACTTACCTGCACACTCATAACAGATCGGGCACTGAGAAACTATGTGTGTAAGACTACATTAGATTGTATTACATTTTGCATCAGGATGACATGCAGATAGCAACAAATGAGATCTTTGGCCCTGTGCAGACTATCTTGAAATTCAAGTAAGCAATAAGAGTATAAGACGTTTTCTTTTTGTGTTATCCATATGGAAATGTACAGTGCTTTAGTCTAAGGGAATCAACAAGTCATTTGGTTACATTTTTTGCAACAAGAGGATTTTGCGATGGAGAAAAAAATTGTTCTGCCTTTTTATGCAACCCATTCATGCTGTTTTGTGCAACGCAATGCTTGCATGGAAATTGGGAAAGGAAAAGAAAAGCAAAAAAAATTGAACTGATTTCCTCTCTAGAGGTGATGTCACGCCTCGACCCTAAGATTAGGGTAAAAACACTAGGCCCGTCACGTGGTACACGTATTCCGTAGCAATTCGCAATAAGTAATAGCACATTGAGCTGCCACAAGGGAAAATTTCCAATCTCACGCACAAGGAAAATCCTTAAGCAAAGATAATATTCAATAATGTGCGGAACAACATACAAGATACATTCCCATAACCCGGTATAGTAGATAGGCATTAATAATCACATGCTAATCAATTGATATAGACATCTACATAAACTGAAGTCTTTTAAAAATTCTTGCATACTAAAGATAAATGGCCATAAGGGGTAAAGTGCAAGTGATGGAGGCATAAGTATCAAGTGTATAAAATCATCGGTCTTAAGACCAGAATACAGGCCATAAAGTCTTAATTAACTGTCAAGGTGTAATGTGATGAGATGCAGAAAATGACCACTCGGTCCAAAGCCTAGCCAAAGATTTCTGTAACACTCTCATAAGATGCAATCCGAAGATTTCGTCCAAATCTAAGGCATCTTCTACTGGAGGTATCGGTGTGGCATCCTCCTGCAGTGGCTTGAGGAATATATTCTCGTTAGGTCCTGCAATACCAATAGTAGCACCCTAAACACCATGTTTAGTAAATATAACGAATGCTATTGTACAATGTACCATTATCATTAAAATTAGAGGCATGATAATTAAGTAAGGCAACTATCTCAATTTAAGAATATTTTGCAAGAAAAGCATGAATACAAGAGAATCATGAATGGATGGAATACTGTCTAGTTGGCAATCCATATTGATTTATTCTCTCTATAGGGAGCATTAAACATTGGTGAAGATACTGGGAATCAGGTAGTGATCATGAACTCCAGTGGAGTGTGTTGACTCACTCCTAACATAAATACTACTGCAATAGGGGGAAAATGTCATTTCATATAAATATGAACTCGTACTTGGCTCGAAAGCCTCATATGAGCCGAGCTCAGTAGTGTTGAACACAAGAATTCAAAGGTAATCAATCATAAGTCATTCTTTGTGTGCTTACTTACTTAACGTACTCACATTCATATGGTAACATTATACTTAGCAGCAAATTGATGTAACAAGATAGATGACAGTGACCTACAGCGATGTAGGAAACATCAGATAATGCAATGGATGAGAAAATGAGAAGATCATGAAGGAATTATGACAATGCATGGTTTTCAAAGTGTTTAATTCAAGGATAGTTACCAGCCAATCCTACACTATAATGCTCGTGTCCCTAGCCTTCCAATTCGGTGTGACTGCAAGGGTCCCAATGTTGTGTGCTACTGTCATTGGCATTGCAATGGGTATGAAACGGACATGGGGATCCACCTTTATACACAAAGGCATGGCATAGGAATTGGCAGTTCATCTAATTAATTTACTTCCCATTAGTCATACGATTATAATAAAGTGTTTTTTTTAGGTAAGACTCTATGAGTTCATGAGGGTTTACATGGAGTCTATGGTATAGCTTGACCACATGGACAAACTTGTTGTAACTTGAGGGTACTTGGGTAATTATAGCCTAACCATGGTTAGACCTTTAAAGAAAATTAAAGGAATAGGTTTATGTGTTTATGTGTCCTTGTGTTACCTGTCACAGTGGTTTGTTTCTTGCCATGACTAACCATGGTACACAGGTCTAAGCTATAAGGCAACCTAAATCATGAGGATGGCACATGGCCTTAGGAATTATAAAAGGAGAAAAAAAATCGTATCATGAGGATTGCACATGGCCTTAGTAATTATATAAGGAGAAAAAAAAAGTTCTCTGACCATGACCCATTGATCATTATTTTCCATCCACCCAAAAATGCAGTGAGTTAATGATGCATGGCATTTTCTTTTGTTTTCCATGCACCGTAGGGCCCACCATGACTAGCCACAAATGTGTAGGGTGGAGATTTTCCCACTATGATTTGGTTGAATCCAAAATCCAAATACCCCTATAACCCTCACACTTTTTGTAACACTTCGATCCCCTTTGAGCCGGATTAGTGGCTCATTAGTGTGCTTTTGTATTGTTTATTTCTTTTGGACTTGGTTTTGGGTCATGGATAGATAGTTGAGTAGCCTTTGACCTGGAATAGGTAGTTCTAAGCCCTTTTTCGTAACTTTGCTTTTGCTTTGAGTGCATCATATTTGCATCATCTTGGTGTCAGTACGTGTATTTTGTTGAGCTCGTCAAATTCCGTAACTGTCTCAGACTCATTCGGAGTCAATTGGAGAAGATAGACCCTCGTGTGACTTGTCTTGTAATTAGCTTAAACTCAGCAGACCTTGTTTTAAACTCCAAAGCTAAATAATGAGTCAACTTCCAGATGTCCTTATCCTGCTCATTTTCCTTCGATGATTGCATGCAACAGCTCCACGCCTCCTTTCTCTTCTCTTCACTCCTCTTCTTTCTCTCTTAGTTGTCGTTGGATTACACTAAGTTCGATTTGGGTTCTCTCCTCTCTGTGATAATTCTCTGTCTTTGCTTTAGGTAAGTGGGTTCTTCGTTCTTCTTCTTCTCCAAATTTGGATTTCTCCTCTCTCTTGGTGTGTTCTCATACTGGCATGTGTTGTATTTCTGATTTGCTTGGGTTTTAGTTGGATTGGAGCTTGATCTCAGTGGAATTGACAAAGCCTTGAGGCAAGTATAAGTACCGGAATTGATAACACATATGGATATCTTGTTTGATTACCTTGATTTCTTCTTTTCTTGTCTATATGGGATGTCTTACAGCCAAATGCTAAGGTATTGGGATCTATTGAGCTTGTTGTGTTAAGTTTCTGTATCAGATTCCAGTTTCTGTACTGTCACAATCCGAGCCCAGGGTTCGGGGGTTAGCAAAAGCCAAACCTAATGACACACGTACTCCCTTGCAGTACACGTAGACCGAGTCTAAATGCACACGCACAAGGGAACATTCACACGTGCCAAACATGTACGCGGAAGCTGTAAATATCAGAAACATCAACTAACAGTGCAAGAAGAGAATACGAAGGAAGAACTGACATAATTACATGTGAAGGTCTTACAAAATGAACACAAAATGAACAAAATAATATATACAATCATGACATATACAAGTATGAAGATCCTCAAAACAAAAAACACGACTCCAATGCCTAGCATGTCAAGAACGCTCTCCCGTGGAGTGATCACATCCACTCTTCTAGGCCTGATGGGGCCTCGGGGGTCTCATCTGGAGTCTGGCCGACCGGCGAGAGTTCGGCAGGGGTATCTGGGCCTGCAACACCAAAAACAACTGTGAATACGACGATTCAGCAAAGTATAAACCATAACAAGTTAACACACGCTGTGTCTAATAGAATAAAGAACATCATGTAAATTAAACAAGGCATTTTCGTATTCTAGGTTGTCATGCAAGAAAGAAATATGCTATGCGAATCAATGGATACATGCAGTGTACATAACTAGTGGCTACTACATTGCCATATGCTCCCAAAAGAGGGATCTTGTATCGTGCAAAGAACACCATTGTCCGGGCCAGGGTACAATGGGTCTCGGTTTCCTGGGGTTCGGTTCCCCAAGACGTTTCCTTACTACAGCAAGGCCATATAAACTATACCAAATTCACCCCGTCGGGATCTTAAGGCTGAGGCTAAGTAGTGCCTGACCATATAGAGTCAATCATGAAAACCCTAAGTCGATCGTGACAACATATCATAGTGCATATCTGTGAATATATTATACATGCATATTCAAGGTAAAGAATCACAATGTGAAAGTAACGGAACACAAGTAATCATAACAGAGAGTAGAGATCAATGATCGAATGCAATATGTTATGCAACAAATCATGCGAAATCAGATTATCTTTATTTACAAGCCAATTCTAATCTAATTATCCGGTGTTTCTAACAGTGCATGATGATGTAGTTTTACGTTATTCGATGCACTGTTGTCTAGTGTTGCATTAAATCGGCGGTGCACGAAGTCCCTTAAACCAACACCCATGGGGAGGTGCTTAACATCCGGATAATGAACATGAATGATTCGCAGCCCTCGAGATCATTCACGCATTGTATCACATTCCGTTGGGCAGGTCTAGGTGCTCTACATTCTATCATGAAGGCCATATTGGTCTTTCCTTTACACCTATCCTTGTTCTTCCTTATTCTAGTGTTGATACGGCTTAGCCGTAGGTGAACGTACGGCTTAGCCGTGTGTGTTCTACGGCTTAGCCGTGGCTGGGCCGTAGAAGGTCTGTCAATTTGATTGCTCTCAGTTAATCCAGGAGAAAGACACCCTGTATTGATCTACGGCTGGGCCACGGCTGAGGTTCGGCTTAGCCGTAGTGTAATACACGGCTTAGCCGTGCCCTAGCCGTAGAGGAAAACTGGATTTTCACCCTCTCTGGACTTTAAGCCGTAAGTGACATACGGCCTAGCCGTACATGCACGAAGTCAATGTTCTGAATCACGTACAGAAATCCTGTGAAATCATTAGAATTGCAAATATCCAATAGAGATAGATAAAGTACTACTCAAATGGGCTGTAAACACCTTTTTCCATACAAATTCATGTGAACTAACCGGAATCAAATACATACCAACATGGGTTCTTACAGGTTATGGTTATACTTGCCTCAATTGAATTCAATTACACAACTGATGTCCTTAGGTCCAAACACAACCTAACACCAACCAAACAACATGCATGCATGAAAAATGAAAAGAATCTCAAAACCTATCGTGCACTCATGGAAACAAGAAGCAGAAGAAGAAGAATGAGATGAGGGAGATGGAAGAGAAAACTCAGCTCACCTCAATCAACACACCAGTGACTAAAAGAGCCAAAATCCCTCAAATTAGCTTGATCGATGGAGGTGATCGATGGAGGAGAGAATTCAAAAGAGGGAGAGAAACTTCACGTGAATAGTGAGAGAAAAATGAGAGAGATAACGAGCTTGTCGATGGTCTGAAGTTTATATAAGATAAGTAGATGTCCAAATTGCAATGAAGTCCAAGTCATAATTCTATTTTCAGTTTGAGTCAAATCCTGGTCTAATGGAATCACACGGCATCGTTTGCAAACGCCGTAGTTACGAAAGTTGACGAGCTCAACGAAAGACACATGTTGACATCAAGATGATGCAAAAATGACCATGTTTGAGAAAAGCTAAAATTACAAAAAGGGGCCTGGTCTACTTAATCCAGGTCAAACTCAACCCAACTACCTATCCATGACCCGCAACGAAAACAAAACACAATTAGCAACGAATACAAGATTAATTAACCACTAAACGAGATCAAGCGGGGTCGGAGTGTTACATCCTCCCCTACTTGAGAATCATTCCGTCCTCGGAATGAACACTCACTCACTCATACTTGTGAAAACAGATCGGGATATTGTCGTGCCATCTGCTCTTCTAACTCCCAAGTAGCCTCATCGGGACTGTGATGCTCCCATAGCACTTTGACCCATCGAATTGTCCTAGTGCGAAGTATCTGCTCTCGGGTTCCCACGATATGGAGCGGTCGCTCAACGTATACAGCACTCGGCTGAATCTGAACCTCGTCGTAACAAATGACATGGGAGGGATCATGAACATATTTCCGAAGCATCGAAACGTGGAAAACGTTGTGTACTCTTGAAAACATCTCGGGAAGATCTAATTGATAGGCTAAGTCACCAATCCGACTCTTGATCTCGAACGGTCCGACATATCGTGGAGCTAACTTGCCTTTCTGGCCGAAACGGATTGTACCCTTCATCGGTGAGACCTTCAAAAAAACCCACTCACCAACTTGAAACTCTAATGGCCGTCTGCGAGTGTCTGCATAACTCTTCTGCCTCGACCGAGCAACTTTCAAGTTCTCAATTGCTTTCTGTACCTTCTCCGTAGTTTCGATGATGATCGTCGGTCCGTGAAAACTCCGAGTTCCAACTTCTTCCCAACATACCGGACTTCTACACTTCTTCCCGTACAATGCTTCATATGGCGCCATCCCAATACTCTCATGGAAGCTGTTATTATAGGCGAATTCGCACAACGATAAGTGAAGATCCCATTCTTTCTCGTAGCTCAACACGCTGGCTCGCAACATATCCTCCAAAGTCTGAATCGTCCGCTCTGATTGCCCATCCGTCTGTGGGTGGTATGCCGTGCTGAAACTCAACTTCATACCCATAGCCTCTTGGAATGCTCTCCAGAAAGATGAAACGAAACGGCTGTCACGATCGGATACAATCGACACGGGGGTACCATGGAGCCTGACGATCTCATCCACGAACTTCCTCGCCATCTCTGAAAACGTCATACCCTTCCGAAAAGGGATGAAATGGGCTGACTTCGTCAAGCAATCTACTATCACCCAAATAGCGTTGTTCTTTCTGCTCGTCGGCGGTAATCCGGAAACGAAGTCCATGGTGATGTGTTCCCACTTCCACTGCGGTATATGCAAAGGATGCAGCGAGCCTGGCCGTCTCTGATGATCTACTTTCACCTTCTGGCATATCAAACATCGAGCAACAAAACCTGCTACTTCTCTCTTCATGTTGTTCCACCAAAAGCGATCTTTGAGATTCCGATACATCTTTATGCTGCCTGGGTGCATCGCATATCGAGCGTAATGCGCTTCGTTCAACAGTTTCTCCTTGAAATCATCAACTGCTGGCACGCACAACCTACTCCGAAAGTAGAGTACACCATCCTCTAATCTGAAATCGGGTTTATCTCCAATGTGGTCTCGAATGCGCTTCAAGGTTAGATCTTCAAATTGCCTGGCTTTCATCTGCTGAATCATCTCAGGCTGAAACACGAGCGTACTAGCCAAAGTCACTTATTCACCCACTTGTTTCACTTGAATAGGGAGACCATGGAACTCTAAGAGGAAACTGCTCAACATCTGCACAGACTCTGCTTTCCTGCTAAGTGCATCTGCCACTACATTTCCTTTGCCTGGCTGATATTTGATCGGGAAGTCATAATCTTTAATAAGCTCAAGCCATCTCCGCTGTCTCATGTTCAGCTCCTGCTGCGTGAATAGGTACTGCAAACTGTGGTGGTCAGAACGAACCTCAAATTGCACACCATACAGATAATGTCTCCACAGCTTTAATGCAAACACGATGGCTGCCAATTCCAAATCATGGGTGGCGTAATTCTTCTCATGTTCTCGCAACTGTCTCGATCCATATGCAATAACCTTCCCATGCTGCATCAACACACAACCTAGACCAACTCGAGCAGTGTCGGAATACACCACGAACCCTTCACTACCATCTGGCAAAGCTAACACTGAGACCGTAGTCAACTTCTCTTTCAAAGTCCGGAAACTGGCTTCACACTCCTCAGTCCAATCAAATGGTACATTCTTCCTGGTCAACTTCGTCAAAGGAGAAGAGATCTTAGCAAAGTCCTGGACAAATCGACGATAGTAACCCGCTAGACCAAGGAAACTGCGAACTTCTGTCACTGTCTTAGGGCTAGACCAATTCACCACTGCCTCTACTTTAGATGGATCAACTGCCAATCCTGCTCGTGAAATGATATGACCCAAAAATGCCACCTGTTCAAGCCAAAAATCACATTTTGACAACTTAGCAAACAATCGATGTTCTCTCAACAACGACAAGGCTTTCCTCAAATGCTCCCTATGCTCCTCTGCGGACTTAGAGTATATCAATATATCATCAATAAAAACAACTACGAACTAGTCTAAAAAAGGAGCAAAGATCTGATTCATCAATGCCATAAATGCTGCAGGGGCGTTGGTTAGTCCAAAAGGCATCACGAGGAATTCATAATGCCCATAACGAGTCCTGAAGGCAGTCTTAGGAATGTCATCTTCTTTGACCCTCAACTGGTGATATCCAGATCTCAAATCAATCTTAGAAAAATATGCTGCACCCTGAAGTTGATCAAACAACTCATCAATCCTGGGTAGGGGGTACTTGTTCTTGATAGTTATTTTATTCAGCTGTCGGTAATCTATGCACATCTGAAAAGTACCATCCTTCTTCTTGACAAACAAGACTGGCGCTCCTCAAGGTGAGACGCTCGGGCGAATGAAACCCTTGTCTAAAAGCTCCTGCAATTGCTTCTTCAATTCTGACAATTCGACTGGGGCCATGCGATACGGAGCCTTGCTGATCGGTGCCGTGCCGGGAATAAGCTCAATGGCGAACTCCACATCTCGAACCGGGGGTAAGTCTGGCACATTGTTTGGGAAGATATCGGGAAAGTCACAGACCACCTGGATCTCATCTAGCTGCTTCGTCTCTTTCTTCGCTGAGATAAAGGCAATGAAGCCTTCACACCCTCTGCGGATCAAGCGATCTGCCTTACACGCCGAAATCACACGTCTGGGGCATCTCTGCTGACTGCCCTCGAAACGAAAACCCTTACCTAAATCGAAGAAGATCGTCCTGTTGTAACAATTAACACAGGCACGATATCGAGCGAGCCAATCCATACCAAGGATCACGTCGAAGTCCAGCATCGACAACAGGATCAAATCGACAGGTAACTGATGACCTGCAATCTGCACGTCGCAATGGGGGTAGTATACACTACACTCCACTCGCTTGCCAACTGGGGTGGATACAACCAGCACATATGGCAACGGCTTAGACGGCTGATGTAACCGCTCGGCGAAATGAGGTGCTACGTATGACTGTGTAGACCCCGAATCGAACAATGCTAATGCCTTGACGTGCGAGATCAAAACAATACCTTCAACCACCTGAGGATCCTCGGCACTCTAATGGGTAGCAGCGTATGTACGGGCTGTCTAACAAAGCTGTCTCGAGCTTGGACGAGCTGACTGTGACTTGTTTGGAGTTGTAGATGCACTGGGTCTGCCAGAAGCTGCACCGGAGGTAATACCAGATGGTGGGGGCTGGGAGGCTCTATATCGAGGACAATTGGCTATCATATGCTCCCTCGAACCACAGATGAAACAAGCACCTGCCTTCCTCCAACAAGCTTCAGTCGTGTGGCCCTTACCACAATGCCCACAAGTCACTCCGGCAGAACTGGAAGTACTCTGCTGGCCTTTTGTCTTCTTCTGTACTTGTCCTCGTGCACTAAAAGGCGGCTGTCGCTTAGGCTCAACAGCTCTCGCAGCTTGGTGAATGGCCTCAGCAGAATAGGCCCTGTCCACTGCATCGTCAAACGTAGCCGGACGCTGAAATGCAGTCACGTGGTGCATGTACCGGGGGTGCAGACCTTCAACGAACCGATTCACCTTCCTCTCTTCGGTACTGATCATGTCCGGAGCAAAGTGCGACAACTGAGTAAACTTATTCACATATTCTGCCACGGTCATCTGCTGCTGGCGGAGAGCTAAAAACTCAACCTCCTTGGCTCGAAACACATGAGCCGGGATGAACTTCCTCCTGAACTGTTGCTTGAACATCTCCCAAACCGTCGCACTAGGAATGTCTCTGTATGAGTCTTTCACGCTTTTCCACCAAGTTTTTGTGACGTCTCTAAACATGGAGGCTGCTAGTCCGACTTTCTGCCGGTTCGTGCACACGACGGTCTCGAAAACATCCTCTGTCTGCTCCAGCCACTGTTCTGCCTTTAATGGCTCTTCTGTCCCATAGAACTCAATAGCTCCTCGCTTGCGAAATTTATCGTAGAGAGCATTCGGGTCATTCTCTCGAGGCTGAAAGACCACCTGCTGGTCTATATGTGACTGAGTTGGGGCTTGGCTTTGTCGGTCTAACATGGTTGTCACTTGTACTTGTAAATTTTGCATTGCCTGCGATTGTGCCTGTAGGGACTGAAATAACATGAGGATGCGTTCATCTGTGTTCTGTGTCTGCGGTGATGGTGCGGATCCGCTTTCATTGTTTCCGACATTCTGCTGAGAGCCCGAACCTGACGCCATCCTGTAAAATGCCTGTAAAATGGAAAGAGTTAGACACAAACACAAAACAATTGCGCCCAACAAGCCCCAAAATCTAGAAAAACCACAAAGAAATAATCGTATCCTCACCACGATCCTACATGCCTACATGCTTATTATCTAGAGCAAGGAATGCTTTGATACCATACAATACGTATGTCACAACCCGAGCCCAGGGTTCGGGGGTTAGCAAAAGCCAAACCTAATGACACACGTACTCCCCTGGATGTACACGTAGACCGAGTCTAAATGCACACGCACAAGGGAACATTCACACGTGCCAAACATGTACGCGGAAGCTGTAAATATCAGAAACATCAACTAACAGTGCAAGAAGAGAATACGAAGGAAGAACTGACATAATTACATGTGAAGGTCTTACAAAATGAACACAAAATGAACAAAATAATATATACAATCATGACATATACAAGTATGAAGATCCTCAAAACAAAAAACACGACTCCAATGCCATGCATGTCAAGAACGCTCTCCCGTGGAGTGATCACATCCACTCTTCTAGGCCTGATGGGGCCTCGGGGGTCTCATCTGGAGTCTGGCCGACCGGCGAGAGTTCGGCAGGGGTATCTGGGCCTGCAACACCAAAAACAACTGTGAATACGACGATTCAGCAAAGTATAAACCATAACAAGTTAACACACGCTGTGTCTAATAGAATAAAGAACATCATGTAAATTAAACAAGGCATTTTCGTATTCTAGGTTGTCATGCAAGAAAGAAATATGTTATGCGAATCAATGGATACATGCAGTGTACATAACTAGTGGCTACTACATTGCCATATGCTCCCAAAAGAGGGATCTTGTATCGTGCAAAGAACACCATTGTCCGGGCCAGGGTACAATGGGTCTCGGTTTCCTGGGGTCCGGTTCCCCAAGACGATTCCTTACTGCAGCAAGGCCATATAAACTATACCAAATTCACCCCGTCGGGATCCTAAGGCTGAGGCTAAGTAGTGCCTGACCATATAGAGTCAATCATGAAAACCCTGAGTCGATCGTGACAACATATCATACGTGCATATCTGTGAATATATTATACATGCATACTCAAGGTAAAGAACCACAATGTGAAAGTAACGGAACACAAGTAATCATAACAGAGAGTAGAGATCAATGATCGAATGCAATATGTTATGTAACAAATCATGCGAAATCGGATCATCTTTATTTACAAGCCAATTCTAATCTAATTATCCGGTGTTTCTAACAGTGCATGATGATGTAGTTTTACGTTATTCGATGCACCGTTGTCTAGTGTTGCATTAAATCGGCGGTGTACGAAGTCCCTTAAACCAACACCCATGGGGAGGTGCTTAACATCCGGATAATGAACATGAATGATTCGCAGCCCTCGAGATCATTCACGCATTGTATCACATTCCGTTGGGCAGGTCTAGGTGCTCTACATTCTATCATGAAGGCCATATCGGTCTTTCCTTTACACCTATCCTTGTTCTTCCTTATTCTAGTGTTGATACGGCTTAGCCGTAGGTGAAGCCGTGTGTGTTCTACGGCTTAGCCGTGGTTGGGCCGTAGAAGGTCTGTCAATTTGATTGCTCTCAGTTAATCCAGGAGAAAGACACCCTGTATTGATCTACGGCTGGGCCACGGCTGAGGTTCGGCTTAGCCGTAGTGCAATACACGGCTTAGCCGTGCCCTAGCCGTAGAGGAAAACTGGATTTTCACCCTCTCTGGACTTTAAGCCGTAAGTGACATACGGCTTAGCCGTACATGCACGAAGTCAATGTTCTGAATCACGTACAGAAATCCTGTGAAATCATCAGAATTGCAAATATCCAATAGAGATAGATAAAGTACTACTCAAATGGGCTGTAAGCACCTTTTTCCATACAAATTCATGTGAACTAACCGGAATCAAATACATACCAACATGGGTTCTTACAGGTTATGGTTATACTTGCCTCAATTGAATTCAATTACACAACTGATGTCCTTAGGTCCAAACACAACCTAACACCAACCAAACAACATGCATGCATGAGAAATGGAAAGAATCTCAAAACCTATCGTGCACTCATGGAAACAAGAAGCAGAAGAAGAAGAATGAGATGAGGGAGATGGAAGAGAAAACTCAGCTCACCTCAATCAACACACCAGTGACTAAAAGAGCCAAAATCCCTCAAATTAGCTTGATCGATGGAGGTGATCGATGGAGGAGAGAATTCAAAAGAGGGAGAGAAACTTCACATGAATAGTGAGAGAAAAATGAGAGAGAGAACGAGCTTGTCGATGGTCTGAAGTTTATATAAGATAAGTAGATGTCCAAATTGCAATGAAGTCCAAGTCATAATTCTATTTTCAGTTTGAGTCAAATCCTGGTCTAATGGAATCACACGGCATCGTTTGCAAACGACGTAGTTACGAAAGTTGACGAGCTCAACGAAAGACATATGTTGACATCAAGATGATGCAAAAATGACCATGTCTGAGAAAAGCTAAAATTACAAAAAGGGGCCTGGTCTACTTAATCCAGGTCAAACTCAACCCAACTACCTATCCACGACCCGCAACGAAAACAAAACACAAACAAAACACAATTAGGAACGAAAACAAGATTAATTAACCACTAAACGAGATCAAGCGGGGTCGGAGTGTTACATGTACTCAGCTCGAATTCGTTTTCTGTACTGCACGGCTAAGCCGTAACTGCGTACGGCTTAGATTCCAGAGACTTGAATTTTTTAATTTTGTTCTACGGCTAGGATACGGCTGAACCGTACATTATCTTACGGCTGAGCCGTAAGCTAACCGTGGCCCAACCGTGAACCAGTTGTGAATTAAATCTTTGATCAGTCAAAACTTTCTAATTTCAGTACTCTTACGGTGAAGCTACGGCTAAGCCGTGGACTCCACCATAGCTCAGCTGTGAAATGTATCAGATCAGAGGTAGAAGATGACAGGATTAACTATGTTTTGAAGGGAACCACGGTTAAGCCGTAGTGCATGTTATTGCTAGGCCGTAAGATGTCTACAGCTAAGCTGTAGGTCACCCACGGCTAAGCTGTGAGATCTGAAATTCCTGAACTTAAACTTAGGTTAATGGTGTGACTTTGTAGGATTTATATACAGGTAACCACACATGTGAACCGGCCCAATGGATTCTTGGGCCGCATGAATAGTCTGTTAGGCTGTGACTCATTCATGTGAGCGTTGATTTACTTTTAAGCACCTCCCCATAGGTGTTGGTTTAAGGGACTTCGGTGCACGTGAGGATTATATTGCAACACTTTGATGGCAACGGTGCATTAAATAACTTAAAACTACACCAACGTGCATGGTTAGTGACAGTGAACAACTAGAATAGAGTTGGCTCGTAATCAACCTTGATTCTGCGTTAATCTGAGATGCATTGCATATTGAGTACAGTTTTGTCCTCTGTTCTGCTGATCTATATCTATGCATTACTAGATCCTTTTGCTTTCGTTCTGTATATCTGTTTTATTCTTCGCTCTGTATGATGCTTTGATCTATGCTATGCGTTGACTTAATTCCGCTATGCTCTGTATTTCTCTGGCTTTGAAATCTCTGCTTCAGTGGGTATGCCCTGGTGGCTCTGCCCAGAGATTCATACGTGAGGATAAGATCCGGTCTTTGCCATCGGTGAGTCCAAAGCGGATAATCTCCTTTCTCCTTCGATTTGATTTGATTGGTATCAGTCTGGCTCTACTCAGCCTCAGCCCTAGGATACCCGACGGGGTTACCTCTGGCTTGGTTCTTTGTGCTTTGTATCGCTGAAGCGTAGCTTTGTCTTGGGACCCCGGAACCCAGGAAACCGAGACCCACTTGTACCCTTGGCCAGGTCGGTGGTGCTCTCATCTGTTTGCTCTGCTCTCTATCTGAGAGAATATAGCCGACGTAGTAGCCACCTAGTTCAGTATTTCTATGCTTTGATTCATTTATCATGTTTTAAATTCTATGCACGAATTGCTTAGCATACTAATCTGAAACTCTGTGTAACCTTTGTCATTATTCAGTTTGATACTATGAGTGTTTCGTCCCTGTTACTTATATTTGTTGTATCGTTGTATTCACTATTTGTCTGTGGTGTTACAGGCGCAGATCCCTTGCCCAGCTTCCCGGCGGTCGAGGAGGCTGCAGGGCAGAGCTTAGAGACACCCTCCGGCCTGGCAGAGTGGGCTTGATTGCCTCTGCCGAGTGCGTACCTGCATGTCATCGTGGTTTTGGTTTTTGGAGATCATGTATTTTGCACTTGGGACTTTGTCACTCTTGTGTATTATTTGTATATCTTTATTTTGGGTGTATTTTGGTGTGTACTTAGACTTGTATTTGGTTTTATTGCCATGTATGTTATCTTCGTCTTTTCTTATATCGCATATCACAGTTGGTTTTCCGCTCGTTTTCTTTGTTTTAGCTTCCGCTATTTCGTTTGTTTTGCTGGCTATGATATCTACAGCTTCTGCATACGCTTAATCCGCACGTGTTAGATCGCTTGTGTGTGTGCATCTGGACTGGGTTTGGATGCACGTACACGGGAGTACGTGTGTCACTGGTTTGGCTTTTTGCTAACCCTCGATTTCTGAGCTCGGGTTGTGACACTTTCCAACCGAGGTTCTTTTATTTTAAAGACATATGACATGTTGTGACCCACTAACTACCATGATGGGTGGTTGGAATCAAAACAAATTCCACTTTAATTTGGCATATGTACCACCTGTAACCTCCAAACTGAGAGGTTTCCCCAAATCACTTTTCATTTAACAAACCAAGATCATGAACCCATCTCATGGATGCGATGTAAAGAAAATGAGCTGTAATAAAAATTTAAACCACGGAATTTAATCATAAAATCGATCTCATTAATCATGCACACATGTCTAACACTCACTTATACTTGGCTTAATCTATGCTTTCCTTAATCTAAGCTTTAAGAAGCAAAAACCCCCAAATCTCTAAGCGAAAGCAAACCTAACCATGAAAATTAAATAAGAAAAATATGAGGATGATGAGATGCATGGCCTATCATGGATTTGCCTTCCTTTCACTCAAATTAACTTGAAATAGAAGAGGGGAAAATGGTTTTCACCTTAGAGAGTTGTGGAGATGAGAAATAAGATTTCCTAAACCACAAAGCTTGAAAATGGTGAGGTGGGTGATAGAGAAAAAGATGATAAAAGAGGAGATGAGGGTGTTTCTTTCTCTCCAATGGTAGAAGGCAAGCTCTCTCTCCCTCTTTGATTGTGGAAAAAGAAGGGCAAGAGATGGGGCTAGGGTTTTTGCCTACTGGGTAAGAGAGGTCTCTCTTTTGAAAGGAAACATGCTTATATAATTAGGGTTTTTACCCAGCTTTTACAAACAAGTCCACTCTCTTAAGAATATTGAAAAAGGGATTACAATGGTTATTTCTTTAGAAGAAATAACTTAGGCTTAGTGAGGTCCTCATGTAGATTAATGTAAGATAATGATGAGATGATGTATAATAATGGACTACATGTGGGGTCCATCTAATCTACCAAGGTGCATTTAGAGTAAACCTCCATACCAAACTAACCCAATTAGCATAGAAAACCCCGATTTAGATTAAATTACTAGTAATTAAGGTAAAATACGAATAATTAGGCAAAATAACCCTAATTACGGGATAGAGGTCTTACAGATGATTTCCATTTTCAATGGGAGGGGTAGGAGATTGGAATTTAAGGTTCCTGTCTCGAGCAAAAACAATGGATAGCATGGTTTTAATTGCATAAACACTCTTAGTCTTAACAATTATGCATATAACCATAGGGCTCATCATTATACATCCTGTTACTCCATCATTTCAAGCTGTGGATTGTTGATGCATATGGTAACAACCTCTCAAAGAAACAGATGAGATGTAAGAGTAGCTCAATTTGAACTTTTGATGGAGTCTTTTGTTCTATTGCTCATCCAAGGTATAGAACATCCTAAATGATGGAAACAAATGTGCCCTACTTGCACAAGATGTGCGATTCGCCTATTCCTCTATGGAAAAACTCTAATTGAGGCATTGTATTTCTCCTGTTATCAATATTTCCTCCATTTGTGTTCATATATGGTTCATGACAAGGGCCTTAATGATGTAATACAAAGGGCAAATGCCACTCGCTATGGGCTAGCTGCAGGAGTTTTCACGAGTCATTAGGATGACATGTAGATAGCAACATATGAGATCTTTGGCCCTGTGCAGACCATCTTGAAATTCAAGTAAGCGATAAGAGTCTGAGACATTTTCTTTTTGTGTTATCCATATGGAAATGTACAGTGCTTTAGTCAAAGAGAATCAACAAGTCATTTGGTTACATTTATGCAATAAGAGGATTTTGCGATGAAGAGAAAAATTGTTTTGTTTTTTCATCCAACCCACTCATGTTGTTCTGTGCAACATGATGCTTGTGTGGAAATCGGGAAAGGAAAAGAAAAGAAAAAACTAGAACTGATTTTCCTCTCTAGAGATGATTTCCATTTCCAATGGGAGGGGTAGGAGTTAGGAATATAAGGTTCCTGTCTCGCGCGAAAACAGTGTAGAGCATGGTATCAATTGCACAAACACATTCTTAGTCTTAACAAATATGCATATAGGGCTCATCATTATGTATCCTGTTACTCCGTTATGTTACTCTGTGGATTGTTGATGCATCTGTTAACAGCATCCCAAATAAACAGATGAGATGAAGGAGTAGCACAATTTGAATTGAATTGGTGAAGTCTACAGCATATGAACTTTTGGTGGAGTCTTTTGTTCTATTGCCCTATCTATGGTACAAAACATCTTAAATGATGGACACAAATGTGTCACACCTGCACAAAATATGCAATTTGCCTATTCCTCAATGAAAAAGCTATAACTGAGGCATTGCATTTCTCCTGTTATCAATATTTCCTCCATTGGTGTTCATATATTATCCATGACAGGGACCTTGATGATGTAATACAAAGGGCAAATGCCACTCGCTATGGGCTAGTTGCAGGACTTTTCACAAGTAACCTGGATACAGCAAACACTCTAACTCGCGCATTGAGAGTTGGGATGGTGTGGATTAACTGCTATGATGTTTTTGGTGGCTTCAAGGAGAGTGGTCATGGAAGAGAGAGGAGAATCTATAGCCTAAGTAACTACTTGAAAGTGAAGGCTGTGAAGACTGCTGCCATGCCCTTGAAGTACCCGGCACAATTATAATGTGCTTATATTAGTTAATAATTTGAACAGTGGTCAACTGAAATTGAAGAGGGAACCAAGTCATCAATAAGTTATTTTGCAATTGGATATGTCAAGCAGGTGAGATGCACCTTCATACTTGGAATCAGCTACTTGGGTTTATAATATGGTTGGATGGAAAAATATATGAAGTTGTGAAATATTTCTGTGTTTCTTTTCTATCACCAAGAATGACTTGAATCCCGATCTTGCTTATTTCATTAGGATGTCATTTTTCTTGTTTGATGGAACTCATAATACTGCAAAGCTTATTTATTGTTTGTATATATGTATATCATAAGTCAAGTAATCTGCTTATATCTAATCATTAGGTGCTAATTCTAGAATTAAGTATGAAGAGATTTCAAATTCATCCACAAGATTTCTAATCATTAGGTCCAATGATTAGAAACTCATACAAAAACGTCTCAGGGATTTGTTAGTCCTAGCCTTTCATTGGGCATAGAAATGGTCAATAAGATAATCAAATAATGGCTTGAGTTAAATGAGCAAAAATCCAAAAAAGAGAGAAAGAAGACTAGATGGTTAGACTTTGGATAGATTTGGCCAAACCCAATTCAAGTGGGTACCAATGGTACAAGATTCAGATATAGTACTTGTGATGCTTGTACAGTAAATGGAGAGCTGACAGACATTTTACTCACCTGCGGCTGTAGAAAGGTTTGGTCCGCCAAACTCCAACCCAGCAATCATATATTTAAGCGGGTCCGCATCACAATCCTATGTTCCATATTTGGACCTAAATGGGTGGACCTAAGACTTTTCAACTTGTCCAGCATTTTGTTTATTGGAAGAGGTTCATTTATAAAGGTCCCTTTTTGGTTCCATGGAACTTGGCAGTGCTGCACTTTGTTTGTGTAAATCTAATTCTTGTTACTCTGTATACGTGTGGTTATTTGCCACATAGAACAGAACTAGGACTATCAAGAAAGTTAGGTTATCCAAATGCAAGACCCTTCATTTATGTTTAAACTTTGTTACCTGCATATGGGTTAACTGAATTCTAAACAAGTCCTAAGTAAGAGCATAAAGATCCCAAGATGCAATTCAAAAAACAGATACCAGTCATTATTCATCATCCCTCAATCTACTAGTAGGGATGCAGTGAGATTGGGTCAGGTCTGGTTTCGAACCAACTCATATACGGCTTAACCCAGGTATGCCAATAGTTCAACTGCCGTTAAATGCAGGTGCGTCTGATTGGGTCGGGTTGATTGGGTTGGATGTCATCCAGAGACTAAAATGTGCCCAAATCAGGTAAAGGAATGTCAGGTTTGAGGCTACCAATTCCAATCCAACCCGACATATGCTGGCCCAAGTTGCACCCGTATCAGGAGGCAGATTTGTGGATTCTGTGGTAATAAATTTAGAAACTGGTCCTCTAACTCGGTATACAAGATATGGATTTGTTTACTAGTCCTTTGTGTCATCTCTATGTGTCCACTTTTTTATAGGATGATTTCATAATAAAACAGAAATAGATGCAGGGGACCCAAACACTAGTGGGGCTGTTTATTTCATGCGATGAATTCATAAGAAATCCAATACTTTGTTTTTCTATGAGTCGTTCAAAATGAAGAACCAAATGTGAATATTAAAAAATGACAGTAAAACAAACCACCCTTTCAATGGAAAATAAATACTTAGCCATCACCTCATAAATTCAAAAACTAGAAAAGTTAAGGTCCCATACATGGCTACCTTTAATCTTTCACTCATTACCCTTGTAATAATCCTTCATGTAGTTATAGAAAACATGAAAACGTAATCCTTTAGATGAGCCCATTTGACCATGAGTTTCTATATATTTTATGTAGACAAGGAGGCCCTAACAAAGTAACCAAAATCTCAGAAAAATGAGAATAGAAATCCCAAGATAATTACATTCATTTGCACTACAATCCTGATTCCTAAGTGATCCCTGCTGCCACAGAATAATTACATTCATATGACTGCAATGATTTCCATTAGTAGTTTCATTTAATCATGCTACATAAGAATTAGTTTAAACAATATTGATTGGGATGTTTTCAATTGCAAATACTGGGGATTTTAAAATATATAGAGTCCAAGTAGACTGAAAAATCACTGTTTTTTTTAAGTCTATAAAAAAGGTGAATTACAATTCCTACCAAAACCAATTGGTGATAATAGAGATACAACTCAATGTTTTAAGGCATTTGACATCGCACCCGCGGGTCTGTTTTTAGAGTGGTCGTAGGGAGCGGTATTGTGGCATACCTCTACCTAACAATCCCGCCCTCACGATGGCGCTCCTGCGACTCGAACCCTTGACCTAAAGCTCTAATACCACTTGTAGGATCTTATGCACCCATTGAGCTACCATTCTTACAAAAATCAATTGGTGATAGTAGAGGTACAACTCAATGTTTTAGGGCATTCGACATCGCACCCACGAATTTGTTTTTAGAGTGGTCGTAGGAAGCGGTATTGTGGCACGCCTCTACCTAACAAAGTTGTTAGATGAAAGTGGTCTATCATAACTATACGTCTAATATACTTGTGACTCTTCCTAATTGGTTGACTTTGAAATGCATTTCCTCGCTTGGTTTTGTTCTGATCATTTGATTGTGGAAACTAAATCAATTGAGTGTCCTTCATCATGAAATTAAAGGAGGGATTAAAGAAACCTTAATTAGTCATTAGCCGACGCAAGTCCTGCCAAAGTAGAGTCCTAGGAGGGTCCAGACTGGAGATAAACCTAATATTTGACAAATTGTATAAAGTAGCTAATTGCAAGTCTTGAATCTTCGTTATCACGCATGGCACTGGGGACTTTTATCATTGCACCAAAGCAATGAGCCTTACATAAATTCACGAATGCTCACCATCTAATTCATACATCTAAGAATGAGATGAGAGTTGCCCAAACTCTAGCTATTTTATCAAGATTATTGATCAGACATGCAAAAGGACAGATCCAGTAAACTCACCTTGCAAATCATGGTGCAACGTATGAACTTTAAGTTTCTAATCAACTATGCATAAGTGACAACCCATGTTAAGTGACAACCCATGTTAAGCACCTACACACGGTGCTCCATACAGAGAATTTTGTTTTAGCCTTCTGAAAAACAGGGAAAAACTTAAAAACCAATTAATTGCCACAAGTTTTCATGATTATCTTCTAAGAGATAGAGATAGGGGAATATTTCACCCACCCTGCATCGCTCTTTCGAAGAGAGGTATCTCTTTACCATTTATTAGCATGAGTAGCGGGCTCCCTTGTGACTACGCCTAGGACAACGGTTCTATTAATCTTTTTAAATTTTCTATTCTTCCCCAAGAGAGTGCTCATAGGGATTATGCAGCACCAACTAGTAGTTGGTCACATAAAAAAAACATAGTACGGCATGGTAAGGTTTAACAGTGAAAAAGGAAAATGGTTCAAAAACATCTAATGAAGATTTTTTTTTAATCCTATCAAGAGGTTTGGAACCTAAGAAAGAGCCCACACATGTGAGAAGAAAGCCTATAATAATGGGAATAAAAGTCTGCACATACCGAAAGAAAAGCCCACAAAGTGAGAAGGTAGTCTGCACGCAGAAAAAAAGTGGCATTCCAAAGGTTAGCAAATGTAAAGAACAGCGGCCGTTCTTCATTCAACCAATATTTAGTTGAGTTTCAAACTTAGAAGTTGTGGCTTTGGATTTGGAAGTCCACGAACGCTTGAAAGATAAATGGCTCAAGTCAGCACTGACATGTGGCTTTGGATTTGGGACTTCACAACTGCTTGAAAAGTTGGTTTGGAAAATCAGGAGAGTGTAAGTGACTGGAGTTGGTGGTCCACATGACCACCACCCATTTTCATAACGGCTCTGAAACGGTCTTCTCCCTTAAGGCCCTTCAATACCATTCAATCCATTTTTCGTTTTCCATCACATTACAGTCCATGTAACGTTCGAACGGTCTTCTGTGATGGGGAGGAAGGCTATAAAAGCCCCGGGACTCTCTTGTCTTGAAAATACAACGAGCTTGGCATTCTCATCCACGAGCCTGCGTAAAGAAAAGAGCAAGAGAGTCGTTCGTTCGGTGTTTCTGCTAGTTTTTCTGATCACAGTTTCAATGGAGTCAAGTATGCCCTTAAGTTTGTAGTTCTGTTTGTTTTTAATCCTGCCATTGTATTGTGAATCCAATTCGATAAATTGATCCGAAATGGGCCGTTTTGGTTAACAAGTGGTATCAGAGCCATTGGTTCAAATTTTAACGGACTGGAAATGACAAAAACCGGAAGTGGAATGGCTCCTCTGTTTTCCAGAAAAGGCAGAAACGAGAAAGAACAGAGCAGTGTAATAAAAAAAAAAAGGGATTGGCCGTCGCCTGAGACGACGGCCGTCACTGGTAACAGCGGCGCACAGCCGCTGCGCAGCGCTGCAGAATCAAAAAAGAAAAAAAAAATTCTCTGCGTCGCTGGCCGGCGACGAGAATGGACCGGCAGGCCCTGCCGTTGCCGTCGCCGGCCTTGGGCGGGACCCCAGCCGCCGTCCGCGGCCTTGCCGGCGTGTCTGGGGACCCCGGCTTGTCATCATCTCTGTGAAGGAGACGATGAACAGTGCGGGTCGGTCTGCGGGTCATTTGTCAGGTCTGCCGGGTCGCTATGCAGGTCAGCCCGATGACCTGGAAGGTAACCCAATTAAAAAATGGGTCTGGGTTTTTTAAGATGGGTCAACCCGCTAAACTGACCCGACCCGCTGTTTATGACCCTAACCGACTTGTGGGGTCAGGCTTGCAGTTTCGGCTGACCCAACTGATCCGGTTCAACTGAAATTAAAGTAGACAGGGCCTCGGTTTCGGGTTTCAGACTGACCCGAGTCGACTGACCTGGCCCAGCCCAACATAACAGAATATAAATGATAGGTCAGGTCCGACCCGACCCGACTTGACCCGACCTAATCTGAACCCAGCAGAGTTGGGTTTCCAGTTATATCACAGGTCGGTTCCGACCCAGCTCAACCTGTCAAGCCCGACTGGACTGAACAGGTCGATTTATGACCTGGGTCTGACCCGACCCACTGGCCTGGCCTGATTTGAATAAAGTATTATTAATGTTGGTATTATATGTTTTTTGAATAATTTGGTCATTATAAAATTGATCCGTTCCGATCAGAACCGTCCATTTGATATATTTAAATGCTGTAATCATTCTGATGAGACTGGATCATTTAAATGTGATCAGATCAAGGCCAGATCAAGGAAAAATGAACGATCAAAACCTTATTTTGATCATTACGGACACATATGATATCGGCTTTTCGATCCGTTTCTTTCGTTGAGATCCTTATGATGAGATTTATCATATTAATGCATTTAATGTCTCATCCAACGGTTCAATGTTGATATCATATGAAGTTATGCATATTTAGCTCATGATAAATTCATGTTTTTGCTTATTATTTACATGATTAATGTTATTTTGAGTTATTATTGTTATATGCATGTCCTTTAATGTTTAAATTAGTATGAATCAACGGTTAGATTAGATCAATTTTTACTTATGATAGATTGATGAAAGAAAAATGTAGTTTTGATGAAACATCAACGGTCCGATTAGTGTTTATTTGGACCGTTATCTCATCTTAACGATTATCAAAGGATAATTAAGGTTAGATCTTCCCTTACAGTTTAGATTGAAAGGATTTGATAATCAATTAAGGGAAATTGAAGTTAAACTTAGTGTCATAGATTTCAATTAAAGAATTACTAATCTTTGATTAACTTGGAAGTCACCAAAGTGACCCAGTTATGATACAGAATACATCATTAATAATTGAATTAGAGATACCATAAAATGACACTATAAATTGCAACTTCACTAAGGGATAGATGATCGACCCAAAGGAGGTTGTCTTTCACTAGCAGTTGGGATAAAATATATTAAAGACGTATTAGTGAATTTGTCTTGATCTATGCCCAAAGGTGAGATCTTACTATTCACTTTACATAGTATAGTTTTATCAAATAAACGATAATAATTAAATTAACATGTCACATTTAACCCAAAGGTTATTGTGATGATGCATAACTATTATTCTCTTTTAAGTTTCCCCTTAAATTCAAAGCATTATAGTTTTGTGAGCATGATAGTTTTCTCTTCTCTTCTATTACAGCTTCGTCTTCCAGATCTATATCTCTTCCCTCGTGTTTAGGGTCCATTCCCATGTTGGATGGATCAAATTACCCTGACTGGTTAGACCTGCTGTCGCTGACCATAACCTTTCTAGACTTAGACATGGCCTTAGATGAGACCATGCCTCCCACACCCACCGACCAGAGTTCTGAATCAGATAGGGCCAAATATGATAAGTGGCAAAGATGTGATAAAATCTGCCGTAAAATCATTTTAAACTCGATTTCTAAGAGTATTAGAGGATCCATTGATCAAGATAAATCCGCGAAGGAACTCTTAGAAATTATCAAATCTCAGTTTGAAGTGACTGATAAGGCATTAGGGGCCACTTTAATTAACAAATTAACAAACATGAAATATGATGGAACTAAGGGAGTTAGGGAGCATATCCTACTCATGTCCAACATTGCATCAAAATTAAAGGATGTGGATATGAGTATTTCAGACGGATATTTGATCCAATTCATTTTGGACTCCCTTCCCTCAGCTTTCGGCCCATTTAAAGTCACTTACAATCAAAGCTCTAATCGGTAGACATTAAATGAATTGATCGCAAGATGTGATCAAGAAGAGAGGAGGCTTAAGGCCGAGGGGCAGTCTTTGGTTAATTTTGTCTCCCACTCTAGGGGTAGAAAAGGACCTAGGAGTTTTAAAAATGCCAACACTCCTAAAGTAGATCCGAAAGGTTAGAAGCCAATGAAGAAAAAGGGAAAAAAAGGAGCCGATAAGTGCCATTTTTGTGGAAAGAAAGGACATTTCAAAAAGGACTGTCTGAAAAGGAAGAGTTGGTTTGAGAAAAGAGGTAAGCAAAGAAATTTATCTCTTGTTTGTGAAACCAATATTATTAATATCCCAACCAATACTTGGTGGGTCGATTCTGGTGCAACCGTTCACGTATCTGGTTGTATGCAGGGATTATTTTCAACCCGGAGGCCAAGTGATGGAGAAAAGACCATCGTTATGGGGAACCGGAAGGAATCGAGAGTCGAGGCAGTTGGTACATATCGGCTAGTGCTGGACACAGGGTTCATTTTGGACTTGTTGAATACTTTCTATGTTCCAGAGATTTCCCGAAATCTGGTTTCTGTCTCAAAATTAGATACTGATGGATATGTATTTAATTTTTGTAATAGATCATTGAAACTTTTTCATAATAAAATGATGATTGGTTGTGGTACATTATGTGATGGTCTATATAAATTAAAGTTAGATCCTTTATACGCACAATCAGTGACCACACACCATGAGATGAATGTTGGCATTAAAAGAGGATTAATAAAGGAGAACTCATCAATACTGTGGCATAAGAGATTAGGACATATCTCAAAGGATAGAATGTTGAGACTAGTGAAAGATGGGATATTACCAACCCTAGATTTCACTAATTTTGATGTCTGTGTTGACTGTATTAAAGGTAAACAAATTCGAACAGTCAAGAAAACTGCAACACGGAGTTCTGAACTCCTACAAATAATTCATACGGACATTTGTGGAAAATTAGACATACCTTGTTTTTCAGGAGAACAATATTTCATCACCTTTATAGATGACTTCTCACGTTATGGTTATCTCTATCTTATTAAAGATAAAGCTGAAGCTTTGAGTACCTTTAAAGTATTCAAGGCAGAGGTAGAAAAACAACTAGATAGAAAGATTAAAATTGTGAGATCAGATCGAGGTGGTGAATATTACGGTAGATACACTGAAATAGGCCGTAATCCAGGCCCATTTGCTAGATTCCTAGAATCCGAAGGCATTGTTGCTCAATACACGATGCCTGGAACACCTCAGCAGAATGGAGTTGCTGAGAGAAGAAATAGGACTCTTTTGGATATGGTTAGGAGTATGGTTAGTAATACTTCATTACCCGAATCCTTGTGGGGTGAAGCACTAAAGATGGCCATGTATATTTTAAACAGGGTTCCTAGTAAAGCAGTTTCTAAAACTCCTTTTGAGTTATGGGCTGGTAGGAAGCCTAGTTTAAACCATTTTCGAGTTTAGGGATGTCCATCTGAAGTGCGAGTTTACAACCCACAAGAAAAGAAATTAGACCCTAGAACAGTAAGCGGATATTTTATTGGCTATCCGGAGAGGTCTAAAGGATATCGGTTTTATTGTCCTAATCATTCACTAAGAATTAGAATCCATGGCTGTAAATGACGTTTGGGATCTCGTTGAACTACCTGAAGGGTCCAAGACCGTCGGTTGTAAATGGGTCTTTAAGACCAAAAAGGACTCTAAAGGAAAAGTTGAATGATTTAAGGCCCGACTTGTAGCTAAAGGATTCACTCAGAGAGAAGGTGTCGATTTTCACGAAACCTACTCTCCTGTATCTAAGAAAGATTCATTCAGAATTGTTATGGCACTTGTAGCTCATTATGACTTAGAGCTATATCAAATGGATGTCAAAACAGCCTTCCTAAATGGGAATCTACATGAAGAAGTGTATATGGAACAACCGGAAGGGTTTGTTCAACAAGGTAATGATAGAAAGTTGGTTTGTAAATTAAAGAAATCAATATACAGACGAAAACAAGCTTCCAGACAATGGTACTTAAAGTTTAATCAAACAATTAAATCTTTTGGTTTCACCGAAAATCAAGTTGACCATTGTATATATCTTAAAGTCAGTGGGAGCAAGTTTATTATATTAGTCCTGTATGTAGATGATAATTTATTAGCCAGCAATGACCTTAGTATGATTCGGGAAACTAAGGTATACCTTGAGAATAATTTTGACATGAAAGATATGGGTGAAGCAACCTTTGTAATAGGAATCGAGATATTTAGAGATCGATCTCGAGGATTACTTGGGTTGTGTCAAGAAGCCTATGTCAAAAATATTCTTAAACGCTTCCGAATGGATAATAGTAAACCACAAAATGCACCTATTTCTAAGGGAGACAAGTTTAGTAAAGAACAGTGCCCCATGACTGAATTAGAAAGGCTAGAAATGAATAAATTCCCCTATGCAGCAGCAGTAGGAAGTCTAATGTATTTGCAGACTTGCACGAGGCCAGACATTAGCTTTGCAGTTGGGATGTTAAGCAGATATCAGAGTAATCCCGGCATGCCTCATTGGGTAGCTGTCAAGAAAGTGATGCGCTATCTCAATGGAACAAGAAGGTTTATGCTCACATATCGGAGATCCAGTCAACTGGAGGTGATTGGATATTCAGATTCGGACTTTGCTGGCTGTCTCGATACCAGAAAGTCAACATCAGGTTACATATTTATGTTGGCTGGCGGGGCAGTATCGTGGAAGAGCGCAAAGCAAACTTTAATCACTCCTTCCACATTTGATGCAGAGTTCGTGGCGTGCTTTGAAGCCACGGGTCACGCACTATGGATGCGTAACTATATCAGGGACTTGAAATAATGGGTAGTATGTCTGAACCAATAAAGATCTACTGTGACAACGATGCTGCTCGATGCTTCGCACAGAATGACAAGTGTTCTAGTAAATCGAAGTATCCAGACGTAAAGTATCTTGTATTAAAGGAAAAGGTGCGAGATCATTTAGTGTCAATTGATGGAGCTCCGACAAAGCTCATGATTGCTGATCCATTGACAAAAGCATTGGCGCCAAAGGATTTCAAAGACCATGTATTGAATATGGGCTTGAATGAAATGCCTTGTAAATCAATGATTGTATGACTTATGTATTGATCAAATGAAAGAAATGATTTCGCAAATCTTACTTTGTTCTTATGGCACATGTGATTATTGTGAAATACAGTAAGAATATAAAAGTGTTATGACATTACAGTTCCCATTAAAGTATGAAGTCATATTAAAGATGTGATTTAGGAAAGAATACTTGTATTGTGATTATGGAAGGAAACACATCACTTAAGATGTGTAACCGCCACAATTCACATGAGTAAACTAACTTAATCACAGATTGAAGACCTTAACGTTATAATTTCCATGGATGACCGGTGTTTTTGAATGATGCGCATCAGTTCGAGTCGTTTTTCAAATTCATTTGCAAAATGAAGTATTTTTTACTATATATATTATAAATAAGCTATAGGGATGTATGGTGGTCATATGGACCAAATGGGAGATTGTAAGTGACTGGAGGTGGTGGTCCACATGACCACCACCCATTTTCATAACGGCTCTGAAACGGTCTTCTCCCTTAAGGCCCTTCAATACCATTCAATCCATTTTTCGTTTTCCATCACATTACAGTCCATGTAACGTTCGAACGGTCTTCTGTGATGGGGAGGAAGGCTATAAAAGCCCCGGGACTCTCTTGTCTTGAAAATACAACGAGCTTGGCATTCCCATCCACGAGCCTGCGTAAAGAGAAGACCAAGAGAGTCGTTCGTTCGGTGTTTCTGCTAGTTTTTCTGATCACAGTTTCAATGGAGTCAGGTATGCCCTTAAGTTTGTAGTTCTGTTTGTTTTTAATCCTGCCGTTGTATTGTGAATCCAATCCGATAAATTGATCCGAAATGGGCCGTTTTGGTTAACAGAGAGATGATGGCAAGTAAATCTAAAGCTGGGAAGAATGGCGGAAAAGTAAATGCAAGATATGAGACTTAATGTTAGAGGTTGGGAAAGAAGTGGGGTGACATGAGTAATGCATGTACAAACCATGTTCACCATAGGTCATACGTGTGTGACTGCATGGATTTTGTGGTGCCAATGCTTTTAAAAAGAAGAAGAGGTCAGTGAGAAAAGAATTTTGAAATTATCTTCTTTGCAAAAAAGAAGAAGGAGAAGAAGAAGAAGAAGAAGAAGAAGAAGAAGAAGAAGCATTTCCTCTGTCAGTCCTGGGAGGTAGTAGTAAATCGGTGGGAAATGTGAATTGCACCTCCTATGCTTTTCTCATTTTTATTAAAAACCTACCTTCACTCATGTTCAAATGACTCCAAGGAGACATTTGTGCACCAGTCAGGTTCCTCTTTCGCACCACCAAAGTCTGATTTGGGATGGTGGGAAATGTAGATCACCTTTGGCGCGTAGAAAATAAGGTAAAAAAAAAAAAAGGAATTATCTTCGTCGAATCATTACTGGACCAAACATGGAACGAAGAAGATGCTGAAAATTACAGCGCTGGTTCTGTCGTCTTTCCATGGCTAATGCATTGCACAGACTCCTATCCATGGTCTCTCCTTCGCCTAAAATGTATGAAAATATAGTCACTTGGTCATTATCCTTCACAACAAGAATCGTAAATGGCTATTGTGGGAATGGCTTATGGTTGACCGTACTCTATTGTGACTCGCACTGCCCCCGACCCATCTCTGGCCCCACTTGTGAGGATTTAATTGTTGCCAACCCCACCCTAATATGGGTAGGTTGGGAGCCTTGAACTAGATAACCTTTCGATCTGATCTTTTACTACTGCTAAGTATCTTATGTAACTTTTATACTTACAGATAATATTTTTATTAATAGACACATAAATAGGCTATAAATGGCGCAAAGTGGTTTTGACTATGGATCTAAATCAAATTTGCATCAGGAATATTGAGTCCCAAGGATCTAACCATATACTATCTATATATTGACCTATATTGAATAATTATGTAAAGTGTATAACCATTTATGTATCAACTTAGATTAGATTTGGGCTGGTTTCCACTCTTGAATCTTAAACTGATAGGTTTACGGACAATGGCAGATTTAGGATTTTCGTTTGTGTTGTGCAGGCAATGGCAGAGTGATCAAATCAAAATCAAATCTTTTAAGGTCTAATTTAAAGAACTTTTTGAATCTGCACCTGTGAGATATCACCTAGGTCCGCCCCTGGTAACAGATCCAGTACCCTGGACCCAACCCAGTTCTTGTCTAAGTATGGTTCTCTATTAGTAATCAGTTGGGACCGGGTACACTATGGGCCAACCAAGCCCGACTAGATTGCAGCACCAACTTTAATTCAACAATCAATATAACAGATCAGGTTTTCTTTGTTCTGTGCATTGTTGTCATTTCTGAAGCTGTTTCTTTCTTACTTCATGGTATGATGTCGCTGCATGAATTACGCATTCCAGAAATATCACCAGAAGGACATAACAGATACTGGGTTTAAAAATGAAAACAAACTAAAAAAACGTATCTCAATCTCAGTAGTTTACAGAGATACATTTTTATTGTTGTTCCAGTTAATTAATATGTATGTGGTTGAATACATGCGACTGAAGATTCTCTCATTTGAATATGATTAGTGAAAACGCCATGTATTTATTCAATGTCTTAAGAACTTGCTCATTGCAGGAAGAAGATCTTCACCTTTCATCTCTCCATCGCCATTTTTGAATTGAGAATGGCCCACCTTCCTCTCTTTGCACTCTGGTGGTAGAACTGAATATCTAGCAGTATCTCCACAGTAGGAGTAGAACATGAACTTTTCTCTAACCTGTTCCATCCCCATCTTCTGTTGCTGTGACAAGCTAACGAACTGTTGCCCGTCAATCGGGTCGAACCCTAGATGTTCTGCTTGACCACTCTTGGCGCACAGGGAAAGTGGCTTTGTTTGATTCCAGATGCAACCCTCCATCTCCAGCTTTGTAAATGAAGCTACAAACGGCGCAAATGCATAGTTTACTGGTTTCTTGCCCCCATGAGTTGCCCATTCTGATCCATCCCATATTGTTGAATACACTGACATTGGTTTCGATGGATAACCACCCGCGATCGCCTCGCTGTGATTCAGCTCCCTTACTGGTATATTGTCTACTAGAAACCTGCAGGGGTGCATGGAATTTTGATACAAATTTGATAAAGAGAAAAAAAAAGAACATGTGAAAGAAGTACTTAGAAACTGTGACATGTTCATTTGGACAATTGGACTATATGCTTCATGGGCCTTCTCAAAAAATTGCACTTATAATCCAAAGAAATATGGTTATAAGCATGGTAAATTGAGTGAACCCTTTCCTCAATTGGTGATTTCGGCCCAGCGACTAGGATCTTCTGATCAATTTGATTTTCATAGGGTGGACCAGACCAAATGAACTGCTCAGATTGATTGATCTTGTCTGAAATGATCCTTACACAATGTGATGGTAATTCCAGATGATGCTGTATTCATGGAACTCTTCTGTTGGGTCAAACCATAGATAGAACTTCTCTTCTCTCCCTGTACTGCTGCCGTTGCCATAAACGTTTGTCTGCAAGACCCACTCCTTCCCCTTTTCATGGCCAAGCAATTCAATATCTATCTCATCATGGTTGTGAGGAAAAATACCTGCATTAGTCATCTGAATCCCAGCTGTCTGGTTGGTTATAGATGTTCACCGAATTGCATCTGATCCTACAAATTCATATGTTGCGTACGTATCTTGTGTGTGTGCATATGATCTAACCTTATTTGTATGTGCACAGTAGTAAATAGTCCTCGGACTTTAAACTAGACCTGCTAGACTTGATCGGTTCCATTCCTGTTACTTTACATCATCTGCTTGACCCAGAGTCTACCAAAAAGAAGCATTTGATGTGTGCTTGGTTTTATAATGAGCTATTTGATTGAATCTAGTTCACTCTCATGTTTCAAAGTCAAATAGATTTGACTTTTGGGTAGTCAGGTTAGAGTCTAGGAGTAGAACTCTTTAAGCCCACCCTAAAATTTATGAGAAGAGGCACTGGTAATTTAGGCATCTGTTCATTCTGCACCTTTTCTATAAAGATGCATAAAAATGTGTTAGTAACTACTGGAGAATGAATTGAGCAAACAGCTGGAAACCAAGCCGAGTTATATTTTTTGATAATTCACATTTCAAACTCTTTGTGAGTGTAGGTGTCATGGTCCTATGAAATGTGGCACCTAACTTATTAATCAAATGCTAAGCATGTGGAAGAAGATTGATGACAACTTACATAGTAAGCGACTACTACTCCGGCAGTGTAATCCGATGGCAGCTTGATTGCAGTGCTGAAGAATCCATAGTAATAATTCTTCTGTGAAAAAAATCCAGACCCTGTACAGATTACCTAAACTTTGTTACAAATTCATTGGTTTTTGGTGCAAAATCACAAATAGAAACTGCATTACCCGAGTACTTGTTGAGGGACAGATCGACATGGGATCCATCATTAGACCGGCGAATATTTGGCCCCCCAAAGAATTCAGTGTAGCTGCTGTTGAATGTGAGGTGTGGGAAGAGATTTGTCAGAGGGGTGAGCTTTGGAGGGGTGTAACGGCCATGGGTAGAGCATATGGAAACACCAAGGCAGGAGAGGAAACAACTTGCAAACAAGAGCTTGTCAGCAGAAGGGAACATCATGTATTTTGTTTTACTGTTTTGGAGGGCTATTGAGGTTGAAATATCAATAGATGAGCAGTTGAATCTATAAATAGGAGTTGGTTTTGTTCTAGGAAGTCATTTTCTCTAGTTGAGTGGTTTTTTCAAGCTGGCTGTCTAAATACTTTTTGTACTAGATCTCATGGACATAGCATGAGCAAGCATGTGAAGTTCTGTTTGGTTGTTTCTTGTTACCTCTCGGATGCTTCTTTTGCCTACTTGTGCAGCTGTGAGGTAAACTAAGGACTATTTCTTTTCCGGTTGCAAATGGCCCACTTGTGTGCTTGTGGTCCACTTACAGATTGAACTCATTTATGAAGAGGCACCACACGTGTGGCTGTCAATGGTTGGGGTCAGCCCATGGGCCAACTGGCAGGTCCTGGTTTGGACTTATGTTTGGCTACGCTAACGGGTTATGAGTTGGGTCACTCTTAGAGACGTCGACCACTGTTTGAATGGGTAGCAATTGGGCTAGCATCTAAGGTTGGCTCAGTAAAATTCTGCTTGGCATGCATTTGAGAGCATGTGCAGGAAATTTTTGTTCCGTTTTATAAATGGGTCATCTTGGGTTTGTGTCATACTCGACCCAAACGCAATCCATTGATTCGCTTAATATGGTTAAGATTGACATATAAATGTTTGTGAATATAACTTCCCCATATAGCTAGGCATGAGCTAGGTTGGGCTAGGCAGAAGCTAACCAACCTGACCCCGATGAGTTATCAGACTAACATTCAGACCAAAACCATGTCATCTGCATAATAGTTTTGCATATTCATAGTTCCATGAAGTATTCTCAGTGTCTTTAAACTGCTGGGGTAGACCTGTATTAAGGCCTTCACGTATATATGGGCCGAATTCTTCTGTTGACCTACGGAACCAGAAAATAGGCATTTGTGCAGATAATGAGCCACAAAACATACCAAATCGGGCTGGACCAAGCCCCTCACTTTTTAAATCATTTGATCAAATCTACCAACACGATCAATTTCGGAGTAACCATCACCTTTGGATTTGTCACCATCAGAAACATTGATTGGTTCAATAACCTGAAGTGATATTTCGAGGACTGCCCATTCATGGGATATTGTAGCCATCCTCAAAGTGGGCCACACGGCATTCATGCTTCTGTCTAAAAAGTCAAGTTTGATGTTCATAAAGTGGGCCTCCCTATAAAACCGAAATACGTTGTATATACGTAGCGACCCAACATGAAGTCAACAGGAGCAGGAAATTTAGGTATGAAATACCATGTCTGGGTGATTTCAGGTAATCCAAGTCTCAGAGATTGAAAGATCTCTCACTGGCTGTCCACATTTAATGTACAAGTTGGGTCCAGCTAATAAGTCAGAGGAGCCAACATTGTGGTTCCCACGTGATGTCTTGGTGAAGTGATATGGTGCCAATGTGACAACTGCATTGGTAATATATTTAATAATGGTGGGTTTTGTTACTTTCGGTGCAGGGGAATTTGCTTTCTTTGCACTGTACATGCATTGGTGCAGCGTTTTTTTTCTTTTTTTTTTTAAATTATCCCAGCTTATGGGGCTGGTCCCTAGCCGTGTGGTGAGAGAGTAGACCTCGGTTGGGGTGAGGTGCCTCGGGGCAAGGGATAAGACTTTGGATGGGATAATATAGCCTTCCCATAAGAGATAAGGAAAGATAGCCTTCCAATAAGGGATAAGAAGAGTAATTGCACAAATTCAAATTGTAGACAGTTAGGTAAACATCTCACGCGTTTTATCATAACCTTTGAAAGTGATGACCAAGCAATAATTTTTTGAAGTGTGAAGCAAATTATTTTGACTTCTTCATTTATTCGTCTCTATATAATTTTCTTTTCATCATGGAACTTATAATTTGATTAGAATTATTCTTTTATTAGTAATTAGTAATTTGAGTAGGAGGCAACTATTAGTTTTTCAGTCTAATAGGTTTTCTAAATATTAAAACTAAGAGAAGTTTTTAATTGCTTCAAACTTCAAAGGTGGAACCCATGCATGGGCATACAGTTAAATGGACCACACAATCAATGTTAATATTCCTGCACTAGGGCTTTTTATGCATCATTTGAATTGACAACATGTCTGTATTGAAACCGCAGAGAAGCTGATTTATGAATGTCTGCATAGCCTTCAACCTGGTTTTTCGCATTCTCTCTCTCTCTACCCTTGCTGGGATTGCAGAGAAAAACACATTAGGTTGACACCTGACAGGTTGCTTTTTCAAATTTACCCATTGCACTAAATTTGTATAACAGCTTTTAGGGTGAAAAATCCCTGGGAATTCCATATAAATGTTTGATAACGTAACTTGAGTGAACTTGTTCAGTTCTTTATCATTAATATATGTTATTTTTAATTCTGACCATTATGATGGAACATAGATCCGCTCCTTTTAGAATAAAAGGATCAAAACCTTCCACACCTCATGCTGGATTTACTGATTGTAATTTTCCGATCGGCCATAAGGATCGGACACCTATATATATATATATATATATATAGAGGGACACTGCAAAACTTTTTGAACGTTTTTAACGAAAAATATGTTTTTTTAGCCTATTAAATTTTTACACATGTCATCTAATCTCCTTAAAATTAACAAAAAAAGTATATGAAATTACAAATTTTAAGGAGATAAGATGATATATGTTAAGATTTCAAAGGCTAATAAAGGGGTTTTTTTTTGAAAGAAATGCCCGGGAGTTTTGTAACGTCATAAAGAGAGAGAGAAATTGTCTAGCATGATGGTGTAGTATATAAGCTAACTTTTTATGCCCCCCTCCATGGAGTTGTGCCTACCATGAAGGGTATGAGCGATTGAAAGATCATGATAAGAATTAGATATATGTAAAAAATCAGCCCTAATCAAGGGCTTAAGATGATAATTTGATCCTCCATCATCATACATTGGCATGTTGAGGAGAGATCTATCGATCTCACCCCCCCCCCCCCCCCCCCCCCCTCCCACACATCTCATCCCTGAGTGAGGCCTTTAGTGGGCCCCATTAGAAAGTGGTGCTCACAATAAGCCGAGCACCGGTGCTTAGCAAAAGAGCTCACATATATATAAGACAATCCTCTCCTAAGCTAAAGTTAATATAAGAGATTCCGTAAGCCCAAGGAGCCAACCTTTGAGCCATCCAAATGGGTCAAACATAAAATCCCTCTGAATTGCACATGTCTACCAATTTTTGGTTAAATCTGAATTTATTGAACCGTTGGATCAACTGTGCACTAATCCGAATGAATTGTTGACGATTAAATTTGTGGGGCTCAGATGGAGGTGATAGAAATTACGGTTGGGGCTGATTGTTTGCAGAGAATAGGGTCTTAAGGAGTCCTTCAAGTCCCCCCATCTCCATCCCCAATGTAGGTCTCTAGGTGGGCCCCATAGGTGTAAGCCACACACTTGAGCTTACCGTATATTAAGCTTGAACGAGATTAGCCAAATGCTAAGGCCTATTGCATGAAATGCACTATACCCGAAGAAAGTCGCACCAAGAGAAATATATGAAGGAGTCAAATTGTAATATGATGATTTTTTATTTTTAGCGGCTTGTAAAAGAATCCTTTTTTTTTTTTTGTGAAAAGTTGATGATATTTTATCCTTTAGTGCTTTTAGAATGTTGGTTTTTTACCTTTTTTTTAAGGAGGGGGAAATTTTAAATTTTTATACTTTTAATGATCCACACATCAAATTATGTCTATGAAATAGAGGCTTTACTTCACTCCACCTTAATCTACCCCACATCCAAACTTGCTGGGCAAGTCCTGATAAGACAGGGTTTTCATACCTTCATCATCTAATATTTCTAGGTCCCAATACGTGGTTGTTATCTTTTATTTCTTTTTTTGTTCAATTTGCAATGGACCAGTGGACTTATTTTTCTTTTGCCAAATTTCAGCCTCGCTATTACTAATATACTATTTTACTGCTTCAAATTACTGTTCTTTTATCAGGTTTTAGATTTTTTTAATTTTTAATTTTTTTTTGTTTTTAACATTAGCAATTGGTTACATTTCATATTTTCCCGTTTTTTGATTAGAGGATATTATACTTTTCTTTAAAATTATAAAAGAGAACTAGCAAAACATGCCCGCACTATAAATAACTTATAATATTAAAAATAAAAAATTTAAATATTTAGTGTAAATTATATTAAGGTGGTAGAAATTGCAATCAAAATTAAAACTTATAATAATAAGAAAAAATAATTCATAATGCTAAAGTGAATGAATTTTGATTTTTTTTAATGGGTTGAGTATTTTACTTCAAGTATTCTATTTAAATCAAAAGAATAAGCCCATAATAAAAACAAAGATTTGATAATAAAAAAAACATAAAACATGAAAAACAAGTCCATTGACAATCCAATAATAAAAATAACATAGAAGAAACAAATAAATCCATGAAAATCCAATGCCAAAAAACTAAGAATTGAAGCTTAAAATAAAAGAAAAACATAAATCCATAAAAATCTATTACCACAGAAACTATAAGAAACTAGCAAAATATGAAAAATAAAACTAAAACAAAACTATGATAAAAAAAACAACAATTTTAAAACTAAAAAAAAACACACTAAAGGAAAACAATTAAGAAATGACAGCGATATGGCATGTTCGTATAGCAGAAATGATTAAAAATATAGTTATGAAAATCCTCATGTTCCACTTACATGATTGAATGGAGATTAAAGAGTGAGACCCAATTAAATCCCATCTAAAATAAAAAATAAAAATAAAACCATAATAAGATTGTACAAAATAAGGGATGAAAGATTCATATGATAGACTCTTAATTTAACATCAAATAAGATTTACTCATCCACGAGGCCACGACATTAGATAATAGATAGGGGTACTCATGGGTCGGGCCATCCTGAGCCCGTTTAGGCTCAACCTGCTTTAGGCCGGACTTGGATATATAGTTAGGGCTCATTTAATAATTTGGCTGTGCTTAGATTAAGTGATAAAAAGCCCAAAGCCCAGTCCAACTCTGCTCATGAAAGGGATGCATGTCATCTAATTCAATTACTCGAGTCCCCACAAAATTGGTAAAAAGCTTGGTTTTGGCTTGGCCGACTAATTAAATTGATAGGCTTGAGCTTGGGTATTTCTGAGCTTAGCCCTGCCCATGAACACCCCTAATAATAACGGTGTTGATGGGCCGGGTTCGGTTGGGCTAAAGAATGTTTATGGCCGGATTGACTTCATAGGTCATGGACCAAGCCAAGCTAAAGCCTGGATTAGGCCATAACTGGCTAGCCCGATCCACTTAAAGGGTATCAACCCCGAACCTAGCCCAAGTTAACATTATAACAAAAAGACCTCATTTTATGTACATACTTTCCCTAATTGAATTGGTTTGGGTAATTGTGCTTTAACGAGATGTCATGGGTTTAATACCGGCCTCCCTCTTTTTTCCCATAATTATTTTTACAGTCGGGTTGGGTCAGGCTTCGTCTCTCTACCATTCAATTAAAGCCTGGCCTGTCTAATAAATGGCAAGCCGCAAAACTACTCAAGTTTAATGTCCAAGCTCGGGTTAAAGCGGGCTAAGCCGAATACGGGCTAAAGTGGTGTGATCGATGAACACTCTTAATTAGATAAGAAAATCTTTATATATATACTGATTGATTAGAAATTGTGGAAGATTGGACTCTTTAAAAGGAAACTCTTTTTTGCATTGACCTCTTTATTTAGATGGCTAAAATAACCTGGATTCGGCCATAACTTGATAGACCGAGCCCGATCCACCTGAAGCGTATTCAGGTTAAGCCTAGCCCAACTTAAAGTTATAACATTAAGGCCTCTTTTAATATATACTTGCCCTTATTGAATTGGTTTGGATGATTGTGCTTGAACAAGATGTCATGTGTGTAATACCTGCCTCCCTCTCTTTTCCCACAATTATTTTTACAATAGGGTTGGGTTGAGCTTGGTCTCTCTTCCATTCAATCCAAGCCTGCCCTACCTAATAAATGGGCCCAACGAAATAATCTAACCCCAGCCAGAGTACTCAAATTTAATGTCCGAGCCTGCGCTACAGTGAACTGGGCCAAATATAGGCTAAAGCAGTGTGATCCATGAACACTCTTAATTAGATAAGAAAATCTAAACATAGATGAATTGATTAGAGACCATGAAGATTGGACTATTTAAAAGGAAACTCCTTTTACATTAGCCTCTTTATTTAGATGGTTAAAATAAAAAATCTCTCTTAAATCCCTAAAATCTTTTTCCACAAATTAAAATTAATTCATAATTAACACCAAAATCGATCTCCAATTTTGCAATTGATTGCGAAGTCGTCAAAATTGAATCCTATATGCTAATATATTATAATTGATGTTTAATTTTGTGTTCAATGTCTTCATTGGATATATATATATAGTTCACCCAAAGAAATTTCAAAGTGATCAATTTGATTTTTTTTTTATTTTACATTTTTTTTTGTAGAATTTGAAATTTTAATCATGACCGACACTGTATTATTATATTTTTTGAAATCAGTGGTAAGTGGATTTTTTTTAAAAAAATATTTTGGTAAAATACCTAATTAAAACAAAAGGTGCCAATATAAAAAAAAGTTTATAAATGGCGTTAATCAAATCATTGATTCAATAAAAAGGGAAGAGATCATCAATCTAATGATGAAAATACATAGGACATTGAATTGAGAGTTGAAACGGGTCGGTCAAGCATTCTCTTAAATCGAATGTTTTCATTTTCCCCAAGAATTGAGACATTCTGAGTCCATTTGATTTTTGTGATACATGCATGAGCACCTTTAGCCGAGTTTTGCTAGATTCAATTGATTTGCAGCCTAAGACCAAGTCAACTTGGCCAAGTTAGGCAAGTCAGTTTTTCTTTATTTATTTATGAATAGACAAGTCAGCTTTTGAACACACGTTTGGATCATTTGGTCATTTCTTAGTCAAGGAAATCAGAAGGAAGCAGAGATGATTTTGGCTTCTACGAATGCAAATTTAGGGCATCCGTTAGTAACTTTACCTTTGGTTTCGTTATTTTGAATAATGGTTGGTGTTATTCTTTGTACAACGGCTCATAAAGATCTAAACTTCAGCCTTCAAAAGAAGCTGAAGCCGTGAAGCGTGACCAACCCTGGTTCAAAACTAAGGTGAGGCATAGAGGATTTACTAATGTCAAAATTTTCTCGGACTCTTTGGAAATGGTGAGATCGATCTATGGTGATATGATTGATCTCTACGCGCAGTCCTCTTCCATATAAAGGATAGAATTTTAATAGAATTGACTTTGGTTTTGTTAGTAGGAAATTGAATGGGCCACTCCATTAATTAGCAAAATCCAGTTTTATGTGCAATGTTGATTCTTTTGGGTAACATGAACCCCTGTTGAGACCAGCTTCTTTTGTAAACTTGTATTTTGTTTTGGTTTTGGGTTTTTATTGATAATTTTTTCTTTTCACGTAGAAAAAAAAAAACACTAAACTAAACTAAAAACAAAAAGAACATAAGGTCATATGTGCTCCACAGGGTTTTAGAAAATGGAAATTGAACTTGGACTCTGAAATAGATTAGGCATACATAAAACGAAATGACAATATGGAAAATATGTAGTAGTCGCCTCCTATGAATGATGGTGGTGGCCGATGTAATGTAAAAACTAGGACGTAAACAGTGTTGGCCATGTGGGTCCAGACCATGATTGGGTTCAAATCTGGGGTGGTTTCCTAATGTATTAGGAATTTCCTATTTTGCTAAATAGTAGTTTTCTAATGGGTTAGGACTTTCCTTTTTCTTGAGATAGAGTTCTTGGGGGATAAGGATGTACTGGTTATATATATAAGATGTAATCTGTAACCCTAGTGTAGTCAGTCAGAGAGTGGCTGAGATTCCAAGGCTGTGGTTTCACAGATTGGAAGAGAACCCAGTGGAAATTGGTTTCCCGTGGACGTAGGCATCCTTGCCGAACCACGTAAATCTTCTTGTCTTCTTGTGTGGTGATTGTTTGATCTTGCTTGAGTTTGCACACACGCGCACAACAAGTGGTATCAAAGCGATTGATTGTGCGTGGAAGATCAACGGGAAGAGGAGAGATCAAGGTTGATCTCTTGCTGGGCCACACGTCACTCGGGCATCTCTGTTTGCAGACAGAGCAACCGATTCGGTAAGAAGAAGAAGGAGAGGGTTCGACTGCTGCGGATCTTCATCGGAACAAGGAAGACCGGAGAAACGTCGGTTCTGAGGAAGAAGACTGGCGCAGAAAATCCTCGCTGCGGAGAGAACAGAAAAAAAAAATCGAACTTACCGGTCGCCGCTGCCAGAGGTCGCCGGCAGGCCGCCCGTCGCCGTCGCCCGTCGCCGCGCCGTCGCCAGTCCTGCGCTGCCGTCGCCGGACCAGGGAAGCCGGGGCTGCTGGTCGCCGGGAGTGCTCGCCAGTCTGCAACTGGGTTTCAGACCCAGGCGCAGCGAACACCTGTTGAAGACGACCCAGTATTCTGGGTCTAGGTCGCGGGTGTTGGGTCGGGTCGGGTCAGTTCCAACTGACCCGCGTTAACGTAAAAGCCCAGCGCCCTTTCTCGGGTTGGGTTCAGTTTCGGGTTGGGTCCGAACCAAACCGCAGTTCAAGCCCAGTTCAGAGCAGTGCAGGCCGGTTCGGGTCGGGTCGGGTCGACCTGAACCCGTAAGCAGACAGTCCAGCCCATCAGCCCCGCGCAGACGTCAGCAGCGTGACGTCATCAGGCTGACGTCAGCCCACATCATCGGACAGACGGTCAACGGCCAGAGTTGACCAGATTGACGGCAGAAACTTGTTTCTACGATATCTTGATCATCCGAAGTCCGATCGGAGATCCGTTTGCGCCTACGGACTCGTTTCGAGCAGATCTACGTGTTAGTGGAAGAAGATTGGCTGTTTGACGGTCAACAAGGAGTTTGACCAAATCAGAAACGCAGAAAACCGTTTTTGCGATATCGGAGCCATCCGGGGTCGGATTTCAGATCCGTTTCTTCCAGTGTGCTCGTATTGACGAGATCTACAGCTTGGTGCAGGAGTTGAGGTCAGTGTTAATTATTTGTTTTTCCTGTTACTTAATTTGATTAAGATGGAGAACAATACTATCAACACTACCATGGTTAAGCTCCACCATTCCAATTGGTTGATCTGGAAACCGAAGATGGAGGATATTCTCTATTGTAAAGACCTCCATGATCCCGTTGAGGGGGATAGTGCTCGAACGAAAGATATGCAAGATGCTGATTGGATCAAATTGCATAGAAAAGCGATTGGTCACATCAGACAGTGGGTTGATAACAGTATATGTCACGACCTGAGCCCAGAAATCGGGGGTTAGCGAAAGCCAAACCAGTGACACACGTACTCCCGTGCACGTGCATCCAAACCCAGTCCAGATGCACACACACAAGGGATCTAACACGTGCGAACTAAGCGTACGCAGAAGCTGTACATATCATAGCAAACAACAAGGAAAAATAGCGGAAGCCAAAACAATGCGGAAAACAAATACGGAACGGAAAGTCAAAGCGAAATACCATACATAAAAACCAAGTACAAGCCTGAGTACACAACAAAATAAAGGTGTACAAATATACAAAGTACAAAGTCCAAAGTCCAAAGTCCAAATACAAAATCCCCTGAAACTAAAACTCAAAACAAAAGGCCACTAGTATGCATGCACGCACTCGGCAGAGGTGATCAGGCACACTCTGCCAAACCGGAGGGTGCCTCTACACTCGGCCCTGCAGCCTCCTCGACCGCCGGGGAGCTGGGCAAGGTATCTGTGCCTGCAACACCACAGACAACACAAGTGAATACAACGATCCAGCAAATATAAGTAACAGGGATGAAACACTCATAGTATCAAAGTGAATAAGGACAGAATGGTAATTTCAGAGTTTCATCTTAGTAAGCTAAGCCAATCGTGCATAGAAGTAAAGCATGATATTTGAATCAAAACATAGAAATACTGACTAAGTGGCTACTACGTTAACCATGTTCTCTCCAATAGAGAGCAGAGCAAAGCAGAGCAGAGGAGAACACCACTGACCGGGCCAGGGTACAAGTGGGTCTCAGGTTCCTGGGTTCCGGGGTCCCAAGACAAAGCGACACTGCAGTGATACAGAGATACAGAGATCTAAGCCAGAGGTAACCCCGTCGGGCATCCTAGGGCTGAGGCTGAGTAGAGCCAGACTAATACCAATCAAATCAAAGCTAAAAGAAGGGAGATTATCCGCTTTGGACTCACCGATGACAAAGACCGGATCTTATCCTCACGTGTTAATCTCTGGGCCGAGCCACCCGGGAATACCCAATAAAATCAGAGATATACAAAGCCAGAGACAGAGCATAGATTAAGTCAAGCACAGCATAGATCAAAGCATAGTGCAGAGCGAAGAATAATACCGATATACAGGACGAAAGCAAAATGACTGCGGAATGCGTAAACATAGATTAACCGAACAGAGGGCAAAACCATAAACAATATGCAATGCATCTCAGATTAATACGGAGTCAAGGTTCATTACAAGCCAGTCCTAATCTAGTTGTTCACTGTCACTAACCGTGCATGTTGATGTAGTTTTAAGTTATTCGATGCACGGTTGCCATCCTAGTGTTACAATATAATCCTCATGTGCACCGAAGTCCCTTAAACCAACACCCATGGGGAGGTGCTTAACAGTGATCAACGCTCACATGAATAAGTCACAGCCTAACAGACTCTTCATGCGATCCAAAGAACCCATTGGGCCTGTTTACACGGATGGTTAACCTGTATTTGAGCCCTACAAGTCTCACCATTATCCTAAGTTATATTTCAGAATTGCCCTGCCTAACGGTTTAGCCATGAGGGACCTATGGTTGAGCCGAAGACATCTTACGCGCTCGTCGTAATATGCACTACGGCTTCACCTTGGTTCCATTCAAAACACAGCTAAACTAGTCCTCTTTCACCTCTGATCTGATGCCTTTTTCGGCTGGGCTACAGTCAGTATACGGCTTAGCCGTACACCAATCCACGGCTTAGCCGTAGCCACACCGTAGGAACACTGTCTCTGGAAAGTTTCGACTGATCAGAGATTTAATCCACGGCTGGGTTACGGTTGGGTCACGGCTAGCTTACGGCTCAGCCGTAGGACAATTTACGGCTCAGCCGTAGCCTAGCCGTAGAACAAAAGTGAAATTTCAAGTCTCTGGAACATGAGCCGTAGAGAGTTACGGCTTAGCCGTACAATACAGAACACGAATTCGGGATAGTTACAGAAACTGAGAAATTGTACCAAAACATCTCAAAACAAGTTCTTTAGGTTCCTCACACCTTAGAATTGGCTGTAAACATCATATCTACTAAAGAAGATGGAAATCAAAGCAATCAAACAAAACACCCATATGTGTTATCAAAGCCTGTACTTATACTTGCCTTAAACTCTGAAAATCCACTGAATCAAGCTCCAGATCAACTAAAATTCAAACAAAGCAAAGCAAATTACAAATCCATGAGCATGCACAGAGAAAGGAAGAGATGGGAGATCAATTTGGAGAAGAAACACAAAGAACCCACTTACCAAAACAAGGACAGAGATGAGAGAAGAAGAAAAGAACCCAATCCAAAACAAGGAATCCAAATCTTAATCGAGCAAGAGAAGGGAAGAGAAGAGAGAAAGAGAGAGAACGTGGAGCTTCCCTTGCATGCACGTTGAAGACAAAAGAGCAGGGAGAGAGACACCTGGGAGTTAACTCATATATATAGGTTTTGGAGTTTAGGTCAAAGTCCGGTAAGTTTCGGTTATTTACAAATCGAGTCACATGAGGGTCCAACTTCTCCAATTGACTCCAAATGGGTCTGACACAGTTATGGAATATAACGAGCTCAACAAAATACACGTGCTGACACCAAAATGATGCAAATATGATGCAAGCAAAGCAAAAGCAAAATTACAAAAAAGGGCTTAGAACTACCTATCTCAGGTCAAAGGTTACTCAACTACCTATCCAAGGCTCAAAACCAAGTCCGAAAGAATAAAACAACAGAAAAACACGCTAATGAGCCACTAATCCGGCTCAAAGGGGATCGGAGTGTTACAGTATATTTCACCACGTGTCTAATGAAACCAATGCGAATACCCTTTGGAAAAAGCTAGAAGCAATGTATGATAAAAAGACCTCGGTGAACAAAACCTTCTTGATCAGAAAGCTTGTAAACATGAAATTCAAGGATGGTGGTCAGATCGAAGATCACATTAATGAGTTCCAAAGTATGGTAAATCAGTTAGCTACTATGAAGATGATCCTTGATGATGAGATGCAAGCTTTGTTGCTTCTGAGTTCTTTGCCAGATACATGGGAGACATTAGTTGTTTCCTTGAGCAATTCTACTCCAGATGGTGTGTTATCTATGAGTCAGGTTACCAGTAGCCTACAGAATGAAGAAACAAGACGGAAATCTGCAGGGACAGATAATGCACAGGCCTTTGCTACTGAGAACAGGGGGAGGAGTAAGAGTAGAGGACCAAAGGGGGGTCGTGGCAAGTCTAGAGGTGAATCACAGTCTAAGTCTAGCAGTGAATCACAGAGCAAGAAAAAGTCTGTAAAGTGCTTTTTCTGTGGCAAGATGGGCCACATCAGGAAAAATTGTTTTGCCATGAAGGAACAGAAAGGATCCAACAATGAGAAGAAAAATGACAATGATAACACTACAGCTACTTTGGAACAGGAAGTAGTGGTGCTCGCCGGCGATGATGATAAGTGTTTGAGTGTTGCAGATGGTCAGATTGAGTGGGTTGTTAACACAGCAGCATCCTACCATGCTACTCCCTGCAGGGAGATGTTCACGACGTACAAAGCAGGTGACTTTGGTACTGTGAAGATGGGCAACACGAGTCATTCAGATATTGTTGGTATCGGTGATGTCTGCATTAAAACCGATATTGGTTGCACAATGACGCTGAAAGATGTGCGACATGTTCCTGATCTGCGGTTGAATCTGATTTCCGGGACTGCATTGGACCGTGCTGGTTATGAGAATTACTTCGGAAATGGCAGATGGAAGCTCACTAAAGGGTCTCTTGTTATTGCGAGAGGAACAGCAGGTAATACTCTTTATAAAACACAAGTCAAGCTGTGCAAAGATGCGTTGAATGCAGTTCAAGACAATTCCTCTCTGAATTTATGGCATAAGAGGCTTGGTCATATGAGTGAGAAAGGCTTGCAGATGTTGGCAAAGAAGGATTTAATTCCTTGCTCCAAAGGTATGTCCCTTGACCCTTGTGATTATTGTTTATATGGTAAACAACATAGGGTTGCTTTCTCTTCGACATCAAAATTGAAATCACATGTGTTGGATTTGGTATATTCTGATGTTTGTGGTCCCATAGAGGTAGAATCATTGGGTGGCAATAAGTATTTTGTCACATTCATCGATGATGCATCCAGGAAAGTATGGGTTTATCCGTTGAAATCAAAGAATCAAGTATTCCAGATGTTTCAACAGTTTCATGTTAAGGTTGAAAGAGAAACAGGTAAACTCTTGAAGTGTCTCCGTTCAGATAATGGGGGTGAATACACATCCAACCAGTTCAAAAGCTATTGCTTGAAGCATGGCATTCGACATGAAAAGACAGTTCCTGGTACTCCATAGCACAATGGTGTGGCAGAGAGAATGAACCGCACTATTCTTGAGAAGATGAGATGCATGATAAAATTAGCACGGTTGCCTAAGTCATTCTGGGGTGAAGCCGTTCTGACTGCCGTTTATCTGATTAACAGATCTTTCTCAGTTCCTTTGAATTATAATCTTCCAGAGAGAAGATGGACAGGTAAAAATGTTTCCTATTCACATCTGAAGGTGTTTGGGTGTAAAGCGTTTGTACATGTACCAAAGGAGCAGCGTTCCAAGTTGGACGATAAGGCAGTGAGTTGCATCTTTCTTGGTTATGGTGGAGATGAGTTTGGCTACAGATTATGGGATCCAGAGAAGAGGAAACTTATCAGAAGTAGGGATGTGGTTTTCCATGAAGATCAGTTCTTTGGAGATGTTGAAAAGATTGATAAGTCTTCTGAGAAAGTTGATGGAGTGGTTGATCTCACACCGACTCCTTCTCCGGTGCAGATTACAGGTGGAGAAGGTGGACAAAACAATCCGGATCGTGATGAGGCACAGGGGTTGCCAAATGATGAGGGTGTTGAGCAGGGGGAGCAACAGTCTCCTCGGATTGAAACCACGGAACCTCCAGCTAGGAGGTCTACCCGAGAGCGTCAACCATCAACTAGGTATCCTGCATCCGAATATGTGTTGCTCACTGATGAGGGAGAGCCAGCTAGCTTCCGAGAAGCAATGACTCATGCTGATAAAGATGAGTGGATGAAGGCTATGCAGGATGAGATGAGTTCTTTGAAGAAGAACAAGACTTATGAGCTGGTGCAACTTCCTAAAGATAGGAATGTTCTGAAAAACAAATGGGTGTTCAAGCTGAAAAAGTATGAGAATGGAAAACTGGTGAAGCATAAAGCACGGTTAGTGGTAAAAGGCTTCGCACAAACGAAGGGTATCGACTTCAGTGATGTTTTCTCTCCTGTTGTGAAAATGACTTCTATCAGAATCGTTTTGGGTCTAGTCGCCAGCATGGGACCTTGAGCTTGAACAGATGGACGTGAAGACCGCGTTTCTTCACGGTGACTTGAAAGAAGAGATCTACATGACTCAGCCAGAGGGGTTTGAGGTAGAAGGAAAAGAACAGATGGTTTGCAAGTTGAAGAAGAGTCTCTACGGGCTGAAACAAGCACCGAGACAGTGGTACAAGAAGTTTGATTCATTCATGTTGAGTCATGGGTACCGGAGGACAGCTGCAGATCATTGTGTCTATGTTCGTCGATTTATCGATGGCAGGTTCATCATCCTTCTTTTATATGTAGATGATATGCTGATAGTTGGACAGGATAGCAAGTTGATTGGCAAGTTAAAAGAGGAGATGTTAAAGTCGTTTGACATGAAAGACTTGGGTCCCGCACGAACGATATTGGGCATGCAAATACGTCGTGATAGGAGTTCCAAGCAGCTGTGGTTGTCACAGGAGAAATATGTTGAACGAGTTCTCGAACGGTTCAACATGAAGAATGCTAAGCCAGTTAGCATACCTCTAGCCAGTCACTTCAAACTAAGCAAGCGCTTGTGTCCTTCTACAGATGATGAAAAGGAACGGATGGCATGTGTTCCTTACTCCTCTGCTGTGGGGAGTCTTATGTATGCCATGGTTTGTACACGGCCAGACATTGCTCATGCTGTGAGTTTAGTGAGTCGATTTCTCGCAAACCCTGGAAAAGAGCATTGGGAAGCAGTGAAGTGGATCTTTAGGTATTTGAGAGGTACTTCCAAGGTGTGCTTATGTTTCGGAGGCTCAAAACCAGTCATGGAAGGTTATACTGATGCTGATTTTGCAGGCGATCTTGATCGTCGGTTGTCGACTTCTGGATATCTGTTTACTTTTGTAGGGGGAGCTATTTCCTGGCAATCAAAGTTACAGAAGTGTACAGCACAGTCTACAACTGAAGCGGAATACATAGCTGCTAATGAAGCAGGGAGAGAGATGCTTTGGTTGAAGAGATTCCTTCAAGAACTAGGTTTGAAGCAAGAAGAATATGTAGTTTACTGTGATAGTCAGAGTGCTATGGATTTCAGTGAGAATGCTACATATCATGGTCGCATGAAGCACGTTGATATCAAGTACCATTGGATTCGTGAGGTGATCGAGAAGAACTTCATGAAGCTGGAAAAGATTCATTCGGACAAGAATCCCTCGGACATGATGACCAAGGTTGTGTCTAAGGGAAAGCTGGAGCTGTGTTCAGAGTTGGTCGGACTGAACTCCCAGTAAGGGGTTCAGGGCATCTTCCCCATGGTCTAGAGGGGGAGATTGTTGGCCATGTGGGTCCAGACTATGATTGGGTTCAAATCTGGGGTGGTTTCCTAATGTATTAGGAATTTCCTATTTTGCTAAATAGTAGTTTTCTAATGGGTTAGGACTTTCCTTTTTCTTGAGATAGAGTTCTTGGGGGATAAGGATGTACTGGTTATATATATGAGATGTAATTTGTAACCCTAGTGTAGTCAGTCAGAGAGTGGCTGAGATTCCAAGGCTGTGGTTTCACAGATTGGAAGAGAACCCAGTGGAAATTGGTTTTCCGTGGACGTAGGCATCCTTGCCGAACCACGTAAATCTTCTTGTCTTCTTGTGTGGTGATTGTTTGATCTTGCTTGAGTTTGCACACACGCGCACAACAAACAGGCCGTATTTGATTTGGATCTCATCCTTTTTGGGTAAATATCTCTTTTGGCACTCTCTGATAACCTCTGTGTATTCGGGAGCAATGTAGCTCCTATGAACTTGCTCCAAATGCTCTTACATCTTCTATGGACTCTACTCCTACTAGAATCTCACATCTACAACGAAGAATTTAATCCCTATTTGACTCAACCAAATCAAAACTTCATCCGCGGCGCATCGTGAGGCTTGATCTGGCATGGGCCTTATGACAGTTGGGCCACACAATTTTCCTAACAGGCTTTACACAAAGAACGTAAATTCAATTGTATTTAGTTGGGTCTAAGTAGAGATCATAGTGATACTTTAGATAAAAGAAAAGATTAGACCAAATTTTGTGAGATGAGGGGAAATTCGAAAGTGCATAACAACATTGCTAGTGGAGATCTCCGGGCCCACATTATGATCAATCTTTACCTCTGGACTCCCAATCTCTCTATGAATTGACACTCTACAAAAAGTTTGATCCAAGTAGGCACTTGGATTTATCACAAATTATATATTAGCTAAGATTTAGATAAGTTTGGGGCCCTAAAAGTAGTGCCTCCTATGATCAAAAGGTTCTAGTGTCCTTAATAGAAGTAGGTCATATATATGTTGTAAGGTGGCCTCACATAATTTTCTCTCTTCTGCACAAAAATATTTATAATTATGATAGCGTCCCACACCGTATGGTCAAGAATTGATAAATAAGAACATTCCTCATATATATATATATATGGAGCATATTACTATGCATCATTCCCTCACCATATGGTGAGAGATAATGACGTGACTTTTTTATATTACACATAAAAATTCTTCTTTTCATAATACTGTATATAAATATATGTATGAGTGTGTGTGAAAAATTCTCAAAAACTCTTATCTTAAAAAATACCTCACTAGAAAAGGGCATTTTTGCTCCTTATCTAATGTCCAGTGGGAGAAGGTTGAGATGAGACTTTTGCTCCTTCTGTAAAGCAATCATTTATTACCTTCCTTTTTTTTCTTAAAGTATCTTAAGCAAATCTTGTTATTTAGTTTCTTGACACATCCTACAAAATAGCATGTTAAAACAAGCTAAATATTGACTGAAATTTCATGATTTAGTTTCTTTACACATCATACAAAAAGCAAATATATATATATATATATATACATGTATATATTGTTGAAAGCAAAAAATCTTCACTTTATTTATATTTTATCATACCATTTGAATTTTTGGCAATTTTTTTTTGGATGGCATGAAACATGTTAAGTAGACCCTCACAATGACTTAGGGACCAATTAATTTACAAGATTAAAAATTATATGGTTTCTGGTTTTCATTTCCAATAAAATAAGAACTTTAATTCTAATCGATTTCAATTTATAGCAAATTTCCTAACAATGCTATAATACATGGCAAATACTTTACAAAAAAAACACATGGCAAATAAAGAGTCATATGTAGATTTGGTAACCCTAATGGCTAGTAGACTTTTTGGATAAAAAAAGGTTGAGCAGTCCCTTACATCCCAATCAACGTAGCACCTGGGAAGCTAGCATGTGACGTCGGTAGAGCTGCCTAAGTGAATGTCTTCTTTTATCAGTTACTGGGTTGGGGTTAAAAAAAAAAAACTTGTATATCGAATTATTTCAATCCATTCTTACTAAAATTAAAAGAAATTCAGACAAAAAATAATTAATTTTATTTTTTAAAATATATTTGATGTAAATAAAAGTCAAAATAATATGAAAGCAGTGAGAAATAATGTTTTAATTTTTGTCTAAGGGCATTAAAAATAACTATCATTATGGGTGATGTCTTCAAATATGGGATGATATGATCGCTTGTTTTATAATTACCGTATGCCTTTTACCAAAAAAAAAAAAAACCTACTATATGCTTCCACTAAACTAATGGTAAGATGATGAAGATTTTCTTTTTTAATCTCCTTTCTTTCCCCAAGCTAATAGGGCTTAGACCCATTGGCTAAGGGAGATGGCCAGGTAAGAAAAACCTAACATGAAGCGATGAGCCCTAGGGGGAGAACTGCTACCCCCTTTAGATAGGTAAGTAGTCGTTCTCCTAGCATTTTTAAAAACTTAAGTCAGGTAATTTTTGAGTTCTTTTCCAATATAATTTTGAGTGGGCCGATCACTGTTAAAATCACCATGGTACGTAAGTTGAGGGTCTCACAAGATCTAGATTGTTAGAATTTTGACCCGGCCCTTCTCCGGCAGCGCACAACTTCTAAACCCTTCAGCCCCTCTAATCTTAGACCCGTATATGGGACCCACAGGAACACGTCCAAACTGCTTTGCACGTTGGACGAACTTGTCATCCTTGTCCGACCCAAGCAGCACTCTATTAAACATAATCCTCAACATACGCATACACAATTGTAGGTCAAACTACTGGAATTTCAAATGGAATCTCCATCTCCGGGTATTTTCAATCCTCCAAACGCATAGCTGGATGAGCTGGCCATGATTAGGATCGAATCATAAAAAAGTCTCCATCGTACGCGTTGCGTTGTCAAAGCAAAATGGAATGCCACCCATAAAGCTTTCTGTTCCTCTTTAATCTTTGACTATGACATTGGCACGGGGCCCACCAGTATCAACCGTCAACTTTTGCATGGTTGGTGATTGTGGTCGAGTCGGCCAGATTCAGGTTGAGCACTGGGGGCAATATAAACGGGCTTTACCCCTGTTTTTATTTTTTATTTTTATTTTTAAGTGATAACAAAAGCTGTCATTAGAAAATAGATTACAAAAAAAGAGGAAAATAGGAAGTACAAAAGCATTGTACTCACCCACAACATACTTAAATAATAATACCCTTCCAAAAATACACCATCTCAACCTCTTGTTTAGCTATTTGATCACAAAATATGTATAGAATAAATTCAGTAAGCCCGAGCCCTTGGGGCCCACAGTTTGGTCCATCAAAATGGACCAAACACACGATCACCCTGAATTGCATATATCCATCAACTTTTGATCAAATCCAGATTTACTGGACCGTTGGATCTACTATGCACCAACTCAAATAAACTATTGACCATTAAATTTTTGAAGTCTAGATGACAATAATTGAAATCATCGTTGAGGCTAATCTTTTGTAGAGAAAAGGGTTTTATGGAGTCCTTCAAATCCCTCAATCTCCATCTTCATATGGGTCCCTAGATGGGCCTTACAAGCGTGAGCCACACAATTAAGCTTTTACAATTGAGCTTACCTTATCCTAGCTTGAGCTTATGAGAGAGCCTCCCTTTATATATATATATATATGTGTGAAATTTTCAAGTACTAGGTGCCTCGTACAGTTTTGGTACTAAGCATCAAGCACAGCCTCACATTGTGGTTGTTCTTGGTGCCTAGCACCGCACTTGCAAATTGCTCTTTATATAAAAGAATTTTAACGAGTGCCCCACTTAAAAAACGTCCATTTTTTCGCCCCTTTTCTTTTTTGTCATGAAACCCATGTTGATTCAATATAGTCTTTTCATACCCTCCCCCAACACATGAATGGTCATAATCCAAATTTCGCACTCATCCACCTTTTTTATTCACCGTTGGATTGAAATAATGATAAAATAATGCTTTCAAACTATTACATTTTATGGCCATAGATTAAAAGGTTAATATTATCTTATAGACTCAAAATCTTGTATATAGGTAGGCCTCATATAGATCTTCACATCCAATGCTCAGTTGGCCTCAAATAGGAGGGTTGTTTTTTTCCTAAAAAATGCCTTGGTACTATATAGTACTCCCCATATATATTTTTACATATGAAAATAATTCTATAAAAACTAGTTCTCACCACTTTTTTGTGAGAAGTCTTGGTGGGGCTCATTTGTCACCCAATCCAAATCTTACAATATATAGGGACCCCCCCCCCCCCCCCCCAACACTTCCGATACCTTAAGTTTTTGTAAAATCTGATTTTACTAAAACGTTAGATTGATTGACTATGCATCAATCCAAATGGATTAGATTTGTGGGCTATTGATGAAGCAGTTAGGGACATATGATTGAGGCCAAATTTGATATTTGCGGTGGTCCCATTTAGATCTTTCTATGCCCTTTGGTCTTATTCCCAAATGGATATGTGTGTAAAAATACTTCTCATAGGATTAAAGTTCATATGATAATATTTAAGTGCATACATCCCTCACTAAAATGGTGAAAGACACACTCCTTTTTTAGAAGGTATTAATGTGCAAAAGGATAAAACAATCATAAATTATGATACCTTTTTGACCTTCTTAAGTTTAAAACGAAAGTGTCCCCCACCAAAATGGTGAAGGATATATGCACATGAATATCTCCCATATATATATATATATGAATGTTAATAAGCATCAATCCCTCATCATAAGGTATGAAATGCTTACATGGTTTTCCTTATTTGTACTTGAGTGCTCCTCTTTTTCATAAGTCTTTTGTTTTTTGCACATTAATAGATCCACATATAAAATTGCTCCTCACCCTATGGTGATGGATAGGTGTATAATAATATTCTCCATATATATATATAGGGGCCTTTTCCTGTGCATACGTCCCTCATGGACTTTTTGTGTACACTCTTTGGTAGGGCCTACTGTGGACCCCACCAAGGGATGAGACTAGGAGGTTGGAAAGATCTATGTGAAAGCACCCTACATATTAAATTTGGTCCCAATCACATATCCCTAACCCCTTCATCTATAATTCACAAATTCATTTCGTTTAGATTGGTGTATAGTCAATCCAACGGTTCAATAAATTATGATCCGACTGAATGTTGGGGCGAGTTGCTATCATGGAGCCTCATGTGTGTTGCAAGTTTGGATTGAGTGATAGATGGGCCCCACCTAGAGTTCTCACAAAAAAAATGGTGAGGCACGGAAGCTTAAGAATATTATCCATATATATATATATATCAAATAAAATTAAGAATGTCAAGCAATCCAACTCTATCCCTTAACTGGTTTTGGTTAGCTTGGTGAGCCACGATGTAATTAGTTGGTTGGATTGGTCAGGAACAGGTTGGTTCATCAATAGATAAAGTGGACTTAATTCAAACTTAAAATTTTATTACTCGGGTTAAAAATGTTAACTCAAATGGACACCAAAAATAGGATTTAACATAAATTAGGAGTAAGTAGGTTGGGTCAGGATCGGTTGACAGGTCAACTCCACCCCAAGTTTTACCTTTTTGTTTTAATCTATCAATGATAGAAGTTGTGTCTGTGGGGTTGATGATTCCTAGTCAAATATACATTTATTAGTAACACGGCTCTGGTATGTATTTGATGAGTCTCAAGAACTTCCCAGCCGCTTTTGCTGCTTTGCGATGATATGTATTTGATGCGGCTTCTTGAGGCTCTTTAACTTAGAGAATCCTAAATTGAAGGAGTAAATTTTACAGTGGGGCCTACATTTGTAAAATCTGACCTGCTCAAAAATGAATTTCCTTCCATTATATGGGGCATCTCTATTTTCAGTGAAATAGGAGTTGGTCTTGATATTTGAATCAAAGGAGTAACACAATCTCATGCATCTTCATTAATCATATTTTTCATCAAATTTCAGTGGGACCAATTCTTGTTAGAGCAAGATAATTAGGCATGTACAGTGAGAAGTCGATTATTAAATATGGCTTAAATTTCTAATAGGTGAGAATGTAAAGTTTCACTCCTTTAACTTATTATCTCTTTTGCCAAAAAAAAAAAAGGGAATTATTTGAGTACTGATTTAGAGGTCTTTTTTTTATAAAAGTTTTATAGGTCATTTGTTTACAGTCATTTATATGTGCAAATGTTACCGCATGTGCAGATTTGTCTTCTAAAATTTACATATATAAATTATACAAATGTGTTAAATAGGTTATATAAATGAAGTGCTTCTTAAGCTAAAATTTAATCACTTGAATAGGTGGTAATTAGATCTCTTTTTGCCAACAGCATATATTTTCTACAAGGCTTTTTTTCTCACTTGTAGGGCCCATCAAAGTGATTTCTTTTTTCATTCATATGGGCCCCATATGTGTAATAAAAACTATTTAATTTTTATTGAACTAATACATCCTAAGTTCTTGAAGGTGATTTTCTTAAATCTTCATATATATAGTTTGAATAACGTGTGAAAAAGTGTCAACCTCTAGGTCTCATTTAATTTTATAGATTCTTGCAGGCCCCTTTTCATGATGTGAACATCTCAATATTGTTGTACTAGTGGTGAAATGAAGAAATAAAATTTCATACATTAAATTTTCATGGATTTTTGAAAATATTGCAAAAAGCGTTCAAAAGCTTCAAATAAATCAAAAGTCCTTAGATATACTCATTTACTCATGTGGAAACAATAAATTTTACAAACATGATAATGTCTTTCACTTGTATGTGACTTACATATGTAAAACCCAAGTTCTCAGTGGCCATTGATTTGGGAGTTTTGATTGAGGTGACAGATTCAAATAAACAGTTAAAAGCAATGGCAAATTTAGTATTTTTATTTAGGTGATACGAACAATGGTTGAGTGAAAAAGTTAAATACTAAATAAAATATGTTAAAGTTTAATTTGAATAAATTTTCAAATCACAAGAATGCGGTCGCACTAGCATGGTAATACTTAGGACCGCTTCTAATTAAAAAGTTTATATGTGGGCTTTTAGAGGTGAACTCAGATTTTCGTGCAACTCTAACTACACTTGTTGGTACTGTCAAAAAAATGGTTTACCTCCAGCGTAAGAGATGCTAATTCTTAACTTGGTATGAACCCCGGCTTGCAATGTTGGAAGATTGGCATGCGGCCTCCCAGGAGGATCTAAGAAGGATCTCGGCATGTCGGCCGAGTGGTACGACCTGACGTTACACGACGCAAGCCCTGACCTGGTCTTGGCTGCTCGTCTAAAGCCAGTTGGTCGAGCCAGAAAGCACGGCCCCACCTGTTGACCAGCTATTTGCTGGCGCACATGATTGTGAAAGCATCCTTTGCTAGACGCCATGTTACGACCACCACCGCCGCGAAAGATTTCGTGCCGTCCAGAGGCTAGCGTTGGTTGATCGTCACTGCCCATGCAATCATCCTCATTCACGTCCGTGTCAACGGCTATTCCAGATCAATCATGTCCACCTCAACTACTGTGGAAAGGAGGCAACAAAGAAGGATAGAATTTCAACTAAGCGTGTTGGAGACTGCCACGTGATGCTAAAGGTTCCTTGCCTCTCTCCTTCGTCCCCTCCCTTCCTGCCTCCTATATATATACGCAAGTATCAGACCTCACCTCCCATTCTCATGTTCCTTCTCTATCTCAAAATCAGGTTTTCATTTAACTTCTCTTTTCATGATTCCTGAGCAATCTACCTAAATCAAATTCCACTGACGTTCTCTTTCCTTGTTTCATGATTTCTCTCTCTGAATCAAATTCCGTTGATTTTTCTTCCTTGTTACATGATTTCTCTCTCTAAATCACATTCAATTCAATTTCTCTTTCCTTGTTCTGCGATTTCATCCTTGTTCTAACATGACCCAGAGTTCTGATCGACGGATTTTGACATTTCCGGCAGTCCACCCATGTGAAGGCGTCTCTCCAGCAGCCCTTCTCCCGGCTCTCGTCGACGTCTGCCGCTCTATCGTCAAATACCGCTCAAAACCATTCTCATCCCACATTCGGATTGCTCACGAAGCAATTCGTGAGACCGAAATCCTGCTCATCTTATTTGAGGAAATTCAAAATCATGGTTCAATTCTTACGGTGTCCATCGTCCTCTGCTTATGTGAATTCTATGTTTCTCTCCAAAAGATCCAATTTTTCTTAGAAGATTGCACCCGCAAAGGCGCTGGGCTTTGGGTTTTAGTGCAATCCAATAGAGTTGTGGATGAAGTTCGGCACGTGATCCGGTCCATTGCGACTACCCTCGATCTTCTGCCGCTGGCATCAATGGATGTGTGTGTGGAAGTGAGAGAGATGGTCGAATTGCTGGCAAAGCAGGCCAGGAAGGTGAAGATTGGGATTGACCCTGATGACAAACAAACTGCTATGGATGTCCATCTGATTTTGAACCAATTTGAGAAGAAAATTGTTCCAAATTCGACTGATCTCAAACGGGTTGTCACCCGTTTGCAGATAAGAAGCTGGACCGACTGCAGTAGCGAGATTAGGTTCTTAGAAGAAGAGATGGAAAGAGAGAATGAGACGCAAATAATGCTTCTCAGTAGTCTTGTAGGGTTCATGAACTACTGCAGGGGAGTTCTCTTCGATGTTGCTGACGATCCAAACGTCGAAAGATCAGATTTCAAGTATGATCCAAAGAGCCTAGATTGCTTGAATCCCGAAGATTTAAGGTGCCCAATTTCTCTCGAGCTTATGACAGATCCAGTAATCATCGCAACCGGGCAAACGTATGACCGTTCATCGATTCAGAAATGGCTGAAAGCTGGAAATCTCAGCTGCCCCAAAACAGGGGAAAAGCTGAAAAGAACAGAGCTCATTCCTAATTTGGCTCTACGCAATCTCATTCAGCAGTTCTTGCACAACAGTGGCGTCACAATCTCGGAACCCGGGAGCCGATCTCACGACTTGAGAAGGACCCATGTCACCAGAAGCTCTACATCAGGAACAGAAGCTATGAGAATGCTTGCCATCTTCCTTGTTGAGAAGCTCTCCGCAGAAACTGAAGCACAAATGAACAAGGCCGCATATGAAATTCGACTCCTCACAAAATCAAACACGTTAAACAGAGCCTGTTTGGTGGAAGCAGGAGCAATTCTATGCCTTCTAAATCTACTTTCCTCAAAGCACTCCGCAACACAACACAACGCCATGGCGGCTCTGTTGAACCTATCTAAGCATTCCAAGGGAAAAACACTGATCGTTGAGAGTGGCGGACTAGACCCAATTGTAGCTGTACTGAGAAATGGTCTAAAAATGGAAGCTCAACAGAATGCCGCTGCAACTCTGTTCTATCTTGCTTCAATCGACAAGTATTGCCAAGCAATTGGAGAGATACCCGAGTCGCTCCCCGCGCTTGTGGGGCTGCTTCGAAATGCAACAGATCGTGGGAAGAAGAATGCTGCAGTGGCGCTATTTGTGCTGCTGCGTTTTCCGGGCAACCATCAGAGAGCCATAGCTGCTGGAGCCATTCCTGCATTGATGAGTCTATTGACATCAGATAGCGAAGACGTTGTGGAGGATTCTTTGTCAGTTCTAGCAACATTGGCAGAGAGGCCTGAAGGAAGCAATGCAGTTCTAAGGGAAATTGAAATATCTTCTCTGGTGAAAATGCTGATTTCTGCAGCATCTAGAGCAGTGAAGGAGAATTGCATTTCAATGCTGGTGTCTTTCTGTGTTAATGGTGGAGCAGAGTTAGCGTCTAATCTGCGGAAGATGCCGTCACTTGTACAGTCTTTGTGCTTGCTCATCAAAGAAGACACTCCCCGTTTGAGTAAAAAGGCAACTTTGCTGCTGGGAATACTCCATGGCAATCGTAACAGGATCTCTGCAGGCATGTTGGTGTCTTCAATTAGACAAGAACAAGCCATCCATGTACAATAACCCCACAAATTTCTGAAGCAGGGCGAATTGGATTGGGCCTAGAATGAACCGACCCGACCTAAACACTATCTTGCGCTAGGCGTTTCGGGGTTTCCTTTGGCTCGGGCATCAACTCATTACCCAATTTGAGTTCGGTTTGGGGGTGAAGTCAAGTTCTGGTTGGTTTTTTTTTTTTTTTTTACATGTAATATAAATTTGGGGGTGTCTGTAACATGGGCCGATGACTTAAGTCCAGCTGGGGCTGTGCCTCAGGAATTTGCGTTTGGTTTGGGTCCATTTGCAATTCAGGCTGGACTCAGGTTGCCCAAAACCCAACTCAAACCATTCGAGTAACCTCCTAGATAACTGTAGATTTATTCTTTTAATCATTTTTTAATTCTTTTCAATTATTCTTTTAACCATTTTTTTTTCTTACTTACGAGTGTATACGTTGTACAAACATTCTAGCAGTGTGGAAGATTTTTCTATCAATTATTTCAATTACAATGAGGGTGATTTGTAAAATGTCAAGGACTCAAATTTATACAAGTGCAGAGTTTACATTTCAAAGAGTGATACAGACAGCAATTCTATAAATTTTGCATTGAAGTTGAGTGGAGTAAAAGATTTTTAGATCTTGCATTGAAGTTTAAATTTTGCAGAGTTGAACTATTGGTATTTTTAGATGTATTCTTTCTCCTTAAAGTTAATAAACGGTTGGAAAAAAAATTACACAAATCGATCTTCCATTGAGCCATGCCAGCATGATTACCAAGGAGTGGCTCTTAGGGCAATAGAAAGCCTTTTAAGAAACGACACTAAACTCTTAATACCTTTCTAATATCTTCATTGCGTTGAAACTCCTCTCGCAGTGAAACGAATCATCATTGTTCCTCTTTTTCACATTGGCTTCTCCTCTGCCTGTTTCACTCTCTCATCTCCTCTCTGCCATCTAGGAACACCACTCTTTCTCAGATCTGGTTTGAATCTGTGTTTTATTTCTAATCTATGAATGTATGATCTATTCTTAGTTATCTTGTATTCCACGTCTCAATAGAAATATATGGTTCTGATTGGTCTTTTTATTTACGGTTTGGGTTCGAGTTTTGGATTTATCTAATTCTTTTGTAAACAAACAGCTATTAAGTGGCAAACAAAAATTAAGAAGAAAGGACAAGTGAAGAACTTAGTGAAAACCAAGTTTGTTCTTTTTAGTTCATCATGAAACTTCAATTCCATCAAATTCATTTCTACTAATTAGGTAACTTCATCTTTCCATGTATCCCTTCTTTAATCAAATGCTTGAACAGTGCAATGCATTAGACTGTGATTAATCTTTTGATATGAGACTTGTGTTTTTCATGTTTCTCTGTATTTATATTAGTTTGAGGATCGTGTTATCAAATCACACTAACTCATTAATTCTTCTTTTTTTTCTTTCTTTTTCTCTATCCGCTTCTTTCTCTTCTCTCTTCCTATTTCAGCATTGTTCATGTTTAGTTTCTTATCTAAAAAAATAAAAATGATGCAAAAAAAGATTTTGGCAATTGTTGCAATTGTTATATAGAATTATTTTGTTATTTATTCTTTCATTTTGTTAATTTTTAAATAAAACGGGTAGGCAATACTGTTATGTTGGTATCTGCATTTACTTATTGGGTGCATTTTGATATATTTGATTTAAAAAAAAGATCATTCTCCTTTTTTTAAAAAAAATTAAAGGACATTGACTAAAAAAAAACCATTGCTTTTTTCTAATTGTCCCCAAATAAAAAATGGCTAATAGGATTGTTTTGCTATCATCAAGATCTCCTCTACATGATTGTGTTATGTTTAATTTGACAGGGTTATTATTCCATTTTTTTTATATCAATCTTAATAACTTTTTCTTATTAGATATCTTGATTTTTGGCAATACTTGTTGCGAGCAAGATAACCTGATAATGGAATCAGAAGAGATGGATATGCAAAGATTTGAAGGATTCAATTTCTATCATTTAAGGCTCCTCTCCAAAGTTTGTTTTTTAATGATACAGGATTTAGAGTTATCTTATCTGTTTGATTTTTAAGAATCCTCTATATCTAAGGTTTTTGTAACTAACTACTAGGGTTGTGAACTGTGGGTGTAATGTGTTCAGCATCCTCATTTAATAGCTGTAAGCAATTATAGTTGCTTTGAGATTTTTTATATTTGTAACCTTTAGTATGTGGTCACAAACTACTAATTTGCATTTATTTTGACAAAAATCATATATTTTGCATTAAGGCTTTGTCCGGGTATTGCACAAAACTTTATGCTAGTATATATAAAAAAAGGGGTTTTTCTTGGAAAAACCCTCTTAGAGTCTTTGTAAAACAAAAAGGACCCCAGAGATATTTATAGCTGATAGTGGTCTCCTGAGCCCTTTTTAGTTTTTTTTTTCAATATAATTCATGAGTAGTGATATTTATGCTCAAGCGTAGTATAGATATATCTATGCTCAAGCGTAGTATAGACAAAACTGTTTCCTCATTCATCCTTCCTCTTTGTCATCTTTTCTTATTGGTTTGGTGGATGGTTCTATTTGGGTTCTGCGTAGGACGAGGAGGGAAAAAGCAAGAAGAAAATAAAAAAAGAAAGAGTAAACAAAAGACAAAGAGAAGACAGGAAAGGGGAGGAAAGAAGAATAGAGAAAGTAGAAGAAAAAATGCTAGGAGGGGAAAGAGGATGATGAAGGAGAAATGTTTGAGTTCTCTTTTCCTTTGTTGTTTCTTTCTCTTTTCCATTTTCTTGATTTTCCCCTTCTCACCCCTGACAAAGCACAAATGGAACTATCCACCAAGCTAGGAAGAAGAGATAACAAAGAGGAGATGATAAAGAAGAAGAAGAAAGAATGGGGAAAGAGTTTTGTGTATACTATGAAGGAGACATGTTTGGGTTCTTTTTTTCCTTTGTTGTTTCTTTCTCTTTTTCTTTTTTTTATTTTCCCCTCCTCGCCCCTGACAAAACACAAATGGAACCATCCACCAAGCTAGAAAGAAGAGATGATAAACAGGAAGAAGGAATGAGGAAATGGTATTGTATATACAACGCTTGAGCATAGAATCAAGGTTTTGTTTTTTCTTTTTTTTAGATATTGTTGATGAGCAGCAATATCTATACTCATCAACAATGTTTAAAAAAAAATTATGATTATGCTTTGAGTATATTACGCTTGGCATAGATATCTATGCTTAAGCGTAATATACAGATCTGGGTTTGTCTTCTCCCCCGTCTTCTTGTTTCAGTTTCTTCTTCTGATTCCCTTCCTCATCTATTTTCCTTATTTCTCTTCTTGATTTGCTCTTTTTATTTTACCTTTCATTACATCACTTTCATCTTCTTTCTTCTCCCAACATTTCTTTTTCTTCCTCGTTCTTCTTCTTTTTATCTCTATTTTCTTCTTCTTTCATCCTCTTCATTGTCTTCTCTTTTTCTTTTGTTTTTGTTTTCTCTTTCTCTTTTTTTCTTCTTGATTTCCTCCTATTTTCTCCAAATAGAATCTAAATAGAACCTTCGACCAAATCAAGAAGAATAGATGATAGAAAGGAAGAAGGAATGAGGAAAAGGGTTAGATATATGCTACGCTTGAGAATAAATATATATGCTCATAAATAATATTGAAAAAAAAAATAGAAAGGGCTCAAGGGACCACTCTAGGCTATAAAAACCTTTGGGATCCTGTTCGTTCTACAAAAACTTTAAGAGGATTTTTTTGAGAAAAAACTGTATAAAAAATTAGCACTCAAAGGAGGCTTTATGTTGCACAAAAGCTTTCTTCTGTGGTTTTGAACCTTTGGCTTTAATATATAACTACCAAACAGGTTTGTGCTAAGCCAGGCCCAAAATTATGAAAAAAAAATTTTCAAAATTTGGATTACCTTTGAAATATTATTGTGGAGAAAATAAATCCAGATTAAACAAGTAAATATACCATTTATCATCCTTAAAGTTCTATAAATAAAATATTCTTCAAAAGTAAAAAAATTTGAGCAAAGTCATATTTTCTATAAATGTATTCCCAAAACATGAAGTAGAATTAAAACTATAATAACTATAAGGAATACACTATGATGAAGCCTAAGAAATACCAAGTCAAAGCCAGACCTGCAACTCCACAATGCCTAGGTCTCGGATATTTTAATAGTGCAGCCACATCGTGGAATTTTACCTTGTTCTTATCCTCAGTTATTGTACGACTCTTTTAACATATATGTAAGGACCAATTGTCTTTCACCAAACATATAGAATATAATTAATTCATTCTCAAGCTTATCATGGTATTAGAGCAACACACTTAAGTAGGTTCAGTGGTGGTTTCTCAAATTTAAGCCATCTTGAGGTCTCATCTGTCGTACAAGGCGGTCACTCCATCATCACTGTCTTACTGATCGTGTTGTCGACGATCCCTCTAATCCATATTACTCACATCATTCTGACAATCTTGGCGCAGTGCTGGTTTCGAAACCCTTAGATGGGTTATAATTACTCCACCTGAAATTGAGCCTTGAACATGGCTCTTAACACAAAGAATAAAACAAGGTTTTACGGATGCCTCCATCTCGAAACCATCGGTAACCACCGGTCCACAATATTCTCAATGGATCGATGCAATGCCATGGTCTTATCATGAATTTTAAATTCATTGTCCAAAGAAAATGTTGTAAGTGTTTTTTATGATAAATTGGCACATGATGTTGGGAATGATTTGGAGGATCAATGATCTCAAAGTAATGCTCTTAAAATTTTCCAAATTCAAAGAGCAATTTGTTCTCTTCTCAAGAGCAAACGTAAGTGGCATCCTATTTTGCAAAACTGAAGGGATATTGGGATGAGCTCCTAAACTGCCAGCCAACACCCGCATATTCTTGTGGGGGCAATGAAAACATTTCTCGATTATCAGCAAGGGGAAAGTATTATTCAATTCCCAATGGGACTCAATGAATCATGTGGTACAGTTGGGGGACAAATTCTCCATATAGATCCCCTCCCATAATAATTAATGAAGTCTTCTCCTTGGTGCTCCAAGAAGAGACTGCATGAAATCACTCCACAAACAAATGAATCGAAGTTGTTGCACTTCTTGCTAAGTTGAGATCTTCTGGACAACACTATCCTGGCACGCCAAAACAGAACCAAAGTTCAGAACGTTCTCGGTATGAGAGACCCACCAGTGATCATTGTGGCTGGGTGGGAAACATGTTAGATATGGGTGCCTGGCTGGAAGTTAGAAAATAATTAATAAAGCCAAATAGATCGGGCAAGGAACACCAATGAAGATTCTTTTTTAGAGTCGCATGAAATTCTATCCCTTAGATATAATGCCTAGCTTTATCTTATGGTCTGCAAACTAGAGATAAAAATATGGAGTTGCCCTTAAAATTAGAAATAAATTGCCCTTAAAATTGGAAATAAAAAAGAAAGGAAAAAAAATGCTCTTAGATAGTTTATTTTGAATCTTAGTTTCTGCTCCTTATTTTCTGTATGTATGAAGCTTAGATTTGGGCCTCAATTTAAAGACATGAAAACAATTCATCACTTGGGTCACACCCATTTTAAATAGAACATGTCACAACCATTATAATGGGGTCATGACTGTTGAAGCCAAAAGTCAAGAAAATACCCAACAGCCAAAAACCATCTTATTCAAAATTTGAGATTTGTAAGAAATAAAGAGTGACTTTTGGGGGTTGATAGTTACCAACTGTCACCCGATGCACCCCTTTGGCCATTCCCAATCATATCTCTCCTCTCTTCCATTTTTCTTCTTTCTTTTCTTTCTTCCTTTTATATCTTACGTATATTTTAACATTAAGATGGCTTATTCCAAGGGAGTTCATAAGGATTTAGAGAATACCCAACGACACACCATTGATAAGTGCTTTGTTCTCCATGGATACCCGCATGCACATAGACTTCGTAAGGAAGGAAAACCACCCCTTGCAAATCAAGGACTTTCTAACATACTAATAAACAAAGTACTAGCCAACCATGACTAAGTTTACCATTTAAAGCTGAGTAATGCCATCAACTCCTCCTCCTTAATGCAGACACTTGACAACCCATGTCCAACCAAGCACACCTTGATGTGGCTTGTAGAGTTTTTCATTACATCACACACACACACACACACACACACACACACACACACACACACACGACTAAGGTGTTAAAGTCATTGCTAACTCAGCACATCCACTGAAGGGGTTGGGCCGGTGGCGCTATGTAAGTTAGGTTTTTAATTAAGATAAATTTCCCGAATAGGTTTATAATTTTCCTTTTGTCGTTTGTTTTTTTCTTATGTAGGATTTTTGGTTACCAATTTAGGTTAGGGTTTTTCTATATATTAGTGGATGTAATTCAATTTACATAGAATGCAATAAACAGTGGTTTGACTTGTGTTCTCAATTTTTCTTCTCCCTCAACAAGTGGTATCAGAGCAAAGAAAAAAGAATTGAGAACACAAGTCATCAGAGCAGAGAGAGAAGAATTGAGAACACAAGTCAAACCACCGTGTATTGCATTCTATTTAAATTGAACTACATCCACCAATTTATAACCTAAATTAGTAACCAAGAATCTTACCTAAAAAAGGAAACAATCCGTAAAAAGAAAACCATAAACCCAATAGAGAAACCTATCCTAATTAGGAAACCTAACCTACATAGCACCACCAACCCAACCCTTCTTGTACATGTGTTGAGTTAGCGATGAGTTCAACACTCTCCCTCAGCGCTGACTCTCCGTATCATCGCACTAAGTTTTCATCGGAACCTGTGAAAGATCTTCGATGCTAGCAATGTTAGCTTTTGCTGGTCTGAAGAACCATGTGGTTGTTTCAAGTAGATCTCCATGCTAATGCCTCCATGTTTCAAAGCATCTTTGAGTGTGATCTACTTGAATTTCCACCTTTGCTAACTGCAATTCCAATAAGCACTTGTACGATGTTGATCTTCGCAACCAGGCCAAAGGTTTCGTCAAGATCTAACTCGTACTGATCATGGTTGAACCTCTTTGCTTCTAACCATGTTCTACAATCATCAGTGGTCCCACCAAACCGACTTTTGTGGTTATCAACCTACATGCATTCAACTGTCTTCACACCATCTGGACATAAAACCATCTCTTATGCCTGATCCCCAATAAAGGTTACAATTTGATCACCCATCCATCTTGTCACTCCTTGATCTCTTATGTGAGAAGTTTACACATGTGTGAGTATCTAAAATGTCACAAGGAATGACCTCCGCGACTGTTTCATCAACCATCTCTTGTGGATCTGATTCAATCCTAGACTAATCATCCTCTACTTCTCCCGATTCCACCTCCTTGAAGCAATCTAACACATGATCTTCAAGTCCCTAGGAATCTGATGCCCCCTAAAGATTTGATTCAATCCCCAATGATCAATATCTTACATTGTCGATTCCTCTTCCATGAACACATCTAGTGTTTCATCTTCAAGCTCTAAAGGATATGAAAACAAACATCATCAACATCATATATTATTGACATTAGTGCATACTCACAGATTTTGATGGATGCCACAAAATTCGCCTCTAGGTCCCAACTATCCTCCGCAATGGCTCCCCCATGCTCGTTGGCTCCCAGTTGCCTTGAGTCTTTCACAGCTGAATTTCCTTCAATGATGACGATCTTCACTTTGTAGTCCCTAGTAATATGTCTTGGTTTCCATCACTGGTAATACACCTTATCCATAATGGGTGTTGGCTTCTTGGTGAACTTGCTTGCAAACAAGTCTCATGCTCCCTTTCAAGTCTTTATATCCATGTTATACTCAAGAATGTTACTAGCCTTCATGCCCATGCATTGCTTGGGTTAACATAAAAAATTGAAATATGCACATATAAGTTTGATTTCATCATATAAAATTTGGAAAATCCATTTAAGTTTAATCATCATCATCATTATCATCAAAGCCTTATCCCAACCATGTTGGGGTCGGCTACATGAATTCTACTTCTCCATTCCTTTCTATTTTGAGCTAAATCTTTCGATAAGTGCAACTTCTTTAAATCTGAATTAATGACTTCCATATCCATTTAAATTTAATATTAGATTAAAAAAATACAAAGTTTATATCACATAAGAACCATAATCAATATATTAACTTCTCATTAGTTAAAACTTGCAAACCCAATTCAATTTAAAATTTAATAGAATCAAATAAATACAATGTTTATATCTACTCAAGAACTGCAATTAGCTTTTCAACATTCAATTAAAGTGCATATTGTTATTTCAAAACGTGACATAGTCCACAGGCAACTATGAGAGGAATGAAGAGAGAGAGAGAGAGAGAGGAAAACTAAAATTTAATGTAAAAATATAGATGTGGAAAAAAAGAAGAAGCCTGAACTCCATCACAGTAGGATTAAAAAAATAGGCTCAAGGTAAGGTATGTTTGTGCATGATGCAATGTTCATTTTGTGGTATCTTCATATTTCCGTGGTTTGATATGGGAAAATAATTTCTACACTAAAATGATAAGACAACATAAATAAATTTTTACTTGATTTCCAATTTTATTTCCACAAAATTGGCAGACTATGTCTTTTATCGCAGATGAGAGCGATAGAAATGCTTCAACTTCGAAAATAATGTTGATATTTTGGAAATAAATAAAAAAAGGAAAAGAAACCCTCTACACATGTATATCTTCCTTACCTAAGAGCCTGCTTGTGTAGATATTTGGTGCTCAACGATGATATGATCATTGTGCATACAAAGCCACAATGAAGTAGATGCTTTCAATCAAATAATTAAAGCAAAGGAGTAGATGATTAAGGGCAAAACCATGATTTAACAATTGATTTGATACCATTGGTCAAATAGACCCACATTGCAGACTTCTATTGTGCTTTTAATCAAATAATTAAAGCTCAACTTAAAATTACTTTACAAAACAATTTCCATCTATCGCGGAGACAACAATGAAGATGTACATACCGTGAAAGGAAAAACAGAGAAGAAAGAAGAACTAATAAGAAAAAAAAAAGCTTATATAAAATGAATTATCCAAACGGAGAGCAACGATGAGAATGAGGGACATTGAGGAGATGAGAGAGAATACGAGAAAGAGGAACATGTTCCATTTAGGCATTAAAGCATTGAGTAAAAGGAAGGTCATTGATGCATTTTCATTGCACTTTTGTTGATGCAATGAAGAGTACTTAGTGATGAATTATAGGGAGGGAGGCATTTGGAAAAGGAGACATTGTTCCTTAGTTTGTTTTTTTTTTATATATGAAACGTTTACTATGTTAAAGTTTAAAAGAGAATGAAAGTATCTATAAGAATTTTAGTATGTTGGCTAAATTCATAATTGGACAAAACTCTAGTTCTAATCAAAGCTATATTTCTATTTATTTTAGATTAGGAGTTTAAAAAAGTTAAAGAGTCCTAGAAAAGATAGAATGAAGGTATTTGGATTAAAAAGGTCATATCTCACAGATCGAGCTTCAAAATATGGGCAAGCGACCTACATTGAAAATCTCATTTCGAGTAGATATCTGTAGGTTTTAAAATTACATCAAATAGAGTTAAAACGATAAAATTATGGCCTCAAAAAATTTGCAAAAATTGTACTATCCGAAATTATGAAATTGTCATTATGCAAATTTTTATTTCTATTTTAAGTAAGACTTTCTTGTTTTATGCTAATTCATATCCTAGTTGGATTACCATTATGAGGTACAAAATTGTGGTTATAAAAGGGGATTTCTCTCAATCCTAAATCATCTATCTCTTTATTCTAAGTTGAGAATACATATTGGAGATTTCTTTCTTCTCTAGAGCATTCATTGAGAGGCTATGTTAAAGTTGTTTAATTCTAGAGAATATTGTTTCTACTTTCTTGTAAAAAATTATCTTCTTTCTTGTAGAAGGCTATTTGTCTTGAGTGACTTTAAGGTGTGTTGAATCAAGTTTGAAGAATGCGAACGACGTATGCGTCAGTAAAAAGAATTTTAAGTCCTTTAGATTATGTTCAACTGGAAAATGGTAATAAGTGGATCTTATAACTTCTCTTGCATAGTGCTTGTTGTTGGTGGATGGTTGGTTGGTCCTGTGGTTTTTTCTCGTTTGGGTTTTTCACATAAAATCACATGTCTATCTTTTTTGTAGTGATTATTTTTTATATTAGGATTAATTGCTTGTTTATCTACATATGCGAAATCTGTATTGGAACCTTAACCTGTGTCAATGTTAGAATCTTTCAATATCTATTCATGATCCAGTTGATGATGGGAGAATATAGCTTTTGGTTTACTTGAAAGGTGCTTATATGGCTTAGGCAAAGAGCAATTTGGACTCTTCTTTTCTTAACCGTTTAGCAACTTTCAAGAGATAGAATCATCCACTGAAACCTGGATTGCAAATAAAGCCCGGCTCCTTTTGTAATTCACTGTTTCTTTGCTTTGCCGATTCCTCTTTTGGTTTTTATCTGACGCGTTATCTCCCATAACGCCTTGCTCACCAAGTAAGGCTCCATCAATTTTCTCCATGCATTGCAGTTGGACTTGCCATAACGCACCATGGGAAAAGAGAGAAACAAACTCGATGCAAAATCCATCAGCTCTGGTCTTGTCTGATTTGCCTTGATGCTCTACACCTCCATCTAGATCTCATCACCACCAGCAGGCACGATCAAATAGAATTGAAATCAAACAACGTATAACTGCAATATCACGTTCGCTCTGGTCGAAACAACTATTTGACTTCTCTTCCTTTGAACCAAAGTAGCACACGTTAGAGCCTTTTTCGCCCTTTACAAAGAACAAGACAATGGCCTTTTTGTCTGTTTTTAATGTTCTTCACTAAAGGACAAGATAAGATAAAGAACTAAAGAAAAGGAAAGCGATGACGTTCACCTGTACTTCTTCCACCAAAGCACGGTGAGAGTCGCTCCTTTGTTTTTCCAGCTCGAGACCAAACCGCCAAACCCAGTCACCGTGACGTCTTCTTCACTGAAAAACCAGAGTCGTCTAGTCACTTCTTCTCTGTTTTGCAATAGAGATTTCCCTGTGTGCAATGACCAAGACCAATACACTGCTGGTTGATGCCAATCTTCTCCTGTGATCAGTGATGAAGTAATGGCCCACCTCAGATACGCACCGTGGCCGAACGAGAAGCTTGTTACACCTTGAAGTCCGTAGAAACCAAAACAGAGACCAGAACAGGCTGACTGATGTCCAAATATTCTTTATTTCCAACAATAGCCAACACGATCGTGGCCCACCATCATCTTCCCTCTCTAGCAGACCAACAACACCACTCCAAAGCCCGAGGACAAGGTTGATGATTCGGTACCACCTCAATCCGAATCTACATCTCTCCCCTTGTCTCCGAACCCACTTGAACAAGATCCGTCCATCCGATCAATGTGGATCGTGTCCCGACGTCAGATTTGCATACAATCCGTCCTTAGATTTGTACACAATCTCCAAGATGCACCAAACGTGAGAAATCAGTTAAGTCAAACCACTGTAAATCGAATTACATCCACCAATAGGAAAATCCTAATCTAAATTAGTAACAAAAAATCCTATAAAAAAAGGGAATAAACCACAAAAGGAAAACTGCAAATTCAATTTAGAAACCTAGCCTACTTAGCGCCACCGGTCCAGCCCCTCGGTAGATGTACTGAGCCAATGATGACTTCAATAAGGGGTATTTTGCTCTCCTCTTTTTGTTCCCTAATACCATAAGCCTCTTGCGATTCAAATTGGGTAGCTGCATGGAAACTCATCAATCAATTACCGGCTATTTCACCATATTAGGTGCCTCTCCTATTTCATGGAAATCCAAGAAGCAGTCCATTGTTTCTCGCTGATCTGTACAAGCAGAATATCGCTTCATGGCCAGAACGTATTGGGAATTTATTTGGCTTTTGTTCCAATTCCATGATCTTAATTTGAATCCAAGATCCGTAACCTGTTTTGCTGTTCTTTGACAACAAAGCTGCTCCTTACATTATTGCTGATCCCGTCTTTCATGAACGAACAAAGCATGTCGAGATCAGCTACCGTTTTGTTCATGAGAAGATTATAGTTGGATTGATTCGTATTCAATATTCACCAAACCTCTTGGTGCATCTCACTTCCATTCCCTTACTTGCAAGTTGGGTATCCTGAACATTCACACTCCCCCTTGAGGGGGAGTACTAGGATTACAATGCCCAGTCAATGCCAGACCTGTATGGCCACAATCCCTGGGGTCGACTTGATATTGCAATAGTTCAGCCCACTTCATGGAGTTTTACCTTGTTCTCATATTCAGCTGTTGTACTACTCTAGTAACTTGTATATGAGCGTACTACTCTTGTAAGTTGTATATAAGGGCCAGTTACATTTCACCTAACATATAGAATATAATTAATCCTTTCTCTGACTAATCAATTACAAAAGACTCCTCTTAGGAAGACGTAAATCTGCAGTTAATTTAATTAAACTTATCTTAGAATATATGAATTTAGAGCATAAATGTTGTAATTAAAAGCAAAGAGAAATCTAGTTCCTAAAATCTAAACTTTTTAACATAAAGCAAAATTCATCAGGTAAAGAGAAATTGAGATTTAGAATTAGCAAAAAAGTTATAAATAAAATTAATAAAACATATTCTTTCTTTACAGCTGAAAAATTATCTTGAAAAGAACCAAGTCAAAATGTAAGTCTTATGATTATATAGAATAAGAATGAGTGTTGTCTTTCTTATAAAATTATTATCCATTTGATTTTATTTTTATTCAATTATATTTTGTCGTATTTTATTGTCTATTACTTTCAGGTTTAGTCTCTAAAAAGTAGGCTTCATGAGGAGTTCAAAAGGAGGGTCGAAAGGTGTGTGTATAAATATAGGGGGCATTTGGCAGAGTGTCATTCGAATATTCTCATGTTTTTATATAAGAAAACTACAGAAAACATGTTTGGTAAGTGTAAATCACTGTGTGAGATTTTGATTTCGTGGGTCGGAATTCCAAGATCTAACCCGCTCGTATAAGAAAGTTAATGAAAAAACTTTATTTTTTAAATGAAACGACTTCTTAATACAATTGTTTCTTCTAAAGAAGCCTATTTAAAGACGTCATATCTTCTCATGCATCCTAAAGGTAGGTCCCATACCCTCTCAAAGAAGATGACCCCACTATGTAATTTCTAAAGGTGGGTAACATTATCAAAATCACAAAAGGTGGGCCCATATTATAATTCTCACAATGGTGGGACCACATTGTAATCTTATAAGTGTGGGCCTCATGTTTTAATTTCTAAATGTAGGAGAAAAGGTAGCCCTACTTTACAATTCCTAAAAGTGGTTCATATGGTCACAATCACAAAGCTGGGCTCACATTGTGAATCCAATAAATGTGACTACTGTGTTCTAATTCCTAAAGGTGAGTTCCATGTTCACAATAATAAAAATATTGGCCAAACATTATAATTCCTATAAAAGTGGGCCCACGTTATAAATCTTATGCATATGCCGCATATTCTAAGTTCTATACTATAATTTCTAAAGGTAGGTCCTGTATCTACAGTTACAAAAATTGTGGCTCCACTTTATATAAGTGGGTTACACAGTGACAATCACAAAAGGTGGATCTACATTTTACTTTCTATAAATATGGGCCCACATTATAAATATTATAAATGTGGCTCCATGTTCAAAATTTTAAAGGTGGATACCACATTGCAGTTTCTTCATGTGGGTCCCATGTATGAAAATAATAAAGTGCAGCTGATAAGTCTTTGAAAATGCATTATTTTATGTGTATTTTTAGGAATTGTAAGGACTTATTAATCAGAAATCTCTTCATTTAGTTGGAATTCATGTTTTTATGATCTTAAAAATTAATATTGAGTTTTCTTGCAAAAATTCATTTAAAAATCACAATTTTTCATTAAATCATGCAATTTTCCATTTTGGATTTCTATTTTTAGAAGTGTTTTTCAAATTCATGATTTTACATGGAATGATAAAATTTCTCATCATCATTAGTTAATTAAAGTTAAATCATGATCAATGACGTGGATTTATGTTGTCATTTTATATAAATTGGACCCGCAATAGTGCATTTGTGATTTTTATTCAAAATTATTAAATTAATTGAAAATCACTTTTATTTGTAGGGTAATGGAAGAAAGGGACCCTCAATCAAAATTAGAAGCTACGACATTATTTGGAAAGAAGTCCAAAGATAGTTGAACACCATGCCATCATATACTTTCTCTATATATAGATATATAAATAAAGAAGAGGAAGTCCACACCACTTTTTATTTTTTCATTCCCTATACATCACCAATCCACTTTCCAATTTGAAGAAAAAAAAAAAAAAACACCTCAGCACAAGTCATGTACAGGTGACCAATAGTACTCCTACCCATCCTAAACTTTCTTTTCTTACCTTTCCTCCATGCGGTTCTCTCTCCATACTTATTTAGAATCCCAGCCATCTTTCCCTTAGGGGTCGTTTGTTTTTTTCATTTACACATGTAACCATTACACATGTGAAATGGTTACATACACTTTATGTTTGTTTTCAAAATTTACACATGTGGTGTGTAAATCAGGTATGATTTTAGTGTGTAAATGTAATGTAAAAGAGAGTCCTCATTTTCACACCTCAACGGATGGGAAAGAGTTACACAGCAGATTTGAAATGGCGGAGCTACAGTAAATCACGCCCAGGACGGTTTTTATTTTTTTTAATTTTGTGGGACCACCAATCATGATCTGAACCGTAGAACATATTAAACATGTCAAAAACGGCTACCATAAAAAATTTCAACCGTTGGATCATCATAGATCTTAAGATATTTACGAAAACATTCTGGCCGTTAATCTTTATTTCTGGAACTTTTTGGGCCCCATTTGCACGATCCAAACCGTTCATCTCGTTCAAAACACCATTTGCAGATAGGACGTCAAATTTCAGCTACTAATTCAAAATATATCTTGAGATATCTTCAAAAAACATATCAACCGTTCGATGCATTCAATATAATTGAACAGGCAGTCTGTTTTTTTTCAAATTTGCGGATAATCTGAACCTCAAAGGAGAGATCTGAGCCGTTGAAACTCTTTATTAGGCCAAACATGGTTAGTGTACCAAATTTCAACCGTTGATCATTTATGGATTGTGATATTTTTACAAAAAATACGAAACCATTTTCACATTTGAAAAGGTGTGAAAATAGCAAACAAAAATTATGTTTCACATGTGAGTCATTTACATATGTAAATGACTCACATATGAGTCATTTATGTATGTAAATCATTTTCATATCACATGTGAAAAAAACAAACGACCCCTTAAGACAAGTCAACATCAACCACCCCTTATCTCTCTCTCTCTCTCTCTCTCTCATATCTATATATATACGACCAAAAGAGAGACCACAACAACATCTCACGCCTAGGCACCTTCCCATCACCTTTTTCTCTCCTTTCTTTTCCATACTCCACCATACCACATCAATTTCCACTCCATCTCCTCTCTCCTCTCCATCTCATCACAATCAAAAGTGAGGTTTGGCCAAGCCCACTTTTGGATCCATTCTCTCCATTCCATCTTTTCCTTTCATCTAATCCTCCTTGGTGTAAAGATTAAAGATAAGAGCTTGGATTGTGCGCGGAGTACCCTCTTTTTGATGTATTGATTTAGGGTAAGGGTATATTTTCTTTTTTTTAGTTGTAATTATTTTGGGGATATTATTGGGTATATTGGTTCGTTTAATTTTAAATATGCAATTAGTGAGGTCAAGGTTTTCTGCCTTAAATCGGCGCCGTGTGTTTGTGTGTGATGACAGCACGCACTTGGTCATGTGTTTTTGTGAATTTTTTTATTCTGCCAATACAGTGTTTTAATCTTCCAAAAATAAGAGAAACTAGCATTCTTTTTATTATTTTTATTTTTTTATTATATCTGAATGTTTAATTTTTGATTTTTTCATTTATCTAGTGCATGGTTATTTATTCTTTTACATTGGTGGTTTGATATAGTTCATTGTCTTGTAGTTTCTAGTTTTAGAATTGTTTTTAGTTTAGGATTGTTTAGGTTAGATTTAAATTGTATTTTTTTTATTTGGATTTGTAATTTAATTTTAATTCCCAGAAGTAGTATTATGTATTTGTATAGACTTTATTAGGGTAGTTTTAGTTTTTCAATTATGACAGGTTTTTTGCGAATACTAGCTCCCTGTGGATATGATTTCGGACTTACCGGGTAAAACTACATCGAGACCTTGCACTTGGGGTCCATGTTGATGAAGTTTTTAGTGCCGTTGCTAGGGAGCTTTCATCGCCAAGGTAATTTTCCCAACTTTCCTTACTAATTACTTCGTAGGTGTACCTTAAATATTTTTACATCATTCTAGATCAAGGTATAGCATGCATAGAATGTTTGGACCAGCCCATAAACATTAAGATTGGATTAATTATCTTTGATTTTTTATAAAATTTGGGTATTTTTTTATCTGAAAATTTATTTTCCTAAATTTATTCAAAAATCACATTTTTTTGGGAAAGTTGCCATCTTACTAGTCCTATTGTTAGCTAGTGTAGGTTGTTTATTTTTATGGCTGTTTAGGACCTTCCAAAATTAGTTCTCGTTTTATTTTTAGTCACTTTTTTGGTTTTAAAGTTTTCAAAAAATTTCTGAAACAAATATTTAAAAGGTAAGTTTTAAAAAATTCCAAATTTAGCCTATTGGCCAAGAAACTTGCCAAAAAAAAAATAATAAAAAAAATTTCAAAACTTTCTTGGAAGCTTGTTTTTTTTTAGTTGTTTTTAAATTCATGAATCAATTTTTAGGAAACCGTCAACCCGGGACCAAGAAACCGGGGTTAGGATCTTTCCGATCAAGGACACACGTACTCCCGTGTACCTGCACCCAAGCCTAAACTAGATGCACATACACAGGGGAACATTCACACGTGCAATCACATTATAGCGGAAGCTGTAAGTATCATTACATTATACGACAACAAAAGAACCAGAGAAGAAGACAATAATATAAGCAAAATGATATATACAGTATATACAATCATGTCACAAATACAATACAAGCCAAAAGGAGAGACAAAACAAAAGTGAGACAGTGATATACAATGGAGGCAAGATGCACAAAACACTGACGAGTCGCTCTCCAGAGGGAATTGCTCATTCCCACTCATCTAGCTTAGAAGGGGTTCTTATGATCTCTCCCGAAGTTTGACTGATCTTTGTAGGATCGGAGATGGAATCTGAGCCTGAAACACCAAGAACAACATGCGAATACAACGACTCAGCAAATATAAGCAATCTATAGGTAACACACATTGTATCTAACAAGCAATCATTACAGGTGGATTCAATAGATGTCATGTTAGTATACTAGGCGATCATGCAAATAAATAAAACATGCCAGTGAGAATCAACAATACGCATACTGAATTAGGTGGCTACTACATTTGCCCATTTTCCTTATTAGGAGCAATCAGTAGTGAGAACACCATCGGCCAAATGGGTCTCGGTTTCCTGAGGTCCGGAATCCCCAAGACGGTAGTGTTGGGTTTATGTCTTGTATTCCGGTTTAGCCGGATGAGTCACTGGGTTAGCCAGGGACTGGTTTAAGGTTAAGGGTATTTTGGTACTTGTACCGGGGCTTTCTTAATGGCCAAGAAAGCGGAGATTATATATTGTATAGTCTGTAACCCTAGACCTTGCGGCGGCAGTTGCCCGTGGTGCTCCCACACCACATAGGAGAGATGAGGTGAGAGTGTGGGAATCTCTTGTATGCTTTACTTGTCATAGTGAAGATGTTCGTCCTCCTGTGCCCGTGGATGTAGCCCTATTTGGGTGAACCACGTAAATCTCGGTGTCTCTTATTGTGTGTGGCTTGTTTCGTGTTGATCTTGTGATTCATGGATGCGCACAACGGGTGATGTTCAGAAAATCACAACAATTGGTATCAGAGAAGAGGTTGGTATTCCTTGGGTTTCTAAGCGAGGTGGAGATTGCTCAGTGGCTTGGAGGTTGTGCGCATCCTGGTTAGGCCACCATCGGAGAAGAAGAAGGCGAGATTGGGTTCTCTGGTCTTGTTGGGATCAGAGGAAAAAGATTCACAGGTTGTTTCAGATCTCTCAAAGTCAGTTGCTGCGATTGTGATCTATCTGCTGGGCCACACACGATCGGGAAAGAAGTAAGAATTTGGGTTCTGCAGTGTTCTCTGTTTTTTCCGGAAACAGAGAAGAAGATCGGCTGTGATTTGTTGGCCACAACAATGTCGTGCGTGGGAGATCAAGGAGAAGAGATCAAGCGTGATCTCTTGTGGGCCGCTGTGCAACAGATTGGAGAGACCGCAGAGAGATGGACGAGGCCGCCGGCAGAAGTAGAAATTGAAGATGAGAACTTGAAGAGAAACAGAGGAGAGGGTCTAGTTCTCCGGGTAAATCGGAGTAGATCAGATCAGATCCGAAGTTTTTGAGATTCAGATCCGAAATTCTCGAGATTCAGATTCAAAGTTCTCGCCAGAGATCAGAGATTGATCGCAGAGATCAGAGATTGATTGGAGAAGAAATCAAAACCGGAAGAAGAAGAAGAAGACAGAGGTGGGTTCTCGGGTGTTGCCCGGAGTTTGGGTTGCCGGAGTTCTAAACAGAAGACCTGCCAGATTTGCTATTTTGGGCTGTCGGCTTTGAGGGGGAAGACCGGAAAAAGAGAAGAAAAAGAAAAAAAAAAGAAGGGGTGCAGCTCACCGGTCGCCGCTGCCGGAGGTCGCCGGTCGTCATCGCGTGCCGGCCGTCGCCGTGCGCCGCAGCTGGTCGCCGGACCAGTCTGCCAGAGCCGATGCAGACCGCGGCCTGAAACTTCCGTCTGCAACCGGGTTGCAGAACAGGCGCAGCTAGTCGTTGAAGACGACCTCCCGGGTGTTGGGTCTCGGGTCAGGTCGTTGCGACCTGACCTGTCATGGATTACGAGCCCTGAAGAACAGCAGTTCCGGGCCAGTTCGGGTCGGGCTAGTCCTGATCCGCAGTGCAGCATAAGCCCAACAGAACAGTACAGGTCGATTCCAGGTTATCGTTCGAGGTCGGTTGGGTCAGCTCGACCTGACCGGTGGAGAAAGCAGCCCAGTTCAGGTTTAGGCCGGGTCTAGTCAGGTCAAGTTCGACCCGACCCTATTGCAGCCGTTTCCGGGTCACGTCAGGTCCGACCCGACCCGTTATCAGAAGGTCCAGCCCAGCCAGCAGGTTCAGGCCGGGTCAGGTCAGGTTCACCCGACCTGTTTGTAGACGGTCCAGCCCAGCGCATATTGCAGTTTAGTTCCAGGTTAAGTGAACCCGACCCAGGTCCGCTCCAGAAGCCCAGCAGACAGTGCAGTGACGTCAGCAGTGATGTCAGCATCGATCAACAGGCAGGTTTGACCAGATTTGTGGTTGAAATTGTTTTTGCGATATCTTGATCGTCCGATGTCCGATCGGAGATCCGTTTGAGCCTACGGACTCGTTTCGAGCAGATCTACGAGTGGAAGAGGTTGATTGGCTATTTGACAGTCAAGGAGGAGGTTTGACCGATTGGAGCGTAGAAACTTGTTTCTACGTTATCGGAGCCATCCTGAGTCGGATTTCAGATCCATTTCTTCCAGCGTGCTCGTGGTGACGAGATCTATAACTTGATGCAGAAATCTAGAGGAGATCTGAACAGATGTGGATTCAGGCTTGAATCAGGTCTACTCAGCCTGGTTGTTATTGCAAATCCAATAATAGGAGTCGCCGGCCTAGTTGCAAAGGGTTTGCTGATTCAAACGAAGTTGTTCGTTTGGGGTTTACATGATCGCATGTGATGTTAGTCATCTTGCCAGAGCCAAGCTAGAAAAGCAGCAAGGAGGAGCTGATGCGTCAGCAGTTGTCAAACATTTGTTTGATTGATTGATCGGAGGCCCGGTCAAATGGAGTTTTTTGACCGCTCGGAGGCAGAGGTTTTCTGCAATGGAGTCATCTGGACTTGTATTCCCGATCTGTTTTGCTTGCATGCTTGTGGTGATTGGATCTTCACAGTGATGTTGAAGATGGGGCAAGATGGTGAGTGATTCAGATATCACTCAGATTCGTCAATGGTTTCGAGCTTTTAGTTCAAGGTGGAGTTTGACGAGATGAACTTTGCTCAAAGTTCATGTGCTGGTTCAACATGTCAAAGTGTTGAAGAAGACTGCATCCCTAGTGCAGTGACGTGCCATTCAGCAGGGTACGTGAAGACATTACCGGTTTTATCTCCTAGTAGCTCGAGTTGTACGGAATTCAAGCCAAGGTGGAGATTGTTGGGTTTATGTCTTGTATTCCGGTTTAGTCGGATGAGTCACTGGGTTAGCCAGGGACTGGTTTAAGGTTAAGGGTATTTTGGTACTTGTACCGGGGCTTTCTTAGTGGCCAAGAAAATGGAGATTATATATTGTATAGTCTGTAACCCTAGACCTTGCAGCGGCAGTTGCCCGTGGTGCTCCCACACCACGTAGGAGAGATGAGGTGAGAGTGTGGGAATCTCTTGTATGCTTTACTTGTCATAGTGAAGATGTTCGTCCCCCTGTGCCCGTGGATGTAGCTCTATTTGGGTGAACCACGTAAATCTCTATGTCTCTTATTGTGTGTGGCTTGTTTCGTGTTGATCTTGTGATTCATGGATGCGCACAACGGGTGCTGTTCAGAAAATCACAACAGGTAGCACACTGCAGCGGCAACAATCAATAATATGCTGAATGTCAACCCCGTCGGGTATCGTAAGGCGAAGGCTGAGTAAAGCCAGACACGATCACTCAATCACTCAATCAATCAATCAATCAAGCTCTGACTGGATGTGGGACTTCGGCCCCCCCTCGTAGTCGAGCAGCAAGATATCGAAAGGTCCCCAAGGGGCCTCTATACCCCTCCATCCAACTGACATCCAGGCTAACGCTCAAATAAGCGTATATCATGACATGAAGAATAATAAGGAAACAAGACAAGATATGTGATCGTTACACAAGTACGATCATACATGCAAATCAATGTTCATGTCAATGGCAAGATATTCGAAGTAACACGAAGTATGTCAAGACTTATTCCATACGATACACAAGGTTTGAGCGCAAGAACCAAGTGTCAATATGCTATGCAGTTTAATTAAATAGAATCAAGATCATTTACTAGCTAACTTCTATTTTAGTTATCCATTGTTACTAACCGTGTATGATAATGTAGTTTTAAGTTATCCGATATTTGGTTGTTCTTCTTTTGGTACCTTATTGTAAGAGAAAAGAGTATCGAAGTCCCTTAAACCAACACCCATGAGGAGGTGCTTAACGAATTGATAACGATCATGAATGAGTCACAGCCCTCAAGACCACTCATGATAACCATATCTTTGGTCATTAGTGTAGTCCATTTATAATCTCCCGGCGGTCTAGGGTCAGTCCGAGAATCATTTTAATTAAATGTTTATATGTCTGCAGGTTGCTCACCCGACCGATCAGGTAAGGGTCCGATCGGTCAGATACCAGCCAGAACTGAAATTCAACTGGTCGGGGCTTCAGGACCAACCGGTTGGCCCTGAAGCAGATGAGCACGAATAGAGGCTGCTCGAAATTGTTTCTCTGTTAACCAATGAAGGTATAAACACAAAAGAGCTGTTCTACCATGCATATACGAAGTATAAATGAAGTAACTCATAGCCATCATAGTGTGCCAATATGTATTCATCCAATAGGTGCTTATACTTGCCTTACACGAGGATTGCCAAGCTTTCACGTATTGCTAGACTCGAATCACGTAGAATTGGCAGAAAACATCTTGACCGGACACTGCTGGGAAGGGGTGACGAGTAATGAAGAATCGAACGAACGAAGAAGGGGAAGAAACGAAGAAGAAGAACAAAGAGGATAAAAATGAAAGGAAAGAGGCGGTGGGTTTATATATATATTTTTAGCCATTTGCAATCAGGTCCAAAAGTTATATAAATTACAATTCGAATCATACGGACACTTAAACACATTAAACGACTTCGGATGCTCTCGGGGCAGTTATAACAATTGACAAGCATGACGGAAGACACGCGATAACATCAAGATGACGTCAAAATGACGAATTCAAACAAATAAGAAAATTACGAAAAAGGGCCTGAAACTACCTAATCCAAGTTAAATTCAACCCAACTACCTAACCAAGACCTCAAACATAACCCAAAAAAGGTCAAACACAAGGACCTAACAGTAACCTCTAGCAAGAGATGAATCACGCAATTAAACAACGTCGAACCTGCATATTTGGGGTCGGGGTGTTACATCCTCCCCCATTAAGATTCATTCAGTCCTCTGAATGATAACTAACACACCTGCATGAAGAGTTCCGGGTACTGGCGAGCTATCTATTCTTCAAGTTCCCACGTGGCTTCTTCTGGACCGTGATGTTCCTAGAGGACCTTGACCCATCGAATTGTTCTTGTTCGCAAGAGCTGCTCTCTCGTATCCACAATACAAAGCGGACGTTCGACGTACGATGCATTCGGTCGCATTTGCACATCATCATACCGAATGACATGGGTAGGGTCTTGAACGTACTTACGTAACATCGACACATGAAATACAACATGAACTCTTGAGAACTCCACAGGAAGCACTAATCTATACACCACATCACCAATCCGGCTTTTAATTTCAAATGGGCCAACGAACCTTGGAGCTAGCTTGCCCTTTTATCCAAATCGAATGGTGCCTTCCATGGGGGAAACTTTTAAGAACACCCAGTCTCCCACTTGAAATTCCAAGGGCTTCCTTTGTGTATCCGCATAACTCTTCTGTCTAGACACACCCAATTTTCAAATTCTTGATGACCTTTTGTACTTTCTCTACGGTTTCTATGATAATCGTCGGGCCATGAAATCTTCTAGTGCCCCCTTCTTCCCAACACAATGGACTTCTACATTTTCGTCCATATAAAGCTTCATACGGAGTCATTCCAATACTCTCGTGGAAACTCTTATTATATGCAAACTCGCACAATGAAAGATGCTGATCCCATTCCTTCTCAAAATTAAAAACACTGGCCCGTAACATATCTTCTAAAGTCTAGATGGTGCGTTCGGATTGGCCGTCTGTTTGTGGGTGATAAGCAATACTGAAACTTAACTTCATACCCATAGCCTCTTGAAAAGCTTTCCAAAAAGACGAGACGAAATGGCTATCACAATCGGAAACAATAAAGACTGGCGCACCATGTAACCTGACATCTCATCAACAAACTTTTTTGCCATCTCTAAAAATGTCATTCCTTTTTTGAATGGAAGAAAATGAGTTGACTTCGTCAATCTATCTACAATCACTCAAATAGCATTATTTTTCCTGCTCGTTGGAGGGAACCCTGAAACAAAATCCATCATAATGTGTTCCCACTTCCATTGTGGTATATGCAATGGGTGTAGTGATCCTAGGGGTCTCTGATGGTCAGCTTTCACCTTCTGACACGTGAGGCATCTAGCGATGAATCCCGCAATCTTTCTTTTCATGTTATTTCACCAAAAATGATCTTTTAAACTCCTGTACATCTTCGTACTCCCGGGATGCATCGCATATCGAGCATAATGGGCTTCCATCATCAATCTCTCTTTTAGATCCCCACTGTTGGTACCCACAAACGAGATCGAAAGTAAAGAACACCATTCTCCAATCGAAAATCTAGTTAAGTTCCAATCTGATCCTTGATTCGTACCAGTTGCTTGTCTTCGACTTGTCTATCTTTAATCTGCTGGATGATCTTAGGTTGAAATGTAACCATACTAGCCAGCATTAGGATATCACCCAACATGGTCACCTCTACCAGTCTGTCCTTGGCATCAATACAAAGAAACAGCCCTGAGCTGTCGACAGTATTGAGATGTTCTGCTTTCCTATTGAGCGTATCAGCCACCACATTCCCCTTTCCCGGATGATGCTTAATCGGGAAATCATAGTCCTTAATAAATTCCAACCACCTGCGCTGTCTCATATTTAAATCAGGCCGCTGGAATAAATATTGTAAACTGCGATGATCAGAATGTACCTTGAACTTTTCTCCGTACAGATAGTGTCTCTATAGCTTCAAAGCAAATACAACTGCTGCCAATTCCAAATCATGGGTGGCGTAGTTCTTCTCATGCTCCTTTAGTTGCCGAGATCCATAAGCAATGACTTTACTATGCTGCATCAGAATACATCTCAATCCCACTCTTGACACATCGCAATAAATAACAAATCCTTCACCTCCATCTGGAAGAGCAAGAATGGGCGCAGTAGTCAACTTCTCCTTTAAAGTCCGGAAACTAGCTTAACAATCATCTGTCCAAGTAAATGGCACATTTTTCTGAGTCAGCTTCGTCAAAGGGGCAGATATCTTTGCAAAATCCTAAACAAATCGTCTGTAATATCCCGCAAGTCCGAGAAAACTTCGCAGTTCGGTCACTGATGTCGGCCTTGGCTAGTTCACAACTGCATCAACTTTTGAGGGATCCACTGCTAACCCTTCTCTTGAGATGATATTACCAAGGAATACCATCTGCTCAAGCCAAAAGTCTTATTTCAACAACTTGGCGTACAACCGATGTTCCCGCAACAATTGCAATGCTTTCCTCAAATGGTCTGAGTGCTCCTCTACGGTCTTTGAATAAATTAAGATATCATCAATGAAAACAACTACAAAATGATCCAAGAAAGGAGCAAAAACATTATTCATCAAAGCCATAAAAGCAGCAAGTGCATTAGTCAACCCAAAAGACATAACTAGGAATTCAAAATGACCATACCGCGTTCTAAAAGCCGTTTTTGGCACATCCTCTTCCTTAACTCGTAGCTGGTGATAGTCTAATCTCAAATCAATCTTAGAGAAGTACGATGCACCTTGGAGTTGATCAAACAGTTCATCAATATGCGGCAAAGGATACTTGTTCTTAATCGTGACCTTATTCAGCTGCCTATAGTCAATACACACACAAAGTGTGCCATCTTTCTTCTTCACAAACAGCACTGGTGCACCCCAGGGTGACACACTCGGACGTATGAAACCCTTATCCAGAAGATCTTGTAGCTACTTCTTCAATTCCAACAACTCAGCAGGAGCTATACGATAGGGAGCTTTACTGATAGGTGCTGTTCCGAGCACGAGTTCAATAGCAAATTCCACTTCTCGAATGGGTGATAACTCTGGTACTTCTTCCTGAAACACATCCGGAAACTCTCGTACCACTGTAATCTCGTCAAGCTTCTTTGGCTCCTTCTCCGAAACAAAGGCAATGAAGCCTTCACACCCTTTGTGTATCATATGCTCCGCCTTGAAGGCAGAGATCACACGCTTAGGGCGATCCTTCTAACATCCCACAAAGCGAAACCCATTCCCTAAGTCGAAGTAAATCGTCCTGTTGTAACAATTGACATAGGCACGATACCTCGCCAACCAATCCATTCCAAGGATGACGTCGAAATCTAACATCGACAACAAAATCAAATCAACTGGAAGTTGATGACCTTCTATCCTTGCCTCACACTGGGGGTAGAAGACACTACACTCCACTCTCTTGCTACAAGAGTGGATACAACCAACACATACAGTAGCAGTTGAGGCGGCTTCCGTAGTTGTAACACTCCGATCCCCTTTGAGCAGGTTTAGTGGCTCATTAGTGTGCGTTTGTATTGTTTATTTCTTTTGGACTTGGTTTCGGGTCATGGATAGGTAGTTGGGTAGTCTTTGACTTGGTATAGGTAGTTCTAAGCCCTTTTTCGTAATTTTGCTTTTGCTTTGAGTGCATCATATTTGCATCATCTTGGTGTCAGCACGTGTATTTTGTTGAGCTCGTCAAATTCCGTAACTGTCTCAGACCCATTCGGAGTCAATTGGAGAAGTTAGACCCTCGTGTGACTTGAATTGTAAATAGTCTAAACTCATCGGACTTTGTTTTAAACTCCAAAACTATATATATGAGTCATCAGCCAGATGTCCTCTCTCCTGCTCATTTGCTTGATCGGTGCATGCAACAAACTCCAAAGAAAGCTTCACGTCCTTTCTTTCTTCTCTTTCTCTTCGCTTCTCTCGGTTGGTGTTGGGTTGATTGGGTTCTCTCCTCTCTATGATAATTCTTTGTCTGTCCCTTGAGGTAAGTAGGTTTTGAATTCTTCCCTCCAATTGGGTTTCTTCTTATCCAAGCTCTGTATCTCTCATACATCTCATGCATGGGTTTCTATTTGATTTGCTTAGGTTTTAGTTGGATTGGAGCTTGATCTCAGTGGATTTGACAAGCTTTGAGGCAAGTATAAGTACAAGATTGTAGAACACATATGGGTATTTTGTTTGATTACTTGATTTCATCTTCTTCCATGTATAGGATGTTTTACAACCAATTTCTAAAGTATTAGGATCTATTGAGCTTGTTGTGTTAAGTTTTTGTATCAGATTCCAGTTTCTGTACTCAGCTCGAATTCATTTTCTGTACTGCACGGCTAAGCCATAACTGCGTACGGCTTAGATTCCAGAGACTTGAATTTTTGACTTTTGTTCTATGGCTAGGATACGGCTGAACCGTACATTGTACTACGGCTGAGCCGCAAGCTAACCGTGGCCCAACCGTGAACCAGCCGTGAATTAAATCTCTGATCAGCCGAAACTTTCTAATTTCAATACTCTTACGGTGAAGCTACGGCTAAGCCGTGGACTCCACCATAGCTCAGCCGTGAAATGTATCAGATCAGAAGTAGAAGATGACAGGATTAGCCGTGTTTTAAAGGGAACCACGGTTAAGCCGTAGTGCATGTTACGGCTAGGCCGTAAGATGTCTGCAGCTAAGCTGTAGGTCACCCACGGCTAAGCTGTGAGATCTGAAATTCCTGAACTTAAACTTAGGTTAATGGTGTGACTTTGTAGGATTTATATACAGGTAACCACACATGTGAACCGGCCCAATGGATTCTTGGACCGCATGAATAGTCTGTGAGGCTATGACTCATTCATGTGAGCGTTGATTTACTGTTAAGCACCTCCCCATGGGTGTTGGTTTAAGGGACTTCGATGCACGTGAGGATCATATTGCAACACTTTGATGGCAACGGTGCATTGAATAACTTACAACTACACCAACATGCACGGTTAGTGACAGTGAACAACTAGAATAGAGTTGGCCCGTAATCAACCTTGATTCTGCGTTACTCTGAGATGCATTGCATATTGAGTACAGTTTTGTCCTCTGTTCTGCTGATCTATATCTATGCATTACTCGATCCTTTTGCTTTCGTTTTGTATATCTATTTTATTCTTCGCTCTGTATGATGCTTTGATCTATGCTATGCGTTGACTTCATTCTGCTATGCTCTGTATTTCTCTGGTTTTGAAATCTCTGCTTCAGTGGGTATTCCTTGGTGGCTCTGCCCAGAGATTAATACGTGAGGATAAGATCCAATCTTTGCCATCGGTGAGTCCAAAATGGATAATCTCCTTTCTCCTTAGATTTGATTTAATTGGTATCAGTCTGGCTCTACTCAGCCTCAGCCCTAGGATACCCGACGGGGTTACCTCTGGCTTGGTTCTCTGTGCTTTGTATTGCTGAAGCGTAGCTTTGTCTTGGGACCCCGGAACCCAGGAAACCGAAACCCACTTGTACCCTTGGCCAGGTTGGTGGTGCTCTCATCTGTCTACTCTGCTCTCTATCTAAGAGAATATGGCCAACGTAGTAGCCACTTAGTTCAGTATTTATATGCTTTGATTCGTTTATCATGTTTTAAATTCTATGCACGATTTGCTTAGCATACTAATATGAAACTCTGTGTATAACCTTTGTCATTATTCAATTTGATACTATGAGTGTTTCGTCCCTGTTACTTATATTTGCTGGATTGTTGTATTCACTATGTTGTCTGTGGTGTTGCAGGCGCAGATCCCTTGCCCAGCTCCCCGGCGGTCGAGGAGACTGCAGGGCAGGACTTAGAGGCTCCCTCCGGTCTGGCAGAGTGGGCTTGATCACTTCTGCCGAGTGCGTACATGCATATTCAGTGGTCCATTTGTTTTGGTTTTTGGGAGTTTGCACTGTGGACTTTGTCACTCTTGTGTATTATTTGTATATCTTTATTTTGGGTGTATTTTGGTGTGTACTTAGACTTGTATTTGGTTTTATCGCCATGTATGTTATCTTCGTCTTTTCTTATATCGCATATCACAGTTGGTTTTCCGCTCGTTTTCTTTGTTTTAGCTTCCGCTATTTTGTTTGTTTTGCTGGCTATGATATCTACAGCTTTAGCATACGCTTAGTCCACACGTGTTAGATCCCTTGTGTGAGTGCATCTGGACTGGGTTTGGATGCACGTGCACGGGAGTACGTGTGTCACTGGTTTGGCTTTTCGCTAACCCCCGATTTCTGGGCTCGGGTTGTGACAGTAGTCGCATAGCAAAGTGAGGTACTACGTATGAACACATAGACCCCAAATCAAATAAAGCGTGGGCTTCCCCATTCTCAACCAAAAGAGTACCTTCCACTGCGGCCGTGTCTTCTGCACTCTCATGTGTTGCAGCATATGCTCGGGCAGTCTGGTGCTGAGGTTTCTGACTCGGATGCAATTGCTGAGGTTTGCCTTATGTTATAGAAGCTGAAGATTGAGTCTGCTGGGGCATTTTTGGCTTAGGACACTAGGCCACCTTGTGTTCCATAGATCCACATCCTAGACACGCTCCTGTCCTTTTCCAGCATTACTCTATCTTATGTGACCGACCTCCACAATAGCCACATGTTCCAGCTATCTGACTGGAAGTCTCTTGCCCGTCTTTCATTTTCTTTGTTGATTGCCCTTTCACACCAAATGAGGCATTTCTCTTGGGGTCCGTAGCCCTCCTTTCCCAAGCATTAGCCTCCGCAGTATAAGCTCGATCTACGGCATCATCGAATGTAGCTGGCCACTAGAATGTCGTCACGTGATCTTTGTATAAAGGATTGAGACCACCGATGAATCGATTCACCTTCTTTTCTTTTGTGTTAATCATGTCCTCGGCATGCTGAGATAACTGTGTGAAGGTATGTACATAGTCGGCTACCAACATCTGTTGCTGTTGTAATGCTAGAAACTCCGCTTCCTTAACTCTCCGCACATGGACTAGGATGAACTTTCTCTTAAACTGCTTATTAAAAGTCTTCTACATTGTTGGGCCGGGAATATCCTTAAAACGATCCTTCATGCTCGTCCACCACGGATTAGCCACTCTTCGGAACATAGAGGCAATGAGCAGGACCTTCTATTTATTAGTACAACCACTGTATCGAACAAGTCTTCAATGTGCTCTAGCCATTCAGGAGCCTGTAATGCATCCTCTTTGCCAAAGAATTCTGTAGCTCCTCGTTTCCTAAACTTCTCATATAATGCATTAGGATCTGTTTCCTTTGGTTGGAACACTACTTGTTGTTCCACATGGGGCTGCCGAGGTGCTTGACTTTGTCGTTCTGTCATGGAAGCGACCTGTGCTTGTAACGATTGTAGGGCTTGCATTTGTGCCTGCATCGCATGGGATTACGCTTGGATTGTTTGCAACCTTGACATCAGATGATCTTCATTAGCCGATGGAGGGAGAGCTGATTCATTGGTTCTTACTGAGGGAACCATATCAACCTCATGGTTATCGTTCGTACCCGATCAGTTGCCATGACCTGTAAAAATAAAACATCACGACAAATATACACAACAATCCCCAAAATAACTCTCAAAAGAAACGCGTCGAATATTAGATATTCACACAAGTCCAACGTGTCCTCACACCACGCTCCTACATGCTTACATGCCCTAAAACATGCTCTGATACCGTACAATACGTATGTCATAACCCGAGCCCAAGAAACCGGGGATTAGGATCTTTCCAACCAAGGACACACGTACTCCCGTGTACCTGCACCCAAGCCTAAACTAGATGCACATACACAGGGGAACATTCACACGTGCAATCACATTGTAGCGGAAGCTATGAGTATCATTACATTATGCTACAACAAAAGAACCAGAGAAGAAGACAATAATATAAGCAAAATGATATATACAGTATATACAATCATGTCACAAATACAATACAAGCCAAAAAGAGAGACAAAACAAAAGTGAGACAGTGATATACAATGGAGGCAAGATGCACAAAACACTGACGAGCCACTCTCCGGAGGGAATTGCTCATTCCTACTCATCTAGCTCAAAAGGGGTTCTTACGATCTCTCCCGAAGTCTGATTGATCTTCATAGGATCGGAGATGGAATTTGAGCCTGAAACACCAAGAACAACATGCGAATACAACGACTCAGCAAATATAAGCAATCTATAGGTAACACGCATTGTATCTAACAAGCAATTATTATAGGTGGATTCAATAGATGTCATGTTAGTATACGCCATGCAAATAAATAAAACATGCCGGTGAGAATCAACAATACCCATACTGAATTAGGTGGCTACTACATTTGCCCATTCTCCTTATTAGGAGCAATCAGTAGTGAGAACACCATCGGCCAAATGGGTCTCAGTTTCCTGAGGTCCGGAATCCTCAAGACGGTAGCACACTGCAGCGGCAACAATCCATGATACGCCGAATGTCAACCCCGTCTGTTATCGTAAGGCGCAGGCTAAGTAAAGCCAGACACGATCACTCAATCACTCAATCAATCAATCAATCAATCAAGCTCTAACTGGATGTGGGACTTCGGTCCCCCTTCGTACTCGAGCAGCGAGATATCAAAAGGTCCCCAAGGGGGCTCTATACTCCTCCATCCAACCGACATCCAGGCTGACGCTCAAAAAAGCTTATATCAAGACATGAAGAATAATAAGGAAACAAGACAAGATATGCGATCGTTACACAAGTGCGATCATACATGCAAATCAATGTCCATGTCAATGGCAAGATATTCGAAGTAACACGAACCATATCAAGACTTATTTCATACGATACACGAGGTTTGAGGGCAAGAACCGAATGTTAATATGCTATGCAGTTTAATTAAATAGAATCAAGATCATTTACTAGCCAACTTCTGCTTTAGTTTTCCATTGTTACTTACCGTGTATGATGATGTAGTTTTAAGTTATCCGATACTCGGTTGTTCTTCTTTTGGTACCTCATTGTAAAAGAAAAGAGTATCGAAGTCCCTTAAACCAACACCCATGAGGAGGTGCTTAATGAATTGATAACGATTATGAATGAGTCACAGCCCTCAAGACCACTCATGATAATCATATCTTCAGTCATTAGTATAGTCCATCTATAATCTCCCAGTGGTCTAGGGTCAGTCCGGGAATCATTTCAATTAAATGTTTATATGTTTGCCCTGAAGCGGACGAGCACGAACAGAGGCTGTTCAAAACTGTTTCTCTGTTAACCAATGAAGGCATAAACACAAAAGAGCTGTTCTACCATGAATATATGAAGTATAAATGAAGTAACTCATAGCCATCATGGTGTACCAACATGTATTCATCCAATAGTTGCTTATACTTGCCTTACACGATGATTGTCAAGCTTTCACGTATGACTAGACTCGAATCACGCAGAACTGGCGGAAAACATCTTGACCGGACACTGCTGGGAAGGGGTGACGAATAACGAAGAATCGAACAAATGAAGAAGGAGAAGAAACGAAGAAGAAGATCGAAGAGGATAAGAACGAAAGGAAAGAGGCGGTGGGTTTATATATATCTTAGCCATTTGCAATCAGGTCCAAAAGTTATATAAATTACAATTCGAATCATACGGACACTTAAACACATCAAATGACTCCGGATGATCTCGGGGCAGTTATAACAATTGACAAGCACGACAGAAGACACGCGATGACATCAAGATGACGTCAAAATGACGAATTCAAACAAATAAGAAAATTATGAAAAAGAGCCTGAAACTACCTAATCCAAGTTAAATTCAACCCAACTACCTAACCAAGACCTCAAACATAATCCAGAAATGGTCAAACACAAGGACCTAACAGTAACCTCTAGCAAGACATGAGTCACGCAATTAAACAAGCTCTAACTTGCATATTTGGGGTCGAGGTGTTACAGAAACCTTTTTTATTCTTTGATTTTTTTTTATTAGCTTCCTTAAATAGAAAAAAAAAGTAACATATATATATATATTTTTTGGCCACCTCCCCTTTTGACACCCATCATGATGAGTCAGTGGGACTCCACAGTCAAGAGGCCATCCACAAATTGTGTAGATTATTCCAGGAACAAAGTTAAATCTTTGCGTGATCTCCTATTCCGCATACCAACATTCACTTCTTCCAATATGGATGTGTGGAGGAGTGATCACCAAATTAGGGCCCCACAGATTACCAATCAAATGCACAAAAATGGCCTTAGTCGAATGAATTAAGTAATATGTGTACTCTAAGTTGGCCAAATCAATCCAATTACAATTGGTATAATGGGCCCGATGCACACAATCACTACAAGAAAATGCATAATTTGTGACGAAATTTAGCGACAACCAAATTTGTTTGTCACGATAAATTACCTTTTGCGTGACAAATGTTACAATTCGTCTCCCAATGTCATCCCTAATGAAATCCCGCCCTCACCCATTTTTCCCGCTAAAATTTGTTTTTAGCAACAATTGTAATTTGTCGCTAAAGGCTTTTTTATATTGGGCGACGAACTACTATTTGTCACTAAATCGGAAATTGTTTGGGGACAAACAAGCAGTTGTCCCCAGAAGTTAAAAAAATGCCATTTAACATCGTCCCTCTGTTAATTTGGGCGCCAGTGTTTTAGGCAAAGGGATTCAACTCTATTCCTCTCTCTCTTTCTCTTCTTCTTCTACTCTGGTTTTGGAGCTCTGCGACGACAGCCAAAGGGATTCGGCCCTCTCCCTCTCTTTCTCTTTCTCTTCTTCTTCTACTCTGGTTTTGGAGCTCTGCGACGACAGCCAAAGGGATTTGGCTCTCTCCCTCTCTCTTTCTTTCTCTTCTTCTTCTACTCTGGTTTTGGAGCTCTGCGACGACAGCCAAAGGGATTCGGCTCTCTCCCTCCCTCTCTCTTTCTTTTCTTCTTTTACTCTGGTTTTGGAGCTTTGCGACAACAGCCAAAGGGATTCGGCTCGCTGCTGGTTGGACGCCGGTGGTGGTGTCAATGGTTGATAAGGAGGAGGAACGACAAGGAGGAGGAAACGAAGACAAACTGGGATTTGGATTTCCAGTGCTAACTCCCTTTTAGCATCTTCGGTTTCCTTTTTCCCCTTTCCAATCCAGCGACATCTCTCTCTCTCTTCATAAAACCCTAGATCAGAAGCCTTGGGTTTTGGTAATCATCAGATCCACCTTGCAGTTCTATGTTTTTTCTCTATTTCAGCTTTCATCCGTGTTTGATCGCTTCGGAAATGATGAATGACCTACTCGCAGTAAATCTCCTCTCAAAAACCTCTCTAATTTCAGTTCATCTAGCTCGATTTTTACATTGTGTTGCAAGAAATTGAGCTCGATCCCTAATCGAGATCCTTCTTTTGCGATTTGATTCATTTTTGGGATTCTTACTGGATTTGACTCTGTGTGTGTGTTTTGTTTAATTGGCAAAAGGAATCAACTTTTCTGTGTATGAGTATTCCGATTGAATGATATGATACGATATGGCTCTGTATTGAGAAACTATAAGTAGTTTGGAATTTGCATTGTTTCGAATCATTTTTGGAGGGATTTCCGCGTCTTGCATGTGGAGATGTTGAGAGCTTTGTCTTTGATTTCATTGGCCCTAATGGTTTCCTGTTGTAATCTGTGGTTTCTGTGGACACTGTTACCACTTAAAAAATGAGTGGTTTCTGTTTCCTGTTGTAATTTCACACAACCTAGTGAATGCAATGTTACTAAGTGCCCTGTATGTAATAGTTTATATATATATAGTTCATTTAAACGATTTTCTTATGTGAAAGTCCATCAAATTTTATGCTTAAAAATAAATTATGAAAATGAATCAAGGCCTTCCATTGGATGAACGCATGTGAACTATTAGTCTGATTCAGCACATAATTGTTTCATAGATTTGTTCACATTGTGACTCCCTTTTTTCTTTGGAGAGCAGGGGACCCTGTTTTCACATTAATTGTTAAGTGGTGTGAGCTAGAACATGTGAAAGAGCCTGTGTACAGTTGGAGCTGATTGTACTAAAATATAAAGGCATTTCTTTGAAAAAAGCTTCTGGGCCTTGTTCCTTTGGAAACCATTATCTGTCTTAAAATTCCAACAAAACCATACTCTGCTCTCACCTTCCTTCCAAACAAAGGATTTTTAAAATTCCAATTTCTTCAAACAAGTCACAACCCAATACCACAATATGAAGCAAACAGATCTCGTGACAAATATTTGTAGATAGAAAACAAGCCATATTAAATCTTCTTCAAATAAGCATTCCAGTCAAAAACCTAGAGAAAGAGATAAAAGAAAAGGAGATCAGAAAGGGAGATTGATGGTATACCTTGACACAAATTTCAGATTCAGCCCATATCTCTTTTTCATAGATTATCTAGTTACTTGTGAGCCACTTGTTAATTTTATGTGCATCATATATTTGATGGATTACCTACATGCTGATTTTTAATCAATCATTTTGTACTTTTTAAATCTAACCACTTGAAGATATTTTACAGGTGATGGGGATTATAGACATAAAGGGTTTGTTATAAACATCTGCAGACGAAGAAATCATATCAAAGGCAAAGAAATCATACTTGGTTTGGAATTCTGTTAGTTACCTCGGTATTGCTGCTATAAGGATCTGATCAAATAGGTATGTTTTTTTATTATTTCTGTAATTGGTTTTCATTCAATGGACAATTCAAATAAAAGAGTATGTTTTTATAGTGATATGTTTTTATAGTGATATGAAAATAATTCCAATATGACGTCTAAGATAAACTGTCTTGGGGTAGGAATTTTATATGAACTGGTAGGTGCAATTGTTTCATAAAGGCATCAAACATGTGAAACATGTATGGGTATATTACATGAATTGTATAGTTGAAGGTTATGATGCATGTCATTTGATGTTAACCTTGCTTTTGTAGCAAATCAGTTATGAACAAGAGTTGGATGTCAATCCGGAATAGAATGAGTGAGGAGTATCAAGAGGGGGTTAAGTCATTTATTCAATTTGCATAGGATAGTGTGGACCCGGATGGTAAGATTCGTTGCCCCTGTATTGACTGCTTGAACTTTGAACGACAAAAAAGGGAGGTTGTGGAATTTCATTTGATCAGGAGAGGGTTTTCATCTTCCTATAACACATGGTTGCATCATGGGGAATCTATTCCTGTGAACCAGAATCAGGACCACGATGAGGATGAAAATGTTGTGGAACCAATGGCAGTGGATGAAGAAGAGGATGAGGATGGATTGAATGATATGTTGGAGGATTATTTCATGGGAAACATCATGAATAATGATGCTAAGGAGGACGAATTGCCTGACAGTGTTGAAAGGGAGAAGGATGTACACGACTTCGAAAGATTGTTGAATGATGCTCAGCGTGAATTGTACCCGGGTTGCCAAAAGTTTACTACGTTATCATTCATCATTAAGATGCTTCATCTGAAGGTGTTGAATGGGATGAGCAATAAGTGTTTCGATATGCTTATGGGGTTATTAAAGGATCTTCTACCAGAGAGTGACCATCGGATTCCATTTTACCTATATGAAGCTAAGAAGTTCTTGCGTGACTTGGGTTTAGGGTATACGTGCATTCACACTTGTCGTTATGATTGTGCTCTTTTCTAAAAGGAAAATGCAAATTTGGAGAGCTGTCCGACATGTGGTGAGTCTAGATACAAGCTGAATGATGACAAGAACAAGAAGATCGCTCAAAAGATTTTGCGATACTTTCCACTAACTCCAAGGTTGCAAAGATTGTTTATATCGAGAAAAATAGCCGCAGAAATGAGATGGCACAAGGAGAAGCGTGTGGATGATGGGATATCTAGGCATTCGGCTGATAATAAGGAGCGGAAGGATTTTGATCGGAAGCATCCCGAGTTTGCTATGGATTAGGTTCCGGATGTGCCGGAACAAGATGGAGTAGAACCTAATGATGCTGAATTTCCCATTCCTGATGTTGTGTTCCAACAGGACAAAAGCTATGGCGCTCTCCCTATTGTCGTAGATGAAAAAGATGAGCCTGATGATGAGTTTGATATAGATCCTGATGTAGATCCTTCTTTTGGATACTCTTAATTTGTTCATTGTATATGTTATAATATGTGCATTTGTTTTGGTATGTTTTATGTTTCATGCCATTATATTCCATGTTAAATTTTTGTCATGCTTATGTGAAAATCTCATCCTCACAGGTAGTCTATTTGTTTTACTCTAAGCTAATTTATATGTTATTATGTAGTTAAATCACAAATGAATAAATGGAGAAAATTATGGGTCAAACCCGGGGGCGTGTCCCATTATTATGAGAAGCAAAGGCATGACAGAATGAAAGAGAACGAAGCTAGAATGAATGCATTGGGGCTGCATCAATTAGCACATATATACATGGGGGTGAATCAGTCCAAGGTTTCACGTGAAAATGGAAAAGAAAGGGAGGCGAGGCTGATCATGACAGGTATCGACCATCATCGGGTGAGGAGGCAAGGCTTAATTCTCAAAGTGAAGATGAGGAGGATGACTTTGATGATGAGTTTGATAATGCTCGAAGGAAAAAGGTACTGTTTGCTTGATAATTATGATCATATTGTTTAATTCATAGTCATGCCTTAATGTTTATATACTTGTGTTTTATAGTTGCAGATGATGAGGCCTAGTCATAATAGCCCCCGGTTTATAGAGATGATAATGTGTGGCTACCAGGTTTCATGAGTATGTAGCAATCTGGGGTATAGAATTGGAACAATAGGAGTATCATATGGATCCAGTGGGCACATGGGCAGAAATACAAAACCTAATGAAACAAAAGATCCTTTGGATTTGTTCTTTGAAGGAATTTGTTCTCTACATTACAGGATTTGGATGGTGAAGATATTGGATGGTGATGTGTTGATGAGATTCTCCAAATGGGTTTTTAATTCTAGACATTTTAGAAATGGTATTACACTGTACGAAACATAGTCTTGGATGATTTCTATTTTCTGTGTGTAAGTATCAAGTTTGGTTTCTATTTTTAGGAAATAATAAATTTGATTCCAATGCAACTAGTAGTTAGTCCTAGCTGCATGAACAGGTGATTACTCTTACCAGCGTGGATTTTTTTTTAATTTTTGGATCGTTCCATACTTTGAATATTAGAAACCCTGTTTTGGGATGATCATAAAAAAATATTTAGGGCTCTTTTATAGGATTAATGTGTTCATGGGTACTAAATCACCTGTTTATCATGAGTACTAAATCACTATTGCTAAAAATGTAAGAATTGGCAAGACTTCTGTCTGTTCAGCTTAGTGTGATATTGCTAATTTAATTTTTTTGAATTAAAGTTGCATACATAAGACCTTAACTTCGTGTAGGTAATGTTTTTTGTAACACACTAATTCTTTTTGTTTTTACTTTGTTCACAAATTGAAGATGGAGTAGGCATGGACTGCTGTTCATGAGGGCCTTTTTTTTAGTATTTGGATTAGTGTTTAGACATTTGTTATATTTAAGTTTTTAAATTTGGATGGATATTTGGATGAAAATTTGGATGAATGTATTATTATTCTTATTTTTTTGTGATGATGTTAATGGTTGTGGGTATGATATGAATCCAAATTGTTGTGGTATGATGTGAATAAGAATATTTGTTGCTAATTGTATATTTTCAATGACGATTCCATCACCACTAAATGGTTAACCGCGTTTTTCATATGCGTGTGATGACCATTATATACGGTAACGAATAAATTTGTGTTTAAAGAATAAATATTTGGGGACAAATAATTTTGTGTCTAAAAGTTGGACTTTTAGGGATAAATTTTCATTTGTTGCTGATTATCTATTTTTAGCAACGAAAATATTTGTGCCTAAAGATTATATATTTGGTGACAAACACATAGGGCGACTAATTTATTTGTGCCTAAAGGTTGGATATGAGGGGATCTCAGGTAGGACATTTGGCGACGAACACTATAAGGGACGAACAAAATTCGTGCATAAAGATTGACATTTTGAGATAAACAGATATTCGTCGCAAAATATATCCACAGACGGGCTTTCTGCGACAACATGGAGACAAATTTTTATTTGTGGCTAAAAGTGTTTGGCGACAAATTTTACCCATTTGGTGACGAATTTTGTTCCTCGCTAAAACGCTTTTTTCTTGTAGTGAATGCTTCAAGCCTCAAGATCTTACTTTGGGTGGGTCATACGGATATTCCTTCTAAGATGATTCCTATGCACCCGCAATATCCCTATGGTCATATGCCCCTGATGAACCCCGTTCGCCTAAATGGGCATCTGAACCACTACCACCACCCTCGAAGAAATCTTTGGAGGACATGCTCCCAGAATCCATTCGAAGACAAATTGAAATCCATTAATTATCGATGAATACTTTCAAAGATAAAATAAGATCTTTATTAAGATAATGTACTTCTCAAGTTGCACTCCATGAGGAGCAACAAGTTATTACCCTTAGAAGTGACATAGTCATTCCACAAAGTGATTCAACATTCACTGAATACCATTCATCAATGGATCACAAAAACTCACAATTGGAATCTAAGGGTGATGATGAGCAAATTACTATTGGTATGATAGATGACAATTCTGTCTTTGACATGTATATGCCCAAGGCCCCTTTCCATCAAAGATTTGGCCAACCTGATGATGAAAATTAGGACTTCCTTTATGAGAATGTTGATGATATCCTTTATGAGTACAATTCTTCTGAAGAATCCAGCATTGTAGATTTCCAAGAATTTTAAGTTCCCATAATTGATGATACTGCAAATACACCCCATGAGCCCTTAAAGAAAAATCAAAATTGGGAGGAGAATCCAATTTTTAGTGCTTTAGAATTTGAGACTTTGGAATATGTGGAAAATGATGTGGCAATTGATATGCAATTACATGATCCTATTCTTGAAGAAGTTGCACATCCAATTATAGAGTTGTTAGAATTGCCGGAAGTGAAAGAAGAAATTTGCATAGATGAATTCTTGGAGTTAGAGAAAAATGGCCATGATCAGACCTTCAAACATGATATTTTGGAATCCCATGTGGCACTATTTATATCTTTCCATTATGATATTGTCATGGAGAATTTAGTGCCTGTGCCAAAGGAATTTGGAGAAACACAAGAGATCTGGGCACGAGAGGACCATGGACCATCCCATTTGCTGATGTTCCCTCCTTATGTGAAATTTCTTGACCCATTATTAAAGGAGGAGGAGTTTTTCATGTTGGTCATTGCTACACACATTTACAAAGAACATGCGATCCTCCTATTCACTGTGCTTCTTGATGGAATCCTTACTTTTTTTTTATGTGCTTCTTGTAAAATGTGTAGAGGATAATTTTGTTTGGGATCCAAGCGGATTTCGGGTTTTGGATCTAGTAGTGTAGATATATTTTCTTTCTTTCTTCTTTCTTTCTATAGTGTAAATTTTTCTTTCCTATCTGTTTGCTTTTTGCTTTTGTTTTGTCTAACCATGGACAGAGCGCAGACAAGCTCTATACTCAGGTACTTCTTCCACTTTACCCTCCTGTCATTTCCTTTCCCTATGTTATTATTTTTATTTCTATGCTGCATTTCATGCATAACTTTAAGGACGATGTTTATCTTAGGTTGGGTGGTAGGAACAAGCACACTCGTCCACTTTTAGACAAAATTTTAAAAAAATTTTGCATTTTTTTTTCTAGGTTTTTAGGAATTTTTTTTATTTTTAGGATTTTTTTTGTTTTGATTTTAGGAATTTTTGCGATCACAAATTGTTTTGTTTTGTTTTATCTTTTTAGAAAAGAAAGTTTTCAAAAGAATTGAAGCAATTTGAAGATGTATAGGAATCTGGAATTTTTAAAACTTTTGAAAAGAAGTAAAAAGAAAGTTTGCTGTTTCTAAAAGAGGAAACCTATTGAAGAATTACCAAAACTTATTTCTCACATACACACATGTATACATTTTTTTTCGACGTTTTGGATAAGAGACTTTAATGCTGTTTTTGAAATTTTTTTTGGGAAAATACGATGTGAACTTGAGATTTAGTTTGTAAAATATTTTTGTTTCCTGGTTCATTTTTTGGTGGATTGTATATTCTAGAACTAAAATGAATTAATTTGAGAGGAATGAGAACTGCCATCTACTATTTACTTTTGATTTGAAAAAAAAAGTGAAAAAAGAAAGAAAGCATATATTGAACAGTTTGTGACTAAGTTGGGTTCGTAGCCTTTTTAACTTAAGCTAGTAAGCACGTAGGGGTATTTTCATATCTAATGCCCTAAAGCCATCTGGTTTGAGAGTCATTGGCCTAACGCTCGCTTCATGGGTTAATTAGAAGCTTAAGGGACCTAGACATTGCACAATCACAAAATGATTTGTTAAAAAAAAAAGAAAATGATTTATTTAATTTGGCCCAACGAGTGTCCGTAGAAATTTGCAAAGGATATGTACAGAAATGCATAAAGACTAGGTTTGCTCCCTAGATCCTAACTCTTCCTATATCATATAAACTTGGAAATTTCTACGTTGAAAAAAGTGAGTGAGTGAAGAGTGTCCGCAAGAGTTTGCGAGGCAGTATGTGCGGGGATAAACAAGAACCAGGTTAGCTCCTTGGATCCTAACTTTTTTTAATATCATATGAACTCAGAAACCCTTGTGTCAGAAAAAGATAATAAGAGAAAAGAGGCCAATCAAAGTAAACAATAGTGTGCAACTATCTTAGTAGCTTTGAGAGGACATTTATTTTTACTGAATTTCGGGGGATCAGACTATTTGAAGGAAAAATTCCATTTTTGTAACATTATCATAGAATAATTGAAATAAGTTTTTGATGTATACGTTTTTCACCGTGCACTTAAGTTTGGTTTGAATTTGAGAAAGTTTTCGAAAATAGAACCGGGAACCGGACTTTGAAAAGTCTGAAATTTTGATTATTCTAAATTTTGAAAATATCTGATAGGAGTAGATTTTCTTTTGTAGAATTTCTTTCACCTTTGTTTTTAGTTTAAAAAAAAGAGAGAATTTTGTGGGTATATTCACTGCAAACCCTTACGAAGCACAACTCGTTCACTAAGGGAAACCTAGGGGTTTAAGGGCTTGCTGTATACGCTAAATGCAGTCAAGAGTGCCAGCAAAAGTCCTATTTTTCTTTTTATTTTTTGCATTTTATGTTTTTCATTTAGGTTAGTTTAGTTTAGTTTTTCTTACTCTCGATCGCATATTTTGCTCGGGACTAGCAAAATGCTGGTTGGGGGGTATGATAAGTCCTTGAAAATGCATTATTTTATGTGTATTTTTAGGAATTTTAAGGACTTATTCTTCACAAATCTCTTCATTTAGTTGGAATTCATGTTTTTATGATTTTAGAAATTAATATTGAGTTTTCTTGCAAAAATTCATTTAAAAATCACAATTTTCCATAAAATCATGCAATTTTCCATTTTGGATTTCTATTTTTAGAAGTGTTTTTCAAATTCATGATTTTACATGGAGTAATAAAATTTCTCATCATCATTAGTTAATTAAAGTTAAATCATAATCAATGATGTGGATTTATATTGTCATTTTATGTAAGTTGGGCCCGCATAGTGCATTTGCAATTTTTATTCAAACTTATTAAATTAATTGAGAATCACTTTTATTTGTAGGAGAATGGAAGAAAGGGACCCTCAATCAAGATTAGAAGTAAGACATTATTTGGAAAGAAGTCCAAAGGTGGTTGGATACCATGCCATCATATACTTTCTATATTTAAAAAAAAAAAAAAAAGAGGAAGAAGGAAGTCCATGCCACTTTTTTTTTTCATTCCCTATACATAAGCAATCCACTTTCCGATTAAAAAAAAAAAAAACACCTCATCACAAGTCATGTATCGATGGCCAATAGTACTCCTGCCCATCCTAAACTTTCTATTTTTACCTTTCCTTCATGCGGTTCTCTCTCGATACCTATTTAGAATCCCAGCCATCTTTCCATTAAGACAAGTCAACATCAATCACCCCTCATATCTCCCTCATATTTATATATATAAGACCAAAAAGAGAGACCCAAAGAACATCTCACGCCCAGCCACCTTCCCATCACCTTTTTCTCTCCTTTCTTTTCCATACTCCACCATACCACATCAATTTCCACTCCATCTCTTCTCTCCTCTACAAAGTGGAGTTTAGTCATGCCCACTTTTGGATCCATTCTCTCCATTCCATCTTCTCCTTTTATCAAATCCTCCTTGGTGTAAAGATTAAAGATAAGAGCTTTGATTGCACGCGGAGTCCCATCTTTTTTATGTCTTGATCTAAGGTAAAGGTAGATTTTTTTTTTAGTTGTAACTATTTTTGGGATATTATTAGGTGTATTAGTTCGTTTAATTTTAAATACGCAATTAGTGAGGTCAAGGTATTCCGCCTTAGATCGGCATCGTGTGTTTGTGTGTAACGACAGCACGCACTTGGTCCGGTGTTTTTTTGAATTTTTTTTATTCTGTCAATACAGTGTTTTAATCTTCCAAAAATAAAAGAAACTAGCATTTTTATTATTATTATTATTTTATTATATCTAAATGTTTAATTTCTGATTTCTTTTATTTATCTAGTGCATGGTTATTTATTCTTTTATATTGGTGGTTTGATATAGTTCATTGTTTTGCAATTTCCAGTTTTAAAATTGTTTTTAGTTTCGGATTTTTTAGATTAGATTTAAATTGTAATTTTTTTTATTTGGATTCGTAATTTAATTTTAATTTCCAGAAGTAGTAGTGTGTATTTTTGTAAATTTTATTAGGGTAGTTTTAGTTTTTCAATTAGGATAGGTTTTTTGCGAATATTAGCTCCCTGTGGATACGATCTCGGACTCATCGAGTAAAATTACATCGAAACCTTGCACTTGGGGTCCACTTTGCTCAGCATCAAATAATAAAATGTAGGTCCCATATTTTAAATCTTGTGATTCTTTTTTTTTTTTCTTGGAACAAAACTTCTATAATTTTACAAAATAAGTTCCATACAACATATTCTCAACAAAGTAGTGTTGTCAAATAAGTTCTGCACAGTATAGTTTTGGCACAACCCATTTAAAGCGCAACCTAATTTACGTATAGGATTAGAAACAACAAGAGAATAATGTCAAGTGGGCCTATAAGGTTTAAACTTTTAATAGCTGAACCCGACTTGGAGCTCCACTTCCCTCATTAAAGAAGAGTTAAGAAACTCTAGTTGATGGTCAAACCCTCCTCGCTTAGCCACTTTAAGCATGTGCGTCATTGTAAAGCTCTTTAAGTTCTAGAGGTTCTACGAGTGCTAGTGCATTGAACGTGACAGAAAAAAATACTCTTGGAGGGCAGAACTAGAGGAGGGCAAGCAGAGAACTTGGCCCCTTCAAATTTTGAAAAAACCTCTTTAAGTTTTCATTATTTTTATAATTTTTTTTACATATAGCTCCCTACATTTTTTTAAAAAGTCCTTTTATATTTTGAAAACTATATTTATTTTTTATATGGCCCCTCTCAGAATTGTTTTCTAAATAGTGGCCCTCTCAAGAAACAATTCTTTGGTCCTCCCAAACTTGAAGTAACGTTTTCCTTTGATAAGGAAAGTTTGGATGGATGCCCCATGGATACAGGCTATGAATCACATAAACTCTCTGTTTCTCTCTTGATTTATTTTCTTTCTTTGTTTATTTTAAATTTTGGGTATTTTGCTGCTAGATTTTTTGCAATAATATAATCATCCTCCTTCATAATAATAATAATAATAATAAGCAGAGCAATTGATATTTATAAATTACCACGCACCAAAAGAAGGTATTTTGGTAGCAGGTAGCCCACATGAGTGAAGTGGGAAAAAACAAAATTTTAATGATATAATAATCTCCAAAAGATTATAGTACCCACCAAGATGCAAATGTGTCATCAGCTACTAGTTTATGGCTCACGTGAAAGTGCCTTTCCTTATATGTTATACTTGTGCTTTTACGCTCTTGATGGACCATGTATTTTAAACTAAGCATCTCACTCGCATAATTAGGGCACTCCCATGTTCAACAGAATAATGGGCGAGGGCACATCTTTTTAAAATGATTGTCAAGTCAATAAAGGCATGATAAATGAATACCATAAAAAGGAGTTCTATGGAAATTCTAAACTTATATTTTGGTACGATTTTTTTTCTTAATGAATTACTGTTAATGTTGTTCGGTATAACAATGGATTCTTCCAAAAATAATAATAATAATACTTTCTATTTGGTGCGGCAATTTTTCATGAAAATAGAACTACTTTTTTTAAACCTTGTAAAAACAAAAGATGGAGGTCATTCTAATCAAATTAGATAATATTAGATGAGTTGTTGGCGATCTAGGCAACCGGAATCTTCTTAACGTTAAAATTCTTTTGTATTTTATCAAACCCAACCTATACTGGTTATTAGATGCGGCCGATACCACAAATCACAAACACAACATGGTTCATGGTAAGACAGCCGACAAGTGTGAGTTGGAGCGGTCACAGTTTGGACTGACACATATCAAAATCAGAATCTGATGGTTGTCATCTGCTGTCCATGTGGGGTCCATTACTCATCCAAAACCTACCTATATACCCTACTCCACTGATTAGCATCTGAGATGCACAAGGTAGAACCCGTACACTTTCATTGAAGCTGAGCTGAAACTTCATAATCATGTTTGGACCATATGTACTAGCGAATCAAAACATGGACCACTAAAGGAAGGCAGAACCACAAAAAACTCCAAATGTCCAAATAGAGGATCCTTCCAACCAAATAAATCTCTGGTAAACGATGGACCACACGTGATTGGGTAGGCTTCCTAAGTTTTACTTTCCACTCAACCAACCCTACTTACTTTCTAGGATATTTCCACACAGCTGTACTTGGTTATGATTTTGGACCTTAAGCAGTTAAAATTTTAAAATTTTCGAGCTATCCATTTCATATCTTCAGGCCCTGTGATATCGCATGGGCAATATTCTAAGGTTATTGGATATCACACTTATCACATTGTGCAAGGTTCGAGGGCTATATGATATCTACTACTTATGAACAGTTTTACAAAAAATATTAAAGTTTCAAGGTACAAATCTTAGAATTAAAATCAGTTCTACAGTTCGATATCCCTACTTTTTAACCAATGTAAGTTAGCTCTCACTGGGTCACTTGTAGCGCTTGGAGCTTTCTATAGCCTCATCGATCAACTGGCATCATACCTTCCCTTCTACTCCCCGGGGCCCCCATTGCAATGTTGACATCTTTGTGTAGTGGCAGTTATGGAGCAGCTATCAAGCACTTGCCCATAGTCTATAGTCCTTCTATATGCCCTCTATTCATTATAGAAGGCCAGGAACGGAACAATTTTCAAAGAAGCCAAAGTTTCTACAAGGTGAATTATATAGAACACTGAAGGATCTTCTTCTTTTATCTTATAAGCAAATCTAAAAAGCTTTTTGTAATGATCAAGTTTGGCATCTTCTTCTTCTTTAGGAAGTTCAAGTAACTCCAAAGAGTTTTCTATATAGCCCCCCTAAGGTTTCTAATTATTCTAAATAGGCTTTTATCATTTTAGTATTTGTAAATAAGCCCTTGCTTTGTTATTTTAATACCTATCATATCCTAAAACTCATGAATTTGAAGATAATGAACAAACATGATTAGGTTTTGGCTCACCCTTTTTTTTTCTTATCAAAATAGACTTTTGAACTTAAATCATTTTTTGTATTTACCCCCACAGGTTTCTAATATTTATTAATAAGCCCTTGTGATGGGTTGAATAATCACTCCCTTCTCCATTGTTGTGGTGGGTTAAATTGCCTCAATCTCCTATCTTTCTTTCTCAGTTATGATTAATGGCTTTAATCTACTCCCTATCAATGTGACACATGCCAATGTGCAATACTAGTGCAAACCATATTTTGAATTGATTACATTTCAGGATAATAGTAGAGAAAGTGATAGAGTGATGAATCATTTACCTAATTGATATGCTATTAATTATTGTTATTATTGTTTTTACTAAAAAAATCATATATTCATCTAATTGGGTAGCTCAAGATCAAAATGGCCCAATTTTTTTGCAAATCATTGCCTCCTCTATTAATCCAATATTTTTTTCCTTTTAGCTAAAAAGGGTCCTTCTAAATCCTTTTTTTCTTCTCCAATGTTCGAAGTTAGGCTAAGCTAATAAAAGACTGTAAATCCATGAATCAAGAAGCCTAGTCCTTTCTATCATCCATTTGAAGAGGATTAATGAGCCATGAAAATGAAAGTGAATGTGGGTTCTGGTTATATTATTTCCTAATTTGGAGACACGAAATTCAATGATTGGCAGCCGATCACCTCATCTGTTGATTTAGCCTAATTCTTCAATGGTCTTCGGGCGGATGCAATTTGAAACATCCATCGCTTGTTTCTTCTGTCTCAAGCAACTTCTTCTACCAATGGTGCTCATGGTTGTTCATACTATGGCATGTGGGTCCTATATGGTGGTTCCAATTTGAAACATCGATCTCTTGTTTTCTTATGTTTCAGGGAACTTATACTGCCAATGGTTGTCCATCCAAAGCTATTTCCAGTCTCTCTTTATCGTAAAAAAAAGATGGATGCCGAAGAGGTCCTAAGATTCAAAAAAAAAAATGTAACATTTTGTAGAAAAAACATAAAGAAATGAAATTTTCTCAATAGTAGAAGAGAAGTTATCTTTTATGAGGAACTTGATGGACTTAGTAGAGAAAAACAAAGTTAGAGTAAATGTAACAAAAAAGGATTATAGGAAAGAGAAGGTCTCTCTTAGTAATAAATAAAATACATGGGCGAAACTGTTAAAATCTGCGAAAACTTTACTATATCTTCTCTTGGCTATCAAATTCACCTAATAGAGGAAATGAAAGTTATTAAAATGCCAAAGCAGGAGCCTATTTATGAATACTAAAAATTCATTGGCCTACTTACAAATATTTTAGACTTTAGGGTGGTATATACAAAAAACTCAATTCCAAATATATATAGTAAATTCTACCTTTTTGACAATCAAACTTGTGTAATTATAGTATATTAAAGACAAAAGTTTTGGATCCTTTCAATTTTGACTTTTTTTATGCTACATTTATAAAATGTCTACAATTGTAAAAAATATATAGGTCAAAGGATTTGAACTGAAAATCTATTTATCATTTGCTTTAAGAATGATTAACCTAACAAGTACAACACACATTAGTTATATATTTATTTATAAAAAAATTAAAACTAATTTGATGCAACACGAATGCTAGCAAGTGGGCTATGTCCGTGCCTAGCGTGGATTATTATGATAGTTACCTTTATGTGAGAAGAGGATCAATATTTCCCAATATATTTTACCTTTCATAAATGGCCATAAAATAATCTCACCTTTAGAGAAAAATGAATTAATAAAAAATTGGATAATGAAAAAAAAAATCAAAGCACAATCAGGATCCCCATTTATATGTTTGGCTTATATCCTTTGCAAGAACGTATATAATTAAGTTAAGAGCTCTGTCAAAATTGTGTTTCAACGAATATTCCATGATGCTATGTGCATCAATCATTCCTTAGGTGAGCCGGTGGCATGCTATTTCTAGACACACATGAACATGAAATAGTGCAGAGCTCCATTTAGGAGGAGGAGGAGGAGGAGGAGGAGGACATGGATTCTCTAGAAATCACAGCTCCTACTACTTCCACGACTGCTCGTGCTCCTTCTCCAACCCACGTTGTGCTCCTTCCTTTCATGTCGAAAGGCCACACCATCTCTTTTCTCCACCTTGCCCACCTCCTCCTTAATCGCAACATCACCATCACCGTCTTCACCACACCTGCAAACTCTCCTTTCATTCGCTCCTCTCTCACCAACACCGCAGCCACGGTCCTCGAGCTCCCTTTCCCTCAAACACCCCCAAACCTCCCTCCAGGAATAGAAAGCACAGACAAGCTTCCTTCCATGTCCTTCTTCCTCCCTTTCATTCATGCGAGCAAATTCCTCCAACCCCACTTTGAGCAAGCCCTCTCCACCCTCCTCCCACATGTCTCCTGTATCATCAACGACGGGTTCCTTTCATGGGCTCAGCTTTCCGCTTCCAAGGTTGGCGTGCCATCACTCGTCTTCTATGGCATGAACACCTTCTCCATGATCATCTCACGCCTTAGCTTAGAGCATGGATCCCTCAAAGATCTCAAATCAGACGACGAGCTCTTTTCTCTGCCTTTCTTTCCTAACGTTAAGCTCTGCAGGCGCGACTTCAGCGAGCCCTTCAACGACCCAGAGCCCAAAGGACCCTTGCTCGATTTTGTGATGGAGTCGGCGAAAGCAACATCACAAAGCAGTGGGATAGTTGTTAATAGCTTCTACGAGCTCGAAAGCGCCTATGTCGACTTCTTCAACAGAGAATTCAACCCAAAAGCTTGGTGTGTTGGGCCACTCTGCGCTGCATCGCCTCTAAAGCAGCTGGAAGAATCACGGGCAAAACCCAGATGGGTGCAATGGCTTGACGACAGGAAAGCCAAGCAGAGGCCTGTTTTGTATGTTGCATTTGGTACCCAGGCAGAGATCTCACAAACCCAGCTGATGGAGATTGGGGTTGGGCTGGAGAGATCTGGGGTGGACTTTTTGTGGGTTGTGAGGGGAAAGGAAGTGGAATTGGGAGATGGGTATGAAGAGAGGGTTGCAGAGAGAGGGATGGTGGTGAGGGAGTGGGTTGGGCAGAGGGAGATACTAGAGCACGAGATTGTTAGAGGGTTTTTGAGCCATTGCGGATGGAACTCGGTGCTTGAGAGTATTTGTGCAGAGGTGCCTGTTTTGGCGTGGCCCATGATGGCAGAGCAGCCTTTCAATGCAAAGATGATTGTGGAGGAGTTGGGGGTGGGGTTGAGAGTGACGGAAGCAGGAGGTGGAGAGGTGGGGTGGGAGAGAGTGAGGGAGATGGTCAGGGAGCTGATGGTGGGAGAGAAAGGGAAGGAGGTTGGGAAGAAGATGAGGGAGTTGGGTGAGAAAGCCAGAAGGGCTGTGGAAGAAGGTGGGTCTTCTTGGCTTTCTTTGGGCTTGATGTTGGAGGTGGTTGGCCGAAGGAGCTGATTTCACCAACGGACCATGTTTTGGACATGAAATTCGGCATTGGATAGTTAGAATTTGATTATAGCTTTGTATACTTGCCATACCTTAAGGCCAAGAGATATCCTGTATCACCTTGTGCAATATTGCTTTAATGTAGAGTGGTAGGGTCAAAATCCCTTTCTCCAGTGTACCATCAATGTGTTTTAGATTTAGAATCAATTGGAGAATAAATAAATTTTATATGTTTTTCATGGACTACTTCCTACCATACCTGCAATTTGTCAGGGCAGCGAGCGCAATTGCTTCCCCTCAAGTTTTGAATTCCTTCAAATGTATTATAGTGATCGGGAGAAAAGCACGATATATGTATTCGCCTGTACTCTTAGCATGCCTCTTATTGCCTGTGATACTACATACCCCTCTCAACTTTGGGTTTCTTTTTCAATGTATTCCGTGTGTGTTTGAGAGAGAGACTGAGATTATTGTTCGATCACCTAATTAGTGTAACATGCCCTTGAGATCAAAACTACTATTACGTTGGAAATCAGAAAAAGTATACGAACCGTGCTCCCAGATGATAGTCATACGTGTCTCAGATAAGGGTCCAACCTAGTGATGCACAGACTCATATCATGCATTTACATCGTGCGCCGGTGAATATTATCTCTTATAAGTATTATTCGCCTGATTATATTATTGAGGTTTTATTTTATTTTATTATTATTTTTTTTGCACTAATTAGAGCTATGCGTACTGTTAAAGTATCAAATTGATTGTCTAAAATGCATCATCATAAGAATGAAAACTTATAGTCGGATAAAATATTTTACATCCGATTAACCTCGACAAAACTATAGGACAGTGTAGGACACTTATTTGAGTTGTTTAAATTTCAAAGGTGGACCCTACTAACAGATTTGTAGCAGTGGATCATCATTGATAGTTTGGGCCCTCAATGGCTCAGCTTAATGACCAATTTGTGAGATTCGTCAATGACACCTACTTTCAGAATTCTGAAGTGTTCAAAATGAAGGAGCTGGGCTCAACCTATTTTGAGTGAAATCTGCACAAGGCCCATTTAGGAAGATAAAGATGGTAGAGATGAAAATATACATTTTATATTATTTAGTTTTCTGGGTCATAAAGTGTAATGCCATAGTGAGGGCATTTTTTTTTACTATTTCCTAATATTCCAAAGAGAACTGACTTGTTAATATCCCCACAGCAAATTAATGAAACGTGGGAGCTCTAGCTGGAGTGCAATATGAATGTTAATTATGAAGGAATATATGCTTTTGAATAATTTGAATCTAAAAAGTTGTTACTCTCATTTGTGTGAAATGTTGACATTTTTGACCTAAATACAAATGAACTATCCAACAAACGAATCACACCAGTCCAACACAAATGTGAAGAAAAGCCTCTGTTTAAGACTTAAGAGCCCCATTAAACATCACCAACAACTAATGTAAACAAGCAACTTTGCTACGGCTGGCTTATATTTGACTAAGAATGTTGGTGTCATTTTTACCTCACCATAGGTGAGCGATGCCTATGTAGCTTTCCTTTTATGTACCGGAGCATTTCTCATTTTTTATAGCTTTTTGTCTTTTACATATTAATATATTCAAATATAGAATGTCTCTTACCCTATGATAATAAATAAACGCATACTAATATTTTCCACTCTTAGCATAAGTCTTTCTTATATTTTTATTTATTTTTCTTTTTGTAAAAAAAAATAACAAGCAAAGTTGACTCCTACAATCAGCAAAAGGCAGATAACAAGCCAAAGGTTGCTAAAATGAGATCCCTACCATTCTCATATAGGCTTTGTAAGTTCTAATTTACTGTCCATGATCCCACATGAAAAAGAATATTTATGGCGAAAACAAAGGATTGCTCAGTAGGCACTATAGTTTAAATTTTCTGTCAGTACCAGTTTGTATCCGCAAATAGGACCGATATTATGACAAAAAGATGTGACTTGATCTGAAAAACCACATACAACTCTATCAAGAATAGTATTTTATGTTTTTTTTTATTTCTTAGAAATAGTTAGAAATAATGGCTGCATGCTCTTTTTGTTGTGGATACCTTTCATTCTCTTGGATCTATACATTTTAAGACTAGATCTACTAATTGGGGGTTTTTAAAATTGGGGTATTTTGTTGAAATTTTGTAGATTTTTACAAAATAGTAACTCAAATTTATTTGTAGTGTATTTAAAATGTTTGTGGCCTGACGTAGTTTTATCTATTTTTATGCCTCACCAATTTATGAATCTCAAGTCTCTTGAGTAATCACAATATAATGAGGAGAGCTCATCATCTTATCAAGCGACCTACCCATTTCGACAACAATCAACATGACCCAGAGAGTGTTGACGTGTAGCGCTCGAGTTCAGATCATATTATAACCCATTTCAAAGAAATGATGATAATGATAGTGACATCGAGCATGGGCACCACCCTACTTGGAATTAAATTTTGTCGGCATACACTCCACGTGGGATTAAGCTTTGTGTTTTATTATATTATTATAGAGGAATTCTCAACCCTCTTGATTTGTCCGATTAAATAGTGTCATCTCATCTTTACATGCCAAACTCATATTAAGAGAAAAAAAAATTAGGAAGAGATAAATGTTTTGACTTTCTAAATAATATGATAAGAGGAACAAATTAGCCAATCAGAAAAAAAAAAGTTATTCTTAAAAAAACGCCTAGGGAATTTTTTAGCACGCCTCATTATTATAATGTATATCTTATCTTGATGTTATTAAAATTCACCATTTAGTTGATGATCAAGTGATAAGTACAAACTTTCTTGAGATTTAACACTAATTGATAGGTCATAAGTCATAACTATAATTACATTTTATAAAATTTATAATACTTCAATTTATCTCAATATATACATATAAATCTATTTAACTGTGAACATTTACACACTTTCAAATAAAATATCGATGCAAGTTGTTATAACTTAGGGGAACCAATACACATATATATATATATATATTTTTTTTATGACAGAAACCAATATTTTTTTAAACACTAATGGGGAAAAAATTCTAGCATTTTATAATATTCAGAATTTTTTTAGATTTTTCTTTAAACTTTTTTGGGCTAAAAAAAGGTTAATCCACATTAGACGTCCATGAAATATTACGTTTTCCTGGCATGGATTCTGTGGAAATATTTTTTGAACAGCCGGTTCAGACGTTCAGTGCCACCCCCTTACACGTTCTTTCGCTAATTCATTCAGTGAGATTAATGGGGAAATATTCCCACGAAATGATTCCAAAAGGACACTTCTTAGTTGAGAGCTTAACACATAAACATACCAACATAAGGAACAATAAAAAATGACACCAAACAATAAGTATTTAGAGCTGATGAAATATCCATGCTACCAATCCATACAAGAGAACTGATGAAAAAGAAGATGACAATTGCGCGACTTATTAACGAGAGAGGAAAAAAGATAATTAAAACTTATATGAAAAATGATCATATTCAAGGACAAAGAAAATTGCACGACTGTAGCTAGTAGCATAATGCATACAGCAGCAGCTGCACCCCAACCACCTCACTTCACAGCATGTACAGGTAAACAATAAAGGACAATCTTAGATAGGAGAGTGTACAAACTTGAAAGCAGCTCATATTCTCAGGTATACGACGCTACCTTATCTATATTATTAGCAACCAGCTACCTGACCGTCCTTTGTGATAGAGGTAACTCGGAGGATAGCCTGTGCACTTAAAGGTGACAGCTTTGCTTGACAGAAGTCCTCCCAAGAATAAATTACCAGATCACCAGATTCTGCAGCAGCTTGTGGGACATTGGATTCCTTGTATACACTTTGAAGTTCCAAAGCAAGGGCACGAGCAGCTTCCCTTGACTCAGGAAGCTGGTCACTAAGTTGGGATGCAGCTATCTGGATCAGCTTGTCAATCCCATAAGCGTTAATTCCATCCATACCCTGTATATATAGCACACAAATTGCCAATGTCAAAAAGTGGGCAAGAGTTGTTGCAATTTAAGCAAATGAAATTATCAACATCCTAAATTTGTCTAGTTCTACCAAAAGCAGAACTTTTAACTTTCAAACAACTCGATACAGAAACCATTATCATCTTCTTCACTCATCTGTTTATGATTGCAAAACATTTAAATTGCATAGAAGTTGTTATGGAAATAGTATTATATACAAGAGCGGAGGAGGAATAAAGTAATCTGAATAAACAATCTCAGTCATGAATATATTTTAAAGAAAAAAAGAAAAAAGAATACTAAATACATCAGGTGGAAGTATCAAACAAAATTACAGATGATAATTTATTCCTATGCTATATTAATCACATGTGGCATGTCTGATGAGAATCCTGATGTATCCTTATAATACACAACCTTTTTAAGACATATTATCAAGTCACTTGTGCAGAGTACAGTAACTTTAAGTGGGCATTGGCCTCTCTTAATGGCCCTCATGATCCATGTTAAGACACCTCCACGAAGAGAGATATTCAATCAGTAACTGATAACAAGATTCAATCTGTAAGAGATAACTTGACTAGAAATAATATGTAATAACCTTTAGGTGCGTGCATCAAGACACAGATTGTGATACAGTAACTCAAGACAACTGTCTGAACGAATTTGATTAAATTAGAACTAGTTATCATGGTATATAAAGAGAAATTGCTCCTCTGCATCACTAGAGTTACTAGGCATTATGCAACAGAAGAAGAATCATAGCTCCCTAATGGCTCCAAATTTCTTGAAACCATTCTCAGCTTTCGTATCACTCCTCAAAAACTCCCATCAAATCTGGGCTTCAATAAATTATGAGAGGAACCCACTAATATCTCTCCTCGGAAGTGTCAGCTCTACACTGAGAGCACTCCTACTGAAATTTGCTTGCCAGAATGTAACTCCTTCAGGTTGTTTCCGCAGGGCCCAAGATACAATTCAGCTACACAACCACATCAAAATGACCAGAAGTCAGATGTGTCTCCTTTCATCAATCCAAAGTTCATGCAATTCTGACTTGTATTAAGCTACAGAAATTTTATGGTAGGATACAGGAGAGTTACAAATATAGGAATGTTCTTATAAATAGGAGAGTTACAAATATAGGAATGTTTTTATAAATTTATTCTTTTATGTTTAGGTGGAGAGGATTTAGCTTTTTAATGTTTTGAATTGACAAGGTTTTCCATTTTAAAAATGACAAGGTTTTCTTCCTTGATTCTAAAAGGAAATTTAAAAACTATCAGAAAGTAGAAAGAGTAAGATTGCTTTTATAAAATTTATCTCTTAGAAGCATTTAAGATTGTTTTTATAAGTAGAAATTACGCTTTATAAACTTATCTCTTAGGAGCTTGCCTTGTTTTCATAAGTAGAAATTGACCTTCTTTTTGTATGATAAAAGTTTGATCATTTGGATTTTAATAAAAGTGATGTAGGGTTCTATAAGAAAGCTTATGGGTAGATTTAGATATCTCTGAAAGCTCGAAGCCCAACAGGCCTGAACCAGATTTGGCATGAGAACATTGCACTGCATCATATTGGTATCAGCACAAATTCCGATCACCTAAAGGTGCCAAGAAAAGAGGAAAAAAAAATGGCCCACGGTTAGGTAATGGCAAGCTATACCACATAGATGGACGCATCAGCACACGTCCCAGAGATTGTAACAAGGATAGAGGATAGAATTGGTTCCTTAGAAGATCCAACGACAGATCTTGATCTAGAGGATCAATCAGATGAAGAATGAATCACAGACCTTGAGATGGATTACTTAAGTGCTTGAAACATGATAAGGAGACCCACATCAAATTTGACATGAGAGGTTAATATTACTCAGATTGGTACCATAGCAACTTCTGGTCCCTTTTTTTAATAGGTTTTTGGTCCCCTAAGGTGCCAGAGAGAAAAAAAAAAAAAAAAAGGGACTCATAGTAAGGTAGCAGCCTACATAGACACATGCACTGCACAAGTCAATGGCAAATCTTGATCTAGAGGATCAATGAGAAGAAGATTAAACCATTGACCTTAAGAGAAATTCCTAGAGTGCTTTTCTGTTTACATAAAGGGTAAAATGAAATAAAATTAAGAGTCAAATCAAAAGTTTGAGAAAAAAGAGGGAGTTGAGAGTAAAAGCAAGGACAAAAAATTACTCCCTTTTTGGCATTAGTGTCTTTTAAGGGTAGATTTTTTGTCATTTTGTGCCTTTACTTTCAACCCCTTCCGCTTAATATTATTAGTTTTTCTTGATTTGACCATCTAATTTTATTTCATTTCACCCCTCATGCAAACAAACGGGCCCTAAGGGCTTGAGGCATGAGAGACCCAAATCAGATTTGACATGACAGGTTACCAGTACCATCACTCAGATTGGTACCATAGTAAAAGAAAGAGAAGACTGGAAAAGGAAAAAAAGAAAAGAAAAATGGACTCATAGTAAGGTAGCAGCTATACTACATAGATGCATTCGCTGCACAGGTTCAAGAGATCTTAAAGAGGGTGGAGAATGAAGTTTGTGCATTACACAAATCCAATCATATGAAGATCAAACTGAGATATCTGCCAAGTGAAGATGAAATCAAATTTGACATGAGAGGTCACCACTATTCAGACTGGTACCATAGAGAGGTTACCACTATTCAGATTGGTACCATAGCAAGCCCTGGTCCCTTCTTTTATGGTCCCCCTAAAGAAGCAAGAAAGAAAGAAAAACAGGAAAAAGAATTAAAAAGGGGAAAAAGGAAAAGGACTCATAGTAAGGTAGCAGGTATGCCGCATGGATGCATTCACAGCGCTGGAGAATGAAGTTTCTGCATTACGTGAACCAACCATAGCTCTTGATCTGTAGGATCAACCAGATGAATATCAAACTGAGAGATCCGCCAAGTGAAGATCCAACTCTATGATTTTAAGACACAAGATCTACCGATAAAAGATTTAAAGTAAATTAATTAGATTTTGAGATAAAGGGTCATCAGGAAAGAGAGTTCTGACAAAACTCTTAATTAAGTAGCTCATGTAGGAGATGGATCTAAAGCAGATCTAGCGTTAAAACTATCAAGTTAGAGTTTCGAGACCTGATCGGGCTTGTCAAAGATTTGGAAGAAATTGATTCTCCTATTGGGCATTGGGAGCCATAGTTTATTGATTTAAACAATCAACAAACAGTTGATGCCAAGGGACATCTGCCAAGTGAAGATTGATGCAAGCCCCAAGATTAAAGCTTGTGTGGAAGTGCACGAGTCCGTAGACACTATATGAGGTCTCCACAGAGACGATACACACCTCCAAGGGATAAACCCATCCAAATTCTATTAATCATCTAAGTCCGAGATCCAAGTCTCTTACAATGCATATACATAGGAAAAGCAATCTTGATGTCAAAGAAACCTAATTAAACTAGCAATCATCATCATCATCATCATCATCATCATCAAAGCCTTATCCCAACCATGTTGGGGTCAGCTACATGAATTCTGTTTCTTCATTCCATTCTAATCAAACTAGCAAATAGATGCAAAATTAGAAACTATCTTGCTTACAACTCTCTTAATAAAACTAGAAAGCTAATGACAAATACTTAGGCACATAAAATGCTAAATTAATCTTAGGTAGTCCAATATGTAGACTATGGGGCTTGCCCTACATCATTCTCCCCAACTTGGAGAGAACTCAACCTCGAGTTCAATAAATGTCCTCCTGGGCGAAGATTCATCAGATGAACTCCCTATCTGTTGGTTGACCTTCGAAATCTGTGTATGACTTGGTAACTATATTTGATCTCTTTCTCCAACATGATGTAGGCTCCACGCATCTCTTCTTTTGATGTTTTGAATTTGTTTGGATACACAATTGAACCTTCAGAAACTTCATGCGTAGAATTTGCACCATCAAATCGCATTCACCAAGTTTCCATCATTAATCCCGAATACAAAGTCAATGTGAGGGACCCTAACAAATAGATCTTCTTGTGAACTCAATGCAACAAGTTTGTTCTCTGATGATACAATTAGCTTTTCCAGAAGTGGCACTTTGATCAAATCCACTGGATACATAATTGGCTTTCTAATCATTTCCAATTCTTGTGTCTTCTACCTTCATTGCTTGTATTGTCCATAGAAGGAAATTTGGGACCAAATGTGGTTGTGGAATCATATTCCTCATCACCATTGAAGCCACATACATCTTGAAGCCTTGAAAACTGATCAGAATATTCAATTACTTTCAAGTCTCCTAGTATCAAACTAAGAGCTTTCTCAAAATAGTCATCATTTTGAGAATAACATTTTTCATACGTAAGTGCATCTATGTTGGTTATGCTTAGGAGAGATTGGGGTGAGTTAGATGATATTCCGATAGAGGTATGAAAATGCTTGGGAGAGATTGGGGTGAGTTGGTTATGTAGACTATTCACTAAGATACTTGTGACAAAGAAGATGCCAGATGAATGGAGAAGAAGCATTGTAGTAACTATATATAAGAATAAGGGAGATATACAAATTTGTACCAACTATCGAGGGATTAAACTTATGAGTCATACTATGAAGTTATGGGAGAGAATAATGGAGCAAAGACTGAGATGGAAGACCAAGGTTGCTGAAAATCAATTTGGTTTTATGCCAGGGAGGTCAACTATGGAAACCATCTTTACACTTGGCAATTAATGGAAAACTATCGAGCAAAGAGGAAAAATCTACACATGGTCTTTATCGATTTAGAAAAAGCCTATGACAGGGTACCAAGGGATTTAATTTGGTGGGTTTTGAAGAAAAAGATTGTCCCCAGAGCTTATATTGAAATTTTTAAAGATATGTAGAGACTCTTTTCGGTACCTAAGCTCTATGATTAGTAAAGATGGGGATATTGATGAAGATGTAGAGCATAGAATAAAAGCTGCATGGCTGAAGTGGAAACTAGCTTTTGGAATGCTTTGTAAGACGAATCCTAACGAAATTGAAAAGCAAATTTTATAGGACAGTGGTTAGACCAACTATGACATATGGAGCAGAATGTTGGCCAATTAAGAAGATGCATATACATAAGATGAATGTAGTGGAAATGAGAATGCTTAAGTGGATGTGTAGTAAAACTAGGAAAGATAAAATTAAAAATGAGTGCTTTCCAGAGCATTTAGGGGTAGCACTAATAGGGAATAAGATTAGAAAAACCCGTTTAAGATGGTTTGAGCATGTTGAGCGTAGGCCGGTAATAGCACCGGCGAGAAAAAGTTTAGCTATACAGGTGAATGCCCATCAAAAGGTAGGGGTAGACCGAAGAAAACATTGTTAGAGGTCATTAAATCAGATTTGAAGAAGCTTAACTTATCTAAGAATTTGGCTCAAAATAGAACGGAATGGAGAAACAGAATTCACATAGCCGACCCCAATATAGTTGGGATAAGGCTTTGATAATGATCATGATGAAGTGCATCTATGTTCTTTGAAGTTCATTGCAGAATTTACTGATGCAATTTCATATCGCCTGAGGGCTTGTTTGGCAAGTCTTATCTAAATGAAATAGATTTCAATGATATAGATCTATTTCAAATGGGGCGGTTTGAAATGTATGTTTTAAAAATAGCCCATTTGGTAGGACAAAAAACTATTTGAAATAGATGTTTAAAAATCCAATGGTTCAAGGTTTTTCATTAATTTCTCGAGATCTACAATGAATAAGGGCCTCAAATTTAGATCCATGGTTTTTTCAATAACCCAAAAGGATCGATGGTTAGGAGCATTACTATGGGACCCACATAATTTCAGAAATAAATATTTGTGGTGATTAGTGTTTTGCAAATATTTCGAGATTTGAGAATGATCAACAGCTCAAATTTGAACATGAAACCGCAGCTGATTATTTAAAGAGTTTTAGTGGTTCAAATCATCATTTAGGGTCCCATAAGTTAATAAAGAAAAGAAAAAACAGGCTTGTTAAAAGTCACATGGAATGTACTTTTGTTATTTGAGCATATCCAACGACTCTTAGCTTTTTGTAATTTTCTTGAGATGTACACCTAATCATTGGCTGAAATTTGGACCCAAACCCATTTTCACTATTCCAAAGAGGTTCTACAGTTCAGATCATGATTGTGGGTCCACAAAAATACAAAAATGTAGATCTATGGTTCTATGGTTTTTTGTGAATCTTGAGATTCATGAAAGATCAATGGTTCAAATTTTGCCATGAGGCCAAAAGTTAGTGTTCTTAAGAATTAAAACGGTTCAAATCATATTGTAGTGTCCTAGATTTTAAAAATAAAAAATATAAACGCTAATGCAAAATGCACCACGTGATATACTGTAACTGACCATGTCTTTGCGCTTTAGACATGCAGCTCTTTTCCAATTTGCGTCATTTCCGCTGCTTTTCAAAACAGACCATTTTGGTCTTTATGCTTTTTGAAATCAGGGGTATTATTTAAGTCACCAAACGCTTTACCATTTGAAACCGCTTTTAGACTATAAGAGGCCGAAAATAGACTTGACAACCAGGGTCCTAGTGCAAGTTTGGCAAATCTATTTCCAGCCTCTTAATGTCTAAAAACTGTTTGGAAATGATAATAAACTGTTTGGTAGCATTGGGACCCACCATTTCAAACCTCATAAAGAGGTTACTAGTTTGTTTCGAAAAGTATGGGATGGAAGCATAATTCAAACAAATAGACAAGGGTGAAGCACACAAACATGCACTTCTACAATAGTTTGGGCAATAATGGAGGTATCATCATTCATTCTTTTTTTTTTTTTAAATTTCATGACCCTACACAATGATTTGAACCGTTAATCATATTGAGAAGATAAAAATGGCTACAGGCTCAAATTTGAGCCGTTGACCCATCATGGATCTTGAGATATTTGTGAAAAACTACATAACCATAGATTTGAATTTTTGGATATTTGTTGGTTCTATAATTGCGATCTAAGCTGTTGACCGTCTTAGAAATGCTGAAAATGGGTTTGACACAAAATTTAAGGTCCTGATTTGGCCTAGATATTGAGAAATTAAAGAAACATCATGCACATCCCATGTCATAAACATCATTGCTTAATGTGATTTTGAACCTTTCCCCTTTTCTCTTTTTTATTTTGAATTTTGTGCCATTAAAAAATGATCTGAACCAGTAAAAATATTTTAATGCCCAAACATGGTTATGGGCTCAAATTTCAGCCATTGATGTCTTGAATCACAAGATATTTGCAGAAAATTGGGGAAGCTTATATTTGAGTTTATGGGCCCACTATTATTGATATGAATCATTGATCCTCTTCAGACTGCAAAGATCTACTATGACACACAATTTGAGCCCTTGATTTGGTCTAGATCTCGAGAAATTAATGATTTATCATAAACCATTTGATTCTTAAAACATCTATTTTACATAGTTTTTGTTAGGTTTTTTGTCCTACCTAACGGTCTATTTGTAAAACATCGATTTCAAATTGCCCTATTTGAAACAAATCTATAATAAAAATCTGTTTCGCATAGATAAGATTTGCTAAACAAGCCCTTAGATGCAAGAATAGACTGACCTTCTCTACTACACATCTGCTCTTCACAAGCATATAGGCAAAAACTAATCTGAAATCCAACTCTGAATGAGCCCAAAACCATAGAAATAATTCGTGGCCTTTGATCTGGTCAAATCATCCGTTAGACAGTTAATGAATAGGCTCATGTCAACAATAACGTCAGCAGCTACTGTTTGCTAGTTTGGCCTTCAGTTCTAACAGGTCAGTTCAACCTGAACTGGCCTGGAGCAACCTGGAAACCAGGCCCTATGCTAGATTTTCCTGGCACATGTCACAAAGTCACATGTGACTTCCTCTTGATCTTCGCGCTGGAATAGAAAAGACAAGTACTCCTTGCCTTGTACAGAGAGGAGGAACTCTCCTATTCTTGCTACAGCTTCATCAATCTAGAGAGGGGAGATGATGAAGCGAGGAGCAATGTGCTCTGGGTGTTGGGCGACGAAAATGATGCTGTTTGCTACAGCACTGACAACTATGAGGAGGGCTGCTTCAATCAGCTTCGGCTGATCGTTGAGGAAGGATTGTTGTGGCGGCAGAAACAGGTATGGGTTCGGTTTTGTAGGATTTGATGTGGTTCAGGTGATGATGATGTAACACGGGAATTGGTTTTGGCTAAGGGTTGTGGAATACAGGCTGTTTAGGGTCTAGGATGTGGGAATTTTGGGGACTTTCAGAACTAAAGTCTGGGTGGGTATCGATGGGTTTGTTGCATTCAGCAAAAGGCCGTAGGTTCTGAAGGCTAGCAAGAGTGGGGCTTGGATGATGGGTCCAATAGATTTGGTCGTGATGTTCAGCGGTGGTGATGATGCATTAAGGATGAAATCAACATAAAAGGAATTGATTAGGGTTTTTGGGAAAAAATGGTGGGTTGTGAATGGTTCGGGTGGAATTGGGAATTTGGATCAGGACGATGGGTTGAGTCTCGGGTAAGAGGGATAGAATGAGGCTAGTAATTAGATATGATCCGAGCAATCCAACGATGGATCTTTAGCTTTGATACCAATTGATGCAGGCCCCAGGATTACGGCTTGCGTGGAGCTGATGAAGTACATGTCCCCAAACAATATACAGGATCTCCACAAATAAGATAATACGAGGACGCACCTCCAAAGGATAAAACCCACTTAAATATTCATCATCAAAGTCTGAGACCTAAGTCTCTTACAATGCATATAAATAGGGAAAGAAATCTTGATGGCTAAAAAACCTAATCAAACTAGAAAACAGTTGCAAAATTAGAAATTATCCTCACAACTCTTTTTTGAAAAAATTAGAAAGCTAATGGAAAATAATTAGGGAAATAAAAGACTAAACTATCTTGGGTGGTCACCTATGTAGACTATGGGACTGCCCTGCATCAAAGATCCAACTATATAATTTTAAGGCAAAGATCTACCAATCAAAGATTTCGAGTAGATAAATTAGATCTTGAGATTCGTCAGGAAAGATAGTTCTACCATAACTCTCAATTAAGTAGTTCATGAAGGAGATGGATCTAAGGCAGCTCTAGCATTACAACTATTAGGTTAGAGTTTTGATACGTGAACGGGCCCATCAAAAGGTTCAGAAGAAATTGATTCTCCTATTGCCAATTGGGATCCAGAGTTCATTGGTGTACAAACAATCAACAAATGGTTGATGCAAGATTAGCAGATGGATGGAAATTGAAGTTCTACTTCAAATTTTGATGGACACAGATTTTGTATCAAGCAATCCACTGGAGTCTTTGACTAAATGATAGTTAACGTGAAAAGATTCCAGCACAGCTCACAGCTCCATCAAGCGGTTTAAGGAAAGAAGAAATCTCTAATGTTGAATCCATCAGAAGATCAATACATGAAGCCCTTGCAACCTTGTGATTTTGTACATCTCATGTTTGATCCAATAGGACAATGGTACCATCTACCAAATCAAGGATGGGTTTCCTTCCAAATGAGAGGGAATGAAGAGTCATGGCCCACGGGTGGTCCAAATTTAAATTAGTGCAATCTTAAATGAGAAGTATCTATTTAAATTTGTTCTTGCCTCATTTAAAGATAATTCATCTATCAAATGATGCCAAAAACAAACATCATTTGGAAGTTTGTTAGATAGCTTGTTCAATTACCTTTCAATCAGCCCAAGATTGAGAAACTCGTTCAAGTTGTTGAATCAAATTGTATGGTGACTTAAAATGCAGATTTTGTAGGATGTTTTATTTTTCTTGTAAAACTGAAACAAATAATAAAAAAGAAGAAAGAACTCATTCATATCCACCCATGTCAGCACCATTATGGTGACAATAAGACCTAGTATAATCACACAAATAAAATCATTGGCATATATTAAAACATCATAAATGATATATGTGTGAATAAAATATGTTTAAAATGTTTAAATTATCAAGTTTACTGAGCAAAAAACAAATCTGAGAATTTTTTTTCTCTTTAAATTAAAAATAAAAATGGCTTGGATGGCTCATGAAATTAAAGAAGTGTTCATGAAGTAAAATCTGTCAAAGAAAAGGAAAAAAAAAAGGTGAAAATCCCAAAGTTATAATCAAATGCTTCAATTATATGTCTATTCCTTTTTTTTTTCTATATATGTCTATTCCTCTGTTATCTCTAAGCATCCCTTGAATCTAACAAATTCTTAAGAGGTGTCATTAATCACTAGATGATTCTTAACAACAGGAAGACTAAAAAGGATAAAAGAGCTAATCATAGATGCTTTTTTCTTTGACTAAAAAACTAAGAAAAAAAATTAATCATCAATGTTATAAGGTTAGAATGACATATGAAGTAAAAAGTTCTAGTGAAGAAAAAGCTGAAAAAAAAAGGTGAAGAATCCCATAGGTATAATTGAATGCTCTGCAGCTCCAGTAACATGTTTATTCCTTATTTATCTCTAAATATCCCCTTAATCCCACAAATTCTTAAATTCTTGAGGTTTCATTAATCACTACATGACTTCTTTAAAATAGGAACGCTAACCAAGAAATAAAAAATCTATATTAACGTTAGCCATGTGGTTGTCAAGAAAAACTATACATTAACGTTAGCCATGTGGTTGTCACTAACTCTCTATTCCTGCCCAAATGAATCAACTAAATCATCAGATTGAATCAAACAAGTATTGAAATACAAGATTCAAATTTGAATCCTCAGATTCACTGCACATGGGGTTCTTTACACATACAGATAATCTATCTTAGGATTCAATACAAATAATAGGGTTTTTTTAGTAATAAAAGATGTAAAAACTATACCAAAGTGGGATGGATTAAGATTATTTATGAGATTTATCTCTCCAAGGCATCACCTTGGCAAAGGTCGAAAGACCTTTGGGACAAAGGCCGTCGAAAGGTTCTGCAAGAACCATGACCGTGTTTCAAATGTTGTCCAAAACATTATCCAATTTAAAGAAAAACTTTGAGGCCTTTCTAGTTAGTTGATAAATTTGAGCATTCGAATTTTATAATTTTTTTGTAATTTGGTTTTCACTAGGGAAGGCCAAGACTTCCTTTTGATATTTGTTGAGGACCCAAGAGATAGACTTAAATTATATTAGGAGTGAGAGCTTAGTCCTAGATCAACTTCCTAACCAACAAAGTAAGAATCCTAAGAGCCTGCTCTAGAAACTTCAAAAACAATCAACCCATATAATGAGTTCTCAAATATAACACTACCATATCTCTCTTTGACCATTATAAAACAATGAAACAAATAATACTAGGACTAAATCTTTGCCATCTGTCCATCTTAAAATACAAATCTAAGAAGTCTTCTCTACAAACTGTGTGGTATAGTGATCCATATAATGGGTTTTTCCTAATATAAAACTAAATATGCCTCTTCAACCCTTAGAAAACACATAATTAAAGTAATTTATTGAACTTAATCTTATCTATTTGTCACCTAATACAAATCAAAGTGTTTTTTTTATTAATAAAAGCATGAATTTCTTTTTTACTATAATAGGAATCCTAAAATAAATAGAAGCAAAATAAAACACTAGAAAGTCTTACCCATCCCATTGTAATATACGATTATCGAGAGTGACTAATTGGACCTTTTTTTATTAATGCAAGCCCTAGGTTAGGGCTTGCATGGAGTGCCGAAGCATGCATCCGAGTACACTTTCAATTGTCTTCGAGAATACTTCAAGATACGAGGACGCACCTCAAGGATAAAACCCACAAATATATTCACTAACCAATTTTGAATATTCTATGTGAACAATGCCATATTAATAAGAAAATATAACTTAAGAGCCTAAGAAACCTAATTAAACTAGGAAGCTAAATAATCTAGGAAACTTAATCCTAATTACAACCCATTAAATATAATAAGAATCTAATGACATATAATTGCTAAATAAAAAGCCTAAATCTACTTGGCCCTACACATGTGGCCATTGAGGTCAATCTTGCATCATTCTCCTTGGCTTGGAAAGAACTCGACCTCGAGTTCGGTAAATATCCGCCTAGGTCGAAAGATCAATCAGATAAACCTTTGATCCAGTAGCTGATCATGAGCTTCTGCGCACATCTTGAAAACTCTATTCAATATTCTTCCCCAATTTGAAGTTATCTTGATGCATCGTTTGTCATGAAAGTCGAATTCTGTGAAAATGTGCAATCGAACCAATGGATACATCATTAATGGAATTTGCACTATCATATCAAAATTTTTACTAGCCGTCCTTCATCTCCCAGTTTCCATTGTTGATCCTAGAAGACGAAATGAATGTGGGGAATAGCAACAATTTGTTCTTCTTTCCTTGATGTTTGCACTTGTTAATCATCATTACTCAAAGGAGAAATTTTGAGGCCAAGTGTAGATGTAGAATCTTTTGTGTCTTGCTCTAGCTTCTCGGCTTGCATATTCTTTACCACTGTATCCTCAACATGGTGGTCTACTATTAATTGAGGTCATTTGTCTTCTTGATTCGTAACTTTTTGCAAATGTGACCGTTTTAGCATGCACTCCACACAAATTGCTTCCCAATATGCCTCATGAATGATCTAACAGTCATTCATTCTCTCCACTATCTCTAGTCTCAAGCCTCTGAGGAAACTAATTAAGTTGTCTTCCTCATCGTCTTCTAATCCACACTTGTCTTGGAGCCATGAAAATATGTCACCGTAATCAAGAACAGACAATTCTCCTTGTTTCAAATCAAGAAAGGACTAAAAATAGACTACATTTTCAACATACCACATTCCATATTTAACTGAATGTGTGACTCTTTGAAGTGAATTGAAGATTGTAGTATCACAAAATTTCATCTTGAATTATAGAATGGACGAAAGTGATGTGAAGATCTATTGTCACCCAGTGCCATGGCTAAAATGGATCTGAAATACAAATTCAAATGAGCCAGATATCACCAAAAGAAATTGCTACCTTCAATTTGGTCAAATTGCAGTTAGACCAATCTGCTGATATCACAAGTATGTCAGACAACAACTGCACTCTAGCTAGATATTCAACTGTGGCGGGTCGAATCGGACCTGATCTGACCTAACTATGGAAATTAAGCCTAATAGATCCAGATTGTGTCTGGCCAGAACTTGATCCGAAATAAACTTCTGTTTGCTCTGTCCCGTTCATTGTGCGACAGGAAGAAAAGAAGGGGAATGATATTTTGACCAAAGGGAAAACGACTCTTTCCTCTGCGCCCAATCTTGGCAAGGGGAGGAAGATAATGAAGTCCTTCACAACAGCGATAGAGAGCACAACCTGTTTGGTGCTTGGGCGGAGGTGGGAGAGGAAGGTGCTGCGGTAGTGCCTGATGATGACAAGCGGAGCTGGGAGTTGAGACGATGGCGGATGCTTTTGGTGATAGGTACACGTTGTCTATCTAACCCTACTTCTCTTTCTTTTTCTGCTACTTTTTTCTCTCTTTTTTTTTTTTCTACTGGGTCATAATGGAAGAGGTTGCAGTGGTGACGGTGGTGACAATAGGAAGAGGGATTGTGGTGGTGACTTGATATGGGGATTGGGTTTGGGTTTTAATGAGGAGTTTCGGTGAAGGAGATTTAGGAAATTGGAAATTTTTTTTTTTAAGGGTTTTGGCAGCTGATGGGGAAAAGGTGTTGGGTGTTTTTTTTTTTTTTAACTTGTTCGTTTCAGTCTTGTAAAAAGGGCTAGGGAGGGTTTCCGTGAGAACGGGTTTGGACAGGGTATGGATCAAGCAGTGCAATCATTATGCAGTCGGGTTAGGTTTATGTGGTTGTGAAGGTCTCTGGGTTGTGAAGGATGGGGTCTCTAGGTTGTGACAGTGGCTGTGAAGATGAATGGAAACAAAGGTGCAGTCGGGGATGGTTCAGCTATGTGATCGGTGGTGGGTTTCGCGACTAATGATGAGGGATGATGTAATGACGGTGGTGGATGGAATGGATGGATAGGCTCCGATCGATGACTAGATGATGATCAGAGCAATGTGAATCTCCTATCTGATGCAGGCCTAGCATTAGGGCTTCCGTGGAGTGCCAAAGCACGAGTCCGAGGATACTTCAAATTGTCTTCGAGAAGACTTCAAGATATGAGGACGCACCTCAAGGGATAAAACCCACAAATCTATTCAATAATCAGGTCTGAATATTCTATGTGTACAGTGCCATATAAATAAGAAAATATAACTTAGAGACTAAAAAAACCTAATTAAACAAGGAAACTAAATAATCTTGGAAACTTTATAATAATTCCAACACATTAAGTAAAATAAAAATCTAATGACATAAAATTACTAAAAAAAAGGCCTAAATCTACTTGGGCCCTACACATGTGGCCATTGTGGTCAATCTTGAATCATTGATTCATTGATGTAATGCAAATCAGACCCCACAACTTCAACGGGTTTGACAAACTGATTTGATGTTGGATCAGAGCAAGCCTAGGCTCAGTTGGACCTGATCCTAGGCCTAACTAGGACTTCAATAGGTTCACCTAGGTATGGGAGATGCCTACATCTATTTAGTTTTCTCCTAAGGGACTTGGTTTACATACAAAATAAAATGACTTGGTTCACATACAAAATAAAATGAACAAACTTATAAAAGAAACATTTGGGCAGTGCACTCAAAGTATCCATCATGCAGTACTTAAAGACATCACCTTAGTTCATTAAGACTGTTTCTTTTTGAATGGTAACTTTATTAATGAAAAACAGCAGTGCAATATACGATACATACCTGAGAAGAATAAGAAAAACTAAAAAAGAATATCCCTAAGGAGTTGTTTGGCTTATATGCATAGGAAATAAAAAAGGGTTTTCCATATGCACATGTTAAACATGTGAAACAACAAATTACCACGTTTATCAAAATCCCTAATTTCAGATGAGTAAGCACATCCAGCAGTTTATGTAATTGGATGTTTTTGGATGTTTTGGATGCTTTCTCACAAATTTCTCAAAATCCACGGAGATTTAAGATATGAAAATAAACATCCCAATGCTTATCATTAATATGAGAATGTTGAACTGTTTAGGCAATGAATTGGAAACCCAAAATAGAGCAGAAACTAGATCTACAGGTTGGGATTTTTTCAAAAATTACCCAAAATCTATGAAGATTTAAAAGAATTGGATTCAAGATCTTGGGGTTTATTAATTTAATGAGGGGTCATTTGTTTGCAGTCATTTACATATGTAAACAGTTCACATGCGTAATGATTACACACTATGATGCCGAGATACAACATGAATACGACAAGAACATGCAATGGACACGACAAGGATATGGATTTTATACATAAAAAAGTTGAAGTATCAGATATGATAGACGTGATGCGTTGCCCATTTGGAAGTACCCATGAATCATAGGTCACACGTTTATATTTGTTTGGGTTAATTTAAGCATGAGATGTGAAAACTAGATGTGGAAATGGGCTGATTTTGAGCCCAGGTTTTTCACACCTCATGAGATGGTAAAAGGATTCACATGCAACTATTTTTTTATAACAGTAAATTTTATTGATCCAAAAAGAACCGGACCAAGAAAGCACACACCAGCTCAAAAACAAACAACCAGACAACTGGAATTACCAAGCGCTTGCTACATTGATTGGGGTGATCACCATACATCAAAATTTTTTGAGTTTTTACACTTTTGTGGACCCCGAAATGCCAATCTAAACGATCCTCTCCAAAATGTCAATTACAGCAATGAGACCAATTTTCAGCCATTGATTCATCCTAAATTTTAAGATATTCGTAAAAAAATAAAATAAAATAAATAAATAAATAACAACAACGACGACGACTCCAAATGTGAAAAGTGGCCATTCTAGGAATTTGTGGGCCCCATTTTCATGATACAAACTATTCAAACTCTTTGGAAAGCCACTTACGACTAAGGGGTCAAGTTTGACATCTTAACTCATCATGGATTGTGAGTTATTTACAAAAAAAATACAAACGTTGGATGCACTTATTGATTTTATACACTATTTTCATGTCCCTTGAACCCACTCCGGGTTTTTCAATTTTTCAATGCATGTGAGCTCCACAATCATGATTTGAACCATTGACCTATTTAAAATGAACAGAATGGCCATTGGACAGAATTTCAAGTCTAAATCCCTCATGGATTCTTAGATATTTGCAAAAAAGTTCAAAAATTAAAATGTGTATGTCTAAATTCTGTGGGCCCCATTTTCATGATCCAAACCATTAATCCTCTTTAGAATGCCATTTTTGGCCAAGGGGTCAAGCCTCGTTCATTTATTCATCATATGTTTAAAGAAGTTCGTGATAATTAGTGAAAATTTAGTGAAAAAAATTGCCAACGGCTGGATGGACTCAGATTCACATGTGAGTAGGTGTGAAAATGACAAACAACTGAATTTGTTTCACATTGAACTAATTGATTCATATGTGAATCATTAACACATGTGGAGCATTTTCTTACCCCATGTGAAATTAGAAAACGAACCCTAAAATAACTGAAAGGTTTGGATTATAAACATTGGGCCCATAGGAATGAAAAAAGTAAGGGTGGTTGATGGGGCCCATGGGAATGCAATCACCAAGTAGGAATTATAATGGCACCTTCTCCAAGAGGAGATGTCAAAGTGATTTTCACACCTCGTTAGGTATGAAATTTTGTGTGTGTAAATGGCCTTAGTTACACACCATTTTCACACCTGATTTATTCATCACATGAGTAATGGGTGCAAAGAAACATGATGATGCGTAACCATTACACATGTGAATCATTTACATATATAAATGACTGCAAGCAAATGAACCCTAAGAGATAAGCAAGATTTGTCCATTAGACTTTGGGATGCCATCTCTGTCATTTCAAGTTGGAGAGTTTCCAATCATAGAAATGTCCCGAGAATACCTTCCAACGGATAGGCAACTTAATTGCAACCACGACAAAAAATTGGAAGGTAACACATTCAATTACTGCCAATGCTCACGGATTTTAAGTTTTTATCATGTTGAGGTTCAAATTAATCTTCATGAAACTCATGAATATAATTGAGTAGAATATAGACGTAAAATTTTCTAAAGATTTCATTTATTCATATGAATTATGCAACATATTCCAGAGCGAATCTCTCATTTGGGCAATATGAGAAGGTTCGAAATATTTCTGTGTCAGCATCAATCAAGTGATTCTCTGTAACTTTTTTACACCAACCAAAAAGAACCAAAAAAACCAATAACCAAGATTGACACTCAATAATATAATACATATACAACCACCAAATTTCAATTCCCAAAACAAGACAAGCATCACTGATCATGAGATAACAAAGTATGGCACCACAATTAGAAACAATAAATTTAAGATGTATGTTTCTAATAGTTGGACTCTCAGTTACAATTGAAGAAACATACCAACTGGTTAAAAAGGTTGTTTACCACCATAGTTAATACTTTAAGTTTCCACCAGGAAGATCTTAAAACCATAGTCATGAGAAACTGATATTCAACACACGTGATAAATCATATCCCCCCATGATTTCATTAAACAGGTGAATCCAATACATATACATACTGGCTTCATACTCAAATGATACCTTTTTTCCATGATCAGAAAAAAAAAAACTTTAAACTCAACCAAACCTCTATTATCACTATCATCAGATTACAATCGATGGTCTTATTTTCATCTCAAACACCAGTCTTTGAGCATAAACAGTTTTCAATATTTAATTTTTAAATTACCTTTTCAGCATAAAAAAAAGTTACAAAACATGCTGATTACTGTTTGACCAGATATACCAGCCAATAGATATTACTTTTGAATTGAACTGAATACAAAGTCAAAACCAATGCTGCACTTCACAAAATATATGCCCTAGTAATGATTAAAAAAAAACAAGACAACTAAAAGATAACATCAAAAAATAGCTTGACCACCAGCAGAGAATTAAATAACTGAGGAGAAACAGCAATGCAAACCAAGTTCGTTTCATTATTGTGAGGAATGCATCAAATTTGTGAGATCTATAAGATCTTTAGACAAAAAAGTATTTAAAACATAGGTATCTATTCAACTGCATCACCATCATATTGCAATAAACTTTTTGGGGCCATAAAATGAAAGGTAAAGAATTTGGTACAGTGTCTTTGCTTGTTACAATTATTTCAAAATATAATAAATGATTTTATTATGTGCATTAGATGATTATTCAGCTTTTTATTTTTCTTAAGAATTTGTTGCTTCTTATCAGAAAGGGATAAGGAACGTATAAAGAAAATTATTGGATTTATTAAAACATGCCTGAGCATGTATTGTCAGAGATTAGTGGAGAATAATGACAATGAACATTTCTTTTAAACAATGTAGAAAGAAGTCCCTTGGATTGAAACAAAATAGCTAAAAAAAAAAAAAAACAATAGCTTACTAGTCGAGGTACGCTTCGACAAAAGCACATTGATGCCTTTGCCCGTATTCGAGGATTCTTGTGTTTAAGATATGGTTGCAACTTTGGCAATAACAAGGATGGTGAGATCCAAGTAGTCATTGTTATCAAAGTTCTCTCAGCAGCCTCACATACAAAGCGCTTATCTTGCGAAGACTTGAGAAGAAGTTGTACAAGCTGAAGACAAAACACAAATGAAGAGTCAAATTACCAGTCAGCATCATCAAACTGAAAAAGGGGCATAATAGATACAGTCTTGGCAAGAATATTGGAGACTCATTGAGAAAAAGAAACCAGAAGATATGATTTACAAGAACATACCATAGGATCAAGTGAATCAATTATATGGTCACTGTAGACCTTAAAGATGTCTGCCGATGTCATAATTGCAGTTTTACAAACAGCACTTCTAGGACTTTTCAAGGATTTCACTATGAGTGTGACCACATTCCCCCTGTTGGTCAAAAAGGTAACGGCAACGTAACAAATGAGTATGGATTACATCAGAAAAAGATGCATCTATTGATATGCAAAAAGGAAGATGGTAATTATTCAAAAGGCATGATTGCATTCAACACAGTTCAATGAGAATCCCAAGATGAAACCAGTAGAAGCATCATAAACTTACAACATCTCAAGCATGTCGTCTTTGTGAAATATTGATAACTGGCGCACATGATTGAGTGCCTCGCACACCAACACCCAATCCTTTGCATCCAGTCGTGCTAACAATGTCTACAAGCAATAAATAAATAAATAAATAGAGTTCAAAAAAACAGTTGTTCCTTGAGTAGTAAAAACATAAGGACCATAAGCAACAACCAATCAACAATGCAGAAGAAATGTCAGCTAAGCAACCAATAAATGAATCCAGAAGAGAAAGTAGCTAGTCATACACTTAGACTTGTACCAACGTCCTCAATGTCATTCAGCTTCTCAGATTCTATATACTCTACTTCTGAGTTTCCAACCTCTACCGCAGCAGTCCCAACCTCACCATTAATTATGGGAGCAGAGGTTACAGAAGCAGGATTCTCAGTCTGCCACTTCTCAAAATTTTCATTGCTGTTTTCAACATAAGCCTTCATAAAGCTCCTTTTACTGGGGCTTTCATTCCTTTTCTCAGGTCCCGGCAGCGAGTTCAGAACTCTCAGAGCTTTCCCGGACATCATTCTTATGCTTCAAATGCTGTAAAAGAAAGTGGAGGTCAATTCACCGTAAGGGAAGAGTGTAAGATAGATAGGCCAATAGACATTTCATGTGTACACGAACAGTTTAATGGTTCTAGGGAGTGCAATTCTTAAATGGATAACAGATGTGGATTTTAAACAGCGAATTTGAGTAGAAGGCACAATAAACTCAAATAATCCTGTCACAGGAGCTTGCAAAAACATCATATCAGGAAAAAAAAAAAAAAAAAAGGTTGACAAGATACTTAAAACAAAGTGCATCAAGTATTGATAAAATGGGTTTGTCAGTTACATCTTGAATTAAGTTACGTATGAAAATTAGTGGCACAATGCAACACTCAATATTAACAAAACCTGCTACAAATTACAGGTGTAATTTACAAAGCATAAAGCATAAGCGACATAAATGACATGCACAGGCCATTAAACTATATGAGTTTCAACAAGTGGGATACAGGCCTCATGAGCACACATTTCTAATAGATTAATTAAATAAAAGATGGATTATATTAATAAAAACTGAAAACCATTCAAAAAATATTTCTAAAACAGCTATTGGACTTTTTAAGCCATATAATAAGTTAAAAAGGCTGAATTAAGTTAACCCTCATTACAACATTTAAAAAAATAATAATAATAATAAGTCAGCTATTGGACTTTTTAAGCCATGTAATAAGTTAAGAAGGCTGAATTTAGCTAACCCCCATTACAACAGTCTTAAAAAAAGTTAAGTAAACATTAAGATTTATTAACAGGCGAGCCCCCAACACAGTGTGATAAAATACACACTTGATTGACACCTTGAATATGGCTTCTGCACTGAAGCATAAGCCCCAAATACAAACTATGCTTCAGAGTTTAGCCTAGGGAGCTTTTGGGATTCCTGGCCAAGAAGTGAGCTTCACAGAGTAAGCTCCAGCTTCTTCTAACAACACCAAAAAAAAAGCACAAAGGCACATCATCTAACCTATTGTAATCGAAAAAATCATTGCATAGCAATCAGATCATGGAAGAATAAACTGTATAAAATCATAAACATGGCAACTAGACATGCTACTTAATTCCAATTATGAGCAGGCATCTCCCTATATACCAAAAGAATGCAAAGTGCCAATTACTACAATGCGATCAAATGTGCTCATCAATTAAATTCTAATTAAATAGCCAGTATCATCCTTCCAGTTGAAGTAGAACCAGCCAATCAATACTTGTCCCAATAGCATAAAACGGCTAAAATTGCTGCATCCTCAATCAAAATAACCATGTATAGATAACCAACAATAAAAGCACGCATTCAACATTTGATCACTGTTTAGAAAGCGTTTGGAGTTTTATAAACAAAGATTCACAGCATATCTAACAAAAGGACCACATCATATTTCTATACAATACATCAAAAGTTCAAAACATATTGAACAACAGATTTCAAGCTACAATCTTTTCTACAAATTGCTAAAGTTCTGGAAAAGATATGCTTAATTTCATTATGAATTTCATTTGTACAAGGCAAGAGCCAATCTAGAAGCCTCCCAAGGTGCCAACATATAAAGATATATCATTCACAAACGATAAAACTGAGCAGAAATACTGTCACAAAAGTAATTATTTCAAGTTTATCACATGGACACCGGCATTTCAGCAAACCCAGATCCTCAGCAGCCATGCCTATAATACAACAGTGGGTCCCAAGTCTGAAATCTAAACCACTCAAAATCATGGCCTCCATGAAGCTAAATTCCGCTCTAACCAGAGTTAATCACACCGTCTGATTGATCAAATGTAAAGCATTCCATTGAACTCCAGCTGCTTTCATTTTGATCCCACATTTTAGAAATGATCAATCCGACAGCAAGCCCAACTCTGATCAAAGTGAAATCCAGAGTCCAGACCACCACGAATCATTGGTGGCACAGTGATTCCGAGAAGTTCCAATATCAGAAGTGGGCCCCATCATGGATTTAGACGGCAGTCTCAATGAACCCAGATTCCATGTCATCCCCAGACGAAAGATCGCAATTTCTACTACCAGAACCAACATCCACTTCCATCCCAAAAAAGAAGACCTTCAACCACCAAATGCCAAATCCCCAACAGAGAAATGCACAAAATGAGCTCAACCCCAACAACCCAAAACACAAATCTGGCATTTCCAACACATCAAGAACAAACACAAATCACAAAAACAGACAGATCTAATCTAATCCAAAAAAAAACCCAACAAATCCAAACAAGTACAAAGAAGCTCCAAGATCGGGTCTTTAATAGATCCAAATCCCCCAAATCTCAGATAAAATCACCATTTCCACAGCAGATTTCTACATTTCCTCAATCACATTCAAAGCTCTAATGCTTGAAGTAAGAGAATAACCAATGACAGAGAAAGGACAGCAGATTACTCACCACAGAGAGAGATAGATAGTGATGGAGAAGAAGAAGCAGAAGAAGAAGAAGAAGAAGAACAAGAGAGACAGGAAGATGAGCAAATCTAGGGTTTTGAATCCCGTGAGGACTCACGACTTTCGTGAAGTTAATGCACAGAGAGAAAAGGAAGACAGAGAGAGAGAGAGAGAGAGAGAGAGAGAGCGAGAGGTTTTATGGTTGTTGTAAGTTGTAACCGGCGAGCAGAGAAGCGCAGTTAATATGGAGAGAGAGGGCGAAGAGATTTCGCACTTCCTCGGCTGCCGAGACATATGGGCCCCACATGAACCACTAAAACAAAACAACCTTGATGAATGGCCTATTTCATTTGGGTCCCACCTTTTCCTTGGCTATCAAAAAGGAGCAGAGAGGGTAGATTTGAATGTGGATTAGGTGCTTGATTAATTTCACTAAGAGAAAATGACCTTAATCCTTGCTTTCGAGGGTTTTAATTTGTATGGTCATCAATTGCGGGTGTTTCTCTTGATTAAATCGAACGGTTGTTAGTGATTCGATCTAGCTTAATTTGGATTGGTGGTCATTCAAATGCGAGTGATTGTGTGTGAAGGGATTGGATTGATTGTATGGTGGCGAGTTTGTGATTATTGAAGTGGGTGTCTTGGAGAAATTTGTGTGTATTGAATTGAATAGGATTCTCAGTCTCTACGTGAGTTTTTGTATATGTGGGGCCCAGTGTGCAGAGCTCAAATGATAAGATGACGTATGATGAAAGATCCTGGCCATCTGCTTTCTGGCTTTTTTGCAATGATGAGATGGTGGAGCGTGAAAGATCCTGGCCATCTAATGCTTTTTTTTTTCCCTTAGTTTTTACTAAATATAATGATGAGCAGATAAACAGTCAAGATGAGTTGAAAATTTGAGACCTAGTTGTTTTTTAATTTTGTGGGATCTTCTCCTGCAGGTAGGGGAGAGTCATTTCTCCCGTGAAAATGAAAGAAAAAGAAGCCACCATGCTCCCACCTCCAAGGAGATTTTTGAAGATCGGATCGTTCAAGGCTGCCCCATAAATCTATTAGTCGGCTTAACTTTGAAATCAAAACCACTTAAAAATAGAGGTCGAAGAATTGAAATTCTCTAATGCTTTTATCCTACAGTAATCATAAGTAGACTAATCATAACCTGCCACATTACTCATGAATAAATTTTTTAAGTGAAGTGGTCATCATGCATGTAAATTGAAAACTTTTGCAGGTAACATAGGTGGAGTGATTCGCCCACTCAGAGCCATCATAAAAAAAAGGCCTAAGAGGATCCAAACTCGAGGTCCAATTGTCTTTGAGCAAATTTTCACTCCCGCTGGAGTCGGGCCCACCTTTTTTACTTTAATCACATATAAGACACTTATTTAGCTAGATAATCCAATATAACATTGCTTTTGAGCTGTGACAATTCACACATGAGCCCAACGTTAGTTTTGCAACTTTAAATTATTAAGATCGTGAAATAGATGATACGAAAAAAAAAATTTCCAACATCTGATTTTTACCTTTAATAGCCTTTAATGTCCGACTAATATGGCATGTGGAGTTACTTTTTATTCAATCAGACAGAGATAAGCCAGAGTGCATGGAGACCGGCCTTGGCCGGCAGATGCGGTGACTCCATGTGATTGCATGGCGAAGGGACCAATGAGATTTGGAGTATTAACGAAAACACTCTTGCATTTATTTGAAATTTCTCAAATGCCTTGTTCTTTTTTGAATTTTGATTTTTGAAAGCTTGCTTTTTTAGGTGGGAGCGTTTTAAGTTATAATTGACAATAAATGACGGATGAAGTTGGACCAGGATTCGGGTTGACGTTCTTGGAAACTCCTTTATTAAATTAGATATCATCATAATGCATCTACTTTTGTGTTTTTTGGGCAGATTCTCCATGTGGCTCACATTTTGGGTGCTGCACCTGCACCTTTTTTGGGTTTTCTGGTAAGGCACTTTCTACAATCATTTTTTCATACAGAATGAAAGTGAAAAAAAAAAATGAGATATTTTTTATATGAAAAATATTTCGCACAACCATTTTTACCCTGAAAAGAGAAAGGAAAAGAAAAATGTTTTTCTAATAGAACTTTTTTTTATCGTTAATGCAAGCACTATTCTACAGGAAAAAAAAACAATAGTGGTGCAAGTTTTTGTGATTTCACGATAAATATTTTTTATGAGAGGTAGAAAAATAGATTTTTCACAAAAAAGTCAAAAGTTTACTAACTTTCTATTTTATTTTGTGTGTGGACACCAGCTAGTTGTCTCTAATTCCTTGGTACACATTTCTTGGACACCAACTAAAGCATCATAGCTGGGCTGCCAGATCTCCCTTAGGGCAACCCGTCGATGGCAACTAAGAGCATCACCATTGACTAGGAGGGAGGGAGAGGGAGAGGTTGGGAGGGAGAGAGAAAAAGAGGGAGGGGATGGGGGAGAGAGATAGACAGAGAGGGGAATGAGGGAAAGAGGAAGAGGAAGAGGGAGAGGAAGAGAGAGAGAAAGGAAGAGGAAGATGGAGGGGAGGAAGAGGGAGAGGGAGGGGACCGTCCCCCTCCGCCGGAGCAGGCAATCGTCGTGAGAAGGGGTCGTGGGGAAGAGAAGGAGAGAGGAGGAGTGGTGGAGGAGGTGAGTGGAAGAGAGAAGAGGGTGGGCATTTGGGTAATTTTATACTTTTTGTTTTTTTCTTTTAAAGGGTGAGTGAATTGTGTCAAAACTTGAGTTCAAATAGCCAATCCCTTTTAGGTATGGCCATCATTGAATTTTATCACAATAAATTTACATGATGCGATAGTTATTAATTTTATGGATGTCTATGGAATACATATGCAGATATTTAAATATTTTTATAATAATTAGTGCATAATAGAATTGCAGAATATTAGAATATTTTAGGGCTTTTGACCTTGTGGTACCGTTTTGAGAGAGAAACCACTCTCTCTTATGAAATTTAAAATTTTTATTCAGAGCTTCTTTGTACAACCCGCATCTTGGGAAAAAAAGATTAAAATGTCCTATTTTTTGTGATATGGAGGCTTTAGAATCTAAATGCTTTAAAATAAGTTATACAAAAATAAAATATCTAAAATGCATTTGTAGCAGGCACATATTGTAAGAATTGAAATGTATGAGATCTCATAAAGAGATTCATTTCATTACCTTGACTAAATAATTAGTAATGTTAGGGAAGTTAGTAAGATGGTTGAAGTGGAAACTTAATTTGAGAGTGCTTTGTTCACAGGACAATAATTAGAATAATTATGATGTATGGAGCAAAATATTGGTCAATCAAAAAGCAACATATATACAAAATAGATGTAGTAGAAATAAGAATGTTAAGATGGATGTATGAAAAAAATATGATGAATAAAATTAGAGATGAGAGATTTTGAAAAGCATTTAAAAATAGTTTTAATAAGGGTTAAAATTAGAAAACCTGATTTGAGATAGTTTAGACCTGTCAAAAGCAAGCTGACATTGTTGTTGATAAGGAAAAAATTGGTTAGGTTGATAGCCCACTAGGGGAAGAAATAGGCCAAAGAGGACTTCGATGGAGGTAAAATAAATATGAAAATGTACAACTTATTTGAAGATTTAACTAAGAATATATTGGAATGTAAAAACAAAATTCATTTAGCCGATCCTAATAAAAGTGGGATAAGGCTTTGACAATGATGATGATATAATATCTTAAAATTTTATAGAACCAAATGCAAATTGGATTGCATTTTATGTCAATTTTTACTTTGACCCTTTATTGAAGCCATATACATGTATTGTAATCATTAATGAGCATTGCCACACCTTTGGTTGGCTACCATGGCCACACTTATATACTTGGATTAAGACTTTGGACATTTCTGATGTGGCATAGGAACAAAATCTCACAATGCTAACCAAAGCACTTTACCCTCATCAATGCAGATTCTCCTATTTTGGCACACAAGAGCATTGGATCTTGTTTTAAGAGTTTACCTAGGTGGATTGGAGAGTCACAACTTTAAAATTACACCCACATCGAAAAATCTCGATTTACGGGTTGTGGGGCTTTCATAAGGTTGAAAAGTAAGTTTCATTGATGATGGTGGGACAAGTTGGCACATGGCTCCATGTATGGTGGAACCCACTTGATGAATGGTATGGATTCTAAATTACTCCCCAAAAACCGTGATGGGGTATTCTTTTTTATATTTACAGTGAGTTAGTTCCTGAGGTTTGGAAAGTATTGTGGGCTATTGTACAACTTGTATAAATTAGACTTGATTTTTATCCATTTTTTGGGATCCACTTAGAAGATGCAAATTAGTGAGATTAAAGAGAAGTTATTTTACTCATGGTCGAATTCGATGCTCATCTCTACTCAGTTAGAAAAAATAAAAATAAAAAAAATACTGAAGTGGTATTGGTGCTTATAGAGCTAAGGAAGCATTTTTGGTTTAGTGTTTACCTAAAGTGATTTTTTTGGTAAAATCTTCTAAATTTACTGAATGATCATTCTTCTATCTATTTATGATTTCCATATTCATCTAGCAAACAAGGGAATCATATGAAGGTAGAAGAATAATCATCCATTAAATAAAAATAAATGGGAATGAAAATATTGAAAAACATCATATTTTTGTCTAGTATATTGACTCATTTGAATTTGGGTTACATAATTTGAAAAAAAAAAAGGCTTAACTGATTATGATGTTTGGTTTGGGAGTGTTGCATCAAATTAAATAAAAAGCGTAAAAAATACAAAAGGAATTCTTTAATTGGTAAAGATAAACACTATTTTTTAATACTAAAAAACTCAAATAGACAGGAAGAAATTGATTCATATCAAATATTTAGACCTATTTTAATTCAAGTTACATCATATAACAGTTACATGATATAAAAAACTTAAGTTTGCATTAATTAAATATAAATAGGCTTAGATATCAGTAAAAGTCGGGTTTAAAAGAGGAGTTAGGTTGACTTACGAGCCAAATTGCATCCTATCATAAGAGAAAATCTTTATTTTTCTCCCAATTTAAAAGCATAAATGCAACTTTCTTTAAAAGAAAAAACCTTTTATCCTTTTCTCATGAGCCCTTTTCCGTCTTTAAAATTTTGGACTCCATGGTTTCAACATTTTTTTTTATTGAGCTCTACTATGTTTTTTTATATGTCCAAGAATGTGGGCCCTAGTGTGTTAATGCAGGCCCTAATGTGTAAAACATATGAAATTTTTTTATTTTTTATTCATGTTGTAATACAATCTCAATTTATGGAGAGCTTAACTCATACTTGAGTAAATTTTGGCTATTCTCATAAAAGAGGATGATGTGCATTTGGACGGTTTAGACTTTGAGAGGCAAGACCCATTGCAAAGTTTAATTCTCAATAAAGATATAGAAAGAGAGTAGGAAAAATGACATTTTTGAAGTAGAGTGAGAAGAAAATGGATAGTTTCGAGGATTTCCAACAATTTCTCTTGGCTATGTCTTTCTTAAAAGAAAATATGCAAGCAAATGAGAATTCTATGGTTCTTTTATTTCGGAATTACTTTATCTTCCTATTGCTCTCTCTAGTGCACTGAGATGGTAGAAACTCCGGACAAAGACATTGTTACCATAAATTTAGTAGAAATCAAATGAAAACTAGTTCAAGGTTGGCCTGAGTTCCCTTTAGTAGTTCACGGATGTAAACAGGCCAATTAGAGTCAAAATAGGTTGGGTTGACAATGAGCATATATATGAGTTGAAGTCAAACGTATATTCGGCCCAATTTAAGTATCTTCAAACTCATATTGATGGCGGTCTACCAGCACCCGAACTCAATAACCTGCATTTAATATGGATCAACCAGTTTTACCCGACAAACTTGTAGAATCACGGTCAAAATCTAATTCATTCCTAAATTAAGATAATTATACTATATTAAAGTTAAAGGTTTTAGCTTTAATTTTGCCTATTGGTTATGATTTTGATGGAAAGTTATTTTTTTTAAAGTTCTAGGTTGTCTCCCTGCTATTCAATCTCTTACAACTACCTTCTTTATCCCATCAAATTACTCACCTTCACTCTACATTTCTTAAATGTTCTAGTTCTTTCTTTATGCAAAAACCATTTCTATCTTTTATCCTATTGTGCTTTGTTTTTATCCCGATTTTTCTATTGTCATTCTAAGTCATTTGTTCTTGAATCACGAAAATAGATGTCTTTGTAATGTTTTCAATGAATGAATTTTTAATTTACAATATATGAAATTACCAATGCTAAACACGGGTCATTGTGCTAGTAATGTTGGGAGGCCAAGAAAATCCCAAACACAAGGTCAACTGATTCCCTTCTAAATAAACTGTAAGAATATTCTTTTAAATATGTTGTTCCCCGGTGAAATATATAAAAGCATTATTGATTGACTATCACTCGCCCCACAGTAACAAAAATCTGACTCTGCCCACTGCAGGGCCTGTCTACAAATTAGACCTGTGAATTTCAAGGCACTCACAGTGGCATCAGGAACTACTACCCCATGCAGGAACTTTGGAAGAGAAAATTCCCTTGAAGGATGATTGAAGAAGAATTTTGAAGCATATTCAACCACCAAAGGTAGGGATTTAGAAAAACAGCAAAAGCATCATCAAATGCAAAAGCAAATATTACAGGAAGAAGTTCGTTTCGCAGCTAATTAAATGCCGAATTTTTTGTAGTGTGTATTGCTTCCCAAAGAAATGAAAATCAGCAGTCCTATGTACTCGTCAACAAAGCACATGACAAGGTAACAAAAAATCAAATCTAACTGAAGGTGCATAAAGTCATGGAATCCTTAACTCTCACGTACTGACGTACATGTACGTTCCTGAAGAAGAAGGTGAAACCATCAAAATGGCATAGAGAGGAAGAAGAAGAGGAATAGGAGGAAGAGGTTAGAAGAATGTGGGTCATGATCTCAGAGGGTTAGGATGGAGAGAAGTCGATGAGAAAGATACAGTAGAAAATTCAAATGGTGACTTGGGAAAAGGCCTCCATCACTCCCAAAACCATCATCTTCTTCCCAGGCCCCACTTGGGTGACTATACCATTCCCAGAACATTTGTATCACCTTCAGCAACAAAGAAACGCCAGCCACTGAGAACAAGATGAACAACCGAAAACCACACTCCAAGGTAGGCAAAACAAGGGTTTAGTATGGGTTGGGGTAAACTCTAAATTCGCCCCATCTCAAATTTGTCCCATTTGAACCCCCTGCCTATGATGGGTCACTGATTGCTATACCAAAACCTGCTCCGTTTGAGTGGATCAAACTAAATTTAAAGCTTAAAACTTTTTTAAAAGATTGGATTATAATGATAGAGGCGAAAAGTTCATACATTACTTTTGTGTGTCAGAGCACGTGCAAGAACAAAAGCTCACACACATAAAAAATTAGAAAGCTCACACACGTAAAAAATAGTACATCCATGGTTCGAATCCTAAATAGGTAAGTGTAAACTGTTGTTCCCTACCACTTGGGTAATGAGCCATCTCTCATGTGTGAGATGTTAATATCATTTTGTGCAGCAATGTGTATGGCAACAGATATAAAATATAGATGAACCTAATAAGATTTCATTTGGCTTAAGACCCTAGGCCCAGTTGTGATCTGTTGGATCTAGATGCACAAGTCAAGAAAACTAGTTGCTTCATTCCCAAGTGTTGGATTGCTTTAGCAAGTAATGCAAATCAGATGAAGTCTATCCAAACAACACTTCTACAAGCTTTGTTATGTTTCAAGACCTCACAGCTTCCATCTACTCTTCCTTACATCTAAATCCACAAAATCATACCTTAGAACTAAACTAGGTCCACTTCATATGCCAACGCTTAAACTAGTCTCTGTATTTAACCCAAACCCACATGTTTAGTTGAAGTATCTCAGAGATCTCACACTCAATCCTACAAATTCAAAGTGAAGGTTGCCTCCAAAATTAAAACCAATCAGAATCATTGTCATTAGTGCATTTGCACTAATGCACATGTCACTCCAATTAGAGTTCAGCGCATCTTCAACTTGTTTAGTGTGAAATAAAGAAAGAGTGAGTGAGGTCAAATATTTTTATACAAGATCAACCTAACATTGTTACCAACTTTAATTCTAATGAAATTCTCCTAAAAGAATATTGATTCTTGACCCATTGGAATTAGATGGACTAAGCTTACTGTTCTCCAGAATCATGTTAAATTCCTTTTTTTTCTTATCCATTCACATCAACATCTGAGTCCCATCTTCTTCTTGAAACCCATATCTTAACTACATCACCTAAACTGGATTAATTTCATGCATCCTGTGCTCCAAGGTTCCTTGTCCTCTACTCATCCAGTTTCTTCCTCTGTAACTTCACTCCATTCCTTCTCTCTTCAATCAAGCATCCCAACTGCCAACAAACCGTTTTAAACCCATCTCCACCCACACCACACCACACCTCAAAATTTCCTTCCTTCCCCCCACCCACCCTAACCACTAATTACTCCTCAGCACCTTCCAAAAAGTCAAAGTCAACAGCTCCTCTATGTAACAAACTATTCAAGCCGCGCCGCCCCACCGCCAAAATGCTGAAAAAGCTGAAGAGGGTAAAGACCCTCATCTCCAAAACCCTTAAAAGGCTTCCTACAAGGAAAAAACCCTCCAGGCCCTCAAATCAGAGACCACCTTCTCCACCTGAACCACAACCTTGTACACCAGTGATTCCTGCAATTCAAACCATGCCATCCTCAAGAAGGAGCCCATCTCCTTTCCTCTTCCCACAGATCCAATCCTCAGTTCTTCCAGACCCATCTCTCTTCTTCTCTTCTCACCTCCTCTCCTCTCCCCTCCCCACCAACTCCTTCTTCCAAAACTATGCACTGAATAAAGGAGACCAAGCTGAGTACATACACCCATATCTCATCAAATCTTCTTCTTCCTCTCTGTCTCTCTGCTACCCATCTCGTTTTTTCTCATCTTCTTTCATCTACCAGACCTTCACACCTGATCTCACCATCTCCACCCCTTCCTCCTCCTCCTCCTCCTCCTCTAACCACATCATCTCCTCCTTCAATGACCTGAGCCTGACCTTAGATATCCCTCCAAATCTCCGTTTCTTCCTTGTCAGAGGGAGTCCTTTTCTCACCTTCACAACCCTCAACACCACCCCTCTCTCCATCTCAACCGTCCATGCCATCCTCTCCCTCACATCCAACCCTTCACTCACAAAGCACAAGATTCTGCTTAACAACAACCAGACATGGGTGTTGTATTCATCTGCTCCTCTCCCTCTGAACCGGACCACCTCTCTCCTCTCAGCTCCTGATTTCTCCGGCGTTGTTCGGATTGCCTTCTTGCCGGAATCCCGGTATGAAGCAGTCCTCGATCGCTTCAGCGCTTGTTATCCTGTTTCTGGGGAGGCCATATTCTCTAGACCCTTTTGCTTGGAATATAAATGGGAGAAGAAAGGGTGGGGAGAGCTGCTTCTTCTTGCCCACCCTCTCCATCTTCGTCTTTTGTCGGTAGACGAATCCAATGTCGCTGTTTTGGATGAATTCAAGTACAACAGCATTGATGGGGAGCTGGTTGGGGTGGTGGGGGACTCGTGGTTGTTGCGAACTGATCCGATTTCTGTGACTTGGCATTCAATAGGTGGCATAAAGGAGGATTTTTTCTCAGAAATTGTGTCTGCGCTTCAGCAAGACGTGGAGGGGTTGAATTCGAACCCAATTACGACGTCCTCATCGTACTTTTATGGGAAGGCGATTGCCCGAGCCGCGAGATTGGCACTGATTGCAGAGGAGGTAGGCTTCTTTGATGCAATTCCGATAGTTAGGAGCTTCTTACAAGGTGCAATTGCGCCTTGGTTAGAAGGGAGTTTCAATGGAAATGCATTCCTGTATGACCCGAAATGGGGTGGAATTGTGACTAGACAAGGGTCTGTAGATTCTGGGGCAGATTTCGGGTTTGGAATATATAATGACCATCACTACCATCTGGGGTACTTCCTATATGCGATAGCAGTGCTCACCAAGATAGACCCAGCATGGGGGAGGAAGTACCGCTCTCAGGCATACTCTATGATGGCGGATTTCATGAACTTGGGGCGCCGTTCTAATTCAAATTACCCGCGCTTGAGGTGCTTTGATCTGTGGAAGCTGCATTCATGGGCAGGGGGACTGACCGAGTTTGCTGATGGGCGGAATCAGGAGAGCACCAGTGAGGCAGTCAATGCCTACTATTCAGCTGCCCTGATGGGATTGAGCTATGGAGATACTCATTTGGTGGCAATTGGATCGACATTGGCAGCATTGGAAATCCAGGCAGCACAGATGTGGTGGCATGTGAGGGAGGGAGAGGGGTTGTATGAGGAGGATTTCAGTAGGGAGAACAGAGTGGTGGGAGTTTTGTGGAATAACAAGAGAGACAGCGGTCTGTGGTTCGCGCCGGCTGAGTGGAGGGAATGCCGAATGGGAATTCAGGTGCTTCCATTGCTGCCCATCACTGAAATCCTTTTTTCAGATGTTGGGTTCGTGAGGGAGTTGGTGAAATGGACAGAACCGGCTTTGCAAAGGGAGGGCGTAGGAGAAGGGTGGAAAGGGTTTGTGTATGCGATGGAAGCATTATATGATAAGGATGCAGCATTGGAGAAGACGAGAACATTGAATGGTTTTGACGATGGCAATTCGCTGTCGAATTTGCTGTGGTGGATTCGAAGTAGAGGTGATGAAGATGAAGAAGAGTCAGGGAGGGGATATGTGGGAGGAGGGAGGCATTGCTTATTTGGGCATTACTGCCATTGAATGAGAAAGACGATGTTTGTTGTTTCTCTTTGATGTTATATGGGTCCTGGATATCACAATATTTGAATGTATGGAGGGAATGAAAGAAGAAGAAGAAAGACTGATCTGTGGGTTTCCATTTCTGTTTTGTGTTGTTTCTATATGTTGCAGATCTGAATAATGGAGGGAATTTAGAGAGAAAATAAGATGGAACTGACTGATGAAATTACCTGGGTAATGGTTCCATGGAGGATGGCTACCAGTGTTTGCTTTTGCATATGTCGTTGCCTTGCTGGTGCGTTTGTGTATACCCTAGATTGCAGTTGATTTAAATCATGGTTTCATAGTTCATTTGAATAATCCACATAACACTTTCAATAGCTCAGATGGACTCATTTTATTTCATGTATTGAATCCAACATTTGATCTTTTGTAGTTCCATATCTCGTTCATATTAAATGTTTTGGGTTGATTGTTTAAACTTTTTTAATGGAATACTTTACAGTGCCTTCATATAAAAAGGGGTTCTCTTCTGAAAGAGTCGATCAAAAGTAGTCATTATCAGTAATTACAGATACCCATCTATGAGCTTTGATGAGGCCATCAATCATTATAATATGTACTAAATAAGACATACTAACATCGTACCTATGAATTAGAATAAGACATACTAATAACGTACCTATGAACTACTTGGCATATAAACCATGTGAGCAGGATCAAACTATACAAACAGAATGAAACTCTACAGAGGTAGAAAATTGAATTCATTCTTCAAAGTTAGTTGAATTAGAACTATGAAATAGGTGAGCTGAAAAACAGAGTAAATGAACCCATGCCACGAAGTTGCAGACTTTGACAACCACCAAATTGTAAATTACAAAATTAGCGTAAATTAGTCAAGATGCAAAGTAGGTAACTATGGTTCAAATATTTTGACAGAAGGAATGATTATACATCCAGCACATGTTGCATATATTAAACCCATCTATGATGCCGCAAATGAAATGCGTGATGGATGGCTATTCATTCTGCCAATTCAGTCAAATATATCACAGTTCTGGTAAATTGAAGCTCATGTAACCTAATGCTAGCTAGTATGGCATGGAAAGATACTGGAAAAACTATTAATGGTGTTTGCTAAACATTGTACTTTGTCTATGCATGCTTCAGACAATATTCACGTTAGCCTTATGGGTGACTTGGAGAATGATGTAGGACTTCGGAAGTAGTGGTGCCTTGGGATATAAGTAACAGTGCTAGAGGTTCTTGTAGGGTTAGTTTAACCATGAATAAAAAGTAGATTAGTAAGTTTAAGAGTCGCTTTGTTGTGGCTTTTTTCTGTTTTCTTTTCATTAAATTTTAGTCTGCACACCCCTTCCCCCAACCGAACCACCAACACCCCCTCCCCCCGCCAAACCACAACACAACATATGAAAGAGAAAAAAAGGAGTATTGATGGATTATTTTTTGAGGAAAAGAGGATGGTGAAATGGATTGTTATATTACCAAGATAGACTTCTCTTATATGTGAATGTGAGTATGGAAGAGGATAAAACTGATGGATTTGGTTTATTTCTCTTTAAATTGCTTTTTTCACAGAACTTGTGCAATGGTTAATGAGGCTATCTTTCACAGAAGGTATGGAACCTGTTTTATATGGCGGGATCAATAGGCCTTATTTACATGTCATGCCTCCAGTGTAAAACTCTTCATACTCTAGTTTATAATGACATCTTTACTTGATTGTTTTTCAGGTTTCTGTGAACTCTGAAGTTCAAATACATCATCTTAATTGATTTCCTTTTTTGACCAATCAGCACCTAGTCGTCACTGATAGACAAGGAATATTATCTTATAATGTGCAGATTTGTATAAGATTGAAATGTATCCGTCTCCCAACGAAATGTATCCTATCATCTACATATGTGCAGATGCATCACGCCAAATCTTCTATAGCATACAAACAACACATAGTTGAATTATCTCCATCTTCTCTAATTCTTTGTGATTTTTTTAATAACACAACATTGAAATTAATCCAGTTATGTCATGCACTAGATTTAGGGGTCCATTTGTTTGCAACATGCATAATGGTTACATACATTTATGTTTGTTTTTACGCATGAGATGTGTAAATTGTGTGAATCTGGGGCCAAAATTTGCACACCTCAACAAATGGTAAACTGAATCACACTGCACTATGACAAGGTGCACGAACAGTGAATCCAGGTGGGTGAACAGTGCTTCTAATGTGATCACTGCTCTAGGGGTTATTTGGATTTTAACACTTTTGTGGGCCCTGAAATCATAATCTGAACTGTGCATCTTCTTCAAAACATTGATCAAGGCTAGGGACCCAATTTCAACCGTTGATTCGTCCTAAATCATAAGATATTTACAATTGGAAATATCTGGGCCCCATTTTCATGATTGGAACAGTCCAAACTTTTTAGAAGACAGCCAGGGGGTCAAATTTAAAATCCTAACTCATCATGGATTGTGAGACATTTGCAGAAAAGAGAAACCGTTGGATGTAACCATTGAATTTGATTGCCGTTTTCTTTTCCCTTTACCCAGTTCAGTTTTTATGAAGGCTAGATGCATGTGGGCCCTGTAATCATGATCTGAACCATTGAACCTTTTTAACTTGACCAAATTGGCGATGGGACCAAATTTAATGTCTAAATTCCTCATTTTCAGATGTTTACAAAAAGGTACAGATCGGAAAATCTATAATTCTGAATTTTATGGGCTCAATTTTGATGATACGAACTGTTAATAATCTTTAAAATGGTCATATTTGGCTAGAGTCTGAGTCTCACACCTTCATTTATCATATATTTTAAGAAATTTGTGGTAAATGATGGAAAATGGTGAAATTTTTGTGAAAAATGGTCAACCATTGGATGCATTCAAATTTAGATGCGAGGAGTTGTGAAAATGACAAACATATGATTGTATTTTACATGTAACTCATTTGTATATGAAAATGACTCACATGTAGATTATTTACATCTAAGTCATTTTCATATCCTATTTGAAAATGAAAAAGGAACCCTTAAGTCAAGATAGTATCATTTCTTTTGAAGCCGTACATCAAAGCAAGTAAAATAATCAACCTGGGCAAGTAAGATCATTTGTTTTTATAGGAAAATATCTACCTTTCATGTAAGCTCATACACCATCAACCAAGGATTCTCACCAAACCTTGAATGGGTCAAATTGATGAAAACAGCATAACCTGCTCCATGAAGTGGGGCCTACTCTGGAAGGTTAATTGTCATCAAAGTACATGTTTTCTTTTGCATTAGGGTTGTAAGAGTCTGGGTTTTAGACTGGCCCATTCATGTCTAAATATTTGATTAGATGGCCTGGGGCTTATTTTAGTCTCTAACTTTCATACTTTTACTATGCATCTAGTTGCTCACCGAGTCAACCACTGTACTTACATTTGAGACAGATTTAGACCATCCATCATCATCTAGAGTGCAACCAATCATATCGACCTCGTGGATCACTTAACACATATACAGCAAATGACATGAATTTTGTTCCAAGATTTGAAAGAAAATCCTTGCAAAATGATGAGCTCGTGAGACTTATTTTTAGTACCTTTCTTATTTTTATTTTTAGCTTGAAGGTGAAATTGCATTAAGAAAGTTAGGTCAGTTCCATATTACAAAAAGTGACTAGGAAAACTACATAGAAAAAGTACACGAAAGTATCTCAAAAACAGCTCCTAACAGAACTACTCCCCAGATGGCACAATACCACTGCTATGCAGATGTTGCAAATGCTGAGAACTACTTCATTCATTCAAATTCGGCCTGCCTGTCATCTATTCCTGCATATACAAAGCATTTATGTTGCTTGGCAATCTTGTAGACCAACCAATGATTCATTTCTTTCGTGTACGCAACGATCGGCTTCCAGACACCCACTAAGTTCATGAGAAAACTGATTTCCCTTGAAAATATGTGTATTAGAAGCACATTTCCCTCAATAATCACATTTTGTGACTGTCAATTAACAGTAATTTCGCCTTTTAGCAGCCCACAGAGATAGTTTGCAAAGGAATAGTATTTGTTACTCCATTCTTTGTACAGCACTTTCCATCTCAACCCATTGGATTTTTTTTCATTTCCTGATATTCTTGTTTTTAAGATGTATTTGCATGGAAAATTAAAATTATCTTCTCTTTAAGTTTTGTCATGGGAAGACATAGAGGTTGCATTAAAATGATTAGAGCCCTATATGAGGGAGCCGTAATGACTGAAAGAACTATTTGTGGAGGGACAAATGAGTTTCCAATGATCACAATTTGGATGAAGGGTCAATCTTATGCCCTTATTTTTTTTCCAGACTGAGTGTGAATGAGTTAACTACTTATGGTCAATAGAAGATACCTTGGTATATGTTGTTTGTACATGATACAAATTGAAACTTGAGCGATGACATGAGGATTTATAATCTAGGACCTTAAAATAAATTGTATAAAGATAAATATGGATAATGACTTACATGGGCACGTAATAAAAGCTAAAAGTACTTTAAGAATTGAAGATCAAGAGGTATTCAGAGATTCATTTCTATACCTTAGGCTTGATAATTAGTAAGGATAGAGAGATTTGGGAATATATATTGCATAGGATTAGAGTGGGTTCGTTAAAGTAGAGACTTGTTTTTCAAATGCTTTGTAATTGGCACATACTAATAAGACTGTAGAAAATATTTTACAAGACAACAAGTAGACCATTTATGACACATGAAACAAAATGTTAGCCAATCAAGAAGCAATACATATACAAAATAAGTATAATAAAGATGAGAATGTTGAGGTGGATATGTGTAAAACTAGAAAAAAAATAAAAAATGAGCATTTTTTAGAGCATTTAGTTGTAGCCTTAATATGTGATAAAATAGGAAAAATCCATTTACAATGGTTTGGACATGCCCAACATAAGTTAACAATGGTGCCGACGACGGAAATTTTTGTTTATGTGTGTGTGTGTGTGTGTGTGTGTGTGTTTTTTTTTTTTTTTTTTTAAGTAGGTTGATAGCCCACCAAAAATAAGGGCTAGGCTGAAATGGATAGAGATGGAAATAGTAACAATAAATCTAAAGATGTGAAACTTATTTGAGGTCTTGGCTTTGGATAGAATGGAATGGAGAAAAAAATTCATGTAGCTGAACTCAATATAGTTGCGGCAAGGCTTTAATGATGATGAAGATGATGGTTGCATAGTCTAGATAATATGGATAAAAAAAATATTTTCTACAAAATTATATGAATTTAAATAGGAGGAATGTTAGTATACATCTTTCTCTCACCATAGGGTGAGAGATGTTTACACGTCTTTCCCTATTTGTACTTGAGCGTTCCTCTTTTGTATTTAACTATAAATGGCATTGCCTCTTTTACACATAAATATTGTCAATTATACAAGTGTCTCTCACCCTATGGTGAGAGAAGAATGCATACTAACATTCCTCTTATTTATGCTGTTTCTAAAGGAGGAAACTTGTTAGAGAATTACCAAAACTTTTTTCTCACATATACACATGTATACATTTTTTCGACGTTTTGGATAGGAAACTTTAATGCTGTTTTTGGAATTTTTTTTCAAGAGAATACGATTTGAACTTGAGATTAAGTTTGTAAACCATTTTTGTTTCTTGATTCATTTTTGGTGGTTGTATATATTAGAACTAAAATGAATTAATTCAAGTAAAATGAGAAAGGCCACATAGTGTTTACTTTGGATTAAAAAGAAAAAAAAAGGGAGAAAAAAATTAGTTTGTGCTTAGTTTGGGTTTGTAGCCTTTTTAACTCGAGTTAGTAAGCCTGTAGGAGTGTTTTCATATCTAATGCCTTAAAGCAATTTGGTTTGGGAGTCATTGGCCTGACACTCATTACATAGGTTAATTAGAAAGCTTAAGGAATCTAGACATTTCACAGTCACAAAATGATTTATAAAAAAAATAAAAAAGAAAGAAAGAAAGATGATGAATTATGGCCCAACTAGTGTCCGTAAAAATTTTCAAGGGATATGTGCAGAAATGCATAAGGACTAGGTTCGCTCCCTATATCCGAACTCTTTCTATACTATATGAACTTGGGAGTTTCTATGTTGGAAAAAGTAAGTGAGTAAAGAGTGTCCGCAATAGTTTGTAAGGGAGTATGTGCTAGAATGAACAAGGACTAGGTGTGCTCCCTATATCCTAACCTTTCTTATATCATATGAACTCGAAAATCTTCGTGTCGGAAAAAGACAGTGAGAGAAAAGAGGCCCATCGAAGTAAACAGTAGTGTAGTAGCCATCTTAGTAGCTTTGAAAGGAAATTTGTTTTTGCTAAATTTCGGAGATCGGACTATTTGAAAGAAAAATTATGTTTTTGCAGCATTATAGTGGAATATTTGAAACAAGTTTTTGATGTATATGTTTTTCATTGTGCATGTAAGTTTGGTTTGAATTTGAGAAAGTCTTCGAAAATAGAATTGTGAACCGGACTTGAAAAGTCTGAAATTTTGATTATTCCAGATTTCAAAAATATCCGATAGGAATGAATTTTCTTTTAGAGAATTTCTTTTACCTTTGTTTTTAGTTTATTAAGAAAAAAAGAATTTTGTGGGTATATTCACTGTAAACCGTTACGAGGCACAACTCATCCACTAAGGGGAACCTATGGGTTTAATGGCTTGCTGTATACACTAAATGCAATTGAGAATGCCAGCGAAAGTGGTAGTTTTCTTTTTGTTTTCTAGCATTTTATTTTTATCATTTAGGTTAGTTTAGTTTAATTTTCTTACTCTAGATCGCATATTTTGCTCGAGACTAGCAAACTGTTAGTTGAGGGGTGTGATAAGTCCTTAAAAATACATTATTTTATGTGTACTTTAGGAGATTTTAAGGATTTATTCATTAGAAATTTCTTTATGTAGTTGACAATCTATGATTTTAAAATTCATTTTAGAGTTTTCTTGCAAAAAAAATTGAAAATCATCAAATTTTCATAAAATCATAAAACTTTCCATTTTTGGATATCCATTTTTAGAAGGTTTTTCAAATTCATAATTTTCACATAAAAATGACAAAGGTTTTTATTAGGGCCCACATTAATGCATTTGTGACTTTTGGTCAAATTATTACTTTTAATAAAATGTCACTTTCTTTATAGAGAATTGAAGAAAATGGACCTACGATCAAGATTTAATGCCAAAAAATTAATTGTGAAAATATCCAAGAAGAAGAAAAAAAAAAGAATGAAGAAAAGAAGAAACTAAAGCATAAGAGGACCCTACACACATGCTTAGGCATTAAAAGGGGGGTCCACACTCTCTTGATTCTTGCAAATTTAATTCAAGCCAATTAAGGCAAAGAAGATCTTAAAGAAATTTACAACAAAAGACATGATGCTTACATGTCAAGATGGAGGGCCAAGATTGAAATTTGAGAAAGGAAGGAACTAGAAAACAAGTTTCTAATTGTGCTCATGCTTGTGCACATGGGAGGCATACAAAGACATTTTCTTTCCTATATTCTATTGCTATTGATTGGTCAAAAGAGAAAGTTTTCTATGGAAAGGCAACCCAAATGATGTAATGCTAAAAGGAGTCCACTTTTAGCTAGATATATTAATGAAGCCAACCCCTTCATAATCAATTTTATGCCCAACTCCAAAGCTCTTTCTCTCTCCTTTCTATACTCCATAATACCACATCAAAAGCTTTCTATCTCTTTTCCACCCCATAAGGTCTTGGCCAAGCCCTTTAGATTTATCGGCATCCATCTTCTTCCACCATCTTCTTTACCCTTGGAGCATGATTTGAGGAGAAGACTAGTTGAAAAGCCAAATAAGCAACGATTCTTTCTTAAAATTTATGATCATTGGGTAGGTTTGATGCATTTATTTTAATTTAATAAATCTAAATGTATTGCTTATTTGGATTGAGTTTTTCATTGTTAAAGAAAGTGATGTCATGGTTTTCACCATAGAATCAACATCATATGTTTATGCGTAATAACAGTGTTTGTTTGGCACAATGGATCTAAGTTTACTTTGATTCCATCAAATAACGTTTTAAATTCAAATTTAGATAATTAAAATCTATCTTTTTCTCTTTTATTTTGTTGCATTCTATTTTAAATTTTAGATTTATTTTACTCACTTTTAATATCAATCAATTGGTGGTTTGATGAGTTTTATGGTTTTACAATTTAGTAGTTTAGGTTACTTTTTAGTTTAGGATTTTTAAATTAGGTTTTATTTCTGATTTGTTATTTAATTTCCAGATTTGTGATTGTAATTTAAATTTAATTTTTCGATTTATTAGTTCTGTATTTTTATAGATTTTTTTAGGCTAGCATTAGTTTTTCAACTAGGACAGATTTTCTGCGAAAATTAGCTCCTTGTGAATATAATTCCGATTCACCGGGTAAAATTACAATTGAGGCCTTGCACTTAAGGTTATTGATCATCTATATCTTCCATTATTGATTTCTCTTCTTTGAGCACATATTGTGCTTCATCTTCAAGCTCTAAAGGATATGAACAATTCACATAATCAATATCATAAATTATTGACATTAATGCCTATTGACAGATTCCGGCGGATGTTGCAAAATTTTCCTTTAGGTCCTAACCGCCCTTCTCAATGGATCCCTACACTCATTGGCTCCCCCTTGCCTTGAGTCCTTCATGACTGAATTTTCCTCAACGACTACCATTTTCGTTCAACATTCCTTTGCAATGTGCCCAAGTGTCCTGCACTGGTAAGATACCTTGTCCATTATGGGTTTTAGTGTCTTGGAAAACTTATTGGCATTTAAGTCTCATACTTCCTTCAGAGTCTCTATATACAGGAGATACTTAAGCATGTCATCACCATGTTTGTTTTGCACGGTTGCCTACACCGCCTAATATGCAACACGACGGGACCCCCCTTTGAAAGCATTATTGTAAGTTAGCTAATTTATGGATTGGACAAAACTTTAGGTCCATTAAATTATATTTTATATTTGTTTTAGAATAGGTTCTTGTATAAGTCGTCGAAAGAGCTGAATGAAGTTATTTGGATTAAAAAAGTCATATCCCACAAATGGAGCATCGAATATGGGCAAACTACGTATTATTAAAAAGCTCATTTTGAGTAGATATCCTTAGGTTCAAAGATTGCGTCAATTGCAACTGAAACAACAAAGCTATGGCCTCAGAAAGTTTGCAAAAATTATATTATCCGTAATTACAAAATTGCAATAGGTGAAAATTTTGAAATAGGTGAAAATTTTGAAATTGCCATTGCATGAAAACCTTTTTTTTTTTTTTTTGTGCCAGAGTTAGTAATTTGAGTTTTACAAGGAATATTATTATGAGGCACGAATTTGGAGTTATTTAAAGGGATTCTTTCTTAACCTTAAAGTACATGTCTTATTATTCTGAGTAGAGATTACCCTTTTTTTCTCTAGAGCATCAATTAAAGAGAAAAGTGCTAAAGATTTGTTATAGAAATCCTAGTCTTCTACATCTCTTGTGAAAGATCATTTGAGGAGTCAAGCATAACAACTAGAAGGCGTATAAATGGCAGGCGGTTGTGAAAGTGTGTATCTATGCAAGAAGAATCACAGTCTTTAGGTTGCGTGAGAATCGGATAAAGTTGTGACTGTATGTTCTTATACTGCGATATTTATTGTGCTTGATTATTGGTCCAGTCAGGACTCGTAGTTTTTTCCCAAGTTGGGTTTCCATGTAAAATTGTGTCTTCTTGTGGTGATTACTTGTTTGTTTTAAATTTATTTTCCGCTACATATTGTGTATTTGTTTGCAAATATAAAAAATCACATACTTGGGAGTACCCCCAAAACATTCACCCTTTCTTTTCCGATCTTCACTACGTGAAAAAATGCCCGGATCTATGCCCTTCCTGCAATGTGACCGAAACCCTTGTCAGAAATCGAGAGAGTCCACTCTCTCTCAATGTACTCTGCAACAGTGAACCATCCTCCTTCTCTGCACTGCCGATAGATTAGGGCACCCAAACCCTCTTGTAAGTTGTCTTCAACCATCATCAAACACCGATCATTGAGTGAATAGGCCCTCGAACAATTTGGACTGCCCATAGTTCGAAAACCTTTTTCTCTCTGCGTGTCTCCAAACCTTCTCACAATAATAGCTGTTGGTCCTATTAAGATGATAATGCCTTGACGTCTCTGATGATCTGCACACGATTCGTCCCTAGAATTGTTTACAATCTGAGAAACCAGTCGCGATCACTGTCAATCTCGACTCGCTTGATCTTCTAGAATCAGTGACCCATTTCGATACTACATATTGAGGGAGAAGGGAGAGAGAAGAATTAAGAACAACTCAAACCAATGTTTGTTATTGGCGTTACAATCAGGTCGGTTCTGGTTTGGGTCCATGGTGGACCTAGAATTGAAACTGTTAATGGAAAGATAGACCTAGACCCAGTTTTGAACCAATTTTCCAATTTCGGAATCGGAACTATCAATGATAATATGGAACTAAAATTGGAACTAAATCCATGTATGACTCGGGTTTGGGTCTGGGTCTGTGTAGAGAATGTTTTAAAAAAAACACTAATTTTTAAGAAAAATTACCAAAATTTGAGGTAATATGTTGGGTTATGGGTTCACGGGTTGGAACCAGATGGAACCAAACTCTGAACCGTTAAGTTCACAGTCCTAAAATAAGATTTAGACTGAGATTTGTTTACTTATTGTGACCTAAATAATGACTCAAATCCAATTACTAACATGTCAGAACCTCTAGATAATTGAAGAATCGGAAACCCATTTGCAACCCTATTTATTATATAATCCAATTATATAAATAGAAAATCCTAACCTAAACTTCTATCTAAATTAGAAAACAAACTATGAAAGGAAAATCTTAAATCAACCCAGCAAACCAAATAGGAAAACATATCCTACATGTATGTTTGTGGTTGAGTTATGCATCTCTTATCACATGTAAGCGTCCAATCTCTCCACCAACTATTCCAAGCTCAGGTTCGGCTGCATCAGAGAAACTATAAGTTGGCCCAGCCATTTAATTGTGTTTGTAGCCTTGGATCCAGGTCGATCATCAAGTGGGGAAAAGAAAAGTAAGAGACTTATCTTCTATGGTGCATATCTGAGTTCCAGAAAGTTGTTATATATATATATACATATATATATATATATGTAGGGAAATGATCATATGAGAACTAGTTTTCACCTTTTTTTTGTGAAAACTTTAGGTGGGACCCATTTATCATCAAATCGAAATCTTGAAATATACAGTGATCCCCTTGATAGTCATACGCCCTAAGTTTCGGTCAAATTCAAATTTACTGGACAGTTGGATTAACTGTGCATTAATTCGAATGAATTAAATTTGTGGGCCAATAATGAAAGGATTAGAGACATGTGATTGGGGCCAAACTTAATATTTGGAGTTGCCCCACATAGATCTTGCCATTCTTTTAATCCCATCTCCTAATGGGATCTACAACTAGGGCTTATAAAAAATTCTCACGTAAGTGTGTGAGAACAGTTTTCATTAAATGAAAGCCCACAAATATATATATAATAATTATCATCAGATTGGGTTCTTTTATGACTCAGTGGCATAGTAGGAGGGAATTCTGTCTATTATGATGCTCCGAGGCCACAATTTCTCGGTAGTACCCCCAACAATAGGAATGACTATGTGCATATTTGGCAAGTCTAAAATTTAGCCTCTTATTATCTAAATGCCTAAAATTTATAGAATTGGAAACATTGTCCATAACAAGAGCTACGTCCAAAACGAGGAGACAAAAGTAGTTTTTGACGCCTCTTTTCTTTTTTTGGTTTCTATTTCATCGGGAACCGCGTCGAGATGGCCAAGGCTGTCACGTTATGGTCACGCTTATTACCCCATTCCCTGATGCATATTACTACACCATAGTCTCCAAAACGCGACAGCTCACTATTTTCTTTTGCCTTGGTATGCAAAGAGACTATTTAGCCTTTGCTTCGGTTTCTTAGTAGGTTGGGTGAGGTGAATCCAATAGGATTGTGGTCAATTTAGATCATGTATTTTATTAGATTAATCAATACGATCAGATCACATGGAAAAAAAAATCACTATTTTTTTATCAAATCAATATAATATAGTGCTTTTGTAATTCTAGATTATGATGGCTCTTATACAAAATGTTGAAAAGTAAAAAAATGTATCTCGAATCACAAAAATCTAACAATGACAAAATATTTTGTAAATAACATTGTACATTCACAGATCTAAATTGAGGCAAACTTTATGCAATGGAGATGTAGAAGATTTAGAGATGGGACTGTAACCATTTATTGATACCGAATTGATTTTGTTTCCATCCTACAAACTTTCAGGCGACTTTTCAAACCAGTAAAAAGGGGTTATTCCCGAACAACCAAAACATTCAAATATGAGATTTGTTAAAACAGAGCCAAAGATAAGGCTTCTTTGTATTTCAACACAATGGTGGTTGTTGGGACCACATATTGTAAATTCCAACATATCCAAGTGCAACTTTTAAGATAACAGAAAACATTCAATGCTTTGGAAAACATTTGTGGAGTCAAATTATTTTTAGATTTTGTTGCTTTTCAAAGGAGACTATTACACTACCACAATAATTTTTCTTCATATTAAAATATTTCATTAAAAGACTCCAGGCTATTATAATAATCTTTCTTCATAGTAAAATACTTTAATCAAGATTCCAGGGATAAATATTGTTTCAGATAATGTACCGGCAGAGAAGACTTAACTAAACTATCCATGGACTTTTTTTAATATAAGAACAAGCAATATCCATGCCACTCTTTGGCCAAGTGTAGAATCAGTTTGAGAGAATATTCCTAAGGGCACATTTGTGTAAATCTGCGGGGTTCACATATTTAGGGAATGTTTGGCAAACTTTCTCATAGAGGATTTTGGGATGCTTTTTTGCAATTGTGCAGAAAAACTCAGTTTGGTAACCAGAAGATTAGTCCACAGAGGATTTTTAGGAGAACAGAGGATTTCGCATGTTAGTAGATGTGATTATTTGTAGGATCTAACCTCCCCCTGTCGGAAAGAAAAATCCACGTGCTAGTTGATTTGCGCATCTTCTATAAATTGGGCATTAATATTGGCAGTCCGTTTTCTTTTTTATTTTTTATTTTTGTGGGTACCATAACGTTGATCGGAACCACTAATCATGTTTAAAACCACCAACACAGCTAATCTGTCAAATATCAGCTGTTAACTATTCTTATACCTTTAGATATTTATAAAATGTCCAAATTGTTGGATCCATCTATTTGGACTTTTGTGGTCCCATTTTGTAAAATTCAGACCATTAGATGTGATCAAGATGCCAAAAAGCCTATGAGACCAAATTTGGGAATGTGGTTCATCATCATGGATCATGAGATATTGGCAAAAAAACTATAAGTCATTGATTATGTATATTGTAAACAATCGGATTATTTTGACGAGAAAAACTACTATGCATAAATCTCTCACCTTGTAGTAAGGGACAATTCCCTTTTTACACCTAACAAGGTAAAAAAGGTGTTATAAGAGTGATGGTTTTGCCTTCTTGTACATCAATACTTTTCATATATAAAAGTGTCCCTCACAACAAAGTGAGGGATAGATGTATAGTAGTTTTGTCCTATTTTGGCAATCAATTTTTTTAAATTTTTTGACAATTATGGGCTTGAAATAATGATCCGAACCATCAACCATTAAAAGGAGATAGACATGGTTGATCAAATTTCGATCTCTCCTGGATTTTGAGATATTTGCAAAAAAAGTCTATACCCTAAAATATTATTTTTTATATCTGTGGGCCTCCTTTACATGATTCGAACCGTTCAAATCCTTTGAAAAGTTAAATATAACTATATATTGAAAGCTTGCCCTTGATATTTCATGAATTCTAAGAAACTTTCAAAATCTCTAAAATTATTAGACCACATAAAGCATAGATTGTGGGATTCCTCTCTTTTGCCAATATTGGATCTCTCTATGTAGAGGATGACTTGATTCCACTAAAACAAAAGAATCATCTAGAAAGAGGATTCTCCTCCATACGCTAGATGTTTGCCAAACGTGCCCTTACTCGTATAGGGAATAATGTGAAGTTTTCTCTTAGGTGCCCAGGGCCCTGGTGGGGTCGTGCTAAGTAGCAAATATAAGTCCAAGTATATCAGGAAAACTAACAATATAAAGTAAGCAAAAACAAAAGAAAAAAAAATCTTAATGTCAAAAGAGAGGATGTTGCTGGCCACCTACCATGAAAAACTTTGTGCGCATAGTTGAAAAAAAAATTAAAGTAAAAAAGGTAAAAAAAAAAAATCTCATGAAGGATAATAGTTTTCTTAGTGATAAATAAAGATATAGGCAAAACTATCAAAATCAGCAAAAACATGATAACCTCTCCTCTTTATTTTTCAAATCCATTTAATTAAAGATATAAAAGATATAAAAATGCCAAAGCATAGGCTTATTTACAAATTCTGAATCCGCATGAGCCTATTTACAAATATTAGAGATCTTAGAGTGTATATAAAAAAGGAGAATATTAGGATGCATCAATTTCTCATTATAGGACGAGGGGTACTCCTATAAAGTATTAATGTGCAAAAGACAAAAATTTATATTAAAAAAAATGCCCAAGGATAAATAAGAAAACTCATGTAACATTTCTCACCTTATGGCACCTTGTGGTGAGGAAAGGATGCATATTATTTCTCACTTTATGGCACCTTGGGGTGAGGAAATGATGTATGTTAATATTTTTCTTTATAAAAAAACAATACTCAAGGAGCAATTGTAGTTGGTACTTGGGAGGCCTCTCTCTTTTAAAATTCGCATCATGGGAGCGATATTTTCAAGCGGCCAGCAGAGTCCATAGGTCATGTAACCATTTCAACCTGTCACCGCGTGGTCCGCGTCCGTACCACCTTGACCATCAAACGGCCGGCACAGTCCAGAGGTCAACTACATATGAACTTGTTTTAGTTAAAGCTCACCATCCACCTGCAAAGACAATTGCGAGAAGAGAGAGATGGACACAAGGCTCTACAAAGCTGCAATCAGAGGGGATGTGACAATGTTGAAGAATCTGCTTGAGCAAGAAGAGCAGCTCCTTGATGGAGTAGCTAATGAAAATCCTCTGCACGTAGCTGCCCAGTTTGGGCATGTTGATTTCGCCCAGGAAATTTTAAGTCGAAAGCCCGATTTTGCTCATGCATTAAATTTGCATGGAATGTGTCCTCTTCATCTTGCTTCCCAGAGGGGGCATGTAGAGGTAGTAAAGCTACTCTTAGAAAAAGATGCTGGTGTTTGTTTCATCCGTGATGAAAGAGGGAGGACTCCTCTCCATATCGCAGCAATGAAAGGCCGACTTGAGGTGTTGAAGGTGTTGGTTCTTGCCGAACCCACAGCTGCTTGGGTTCTGACTGATGAAGGAGAGCCGATCTTGAAACTGTGCGCTAATCATAACCAGTTTGAGGCCTTGAAGATGTTGGTCCTGTTGGTTAATGATGATGAATTTGTGAACATGAAAGACAACGACGACAATTCTATTTTGCATCTCCTTGCACCTAAGAGTCAGACAGAGGTAAAGTCCCTTTTCTTCCAATTATCGTCAAAGGTACAGTGGTGCCTCATGGGGTGCTTTTCCTTTCATATTGGGGTAATTTCTTAAACTATTTTTCCTATAGTCATAAAATATTTCATATGTGATCAGATTGGAAGTTCTTTAACGTGGCGCCGTGAGAAAGAAAATCCACCAAAAGTATATATTAGTGTTATATGTACTAGCGAACTTAGGTTTTTATCACCATCTTGTGAACTCCCGAAGGATGTTTCATATCAGTGTTTCTAGATGGTAGTTCTAATTTTATATGCAGCGAAAAAAAAAAACTAGCAAATCAACCAACCATACAAGACAAGAGGCACACGATTTTTATATGGAAAACCGAAATTGAAAAAAAATCACAAATCTAACAAGAATTAATTACCAAACACTAATAACGAATAGTTATAAGATATACTTATAACTCTTATCTAATCACTCCTTTGACTTAAGGGTAGAGTTCTTTTCGCACAATTCTTTGCCACGATTCCCTTTCGTCGTGCATTGCTCTTTACTTGATCTCACCACATCTTGAATACGTAAGATGCTTTTAATCTTCTACAAGAGATGTAGAAGCAATATTCTGTAACCCAAAGTTTCAGCACAATCTCTCAAATGGAAGTTCTAGAGAAGTAAGGTGATTTTCAATGTGAATTCTTAATGCAAAACAATGAAATCTTTATCTTAAGATTAAGAGAGGAACCATTTAAATAACCCACAATTCGTGCTCTAAAAAAATATTCTTTGTACAATAAGAACTATCAATTCCGACACAAACAGGAAACAATTCCATGTAAAAGAAATGGATTTTTTTCGCCAATGCGCTAGAGCGCATGCAACGCGCTTTTAGTTTCTTCTTAGAGATTCTAATTAGACTTGAGTGCAAACTTTAGGGCCTTGAGCGCAGATGGTTCTATCTTGAGTGCTAAGTGCGTTGATTTGGGCGCTTGAGCGTGTGTACTATTTTCTGAATTCTTCACTTCAACTCTTTTGGCGATGCGAATCACAATCTATTATAAAAAAATTATAAAATACAACTCAATGGATCTAAACATTTTTTTAACCCATGAATTAGCCAGTTACAAAATCTTCACAACTCCATAATGCAACATGTACAAAATTCACGTAAACAATTTGGTTTCAGATCCACTATAGCTCAGACTTGTGGACCCAAAATCCGAACACAAAGTAAACAATATAAAAGTTGATGCCTCATGAATGTTAAATGTTTTATTCTATATGATTGTTATTATAAATGTTTTTTTCAAATGACACAATTGAACCGTTGAATAGTTTGGTGGGTGATTTTTCATTAAAAATGGAAGAATCAAGGAAAAGTAACATATAATCAGATTGATGTTCATTTTATGAAATCTATGTTTGTTTGTCATATTCTTGTAGCTTGTAAGAATGATATTTCTAAAATTCAAAATAGTCATGAAGATGAAGGACCTTCATCTTAAAATCTAAGTAGATAGAAGAGTTTTTGACTTTTAAACAAAAGGAAAAAGGAGAGAGAGAGAGAGAGAGAGAGAGAGAGAGAGAGAGAGAGAAGAAAAATAACATTTTTTTAAAAAAAGAAAGCACAGTTTTGGTTTTAGGTTTGAGAACCGGAATCATACTTGGAACCAAACCTAGACCCATCCAACATACGATTTTGGTTCCTACTTATCTTAGCAAAACCAATTTTGAAACCAGAAAAGTGGTTTCAAATGGTTTCATTTCCGGTTCCAACTTCTAAAAAATTGTTCCTATTTCGGGTCGACCATGGACCTAGATCAAAATTGACCCATTTGTAACCCTACCTACTACCACACCTTGCTCATGTCTAGAGGGCCCTACAAGCCAGGCTGTGATTTGATCCAAAACAATAAGAGAGGCCCTCGAAATGATAAATATGAAAATGTGGAGGTGGGGCTCTATGCGGCCCGGTCCATGACTTCTAGGGGAACAAATGAATAGAGGGTTAACAACCGACAGGGTCATGGTTGAGTGATGTTGGCATCTTTGTTTTACACACATGCTCAAGTTGATCCCTTAGTCATGTAGCAACCAAATAATAATAATAATAATAAAAGAAAGAGTCTCTCTTTTATTTATTATTTATTATTATTATTTTTGTGTGGGGGCGAGGGGTGGGGTGAGGTTAAGTTTGACTCATGAAAGTACGTGCAGTTTATGGAATTTTTGCTTGGCAAAACCAGAATTGAAATAAATCCATTGAACACTAATAAATATAGGCCACTGGATGCCCTAGTAAAAGCACCAAGGAAATCAGGCTATACGAAATGCAGAAGCATTCTATGTGGTGCTGGAGGTAGAAAAGCCAAGGAATTCTCACAGGTTGCACAGTCAACAACTTGTCGTAAAAACATTTGGAAGGCACACGCTAATTGGTTGAATGAGACGAAGAGCGCGGTGATGGTGGTCGCAATTTTGATTGCAACCGTTACCTTCGAAGCTGTACTCAACCCTCCTGGTGGTGTTTGGCAGGATAACTATCCACCTCATATAATGCCCCCGGACGTGAATGAGACACAGTTTTCACAATGGTTTTCAGATGTTATTAGTAATCATGATGAATACAGAGCAGGAATGGCAATCATGTATAATCAGAATCCTCGTCTTTACCTGTTAATCAACTTCTTCAACCAAATCGGTTTCCTTGCATCTGCCAGCATAATCTTACTGCTCATAAGTGGTTTCAATCTCAAACAAAGGAGGTCGATGTGGGCTTTAATGATCTCTATGTGGATCGCCATAGCTTCGATGGTAGTTTCTTTTGGTTTGTCCTCCTTCTGTCTCAGTAGTCGCTATACCTACAATTCTTCAAGCTCTGGTAATATTCTTTACTTCCCTACGGCTGTAATTTCACTTTTTGGTTCATTGGCCTTGCTTGGCCCACTAGTAATAGCACATTTGGTTCGCTTAGTCATAAAACTTTTCACGAAATTAAGATTTCTAAAACTAAAAAGAAGGGTAGGCTTGACGAACAGAGATGGAGTGGCTATTCAGGTGATCAAGGACTGATTTTCTGAGTGTATAATCAGAACCTTCTTATGACAGAATTTCTAGTATTTGGATGAGTACAAGATGTGATGTCCATGATTTGTAATCTATGTGTGGCTATGTAGGGCACACTATATATTAACACTTTTTTGTATTGTATATTTTTTTTATTTTTTTACTAGAAAAGGCCTCAAATATTTCTATTCTTCCAAATCAGGCCTTAAATACACATACCGGTCAAAGAGGGCCTCTACCGTATATATCCCTTTTTTGGGGACCAAATTGCCTTCACTTATGTTTCTGCAAGTTATATCTTGAGCTCGCAACTGTCATGTTTTGAACTCCTAAGTATCATGTCCCTTGGAATGTTTCAGCCTTTTAGGCTAATATTGGAGTCCCTTTTTAAAGTTTTAAATCGTACTAAATCATGTGAATGCCAATTAGTATGGCTATAAATGACAAAAGCACATCTTAGATCGCTTGAGAAGTGTTACAACCTGAGCCCAAGAAATCGGGGATTAGGAGAAAACATAATCAGTGACATACGTACTCCTGTATATGTATCCTAAACCTGGTTTAGGAGCACATATACAAGGAAACTATCACACGTGTAATCCTTGTACGCGGAAGCTGTAGATAGTATCAGTACACAAAAAGGTATAAAAAGATACAGTAAACATAATCACTAGGAAAAATAGACGTTACAAGAAATACATGAGAAAATATTCAATGAATACATATATAATAGATAAAACACTAGCATGCAGTAAATAGAATGGGAGGAATGCAAGGCACTCTTTGGAGTGGATCCATCACACCCACTCCCAGTCCCACTAGGGTCTCTATAATCTCCTCCGAAGCCAGGTTGATCTTCGAGAGATCGGAAATTGACTCTGATCCTGGAACATCAAGAACAACGAGTGAGTACGACGACTCAGCAATGTATACACAACATAAAGGTAGCATGTGTTGTGTCTAAAAGGATCAGTAACAGGTAATCATATAAGATGTCAATTCCGTATACTAGGCAAATCGTGTAATGAGTAAAGCATGCCATACAAGTCAATAAAAGAAATACTGTACTAGGTGGCTACTACATATGCCACATTCTCCCTATCGAGAGCAGTCAGGACGAGAACACCATCGACTGGGCCAAGGTACAAATGGGTCTCTGGTTCCCGGGGTCCGGAATCCTAGGACAGGAGCACACTGCAGCGGTAACAAATAGGCTACGCCAAAGTCAACCCCGTCAGGTATCCTGAGGCTGAGGCTGAGTAGAGCCAGATAGACAAGGTCAGTTATATCAGATGGATGTACGTCGATCAATGTCAGTCAATCGGTCAGGCAGTGTAGTTCAGTACAGTATATGTCATGTCACAATCAGGCAATACAGTATGTGCATCATACTGGATTAATACCGTTACAAGTAAACAAGATAATGCATTTTCTGTGTCAAGTTCATATCAAGATTAAGATATCTGAAGTGCTATAAAACATGTTAAGGCTTATCAACTCACATTAATCAAATGGATAGCATTGAACATGGAAGTCAGTTGTTTCCACCCGGGATTAACCATGGACAGAGCCCTCAGAGAATATCCAATCGTTACCCCAGCGCAGAACGTGTACCATGTGAATAGGAGGGCAAAACCGACGTCAATATGCAATGCAAATCGGATTATTTTGCAGGAGTCATGATCTTTTACTAGCCAACCTAACTTAGTTATCTATTGTTACTAACCGTGCATGATGATATAGTTTTAAGGTATTCGATTCGGTTGTTCTTCCTTCGGTGTCTCATTGTATAAGCAAGAGTATTAGAGTCCATTAAACCAATACCTATGGGGAGATGCTTAACAAAAGGATAACATTCATGAATGTATCTCAGCCCTCAAAACCATTCATGATATTCATATGTTCAGTCATTATTGTAGTTCATCTATAGATCTCCAAGTAGTATAGAACGGGTCAGGAAGTTATGTACATTTAATTTCCTACAAGTCTACAGGTGACTTACCCTACCGATTGGGTAAGTGTCCAATCGGTCGGACCCCATCTAGAACCAAAATCTGACCGATTGGGGTTCAGGACCGACCGGTTGACCCTGAAACTCCTTGATACGCATAGAGTCAGTTCATAACGGACTCAAGGCTAAGATAAAGGTAAGAAATCTAAGTTTTAAAGGTCTAATAAGTCTGGTATGGTCTTTAACACACCCTTGTGAGGTCTTTGCCCGATCTTCCGGCTTTGCCGTATCAAATCCTAAGGTAACTATGTAAAGGCTAAGAGGAAGTCACGGTGCTCTATAACAGAACCGTAAGGGGTTCTTAGTCCATTATGTAACCTAACAATTAGGCCACTAGGAGGTTAATGAAAGGCCTCTGGTTAGACTTAAAACCATTTATATGAAGAACCTACATTACTGAGATGTGCATGACTTGACCGATCGGGTACAGGTCTGACCGATCGGACTTGTTCCCAGAATCTCAATTCGACTGGTTGGACTATCAGGACCAATCGGTCAGCCTTGATACGCCCGGCCAAGAATAGAACTGGTTACCCACTATTCTAAAGCTTACGAAACCTTCTATTTCTCTTCCTAACAATGAAAGAAGAACCAAGAGGGCTGTAGAACATGCATAGACTAAGAGATTTGAAGTAAATCACAATCATCACAAGTTACCAACATGTATTCAACCAATTGTTGTTTATACTTGCCCTTACTGACGAAGAATCAAGCTTCACTAGTTTCTAGACTCAAATTGAGGAAACCCGGAGCGAGAAATCGGAGCTTAACACCGTCCACAAGATGAAGATGGAAGAAGAACGAGAGAGGGAGATGAAGAAGAAGAGTGGACGGAGGAGGAAGAAGAAAAGAAGAAGATGATAAGAACGAAAAGAGGCGGTGGCTTATATATATATATTTTAGCCATTTGCAATCAGGTCCAAAAGTTATACAAATTACAATTCGAGTCAAATGAGTACTTAAACATTTCAAACGACTCCAGATGATTCCGAGTCAGTTACGGAAAGTAACAAGCATTACGAAAGACACATGATGACATCAAGATGACGCCCAAACTCAATTAAAATAAAAAATTACAAAAAAAGGCCCGAAGTTACCTAATCCAGGTAAAACTCAACACAACTACCTAACCAAGACTCCAAACCTAATCTAGTAAGAATAAAACATAATGACCCAAGAAAATCCTCCAACAATACGCTAACAACAAGAGTAATTGACTACTAAACCGGCTAATTGGGGTCGGGGTGTTACAAGAAGTGCATAATCCATTCATTCCTTTCCATCACACTGCACAACAAACATGGAGAGTATCTTCAACCAATACTTTCATAAGAATTGTAACTTAGTTTTAATTTTTTTTATCCAACATCATGCAACTTAAACCATCTTATTTGGTGAAAGCTTGACTCTCGAACTTATTGGTGTAGTCTTGAGCTCGTTACTGAATCATATTGTGGATGGATCAATTTGTTGAAACTATATTAATGTACTCTACAGACTATAGAGGCACAATTATTTTGTTCTTTGCCTAGACCCAGAGGCAAAGTTGATTTGTCCTTGCTGTTGTATGGTTTTTATTTTGAATTAGAAAGTAGAGGATTTTACCAAAGAAATGGTCCTCGAAACCATAAACCTCATTCAAGTCGTGTGTGTGCTCCGGAGTACTGGTCACATACAATCACTCTAGTATTGTTTTTGCATCTAATTGGGGAGTATAGAACTCACTAGCTGTTACCCTAAAACCTGAAAAACCCACATCTTTCTTTAGACAATGGCAAAAACCTGCAGCGAATTTGATGCTGTTATCTTTCCTTAAAACCCAAAAGTTCTATGTTCTTATTTCTTTTTCCATCTATTTTAACCTTATGAAAAACCAAAATTGTAAACATCATGAAGATAGAGGTTAGGTCTAGATCTGTTCTTGGCGGCATTGGTTTAATGGCATGGATTTGTTTTCAAATTCCAAACTGCCAAAACCCCTTTGATTGACATGGGTTGTGCATGGGACCCCTTGCCCCACCCGATGGGAATTCAAGACCCCACATTTTAATTGGGACTATTGGGCAACCATAGTGGTGGTGGTCCCTTGTGGATTGGACCATTGGGTCCCACCATTTAAATCACTCAAAACCCCAGGCTTGAGTCCCTTTTTTCTAACAATGGTTTTTCTTCCCCGCCTGGCAAAGGGGGCTCCCTAGCCCAGCCCTAATTGATGACTTCTACTTTAATGGGGGAATTGAGTTTTTTGTGCTATTGAAAGATGAAAAGCCTTGGAAGCACTCTTTCATGGAAGGAAGAAGAAAAAGAAGAAGAAATAAGGGTTTTTTGGGTAATAGGGGAGCTTGCCGCTTGTGTTTAGATGCAAAAAAAAAAAAAAAAAAAAAAAAATACTGGGGTGGTCATACGTGACCATTCCAAGGCACATACAACTTGGGTGAGGTTTATGGTTTGGAGGACCCCTTACATGATTTTTTTTGTAAAATCCCGTAAAAAATAACATTGAATTGGGCTAAAAATGTTCAATAATGGGGCTCTGACTTGAGTAATAACTTTAGTCGCAGGACATTTTGGGGCACTTTAAGCAATCTCACACTCTTGTTGGATCCCATTTACTTAGAAATCGAATTCGATGATCCCATTAGTATCTCAACTACGTACATAAGTAAAAGGAATAGGCTTGCAGAAAATCCCAATGCATTCTTAGGTGAGAATATGAACTCCAACCAGGCTTACTCATTTCACTCAATTGTGATTCACAACTGGGTAGTTGATGGTGATGATTGGTATGCAATTTTCTTTCTAGTTAGCATTACATGACATCCTAACTTCATTGCAGACAACTTTTTAAAAAATCAAGTTTTTACAACCTCCCCAAAGCTTGAAAAAAAATTAACCAATCACTATCCCCCTACTACATCCAATTACAACATCGCAATATTGACTCGATGCTTATGGTCACTTCATTCCTGCTCTACAAGATCCACAATAAACAAATCATTGTCAAAAAAAGAGAAAAGAAATTAGAATAAACATAGGATCCTCTAAAATAAAGATTAATTAACATGTAAAAAACATATACTTGCGTCAATGATTAGACGAGCCCTTTCCTTGTTACTTAGTGGTGGTTGCTTTTTGTTATTTAGTGAAATGAGAATGTTACTTTTTAATTTTTTTAAATAAAAAAGACTTTTTTTTAATTAATGGCTTGTAAAAGTAACTTTTTTACTTTTTTTTTGGTTAAAAGTGAAGGTGTATTTTGAAATATGATATTTTTAGAATTGAACCCTTTTCTTTACTTAACTCTTGGAATGATCATTCACCTCTCTTCGCTATTGAAGTGAGTTTACAAAATAGGCCTAGGAAATGTGAATCTAGCAATATCCAATCCCACAGCCCCACAAAACCATTATCATGAGAAGTTAGATTATATGAGTGTTTGTTTGACAGTGACCATGAGTGGACACTCATGGTTCACCACATCAATATTCGGAATCACTCAGAGGATGTAGACACATATTATGAATGTCAACATACTAGTACGCCATTGTACCTTTCCACGAATTCAATAATTATATTGAACAGAACAGCAAAAACACCATTATAATGATTGAAATCTGTCAACTCCGCCAGTTTTTGTTGCTGGGTTGCATTAGGTAGATTGACAGCCAGCGTAAAACTTTGTCACAATCAAAATATGAATTTTGATATAACAATATTTCGCGATTAGGCTAGAGCGTTTCTTGCTTTAAGCAACGCATTGCAGCGTCATCTAGTTGCAGTGAAAAGTGTGCAAGGGCTGCCGCATGACTCTGGGCTAGTGTGGTTAAAGAAGTTAGTCCATGAAAAGAAGAGGAAAAATAGGAAAATTAGACTTACTACTTGGAATATAGGAACCTTGACAGGTAAGAGCATGGAGTTGGTCGAGGTAATGAAAAGAAAAAGAATTTAGTGTGGCTTGTGTACAAGAGACAAGGTGAAAATGAAATAAAGCTAAGGAGCTCATAGATGTATATAAGCTTTTCTATGCAGGAAAGAATGATACGAGAAATGGCGTGGGTATAATTGTAGATAAGGATTTGAAAGAGAAAATTGTGGAGGTAAAAAAGTTTGCTGATAGAATTATAACAATTAAACTAGTGCTAGAGGAAGACATAATACACATCATCAGTGCATATGCTCCCCAAGTAGGACTAGAGGAAGGTGTAAAAAGACAATTTTGGGAGGAGGTGGATGACTTAATGTGAGAAATCCCAAATAGTGGTAAGATTTTCTTTAGAAGGGATTTAAACGGACATAGAGAAAAAAATAATAGAGGATATAAGAGAGTAGATGGAGGGCAAGGATTTGGAGAAAAGAATAAATTCGGAAACACTATATTGGACTTTGCAGTGGCATTTGATCTTGTAGTAGCAAATACTTATTTTAAAAAGAGAGATGCGCATTTAATTACCTATAAAAGTGGGAGTAATAGGAGTCAGATAGACTTTTTTCTAATTAGAAAACAAAACTGATTGGTTTGTAAAGATTGCAAGGTTATCTCAGGAGAAAGTTTGACCACGCTACATAGACTCGGAGTTTTAGATATCTGTATTAGAAGTAGAAAGAGAGCGCTAGTAAACAAAATGAGCCCTAAAACAAGGTGGAGAGATTTAAATGGGGAAAGAGCAAATATATTTAAGGATAATATGGTTGACAAGGGATAATGGAATCTTAAAGAAGAAACTACAGTAATATGGAATCAAATGGCTAATTACATTAGGAATGTTGCAAATGAGGTACTTGGAGAATCAAGAGGAAAATGACATGTTAATAAAGAAACATGGTGATAGAGTGTAGATGTTCATGAAGTTATTTGAGAGAAAAGACATTGCTACAAAGTTTGGCAGGGAACTAAGAGTGTGGAAAATTTTGAACTGTATAAGAAGGCAAAGCAAGAAGTTAAGAAAATCGTAAGTAGGGCAAAGTTCAAAGCATACGATGACCTCTATCATAGGTTAGGAACAAAAACGAAGGGAGAAGAATCTTTTTAAGCTTGCAAAAATAAGAGAAAAGAAAAGTAGGGATTTAGATTATGTCAATTGTATCAAGGACAATGAGGAAAATGTTCTGGTGAAGGACAACAATATTAAAGGAATGTGAAAATATTTTACCAAACTTTTAAATGAAGAACATATGGGGGATACAAGAACTAGAGAGGATTCATTATCAGAGCATACTTTTCTCCATAGAATTAGAGGGGTGGAGTGAAGGAAACATTGAACCGAATGAAGATAAGAAAGGCTACAGGCTCAGATGATATTCCGATAGAGGTATGGAAATGCTTAGGAGAGGTTGGAGTGAGTAGGTTATGTAAACTATTCAATAAGTTACTTAAAATGCCGGATGAATGGAGAAAAAACATTGTAGTACATATATATATAAGAATAAGGAAGATATACAAAATTGTAACAATTATCGAGATATTAACTTATGAGTCATACTATGAAGTTATGAGATAGAATAATGGAGTAAAGACTTAGACAGAAAACCAAGATTGCTGAAAGTCAATATAGTTTTATGCCAGGAAGGTCAACTATGAAAGCTATCTTTTCACTTATGTAATTAATGGAAAAATATCGAGCAAAGAGAAAAATCTACACATGGTCTTTACCGATTTAGAAAAAGCTTATGATAGGGTACTGAGATATTTAATTTGGTGGTTTTTGAAGAAAATGAATATCCCCAAAGGTTACATTAAAATTTTTAAGGATTTGTATGAAAGAGCATTAACAAATGTGAAAACCACATGTGGAGAAACAGGTGGATTCCTCGTGATGATAGGTTTGTATAGGAGATTTGCCTTAAATCCTTGTCTCTTTGTATTAATTATGGATGAGTTAATTACGCATATTCAAGAAGAAGTACCATGGTGTATGTTATTTGCAGATGATATAGTATTGGTAGATGAATTCAGAAATGGTGTAAATGCAAAACTCGATAGATGGTGGGGGGATTAGAATCTAGAGACTTTAAAATAAGTTGAACAAAGACAGAATATGTGGATTGCAACTTTAGTGGACATAAACAAAGTGTTGAAACCACTGTCAAAATTGAAACCATGATATACCACGTTGAGATTCTTTTCTGTATTTGGGCTCGATGATTAGTAAGGATGAGGAGATTAATAAAGATGTGGAACATATGATAAAAGCTGAATTGCTAAAGTGGAGACTAGTGAAAGTACAACAAATCTACAACAAAATGCACCTTTGCCTATGCAAAAAATTTGTAGGTAAAGGACTAGATGAGTAGGTAAAACTCTTTGCCTACGCAAAGACATGCATAGGCAAGTCATAGCCAAAGGGTTGTGGGGAAAGGTCTCTGTCTATGCATAAAATAATGCATGGGCAAAAATTGAGTTTTTCGCTATGTTTGTTGGTAGGGTAAGTGTGTTGCTTTTGGCTACGTAAAATCTTCGTAGCCAAAGGTTGCACTTTTGCCTACGCCAACTTATTGTCGGCAAAAGTACAACATTTGGTTATGAAGCTTTGCATAAGTAAATATACAACTTTTGGCTACGAAGATTTTGCGTAGACAAATGTACAATCTTTGGCTACGAAGATTTTACTTAGGCAAATAGACAACCTTTGGCAACGAAGACTTTGCATAGACAAATGTACAGCCTTTGACTATGAAGATTTTGCTTAGGCAAATGTATAATCTTTCGCTACGAAGATTTTACATAAGCAAATGTACAACTTTTGGCTACAAAGGTTTGCATAGCCAAATGTACAACCTTTAGTTACTAAAGTTTGCATAGTCAAAAGTCAAATATAATTTTTTCTAATTTTAATAAGCACTTTTGCCCATGAAAAGTTCATAGGCAAAAGTAAAAAATATTATTTTTTATTATAAACATAACTTTTGCCGACGCAATATACGTAGCCAAAACCTTCATCCATTCTTTACCTATAAACATTGCATAGCCAAAAGAAATAATGAAAAAAATGTTATTTATTTTTAATTTTTTTTCAGCAACTAGTTTATACCAATATCATCCAAACTAATTCAAAAAACATACAAATATATTAAAATCCAACCAATTACGAATCTCAATGAAAAAATATTAAAAAAATATAAAATATCCAATACATAACATCCAAATAAGTCTCAAATATATTCAAATATCCAAAAACAAGAAGATAATGTTCAACAAGTCCAAATGCTTGTGATAAAAAAGAAAACAAGAGAAGAGGCCATCTAGTTATCAAGCTGAAGACATCCTCCATCATCAAACTGCACAAAACAATACAGAAAATTGTTAGCATTTTATCAATAAACTAACTTCAAACCTAATTATATGCTTGTGCTATCGTTACTCTTTAAGTTGATCAGAAATTCAAAAGTTAGCAAATTACACTAACCATTCCTTTTGAAAATAAACGAGTATCATCTCCCCCTAAAAATATTACCCAAAATGTGTTTCAAAGCTACAACAATATTCTAAGGGCCTCACAGTGCCATATTGTTAAAATGAATCATCACAAAGTTAGCCATAATCAAATTTGGCTTAAACAAATAAAATAATTTATTTATTTAATTCTAGATACCTCCTTAAACTCAACCTTTAAGTCCAAACCACTCTTTAGAATAAAATTTTTTTTTTTTCATTTACTAACCAAGGGAAGCCGCATCCTGCCCTTCACTCGATGTGCCATCTTCACTACCATTATCTAGAACTAACCCCGGAATGCTAGTTGGATTAACTAACCGCGGTACACTGGCAGGATCTATCCCAATTTTTGTAGCCATCATAAGTAGTAAGCCCCGCCATGTAGCCAAGATCTTATCTTGGTCAGCTATCTTCTGCTGCTGCAGAGCGATCGCCTCAAGATTAGGTTCCTGAGACTGTGTGGAAGATGAAGCGATGCTGCGGATCCCAAATTCCCTTAAGAAACCTGATATTTTTCTCAGCATGTCGATGGAAACTTGTACCTCGGTTTATGGATTCTCGACACTTGGTTGCGACTGTGCGAGAATCTTCTCTTTTAGCATAGCCTGTCATTTTTCATTATGTAAACCCATAGCATATGTAAAAAATATACATTTGATGATTGAAACAAATGAATTAGCTAGTACTTACATGATGCTGTTCAGTATAGTCATTTATCCACATCCCACAATGCCGACCACGTTTGTGAGTTTGCTCAACAATATCTGGATAGACGGTCGAACACTACCATTCTTTAATGTTTATTATTTATTAGATATTTCGGTCAGATTAACTAAATATTGAAATTTTATTAAAAGTGTAAAAATTTACAATCCCATACTTACATCGATAAATGCTCGTGATGCATACAATCTTGAGCCACTCATATGATTGTATTTTTGGGCGGCTCGTGCCTTCTTCCCACTTTCAGACTTTTTCTATAAGGACAAAATTAAAAAAGAAAATAACAAAATAAGCTTAATTATCCCACATGCGGTTGGTCTATTTCAATCTAGTAGAAGCCCAAATACCATATATATATGTATACAACACCAATAAGGAATCCCTTAAAACCGTCGCTCTCCCACACATGCTCAATCATAAACTTCCAGTCATCCAATTTACAAGGATATAATGGATGGCTTTTAATATTTGGCACCCCATCCTTTTTGAACTTAAGATAGTGCTTGTGCAATGTGCTCTTCCAGTCTTTGTATAAATCTTGGCATTTATGGTCAATGATAGACTTGAGCACCAAATCTCTTTCATAGTCCCCGCCAAGGTCAAAGGTTAACTGTAATTGGTAACAATAAAATGCAATATGAATTAAACTCTCAGTTTAAGAAATCAATTAAATAACGTGTTAAACAATTTTCTTTTTATAAATCAATTGATATTACCCGAACTCTCATAACAATGGCTAGCCTGATCTCAAAATCAATGTCTACCCAATGAATGTCTCAGATTAGTGCATGATCTCGAATCTGTTCCCAAAGAGCAGATGCTACAGAAGAGGCCCATGTCCCCTCTATTGCTCCTTCCTCATGATTGATATCAACAGGAATGGGATGACCAAGCACTTTCTAAGCCTGTCCACGTTCTTGCCCCTGGTCGGGCCCCATTTACCAGTTTTGCTAGAGACTGAAGCCGATGCTGTTAAGAATACAAATTTATTTATGTTAGTAAACATAAATCATTAAAGGAAGGTCAATTCTATTTATATGCAAATGGTGTACATTTCTTACCCACACTACTGACGGCACTACGTGGACTGGTAAGCTGGTCAGGCCATGTAAATGATGAGAAGTGAGCTTAGGTAGGCTGTGGCTGTAGCTGTGGTTATGGATCATGCTGTGGTAATGGATCATGGGTAAGCTGTGGAGATGACGTCAGTGTCGCTCGCTTGAGGGTCTGTGTAGCTCTTGAACGACTAGTAGCACCACCTCTCTTCCTAAGCTACGGAGGCATATTTGTGATCTGACATAATAGTAAACTTAATTATTAGTAATCAATAATTGAAGTAATCAACAACCAATCATCAAATTAAGTAATACTACACAGAGTAATCATCATAATTATCATATAATAGTAATATGAATAAAATGGAGAAGTCAACAAAGTTACTATTACTAGTCAATGTTTTTAACCTTTGTAACTTCTAAGCATGATCGAGAAAATAAAGGTTATTATCTTATTTGATTGGGGCTCAGACTCATCATCCTCATTATTAAAGGAACTTTTATTGGACAAACTCAATCCCTTCTCACCCTCAGGTGGAAGTGAAGGCTAAAACATCCACAGATGTTGTTGGTACTATCGTAATTGTTCTTTGCACCTAATTGCGAATTGAGAGCTCGAGATATAACTCGTGAACTCGAGGGAAAAATATGTGAAGTGTTAGAATAGAAAATAGAAGAGTAGAGAGAGGGAGAGAGAGAGCTCTTATTAATAAGATCTGTGTGTACATAATAGGAGGAGGAGGATCTTATTTATAGAATAAGATTGCTTCCTCCCCAAGCAACCTAATAGGGAAAAACCCTAACCCTTAGTAATCCCTTTATCTCATGTGGGTCCCAATGTGGGCATCCACCTATGATAATACATCTTATAACACTCCCCCTTGGATGACCACTATTCAATGATAGTTGCCTCATTAAAACCTTGCAAAGAAAAACCCAGTGGGATAAAAACCAAGGCGAAGGAAAAAGAGTACAACGTTCGATAGGATCATTGAATTGGTGTTGGACGTGCATAATGCTGCCTTGTTAAAACCTTAACTAGGAAAACCCAGTGGGATAAAACACAGAGAAGGAAAAAGAGTACAGCGCACATATGTCCTGGGTAGCATACTTCAGGATGCCTCCCTTTGATTGACTACTCCCCCTGATGATAACATCTTTGTACATAATTAAGCATGTCAATCTCATATACAATTTTTAAAATATTGATTTTTAGCAAAGACTTCGTAAACTGATTAGCCATGTTGTTACTTGAACGAGCTTGCTTAACTTCAATCTTGTTGTTCTTTTGAAACTCATGAGTGAAGAAGAACTTTGGTATAATATGCTTCATCATGACATCTTTGATGTATCATTCTTTTAATCTGTTGAATACATGCTACATTGTCTTCGCAAATAATGCTCGGGGTACCTGCACTAAGAGGCAATTGACAAGAATTACAAATATGTTGAGTTAAAGATTTTTAGCCATATATAATCTTTACTGGTTTCATAGGGGGCTAAAATCTCAGCATAGTTAGAATAAGTAGTTACCAAAGTCAATTTAGTAGAATACCAAAAATAATGATGGCATTGCCATTAAGAAACATATAACATGTCATAACATTTGTATAATACTAATAAAAAACCTTGGTGCAAAACTATATATGGGAATCATATAAAGAATGAAAAAAACTCATTAAAACTTCTCTCGATCTGCGGGTCTAGATAAAATAGTCAATAGTTTTCTCGAGCTTTTCTGGAGTCCCGATTAGATAAACTTCTACTATTATAAATCCATTTAAGGATTTTATAAAGATACTCAGGCAAATGGGATTGTTTTCATACCATTCCTTAGATAAATATCCACTAAGATGATTGTACCATATTCTTTTGGAATGCTTCAGGGAGTACAATAAACGTTTTACTTATATTGAGTACGTACTCTCTGACTTTGCTTTAGGCAAAGCAAATCCTTCTGGGATTTTCATATATATGTCTGTGTATGTTTTCAATCACAAGTTTCTACAGAAAACCTTGTATCACAAGTCTTGCCTTTCATTCATTTTCCTTACAAATACCCATTTGTAACCTACAGGGTTAACACCGTTTGGGGTTTGTACTATAGGTTCATATATATACCACGTCTATTTAGAAATTGTAATTCCTTAATGGTATCTCTTTATTTTGGCCAATATGTTCTTTGTTGACATTCATTTATAGAACGTGGTTTTATATCCCAAACATCATTCTCATTTTCTCTTGATATTTAAGTAACTACCGCATATGCAAATGCGTCATCGATGATAATTTCATTTCTATCACATCTCTCTCTTGAATAATTATAAAGTATAGAAATCTCTCTATTTATTGGGTACCCATTGCCTCTTCAGGGGTTTCCAGAGTCTCTTCTGGGACTTGTGTCTTTTCTGGGACATTAATTTCTTCAGGAATTTTAGAGAGAGTGGATTTTATCATAAACTCTTCGGGAGTATACCTCTTCTGGAGTATGATTGAGATATGATTGCTCATTTCTCCTCGCCTAGGGAGCTGAGTCCTTGAAACCTATAGTTCTAGCACGCTTCTAGCGTGTATAGATTCATTTGTTGCCATATTTGGACTTTGTTCTTCAGGAACACTAATTCGTACTTATCCTACAAGGACATTAATTCGTACTTGTGTATTCATAGCCGATACATGTGACCTAGTCACTTTTGCTGCATCATTAAAAGCATCAAGAAATTCATTTGTAATTAAGTGCACAATTCTCCGTACTTCATTCTCACATTGTGAAGTGCATCGATCTAGATGAGACAGAGTGGAAGTATTCCACAGTAATTCTCGCCGTTCTTCAGGAACGGATTGTTCTTCAGGAACAAGGTGTTCTTCAGGAACTCTCTTATCTCCCCCTAACGGTGAGAAGACTGTCTCATCAAGATGACAATCAGCAAAAACGAATAATGAATATATCTCCTATCATTGGGTCTAGATATCCAATAATTGGGGTGAAGTATAACTAACATAGAGTCTACGTTCTGAGTTCATGCAGGTCACAAACCTACGCTATCAAGTCTTATAAAATTAAAAAAAAACATGCCCAAGGAAGTGAACCTTAGGTTTAATAATTTATGCTAATGGGCGGGATTTGATGGGTTCACAAATGTCACACTATATCCTTTGCGAAAAGGATGGTCAATAGATGGTATTCTAAGGAGTACGTAACAGAATTATCAATAATTTGCCAGAGCATAGTACCCCTAGGATAACCTAATCTATCCTGCCAAATCATTAAAGCCTGATGGTCACTAAGTTGAGGGCTCGCTGTAAGCTTCTGGCTTAACTTTGTCGTTTTGCTCATAATCGAATATGATTCGATTTTTAAAGATTGTCTTGTAATATAGCCTTACGGCCTGATGAGAATGTACGTAGCTTTTCTAGTTTCAGCTTGTGGCTGTCAGTACTAGTAATGATGTGCAAATACCATTAGGTAGACTCTTCCGGAGCATTCAAGTATTTGTATGGATACAGCTATGATCGATGCCGTACACGAATGAAACACTAACTCAGAGAAAACTTTTGGTTTTTCTCAATGTAGTGTGTTTTGTTGCACTGTCTACTGGACAGATATTATCCTCAGTATCATGCATTCCATAATCCATATAGCAAGTAATAATAAACTTACATAACTAGTTAATTGCATTACAAAAATAAAACTGGTGAACAGCTAAATAATTTAGCATTCAAAGCAAATATAATGTATAAACATAATATACGGGGGATAAAAGAATATGTCCTAGCATTCAACAAAATATCTAAGAACTAAACTCAATGTTCAAACTCATAATAGTAATTGTTTGCCTTTTAGACCATGCTTGGTGGTTTGCCTAATTTCCAAACAAAATGCCTTCTAAATCACCTCTCCTGGGGTGGTTGTTTTCATCTCTACAGGAGAACACATTATATCTACCCCTTCTAGAGGGATTTTGATTGACTAAGCTAGCAATTATTTCAAGCATTGGGTGTATGACCATCTGCTGGTAACCATCCTTGTCTAACAGGGATATAATCGCACAGAAAATAAGAACATATGCCATATCCTTCAGGGATATTTTATTTCCGACTTTTATAGTATCACCAAGCCTTTTAGAGTGTGTAAAGATCGATTTACCAATAACAATGAAACAAAAAATAGAACTTCGGGCTCTCAATATCCGATGACAAAATATAATGAAGAATTGGTGAATCAGAAAGTTAGAATTTCGGGTTCTTAATTGATGAATCTGAACTTCTAGTTCTGTCAATACTTCAGGCTAGTGATAGAACTTTAGGTTCTTAGAACTACTGGTTCTATTAAACCTTCAGGTTTGAATCACAACTTCTGGTTCTATCAAAACTTCAGGTTTGATTTTATGGCCTTCGTATCGATCTACACTACTGTGAATCTTTAGAAATCAAGCTTCAAGTTTAATTATGAATATGAATCTTCGGGTTCATATTCCAAATCTTAGAACTTCTGGTTCCAGATAATGTATGGATCTTCGGGTCCAAGATATTCATTGGATATAGAACTTTAGGTTCTATTATTTGTAACTACTGCTTATGGCAATAATAAATTCATCAAAACTAAAGTTTCAGATAATCATTAGTGATAATTATACCGAAGTAATTATATCAAGCATGCAGTATAATGTTATAGAATATAAAAATAAATGTACATGAGAAACAGAAATAAAATGTAGAACTTCAAGTTCTTAACATCTAATCAAAGATAATAATAAAAATGTGATGAAGAATTGAGAAATTGAAGTTTAGAATATCAGGTTCTCAACTTAAGAATCAGAACTTCTGGTTCTAAATTAGAATAGTTCATGGATCTTTCAGTACCAGTTAGAACTTCAGGTTCTAGATTAGAATACTTAATGGATCTTCAGGTCCGAGTTAGAACTTCTGGTTCTAAATTAAAATAACATACTGAACTACAGGTTCAGGTTATTTATTCGATATAGAACTTCTAGTTCTAAGTATCATATGAAACTTCAAGTACATATTGTGGATTTGAAAACTTCTGGTTTCAGAGTAAAATAACCAACGGATCTTCTGGTCCGGATTCAAATGAACTTCTGGTTCATAGGCTAAAATAATTTACGGAATCTCAAGTCCGAATTATTGATTCCATATAAAACTTTTAATTTTAAATCGTATGGAACTTCGGGTTCCAATTAATTATATAGAACTTCTGGTTCTATTTATAATCCGTGATTTTTAATTATATCATGATCTCTTTTCGATAAAAGAAAATGAAACATCATCACAAGAATTAAAATTATAAATATTTGCAGATAAAGATAAATGCGGATTATCAAACTAATAAATGGCCATAAAATAAGGAGAAATTACTTAACCTTTGAAACGTCCTCCTTTTAATACCAATGTGTAGATCTGCTCGCGAGCTTTCCGTATGCGCAAACGGATCTCAAATCGGACTCCGGATCGTCAAGATATTGCAGAAACAAGTTTCTGCCATTGATCTGGTCAAATCTGCGTTTGACCGTACGACTCGCTGACGTCAGCCTGGATGGCATCAGGCACTGGGCTTTTGGAAATCATGCCTTTACAAATGGGTCGGGTTGGGTCGGGTCGGGTTGATGCGACCTGACCTATACTTGACCTGGTCCCAGACCAGATTCTTCTCCCTCTATCTCAACTCCTTACCTTCTCTCGAAGACTCCGATTTCGCCAATCTCTACTCCGGAAGGAAGCCCAACGAGCTCTCCCTCCAGCTCGAATCGGGCCAGACCGTCCATGACTCGTTCCTCGGTGCCAGGATCTCCTGGACGAGCGAGCCCACTTGCTGCGGCGCCTTCATCCTCAAGATCAGAAAGGACGACAAGCGCCGCATCCTCCGCCCGTATCTTCTTCAACAATATCTGATCCTTTGTTTCCCTCGCCGGAGTTCTGCAACCAGAAATGAGAAGTCAATCTACTCCCTTCCCTTGGTTCCTCTAATTCGGCGACCACCCGAGCACTGCGGATCTCCAGATCCTCGTCTTTATGTAACACCAAGAACCCGAGATCCCCCACGAGAGCAGCGATGTGCAAACTGCCCCTTTCTTTTCAAATTTCTGCAAATCGAAACTGAGCCCGCTCGAAAACCGACCCATCTCCTCTTTTCCGATTAGCAGAACTTTGGAGAACCCCAACAGACCTCCCTCTACAACAGCAAACCAACACCTCTCGTAGATATCGCGTTTCTTCTCCGCCACCGGTGGACTGCAAATAGAGCCCAGATATCTGTTTCCTCTTCTCTTTCTCAGGTAGCCCGCAAGCACAACCAAAGATCAAAGCCTTTCTTTTATTTGCTCTCAGCCACAAATCAGCCAACCAGAGTTCTTAGCCAGATAGGATCAAATCTCTATTTTATGCAGTTGAACCCCTCAAAGCTCAGATCCAAACCACAGATCTGCAACTCCTCCGGTTGAAACAATAGAACTCACTCCCTTGCTCATGATCCGAATGAGCTCCAAGCACGATCCAAACCCTAGGATCGTCTTTCTCTCTCCCCTTTCTCCGAACCCACGCACAAGAAGATCTCCGTCGATCCGATCAATGTAATCACACCACCACTTCGGAACTGCACACAAATCCTCTTTCATACCTCTTGTTGCAGGAAAAAATTGAGAATACTAGTGGAAACTCTTGCCGATTATCGTGCTGATAATGTATTAGAATAGAAAATAAAAGAGTAGAGGGAGGGAGAGAGAGAGCTCTTATTAATGAGATCTGTGTATACATAATAGGGGGAGGAGGATTTTATTTATAAAATAAGATTGCTTCCTCTCCAAGCAACCTAATAGGAAAAAACCCTAACCCTTAGTAATCCCTTTATCTCATGTAGGTCCTAATGTGGGCATCCACCTATGATAATACATTTTATAATATGAAGGGTGATTTTGTTGTCATCCGCAAGTTCAAAATATTACTCGCGAGCTAATGAGAAAACAAGCGAAGGGTACTTACTAATTTGGTCTCAGACAAAGGGGACGATATGGGAGAGATTTTATTTAGTTAATATGTGTATTTGAAGACCGATTTAGATGCATAGGAATGTTTGAGGCTTTTTTTTTAAATTCCCAAAAAAATATGCAAACTTGTGGTGTTTTGGAGGGCCCGTTGGACGACATTAGTACATTGGAGTTGTTGGGAGTGCAGTAGATACATGAACCCAGTCTAAATCAAGTCTCTTCGTGATGGGTCCTCACGTTCTCTCTGATTGTGCAGGTGACAGATGATTTGCTTAGAAATGATAATATCAGGCGGAATATAAATGCATTGAACGTGAATAAACATACGCCGCTGGATGCCCTAGTAAACGCGCCAAGAAAATCAGGCTATAGGAAATGCAGAAGGATTCTCCGTCAGGCTGGAGGTAAAAGAGCAAAGGAATTTTCACAGGCACGATCAACAACTGATGGGAAAAACACTTGGAAGGCACATGCTGATTGGTTGAACGAGACTAAGAGCACACTGATGGTGGTGGCGATTTTGATTGCAACAGTGACATTTGAAGCTGTACTCAACCCGCCTGGTGGTGTCTGGCAAGATAACTTTCCACCCCCGCCATCACCTGAACAAATAGATAATATAACAAACTATGATAAATGGGTACAACAGATTTCTGAAAACAGATGGAATCACATTGCAGGACGGGCGATCATGTCTTCTGAAGACCCTGTATTTTACCTGCTAATCAACTTCTCCAACCAAATAGGTTTCCTTGCATCTGCCAGCATAATCTTATTGCTTATAAGTGGTTTCAATCTTAGGAGGAAGAAGTTGATGTGGGCTATGATGATCGCTACGTGGATTGCCGTCGGTTCGATGGTGTTTTCTTTTGGTTTCGCCTCCTACTCTCTCGCCAATTTGCCCTACTTTAGAAGTGATCCAGTGACAGATGAGCTTTATCCCCCTATGATTTTTATGTCATTTTTCGGTTCATTGGTCTTAATTGGCCCCCTAGTAGCAGCACATGCAATTCGCTTGGTCATTCCACTTCTTAAGAAATCAAGGAACCTATTCAAAAGAAGGGCAGGCTCTACGAACGGTGATGGTGTGTCTATTCCCGTGAAAATGGATCAGAGCTAGGCCATGATTTACTTCAATGTATAATCGTGTTGGCTATGACAAACTGCTATTATGTTTATGAACAAGATGTGATGCCTACAATTTGCATATGTCTATGCAGGTTATCCCTCTGATTTGCTTCGATGTGTAGTAGATTTTGCTATGACAAAACTACTATTATGCTAATGGATAAGAGGTGATACCTTCATTTTTATATAGAGGATTTTACTGAAGAATCCACTTAGAATTTGTAAAGACCAATAAGTTCATCAAACATCAATATCAATAAAAAAGGCTTGTAAAGACCAATAAGTGCATCAAACATCAATATCAATGAAAAAGGCCTTGAACAGAAATATTTCTACTCTTGCATGCAGCCGGAGTAGAAGAAATGAGCAGCAATATATATCCCCCCGCTCATAGGTGAGCTGCAATATCACCACTTAGCAAGGAGAAAGGAAAAAACAAAAGATACGAGTGGGAATATCCCGGTTTAGAGCTTTTTTGGTCAATTTGAGATTCCATGACTTTCTTGGTCTTCACCAAGTCTAGAGGATATCCCATTCAGGGCTTTTGTATATATCTATCCATGGCTTACCAATATCACAGAGATTTATTCAGGAGATTCTGTTCATTTTCCAGAGTGGTCCATATATCCACAACGCACATATTCCCTTTAGGTGAGCACTACCAAAAGGATGAGGATCAGATGCCATGTGTCACTGCTTATGTATTGTTGAGCTATCATATTATACTAGCAATAAAGGCCCATGGTAAGCTCAGGCCCAAAATGAAAATATATTAAATTTTAAAAATTTTTTGAACTATTTTATTAAACAATAAATATATTTTCTATCATTATTAATATATATTCTATGCATCAAAATAAAGAAAAAAAATGAAGTAAACTTGGTTGGAGTTCTGTTGCAGGACATTGGAGAAAATGAAAGAACCAATCAAAATAGATTAGTTGTTAGTCATATGTCTAACACAAATGAATGACATGCACACTGTATCAATAAATGATAACAACTGAAATCTGTATGTTGAATTAATTAAAAATATATACTTTTTATATTTTACGAGTACATTTCAAAAGTTCTACCAATTGCTGGTGTAGTTAGATAAACTCGAAAGGTACTGATCCTGCCATCCCTCTGTTGCTACACTCTTATCATTTTTGAGGGGACACACATTGTGATTATTTGGCACGGTCGCCTTGGCCATCCCTCTGTTGCTACATTTCAACGCATTGTGACTGTTCTGCCAATTCAAGGGTCTTCTTCAATTCAAAGTTCTGGTTGTGAGTTTTGTCAGATTGGCAAGAGTCATAAGTTGCCATTTGCCTCTTCTCTTTCGACTTCTACTAAGCCTCTTGAGCTTATACAGAGTGATGTATGGGGACCTTGTCTAGTGGGGGTTTTAAATACTACAACTTGTTTGTTGATCATTTTAGTAAATACACTTGGTTGTTTCCTTTGTCTAGTAAATCTAATGCTTTTGCTGTATTTATTTCTTTTCAACTTCAAGTAGAAAATTTACTTTCTCACAAGATCAAATACTTTCGCTCAGATGGCGGTGGTGAATACATGAACACTCGTTTTCCGTCTTTGCTTAAAAACTGTGGCATAGTGCATCAGGTGTTCTGCCCCTACACGCCTGAGCAAAATGGCTGTGCCAAGAGGAAACAGAGACGTGGTTGAGAGTTGAGACTGGGCTCACTCTCTTGTTTCAATCCTCGATGCCTCTTAATTATTGGGCCGATGCATCCTTTGGAGCAACATATCTAATTAATGGAATGCCTATGAAGAAACTGCATTTTAAATTTCCTTTACATCAGATTTTTCAACAAACACCAGATTATTATTTTTTGAAAGTTTTCGGATGTTCTTGTTTTCCATGGCTTCGCCCCTACAACCAACAAAACTTGATGCCCAGACCAAACGTCGTGTATTTTTGGGATATAGTCTCACCCATAATGGATATAAGTGCCTGGACATTTCTCGTTATGTAGTATTTGATGAGACTTCATTTCCATTTTCCTCCTCTACAACCTCTCTCTCCACTCACAACATTCCAGTGTCTCAGTGGTTTCCACCATATAGTACTACCTCCACTCTTACCCCTCCAGCACCATGCCTTGTTCCTACTACTTCAAAAACAAATGCTGCCTCTCTTCTCTCTCCATCAAATTCTCTGCTTCCTGTTACCACTTTCCTTCCTCTTCCTACTGATAGCTCTCCTACCCCTACCACTTCACAGTCAGCTGAACCTATTACCCCATTACATTCTCCAGTAGGTGACCCTGTTCCCTCATCAAGTACTACTACTACCAGTGTTCCCAACAATGCATCTCCAGTCACTACTACTTCTACTCATATTGTCCCAGTCTCTCTGCCTCCACATGGTCATACAACACCTGTGCAAATTCCAAAACCCTCACTCCATGACAACCAGGTCCAAAGCAGGCATCTTTAAGAAGAAGGTTCTCGTCTCCACCAAAAATCCAGTTACACTTCATGTGGCCCTGTCCAGCACCGTCTATCACAATGCGACAGAGCCCTCTTCTTATACAGAAGCGTCCATACATGCTGAGTGGAGACAGGCCATGTCTAAGGAGTTCTCAGCTCTTCAAAGACAAGGCACCTGGTCCTTAGTCCCATACTGTCCAGACAAGCACATTTTTGGCTGCCGTTGGGTAATTGAAGCACAATCCCGATGGAACTATTTCTAGATATAAAGCTCCTCTTGTTGCGAAGGGGTTTCACCAACAATATGGAGTGGATTATTCAGAAACTCTAGTCTGGAAGTAAAACAAACTACTATCAGAGTGGTTCTTGCTCTTTTTGTTCATTTCATATGGCATTTACATCAGCTTGATGTTACTAATGCCTTCCTCCACACGGATCTAGAACGTGTGTGGGGCGTGTTCAGATTTATGCAGGGAATGCTTAGGAGAAAAGCTAACTTTTAGGAAAGATTTTCAAAAACTAAGGTAATATGTCGAGTCTCGGGTCCACGGGTTTGAACCAATATAGAATTATACCTGGAATCATTTAGAACACGGGTCCATTAAAAATAGGATCCAAACCCGGAACCATTTACTTATTGAAACCTAAATTAGGACTCGAACCCGGTTATTAACAGGTCGAAACCTTCAGTTAATCAGAGAATCGAGGCCCATTTACAACCATATCTCCAACAATATGCATGGCATATGCTTACCAGTTAAAATTTTTGTCCTCACATATGCTGGTTAGATTATCTCATTTGCTTCTAACAAAGTCATCAACTTTTGATATTTACAAGTGTTCCCATTTATTTTCTAAGTGGCTTACAACCTATTGTTAAATGGATCACAATTTTAAAGTTTTAGTTAAATTTGGCCTATTCACTAGTTAAAAAACCATCCATAATACTGATCACAGTGCGGAGATCAACCTGGATCCACTCATATCGAGAAATTTAACACACATCCAAGTAAGGCTCATGCCCCAGTCTGTATTTGATAAGTACTAGAAAATATGTCTTCTACAATCTCTTCCTGTCATTACTAATCATAGGAATAAGGTTACTGCAATAACTATGCATAGATAAGGAATGTTTATGCATGCTTGGATCATTGTAGGTATATCTCACAGGTTTCACAGATCAGATACAAAAAAAAGTACACCAAAAAGTGCTCAACTAGTATGAGTAGATTACTATCAATTTGGGATGAGTGACAGTGAACATTGGAGCCCTAAATAGGGGGTCTGCATGGTGAAAGATGTAATTTTTTTTTTTAATTATCAAGAGTGGGTATCTGGCAGCCTACTTAGGAATGCACAGTTTGCTTTTGAGTTTGGCACACACCTTTCTGTTAAACTTGTGAATTGATAATGGCACTAATCCTAATTAATCTTAGGCCTGCTTGTTTGCACTTAAAACATAGGAAATATGTTAGAATTCATGCCGGCTAACTGGTTAAAACTGAGGACAAGATGAATATAAAATAAAATGAGCATCAAATAACCTACCTTTAGGCAAATAGAATCAAGGAAAGATGGAAAATGAATACTCAACTTTCATCAAAGGAATTCAAATCCTAAGAAAGTTAAGATCCCATGTGGGTTGCACTAGCTCCATCACCCATGACCTCATATTGTGCAACACTCCGACCCAGCTTGACCTCGTTTAGTGGCTAGTTAATCTTGTTTTCGTTGCTAATCGTGTTTTGTTGTGTTTTGATTTTCGTTATGGGTCATGGATAGGTAGTTGGGTTGAGTTGACCTGGATTAAGTAGACCAAGCCCTTTTTCGTGATTTTAGCTTTTCTTAGACATGGTCATTTTTGCATCATCTTGATGTCAACACGTGTCTTTCGTTGAGCTCGTTAACTTTCGTAACTACGTCATTTGCAACCGAGGTCGTGTGATTCGATTGGACCCGAGTTTGACTCAAACTGGAAATAACATTCTAGCTTGGACTTCTTCACAAATTGGACAACCCATTTGAGTATATAAACTTCAACCATCGACACTCATGTTCTTTCTCTCGTTCTCTCTCTCTGTTTCTTTGCAACTGCACGTGGAGTCTCTCTCTCCTCCTTCACTTGAATTCCTCTTCTCCATCGATCAAGAGGAGGTCGGTTTCTTGCATGTGAGGTGAGTTGGTGGAAATCCCTTCATCCTTCTCATCTCTCTTCTCTAGTTCTTCTCCCTCTTGTTTCCATTGTTGTATAGTGTGTCTATGACTCCAATCCTCATGCATGCATGTTGTTTTGATTTGTATTAGATTGTGTTTGGGCTTGAGAACTACAATTGTGCAAGTGATCTCCAATTGAGGCAAGTATAACCATAACATTGAGAACCCATGTTGGTATGCATTGAATTTGGTTGATCTTACATGAATTGATGTAGAAACAAGTGTTTACAGCCCATTTGATACTTATTGGTTCAGTACTTGTGTATTCCCATTGATAAATTGCATTTCTGATGCATTTCCAGACATTCTGTACAGGTTGCAGGAAATTGAATTCGTATAGGTACGGCTAAGCCGTATGCCTCTTACGGCTCACAGTCCAGAGAGGAGAAAAACCCAGTTTTCCTCTACGGCTAGGGTACGGCTAAGCCGTGGAATGCCCTACGGCTAAGCCGAAGCTCAGCCGTGGCCCAGCCGTAGAGCAATACAGGGTGCAAATTCTGGAATAACTGAGAGTCAGCAACTGACAGACCTTCTACGGCCCAGCCACGGCTAAGCCGTAGCACACACACGGCTAAGCCGTATACACACTAGACTAATGAAAGAAAAACAAGGATAGGTGTAAAGAAAAGACCGATATGGCCTTCATGATAGAATGTAGAGTACCTAGCCTTGCCCAACGGAATGTGATACAACGCGTGAATGATCTCGAGGGCTGCGAATCATTCATGTTCGTTATCCGGATGTTAAGCACCTCCCCATGGGTGTTGGTTTAAGGGACTTCGTGCACCGCCCGATTCTCAAGGCAACACTAGACAACGGTGCATCGAATAACTTAAAACTACATCATCATGCACGGTTAGAAACACCGGATAATTAGATTAGAATTGGTTTGTAAAGCAAGATGATTCGATTTCACATGATTTGTTGCATAACATATTGCATTCGATCATTGATCTCAACACTCTACATGATTACGTATGTTTCGTTACTTTCACATTTTGGTTTAATTACCCTGAGTATGCATGTATGATATGTTCACTCACGGATCTGCACGTATGATATGTTGTCACGATCTACTCAGGATTTTCATGATTGACTCTGTATGGTCAGGCTCTACTTAGCCTCAGCCTTAGGATCCCGACGGGGTGAATTTGGTATAGTTTATAAGGACCTGCTGCAGTATGGATTTGTCTTGGGGAACCGGACCCCAGGAAACCGAGACCCATTGTACCCTGGCCCGGACAATGGTGTTCTTTGCATGTTATAAGATCCCTCTTTTGGGAGCATATGGTAATGTAGTAGCCACTAGTATGTACACAGCATGTATTCATTGATTCACATGGCATATTTCCTTCTTGCATGATAGCCTAGTATACGAAAATGCTTTCTTTAATCACATGATGTTCTTTATTCTGTTAGATACAGCGTGTGTTAACTTGCTATGGTTCATACTTTGCTGAATCTTCGTATTCACAGTTGTTTTTGGTGTTGCAGGCCCAGATCCCCCTGCCGAACCCTCGCCGGTCGGCCAGGCTCCAGATGAGACCCCCGGGGCCCCATCAGGCCTAGAGGAGTGGATGTGATCACTCCACGGGAGCGCGATCATGGCATGCATCATGTTGGAGTCATGTTTTGGGGATTTTCAGACTTGTATATGTCATGACATGTCACTATTGTATTTATCCTTTTGTTCTTTTGTAAACGTTCATATGTAATTATGTCAGTCCTTTCTTTGTATCCTCTTCTTGTACTATTAGTTTTATGTTTCTGATATTTGCAGCTTCCGCATACTTGCTTGGCACGTGTGCTTGTTCCCTTGTGCGTGTGCATTTAGACTCGGTCTACGTGTGCATGCACGGGAGTACGTGTGTCATTAGGTTTGGCTTTTGCTAACCCCCGAACCCTGGGCTCGGGTTGTGACATATTGTTCATTACTCTCCTTTTTAACAATCATAAAGAGGGAGCTCATTTAATCCTAAGTTTCTATGTATTCAATTTCTAGTGGCCTCTTTATTTGCATAGATTACATAGGAATGGTCAAATTAGCTCAACAAAGGATTATTAAAGACGTGACAAGTGAAGGAAATAAGGTGGAGATGTGGAAAGGACCTTGACTTACATCAGATGATTGCTCTGGGCTGCATCTGAATTCTGAATAATCGTTAGTCTGCATCTGAATCACTTTTTTTCATTTTCAGAACCGCTTTTTCACTAAGGACTTGTTGAGCATTTTGCATGTGCGAGGATAATTCACTATAGCTAGATTAGAGAATGAAAGCTCCCTAGCTATGTATTCTTCATGAAATACAAGGTTCTGAGCTTCACCATCGCAGCTCCTAACGACACCAACAAGAAATTCAAGGTGGAAAAGTTTAGATTTAAGGTTCCCAGATAGCCAACTGGGTTCACCTTCGAGTGGTTTTTCTTAAATATGTGATTTTGATGAGTCATTTGGCCATAGCTATTGTAGTTCTTCTCAACCTTACTAGGATCTTCGTCTCCCTGTAAATGAATTGAGATTTCTTGAGCAAAAACCTCGCGGTGACATTAGCGGGAGCAATCACTTGTGCAAAAGTCAATATATATATAATTTTTTTGTAGCACGGTGATTCTTTAATATTATTATATATAATAATTTTTTTATCTATATTGCTAACTCTCCTTTATACAAGCTAAGTGTTGGTGAAAAGTCAATCCTTTTGTATCATTTTTAAAAGAACGTACAAAATAAGTTACTTTGTGCTTATATATATTATATAAAAATATAATTTATGATTAAATGAAGTGACCTAATTTGATAGAATGTCACGCCTGTGGCTCCCTTGTAGATGGGCGTTGGGTTTGGTGAACAACTACATAAAGAGAAAGGCGAGGGAAACTCTTGAGGATTATGTATGCAGTGGTGAATACATCCCACATCGGAAACTTGCATGTCCTAATTCTAGGTATGTAAGTGCGGCCTTAGCCTTAACCCAATATGACGCCTTTTAAAACCGTGAGGCAAGATTGGGTTGGGATTCCATGAGGCAAAACCCACAATATCATGTAGGTAGTAGGCTGGGTCATTAAAAATGGTATTAGGGCTGATTGGGTATATAAGTGCACATGTGGATAGTAGGCTGGGTCGTTACATGGTTATATCAATAATAGTTTACATGTATTATTTATTCGGGCTATCGATCTTTGTATCACTTAATGCAAGCCCAAACCTAGATAAAATGAGCCAAAAATTTAGATTCAAGTCCATCCCTTGAGCACCTCTAGTCTTGGTGTTTATTGAACAATTGAATGGTTTGGATTACAAATATGAGTCCCACAAAAATGGAAAAAATTAGATGTGCGCTCAATTGGTCATGTAGTCTGTCTTTTAGATGAGTGTGTGCTCGAGATGGACAAAATTTCCGAATTAATTCATGTAGCAATAATGCTTATGTTAGGTTGGCATGTGCTTTCAACGTCCTCTTTGTCTACGTCCTCTTTGTCTGCCTTGCTTCCTTCTTGCTCCCTTTGTGTTTCAGTGGTCACACCTTTTCTTTTGGTGCTGCTTTGCTTCAAACATTTGGAGATGACTCCCATCTGGAGCTAGCTATCCAACGCCTATTTTACTCCTAGGCATCCTCAGTGGAGTTCCACCCGCTTTTTGGGTTCGATAAATTGGAATTTCATTCAAATTGGAACTTCCCTTGCATGTGTGTATGTGTCTTTTAGGGTCCTAGCCCCTTAGCTGGGTGAAAAAGAAGTCAGAGTCTTCGAGAAAAGACATTTTGCTTGATCAGATACCACAATCAGTGGGATCAGGACCATGAAGCAGGGGAATTGGCTCAGTTGGGCTCCCTTCGTCAATCTACTCATCAAACTCACTACCACCTCAGCACCTCCATCCCTCCTAGAATTATCTCCATGCTCATTTTGGTTGATACTCATCTTACTTAGTGTTGGATTGAATCTAGGAAATTAATAATAATCAATGTTTTTTGGTTTTGAAAGGTTTAGGGCAATGGGCATATTTTTTCCCCTCTCATTCATAATGTGACCTTTTCAGTTAGGTATGCAATGAAAAGACTTATTTTTTATTTGTTTGCTGACTTGACCATGGGAGTGGTAAGGACTGGGCACCCACCAGCGATCCAGTCCTAGTTGCTCCGGGTGCTATGTGAGTGGTAGTCCTATCCACGAGGAGAACCCCATATTACCAATTAGGCCAATGGATTGTGTCCATTAATAGTTAGTAAAAAAATCAAACCAGAATGCATATAAGGATAGGAATCATATAAATAATTGACATTATATATTGTCATCTCAACCCAAAATCAATTAACCATTCATATGAGAGAAGAAGGCACTTGCCCAAATGTACTCGTAGAACTGCTGCGTGCAGTGGCGTACGGTCTTGAGGGCCACTATAATATGCCTGCAAAATGCTTGACTCCTTGCTCTCCAGGATTGTAAGCACGCACTTAAGTGCCCCTTCTTCTGCAACCAGATAAAGCGGAGACGCTCCAGCAGCATTCACCAAAAGCGACAATTCTGGGTCCTCTTTTATCAATAACGTCAAAACGCGGTCGTGACAGCTCCAAGCAGGCTCATGGAGGGCCGTGTTGAGCCCCATGTTTTCCTTCCTCAGCATTTCAACGGCTAGCTCTTTCTTAACAGCGCACTTGATGAGCTCGTCTGCCCAAAGAGAATTTCCATTCCCTGCCGCAATGTGGGGTGCTGTGTCGCCTCTTGAGTTCTCCAGGAGAAGAGATGGGCAGTGGTCGCTGATACGAGCAAAATAAAGGTGTCCATGTCCCGCGGGTATGTGAAGGGCTGTGTTCTTGTTGGGAGTTGTAGAAAGGAGCAACTGGTGCTGGTTTGTGTTTAAAACCCAATCTATCCACAGATGGTCCCCTCTACCAAAACTAGGCCTGGCGACATTGTAAGAGATTCTGTTCCTCTTCTTTGCTTGAATCGTAGCAACATTGTGGAATCATAGATGCGTCTACTGTAGAGCAGAGAAAGGGAAAAGCCATATTTCCTCTCTCTAGATCGATCCAGTTTTACAATCCTTTCGCGTTTCATCAACCTGATCGCTTCGCACAGATCGGATTCCTCCCGATCTTTTCACGGTTTTCCCAATCAAGACGGTGGAGAAAGGAGCGAGATCGAGCCGATTCTTGTCTCTGCAAGTTGAAGCTTCTTCGACAGATTAAAGGAGGTGAAATCTGCTTATTTTGTGGGATCTTGCTTGTCTTTCAAGCAAAAACGGTTGAAATTAACGTAAGAATCATGATTTTTCTGATTTTCTTTAGGTTTCTGTGCATTTGATTTTGATTCAAGTGGATTTTGAGCTAAGATTTGATTTTGAAAGCATCTAATTGATTTGTTGCTGTTTTTGAGTAGTTAAGTGGATTTTGAGCTGAGATAAGCATCTATTTGATTGCACTATATGCTGGTGTTTTGAGCAGTGATATCTGGATTTGGTGGTTGAGCAAGGTCAGAAATCTTAAATTGGAAACTGGATTCACTAAAAAATTTTCTTCCTCTTTGGAGAAATGCTCAACTGATCCCATTTTGTGCTGAAAATTTTATTGTTTCTTTCAGCTAAGAAGATTCACAGTAACAAGGTTCGTAATCTTATTGGAGGGGACTTTGTGGAATCTCAGTCCAATGTGTTCATCGATGTCATAAACCCTGTAGGTACAGAAGGAATGTTATGCAAAATACTGTGATTTAGTTCATTTTTTATTTTTATTATTTTAATGGATGCTTCCCGCTAAGAAGCAGCATGGATTTCCCATGTTTTTTAGCATTGGATTTAGGGATGGAAATGTGTCATTTCTAGGTTGAAACCATATTGGACTAGAATCAGAACAGTTTCAAAATGACGGTTTTAGTTTTAGATTTGGTTCGAACTCTAAACCTATTTTATTGGTTCCAGACCCACTTACAATAAGATGCACACTACAAGAAAATATACTCATAGCGCCAACTTTTAGCGAGGGTCGGATGGAATGGCCGCAATAGATTGTTTGGCCCCCACTATAAATTATAATTTCCGCTCCCACATTAGTGCCTGCCAGTAAAAAAATTGCTCCCTTGGCACTAAAGGTAGGCAGCCCAGTAACTTTGAGGCTAAAATTTGAATTATAGCGGCTACCACTAAAATGGCCCTCACTAAAACTGTTCAAAGGTGTCCCCTGCTAAAAGTTATCTGTAGAAAAATAAAAAAGAAAGAACCCGCAACAATCTATCTCTCTCCTTCCGTCAATGCCTTCCACCAAAACCCCAAACATTATTAGGGTTTCGAGCTTCTTCATATGTCCAAAACCATCAAATCCAAGCTGTTAGGGTTTCTGCCTATAAGCTCTCACTCGATTGATCTTGTAGAACCAACTGCCTCTCAATGTGGCCTGAGCAAGGTCAGGTATGTCTCTTAGGGTTTCGATCTCTTATTATCTTCTTCTAATTCGATTAGAGTAGAAACGCTAGGGTTTATGGAGGTTTGACTGCGGATGAACCAATTTCTCTCAGTTCTGCTTGTAGATCGGTTGCTAATCTACTTAGACTGTGAAATGATATTTTTGTTGTCAAATCTTATTTGAATTCAATGTTTTACCCTACTGTGTTCAAATTTCAGATTTAGAGTTTAAATCGACTCTTTTTGCAGTGATTCAGGATACATTTCGGATTTTATTCAAGATACGTTTCTCTTGATTTCTAATCTGCTTTTTTGATTTTGCCATTTTTCAAATATAAATTTCTTAATCGAGCAGCATCTTTCGCCTGTTATCATCCAGCATGCCACCTCTGGAGAACAAAAAAAAAATATTTTTTCTCAGCTTCCTGTCTCAACCATTTTCGTATCTATATATTTACAGCCTATAAATCAATGTAAAAATTAGATGGAGCATTTTGTACTTAGGGAGGAGCGATGCCAGACCTGATCCCACAACCAAATAAGTAAATTTCAGAGACACCTGAATAGACAACCAGATCAATGGTGGGTCGGGTGGGACTTTGCCATAGTGATTAGCAGTGGGTTTAACTCATTAAAGAAGTTTTTTTGAGTTTATGGAGAGGATGGCCAGAGGACATAAGCGTCCTATGATTTATATGGTCTAAACAAACAGTCAGTATCAAGGTATGTAAATAGAAAAACACTAACATCCCACTATTAACATATTTTTGAAATCTCCTTTAATTCCCATAAGAGACGACTAATTCATATGCGAGGGGAGAACAGAGAATTTTAGAAATAGAGATGCCTATGAGTCAGAAGTACACCCACTCTGGGTAGTCAGCCCATCAACCCATCACAAGGACACCCACTCTGGGTAGTCATGGGTCTATGAGTCAGAAGTTCATAAATCTCCTTCATTTTAGCATACATTTTTTATGCTGCATTGGGCTACCAGTTAGGACATACGGGTGATGCTTTGAATTAGAAGACCAGGGTCCCTAGTTTCAATACCATGGCAATAGGGTACCCTAGTTGGTTGGCAACCCTTTACCCATCTCCCATAGATAAAAGTCTTAGTATGCTATTTTACTCACAACGTGGACTTCTCTTCTTACACTATGAGATGTTGAATAGGTTTGAATCACCGTCGTCAAATGTGAATGTGTTATTCTCCCTATTTGCAGTTTCACACTTTATGCAATATTCATTATACTTGACTGTCATACATGCAATATAATTGCACAGGAGCATCTTGAAAGGATTACACTGCTTGTCTAGCACATGTTCTAGAAGAAAATTTCTGAAGCTTTGTTCTTTAGTTCCACTTTGCTCAGATAATCCCTGGCCTTTTGTTTGACCACCTAATAACAGGTCTTAGAGTCACATTCAATTCAGTAGCAGAATGGCTGAAGAACCTGAGACCACTTTATATGAATCACAGTCTCTGCATTGATGTTCTTCTACCACTTCAATAGCCTACCACCCCATTTTTTTTTTTTTCCACTAGTCTTGAGACCACTATGCTGTGTTGTCAACAAGCAGTAGCACCATGAGCATAGATTCAAGTATAAGGAAGTTATTTCTACATTTCAGTATTACAAATATGATAGGGATTATTGAGGAGCTCGACTCCACTGAATAAAAAGTAAAACTGAAAGAGCTGGTATATAGACTCAAGAGTGTCTAATTATATTTATTCATCTGAAAGTTTTGCTTATATTAAAAATTACACATGGTAGACCATATAAATCATAGGATGCTTATGTCCCTGGTGATATTTTGCTCCCTCTTTTTCTCACATAGCCAGGTCTTGTACATGGTGCAAACAGTCTAGTTGTACACAAACCATTCTTGACAACGGATCATCAAAAGCCTTGTCTTTGCAGCCAATATCAACACATATCCTGGTAAGAAACCCATAGAGAATTATACTTGAAAACCATACTGAGACAGGATATTGCATTCTTTGGCAAAGAAACAAACACAGGAGAAGTTATTGGGAGGATGTTGGGGATACTGTTCGTATTCAAGAAGCCATGGGTGAGAAGGTGCTAAAGCTGAACTTTTTGGAAGTAGTCATAGTTAACATTGACCATCAATTGTTTTGAAGCCATTCTCTTGATTTCATATGGTTTCTTTTTAAATTGTGGATCATATTAAGAATACCATGAGAACTGTGATGTAATATGGTCTTGGTGAAAATAGAAACTTGTCATATTCCTATAGGCCTAAGCCTAGGTTAGCTAAATGCTATTGTGCACCTGCTTATCTATGTGCCCCAAATTGCAAGTGCTTTGAATATGTTTGCAAAATGGATGGCTATCATCTTTTCCATTTGTTGCCTTGTTTACTTAGCCAAATTGATCAGATGATTTCAGTCTCCTTTGATGTTTCCTTGTACACTTAGCCAAGGATCAGATGGTTTAATGCAGAGATTGGGTTGGTTTAGGATTCTATCAAGAGAGTTTTGGAGATGGGTTGGATCATGACAGGTTTGTTGCTAGCTACTAATGGCCCATTGTGATGGTGCACAGTGGGTGTACTTGTGATGGGCTGGTGAGTTTTGGATATAACAGATAGGTATAGAACATAGGCAAACAATTTATATACTAGTGGCCTCCTCACACACCAAAAGAGCAGAGGAGATGGAGGAAGGTGAACCAGCAGAGGAAGAAGAAACAGAAGCCGAGGGTTACAGGGATTAAGAAGGAGAAGAAGAAGGCCTGGAAGCTGCCAAGTATCGATCCTCTAGGGTTTCCTGAAGAAGATGCTTCAGATACCGCTGCAGCAGGCGACTTCTTCTTTTTAATTGTTTTATCCAATTCTCCAAAAACCATTTATGAATGTCCCAGCAAACCCATTTCAGAAAACCAAACCCCACTGCAGAAATCCACATTCTGGAGCCTGGTTCACTTAACCCAAGTCACTAATTCCATTGAAACAGGTTCCTTTTGAAGGAAAGAAAAAAACGTGATTTTCAGGGTAAGAAGGCATCCAATATCTTATTATTTGTTTCTTTTAAGCGTTTGGTTGAGTCTCATGATCTATTTTTGCAGAGAAAGAAGGCCATGGAAGGTGTGAAAGTGAAGGTAGAAGACATGGCTTGAAATCTCTGCCAGAACAGGGTCTCCCCTCCTTTCCTTCTGTTTTTCGAAGAGAGAAACCAAATAGAGTGTGCCACAGGTGTGGTTGATCTTTGGTGATGATATTCAACATGGATTGCAAGCTGGGTTACATCCAAATGCTTACATTATTGTAATTTGTTAGTTTGTGGCTCCTTTTCATTCTAGAAATCTCTCAGTTTTTTTTTTTTTTTTTTTTTTTTTTTGGTTTTTTGTGAAAGTGGAAGTGTGGATAGTGCAAAAGTACATTCAAACACTCAAGCAGGCCAAATCAGCATATACCACAGCAGCAATAGAAAAACTCTGTGGTTGTGACGACAACATGGGAGATCTTTGATCCCACACCAGCTCCATCACACTCGTCCAACCACACCAAGCTTGATTGGGAATTATTTGAGTAAGTATACTCCTTTGTGTAGACAATGATACATGCATACATATCACATGAGCTGTTTGATTTTCTGTCGATATCATTTGTCATTTTTCCCTTTTAATGTTTGACTGTCTCTGATAGGGAAACAGCCCCGGAATTTCATTTATGCTTTGGTTAGCCAAATTTATGTTTTATTCATCTGTTTGTTACAGTTTCAGCAACTACTGATTTAAAGTGCAGAGGCTGGTTTTCTAACATGTATGAGTAGGGTTAGGACATTTCACATCAGTGTTTCCAAATCTACTTTAAGACCTTACAATTTTTGTGCAAAATGGTTTGTGAATTTTTCAATCAGTATGATACTTCAGCTTGTTGATTTTGTTATACCATTCTTTTGCACTTTGCAACTCATTACGACTGACTACAAAAGTCTGAGAACTACGGGGGATAAGGCTATGCTTATGATCATGAATTCTTTTTGAAATTTGAAAAGTCTGAGAACTAATGGGGGCTCCTATTCCAATGGGCTTCTGAAGCAGCCATGGGTAAAGCGGATTTCTGGTGATGCTATATCATGTAGCAATTTCATTCTCTCTAACATGCCTTGATGATCAATGTATGCATAAGATGCTTGTTGCAGGTGTTTCTATCCAATGACTATTGGGAAGACATTGGGACAATTAGATCTTTCTTTGAGGCAAATCTCACCCTTACTGCACATGTAAGTTATTAGAACTTATATAGCCGTTATTGTTATTATTTATGGGGTTTTCTTGCTAAGCCAGAGACAACGCCAGATGGTTCAGACAATTTGATGGTGTGACATTGGTTTAGCCATGATACTTGGTCTTGAAGACCTAGAGATGAATCCCTCATCTTGCAGTCCTAGAGTTGAATCCCACCGCATGTGTGTGAAACTCAATGCAAACACCACTCAACTTTAAGTGTGTTGGAAAACAAATTGAGGAAAAATATAGACGTTTGCTACCAAATCTATAATGATAAAATACTTGCAATAATGATGAAATTGGTCCCACTTGTAAGTTGCACTTTTGATGAAAGTGGGTTCTGCCATGTAGTTGAAATTTGTTCTCTTTCACTGTATGGTTTTGTTTAGTCTGACCAACTTCCATTGCAGAAAAAAGAATATATGAAGTGATTTATTTCAATTAAAAGGATTTTGGACATTAACATTTCATTCATTAAAAGGAAAAAAAATATGTAAATCTGCTGCATTAACATTTCATTCATTCCCCTATGGTTGATTTACTTTCTTCTCCACACTCTCTAACCTCTGTTCTCCGGGCTCTTATACCATAACCAAATTTCGGCAACTTTAGATTCGTTGAGGTAGGTTAGAGGTGGAGTTCTGGAAACTTGAATTTAGATTTTTTTTCTCTAGCCTCTGTGCAGTTAGGGACCCACCAAGATGTGGGAATAAAGTTACTTCACAAAGCTACAAATAAAGTTTTACATCAGTCATTGAGGATGTTCTTATTCTTTTTCTTTTCTAGCACTTGTATAGTATTAGTTATGATATTTTAATTTTTTTTTCCATCATTCATTAAGGACCCCAGACAACCACGCTGAAGCTAATCTCAAATTTGAGGTCTTGAGGACCAACAATCTCATGTCTTCAAAACGTAAATCAATGAAACTCTTGGAGAACATGAGTTATAAATTATAATATAATGCTTGCTTTCTATGTTTAGTTATGTTTTTAACCATATCCTAAGTACCATTTTCAAATGTGAAGATGGTGATTTTGACTCACATAGGATAGTGAAGGTTTTAGCTCAGTGTCTGTAACCCGTTCCTCTTCCTCTCTCTATCCCTTATGGGTCTTACTGGTAAGCACATTTTTCTCAAGCAGAACCCAACCCATCTCTTCTGTGCATTCTTTGTTCTTCATTTTTTTCAATGCAAACATTGGGAGTCACTGACTCAACTCCATATACATATATGGCTATTTATTGCAGATGCAGGTCAAGAATCTGTAGAACTCATAAACCTCTATGAGCCTTATCATCTTTTCATTGATTCTCACTGATGAAAACAGTGTCTTCATCTCTTTCAAAGGCAGAAACCTGGCTCAAAAGCCATATCATTGCAACAAAAGCCACCATTATTGTAGTAGGCAAAGGTGTTTTATGCACCCAGACTACCTGAGGAAGTGGAGTTTGGTTCTGCCCACTCTGAAAAATGTGTACCATGTTCTGCAGAGGGAGAGGTTGGGTTCCAAAACAGCCATTGAGAGAACATCCTGACTTGGGTGATGGTGGGTTGGATTTCTTTCCCATGGTTCTTGTTCATATCCCCATGTGCAATGAGGAGGTTAAGGGAATGAAACTTCCTTCTCTTTCTACCCATTTCACACAGCATTGCTTTGATCATTTCTAATTTATCTGATTCTCACTGTTTTTGGATACTTCTATTTCATATAAATTTAGAGGTCCTTCTTGTGGAATTTGATTTTCTGTGGACTTGTTTTTCCAGTATTTGATCTTTTATTTATCAATGTTTTGTTGGTTTTCTTTTCAGGTGTATCAGCAATCTATTGCTGCAGTGTGCAATTTAGATTGGCCAAGGTCTAATAGGCTTATCCAAATTCTGAATTATTCAGATGACCCAATTACTCAGATGTTGATCAAAGAGGAGGTGTATACTGGCACCACCTTATCAGGGACAGGAACAACGCCGGCAATCTTAAGTCGGTGATGAATTGCGACTTTGTCAAGGACTATGAGTTTGTCACCATCTTTGACGCAGATTTCCAGCCCTCCTCTGATTTCTTGAAAAAAACAGTTGCCCATTTCAAGGTATAATTGATACTTGTGTGCAGTTTACAAATTTTGTGAACTTGGAGAGAGATGGTAATGGGAGAATGTATTGTTCTTTTCTTTTGCAGTAAATTGTTTCGGTTTGTACAGGTGGTGAGAGTTTGACCCACATTTCAGTGATCCATAATGAAGTGAAAAAAAATATTTTTTTTAAACCCCCCCGCCCCCCCGCAACTAAAAAAAAATTTTAAATTTTTTACTTTTAACGGCAGTCGAAGGCCCTTCTGAAACAAAAAAAAAAAAAAGTTTTTTTTCCTAATTTTCTTACTTTTAGTGGCGGTCGGTGGCCCCTGCTAAATGTATTTTCCACCGCCGATGCTAAGACGTTTAGCTACCAGCTCTGTAGCGGCAGCTAGTGGCAGCCAGGTTGAACGACGGGGTATGTTTTTAGCAATGACCAAAATACTTTTGGTCCTCGGTAAAAGTGTTTTTTTCTTGTAGTGATGACTGAGTTTGGTTTCAGAACCAATTTCGAATAAAGGAATGTGATTCAGTTTTAAAATTGGTTTTGACTTCTTTTATATTTATATTTTTTTAAAAAAACTTTTTTGCTTAAATAAGGATATTATTAAACTTATATAAGTGCATCAAGTCCACTTCCTCTAAGATTAAATATAAAATTGACCAACTAAAATTAATTTTGAGCTACAGTTTACAACATTAAAGACTCACATGTCGAGTTCCGGGTCTGAGTTAGAACTAGTATGGATCCAAAATCGGGCTTGTTTATCAAGAGGAACCTAGAGTGGATTCCAAATCCAAATCCCTTCATGATTTGGAACATAAAATAGGTTTTAAAACCAATGTCTTACAGGTTTAAATTCTGGAACTCGAAAAATCAGATACCTCTTTACGGCCCTACTTAATGGATATACTTATAGCTGACAGTATACAATACTGCTACCTATTAAAACTAGTGGGCACTGCCTAACACATTTTTGTTAAGGGAGCCTAACAAGTGTGAGGGTCAAAATGGTTTTAAATTTTGGAACCGGTCTTCGTGCCGGTCAAGACTAGAACGGGGTGCCGTCTGCCGCCCGTACCGGACCGGTATGGTCACGCCGGTCTTAAAATGTGCTAGAAATTTAGGAAAATAAAAAATAATTGAAAACTAATAAATAAGTGAAAATTAAATCATGTAACAAGCATTCAATCTAAAAATAGCGATATTTTGAGTAGTTGAGCACTGAATCGTGATGGTGAAACATATAACAATTGATTTTAAGAGGCAAGCTTACATTTTTAATTTTAGAGAAAAGTTATCTTCTTAGAGTAAATTGGTCAAAAATAGAAAAAAGGTGGTCGAATTAACTCAGCCAATTTCACTGTAGCTACAAGAGATTTTAGTAAATATACAAACTATGAGGTCTTGTCAAAATATAATTTGGCATTTGTAAAAAAGAAAATCATAAAAAGCAAAAGCACAAGCTCCTATTTGTAAAAAAATGAAAAAAGAACTATGTAGAACTATTAATTTTTAAGAGGAAGACTTATATTTTTATTTTTTAATTCAAGAGAGAAGTGATGTTCTCAAAGTAAATTGGTCAAAGATAGGAAAAAATGGGTCTAATTAACTTTTATCCAATTTCATTGTTAGTTATGAAAAATTTTAGTAAATATACAAACTAAATGAGCTTTTCTAAGCTATTGTCAAAATGTAAGCATGCATTTGTAAAAGGGAATAAAAAAAGCATTAAGTATAAGCTGCTATTTGTAATATATATATATATATATATATATAGAAAGCAAAAATATGAGGTCATTTTGAGATTGTGTATACTGTTAATGCATGAAATTAAAATATATTAACGATTATATGAGAATATAGGATCTATTTGTAAAAATATTGAAAACACTACACATGTATCAAAGTCAGAGCACAAGACAAAGACGCAATATTATTTGCATTCTAACTAGCCGGCCAACTCAAATAGTTGTGCTTTTTACATGAATATATTATATATAGAGTTTTCTTTTCTGGAAAACTGGTCAACCTAATAACCGGGGCTTGTTTTGTGAGGGTTGGACGAGTTGATCGGTTTTACCTGGGATTTCAAATCATACAGTCAAATTAGAGTGAAATTTCTGTTTTTATTAAAAAATTACATATCAGATTCAAATTTTATCACATCGATACAAAGATATGAGGCATCTTTTATAAACATTTTATATTTTAGCCACTTTTCATCGTAATTCATTATTTAAATGTATTACACTTGAGAAATTTTTGTGTAGGCCCAAAATATAATACAATGAAATTTTGCCAAAGGCAAATTTGCTTTTATTAATGTTTTAGATTTTAAATAATTGGGTCCCATTGTGGATACGATAGACGAAATTTCTATAATGTTTATTCAAGTACATTTTATTTATAAATCTGATGGTGGCCCCAAAAGGTACTAGGGTCGAGTTGTGCTATAGAGCGGGAGAGAGAGAGAAAGAGAGATTTCAAGATGATAAAATCAAATACAAGTTGGTACATGTGCAATGCTGATATGAGTTGTGAATCCATGTTTTCCATGGTCTAGGATGAGATCCAGACAGATACCCCGGTAGGATGCTGTCTACCCACAATAGCCACCATCGATGTTGGGTATGAACACAGTGATCTGAGGGAGAAAGAAAAATACAAAAATGTAGAGTACAAATTTTTCAGAGGAAGCAGTTTACAATCCAGCCACATAACTGATAAAAATAATCAAATGCGGGTATGAACACAGTGTCCAAGATGCACTACAACATGTTGCACTTTTGGCGACGTTATTCGACGACGCTTTTATCATTTTGTCTTCCTACGCTTTCAATTTCATCCGTGAAAATAAAGTATTTACCGATGTTTTTTAAAAAACATTGGCAAAAGTAGAATTTTAGCAACGTTATTTAAGTGTTCGTCGGCAAAGGTAGAAAGTGAATTATCTTCATTTTTAGAAAAAATAAAATAAAATAAATTATTTCCAATGAATTTTTTTAGCGGCGAAAATAAGCATCCCTGAATCTCAAGAGTTGACTTTTTCCAATGTTTTAATTTTCATCATTAATATTTGGCAACTTTTTAGCGACGCTTTTATAATGTCATCGGTAAATACCCATCTTGGACAAGTATTTACCGACAGATATGGTTTCGTCGGTGAAAATTGTATAATTACTGACGTTTAATAATTTCGTTGGAAAATTTGAACTTTCACCGACGTAAAATGTGTAGGCATCGGTAAATTTACAGAATTTTTTACTTAATTGTTCAAAATATACGAAATTTTTTGCCGATGAATTTTTTACGTCTATAAAAGTTGGATTTTGCTGACGTTTTTTGTTAAACGTCAGTAAAAATTAATTTTACCGACGGAAAATAGTTTACATCGGTAAAGGTTTGAAGGGGAACATTTGCTGACAAAATATGAATTTTCGCGACGAAAATTAATTGTCGGTAAAAATGCTATCAAAGTTCGCGCCACCACTTTCCCTTTTTCATTCCCCTGCCCCAAATCTGTTTTTCTCTCACTTTCTGATCTCTCGCTCTCTCACCCCAAATCCATTTCTCTTTGATCTCACTCTTTGATCTCTCGCTCTCTCTCTCTCCCCCAAATTGGTTTCTCTCTCTCTCGCTCTTTCTCTGCTTATTCTTGCTCTCTCACCTTGCGCTCTCTCTCGCTCTCTCTTTCGCTCTTTTGCTGCTTACTCTCGCTCTCTCTGCTCTCTCTCTTGCTCTTTCTCTGCTTACTCTCGCTCTCTCTACTCTCTCTCTCTCTCCGATCTCACTCTTTAATCTCTTGCTTTCTCTCTCTTGCCCAAATTGGTTTCTCTCTCCCTGCTCTCTTTCTCTCACTATCTCTGATCTCTCGCTCTCTCTGATCTCTCTAATCTCTCTCTCACTCTCTCCGATCTCGCTGTTCTCTCTCTTGCTCTATGTCTCTATTTTCTCTTGCTCTTTCTCTACTCTCTCTCACTCTCTGCTTACTTTCGCGCTCTCTCTCTGCTCTCTCTTTCTCTCCAATCTCTCTTTCTCGCTCTCTCTCTCACCCCCAAATTGGTTTCTTTCTCTGCTCTCTTTCTCTCACTCTTTTTGATCTCTTGCTCTCTCTGATCTCTCTCTCGCTCTCTCCGATCTTGCTGTTCTCTCTCTCTCGCTCTCTCTCTGTTTTTTCTCTCTCTCGCTCTCTGTCTCTGCTTTCTCTCTCTCTCTTGCTCTCTATCTCTGCTTTCTCTCGCTCTCTCTACTCTTTCTTTTGCTCTCTTTGTGCTTACTCTCACTTTATTTGCTCTCTCTCTCCGATCTCTTTCTCTCTCACTATCTCTTTGCTTACTGTCGCTCTCTCTGCTCTCTTTTTCTATCCGATCTCTTTCTCTCTCGCTCTCTCTGCTTACTCTTGCTCTCTCTGCTCTCTCTCTCTCCCTCTGATCTCTCTCTCTCACTGTCTCCGATTTGTGACCCGCTGCCACTGTCTTTGTAATCCACTACCGGTGCCTCTACGATTAGCTGCCAGTACCTCTGCATTCCGCTACCACTTCCTTTGCCAGCCAAGAGGAGGTCATCTCTGCAAGTGGACCACTTCTATCCTGTCTCTCTCCTCTCCAATCGCCTCGTCAGGTAATACCTCCCTCCCTCAATCTTTGAAATCTAGGTTGAAAGGATTTTTGGTTTTTTTTTGTGTTGGTTTAATTTGTAGAAATGTTGGGTTTTAATACCATGAAATTTACTCTTTATAACCATTTTCTTTTCAACAACCAGATCACATTTCTTGACATGTTGTTTTTGTTACAAAACAATAACCATTTCTTTTTTCTACTTTGAATTGGTCTAGCATATAACATTTCCTCTACTAAGCTTATTAAACCATTGTTCTGGTATGCATATAAACACATGGTATGTTTGTTGTTATGTTCATTCTTTTGATAGTTGTTGTTTGGTCTTCAGCGGTATTTATAAGCTTGTCTGTATCTCTATTGTACTGCTAGCTTTCTCTAATGAATTTTACCATTCATAAAAAAGACACATGCTATGGATGCAACATCAGAAGTCAAATGACAAGGATAAGAAATAGTAGACTAAAAGACTTGGCCATTGTCAAGCTTATTCTACACACACACACATCATGTTCATGAAATAAATAAAGAACATCTCATACCCATCTTTTGGCTTGAGAAAATCAAGGGTAAAGTTCTCCATCATGCTGTAACTAAGCTAAATACAAGTTGGGGCCTAGGTAAGAGAAGTTGAACATAATTATTCTAAACAATTCTAATAATCCAACTTTTGTCCCATTTGAAGCAAGCTAATTATCAGATGGCAATCCTAGATCTGATGGTATGCTTCGCCCACACATTTGTACATTTCCATGGACCACATGGCTTAACTCATGGCCTAATTGTCCAATGAAAATACTATATTGTCTTAGGTAATAAAGTTAGAGGTGTAAATCAATCTGGTTTGGGTAAAATCCAATTGAATGTGAACAACTTCTATTCAATTGTGATTAATTGGGTTCAGGTGGAGTATCCAACTACAGATTCTAATCACTAGAGTCAGGCCTGATCAAATTTAATTAGGATACACCTTGTACATTAATATAACTAAACAACTATTTCTATCCAAAGCGGGTGACCCCTTGCATGCAAATAGCTATCCCTTAAGAAGCCCATTTGTATGTATGACAATTGTGGATAAAGTGACAAAATGATTTATAAAATAGATGAAGTGCAAAACTGGGGGACAATTAATTATCTTAACCCTTATTTAAAGGATTCATAGTTTGACAATTGTTCATCCTTGGATGAAATGCATTGTTTTACAACGATCAATCTAATATCGAATAAAAGCTTGATTAGTGCCAAAGTGAGATGAATGCCAATTCACGGATTAGTTGACCCCAATTGGACTCGATAGGACTGACATCTAATTACACAATAGAGGCTTCACAACCCCCTGATAATTTCACTCAAGTACAGCATAATAAATGTCATACTAATAGTATCATACTAAGTTCATTTGGATTGGTTTCATCTGAGTCTCTGATATTGCATTAACTATCTCAAAATAAGGAGGGTGAAGTCCATTTTTTGCAAATTAGTTCATAGTTCAAACATGAATGCATTTAATATACACGAGAGAGTAATTTTCTTCTTTGCAGAATTTTTTACTATTGGGTTTTGGGTATTTGTTTCCTCTTTTAGAGCTAAAACGTGTAGGATGAAGTTTCAAGATATTAGACTTGCCATCATTAAATGAAACCTCCTGTCAAAGATATCACAGATGAAGCAATTTCTAACTTCTAATTGCTTGTGATTAGGTCAGATATGGACAGAAGTTGGATATTACATTATCAGAACCGATTTAGTGCGGAGTACACGGCCGGGGTGAACTCATTTATTGATTTTGCAAAGGCGAATTCGAATGGGGCAGCGGTCATTAGGTGCCCATGTAATGATTACTGTAACCATTAGAGGCATGACTATAGAATCGTGAAAAGTCATTTGCACATTCATGGAATGATGGTCTCATACCAACAGTGGATAGCTTATTGGGAACCTATAGTTCAACCTGATGATTTCGATGAGAGTAAAGATGAATCAGGAGAGAATTAGGATGAATACGATGAGTTGATAGTGGACCATCGTAGGGGAACTTAATTAGAGAAAGATACTCAAAAGAGGGATGATGTACAGGATTTTGAACGATTGTGGCAGGCTTCCCAACGCGGCCTGTACCTAGGATGTAAAAGCTCAGATACTCTGTTAGCATTTGTTATCAGGATATTGCATCTGGAGGTCAAAAGTGGGTGTAGCAATAAGTCATTCGACAAGGTCCAGCAAATTTTTAAGGACTTCTTACCCAAAGGTCACGTGGTGCCGGCCTCAGTTTACGAGGCAAAGAAATTATTACGTGACTTGGGCATGGGATACAAGAATATAGATGCCTGCAAACACGATTATGTGTTGTATTGGAAGGAAAATGCTCAATTGGATAAATGTCCAAAATGTCAAGAGCCTAGGTACAAGGTCAATGATGGCAAGTGAAAGAAGATCCCTTATAAGGTGCTCCGTTAATTCCAATTGACACCGAGGTTGCGCAGATTGTATATGTCAAGGAAGACAGCCACAGATATGAGATGGCACAGTGAGAAGCACGTTGATGATGGAATAGCGAGGCATCCGGCTGACTCCGTGGAATGGAAAGAATTTGATAAGAAATATCTAGAGTTTGCCCGAGAGATGCGTAATGCGAGGTTGGGGTTAGCCACGGATGGATTCAACCCTTTCGGTAACATGAGCATCTCCTATAACATGTGGCCTGTCATACTTATGCCTTATAATTTGCCACCACGGATGTGCATGAAGGAGCCATTTTTTATGATGTCATTACATATTCCCAAACCAAGCTCACCAGGAAACAAGATCAATGTATATATGAGGCCCTTGGTTGATGAGTTAAAGGACTTATGGGATAATGGTGTATCTACTTTTAATGCCTCCACTAAATAGACCTTTCAGATGCATGCAGCTGTAATGTGGACTATAAATGACTTTCATGCGTATGGCAACTTGTCTGGGTGGAGCACAAAAGGTTATAACGCTTGCTTTTCGTGTAACGACAGTTCATTAGGGGTGAAGTTAAAAAATAAGATTAGGTATATTGGCCATCAAAAAGACTTGGAACTAAACCACTAATGGCGTAGAAGCAAGGCCTTCAACGGTCAGCCTGAGCACGAAAAGAATTCTTTGGATTTACCGGTGCAGAAGGTATTAAACCAGCTAAAAGAACTAGTGCCGGTCAAGTTTAACAACAATAAGAAAAGACCACGTGACTTTGGAGAACTAAATTGGACAAAGAAAAGCATCCTATTTGAATGGCCCTACCGGAGGTGTAAAAAACTTCAACACAACCTTGATCCTATGCACATTGAGAAAAACATTTGTGTACCTTTGGTTAGAATAATTTTGGGCATAAAGGGCAAAAACAAGGACACGGAGAAAGTGCGTAAGGATTTGAAAAATATGGGCATTAGGCCAAAGTTGCATTTAGTGGAAAGAGGCGATGGATCCAGCTTGAAGCCGCATGCCTCTTACACTTTGGAAGCAAAACAGAGAGATGAGTTTTATGAATTCTTAAAGTCGATCAAATACCTAGACGGCTATGCGGCGAACTTCTCGAGGTGTGTAACCTTAAAAAATGTAAATTATCTGGTTTTAAAGAGCCATGATTGCCACATCCTTATCCAATGCATCATTCCTATTGCTATGCATGGCTTTCTGAATAAAGATATTTGTACAATATTGTTTGAGTTAGGCTCTTTTTTTCAAGACCTTTGTTCGAAAACACAGAGATATGATGATTTGAAAAAATTGGAGGAGTAGATAGTTTTAATATTGTGCAAGCTGGAGAGAATTTTTCCTCTTGCTTTCTTTGATGTTATGGTTCATCTGTCGGTTCACTTACTGCGCGAGGCCATGCATGGTGGACCGGTGCAATATCGGTGGATGTACCCGATAAAAAGGTAATAGTCAATGACCATTAATTAATTAATTATTTATTAGTGCAATTGCCTTGCACTGAAAATCGTAATTGTTATCATTAGTTGTTTAAATGTTTCTAAAGACCCTAAAAGGGTATGTTCGCAACCGATCTCGGTCAGAAGGTTCGATCGCCGAGGCTTATATTGTCAAAGAGTGTCTTACTTGTTGTTCAATGTATTTAAGGCAGATTGATTGAGTTGAACGTTATGATGATGGTGGCGAACATGGCCCAGGGATGTCAGTATTCACACAAGCTGTCCGTCCAATCAGACTGATGGCAAGGGCACATGATCCTTCGCAGGTAGAGCATGACATGGCTCATTGGTTTCTGATGAATAATACCCCTGAGGTGGAGCCGTATCTATAGTATGTGCTTCAATCTAACCATATTTATGCATTACTTGTTAACTCTTTGATTTATTCTCTACTTTTAATTATTCACTAAAAGCTGCCTTGAGTAGGGTACACAAGAATTTAGTACAAAATCATCACAGTGGAGAAATCGAGGTGTACAGGGAAAAGAATTTGCCAAATGGTTTAAAAAACATGTAAGATGTAACGCCCCACCCTACACACATGCATGATATAAAACATTATCATTTTAATTGCTATACATTATTGGATTACACTTCAAATGACATTAGCGTAATACATTTGTCTTTATCTGCTTATGTAGATGAACCAATTGCGAACTAGTGGGTCACCTGAAGCTACTGATGAGATTTGGTCATTAGCAAATGGCCCTAAATCACTAGTAAATCTATATCAAGGGTGTGATTGCAATGGTGTCCGATATCACACTAAAGACCATGAGAATTGCCATAGAAGTCAAAGTAGTGGCTTGGTTATGAACGGGGAATACGAAGGAGAGAAACATGACCACTATGGATACATCCCCAAAATCTGGGAGTTGTCCTATTTACACCGGGGTATAGTGGTTTTATTTGAATGTGAATGATACAACACTAGCACCAAGCACAAGATAAACATCGAAGAACATGTTACAAGCATTGATATCACGAGTCGTTGGTGTAAGGATGATCCATTTGTCCTACCAGTTAGCTGACACAAGTCTTCTATGTCAATGACACCATTAAAGGGAAAAATTGGAGGGTTGTAGAATGGGTCAAGCCTTGGGGAGTATGGGATATACCTGCTAAGCAGGATGATGATGACGATGATAATGCACCTAATGATGTATTTCAGTAGGACCAAATGACATTTATTGTCCCAGTCGTCATCGATGGTACTAGTATCCAATACTCTAAGGATGATATAGATCTTAAGATCGTTCTCACTGATGAGTCAGAAGACGAGGAAGGCCAAGACAAGGATAAAACACTGGCAGAGTACAAAGATGAAGAAGACAATGATGTACTTAGTCAATCTGACTCTGATATGGAATATGACAAGTAGTGTTTGTTTCAGGTTTTGCACATGTAACAATTAAGTAAATTAATAAAGATCTTACCTTACAGAATGACATTGTTTTCAATTTCATTTTCTTTTGTGATTTGTTCATATATGGATAAAACATTTCTATATTTTATGTTTTATGCTTATTTATATATATCATAGCTGTAAACGATGGCAAACGGACGGAAAAAATGGGTCAAACTAGGAGAGTTGTCCCGTCACATGCAAGCATTCAATCATTTATTAAAGATAAAAAAGACAATTAAGCAGAATGCAGATAAACTTGCATCTCTAGGGCTCCCGTCGACTGCACGTGCTATATTTGGTTCAGCTAAAGGGACAAACGAGAATAGAAAGAAAAAGGTTAATGGGAATGATAACGACGAAAACTATAGACCCCCATAAGATGATGAAACATCTTTGTCTAAATCGGATGAGGTAATTTTTCTATGAATGTCTATGATATGCGCTTTAAAATATTAGTTTTTGATAGTGACACTCATGCTAAAATGATTTTCATTTCCATTGAATGTAAATTGTTGACATTCACTGTACTAATATTATTGGTTTTTGCTAATAATTATATATTTTCCTTGTCACTTTGTTCTAAGCTAGATTGCAGATATGCCTCGAGAGAAGAGGGTTAGGCGTGCTCAGAGTATCGTAACTGCACTTGGGTTACACTACAAAAAAAGACACATATAGCGGCAGTTTTTTTCTGCCGCTAAAAGATAAAATCTGCCACTAAAACTTTATTGTCTGTCACTAATACCCTCTATCGCTATTTCTCACCACCTTTTTGTGGTGGACAAGTGTCTGCTGCTAAAAATAAGGAAATAGCAGCAGTTAAACAACTGCCCCTGTTAATATTAACATGTGCCACTAAAAAGTTTTGTTTTTTATTGGATAGTGTTTTTTTAAGCAGTTTTAGTGGCATTTTTTTTTTGCCGCTAAAATGGTTTTTACAAAAAAAATGGATTTGGATGGGTACAAATGAAGGTACGTGATCACTAACAAATGGATCCCTATATATGGAGAGACCCTCATGTGGCCCCCACTAGGAGGTCGATAATGAATTGGAGCCAAGAGGAAGTGAGAGGAACCTGAATACATGAGAGAAAGCAAGAGTTTTATTAATGCGGGGCCATTATTTAATGGTTTAAAGAAATTAGAGTTGTTAATCTGATGATGGACATTTGTGCAAGCAATTTGACTAGCGATCCAAGCCAAAACATGAGATCCAAAATCAATCTGGACCCTATCGGAAAATCTTGTACACGAGCCTTGGCTTTTTTGTTTTTTAAAATGAAATGATACAAATTTCAAATACCTCCTAGTGTAGAAAAAATAATTCAATACTATACTATTCAATAGGCAACCACTAGTTAAAATTCTAACCATATGCCTTTATAGCAGCAAACATTATTGCCTGCTGCTGTATATATCAATTTTTCACTACTATAACAACATACAATACTGTCTGCTGCTATATACACTAAATATTAACACCAAGCAATGAGTAAAACGAAACTTTAGCGGCAAACATTTTTTTATGCTGCTGTAGAGATGTAAATTTTTAACTTGCAGTGGCAAATAGCAGAGTGTGCTGCTGATGAAGACATTTAGCGGCGGAATCTGAAAATTGCCGCTATAAAAGTGTCGCTAATTGTCATTTTTCTTGTAGTGTTAGCTCGTGCAGAGAGCACACCCGATGCTGTGACACAGCCTTTGCCAATACAGCCTTTGACCACATAGCCCTCACCGATGCAGCCGTCTACCACACAGCTATCGCTGACCCAGCCTCCTACCACACAGCCATCACCGACCCAACCTCCGCGGTCCCTGCCTCCACCAAGTCCTCATACAGTTGGTAGCAATGTCGATGAGAAAATTATAACCTTTTAAAATCTTGAAATGGGTCAATTTAATGATTTGTTTTTACTAACTCATTTAGCACTGTCATCTTAACAGCATCAGCCCCAGTCTCGGAGGTTCGGAGCCATGTAAGGGGCATTACACTAGGGAAGAAGGCGGCAAAACTGAGGAGAGAGTTGGGTCATAACATCCCAGTTCCGATCTCCAACTCGAGCCATAAGCCAAAGGGGGAACATGCACCATCACTGGTTAACCATCTTGGGTTAGCCATTAGAGAGATGGCCCCAATTCGACCCCATGGCTAGAAGAAGCTTGATAGTGGGATCAAGTTTGCAGTCATTGGTTTAGTTCAAGTAAACTATAACGAGAATTGGCAACTAAACTAATCATAGTTGTGCTCGTTATTACAAGATATGGATTATATTTTGTTATTACTAATCATTATATGACTCTCTCGTAATAGCAGCAAATATTTGATATCGGCAACTACAAGGACAATATGCAGCTCAAGGCAGAGATTGACTGCCAGTGCGGGATTTTGTATAGGAGTTGAAAATATGAGCTGCATAGCCACTATCTCGAAATGTTGGAGCAGAGAGTTCCTCGACCCCAGGACCACCCGGCAAATAGCTGTGATCTAGCTGACTGGCAATTGATGATCTCACAGTGTTGGGAATCACCACAATGGAGGGTGACATTTGAATGTTATCTACAACAATTAATTATATTCCAACGAAATTTTATTAATTATGATTTGTTGAAAAAAGCTATTATGTTATTGCTCTTCTATGTAAGCGAAGTCGAAGAAGGCTCAAAAGAGTCGAGCCAAGCTGCCATACATTATACTAGTGGCTCCAGGTCATTTGCATTGAGAATGTCTCTGATGGTACTAATTATATTCATATAAAGAAACTTGATTAAGTTTATTAATTTATCAATACATAGGTTCATATCTAATACAAAATAATTTTAAATAACAGATGGCACAGAATGTCGGTTAGGCGTAGCCTATTACTCAGTTCTTCCACGACACCCACTATAAGCAAAAGAGTAATGAATAGGTAAATGACGTGGCTCGGCAGAGACATGTATGTTTGCTCTTCAATTCAATTTTGATAAATAATGCCACAAAAGCATTCTAAATCCCTTATTGATTTACATGGCAGGAGGCCTTGGTGCAGCGGACTAAGGAGTAATCACAGCCCTCTATCACAGCTCCCATGACTGAGGAACAAATTACTGTTGATGTGCCTAGGAAAAGGTCGGGTTACTTGAATGGGTATGGTATATACACGAGGACCTCTTCATCTTCCATACAGTCTCGAGCACCGCATCCTGAGGTGATCACCCTGCATGAGCATCTAACTGAGCAGGCTAGGAGGTAGGCTGAGCAAAACAAGTTGTAGGCTGAGCAAGACAGGAGGACAGTTGCACTCGAAACCCTCGTTCAACAGCTGGCAACTGCGGCAAGGATAAATCCGACGGTCTGCTTTAACATCTCTAGGGGGACCAGTTCTGCTGGTGATGGCACAACAGTTGGAGAGCATGATGCGAACCCTTGGTTAGTATATTATTCTCTTAAAATTTTAACATAATAACTTGTTGAAATTTATAATCCTACGATTTCCAAGACTTAGGCTTGAACACTGCCCATCGGGGGGTCAAAAATGGGAAACGGCTCTGGAAAAATGGAAAACTAGCACGAGCTCTTTGCTCGAGGGTAGAGTAACTTGTAGGAACTGACGGTCCGTAAATCGGACTCCCGGTTAGAAAATTAGTAGCAAAAACCTTAGATTTTTCAAGACTTAGTCTCGAAAACCACCCACCGGGGGGTCAAAAATGGGAAACGGCCTTGGAAAAATAAAAAACCGATATGAGCACTTCACTCGAGGGTAGAATAACTTATAGGAACTGATGGTTCGTAAATCGGACTCCCGGTTAGAGAATTAAAAGCAAAACCTCCGATTTTCCAAGACTTAGGCTCAAAAACTGCCCATCAGAGGGTCAACAATAAGAAACGACCCCGGAAAAATAGAAAACTGGCACAAGCTCTTTGCTCAAGGGTAGAGTAACTCATGGGAATTGACGGTCCACAAATCGGACTCTCGGTTAGAGAATTAGAAGCAAAAACCTCCAATTTTCCAAGACTTAGGCTACAAAACTGCCCACTAGGGGGCCAAAAATGGGAAACAGCCCTGGAAAAATAAAAAATTGACATGAGCACTTCGCTCGAGCGTAATGTAACTTATAGGAACTAACAGCCCGTAAATTGGACTCCTGGTTAGAGAATTAGAAGCAAAAACCTCCGATATTCCAAGACTTAGGCTCGAAAACCGCCCACCGGGGGATAAAAAATGGGAAACGGCCTTGGAAAAATAAAAAACTGGTACAAACTCTTTGTCGAGGGTAGAGTAACTTATAGGAACTGACAGTCCACAAATCGGACTCCCGGTTAGAAAATTAGAAGCAAAAACCTCCGATTTCCAAGACTTAGGCTTGAAAACCGCCCACTGGGGGCTCAAAAATGGGAAATGGCCCCAGAAAACTTGAAAACCACAATGAGCTCTTCACTCAAAGGTAGAGTAACTTACAGGAGCTGACAGTTTGCAAATCGGACTCCCGGTTACAGAATTGGAAGTAAAAACTTCTGATTTCCAGAACTTAGGCTCGAAAACTGCCCACGGGGGGTCAAAAATAGGAAATGGCCCCGAAAAAATGGAAAGCGGAGATGAGCTCTTCGCTCAAGGGTAGAGTAACTTGTAGGAATTGACGGTCCATAAATCAGACTCCCGGTTAGAGAATTAGAAGTAAAAACCTCTGATTTTTCAAGACTTAGGCTCGAAAACTACCCACCGAGCTCTCAAAAATGGGAAATAGCCCTGGAAAAATAAAAAAAATAGACACGAGCACTATGCTCGAGGGTAGAGTAACTTATAAGAACTGACGGTCCACAAATTGGACTTTCGGTTACAGAATTGGAAGCAAAAACCTTCGATTTCAAAACATAAGCTCAAAAACCGCACACGGGGGGGAGGGGTCAAAATTGGAAAATGCCGTCGGGAAAGTGGAAAACTGGCACGAGCTCTTCACTAGAGGGTAAAGTAACTTGTAGGAACTAACGGTCCACAAATCGAACTCCTGGTTAGAGAATTAGAAGCAAAAACCTCCGATTTTCCAAGACTTAGGCTCGAAAACCGCCCACCCGGCTCTCAAAAATGGGAAACGGCCTCGGAAAAATCAAAAACCAATATGAGCACTTCGCTCGAGGGTAGCGTAACTTGTAGGAACTGGCGGTCCATGTCACAACCCGAGCCCAGAAATCGGGGTTAGCGAAAAGCCAAACCAGTGACACACGTACTCCCATGCACGTGCATCCAAACCCAGTCCAGATGCACACACACAAGGGATCTAACATGTGCGAAACAAGCGAACACGGAAGCTGTAGATATCATAGCAAGCAACAAAGAAATAGCAGAAGTCGAAAAATGCGGAACGGAAAAGACAAAGATAGATACAAAACTATGAACCTAGATACAAGACTGAGTACACACCAAAATAGCGATATACAAAATGCTACAAAGTATTAAAGTCTCAAGTGCCAAATACAAAATCTCCAATCAAAACCCAAAACAGATAGCCACTGAAGATGAAATGCATGTACGCACTCGGCAGAAGTGATCAGGCCCACTATGCCAAATCGGAGGGTGTCTCTAAGCTCTGCCCTGTAGCCTCCTCGACCGCCGGGGAGCTGGGCAAGGGAGCTGTGCCTGCAACACCATAGACAACACCAATGAATACAACGATCCAGCAAATATAAGTAACAGGGACGAAACACTCATAGTATCAAATTGAATAATGACAGAATATTAATTACAGAGTTTCATCTTAGTATGCTAAGCAAATCGTGCATAGAAGTAAAGCATGATAAGTGAATCAAAGCATAGAAATACTGAACTAGGTGGCTACTACATTAACTATATTCTCTCCCATAGAGAGCAGAGCAGAGCAGACAGATGAGAACACCACTGACCTGGCCAAGAGTACAAGTGGGTCTCGGTTTCCTGGGTTCCGGGGTCCCAAGACAAAGCGACACTGCAGTGATACAAAGATACAGAGATCCAAGCCAGATGTAACCCCGTCGGGCATCCTAGGGATGAGGCTGAGTAGAGCCAGACTAATACCAATCAAATCAAATCCAAAAGAAGGGAGATTATCCGCTTTGGACTCACCGATGACAAGGACCGGATCTTATCCTTACGTATTAATCTCTGGGCAGAGCCACTTGGGAATACCCAGTGAATTAGAGATATACAAAGCCAGAGATATACAGAGCATAGCATAAATTAAGTCAAAGTAGAGCATAGATCAAAGCATAGTGCAGATCAAAGAATAAAACAGATATACAGGACGAAAGCAAAACGACCTCGTAATGCATAAACATAGATTAACAGAACAGAGGGCAAAACTGTAAGCAATATGCAATGCATCTCAGATTAATACGGAATCAAGGTTAATTACAAGCCAACACTAATCTAGTTGTCCACTGTCACTAACCGTGCATGATGATGTAGTTTTAAGTTATTCGATGCACCGTTGCCATCCAAGTGTTGCAATGTAATCCTCACGTGCACCGAAGTCCCTTAAACCAACACCCATGGGGAGATGCTTAACAGTAACTCAACGCTCACATGAATAGGTCACAGCCTAACAGACTATTCATGTGATCCAAAGAATCCATTGGGCCGATTTACATGAGCGGTTAACCTGTATTTTAGCCCTACAAGGTCACACCATTAACCTAAGTTTAATTGCAGGAATTTCCAATCTTACAGTTTAGCCATGGGTGACCTACGGCTTAGCCGTATACATCTTACGGCCTAGCCGTAACATGCACTACGGCTTAACCATGGTTCCTTTCAAAACACGGCTAATCCTGTCATCTTCCACCTCTGATCTGATACATTTCACGGCTGAGCTACGGTGGAGTCCACGGCTTAGCCGTAGACCAATCCACGGCTTAGCCGTAACTTCACCGTAAGAGTACTGAAATCAGAAAGTTTCGACTGATCAGGACGATAATTCACGGCTGGGTCACGGCTAGCTTACGGCTCAGCCGTAGAACAATTTACGGTTCAGCCGTAGCCTAGCCATATAACAAAATACAAAAATTCAAGTCTCTAGAATCTGAGCCGTACAAAGTTACGGCTTAACCGTACAATACAGAACACGAAAATGAAGTGAGTACAGAAACTGAAATTTGGTACAGAAACTTAGCAAAACAAGCTCAATAGACCCTAACACCTTAGAATTTGGCTATAAAACATCCTATGCATGGAAGAAGATGAAATCAAAGCAATCAAACAAAATACCCATATGTGTTATACAATCCTGTACTTATACTTGCCTCAAAACTCTGTCAATCACTGAAGCCAAGCTCAAATCCAACTACAACCCAAGCAAAACAAATTCAAACACAATCCATGAGCATGCACAGAAAGAGAGATGGGAGATCCAATTGGAGATGAAGAAGTGAAGAACCCACTTACCTCAAAGCATAGACAGAGATGAAAGAGAGAACCCAAATTGAAATGGATGGAAAATCCCAACACCACACAGAAGAGGAAAAGAACAGAGGAGGAGAGAATGGACGTGGAGCTCTCCCTGGAGTTTTCTTGCATGCAACCGATCAATGAAATGAGCAAGGAGAAGACACCTGGGCTCATGACTCAATATATAGTTTTGGAGTTTATAACAAAATCCAATGAATTTCGGCTATTTACGAGGGTCCAACTTCTCCAATTGACTCCGAATGGGTCTGAGGCAGTTATGGAAAATAACGAGCTCAACAAAATACACGTGCTGACACTAAGATGATGCAAATATGATGCACTCAAAGCAAAAGCAAAATTACGAAAAAGGGCTTAGAACTACCTATCGCAGGTCAAAGGTTACTCAACTGCCTATCCAAAACCCGAAACCAAGTCCAAAAGGATAAAACAATAGAAAAGCACACTAATGAGCCACTAATCCGGCTCAAAGGGGATCAGAGTGTTACAGTCCATAAATCGGACTCCCGGTTAAAAAATTAGAAGCAAAAACTTCTGATTTTCCAAGACTTAAGCTCGAAAACCAACGACCAGGGGGTCAAAACCGAGAAACGGCCCTGGAAAAATAAAAAACTAACACGAGCACTTCGCTCGAGGGTAGAGTAACTTATAGGAACTGACGGTCCATAAATTAAACTCCTGGTTAGAGAATTAGAAGCAAAAACCTTCGATTTTTCAAGACTTAGGCTTAAAAACAGCCCACCGGGGGGTCAAAAATGGGAAACGACCCTGGAAAAATAAAAAACCTGTACGATCACTTTGTTTGAGGGTAGAGTAACTTGTAGGCATGGATAAAAAAATTGGCCAATACATACCGATATCGGCCGGTAACGATACGATAAATACGTGTGTCTCGATCACAGTGTCGGTCTCGAAATATATCGCCAAAATATCGTGATATATTTGATGATATTTTAAAATATCGACAGAAACGCTATATCAACCGATATTTGGAGCTTTTTATATAATATTGGCCAATATTTTCAAAATATCAACCGATATTATATAAAAATCGATATTTTCAAAATATCAGCCGATATGATATAAAAACCCTAAATTTTCCCCTCTTTCTCCCTCTCTACTCATCCTCTCTTATCCAAAGACAGCCAACTTGCTGCTCCTCCTCCATTAACTTCCAAAAGCATCACAAAATCAATTTTTTGGGTGGATTTGGTTTATAAAAGTAAAGAAAATACATTTACAAGGTAAGTATATTATATTTCTTTTATTTTTTTTAAATATTTGTTTAGTAAGAGCTTAGAAGTGATCCATGATGATGATTCCACTTATTTTTATGTTATGGATTTACATCTTGTGATTTATGAGTGTGGATCTATTATTTGGTTTTTTAAAATTTTAAGATTTTAACTTTTGTTAAGATTTAGAGTCTTTTAATGTTAAGTATTTTTTTTAATTTTATTAGTATGCAAAAACATAATTTTATGAAGCAGGTTTGATAGATTTAATAGTAGAAGACATAGATCTACAAGATGTGGACATTTTATGTTTATTTATTTTCTGATTTTTAAATATTTTAATATTAAAATAAGATTTTTTAAGGATTTAATAACAATTTTGTTATTTTATTGTATACTTCATGTATGATATGAATATGATAAGTTTTCATTTTTTTTCAAAATATTATGTAAATAGTTTTATATTTTCAAATTTTATTTTCTTGTATGAAATAATAATTTAATATTTAAAACGAAAAATTTGAGGATTTCACTACAATTTTTTTAAATAAGCATAATCTTTGTAAACTTCATATACGATTACTTTTTTTATTGTTCTTTAATGTTATTAGTTTTATATTTTTTTAATTTATTTTTTAAATTTTATATTAATTTTATATTAAACTATTATATATTTAGATTTTCACTATAAATATGATTTCCTAATTTTATATAATCATTGTATACTTTACATATGCTAATTTTTTTTTATGGTTGTCTCATCATTTATGTGAATATGTAACATGTCAATATTTTTTATATTTCTGAATTTATTTTTGGATTGTTAAAACATGGAATTAGAAAAATTAAATAATTAATGTATCATTTAAAATGTGCCTTTTGAGATTCCAAATGCTTTTATATGAATGTATTAATTTCTTTGTTTATATTATATTTTGGATCTTAGTTCAAATGTTATAAATTGTGCCAATCTGCTCTTTTGTTTTGAAGAAGCTAGATTAAACTGGTCCGTAACATTGATTCAGCATGGAATCATTATGAAGAAGTTTGAAGTAAACATAAGATTAAATATAATTATTGCCAAAAAATCATAAATAGAGGGATAACTAGATTGAAGCAACACTTGGCTCATAGGCAAGGCCAAGTGACAAAGTGTCCTCATGTGCCACCTAATATGAAAAAAGAAATGCAAGAGTTGTTGGATATAGAAAAACAGAAAAAGGTTGTCAGAGAGAAAAGAAGAGAGGAGGAATTTGAAGCATATAGGAAAGAAGTTTTTGGGTCTAAGGAGGGAGATATTATTTCCTCCGACGATGATGAGGATCCAGATTTAAGGAGGGCTAGAAAAGAAAGTTTGACGTCACTTCAAGAGGAAGAGAAAAAAAGAAGAATGCAATATGAGGCAGCTATGAGAGGTGGCCAATTTGATGAAGGTGGCTCATCTGAATCTAGGGGAGGGGGTTTGCATCGAGCATTTAGTCAAAGACAACCCTGCCCAGTAGATATTGAGGACGATGATGAACCTCCTACACAAGCACCTCGTAGGCCAGGTGTAGTGGGTCCAACGGACCCATTTGCATATAGAAAATCAACAGCCAAGCAACCCAGCATTGTAAAAGCACTGAAGGGAAAATTTAATAAAGCAAGAGATAATTTGATAAGAGTAACTAGAAAGTTCTTTTTGGATGCAACCACTCCACCACAAAAGGCAAACTCTCCTTGTTTTACCACTATGTTAGATGCAACAGCGGAACATGGTCCCGGTATAAAGGCACCCACCCCATATGAGATTGGTCATCTCTGTGTTAAAAAAGAATATGAGGAGTTACAGCTCTGGGTGGAGACTTTTAGGAGGATTTGGAGAGAAAGGGGCTGCACATTAATGTGTGATGGGTGAACGGCCCTCACAAAAAGTCATCTCTTGAATTTTCTAGTTTATTGCCCTTTGGGAACAGTTTTTATCAAATCAGTTGATGCAACTAATTCAATTCAAGATGCTAGATACATCAATAAGTTGTTTGATAAAGTGATTAATGATATTGGGGCAGATTGTATAGTTCAAGTTGTCACCGATAATGCTGCAAACATGAAGAAAGCAAGATTGATGCTTATGCAGCAAAGGGCAAATATTTTTTTGTCACCATGTGCAGCACATTGCATAGACTTAATGCTTGAAGAAATTTTCAAAGGTAAAGTCGTGAAACAAGTGATTGAAAAGACGAAGAAAATCACTAATTTTTTCTACTAATCTTATAGACTTGTTTCAATGATGAAAAAATTTACAAACAATCATGAACTGCTACGGCTTGGCATTACTCGATTTGCCTTCCACTTTATAGCCATCGAGAGTATTTACAAGTATAGAGAGGGCTTTTCCAACTGATCAAATCAGATGAATGGATGAGTTCTAAGTGGGGAAAGCGGTAACTCCCCTATCAAAAGAAGAATGCAAGACCATTAAGTCCAATAAAATTTGGCCTTATGTTAAAAATTGCTTAAATGTTCTTGAGCCTCTAATAAAAGTTCTTCGATTGGTTGATGGTGATGATAAGCCAACTATGGCCTTCTTACATGAGGCCATGGAGAGAGCAAAGATGTCTATTAGAGCAAATTGTAGATATTATACTAAACATTGGAAAATCATCGACAGCCGTTGGGAGCGTCAATTGCATCATGACTTACATACAACTTGTAAGTGGAGACTGATTTCTTAATGACTTTCATTATTGTATTAGATTCTTTTTAATAATTATTCACTTAAATTTTTGCAGTTAATAGGTTACTTTCTCAATCCACAATTTTAATATGAATCTTTGGATCGAAATATAACCGATGAAATTCGAGTGGGGATGAAAAATGTAATTGAAAGACTAGCAAATGACGTCGATGAGGCTATTAAGGCAACAAACCAAGTAAGTAAATTAAAAAGTAGAAGTCTTATATAATGTATTTTGTCTTCTTCAACTTAATATATATCATTATTCATTCATAACAGTTGATAATTCTTTTTCTTCTTTAATGCCATTAGATTGATGTATATAATGAAGGTATGAGAAGTTTTGGCACTACCATTGCTCGAAGAGCTGTCACGCAAACATATCCTGGTAAGGATTGTAAAATATAAATAGTAAATTATATTTGCATTATTCTAAAACTCAAAAATTGAATGTTTAATCTTATTTTCTTTTATTTTCAGCTGAATGGTGGTTGAACTATAGAAAGAGCGTTCCAGCATTAAGGACTATTGCAATTAAAGCTCTTAGTCAAACTACATCTTCTTTAAACTATGAAAGAAATTGGAGCACCTTTGCTTTTGTCCATACAAAAGTAAGAAATAAAATCATGATCGATGATTTGAACAAACTGGTCTACATTCACTATAACCTCAAGCTCCGTAGTCGAAATTGAAGAAGAAGAGCATTTGAGGATCAACAAGATTACTTCTGCCCAATTAATTTAGACTATATATTTTCAGCAGAAGATGATTTATTGGGTGAGTGGCTAGAGGAGGCAGAAGAGCCATTATTAGATTGAAATCCAGAGCTAGCATAAATGGTTGAGGATTTGACTGTGAAGAAGTTTGAGCCAATGAAAGCCTCTAAAAGATTACAAGAGATTAATTTGACACAACAAGAGAGGGGTACTACAGTTGATCCTACAGAAGCAAGAGGAAAGGAGGTGGGTGAGGAGAGTAAGTCAAGTATCTCTACATCTTCCTCATCAGCAAGAATTCCTCCTGATTCTCCTGGGATTGGTGGTCACTATGGAGATAATGAGCCACCAATGTATGAGACAGTTGAGCATTTTCCTGGTGCTACAGACTTAGATCCCTATCATGGTTATATAAAATATGTCTCACAAACTGAGCCAGAAATTGGTAGTAGCATTGGTCAAGGAGGGGGGAAAGCACTTCTGCGGGCAATGTTGGACAATAGCAGGCAAGGTATGGTCCGTATGGATACAACCTTCATTGGTCAACTCAATTGCCTCTAGTTTCACCATTACAATCGTGGTATGAGCAAGGACAAGGAATGATCCAACGTGAACCCCAACAAGCTGTCACGACCCGAGCGCAGGCGATCGAGGGTTAGTAAAAATCTAACCAGTGACACACATACTCACATGCATATGCACTTAGACCCAGTCTAGATGCACACGCACAAGGGAAGATCACACGTGCAAACATGTACTCGGAAGCTATAGGTATCAAACCGAAACACGAAACATACAGGAAAATCAAATGAATGCCATCCAACTGGTTACACAAAGAGCAGGATTATACAACAGATGCAACTCATGAGTATACACATCAAGAATAACACGGGGAAGCAGACTATATGCATATATCCATCTAGCGCACTCCAATAGAGTAAGTACAAACACTCCACAACCCTGAAGAGACCGCTGAAGTCTCCCTAGCAAACTGAATGACCGACAAGAACTTGGTCAGGGTACCTGAGCCTGCAACACCAAGGACAATCTGTGAATACAACGATTCAGCGAAGTATAAGTAGTAACAAGTTAACATGTATGGTCTCTAATAGAATAAAAGACATGATTAATCATAACATTTCAATTTAATATTCTAGGCAGTCGTGCATTCAAATTAACATATGCTCTTTGAATCAATGTATATATAGCAGATACATACTAGGTGGCTACTACGTGCGCCATATGCTCCCAAAGTAGGGATCTTATATCCGTTCAGAGAACACCATGGGCCAGATGGGTCTCGGTTCCCTGGGGTCCGGATTCCCCAAGATGTTTCCTTACTGCAGCAAGGCCATGAAAACTACACCAAAGTCACCCCCTCGGGATCCTAAGGCTAAGGCTCAACAGTGCCGGACTATATGGAGTCCAACAAACATAAGAACATGCATAACTTCTCATAACGTGCATATCATACTGTGTGCATAGCATAACATGTATCTCTTATCAGAACGTAACATGCATGTCTTGTTAGGCAGATAGTAGATAAAACAAGAGCTTATACGAGCGATACTGATCATACAATTCGAATAAAACAGTAACTCAAACTTATGTGCGTTAAAAGGGTAGTATCGAACATGCAAGACCACTGTTCCACCTGGGATTAACCATGGACAGAGCCAGGAAATATCCAATTGTTGCCCCAGCATAGAACGCGTATAATAGAGCAAGAACCGAAGTCAATATGCGATGCAATCAAATTTCCTTGCGGGGATCACGGTCTTTTACTAGCCAATCCTATTATACTTATCTAGTGTTTCTAACCGTGCATGATGGTGTAGTTTTAAGGTGTCCGATGCACCGTTGTCTAGTGTTGCATTGTATCTAGGTGTGCACCAAAGTCCCTTAAACCAATACCCATGGGAAGGTACTTAACAACTGAATGACGTATATGAATGAATCACAGCCCTTGAGATCCTTCATATCATACATTCATACCATTTGGCAGGTCTAGGTGATCTACATTCTATCATGAAGGCCATATCAGTCTCTTCCTTACTCCTATCCAGTTTTAGACGTTGCTAAGGGGTGATACGGTTTAGCCGTGAGAGAGCATACGGCTTAGCCATAGGCATCTTTCGGCTTAGCCGTAATATGCACTGCGGCTCAACCGAAATTCCCTTTACTGTTCATCCGCAGTTACGGTTTACCCGTATTTTGTTCTACGACTTAGCCGTGTTCTGTTCTACGATTGGGCCACGGCTGAGCTACGGCTCAGCCGTAGGACAATATATGGCTTAGCCGTGTCCTGGTCGTAGAAAGAGCTGGGTTTTTCCCTCTCTGGACTTTAAGCCGTGGGTGAATTACGGCTTAACCGTAGAACACAGAAGCATTTTTTGAACTGGTTACAGAAACAATGAAACATATACAAACTGACTAAATCACATGTAATAGAGGGAAACGAACACGAGATGGGCTGTAAACTTCATTCATAAGCAAGAATACTTGACTTAATCATAATCAAACATATACCCACAAGGTTTAGCCAAGTTATGCTTATACTTGCCTTAAATGAGTCCTAACAAGCTCGGAGTTGTCCTTAGGCTCAATTCACACTACCAACGTGCTACTAATCGCCATGCATGCAACGAAAGAAGAAAAGAGGACCATGAGTACATAGAACAATCGATAAAGAGAACGAGATGAAGAAAGAAGAGAAGAAGCACTTCAAGAACTCAAGCTCACCTCAAATCACACGAGTAATGCTCACATATGGACATGCATAACTTCCTTCCCTAGCTAGCTCAACAAAAAGAAAGGAGGAACGAGAAGAAGAAGACTCAAGGGAGAGAGAGACAGAACAATGAGAGAAGAAGAAGGTCGGCGGAACTTATAAAGATAAACATAAAGCCAAATTTGCAAGAAAGTCCAAGCATTAAGACTATTCCAGTTTGAGTCATTGGCGGGTCTAACGAAAACAATTGACCTATTTAGCTAACGATGTAGTTACGAAAATCAACGAACAAAATAAAAGACACGCGTTAAAGCCAAGATGATGCATGAATGACGACATCTACCAAAATCTAATATTACGGAAAAGGGCTTATGTCTACCTAAACCGGGTCAAACTCAACCCAACTACCTATCCATAACCCGAAATCAAACAAAAACAAAAGCAAAACAGAATTAGTAACCAACTCATCAATAATTAGTCGCTAAACCAGATCAAATTAGGTCAGAGTGTTACACAAGCTATTTTTGTTCTTCATGAATTTTTTAATTTAAATTTGGGCCTGCAGTCAACTCAATCTACTGAACATAGCTCATCATATTATGAAGGGATCTTTGCTCCTCAGCAATAATATCACTATGGCAAAGGGTATGCGAATGCAATGGAAGAGTTTGGATCATATTATTATAACCCATACCAAAGAAGAAGAAATGATGATGACAATGATATCGAGCCTGGCGGACACTCCACTTGGAATTAAGGTGTGTATTCATTCTCTCCAATTGCTTTATGATTTATTTTACCGTTATTATGTCATATGCTATGTTAATATTCATGTTCTTAAATTTTACAACTTGTTTGATAATTGAGTGATGAATTGATGGTTGATGAATGATGAATGATGACTGATAAATAATGATAGGAGTATAGTTATGTACTAATACTATACAAGATACAAGTAAAAGTGTACAACCACTATATATAAATTATAAATAAGTTGTATTCTCTAAAATTTCACGCTAATAGATAGTTCATATTTCATAAGTCATAATTATGGTTTTTATTAAAGAAATCACAATTTTAGATAAGACAGCGATACAAGATATCATAACTTAAGGAGACCAATATTTTGATTTATATGTGTTACTAATGAAAAAAAAACATCGTTTTCCAGCATTTTCTAATATTTTGGATTTTCTGGATATTTTTTCAATTTTTTTATTAAAAAAATTCACACTGTGATAACCGTGACGAATCACGAACCGAGACCGATACCGATATCGATACCGTATCGGTTTTTTGAACCGACCGATACCACGATTTTCATCCATGCTTGTAGGAATTGACAACCTGCAAATCAGACTCTCGATTAGAGAATTAAAAGCAAAAACCTCCGATTTTCCAAGACTTAGGCTTGAAGACCGCCCACCGGGGGGTCAAAAATGGGAAACGGCCCCAGAAAAATTGAAAACTAGCACGAGCTCTTCACTTGAGGGTAGAGTAACTTATAGGAGCTGACGTTTCGCACATCGGACTCCCGGTTAGAGAATTAGAAGTAAAAACTTACGTTTTTCCAAGACTTAGGCTCGAAAATGGCCCACAGGGGGATAAAAAAGGTAAACGGCCCCGAAAAAATCAAAAACCGACGTGAGCACTTCGCTAGATGGTAGATTAACTTGTAAGAACTTACGGTTCACAAATTGGGTTCCCAGAGGGAGTTAGACCTAAAAACGTTAGATTCCGAACACTTAGTCCCAACCCTAGGCTGCCGGAGGTCCAAAATGGGGAACGGCCATCGAGCAGCATGGAAACCAGCACGAGTACCTTGCTTGAGGCAAAAGTAACTTGTATGAGTTGACGGCTCGTGAATCGAACTCCCAATTAACGAATTAAACGCAATAACCGCTTAATTCTCAATACTTAGGTTGGAAAACAAACCGTCGAATAACTTAGGAATATATTATATATACATGTTTATCTTACATTTCTAATTTAATTCATTGAAAAGGTTTTAATGTTATTTTAATCATTATAGATTGATGGACGATCTGGGTTCGGTTGCAGACTTGGAGGGCTATTTTATTTTCATTTTAGTCTATTTGTATTTGTATATTGGATATTTATGTAGGACTATATCATTTTAATATTTGTAAAATGAGATGAATGACTTCACGAAAAATGGTGATGGTTGTTTGTTTATTTAGCAATTCTTGTATGGATGGATTTCTTATGTTAAATACAGGTACATGAATAGGTTTATATTTGATACAGGTGTCTAAACAGGTTTATTGGAAGACTATAATGAAAAAACAATTATTATATTTTAAAAAAATATATGCTTTTGCATACGAAAAATGACATTTGCGACATTTTTTAGCTTCGGTAAATGCCCAATTTGAAATTTAAAAATTCAAAAATTTTTTACTGACGTGAAAAAAATCAACGATAAATGTGGAATTAAAATTGAAAATACATAAAATGAATTTTGCCGACGTTTTATTAGCATCGGTAAATGGCCATATTAAAATTTTAAAATACAAAAAATTTTACCGACGTTAAAAAATTGTCAATAAATGTGGAACTAAAATTGAAAACAGATAAATGAATTCTACCGATGTCATTTAGCTTAGGTAAATGTCCAATTTAAAATTTTAAAAATAAAAAATTTTTTACCAACGTTAAGAAACCATCAGTAAATGTGAAATTAAAATTGAAAATAGAGAAAATGAATTTTGCCGACATTTTTGTAGCATCGGTAAAAGTAAAATTAAAGTTAATTTTACCGATGATTTTTGGTGTTGGTAAATGTGAAATTTAAAATTTTAAAAATACAAAAAAAAATTTGCCGATGTTAATAAATCGTCGGTAAAAAGAAAATTAAAATTAAATGATTTTTACTGACGTTTTTTGGCATTAGTAAATGTAAAATTTTATATTTAAAAAATACAAAAAATTTTTGCCGACGTTAATAAATCATCAGTAAACATCAAATTAAAATTAAATGAATTTTAATGACCTTTTTTGGCTTCAGTAAATGTCCAATTTATCATCGGTAAATAATGTTTTCGCCTACGATTTTTTTTTTTGTCGGTAAAATATTTTGCTGACCTTCTTTTGTCGACATTCAAGCAATGAAAATATTTTCGTCGGTAAAGGTATATACCGACGTTTTCGTATCTTTTGGCGATGAAAAAATTTGTAGCTAAAAATGTGAATTCTTGTAGTGATGCACGTCACATTCACACTGGGTGGATTCAGTACACATACCATGAACAAATTTGGGGATAATAATCAAATGTGGTTTTTCACTGCTTCACAGCAAAAGCTGTATACATGCAAGAACTCTCTTGAAAACCAGGAACAATCATACAACGAACAATCATACAACATTACCCAGCTGGAGCAGTTCGTTCAGAGAGACTGGAGTGCTCCAAATATAATTGCACAGACAAAGGTTCACTGCTCATGGACTTGATTGGGGTTATCAGTGGAGGCTGTTGCCACTGTTTTGTGTCTGTTGGAATCCACAGTTGTGCTTCTTTGCTGCTACCCGCATGAAGAGAACAAAAATATGCTGTTATCTCCCACCTGCAGTCTGTAGGAGTGGTAGAGTTTAATTAGCATATCTCTAGATTTCTCTATCATGGTGGGTGGGCAGCTGAAACAAGAAAAGAAAGAAAACAAGCATCTCAATTACCGGGTGGAAGAGCTTTGGTGAGAGGCTCGGCCAATGAGAGTTTAACCAAGAAAAACCTCAGAGAAAACTCCAAGTCATTGCTTTCCACTTTCGATCCATATGAATGGTTCAGTGAGAGTCTAAATATGAATCTTTCAGCTGAAATATGCTCTTTGCTGTAGAAGATAACTGCTACCCTCTCAACCAGTCCCTATTTTAGATTAAGTACAGAAATCCTTCAGTGAAGTTTTCTGCTGCAGACTAGGATAAAATATATATATATATATATATCATATTTATGCATGATCAAACTGTTCATGTGCAACAAATTTTATGCACATGCAAATGGGACTTGCATAAATTTCATGCAAATAAACTGAGTTGCAGGTGCAAATAAGCAATTGCTGATAGAAATTTTTGTACTTACATATGTAGAGCAAACACTGGGGATATTTGTTTGTTTTGGACAGAAGCTAACTCAGTACAATAATAAATGACAGAAGGAAATAATCAAAGCATTAAGGAGAACAATAATATACGAACTATAAGGATCTGATGGCTACGAGCCTGTACAACACTACAGCTTCTTTGGTGCAACTAAATGCAATTTCAGCGGTAATCAATGCAATACAGGTTCCATGACTGCTGAGAGCTTGAGCTTTTTGGTGGTGTCGATGGAAAAAAAAAAACAAAAAAAAAATGAAAGAAGGGTGCAGGTCAACCATGTATTGGGTCGGTTGGATATGGCAGGGTGTGAGGATGATGGTTGTGTGTATCTGAAGTGGGTGAATGGGGGGTTTGATGGTTGTAAGAAAAGGTCGTGATGAAAGTGGGTGTGTCTGTTTGGGTGGGTGTATTTGATAGAGATGAAGATGATGGTGAAACAAGTTCAGGTGAACCCCATGTTCCTATTTTAAAATAGGCAAGTGAAATAAAGGTGGGTTCAATGACTGGGTTAGTAGTCAACTAGACAAGGGGTAGGTCGAGAGATGGGTTTGTGGTTGAGACTTGAGACAACAAAGAGTGTGCAGAAAGCGGGGGTGCAGGGGGGGTGTTAGTTGTTTAAGAACAGGAGTAAATGAGCACTCAATTTTGTGTGCTTCTCTCTTTCTCCAAACTAAGGTTTGAAATTTAGATTGAAAAAGAGTGGAGAAGAAAGTTGCTGGAAAATCATTTTTATCATATGGAAAACTAAATCCTGTTTTGAAATTCAGGGATTTTTTTTTTTTGTCTTGATTTGAAATGTAGGTAAAAATTAATCATTTTTTTAGTATGCTTTCTTCTAAAATGTATTTTTTATCTATTACATTTAATTTTAAATAAGCTAACTACATTGTCTATTACTTGTAATTTTTAGCGTAAGTCACAAAGGAATTTAAAGAGCCGGAGCAAATTGAAGACAACTCATACATCTGGCTTTCGATAATTTGTAGCCCAGTTCTCGCTCATACATGCAGAAGAGCAGCAGGCTTCTCCTTCTGAACTTGATTTATATCGGCATTAACACTATAGTACGAAGAAAAACTGATGGATCACAAATCATGCTGAGGAGACACATGTGAGTTGTTGAATATTCAACATCGTATATCATTGTTTATTTCAGCTTCCTAACATATATTACCTAACATGTATGAATGCATTGAGAATGCAACGAAGAATGGGGGCGGCACTGTCATAGTCTGAAATTAATTCTCCAATGGCTGAGCAAAAGTGATTGAGGATTTGCTAGGGAAAAGGGTTGCGAAGAGATAAGGGTACTGCTCGAGGGGCCCATCATCATCTTCCTACAATATTTCAATGGGGTCTGAGATGCTCAGCATACGGCAGCAGTTAGTCGAGTCATTGAGAGCACAAGAAGAGTTGCGGCGACAACATGAAGAGTCGCATAAGCAACTACAAAATCAAACAGCTATACAAGTTCAAATGCAGAGTCAGATTAAGATGCTGCTTTCTCGGGTTGGTCTGGATGGTTTGGGCTCCTCCAAAAACTAGAGATTTGTGGTTTTACAAATTGGCATGGGTCCTCCCTTTGATCAGCTCATTTTGTTATTGAGTGGCCATGTTTCATGATGTACTTTGGATGCTTGATGATGATAAGGATTTATTTAGGATTTAATTTACATTACTTTTTTGATAAAAGATGTTATTTTCTATGTGGTATAGACTTGTTTATGGTTAGTTTTAACTGGTTAATGACTCCTTGTTTTTTATTGTTGCATGATGAATGTGGAGTTGTTTTTAGTTTATCAACGTTTATGGTTGTGCAATGTTAAATTTAGATTTGTTGGATTTTTACAATTACTATATTTAATTAATAAGAAAACCTATTTGCCGACACACTATATGCGTCGCCAAAAGGGACGTAAAGGAGAAATCTTGACGCTTATATATGTTGGTATATTTATTACTGACACACTTTCTATGTCGTTGAAATGGAGGCTAACAGATTATAAAAAATTTTATTTTGAAATCCCGACTCATTAATGCATTGTTAAATTTGTTACCGATGCTAACACTTGCATCTGGAAATGTATAGCCGACACGTAAGACCGTCATTAAAAACTTTTACCAATGCTACCAGTGCATCGGGAAATGTATACCCGACGTGTAACTGCGTTGTTAAATACTTTTACAGATGCTACCATTTGTGTTAGAAAATGTATACTCGTCGCTTTAATGCGTTGGCAGTGATATGAGAATGACCTCTATTGTCAGTGCTTTGCCGATGTTGCTGGCATTGTCGATGTTATGACCGACGCACTATTGCATCGGTAGAAGACCTTATTATTCCCGACACGTAACATTATTGCGTCAGAAATTGATTTGCTTCATTGGGTAGCCAACGTGATGCCGCTGCATTACAGTGTGTCGGGAAAATTGTTACCAATGCAGTTTTACAAATTGCCGACGCGTTGGGTGCGTCGGCAAAACCCCATTTTCTTGTAGTGATGTCATTTACTAGTATGATCTAAAGTGTGCTATTTATATTCCTAGTGTATATTTACAAGTTGCTCCATCAAAAAAATGTATTGATAAAGAATTTTGTAGAATTTATTTTGTGCTGCTACTTTAGTGAATGTAGAAGATGATTAATGGGTGTATAGATATAGATATATATAGATATATATATATATATATTAGGATTCTTCCATGGCAGTTGATTTTTGGGATTGAGAAATCTAATACGTATTTATGATTGTGCAATCCAATAAGTATATATCTGATAACACACTTTAAGGATGTTGTCTAAGGATGTCATTCAAAGATGACCTTTTACCCTAATAAGGATCTCGTTTGGTGGAAGAGGGAAGCCCAAATGATGTCATTTAGTGGAGAAGAGAATGTCGTTGGGTAGAAGATTGTTCGGGAAGATTGTCCAGGAAAAAGATGGTCATTCCGATGAGGCCCTAACAACTTCAATGTTAAATGAGTGACGTGTAGTCACTTTAGGGCGTCGCCTAACATGTTGCTAAGGCCTACCAAGTGCTAGGGAGATTTAGAAGTAATACACGAAGAAAAGGGGCCAAAACAATGCCCCTAGAAGGTGGGTTGTCGAGTGTGCAATTTGCACCTTCGGCAATTCACCAAAATGTTCTATGGCTAGATCCATGGCTACCTATGAACAACTCAAGGCTTGTCGTAGTGCATTTTTCTGCACTCAGCAATTCACTGCAAAAACGTAGTTTCTCATGCTGATAGTTAGCGGTTCACTTTGGGATGGAGTTTTTTGAGCAGTTAGCCGACTTTTTTGAATGTTTCAAGTCCGAAAAGATTTCTAACATAATTAGGGGCAATTAAACTTAATCAAACTTATTAAACACACATGGAGCTAAGAATCATGGGTGATCTATCATAGGTGAAGTAAAAATCAAGAAGTAAGGAACATCATACATGCCATGTATCTTCAGATCAACATATGCCTTGACTTCCTTAGCTCAAATACAACTCAAGAATACTCCTAAACCAGTTGAGCACTTTAATTTCGAAAAACCCTCAATTCCTACAAATAACCCCAAAAATCACAATCAAGAGAAAGAAGAAGAGGGAGACCTTACATGGCTGCAAAATTTGAGAAGAAAGGACCCTAATGTAGTTGCTAACCTCCAAATTAAATTTCCTCACCTCTAACCAGTTGATCCAAGGACATTTAGGTCGAGCAAGGGCCCGTCATAGCCTAATTTGATGAAGAAAGAGATGGGGAAAAAGAGGGCAAGATGGAGAAGATTGTGGCGGTCGCAAAATGGCAACTCGAAAGCTTAAAATCCTTCAACCAGTTGTAGGGAGGCGAGGAGAAAAGGAGAAGGAGGGATATCTATCGCTAGAAGTCGAGTGAGATAAGATAAAGGGTCGGGCAGGAGCTTTGTAAAGATGATTCTTTTATTATAAAAATGATGAATATGTCCCCAGTTTGGCAACAACTTTGTTGACGAAACAAGTGACTTTTGACCGGTGCGCGTCAAAGAACAAAAGTTGCTGGAAATTGGATATACTTTCTAATGAACAAAAGATAATAATTTTTGGTGGTCATTTGTGAAAATTTAGCTTTTAGAAAAGTGACGACTACATCCCCAATTAGGGGGAATTGAGTGAAATGAAGGGATCCTGGGCATTAAATGGACACAAGTTGAACATGAAAATGGTTGGGCATGGTAATCTTTTGAACTCAAAAATAAAATTTTATAAAATTTCCAAAATACCCTTAATTTCCCAAAATATCGAACTAGGCCCTTGCAAATACTGAACTTGGTCCAAAACCTCTTTAAACTTTCCAAAAGTTCTATATCATTCTTCTCACACAGAGAACTGCTCGATTAACTATAAATACACATCATTTGCTTCTAAAAATAATTAATGCTAATCATGGTGATTAGGGATTGGGACATTACAAACATGGTTTCTCCTAAACTCTCTTCCATCTAATAGATTAGGCTATGTTGTGAGACTGAACATCAACATCCATTTAGAATATATACATAAAAAGATGAAAGAAAAGAATACATTGTCTTTCATTTAGATCAAATAGCTAAAGACATCTAATGCAGTTACAACTGGCCTTATAAACTTTGCTGCCTTCCCAATTTGATGAAGACACCTAAGGATTACCCTTGTTAAGAAAATTAGGTTCCCCTGGTGCTGCCAAATATTTAACTTAAAGTTATGTAATGGGCCGTCCAAACTAAAACTTTGATAGAAGCTTATTTTATGGCTTTAGATTGAAGTAAAATACCTTTTCTTTAAATAACCATATTCTAAAGCGCTACTGTATTTGGTGGGGTCATCTTCCCCACTTCCCTGATTTAGGCCTTAAAACTTTGGAAAGCAATATAGAGTTTTAACCGATCTGATTAAGCCTTTGATAAGTCTTTCTCAGGATTTGCCTCATTTGTTAGCCGGGGCTTTTTTAGGAGAGAGAATGCCGCTCTACCACTTTGAAAACTAACTTGTATAACAGCTGAAAAACATTTGGTGGTTTTCGCATACTGTACCTAATGAATAGCAAAGATAATCAATTCCATACATTCACACATACTAGCCCATCACTGATTAGCATTTGAGCTCATTATATACGACCTGACCTGCATTTTAAATTGAATTTGAATCTCATAAAAAAGAAGAAAAAAATGAACAGTTGATAGACTTAATGCTCCTCAAGTAGATCCCAGTCCGGAAGAATTGTACAAAAGTTAAGTTGTTAAAGCTGTCTAGAGTGGTGCTAGTGGGTCTGATGGAACAAATAACCTGGAGTAGTGCGCATGACTTTTAGCACGCTGATTCGAAACAATGATAAGAGAATCCTACCTACTAGTCTCTGAACAATGTGTGGGCCCACTTTTAGAATCGTAGACCGTTTGAAGATAAGTTTGTCCAAGGGCTGAGTTTGGTTGGCTTTAATGTTGTCCGAACTTCCGAATTTAGATATTGAGACCAGAAGAGTTTCTGCCATTGTAAGATTATATGCCTTGGATTAATGATGTGATGGATCATATGCTGGCTCTTATGATGGGCCAACTCTTGCTGTACTAAAAAATTGGGAGAACCCGTAAATGCAGGGAGGAGGTTCTGCTCAGAATTTCATTAGGTGAGCCGCTCATAGAATTTCACATCATGGTGACTTGGACAGTCTAGGTTTCGGACTTTTCAGAATGGAGAAGTTTAGGCTCCTAATCATGTAAAGGGATATTACATAGTTAGGTTATATAAGCCAACCTTAAGCTAACCCATTTTATTGGGAGCCAGATTTACCTTACTCATAATTGACCCATATATGATAAATGTTTGGTTATGCGAGTCAAATTCGAGTCACGTTGGTTGTTTAGGTCAAAATTTCCTTCCTTAAAATAATTATACGCATAATTTCCTTCCAGATCCTTTTATGACATTAATTGTTATTTTTGGATTCTTCTTTTTTTATATATATTTTAGAAATATCATGAGTTTCAAGAAAAAATGTGAAGTACTCATAAAACTTTGGTAGCTTGCGAGTTAGATTACTTTGATGAAATTTGGGTAGAGTAGATTATGTTTTGCCAACTGTTATAGTTTTATTTAAAAAGCAGATTTTTCTATCATCATGTTATTCATATTTTTAATAGTTTTTTCCAAGGTACAAATGAAAATGAAATTAGGATATTTGAGAATACTAAAAGAATGAGGTGAAACCTATATAATTCATTTTTATATAGAAAATTGGATAGTTTAAAACTTTTCAAATTTGTTGTTGTCATTGTTGTTTTGTTATTTTTCATATATCTAGGGCATTAATCTTATGAAAAGTGTTCTTAGACACCTACTGTGAGAACTTTTTATGGAATCCATTTGTGGTTCTCATATGGGGATGGGACAGCGAGAATGGAAAGATCTATGTAGGATCACCCCAAATATCAAGTTTGGTCTGAATCACGTGCCCCTAAAACCTTCATCCGTAGCCCACAAATCCAGTCCATTCGAATTGGGGTACAATCGAATTAATAGTTTAGTAAATTTGGATTTGACTAAAACTTAGGGCATGTGACCATTCGAGGTCCTTGGGTATTGAAAGATTTGAATTGGGTGATAGATAAGCCCCACCCAGACTTTCCACAAAAAATCATAGTGAGAACTAGTTCTTATGGGATTATTTTACACATATATATAGGAGCACTAAATAGTGCCCATGCATTTTTAAAAGTGAAAACACCCTTTTTTGCAATGAATAGGAGATTAAGAATATGGAAAAGCAATTAATGTTACTTTTAAAAAGGACAAAAAGTCTCCATATAACTTATTCCTCATTGGAGGATAGAAGAGGGCAAAAACGCCCCTTTTCAAATGAGACATTCCTAAGAATTTTTCAGATATATATATGTATTAATGTAGATCTTAATTTGAGAATTCATGCATTGGGCAAAAGTTTTCATTTTTTTGAGAATAATAAAGGGGTTGGATCACAAATTTGGGATCTACAAGAGCACAGAAAAACTAGAAAGCATGATTAAGTTATTCTTCTACTTTTTTTGCATATTTCTCAACATCCGTGAGGATCTAAGGTATTAAACTTCATGCATTGGATTGAGTTTATCATTTTTATGAGAATATAGAACAGCGTGGATCTTGACTTGGGGCCAGACATGAGTGTGAAAAATCAGAAAAGTAGGATTAGATTGTTTTTGTGTTTTTGATTTATTCCTTAAAACTCACAAGGATCAGATAAGGTACTTAGCATCTCAGGGTTTTATTAATTTTATGAAACTATTAATGTAAGACCTAAAACTTTAATTAAACATTTACATGTAGAGTTTTCAAATGATTCCTTTAAGCAAAATTCTTAGATTTGTTTTTTTCTTTTTTTTATCCGCAATTATTAGATTTGTTGACCTTGAGATTTAATATATATATATATATATGACGACCACGACGACAATGATGATTATAATGATCATAATAAGATGGCTGATCCACCACCAATGACCCTTAACAATTTATCATGAATCCTGGCATAGATATATAGTCCCATGGGTGATGGGTCCTATCAACAAGAGATCTAGTGGATAAGAAATGCTAGTCCTCTGCCTACTCTTAGCTTTCATGCAACTCAGTCAGCAACAGAATATCCATCATTTCAGGTGCCCATGCATGGGGATCAACCTCATTCTGTTGCTTGTTTAAATTTCGCATTACCGTACTTGCTGTCCAACCATTCCCCTTCTTCCTCAACTTTCTAAGAGAAAAATGGATGTCATTTTTGAAACATCGAAAGGAAGGCAAGTCTCAATCGAAGTGGGCTTTTTTGATACAGTACTGGAAATGAAGGAGAAGATCCAGAAATACGAAGGCTTTCCAGTCGCCCAACAGACCCTTGTCTTCAAAGACCAGGTGGGTATTAAATAACCGACTCATACATATCTGCCTTTTAAAATGAAAAGGTTTGTACTTTTAGCCATGATGTCTGCCAATATTCTCTGTGTCCGGAGCTTATAATGCATTGAAATTACATTCATTACTGTTCCTTATTATCTTTTTTTCTTTTTCTTCTTTTTGTACGAAAAGAAGCTATCATTGAGAAGAGCAAAAAGAAACACGGGGAAACAAGACAAAGAGGAACAATAACAAAGAGACCAACAAAAGCAGAACATAGAGAAGCAAAATAGTTAAAACCAATCTGAATTCATTTAGCAGGAGCGTAAGGAAGGCATCGTCCCACAACTGGGTGTGGAGGCGCATCCCTTCCATGCCAAGATCCCCACCGAGTTGGGCATGGAAACACCATTTTTTTTCCTGCCTAAAAATGCACGAGCCAACTTTCGTAGGCCATACATCCCTCAATAAATCGTAAGTCTATGAATATCTACCACAAAAGAATTTCCCAAGAGCGTATTGTGTGAAAAAATCCAACTGATGGATTGAAACTTGTTGCAGTTGAAAGTCTAAGGATTTTTATATTGGCAAATTCATGGGTTGGACAAAACTTAAGTTCATTAGTATTGTATTTTACATATCTTTGAATATGGACAATGGTTTGAGTCATCGAATGCACTGAAATGAAGAAATAGAAGAAAAAGCGATAAATTAAAGTGATATTCTACGAACAACATGAATTAAAAAGGTCAAATCTCACAAACCAAGTATCGAAAATGGGCATACGACCTACAGTTAAAAAGCTCATTTCGAGTAGATATCCGTAGAGTCCAAAATTACCTCGATCGGGCTAAAATAAGAAAGTTATGGCCTATGGAAATTTAAAAAAAAGTGTTAAAATTTTCACCTGGGCATAATGGTAATCCGACGGATCAGGCCATTCATCCAACCGATCAGATAGGTGCAGAAAGCTCACCGACTTATGATTTTTCAGTCCGATTTGAAGGAGAACTTGCCTATTTTATGCCATATCCTTTCTTGATTAAAATATGCTTATGAGGCACGAAATTAAAGCTATAAAAAAGGATTCTTTCTCAAACCTAAGACAGAGATCTCATTCTTCTGAATGAGGAATATATTTTAGAGATCATCTCCTCTTGAGTTTTTTTAGAGCTGAAGGGCTAAAGTTCTACTCTAAAGATTCTTGTCTTCTATATCTCTAGTAGAAGATTGTCTTCTAAGCGTAGAAGATCTGAGGAGTCAAACTATCAACTAGAAGGCGTCTAGTTGATTAGATTTGTAGCAGGCAACAACAGACGGTTGTTGTAAAGTAATTCTTTACAAGAGGTTGACGTTACAGAGTTATGCGAATGTCTGTAAGTGGCTTGTAATCATGTGATAATCCATAGTGCTTGATGATTAATCCAGGTTGGACTTGTGGTTTTTTCTCAAATTGGGTTTCCATGTAAAATATGTGTCTTCTTGTGGTGTGTGCTTATAGTTTGATCTATTTCTGCTGCGTAGATAATTGTTTGCACACATAATATTAAAATTGGCATTAATTCATTCTAGAGGCTCTCCCCCAAAATCTTCAAAAAGTTCAATTGTCGTAGAAAATCTGAGAAAAAGAAAACTAGGCATGGGAATGCATAAAAATAAATTTTAACTATATTAAGAAAATTAGTCCAATTAATCACAAAAACCAGTTCACTTAATTTTCACCACATTATTAACTAAGTAACAAGGGAATCAAATGATCATGTGTAAAGTGCACAAAAAGTGATATGTGCTAACTAGTCAATGATATGCCAATTTCTGTAAGGTTCTCTAGCACTTCTGAATGGTAAGCCAAATCAATCAAAAGTGTAATTGTTTAGCACATGTATCTTTGAGTATAAATGTAAAACTATGATCCACAAAGAGATAGAGGTACATATAGATTTATAGTAGTTCGCTACTTGGTCCACTCCCACCAATGGTTTCTTGACTTTCACAATAAGAAGTTTTTAATAAGAGCACATAAATAACTTTTACACCTAATTTCTTTTTGATATGGTAGTTCGACTACTAAGTCTACTCAACCAACACCTATTTTTTAATATGGTGGTTCGATCACAATAGTCTACCTCCACCAACATCTATTTTTTTTTATAGAGGTTCAATCACCAAGATCTAATCCACTTTACAATAATATGAAATTTAAAATAAATAAGAACGCTTGCTTTTAGATGTTGATGAAGTGCGCTCTTGGTCCTTGAAACTGAGGCTTTAAGCTTTCACCTCTTGCTTAGTTCATTGGTGGTCAAGATGCTCCACTGTGCTCAGCAAAGAAATGAGGTCTTGGTCTAGGGTGACTATGGTATATGCCAATGGGGTTTGTTAAATCCATGGGATCTTTCCACTAAATGCTCTTTAATGAGCTTTGAATGCTCAAAGATAAACTTATGAGGCACTTAGAGTGTGTAGAAGACGGTCTCGAAGGCTTGAGGAGGTTTTACCTAGGGGCAGCAATGAACTTCAAACTCAAGATCCTAGCCCCACCGGGCGCCCTCTCGAGCTTTGAATACTCTAAGATCTATCTATTTCATCCTAAGAGAGTGAGTGGAAGAGGAGTTCAAGGTCTCTAAAGGTGTTTGACTGATGAAATTAGATGTTGCTTAAGGAGAGCTCTCAAAACCACATTCTTTTAAGTGATTAAAATGAACTCAGCTATATATGGAGGAGCTCCCAATCGCTAGTTAATAGTTAGCCTTGACCTTCAAGCCACAATGGCTAGTTTGACTCCTAGTGATAAAAAAAATTACTTTTGTTCTATGAATAATTTGACTACCAGTAAAAAAAATGGTATGGTTAGACATACCATTATTACGGCTCTTCGTAAGGCTTAAAGAACTGAGCAATTAAAGTGCTCGATTAAGCCATTTTTTTGTTATGAGACAGATTAAGCCATTTTCACCCTACTAGTTACACTATTTGTTTTGACGGTTTTGGGGGGTTTTTTGGTTTGCCTAAGGTTCAATTTACCTAAAACAGTCAGCAAAAATTTTAGAATTTGACTTGATGATACACTGGCCTTCCAAGACTTGATCTTCTGAATTGAACGTAATCTCCCATGTTAGAGCTTCCGGGGTCAAGGTCTTGGGCTTAATGTAGAATTGACTATGGCACTAACAATGCCTCCTCCATTGGTGAACTTTACTATGGTGTAGCAACATCTTAGGTGAGTTTTCTCTATCCACTACAGTCCTTGCCTTAGGCTGAGGAGATCCTTGGGTTCTTAGAGTCATTCCCCTCTCCTACAGCTCAAGTACTAAGCCTTGGAGCGCTTTGGGTGTCTATGCCTTCCCCATTTGTGAACTTTATTATGAGCATCAATCATTTGGACAATTTTCTTTCGGTGTTCAAACCAAACCCCACCCCCCCACACCCCCCCCTATCATTTCCTTGTCTAACATAACTATGAGTTGGAGGTTTCTTGTAGGACTTGTGTGCTAAGGACTTGAGATCCTTTATATTCAAAAAACAGTATTTTGTTTATCTAATTAGTTTGTACAAAGTGTCTTGGTGGCCGTCAGGTTGATCACGAGCCTAGTGTCGCACCAGAATAAATGGTTCTCCCAGACTATGTACCTTATCCAAGTTGTGTACATGATACAAATGAAGCAACAAAAGATGTCATTCTCGACCCATGGACCGAGGCACCCTTCGCCAAACCATGTAAAAATATCATTGTTCTTTTGTGGTGATCATTCTCATTTTTTACCTTTCCCTTGCAAATTGAGTATTATGTACGTTAGCAAATCCTAACAAGAGAGTCGGTCCTTATCAATAGGAGCCCTTGTGGTTTTTCTAATTCTTTTGGAGGCCTTAGGTAAGGAGATCCTCTATCACCTTATCTCTTCATCCTTGCTGAAGAAATTTTGAACTTCAATGTCCAAAACCTTCTATCTAAAAACCTTAGCCAAGCTGTTTCTATGGTGCCTTCTACCCCTTGTCTTCTCCTCTTTGCTAATGACCTCTTGTTCTTCTTGAGGGCTAATCCTAGAAGCATCTCTTCCATCAAGTCTCTGCTCTTGCAATACCAAAATGCAGCTGGTCAAGTTTTCAATCTTTCTAAGTGTCATCTTTTCGTTGGGAAGTGCAATCATAGGAGAAAAAGATCTATTGCAGCCATGTTAAAAATCACTGTAGCCATGCCATCAACGGTCTACTTGGGTATCCTTCTCTTATTTGGTGTCCAACATTCATGCACTTCTCAAGGCTACAAGATTCTTTGAGGGTAAAGTTCTCGGGTTGGAAAAATAATTTTTTGTCTTTTGCAGGTCGTCTTGTGATGGTGCATCATGTTTTGGCAGGCATGCCAATTCACCTCTCTCTTGCTATTCCTTTCCCAAAGAAGGTGAGCCTCGTAATAGAAAAAATTATGAGGAATTTTCTTTAGTCTTCAGGTATTCATCCAACCAAATAGAACTTGGTTCGTTGGGGAAATAATCCGTTTACTAGGCATTGACAGGAGGCTTGGAATCCGTAAGGTTACTAAAATGAATGAAACTTGCCTAATCAAATTAGGCTGGTTAAGCTCCACTACTTCCACCTTGTGGGCAACTTGGTTCAAGGCTAGATACCTCCACACTAATACAATCTAGAATCAAAACAATTCTTCGTTTAGTTCTTGCATTTAGAAAGCCATCAAAAGGTTGTCCCCATTTCTTCAATTAGGTTGTAGGTAGAGAATTGGAGATGATAAAACACGCAACTTATGGTATGATTTTTGGTTGGGTGAAACAACTATTGCTTCAATTTTTCCTCAATTTTCCTTCTCCACATTGGATAAAGTTTCAATGATAATTAATAAGTAGAATTGGCAAATCTCATATCAACGTCCTCAGGTAATTAAACAGTATTTTATCCAAGTCTCCTCTACCCCCCTTCATCCTAACCCTAAACCAAACATAGTCTCTTGATCTGGAAACTCCACAAGGAGGCTCTCTGTCAAAGATACTAGGAATCTAGTGCGAACCCAAATAGACCATGTCTTATGGTCTAATCTGGTTTGGAATAACCTCATCAAGCCAAAAATATCTACATTCATTTGGAGGTTGCTTCACAAGAAACTCAAACAGAGAGTTGGCCGAAATCAATAAGGATTCAGCTTGCCTCCAAATGTGCTCTATGTTGTTGCTAAGAAGAAACAGACCTCCACTTGTTCTTCATGTATCCCACATCCTCTTTTGTATGGCTCAAGCTTTTGCAAGGAGTTGGGAAATCTCTATCTCTTCCTCTCTTTGCAATGTGAATTTGGATGGCCAACTCTGAAGAACGAAGTGATTCCTCGAAGAGATGGGCTGCAATGGGTTTTTTTTTAATGCTTTTTTTTGTATATGATGTGCCAAAAACAATTCTATTTTTAACAATGCCGTTGTTTCATCTATCTATCAAAAGGCACCTTCTTGAGCAAATTGTTGATCTCTCCACCTTAGTTCAAAAGCCACCTTTTGACAATCTTCTTCACTTTTTAGAAGTTAATTTCTAACTCTTTTATGTGCTTTTGGTTTTCTCTGTAATTCTTTTTTTCCTTTTGGCTCTTGAAGCTAGTTTTGTTGCTTCTGTAACTTTGGACTCCAGCCTTGTGTTTCTTTTCTCCCTTTAATACTACACTTTGCCTTTTAGCAAAAAAAATCTTAAAAAGCAAGAAATGCCTATCCAAATTCTACAACCTCCTTAACAACAAATTTTTGTCACAAAGCTCATTGGAAATCAAAAACATTTTAAGGTTTCAAAAATAAAATCCCACTCCATCCTATTATACACGTTTGACATGTTTAATTTTAAACCCATTAGTTTTTTCTTCTTTCTTTTTCCTAAAATAATAAAGGATTTCATGAGGAATAATATAGTTATTCATTTTTGGAGGAAATCTATGTTTACAAAAAAGTTTTGACTAATGCAACCAAATCTTGTCCTATAATATGCCACATATGCTTGAAGTGTTGGTAATATGTGAATTAGAGCACTATGTTTTCCCCCTTTCTTACTTTCTCTTTATTTCTTAGAGTCCCATATTCGAAGTAGAAAACTCTTAATGAGGCATTTATAATGAATTCCTCATTTGCTTATAGTTGTCATAGTAGTGGGCTTAGAAGTAAAAACCTAGGAACCCTATAAAAAGGGGTCTGGGGTAAGCCACTCATCCCATCCATTGCTCTCCTTTTCCTCTACTCTCATCTTCTTCTCTAAAATTCTCTCCATTCTTTCAAGTGCAAAATAGGTGGAGATCGTTCGATCAAGAAGTTGTGTTGTCCGTCACAAATAATTTGTTTATATAGCTTATTTACAAATATCCGCAAACCTATTTTTCAATGTGTAGCCAAATACACATCCAGTCCCAAAGCTTTTAGGCCAACCAACTAGAAAGAGGAAATTTTAATTTGTGTGGAAGATGAGACGGACACTAAAGAAGTGTTATCTTCCTTGATTAAGATGGAATTAATAAGTTGTCTTATATTTATTATGCTGTCGAAGGAACTAAAAAACAAACAAAAAATAGAATCTTTGGATTAATTTTCATTGTCAGGTTATGAATTTATTTATGTCATTAAAAAATTGATTACAATCAAGGTTGAAAAACTCTCCAAATTGACTTTTGACTCTCCCAAGTCATCTCATTTTAACAAAGGCCCAAGTCACATATAGGGTAGCCTTAATAAAGTCACTTCATTTTAGTAAGTTCCTGGTATTTGAACTATTTGAAAGGTAGACATGATTTTAAATAATTAGCATTTATATTTAAGTAAATTTGCACGAGGCTTAGAGTCAGCAGGTCAAAAACAATGCCTAGAATGTAACTTGAAACTTATACTTGATCGTTAACTTCTGATATTTGGACTAGCTATGCAATATTTTCTTCTTTTAGTTTTATTACTATAGTGATTTTCTTATATCTATAAATAATTTAATATGAATTGGTTATCATGTATGAATTTAAATAAATAATATTTATATTTTATAAATAATTGATCCATTTTTAAATATTTTCAAAATTTTTTTAATAAAATAATGATCCTCTCAACTCACCACGTTGACTCTATCCAAGTTAAATTTTTATAACATCAACTTTGATATATCATCATATTTGTAAGAGGATTTTACCGAAAAAAAACCCTTTAGATTTGCAATAAACATGATTAAGCCCAATTTTTCAATGTACTCGGATTGGGTCCATAGGGCCTAATTATGTGCAAAAAAAATTTTTTTTTTTGAATGTGCGGCTGAGTGATGCTAGCGTCACTCAATTGTACATGGAAAAAAAAACACAAAGAAGAAAGGAAGAAGAGAGAAGAAAGAAGGAAGGAAGAAGAAGAGAGGAAGAAAGGACGAAGAAGAGAGGAGAAAAAAGAGAGAAAAAGAAGAGTCATTTCCACAAATAATATTTTTTTACTACTTCTGTAAAAAACTAAAGCCCTTTTAAACTTTATTCTAAAACTACTATAAGACTTCATTACAAATGAAGTCTTCGTTGAAGACGCCACTACCAACGGCGTCTTTATTGAAGACGCCATCAACAAAGGCATCTTTGTCATTGAATTTATGTAAAAAATAGAAAATAAAAAAATTCAAAGACGAAGACTCCATTGCCAATGGAGTCTTTGTCTTTGAATTTTCTGAAAAAAAATAAAAATATATATTTTAAAAAATGTTGAAGATTAAAAAATTTTAAAAAAAACTTGAAAACGCTATTGGAAATGGGCGTCTTCTATTGAACACTCCGACTTTTGATTAGTTAAAGACTCAATTGGAAATGGAGTCTTCTGTTGAACTTCCATCCAATCTGTTGAAATTCCAATCGAGTGTTTAGTTGAAGATTCCATTGGAAATGGAGTCTTCTGCTGCTGGAGAAACTCTAACTGAGTCTTTAGGTGTTTCTCTAATCGAATCTTTAGGTGAAGTGTTGAGTTAAGTTGAAGACTCCATTGGAAATAGAGTCTTTAGTGAAAACTTCGTTAGAAATGGAGTCTTCAGTAGCACTCCATTTTAACCTCTCCCCCGCTTTTATTTCTTTGTACGGTATGATTACCAAAAATATTAAAAATAAATAGTTACCAAAATTACTGGACAACATAGCAACAAAATGGAATGTCAAACATGGAACTCTAACAAATATTCATTAGATTTTCTTCCACAACTACGATTCTACTTAATCAATAGTCAAATCACTTTTAGTTGATCAGATTCCTCTAAAACTTTAGCCAAATCTTAAAAATCTATCCAAATCAAATCTACAGGGTGTTTGACTTGTTAGATTTCATAGATCACCAAACATGAATATTGCATGACCATAAGATTAATGAACAAAGCTTAATTTTGATAAAGGATGACCAATCATGGGGCTGATCTAGTTAAACAAGTAACATAAAATATGAAAAAAAAAAAGAAACATATATTACATATATTAATAGCATATTAGCTAATTAGCTGGAATATATTTGTTGCATTCCATAAGTAATTTTCGATCCAATTCAATGAAAATCGTTTTCAAAGATGTATGTCACTAAAGCAAAAACTGATTAGAAACTCCCACCCTCTTATAAACTAATAATTAAGCTTCAAAACTTTATTTTGGTTTGAGAAAACTGTCCGTGGTAGTTACTAGTTTTTAGTATTTTGCTTGTTCGCCGACAAAAGGCAAGAAACCTTACTTATCAAGGAATTTGAACTATAAAACAAAATTTGTAGAGCTGAGTTTTTTCCGCCTTCAAAACTCTTCTCGAAATTTCTTGAATTTTATTTTTTAAAACACCATTGTTAAAACTTAAAAGACAAAGCAAAAAACCATTGGATTAGAGGAAAAATCTACTAAAAAATGAAAGGAAAAGAAAGAGGGTGAGAACTGCTCTACATGTTGAATTGTAGGTGCATAAAGTACTATATATTTGAGCTACGACAGAGAAAAAAATTGATTGCTCACCTTTTGATGGCGAAACCAGCAAGGAATAGTGAGATGGAAGGGCTGCCAAGCTGAGTTCTTGATGAAAATGGTATCCCAGAGATGCGGAAAGCGAAAGAAGTGCAAAAATGCCTTTCTTTTGGTGAATGGGGGCCTAGATTTGGTGTTGGGAGGTGGGAAAATGGAAAGAAGGTGAAGAACAGTTGTTGCTCTACCCCAGGGTGCTGGTCAAGTGAGGAAGAAGAAAGAAGAAGAATGAGTGAGGTCTAGGTCTTTTCTAAAGTGGGTATGTGGGGCCCACGACTTAAAATACTTGGTGGGCTAATATAATGAGATCTAGGGCTTGGATCAAAACACCGTAAATGACAAAAGTAAATGAAATTAAATTATCTTTCAAATGAGCCCAATTTTGACATATTTGAGCAAGTTGGAATTTTGACCTAATTTCAATGAATTTGACCAATTCTAACTTTGGTGATCGAATTTCAACAAAATGGTGAGTTTAGAGGTTCCAAATGTACTTAGTTCAAAGCATGGAAGTTATAGGGAATAAATTTATCTATCAAATGAAGTCAAAATGGGAATTTACTGAAATTATAAACAGACCCCAATCCTTACTTAAAATTACACATATGACCCTATAGTTGGTAAACTAGATTTAAAAACTCTCAAAACTCCCTAAAGCTATACAAAAGCTATTCTAACCCTCAAGAAAATATAATTAACAAATAATCCCACTTATCATACTAATCTCACACTTATCGGCACTAAACCCAATAATTAGGGGTCGGGGTCTTACAGTTCCCATTGGCATCGAGTGTATAGATATTAAACTTTACTTTTTACTAAAGACTCCATTAGGAATGGAGTCTGGAGTCTTCAGTGAAATCCTTAGTTACAATAGCATCTACAATTTTTTTTCTTTTCGATCTTTAATCATTTTAAAATATTTTTTTGTCAAGAATTCAATAACGAAGATGCCTTTGTTAATGGCATCTTCAATGAAGACGCCATAGGTAATGGCATCTTTAATGAAGACTCCGTTTGCAATAAAGTATTATAGTAGTTTTGGAATCAAGTTCAAAAGGGCTTTAGTTTTTTAAATAAGTAGTAAAAAAAATATTATTCATGGAAAGGGAGAAGAAGAGAGAAGAAAGGAAGGAAAAGAAGAAGAGAGAAGAAAGGAAGGAAAGGAAGAAGAAGAAGAGAGGAAGAAAGGAAAAAAAAGGAGGAGAAAGAAGAAAGGAAGAAGAAGAGAGGACAAAGAAGAAAGGAAGAAGAAGAGAGGACAAAGAAGAGAAGAAAGGAAAAAAAAAACCATTATCCCTTCCCTTCTTCCTCTCCTCTTCTTCTTTCTTTCTTCCTCTCCTCTTTTTCTTCCTTTCCTTCCTTTCTTTTTCTCCTCCTCTTCTTCCTTTCTTCTTTCTCCCCTATTCTGTGTTTCTTCTCTTCGTTTTTTTATATATCACTCAGCCACACGGGCAAAAATATATATATATATATATATATACACGATTACGCCCTATGGACCCAATCTGTACATATTGAAAACCATATGCATAGTGGTCATGGCCACATTGAACTAATGTTCCAAAACCTCTATTCCAAGTAATTTATGTTCTTTTTATTTTTGAAAATTATTTTTCAAAGGTCACCAAGAGTGAAAACGTCTCAATTAAGCTTTAGTTTGGAATGAATGGGATGTAAATAAAAGGTGAAAAATATAATATAACTGTACAATAATATAGTTGTTTGTATTTTCATAGTGGACATTGAATCACTATATTAGAGACCAATTAAAGCAACCATTAAAATATGATGTCCACTTAATTACTATATCAGGAAAAAATTAGAAAACATTTGAAAATATGATTCTCATGATTTCAAAAGAATTTTGCCAATGTGAGTTGTATTAAATTAATACAATTTTCCTTTAATTTCCGGACCAAATGAAGAAGCTCCATTTTAATTAAAAAAAATTCTATGTTTTCTATTAGAGTATGATTTCGATATTGTAGTTAACATTAATTATAACCGGACTAGTATTTAATGAGTGAAGTGAAGTCTTATGTAAAGGTTTTATTATCTTAAGCCACGCAGGTAATGGTGGACGACCGGGATACTGAGTTCTACGAGATCATCCAGGGTTCCCACATCCATCTCTTCATTGAACCAGAAACAGGAAAGCCCACCAAGAAAGAAGAACCAGCCAAAATTCATCTCACTCTAAGAATATCTCCTTCAAAGAGGCAGTTTTCCATTGATGTCGATGCAACTTGTAGTGTTGCTCAGTTGAAGGAGAGAATTCATGAGATGGAAGGTATCCCTTCGAGTCGACTTGCGCTTTTAATCGCGGGGAACACCGAGTTGCAAGACCATCGATCATTATCCGACTATGGCATCTCCGATGATTCAGATGTGAATGTGATTTTCAAACCATTTCCTCCTCCCACGCAGCCACCATTGAAGAGACTAAAGGTGACGGTGCAGTCAATGTGTGGGACAAAGAAGGTTCCAGTGGAGGTGAATGCATCCGATAATGTTAGTGAGCTGAGAAAAGAGTTGGAAAGGTTGCACCAACATAACCATTTACATCTCCCCCAAGATGGGTATTTCTTCATCTGTAAACAAAATGTCATGGAGGACGATCGCACCTTCCGGTGGCATGATGTCCGGCAAGGTGATGTGATAGAGATCTTCAACGGAAGTGTCACAGGAGGATCATAAGAATCACACCTATGAAAAGTGCAATTTTAGTGCAAATAGCAACTTAACGAAATAGGACCTTTGAAAGGTGAAGATAAGTTAATTTTGTTCCTTTCTTTTTCTTTTTCTTGTTTTTTTTTTTTTTCTCTGATGGACACCCCCACACGCCCACCCGAGTCCTTCAACATCAACTATAGGGGTGGCATTGTATAGCTCGACCTGCTATCCAACCCAAATCTGACCCACATTTGACCTATATTACCCAACCTGCAATATCGCCAGGTTGGCCATGTGTGGAGAAAAACTGACATTCATGTAAACGGGTTGGATTGGGTCAACCCGTTTAACCAATTAAATTGTGTTCGGTTTGGGTCAACCAGCATATCTAAGCCTATTTAAACAATTTATTGTTTAAAATTTTACTTCTTAGAATATATACTTTATGTCGAAAGAGCCGAGATTTTGTTGGGCTTAGTTTAGGCCTCCGACTTAATTCAGATTTAGCATTAATATTTGAAATGCGTTAGGTTCATTTAGACCAAAATTGTACAGGTTGGGTTGGGTTAAATGGGTTTGCCCGCATTAATATGTAGGTTATGGTGGTGGCATCAGGTTAACCATCATTTGGTGTGGGTTTAAGTTACATGATACATTTCAAAATGGGTTGGATACAAGTTGGAATTCAACCCACAGAGACTCCTTGTCGGGTCAGTATGAGTCGCACTCAGTCTAGTGGGTTGAAGTATCATGTTGTGCAAGGTAAGATTACCCTAGTTGGATGGTAGCTTAGTGTTGTGGTCCCACCCTTCAATTCTGTATCCATGGGATAGGCTTAATTCTTTACTAGCAACAAAGGCCTGTGCTTAGTTAGGGCCCAAAAATGAAAATATAATAAAATTAAAGATTTTTTTCTAATATATTATTAAGAAAAAAACAAATCTAAAAGAAACTAATATGTTATCCTTCTCAAAATTTATTCTATGCATTGCCAACATACTTAAAGTTGATTGATCTTAGCACGTTAGAATTACAAACATGCTAGGGACCAACTCCTAATTAGTCTTCAAATTTAGACCAACACATCTAACCAGCAGTCAAACTTAGCCAAAAAAAAAAAAAAAAAACTATATAACAAAGTATAAAGAAATCAAAGAAGTGAAGTAAACTTACATAATGTGACGACCCTTTAATTCAAAGGCTCTCGTGGATTTGGTGACACAAGTTTAACTTCAGATTTTGATTAAATTAGGTAGACCTATTGTGGAAAGAAGTTTAAAAGAGATTAAGATTAGTTTAGAGGTAAATCATATAATTTGGGTGAGCTCTTCAATTAAGAAATAAAATCGGAATTTGGCTGCGTCATTCGAAATAAATATGTTGCATCATTTGATCTTAATCTCTTTTAAACTTCTTTCCACAAAAGGTCTACCTAATTTAATCAAAATTTGAAGTTAAACTTGCATCATCAAATCCACGAGAGCCTTTGAATTAAAGGGTCGTGACATTATGTAAGTTTAGTTCATTTCTTTAATATATTTATACTTTGTTTTATATATATATATGACTAAATTTGACTGCTAGTTAGATGTGTTGGTTTGGCCTGACACAATTGATTAAATGGACGGCTCAGATCTGACTTTTATGGCCCATGTGAGGCTTGGGACGGGCCTGAGCTAGTATTTCTAAAGCCAGGCCGGGCCTGGATATTCATTACCCTGGCCGGCCTGGGAATGAACTCACACAGCACCCTTGTAGAGATTAGGCGCTGCATGTAAAATCTTTGTTGCACCATGCAGCCACGTGAATATGCCTTCCACTGAAACTGGAATTTGTCCTTACTACGTTCCGATCCTCATATGAAAGTTGCAGGCCCCATTAACATACTGACCCTTTGAATTTCATGGCCTCCACAACCAAAACGTGATCAACAGGAGAATGACTGCTCTGACTGCTCTATAACTACCAGAATTCTTCATCTCTAAATGGTAGAATATGATAACTATAAAAGAGAGATTTTAGGAGATAAGAGTGTAAATGATAGGATTAATTATAGAAGTACACCTCAAAGCTCTCAATGAATTTTTAAAATATTTTTCCAAAAGGATAGTTTCGTGGTGCTGATATGGCACCCCGACAACCCTCCTTTTGGTTACTTTAGTATATCACAATTCATCTCACAACCGTTCTATATGACAGGAGTAACTAATTTATTTTGCCTTTAACATTGTAGAGATGAGGGAGAGGGAAACTGCCACATAGGACGGTTGTGAGATGGAAAGTATAGCTAGCATTATTATTAATATATATAACTAGCGCTTCAGGGGCCCGCGCTTGTTTTATAATTATATTATTTGAAAATAATTATATTTATAAATATTTAAATTATTTGTAAATTAATATTAACATAACATTCATTACACAATCATAATTTAAATATTTTAGTGCACACTTAAAAAATTAAATATCATATTAGTAAAACTAAATAAAAAAAAAGAAAAATAATGTACCCGTAGAGTTTTATTATAACATTATTGAAAAAAGTTAAATCATTTTTCCTTAAATCTGTAAACTCAAGTCAAGAGAAAAAAATATTAGATGGTAAAAAAATCTAGATGAAATGGTACAATATATAAAGGATCATTAGGTCAATCAACCTTCTCACTATAAAAAAATTGATTAGTTGAAATTGAATAGAAAAGAAAATTACTCATGCCAAACGTGGCTCATTTGAAAAATATATGAATCATATAAGTAAAATAAAGACATAGCCCAAACCACCACAGTGAGGACTTCAATGTTAGGTTCAAGCTAAACTCAAATATGATCTTACATACAATACTAAATCAATCTTCAAGTTCTAGTTCTCAAAATGGAAAAATGTTATAAAATGTTTAAGTACAATGATTCTTAGTTACAAACTTTAAAAACAAATTACATATTATTTATAAATTGATTTTCCTTTTGACAAAAGTATTCAGAAAGAATTTTTAATGAGACTTGTTTTTAGCCCTAGAAGAATAATTGCATCAATGGCCATTTGCTTATGGGCTATGAAGGGGATTAGGAGGTACATAGGGCAGTCTTTCTCCAAAATGGGACCTTTTTATTAGCAGTCATAATAATTAGAAACATTAAATTTTTTTTCATTTTGTTCTATATAATACGAGGCCTGAAATAGAAATATCTCATGCCCAAACTGTATATCTATCAAGTGGATCAAACAAGCCCACATGCCTTACAATTTAGCTCAGATTTGTAGGGTTTTACATACGTTGGCCATTTCATATTTAGATCCTAAACTGATTAGGCCTCGCCCATGATTGCACTGCCAATAGTTAGGCCATGTTGGGCCATGGCAAGTGCAACAAAGTCTACATCAATGCCTACTAAAACGTAATTATATTTTAAAATAAACCATTTAAATCAATTGTAAAAAATTATGTGGTAAAAATATTATACCGATAGACTCTCACTAGAATGTTAATAAATAAAAAGGTTAGATAATTTTTCCTTTAATTCAGAAGCTCAACTTAAAAGAAAAAGAAATTTTATATGGTAAAGAAAATGAGATAGAATAGTCCAATGTACAAGAATCATTAAGTCAACCAACCCTCTCACTATGAAAAAAATTGATCAATTGGAATTGAATAGAAAAGAAAATAAACCAACATCCAATGCGGTCCATTCGATAAATATATGTAGGTAAGGCCTTTGCATTCCTACTCTTGGCCACTAGGCCAACTTAGGTAAGAAAAAAAGAAACCTAAATCATAGAGGGTCTTAGGATGTGTAGAGAATTTTTAGTAGAGGTCTTCATAGGCCAGGCCAAGCCGGGCCAAGGTGTATTCAATCTAGAACCAACTTTAGAAGCATTGGCCTAAGCTTTTCTCAAGCTTGACACGACCTGTACAATTCAGGCCTATGCCCTCTATTTAATTAATCGGGCCTGGTCAAATTATCAAAAAATATTAAAAATATTTATACTTGAAAATAGAATAGGTGTAGTTGGATGTCATCTATAGAAAAAAAGAGAATAGTTTGGACAAAGTGAATTTTATTAAGATTTAAACATAGAAAACTATGAATTAGGAAAGATTTTAGGGAGAATTAAGAGATTGAGATTGAAAAGTAGTGCATTTAAGAATGAGTGGTCTTAAATAAATTTAAATTTCAAATATATAAAGGTGATTACTTGGGGGAAAAAAGATATAAAAAACTTGGCAATATGAATGAATCGAAGAAAGAACTTTAAAAAATATGTCCAATACATGAACCCATGCATTAAGAAATTTAATGCAGGTGCGGCTCATATTTTTTTCAATGTAAAGGTACTGGCCTAAAATTTAAGTAGTCTACTAATTTATATGATGGATATCAACGGAGAGATTTTAGGAGAGAGGAGAAATATTCTAGATTTTGGGAGAGATGAGAGACATTATAAATGTTAAGACTTTAATCAGAGCGCACCACGTGTCGCTTTCCCGCAAAAAGCCTATCCTTATTATATATACTAGCGCTTCAAGGCCCACGCCCAACGTGGGCCATAAAAAAATTAAATTTTATTTTAAAAAGCTAAATTTATTAATTTTTTAATATTTTAATAAAATATAAATAAATATTATTATATAAATCATAAAATAAACATAGTTGAAATTAAATTTAAAATATCAAAATTTTAAAAATAAAATTATATACAATGTTTGGTCACATGCTTCTAACCTTGATATGAATTACCACTTGTAGATTTAATGTGAGAGTGGCTGAATCGCACATTATAAATATGTTTACAAATGTTAAAAACAAAAAATCTCTACTCAGCCATCATTTGAAGTCAAGATAGGATTAAGTTGCAACTACTTGAGACGGTTGAAAAATCTAACCTATCTGATATATAAAGTTATATTTGCAAAGGAGGTGGGAGTAGGAGGCTTTGATATGGATTATAGGTGGGTCAATTATTAATAGGATATGATATTTATAATCATTAAATATTATAATTCTTAAAGATGGTGATGATGTTTGTCTCTCTAATTTACATCAATAAATCTAAATTCCACCCTACTTTCTAAATTTTGTAACCCTCATTCATAAAGTAGTTAGACATGATGGGTGAGGCCGTGAGGGAACTATACCATGTATTTCACATTACGTATAAATTCCTAAAGATAAAAGGGAAAGAAATATGATTTATAATCTCTTTGAATTTTACTTTGGTTGATTGCTTCAATTATAGAGTCCATTTGGTAGTATTAAATACATGATATGTCACGTCTCTTGTGTTATCCATTTGTCGTAACAATTATTAGTAGGTTAAGTAGTTTTTTGTTAAAGTAAGAAAGCATAAAAAAGCACTAAAAAAAGAAAATTTTATTAAAATTTAATGATTTTAAAATATATATAATAAATAAAAAGAAGTCCAAAATATATAAATATGTCATTTAACCTTGTCTATTAAAAAGAATTAAAAAAATGAAACAATCCATATTGGTGGGTGAGATACATTACATAAGCAAAATCTTATGTTGGCTGAGTATGGTTGACTTAGGATTGGATCCTCCTTAGCCGTATAATTTTATAGTTTTTGTATGAATTGCAAACTTATCAACAAAGTATAAAGAAGCCTATTGTCCCATCTATCAACCTAAGAAGAGCAACATACAAAAACTACAAACACTTGTATAATTGATAACCTTAGATATGTATAGATATAGTTCACATGCATTTGGGCTTCAATGAGGTCCTTGATCTCAAATTTCTTGTTTGTGCCAAGACACAAAAAAATCCACTAAAAAATACAAATAAATAGATACAAGTAGAAGGCAACATTTTTTTAAGGTGTTGTGTAAAAGATTACCGTGGATGAAGAGTTGCATAGAAAAAAAAAAGGAAAGAAGCACTGTAAAAAAAAAAAAACTGAGATCCAAAATAGGGAATCATATAAGTGTCTCAACATAAAAATAAAAAGAAAACAATGTGGAGGATCAAATTGACTATGGATAAGTCACATATTATACAAAATGGCAGATGTAATATAGATCATCATTCTATCTTAGACAATTGATATAACAGTAAAATAAGAGTGAGTGTTTCATATAAATACAAAAACGCCTCTTATCATTGATCATTCTAATCGATGAATTGCCATAAATGGTAAATCCAATACTAAAATAAAACTGAATTTTTTTTTGACATATAAATACAAGAAGGCATTTGATCATTGATAGAGTAGAAAGAAAGTAAATCGTGATGAAATGTCCTAGGAAAAAAAGATTATCAAGAGGGAAGAGAATATTCCATGGATAGTGAGAAATAACAGGAGTAGTTATTCAAACTTAATTTTCAATTAAATTCCGAGATAGAGATTTTAGGAATGAAGATTGACTAATAAGAATAGGAAGAGAGATTTTCGAGGAGTTAACATCTCAAACACGTTCATATCAATCAATTATATACAGCAAGTGCCCATCTTACACACGGTGAATGGATAAATTTTTAGTAGTATGGTGTATGGGGACTGGGATCGTGTCAAAGCTTTTGTAAGGTCCTAAATTGATACCTAAAAAGGCTTTTTTTAGTTAATATACATTAGCATATTAAAATTGATACTTATAAAAAATGTAATGAACATGGCCTCGAGAGATATAGAGAGAAAAGAGAAATTAAATAATTAAGAAGAAAAAAATAGCATAACTGTCTTTTTAACATTTAAAACAAATATATATATATGTAGAATTCATTTGTATATGTCCCTCACCATTTTTTTCATGAGAACTCTAGGTGGGACCCACTATATGGTCCAACTAAATGGACCACACACACGACCCCCTTGAATTGAACCCGTTTACCAATTTTTGGTAAAATCCAAATTTATTGGACTGTTGGATCGACTATGCACTCATTCGAATAGATTGAATTTGTGGGTTTTGGATGAAGAGATTAGGAACATGTGATTGAGGCCAAACTTTATATCTAAGGTAGTCCCGCATGGAGCTTTTCATCCCTTGGTGGGTTCCACCATGGGCTTTATAGAGAAGTATGCACAGTCGTTTGGTGAGGGATATGTGCACATGAATATTCTCCTATATATAAACCATTAGAACTTTTGGTGTTTAAAGAAAGTAAAACTGCACTTACTCTTAGTGGTGAGTTGTTTGATGGTGTCTCCATATATATACCATACTTCACATTCTCATATAAAACCTATAGGCTAATGAACTGGTCGTTCTTTGTTTTTTTTTTTTTAATTCTCCTTCCATTGTTATATGGAAAAGTTGAGTTTCAACACCCACCCATTCATGGCGAGTGGAATCAAAATAAAAATGAATATGATTGTCTACCTTATAAAGGTTTTATCAATCTAACCACAAGAGATGTTGTATATAAAATGAAAGATTTTACGATAAGAGATAAAGATTCATTAGTTTATGTAAAATTTAAAATAAAGTGAGAGTATTAATCCAAATTTAAAATTATTATGTTAGGGCTAATCCAAATTATTGGTTGTTCTGGGTTTTATGGGACATGATTTAGAATGAGAGAGATTTTAGAAATCTTGCCTCCTGGTAGTATCATTCTAAGTGGTTAATTTAGGAAAGATATAATAATTTTAGGGCTTGAGCATTAACTTACTCAAGTAGTTCAAGTAACATATAAAACTTTGAATTGAGCTGAGATTTAGCCCAAGCCCGATTTGGTCCAAGTGAGAGACACTAAGAAATCTTTAATATAGAAACAAACATCCTAACAAACAAATGTTTTCATTTTTAAAATATAATACAGTATAGCTCAAGTTTAAACTATTATAAGTGGGCTGGGCTCATGGTAGATACTTATGGCCCAAGTTAGGCTTTCTCCAAGCTTAAGCCTATTGTTCAAAATCTAGGCTAAGCCTGGATATTATTTGGCCCGGCCCAGCCCGTCTTGGCCCGGCCTTATGAACAGCCTTGACCAATTTAGACTTTATTGAGATTTTAATAGGAAACCCTGTGGACCCACAAATTGTCACTTGGATAGTGGAATTTAATGGCATGTGAAATGAGATAAAGGTAATTTACCTAATTAATATGATAAGTTGTATGAAAATTCGTTTGAGATGTATGAGAACCCGTCTTTTCTTTAAGATTAAATATAATATGGATATCAATAGTAGATTATAATGAGATTGCATGTAAGGGATTGCATTGAAAATTTTAAGGTATTGTATTCTTTAAACACGAAAGATTTAGATTGATTTTAGAAAAAAAAAGATAATGATATGGTTAAGGATTATGCTGATTTTTAGGAGATTAAATAGTAAAAAGAGAGATTTCAAGAGAGATTGTGAGGCCCACCTGTGCTGCAACTTTGATTAAAAAATTGTGTGAAACCCACTTCTCAAAAACTCATTGAGAATGAGAGAAATTAGGAAGGGAGAGATTTTATAGAAAACCAAGGAGAGATTTTAAGAAAATTGAGAGATTTTAGGGATTTGTTATGGATAGAGTTTACCTAATATGGATGGAATTCTTAGATTGCGCCACGTGTCGCCCTCTCGCTAAGAGGGGGCGCCACGTGTCGCCCTCCCGCGAAAGGGGGGATTGCTTTAATATATATAATGGTGGATCTGATCTTTTATGAAGTTATATATTGTTTGCAGCAACTATAATACCTGGGTATTTTGATTGCAATCGTTAGAAATTTTTGACATAGTATTAGAGCAACCATAAGTCTCAGATTCAAATCAACGCTGCACCATCACCTTTTAAAGAAATAGAAAGTAAAAGTGGAAAAACAGCACTTGAATTCATTTCATAGCTTCAAAACAATAGGAGAAAAATGTGGGGTGAGTTATATTTATAGAGAATCTCCTCTAGCTTCTAGACAATTCACGTAGAGTTGCAAATGAATGTCCAATAATCCAAGCATTCAAAGTCTCAGGTTCCCAGTAAAGTGCGTATGGAACCAAATATTGGATTTGAAAGAAATTCAGAAATTCAGATACGTATAGATATGGATCCTTATATGTTCCGACACATATTAAATTGCTTGAGTGGTATTGATATTTGATGGTGTTTAGTCATTTTCCCTTTAATAGATCCACTAGACTCTTTTCTATATCATCATGCCTAACCCAAAACTATTTTTAAAATTCTCAAAAACTTATAATCTCAGAACTGTTTTCACCAATCCATTTATTTCATATGGTTTGTCCGGCTTGCTGATGAATTAATGCAAACACTTGACCTTATGTTGGAAAACGGATCCTAAAAATGAGCGAAGGATATTTTCAATACTTTCTTAATTTTCACACCAAGCACCCATTTGTTTGAATGGGATAAAATTTCTAGAAATTCATTGTAAAATGTCTCCAATTGAAAGGGGTGGTAAAGATATCACTCTCAGGATGAAGAATATAAGATGGAAATATAAATGAAATCATAAATTAGAAAAATGTAAATGAGATTATGGCTTTCTTAAAATTTGATTTAGCAAGTCGATGCTTGATTATTCATATTCCACCAAAAAGGTGATACCAAATCTCCCGATGATACACCAATCGTCTTGATCCCCCTGGTTCTATGGCATCGACATGTTCATTTCGCAAACTCCCACTTGCACTCAGTTGAATGACACTCTGATGTTTTAATTGTTTCTCCGAACAATGACAGCTACTTGAAATTGAGAAATCCATGGTGGGTGCTACAGTGAACGTGGAAGTGCTTTTTTTGGAAAGTCCCTGTCACTGCTTAACAATATTTAATGCAATCATTTTTCTTTCTTGCCCAAATTTATAGCTCTCCACCTTTGTTTCATAAATTATAGCCGTTTAAATATGAATATGTTTCTCCATACATTTTCTGAAATCCAAACCAAACATATCACATTTAGATATAAATATTTCTCTGTTTCTTAACAACATGATCAAAATCCCTATTAATTTAAAAAAAAAACCACCTCACATGAAGGGTGAGGAATTTTTAAAACAAGATTATTGAAATTATTGAGAGCACGCAATCGTCATAGAAAAAAAAATCCCAAGAAAGATGTTGGTCTGAGGGTACATTGGTCATATCATCTCTATCATCATCAACTCCTCTTGCTGACCACATCCAGCATGAAGCCCAGAGAGAGCCAAGAAGACCCACCTTCTTCCACAGCCCTTCTGGCTTTCTCACCCAACTCCCTCATCTTCTTCCCAACCTCCTTCCCTTTCTCTCCCACCATCAGCTCCCTGACCGTCTCCCTCACTCTCTCCCACCGCACCTCTCCACCTCCTGCTTCCGTCACTCTCAACCCCACCCCCAACTCCTCCACAATCACCTTTGCATTGAAAGGCTGCTCTGCCATCATGGGCCACGCCAAAACAGGCACCTCTGCACAAATACTCTCAAGCACCGAGTTCCACCCGCAATGGCTCAAAAACCCTCTAACAATCTCGTGCTCTAGTATCTCCCTCTGCCCAACCCACTCCCTCACCACCATCCCTCTCTCTGCAACCCTCTCTTCATACCCATCTCCCAATTCCACTTCCTTTCCCCTCACAACCCACAAAAAGTCCACCCCAGATCTCTCCAGCCCAACCCCAATCTCCATCAGCTGGGTTTGTGAGATCTCTGCCTGGGTACCGAATGCAACATACAAAACAGGCCTCTGCTTGGCTTTCCTGTCGTCAAGCCATTGCACCCATCTGGGTTTTGCCCGTGATTCTTCCAGCTGCTTTAGAGGCGATGCAGTGCATAGTGGCCCAACACACCAAGCTTTTGGGTTGAATTCTCTGTTGAAGAAGTCGACATAGGCGCTTTCGAGCTCGTAGAAGCTATTAACAACTATCCCACTGCTTTGTGATGTTGCTTTCGCCGACTCCATCACAAAATCGAGCAAGGGTCCTTTGGGCTCTGGGTCGTTGAAGGGCTCGTTGAAGTCGCGCCTGCAGAGCTTAACGTTAGGAAAGAAAGGCAGAGAAAAGAGCTCGTCGTCTGATTTGAGATCTTTGAGGGATCCATGCTCTAAGCTAAGGCGTGAGAAGATCATGGAGAAGGTGTTCATGCCATAGAAGACGAGTGATGGCACGCCAACCTTGGAAGCGGATAGCTGAGCCCATGAAAGGAACCCGTCGAGGATGACGCAGGAAACATGTGGGAGGAGGGTGGAGAGGGCTTGCTCGAAGTGGGGTTGGAGAAGTTTGGCGGCATGAACGAAAGGGAGGAAGAAGGACATGGAAGGAAGCTTGTCTGTGCTTTCTACTCCAGGAGGGATGTTTGGAGGGTTCTGCGGGAAAGGAAGCTCGAGGACTGTGACAGTGGTGTGGGTGAGAAAGGAGCGAATGAAAGGAGAATTTGCAGGTGTGGTGAAGATGGTGACGATGATGTTGCGGTTGTGGAGGAGGTGGGCAAGATGAAGGATGGGGATGGTGTGGCCTTTGGACATGAAAGGAAGCAGCACAACATGGGTGGTAGATGGAGGAGAAGAAGAAGCCGCAGCAGCGGCAGCAGCAGCAGTGGTATCGGGAGTTTCAATGCGAGTCAGAGGAGCAGGAGGTGTAATTTCAAGATAAGACATCTTCCTGGATGATTCTTCTTCTCCACTCTCTAGTTATTACTTCTTCTTGAACAATGATTTTAGTTTCTGTGATGTATTTATTGCCATATGTCACAGGCCTTTATTGTTTTCAACAGGACAATCGATGCCGTACGGTTTCATGAATGGTCTTCCGATGGTTACGTAAGTGATTTCCTCACGTACTATCAATCAGTTTGGTACACCTGACAATGTACAGACAGTGGAGCAAGATTTTTCTTTGACGGGTTTGTAATTTGTGGTAAATGAAGAATTTTTATCTAAATTTTTAAGGTAGATTTACGATTGTTATTGGCCTTTTTTTTTATAAATGAATTCAGAACTTTTATATGAGACTATGAGTTATGGAAGTGCAACGCAGTTTGATGGGTACAGGCAGTACCCACGTGCTGGCCCCTGGGTGTCCAGAATGGTACTAGTAATGACTTTATATGATTTTAGTTGTCTGTTGGGTTTTTGCACCAATAGTTATTAGTAAGCCCCCACTTCTACCATAATATAACACCGCTCGGTGAAAACATTAATATAATTTTCTACAGGCATTCTTGCAGTTTTTATGGATGAAAATGTTTTTAATTGTGTAATGTCGCATAAAATTATAAAATATGCGAAATAGGAAAGATTTGTTCCTTCTTTAACCCAACAAGAGGGGGATTTTTGTGCAATTTTACATAAATTAAAAAGTTGTTAAATCATAAAAATATTTTCATCACAAGACAAGATCATCCACGATTAAAGATTATTGTATAGGTAAAACCCCTTTTTGTTATAAAAAATTATCATAAGTGGATGCCCACCTTAGAACCCACTTAGATATGAAAAGCAATGAGGGTTAGAGTCATTCCTTATAAAGTTGCTTTGGGAGGAAGTAATCTTATTGTATAAATAAGATCTTTCTCATCCCTTTGTGATGTACACCTCTCTTTTTCAATAAGAAAAGCTCTCTCTTTCTCCCTCAATTTTTCTCTTTCTCTCTTTTTATCACGTTATCAGCACTGCTCGATCTAGCACATCAGTCCACGTGCAATAAAACCACCACCATTCCTTCTCTTTTTTTTTTTTTTACTTATTTTCCTTGCTCGATCTATGTGCAAAAGAGAAAAGGAACAGCACCCTTTTTGTTTTTCCTGTTTCATGTGCCAATAAACGAAGAAAGAGCCCTGTTTCAAATGCAAGCATAAAGATGGCACAGTAGCACTGTTACCCACTTGGCCTCAGACTACGTGCCCCCCTTTTTCTTTTTCATCAAGAAGGATCTAGAACAATTCAACCTGCGTCAAACAAAGTGCAGCCCCATACAGTCAAATCTTATTTGACCAAATCAAAGGCATAAATTTCGTTTATATGATATCTTGGCCATCCGGAGCTCAATCGAAGATCTGATTGAACTTACGAAAAGCTTGCAAGCAGATCTATACGTTAAAAGTGAAAGGAGGAAGATCCGATGGTAAAATAATTTTTGTTATTTATAATCTTTTACTAGTTTAATAACTATATATACATGTACTCTTTTTCTTATTTCTCTTATTTGGAGATAAATGATTTTTTTTTTTAACAAGAGGAGATTAAGAATGGATCATAAATAAGAACTCAAAGATCTATATTAATACAAACCAGTAGTTCCGTATAAACCAAAAGTTCCTTCTAAATCCAAACCAGAAGATCCATGGATTATTCAAATCTAAAACCAGAAGTTCTCAGATCCACAATATGAACTCAACGATTCATATTCCTAATTAAACCTGAAGTTTAATATTTAGATCCAGAAATAAAACCAAGAAGCTATAATATCAAGCCCGAAGCTTTGATAGAACCTGAAGTTCAAAGTTAAAGAACCTGAAGTTCTAATTCATAAACCTCAGTTCCAAATCAAGCCAAAAGCCTTGCTAAAACCCGTTGTTTTGGATTATTAAAGTTGATAACCTGATGTTTTCAATTTTAAATTAGCCAACTTGATCTGACATGACTCACCCCTTGATTTATTCTGAATGCTTTAAAATTTTATTGTTTATCTTTTATCTTGTTTTGCATATCAATGATTATGTATATTTTTCTTTTCCAACTCTTGCATAATGTCAAATTTAGTCAAACTTGAATTTAAAGCCCTTAACATTACCGAAGACAGCTACTTATCCTAATATTTAGATGCAAAATTAGACTTGCAATCCAAGAAACTTGAAAAGATAATAGAAGAAGGTAATAAAGAGTCCCCGGAAAATAGAGCATTAGCACTTATCTTTTTACATCATCTTTTACATGATGACCTCAAGAATGAATACTTCACTGAGAAGAACCCAACAAGTCTTTGGAGATCCCTGAAGGATAGATATGATCATCAGAATATGGTCATATTACTAGCGGCTCAAAACGAATGGCTAAACCTGCAATTTTAGGACTACAAATCAATATCTGAGTACAACTCTGCTCTTTTCAACATTGTTTTTCGATTAAAATTGTGTGAGAAAAAGATTACGGAAGAGCAATTGTTAGAGAAAACGTTGTCCATTTTCCATGCATCAAATGTAATCTTGCAGTAGTAGTACTGTGAATAGCATTTCTCTAAATACTCAAAACTAATTTCTCGTCTCCTTGTTGCTGAGCAGAATAACAAAGTCTTGTTAAAGAATCATAATTCCAAACCAATTGAATCTACAGCAATGCCTGAAGCAAATGCCAATTTCAATTCCAGCAGACGCAGAGGAAGGGGGCGTGGAAGAAAACAATCTCTCCATATGAAGTGGAAAGAGAAACTCCTCCCGACGAAGAGGATTTCGAGGTCCTCCCCTAAAATTCAAAAACCACCAGAAGTGGTCTGATTCTTAGAAACAGCAAAATTAAGATTAACATTAGAATCCATTAAATAAATTTGCCCACCATTCTGATGACCCTTGCTACAGATATGGAAGGAATGAGCATTGGTCACACAATTATCGTGCACCAAAAGATGTGGTGGAACGATATAAAACATACAAGGCCTCCATTCATTCTGCAGAGTCAAATGATATGGAAGATTAAGATTGAGATACAGTCCTACAAAATGACAATTACAAGTTGGATATTACAAATTTAGAGACTAGTGATTTTTTTGAAAATAAAAATGGCAAACCTCTGAGCAATGACACATTTAGTATTAAGATTGGAACCGCTCCTGGCATGGTTTAAAATACCAAATAAATTTCTTTTTCAGAATTTCTATTTAAAATGATGGTTTTTTTTCAGATATTCACATTTCATGAATATTTTATGTTGGATAATTTATTCTTTTTGAGTTTATTTATTTGATAAACCGTTTTTTGGAGGTTTTTATGGATATTTCTGTGATGGACGATTTCTTATTATTCAGTTTATAATTTCGATGAGATTTTTATGATTTTTTTTAATTTATATCATGTGATTATTTAGTTACATGTTTTTTAATTATCTTTTGTTTAAAGGTATGGACCACGAAAATGGAGATACTTACTGTCTTGTAGATAGTATTACAACACATACCATTTTGAAAAACCAGAAGTTTTTCTCAGAATTGGCATTGAATCCACAAAAGGTATCTACCATAGTTGGACCTGTGCAAATAATTGAATACTCTGGAAGAATCCACATAACGTTACCTAATGGTACTCATTTATTCATTAAAGATGCATTGTTCTCCAGCAGTTCCCGAAGAAACTTGTTCAGTTTCAAAGACATCAGAATAAATGGATACTATATTGAGACTGCTAATCAAGGTAACAAGGAAATGTTACTTATCGTTACTAGTATTTAAGGCCAAAAGCAAACACTAGAAACATTAAGTACACTTTCTTTTGGATTATATTATATGTTACGTCCATGAATTTGCACAATTTAGGCATCATTTTAGATTGGATTAGGGACTTAATTAGGTTAAATGCATCATTATTCATTTAATTTCATCATTTCATGCATTTTCACCTAATTATTGGAATCTGTACAATTTTTGCACATTTTATGCATTAATTAAGAATGTTTGCAATTTTTCTCCGAAGAACCCCAGTTGGAATAGAACTCTGTCCGGACGGGTTCCACTTCAATGTGGGCTCTTCAGTATTTGATGTGTTCAATCAGAATGTGCAGGAAATGAAATTAGTAGGACCCACAGAACCCTAGGATGATTTGGGTCCCACTGCTTGAAGATCCACACTCTTAGAGTTCATCTGCCCGTGGATCCCATCTGAAGATCAGCTAAGACTTCCAGAAGATCTTATCTCATCCTATTGAACCAAGAAATATTCTTCGAGATAGAGTCAATTGCAAATTAAAATTCAAAATACAATCCCGTTTTTCTCAGAATAGCCTATCTTAAAATGATCATAACTCTCAATCCAGACGTCGGATCAGTGCAAATGACCCACCGTTGGAAAGCTCTTTCAGAGTAGATATCCGTGGAGCCCAAGATTGCACAAATCGGAGCTAAAATGAGAAAGTTATGGGCCTGAGAAGTTGCATGTACATTTTTAGACGGGATTGCAATTGCATCTACACCATTGAAGAACAACTGTTGCACATTTCTTTGTGGAGCCCATAAGAAGATCAGATAAGAATGCTGAAAGCTTCCACTTCATCTTATCTCTAAATCTCTCTCATCTAAGGAGATAAACCCAATCAACATGCAGCTGATCTTATCTCTCAATCCACCAAAAAGAGGTCCAGATTCAATGAACCCAAGGAGCTAGAAAACTATAAAAGGAGGCCATGGGAGGCTCTTCCTCATTCCCAGCCAGATTTGGAAGTCCCAGATCTCTCTCTCTCTCTTCTCCACCTCTCCCTTCCATTAATTTCTATTTTTATTTTAAAGGTATTCTGGAGCCTTGTTCCAGAAACTAGGATCTAGAAGAGAGAATTCTGAGAGACCATTGTATAAGAAGAAAGAATCAATGAAGTTATTTTTGATGTTCTTTGCAATGGTGGGCTGAGTTTCTGATTAGAGCGAAAGATGAAGCTAAGTATTTTAATGTTCTAGTTTATATTTATTATTTTACTCTTTTTTTTATTGTCTCTTGTTAATGTGCTTTTAAAATATAATAATAGATCTGTCTTCATGCCAAAGGCAAACCTCTGATTTGTGTTCTTAATGAATAAATTTTGATCATTTATGCTTACTTTGATAGATTATGCTTAGATCTATAGTTATCTTTGATAGTTTATGCTTAGTTTGATAGGTGATGCTTAGGATATTCATTCTTTTATGAGGTGAAGGAGGTCTTGGGTATTGATTTTGTTTTTCTTAATTAAAGTTGGTTTTTGCAATAGTCAAATCATCCGGATCAGAAACATTGACTTGTTTCTGATCTGAGTAATAATTGAGACAAAAGGGTAAATTGATAACATAAATTGGATTTTAAATAATTTAGTGGATTCTGGCTGCTCTGATCTATTTCTTATCATTATTATTAATTTGTTTAGTTTTTGATTTGCATATCACATTTCTTTTATTATTGTTTTCCTTAAAAAAAATTCAAATTTTTAATTAAAAAGTTCAAAAGTGCTCTCTGTGGGATCGACCTGTATTTGCCACTGTCTCAACAAGACAACTGTGCACTTGCAGTTTTAAGTAGATTGATTAAATTCACATCATTATACGACAACATTTATCATCAAATCACATTCTATTTTAAGCAAAACGATACAGTTAAGCCAAAGCTTAAACTAAGCCCGAAGCTCAGCAACTCTCAAAGTTTATTACTTTGGCATGATAGGTTAGGACACCCCAAGTTACCATGTTAAATAAAATCATTGATAACTCCGTTAAACACTCTTTAGAAAACCATAAATTGACCATACCTAATGGGTATCTATATATCCCATGTTTACAGCAAAAGTTAATCACTCGACCTTCCTTTGTTAAAATTGCATTAGAATCCCTATCTTTTCTACAAAGGAAATAAGACGACATCTGTGTACCGATCAATCTACCTAGTGGACCTTTTAGATTTTTCATGGTTTTGATTGAAGCTTCTACCCGTTTGTTGGATGTTTGCCCACTTTCAATTAGGAATATAGCCTTTGCCCACCTATTGACACAATTCATTAAACTTAGGGCTCATTTTCCTGATAATCCTATTAAGTCCATATGACTTGACAATGCGGGCAAATTTACATCACAAGTCTTTGTTGACTATTATTCATCTCTCAGCATTGTTGTCGAACATTTTGTCCCTCATGTGCATAACCAAAATGGCTTAGTTGAATCCCTGATTAAGTACATTCAACTTATTTCTAGGATTCTATTGCTACAGTCCAAATTACCAGTTAGTGCTTGCGGACATGCTGTGTTATATGCAACAATGCTTATTAGACTTCGACCCACAACCTACCATCAATACTCTCCTACATAACTTATATCGAGACATCAATCTAATATCTCCCATTTATGCAAGTTTGGTTGCACAGTTATAATTCCTATACCACCCCCTCAGCATACTAAGATGGGACCACAACGTAGGTTGGAAATCTATATAGGCCATGACTCTCTTTCAATTCTTCGATTTTAGAATCAATGACAGGAGATGTTTTTACTGCTCGTTTTACTGATTGTTAATTCGATGATAAAAATTCCCCCCATTAGGAGGAGATAAAAAAAAACGTATTATTCCTGTAGAACAACATGTTCCTGAAGAATGGCGTGAACTAATGTGGAATACTTCCACTTTGTCTCATCTGGACTCACGCACTTCACAATATGAAAATAAAGTCCATAAAACCGTGTGCTTACAAGAAATTGCAAATAGATTACCTGATGCATTTAACAATGCAGCAAAGGTAAACAAGTCACAGTGCCAGCTATGAATGCACCTACTAGAATTAATGTCCCTATAGGACAAAGCTAAAAAGTGGTGACAAAAGAATCTATAATACACCAGAAGAGCAGCAGACTTATAGGTTCAAAACATATACATCCGCATAAAAGGAAAAATGCATAATCATCATCATATCCTCCCAAACTCCTAAAGAAGTTCCTCCTGAAAAGGCTCATAACGCTCCCAAAGAGGTTATGAAAAAATTCACTCTCTCTAAAATAACGAAAGTCCTTGATGAGACTATAAAAGCCCCTAAAAAGGCATTGGTACCGAATAATGAAAAGATCTCTATACTTTACAATTATTCAAGAGAGAGATGGGATAGAAAAAAATTGTCATTGATGACGCATTTGCATATGCAATAGCTACACAGATATCAAGAAAATATAAGGATGATAATTGGGATATAGAACCACGTACTATAAATGAATGTTGACAAAAAAAAGATTAGCCAAAATGGAAGAGTGCCATTACAGTAGAGTTAGAGTCTCTCAAAGACGCGGTGTATTTGGACCAATAGTATAAACCCCAAAAGGTGTTAACTGTATGGGTTACAAGTAGATGTTTGTAAGGAAAAGAAACGAATTGAATGAAATTATTAAATACAAGGCAAAACTTGTGACACAAAGTTTTCTGCAAAAACATAAGATTGATTATGAGGAAATATACTCCCCTGTTATGGATATAAGGACATTTAAATATCTGATAAATTTAGCGGTTTCTAAAAATTTGGATATGAAACTCATGGATGTTGTGACCGTTTATTTGTATGGGGACTTAGACATAGAAATTCATATGAAAATCTCAGAAGAATTTACTTTGCCTAATGCAAAGCCCAAGAGTATGTACTCAATATAACTGAGACGATCATTATATGGATTGAAGCAATCCGAAAGAATATGGTACAATCGTCTCAGTAAATATTTATCTAAGGAAGGAAATGAGAATAATTTCATTTGCCCATGTATCTTCATAAAGAAATCCTTAAAATGATTTGCAGTAATGGCAATTTATGTCGATGACATAAATTTGATCGGGACTCCAGAAAAGCTCAAAATAACTACTGATTATTTGAAAAGAGAGTTTGAAATTAAAGATCTTGGGAAAATAAAATTTTGTCTTGGCCTGTAGATCGAGAAAAGTTATAGTGGAATATTAGTCCATTAGTCTAATTATACTAAAAATATCTTGAAACATTTTGGTATTGACATAATACATCCACTAAGTACTCCTATGGTTGTTTAGTCTTTAGATATAAACAAAGACTCATATCGTCCAATTGAAGAAAATGAGAAGGTATTGGGTCCTGAAGTACTATACCTAAGTGCTATTGTTGCTTTAATATATTTAGCACAATGTACTAAACTGGACATTTCATTTTCAGTAAATCTACTTGCTAAATACAGTTTTGCGCTAATGCAAAGGCATTGAACTGGTATCAAACAATCTTACGCAATTTACGTGGTACAATTGACTTAGGACTCTTTTTTTGTAAAAATTTCAAGTTTGTAGGATATGCAAATTCAGAATATCTCTCTAATCCTCATAAGTGTCGATCACAGACAGATTATGTATTTCTTAGTGGTAATGTTGTTATTTCTGTGCGCTCTACTAAAAAAACTTTGATAACTACTTCTTCTAACCATCTGAGATTTTAGCCCTCTATGAAGCCAGTAGGGAATGTATATCGCAAAAAATTTTTAATTCAGCATATTCATAGTTCTTGTCAATTACCTCTTAGTACAGGTACCCCAAGCGTTATCTATGAAGACAATGAGGCATGTATTCAACAGATTAAAGAATGATACATTAAAAGTGACAAAACGAAGCACATTGCACCAAAGTTCTTTTTCACACATGAGCTTCAGAGGAATAATGAGATCGAAATCAAACATGTTCATTCAAGCAACAACTTGACTGATTTGTTTACTAAGTCATTACTAAAGTCAACATTCCAGAAGCTTGTACATGAGATTCGCATGTGTAGAGTTTATCATCAAACAATATAAAGGTTATTGTTATCAGGGGGAGTTACTAATCAGTAATAAGCATCCTGAAGCATGCTACCCAGGACATATGTACACTGTACTCTTTTTTCTTCTCTAGGTTTTATCCTATTGGATTTTTCTAGTTAAGGTTTTAATGAGGCAGCATTATGCACGTCCAACACTACTTTAATAATTTTGTAGAACGTTGTACTCTTTTTCCTTCGCTTTGATTTTTATCCCATTAGGTTCTTTCTTTGCAAGGTTTTAATGGGGCAACTGTTATTAATGGTAGTCATCGAAGGAAGAGTGTTATAAGAAATTATCATAAGCGGATGCCTACCTTGGGGCCCACATTAGATATGGAAAACAATTAGGGTTAGAGTCCTTCCTTATTAAGTTGCTTGGGGAGAAAGCAATCTTATTCTATAAATAAGATCTTCCTCTCCCCTTTGTGATGTACACCTCTCTTTTTTAATAAAAAAAAGCTCTCTTTCTTTCTCCCTCTACTTCTCTCTTTCTCTCTTTTTATCACTTTTCACTTTTTCAGTCTTTTTCAGTAGTTTGGGCTAGGGTAGAATTATGGAGAAGACGAAAGCATCCACTCACGTCAAAACATTCTTAGTAATTCAATATTCTTATCCAAAACTCTTAAGGGGTTGTCTGTTAATTTAACTGATTGAATGAAATGAAGTGAATAGTCATTTCAAAAGATAAAAAATGAGAGGGGTTAAATCAATCCTATGATGAGATTTTGCCTTTTAGTAAAAAAATAATGTAACTTTTTGACTTTTTCTGTTAGAAGTAGATATTTTTGTTAATTAGTGATATCAGAAAATAGCTTTTTGATTTTTTTTTTTTTTTTTTTTTTTGTAAAAAGGTAGAAGAAGTTTTTTAAAATGTGGCATTTTGATTTAACTCTTTCAATTTATTGTGTCTTTAAATGAAAGATGACTTTAATTTAACTTTGAAGTGAAATTAACAAACACGCCCTAAAGGGCAAGTTTATCTATTAGGATATTTTCTTCTTTGCTAATTCATGGGTTGAACAAAACTATGGGTTCATTGAGTTATGATTTTGTATTTTTTTTAAAATGGACTGTAGTATGAGTCACCAGATGCATTAAAGTGAAGAAATCAAAGAAAGATCGAAAATTGAAGTATTTTAAAGTAATTTTCTGAAGACAATATGGATTCAAAAGGTCATTCTTACAAACCGAGCATTGGATCAAGGCAAATTACCTACCGTTGGAAAGCTCTTTTCGAGCAAATATTCGTAGGTTTTAAAACTGCATCAATTGGAGCTAAAACGATAAAATTATGGCCTCAGAAACTTTACAGAAATTGTGCTAAAAAAAGCTATCCGCTCGAACGAACGTGGAGCCCGACTCGAGCACCTAACGAGCAGAGACCCGCTTTCCTATATGGAATTATTTCTTGCTTATACTAGAACTGCCAGTTTCTATTCTACAAGGACTCTAACCCTAAAGCACGAATTGTAAATTATGAAAAAGGATTTTCTCTCAACCCTAATACAAGAATTTCATTATTTTGAATTGAAAATTCACATTAGAGATCAATATACTTATCTAAAGCTTCCATTGGAGAGATTGTATTGAAGTTTTGTATTAGATAATATTGATTCAACATCTTTTATAGAAGATTATCTTTTCTCTCATAAAAGATTTGTTCATCTTAAGTGACTTCAAAGTGTGTTGGATCAAATGCGGAAAGCAATAAACGGTAAGGAGTCATGACAACAAGGATTGTGCCAAAAAAAAAAAAAAACTACAGTCCTTAAGCTAAAATATTACAACTAAGAAAAGGTCTGTGAGTAAATCTTGTAATTGCTCTTTATTAAGGTTTGGTTTTTCTTGGTCCGAGGAAGACTCGTGATTTTTTTCAAGTAGAGTTTTCCACAAAAAATCTTGGTGTCTTCTTCCTGTGGTGTGTGATTGATTTATTTTCTAATTTTTTATTCTTTCGTTTCATATATTTTGAGCTGCAATTTAGAAATTCGGATCTGGGACATTCTTTCATTATCTAATTGTATTTTTAACTTCTGTAAATTAAGCGTTTGAATTCACCTTTTAATCTATCATTTAGGCCCACGTCTAAAGTCAAACTACTAAAAAAATGCCCTTTTATTTAATTATAGACCAAATTTAACTTTAATTAGAGTTGTCTAACCTAATTGATCATGTGTAAAACAAAATGACTAAACTACATCAAAGTAAAATTTCATGCTTTATAAGAGATCAATCTCAAGGTGGAGCCAACTATACCAAGTTAGCTATCAACTAGTGGTAATATAAAAGGCAGTTTTGCTTTTGAGTGGCCTAGATCTCATATTTGGCCTCACATTAGATTTATTAGACTCAATCTATGATAATAGTTTGCAAACTATATTGCCAATTGTTTGAAAGTAATGACTATACGTGCATTTCTATTCTAAGAACCTTCGGCCTGAGCCGAGGGACAATCAATTTTATATAGCCAAGAACTAATTCCTAGGGATATATGCAAATCCTTCTATCCACATGCACCTAGAAAAAGTATAGGAGGTGGCCAACAAGTGTCTCCGCTTCTTGAGGCACAGAGTTTTTGGCCACCTAAGCTGCCACTTGCTGGTTGCACAAGCTTTTTCAACAGAGATTATCAAGGGGATGGTTTGGTGATTGGAACCATTTACTTAAAAAGAAATTTTATCAAACAAGGTAGGTTGTAAGCTTTTAGCGGCCCTTTTCTTCCATTTAACAGACAATTGATTAAAGGGTTAAGATATTGATTAGGTTAAAGGTTCATGGTTTTAACTCTCGGGTTCAAGGGTTTTCTAGAAATTGAGTTTTTTTTTTTTTTAAGGGAGGGAGATCGTAGCTTTTGCATGAGTGGGTTTTTTTGTGGTATGACCCATCATACCAATTGACTTGGATGCTGGTTATTATTTATCCATATAATTATCTTTGGGGTGGGACGTAAATACCGGAACGTAGGTGCGATCGCACCCATCAAACCGCAGTGCACTTGCAAAACCCATATAAAAATTTTAAATCTACTCTCAAAATTTTAACAAAAATTGTAAATCCACCTTCAAAAATCAGCATGAAATATCTTCTATTTACCCCCAAAACAAAACTGTCCTAATCATCTCTATCTTTATTTCGAATCGATCCATCGAAGACTATTTATTGGCAAACAAACGTCAATCTATTGTTGGTTTGGATGATTATGAACTTAGGAACGTGGGCTTCAGTTTTTGCAATGATACAAAACTGTTTACACTAATTGGCCGCGTCTTTATGACTTTTTGGGAACCACGTGAAAGCTGCCTTTTGCAGGAACCACGTGAAAGTTTGCTTTTTGCAGGAGCCTATGTCAACCATCGATGGCACATGCCACTGCCAAGTGCCAAGTAGTGGCAAAGTCCTGCGGTGGACCTGATCAAATGAAACGGCAGGTATGGCAAGTAGCACATGTGTGGATGATCTACAATTTGTTGGGCTCATCCGCTTCTAGAATCCGAGGAAGAATGGTTGTGGTTGGTGCGAGGATGAATGCGTGTGTGGTGAAGGCATTCCATTTACCATCAATCATTGTTGGTAAAAATAAAATTGATGAGAGAGAGATGTAGAGAAGGCATTTAATTTACCAAAATCAAATAGCGTTCTCAGAATTGATGAGAGAAAGAAGTATGCAATGATTTATAGATTCCTTTTTAAGTTGGGATGTGGAAGTGTTTGAACGTCACCTCATGAGCAATTAAATGTTTGAACCGCACATCAATCCTGTTGGACTTGAATGGTCCAGCATAAGCAATTGTCCGGAAAGGTGGACCCCACAATGAGACACTTCATTAATTACTACTCTTGTATTTATCCTAGAAAATACTTGGACTCTCGGGCCTGTTTGCTCCATGCAATTGAATACATTATAACATGAAACAAGTGAATCGAAAAAATAATTAAATTATCTACCTTATAATAGAAAATTAATTGAGAGGAAATAAGAATTGAATAGCTGGCCACCACCCTAATAATTTAAATCCTCACCCTTCATCTACTATCCATCACAGTTCACCCCTTTAATAATCCTTTAATGGGGTTTATTGGACTATGAGTTCCCACATATTCAATTTTTGTATGTATTTTATGCAAATAAACATGCTTTCAAATAAAGGACCCCAATACTCTTACTTTAATAAATAAGATTTTGAGTCTAAACTCCTTTTCAAGAAATAATTTCAAGAAAGAAAAGTTGTAAATCCCCACACAATCATGACTGTGAACGTCAAGAGAAGAAGGTAATTACTCGATCACGAGTTCATGTACACAATGAGTTCATTTTATTGTTGGATTCATTCCACTAAATCCATCCTATGGCTGTAAAACAACATTAAAGATCTCACAAATGGTATAAGAGAAAGGTTTTGTGGAATGAATGACTTCGATTACATGAGGAAATAAAAGTAAGACTGCAAGAGATCTTTGTTTCAGGTAGCAAGACCATTTTTATGGAGAACCAAAAAGCACATGTCAGCAGGTGCATATCCACGATCCAGACTCAGGTCCCCATCTTATGACCTACACCCGACCCAATAAAGGAATCGGGACTGGCTTTGGGTTAGGGTCCACGATTGAATCCATGAGAGAGAGAGAGAGAGAGAGAGAGAGTCTTATATGCAACTCTATTTCAGGCCTTGCTCAAAACCTTATTTTTATTTTTTGTTTTTTTTTTGATAACCTATGGTATCTCCAACCCAACCCAATCTAGTAGCCTTTGGACTGGAGCCCAAGGGACACCTGATTTTGAAGAGTCAACTAATCAAATGCACTGAAAATTATAAGGATTTTTGTATTGACTAAATTTATATATTGGACAAAATTTGAGTCCGTTGATTTATATTTTATATTCTTTATGTTTGAACCATATCTATCGCATCACAAGAAGCACTAAAATTGAAAAAATACTGAAAATAGAGCATGCGCTCAAGCAGACATACTCACGCGCTTGAGTGAGCCTAGACATGAGTAACTGCGCTCAAGCCGATGAAGACCGTGCTTAAACCTAATAAAAAAAAAGAGTAGCCCAGTGCAAGGGCCTCCCATATCGCGGGATCTAGGGAAGGCAAAATGTTCGCATAACTTAAACCTGATAGATGGATGCAAATAACTAAATGCGCAAAACATGCGCTGAGCGGGTGCTCACTCGCACTCGAGTGTGCATATGGTAGAAGCCCACCGACCTGCATGAATTTTTTTTCTATTTGTACCAGAATTGCTTGTTTTGTTTAAATTTGCTTTCTAACTCTAAGGCATGAATTTTAGACTATAAAAAGAGGGTTCTTCTCATCCCTAAACACAATAATATACATAAAGATCTCAAAGTTTTAAATTGAAATTTTCATTGGAGATATTATCTAGAACTTCAATTAAAAATTAGGTTGAATGCTTCAAGTTCTAGAGTTAAATGCTTCTACTCCTTCGTAAGAGATTTGTGATTTCTACATCCATGTAGAAGATTGTCATCTTGCTGTAGAGATTTGTTCGTTGTGGATATCAATGCACTACTAGCGAGGTGCCAAGGGACTACGTATCGAGCATTCTAGCAAGAAAAACTACGCCACCTTGTGTCGAGGGACTGATGCAGAGTTGTCAGTATATCTTATACTGCAAAAATTAGTGATTGATTTTATTCACTTTAGACTCTTGGTTTTTTTTCCCGTTTGGGTTTCCACGTTAAATTGTGTATAGTCTTCTTTGTGTGGTTGTTGCTTTTGTTTTTTCTGCTGCATAGTAGGAGCAATCGAACTGCAATCTAAATTAAATCGACGGCTCCAAAACTTTTAGAAACAAACTCACACCTTAACATAAATGAACCCAAAAGTATCCATGCCCTATTTTTATATCAGACTCGGGAAAATGGACTCACAATGCCATCCCAAATCAATATTAAGCACCCGGCCTCACCCTTTCTACATTAGGAGGCACACTTAAATCCATTGTGGGTCACCAAGATATTTATTATGAAAACTAAAATCAAGCAAACATGCAACCCATCCAAGGTCTTGGCTAGGGATAGATCTAATGAAGAAATAAAATTCATATTGCCAACCCTAACATAAGTTGAACAAGGCTTGTATGATGATAAAGTCAAACCATGCACACAAACAGCTGAACCTCAGCAAAGGATATGACCAGTGGTGGCATTTGTCAATACGACCCCCAACCAACTCGAATCAACACGGTAATTCAGTGTTCAGGTTAAACCCTTTTCTTGTTGCAAGTTGGTTACAGTAGACAGTTCTTTTACAATTTAATTGATGAATTACCTAGGGCTTCGTTCAGATTTGTTATTCGACCTGCCAAGACGACCTATCTGACCAATTCCATAGACCATCAATCCAACCCAAACCCACCCTGTTATATAAGGTTTCAGGTTGACCTCTTTTAACTCCCACGTTGGTTTTGGGTTAACATTACAAAACCCAATTAATAAATGAGTCAGGCTAGGATTGTGCCCAAATAGTTTACCCACAATGCTCAATTCAACCATTGCCACCCACAGCTGCAACCCACCAATCATTTTCCATTTTCACCATGTACTAGTTATGCAGAGAGGCTTATGCAATGTCAATGGTGAAGTCATCCAGTAATTTTGGTCTTCTTGTAGTAGGGAGTTAAAGGTATTTACAGAACTTATAGAGGGAACAAGAAATCAACCAAAAAACGAAGAGGAAAAAAGGAAAAAAAAAGACAATGCTCAATATCATCCCTCTTTCAGGCATATAATGGAGGAAAATCGAACATCAAATAGAACCATTGAAATGGTAAATTCTCTATAGACAACAGGAAATGAGCAATTCTTTTTCTCCCCCACAGGGACAATGAGCATTGTAGTCATTTTTGCCTGCTGTGTCACGGCTACCTTCTAAACACCTACAATTGAAATGTTACACAGATTCACATTCGCAACCAATAGGTTGCATCTCTTTTTCTGGTTTTAATTTTTTTATTCCTTTCAATCACCTGAGCCAACCCACAATAAAGATTCAAGACAATTGACACCATGGGAGCCTCAAAGAAGCCAAATTTCATTGCTAAGATGGTATCCACTAACCTTCAAAACAGATTATGAGTCAGGTATAACAGCCGAGGGGAAAAACCTCATGAGGAAACTAGAGAGAGACCAGATGCATATCACTCCAAGGAAATGGAGGACATTCAATAGAGTCCCCAGTGAGCTGTTTATAGCCATGGTCTGGGATGTTGTCTCAGCTCCCCTGACTGAGAAGGACAGCGCCGTGACCAACTGGGCAGCTCTATTCAGCTGGTGCAGTCTGTAAACCTGAGAAATTGAACAGAAACCCCATCTTTACGGTGCAATAAATAGTCAAGAAGGATTCAACACAGTTATCACCATTCAGGAAAATGAAGGGTCAGGAAAATGAAGGGGCAGAAGTAGCTATCTGAAGAACGGCATGACAAAGTATATGAGCCTTGACCCAATAAGGATACATAAAGGAATCACATAACCTAAATCCTTGATTTGTATACATGGGTTTAAAGTTGCAAGGTTATTTTTCATCATGGACCCTGTCATCTGAAAGATCGCAGCATAGGAAGTTTACAGTATCTGATGTACTGTGCTTATGTTGTTCTTTGCTTTTTTTGTTTTATTCATGGGACTGCTCATGTGAGTATGAAACTACTGTTCTTCATTAATCAAATATTGCAAGTCATTGACAGAATGGTTAAAATGGTCCCAGCCAGAGGGCTGGCTGGCATAATGGGTCCCATGAAGAAATTCAGCAGAAACATGTGGCCTCTTTCACATCTAATGAGATAGTGCATATAAAGCTTATGAGACAATGACCAAGACTGCACGTCAGATTCGCAAGGATCTATTATCATTAAATAGACCTCAGCACTCGTCAGCTACCGAGACAAAATGTTGATGACTGCTATTCTTCCAGCAACAAGGATATGGGAATATGCCCATGCAGCACATATGTGCAGATTTGATACATACCAAGGTGGGCCTCCAAGTGGATGCCCAAATGAAAAAGTAGGCTATCAATGCAGGGGGATAGAACAGAACCAGTTGAAAACAGTTGGGGGTAATAACCCACATTCATTGCATATGTGAGGCCATCAGGAGTAGACTGCCTTTCTTTTGTGACTAACAAAGTGGACCCCACCTGGAGCATAGTTTGGGTGTCACGTGGAAAATCTGCATATGAAGCCACATAATAATGGCTATAGATAGTGTGGTGTGAATTGTGATATGAGTACACTTTAGTAGGTCCTCACCTGAAAGATAACAGGAATGACAGGCCAAGCTACTGATTTTCTGTATCTTGCATACTGTTCAAATGCAAATTGCACAATAAGCCCAACCAAATATGGAGCAAGAGTAGCCGAAGCTGCAGGCCCGGTCCACGGCCAGACCAATCCCATTGTCACCAGTGGTATAATCAAGCTTAGTACCAAGGTAGCCACAGAAGAAATCCGATGCCCTATTCCAGCTTTCGACAGACTGCTACTAATAGAAATTACTGCCCTGCGAGGTTTCCGCATGTGATCAGTTAGAAGAACAAAGATAGCAACGCCACTATAGAAAAGAGCTTCTGTGAAGAACAATATCAGGAAATCTGCACACGAAAAATAACATAATTCAGTACAGTAACAGATGCAGCTTCTCATCAAAGTAGTAAAAAAGATGCATGGATACATCCTCATGTCCCTCAAATTACATCAATAAATAATGAAAAGAACATCAGTGGTTACTGTAAAATATCTAAAACATGTTATGACTGAAGGTTTCAAACCATGAACTTCAGACTCCAGTTAAAAGTAAATTGAGCAGAGGCTTATTCTACTTCGAATAGATAATGCCACAAAAATTGCCCCAAATCCAGGGACTTGTTTGACCTTAATTGAAGTTTCAGCATTTTACCAAACAATTTTCAGTTGATATGGCCCTCTTGAGTTTACATGTTGCTGATTTGGCTAAAACCAACACACCATCAATGATGTAAGCTGAAGAAAATGCATTATAAGTTATAATAGATCAACAGTTAGGAAAAAGGAAAGGAAGAAAAAAAAAAGTTGACAAAATGCTGTCATCATCATCATCATCAAAGCCTTATCCCAACCACGTTGGGGTTAGCTATATGAATTCTGTTTCTCCATTCCATTCTATTTTGAGCAGTTGACAAAATGTTGTAACATATACAAAAGCTAAAAACAGTGCTTCGACAATGTAGGGAAGGCTTACAAGTTTAATGGGCTTGGGCCTAGGAGAAAGTGGACAGTGGACACCAACAATAAAGACCATGACAGAAGTAGGGAGGAAAGAAATTGTAGGCTGTAAAGTTATCAAGCGCATCACTTTAATAACTAAGTTTAAGTAGAAAAGTAGAACTCACAAAGGCACCGACCCTAAATAGATGGGGTAACTAAATATGGGTATGATGATGAGGATGATTTGAATCCTTTGATGCAGAATTGATAAGTATGAGGAAACATATCTAGCACTCAATAAATTATAAGTAAATAAAATTACCCATATCTTCTCGTGCATGGACAGGGGTTGCACTTTGTAGAATATTAGAAATTTCTATTATGATCATAGTTGTAGGTCAGTTCCAGCATAAAAGATCTTTGTTTTTTGGGTTTTTTTTTTTTTGTTATTTATTTTTCCCACCTTCAACCCTATACTGCTTGACACATAAACACCACAAAGGAAAAAGAAGAAAGAAAAGAAATGTTATTTATTTTATATGTAAAGACCTCTTTCCCTTTCTTATCGCATTTTCAGGAGATATATATATAGGGTAATAATCCTATAAGAACTAATTCTCACCATTTTTTTTGTAAGAACTCTAGGTGGGGCCCATCATCACCCAATACAAACCTTGTAATACAAAGGGACCCCCTTGATAGTCACACACACCAAGTTTCAGTCAAATCCAAATTTACTAGACTATTAGATTGACTGTGCACCAATCCAAATAGACTGGATTTATGGGCCACGGATGAATGGATTAAGAACATGTGATTGGAGCTGAACTTAATATTTGGGGTGATCCCACATAGATCTTTCCATCCCCCCCAATCCTATCCTTAAAGGTCCCATAAAAAGTTCTAACGGTAAGTGCGTAAGAGCAATTCTCACAAGATCAAATCCCATATATAGAGAGAGAAAAGAGGAAAAGGGGGGGGGGGGGGGGGGGGGGGGGAATACTACTACGCATCCTTCCTCACCATATGGTGACGGAAAAATGGATATTTGGAAAGATTCATGCATAAAAGAGGAAAAGTCACTTATGGCATTATAAAAAAGAAAAAGAAGAACCTTCATATATAAAGAGGAAAAGCTACATCATTGTCCCTCACCACATGGTGAGGGAATGATGCATAGTAATATTCTCCATATAGGGAAATACTGTTATGCATCATTCCCTCGCCAGGTGGTGAGGGACAAATGCATATTTGAAAAGATTCATGCACAAAAGAGAAAATATCACCTATAGTATTATGAAAAAAAAAAAAGAATCTTCATATATAAAGAGGGAAAGCCACATCATTGTCCACCATCACAGGGTGAGAGAATGATGCACAGCAATATTCTCCATATATGTGTGTGTGTGTGTGTGTGTGTGTGTGTTGGAGTGGTGCGGGGGAACCTCCAAGCATCAGTGCTCAAGATAAGAAAAGCACTGCATGCAAAACACCTAGTCGAGCCCAACTTATGATCCAACAAACTATATAAAGTATTTGTTAAAATGAACAAGGCTGCAAATTCCGAGTATGTATAGTATACTTTATTTTAAATAAAGTAAAATATGAACTTCAGTGTCATTTTAGAATTCTACTCATTTTTAATTTTTTAAGTATTTCTATTTTGTTTTCTCTATCCATATTTTCTAAAATAGAACATTGAAATGGATGGATGGGAACTAAATTGATAATTATGATTAAAATGTACACAATATGTATTTATCTTCCATTTACATTCCTTTGCTCATCTACTAACTAATGACGAGCACATTTTGCCATAGTTACAAATTCCAGTTATTGCTTTGAGCCAAAATTGCTAAATTTTTTGGTTTGTTCAGTCATCCAAACCACACAAACCCCACCCCCCACCAAATATATATATATATATGTATGACAAAACTACCATGCATCCATCCCTCACCTTGTGGTGAGGGACAATTCCATTTTTGGAAAGTATTGATATGCAAAAGGGCAAAACCATTACACATTACATATATATATATTCAGTTCCTTTTTCTCTTTGAGTAGTGATTTCAGCCAAAATGGACCGAGCAATCCCTACTCATCCAAAAGAAATTCTTCAACCCTACTCATCCAAAAAAAAATTATTAAACCAACCACCTTTTAGTCCATTCGACTACAAGAAAGAAGCAAAGAGAAGAAAGAAGATGAGAAGGAGGAGGAAGAATGGTGTAACTTCCAGTAGGCCAAAGCCGAGGCTACCACTAGAGCTTGAAGCCGAATAGGTATACTTCTTCTACCGTTGACTTTCCTTTTCCTTTTCTTTTCTTTTTTTTTTTTCTTTTCTGTTTGTTTTCTCTATTATGCTGGCTGTGTCATTGTTTATTGTCCCAAAGGAGTTTTTTTTTTTTTTTTTGTTTAAGCTGTGCATGCAAGTGCAAGTAGAAAGAATTTAGATGCTTTGTTAGGTATTTTAAATAAAGTTGTTTTGTCAGTTAGGCTAGTGAATGTTGTCCAATTTGTAATAGACACTGATGTTGCATCTAAAGCAACAAGAAAGTAACTGGCGACAAAATATGGAACATTTTATTAGACAGCTTGTGCAGCCCACCATATAGACCTAATTTTAGAAAAATATGGTGAGACCCTTGCAGAGACAGAGCAGAAGGCAAGGAAAGGGACAAAAGTTATTTATAATCATGCATATGTGCTGAATTGGATGAGAAGATACTATACTAATGAGGGAGATCTCGTTCACCCAATTATCACAGAATTCACCATTAACTTTATTAGCTCGCAATATCTGTTTTAAGTTCAGAAATGAACTTAGACATATGTGCACAAGTAAATCTTGCGTCAAATCTAGCTATTCTTCTACTCCTATTGGTGTGAAGATTGCTAACATTCTTCTGAATAATTCATTTTGGAGCAATAGAGCATATATATTGAAAGTCAGTAAATATCCTGTGACACTTCTTCACCTAGTTGAAAATAAAGATGGGTGTGAAGGGCTATCTATGAGGCAATTGGATAGAGTTAAGGAAGTCATCTGGAGTAAGTTGAAGAAGAAAAGTATATATTCACCCTATTGGAAAATTATTGATCGCAGGTGGGCAGGCAGTTGCACAGTTCTATAAATCTTTTTTTAATGGGCTTAGTTCTACACATGCTGTTGTGACATAGCAAGGGTAGGGAAGAATAGCCAAGGATTATTCTCCAAGCCAAAAAGCTTAGGGTAGATAGTCTAGGTCTCACACCAAAGACAGAAAAATTACTCAATAGAGAGAAAACTCAAATTCTTTATTCAATTGCAATAATCGACTAAAGGGGGATTACAACTCCTTATAAAGACTCCATATCAATCTAATTTAGGAAAAAACTCAAGATAAACTCTGACAGTCTTTCTAGTTTAAATTCATAAATATCTCTAAATATTAGGTATTACTAAACATCAGAAAATCTAAAAAATATTCTAGAAACTTCATGAATAAGAAAGTGCAGCTGGAACACCTCATTGGAGATTTTCTTCTTCATTGGGCCTTGTTGGACTTAGGCCTTTGGGTATAGACCTTTGGGTGAGGCCCATTAGTTTGGCTTGCATCATGTGGCCTATTTTTTGAACCCACGCTTCTAATTCAATCCCAATGTATCCAAGCAATGTAGCGAAATTACAAAAGGTTTGAATGACGTCATCATGAGACCGATTCTTGATGAGGATATTCAAGACATCATTTTCAAACAATATGATAATTATGAATCAACAATTATGACTTCGGGACTTTAGCTACGATGTACAATTGTTGTAAGATCTCTCCAAGTAAGCAAAAGTTCACCATTCGTTAACTTTCATTAATTATTGAGTGATTAGTTAGAACTTATAATTTTTTAGTCATATTGTGTAAACTTTTCAACAAGTAGATTTGGGTTAGATTTAGAAGCAACACTTTTGAGTTAACAAAAATTCACAATTCAAGTGCTAAGCCAATGCTGCAATGCTAATGTAGTTAAAGAACTGGAACATTTTGTAGCATAGCCACACTCCCAAAATATATATAGACAAGAAAATCAAAGATTGAATGACCTAGTCTTTTTGCATTATATATTTAGATATATATTATTTATTTATTTATTTATTGGGCAGCGGGGGTACAATAGGGACTCGAAAGTCAAAACACACAAGCACTATCATGCACATTGCTCCAACAAGTTGAGCTACAGCTTAGGTCCTTTATGCATTATAATTCGAAGTTGCGTGAAAGGTATGATTTAATTAAGTGTTATAAGAAGTGTCTTTGCTTAATTCATTTTAATATAGATAAAGAATAAACATGGAAATAGTGACACTGACACAATCATTTAATTTATGTAAATTGTAGGGAAAAGGACAGAAAAAATGCCACTAACACATTAGCTTGGAGAATATTAACATTTTGGATGAACGGATTGGTGAAGAATTGGCTCTCTTGACTATGGAAGAAGTTGTGGTTAGACAAGCATGGAGATTGGTTGCACAGAAGGGGCTGTTCCCAAGCAAGGATCAAAATAACGGTTGTAGTGAGCGTAGCAGCCACTAGCCAAAACGCTACATAGTGAGCTATACTTAGCAGTTGCAGCGATATGTAGTAGCATAGTGGTGTGAATTATTTTGGATGGTCAAAAGAATTCAAATCTTATAAGGCAATCAATCTTGTGTTTTTTTGGTGATTTGGTACCATAAAGGGGTAAAAACAAATTTAGGAAAAGATTATTGAGAAGAAGAAAAAGGAAAAATGGTGTTTTAAATTAAAGTTGCTTGACTCTATTAGGTTTTAAACTGTAGTATTGCTATTTTCAACAAAGCGTAACAGCCTCAACCGTTACAATTAATAATGTGGCCGCCGCTATTTTGAACCATGTTCCCAAGTTCAATGGGGGGAGATGAAGTAGGTCCAACCACAAGAGAGGAATAAGGATTTGGCGAAGATGATGACAATGATGCTCTTGATTAAGTTTCTTTGGGTTTTTTAATCTCTTCTTTTGATTTGGCCATTTGGGTGAATGTGTTTGATCCCTTTTGGTTATTGAATGTAATCACAGTGGAGAATGTAACTAAACTATATGGTTGTGATGAATATTTTGAAGGCTTTTATTGATTGTACCCGGGTTGTGGGGGTATATATTCTTGTTTTTGTTCTTTTTCTAATGGGGTATGCCCCATAGATTCTTCTACATTTGGAAGAGAATCTCTTTGTTCATTATGATTTTTTAGAAATTTGAAAGCTATCTTACCTTTCAAAATATTTATATATATATTTTTGAACTTTAAACTTTATGGTTATGTGCCAAAATGATGACATTCATTTGTAATGTTGAAAACATTCTTGTACTATGAGTTGATTTAGAGAATAAATTAAATATACCAATTCATATTTTTAAATTGTAATATTTAGTTTATATTTTTCTATACATGTATTTTTATTTTTCTATATATATTCTTATTTTCATTTTTTAGTTTTTATTTTCTATTTTTTATTGTTTTGAAATGTAACTTCAATATGTTCTATCGAAACTCTGAATCAGCCTAAACATTTCGATTTGGAGTATACTCAAATGGGGTTTGAAATGGAATTCTCAACGATTCAAAACACACACACGCAAGAGAGAGAGAGGAGATGGTGGTGGGGGGAGGGAGAGGGAGAGAGAGAGGCCTAACAGTAGCTGCATCCTTCACAGGGATAAAGAAGGTTGATCTTTGCCTCCCAATAATTGGACGCAAAATCATGTCAATAGAAGGAAAAAAAAAAGCATCAGGTTATATAGGTGACAGTAGCTCAATCCTTCACAACAATCAAGATGGTTGATCTTTGCCTCCCAACACAAAGGCAACAAAATCATGTCAATGCATAAAAGCAGCATCAGGTTAACATACCAGTTAGAAGGGAGTCCTCAAACACAGTCGATAGTATTCTCCGTAGATACAATGACGGGAACACCAAAGAAGCCACCAAGACTGCTGGACCAATAAACCAGAAAAAATCTGATTGTCCCTTTGATGGGTCTGATGCAAGGACATCATCCTGTCTTCCGTATGAAAGTCCATAAAAGGAGATAAGACCAGGTTTTCCATCTGATTTCTCAGTATGGAAATTAGAACCGCTTTCTGCAGATATTTCTTTGGCAATAACCAATGGGTCTTCTTGCTCTGAAGCAACTGAGTTTAGTTCATCATTAGGTGTCTGACCTTCAGAAGCAGCAAATAGAATCAACCCTCTCTTCTGAAGTTTACCCTTCGCCTTGAGCATCCCATATACAAACTTGCTTGATTTGCCTACTTGTCAAAACATACACACATAAAGATGACAGTCTTCCGTAAATTGAGATTTTACTAGAGTAGAAATCAAATCCATTACCGCCAACTCACAGCAGATGAGAAAGATTTACCCTTATCAGTGCTCAAATGCTGTAGCTCACATCTCTGGCCTTCAAACAATCCCAATGACAAACTTGGCTGTCCAACAAAAGAGTGAGGATTAAACAGAGGAAGAAAATTATAAACTAAAAGGTTTCAAAGAGAACATATTTAGAATGAATATCTGGGTAATCTCGTTGCCTGTGACTCTCATTATCCCAATCCTCACACATTTTTGGATGGTTTTTGAAGTCTTAGAGCAAGAATCCTCTAACTTCTTTGATTATCTAGCCCGACATCTTTGATACAACTGCAATGGTAGTCCCGTATAATTAATCCTTAGGTTCATTATTAGTGTCTCCTCATATATTGTAAATTGAACCCTGATGATCTAATAAAAGCAAATATATTCAAGCAATGTCCTACGGATTTCTTCTCCCTCTCCCTCTCCCCAAACCCAACCCCTCCCCTCTCTCCCTAGATCGTCATTTTATATATTTTATATATTTTTCCCTAGTCAATTAAGTATTTTAGAATGTTGTATAGGGTAAGAACATACCCACCCGGTAAAACTTTTTTGGATGAAAAATAAAATTATGCGCATTCCAAATACAAGGGGATCAATGCGATCCCAACTTGAAAAAGTTGAACATTGAGCATAGGTGGAAGACGAACAAGAAGGATACCTTCAAACACAAGAGCTTCAGCCTCAATTAGCAGTTAATCATGCCGGAAGTCAATGTGAATTGAACCTAAGGTTTAGAAACCTTGCTTGTTGCCACAACATATCATGAGGAAGATTACTTGGATGGATTGTTTTCTTCTTGCGTAGATCCAACGTGAAACTGGATCGATCATACCATGTTGTATCTACCCAAGTAAGGTTTTCACCTTAAAGAAAATTTTCTAAAGCAATCTTATTCCAAAAACTCATCTACAATCTTATTCCAAGAAGCCATCTCAAAAAATTGTCTCAAAATCTCTTTGATAAGTAAAAGAGGGAAACATGATTAATCTAAACCACTAAAAAGAACAAGATAAATCATACCCATCTAAACATAACAAAAATAAATCAAATGACAAAAAAAATATTTAGACTCATAAGCCTCCAACACTCTACAATGAGTCAGAAAGGTGAAAATAGATTGAAACAAAATTACAAATAAACTACTACATGGGCCATGGCTTCAGGTGATTTAGTTGAAACATGAGCTCAGAGGATCTCTTCTAGATGGCCAAATTTCCATCCAGATTGGAGGAAAGTCACCATCAAGTCTGTAAGTGGCACGGTTGTCCTTATGGATTGAACAATAAACACACAATGACAAACATTCATAGTTGTTGCCCCATCAGATCTTCTCCAGCATGCTAAGATGAGAGTTGAATCCTCTATGCTTTGGCTAGATATAGGTGTCAGTGTGTAACCTTGTTAAATAGTTAGATCTTTTCATTGATGCCATAGAACCATTGAAACCATTGAAATCAATTAACATCCTCATCTGTCCACTAAATTAGCTTTGATTGTCAACCACAATCTCACTGTTGATTGGATGCTAGACTGTTGCTCCCCGTCTCCAACAATAAAACCAATTGCCCCCAGAGTTTCTGATATGACATACAGAAACTCAATTTACTTTTGATTTCTCTAAAGTAATCTTATTCCAAAAAGCAATCTATACCATTAAACAGAATAAGCCAAATGCTACCCATCTCAAGATAATAAAATTGTATAGAAATCAAATATCCCTAAATTCATAATCCTCCCACACTCAACCAGGAAATTGACCATAACTTGCTCAATAAGACTCAAAAAGATAAAAGTAAAATTAATAAAACATTACAAGTAGACCACTCCATGAGCCATAACCTCAAGTGACATTGTCAAAACATGAACCCAAGTGGGTCCCATGTATACTAGCTGCATCATCTTTGATGATGATGTGACATTGAAGTAGCACATTGATAATTTTAGGAAGATGCAAGCTGCATCCTTATTCATATGTATTCATATTCAAATATCAAAGTGAATAATTCAGCAGCCTAACAAGTAACAAGGTAAATAGTGAATAATGCATGTAGACTATAATCTTCATTTTAAATAAAAGAAAATATTTTCAGTTCAAGGAACCCTGACATGATTGGGACAAGGCTTTGATGATGAGGAGGAGGAGGCTTTTCAGTTCAAGGTACTTAACAGATAGACTAGTGTTTTTCACCATCATTTATTTCCACAGTGCAAAATTACAAGATGTCATTGGTATTTCCTGATGAACCCTTATTTCAACTTATTGGGTCCTATCCAACGTTCAAGAATATTGCGGATGATCAATGTCCACAACCCTTTATTGCCAAAGGACCAAGTTATGTGGAAGTTCCTGGCACTTCCCTAGGCTTGGACTTCTTTGAAGATAAGGAATTGGATAATTTTATTCTACTAAAGAGGTACAAGATGGTAATGTTAGGAGCACTAGCTTCCAAAATTGAACTCTCTAAGCAGCACACCAAACCACCCCAACTTAAAAACACCAACCACCGCCACCCTTGACCCACCCGCCCATTAATGACTTAAGGGTCCGGTTGGATCTAGAGAAATGTGGGAAGGAGATCTTTTTTCTCTAGTGAATTACATTTTGTTCTCATTTGGATACAATTTTAGGGAGAAAACTAGTTCCCTTCTGAACTAACTTCTGAAACATAGTCAGAAAATATATATTCCTCAAACGGTGGAGAAAACACCCTTTCCTCACTGAAATTATATTTTTCTTATCAATAAAATTGACCAGTAGCACAGTTGGAAAGTGCTCATTGTTGTAACTACAAGCAGCGTCAAGTCATGTTACAAATACCAAAAAAATTTTAATAATTAATTTTTTTATTTATAAATGTTTTAAAATGGTTTTCTCCTATCCATTATTTTCTCCATTCAAATCCAAACACAGTAGAGAATCAATACTAGAGAAAATTGAATTTCCTCTCAGGGGATTCTCCACCCTAGTTTTCTCCTCATTTCTCGACTTAGTGGGGATTATCCACTTGTTATTTTCTACATCCAAACAAGCTCTAAAGGAGTGAGGTCGATATTCTCAGCCCATTTGACGAAATCAACTCTTCGTAATAATGATAATGTTACAATGATTAGCCTAGGAAAAAAGGGGTAACAACAAAACACCAAATAAATAGTAATTTTAAAGTACACGGAATATAGATCTCTAGCACTCTCTCTCAAGCTGAGGAAAATAAATCTATCATGTCAATTTGTCCAAAACACAAGACATCCTCCAATCCCGTTGTAAAGCTTGTGTTAATATGTTAGCTAGCTGATCTCTAGCTCTAGTCTATGGAGTCCAAATGCACCATTTTCTGATCTTCTTGATGAGATAATGATGCAATCAAGGGAAGCCGAATTCAATATATAGCAGGCCCAATTAACCCAGATCTTCAATCAAACAAAAAATATACTCAAGCAAGGAAAACAGTAGAGAAATGCATATCATTGATCACAAAAATCCACCATCAACGCCTTCAATCCAAAATGGGAGATATATCAACCAAGGGAGAAGAAAGAAGAAGAAAGTGCTCAAAGCAACTTTCGTTAAAATACGTGACCAAAATAACTAGCACCTGTAACATCCCCTTACAAGTGTATATATAGATTTGAAAACCTCCAAATTTAAGACTACATCACCATTCATCAAAATAGAGAATCCCTAATTAATGAATCCTAATACATACGAAATAAGGAATGGAGATAGGAAGAGATAAGTACACTTGGCAACAACTTTTGGCTATGTCTCTTTGGTTTTTTGTGGAGAAACCCAAATCAATCAGTTACCTATTACAGCTCAAACAAAGATAGAAAACCTTAACATATCAATTGGAGACTTTCCAATAAATTACTTGCATAAGGGGTTACTGGATGTCGCTCTTTGAGTGGGCTACAGGTCCGACTTGTTGAACATGAAGAACCAAGTAGAGTGGTGCTTATGCGGGTCAACCCTACATGTCTATTATGGGCCCAGTTTGGACTTGATCAGATTTGCCTCACGACGGTGCATGTTTCTTAGTGCATCTATAATTTCTTGGAAGTGTAAGAAGCAAAGCATTGCCTCCATATCTTCCCCAAGGACGAATATCATTCTATGTACGCAGCTACTAAAGAAATCGTTTGGCTATGCCAACTCCTTCCAGAGCTTAGTGTATTGGATATAGAAGCTACTTCCCTCTTTGCTAACAATATCAGTGCCATCCATCTTGCTAATGCCTACAATTCTGTATTTCATGATTGTACAAAAAGCCTCAAGGCGGACTGTCATTTCATATGGGAACATGTCACTTTGGGAACAATACAAGTTCATCATGTTTCATCCCATGCTCATGATGCAGGTCACACCCATGATCCATGGGTCAACCTAGCCCAATGAGGCCAAGCCCACTAAAACCCATAATGAGAAGATCTCCAGATTATGCAAGAGTTTCCCTATTTTTGTAGTAGCTAAATATATAGAGATATTAGAAAGTTTCCTGGTAATTTTTTTATTGTGATTGGAATTGTTTCCAAAGTAGACTATATTTTTAGCCTATGTAAAGGGATGTAGTCTCGCTCATTTAGTTATGCATTGATTAAATAAAATTTCTCTTTTGAGTTGAGTTTTTTTCACTCCACTTATTTTATTTTATTTTTGTCGTCATTTGGATTGTTTCCAAAGTAGAATAGATTTTTATGCTATGTAAAGGGATGTAGTCTCTCTCGTTCAATTATGAATTGGTTAAATCAAATTTCTTTGTTGTCGAGCGAGTAGTTGAAAATTTCTCTTTTGAGTTGAGTTTTTTTCACTCTGCATTTTTTTTTTCATGATTGGAATCATTTCCAAAGTAGACTATATTTTTAGCATGTATAAATAGAATGGAATGGAGAAACAAAATTCATGTAGCCGACTCCAACATAGTTGGGATAAGGCTTTGATGATGATGATCATGATGATGATGATGATGATGATGATTGAAATTGTTTCCAAAGTAGACTAGATTTTTAGCCTATATAAAGGGATGTAGTCTCTCTCGTTCAGTTATGCATTGATTAAATCAAATTTCTTTGTTGAGCTGAGTTTTGGATGAGAGAGATCCCTTTATACATGCTAAAAATATAGTCTACTTCGGAAACAATTCCAATCACAATAAAAATAAAATAAAAGGAAACTTTGTAATATCTCTATATATTTAGTTACTACTAAAATAGGGAAAGTCTTGCACAATCTGGAGATCTTCGCTTATGGGTTTTAGTGCGCTTGGCCCATTGAGCGAGGTTGACCAATGGATCATGGGCCTGCCTACATCAGCTCAATTAGCTAAAGTATTCACTAAAACCAAGATCTTGCCATGACTTCTAACAAGCAAATTAATGCTTTGTTCCTCTCAGAATCAATTTGACGGGAAGTGGAGACACAAATAAAATGCACCTGCAGACTACTAAAAGGACTAAAGATCAGACATATAATCCCATAGTGTATCAAATCATTAGCTAAGATTGGATAAGCTTAGATTAGGGATATGATTAGCTGATTATAATATAATAGATTGATAGCCACTATGTAATCTAATAGATTAGGGATATGATGCTAGAAAAAGATAAAGGAAGATGAAAGCCATGGGTCATGGGAGTCTAGGTCTCTATGTGCTCTTACCACGTTATCGGAACACAAGAGAGCTCCTTGATTTGGATTGATTATACTAGGCATCAAATCCCCCATCTTCTTTGCTAACAGCTTATACACATCACACAAATGTTATGGGGACTAAAATCCTTGAGTTACTTCAGCCTCTTCCCTCTTTAGGCATCTATGAATGAAGAATTTGTATCCATATTTAATTTTCTTCAATGGAATTCTCCTAAAATCTCCAACAAAGTCTACTTTCATAAAATACCATTCCACCTAAATGAAGGTGAAGTTGAAACCATCCAAACTTGGTCTTGTATAGCCCACATTTTTGAGGACTTCAACTTCATCCTCTCAAAACTCCCTCACCAACCATTGTAATTTTTTCCATCAAAATAACATCAAAGCCAATCCCATCAAAAGCTGAGCGTAACACATCTTCATTAGCAAACAAATTAACAAAATGATCTTTTACTTCACTTTTACCTTCATCAACTTCCACTAACCTACCAGCATACTTGTTAATACTTCGAAGCGTATTTGATTTTCATTTGCATTACACATTCTATGAAAACTAAGTATTCCTGTCTCATTCCACCATAATTGCCGTGATTTTTGCATCCAAAAAATGTCTTCATTATTATAAGGCCCACAATAACTATTTTTTAATTAACCTAGCATAGGCTAATGTGGATGAAGTTCGCCCTCTCTTCTTGTCTATCCTATTCTTCTATCTTCCGTTTTATAATCTCTGTCATCTCCTTAGCTTCCCATGAACCCCTGTATTCAAAATTTTAACTTTTGTTTGGGAAATTGCAGTTTATTTGATAATCTCAACCCTGCTCACCCTTTGTCCTCAAGCTATGACTACCATTCCTACACCAGCTCAATGAAACATGGCTGATTCATCCAAGCTTTGATGAATTTGAAAGGATGGGGATTCCAATCCATTTTTTACATGTCAATCGTACGTCATAACTGGTACATAGTCCTAAAACTTTCAATGATCTCATTTTCAAAAAAAAAAAAAAAAAAAAAAAAAAAAAAGCTTCCAATGATCTAGACTCTAACACACTCCATTATATTTCCTTCCCAACTCTTTGGAATAAAAAACTTGTTTAGGCTGCTCACTACAGGTGATTCTGTCACTAGGCAGAACAAATCTTGCCCTCACTACTGGAAAATCAATTAGCTCATTCATAATTGTGAACTTCAAAATCTTCCCATTGAAGGAGGACTGATGCAACACCCTTATCTCCTATTTTCTTCAATGGAAAATGAATCATATTGAATTCTCCTTCATACACCATGGTAGATTGATCTGTTGTCGGCATGTAGTTCTTTTCATTAGATCCTTCTCTTTTTGTAGCATCAATCAGCCCATATATGTTAGTTGCCAACTACCTAAAACCATTTTCCTTGTTTCTGAACACTAAATAGATTCTGCTTTGTCCTTCAATCTCAAACTCAATCTGCGTGACCCATTCATTCCATGCACTTTTCAATACACCCCAAGCCCCTGCTGACGGAACCCAACTCATCCATATTGTGTTTTCCCCACAAATTCTGCTACTATTCTCTGTTGTTTCTTCTAGTTTAGATTCTGGGGAAAACTTTATATCCACCTTCCTTTTTCTAATCAATTTCTGCACTGCTGCATGTTTTTCTTTACTGCCCAGACCATAGGCATTCTATGAAACCATCTTCTTGGTTAATTGCGACTGCTATAAATAACCCCTCACCTTTTCGCTTTGTTCATTCCCCTCCCTCTTTTACCAAGTTACCTTATATTCATTACACATTCCTCTCTCATTGCTCCTTCAATTTGTTTTGAGTCACTTCAAAGTAGCATTTGAAGCATTTTATGGTTTGTCTTGACGGAGGTATTCAACCAAGCTCTCTCTCAGATAACAATGGAAACTGAAAAGCATTCCCATGTCAATAACTTTCTTCTTCTGAGGGCATTTTCTTGTCTTCATGTATTGAATTCCTAGGACTTTATAGCCAATGTGCTTCTATCAAAGGAGCAAGGAGCCAAGGATTAAATGCGAATGTGGACAAACGGCCAATTTGATGGGAAACAAGTGTCAAGTGTCAACCCTACCATAGTAAAATAAACCCTAGATAACTGACGGTCTCCTCTAGGTCTCTACCATTGACCAATCACTCTTCACCCTCAATACAACTAAGATAAAAGCCTCTTTCTCATGAATTCCTAAGAATTCAATATGAACAAAATAAGAAAGGCACATGAAATGAAAGTTCCCCTAAATACGCAATAAAATATTAAAAGGGCCCAATTCTTTCATGCAATTGAATTCCAAGAAATTCAAAGACTTGTATTTCTAAAAGTGGTTAAATGAAGAAACAAAGGTGAATGTCCAAAACTTACCATCAAATAATCTCCCTTTTAATAGAAAATGAATTAAGGAAGACAGGAAATAAATACCCAGCCATCACCCTAGTAATTCAAATCAAAGAGAAATCAAGGATCCAAACACATCTACCTAATGTATTTGATGCAGCCCAAGGGTAAGGGCTTGCGTGGAGGTGCCTAAGCACGTGTCTAAGGACACTTCGAACCGTCAAGATGACTTCAACACACACGAGGACGCACCTCTCTGGGAAAAAACCCAATTCTATTAATCAACCAAATCTGAGAAGTTCTTCTCTACAAAGCCATATATATAGTAAAACAATCTTAATAAGCAAGAAAACCCTAGGCTAAAAATAGAAACTTTCCTAATAATAATAATAATAATCCTAATCTAATTTGAAGAGGCCTGCTGGGCCCTAGACTGCATCATCCTCCCCGGGTGGAAAGAAGAGTTCGTCCTCGAACTCTATTCTGCTTCGGATTGCCAATGTAAATGTGTTAAACATGAAGGACATCCTTTGTGGCAGCTTTCCAGGAATTCTTCTTTGGCGGTTGTGGTTTCTCAGGATGGAGAGTAACTTGCTGTCCACTATGCATGAATGTGTAGGTGTTGTCGCACATACCATGAGTTCCATTTTTGTCATACATCCAAGGACGGCCCAATAAGATATCACCACTATCCATAGGTAGCACATCACACTGGATTGTATCTATGTAAGTCTCACCAATAGCAAAAGTAACTTTGCAAGTATGTCGAACATGTGCTCGATCACCATTCATGAGCCACTTGACAAAATAAGGACGGTTATGCTTATAAACTTTCAATTGAAGGCAATCAACAGGAGCCTGGGAGATGAGGTTTTCACAACTTCCACTGTCAATAACAACTGTGCAGTTTTGTCCCTGAATCATTCCTGTGGAACGGATAATATTTTTGCGCAACCACTTATGCTCAACAGTTGGTGAAGCATCCTTGAGGACAATAAGAGCATCATCTGGGGGCTCTGCATCGGTGAAGTCAATGTCCGCAGTGTCAATATCCTTGGAATTGTCAATATCCTTAGGATCAGTGTCAATATCATCTCGGATATTGTTATCAGTACCTTCAATCTCAATTAGATGTATTCGCTTTGGACAATCTGCGGCGTGATGCCCGTGCTGGTGACAATGAAAACAAATCATCTTATTTTGACCTTCAGTCCAAGCAAAAATCTATCCATTTGATTTAGCTTCTTGTAGAGGGGAATTCTTTGGCTGAGCCCATTTGGATTTTGTACTTGATGATTTGCAATTCCCTCAGCCTTGATAGCATGTTGGATGAGTTCATCAACATTATCAAAATGTTGGAAGGAAGGATATGCTGAATGACTAGTTTCAATCCATTGAAAAATCTATCAACTACCACATCATCATCTTCATTCAAGCCACAACGAGCTTGCAGAGTCAAAAATTCCTCAGAATATTCAACAACTGTCTTGGACCGTTGTTTCAAGTTTTGAAAACTGGAACGGAGATCTCTTGCATAATTGACAGGGAGGAATTTTTGTTTCAAAATATTTTTCATCTCGTCCATGTATCAACAGGGTCCATGTTCTGATTCCTCCGTTTTCTTTGCAATTCAGCCCACCAAGTTGCAGCATAATTACGAAATCTAGTAGCAATCAGTGTGACTTTATGATGCTCCGTCATTGGCTTGTGTGCAAAAATATTTTCCACACATACTAACCAATCCATAAATTCAGCGGGCTGTAATTTTCCATCATATTCGGGAATCACAATTTTAATTCCTAAATCTCGATCAGGATTATGGACTGGCGGATCCCGTTGATTCCGAATATTTGCACCATCATCACGGTGGTGATGCACACGCTGATTAGTTTCCAAATTTGTTACTCTAATGTCCAATTGTTGCAGGGTGGTGTGCATGCCATCAACTTTTGCAAATAATTCTCTAATGGCAGTAGTCAAATCTTCAAGTGAAGAAGATGAAGATTCAGCATCCACTTGCTTCTTTGGAGGCATTTTTTTTGTTTTTATGCAAAATTGAAATTTGACTGACCTGATGTGCAGATCTATTCTTCAAAAGGACTGATTGGAAATAGGAACACTTGTGCAGCCACCCACCTAAAAACCGTACCCGGATTGAACGTGGGCCCAATACAGATTTTCCCGTCTCGTTCTGATGTGCAGGAAGATGGCCCAATCCAGATTTTTCGTCTCGTTCTGCGTGACAAGAAGATGAGGATAATAAAGGATAATAAAACTTCGATCGCCCTAGGTGCTTCAAACAGAGGCTGCAACGATGAGAGCGCTGGCGAGATGATGGAGATGGCGACGACGGACGATGGTGACGAAGGTGCTGCGAAGGCGGTGATGATGGTGGTGGCGATCGTCGAGCGCTACCTGCGGGCGACAGAGATGGCGGCGAACGATGGGTTCCACAGAGACGGCAGCGAGCTGCAGAGAAGGTACACTGTTTTCTCTCTCTCTCGCTCTGCGTCCTCACTCTCTCGCGCTCTGCTTTTTTTTTATTATTATTTGAAGAGGGTTTGGTGCAGGATGGACCGAGAGGGGTCGATGGGGGTTGGATGGGTTCCGGCGAATGGGTTTGAACAAAGGCGTGGGGTTTAGGGTTTCGGTTTGGTGTGGGATTTTGGGGATTTGGGTACGGTAGGGTTGGGGAAGTGGGAAAGAGGCAGGGAGATGGGTTCCGGTGAGTCGGCTGGGACGGAAGGGTCGGCTGGGATCGTCTAGGATGGCAGTGGAGGGTTGGGTTTGGGGACTGTGGTAGGGATTGGGACGATTAGGGTTTGGGACGATTAGGGTTTGAGTCGGAAGGGTTTCGAAAAAGGGGGCAGTGCGTTGGTGGTGATGTCAAACGGCGGGGACTGAATGGACGGGATGGCGTGGTGGTTCGCTGTGAAGTTGGGATAGTAGATGGGGTATCGTGGGGAGAGTAGGTAGCACGCCAACGATCAAAGATCATGTGTCTCTGATACCAATCTGATGCAGCCCAAGGGTTAGGGCTTGCGTGGAGGTGCCTAAGCACGTGTCCAAGGACACTTCGAACCGTCAAGATGACTTCAACACACACGAGGACGCACCTCTCTGGGAAAAAACCCAATTCTATTAATCAACCAAATCTGAGAAGTTCTTCTCTACAAAGCCATATATATAGTAAAACAATCTTAATAAGCAAGAAAACCCTAGGCTAAAAATAGAAACTTTCCTAATAATAATAATAATAATAATCCTAATCTAATTTGAAGAGGCCTGCTGGGCCCTAGACTGCATCAGTATTTCACCCCTCACTAATCCTTTTTGTTGGAGCCTATTTGACCATGGATTCCTCTGCATTCAATTTTATGCAAACAATTGGGTCCTCAACGTAAAATGCAATTGGTCGATCTTCTCATCTTTGGAGGATTGTGGATTGGGTGGAGGAGGTGCATGATATTATTCAGAAGTTGGATGCTCATTTCTTCATGTTCCTAGAGAAGCGATAGGCTTGCAAAGGAGGGAGTATCTCGCTCTTCTCTTTCTTTTGATGTTCAGCTCTTTGTACTTTTATAGTTTTGTTTGTTTGTTTTTTTGTGTTCCTTGGTCTGTTTTAGCCTTGTTTGTTTGCTATTTTTGGCCATAAGATTTCACCGTTATCAAAAAAAAAAAAAAAAAACGTAAAATGCAAATTCGACTAAAACTTCATTCATATGATCACAATTCTGGATTTCAACACCAACAAACTGAAAGCCACTTCACATTAACATCACACATTTGTGGCCAATTAAAAGTCCTTGAGAGTTCTCATATCAGGCAGAACCTAAAATCACTATACACAAATTAATGGCATGGGTCATGGGAAACAAAAGGCAATCAGTACAATGGATAATTTGCAAAGAGATGAATCAATAGCCCAAGGAAAAAAAAAAATGAGTACAAGGCCACACCCCCAAAACTGCATGTTAGTAAAACCCCATAAAAATAAAAAAAAATAAAACTCCTATGAAAAGAGAATAAGGGCATTTATAGAACAAAGCAGAAGCAAGCATTTCATCTGAAGATTGAAAGACTGAAATGAATGAATCACAATCAAGCAAGTACCACTGCCCCTGGCACAGTTCATTACAAGCTCAAATAACAGCAATAACAACATGGGTCATCCATGTAAATAACAATAACATACCTTAGAGTTCTTCCGAATAGAAGGAGAAGAGATAGAGATTGAAGCCCAAGAGAAGGAAGAGGACCCAACTGAGACCGACATTGCTGTTTCTCAAAGACCCCCAAGAACCCACCAATCAGAAGCTCATACAGTGCATGTGGGGTTGATTGAAATTACAACCCCATTGAAATAGAAGAGATGAAGATTGAAGAGGCACCCATTTTTAAGGAATTTGGAGGCTCTGAGATATCGGGAGCAGAAGACGATGCTTTGGCTTTCCGTTTTAACCGAGGAGAGATTCGACAGGTCGTCCTGCTACAATGTTCAAGAGGCTGTGGTCCTCCTATTACCCGTTAATCAGTGACCCGAACCGAAAAAACATTGGGGCAGGCACCATCTTGGGTGCATGCTGCATGCCCATCAATCTTTTAATTGATGGCCCAAGGATCTAATTGTGGACATACCACTTGCTTATTTTTGGCCTAAAGATGAAAGACTTAATGATGGTTGTAATGTATTCTCATGTTTTTTTAATAATACATTTCCTTGTTTCTCATTTTATACGTTTGGGATGTCATTACTTACTTTTGATGATGGCCATTTGCAAGCTCATTTTCAAAATTGTAACGGCTTGTATTTTTTGGAAGGAAAAAAAATTTTTGGGTAACCCTCATTTTATGAAGCTAGAAATTTAATGGCTTATTTAATTACATTTTTTATTGGATATGTTTGTTTACATGTGTGTAGAGGAATAATGGTAAGGTGGATGATGTCAAATTATGGATAGGTAAAGGTAATATATGTTGAAGAAAAAGTAAAAGTGTGGTAAAATGGTTATTTAGATTGAATGGAATAATGTATGTGATAGAAGAAGTGTAGATTAAAAACACACTTTATTGTTATAAAGCTTATAACACCACACTTTATCATACATTTTTGTGGTAATAGAAGCTTGTGGAGGAGTGATAAAACATTAGTGTGTTAGAAGTTTACCTTCCTCACTCCACCTTTTTGTACTCAGATGCGGGAAGTAAAAAAGCATCAAATCACAAACCTACTTTAATATCACCTTTACAACTCTTTGTGCTAAATAAATTCACTCTAATAATGGAAATAGATTACATCATTGTTAAATTCGGATAAGTGTTAATCAAAGGATCTGGACTCTTCACTGGGGCAAGAAAACTGTGAGAGGTTTTGACTAATAATATGGGTTCCCACGAGAGGTTGAAATGAAACCCTTGGTGAGCCTATCATAGGCCGTTTTTCCTCTATTAAAAAATTACTGTAATGGTTCTCAGTGAGACCTTCCTCACAAATGCAGGCTAGAATGGGCTACGTCAAAACCCTTCACCAACTTATAGTATCTAGGCCCTCCCCAAAGGGTTAGGGCCGAACAAAAGGGGAAAAATTGACACCATCATCTATCGTTGTAATATTGTTGTTGAAAATTTCAACATGAGAACTTGAGATTAAGGGCCTAGCAAAATTTATACAAATAATGATTATTAAAAGGGAAAAAATTGACACCATCATCTACTATCAACTTGATGCTAACCATTGTAATATTGTTGTTGATAATTTCAACATGGGAACTTGAGATTAAGGGCCTTGCAAAATTTATACAAATAATGATTAAACAATTTTTCATATCTAGTGAATGTAAAGTGACATTTTCAGAATAAACTCTATCAACAATTGTGTCTTTGTAAAATGAAAAGTATTGTTATTTTGAAAATGATGATAGTATAAATATAAAGCTGTGGATTCTTAAGCGTTGTTTGTTTGCATACATTTGCAGAAGAATGTTCGCTGATGGACAAACTTCATATAGTCTATATTCAGTCTAGCTCATGGAATCCACTTTGATGCAACTTCTACCATGCAAGGATAGCAGATGGAAAAGTCTTCTCATGAAAAAGGAAAAATTCAAAAAATCACCCCAACCGTATTTTCGTACTAAAATAAAAGAGAATCAAAGGCAAAAGGTAGGTTGCTCCAATCCCCCCTCACACACTCATATAACCACTTAGATTTTTCTTGTATATACCCTCCTATGTTTTCTATGATTTGCAAACAAGCCCCTGTGGTTTAAGAATTTGTAAATAAGTCCCTATCTATGCATTTCAATACCTCTCATATCCTTCCATGGGTAGATTTAACAGCAAACAAGAAGGAGCATTAGGTTTTTGCTTAATTTTTATAAAGAATGACAACTTTGCCCCACAACCATATATATACCCCGCTAAGGTATTAAACATTTATAAATAGGCCCCCACGGTGGGATGAATGCTAATAGATCCTTCTCCACTATAAGGTTCATCTATAAGTTGTGAGTTTTTAAGTATTTTAGTTTTTATTTGATTGTATGGATTTTTTTAATTGATAGATATTTCCTTCTCATTTTTTCTTTCTCTTACCATGTAATACTACATCTATTTTTATTTATCATCAAATTGTGTGTATCTACAAGTTGTAACCAAGTAAAGCAGATTAGTTTCAACTTGCATTGCAAATTAGTACCAAATTCTCCGATTACTTGGAGGTTTCAACTTGTTAATAATCGTGTTTGGGTCCTTATTTTGATTCCGATAAATAAATGGGTCCGGGTGTAGTCCTATTTTTGGACTCGTGACCTAAACGATTCCAAATCCATTTCCACCTTGGTTCTGACCCATGGATTAGAGAAACATTGCCTAAATTTTCAAAAAAAATTTCCTAAAAAATAGTTTTTTCTCCCAATCATTTTCCACATGGACCCAACTTAGACCCAAAACCGCTCCATATATGGAACAGATTCCGGTTCCATGTCCATATTTTCATTAGAGGTTCTGGTTCTGGAGCCTAGAAATTGGTTCTAAACTGGTTCTGGTTCTGGTTTTGGATCCCATTAATGGTTCCAGGCACAAGCAGTATCATTCATACTATAAAAATTAGCAAACTTTTAGAAAAATCAAATAAAAAATAAAAAAGATATAATATAATATATATGATATTTAAAAATGTATAATTTAATAAGATGATATTGATATTATTATGATCAAGATCATTATTATTATCTTAAGACTAAGATGTATGTTCTATTGATTATGAAGATAGTCATTAGGTGTAAAATTTTATAAAAGAATTAGACGTAGTAGAGTTTCTATGAACATTAGTGTATAGATACAGTAGGATTCCTTCTCTATGAAATGTCGTTCTTAGGGTTTTGATATAAAAAAGAGCCTATACGGAGGTTGAAGCTTGGGTTGCAAACAGATCAATTTTGGTTCGAGTTCATGGTAGACTCGAACCTGGAATTGTTGATAAGAATATGGACATAGACCTAGAGCTGAAACCGATTCAATTTCTTGGTTCTGGAACTATTAAAAAAAATATGAACATGAACCGGAATCGATTCCACATATGGAGCGAGTTTGGTTCTGAGTCCGGGTCTACGTAGAAAAAAATTCAATGAAAAAACCATTTTTTAGGAAAATGTTTTAAAAAAACTTAGGCATTATGTCATTTTTCTGATCCATGGGTCGAAGCCTAGGTGGAACGAGACCTAGAAGTATTTAGGTTTTGGGTTCAAAAATACAACCCGGACCTTACTTATCAAAACCAAAATAAAGACCCAAATTCAGTTATTAGTGGATTGAAAACTTTAGGTAATCGGACAATCGGGTATCCATTTGCAACCCCAATTGAGGCTAATATACTTTAGTTGGTTGCAACTTGTGAACGGTTAGATGAAAATAAAGGTATTATTAAGTAGAAAGAAAAAAATGAAAAAGAAATATCTATCAAATAAAAAAATCCATACAATCAAATAAAAACTAAAATACTTAAAAACTCACGACTCATAAATGAACTTTATAATGGAGAAGGGTCTATTATCATTTATCCCACCATAGGGGCCTATTTATAAATATTTAAATCCTTAGGGGGCTATATATAAATAATGGTTGTCATTTTCATAAAATTTAAGCAAAAGCCTAACGTTCCTTCTTGTTTACCATTAAATCTCCTCATGTGAGGATATGAAAGGTATTAAAATGCATGGGTAGGGACCTATTTAGAAATTCTTAAACCATAGGGGCCTGTTTGCAAATCATTTAAACTATAGGGGGGTATATACAAAAACTCTAACACTTATCTTAAGCTTGTTCACTCTTTTTTTTTTAATGAGGAGGAATGTAAAAGTGGCTGAGGAATGTTGATCTGCAGAGAAGAAAAGCCTTACAAGTTTCTCTCACCCTATGGTGAGCCATTGATGCACATGAATATTTTCATCACTAGAGCTATTTATTTGCAGAAAAAAAATGTGATATCTTCTATGAAACGCTAACTTAGATGGGTTTTGGTATTGGGCGTTCAGCTTTTCTGGCGTTGCCTTTTCTCTTTTGGTTGCCTCACCTATGCATTTCTACAAAATTTTCCTTCCTTTCTTCTTCTTTTTATTCTTGCTGGCATTGTCTTTATTGCCTCTTTCGGTATAAGTATTCATAACCATTTTATAGCTGGTATCCTCATTGGAGATTGGTAATTGAGTCTTAGAACTTTCTTTTGAGTTACACAATGGTCCTCAAGAAAAATATCCACCTAGTTTCCAAATTTCCAAACAAAAGGTTAAGTTTCTTTTTCTTCTCTTGTGCAATTGGTGCAACTGCCAACAAGGATATGCTTGGATACTGGCAGCAGTGGCGAACTTAGAATTTTTGCTTGAGGAGTACAGACCCAACAGGAAATTGTGTTTTGGGTACAAATACCAAATTTTCACACAGAAGTAAAACTTTTATATAAATTTTTAAAGTAAAATCAAAATTTTCACTATGATTTAGAAGTGGACCGAGGTCCAATAGGTGCGTCTACCCCAATGTGGATGTATATAGGTCTGCCTCCGCTTATATATTGCAGCGGGCTGAGTAAACTAGCTATCAAGGTTTTGAGGTTTTGAGTTTTGACCCTTGACTGGCCAATTTAATCATTTAGCCAAAATATACACCTGGGTCTAGCCCTTCTACCCTTCTAAATGTATTGGTAGATTCTTCTTTCCTAATGTTGGGAAGCCCCTCATCTTTTCAAGTCAATTAGAAAAAAATAAAAGCGCATTAGGATGCCGTGGTGTAATATTATAATAGTGTCAAAACCCCTCTAAAACCTTATTCTCTTCCAGCTGTTTTCAAATGAGCATATGCTTTCAAATTTTCTTGATTGAGAGTATTACGTCATCTGCACCTTTCAACATTCTAAAAAGACAGATTTGTATGTCATTCCCAGATAAGGCCGTGTTTGAAAACATTCATTGTGCAGAACATAGAGAGGAGAGAGAAAGAAACAGAGTGTTTTCATGGTCTTTATATATTGATGTTTGGATTCAAACATGGTCTAATATACGCTTGAGCTTTGGGCTTTTATCACAGGCCTGAATGGGTTTCTCATCTTCTTCAACAGTGATTGGATGCACCTTAAAATACAAAGGAGTACAGTATACTTCCTTTGAATGTCTGTTTGACGTTATGTTGAGCACTTATGATTGCAGATAATAGCAGCTTATAAAGGGCTGATGCAATCCTTTCACAAGGTCCACTTGTGAGCACCAAACATTGTTGTGCAAGGTGGCATGGGTGCATCTTAGTGATTGAGAGACCTGAATAATATATAGCGTACACTTAGAGCAATTTAATTTAATAGTACTGAATATCACTCTGCCAGGATCAAATATGGTCAGGTGCCAATACATGGAGGAAGATATCAATGCCCTATCTGTTTTGACATGTCTCTTTATTTCCATATGACCCATTTTGAATAATAGAATTGTAGAACATATAATCGTATCTTAAGTGAAATATCCAAACAACTTTCGCTTTAAATTACATCTTATGTTACAAATATACATCTAAAGTACCTCATTAGAATCTTCAAATATTGCCTGTTACTCTTCTTTCAATGTTAAGTCTTTTTTTTATAGGGTAGACAATTGTAGTATTTTCCTTTGGGTTTCTTACCGTTACTCTTAAATCTTATCTATTGTACCCAGTAACCTCTCTTAGCCATGTCCAAATTCTTGAAAATCTTTCCATCTGTAACTTCAAGCTTGCATGAGCTCGCGCCTTGGCTTGCGCTGGTGTTTCCTCTGCTGCAGGTGCTTCCCCTACAGAAAGAGAACAGTAACATAAAGAATGAATCATTTCAAAGAAATCATGTTAATATCACTAGTTGATATTGTCATGTACTAACAAGTAACTGCGCATTTTCTGCTTTCTGTATTTGAGCCTTGAAGAATTATATTATCCATGAGTTGAGATTCTTGCAGAGGAACGTTAAGCCTTGGTTTTCCACTGTATGGAGCCATGGTTAACATGCATGCTCAGACAAAGAGGGGCACATCAAGAACATGGTTCAAATGATCAAAACATGAACCTCAAATATTTAAACTGAAAGACCGATGCAACATTGTAATTTAACCATAATATAACTCCCTTCGAGTTGCATATATTCCTTCCAAAATGAGGATATGTATGATGCTAAACCCAAGAATATGAATACTGAGGAAATATATGAAGCTTAATGACAATGGTCATTTTATTCTTATATAACTTTCTACTACTAATGCCTTTAGTTGATTGACTTAAACCATTAACCATGATTAGTCCATCATGGTGCATGCAAAAGCAATTTTATGATGGGAAGATCTTATCCATCCAATTTTTGACCTTTCTTTTTGCCATCAATTTTCACAACCAACAATTGTAAGGTTTCAGATTTTCCTGTTGTAGTAAATTTTTAATGCATGAGCCATATATCCAAAACCATACAACCCCCTTTGAAATATAGGAATATGTTGCCCAAATGCTTTGATTGTCAGTGTTAATGGTCACAACCTGCCACATGCCCAGGTAGTATAACACAAAGGAAGACTTGCAAGATCTTTTTATATAGTTACCCAAATATGTCGTCTTGGTTATTACAGGCTCAGCGAATCTAGTTGATTCTCAATTGTGAGTTGTGACACACACAACCAAGAACACTTATCTCTAGTAGTTAGCTTTCTTGCCACAATCTATCCTGAAGATCACGCACTTTATGGGTTAGGTTGGAATTTGGATTAATTTGGTTACAAATAAGAGGGGTTGGCTACATGATGATCCAATGGTCAGTAGACTCAGTACATTCTACATGTTTATTCCATCCACCAAGGACCCTACTAGAATACTTTAAACAACCCACACACCATTCCACTATACTCTTAGATTCATTCCCACAATTTATATCATTTTATAAATGAAAATCTCTTAGCTTCTTTCTGAGAACCAGGACCATATTCAAGACATTGACCAATTCATTCTCTCATGACTCCATAGTCTATTCTTGCAAATACATGTACCCTGTTACACACATGACTAGCCACAAAGAAGGCCACAACTGTGTAAGTTCCATACTCCACAGATGATAGAATGTAACAAGGTAAGTATTTTGTAGAAGTGGGGTTTCTAGTTTAGTAAAGAAATAGAAGTTTAATGTAACTCCTCCCTGCAGAGGAGTGAGGAACAATCTGAACATGGCAGTGTGGAACAGCCTGAAAATTGTGTTAGAGATGTTAGGAAATGCGTGTGAATTTCAAATAAGTTTTGAGCTATTTGATTCTCTCTCTCTCTCTCTTTCTCTCTCTCTCTCTCACACACACACATGCACGCACATAAATTGTTACTCAGTGAATTGTACCCAAATGAGGTTCCTTAAATTTTATGATACCAAAGCAAAGGCCGGTAGTGATCTCACGATTGCTGGCCATGATCTTATCCCTTTCGCTTCTGTAATGATTTTTCTTCTTTATCCCACAGGAAAATTGAACCTCCCTTCTCATCCACGCATTCATCCAAGCCTCACAATCTTGTCATTTTCATCAAGCAGCATGTTCCCATACTTATGGAAACAGATTTGATTTACTAGACCACTGGAACCAGTGAACTCAGCACGAACGAGATGAGGCTGTGATTTACTCTACAGACAGTTGGTGACCACCAATAAAACAAAGGATATTTTAGGAGGATATCAATTGAGATCAAGAAATTTAATTTGATATGGCCAATCACACAATCATTTCTTGAAGTGACTGCGACCATGGGAGGGTGCTGGAGATGTTAAGAAATGGGTTTGAATTTTAAATACATTTGAGTTTGAATTTTTATTAGGCTTGGTTTTTTATTTTCTTTATCTGCTCTCTTGTATAAATTGGGATGTTTTCTCAAAAGTCATAACAAATACATGGTGAGTTTTACTCAAATATAGTTCCTCAAATTTATTTACATTGTGTTACTAGATCTTTTGAATTTGAGGATTTTGTTGGATGCCCCATCTATGTGGAGCACATCAATTGTTATCATTATCATCGATGCCCCATCCATGGAATAGGAAGAGATATTGGGATAGTGTACATTGATGGATTAGGGGTGGATAAGAATGTACTGACCTGATCATTCTTCATTTCTTGGAGTGGAAAAAGAAGACTTTTCTTGTGCAGTTATCCTAGTTCATTAACTCAAAAAAAGTTCATTTACCATGGTAATGTTGCTCTTGTTTGGATTGCTTGTTGAAGGCTTTGGCTGCCATGAAAACATTTGAGGGCCTCTCCCATCCACCTCCAAAAACACCATATCCTTGTTTTGGTCGTGGTTGAATGAGGAACTCAAGCAGTGGCAGCTCTTCTGCTTCCACCCAATGGATGCAATTCACGGGACATGAATCAACAGACACCTGTCAAGACATCCACATACCACATTTCATATGACCCAATTGAACCCCTTATCAACAATCTTTCAGTCCTGGGGAAGATGTCACAGATCAGACAGTACGTGCTGATAGTTTCACGAGGTTAAAAATATCCAGAAACATGGCATATTTCCTATATTTTAGAACTTAGAAACAGGAAAGTTTTAAGCTGACTAAAGGCAAACTGGGTACCCTTTTTCTGATTCGCACAAGTAAAATTATCATCTTAAACTGTGCATAGACTATACATCTATGAAACCAAAGCACAGGTACATATAGACATTGATAAGAACCAGAATTTTATGAAATCCAAGATATGGTACAGATATGTGGTATCCTATCCTTTGGTTTCTGTCTAATTAGAATATTTGATGCCTACCTGAAGATATACATAATGCTACTAGGTTCAGATTTTAAACAAAGTACTGGTCTTGTTCTTTAGACCATTCCCTTAATCTATGGATGATGATTACATTTCCTTCAGATATTTTTAAATTGACAAAGTGAGAATGAATGAAACTTGAAGACATATGACGATGGTGCATATATGGGAAACAGCGATCTGACTAGTTTCAACGAAGTATCTAGTACTGTATCAATGTCATTATCTGTTGATACCAATATACTATGTATCAGAGGATATATACACTAGTACACATTATTGAGTGGCCTATAAACATAATGCATGAAATCTGAAATCCAATAAATACCTCAATTTGCTTCTCATCATCTCCAAACTGAACTCTTACTCGTGCACATCCAAGAGTTTCATCCATCAAAAATGTTTTGCTAGCATGATGCACACATTCTTGGCAACCTGCAGCCAGACCATAACTTCTATTGTGAAATGAAGGGATATTTACTCCAGATTTTGTCTGATGTGAAGGGTGCCATATGATACATAATGAAAATCATTGCCAGTTCTCTCGAAATATATATAGAGCCCATAAAGAGATTCACTATTTATAGCACACATAATAAAGTTATTTCAATATTGCAGGCAATAAATAGTCCTTCACTTCATTAAATATATGCACATAGGGGAATTTGGATGACCTATGCATGCAGCTTCATCAACAAATAGACCTTGAGATCTTATGGGTCCATTCCATGAACTGTAACCTAACCCAGAAAAACTACATCCAAAACCCTCTGTCCTTTTGCCTGTGGAAACATCATAATTTCTTCTTGAATCATCTCTCATCAAAACTTGATAGGCCTCATTTAGCTTTAGAGTATGTTCATGTCCCTGAGAAGACAAAATTGGTCAATTTTTAGCGAAGTTGGCATTTGGTAAAACAAATAGCAAGAAAAAGAAACTAAACCCAAGTTGATGAGGACTGTTTAGACAAAAAGTAGTAATCAACTAAAAATCAATCAAGTCCTTTGAAACTAGCAGAAACATCTAGAGCAATTAGCCTTCTAATGCACTTGTTTAGTTTGAAACTTTCCTACTTATTGGGTTTATGGGAAGAGGCCGGTCTATCCTTAAGTTATTGAAACTTTGTGAAAAGAATTGGTCTTTACATCTAACAATCCTTGACATTACCGATGTGATTCTAACTTAAGCAACAAGTATGGGATGGGCTAAGCCTAAATGAGATGGCTACAGGAATGGCCAACAAACTTATGGCTGAGTAGTGTTGGCACCTCACACATGCACAAGGATCGATTCCTGGGTCCTCAAGTTAAAAGTACCACTCTCCACCACTAGTTCAACATAGAAGAATTGAATTTAAGAATTTTCCCAAGTTGGCTTTTCAAGGGACACAATATCAACAGATTTAAATGGAATCTTTTGCCACAATGAAGAGGTCTAAATGAAAATGAATGCCCATACCTTATAGAAGCCAACATGACTATACAACTTTGATAATAGTTAGAGCCATTGCTCAATATTTTCCTTCAGTCATAGATCAAATGACAATTGATTTGTCTTGTTTTTCAAGTGATAGATATCTCCAGGAAACCCATAAAATCCATTAACAGAGCATGTGTTAATAACATCTTTGGCTCGATCAGAACTAGAATAATTAGCTCAGTTAAATAACTGAAATAAGGGACATTCCACAAAGTGTCACATTGAGAACATAGAATCTACATAGAAACAACCCAATGCATAAGAAGAGTTGACATGAACTAATAGACAATAAGCAGAAATCATCCTTTAGTAAGGAAAAGAAGAATGAATTTAAGAAGATGCAGTGGAGAATAAAAACAGAAGAACGAAGAAGAAAGAAAAGTGGGAAAGCGACTCCTTGCTGGCTTAGCATCACCTTGTCCTACTAATATAATATAAAACATGGTTGAACACTCAGAGGTACAATCTTCAATCCCTTAGACAGATAGAGCAAGGGCAGAACCATGGTTATTTTTCATACCAGCAAAGAGTTGAGCAGTGAAAACAGATGTTCTGCATTGATTACGTCATGTAGGAATAATGTTCAAATCTCTTGGTCTTCTAGGGTACCTTTACTTTCACATATCCTTTTGATACCCGCCAATATAATCAAAGGAGATGATGAACGTGTAAGGAAGAGGAAGAAAATTTTCCTTGAAGGATGGTATGTAAACACCTAATCCCTGAGGCAGCAAAATGTCAAAGTTCGAAAAAAAAATTAGGAGTTCACATTTTTTTCCAATTTTTTATTTCTGGGCATTTACTAGGATTAGATGTATAGAACTCTTTTTCATACATTAGAGAGAAGCAGATTCACTCATTTTGGGTATGAAGCGACCTGGTTTAGAACTCATTATAAAGGAAAAAGTTGGTTGATTAAAAATCATGTTTCTACAGTTTATATGAACAACTAAATCTGCTATAAGCAAGAGTCACAGAGAAATTTCTGGGAACAAGTCCTCACTCTTTGAACAAAGACATATTAAGTAGCAAGTGTAGCTAATAAGGCGACAAATTTTATTTTATTTTTTTCATGTTATTATTGGGAAACCCAACATACAAGTACACAGTTGCATGAACAGAGTAATTTATTGATAGATGAAGGGTGCATTCTTGGAGGATGAGTTTCGCTTGTCCTTAGAAGCTACAATTGTTTTTTTTTTTAAGCAACTTCAAGCAACATATAGAGTTTCCTTAATACATCCACTATTCTTTTAATCTCTCGGTTTCTCATTTTTGGGTAAAATTTCATTGCGCATGCTAGTTGTGGATTGCATGAACAAGATTGCTCTATGGAGGAGCATGAGCTCCTTCTCTAAAACAATGGACATTAGGAGAAATTTTACTAGCAGACGGCATTTGATCTAGGCTTAAGACCAGTTGAAGAGAAAATTACACTACTAGGCTTTCTTATGCGGATTTGTCGAGTTGTTATCATGATAGTTATAGTTTCAATTGAGTGGAAGAGGAAGTCGCAAAGAAAAGATGGAGAAAACTGTCTATAGTTTAAAATTGTACAGTGGAGTATTGACTTTTTTCTCTACTTAATTTCTCCACCTCTTTTCTCCACATCCAAACGAGGCCCTAGATTCTTTAATGGCCAGTAGGAGCTTTCTTTAACTCAAGTTACATGCAGAAGGATGATGGGAAATGTTTGTACTTAGTACATTGAAACTACATGCTATAATGAGGTGATTCAATGGAAACATGTTTCTGAAGGGAACTAAGGAAACATGTTTCTGAAGGGAACTAAGTAATTTATTAATCAAAGAATATACAAATATAATTACACCTTAGGTCCTGTTTGGTTTTGGTAAATGTTAGGGTAGGGAAAGCACATTAGGCCTCTTGACTCTTGTTTGGTTGCATTTATTTTTGTGAAGTGGAGACCACTAGGTGAAGTTTCTTCTCTACTTGTTGGATATAGCAAAAACCCTATCAAGGGTAGGGAAAGCACAAATTTCCCCCACTTTCACCATATGCTAATCTCTTCAACTATAATAATGTGTATTCAACATCAACTATGAGTAAATGGGAGCTTCTCTGCCTTTGGGTTTTTCAACCTACAAGTTTCACCAACTAAAGGGGATTCCCTACTTTTGCTTTCGGCACATCCAAAAAGTTTCTCAATGTGAGGACCACAACACCCTGCAGCAGGCAAGCTGGAAGCCATTTACTTTGATTGATCTGACAATCACTTGTTAATCCTTTCCTATATTACATATTGGAAGGGCTAGACCACTGGCTTAGAGAAATCATACAGGGTCGAGATGCTTTTCCATCTATTGGTTCACCCCCCTTGGAAAATGGACTTAATGCCAAACATAGGCATGATTTTAGATTTGGTAGATTGAATCGTTACAATCATCTCCAAACAAAAAGGGGAGGAAAACAACATATGGATGATGGGCTTAGCTATGTGAGGAACTCAAACACAACATATATGGCACTGCCCCATGGACCACTCATTTAATCAGGGTCCCAACGGAGACTTCTCAAGTAGGCCTCTATTTCATATCTTAAAACCCAATAATTTAAACAAGTTCATCTGACAATTGAAGATACAGTTGTTCCCACCTTTGCAAAGTCTCTGATAATCACAACAAGGAAAAGAGTCTTCCTAAGAAATGGATTTCATGGGAGCAGAAATTCAAACCACAGAAAGGCAAAGATGTAAACTAAATGAAGAAACAAGAAAAAGCATAAGAACTTCAGAGAATTAAAAAGAAAGAAAGAGCATGTTACAATTTCAGACCCTTTTGCCAGCTATATCTGGGTGGTGTTTCTTCTGCAATTTTCTGTAAGCTTCCTTGATTTCTTGAGCAGTGGCATCAACAGAAACCCCAAGCAACTTGCAATAATCCTCTTTAATGGCTTCCTTCCCTATCTTCCCATAAGAACATCTGATTCTAGTACATCTCTGCCTAAAACTAAAAGATAAAAAAACACAGAAAAAAAAAAAAGAAAAGAAAAACTGAAGTTCCAAGGAACTTGTGAATTTCATTGAACCCATCAAAATGAACTCAATCAAGAGAGAGAATTACCTTGAATTATTCTTGCTGGAACTAAAATGGGGTACTTTTGGTGCTGAGAATGGATGAAGTAAAGTGGATGAATTTGTCATTGTTTCGGGAGAGGTAGTTGTGGAGAGTACTCAAAGCAGTCAGTAGTACTGCTTCAGCTTTTGCCTGATTTTTTTTGCATGTTTTGTCGGTAGTCAGGACGTTAGCAAGAATCTAATGTTGGTTTTCCACCATCCTCAGCTATGGGGCCACTTAATTTGTAGTACATTTTGCGTGCATGCAAAGGAAATGGGACCATCCAGATTGTGGGCTCCACTATAGATTGAGTATATCTCAGCTCCATGCCAAGAAGAGGATCCAACGTACGATTTTTTCTGATACAGGTGTGCATTTTTTGACGTTAAATGTATGGTTTGGATGATAGCTTATTATATAATTCGAATCCAATGTTACATCTGAGATGAAACCCACAACTTGGACGGTTGAATCGCAAGCATGGTGATCAGAAGAACTCAACATCCTTTTTGAAATGGAAAACATGGAATCTTTAAGTAGGGCACACTTGATCCACTTGTTCATGAGTTTGGCGTACAACCCCTTTATCTGTTACCCGGTTCACTCATTTTCATTTGAATCTTCCATTTGATCTTGGATTAGATGACCAACAATGATTTGAAAGAACTGAATCTCTCAGATGTTTGTACACAATATAACTAGTAGCCCATCAATAAGCTTCCCATTTGAATCCCATTTGAAATGATGGTTTTCTAGGCATTTACCAGTCGTCAACTTGCTACCCTAGCAAACATCCAACATATGGATGACGATCGGTGGCGGATTAGGATTTTCCTTTGAGACAGAACAGGTTGTTTAATTTTGGGGGCAAATCAAAGTTCTTCATGCGGGTTTTAGAGGTGTGCCCATTATTTTTATTGGATTTTTGAAATGGACTCACATTTTTCTCTCCATTTTGAAGCGCCCTGCACTTTGTTGAACCAGAGTTTTTATTAAAGGGTGCAGACCCAAACAAGCAAATGTGTTTTAAAAACAAAAAAAGAATTTTCATATGAGTTTGAAGGTGGATATAGAATTTTTTTATAATTTTTTGAAGAAAAATCAGAATTCTTGTTATCCTTTTAGAAGCAGAATGGGTTGAATGCGTGAATCTACGTAGGTCTGCCCCGTTTCACAGTTTGACGGGTGTGATCCGCCACCCACGTTAGAGTACCTGGGCCGGCACCTGTTGATGGTGGGTTGAAAATGGGCTTTCAGTGTGGAAGACTTACGTTAAGCCCAGGAGATATTTTTCTTGGTTGACGTGGGGTGGTCTCTTTCCATCACTGGCAGACCTCTCAGCTCTCTCTCCAGATATTTTGAAATAACAAGCCCGAATTTTTATTTTGCTAGAATGGAATGTATTGATATATAAAGTTCGAGTTCAACAGATCTGAAAGTAGAAATTCTAACTAGAGGTTACGTTACGGAAAACTCAGTACAGAAAAACTACAGAACACTAGTCACGCCATCACCCCATTGTAGCAGAAGGCCCTGATCAAGTCTGTCCAGACTGCCTAGTATCAGGTCTGTACCTGGCCGCTTTCAAGATATAATAAAATAAAAAGAGTCAAATGATAAACTTTAATTGAGTGAAAGATTCAGACACAGCACCTACCGCCTACCAGCTAGCCCTCACCCCAACCGCATTCCTTCGCATCCAAAGGCCACAACAAGAGCAAGAAGGAAAATTTATATGCAATTGAACTACGAATTCTTTCCCCTTCACAGAAGGGGTTTGCCTTATAAGCCCTGTGAAATTGGGACAAGCCCTCGTGGTGCTAATTAGATCACTCGACCTTTAACCCCATGGATTCCTCTTTGTCTGTTAACACGAAGCCTGATCTTATCTCTTGCCACGAGGGATTACCGAGAGAAATTGGTGTCTCACGGTATTTTTATAAATAAACAAAAAGGGTACAAACACCGCCAGCAAGAACTCTGTCAATTTTTGTTGCGGTCCCAAGTCCGGGTAAAGGAGGAGGATTGCGTTGGGTAGATGACAGCCAGCGTAAAACTTTGTCACAACCCAAACATGAATTCTGAACAAATGATATTTCACGATATGGTTAAGGCGTTCCCCACTTTAAGCGGCTAGTGCGGTTAAAGAAGTTAGTCCATAAGAAGAAGATGAGGAATAAGAAAATTAGACTTGCTACTTGGAATATAGGAACCTTGACAGGCAAGAACATGGAGTTGGTTGAGGTAATCAAAAGAAGAAGAATTAGTGTGGCTTGTATATAGGAGACAAGGTGGAAAGAGAATAAAGCTAATGAGCTCACGGATAGATATAAGCTTTTCTATGTAGGAAAGAGTAATACAAGAAATGGAGTGAGTATAATTGTAGATAAAGATTTAAAAGAGAAAATTGTGGGGGTAAAGATGTTTGGTAATAGAATTATAGCAATTAAATTAGTACTAGAGGAAGACATAATTCATATCATTAGTGCATATACTCCCAAATAGGACTAGAAGAAAGTGTGAAAAGATAATTTTTGGAAGAGATGGATGATTTAATGCGAGAAATCCCAAATAGTGATAAGATTTTCCTTTGAGGGGATTTAAACGGGCATATATGAAGAGATAATAGAGGATATGAGAGAGTGCATGGAGGGTATGGATTTGGAGAAAAGAAATAATTCAAAAACACTATATTGGATTTTACAGTGGCATTTGATCTTGTAGTAGCAAATACTTACTTTAAAAAGAGAGATGAGCATTTAATTACATATAAATGTGGGAGTAATAGGAGTCAGATAGACTTTTTTCTAGTTAGAAAATAGGACCGATTGACTTGTAAAGATTGCAAGGTCATCCCAGGAGAGAGTTTGACTACACAACATAGGTCGAAATTTTAGATATTTGCATTAGAAGTAAAAAGAAAGCAGTAGTAAACAAAATGGACCCTAAAACAATGCGGAGAGATTTGAAAGGAGAAAGAGCAAATATATTTAAGGACAAAATGATTGAAAAAGGAGAATGAAATATTGAAAAAAAAACTACAGTATTATTGAATCAAATGACTAATTGCATTAGGAATGTTGCAAAGGTGGTCCTTGGAGAATCAAAAGGGAAGAGCCGTATTAATAAAGAAACATGGTGGTGGAGTATAGAGGTTTGGAAAGTTATTCGACAGAAAAAGCATTGCTACAAAGTTTGGCAGGAGATTAAGAATATAGAAAATTTTGAGTTGTATAAGAAGGCAAAAAAAGAAGCTAAGAAAGTAGTAAGTAGTGCAAAGTTCAAAGCATATGATGACCTCTATAATAGGTTAGGAACAAGAGAATGAGAAAAGGATATTTTTAAATTTGCAAAAATAAGAGAAAAGAAAAGTATGGACTTAGATCATGCCAAATGTATCAAGGACAATGAGGAAAATATTTTGGTAAAGGACAACGATATTAAAAAAAGGTGGAGGGAATATTTTAGCAAACTTTTAAATGAAGAATATTTGGGCGTTACAAGAGTTGAGGAGGATACTTCATTGCAAGAGCATACTTTTGTCAGTAGAATTAGAAAGGTGGAAGTGAATGAAGCATTGAAGTGAATGAAGACAAGAAAGGCAACAGGCCCAGATGATAGCCCGAGAGAGGTATGGAAATGCTTGGAAAAGGTTGGAGTAAGTTGGTGATGTAGACTATTCAATAAGATACTGTCACAAAGAAAATGCTGGATGAATGGAGAAGAAGCATTTTAGTACCTATATATAAGAATAAAGGAGATACACAAAATTGTACCAACTATCAAGGGATTAAACTTATGAGTCACACTATGAAATTATGGGAAAGAATAATGGAGCAAAAACTGAGAAAAAAAAACAAAGATTTCTGGAAATCAATTTGGTTTTATGCCAGGGAGATCAACTATGGAAGCTTTCTTTTCACTTAGGCAATTAATGGAAAAATACCGAGTAAAGAGGAAAAATTTAAATATGGTCTTTATCGATTTGGAAAAAGTCTATGATAGGGTACCAAGGAATTTAATTTGGTGGGTCTTAAAGAAAAAAAATGTCTCCGGAGGTTACATTGAAATTTTTAAGGGTATGTATGAAGGAGCAATAACAAATACAAGAACCACATGTAGAGAAACATGCAGATTTTCCGTGACTATAGGTTTATATTATGGATCAACCTTAAGCCCTTATTTCTTTGCATTAATTATGGATGAGTTAACTGTGCATGTTCAAGAAGAAGTACCATTGTGTATGTTGTTTGCAGATGATATAGTATTAGTGAATGAATCAAGAGAGGGTGTAAATGCAAAGCTTGAGAGATGGCAGGGGACATTAGAATCTAGATGCTTTAAAATAAGTCGTATAAAGACAGAATATATGGATTGCAACTTTAGTTGACATATATAAAGTGTTGAAACTACTGTCAAAATTGAAACTCATGAGATATCACGTAAAGATTCTTTTCGGTACCTAAGCTCGATGATTAGTAATGATGGGGAGATTGATAAAGATGTGGAGCATATGATAAGAGTTGGATGGCTGAAGTGGATAATAGCTTCGGGAGTGCTTTGTGACAGACGAATGCCAACGAAATTGAAGAAAAATTTTTACAGGATAGTGGTTAGATCAGTTATGACATATGGAGCAGAATGTTGGCAAATTAAGAAGATGCATATTCATAAGACGGATGTAGCGGAAATAAGAATGCTTAGGTGGATGTGTGGTAAAACTAGAAAAGATAAAATTAGAAATGAGCGCTTTCAAGAACATTTAGGAGTAGCACCAATAGGGGATAACATTAGAGAAACTCGTTTAAGATGTTTGGGCATGTTGAGCGTAGGCCAGTAATGGCACCAGTGAGAAAAAGTTTAGATATACGGTGGAGAGTCCATCAAGAGGTAGGGGTAGGCCGAAGAAAACATGGATGAAAGTCATTGATTCTGATTTGAAAAAGTTTCATTTATCGAAAGATTTAGCTCAAAATAGAACGGAATGGAGAAATAGAATTCATGCAGCCGACCCGAATATGGTTGAGATAAGGCTTTGATGATGATGATGATGATGATAATGATGACAAACATCTGATTGGTAGTTTCAATGTTTTTCTTCATAAAATCATCTAATTAGACTATAATCTTAATTATTTAATAAAAATCTTTTAAATCAAACATCTATTTCATTTTTCTCAATATCTATGAGAAAATTTACAATTAATCAGATTCTGTGGGATTGAATATTCGGATTTGCAAACACAGGTCTTGACTTAAGATGCTTTGACTCCTTCAATAACCTCATGATATTTGAATTTATCGACAAGTTTGGTGTCACCAGTGAAGAGCTCTTTCCGAAATAAATTACCTCTTAATCACATAAATTCAAATTAACCCCTGGTAAGATAACACATCCTTGGATGAGAAAAATGTGCCTCTCTAGTTTGAACCCACATAAGAACTAACACCTCTTAATAGTAAATAAGGAAGATCTAATACTAAATCCATTGATTGGGTCCATTCGATTCCCTGTGAACTCCATCAGAGCCGTAACAGATAGGGGTTTATTAATTCAGACATGATTGATCTCGCCATGATCATCATTATGTGTTTTTAATAATAAAAATGATAGCCACACTCCCCATTTCACGACTCATTTCACAATTGCCTTATGTGGTATGCTTAACTAATTTGTTTTGCTTTTAACATTGTAGAGATAAGAGAGGGAGAAACTGTTGTGAGATAAGTTATGAGATGGGGAGTGTGATTAGCATTTCTCTTTTAATAAGGGTATTCGGGAGATGATTTAAAATAAAGCGGGCCCCACTACCAGTTTCCTTACGCATGCCCGGAATCAAATGCACGGAGGAATCAAATTCTTTCGCAGTGGGAGTGAGTAGTGACGCTTCACTTCCGCATCTCAAACGCAATCTGCCGAGAGAGAGAGAGAGAGAGATCCAAACATCATGGCATACAAAACCCTAGATCGCATCACAGTCTCCGACATCGAAGCCGTCGGAATCCCCATCCAAGAAGCGGAGAAGCTCCATCTCCGCCTCTCTCAGATCCTCCGGAGTTACGGAGCTGCCACCCCGGACACATGGAAGAACATCTACAAGCACCTTCTAAACCCTAATCTCCCCTTCGCCTTCCATCAGATGATGTACTATGGATGCTACAAGGACACCAATCTCGACCCTCCTCCAGCTTGGATCCCCGACCCGTACGTCCTCTTTCAAAAACCACCCCGATTTTTCTTTTCCCCTGATGATTTCGAAGCTAGTTTTGTGGATTCGAGCATTTGATTTGGCGAAAGTTGAAGTCTTTTTACTTGAAAGTGCTTATCCTTCCTCAGTGGATTAGGGGACATTTCTATATAACAAGGAGGAGTTAGTTAGTAGTAACTAGTGGAGGTGGAGTTAAAAAGTAGGCATGGGATGGAACCTTTTTTTTTTAACTTTAGCATGTTTGGATCAAAAAATTTGATTGGAAAAGTAAAATTAGAGTCCATACAAGCTTTTTAAGACCTGTAAATGAGCATTACAAATGTTCTTAGCGCAATTTGTCATTACTAAGACCTTGCCACATTTTGTCACTACATCTGGGAGGTCTTAGATTTCTATGCGCTATTCGTAGTGCAAGAATTCTATAAATGCATATCTAAATTAGAAGCCCTAACATGAAAATTAGAGGTCGTAGTAGAAATGTCATCCATTCAAGATTGAAGATATCTGATGCCCCGCATTATCCGAGCTGGGGCGACTGCCCCTGCATTCCATTTTTGTATGTGTAAATTGTAAAAACTGTGAACCACCACAAACACCAAATAAAACCCTCAAAACATGCCCAAACACTAACCTACTCCTAAAGTAAACAAAACAAAAGTGCACATTGTTACACTACTAGAGTTCCCTTATCTTTTATCTTGAAAGGATGAACAGCGGGAAAAGAACAGAGAAAACCCCTAAGGGTATTATCTTGATTAATCAAACTATGGAAACCAATTTCCTTTGATCAATTATGGCGGTGTCACTGTGTCACATTAGTCTCCATGTTAATGATTTCAGGCCTCCAAGTAATATTTTCCTCACAATTTAGGCCCATGAGGTTTTTGAACCTTACTCATGGAGCTGGATCTGGCCTGTTGTACCCGAAATGCATCTCCAGGTCCGCGTAAAGGCCCTGCATCTGGGCTGAACCAGGGGCAGTTCATGCCCATCTATAGCTTTACTTATTATCTTTAAACAATGTAGGAATACCATCATCACTCCCATCCGAGTTGTCATTCCCTCCGGCGAAATGTATCACCGTTCACTGAGTAACTTTTTCCTTATTAATGATACAATCACTGTAGTTTCAGAAATTTCATAAACTTTTGCATTCAAGCCTTTTCCATTGTAGATTGTCTATAATTCAATGAGTGTTCACTGATAACCATATCTACTCAGGCTACTCCAAGTCTCCAACCAATGATGGTTCTGATTTATTCTAATAATCAGCAATTGTATCTAATTTCTTTCCATCGAAATTCCAATTAAATAACACAGATTGATTCAAATCAAAATGTTTGGTCTCAACTGATCCTCTTTGCTTTGGGCAACGTCTGGTCCAGGGATTTGCATGCCTTTTGAATTATTGTTAACTAACTTCAATTGGACCAGAGTGATTGCTTTACTGAACCTATTGGACATCCAATTGATGACCATCTACATACTGGGCCTGGTTTGAGCCTGATGGAGGAAGTTCCTATTCAGATGGAATGCTGACATTTTCCATCTCTTGAGAACATCCTGAAACTGAATTAACAAGGAATGGATTTTACAAAACTACAATTCCCTTTGAGATATTATTAGAAGAAACTGGGAAATCCAGTCTAGATACACCTGACAGCACTCATCTAACCATCTAAACACTTCAAACAATGAAAATCTAGCTCTTGCTAATGTCAGCTCTAGTAGAGAGGTTGGCCATTCTGAGAGCTTTGATACCAAGTTGAAATACTTTGTATTTTTTAATGATATTATGACAAAATAGATAGACAGAGAGAAGAAGAGAGGAAGAGGAGAAATAAAGAGAAGTGGAAAAGGCGATTCATGTGTATTGTTACCTCTATCCATGATTCCTAATAACTTCATCAAGAATCAAGATACTGAATGTAAAATAGAAAATTACATTTATGCCCCCATAGTTTCTGCAAATTTAAATAAGTCCACGGTAGAATCTTTCTACAAAAGAGAGGTAATAAGATAGGTGTTTGTGATGCATGCTCCTACAGATAATGTCTCTTCCATGAGGATAATTTGTACTTCCATTGAGGTCTGATCCACAACATCCGGTGGTCATATCGACATTCGGCTGTTCCCTTAAGAAGACCAAATGGTTCTGGTCAGCATCATGACTGCATGAATTTGTTTGCGTCCTTTAAAGAAAATTGTTAGAGGTCCATACTCCATATCCATACCGGTAAATCCATGTACAAGATAAGATGATTTGATTAGTGCATTGTTTTGGGGTATGCCCATCCGTAGACCAAGGAACATGCCTTGAATATGCTGAACTTCATTTTAAAACTTGTTTTATTTCTTAATAGTTTTGTTCCAAGTTTTATTTTAGTTTATTGTTATTATTTTTTAAAAAATTTAATGAATTGTTGATGTACGTGGGAGTAGGGTGACTGCACTGTCAACCAACATTGGCCAGGTGTTAGAGAAGCATGGGAAAAAGATTCTTGGCTTAAGTTATCGGGATCCAATATCGAGTTTTGCTGAGTTCCAAGAATTTTCAGTCATGAATCCAGAGGTATTTCTAATATTGATTATTTTAAATTATTAATTGTTATTATTACTGCCTACTACTATTAGGATTTTACTTTCCTTTTTCTCGCCTTAAAATTGGTTAGCATGAAGTGCGAATGCTGGATCCTTGCATATCTTTGGAAGGCATCACCATAATGAAAACAGGTCCGGTGCTGGTCTTTATTCCAGATGTTTTAGGAAGAGTCAATGCCATTTTTGCTGGTCGGTATGAACAGGTACAAACAGAAAGAAAATATAAAAAATAAACGAAAAAGATATGAAGTAATGGATAAAGCTACAAATGATTTGTTGTGATTATTTAGTTACAGTTTGATTAATTTTAGTTGTTCTTTTGGTAGGAATGCAACTTGAACCAGTAACCACCTGGTTGTGATATTGAGGCTCCATGCATCACTTCCTCTAAGTAATTAAATAATCAAATATTCGATTCATCAATACTATGAACCATTCTACTTAGCAAGGATCAAAATAACGGTGGCGGATAGCGTTGCGGCCAGTCGCCAAAACGCTATGTACTGGCATCGCGGTGTGATTCAAAAAAATTTTCAAAAAAATTTGAAAAAATTCCAAAAAATCTAGAAAATTGTAAAGAACTAGAATATGTGTTTGTTTTGCAAAAAAGCTGGGCGTAGTGGTCCCCTAAATGCATGATGTCCTGTATTGTTGTATAATTAAAAAATAATATTATCAATCTTATTTTTCACATGGTATCAAGAATCAAGATTCAAAATTCAAAGTCAAGACTCAAGAGTCAAGAATTTAAGACTTAGAAAGATTAGTCACTAGAGTCAGTGACTCAACAATCAACATTCAACATAATAAATAATAACTTCATAAAAAACATTGTACTTAAAGAGTTGAGACATGAGAGTTAATATGAAGTTGAGATTTAAGAAATAATTAGAGGAATACCTCTACCACCAAAATGAATGTCTAGCAGGATATGTGGCACTGGCATCGCTGTCTCCATCGGCATAGTTGCTATCATTGGTACCACTCCTACTAGTACTAACATACTGCAACTTCCCTCCATATTAGTAGGCATTGGGATCCTCAAATACAAAGAAATGGGATGGACTTGGACTTGGATGAGAATATTGAACAAACGACCCTGATTTTGAATGTTCTTGTGAGGATGATTCCGCTTGACCATGTGCGTAGTCCGGTGGGATATACGGTCGGTACCTAGAATATGGGTCATGAAAAATAGGGTACCAGTTTGCGGTTTGTTGCCCTCCATCATTTGCACTCCTACCATCATTTCCTTGTCCATCACGGGGTCTTTAGCGTACATAAACATGACCTAGCCTCATACGAGATGGATTTGAAAATTCATCCACAGTTTGAATGGGAGCATTTACTTCTTCTTCATGGTAAGAACCACTTGGCTCGGCCCCGTTACCTCCTCCAGATGGAGAGTCACTACTTGGTGCGATGCTTGAACTCGAACTATTAGTGCTTATTGTATATACTACATGAGAGGGCTCAGGTTCAATGCCCCCTTGATGTTCCAGTTTCTGTAGGTGGCTGAGGTTCACTTTCTCCTTCTTTTTCGTCTTCGTCCATTATTCCTCGTATATCCTGGTGTAAATTCTTATCTCCATCTAACAATGTATCTTCTGTATCAGCTAACCATGGAAGTAATGGATCATTTTCCTGAAAGATATTATCCAAATTTATAGGGCAATAATTCGGATCATCCCTTTGCCTCCTTTGTCTATTTCTAACTCTCAACTTCAAATTGTAGTGACAATACACTAACTTGTTCAGCTTTTGCATTGCTATCCGATTTCTTAATTTTGTGTGGATTAATAAGAAAGTACTCCAGTTTCTTTCACAATTCGATGAAGACGTTGTTTGGCTAAGGACCCGAATGGCAGCAATTCTCAAGTGTGAAGCACTTTCTCCAAAATTGATCCACCACTCGGCTGAAATTGGAAAAAAAATGAACATAAAAAATTAGTCATCCACAATCCCCGTTCCATGACAGATAACATAGATAAACTTAAAACTAGTACGTGACTAGGTTAAAACTATTTATACCAGGATATAAGCTGGTTATTGATCTAATTGCCAAAGGGGCTGCAAAACTCCCTTGTCTCATTGTGTATATAGAAATCTACCATATGCAAAGTACAAATCATTTTAAATTTGTCACAACTCACAACTTAGGTAAAAATCACAATACATTTAAATATAATAAACGTTATATCATATATGACATGTCACTTCTTTTAAAGCTAAAACTTGTTCATTGTGATTAAGAATTGCTTTTTTCAACACCTCTTTCAATCCTACTCGCAACTCAGTATTAATTGCTTTGGTATGTTGTTTCTCGTTCATACAGTAGAATTGAGGGCTTAAAAAATATCCTATAATTCAAATGTCAAATTTGCATAAGTACATCTCTATGCAATACAAAATAAAAGTGAAACTCTTGTAAAATCATAGACCAATAGTGTAAAAGTTTATTTCACTTACAGCATGTAATGGATGGTGCAGTTGATCATTCCATCTGGCATCAATTATTTGCAAGAATTCTTGATAATACCTACAATTTTCTTGTATTGCTAGTTTTGCTCGATCCATTGCCTCATAAATATAGCCCATTGTCGGCTTATCATTATTATCTACAAGCTGCAACACTTTCACTAAGGGCTTAAAGACCTTCAAAATATTTCTAACTTTGGAGCAAAATTTATTATCTTTAACAAGATTGGAGATATCAAAGCTAGGACCACTCGTTGCTGTTCCCCATTTTGAATTAAGCCATTGTTCTGATGCAAACATCTGAATCAACTCATTTCTATGTTGCACAAGGCTTTCCATGGCAATGAAGCGGGTGGCAAACCTTGTTTCAACTGGACGCACTTCTATTTGTGAATGTCTTCATTAATGCCAACAACCACGAGTAATCATAGATAAATCTCGTGATGCTTCTATAAGACATGATGACAGTTTTCACGTCTTTTCTCTTTCCGATGTCCTCCAACGTTAAATCATGCAATGTGTCGTACATGGGGTCCAAAACAAGTTATTTCTCTTTTCTATTAACAACTACCTATCTTTCTTGAAATTGGCACCATTATCTGTAACAATTTGCACAACATTTTCCTACCAACACTTTCAACAACTTTATCCATAGGGCGGTATATATATTTTGCAGTCCGTATATGTTCAGATGCATCAACGGACTTAACAAAGATGGTCTTAACAGCAGAGTACACTAAAAAATTTATTAACTGTGTTTGTGTGCTGCTCGTTGGCGCAGCCCAGGATCTTGAATCGATAGTAGAACAATCTCCTGAGGGATTGTTCGAATCCGAGGATTCAATGATAGTCATGATGAAAATCTAGAATGAGAAATTCTAAGAAAACTGAAATTTTTATTGATAAAAAGCATACCTTTACAATGACGAACTGCTCGTTATATAGGAGAGATTAATTCTAAAATAGAAGGCCTAATTGTACACAGACATAAACTACTAAAAATAAAAATAGGAAGTAAATAAAGATATAGAAGGATAGGGATCCTTGAAGAAGCCAAGGATCAATCGGATGTCCTTCGGGCCTGTGATCTGGGCCGGACTTGGGTTCGGCCTGCATCACTCGTCTATCCGTCACACATAATTGTGACTCCCCTTTCCTCCCATATACCTTTAAAAGTAGCTACCCAACTCTTTATGTCTTCATACTCAATTTCTAAATACTTAGTAGTCCCCACATTATAGACAGAAGGTGCTCTTATATCGGGACAAGTGGTAGCTGCAACATCTAGTATAATTTGGAAGTAAGGAGAATCCATAGCTTGAGGGGTTATGTTCTTGTGAATTAGCCACTTTGCTGTAGTTGAGGCTAATCTGTCTCTTGCACTTTTCAAGGCCCCCTTAAATAACTTTGAGATTTTAGGCTGTTTAGCCGACTCATTTCTATGTGTTAGAGGATCAATTGGACCGGGTGTAGCACTACTAGGAGTCCGTAATGTTTTACGAGAAGAAATAATCTCAATATTATCCTCTTGTTGTCGAGTGCTGAATGCTCGACGCATTGTTCCAGCTATACCTTTGCCCCTGGATGAGCCCCCTAGCCCCCCACCCCTGGATGAGCCCCTTCCCTTAGATGAGCCCTCATATCCAAAATGTCTAACACTACTTCTTCGCATTTCATCCATTTGTGCCGTCATAAGTGACTCTCTTCTTGCAGCTTCCATTTCTGGGTCATCACCCTTATCATCAAAATCAGAAAAAATTTGCTCCCCAAACACCTCATAGCGGGCATCATCAACTTCTTGACTTCTTTTTTCTTTGATCTCTACTTTTCTTTATTTTCCTTTATTTAGAAACTTTTTCATTTCTTCTCTAAGCTTTTTTTGGTGCAACTGTACATCCCACCACATTGTCTGAAACATGAGCCAAGTGTTGCTTGAATCTTGTAATACCCCCATTAGTGATTTTACCACACAAATTACATTTTATTTTTGACTTATTTCCATCAACTGCTACACCGTGTGTCCATGCAGGATCTACATCGCGCACCATCTTAATTCTTAGCAAATTACAAATGATGAGAGAAGTTGAACTTTGAGGCACATAATAAATACCTGCATATATGATTTAGTTGACCACATTTAAATATTTTTTTTTTCAAAAAATCCTATTAATATGGCGTATGAAGTATGAACTATGAACATAAAAAATTAAATAAATTCAAAAAAAAAAAAAAAAAAGAAGGAAAGAATGTGTGAATGTGTGATTCATCCATGGGATTCATAGATCTAACACTTGGGAGTGATTTTCAAGCATTTTGGTTCGCGTTTCTTCAAGAAAAAATTAGAAAATCCGAGAATAAAAAATAAAAAATAAATAAATAACCCATAAAAATGGGGGTTTGATCTATAAAAATTATAGATCTAGCTACTTGGGAGTGATTTTAAGTGATTTCATTGACCACATTTAAATAAAAATTATTTTTTTTCAAAAAATCCTATTAATATGATAATAAAAAATTAAATAAATTTAAAAAAACAAGAAAGAAAGTGTGATTCATTCATGGGATTCATAGATTTAACACTTGGGAGTGATTTTCAACAATTTTGTTGGTGTTTCTTAAAGAAATTAAAAAAAAAAATTCGAGAATAATAAATAAAAAATAAATGTAAAATCCAAAAAAATGGGGGTTTGATCTATGAGAATGATAAATCTAGGCTACTTGGGAGTGATTTTAAGTGATTTAGTTGGCCAAATTTAAATAAAATTTATTTTTTTTCAAAAAGTCCTATTAAAATGAACATAAAAAATTAAATAAATTCAAATAAACAAGAAAGAAAGTGTGATTCATTCATGGGATTTATAGATCTAACACTTGGGAATAATTCAAGTGATTTGGTTGGTGTTTCTTCAAGAAAAAAATTTTTTTTTCAAAAAATAAAAAAATCTGAGAATAAAAAATAAATAATAAATAAATAAACCATAGAAACTGGGGGTTTGATCTATGGGAAACATAGATCTATCACTTACAAGCCATTTCCAAGAGATTCATGAATGAGAAAAGAGGAATAGAGCCATAGATCTAAAAAAATTACGTAAAAAATACCTTTTGAGAGATGCCTTTTGACTCCAAAGAAGATGAATGATCTAGATTTATAGATTTTGATGTGTTTTTGGACCCTTGTTGCTTTTGATTTGAAGGAGGAGGGAGGTAAGACCAAAAAACAGTGGAAAGGGAAAAAGAAAGATGGAGATAGGAGCGAAAGGAGTAAATTATGTTAAGATGGGGGCGTCTGGGCATTTAAATAGCCCAGCTTGTAGCAGCCGCTACGCATCGCTATGGGTGTTAGCGCCGCTAACACCCATGTATTGTAGCGGTGTTGCCGCTACGGCCGATATAGCGGCCGCTATTTTATTCCTTGCTACTCAAGTAGGTGGGTGGCCGTGATTGTCACAAGCTAAAGGGTAGATTAAAATCAGCGAACTAATCTCGTCACTCAATTATGATAATAAGATTGGAGTTACAAAAGAGAGAGATTGAATATATTTAATACAACAAGACTGTGTAATGGAATATTCGTGGATTAGGGGCTCCAACAAAATGGGTTATTGTTTTTAGGTTTGTTGAAAAACGTTAAGGTGGACATGAGGTTCTTTGGAGATCTTCAACTTTATATGAAAGAAGGCAATCTTGAATTCACAACCATGATAATATGCCAGAGGAGACATCAAAGGTGTGATTGAAATTGTCATGCTTTGGGTTTAGTGAAGTGTTGGATCTTGGATGTGATAATCCAATTCTCCAAGAATAGGCAAGGAGGGACACTGCTTTGGCTTTTGTCCAATTCATAGATAGTTGACCAGCGGTAGATGCAGTCAAGTAGATGAACAAGAGTAGCCTATAGGGGGAAATAGTATATAGGTAACTCATTTTGGATGATCTAAGCAAAAAGAAAGAAGTAAACCATAACTTATAGTTGTGAGTTATTGTGGTTGAAGATTCTATGACATGATCTGGGATTTAAGCCTTAAGCCCAAACAGTCGGCTAATGATCTTGCATTACTGGGGAATAAAGTACATTGGTGTTCATTGTCTTTTTATCAGAGAGAAGATTGTGAAGAAAGAGATCAAGTTGGCATAGGAGAGCACTGATGATTAGCTTACTGATTTTCTCACAAAGGCCATGACCAAGAGGCAGCTATGTGGTTTCGGTAACAATAACATACTTGAATTTCATTTGAGTCACAATCTATAAATCACATAGCCGGAAAAGCCACTTCCATAGTTGCCCTAAAAGGAGTAGATCAGGGTGGGTTATCCATTTAACCCAACTGGTTTTCATCCCTATATTTTTTGAAGGTTGGCAGATCTTGGATTTCATTTTGATAGCCCACTGAATGCACACTTTTGAGAAACAAGAGCAAATTCCTTGCGTGTTTGTAAATTGCAGTATGAGATGGCCGTCCCTCAACTTTTGTCTCCTTTGCTTTAGTAAAAGAGGACAAAATCTCAAAGTTAAGAGAAGTGGCGAAATTTGTATAGTAATGAGGGCATTTTTTGTCTTTTGCTTCTTTTCCGAAGATATGAATGAACTCACATCTCTATCTATCCCCTCTTTCATGAGTCCATATTTTCTCTCGGAAAGGTGAATGGAGTGAAACTCCACTATGGTCTGCCCAACCCCCAACAAGGTGACAAAAAAGGAAATCCAAACTGCTCAAAATGAGCACCTCCCCTTTTGTTGTACTTCCCAAATTTTATTCCAATAGTAGCTGGTCCCATCATAAGATTGTGGACATGATTAAAACATGATTAATGTCTAAACATAATAAAGCATAGCATTGTGTTAATCATGCTATTAATTGTATGGTCATTCTTTTGGTGGGAAAATTGGGGACATCCCACTAAAGTGAATGGAGTTCATTTTGAGTGATTAAGATTTTCCCTAGGTTAGCCCTCCTACAGAGTTTCACTCCCTTCCTTTGCTAGGAGCCTGACTAGGGCACTTAAGAGGATCCAGACTCCTTCCTCTTTCTCCAAACACAACTTTTCTTCCTTTGTCTTTAGTGGAGTTTGAAATATGGATCCTCTAGTGGTCCTAAACATAGAATTTTGGTAGTATAGTAACCGTACCCACTTCAGAAATTTATAAACAAGTCTTGTAACCAGGATCTTTAGTGTTCCCAATGATGAGAATTTTCTGATACTTTTGACTTTTAAGTGTCATTTCAAAGAGGTATTAGGAAATAGAAGTAGACTATGTTACATGGACTTGGATACGCGTATCGGGTGCGAGTGCGTATATAAGAGTCGGATGCATTAAACCTAAAAATGAAGGATACGCGGACACAGTAGAAAAGTATCTAAAAATTGGATATGGATATAGGGATATGGCAAAACTTACAAAAATTTGGGTGTTTGACAAAAATTTTTATCCTTTTTTGTAAGTGTTTAACAAAAATTTTTATCCTTCAGAACTTGAATATGTGTTTTTTCTTCTTCCTTTCAACAAATTCAGCCCCTCAACAAATTTAGCACACCCCCACCCCCACAACAAAAAAAAAAAAAAAAAAAAAAAGAGGAATGACTGCTGAATCGTTTTTTTTTTTTTTTTTTTCTGTATTGAATAACTATGCCGCATCCGTAGGATACATCCCCAGTTTTGCTGCGTCCGTGTATCACAGGGAGAAGAAGAAGTTGGGTGAAAACTGTGTGTCCTTCAAGGGATCGACTACTTGTATTATATAAGGGCTGTAAGCCCAATTAATGGATACAATCAAGCCCTTAATCAGGCATGATAATTAATACAATGGATCTAGATCCATAATCCTAGCTAAATCAAATATACAACAAATCACAAAATCTGGTAATGTAAAACTATTTGTTTGACCTAGTCCCATGTGAGTGTTATTCACTTGTTGGGCTTGGAATCAGCTTATTGGTCCTCTGTTGACACCCCTCTCAAATTGATGCTGGGGGATCATACAACATCAATTTGAAAACTAGAAATTGATGACGAGGTCGAGGTAGAACCTTAGTGAAGATATCTGCAAGCTGAAGCTCCGTAGAGACATTTGGAAGACTAATCATATCATGATCATATTTGTCACGATTATAGTGACAGTCAACTTATATGTTTGGTGCGTTCATAAAGAATTGGGTTTTCTGTGATTCTGATAGCACCAGTATTATCAGCATGCAAAGGAGTTGATGTAGTTTTGCATAGAGCCCAAATTCGAATGAAGACCTCGAAGCCACAAGATTTCTGAGCATGTTGAAGACCTTGCACGGTATTCAGCTTCGGAAGAAGACTTTGCTACATGTTGTTTCTTATATTTCCATGATATTAAGGATTTGCCAAGATACATGCACCTCCTAGTCGTAGACCGATGTGTATTAGGACAGCCGACCCAATCAACATTAGCATAGGTTATTGGAAGGAGAGAATTTCCTTGAGGAAAAAACAAGCCACAAGTGGAAGTGCCTAACAAGTATCGGATAGTCTGTTTCACAGCAGTTAGATGGAGGTCTTCTGGAGTATTCATAAGTTGGCTCACAAGGTTGACAACATAAGATATATTTGGTTGATAATAGTGAGATAAACAAGACTAAAGGCTTGCACCAAACCCATGGGTTTGCACCCATTTGAATGGGTTGGAGCAGCGCAGGGGAAGAAGATTAGCCAACGGGCTAATCTCCAAGCCAAAAGGCTTAGGGATAGGTTGTCTAGGTGCCTCACCAAAGACAAACAAACTCTCTCAATTGAGAACCAACTCAAAATCCTTATTCAATATCAAAGTCTATCTCTCATGAAGAGATTACATCCTTATTTATAACTAAAACATCATCCAAGAAAGGAAACAACTAATTCTAAACAAATAATAAGTCCTAAATCAAACATGAGTGGACTTGCCAAATATTAATAAATCAACTTAGATCAACTACTAATAATATAATATACTCTAATCTATTAGGCTGTATTGATCTTGGGTCCAATGGCCTGGTCAATCATGGATCTGGCCTGCATCAGTTGGACTGTTGGATCGATGTACACCCATTTTAGACAATCGAAACTTGTGGGCTTTTGATAAAAGGTTTAGGATGATCTCATTAGCCCCATCACCGTACATTGGTAGGACCCTAGGCTCCATATCGAGCTGTGCTTGGAGAGCTATATGTGCATCTTTCACGTAGGGTATATATATATATATATTTATATATACTACTACAATCATGATCCTATGTGCACCGCATTGTAGGGCCCATCTACTGGCCTAGTCAGGATGGGTTGGTAGGACTTGAAGGTTGGGGTGGGCCCCTCCTATTTATAGAAACTCAGCCCCATATGATCATCCTAAGCCTATCATCCACGGCTTGTGAGTCTAGTTCATTTGCATGGGTGTAGAGTCGATTCAATGGTGCAGCCCATTCACATGTGTGTAGAGTCGATCCAACGGTCTAATCCATTTGCATGTGTTTAGAGTTGATTCAAAGGTCTAGTCCATTTGCATGGGTAACCCAAGGGGTGTGTGAACTATTTTTTTATATTTTATTTTTTGGGTGTCTTTTTCTGGTTCACTCTGATGGACCATCGGGTAGGCCCCATTAGAGGTGCCCATGACGCATTCTAATAAATTATGACAATATCATCTCTTCTATATTATCATTGTCGTTAAATCACTAAGGCAACTTATCGTAAGAGCTAGGGAGGTGGGTTTGTTAGCTGGATTCAAGCTTTGAACGTTTTCAACTTACTGGAGGATATTACTTTAGATAGATCGGAATGGAGAAATAAAAATTCATGTAGCCATTGTCGGGATAAGGTGTTACAGGCCATCCCAAGATCCAGCCTAGATCACAGGCCCGTAGACCTTGATGGGCCCCACATAATCCTTGATTTGGGGTAGATGATGGATCCCTATCTCTTAGTAGATAATTTCTAAATTAGTAGATTTGCTTCCTAATTTCTATTTCATGTTTGATTAGGATTTGCTAGCTTCTTATTTTATTTTTATCAAGTTTTGATTTCTAAGAAACAATCTTACTCTATATATAGTTGGGTTCCCATTGTAGTTGGTCATGCTTATTACAATTAATGAAGAATTTCTCTTTCAATATGGTGTTTCCCATTGCTGTTAGTGTGTTCTAACTTCAGAATCCATCCTTGGATTTGATCAATCCCTTGGGGATTGATCTACATTTAATCAACAGTCCTGGGCTGCACCACAAGGCTTTGATGATGAAATGTTAATTTTTTCCCACTTGGATGGCATATTCTCTTTTGTGACACAGGAAAGAGCAAAGAAAGAAATTTGAAAGTGATCCTTGGATGGTTTGAGTTTGTATATTGAAGATATTGAAGATTAACATTTTTTGAACTTATGGGGATCCCGATGGAGGAAGGTCAGGAAGATTAACTTCGAGTGTGAACTTAAAAAGATTACCTTCGAGTGCAGAGTCGAATCCTTGAATCTTGTATCCGTGTCTATATCCATATCTGTGAATCATAGGTGGTCCCCACTGTGTCCTGTAGAAACCTTCTAGATGACTTGATAAGGTGCAGCTCTTTTGTTTGACCTCTTCATTATTTTACGAGTGAATATGTTGAGTAGGATGGTTTTGATTATCAGGTATGGTTGCCTGTTAAGGTTGGCAACCTGTTAGATTCTTCTATGAAGACATGGTAAGGGTTAGAGATTCATGTGTATTTCCATATATATGGGGTGCATTACCTTGTCGTTTAGAGGTGGTGCTGACAATAACCACCTTTTATGGAGGAATTGAAAAGTAGGCTGTTTTTGGTTTGAAAAGTGAAAAACCCAATGTAAACAGAAAGTTCACTGGTTGAGTCTGCTGGTTCAATTTTATAAATGGAGCTGTGTGCGTAAAATATGAAAGTGGAAATCTCAATTGAGTCTCAGCTAACTCAAGTTTTGCCACTTTTTCAACTATAGTTGGCCTACTACATTAGTCCAGGCATGAGCTAAATTTTTTGTAAAGGAACAAGAAGGCTTGCAAAACTTGTGGAGTGACTTGACAGATTATACTCATGTTCACAGTTGAAGCTTTAAACTTAGAAGGTACATTATGTGCTTGATTCAGCTCCATAACAGTGCTTTTAGGGATTTTCCACTTTTGAAAAGTAAAAAGCCCATAAAATTCTGTTTGTCTACTATATTCTCAAAAGTACCTTTTGAAGTAAAGGCCCAAAAATTGACTTTTCTGGTAACCAGTGCTAGGAGCAGATTAGACACTGTGAAAAGGAGTCCAGCTCATGGGGTCCACTTGGAAGCTTAATTATCATTGAGGGTGATAAATGGAAACATCTCATTAGGGATAAGGATTATACAAAAAAGCAGCCCCCATCAAATTATCCTAGCCATTGATTTAGCAACCTTAAAGTTTAATGGTTCATTGATGATAAATCTTTTTTTAGATTCAATCTAGCAATAAGTAAAAGCTCGATGGGCATTAAAAACTAAAAATGGGCATAATGTCATATCATGAAGAATACGAATATGAAAGGCGCTGTACTAATCAAGTGTGGGTCCAAAACTCCAAATGGGGCCCATAGAGTTGGACTGCATGGACAAATCTCATAGGAGAAAATTCTTCTCCTCCTTTTTTATTTTCACTTCAATGTTCCACCATGTCTCACCATGCATCTTTCTCACTCTCTCCTTCCCTCCTGCTCCTGCAATATCTGCAACTTTCCCTCTTCCCTCCATCCCCAATCTAGACCTTCATAGCACCTGTAAAAGTCCTCACACACCCTCTTCAATTGCATGCCATCTTTATCTTTTTCTCTTCTCTTGAATTTTAATATAAATAAGGAGCCGATGGCTGCCCAAAAAATTTGAGAGGTCCCTCCGCGATCAGCAAAGTGGTTGAGTATCGCAAGACGAAGAAAGCAACAGATATAAGGATCAAGGAGTGTCTGAACCATAGTTACCTAATTTGCTCCATATTCCTTTGAATTGCGTACTAATCAAATTGAACGATTCGCTATTAAATTTGGATGGTTCAGAGTCTTGGAGAGGCTGTAGTTAGCAGCAGTTCGTAGGTTGCAGACGAAAAAAGATGATGAGAGGAAAAGAATGAAGATTAAAAAAAAAAAAGAAAAAAGGAAAATGGGAAGAGAATGAGAAATGCAGAAGAAGAAAGGATTGTAGTAAATAAGATGGTATGGTACAAAATACGGCAGAAAAGGTGGAAAAGTAGACAATAAAGTCCATTGGTCTCTTACTCCTTTCCATAGGATCAAGTCATGGACTATACTGTATGGACCAAAAAGTCCAATGGTCTCTTACTCTGTTTCCATGGGAAGAAGGAATGGAATTTAATGCATGTACTGTATTTCCTTTCTTATGGAAGCGTGGAAGAGTACCTGTTGAGCTCCTACGTCCTTTCATTGACTGGTACCCATGGGTAAAGGGATTAAATCAATGCCTTTTACTTCTTTCTTCTCTTGCTAAGTTCTCTATATTTTGGATTCATTTCAACTTAAGGAGGCTATATAGACCACATTAGAAATCTAAATCAATTAAAATGAGTGTCTTACTGATTTATAGATTTTAAATCAATCTCACTTCAAAAAGAGATGGGCCCACCTTGAGATTAGTCACTTATATATCATGTGAATATAATAATATATAAAGTTAGATTAATTAAATGTTAAGCATGTAATTTCACACACTTACATGGTTAAATGTTTGAACTTGATTATTAACTTAGTAGATTTTTATGGGAATGTTTAAACATTTATATTTTTCATATTCTAGGTGAAATATCATATTTTCTATATTCATGAATGTATCTAAAATTCTAATAAGCCGCTTCTATTCATTGGATGGAATCCATAAATCTGCATTGAAAATATATTCGAATGTGGACATCTAATTCATCAAACTCGAATCACGAATCAAGCGAGAAAGTGAATTAACTAAACCTATTCCATCAAAATTTCAAATTGGGGCAAATGTCAAGCTGCAAACTCGAATGCAAATCAGTTGAGCTGCAAATCAGGTAACTATGATCTGAACTAGACTTCATTTTTGGTATGTCTGTGAGTGACCGGCTTATGTGAAAATCAACTTCAAGAAGTGAACATGGGATGGTTATTTTGGAAGTTGATGGCATTTCTTTCCTTCTCAATTCTCATATTTGAGGGATGTCTTTTAGGCCATAATATCAAATACAAAATTTTTTATTGCATCAGGTTGTAATAGCACATAGTATGAGATTATCTCATCATGGTATTTCATTAAGGAAGAAAATTAAGTAATGTGGGACACTGATCCTCACCAGATCTGCACTTTGGGACACTTTTCAAGCTTAATATTGAGTCTCATTCTCATCTGTGCATAATTAAGTTCAGAGGGCGGATGGAGGATGGTGAGCTCCTAGGTTGGAGCTTATTCAAAGAATTATAAATTTCAAATCGTCACATGCATTCAGCCTTTGACTAAAGTACACATTTTGACCATCTAATCAATGAAATTAAATTACACAATTCCAGATCTCATATCTTGAAATGGCATTGATGTTTATATATGACTTGATTAACAATTTTCGTCCCTTTCCTCCAGCAGCTGTTCCTCTACATCTCTCTCTTTAGCTTTTCAAAGCTTATTTTGGCTAGGAAGCTGGGTACATGATAATGGCAAGGGCGCTGGCTATTTTAATTACCTCCAAGGATCTGTATGTTGTGTAATTAATTTTTTATAAACTTTTTAATAAATCCTTTTGATATTAAAATACTGAAAACTACTTTTTTATTTTCTAACCAAACAACCTCGAGTACTTTTACTATTAAAAAGTCAACACAGAAGTTGCACCAACCAACAACCTTAGCTACTTTCACTATTAAAAAGTTAACACAAAAGTCACACTAACTAACTACCTCTTCTGCTAGAAAGATACTTTGAAAACTAACCTTTTTGGAAGCAACTTTTAGGAAATCACTTCTTTCTTTCTTATAAGAAGCCGAACCAAACACGCCCTAAATTGATCATAAAAAGCAATTCATATATATTTTCTTTGGCTGAAAAAAATTCATATCTTCATAGATGTAACTTTTACTGGTAGAAAAACTTAGTGTGCATAGTTTAATCAAAATTTTAAAAATTAATTGATTTTGGACATATTAAAATTTTTTTTTCAAATCTTCCTAATAATTGAAACAGAAGTCCAGTCCATGGCGGTCAGGCTCAACCAGTTGCATTAAGTAGGTTCCAAGTAACAAATCTGGTCAACTTAGCCATTGTTTTGGTGCAATTATGTGGAACCAACTTCTTGTTGCTCACATCTGCACTGAGTCGGCTCGAATTACTTTCTGTCATTTCAGACGAAAAATTTAATACCATGCATCAGTATACTAATGTTAAATTCTCCCTTTTCTCCTTTGATTTCCCTTAGTTATTCCTCTAGATTATTTATGTTCTGCTTAAATTGATGTTCTTGTCATTGTAAATGTTTTCTCATGGTAGGTTTATTGGAGAATGATATTTGATGAGATGAACATATCATTTTCTGTACCTCCTTCATGTATATTATGTGAACATACAACGGAAGAAGGCCGGGTGTTGTATCCAGGAGGGCAGTGGTTACCAGGAGCATTTATGAATTCTGCTGGAAGTTGCTTGAATTTGAATGACAAGAAGGGCTCGGATGATGTCATGATTAAATGGCGCAATGAAGGGGATGATGATTTGCCTGTAAAGTGCTTGACACTGAAGGAATTACGTGCAGAGGTCTGGTATGTTATATTCATGTCAGAAGTTACATTTTATTATCTGATAAGTCGCATTCTAACAATAATATCTCTTAATTTTCTGAAAATTATAACTTTATTGCTCTGTATATTATAAATAGCGTATAAATGACACTTCAATGTTGGTGTAACTTAAGGTAGCCATTTTGTACTTTGTTAAATGACACTTCAATGTTGGTGGAACTTAAGCTAGCCATTTTGTTCTTTGTTTTGACCTAGTTTCTGATACCAAGTTCTAAAGCCCTTGGATTGATTTATTTTATAAGGTTTTATGCAATCCAAAGTACCTCACACACAGTAAAAAATCCAGACCAGAGAGCACGGAACTCTTCTAGGCTGAGAGTGTTCTGGTTATTGTCCTACCTTTGATCATCCTTACCTTCCAATTGGCATATATTTACCCAAATTATTAAGCTAAAAGAGATTTGTCCCATGGGGCCCCACTCTAGTTAGTCCAATTTCATCACACACAGTTCTATCTCTTACTCCTTGGACACTACGCAGATTGTTTCTAATCCCAAATTGACATTAATTCTAGTGTAGCTCTTTTTGGATTGAATCACAAAGAGATACTGTATCTATCATGACCTGAAATCCAAGTTTCTTGAATTCTGAGTCGTGATTTCCAAATGGACATTTTTTACATATGAGCATGGGCCAAATTATAGTAGTGGAGTGTCATTCATCACATGATAAATCGAGCATTTCTAAATTTGTCCAATTTATTAATTAATCCTCATAGTCCAAACTCTAAGCAATTGAAACTAAAGAAAGCTTTATTAATGGAATGTTTAATAGAACCAAATTAAATGGAGTAATTTTCAGATTTGGTTTCCAATCCTGCTTGGGGAAAAACACTATGTTAAAGTAAGTGATATGTTATATCGACCAATTCCAAGGATTCCTGACTTATCCAGGCAAGGTTAAAAAAAGTGATAGTAGGTATGAATTATGGACATAAAACCGATTGATCGCCTCTGATTGTGGGGTCCACTCAGTACTACGCCATCAACAACATGTGATGGTCTCATCCAAATCAATCTGGGTCATTTTAGTGTCAATCCATCTTAACTTAAGGGTAAAGATAATAGAAAATTCCATGCATTAAGGAGTGAAACTGTGAAACAATAAAATTAAAGAAATGAGGGCAATGTGTCATTTAAATGAAACAAAGTAAAGTAAATAGAAAAAGAAATAAAATAAAGGGGTGTGTTTGTGAATATTTCGTTAAATTGGATCAAATCCAATTCACTGGATACCCACCTTGAATACCTTGGCAAAAGAAAGGGGTAGGCTTGTTTTTGTTTTTGTGAAAATGCTCATGTTGATCTTGTAAATTCTATGATCGCATGAATGCACAAATATGAAATTTAATGGGTCCGAAAGTCAGTTTTAATCGAAGACATGGGGTCATAACCATGGTCGTCTAAAAACGGGGTCATACGTAAGCTATCTCTTGTTCAGGCAAATGCTGTTTTAGAAAGGTGGTGTCACGGAAGCATATCTTAAAAAGAAAATGCTGGGGGTCCCAAAATAAGATTGATAATTGGATTTGATAAATGCATGGATTTTTAGAAAAATCACACACAACCATGAATTGTTTTTGAATCATCAAGAGGGGCATTTTTCATTAAAAAAAAAAAGACCATCCTAAGTCTTATAATGCCATGCAATATGCCGAAAACAAATTGAGAATATGTTTGGACATTTGTCAAATATTTGAAATTTTTTATAGATGTTTGGACATTTGTCAAATATTTGAACTTTTTTATAGATTTTTGAAATAAAGGGGGTAGAAGTGCCTAATTGGTAGATGCATGGAAGATCCCAAATGTATCTTTTGGCCATTTTAGTGCAATTGATGGACTGACCCCATGAATGGGTAAGCCCATTTATCCATGCTCTCCTATTCCAAAAAGATCTAACTTAAAAAAATGATGATGATGAATGGGCTAGATTTGTATATGGTCAATGCAGTAGGCTAGCTAGATGGCGACGTGATGTGCACATATTTGAACTATAATAATATGCTAATAACAGATGAATCTAAATATACAATGCTAAATTTATGATGCCCTAAACTATGCAAGGGGATGAATTGAACTAAACCAGACAAATACAAGTAAAGTTTAGAGTGCATTAAACTGGATATGATAAATGATTAAAATAACCAAGTAAAAATGACTCAATTTAAACTACAATGCTCTAAATTAGACAAGATGAATGGGTGATCTAGAATGTACCTAAGTAGAATGATTTGTTCTGATGTGGACAATTACACTAATGTATTGAAATAACTAATTATATGAAAGTGTGCATAGGTTAGGAACCTTTTAAAAAAAAGGGTGGTCTTTTGATGGTGGGTCCCTAACTATTGTAGCTACAAATTTGTAATTGCAGATTAGACCTCAAGTGCAAGGCTGTTGCAAATTAATTAACTCAGAAGTCTGAGGTCAAACCACAGGGAATGGGAGAGAAGAAACACACTGTTCTAGGCTAAACAGAATCTAACACTAGTCTACTTATAATCTATACAACCCATGATTTCTGAAACTGAATAATTAACTATAACCATGGAACTGAAAATTAAACAAATGCGAATTAAATGCTAAAACAGTAATTTGCTGAATTAAATCGCTGTAAATTAAAAGACTGAATGTAAACAACTGACTTTATCATTGCTCAAATGAATCTAAGGGTATTCCGAATGGACTTCTTCTTATAATTTGAAATATTTATAGGCTTGATCTTCCTCAAGAATTAGTCTGTCAAATCTAATCTAAGTGAGGAAGAAAACTTAAATTCTCAATCAAGTTGTTGATGGACTAATCATTTAATAACCATTCAGTCAAATCCCTTTATTGCTCTTTTTTTTCAAAGGATCTCAAGCATTCCCTATCAAGAGTTGTTAACCATTGCAATGAAAATGCCTAGGCATTTGAATTGTGACAAACAATATACTTAACACCCCCTTTCGGGCGAGAGACTGCCCGGACTTGAAGCATGCGCCCGTCATAAAGTGGCATAGGGCCTTCTACCCTGCCCACGTGCACCCGCAACATAATACCAAGTACATAGTAATGTAGATTTGAACCCAAGACCTATGGTGCCTTTGATACTATGTCAAGAGTTGCTAACCATTGCAACCAAAATGCCTAGGCATTAGAGTTGTGGCAAACAATATACTTAACATTCCCTATATCTAAATTGCAAATAGAAAATCAAGGAACTTGAAGAACAAAGACAATATCAATCAAATTATTCTATTCATTTAAACCAATTGAGAATTATATTATTTTGAATCATATTTATCTATGGATCAAATAAAAGAAATAAAGCTTCACCTTCACCTCTTAGATATTAAAGTTTAGCTGTCCATCTTCTTCTTCATCTCCATTGCAAAATAAAGACAAAACATTAATAAATTGGAAAATAAGGAAGCAAAGAAGAGAGATGGGCATGGCGTAGGAGAGAGAATGGTGGAGATATCGAGAGGTATACCCCCCTCCTCTCTGATGTCACTTTTGGTTTATAGTTGAGAGAGACAATTTTGGGAATTCCTCTATTTTTTCTTCCTTCTTCCCTTCCAAATAATTCTACTAAAATTTAGCAACCCTCTCTTCAAGAATTCTCTTCAAATAGTCTTTCTATCTTGATAAATCTCATAACTGGAATTACTTGGACTCTTTCCTAACTTTGGCTCTTTCTTTGCTTGACAAAATAAGAATCCACAAGAGAATCATGCCCAGCTTGGAATTCTTCTTTCTCTTTTTCTTTATGCCACATGCATTAAAACAATGTGGGCCCCATTATGTTGCACACCCAATTGGGCTGATCGATCCCATCTTGTCTTGTGGACTTAGCTTGGTTGCGTGACCCCACTTAATTGACTTGATTTTGTTCATATCACGCCCCGAAATTTGAGATCCTTAAGATACTCAAATCACGAGGCATGACGAGTCCACAACAATTAAATTAAATAAATTCCAAACTTTATTAAATAATCCAAATGGAATAACATGATCAATATCACATAACAAAATCAATCAACTATCATAATAAATAAATAAATCTGAAGTGAGAGTAAAACACAATAATCAATTTCTCAAAATCTAATAAAATCCTAAATCAATCCTCAAATCTAAGGCTGAAATTGTCGTAGCTCATCCCTCAATCCCTATTCCGCAAAACAAGCTAGATTTCCTTGGGTTCTGGATCAACTTCGAAATCTCTGGGGAAAAACGAGAGTGAGTAAAACTCAATAAGTAATTCAAACTGTAAAACCTAGCAAACAGATAACAATCAAAGAGCACAAATTTAGAGTTACGGTTCGAGTATACGAGTATATCAAGAAGGTAATGTGATCAAAATTCAAGGTAATTTAAATAATTGAGCAACTAACCAAATCATTAATAACAAGAAAAGGCATCTCTGCAGTAAATAAAATATCAAAGTGTGCTCGTCAAAATTAAGTCTGAACCAAGCACAAAGTACCCGCCAGGTACAAGTCATTTTCATATCTAAAGTTGGCATGAGACCTGAGAATACCGGTAATCTCCAAAACAAAGTGGGTCTAGCTGCAGACTAGGAATATCACATAAAGGGGTTCTAATCCTAATGTCATACTCAAAAGGGCTAAAATCCACCTGTGAGCGTCCCCACAGTGCATTGCCTATACTTTAGAGAATACCTTTGAGATCAATGGTATACAGATAACAAAATTAAAAAATCCATGAATTTCCAATTTACAATTTCAAGTGCACAAATAGGATCAGCGTTGGAAATACGAATTAATCCAATGATACCAAGTTTTCATCAAAATTCCATCATTCTTAAATCAAATAACAAATCACTGATAATAATATGCAAATTAATTTAATTTATAACAAGGTGGTGTCAACGGAAATAATATCAAGTCTAGCAAATATCAAACAAATCAAAGGCAGCAATAATCCTCGAAAATCCTATGATTATTTCAATAAAACCCAAAATTACGATTTAAAGCATAATCGAGACAAGGTATAGGAAACTCAATACTAGGGTACATAGTAAAACCACTTACCTGGATTCATGATGATTAATGGATCAGATTGGTGTTGACCTGGATATTCGAGTGCCGTAGTGTGGATTCTTGTTAATAATGATTTACAATTTTGGTTCAACAATAAGATCTAATGATGCAGGTTCGTACACGAGTTGATGGGTCCATACCATAATCATGAGAGACGGACTTGGCACAAGCTCAGGTGAATCCCAGTGGGTTTGTATGATTGGGCTTTAGATATGGGTTTTAGAGTAGTGGATCATCACGTCTTGGTTTTGGGCCAGATTATAAAATTAATCAAGTGGGCCTGAGTATTTTGAATAATGCATGTGTAGCAAGTGGGCCAGGGCAGTGGGTCAAATAGGTTGTATTTATGTGCCTAGGCCTGAATTTTGGAAAGGAATGTATTTCTAAGTCGGCTCATGTTGCCAGATCATACTAGTGGGCTTGAATAACTTGACTGAATTATAAATCTTAGGAGGCCAGTGGTGTTAAGCTAAATGGGTTTGGTTCAGTTAACTCGAAAAATATGATTTTAGGTTCTATTTATCTATACGTGGGTGTGGGTGACCTTGAATTGAAGAAGAGATGGATGAACGGTGGGGAACAAAGGAAACAAATAGAAAATGCAGAGGAGAAAACAAGGAGAAGGAGCAGAAGATGAGAGACACCGAAGATAAGAGGAAAAAGTAGAGAAACAGGAGGGATTGGCTGGATCTATTTGCACGAAGAAGACAAGGGATGAATGGGTTCCCTTTGGCTCGGTTGATAAATGAAGGAAGGAAGGCAGTCATAGCAACAAAAAGAAGAAGAAAGAAAGAGGAAGAGGTAGAAAAAGAACGCAAATGAAGGAGACGAGAAGGAAGATTGGAAGGAAAGGAGGAAGACAGAGGAAGAAATGGTAAGAACATGAAAGAAGAAAGAAAACAAGAGAAAGGAGAAAAATAAGAAGTAAGTGAAACAAGACGGAGATAATGAGTAGGGTGGACTGGAAATGGGAAGAATGACCAGAGAGGGGGGTTGCAGAAATAACAAGAAAAGGAATACAGAGGTGGGCACGAGGAAGAAGTAGCAGAAAGAAGAAGAAAGGAAAACAGAGAACAAGAAAAGGAATAAAGGAAGGAAGAGGACTTGCAGGGCAGAGGAAAAAAACAAGAAAGAAGAAAAAGAAAAGAAAACATGAGAAAGAAACAAGAAGAAGAAGATGCAGAGGTAGAGAAGAATGAAGAAGAAGGTGATGAATGAGGTGCATGGGTTCTGTTTGGATGGGAGGAAACCAGGAAAAAGAGAAACAGTAAGGAGATGATGCAAAGGTGAGAATGGAGCAAGACAGAGGAGGGAGGAAGAAAAGAAAACAAGAAGGAAGAAGATTTAAAGAAGATTAAAAGAAGGAAGAAGATGACAGCTGTTTGGATGGGTTTAGTAGCAGAGGAAGGGGAAGAAGGAAAGGGACAATGATGATGAAACGAGTGGGGCCAGTAGGTGGGTCACGGCCATTGGTCAATATGGTAGTGAACACATGCGGAAGTCTAGGTTGGGGAAGATAAGAAAAAAGCCAAAGAATGAAGGAGAAAACGAAGACAGGAAGAGAAAAATAGCGAACAGAAGAGAATAAGAAAGAAGAAGGGGCAGAGGAGAAAGAGAAGAAACGAAGAGGAAAGAAAACAAAAAGAAGGAACGAGCAGAGGAAGAAAGAATAGGAAAGGGTCAAGCAGAACAGGAAGAAAGAAGAAAAGAAAAAGAAAAGAAGAAAAGACAGAGAACGAGAAGAGAGTAAGAGAAAGGAGACTAGATGAAGAATAACAAAAGGAAGGTGAGAAACTGATGAAGAAGGAGAAGAACATTGGAAGAAGAAGATGTTGAAGAGAGAAGAAAGAAGGAAGCAAAAAGAAGATAGGTTCTGCAGCAAGGAAGGGAGTAAGGTGAGGTGGGAAGACAAAAACAAGAAAAAAACAAAAACAATAAAGAAGAAAGGAAAGAGAAAAAAATGAAGAAGCAGGGAAGGAAAAACAGAACAGGAAAGAGAAAGACAAAGAGAATAAAACAAAGAAGAAGAAGATGATCAACACATAGAGATGGGCAGTGGTGAAAATACCGACCATCAGTTGCAAATCTCAATGGATTGGGTTCTTGGCAGGGAGGAAGATGAAGTTGCAGGAGGAGTTGAAGAAGGAGAAGATAGCTAGCTTCAGTCTGATTTGCTTGAAGTGGTCACGGTTTTTGGGGGCTACTTGAGGGAGTTGCAATGGTAGTGGTGGCAAAGATTTCGGGCGCTGCCATATGGAGGAGGAAGAAGAAGTAAGGAAGATTAAAAGAAGGAAGAAGACAGTACAGGGCCAAGTTGACCTGGGTGCAGAGTGAGGTGATGGAGAAGATGATGTAGGAGCCAGAGGTGTTTCAGTTATACATGAAGCAACTTTTCCAAACAGTGGAGGTTTGATTAAAGAAAACAAGATCACCAAACAAGATCACCAAGCTAACACGTGGAACTTATCAAGATATCTAACTATAATTAGTAAACATGAAAAAGAAGAGAGAGAGGAAGAGAAACCATACCTTAAAAAAAGGGCACTCTAGGAGAGAGAGTTGATATGAGATTCGTATATGTGATTTAATGGAGGAAGAGAGCTTTCTATTTATAGGAGAATAAAAGCATGAGTCCTAAAATAATTCTAGTCTTAGTCAAACTCAGCCAAGGAAGCTTAATTCAAATTAAATTCCATGCCCAAGTAGAGTTGGGATAAAACAATATACTTAAAGAGGTTTAATCCAAATAAAACTCCAAATTTGAGCCCAACTCTAAGATTCTCAAACTCTAGTAGTTTATGGGACCCACATAATAACTTATTAATTACCCAAATTTAAATAGTGTAAAATTATAAAAAAAATAATAATCACATACTGGTTCCATCAAGATTAAAACAAAAGTCAAGATTAATTCTAATTAAAAATAAAAAATTCGGGTTGTTACAGGTCACATTGATTTCTTGTGCCTTATTTTGATGGACCCACTTTGTGACATATTGACTGGTCCCACCTAAACATGGTCCATGCTTGAGTGCTTTGGCTTATCTCTCCTGTTTTGGCTTAGCTCGAATCGCTTGATTTGGTCTACTGGGTAGGATTCTTTGAACTCCACCCACCTGGCGGGAATTAATTCCATTGCAAAATAAATAAAATAATTAAAATAGAAAATATTATCTTAAATTATCATAATTTATGTGGAAAACTATCGTGCTTTGCATTGGATTCAAATGGACACATATGAACTCATGCATGCATACCATTCTACTCAAAATTTCATGCAAACATGATGGTGAAAAGAAATTGGATCAGTTTACATGTACACATGAAGATTTTGGTGATGATAATTTGATAAGCTGAAAAAAAAAAAAGAAAATGAATAGTTTGTGTAAAACAGATTATTAACCAAAATAAGTTCCATAATCTCTATGAGATAATGTCTCAAATATACAAAATCATGGACTTATCAGATGTGCAGGTTATGTTGCAAGTAGGGTGCAGTGAAGTTCAGTTGACTGGGTTGACCAAGTGTACAGGTGTGGCTTGGGCTAAGTGGATAGGTTGGCATAGGTGGCTTGGTCTGAATGGGGCTAGGGTATAGGTAGGTCTTGGGTTGGGTGTGTATAGAGGTATAGGGTGATAGGTCTAAGATGGGATCGAGTGAGAAGGCTGCTATGTGAGAGTGATGATTGTTGTACGGTGGCAGATTGGGTTCAGACTTGACTGGGCTCAGTCAAGTGGCTGTATAGTGTCTTGGTGGTGGTGAGACAAGGGGCAGTGCTGAGTGAGGTGAGTTGGGTCTGGAGTGGATGTGCGCAGTCTGTAAGATGGGCTGAGATGGAGATGGTGGAGATGGCTGAGAGATGTGGAAGTGGGTTTGTGCAGATCGGCTTGATGAGAGAAGGTTTGATGGGTTCTTGTTCTTTTTGTGCGAGTAGGCTATGGACTGGGGCTGTAGTATGCATTGCAGGCCAAACAGATCGGTCAGCTGGTTGGATATCTTGTCAAATGTAGGTGATGCTAGACAAGTGGTGAAAGTGATGAGTTTTTGAGGGGGCTGGTTGGATCATAAGGGAGTGTTTTTCTTTGGTGAAGATGATGATGAGGATAGTATGTTGGGTTGGCTATTTTTGTGGTTGGGCAGCAGGTGTTTGGTTGGTTGGATAGTAAGATGAGGAAGAAGATGGTAGTGATGTAAGTGGGTGTGTAGTCAAGGTTAAGCTTTTCGGTTGTGTCTGGCTGAAGTGAGTATTGTGTTTGGCTAGGTGGATTAAGTTGTGTCTTGTGAGGATGTGGTCATGTGAGGTGTTGGTTGAAGGCTGTGAGGCTCGGGTGTGATTTGTAGGCCTTGAGATGGATGAGTCTTTGGATCAAGACAGATGAAGAAGGAAGTGGTGATGTGTGTGGTGGTTGGTGTTATAATGAAAAACAATATGGATGATAGTAATGTAATGAATGTTGAGGTGGATGTGCGGTAGAATTAGGAAATGAGTGCTTTCAAAAGCATTTAGGGATAGCATCAATAGCGGATAAGATTAGAGAAATCCGTTTGAAATGGTTTGGCTATGTTGAACGAAGGCCAACGACGGTGACGGTAAGGAAAAGTTTGGTTATGCAGGATGATGGCCCACTAAGGGGAAGGGGTAGACCGAAGAAGATGTGGATGGAGGTAGTAAAATTAGATTCGAAAAAGTTTAACTTATTTGAGACTTTGGTTCAGGATAGATCGGAATGGAGAAACATAATTCATGTAACCGACCCCAACATAGTTGGGACAAGGCTTTGATGATGATGATGAGTAATGTAATGAATGATCCCTTTCAACAAAAATTATTGTTGTAGAAGGAGAAGATGGCTGGGGCTTTTTCACAACTGCAAGGAGGCGGTTGATGGAGACTAGCAAAGGCTTGTGGAGCTTGATACATGGTGGCCAGTTGGAATTGGCGCTGGCTCCTCTAGCTCGTTCTCTCCTTGCGGTTTGTCTTCCTGGGTAAAGAATCTGCCCTTCGCTTTTTTGTTCCTCGGTTCTTCTTTTTTGCCATTCTTATGTAGTGAATTCAAGAAGAGATCGACATAGAGGATCTTGGTCAATGTGGGGTTTCGTGGATTGTTAGAATTGAATCTGTGTATGGATCTGTTGCTCTGTGTTGGAACTGTTGAACCCTGTGTTCTTTGCAATCTGCACACAAACCTGCCGCGCATGCACACACAAAACTACTGAACCTTAGAAGGAGATGGAGAAGACAAGTGCACTCTCCTTTGTGATGGCATTGAATTAGGGGATATTGAGCTGATCCCTTAGACTTGGGATCTTGGGTCTTTCTACTGCTTTTTCTCTCCCTCTCTCTCCCTGGGGACTTTGTTGGGCTTCTTACTGCAAGCAAAAATGAAATTGAGCTTTTGAAGCTCTGTCCTTTGGATCTAAATTTTTTGGATATATATTGAAATCAGGGGAATAGGAAATACCAGCTTGAACTTGATACCAAGGATTTTGAGGCAATGGATTTGAGATGTATGAACCAAAGGAAATAAGAATGAAGAATTAAGCACAAAAAGTTGATGAAAAGGCGACAATCAATTGTAGAAAGGAACCCTAAGGAATCTGCATTCGGCACTGATACCATGTTGAAATTTAGGTCTGCTTTTTTTATTGAATTGTTTGATCTCTTATCCTCTAAATGATTGCTTGTATTATTGTGAGTATAGCCAATGACTATTTATAGACTACAACCAAAGACATTAAGTCAAACTAGGAACCTAATCCTAATTATATTAGGAAATGTAATTACATCATATTAGGAAATCCTAATCACATTCAAACTCTTGCCTAAAAATTATTTCTAATTTAGGAAGCTTACTTCCAAAATTACATATAAACCCAATGACCAAAACTAGCAAATGAATCCAACTATTTCTCAACAGGGTTGAATGGTTAGGATGATCTATTGGGGTTGATATTTTGCAGACAACTAGGTCTCATTGAGATCTTTCCATCCCCTCCACCACGATTTGGGGCCCCCAAAATTTCTCTCTTATGATTGTCTCTTAAGAGTGCTCAACCCATATGGATTTGGATGTGCATGTATGGTGTTTTTTTTTTTTTTTTAAATGATTGCTGCAAAAGTACTTGTGCTACTATTGTTTATTGCTAGGTTAGGCAGATAAGATACGAGGAATGTTTCAGCTTTCACATGTTGGATACTGCCTGTTTTTTTTTCAGTTAAATTCACAATAACTATATTGTTGCCATTTATTTGGTATTGTATTTTGCAGTCTGGTTGCAAATGCACTTGAAGCATTGGGTCTGAAGAAAGGATCTGCAATTGCAATAGACATGCCTATGAATGTTACTGCTGTTATTATCTACCTAGCAATTGTTTTGGCTGGGTATGTGGTTGTATCCATCGCAGATAGCTTTGCACCACTTGAAATATCATTGAGGCTCAAAATATCAAATGCCAAAGCTATATTCACCCAGGTCAGTTTTCTTTTATGAGCTGTGTCACTGCAGTTTCCGCTTGTGTATAGGATTCATACTGTAGGTAGGTGTAATTCTGTTTGTCAGTTACCATCATCCATATAATATTTTTAGCTAGTGCTAACTGCTATTTGCTAATGTACAACTGGAAAATGAGATGCGGGTAGGGAATTGGATGTGCATTTGACTATTCCCATTTAGTTAATTATCTTAACCATAGATCAAAATATTTAGAGGCCCAAAATCGGCTGCATCAGTCAACAGCATGCCACTTTTTTCATTTTATCACTGTTCATAGGTATATCAGATGATGAATTGGGCGTATTAGCCAATTTATTGGACATGTTGGCTGATATGCCACCTGGTTATTGGATGATCCCTTTCAAAGACAAAAAGCTATCTTTTTTATATTCTTTTGTAATGGAAAGATATTGAAGAGAGTTTTGTTCCTTTCTATCCCAAGAAAACTAATAGAAAACACTTCACATTGAACAAACAAAGCCGATTTGCCACTAGTGGCTTGGGGACTATCCTTTTCAAAACAAAAAACTCTGAATGTATGCAATTTTTATTGGTCTTTTCTTCCTTTTTTTTTTGTAGGAATGATCTCAAAATCATTTCTAAGGCATGTTTGGTGCATAGATTTTCTCCTACACGCATTATTTAGGGCATTTGGAATGTTCATTGGAGTTCTCTTGTATATCCATGAACATTTAAGGGATTTTTTATAAGTAATTTTTTTTAAAGAAAATCTATTCTCTTAAAAGCTTACTTTATCATTGTTTTCTTATTCTAGACTCATTACAGGCTGTTGGTTTTCACTCATTTACAGAAATCATTGAAACTAAGTTTGGAACAAGAATTAAGGCATTTCAGACCGACAATGGACGAGAGTATACCTCCAATGTTTTCCAGCAGTATCCTGTTGAAAATGGGATTGAATTGTAGACCTCCTGTGCCTATAGACCAAAACAAAATGGTGTTGCTAAATGTAAGAACAGACACCTGTTGGAGGGCACGAGAACTCTTCTTCTTTAGATGAATGTTCTTAAATCTTTTTGGTCAAATGGAGTCTTAAAAACAGCATATTTAATAAACAAATGCCTTCAAAGACATTGGGAGGAAAGAGTGCTATAGACATCTTGTGTCCTAATGCACCATTGTTCCAAGTGCCACAAGAAAAAAAAAAAATGGATGCACGTGCTTTTTTCATATTCCAAAGCATCATTGTGATAAGTTGGATCCAAAGGCTGTCAACTGTATTTAGTGGATATCCAAGTTCTCGGAAAGGATATAGGTGCTATGCTCCTGGGATAGGGACAACTGGTCGTTTCTTTGTTACGAATTACGATGGATGTTAGTTTTCATGAAGAAATCCCTTTTTACTCCAGAACCAGCAAGGAATTACTACCAAACTGTAGTGAAAAGGATAGTGCCACTCTTGTTGATTCTATTTCTCCACCAACTTATCTAGTACATCACAAATCAACAGTGAGAGGTCTTGACTCTCAAGTTCCACAAGAAGGTGAAGCCTCTCAAGTTCCACAAGATGGTGAAGCGACATCGAAAATCCAGAAGCCACTGTCAGTTTACTCTAGTAAACGGACTAGACCATTGCTCTCATCTATACTATTGCAATCTGAAGCCCTGAATCTGAATCCTCGATCTTCAGCTCAGTCTCAAATGTAAAATTATTCCTAGGTCAGGCACTCCCTTTCCTGAATTAGATCTCTCTGTTGTTGTGTGAAAAGGAAAAAGAACTTGCACTACACGCCATCCTGTTCAAAATTTTGTTACTTACAATCATATGTCACCTGGACATTTATTTCAAAAATTGGTACTAGTTATTATTCCTAAACATGTGTTTGAAGCCTTGATTCATCCCTAGTGGATGGAGGCAATAGTGGAAGAAATGACAGCTCTGGAAAAGAATAATACATGGGAGTTGACAGCCCTTCCTAAAGGAAACTAAATCTTGGATTGGGTGCTTGTTCTTATTGGCCATGCTAATGTGGAACCAAATGGTATGTCTTACAGTTGTAATTCTCTCTTTCCCTTTCGTAATAAAACTTTGAAATGTGATGTGTTGAGGATAAACGGTATGACTATTGTAAAGCTTTTGTTTAAGACAAGTTACCATTTCAAAATAATAATAATAATAATAATAATAATAAATAAAATTTGAGGCTAAATGTGCTAATTGTTTAAGCTATTATCTCAGATGCTCGTGTTTTTGTGTTCATCCTGTACTTAAAGTGTCCTTTTTAAAACTATTCTTGCAATCTTGGATGATTTACTTCATCAGTTGTGAATTATATTACATTGGTGTCTCCTTTGTGTAGTTGTGGGAGATAATTATTGTTTCTACAGTTCATTTCTATTGGTATTTTCTGTTTAGATTATGCTCTCATCTTCTTGTCCATGAGTCCACATTGAATATTTTATGTTTGTTTCTTTTTACGTTCTCTCTCAAAGCAGATTCGTTTTTTTTTTTCTTAAATTCATTCATAGATGCTATATACTTTATTTGATTCCTACATTTGGCCTATGTTTACATTTTCTTTTTGTGTACCACATTTACTTATATTTTATCTTCTTAACTGTTGTTTTCCTAGGATTTTATTCCCCGTGGTGGCAAAAGCCTTCCCTTGTATAGGTGAAGTTCTTACTACAATTAAGCAAAAATTACTATATGGAATGTAGGTATTCTCATACCGTAGCATGTTTGTTGCAGACGGGTTGTTGATGCCCATGCACCTTTGGCCATTGTAGTGCCTGCTACAGGTTCCAACATCACTGTGGAGTTGCGCGACTGTGACATAACATGGCATTCCTTTCTAGAAAGAGTCAATCATTTCAAGTACGCATTTATATCTGTATGATTTCTTTCCTCCGTCCTTTTCCACATGCATGTAAAGTGGTTTCTATGCATTATTCATTCTAAACATCTCCGGATCTTACTTTCCTGCTTTCTTTCTCTTAAGATCATAAATAATTAAGAATATTTACTTAAACAAAGGCCTTTAATGTGTAGAAAATCGTGTTTAGGCGACATCATAAATTCTAACATAGAAAGAATCATTATATGTATATATATGTGTATGTATATATGTTTAACATAGTGAATGACTGATTTTTTTTTTTTTTTGAATGATAAATAATTTTATTAAAAGTAACTTAACATGTAGAAAAGAAATATAATGACAAGCTGCCTAATCAACCTCCAAGAAAACAGAGGGAAACAAAAATCTGAAGAAGAGAAAGAATAGATTCATCCTCATCAATAGTCAAACTCTGCCAATTGCCCCCATCCTTGCCAAAAGATTAACCACCCCATTTGCACTCCTCTTTATCCGGTGAAAAGACCCTCCAAAGCTTCTCCCAAGTCAAAGACCTCCTCCCCAATATCAGCGAATGCCCATGGAGGACTGCATGAACCAAACACCCATCTAACGGTGTAAAGTGAATCTCCCAGTAGAATATTGCGAAGATTCAAACATTGACCTTCTTGCAACCCCACCCTCACACCTTCCATTTCCGACACATCCTAACATGTTAGATTGATGATTTGAATTTTATTTTTATTTTTTGACTAAAAGAAAACACAAAAAGGTTGTTTTAAAGCTATTGAACTATTTGCACATATCATTAATTATATATTGCTATCTGTCAATAATGTTTTTCATATGATGGTATCAGTCTTATTCATCATTGTATTTATACTACTATGGATGGATTATGAAAAACTACATTTTTTAAAAAGTTAATTATTTTTATGAGAAAATAAAAATTCATACAATTCTTGTAATGATTTACGATATGATTCGATGCATGTGATTGAAGGATGTGCAATACGATTTTGATTTTAAAAAATTGGCATTGAGTTCTGTAAACTTAAATCCACAGTACAATTTGTAATAAATGGTCCATAGATTCCACGTCGGCCAAACACGTGGTAACCATTCACAATAATCTGTGGCCAAACACATGCACCATTGAAGGTTATCCATATGAGGATCTTACTGTCATCGACATCACAAAGTACTATTTAGATTGGAATTGGATGATCCCATTGTAAGGCTTCATCCTCTTTGTATAGATCTTTATATGTTTATATGCAATAAGTTTGACCAAAGAATTGGGTGATTTTAATCTATCAGTAATCCTCTAATAAGGGATAATTGAACATAATTGATTCTATGCTTAATATGGTATAGAAGCTCTAAGCCAGATGATAGAAGCTGCAAATTCTGCTAGTTTGATTAAAGGTTTCAATGTTGCTGGAGGTCCCTCAACGATTAGCCATCTTCCATCTGCAGGTGATACATTGATTTTGTGATGATTATTTGGATTGGATTTTGAACTTGAAGGCTATCCTTCTTTGTCTTAAAGGAGGTTCAGGCCTGAAGGAGAACTGCTTCAAGCGTGAGGTGATTGGAGTTTGCACAACTGATTCCACATGGGTGAATTGGCAGATGCCATGGGTTGTAAAGTAGGATTCCTACCAGCATCCTATTTGGGCTGTCCGCTTGGTTTGGGTGGTGTGTCTAAGTCTCTGCGGAATTGTTTGTTAAAGAGTTAGTAATAAACTTGTAGTTTGGAAGGCCAATTATTTATTTTTGACAGGAAGGATAACTCTCATTAAATAGGTGCTCTCTGATTTCCCTATTTATTTTGTTAGACCTTGAAATGCCTAGTGTCAGTTACTAAGCGCGTAGACTCTAGCATGATTTTCTTTGGAGGGTAGGTGGCACCATTACAATCCACAATTGAGAAAAATAGACCAATCTCCCAAATGATTGATCGAATCCAAGATAGATTCAGCCCCTAGAACACCTTCAGAAGAAGAGAAAACACCATAACCAAGAGAAAATTCTCATAACTTAAATATTATTGATAATCAGAATCTGTTTTCACAATGAAGCATAATCATCCTCATATAGGATAAGATTACTTAGACATCAAGACTCTCATAAACAATAAAAGAAACTAAATCATAGCAATCCTAGTTGAAATAGAACTCCTAAAATAATTCTAAATAAATCAAACTACTTGATTAATACTATTAAATCACTGCATGCCAGTTGGGCTTTGAACTAGACCCAACGGGTTGGCTGACCTATGGTCCAGCGTGCATCAGTAGGACTGAAAGTAAAAGAATTCATCTTCTTAGTTGGAGTAAAATATGTACATCTAAAAAGGAGAGGTCTTGGTATTAGGCCTCTAAAATTGTTCAATGAAGCTCTTCTTTGTAAACGGATGTGGCAGCTTTGAGATAATCTAGAGGGTTTGTGGAAGCAGATTGTGATGGCTAAGTATAATGTTCACAGAGATGGGTGGGATCCTTAGAGGATGACTTCTCACTAGTTGTGGTTAATGGTTACGGAGGAGCTTGTTGACTACCTATCTTCAAAAGAAATCTTGATGAGGGCGGATAGAAAATCTTGTTGCCATGCATTTTATTTTGGACAATGTTCTCATTGTGGATATGAGAAAGGATAAAAGAGTTTGGATAGGAACTGTTGATGGCTCTTTCTCAATGGCTTCCTTCTTCTTGTCCTTGAGATGCATCTTTTGGCACATTTTCCCTTTCATTATGTTTGGAAGTCTAAGGCTCCTCCTAGAGTTGCGGCTTTTGCATGGCTGGCCATTTCAGGAGCTGTCCTTACTATTATTGATAATCTTTGCAAGCGTAACATTACTATTGTGAATGGTCATCCTATGTGTTTACGGGATGCAGAATCTATAGGCCACCTGCTTTGTCATTGTGATGTGGTGTTCGTCGGCCCCAAGCCCCCAAGTGTAAGGCTGTGATGTAGTAATAATTCTAGTGTCTCCAGATCGATCCTGAGTGTGCTTTCTTAAGTTTGCTTTTCAACTTGAACCTATCCTAAATAAAATCTAAAATTATATTAAAAATAATCTATAGTTTATTTTAGGATATTGCTCCCTTCAGTATAAGTCCTTTCTCTTTGCTGTTCTCCTTTCTCTAAGATCTTTCCAATAATCTTGCAGGAAAGGAAAACAAAATTGTATTGGTCTCGAAACTGAAAAGAGGTGATAACTTGTCTGTTGACTGTTAGTGGACCTTGCTACTACACTGGTTCATAGCTGGAAGTCTTCTAGAGAAGAACTAGACTGAGGCATATATGCAGCTGAGTCGTAACAAAACAAATCTTCTAGGTTACCTTAAACAATGCCATGTTTTCATCCATATTATGATGATCTGCATTGTCCCACATGTGAGTTTATTTCACTGGTGGGCCTGGACCTGGATTATTGGGCCTCTATTGACATGCTCATGATATATTTAGTTCTCTCTGAAGCTGTCTTTTGCTAATAGGCATATTGCTTTTCCTTCTAGTCATATTGTCCAGTTTTAGATGAATATGTTGCTTCTTGATTTGAGACTTTGTTAGGCATGTGTGGCACTGATGCTGGGAGTTCTAATCGTATCTTAGCTGTCAAAATTGCAGAGCTAATGATTATACTGCAGTAGATCAACCATTAGAAGCACCCACAAACATCCTTTTTTCATCAGGAACTACTGGTAACTTACACTATCAAACCTTGATATTATTGTGTTTCCTGAATGCTTGCATCCATTTCATTAAATCAACATCCAAATTCTTGAAGCTTGAAATGAATAAATAATTAGCTAGTACCGATCCTAAGAGACTCAGGTGATTGTTTGCAAGGACATAAGTTCTACAATTTTTTTTTTGCATTATAAAAAACTTTCTTGAATTTAGTATATATGCCCATAGGAGCACAAATTGAGCTGTGTTATGAAGCCGTATCTTGCTTATTGGTTATGTTAACTATGTAGTTTTGTGAGGAAGATGAAGGCCCAGTTGTTGTAAATGTAGATTCTTGTTCATTCCTAACAGGATTGCTTTGATAGCTTAGCTGTTTCTAGTATTTGTGTCATTATATGTCAATCAATGGAGGGGATCAATTATTTAAAAGCCCATATAAGGCTTCTTAATAATTCTAGGAGTTTCAGTTAATATGTTTTGATGTGCAGAAGTCATTAGTACTATGGATATTGGCCTTTTTAGACAGAAAGATAATGATTAATGAGATTATGATCATAAGTTGATGTAAGTTACTAGGAGCACACCACACATCGGAATGAAATAACTCCAAAAAAAAAAAAAAGCTACTTTTCTTATTCATGTTAATTGGATAGGCACTTCTACATTTATTTTGGATATTGTCAAGTCTCACAGTTGAATTTTCTAATACTATTTCCAGTATCAAGAAAAGTGAAACTCCTAAGACTTTGCAAAGCTGCATGACCAAGCTGTCAATGTCATAGTATATCCATTTCCAACTCTGTTGATGACTGCAGCTCACAGCCACCACTGATTAATCGCATATACTGAGACCCTGGAAGGTAACAAGACAATTATGGGTCTTGGTTAAAGAACTCTTGAGTCACAAAATTAAATGAAAATCATGGAACGTGTAAGACAGACTACAATGATAGATTCGGTGTGACATTAATGGATCCTTCCTCAGCTACTCATGGGAACATACTATTAGCAATTTTGACTCTTGAGAGATGATGGAATGTGTGTTTGAAACTTCGAATGCATACGTGTAACATTATCTGTAGCACTTAATCAACAACCCTGGTAGACAAAGATGAAGTAGCCATCACAGTAGGATAACTTGGAGTTGAGGTAGGGGAAGATTCATCCCCTAACTGGTTCTCTATTACTCTCTCCTAAGTTTAATTCTAGGGGCTTTTAGCTCCCAGTCCAATTTTTAAAAGTTGTCTTGTTAGAAGTCCACATGCCAAACTTTTAATTGTTCCAGTCCACTTTCAGCATGAAAGACAGCATTGGACACTTAAAATAAGAAATATTACAGCCATGCTATTAACCGTAATAAAATGCTGCCTCTGCTTCATTCTCATATTGCTGGCTCGCCACCTCTACTCCTAGCCAAATTGCTGCAACTCTCTACCATTCCCACACAAACTCCCCTCCCCCCCTCCCTCTTTGTCTCTCTCTCCATATACACACGCATACTGTTCTCTCTCTCTCTCTCTCTCTCTCTAAAACTTTCTATACAAAAAGAACAAGACACATATGAAAGCTTTTTTTTATTCATGGCGCTACTGGTAAGTCTACAAGTGAACTAGAGGAGGAGAAAAGAGCTTGTGAGTGGTCGGATCTAGTAGTATATGGCTTGTGGTTGGATTTGTGCTGGAGGGATCTACGAATTGATGAGATCTTCTATGTCTTTTTCTTTTTTCTCCATACAGACACGCATACACACGTCACACTCCACGACCACACGTTCCTTTTTTTAATCTTGTAATTTGTTTCTTCAGTTTCAAATATGTTCTTGTTTCTGACACATCTAATTAATGTTGGTGTTTATCATGTACACTAATACATGGTCCTGTTTCTCCAATTTGTATATTGAAAATTTAGAATTCTTAATGTTCATGTGTCTCATGGTCCTTATTCTTTAATTTGTGCATTGAAATCAGAATTCTTAATGTTCTTGTATTTTAGGTTTTTGTTTCAATACCCGATCAACATTTCTATTTATCATTTACACTAACACATGTTTCTGTTTTTTTAATTTGTACACTGAAAATTCAGAATTCTTAATGTCTCTGTGTTTCATGTTCCTGTTTCCAACACACTTGATCAACATTTCTGTTTCTCATGTGTAATAAGGGTGTGTTTGGATATGATGTAAAGTAAACTAGAGTAAGGTTTAATATTTGAATTTCAAAATTTCCCCCTTCTTTTTCAATAAAAATAAAAAAAGTGACCACTAAATTATAAAAAACATCTACTTTTTATACAAAAAGTCAAAAAGATTCCTTATTAAACATCTAAAAACAAAAAGTCATCATAATCCCATCATATATTATTCTTTTTTGATTTTGGGTTTACTCTACCCCAACATCCAAACAGGCCCTAACATATGTTCCTGTTTCTTTAATTTGTCCATTGAAAATTCAAAATTCTTAACGTCCTTGTGTCTCATGTTCCTGTTTTTGACACACCCGATCAATATTTCTATTTATCATTTACACTTAACATTTGTTCTTGTTTCTTCAATTTGTGCACGGAAAATTGAGTCATGATTAATGTTCTTATTCGTTATATTCATACAAAAAATCTCCAATTAATGATTCTTACAGGTTCATTCAGAATTCTTAATGTTCCTGTTTGCATACCTCATGTTCTTGTTTCTGACACACCTGATATGTGAGCAAAAGGCCAGTTGCCCGTGTGTTAGATATCTAAGCAACAAAATAGAATGGACTTAGACCACCAAGTTAGTTAAAATACTGTCTAAGCAAAAAATTAAAATAGGGGCAGAATGGGGATTAATGAAATAAAAAAAAGATTGAGTGGACTTGAAGCACCAAAATAGTTAAAACCACTGGATTGCATCTCTTTAAAAAAAGCCACTTGACTAGAATCTCAATAACTCTTAAAAACCGGACTTGGACCCAAATTACCCTTAATTCTATGGCCCATAAGTTTGATTCTCAAATTCTATTGAATAATTTGGTTATCCATTCAAAATAAAAAAACAAGAAATCTTGATTTCTATTCTATATATTTTGTTGATCATTTATTGATCAATTCACAAAAATTGTTTGTATTTAAGCATTAAAATTTAAAATCCATCTCATGTCTTTGGCCTCTTCTTTTACCAAGACCATATTTATGCACCATATCTTGGCAAGCTTATTGCACTCTTCTCCTCGTACGTGGTTGTCCACTGCATGTAAAAATGGTCAGTCTTCATACTTGACTAATGGCTTTCTAAGCAGCAATTGTTTTCTAACTTGTACCTTTCTAAGCCTTCTTTGCTAATATGGCCGTTTGGACTCTTGAATTCTACCTCCAAGTTTCCTATGTATATAGCGGTTGTTCCACTTTGATTTCCAGGTAGTTCAATCAACTATTTAATGCAATCTGCTATCAATCTCATACTACATCAGAATTCATAGCCGAATTTCAATCCATTTCCTCAGACTTTTATTTAAGTATTGTTAATGTTTCCCTTTAAATTCCAGTTAGTCTTTTGACATATCTCACTATCTGGTCACTCATTTAACTTTTAGAAACTATGCAAAATCAACAACATCAAAACTCATGCTCTGCTGTAAGACTTGTCTAGGATGACCTCACAGCTTTTGCAGCTGTCCAAGTAAGAAATTAATCTAAAGGTGTATTCAATCCACTCCTGTTTGGATCGCCTGTCATTCTTGCTGCTGATGTAGCCTGCTGATGTCAGCCACTCCTGCTGTTTGGTTCACCTGTCTCTCCAGCTGTTAAGTAGCCTGCTGATGTCACTGCAGAGTTCCAAGTTGATGCATATGAAACTCTCTCTCTCTCTCTCTCTCTCTCTCTCTCTCTCTCTCAGCCATGCACCCATGCACAGTACACTGCCCCTAACCAGCAACAGCTGGGGACAGTTGTTCTTGCCAAGTTCTCCTAAAAACTCAATTAATCTAGGTTCATTTCGTACATTTCCTCATTAGAAGATATCATCTGTTCTCAATGCTGATTTCTCCGGCGCATCAGCAGTGAATGACAGTACAGATCAAGATTAGATGTGTACAAACTTTTTATCCTTGGCCGTGAAAATAAAGAAAGGCACTAGGAAGATGCAAAAAGAATTTAAGAAGAAGACAAAATCGAAGAAGAAAGGAGATATGGGAAAAAGCTATGTTAGTACGGCTGACCCTTTCTTGTCAATATAATTGCACCTGTATGACACATCGAGTAATTGTAGGCAACTAAGAACATTTATTGTCTTCATGGACTACTCTAAAAGACCTTCCTTCAAATTTTAGTAATTCATGCAGCATATTAACAAATAGTGCATCCATCTATTACAGCAATTCTTCTCACAGATGACATTACATGACTGGCTTCCTGTTAATTTTGGTATAGGGGAACCAAAGGCAATTCCTTGGACTCATGCTACTCCTCTTAAGGCTGCTGCTGATGCATGGTCCCACATGGATATTCATAAAGGGGATGTTGTGTCTTGGCCTACTAATCTTGGATGGATGATGGGCCCTTGGCTTGTTTATGCGACTCTACTGAATGGGGCTTCCATGGCTATATATGATGGATCTCCTCTTGGATCTGGATTTGCAAAGTTTGTACAGGTAATATTTCTTCATATTCTCCACTCATTGCCATTCTACTATGAAATGCCATGGTATCATCTTTGGTGATGGCTACTACATTTCAGTCTTATAGGAGAAACAGCGTCCTGCATATTCATGTTTGGTTGTATCCATGTCCTATTTGTGCCAGATTCATGGTTTGTTGATGCTGACTATTCATATGATGGCCTATCAATTCATTCCTAAAAGGAGGATGCCTTAAAATTTCCAGATTGGAGGATTCTCACTCTCCTAACAGTGGCCTACAAATATACAACAGTCAACAGTGGTCTGTGAAAATGACCAAATAATGTTTTGCTATGATCTTTTGGTATAAGAGGTTTTTGGACCATCGTCTAGGGTGGGACATTATAATTTACAGTTTAATTCATTGAATCATGGTTCAATATGTTGCACATTGTATTTGTTTCAGCATAAGACCTATGATTTCTCTTCCATTAATTTGGAAATTTTTTGTAGCCATTGTAATATTATCAACCAAAATAGTGATATTTGTTGTAAAGATGAAAATAGTGGTAGTGGCGGGCATAGTAGCTAGCCGCCAAAATGCTATGTAGCGGCGTAGTGGTGTGATTTGGAAAACTTGCCAAAAAATCTCAGAAAATCCAAAAAATTGGAAAATGCTAGAATATATATATATATATTGTACAAAAGTAAAGGGATCGTATTGTACCCTCCATTGCATGGGATCCTATATCGTTGTATGATTTTAAAATAATAATATTGAATAATAATATTATTAAACAAAGGAACATATTTCTTGACAATCAGAGATGGGTTATATGGGATGGAGCAGACACTAGGGCACTAGATGATGTATAGGATTTTGTGGCTCTCTTATAAAAGGGCGTTGGGTGAGGTTTGTGAGCGTCCGAATAGAGAGAGAGGGTGAGGAGAACTCTCAAGGACTGGATATGCAATGGTGCATATGTCACCCATCGGAAACATGCAAGTCCTGATCCTGAGTATATATATGTGTGTGATCTAGTCTTAAGTCACAAGAGGCCTTTTAAAACTGTGGGTTGTGGCTTGTAGCTCCCCGTAGAAGGGCGTTGGATCAGGTCTATGAGCATCCGCCTAGAGAGTGAGTGCAAGGGAAATTCTAAAGGATTGGGATGTAATGGTGCAAACGTCCCACATCGGAAACATGCAAGTCCTAATCCTCTGTGTGTGTGTGACCTGGTCTTAACCCACATGAGGCCTTTTAAAACCGTGTACAAGATTGAGTTGAAATTCCATGAGCCAAAAGCGGACAATATCATGTAGGTAATGGGTGAAATGAAAACTGACTTATAACAAGAAGAAGCAAGAGCTGAACGGATGGAAATTGCATGTCTGATACTATCTCAGCATGCCTTTAAATAATAAATCAGTATCTAAATAAGGTACAAGATTAAGGGGCTGTCTAAAGGTAGAAATAGAAAACTACAGGTAAATAGAGCTGTACAAAGATAGGAAAAATATACAGAGGATCTTGACCAGATCTGATTTAATTGTGAGATCTAGAGCCAGATCTGCCTTGGGTCCATTGGACCGACCCAATGGGCTAGGCCCATCAATCGGGCGGGCCCAGTGACATGTTTTGACACCCCCCCTCAAGCTCGGCAGGCGGAAGCAGTAAGAGCTTGTGCAACAATGAAGAGAAGTGCGGAAATGGATGAGCTTTAGTAAAAAGATCAGCCGCATTATCTGCAGATGGCACGGAATGGAGGGAAAGAGTGCCCTGTTTATAAGTGTTGACGAACAAGATGACAATCAATTTCAATATGCTTGGTGCGTTCATGAAAGACTTCATTCTGAGTGATTTGATGAGCACTCTGATTGTCACAATACAAAGGTGTAGGACTTTGAAGAAGAATCCCCAAATCTTGCAAAAGCCATCGAATCCATATGAGCTCAGAAGTAGTGTCAGCGAGTGCACGATATTCAGCTTCTGCTGAAGACTTGGATACTTGTGTTTGTTTCTTACTTCTCCACGAGATTAAGGAATGGCCAAGAAAGATACAAAATCCAGTAGTAGAGCGCCGATCATTAACATCACCTGCCCAATCAGAATCGGAGAAGGCACGAAGAGACAATGAACTGCTGGAAGAGAGAAGTAAGGCATAGTGTTGAGTGCCCTGAAGATATCGAAGGATGCGCAAAACAGCACCCCAATGTACGGAGGTTGGTTGAGCCATGAATTGGCTAACAATATGAACAACAAAGGCAATATCAGGACGAGTGATAGTAAGGTAGACAAGACTGCCAACTACTTCACGGTATCTTGTAGGATTGTCTAGAAGCACACCGTCAGATCTGCGTAACCGAGCATTTAGGTCCAACGGAGTAGAAACGGAAGTGAGATCGGAGAGTCCGGCACGCTGGATGATGTCAGAGCAGTACTTGAGTTGAGACAAAAGATATCCATCTTTGGAATATCCAACTTCGATGCCAAGAAAATAACGAAGAGGACCCAGATCTTTCATTTCAAATTGTTGATGAAGGAACTGTTTGAGCTTGGAAATCCCCAGAGAATCGTCCTCGGTGATGATCATATCATCGACATATAAGAGAAGTATAACCAATCCATTGCCAGTGTGACAGGTGAACAAGGCACTATCATGCATACTTTGCTTATACCCAAAAGTGGTGATGACATTAGTAAACCTCTCAAACCATGCTCGAGGGGCCTGTTTAAGGCCATATAATGCTCGTTTCAAAAGGCAAACCTGCGTGGAGGGGTGTGAAAAACCCGGGGGAGGAACCATATAAATTTCTTCATGAAGATATCCATTAAGAAAGGCATTTTTAACATCTAACTGATGAAGTGCCCATTGTTGCACAGCTGCAACAGAGATCAAGGTGCGAACCGTAGTCATCTTGGCAACAGGTGCAAACGTTTCTTCATAGTCAATACCATAGTCCTGTGTGTATCCTTTAGCAACAAGACGAGCTTTGTACCTTTCTATTGAACCATCAGCTCTAGTTTTCACCTTATAGATCCATTTGCACCCAATTGCTTTCTTTCCAGGAGGTAAGGAAACAAGATCCCAGGTGTGATTCCTCTGAAGAGCCGCAAGTTCTTCGGCCATGGCTGTTCTCCACTCAGGGTATTGAGACGCTATGCGAAAAGAGTGCGGCTCAAAATGAGAGTGAACCTTAGAAAGAAAGGTAGAATATTGGGGTGAGAAACAACTGGTGGAAACAAACCCATACCTTTGCACTGGTGTACGTGTACGTAAGGGATACCGTCGAACGGGTGCAGGATCCAAAGCGTCAGCAGCAGAAGGGACATCAACCTTGTCAGAGGTTGGAGGTGGTGGGGGGAGGCGCCTTTGATAAACTAAAATTGGTTTAGGGGCAAGAGTGGGGTCAGACAAAGGTAAATCCTGTGGAAAAAGATTTGGAAATGGGTCAAGAGAACGAATAGTTGGTGTAGGATTTAGTTGTTTAGCAGAGGGTAAGGAGTAGTAGGGAACATGCTCAAGGAAGGTCACATTTCGTGAGACACGAAGCTTGTTCAATTGAGGGTCGTAGCACCTATACCCTTTTTGTTCCAATCCATAACCCAAAAAAACACACACAGCAGATTTTGGAGACAATTTGTGACGTTCATTAGATGGCAGCAAAACAAAACAAGTATAGCCAAAGACACGAAGATGGAAATAATTAGGTTTTGTTCCAAAAAGTTTTTCAAATGGTGTGGTACCAGATAAAACTGATGAAGGCATTCTGTTTATGAGGTAAGTGGCTGTAAGAGCACATTCACCCCACAACGAAAGAGGCACAGAGGAAGAGTGCAGCATGGATCTAGTAGTTTCAATAAGGTGACGGTGTTTTCTTTCAGCCACCCCATTTTGTTGGGGAGTGCCTGGACAAGAGAGCTGTGCCAATGTGCCATGAGAAGCCAGTAAATTTAAAAATTTATGGGACCGATACTCCCTGCCGGAGTCTGATCGGAATGTCTTAATCTTGGCAGAAAATTGTGTGGCAATCATATTTGTGAAGTCAACATATGTGTCGTACAAATCAGATTTATGTTTTAGCAAATACAGCCAAGTGTACCGTGTGAAATCATCCACAAACAAGACATAGTATAAAGATCCTCCTTTAGAAGGTTGGATTGCTGGTCCCCACAAGTCAGAATGTACAAGATCAAAAGGTGCAAGAGAAACTGAAGTACTTTTATTGAAAGGCAAAGTAACTTGTTTGGAGACTCTACATCCAATGCAACCAGAAAAATCACCAGGATGAGTTTTACCAAGACAATTGGAAGAAACCAAAGAATCAAATTTATTCTTAGATAAATGGCCTAGTCTAAGATGCCACAAATTAGAAGAAATAGATGAAAGAGCAGAAGAAGCAAGATGCGACGAGGCAGGTACATGCAGTGTCTCTAAGTGATACAGTCCTCCAACTTTACGGCCTGTCCCAATCTGCTTCCCTGAGCACGGATCCTGCACAAAACAACCATGGGAATTAAATAGAATTAGGTATCCCAAATCTGCAAGTTGACCAACTGAAATCAAGTTTACAGACAGACCAGGAACACAAAGGACACGAGGCAGGGACAATGACCCGAATGTAGTTTTTGTATGTACAGGACCAATAGAGGAGGCAGGAATAACAGAACCACTAGCAGTTTGGATAGTCATAGGTACAGATAAAGGTTGATTGGAGCACAGAATTGAGGAATCAGAGGCCATATGTGAAGACGCACCTGAGTCAAATATCCATAGCTGTGGTTTACCTGAGAAGGATGTCATGGCAGAGGCTGTTGGTTCGCCAGAAGTTGTACTGGAAGAGACAGAAGTGGAAAGCAGCAATTGTTGTAGACGTTCGTCAATCATGCTTTGAAGTTGAGTGGAGAGATCTACAGGGGTAGCTGCAGCCATCTGAGGGTTTTGATAGTGTCCTGGTTTCTGATTGCTCCGACGATTCGCTTCTTTAGTATTATTCTTCTTTTTCAATATAGGACAATCTCTCTTCCAGTGTCCTGGTTCCTTACAATAGTTGCAAGTAGAAATTGTAGCTTTTGCTGCAACTGTAGGATTGGAGGCAACAAGGACTTGATCGGTGTCTACAGTTTTTCTTTTGGCTAAGGTCCTTTGAGTTTGTTCTTCTGCCAGAAGTTCTGATAAAGCAGCATCAACATGTGGCAAGGGGGACCGATGTAGCAACAGTCCTCTTACATGTTCATACTCTGGCCTTAAAGCCATAAGAAACTGTACTAATTTTGTTTCCTGTCTGTATTTTTCAAAAGTGGCAGAATCATCGGGATTCTTGAACTGTGGTTCCATCAAGGCCAGTTGATCCCAAAGAGATGTCATCTTGACATAAAAATCATGTACAGAATCTGAACCTTGTTCAGCATTTTTAATTTCAGATTCTAATTGATAGCGACGAGCAGAATTAGACTGCGTATAGAGTCGTGCTAGATAATCCCAGGCATCTTTGGGATGAGAAAACTTGGACAGTTGACTCCCAATGGATGGAACTACAGAATTTGCAATCCATGAATTTATTTTTCCCACAGAAGCATCCCAATCTTCAAAAGTGGCATCTGTTTCATTAGGACTGGTTTTCTTGTCAGATACATATTTCCACAGTTTCTGTCCCTTTAGAAAATTCATCATCAAGTGAGACCAATAGGAATAATTGGTCCCATCTAGCACAACAGTAATTCCAGTGATCTTTTCTGCCATCTGAAGTGAAACAGTGATGGAAAACAGGGGGAACAGAGGGAAAAAACTAGCTGGGCGTCCAATAATCAGGGAGTAGAATCCCTTTTTGACTATGAGAAGTTAACCGATCCTCAAATCAAGTTTCAAGAAGCAGAAGATACCAAAAATTCGCACCCAACAAAGTTGGTTTCAATCAAATCCAACAACAGACCACAAAGATCAACAATCTTGATGAAAATTAACAGGTGAAAAATTCAAAACAAAAATGACCACAAAACAGTACCTGACAGCAGTCCAAAAATTCTGAAAAAATCACCAATAAACTGCTCTTAGGTGGTCGACCAAGGTGGGATGTAGCGCTCTTGTCCAGATCAAGTGTGGGTCCCACCGACTGATAACACCAGTTTTGGCAGAACTCATGATCAGGCTCTGTGTCAAGCTAGAGCAGATGCCAAAGGTTCTGATGGACTGCCTGGAAGCAGTAGATGATCTGTTGTGGACTCCACTTCAGATCCAGACTATTGTCGATGCTATGCTTCTACACAGAGGATTACTCAATTTGACAAACAGAGAAACATACCAGTAGTCCTTCTCAAATAGCGATCGCAGGCTAATAGCGATGGCTCTGATACCATGAAATGAAAACTGACTTATAACAAGAAGAAGCAAGAGCTAAACGGATGGAAATTGCATGTTTGATACTATCTCAGCATGCCTTTAAATAATAAATCAGTATCTAAATAAGGTACAAGATTAAGGGGCTGTCTAAAGGTAGAAATAGAAAACTACAGGTAAATAAAGCTGTACAAAGATAGGAAAAATATACAGAGGATCTTGACCAGATTTGATTTAATTGTGAGATCTAGAGCCAGATCTGCCTTGGGTCCATTGGACCGACCCAATGGGCTAGGCCCATCAATCGGGCGGGCCCAGTGACATGTTTTGACAATGGGCTCGAGTCATTACAAACTGTTGCCACCTTTTGGATATTTGGAAAGCCTGCACAAGCTGCCTATAGTTTTGGTGCTAGGGTTTTTTTGGAACAACTCACCCGAGCCGCCTTCATAAATCCTGTAACTAGTCATGCAGACCTTATGATACAGCTACACCTTAAGCATCTTTTTTATCCCCACCTTTCATCTTTAATACTACTAATATCCCTATTCCAGCAAATAATAATAATAATAATAATAATAATAATATTGATAAATTCTTTTCATTCGCATTCATTTTAGTTAGCTATACTAAGTTAAAAAATATTCAAACAATGTCATCAAAATATCATCATTGTCATGCTTAGAATATAACATTTCAAGAGATGTATTTTGATATATATATATCATATATATATGATATATATATATAGAATATAACATGCATACACATGCGCACAAAGAAAATTTAATGTTAAAATGAATTTTGATTAGGGCATTTTTCCTATTTGAGTGAAAAGGGCCCATTTGTTAGAGTGTAATTTCGTTAGGGTTTTACTATTAGAGTGAAATTTGGCTGGAACCTATTTCTAATTTGACAAACGATCATAGAGAAAAGATTTTGAATTCTCTTGAGAATGTATTAATTTGTGTGTCCTTCTATTGAGATTATACATCAATATATATATCTTTACATGCCTTTAATATAGGCTCTAAGAAAGGAAAACTCACTAATGTATATCAATTAGGATTCTAAGTTAAGAAGGAAGACTAATTATAACTATTACAGCAATAGTATTCCAAGTAAAGAAGGCTCCTCTTTTCAGATGGGCTCTTTTCAGATGGGCTTTAGGCCTATGTAACACCCCCCTTCAAATTGATGCGGGAGAATCGACAAGCATCAATTTGGAAACCAAGAACTGATGGCGCGGTCGTGGAAGGCCTTTGGTGAGAATATCAGCAGGTTGAAGTTCAGTGGAGATATGTGGCAGGCTGATGACATCACGTTTAAGCTCATCACGGATGAAGTGACAATCAACCTCGATGTGTTTAGTACGTTCATGAATTACCGGATTTTTAGTAATCCGAATAGTACTGGTATTATTCGCATAGAGTGGGGTAGCTCCTGCTGCTGGAAAACCAATGTCAGAAAGCAAACCGCGGAGCTAAAGGATTTCGGAGCATGCAGCAGACATGGCGCGGTACTCTGCCTCAGTAGAGGATTTGGAAACTTTGTCATGTTTCTTGCATTTCCAAGAAACGAGACTATCACCTAAAAACATGCACCATCCAGTTGTCGATCTGCGAGTATCCGGACAACCAGCCCAATCAGCATCTGAATAAGCTTTGAGTGTCAGAAGATTGTTGGATGGAAAAAACAACCCACGAGTCGGTGTGCGAATAAGGTACCGAATGATGCGGTGAACAACAGCTAGATGAAGGTGACGAGGAGCAGTCATGAACTGACTCATCAGGTTGACCGCATAAGAGATATCGGGTCGAGTGATCGTGAGGTAGATTAATCTCGCAACCAACTGGCGATAGGCAGTAGGATCGGAAAGAAGATCACCTTCGTTGCGACTGACTTTGACATTCAGTTCTACTGGCGTATCAATAGGAGCAGAAGCAGTAAGACCAGCCAAAGCGATGAGATCAATAGTGTATTTGTGCTGATGGAGAACGATACCTTTAGGCGATTGATAAACTTCAAGACCGAGGAAATAGTGGAGAGGGCCAAGATCCTTCATTTTAAATGACTCACGAAGAGACGCTTGGAGCTTCTGAAGCATTCCGGCATTAGGACCGGTAATGACGATGTCATCAACATAGACAAGGAGTATTGTGATCCCGGATGGAGCATGATGTAAAAACATAAAAGGATCATACGGGCTTGGATGAAAATCCAAGCGGAGAAGAATAGCTTAAAATTTCTCAAACCATGCGCGAGGAGCTTGTTTTAGACTATAGAGGGAGCGACGAAGTTTAGCAACCATACCGGGGCCGGAGGAGCATCCCTGAGGCAATCGCATATAAACATCTTCTTTGAGATCACCATGGGGAAGCACATTTTTGACATCCATTTGATAGAGAGGCCAAGATTGAGATGCAGCAACAGCAAGAATAGTGCGGACGGTGGTCATCTTGGCAACCAGAGCAAAGGTCTCATCATAATCAATGCCATATTCCTGCCGATTGCCAAGAGTAAAAAGACGCGCCTTGTAGCGATCTAAAGATCCATCAGATTTTAATTTGAGAGAAAAAACCCACTTACAGCCAATAGGCTTGACACCCACAGGAGATGGTACAATATCCCATGTATGATTTTGTGCTAACGCATCCAATTCATCTTGCATAGCCTTTTTCCAACACTGAACCTGCACAGCCTGATAATATGATTGTGGAATGGAAGAAGAAGACAAAGTGGCCATTAAGGAAGTATGGGAGAAGCCATAACGGTCTGGCGGGGCCGAAATCCGAGTGGAGCGACGCAATGAAGTATGGCCGGAACCGGATGCCGGAGGAAAATCAGGAGGGGGATCACTAGTATGCGCTGTGCTGTTCCGTCTGTGATACACAAAATTAGGATTAAAATGAACAACTGACGAGTCTTCAGAAAAACCAGGTAATGACACAAAAGAGGAGTTAGGAGGATTAATGTGTTTTTGAAAAAAATACTGATGTTCAAAGAAGACGACATTCCTAGAGATATGGAATCGACGAATGTGAGGATCATAGCAAAGGAACCCTTTCTGGAAGGGTGCATAACCTAAAAACACACACTGAGCTAATTGTGCCTTGAGTTTTGTCCTTTCAGAAGGAGGCAAGTGCACAAAACAAATGGAGCCAAAAACATGAAGATCATCATAGGATGGAGCAGTCTTGTACAAACGGTAATATGGGCTTTGATTCTCAATGGAGGTTGATGGCATACGATTGATAAGATAAGCTGCTGTAACCAGTGTCTCAACCCAAAAACGAGTAGGAACCGAGGATTTCAGAAGAAGGGAACGAGTGACATCAAGAAGATGTCTATTTTTCCGTTCAGCGACTCCATTCTGCTGGGGAGTATAAGAACAAGATCTTTGAGAAATAATGCCTTTGGTTTGCAAAAACTGTTGAAAATCAGAGGACATATATTCTCCGCCAGAATCAGTTCGCAAGATTTTAATACAGGTGGAAAATTGATTTTCAACATAAGCCAAAAAAATTTGAAAAACATGAAAAACATCAGGATTTGGAATGCAGAAAGGAGACCCATGTGAACCGACTGAAATCATCAATAAAGGTCACAAAATATTTATAGTGAGCGTGGGAAAGAGCGGGAGCAATTCTCCAGACATCACTATGAACTAAATCAAAACACTGAGAAGTGTGAGAAGTGGATTGAGGAAACGGAAGTGTTTTGCTCTTTCCCATTTTACAAGTAGCACAATCAAAAGGCACACAAGAAGATAAATGAAGAGATTTATTTAATAAACCAGAATTGAACATAAGGGACAAAGCCTTGGAATGAGGATGTCCGAGTCTATTATGCCACAACCGGCAATTATCTCTAAGAGAAAAACAAAATACATTATTGGCAAATTGATTCCTAGAAATTTGAGAAAGATCCAGCGGAAACAAGTGTCCACACTTAGGCCCCCTCGCGATCTCCTTCCCGGACATCTGGTCCTGCACAACACAATCAGAAGAAGAAAAAGAGATGTTACAATTATTTTCAACAAGTTGTCCGACTGACAATAGGTTGGAAGTTAAATTAGGACAAAGATAAACATTTCTCAATGGGATGGAACCAGGGATATCGCCAATGGCAGTAATGGGAATATGTCCTCCATCAGCAGTTTGTATTTGAAGAGGGCCAGTGTAACTTGTCATATTGGAGAGAGGAGTGTGGGAATACGTCATATGATTAGACGCCCCGGAATCAAGAAACCAAGTGGAAGATGAAGAAGACTTACCTGATAGACTAAAAGCAGAGAGGGCATTGATAATCATTTGTTGAACCAATTCGGGAGTGAGAGATGAGGAGGACCCAGGCTGTGGGGTTGCAGATGTAGGAACAAGCATAACCGAGGAAGCCACATAGGCATGCGGAGTCTGAGACGGTGGAGTAGGATACTGCGATGCTGGAGACTGAGTCTGATATTGTGTCGACTGATGTGGAGGACGGCGACGACATTCAGAGATGATATGTCCTGACTTTTTACAGTAACTGCAGAGTTTTTGTTTGCATTGAGAGGCAACGTGCCCAAATTTCTGACAACTGTAGCATTGGGTTTTGCTCAAGTCTCGAGGCTGAGAAGTTTTATGTGCCGAAAACGCAACTGAATAGGTTTCAGTCTTTTGTTGAGCAATATGAGCCGAGGTCGTAAGGCACTGTTCTTCGCGTAAGAGCTCATTCAAGCATACATCCAAGAAAGGTAGGGGCGACCGATTCATCAGAGCAGATCGGACACTTTCAAATTCATGCCGTAGTTTCATCAAAAATTGATCTCGCTGACTAGATGCCTGAAGGTCTTGAATTACCGCCAACACATTGTCAGCCACATCCTCATATTTAATACTGTCGTATTCCGACCACAGTGTACGGAAACCTGAATAGTAATCTTGTACTGACAAAGTCCCTTGGATATATTCAGCAATAGCACATTTAAGATGGAACTGTCGCACAGAGTTATCTTGATGGTATACTTTCTTCAAATACCCCCACATGGCTTTAGAAGTGGGGTAAGGCTTGAGATTCATTATCAGATGAGGCTCAACCGATCCCAGAATCCAGGATTTGATTTTGGCATCTTTTGTCTGCCAAGAGGAGATCTTTTTTTCATCCTCAGTGGGTTTAGGGTCAGCACCAGAAACAAAACCCCACAATTCCTTAGCTTCGAGGTAGGTTTGGAATTGAAAAGACCATGCAGGGTAATTTTGTCCAGTGAATTTGATCAAAGTAACCTCAGATTTGTCCATCTCAATGTTAGATTAAAATTGATTTTGGCCAAAAGAGAACAACAGGAAAGTAGTACGTCCTTGATTTCAGGGGAAAAGGTAGCACGTGGACCCCACCAAGTGATCTCGAGACAGATCAAAGACAGGGGATGGAAGGGTAGTCAAATTTCGCTACTGCTGGAAGAGGTCTCACTCAAAACGGATCAAAATCCACAATTTTGAACGGCTAAGATGAAATCTGTTGGACAAAACTGAAATACTAAAAGAGATGAGATGGCCTACCTCTGATGATCGAAAAAATCTGAAAAAATGTCCAAGAATTCCAGGATGAGTGGTCGACCAGGATGGGAGGGTCTGCTGAGGTAACATGCACGAACAATCAACGATAGGATGCCAATGATTGTTATCACCAAGATTCTACAAATCAGTTGAAGAAGAAGATTAGAAGAGAAGAGGACTGTAGATCAGGGCTCTAATACCATGACAAACTCACGATCATAGAGAAGAGATTTTGAATTCTCTTGAGAATGTATTAATTTGTGTGTCCTTCTATTGAGATTATATATCAATATATATATCTTTACATGCCTTTAATCTAGGCTCTAAGAAAGGAAAACTCACTACTGTATATCAATTAGGATTCTAAGTTAAGAAGGAAGACTAATTACAGCTAATTACAACAATAGTATTCAAAGTAAAGAAGGCTCCTCTTTTCAGATGGGCTTTGGGCCTATGTAACATGATTAATGTGAAATTTGGCTGAAGCCTATTTTTAATTAGTGTGAAAGTTGGCTATAGCCCTTGGTCCAATTACAATGAAATTTGATTGGGCTATATTTCCAGTTAGAGTGAAATTTGGCTAAGTCCCTAATTTCAATTAAGTAAATATTTGGTTAAGGTATGGCCTTTTTATTTTAATCTAAGAAGCACAGACACGGACACGGAACACAGATACCACACGACACGGACACGGTGATACGGTAAATCTTAAAAAATTAGAATATGGACACGGCTAGGACACGGCAAATAATAAATATATATATTTATATATAATCATAAAATTAAAGAATAGCTATATTTTTAGCCAAATTAAGAAGCATAATGTCACAATTAATAAAGAAGAAACATAAGTAATACTAGAAAAGTCAAAAATAAAATCCATACTGCATAATGTAATACAATAGTAGGCTATAGTACATCAACATTACAAGTCACAATTACATCATAATCAAAACAACAAAAAAGATCCCTCCTCCATTACCCCACTCCTTAAATAAAAAAATAAAAAAAAAAATCCTTGCTTCATTCATGATTCATCATTTGACACAACTTCAATGGCATTATCATCCCCATCAACACTCCCATCATCAGTAAATAGCACAACCTCTAATTTTGGCGCATCAATTGAAAAATAAACTATGAAAAAAAATACAGCAGTTTTGGGGAAAAAAATGCAGCAACAGCAGTAGTTCTGAAAAAAAAAAAAAGCAGCAGTGGCAGTTCGGAAAAGAAAGAAAGAAAGAAAGAAAACATAAGCAGCAACAGTACAACAATTCTAGAAAAAAAAAAACAATAGCAGCAATTTTGAAAAGACTACACAAAAATAGCAGCAGCAAATTAGAAAAAACAGCGGCTGCAAAAAAAAAAAAAACAAAAAAAAAAAAAAACAGCAGCAGAAATTCTGAAAAGACTACGAAAAAACAACAGCAGCAAAAAAAAAAAAAAACCTATGGTAACAATTTTGAAAAAAAGAAAAAAACAGCAGGAAAAAAAAAAACAATAGAAGCTTCTTCTTCTTCCCGCTGTGTCCGAAACGTGTCCCGACGTGTCCACCCCGTGTCTGAGCCGTGTCCAACCTGTGTCCGAGCCGTGTCCATCCCGTGTCCGCATCTTAAAAAATTTTAAAAAAAGATAGGACACATTTTTGGCGTGTCGGACATGTGTCCGGCCGTGTCCGAGCTGTATCCGTGTCCGACATGTGTCCGACACAGACACGGGGACCCTATACAAGTGTCCATGCTTCCTAGATTTTAATACTTGGGTCTCATTGTGGAGCCCATCAATGATTAAAAAGACAGCAGTTTTTGGGGGCCACTTAATATTTTTTTAGACCTTTCATATGTGGGTTCAGTATGGGGCCCATAGGTTGCCGAAAAAAAAAAAGAGATCAAAAGGGCTATTTGCTACCCTAACTCTTTCGTGCGAATGGAAGGATCAAGAGACAGAGAGAGTGAGAAAAGGGAAAGGAAAAAGATGGACAAGGAGAGGAGGTGGAGGAGGAGAATAAGAAGAAGAAGAAGAAGAAGAAGAAAAGGGGCAGGAGGAGAAATGTCTGCTGCCTGTGATGTGTGAGGTTGTGGTGCATGCTGCTGTGGTTTTGCAATAAATTTAACTTGCCTCTTCATAGATTGATTTAACTTCCTGCGTTCTTTGAAGCATGAACTTGATAGCTTAGCTCCTTGGTGATGAAGATTGTCTAGTGAAGTGCATAACCAATTGAGGTAGGAGATTTAGGCCTATTGTCATTGATGGTTTTTTACTTGAAGCTAATCCAATCCCTAAAAGTTGAGGTTTCACTAATCCCTCTTAGGAGCTTAGAATGCTCTTAGCTGTGACTATGGAGTCCTTAGAGTGAAGTGGGGATTGGTTTTGAGGGCTCTAAATGAGTGAAACTGGGTGTTCTTTTTGTTTTTGGTAGAAAGAACTGGGTGTTAGTTTGTGATCTAGAAGAGGGCTCAAAATCACATTCGTTGGGCGCCTTGAAAGGAGCTTGAGTATAAATAGACTTTGCTCAAATGGCTAGTCTATGGTTAGCCGTGGGCAGGGTACGATTAGCCATGACCCCAGCGGTCTTCAGCAACACTAGTTTGACTGAGGGTCAAACAGGGCCATTTATTCTGCGGTTAGCTTTATGGTTTGCCGTGGGATGACCAATGGTTAGCCGTAAGGTCATGTAGAGCAAAAATGCTGAAAAGCAGCTCTTTAGAAAATCTCACAATAGATGGTTATGGTTAGCTACTACGGGCTCTTACAGTTAGCCGTAACCCTATGCCTTCTAGCTGTTAGGCCTGGAAACTGAACACTGAGTTCTTCAGTTCTTCCCAATTAACCCTATTGAATTTGCCAGTTGGTATGATGGTTCTAAGGGCCTTTCCTTGGTTAATCCTATGGTCCATCTTACCTGAATACGTTGGCACATTATGGAGAATTTGACTTGATGATGCTGGGCGTTCCAAGACTTGATCGTCTGGTCTTCACTCAATCTTCCTTGATGAGGCTACCAAAGGCAAGTTCTTGACCTTGACATTGAATTGACAACACAAGGATAGTGCAGATATGACTATGACACTGACAACTGATGATGTATATCCTCTGTTTTGCAGATATGTGCACGTGTCTGATTATTTCTGAACTATTCGTCAATTTAATCATAAAATGTGTGTGAAACAGCCATTTCCTGAAAGTCAAATTGATATGACTATCCCAGTCCTCTAATTGAGGATCCTTTTTTTTTTGAAACTAGAACTTGAATGTAACTTAAAGCAATCGGTTCCCTTAATGCTGTTTCTTTCCTAGAAAGTCCTTGAGTTAAATTGTAAGCATTTATTGATTTTCAAGCTATGGTCCATTGAAGTAGGGCCTTGAGAGATCAGCTTATGAACGAAACTTGGCCAAATGTTTGAAAATAGTGGGGGAAAATGTAACCCCATTTTGTAAAGAAAAGTTTTAATATTGGCATGTTAATTGGTGTTTCATTGTGGGATTCATTGATTTCCTCCTTTTAAATAAATTCAAGCATCCTGCCAAATCATTCATGGATTCATGATTTTTTTTTTTGGAACTATAATTTTATTGAATGCTTTATTTTATGATTTTATATTTCTGTTGCATGTTCCTCCATAGGATGCAAAGGTAACGATGCTTGGTGTGGTCCCAAGTATTGTTCGTGCTTGGAAAAATACAAATTGCACAGATGGCCTTGATTGGTCCACCATAAGGTAAGCAAGTCGTGAAAGTTATTCCTTAGCTTTCTTGTTTTTGTTTTACTTACTGGCATTTATGTTTATATTTAGAGTCTGCATAATTTCATTACGGAAATAAATAATATTGGAATGAACATTCTCCTGGCCCAATAAACTCTATTCCATAAGCAGAACCACCTTTTAGTGATTCAAAATCATTACTTGGTTTGCTCTTGGTGAATGGTTGATACGCCAAAACTCACCCATTCAATGATCCAAACTGTCCAAATATCCACTGTTTGATGTGGATAATCAGTTGGACTTGGTTAGGCTCATCTGATAAAGATAGCTTTCCTATAAAAGAAGAACAACTCGTTTGGAGATCTTGCAGCATGGTCAATTCCTTGATAGGAGTGTGCAAGGTAATTGTTTGCATTATTATAAACTTGACACTCCTGATTGATGCTGGATCAGGAAAAGAAAGTGCCATCTCTTCCTATAAAGCTTTATATGGCATCCTTTTTCCTGTATGTGGATTTTGTATGAACCAGAACTTTGGATTTTTAAGTCACTGAAATTTTGTCCTTTAAGTCATTAGTGATATCTTGAGTATTCTGTTTGACAACTAATAGGTGCTTCAGCTCCACTGGTGAGGCATCTAGTGTCGATGAGTACCTGTGGCTGATGGGGAGAGCTAACTACAAGCCTGTCATTGAGTATTGTGGTGGCACTGAGATTGGCGGTGGATTTGTTACTGGGTCATTATTGCAGTTTCAATCATTGGCTGCCTTCAGTACACCAGCTATGGGTTGTACCCTTTTCATCCTCAATCATGATGGAAATCCTCTTGTAAGCATTACTCAACTTTCTACTAATTTAAATTGAATATGAACTGTCTGCTATGTAATGACATCACAGATATGCAGGAGTAACATCTGATGAATGCATGAGTTCTCATATGTTTGCAATGCAAGTTTTGCTTATATGCATGTAGTGTCAAGACTAGGAGCTTCACGAGGCCCATTGTTACTACTTACTCTTCCGTGCTATCCAGTAGTCAACTAGACCATTGCCTCGCTTCATCCCTTCAAAATAATATTTCATATCTATACGTTGTTGAACTGCCTTGCCAATGGTCCTGCAGGAGTGCTTATCCTTGTGCCGGTTACTTGCATGAACTCATGGGTCCATCTAGAGATCCATTTTTGAAATTTTTAGCAAGTGAAAATGGCATTCCTTTATTATACCAGAAAACTTGAAATGGAACTTATCTTGTTGTGATTGGAGGATATTCATGTTGTGGGCCCAGAAGAAATGGTTGTGCCCCTAAAAAAATCTCATGCATTGAAGAACCATCCCATACAATTATTCTATTTATAGCTTGTTCAGTGTGGACCGATTAACCCATCTATTGACAGCCAACATGAGATATTCTGGGAAGAGTGACTATTTATGTTGCATAACTCATAATAGATTATAGGGCTAATGAATGATTGGTCTGACTTGCTCGAGAGTGGCCCACTGTATACTTGCAATGTCAAACAAAACTACATTTCTTTCAAAGCATCAGCTATAACTTTCAAGAGTTTTGTTGGAATTGATGTATAAATAAATCAAAGCCTGACAATGTTACTCCATTCCCAGCCGCAAACCACAGCAGGAACTGGAGAGCTCGCTCTTCATCCCAGCTTGTTTGGAGCTTCAACTACATTACTGAATGCAAACCATTATGATGTCTATTTCAAAGGGATGCCTGTTTGGAATGGGAAGGTTAGTTAATTATTCCTCTATCTGTTTGCAAATCTGTTTCCACTTTCCAGTGGTTGCACATTCCAAAATGTGTCCCAATTATAAAGATGCTATGGCATTTAAAGAAGGCTTGGCTGGTGCTGCGGCTTGGTCAGCTCGTTAAGTGCACGGGCGTATGCATGAGTGCCAAGTGCATGAGTTCAAGTACTAGATGTAGCAAAAAAAGAAATAAAAAAATATTCTCAGCAAAATATATTCTTTGCACAGAATACATGACTAATGGACAATTGAATAATTAAAATTGCTAGTGGTGCCTATTAAATTCAAATTCCTGTATGACCTGATAAGTGAACTAGCCTGATTTTTATGCCACGGGATCTTCATAGTGGATCTCACTTGGTTCCTTTATGAGCCGCATCTTCTGAACATATACCTATTTGGATCCTAGTTCTTTCAAATCTGCAGTTGATTCTCAGGTTCTTCGAAGGCATGGTGATGAGTTTGAGCGTACTGCTGGAGGATATTATAGGGCACATGGTCGTGCAGATGATACAATGAATCTTGGGGGAATCAAAGTATGAGTTAGTAGTGATATAAGATCCGGTTTTCTCTTTGTTCACAATTCTAATCCTACCATACCTATATTTTTGTACTAGGTGAGTTCCATTGAGATTGAGCGCATCTGTAATGTGGTTGACAACAATGTTCTTGAGACAGCTGCAATTGGGGTCCCACCATTAGGAGGCGGCCCGGAACAGTTGGTCATTGCTGTTGTTTTAAAGGATAGAATTTTTGATGCAAACGCGGACCTTTTGAAATCGGCATTCAATTCATCACTACAAAAGAAGCTGAATCCATTATTCAGGGTAATGACTTGTTTGTCAGCTGGATATTAGAACATCAAAGGAATACAAATAGCAGGATTTAAGGTCCTAAATGTTAGCTGGATAATATTCCTTACATGTAGGGCCCATTCTTTGGTGATCCAAACCTATATCTGATAATTCCTACTAAGATGAGGGAATGGTTAAAATATCTGCTAATGTCGATATAATCCCTATGATTGGATTTTTTTCCTGCACTGGTTCTGTTTTGGGCCACTGGTTGTGTGGTTTGGATATACTCCTGATAATGGTGTAGTGTGCCTTTTTCAACAAGCTGGATCACTGAAACATGGGTTCCAAATGTATTTGCAGCTTCAGGAAATTGTACATTCTGTAGCTGAGGACCCTATAATTCCTTTCATTCATGTTTCCAGTTACACGTTGCTTATGGGATTTTGTTTGTGCAGGTTAACCAGGTTGTCATTGTCCCATCACTTCCACGAACGGCTTCAAATAAGGTCATGAGAAGGATTTTGCGCCAGCAATTCTCCCAACTTAACCAAGGTCCTAAACTATGAGCCATTGACTTGCATGTTTCGGATGCAGGTATCAAGATCAAGATCAACCATATGTCTATCTTGTCTGAAGCAGGTGGAAAATATATTCTTGTTGTCTAAAATATATTCTATAACATGAATCGTATTCCTTGTGCAATACTGCATTCTTGTACTATTCTTCAATAAATTAAATTTGAAGGTCGTACATAATCCTGTTTCTCACTGTACCATCATAATTTTGATGATGCTTATTGTGCTTTTCTTGGACGGTTCTTCTAGTATCATAGTCCACTTCAAGAAAACATCTGCAACCCTTTCTTCCATTTTTTTTTCTGTCAGAAAGGAACATCTGTTACCATTTAAAGGGGAAAAATTAGCCTCTATTTGATCCGGACAGTAATTTGAAACTCCTCAAAACAAGATACAGTGGAAGATGAAAGAAATGCTTTTTGAATTTCAGTAAACTTGGATCTACATCTGCCTGCCTCAGGGTAGCACAAGGCCTTCTATGGGCTGAGTTTTCAGCAATGATACTCAGATACTTATAAACTGATATAATCTTTCTGCTGGGACATAACAAAGACCAGCGGCATATCCATTAGAGGAATCATACATTTCCTGAATGACGAGTCCTTGCCTACACATAATGGACATCGAAAGGCAGGAAAAGGTGTCTCCCTTAATGACATTTGGCCAATGGTGACCCTTGCACACTGATGCTTAGCAAAGTTGAGTCAAGCATAGACCCGAGTCCTTAGTTACAAATAATTCAAGACTGAACTGGATGTCTAACCACTTGACCGTGCATTGGTTTAAATTCTTCCAGCAGCTGGTTCAATCAGATCCAACTGCAGCTTCATCATTGCAAGATCAAAATAAACAGATAATAAATAAAATCAATAAAAACTGCTGCTAACTACTGGGTTACGGTTCTTTTTACCAGTTTAGATCAATTTAACCGGTTCTTTACTGTTTGAAGGGCTTAAGTTGGACCAAACCATCCAAGCCATTGGTACCGGTCAAACTGGATGTGACTTGACTATTGGGTCTGGTTGCTACTCATAGCTGATTAGGTTCCATAATTAAATGTAAAGTTTAGGCGGTCAAATGAATGAAAGTGTTACCATGCAATCAGGTTAACAAAACAATTAGGGACAGCCTTCTCTAGTTTTAATTGTTGTGGTGTCGTGCATTGCAGTAAATAGTTTAAGTGAATATCCGTCAGAAGTTGCCGCCCTATAATATACATCTTAGTTGCCACCACACTCATTGAGTGGTGTTGGCACCTAACTTTCACACAAATGCCCGGGATTCATACACACATACTGTGAGGACAGTCCTTACCGACTTTCCGAGTGGACCACTGAGTGGGGCACACCTTGGAACCCCACATATCATGGGAAGAGGGGGATAACCTAGATATCAAATTTAAAGTTAATTTAAAACCTCTAGCTCCTTCATTCATAGCCGAAAAGTTTAACGACTTTATATAAAACACCAAAAATTGACCCTCAAACCAAAGCTTCAGTCCATTCGAATCCGTGTGAATGCAATTCCATGGCATTGGTGACTATAGGGGGGTTGTGCATGTGTGTTTCATTTGAATGGGTCATAAGATAGGGCTCCACTAGATGGTTTGCAAGGTAAGACAGTGAGGACCGTCTTCACAGGGCAGCCACTCAGTATAGATCTTAGTAGAAGAGTGGAAATTGGTTTCCATGGAAATGCCTACCCACCATAAACAATCTCCTCTAGTTGTATTTGCCTTGGTGCGGGCAACTCCTTGTTCTCAAGCATTCAACTTCATTTATTTGGTGGGGCTCATAGAACTCCTAAATGCGTTGACTACGACCGCAGCAGGATCATCTGTTGCTTAGTTTGATCTCTAGCTTTTCCTTTAATCATAAATACATAGATTTTTCAGGCTAAATAGGCCTCATATGATAACTAGCTTGTGGGACTGACGTCGGCCAACAAAAATCTTGGCTTACAGTAATTCATGAAATTCTCGTCCATCCAACCCCAGGGCCTATTGCCCCCATCACTGCAAGTGAGGCATATCTGTCTCCTCTCAAATCATCCCTTACACTACTTCAGCAGGTTCTTAAATAAGCAAAAGATACTCACATGAACCCCCATTCTCATGGGCAAAAAGCATGGAGAGAGAGAGAGAGAGAGAGAGAGAGAGAGAGAGAGAGAGAGAGAGAGAGAGAGAGAGAGAGAGAGAGAGAGAGAGAGAGAGAGAGTTTCAACACTGCTATTTGTAAAACTTACCATTAGACAACTCTCTAACTTCCACTTTCAATATCTGAAGCAAGAAGTTATTCCATGCATCAATAGGCCCTGGCAAGCACCAATGCAGACAATCATTGTGCATTGTCACATTGGCATGTGGACTGTGCCCGTAATGACTGGGATGCCCATCTGGTCTCAGCAATGTAGCCTGAGTCGTATTAAGTAACCTAAACTTCAGCCCCCTCTTCCTTCCCTCCGTCGCCGCGGCTTGGAATTCCTCCAATTGGGTCCTGTAAATCTCAAGGTTGCGCCCCTTCAATGTCGTCTCGTTGCTCCTGAGAGGCCTTCTTCTGACACAATCACCTCCTTTGTCCCACTCTCCATTCTCGAAGTGCGAAGGCGCGAAAGTTCTCAGGAATGTCATGCCCTTAAAGTTCTCTAGGCTGTTGATCGCATGGAATGCGGTCCTGAATGCTCTTCTGTAGCTGTAGCGGAATGTGAGGTCAGTAATGTTCTTGTTCAGGCAGTAGTGACAGCCAACGAGCTGTCTGTCTTCATAGAACATTGTTGAGCGAAAAAACCAGTGACCAGCTGACAAAATCACGTAGTCGAAGTCAGCGATCTGGGTTGTCCAGTCTTCATCAAATTCGTCGAGGTAGAGGTTGAAGAGTCCAGTGTATGTTAACTCATTTGGACCTGCTTCCTGGCTTCTTACTAGAAATGGTGCCCAGAAGTTTGCAATGGTGAGGTTGTAGCTGGAGTAGTACCACCGTCTGGACATGTCATCTGAAGTTGGGGAGATGTCGATGGGGTATTCCACCTATGGGACTGTAGATTAGATATATTACTGTGCATTGGGACTGTAGATTAGATATACCAAATCAGACTGTGGGTTGGTGGATGTTAGTGCAATTAGTTGGAGTCAAGTTTGTAGGCTGAGCAAGAATGGGCTCAACCCCAGCCCCATTCCATTTATTAATCTGGTCAAAATTGTCAATGAAATCCCAACCAATAGTGCAATCAGCTCAAGTCAAGGTCGTGGGCCAATTTAAAAGGAATGTACTCAACCCCAAACTCACCCAATTTATTAATTGGGTAAAAAAATTTGTCTAACTCGAATCCGACCCAAAAATGAGACAGTCAACCTGAACGCAAAGTACCAGGTCAGAAACTGGGTTGAGTTGGCAGGTCGGGTTAGACTTGCCACTGCATCCCTATATAAATATCTCAATCTCTCATGCTTATATTTCATTCCATATGAATGAGAAATACAACCTAACTATAAATGGTACTTGGCACGTTAGTTTCTTGATCTCTTACCAGAAAACAATAACAAAATCCATCCATGCAACATTAAAATATATGGATTGCACATTCGCAGTATTCTTCCGTGACTTTTTTTTTTTTTTTTTGGTATAATGACTATTAGAATGTCATACACCATATTCCATTGCCTAATCTGGCAATTCTGATACAAGTAAAGATCTTCTTATATTATATAAAACAACAATGATATAATATAATAAAGGACCTTAACCCACCAATAATTCCGTACTATCAGTCTAGATTAAGATCTTTAAAAAGAAAGGACCCACAATGATATGGTGGAAGATATGCACTAAACTAACTTATGATTTCATTTCGTGGGATGCCATATGGCTTCTTATTCTTCTGTGATGTTGGCATTGTTGTTTTAGTGCAATGGGAGTTGTCAGTGGACCACGAGGCTTGAAGATCACGGAGTGAATGATCTTTGCCGTCTATGTTGTTCAGAACCTTGTTTGTCTGTCAATTTTGCTTCTTATCACTGATCAAAGAGTTGTTCATTACCTATCAACTAGGAGTTAAAAGGGCTTTACTAATAATTGAGAAAAGCTCACTCATCTTTTATTTAGATTTTTACCAAGGCGCAAGAAAGCTTCATGCACTTGTGCAGGTGAAAGAATGCACAAAAGATTAATAGTGACTATTAGAGCCTGTTTGCATAGAATATATGGAAATTGAATAATTAGAAATTCAAGGTAAAATGAGTTCCACTTGAGGATTATTAAAGATGTTAGAAGTGAACATTATGATGTAAGTGATAAAGGATACAAGGTTGTGATGTAGAAGAAACCTTAGCTTTTGAATTGCGCTGGTATTCATTTCTTAGCTTTTCTAGTTTGATTCAATTTTCAATAAAGCAAAAGTTATTTAATGGTTATTTTTGGATTTTCACCTTTGGATTCTTTATTTTTATCCACTTATTAAAACAGAATATTTTAGAATTTCTTGGAATTTAGTTATATGTAAGAAAACATAAAAGAAATATTTTGAAAGTATGAATGACCTATAACAGCTTGCTATTGTGGGGATTTTCTCCTAAGAAATCTCATAATAGAAGTCGTCATGTGGAATTCTCGGCCATTTTTAATTTAGGAGGCTCCCACTTTTTGGGCGGTGGGCATTGAAAATATCGCGCAGACACTCTTTAAAAAACACTCATAGGTGAAAGTATGGCTGCTATTGTGTATTTGGCATTAATTAATGGAAGAGGTTCTCCTGCAATCGCGCAAAACGAATCCGTGTCCTTCATCAGGGGTGTTCCCACCTTAATTTTGGAATTAGGGGAGGGAAATTCTGCATTCATTTTCCTTAATTATCTTACTAACATAATCTGTATTTATGGATGTCTATCAAACTATTAACCTATGTTGCTAAATGTACATTAAGCATTTACATATTTGTCATATTTTATTTTCTCAGGCGTCGGCTATGTGACATGTAGCATGAAATGGCACCTAAGATACACGACACTTTTTTTTTTTTTGGAAAAAGATATTTCATTAACGATCAAATAAAGCAAAAGAATAAAACGGAAAAAAGAAAAACCACTTTGCTGAATTGACAGGCCAAACTAAGCAAGCAAAAGCATATGAGCTTGCCCTCAAGGCCTTAGGGATAAAATCAAAGTCTACAGGAAAAAATATATAGAAGCCAAAGCTTTTAATGTCTAGAATAATTAGAGTTAATGGACCAATCATAGTATCCTTTTAAAGCTTAAACCACTTTTAGAGCATCCAACAAAACAAAAAACCTAACAAAAATACATGCACGCACAGAAAAGTAACGATTTTTTAGTCATCACTAAACAAAAAAGTGTCTCTCTCTCCCTCTCTCTCTCCTGCAAACAACAACCAACTAATTACATGTGAAGTTATCCATACATGGGAGCTGGAAAGATATCAATGAAACTTTAGGGGGTGCAAAAATATTTACCCTATCATTCCATGTCCCTAAAGTTCAATGATTTCAAGTGACAGGATAATTTGATCTTAAGTAGTGGATGTAAGGAGTGTTAGTTCAATGATTTCAAGTGACGGGATAATTTGATCTTAAGTAGTGGATGTAAGTTGTGTTAGTTCTTACTAGGAGGTCTCAAGTTCAATCCCTATCTCCCTTTTTTTGCATATGTAAGTTTTATTACATCACATGTATGAGTTTTATTGTGTTTTCTCACACATGCGAGTTCTCATTACCTCGCATGTGTGAGTTGTGTGTATCCTTCACATGTGTGTGATTCCATTATCCCACATGGGTGAGTTGTATGTGCCCCTCACATGTGTGAGCCCCTGTTAACCCGCATGTGTGAGTTGGAATTGCTGTTTATATAGCATCATCTTGATTACCGAAAAATAAATAATAATAATAAAGTAGTGGATCAAGTGGCTTTTAAAATACGGTGAACAGCATATATCAATGATAACTGTTTTCTATATGTCACATCGGTATTGTTAAGGAACAACACTTACTTTTTTTTTTTTTTTTTGGTAAAAAGGAACAATACTGTTGAGATGCCAGGATCAGATCATTCTTCACCAACCAAGTTATAGGCCACCTCACGGTTGGCCAGATGCTCTAGTAATAGAAATAGGTCTGATCGCAGCCATCCTCTCAGATGACCATTTTCCTTTGAGACTGTTCAAGTTTTCCTCTCGCTGTACACAGGTGAGCCATGGGTTGGATGGTTGTAAACTGAGTGAATGTTGCAGATCCACAACCCATGCACCGGCCAATGATGTTGGTTTGGTTCCATCAAATATTAAGTAGCTGAGGTAATGGGTCCTCGAAATCTTTAATTATTATCGTCCCAAACATATCCTAATTCCCAAACTTCTTTTTCCTAAACAATATCTATCTAATAAAATTGAAATTCTATATTAATAACAAATATGGACGGTATTACTATAGGCGAATATCACCCTAATTTTATGATATTCACCATTGGATTGATCATTAGAAATCAAAAAATGGGATTTATATGATTCCATTTAATCATGTCTGTTCCTTAATATCAATGCAAAGATGAGTCAAAGTCAAAGATGGGATTGGAAGGTTGTATATTAGATCAGGGGTTTGTAGAAAAGGGACATAATTCAATCATTGTTAACATCTATTATTATTAAGAACCTAAAGTCTAATTATTTTAGATTTGCATTTATAACTATTCAATTTTGGAGTTTTCAAATGAATGGCTGTGATCGTCAGATCATGACTTGATGGTGATTGGCACACATTAAGGGTTCCAGCCCTGATGAATTCAAGTTAAAGTCCACTAATATATTCTCTTGCAATATCAAGATAGAATGATCAAAAGTGTCGGCAGCTAAATATCAAAGCCCTCTTGCAAAGGATATGATTAATTTTGCATTATGTCATGTTTTCATAAGCGGTGGACACTTCAGCTTCTGCAGTAAAGGATTCCACTCTAAAATGAAAACGGATAAAAGATACGTTATTTGTATATATATATTCACTTCTCACTGAATAGCTGATCAGTCGTACACGCATTTGACTTCCTAGGGACGACAGGGGTCGATTCCTAGTAACCTAAGTGTGACCCACAATAGTGTACCATTCATCTGATGTACCAAAGAGCATATGGTGCATCTCTTAGGAAAAATGACAAGAAAAGTCTAGTAGTTACCCTTGATAGGAGGCAAATCAGTGATTGCATTTGGTTCCTTCCCACAGAATCACCAACAAATGCTAGGGACTTCCCTGTGAGAAGCTGCAGAAACTGAGTTGAGTCAAAGAGAGGCAGCTCGCAGTCATTGGGCTTCCACCTCCATTTCAAAAAATCGGTGTCAGGCCGACCATATTTCATGCAATTTTGGTGATCATGAATCGCCCAACATGTCTCATTCGTGTAATATGGAGCGTTGGGGTCAGGGACCCATTCCCCTGTAAAAATGTCACACATCTCATCTGAGTTTTCGTTCAGTAGATCACTAACATTGGCTAAAGAAGAAGAAGAAGAAGAAGAAGAAGAAGAAGAAACCAATGACGAAGAAGGGTAAGAAGAAGAAGAAGACGATGACAAAGACGATGGATTAAAGATCTTCCATTCAAGCGAAGAAGGGAGATAAGGGCAATAAATTGGGATGATGGTAAGGAGTACTAGGCCCAATGTAAGTAGAACAACTATCAGTGGGGTGTTTTGTAGGGGAGTTTTCATCCCAATGGGATGATGATCAATGGCATGGAGCTTCATGAAATTAAAGAGTTGTGAGGGATATGAAGATGGATAGGCGTGGTAGAGTTTTGAGGACACAATGGTTGAGACTAGAGAGCAAAGGAGGATGAGCTTTATGTGGGATATGTGTATATAAGCAAATGCTCACACTGCCTGCATGTATGGCAGAATGCCCACAGTTGATGTGACCATAAGGATTCCACTCAGAAGATCCGGACTCATGCAAAGGTGGTGGTTGAATTTTATTTTCTTAACTGAGGGAAATTGTGAAAGGACCTTGGCATAAAAGAGAATGGCATCGTGGCCCTAGTGTTGACGAAGAATATTTTAGATCAATTGGAAGAATATAGGAATACGATAGAATAGGAAAAGGATTACATGTACACCATAACTGAATGTCTAAACTGGTTTTGTACAATCTCATTTTAGCTTTTTCATTTATACGAAGGACAGCCACTAGCTACATATTGCAAAACTACTTGGAAAAACCTATCGGGAAGCAGAAGGCACTTTGGATGCAAAATTCGCCAGGTTAATAGTGCCGCAAGACAGGAATGTAGAACTGAATAACTAAAATGGGACCCAAATAGACATGAAACGACACAGGTCATGCAAGATACTCAAATGTAAGTACAAAGAACTCGACCTGGTCTCTAGATATGATCCCAAATTGAGACCTAGATGCTTATATACATAGATCATACTGTTAATAGAGAAATGTCCTTCTACAAGCAACAGTATGTGCAATCCAGCTGTGTGGGGCTCACTTGCGCTCACCTTGGATTAATATAAGCCCTTTCACTCTCTCATCCTCTAATGAACCGACATAGGCCCAATTTCACTCTCATGAAACCTTTAGGGCATGTTTGGAAAAAGGTAAAGCGAAATAAAGTGAAGTGAATTAGGGTATAACGGTCACATTTTTCCCCTCTGTATGTTTGGAAATTATAAATAAAGCGAAGTTAAGTGTGCATAACGGTCATATTCTATCCCTCTTAATGTTTGGAGGTTAGACGTCGACTGGCATGTGGGTTTGCATTAGCTTTGCTTTCCCCACAAGTCTCCCTCGCATCGTTAGCTATACTGTGAGCATCATTATCTATCATTTGATCGAATCTCAAAAGGAATCTATAATTTAAAGACCCATGGGCTAAGATCATCTCACGGGGCTGAATTTTTTGTTGATCCTGTGAGGAGACCTTTCCATGTGCCCAAGCTGAATTTTTTGTTGACCTTATAAGGAGTCATTTCCATGTGCCCCACCCCATATAACTAGGCAGCTATCTCAGATAAGTGTGCCACAAAGTGAAAATTAATGAAGCATTTTTGCAGACTTTAAAAATAGGAGCATCATTATTCACTCTTTTAAAAGCCATGAACAAATCTAAAATGTTCAATTTAAACAACATGAACATATATAAGCACCATAATAAAGAATGCGCTGCAAATAATGAAAATTTAAACTAGATCCAATGGCTCAATTGATTCAGATCAGTGTGAGCCCTGTTGGATCAGTGGCATTTTGGGATGGAGAGGATTTTGAATGGTCCATTTAAATTAATCATATGATGGTCCCCAGTAGCATGCACAGGAGCAAATGCCAACACAGTGAATCATGTTTTTAAATGTAATCAATTAAAGGTGGAATGTGCTCACATTGGACTGAATTTTGTACGAGTGCCAATTGATGAGCATGTGGGGTGAGAGATTTGAATTTCTCATCAGTGGGTACGTTGCACGAAATTTAAAAAGTGAGAACATTCACCGAATTTTAAAAGGTGAGAAGACTATTTTTATTTCCACCTCCACCTCCATCTCCACCTCTGTTAGCAGTATGTGCAACATCTTTATAAAATTTGAGAAAAGGTGGCACCGCAAGCCCCAATTGGGAAAGGGAGGATGGGGATTTAAATTAGTTTGTTTGAGGAAAAACCCACTGGTCCAATATTTCTCAACCTCAACCAAGTCTTCTCCCCTCACTAGTGGATCCTTAACCTCACCCAATATGTCACCTCTCACCCAAGGGCTACGGTTTCCAACCCCCAAGGCTAGGGTGAAAATATTGCTCCAATGTGGACCAAAGGGGCGGCCATCTCTGCTTTACCCTTTTTTTTTTTTCCTCAGTTCCATGTAAGTCCTGTCCTATAACTTGCAAGTTTGGACATAATTCCTTAGCTTTCAAATCAGTTTCACATTTCCAAATTCCAATCCAATTGGCCAACATGAGATTTCAGGGTTCGGAATTTGGGATTGACATCTCCACCACAGACCACAAGGCTTAATAAATAAGTCAGGGCTCAGGTTGATCATGTTGCCATTTTCAACCCAATTTATTGTCTCCCTGTTTTTTTTTCGTTGACTTAGGTGAGGGGCTGTGACCCTTATACAGATACCGACATAACACGGACACCAACTTACACATGCGACATGACACCGACACCAACTTACACAAGTTAGGTAATAGAGACTCGCACATGTAAAGGACACGTAACTCACACATGCAGAATAATGGGACCACAAATATGATGACTACGTGTGGTTATTATTTCAAGGGAAATTTTCAAAAAGGCATGCAACTTTTGGCTCATTTAAAAAATAATATATATGAAATTTTTAATATTTTTAAAAAGTATTAAAGCTATCCACAATTTTTTTTTAATCAGGTCCTACCTTTAAAAAGATTTTGAAATATGATAAAATACCTTTAGGGCATCTTTGTGTACAAACCATTTCTGTAGAAAGAGAAAATTGCCACATCAACAATTTTCATGGTAAATGGATACTCGGAAAAGGAGTTCAACAGAATTGCAAAATTTATATTTGGTGTAACTTATTTTTCCTTGATGAAGTAGTGCAACTATTGTTTGGTGCAGCTGTGACTTTTTATTGAAAACTAGATAAACAATGGGTGGGGAAACGAAGATGAGGAGGCACATTTCTAGAAAAAGTAAGTTTTTTTCAAAAATAGAAATCTTGTGGTCCTCTGTATGAACTCTATTTTCACACTTACCAAGTTAAATGATGATATGGCAAAAAAGTGATTGTAAAGAAATGTGCCGCACCAAACACCCAAAAAATATATAGTTTATAGAAAATATCAACTTTTTCGTAGAAAACTATTACACAAACATGCCCAAGAAAGAGGTTGAAAAAAGATTTAAAAAAAATTGCCATAAGCGAAGGTTACTTTTGTCATTTCTCAAAAAAAAATGGAGAAGACTTCATAGAAAGAACTTTTATATTTTTTGAAAATATTAAAATCTTTATGTACCTTTTTAAAAATGAGCCAAAAGTTTGACTTTTTCGAAATTTTCCCTTATTTCAATTAATGAAGATAAGTATATGCATCTACTTCTAGTCTTCCTTTTTAATGTGGCTCAGGTATATCTAACCAAGGTTAACAACATCCAATCTCCTCCAAGAGAAAAGTCCATTACCGAAATCAAGACCTAACCCTGGTTAATGATTATATAGGCCTAATTGAATTGAAAAAATGCACAATAGTTGGTCAAAGGGGAGAATGGATGTGGATGATGACTGTATGCGGATTGGAAAATATCATTTTCCTTTGGTAATTAGGCATTCGCTATCATCAAGGAATTCCTAAATCAGATTCAGTGGAAACCCAATGAGAGAAAGCTTTATAGTCTTGTACCTCTCTGGGTTGCTTCGTTTGATAGTTACGCGGCCTTATGGCAGGGGCCCTGAATAGGCTGAAATGTCTGTTTCCTTGACATGGATGATGGAACCAAAGAGTCACTTGGCTGAATAGGGTTGCTTCGTTTGATAGTTAAGCGGCCTTATGGCAGGGGGCCTAATTAGGCTGAATGTCTGTTTCCTTGACAAGGATGATGGAGCCATAGAGTCATTTGGCTGAAAATAGGGGTGGAAAGGGTTGGTTTCGTTTGCTCTCCCTTGTATCAATTGGATATTTTCCCTTAATCTAGCTACAATGAATTCTGTGAAAATGTAGGCTCCAGAACACTTCAATATTGTATCAGAGACATTGGCCAGTTATGTAGACATTTATATTGTATTGTTTTCTTTAACCCTTTTTTTTAATGACATACTTTTGCAACGTAGCAAATAATAATAATAAGCATGATGTCATCATCTTCACCAAGCTGCGAATATTTAGGAGAGTGATTGCGTGAGGGTTTAGGAGAGCAATATTAAGATAGATGGTAAGAAACATATTGGAAATTTTAAATTTGAAGTATTTCAAGCCTCTTCATCTATTCTTCCCTTTACAAACTGGGATTGTTTCCCTTAAAAAAAATCAGTCAGTTACATGAAAAATGCAGTCTTCAGAACTTAGGGATAACTCGAGCAAGAGGTGAAATATGGGCACCCAAAATCCAAAGCCGAACTCCAATTGCATATGCAGGTTTCAAAATCTATCCTCAAAGCCCCATTTGAACTTAAACAAGCCTCAACCCAAATTATATTTTCTATTGGGACATGCCATTTTGGGATCAGGGGTCTAACCCAATGTGTGGGACTTCCGTTTCTATGTGGGCTCTCTCATGGGACCTAACCCCCTTGGCTAGAGTACCAAAATATATATATATATATAGCTCTTTCTACCCACAAAGGAATAAAAAAAAAAAAAAAACTTGAGTACAACCTCTAATGAAACAATGAAAAAGCTTTTTTTTTTATGAGATATTAGAGGATTTTACTCGAAAATTTCCCTTAGACAGAACCTACACTATATTGTATCCAGTAGTTCTAAACACACTAGATTGGTCCTCAAGGTCCTTTTGAGTTTAAAAGAAAATATTGAGCATCGCTAATGGTTCTTATCTATTAATTAATATGCACAATAAGTGAGCGCAGGTTGCGGTTATTGTCTATATATTAATATGGAGAGCGCTAGCATATGCTTACTTCTCTTTTTCACTTCATCTATAACAAGTGTAATATATGGTGAGATGTGGCCCTTTTAGTGGTGGACTTCATCACATGCTGAGATCCGAACACCAATGCAAATCATCGTCCTTCATACATGGTGAGAATCAAGAAACGTAGTCCACTCAAAGGCAGCTCGACCATTAGGCAAGAAAAGCCTTTGCTTTAGGCCCCCCCAAAAAGGAAGGCCCCCCAAAAAGAAATTCCTATCTTTTTTTTAATCCCAAAATATAAAGCCTCATAAAAGTAATTGAAGCAACTTAAATCATTTCAAATTTCAAAAAAAAAAACAATTGTCATCATTTTCCTTCTCCTAAAAAAATAAAACTTCATAAAGGTAATTAAAGCAACTAACATCTCTTTCCATTCCAGAAAAAACAACTGCTATCTTCTCATATTTCAAAAAAAGCATTAAAGTCCATTTTCGCAATTGAGAAAATGTTGCCATTAAAAGCAAAAAGAAAACCCTAAAATCACAAGCAAGAAATCATTTTCTCTAGTTTGCATATTTTTCCCCTCCATTTGTGCTGCTTGAAATTCATAGAAGACAACTTCAAATATAATCTTTTTTTTTTTTTTCATATTGAAGAAGCTGCATCAAATTCAAAAGTAATACACATCTATAATCTTTGTGTCCAACACTAATGAATCACTAAATTAGTTTCTATGCTTTAAAAAAATTTTTTAATTCCAAGCTTATATTATATGTTTATGATAGTTCGTAATTGATTTATTTGTAAATATTATTAGTCATAATTTATAAATATTAAATATGTCTACTAGAAAATATTGACAATACCTGTAACTGTTGCTTCTACAGAAATAAGTTTTTCAAAATTAAAATTGGTAAAATCCTAATTTAGATCAACAATGTTACAAGAAAAATTAAGTGGATTAGCACTACAATCAATTGAAAAAGATATATTAGTGAAACTTGACTATTAAAATTTAATTAGTAATATTGCATTACAAAAAATAGAAAAAATAAATTTTAAATAAAATATTTATAATAATATGAAAAAAAATAAGAAAAAATACCTCATTTAAGATTGTCGCTTTAGGCCTCAAATTGTCTCGAGCCAGCCTTATCCACTTTCTTCATATATAGTGGAAATGTGGCCACTTCATGGCCATTACTTTTTCACCACCAATGACCGAAAAGGAGAATTGAGAGTCACTAGCGACGCTCAAGCCTTTTTTGCCCTACTACATCACTCCATCCCCCCTCGCAGATCTTGATCGGCCCTTGATGCCCTTCCCTGTTGATTGGAATCACCCTGATAATTTATGACAAATGCACCTCTTCTAAGTTCTACCCTTCTCACTCTCATTCCCGGGGTCGCCCGAACCCTCTAATGAAGAAACATAAGCAGGCAAAGGAACATGGCCACCCTTAATGTTAGTGATGTCTTCAATTAAAGACTCATAATTGGTGTTTGATTTTAGGTATGGTTTTCCAGGCACAGCTCAATCTTCTCCCATCGGTTACTACTATCCTCTACATTAGTAGCAAGTGCAATATCAAATTCCTTATCCTGCTCCCAAGTCCATGAGGAGCCATTACTCATCTCTTCAGTAGTCATCTGGTCTTTGTTTTAATAAAAAAAAACATAGACAAGCAACTTGAAATGGATTGGAATTAAAAAAAACTGCTTAATACTATTTCTCTATAAAATATGATTGGATTGTGATGACTTTTTGTTTTTATTTGCTTGATAAGCAATCTTTTTAACTTTTTGTATAAAAAGTAGATAGTTTTTTGTAATTTAGTGGTTGCTTTTTTATTTTTATTTTTGAAAAGGAATGGGGGAAACTTGAATTCTTTTTAAAAAGAAAGGAGAAAATTTGAATTTCAAATATTTCACTTTACTCTACTTTACTCGATCCCACAAAGATAACTGTTGGCCTAGACCATGAAATACCCAAAAACTATTGGAGGCTTCTTTCCTTTAAGACGTAAATAGCCATAAGATGAGTGATACCAAATCATGCCGATTATGTAAGAGATGGGAATTTTGTAAACAAATGACCTGTAAAATAACTAGGGATGAAAATGGGTAGATGCATCATATTTGATAGAGGTAAACGAAAGCACCAAACAAAAGAATAGGTGAGTGATGCTAGCGACGCAAAACATAATGGTGGAAGTAGTAAAAAAAAAGATTGGAATACCAACTCTTACGTACTTTTTTTTTTTTTGACACCCAAAAGGGATCTAAGAAACAATCTCAGGTGCCATCTAGGGTTAATTTTCAGGTAAAATCCTCTAAACTAATTCAATTAGAATCACCTTATTTTGACATTTTCTTATTGTATTTATGTAAAGGGCGAATACTGGAGAAATAATTGTAGTAAGTAGAACGATGTTTAGTTTAGTTATCTCTATTTATTATGTCAGTGTCAAATGTCACAAGCCAGGGAAGAGATTCAAATGGAAGGGGTCCATAAACATCCCAATTAGAAATTTCAAAATAGTAAGGGACAGGAACTTGAATGAGGAAGTGGGCATTTAAAGCAATATGGTCCCATGGCTAAAGATAGGCCCTCACAAGTCCACCAGCATCACAATTATGGGTCATTTAAAATATAATGATAATACACTAATACTTACAAAATATCATGAATTTCCACACTATCAAAAAATGAAAATCATAAAAGAAAAATTAATTTTTTAACAGTAATTTACATTTGCTTTAGTTTTTTTTAATAATTTACCTTTTTTTTCCATGATACTTAATTGATAATGTCCTGAGAATCTTAATCGATAATGTCCTGAGAATCCCAACACTTTACAGATATAACTAATTTCCAATAATTGTAATCGTGGCTACGGTTCTTAGTAGTAGTGGTGGAAATGGAACACCTAGGAAAAAAATTGGATTTTAGATTCTTAATGTAAGTAAATGAAAAGTTAGGGTTCCTTCTCCTTATTTTTTTTCCTATCATTATGTAGACATCTGGTATGGGAAAGCTATGTTTCTTTGTTCTACCAATTTCTGAATTCATATTTCAAAGAAAAACGGAAGAGATTTTTTTGAGGTGATCAGGATGTGCGAATGTGCCATTTTCAAATGGAAATGCCACTACCTTTTCTTGTGGAAATATGTTTAGATAACAAAATCTTTGACATTTTTACAAAAAAACAAAAAAAAAAACAAAAAAAAAATCTTTGACATTATTAGGATTAGACATCAAAATTCCAAAACACCATTATAGACTTGATCGTCAAAATTCAATGAAACAATTTTCAATTTGTTAGTCTCTTACTAATCATTTGTATTTAAATGACAATGATAGAAAAGAAAATCTGCTCCTTGTTCCAAGTTAATGAATTTCTTCGAATTTCGGAGTTTGTGGTTTGTAGGTTGATGTTAGTTTGTTACGATGTGTTTGTGCCATGACATATTCTATAGGGTTTGCTCCTCAAGGTCTTAAGCTCGACTCCCGCCCCCTACGTTATTTGGATACTATTTATGCAGCCATGTATATATTCTTTAGAGAATAGTCATTGCTCAGCAGAGTTGGCTGAACCTCGGGCCAGAGGCCAAGTCTGAAGGATGAGCTAGGGAATACATATCCTAGATCATTAGGAAAAAAAAAATTATTCTACAATAGAGAGTAAAAAGTACTCTGTTAATTGTGCAACCCACAAAGCATTTATTTAGTGATACATTTTTCCAGATGTAATCATTGCTACTAATCCCACAAAAAAGTTGGCTATATCGTAGGCCAATTACATTCTAGCCCAAAGCTTTAAGTGTGTATGAGGTCTAAGGCATGTTGAAACTGAAACATTTTCACCACCAAGCGCTTATCAAAGTTTGACATTCATGTTAATGGAATACATCTATCATCATCACCATCCAAATGGTTTCAAGTGATAATTTAATTACAAAAAAATATGTATATAATAAAAAAAGATAATGAAAATGAAGAAAGAACTTTGCACTGTATTGATTAATGATTCTTATTATTGAGAGGTATTTATAGATTTTCAAATTAGATAAGCTCTTAATCCTCGTCTCCCCTAAATGATATGCCTCCTACATAAAACTATGCTATCAAATTAAATTTTAAGTCATCTGTGTGGTATCTTTGATGATAAGACCCACCCCAAATCATCATCATTATCATCATCAAAGCCTTATCCCAACCATGTTGGAATCGACTATATGAATTTGTTTCTCCATTCCAGTCTATTTTGAGCCAAATCTTTAAATAAGTTAAACTTCTTCAAATCTGATTCAATAACCTCCATCAATGCTTTCTTCGGTCTACTCCTACCTTTTGATGGGCCATCCACCTATATAACCAAACTTTTTATCATCGGTGCCATTACCTACCTACGCTCAACATGCCCAAACCATCTTAAACGGGCTTCTCTAATCTTATCCCCTATTGGTGTTACCCATAAATGCTTTCGAAAGCGCTCATTTCTAATTTTATCTTTTTTAGTTTTACCACACATCCACCTAAGCATTCTCATCTCTACTACATCCTCTTATGTATATGTTTCTTCGTAATTGACTAACATTCTGCTCCATATGCCATAGCTGGTCTAACCACTATCTTGTAAAATTTTTCCTTTAATTTTGTTGGCATTCATCTGTCACAAAACACTCCAAAAGTTAATCTCCACTTCGGCCATCCAGCTTTTATCTTATACTCCACATCTTCGTCAATCTCCCCGTCCTTATTAATCATCGAACCTAGGTACTGAAAAAAATCTCTATTTGGTATCTCATGGGTTTCAATTTTGACAATGGTTTCAATACTTTATAAATGTCCACTGAAGTTGCAGTCTATATATTCTGTCTTTGTATGACTTATTTTAAAGCATTTAGATTCTAATGCCCCCTATCATCTCTCGAGTTTTGCATTTACACCATCTTTTAATTCATCCACTAATAGTATATCATCTGCGAACTATTGGGAGGCAACTGCTAGAATCTCTAGATATTGCGCACAGATTATTAAGGAAATAACTTTAGATGATGAGGATTAAACAATCATACATGCGAAATCTCTCTGATTTGATTTCGGTCTTACAGCAATCCGAAAATCTTAAGACCTTCTATTGTATTTCTCTATGCTCAAAATCGCACTGGGGCGTAGGCCTTTTCTGCGAATTCTCCTCGCTCTAAAAAACAAGATTTCTTTTATGTGTTTTTTCTAGAGAGCAATAACACATATATATAGGTTACAATATGAACCTTAAAAAGGAATAAGGGATAGGCTTTTTATGGAAATAAGAAATCCTAATTCGACCCAAATTAAAATCTTAGATCTATAAATTACAATTCAGTCCACTAGAGAATTATAATTGCACTCCTGTCCTTATTCTCAAAATAATATTTCAAGCTTCTTGTTATTAAATGCTTATTAATCTCCCCACATTAAAATTTCATATATTCATCGATTAAATAATTACTGACACCTTATTTAGTCGATATCTGTATAATTCTTTGAGACCTAACACTTAATTTATTTAATAAGTCGGATACAAAGTCCACCTGCAGGGTTTAACATAATCAAAACTCATAAACTTTATCAAGGGGATATCATCAATCCTTATTAGGGGATGTGGATTCCGTCAATAAACTAATATGCACCATATACTTAGTGTAGTCATCCAATTTACTGAAATTATTGATCTATAAAAGGTCTTACTCCTTTGTAAATTAAAATACCAAACACTAAATGTATGTGTCTATTATTTATATCGGGACTAAGAGTACAAGCACTCATAATAACTATTTGATGTTAATCATTTTATATAGTCAATATAAAGATAATAAATCCAAAAGCGGTCATGTTCAATGCACACAAAGCGTACTAGCATAATAAGTCGAAATTATACCGTTTCCCACAGCCAAGACAAGCTTACTAAAACATCATGCTACAATCATACCGATGGTTTGTCCAACTTCTTCTAAATTATGAACAACAATAACTTATATTCTATAAGAACCGACAAACAAGTCTTCCATGCGTAATCTAAACTGTACACGCCAGCTTGTCTACTTTATAGAATAAAAGACACACTTATGCATAATAAATAATAATGCAACTATTTACTCATACAAATTCTTATTAAGATAAGAAAGCAAACTTTACTAATAAGTAAATCAGCCAAAGACAAATTTATAAAAGTATGCTTTTAATATAAATTTTCAACACAAACAACATACACCATGGTACTTCTTCTTGAATATGCACAGTTAACTCATCCATAATCAATGCAAAGAGATAAGGGCATAAAGTTGATCCCTGATGTAAACCTATAGTCACGGGAAACCATTTATTTCTCCATATGTGGTTCTCATATTTGTTATTGCTTCTTCATACATATCCTTAAAATTTTCAATGTAACCTCTGAGGACATTCATTTTCTTCAAAACCCACCAAATTAAACCCCTCGGTACCTTATCATAGGCTTTTTCTAAATCGATAAAGGTCATGTGTAGACTTTTCCTCTTTGCTTGATATTTTTTTATTAATTGCCTAAGTGAAAAGATAGAATCTATAGTTGACCTCTCTGGCATAAAATCAAATTGATTTTCAGCAATCTTTGGCTTCCGTCTTAGTTTTTGATCTATTATTTTCTCCCATAACTTCATAGTATGACTCATAAGTTTAATCCCTTAATAATTGATACAATTTTGTATATCTCCCTTATTCTTATATATAGGTACTACAATGCTTCTTCTCCATTCATCTAGTATTTTCTTTGTCATAAGTTTCTTATTAAATAATCTACATAACTAACTCACCCTGACCTCTTTTAAGCATTTCCATATCTCTATCGAAATATCATCTAGACCTGTAGCCTTTCTTGTCTTCATTCACTTCAATGCTTCCTTCACTTCTACCCCTCTAATTCTACAGAGAAAAGTATGCTCTGGTAATAAAGTATCCTCCTTAGCTCTTGTATCCCCTATATGTTCTTTATTTAAAAGTTTGCTAAAATATTCCTTCCACATTTCTTTAATATCATTGTCTTTCACCAGAACATTTTCCTCATTGTCCTTGATACATTTGACATCATCTAATTTCTACTTTTTTTCTCTTATTTTTGCGAGATTAAAAATATCCTTCTCTCATTTTTTCGTTTCCAACCTATTATAGAAGTTATCGTATGCTTTGAACTTTGCATTACTTACTACTTTCTTAGCTTTTTTCTTTGCTTTTTTATACAGCTCAAAATTTTTTAAACTGTTAGTCCCCTACCAAACTTTGTATCAATGTCTTTTCTCTCGAATAACTTTTTGAACCTCCACACTCCACCACCATGTTTTTTTATTAATATGTCTCTTTTCTTTTGATTCTCCAAGTACCCCATTTGCAACATTCCTAATGCAATTAGCCATTTGATTCCACATTACTATAGTTTCTCTTTCAAGATTCCATTCTCCTTTCTCAATCATTTTGTCTTTAAATATATTTGCTCTTTCCCCTTTCAAATTTCTCCACTTTGTTTTAGGGTCCATTTTGTTTACTACTGTTCTCTTTCTCCTTCTAATGCAAATATCTAAAACTTCGAGCCTATGTTGCGTGGTCAAACTCTCTCCTGGGATAACCTTGTAATCTTTACAAGACAATTGGTCATATTTTCTAACTAAAAAAAAGTCTATCTAACTCCCATTACTCCCACTTTTATAGGTAATTAAATGCTCATCTCTTTTTTTAAAGTAAATATTTACTACTACAAGATCTAATGCTACTGCAAAGTCTAATATAGTGTTTCTGAATTCATTCTTTTCTTCAAATCCTTGCCTTCTATACACTCTCTCATATTCTCTATTATATTTTTCTATATGCCCATTTAAATCTCCTCCAAGGAAAATCTTATCACTATTTGAGATTTCTCGCATTAAATCATATATCTCCTCCCAAAATTGTCTTTTCACACTTTCCTCTAGTCCTACTTGGGGAGCATATGCACTGATGATATGGATTATATCTTCCTCTAGCACTAGTTTAATTGCTATAATTTTATCACCAAACCTTTTTACCCCCATAATTTATTTTTTCAAATCCTTATCTACAACTATACCCACTCCATTTCTTGTATTACTCTTTCCTGCATAGAAAAGCTTATACCCATCCATGAGCTCCTTAACTTTATTCTCTTTCCACCTTGTCTGTTGTATACAAGCCATACTAATTTTTCTTCTTTTCATTACCTCAACCAACTCCATGCTCTTGCCACTCCAAATCTCACTTCAAAATCACCTCTATCTTAATTCTAATTAAAGTTACAAAAATAAATAAATTTCCATTATACTCCTACGGGGTAATTCTCATCAGAAAAGTTTCAAAACAAAAGGCCATTAATGGTAAAAGCATTTTTGGCCATTTTAAAGGTTATATTTTATTGAACTTGGAGGATTTTACCGAAAAAATCACTCTTGATGGGTACTATGTAGAATCTCAGTCCCCCATTAAGTTACCACTTATTCCAGAACCAGGTGATGATGAAAAACAGCAAAACAATGTTTTATGGTTTTTTTGGTTGTGATAGGAAGGTATTCAAGCATCACCCTAACACAGGTACCCATGAGAGTTGTAACAGGGACCTCACCAAAAAGTACCATTTAGTTTGTTAGGCTTGGAAGTAGTCCTTTTTTTTTTTTTTTATTTTCTTAGTAAGGATGAGGGTCACATTCAACACTTGTTTAAACAAGAGAGGGTCAAATTCGAATTCGGCCCTCCCTTGTTTCCATCCATTACTGACAAGAGAGAGAAGAGAATAGAGAAAAGGGCAGTTCCTTGAATTTTTACCGATCGGTAAACGAAAACCGAAAGAAATCCTTAATTTTTCATCTATTTCTGTTGATTTTTTGCTATGAATTGTGTTGATCTATCTGCATTTTGGTTGACTGAGTATGAGACTTCTCATTTCTCTTGATTTCAATGTCATTTTGTAGTTTTTTATTTTTTATTTTTTCATTTTTTTGGTATTCCAGCTATAGGGGGCTGGGCCCCACCCTCAGGTGAGGGAAGTAGAGTTCAAAAAGGTAGGAAAGGCCCTTGAGCGAGGGAATAGAGTAGACCTTGGATGAGATAATACAAAGCCCTCTTGCGAAGTAAAGATGCCTGGCCAGGTTCAAACCTTGGTTAGGTAGATAAGAATTGCCACCTCTCACCAGTGAGAGAAGAGGCCGTTCTTTTTGTACTTTTGGATTTGGTAAATTGAGTGGAATGTGAGGGGATTTCTTATTCAAATGAAGTTTTTTCTACTTCAATCCTTCTATTTTTCGTGAGAAGATTAGTGTTTCCTGGCTCACATTTACTCAGTTTGCGAAATCTATTTTCCTTGTTGGCTAATCGACGGTAGATTTAGGGCATGTTTTGCGCGACAGTTTCCTTGGCATTTTATTTCCACTTATTTCATTTCATTTTTGAAAGGCTCCCCAGTCTAGATCTCATTTCTCTTGATCTTTCTTGTTTCTCTGCAAATTGATTCTATTTGAGTGTGCTTTGCTTTTTTTCTCCATCAATGTTTTCTTTGTTTTCGTTTTCTTGTGTTTTGCTTTGTTGACTAGACAGCTGCCTGTTGGTATTATGTGTTCTCTCCTTGTACTTGATGTGTTTTATTTTGTGGTATGATGGTATGAATCTATTGGGAATACAAGACTGACCATGTGAAAAAAATAAAAATAAAATAGGGCAACCTTGTGGCTAAGTTGCTCTCAAAACATGGTGGGAGCCCTTTACTTCCTATGTCCTATCCACTGGGCCAACCAAGAAAAGAAAAAAACTAAATGGATGAAATTTCGTGGATAGGAACTACATGGATAAAATCCGACATCGAAATTGACCCCAAGGAATTATAATGAGGGTCGAATTCGACCCTGAGGCCAAACAAAAAAGCGTTGCTAGCCTCAAGTTCAACGCTTATCCTTTGCTCTGAGAGTTGGATTCAATGCTCGGTAAAACTAACAAAAAAAAAACATTTTTGGTGGAAGGCCATTTTTGTTGGAGGGGCTTTAAAAAGGCTTTTTTGTGCAGTGCCCATCTAATGTGACTTTTTCAATAAAATCCTCTTAAACTTTTTCGTTGCAGGTAAATTTATGTGCATTTAATTAGAAAATTTTTGTTTGGCTAATTCTACTTTAGATTAAGTAAAAATGGAAATAGGCCGTTGAGTCTTTGACTAGGGTTCTCAATTTAGATATGGTTTGTTTGCTCAGTTTGCATTGAATTCTTAGAAACTCATAATTTTTTATGATACAGGGATTGTTGAGGTGTTTGAACCAACAAGACTAATCCCCTACAAAGCACTGCTAAGCCCACACAAACACAAACTGGGTAAATCTGGAGTTGATTCAAACAAAAGATGGAGAGAGCAAACTCACATCTTATGCCACTTTACCAATCCATTGATGACTTTGAAATTCATAGTAAAGTAATAGAAATACTTCAAATGTAAGACAATGTTATAAGGTGGATGTGAAGATGAAACCGCACTTTCATATGCTTTGACTTTTAGGGCAGGGTCGACAACCATTTCTAACTGAAGGCAAAGTAAGAAACCTTAAGAATGGAAGCATGCATGCCTCCTTGAATTACCAAAAGGGAACTTATACGATCACTCCGTAGAAGTATTCTCCTTTTTTTTTTAACAGTAATTGAAATATTATATAAAAAAAAGGCAAGCAATACACCACTAAAATTAGATATATGAGACTTATACTGAGAGAAAAAAAAAGGCAAAACGATTACATGGTATAAGCAATCAAAGGAGAAGCCCAACCTACCCTTGTTTCGCTAGAGAGTCCACCATGGCGTTCGCCGACCTTCTAAGATGCTTAAACTCGACATAATCTTAAGAATATAAGGAACTAAGTTGCGCAAAGATGAAATGGAGCCTTTAAGGACCCTCATCACTTGAGTTCCAAGAGATAGCTTTTGAGGAGTCACTCTTTACCAATAATTTGTCATGAAAAAAAAAAACAACTGATGAGCCTTTAAGATTTCCAATGTGCTAGTCTCATTTGATTCCTTGATACCTACAATCTTAGAGAACATATGCAAGACATACCCTTTGTGATCCCTAAGCACATGCCCAACACCCATTGGCCCTAGCTTTCCTTTAGCCACCCCCATCCACATAGAATTTCAAAAGGCCCCTTTGAGTAGGACACCAAACTTCCACCTTTATGATTCAAGGTACTAAACAATGCAAACAAGCCTCCCAATTATGAAGAATATTGTCTCCTTTGAAATTACTAAACTCCTCTTCACCAAAGCCCAATTTCCTATTCCCCAATTAACAAATGAGAGAAGATCGTCGTAGATCATTTTCTCTCCCCAAAGAATTCTATTATTCCTTTCTTTCCAAATAGACCACACTATCACAAAAGGGATAAGCTTGCATAAAACCACCCCACATCCTAAGAAAGGATAAAATTTCCAAGCTTCAAACATATTGATGATAGAGCCTGACAAACACCATATTAATCCACATCTTTGATTGAGGTCTCTCTACAAAGAGGATGAAACATCCCAATGCAAGTAAAGATGATCCACTATCTCCAACCCATTCTCACATAATGGGCACACCTTTGAAATCTCCTGTGTAAACAATCCTCTCCTTCTTAGGTAGTCCGTCGTAGACACTTTCCTTTAGCCACCAACTAGTACATAGAGTCTCCACCTGAGGGGGTGCCGATCCTAACCACACAAGTGAGCAAGGTTGGAAATGCCAACTGTAGCAAGACTTAGTAGAGAACTTCTTAGAAGGACTAGGAGTCCAAATGCATACATAAACTTCCTCCCTGGATAAAAATATGTTAGAAAGAATATTCAACAAAGACAAATACTCTAACTCCTCAAAAAAATGCAGGGAGCTCCTCAAAGACACTGACCAAGACACCCCCCCCTAACTCTCCCTCTCAACATAGCAATTACTCACCGAGGACAGTTTCTTAGACACCAAATGAAACAACGCAGGAAACAACACACAAAGTGCCGACCCCCATCCAGGCATAAACCCAAAACCTAACTCTACTGCCCAACCCCACCTAGAAATATTCTCCTTTACTTCTTCAATTTTAGCCCATATTCTTTAAATGTGAGGCCCTTTTTTTCCTGACATATCAAGTCGAGGCAAGCCATGTAGTTAGGAGGACCCAAAAAAGCACATTCGTGGATAACATTCCTACAAATTAAATCCAAAAAGCCCAATATCGGTTGAGATAGGGATAAAGAGCTCACTTGCTATCACAACGTCACACAATTCAACTTGATATTGTTTGATTTAGCCCACATGCACACGTGAGGCGTCACCCATTGTAGTACTGCTTCACCCTATCATGCTTAACTTCAAAGTCTTATGGGGTCCTAGACTAGAAGGCATCCTTACCTCTACAAATTTTCCTTTCTTGACTTACAGAGTTAATTGACCTAGTCTCACCTCAAGGGATTATTGAGGCAGATTAAGATCTCACTTTTGCAACCCTAACCAGAAAGCCCAGACCATAAAGCCCAAAAGTTGTATGGAATTTAAGGTGTAAAAATTAACTTTCACAACATTCAGTCCCACCTAACTTATTCAATCACAATTCAAATAATCATTTCGATACCAAGCCCATGACAGTAAAATTTATGCTCAGGTTCACAAAATATTAGATATGCTGGTTTCAAGTATACCTGGTGTCAAAAACGGCTTTTAATTTACCCAAAATATAAGGAGCAGCAGTTCTTACCAACCTAACTAGAGCTTTTCTATGTGTGTAGGCTTTCTTCCCACTTCTGCCTGCACATGCATTCTCTTGGGACTTAGCCCCCTTGGTTGAGGTATCAGAAATATATATATATATATGTAGGGGAATTCTAAAGAATGCCCCTCTCAAAAAAGGGCATTTCTCCCCCCTTATCTAATGTGCAATGATAGCCGAGTTGTGGAAAGACTTTTCTTCCTTCTTTAAAAGCATCAATGAACTACATTCTACTTTTTCTCTCTTTTCAAAAAAGCATTTACTTCATTTAAATCTTCTTGGGGCCCTTATAAAATCTACACAAATCTTGTGTCTATATATTTGGAGAATAAAGTTTTTGTTTCAATGAGAAGAAGTAGGGAATGGGCATTACTTCTTTTCAAAGAGAATAAGTTGGGAACGTCTTTAGTTTAAAGTTAACAATTAGAAGGATCATTAAATGTGCAAAAAAAGTAGGAACCAATGTGATTGTTGTAGGCTGGTTTATTTGTGTCCTTTTTAAAACAAGTGGCTTAAGAAAAAGGGACTGACTTGCTATTAAAGAAAAAAAGTAAGGATTTAAATGTTTTAACTTTTCTCCCTAAAAAATAGTTAAGAAAAGGATTGTCATTCGTAGAATAAAAGGGGTATTTTCTTACAGCAAAACACCTGGGCCTCATGTAGATCTCTCCCATATATATATATGTATATATTTATATATTGGAAAACTTCTGCCTAACATTCGGTGCTCACAATAAGGTAAGTATTGTGTATCAAAATATTAATACGACCCAACTTATTATATGTCCAAGTGGACCATAAAACAAATACCCCTGTAATAGTTATCAATACTAAATTTGACATCTATCCAAATGGATTGGACCCTTGGATCAAATTGCACTCATTTTGGACTATTCAAAATTTAATTAACTTTCCATCCTTATTCTATCCAAACTTGAATTGGAGTTTATCACCCATTAAGCCAGATGTTATAAATACATATGAGCATATGCTAGGGTGGTTGTAGAAAATCATCTTAACAGCCATAACAAAAAATTAGATCTAAACCATCCATCACCATCTTCTTTATTAAGGGTGGCTATTATTGCCCTCATATTGCGAAGAGTGAATCCCTCTTGATTGATCTCTTGTAGACAGTCACGGATCTCTACATCAATTGCTTGATTCAAATTGACTCTGTCCTGATCGCATTCATAGAGACCCTGCAATTACAAATCTATACTTCCACAGCACCTAAAGTTTTCATTGGTATCATAGGCTTGCCGACACGCTCATGCGAGGATTGAATTGATTTTAGTTGTGTTTGTGACAACTTAAAACCTTAATCAACATTTTAGATTGATTTTAAATAATAATAATAATGTCTCCGCATAGCGAATCATGCATAATGCAAAGAAAAGGGAGATCAGGAGATTTCCCTCCGTGGAAGACTCGCGCGCCGGGGCGGAGACGGCGTCAGGCGCTGTCTTTCGCCTCGGTGTAGGTTCAGATTTACACTTCAATCTATTCAATTGCATAGTTCTCGATTGCAACTGCTTTACAATATTCAATCCCCAGTGCTCATCCACATGAGTGATTTGATGTCAAGCTTTTCCATGTTATCCAACTAAACCCACCTGTGCCACCCATGGGGAGACTCATGTGGCAACACATGTGGACAAGTCTGGTGGTTCACAGTCACAAGCAAACTTCGAGTTTATTGAATTGGGTTCAGGCCAGATCACAACTTATGTATTGTGATCAGTGAAAAGAAAGGCACTGCTTTACCTCGTTGATGCAATTTTTATTTAGAATTCCCTCCTACCAAACTCTAAATTATGATACTTACTTGATTTAGATTTTTATTTGCTGAAGGCAGTAATGGATAATATTAAGGGGTTAAATATGTTAGGATAATGATTAGTTCATCTTGCATTAAAATTAGAATATATCAATTCATCTTACATTAGAATTAGAATATATTGAAATCACTTCTTATAATGACAAGTATGATGAATGTGCAATTGACCCAAATGCATTATATTTGTTTAAAATTCCCTTTATGAGAAGTCATTGATGTTGTGCCAAGGCAATTTATTCTAAAATTCTATTATTTCATAATCTTGACCTCATAATTATTGAAGGAAAACTCTTGGTCCGCCATTGGCTGGAAGGTTTACTTAATATCCAGTAGCCACTAAGCCAATTAGGAAAAAAAGAAGAAGATAAAATGTAATTATGTCAGGTTGATTAAATGATGTTAGTCACTGTTTTATGCCTTCAAAGTCCAACAATTGTGCAACTCCATCTCTTACCCAACTATTCAAGGTTCAATCCATTGGGATGCTACTGTCCCATGTGTCGGGGCTCTCTTCACATATACATGGGTCCTAACTCCATTGGCTAGTATACAAAGGGAAATGAAGGCTTAATGGTTATGCAACGATTGTAAAAACTCAAAATTCACTAATGCATAGAATATGATCTATATATGTAAAGGGATTGAATTGATTAATAGCGGAGTTCATATATAAAGCAAAAGTGAGGGTGAAATAAATAGGATTGCAGAAGGAATTTGCCTTATTAGCAAGGATATATATTGAGAATGTACACAATCAAGTCATTATAGACAACTCATATGACGTTGAGTGACAGGAATTCTAATCTTACGTTTGTCACATGGGCTAACGCAAATCACATACATGATCAACTAACAAACAAATTGAGAGGAAATCTATCAAAACAAGAAACTTAGTGAGAATACAGTTGAGAATTTAGCACAAGAATTTCTGTATCTGTTCTGGCAGAAGTCCGAAAATTGATCAAACTCAGTCGCCTTTGATTGTTTGATCCATAGACTGATTAGGCTTGATAGCTTAATTAGTTGAGGTTGCATAATAGTGATCAGCTTATAGTTACCTCTTTTATTTCTTTTGTAGAATACATATACAAGGGAGTGATAACAGATAATATAAGATTAAGCTTAACAGTAGAACATTTAGGGGAGTCTTGAAAGTAGAAGAACATTATTGTAAATGGATAATGGTACATATGAGAAAGAAAATCAAACAAACAATAAATGCAGCGGTCCTGAAAATAGGTTGTGATAGCAAAGTAGCCGACAAGCTAAAAAGGCGTGCTACATGGTTCCTAGGGACATGATTGAAAAGAAAAAAAAATAAGTAAATATCCTAAAGTGATCTCCAATGATGAGGATATAAAGATTTATTCTAAAGCAACTTTTAAAGCTAATGACGGAGAAATAATTTTTTGTTATTTTATATTTATAAATGGCGATATTGTGGATGCAATGCCTACCAAGAAGTTAAAGTGGCCTCTCCTATTTGTTTGTGTTGGTTTTGTTATATTCTACCAAAAAGAAAAAACAATGAAGGTGGGCTATCGGGCGATGGGCAGTGTTTCTAGGCCTGGTAGATGGGTGGAGGCATGACATAAACCTCAGTGTCTTGGCATTAGCATGGCCTTAGGTGGAAAGGGTGGTGCTTGAGCCAAGGCGATCAACGTGCCGTGTAGGCCCCAGCCCAATTTGCATCCTCAGATGGGAGGGAGACTAGCATAGCAGCATCATATGGTTTAAACTATTGGTTAGTACCAATGATCTGAGTAATTAGGTACTGTGACTGGTTCAGCTATCCGTTTTGTAGGGATCTTGACTTCAGGGTATCATATTAAGGTCACGTTTGAGCGCCAGCTTTTTCGGAGAAAACCTGACCACTTTTCTGTTAGTGGAAATTTTCCATATCTGATGTGATCGTTTTATACCTCAAAGAAATGCACAAAAACAGAGCTAAACTTTTCCCACTTCGGAGAATAGTGTTTTCCTGGGAAGTCAAAAATAACAAAATTTCCAAGAATGAGGAAAAAGTCTGCAAAACCAATTTTGACCCACTATCCATTTATCCATTTATCTCTATGCAACCAATATGTCCCCCACTTGGGGGTGTTCACGGCCCGTATGAGACTGGGCTAAGGTATATGTGGGACCAGTCCAACTTAAGAAACACAGAGCAGTATCCGGCCCAACACCAACACGAGCTGAGCCCACCCATTTAGTCAATTGGAACAGACCAAGCGAAGCCAGGCCTTTGCTCTTCAGCGATTCTTTGGATATTCTTTGGATAAATTTATCTCTAAATTACAAGGGGCTGGGCTTGTCCAAGGTTTGGGCTTTTGCCACTTAATCCAAGCCAGCGAAATATTAAACGGGTCTATAGAATACATCCAAGCCCTGCCCAAAGCGGGTTGGGCAGCTTGGGCTTGGGCCGGCCAGGCCTTTCAGCAGCCTTTAATGCACTCACATTTGAAAATTTTTATAGAATGAAAAACACCACAAGTACGGGGTATAAAAACCTAAACCAACCCTTTGAATCAACCCATGTTTGACACTCAACTCGGCTTGCATTATTGAGTCTGATAAGTTAGAAATGCCTGACCCGCATTTGAAGGAGGTGGAACCGGATGATTCACCTAACCCATCTTATGGCCTCCTCCTTCCACATAAATATAAATATACAAGGTTTTCTTATTATATATTACATTTTTAAATAATATGAAGAGGTAGCACAAATGTAATAGCGAAAGAAACAAATGTTAAAAAATGAAAAAGGGAACCCATTATTAAACGGGTTAAGTTGATTGGATTGGGTTAACCCGCATCCAATGTGGGTCAAGTATATATCTGCTTTGTTTAATAAATGTTGAGTACTGGTTAAGCCTCAACCTATAACGATACCCTCCTACCTGTGCCTATTAATCCGACCTGTATTGACCTAGCCCAACCCATTTGCCAAAATGTCTCCACATACATACCGATGGAACAAAATGACATGGGCCAAACTATTGATAGTTCAGTGGCAAGGCACCGTAATTGAGATGGCAATAGGTTGAGTTTTAATGGTGACTCACCTTTACCTGCTCTTATTAAGGGTGGATTTGATAGTGAGTTGATCAGGTTTGGGCCCACCCCCTTATTTATTTTTAACATTATAACTTAAGGATCTTCATAATGCATAGAGAGTTTACCAGACCCACTGCCAATAGAAATAGTGCATTGGATGAAAGTTAAAATACATCATTGTGGGGGGAATAAATGCCATAAAAAAGTTCAGTGATGGCGAATACTATCACTTCGATGTGAAGAGCCGCCTCTTACCATAATGGTAAGAGGTGTCTTATCTTAGTTGGCTGACAAGGATTCAAATTTGGACATATGCTTTTTTATCTGAGGATGTATTACCTTATCAGAAGTCTTCTTCCCTCACTAGTCAATCCTGAACCTCACCCAATGTGTCACCTTGTGTCACCTCTCACCCGAGGGTTAGGTTTCCAACCCCCGAGGCAGGATAAAAATAATGCTGCAATTGGGACCGAAGGGCAGGCCATCTCTGCTTTGCCTTTTTTTTTCCCCTCATTTCCATGTAAGTTCTGTCCTATAACTTGCCAGTTTGGACATAATTCCTTAGCTTTCAAATCAGTTTCACATTTCCAAATTCCAACCCAATCGGCCAACATGAGATTTCAGGGTTCGGAATTTGGGATTGACATCTCCACCACAGACCACCAGGCTTAATAAATAAGTCAGGCTTCAGGTTGATCATGTTGCCATTTTCAACCCAATTCATTGTCACCCTATTTTCATTTTTTGTTAACCGAGGTGACGGGCTGTGACCCATATATAGTGACACGAACACGACATTGATACCAACTTACACATGCGACATGACAGCAACACTAACTTATACACCAAGGTAATTAAGACTCACACATGTGAAGGACACACAACTCACACATATAGGATAATGGGACCACAAACATGATGACTACTTGTGGTTATTATTTCAAGGGAAATTTTCAAAAAGGCATGCAACTTTTGGCTCATTTTAAAAATAATATAAATGAAAATTTAAATATTTTTAAAAAGTATTAAAGCTATCCGCAATTTTTTTTAATCAAGTCCTACCTTTAAAAAGATTTTGAGATATGATAAAATACCTTTAGGGCATCTTTGTGTACAAACCATTTCTACAGAAAGAGGAAATTGCCACATCAACAATTTTCATGGTAAATGGATACTCAGAAAAGGAGTTCAACAGAATTGCAAAATTCATATTCGGTGTAAATTATTTTTCCTTGATGAAATAGTGCAACTATTTTTTGGTGCAATTGTGATTCTTTATTGAAAACTAGATAGAGAATAGGTGGGGAAAGGCAGATGAGGCGGTACATTTCTAGAGAAAGCAACTTTTCTGCAAAAATAGAAATCTCATGGTCCCCGTAGGAACTCTATTTTCACACTTACCAAGTTAAATGAAGACATAGCAAAAAAGTGATTGTAAGGAAATGTACCACACCAAACACCCAAAAAATAAATATTTTGTGCAAAAATATCAACTTTTCCACAAACCCTGTTACACAAATATGCCCAAGAAAGAGGTTGAAAAAAGATTTTAAAAAATTGTCATAAGCAAAGGTTACTTTTGTCATTTCTCAAAAAAAATTATGGAGAAGACTTCATAGAAAGAGCTTTTGTATTTTTTGAAAGGGAGCTTCTAAATATAAACAGTTTTTCTCTCTTCTTACACCAGAATTTTCTTTATTTTTTTTTACAGTTTTGCCCATGCATGAAAGGACTAAAATGCCCTTGTCTCTTCTAACATTAGCCCATTATTTCTTTTCATACACACTCTTCCATCATCTTCCCTTCCATCCTTCTTCCCTTTTTTCCTCCAAGAGCATCCTTCCTCTTCTTTCTTCCCTCTTCCCTCTTACCTCTTCCATGCAAGAGAGCATCCCTAAGACCCTCTCCTTCCCTCTTCCACCTTCCTTCAAATAGAGTACAAGTTGGCATTATCTTCCTTTCTCATTACTCTCTGTCATAGCAAACATCAATCAACACTTAAATAGTGTAATGGAGGAGGAGATTAACACTCAAATAGTTGTTTTCAATGAGAATGGCAGTGACAAGGTGAGTTTTTTTGAAATTTATACATTCCTTTTCTGTTTCTTTTTTTTAAATTCTCTGCATGCTCGTGCTCTGTTCGGTCCCGGAAATCCGAACACTTTTGATATGTTCGGCCTGCAATGACCGAACATAATAGATATGTTCGGCCTGCAATGACCGAACATAATAGATATGTTCGACCACAAATGGCCGAACATATTAGGTGTGTTCGGCCATTATTGGCCGAACACATCAAATGTGTTCGGCCATTAATAACTGAACATAATAGATATGTTCGACAAAATATGGTCGAACAATACCTATTTGTTCGGCCATTCAGGGCTGAACATAGTATATGTGTTAACATTCCATTTTATTTTCATCTGTAGGATGGTCCGTCTACACAGTGCAGCCGAGTGACTGATGAATGTGTAATGGATTATACAAGTGAATTTACCACTCATGAGGTAAGGCGCATAGTTGAATAATTTTGTAATTTAATTGCATCCGTTTATATATAAGAATAAATGTTTTTTTGTGTAGATATTCAAGAGCTGGGATGCTTTAACCAAGTGGGCTCGTGATGTTGGCAAGAGAAATGGTATTGTTGTTGTGATTAGGGCTTCAAATGCAGGTGGGGTTGGTGTAAAACCAAGAATTACCCTTGCATGTGAGAGATTTGGATATTATAATAATGCGTGCAAGTCCAATAACAAAGGGACTCTTAAAAAGAAGATCAAGCAAACAGGATCAAAGAAATGTGGATGCCCGTTCACATTAAAGGGCAAGAAGTTGGCTACAGGTGATGATTGGATGTTGGAAGTTGTGTGTGGTGTTCATAATCACTCGGCTGCCCAGTACCGAGAAGGGCACTCATTTGCAGGGAGACTATCAAAGGAAGAGACGGAGTTGTTAATTGATCTGTCAAAGAGTATGGTTAGGCCAAAAGATATTTTGGTTACATTAAAACAAAGAAGTGAACTAAATGTAACAACAATGAAGACTATCTACAATGCACGCTATAGGCAGAAAATCACTGAACATGGTGGGAGAAGTCAAATGCAACAACTCCTATGCAAATTGGCAGAGCATAAGTACATTGAATGGCATAGGAACTGTGATAATACTGACACCCTCAGGGACATTTGTTGGACACACCCAACCAGCTTAGAATTGTTGCGTGCATTTCCACATGTCTTGATAATGGATTGCACGTACAAGACGAACCGGTATCGGCTTCCTCTCTTGGAGATTGTTGGAGTTACGTCCACAGAAATGACATTTTCCGTATGCTTTGCTTATCTCCAAGCTGAATGTGAAGATAATTATGCATGGGTGTTGAGAGTCTTGCGTTCTATCATTGTTGACGCTAATTGTGTTCTTCCTGGAGTCATTGTCACCGACAGAGAGTTGGGACTCATGAAGGCCATCGACAGTGTATTTCCGGAGAGTACTCATTTATTATGTACTTGGCACATTAATAAGAATGTCTTAAGTAAATGTAAAAAGTTGTTTGAAACCAAGAAAATGTGGGACAAGTTTAATATAAGTTGGAATATGGTGATGTCTGCTTCCACAGAAGAAGAGTATAATGAACTTTTTGGTAGGCTACGTAAGGATTTTTGTACTTATCCCGAAGCACTGCAGTATGTGAAGAGCACATGGTTAGATCCATACAAGGAAAAATTTGTGTCTGCATGGGCAGATAATTGTTTACATTTGGGGAATACTACATCGAATAGGTAATGTGAATGTTTGTTATTGATTGAGTTACATTTATTATGTAATATATCCATATGAATTAATAACGTTTATTTTTCTTACAGGGCCGAGAGTTCACATGCACAATTAAAAAGACAACTTGGATCATGTCAAGGAGATCTTGAATCAAACTGGACAAAAATCCATAATCTGCTCTAACTGCAACATACTAGTATAAAAGCATCATTTGAAAAAAGTAAAACAGTTGTGCAACACAATTTCTAGCCTTCTGATTTCAATGACCTTCGCGGCAACATCTCAAAAAATGCATTGGATAAAATTTTGTCAGAAAGAAAAAGAGCCGAACAAGTTGGAACTGATCCGGTCTCATGCATGTGCATCCTTCGTCGTACACATGGTTTACCTTGTGCCCATGAGATTGGAGAATATGTTTATCAACAACGCCCAAGTCCTCTCAGTTGCGTACATCCTCATTGGTGTAAGCTTGATATGTTGCCTAACAGTGCACTGAAGAGGCCTACTTTGGATGTTAAAGCGGAGTTGGTGTTAGTTGAAAGGGCTTTTAATGAGGGTGATCATATAAGGCAATTGCAAATGTTAAGGAAGTTGAGAGAGTTATATAAACCGGATAGTACTTTCTTAATAGAACCAGAAGTGAAATTAAAAGCTCGAGGTCGCCCATCTGTTAAGGCTAATACATCGACCCGGCGTGATCCAAGTGCCTTTGAGATAACGCAATCTGCACATGATAGTTACTCTCCTGTATTTAACGAAGCGAAGGCTGTTCACAGCAAGGCAACTGTACATGGTATAGTTAAAAAGAAAGGAAAGGTGAAGGTGCATCACACAAGATCACAGCCTACTATTTCTTACCGTGAGCAATTTCCAGATGGGATTCAAGACTACATACGCGTCATAAAAGACGTTGCAGCTGATGGCAACTGTGGCTTCAGAGCCATTACAGGGCTACTTGGGCTAACCGAAGATGATTGGTCACGGGTTAGGAGAGATTTAGTAAATGAATTACTTGCCCATTCAAAAGAGTATCAACAACTTTATGGGATTGAAAACGGAGTTCAGGAATTGATTGAGGCATTGTCATATTATGATAATTATCCCAGTTATTCCCATTGGATGACTATGCCAGACATGGGGCATATTATCGCTTCTCATTATAATGTGGTATTATTCCACTTTAGCATGCAACAATGTCTTACCTTTCTGCCTCTTTGGTCTGTGCCACCGTCCAGAGTATCTCGCAAGGAGATAGCGATTGGTTTTGTAAACAACAATCACTTTGTTCAGGTTATTATTCCACAATCAATTTTTTTAAAAAAACATTTTATTATTTCCATATGAATCTTCTAACTTCTGTTATGTTGCAGCTGTTCTTGGAACCAGGCCATCCAATTCCACCGATTGCGAACAAGTGGCGTGAATTTCATCTTCCATGTGCAAGTGAATGGGCAACTGTATACAATGGTCGCATTGAGCATTTCAAAGAGCTTGTCGGTTCAAATATAGCAGCAAGTGAAACGATAGAGATTGGGTGAACTTATTGTAGCACATAACACATTTGGGATGTAATCAATATTGAATGTAACTAAATGTACTCATTTAGAAGATAACATGCAACTTTGATTAGTAGCAGTACAGTTGTTAATTTCATACATGAAATTTGTGAACTGCTTACAGACTTACTTCCATGTACCAAAAATAAAGAACCCCATCTTAAACAAAAAACAACAGCATGGACACATCAACCTCTGTCACTCCTACTCCGGCGTGTGTAAGTACTGGAAGTCATATTGGGATCCCTCACAATTCGTTGCGCCTCTTGAAGTGAAAGTCCCCTTAAGACATGGCGCATGCGATCAACATTAGCATACATCCCCTGCAGGTCACGATAGAAGTCAGCTTCTGTCAGTGGCTCAGCGATACTTAGTGCTTCTTGACAACGTTGTTCGTAACTTGCAGACGTGCTCGCCCCACTTGCCTCATTTCTTTGCCCCCACCTGGATCTATACCTTGGGTTTTGTACTGTCCTCCATGATATCTGTGTGTACCAGCTCATATAATCGGGAACACAATCAGATGGAAATCTGACAGGCCGACTCCGGTTTGCGGGTGACAATACATGGTTCTCCCATCTTTGCCATTGCTGATCGACCCATTGATGTGCAATTTGATATTGCTGAGCACTAAGACCTCGATGTGCCCGGTCTGGAGTCAATGGTGCTGGAGGAACCGATTGCAGTCTTCCAAATTGCCTCAACACTCTCTCTGGGTGGTACGGTTCTACAACCTCCAAACACCTAATACATCCAGAGTAGAATGCAAAATCATATAATGGATGTTGTTGCCTTGAATTACGATATGGATCCCAAGTAACCTGCGTCAATTTACATAGATCTTTAGTAGCACATAAATACAAGAATGCAGATTAATTTGAAATTACTACTAGTGAGAAACGCAATACCTTATCATTGCCCATTTCGTCAATAATTTCTCGTAATGACTGAAGGCGACCATCTTTATTTGACTCTCTGCTCGGTTGCCACAATAATGCTCTAGGGTCATGTTGAATGTACATGAGATTTGGGTTAGGAGCAAAACATGGAAAATGCTCATATATCCATGCTTCCAGGAGTGATAGATACCCGGCTATTTGTTTCACTTCATATCGAGTAGCTAACCCCAAATGCCGATAAAGATAGGCCAAAGTAGCAGCACCCCATGCATATGAAGCCACAGCATCAACATCCATGAGGAAGTGAAGATAAATGACCGAAACGCGTGTGCCACTTTTGTCACTAAACAGTGTACACCCAAATATATATAGCAAATAAGCTCTCACTGCCCGATCAATGGCTACTTCTCCATCAGAATCTGTCACTGCATCAAACTTATTCTTTAGCCACTCTAACCTTACTGAATGACCCCGCACCTGTGCAAGCTCATCATGAGCCTCCGAGCGTCGAACTCCTAATGCTCGGTGTAATAGCTCTTTAGCTTCAGAAAATCCAAAATCATCATTATACGAAACAGTTATTCCCGTCACTGGGATCCCAAGAATGGTGGCAACATCATCTAACGTGATGGTCATCTCTCCAAAAGGCATGTGGAACGTATTTGTCTCTGGATGCCACCTTTCTACAAACGCTGACACAAGGCTCTTATCAACAGATTTGTAAGAAGTCCTGATCAACGGTGCTAGACCAGATCTATCAATCTTCTGTCTAAATAAATCAGACTCGTTCAAATACCACATCCTTACTTTTTGCCCATGACTCAAACACTTGAGCGGAAGACGGACCTGAAAATATACATATACATTAAAGATGAAAGAAGAGATCACATTTATATTGAAAATATATAAAACATACCTCTCCATTCCAAATAAATTTTGCAACATGTGTTTGAAAACTCTTCAAGATCGAAGGGTCAGTCGGCCCAACCATTTCTTCTCCATTATCTTCTTCATCCTCTTCCACCTCCTCATCTTCATTCTCCGGGACTTCCGGTTGTTCTGGCTCTTCAATAATTGGCTCTTCAACGCGTTGACGACGCCTTCTTTCAGAAGCTGTTGGACGAGCTCTAGAACTACTAGCCATATCTGCAAGTAATTCAATCAGTTGTTAGTTGAGTGGGGGTACAGTGTCCTCATTGTGTTCGGCCCTGTATGAGCGAACACACTGAATGTGTTCGGCCATACAGGACCGAACCTTTTTAATGTGGTTCGGCCCTGAGTGGCCGAACAACCTAGACATGTTCGGCCAACCGGTTGGCCGAACATATGAAATATGTTCGGCCCTGTATGGCCGAACACTATGTTGTTGTTCGGCCATACCAGGCCGAACAATGTGCACTGTGTTCGGCCATGCAGGGCCAAACATGGCGACGGGATGGCGACGGGATGCATGAGCACACAGCGGAATGGAGGGAAAAATGTATTCTACTATCACAATCTAAACATGCAAGAACCCATTGTAATGAATAATATGTAGAGAAGAGAAGAGAATACCTTAAAGAAGATAATTCCTTTGAGAATGGTGGAGAAGAGAATGTAGAACAACTGTGGCAATGGTAGAGAAGAGATGAAAGCTTACCTTCAAGATTGGAGAGGAACCCTTGGGGAAAAAAAGGGAATGGAGGAAGAATAGAGATCCCTTGGGGAAGAAAGGGAAATGGAAAGAGGGATTTTTGGTGTAGAGAAAGAGGAATTTAGTTGGGTGGGGGTATAATATGGAAATGTAGTGTGTATAAAGAGAGGAAAACTAAACCCCCTCACTTACTTCATTGTGTATAAAGAGAAGTGGTGTAAGAAGAGATAAATTCAGTGTATGTTTAGCAAGTCCCTTTTTGAAAATATTCAAATTTTTATGTACCTTTTTAAAAATGAGCCAAATGTTTGACTTTTTCAAAATTTCCCTTATTTCAATTAATGAAGATAAGTATATGCATCTACTCCTAGTCTTCCACTTTAATATGGCACAGGTATATCTAACCAAGGTTAACAACATCCAATCTCCTCCAAGAGAAAAGTCCATTACCAAAATCAAGACCGAACCCTGGTTAATGATTATATGGGCCTAAATGAATTGAAAAATGCGCAAAAGTTGGTCGAAAGGGAGAATGGATGTGAATGATGACTCTATGTGGATTGGAAAATCTAATTTCCCTTAGGTAATTAGGCATTAGCTATCATCAACGAATTCCTAAATCAGATTCAGTGGAAACCCAATGAGAGAAAGCTTTACAATCTTGTACCTCTCTGGGTTGCTTCGTTTGATAGTTAAGCGGCCTTATGGCTGGGGCCCTAATTAGGAAATGTCTGTTTCCTTGACATGGATGATGGAACAAAAGAGTCATTGGGCTGAATATAGGGGTGGAAAGGGTTGGTTTCGTTTGCTCTCCCTTGTATCAATTGGATCTTTTCCCTTAATCTAGCTACAGTGAATTTTATGAAAATGTAGGCTCTAGAGCACTTAATATTGTATCAGAGACATTGGCCAGTTATGTAGACATTTATATTGTATCCTGCTTCTTTGGTTTGATATATTGTTTTCTTTAACCCTTTTTTTTAATGACATACTTTTGCAACATAGCAAATAATAATAATAATAATAATAATAAGCATGATGTCATCATCTTCACCAAGCTGCGAATATTTAAGAGAGTGATTGCGTGAAGGTTTAGGAGAGCAATATTAAGATAGATGGTAAGAAACATATTGGAAATTTTAAATTTTGAGTGTTTCCAGCTTCTTCATCTATTCTTCCCTTTATAAATTGGGATTGTTTCCTTTTAAAAAAATCAGTCAGTTAGATGAAAAATGCAGTCTTCAGAACTTATGGATAACTCGAGCAAGACGTGAAATATGGGCACCAAAAATCCAAAGCCAAACTCCAATTGCATATGCAGGTTTCAAAATCTACCTCAAAGCCCCATTTGAATTTAAACAAGCTCCAACCCAAATTATATTTTCTATTAGGGCAAGCCATTTCGAGATCGGGGGTCTAACCTAGTGTGTGGGACTTCCGTTTCTGTGTGGGCTCTCTCATGGGACCTAATCCCCTTGGCCAAAGTACCCAAAAAAATATATATATATAGCTCTTTCTACCCACAAAGGAAAAAAAAATCTACACACAAAGGGAAAAAAGTTGTCTTGAGTACATCGTCTAATGAAACAGTGAAAAAGTTTCATTTTATGAGATATCAGAGGATTTTATTCGAAAATTTTCCTTAGATGGAACTTACACTATATTGTACCGAGTAGTTTTGAACACAGCTATTGGTCCTCAAGGTCCTTTTGAGTATAAAAGAAAATATTGAGCGCCACTAACGGTTTTTATCTATTAATTAGTATGTAAAAAAGTGAGCGCCGCTTGTGGTTCTTGTCTATATATTAATATGGAGAGCTAGCATATGCTCACTTCTCTTTTTCACTTCATCTATAGCAAGTGTAATACATGCATGGTGAGATGTGCCCCTTTTAGTGGATTTCATCACATGCTGAGATCCAAACACCAATGCAAATCACCACCTTCATACATGGTGAGAGTCAAGAAACGTAGTTCACTCACAGGCGGCTCGACCATTAGGCAAGAAAAGCCTTTCAAAAAGTAAGGCCCCCAAAAAAGTAACTCCCACCTTTTTTTTAATCCCAGAAAATAAAGTCTTATAAAGTAATTGAAGCAACTTAAATTATTTCAAATTTCAAAAAAAGCAATTATTATCATTTTCTTTCTCCTAAAAGAATAAAGCTTCATAAAGGTAACTAAAGCAATTACTATCTCTTTCCATTCCAAAAAAAAAAAAAAAACAACTGATATCTTTTCATATTTCAAAAAAAGCATTAAAGTCCATTTTTACGATTGAGAAAATGTTGCCATTAAAAGTAAAAAGAAAACCCTAAAATCACAAGCAAGAAATCATTTTATGTTCTGATAATCCTCCAATTTGCACATTTTTCTCCTCCATTTGTGCTGCTTGAAATCCATAGAAGTCAACTTCAAATATAATCTTTTTTTTTTCATATTGAAGAAGCTGCATCAAATTCAAAAGTAATCTAAATCTATAATCTTTGTGCCCAACATTAATAAATTACTAAATCAGGTTATATGCTTTAAAAAAAATTTAATTCCAAGCTTAAATTATATGTTTATAATAGTTAGTATTCGTTTTATTTGTAAAGATTATCAGTCATAATTTATAAATAGTAAATATATCTATTAGAAAATATTAACAATACCGGTAACTATTGCTTCCACAGAAATGAGTTTTTCAAAATTAAAACTAGTAAAATCCTAATTTAGATCAACAATGTTATAAGAAAGATTAAGTGAATTCGCAATACAATCAAATGAAAAAGATATATTAGTGAAACTTGACTATTAAAATTTAATTAGTAATATTGCATTACAAAAAATAAAAAATAGTTTTAAATAAAATATTTATAATAATATTTAAAAAATAAAAAATACCTCTTTTAAGATTGTCGCTTTAAGCCTCAAATTGCCTCGAGCCGGCCTTATCCACCCTCTTTATATGTAGTGGAAGTGTGCCCACTTCATGGCCATTACTTTTTCACCACCAATGACCAGAAAGGAGAATTGAGAGTAGCTAGTGACGCTCAAGCCTTCTTCGCCCTGTTACATCATTCCATACCCCCTCGTAGATCTTGATCGGCCCTCCCCCTTGATTGGAATCACCCTGATAATTTACGACAAATGCACCTCTTCTAAGTTCTACCCATTCCACTCTCATTCCTAGGGTCGCTCGAACCCTCTGATGAAGAAACATAAGTAGGCAAAGGCACACACGGCCACCCTCAATGTTAGTGATGTCTTCAACTAGAGGCTCATAATGGTGTTTGATTTCAGCTATAGTTTTTCAGGCACAGCAGCTGCAATTTTCTCCCATCGGTCACTACTATCCTCCACATTAGTAGCAATTGCAATCTCAAATTCCTTATCCTGCTCCCAAGTCCACGAGGAGCCATTACTCATCTCTTCAGTAGTCATCTGGTCTTTGTTTTAATAAAAAAGCATAATTTATAGACAAGCAACTTGAAATGGATTGGAATTAAAAAAAAAACTACTTAATACTATTTCTCTATAAAATATGATTGATTATGATGACTTTTTGTTTTTACTTGCTTGATAAGGAATCTTTTTTACTTTTTGTATAAAAAGCAGATGGGTTTTTGTAATTTAGTGGTTGCTTTTTTTATTTTTATTTTTGAAAAGGAATAAGGGAAATTTGAAATTTTTTTAAAAAAGAAAGGAAAAATTTTGAATTTCAAATATTTCACTTTACTCTACTTTACTCTATCCCACAAGGATAATTGTTCGCCTAGACCATGAAATACCAAGAAACTATTGGAGGCTTCTTTCCTCTTAGACATAAACAACTATAAGATGATACCAAATCATGCCGATTATGTAAGAGATGGGAATTTTGCAAACAAATGACCTGTAAAATAACCAGGGATGAAAATGGGTAGATGAATCATATTTGATAGAGGTAAACAAAAGCACCAAACAAAAGAATAGGTGAGTGATGCTAGTGACACAAAACATAATGGTGGAAGTAGTTTAAAAAAAAAGATTGGAAAGAGATGCTTGATAGCAACTCTTACGTACTTTTTTTTTACACCTGAAAGGGACCTAGAAAGCAATCTTGTGTGGTCAGAATTACTAGATCCTTTTCGGTGTAAGGGCCATCTAAGGTTAATTTTTAGGTAAAATCCTCTAAACTAATTCAATTAGAATCACCTCATTTTGACATTTTTTTATTGTATTTATGTAAAGGGCGAATACTAGAGAAATAATTGTAGTATGTACAACGATGTTAAGTTTAGTTATCTCTATTTATTATGCCAGTGTCAAATGTCACAAGGCAGGGAAGAGATTCAAATGGAAGGGGTCCATAAAAACCCCAATTAGAAATTTCAAAATAGAAAGTGACAGGAACTTGAATGAGGAAGTGGGCATTTAAAGCAATATGGTCCATGGCTAAAGATAGGCCCTCACAAGTCCACCAGCATCACAATTATGGGTCATTTAAAAAATGATGATATTACAATAATACTTACAAAATATCATGAATTTCCAAACTATCAAAAAATAAAAATCATAGAAGAAAAATTAATTTTTTAACAATAATTTACATTTGCTTTAGTTACTTTAATAATTTACCTTTTTTTTTTCATGATACTGAATCGATAATGTCTTGAGAATCTTAATCGATAATGTCCTGAAAATCCCAATACTTTACCAAGGTAACTAATTTCCAAAAATTGTATTCGTGGCCATGGTTCCTAGTAGCAGTGGTGGAAATGGAACACCTAGGAAAAAAATATGGATTTTAGATTCTTAATATAAGTAAATGAAAAACTAGGGTCCTTGTCCTTACTTTTTTCCCCTATCATTATGCAGACATCTGGTATGGGAAAGCCGCATTGCTTTGTTCTACCAATGTCAGAATTCATATTTCAAAGAAAAACAGAGGAGATTTCTTTTAGGTGATCAGGAAGTGCGAATGTGCCATTTTCAAATGGAAATGCCACTACCTTTTCTTGTGGAAATATGTTTAGATAACAAAATCTTTGACATTCTTACAAAAGGACAAAAGAAAAAACAAAAATTTTTTTTTTGACATTATTAGGATTAGACATCAAAAAAGCAAAACACCATTATAGACCTGATCGTCAAAATTCAATGTAACATTTTTCAATTTGTTAGTTTCTTACTAATCATTTGTATTTAAATGACAATGATAGAAAAGAAAATCTGCTCCATGTTCCAGGTTAATGAATGTCTTTGAAATTCAGAGCTCCTGGTTTGTATGGTGCTATTAGCTTGTTGCAGTGTGTTGTGTCATGACATATTCTACAAGGTTTGCTCCTAAAGGTCTCAAGTTTGACTTCCTCCCCCTGCGTTATTTGGGTACTATATATGCAGCTATATATATATCCTCTAAGGAATAGTTATTGCTCATCAAAATCGGGTAAGCCTTGAGCCGGAGGCTAAAGGTTCAAAAGATGAGTTAAGAGACATACCCTAAATCATCAGAAAAAACAATTATTCTACAATAGAGAGCAAAAGTACTCTGTTTTTTGTGCAACCCACCAAGCATTTATTTAGTGATACATTTTTCCAGATGTAATTGTTGCTACCAATCCCACAAGAATGCCGAATTGCCGTGGCATCCATATCATAGGCCAATAAGATTCTAATCCAGAGCTTTAAGTGTGTATGAGGCTTAAGGCATGTTGAAATTGAAACATTTTTACCACCAAGCGCTTATCAAAGTTTTGACATTCATGTTAATGGAATACATCTATCATCATCACCATCCAAATGGTTTCAAGTGATAATTTAATTACAAGAAATATGTATATAAAAAGAGGGTAATGAAATGAAGAAAGAACTTTGCACTTTATTGATTACTGATTCTTTTTATTAAGAGGTATTTATAGATTTTCAAATTAGATGAGCTCTAAATAAATAATCCTTGTCTCCCCTAAATGATATACCACCCCAAAAAAACTATCCTATCAAATAAAATTTTAAGTCATCTGTGTGGTATCTTTGATGATAAGAACCACTTCAAATCTCACTTAAAAATCACCTCTATCTTAATTCTAATTAAAGTTACAGAAATAAATAAATTTCAATTATACTCCTATGGGCGTAATTCTCATCAGTAAAGTTTCAAAACAAATGGCCATTAATGGTAAAAGAATTTTTGGCCAATTTAAGGGTCATATTTTATTGAACTTGGAGGATTTTACCAAAAAAATCACTCTTGATGGGTACTATGTAGAATCTCAGACCCCATTGAGTTACCAATTATTCTATAACCAATTGATGATGAAAAATGACAAAACAATGGTTTTATGGTCTTTTTAGTTGTGTTAGAAAGGTATTCAAGCATCACCCTAGCATAGCACAGGTGCTCATGAGGGTTGTACCACAGACCTCACCAAAAAGTACCCTTTAGTTTATTAGGCTTGGAAGTAGTTCTTTTTTTTTATTTTCTTAGTAGGGATGAGGGGTCAAATTCGACCCTTGTTTAAACAAAAAAGGGTCGAATTCGAATTGGACTCTCCCTTGTTTCCATCCATTACCAACAAGAGAGAAAAGAGAATAGAGAAAGGGGTAGTTCCTTGAATTTTTACTGATCGGTAAACAAATACCAAAAGAAATCCTTAATTTTTCATCTATTTCCGTTGATTTTTAGCTATGAATTGTGTTGATCTATCTACATTTTGGTTGACTAAGTATTAGATTTCTCATTTCTCTTGATTTTGGTGTCATTTTGTAGTTTTTTATTTTTTATTTTTTTTCATTTTTTGGTATTCCGGCTATAGGAAGCTGGGCCCCACCCTCGGGTGCGGTTAGGAGACTTCAAAGATGAAGGAAAGGCCCTCGAGTGAGGGAATCAAGTAGATCTCAAATGAGATAACACAAGGTCCTCTTGCAAAGTAAAGATGCCTACGCAGGTTCTAACCCTGGTTAGGCAAGAAAAAATTACCACCTCTCACCAGTGAGAGAAGAGGCTGTTCTTTTTGCAGTTTTGGATTTGGTGAATTGAGTGGTATATGAGGGGATTTCATGTTCAAATGAAGTTTTTTTACTTCAATCTTTCTATTTTTCGTGAGAAGATCAGTGTTTCCAGGCTTGCATTTATTCAGTTTGCGAATTCTGTTTTCCTTGTTGGCCAATTGACTGTAGATTTAGGGCTCCCAAGTCTAGATCTCATTTCTCTTGATCTTTCTTGTTTCTCTGCAAATTGATTGTATTTGAGTGTGCTTTGCTTTTTTTCTCCATCAATGTTTTCTTTGTTTTCATTTTGTTGTGTTTTGCTTTGTTGACTAGACAGCTGCCTGTTGGTATTATGTGTTCTCTCTTTGTACTTTATGTGTTTTATTTTGTAGTATGATGGTATGAATCTATTGGGAATAAAGGGCTGGCCATGTGAAAAAAATAAAAATAAAAGAGGGCGGGCATTGTGGTTAAGGTGCTCTTGATACCTGATGGGAGCCCTTTACTTCTTATGTCCTGTCCACTAGGCCAACCAAGAAAAAAAAAAACTAAATGGATGAAATTTCGTGGATAAAAACTACATGGATAAAAATCCAACATCAAAATTGACCCCAAGGAATTATAATGAGGTTTGAATTCGACCCTAAGGCCAAACAAAAAAGCACTACCAGCGTCGAATTCAACGCTTATCCTTTGTTCTGAGAGTTGAATTTGATGCTTGGTAAACTAACCAAAAACAAAAAATAAGAATTTTTTTGTGGGAAGGCCATTTCTGTTGGAGGGACTTTAAAAAGGCTTTTTTGTGCAGTGCCCATCTAAAGTGACTTTTCTGATAAAATCGTCTTGAACTTTTTTGTTGCAGGTACATGTATGTGCATTTGATTTGAAACTTTTTGTTTGGCTAATTCTACTTCAGATTAAGTAAAAATGGAAATAGGCCGTTGAGCCTTTGTCTAATGGTTATCCATTTAGATATGATCTGTTTGCTCGACTTGCATTGAATTCTTAGAAACTCATAATTTTTTTTTATGATGTAGGTATCGTTGAGGTGTTTGAGCCAACAAGACTAATCCCCTAGACAGCATTGCTAAACCCACACAAACACAAACTGGAAAACTCTGGGGCGGATTCAAACAAAAGATGGGGAGAGCAAACCCACATCTTATGCCACTTTACCAATCTATTGGTGGCTTTGAAATTCACAGTAAAGTAATAGAAATACTTAAAATGTAAGAAGATGTTATAAGGTGGATATGAAGATGAAACCGCACTTTCATATGCTTTGTCTTTTAGGGCAGTGTCGATAGCCATTTCTAACGACAGGCAAAGCAAGAAACCTTGAGAATTGAAGCATGCATGCCCCTTCAAATTACCAAAAGGGAACTTATACGATCACTCTCTAGAGGTATTCTCCTTTTTTTTTTCAACGGTAACTGAAATATTATATTAAAAAAAGGCAAGCAATGCACCACTAAAACCAAGTATATGAGACTTATACCAAGAGAAAAAAAAGGCAAAATGATTACATGGTATAAGCAATCAGAGGAAAAGCCCAACCTACCCTTGTTTCACTAGAGAGTCTACCATGGCATTTGCCAACCTTCTAACTTGCTTAAACTTGACATAATCTTAAGAAGATAAGGACCTAATTTGCGCAAAGATGAAATGGAGCCTTTAAACACCCTCATCACTCTCTACCAATAATTTGCCATGAAATGAAGAAAAAAACAAACGAAGAGCCTTTAAGATTTCCAATATGCTAGTCTCATTTGATTCCTTGATACCAACAATCTTAGAGAACATAAGCAAGACATCCCCTTTGTGATCCCTAAGCACACTCCCAACACACATTGGCCCTAGGTTTCCTCTAGCCACCCCTATCCACATTGAATTTCAAAAGGCCCCTTTGAGGAGGACACCAAACTTCCACCTTTATGATTCGAGGTACTAAACAATGCAAACAAGCCTCCCAATTATGAAGAATATCGTCTCCTTTGAAACTACTAAACTCTTCTCTCACCAAAGCCCACTTTTCTATCCGCCAAGTAACAAATGAGAGAAGATCGTCGCAGATAATTTTCACTCCCTAAAGAATTCTATTATCCCTTTCTTTCCAAACGGACCACACTATCGCAAAAGAGATAAGCCTCCATAGAACCACCCCACATCTTGAGAAAGGATAAAACCTCCAAGCTTCAAACGCATTGATGATAGAGCCTGACAAACACCAGACTAATCCGCATCTTTGACTGGAGTCTCTCTACAAAGAGGATGAAACATCCCAATGCAAATAAAGATGATCCACTATCTCCAACCCATTCTAACGTAACGGGCACACCTTTGAAATCTCCTGCGTAGACAATCCTCTCCTTCTGAGATAGTCCGTCGTAGACACCTTTCCTTTAGCCACCAACTAGTGCATAGAGTCTTCACCTGAGGAGGCACCAATTGTAACCACACAAGTGAGCAAGGTTGGGAATGCCAACTGTAGAAAGAATTGGTAGAAAACTTCTCAAAAGGACTAGGAGTCCAAATGCGTACATAAACTTCCTCCCTACATAAATATACGTTAGAAAGAATATTTGACAAAGAAAAATACTCTAACTCTTCAGAGAGACGTAGGGAGCTCCTCATAGACACTGGCCAAGACCCCACCCCCACCCCACCCGAAAAAAAAAAAAAAAAAAAACTCTCCATCGCAACATCCCAGTTACACAGCAAGGATAATTTCTTAGATGCCAAATGAAACAACGTAGGAAACAACACACAAAGTGTTGACCCCCATCCACTCATCAACCCAAAAATTAACTCTACTGCCCATCCCCACCTAGAAATATTCTCCTTTACTTTTTTAATTTTAGCCATTATTCTTTATTCTTTTTCTCTTTTGCCACCCCCACCCCCCCACCCAACAAAACCCCAAACCTTTTTTGTGTGTATGTGTGAAGAGTGAGGCATTATGTCAAAATTTTAGGAACTCAATTTAGTGAAGCAAACAAATGATCCCAAGGGATATATCCAACCCATGGACGTAAGTTTGACTAGATCAAAATATATATCTTAAAATGTAAGACCCTTTTTTTTTTCTGACATACCAGGTCGAGGCAGGCCATGTAGTTAGGAGTGATCCAAAAAAGCACATTTGTGGATAACAGTCCTACAAATTACATCAAAAAAAGCCCAATATCGGTTGAGTTGTGGCTAGAAAGCTCACTTGCTATCACAACATCACACAATTCAACATGATATTGTCTGATTTAGCCCACATGCACACATGAGGCGGTCACCCATTGTAGTACTAGTTCATCCCTATCATGCTTAACTTCGGAGTCTTATGGGGTCCCAGGCTAGATGGCACCCTTACCTCTGCAGATTTTCCTTTCTTAACTCACAGAGTTAATTGACCTAGTCACACCTCAAGGGATTATTAAGGTGGATTAAGGTCTCACTTTTGCAACCCTAACCAAAAAGCCTAGACCATAAAGCCCAAAAGTTGTATGGAATTTAAGGTGTAAAATTAACTTTCACAACATTCAGTCCAACCCAACTTATTCAATCACAATTCGAATAATCATTTTCATACCAAGCCCATGACAGTAAAATTTATGCTCAGGTTCACAAAATATTAGATATGTTGGGTTCAAATATACCTGGTGTCAAAAACGGCCTTTAATTTACCCAAAATATAAGGAGCAATAGTTCTTATCAGCCTATCTAGAGCTTTTCTATGTGTCTAGGCTTTCTTCCCACTTTTGCCTGTGCGTGCACTCTCTTGGGACTTAGCCCCCTTGGTTGGGGTGTCATAAATACATATATAGAGGGGAATTCTAAAGAATGCTCATCTCAAAAAGGGGCATTTTTGCCCGTTATCCAATGTGCAATGATAGCCGAGTTGTGGAAAGACTTTTCTTCCTTCTTTAAAAGCATTGATGAGCTACATTCCTACTTTTTCTCTCTTTTCAAAAAAGCATTTACTTCATTTAAATCTTCTTGGGCCCCTTATAAAATCTACAAAAATCTTGTGTCCATATATTTGGAGAATTAAAGTCTTTATTTCAATGAGAAGAAGTAGGGAATGGGCACTACTTCTTTTTAAGGAGAATAAATAAGGAACGTCCTCAGTTTAAAAATAAAGATTAGAAAGATCATTAAATGTGCAGAAAAAGTAGGAACCAATGTGATTGTTGCACGCTAGTTTATTTGTTTCCTTTTTAGGTCAAGAAAAAGGGACTGACTTGCTAATAAAGAGAAAAGGTAAGGGTTTAAATATTTTGACTTCTTTCTCTAAAAAAATAGGTAAGAAGAGGATTGTCATTCGTAGAATAAAAGGAGCGTTTTCTTACAGCAAAACAACCGAGCCTCATGTAGATCTCCTTGGAAAACTTCTGCTGAGCACCCAATGTTCACAATAAGGTGAGTATCGTGCATCAAAACACTAGTACGACCCAAATTATTATATGTTCAAGTGGACCATAAAACAAATACCCCTATAATAGTCATCGATACTAAATTTGACACCTATCCATATAGATTGGACCTTTGACTTGGATTGCACTCATTTTAGATGGTAGAAACTTATAGGCCATTGATCAAGTGCTTAAAATGATGATTGAGCCTCCATCGCCATAGATGGATTGGTGAAGGAGAGATCTTTCGATACCTTGGTGGCTCCCTAATCCCCTCTCTGTTGAAAGTCACCACACAGGTTCCATTGCCATCACATAGGATGTAGATGGATTGGGTATAGATCCTATCCACAGTGGTGCATACCCGGTTCTTCCTTTTTGGATGCCTCAATTAATGGGTTGATTGGGTATCATATTACATCAAGGATCCACCATTTTCACGTTCCCACTGGTGTCGGTAATTACTTGAACTAGGACAATTCTGGAATCGTCCAACTCCCTCGTCCTTTTCTTCTTCCCTTCACACTTTAACCGTGTCTGGTAAAAATTCCTATCATATGTATATTTTCCATTCACTCATCCCTCCCCCCTCTATATGACCATCATATAGTCATTTTCCTTCACTTCTTTCAGAAACCATTTTCTCCTTCCCTCTGTCCAATCTAATAAGAATTCTTCTTCTATCAAAGAATCTTACCATTATTTCAATCAAGGTCTATTTTCTCCTCCTTCAGACTTGAGCCTACACAATCTCTTTCTTTTATCTATAACTTTTAAGCTCTGGTTGCTCTAATTGTATCTTATTTTGTGTAGGCCTCGCGATGACGATGATAGTTCATCAGCTGGGGAAGCTGGTGGGTAGAGTGAAGTCGAAATTGCGGGTGATGAAGACAAAGAAGCTCTACGATAAGATCGACAAGAGCGAAAGCATGAGGGTGGAGATAAAGAGCAGGAAAGCACAGAAACTCATCGCGGAGACCCTCAAGATTGCTGACAAGATATCAGACTCACCGCGACACAAGAGCTCTTTGGTTTGAGTGGTTTTGATCTGTTTCATAGCCTATAATGGTTGGAGATGAGACCCTTCACTTAAGTACTTGAAAATCTCCTCAATTTTAAGCTTTAAGTTAAATTGCAAAATTCTCCTCTTGTATAGATTTAATTTGATCTTTCATGTTTTTGTTACTGCTGCAATCAGAACTTTTAAAAGCAGGTCTAGGAGTTAGTAATGGATTTAAGCTGTTCTTGCTGTTGTAATGTAACAGTTTCAGCAGCTTAAATACAATGCAATTGAAGGAAAGAATTTTTCCTTTCATATTATAAAAAACTTTGTTTACACATGAAACACTATATAGACGGTGGATTTCATGAAATTTATTTTCTATTTCTTAAAAAAAATTAAATATGGGAGAAAAAACCATGCCAATCCATTGCTTTGGAATGTTACAACAGATGTTTCATGACAGTTTTGTCCTGATTGTTGGAGGTGCTGTATAGTATTCAAAAGAGAGCTTCTAAATAAATCGGCTTTTGCTTAATCTACACAGTAAGAAAAATCTCCAACATGCCTCCACCCCCTCCTCTCTCCACACCTACTCTCTCCCTCTCTTCTACCCCTTTGGCCATTGACGAGCTCTAGCCGCGAAGTGGGGCTCTCCCTTTCCTTCCCCTCCATCTTCCTCCACCTCTTCTTCCCCCTCTCTCTCCCTCTCTTCCCTCCCCCTTTCTCCCCCTCCTTGCAACAGATGATCTCCCTCCCTTACGATCCCCCATTAACCAAAATGGCCCATTTTAAAAAACTTTAACGGATTATATTTGCATTCTAACGGTATGATTTCTATTAGAAAAGACAACCAATTTAAAGGGCGTACCTAAATCCATCACAAAAATAAAATGAAGATGGAATGCCACAAAACTTTAACTCTCACTTTTCTCGTTATGCCGCTGATTGATGGGAATGCTAAGCAACTATATGTGTGAAGATGAGAGAGTTTTTAAGCCCTTTAATAGGTTGTGTTAGCACTTTCCTCCCCATCAACAGAATGTACTCTCACTTCTGCATGCATGGAGTTTTTACAGGAAGACGGCTTAAATGGGGAAGACATCCGTTGTTAAAAAAAATCAAACAAATGGTGGTCATGTGAACCACTGCCTATGATCTCCAACACTCCCTACAGCAGGGAGATCGTCTGCTCCAAGGATGGGGAGGGAAAAGAGAGAAAGGGAGGGAGAGGGGCAGAGAGAATATCAGGAGAGGAAGAGGAAGGGAAGGGAAGGAGAGGGACAGCCCCCTCCGCTGCCAGAGCTCGTCGCCAACCGGAAGGGGAGTTGGGAAAGGGAGGAAGAGGGAAGGTGTTGAGAGAGAAAGGGATGAAGGCATTTAGAAATTTTTTTAAATTATATATATATTGCTGTGTAGACTCAGTAAAAGTTGATGTTCATCTAATGGCTCTCTATTCAAAACCATCAACCATTATAGTAACTCATTTTTTTTGTATTTTTCACTCTTTCATCATTTTTCATGCTATGATTGTTGAGGACCACTTAAAAAGAGGAATTTACTATTTTATCAAGTCCGAATCCTCTAAGTATTTCCCTAACAGTGATCAGGGGTGGACCACTGATGGTAACCATGTCATGCGCTAGCCATGACGTGGCTGACCATGAGTGGTCCATTTAAGGTCATCCTCCGGCAATTAATCATATAACCTCAATTCCATTTTATCAAGCGCTTTCTTAGGAATAAAATGGATGGACACAGCTGATTGGAGCAGTAAGGTAACGTCTCAACCAAAGCAGTGCATCGAAACCATGATGGTTACAACTTTGTCCGTTTCTAACATTAGTAACAACAATTATAAAGGAACAACGGCTCCATGCCGAAGTTACCTGGCTAACTTGCGTTGGATCATGGATGTCTTCTCATGTGTACGGGGATATTTCATGGTTCCTACAAAAAAAAAAAACCTATTGTAAAACAGTGTCACTCTTCATTTCATCCTCTCTTGTTTTTCACATTTTGACTAACTATACCGCAGAGGGTATCCTATGCTGTTAATAAATTAATGTAAGTTCAGTCTGGTATAATAGAAGACCAATCGCTAGGGCCCACCTTTTTAAAATTAAACTTCTCCGCTTGGTCTGGAGTTGGGCCAACCTTCACTCACAGGAGAATGGGTCACACGACTCACACCATTAGATTAATCATGTATAATAGACATGATAAAAAATTTTAAAAGCTTTACAAAAAAAAATAAAAAAGCAGTAAACACGATGAATCATGCGGAGATCACATGTTTCACCAGTGATTAATTTCACTGGTTGTACTGAAATTTGACTCAGCACCAATAAAGGAGAAAAGGTTTATTCTGAACGGTTTGAATTTAGGAAGTAGGTTCCCTGATTTTTTATTTCGGCCATACATGCTCCATCCCCCAATACCGTGCTTTCGCTCTTCAGGAGACTGCTAAAGAGCATCTTCGTGAGCTGATAACTGATACCTGATGTGTGGACTATAATGAATTCATTGACACTACAACCAGTATTTTTTGGATTTGGGTCTGAATTAAGCTTGCAATTACTATGATAACATGTTTTAAATTGCAGCTGCAGTAAAAAAGGCAAACTTCTTTTTTACCGCCAAGTAATGCAGTGCTCTAATTTGTAACATAGCCAACTTAAAAGATAAGCTGCGATAATTATCCAATGTGGAGCCCTAATCCCCTTGGGACTCATCCTGTTTCTTTAGGGCCATAGTAAAATGGATAGCGAAGAACCAAAGAATGGAGTGCCATGTAGGACTTGAGGATAAAAGGCACGCATGTAGAATTTTAATGTTTATTATGCTGACTTCCATACATGCAAGAGAATTTTGGAATCTAATAATTTCCTGAAAATCAAATTTACCGAATTTTTGAAAATAAAATTTTATTTTGAACACCTACTTTATTACTTTAAATGAGATTGTTATCATCATTTATACTATGTTTTATGAATAGTTAATGTAACCCCAGGGAATAATCCTTGTTCGTCAGAATTGAATAATCACTGGGCCGGAGGCCAAAGGTCCGAAGGCTAAGCTGGTTAGGGATATCCTGAGTCATAAAAAAAAAAAAAAAAAAGATAATCTCTTGTGTTCGTGAGGGATACATTTGTTATAGATGCAGAGGATGAGTTGCACACCTTGTAAATTAACAAGGTCATGGCTTTAAAATCCAACTGGTCAATCAACGAATTAATATTGTGCAATTGTACAATGGAATACCCATGTGACAAATTCAGGGTGACCCTGGAGGGTCCACCATGTCACTGTGGGCAGCCCTCTGCCTTGAATGGGATAGTGCGAAGGCCGGTCGCTAGTGATGATGTAGCTGACCTTGATAGGTCCACTTATGGTCACCATGGTGTTTTTCCTAGATGTGGCAATCGGGTTAAGTCTAGCTAAACGGGTCGAATCCATTTAATAAATGGGTCAAAATAGCCTAACCCATATTCGACCCGTTTATTAAACAGGTCAACAACTCCTAATCCTCACCCGCCACAAGTCAACCCGACCTGACTCAATTTAACCCACATAACCTATACAAGTTATGCGGGTCGGGTTGGGTCACATAACTCATGTCGATTACATTTATTAAATCAAAATTTAAACCACAATACAAGTACAGCTTAAGAAAATAGAAGTTGAAAATGAAGAAGAAAGTGAAGAGTAAAGAAAAAAACCAAAAAATCTAAAAGGATGGAAATGGAGATAACTATGACAAACACTTTTTGCTTATGCTTATAAATAGGTTTTAAGAAAAGATAAGAATTAATGCAGATTATGTGGGTTATGTAGACTAACCCTAATTCAGGGCCGGTTCGCAACAATTTGAGGCCTAAAGCGACAATACTAAATGAGGCCTTTTTATTTTTTAAAAATTATTATAAATATTTTATTTAAAATTTATTCTTCTTGCTTTTTGTGATGCAAAATTACTAATTAATTTTTTATATTCAAGTTTTGCTAATATGTCCTTTTCAATTGATAGTATGGCTAATCTAATTAATCTTTCTTGTGACATTATTGATCTTAAGTAGGACTTTATTAATTTTAATTTTGAAAAACTTTTTTTTTGCAGAAACAACAGTTATAGATATTGTCAATAGTATTCTATAAGCAATATATGCATTTAGAAAAGAATCTAATCTTTTTATATAATTAAGTAGTCAATTGGAGTGTTTTCTTCGGCTTGTAAAATTTCTTTTAAAACTTTTAATTCTGAAAATAAATCTAAACAATCAATATTAGAAAAATGCACATTGACCCATAAATTATAAAAAAAAGTCCCTTATTCTTTACACATGAATCCAAAATCTATTTCTACATTATCTTGATTTAAAGAATTGAATTTGAAATGCCAACAGCCAACTCTCTCAATCCAATATACACCTATCATAGTTGCCTATGGGTCTGCTTCCAAATCTATGGAGTGATCACTCATCTAGTGGTCCACCTGGGCTAGGAGCCTCCAACCCTTTTCATGAAAATACATCCCAGCCAAACACAAAATCCTACTAAAATCAAATAAAATCCTACCAAAATCAAATAAACTTAATTAACAAAATTTAATCATATAGTTACCTCAAAAGACAAGGTTCTTCCCTTCTCTTCTTGTTCTTCTTCATAGTTATTGCTGAAATTTTTTTAGAATGCAGAAAACACAACAGAAAGGAAGAGAAAAGAAAGAAGAAAGAGAAAAAGAAAGAGAGAAGGTGTAAAGGAGAGAATGAAATTTTGATTTTAATGGCCTCAGCACTTAATGTTGGAATAAGTTTTTTGGAATGTGAAAGGTCTAATTTTTAGGAAGAAAATAAAGGACCGATGATTATGTTGTTGGAATGTAAAAGGCCTCATCTGTTTTTTTAATTGGAGATTATGGGGCCTTTTTTTTTAAAGATTTCTTTGGGGGCCTAAAGCAAGGGCTTTCCTTGCTTAATGAGAGAGCCGACCCTGCCCTAATTTAACCCATTTAACTATGGGTTAGATATTTTTGACCCGTGACTGACCCGTCTACCATACCAAACGGGTTATGCAGGTTATATGGTAGCCGAATTGAGGCCATTGCGCGAGTAAAATTGCATTTTGCCCGCCCAACTTTTTCCTCACAGATCCGAACTCACGTGACCAACGACTGAAATTTCCTAAATGGTTTAGACATGTGGGCATTGATCCACCAACCAATGTCAACGGAAAAAAGAAAGAGTGGCTCCATGCACTAATTTTCTTGTGGGGAAAAGCATGCCGTAACTTTCAATGCGTGGACATCGCTAGTACGATTTATAATACAAGAACTTACGCAAAGAAAGACCGCGCGGCACCTAAATCGTGTTTCACGACGAACACTTCTTCTAGATGATGATGGTATCCGAGTTCAACTCATATCGGCTCACAAATATAGTGGCGATACCTTGAAGATATCGTGATAATTTGAGGTATATTAAAATGGGGTATTCTCAGTATATGCTGTTATTTAAGTTTTTTTGAAATATATATTTAAAAATTTTGTGGAAGTTGTAACATCTCAAGAAAATAACCATTTTAAACTTTTATTTTAATTTTTAGAAATTTTTTTTTGTATTACATGTTTTTTAACACAAGAGAAATAGTTTAAGACTTCGGCGTATATATGTATTTTTTAATCATTTGGTCAGTATTGACATCCCTAAAACATCTCGAGAGAACTACCCTCTACTAAAAATGTTAAGATAATTTCAAATTTGGGTATTGTCCTCCGCAATAGAATTTTTGACAATGACTCATATCCACATATTAAATGGCAACGGCATGTATAAGTCTTCACTGTGAGAGAGAAAGAGAGAGAGAGAGAGAGAGAGAGAAGACAACAGTTTGGAGCTATCCTTTGACAAATTTACTGGTAGAAACATAGGTGTCAAATTTTGCTTGATGAATTTAGGGACCACAATTGGCAAGGACCAAAGCTTGCAGTTTCAAACTTACACTTTTCTCCCTAGGACCACTTGCCCAAGTAAAAGAAATTTAATCGGTGCATAAGAAAGGAAGGGACTTCATGTGCACAGTAAAATAGTCAATTCTCGAAGTAGCCAAACACCCTTGCCAGAGAAAAAGAGAAAAAAAAAAGTTGATAGGCCTACAAATATTAAAAAATTAGTTGATAGGCCTACAAATATCAAATGAGTGCAAATTTTAAAGTGGCGGCAGTTCAAAAGAAAAGAAGGGACTTCGCATACCTAATGAAATAGTCGATTCTCAAAGTGGCCAGACACCCTTGCTAGAAAAAAAAAAGGTTAATAGACCTATAAATATCAAATGAGTGCAAAATTTAAAGTGGCAGCCGTTTAAGAGAGCATAGTGTGCAAGGTAGAGATTGGCCAAGAGGGGTCAAGAAAATTGTGTCTTAGAATTTGATTCGTTTATGGAAATCTATAATTCGAGGCGTAACGGCCTATCTCAAAACTAACTGTTGTAGAGTTGTACGGTCAAAATCCCAAAACAGCCGAGTCAAACTAAGAGGGGATTGAAGTTATGCAGTGTCCACTCAAGAATACAAGGCAAAATTAACTAACTGAAATTTGTGTCGAATATACTAACAAATAAGGGAACTACTCCGAGTAACTGGTGAATGTAACTAAAATCATTTATCTTTAATGAGTAGCCGTTAATTGACTGAACACTAGCTAACTTGATAATCTTGGCACAACTTGTCAAAACAAATAAGACTAACAAGTATGGTTTTAAATTTCTGCACTGATATTTGTGTCAGTCAAGACCTGGATGAGTCCTTGCTACCTGTGCCGGAAGGATATATCCATGTCAGTCCTAAAAATGTAAAAGAAACTTTCTAAGAAATTTGAGAAAATCAAAAAATTTTAGAAAACTAGTGAGTATATACAATTAAAGCTATTTAGGAATATGTAATATTAAGTCATTCAAATGATTTTAGTCTATTCTTTTTATACTCAAAGTATAAGAGCTAAAATTATCCTTTAAATTCAAGGAATAAATCTTTTAAGTTTATTTGTTTAAATAAACAGGTCAAACAAGAGAACTAGAGGGTCTCATTTGAATGTGGATTAGGAAATATATAATATAAGTCATTCAAATAATTCTAGCCTTTGGTTTTTGGTCCCCAAGGTTCAAGAGGCAAAATTATTTTTTACAATCAAGGAGTAAGTCATTTGAGTTTTTTTTTTTTTTAAGGATGTACTGGTCAAAAAAGAAATTCTAGGGTCTCATTAATTTTCGAGTGCTTCTAAATGCACACAAAATTTTCTTTCCACACACCAATTAGAAGTATCCCATAGTGGAATTACGAGTATACCCTCCCTAAACTCTCTTCCCTCCTCTCCTTCCCCGCACCCCCAAAGCGTGATTAACATAAGTCAAAGTTGTAAGGCAGGGTAAGTCATGAGGCCAAGTGAGTGACAAAAACTACACAAGAGAGATGTATGCAAAGCGCACGCATGTAAACATCAATATAACGGTATATCCACCATCAGATTAGCCATCTTTCAAGTAAACCATGAAACCATTACAAATTACCATCCTTGGTCTTAGGCATTAGCATGCTTTGCACAATACTATTTGACTATATGCACTCCTACGATCCGAATGTTTGGATTCGTAAGTGCCTTGGTGCTTCAGAAGGTGTTCGACATTCAAAACATTAAGTTCACATACCCTCAACTAATAATCAAGCTATACATGTTTCCAGATAATCCTGAAGATGAATATCAACTCAAACAATCACCCCCATTGGTGTCAAATTTAAACATTGCCGTGAGTCAGGATTACCAGTAAAAAAATCCAAGTTCATTGTGCCTAAAATTCTCATCCAAAGAACCAGGGCTTGAAATTCATCAAATGATCACTTTAGAGAGTGAAAAAGATGGCCCACAAGATAGTAGGCCAAAGGGCCAAACCAATCTTCACAAAGGGTTGGGGATCTGAGCCAATTGGCCCTTGATAATGGCCAACGGCTGATCAGAAGCTAAACGTTGTTGATTTATGGCTGATCAGAAGCTAAACATTGTTGATTTCTGAACTTTTTTCCTCCTTTAGGCCAAATTCTTAGGGGTCTTAAGGGGTTTACATCCTACCACTACTACCAATTAACATGACTACAACCCAATTACAAGTTAACAAAACCATGAGCTAAACGAAAGGGTATCTAAGCATAACTTATAGAATTGAGCTAGAATCAATCGTAAACTACCATGCATGTAATGAAATCGTTATTGAAAGCTTGTCTTGGGTCACCTAATAAGATATTCTTAAACCATCTCCATGTGTTTAACATAACACACATTGTTGTTTGCATTTAATCCACAAATGGGATGCTATCACAAGTCCAATGACATTATTTTCATCTCGTTGGCTCAATTGGTTTGAGCTTTGAGTTTGCTCTCTAAAGCTTCAAGTTTGACTCCTGCCTCTTGTGTTATTCAGCTAATATATGTGCAGCTATACATGTACCCCCAAGGAATAGTCCTTATTGGTCAAAATCAGGTCAACCCCGGGCTAGAGGCTAAAGGTTTGAAAACTAGGCTGGCGAGGAATATCGTGGGTCATCAAAAATTATATAAAAAAAAAAAAGAAAAAAACTAACCAGCATCACATATAGAAGCATTGCATTGCCTCAAACTGCATTTTGAATTCATATGCAATTAACAATCTACAAATTCAACATGGAGTACAAATTATTCATTTCTAGTGACAACAAGGAGTTGCAGTAGATTCTCATGTTCAGTACGTGAGTATAATATTATTCTACCAGAAGCGTTGGTACAGCCTTCGGGTGTCCCTACAATGAATGCATGTCCATGGAAGTAAAGGTGGGTCTAAACAAAATGAATGAACCCATTGATTCCTGCAAATATGGCAGCTTACAAGAAGATCCTCAGGTTCATGGCTGCGGCATCCATAACAAACTCGCATTGAATGCTGAACAAATCCAGAAAACCAAAAAGGAAATTAGTTGGAACATGCACACATGAATGACCATCTACACATCTAGTTTCCTGAACCAGAATGCACAAACAAAACCAACTGGGCATGAAACAACATAAGCACAGGTTGACTAAATACTCAAATGGAGCTCCATAAGGCAATCATTTGACTTTTCTATCTTCTGCATTTTAAGAAAATATAGCTTCCGTTCTGTGTGCTTTAAAATTTTCTGAGTACGGTCCAAACACTTTCAGCACTCAATTTGGTTATCAAGAAACTGTCATTGCATACATTTGGATACACCTCAAAACCTAAGTGGTATAGAATTTCCAATAGTTTTATCAGAAGCAGGAATAGATGGTAACTATTCTGATATGCATTTGGGGAGTGCACAAGACAACCATTTTGTTTATATTTTAGGGAGGATGGTCCGGCATTGATTTGAAGCAGGAAGAGACAAAAGTATCCCAAATAAATGTGTTGCTAACTTCTGCATCATTCCAATGCAGTGTGGCAAAAGCAGCAAGCAGTTTCCAAATAAATTCATATACTTACATAAAAAGTTAGATCCTCCCGACCTTTTAAAAATAAAGCAGGTCACAATATAGAGTTGATGTAAGGTTTTTCAAGCAGTCTTCAAATATATATATTTCAATTGGCACACAGGCAGTAGTTTCTAGAGCAACTGAATCAAGATATTATCACATGAACTGAAGCTTTTCATTTTTATATAATTAACACTATGACCATATCTACCATAAGTTGAGACTGACCAATCACCCGTAAAAACAGTAAAGATTGTTATCTACCTCAGTGGTCAAAGAATGACAAGCTTCTCCACCAGGAAGGACTAGGATATCTTCAGCTGAAGTGCATGGAAGAGTCTGGGAATATATCTTTTGATCAGAAGGGGCAGCACCATCCACCTTCCTGATTACCTCAAATGAGGCCTTGCACAAAGGGCATGCTGAGACCTTTCTCATTGAAGTCTACCGGAAAAAAAGAACAATGAAAAATCAAAGAACAATGATGTAGGCTAGTGACAACTTTCATTTTCACAGATAATTTTCAAAACACAAACTCTGTAATCATCTTAATCGTCAAAAGTGATTTTCTAAGATTTTTCTAAGGCAACAAGCACATGAACATCCAGTCAATCCGCACGACCACATGGATGGGTACATTTTTTGTTAATCTAAGCCTTTCATCTTCCTGGTGAACTCCACTGCTTATGCGGCTTAACTCAAATTCAGGCCAGTCCACTTATTACCTAAGGCCAACCAAGCATGAATATAAACAGTTCAAAAATATTTCCAACAGTCAAACAGTTTACATCAATGTGTAGCAAAGTGATAATTGTACCTGCTATTTATGGACCAGCTCATATACAGTGGAATAGTGGATCATCTTTTCCACAGCTTGGATGAGACAAAAATGTGCAGCCACACATAAAAGAACATTATGGGGCCAATTAAACCATCAACAACTATACTGAATCAAGCAAGGCTGGAAGCCACCATGATCACCACCCTTATCAAAATACAGTGGCTTCAGACTACAATGCATGGATACTTCAAAATGGGCGAAGTATTGTGTTGTATACTAATACTATCCAATAGTCAACTTTTTGTGTGTATAATCCATGTCCCTACCAAGCCCATGGCATGTCCCTATTGTATCCACGCCTTGTCTGGGCATCATAAGCACAAGTGCCAATTTGAAGATCTTTATGTTTTGAAAATTTTCAAAAATCAAAGGCATTTGATCATTCCTACCACAAACGTAATAACAAGATTGAAGCATCCAGTCAGGACAGGTTCAACCAGATCCTCTGCCTTGGATGTTTTAGTCAAATTTAAAACTATCTCATGGGTCCAAAACCACTTAATGCAGTTTAAAACCATTGAAGCTTGTGCACAATCAGAGGTTGGGCCAGTAGCAGACAATAGTTTTGAATCATTGACAACAGCCATACCAAATCAAACAGGCAATAAAACCAATCTGGATATCATTCATTCACTGGTTCGGCTTTAGGCTCGGCATTTTAGGACATTTCCAAGGAAGCAACAAACCAATTTTTCAAAATTATGTCTTATAAGATGTTCTCAACTACTGAAGGAAATCTGTGAAACAAGTTACATCTGGAAAAAATACAATAAATGGGAGAAACACAAAAGTAAAATAAAGTAAATAGAATTGTAGAACGAAGTTGAAGAAATTTTACCATATGATCAGCCCAGCCTTGGATGCACGAGTAGCAAAAGCGATGCCCGCAGGGTAAAACCCCCCTAGTTGAACTAAAATCAGTCCAGCATATAACACAGGATAATTCTGATGAAGTAGGTAAGGCAATTTGTTCTTCCAGGTCATCTACTTCCATCACCTTTCCATTCTGATTATTGGTGGTATTATAACAGTCATTCTGTGAAGTTGTTTCTTGGGTGGACGGTGACCTATCATCACTGACTGGTTTATCTGAGTCATTAGAAACAAATATTTTATTTAACTCTGCTATTTCTTCTTCTTTCAGCTCCCTGTTCCTATTTTCTCCAGAATCTTCTTCTTCCAGCTCCCTGTTCCTATTTTCTCCAGAATTCAATAACTGATTTTGTAATGTAGTTCTACTGGATTGGCAGAGAGCATCGACGTTGTTAAGTTCATTAAAGAGGTCAAATGGGCAAGATTCATGCGTGTTATCCTCCAATACAGCAGAACTTATGCTGGCATCGGGTGCATTCTTCTTCACAAGTCGGCGACCTTTGCAAGTAGACTTGGTGGAAGTATAGTTTCCATCTGCAATATGAATGTTCCCTTTTCTTTTTGAAGAAAGCATAGAAGAGTAGGAACTAGGTTCCATAGGCTGTTTAAAGATCAGATCTCATGTAATAAGATTCCTATGCTGAAACTGAATATGGGAAAAGGGGAAAATTTGTGAAAGCAGAAGCCCAAGAACTCAGCATAAAAAAGGAAGACAGCTTCTAACAATGTAAAATCGATGAAGAACATTAAAATGGAGGTTTTCTCTTTAAAAAAAATCTATTGAAGTTTTTAATGTGAGAATCTAACTTTTAGTTCTTTAGTTTTGCCAGCTTTGATTACAGCAACATGTATCAGTCCAGGCATGTTTTCATGTAATGTCCATCAAACTACTTGCCTTGAGTAAGACAAGCAAGAAATAAACCATGCTGAGCATAGAACTTCTCTACATTGAAGAACTATGATGCATTCTTTTGTTTGCATAAAAAATGGTAAGACATGTGGCGGACGCTTTGGCTAAGCAAGGGGTGGATAGAGCTTCTCCATGGGTCGGTTTATCTTTGTAAGCTTTTCTTAGAGGGTGGTTTTAATTTTGGTTTTTTTGCTTTGGTGGGTGGGGTATAATTTCTTCAATTACTTAGTTTAGAGTATCCTATCATTTTGAAATTTTCATTTCAATGTCAAAATGCAATCAAATTGCTGCTTTCTGACATCTAGAGAGGGGAACACGAGTCTAGTTCTTCAATTCCTTAGTTTACAGTATCCTATCATTTTGAAAATTTTTATGTCAAAAATGCAATCCAAAACCTATCACTATGCAATTTAAACCTTTCTTTAAATGTAATCTATAACATTAAAGGCTTATACCAGACTTACTAGTTTCTTTTTATTCAAAATGAGTAATGATGATGTTTGTTGTAATCAGACTTCAGACATTCAAGAATACCTCTCTTAATAAATGAGAATCAGGCCAAGTTGAGCACCCAGCGCTAAAACACCTTGTATCAATCTCTGATGCATTGTAATCATTGAATGTATTGGTCAAGTCAACAAGCACTTTTTTATCTTTTCTTGTCAACCAATTGCCTTTTTTAGCAGAAGCCCCTACAACCACAGGAATTTCCCATGACAGAGGTCCTACTTGCTGCCCACTGAAAAGAACCAAGAGAAATAAATAAATAAACCATTGCAGATAAATCATCGTCAACCAATATGACGTTCAATATGCTTCTAGGATAGATACACAAATCAAAAGCACAAAGGTGCCAATTCAAGTGGTATTTTATAAGGCGCTTGCACTTTATTTAATTAGTACCAGAGTAAACATCAACAAGCACAAAGGGGTTATTAGGAAAAACTTAGAAGATGGCACATGAAAGATAAGAAAGTGTCAGAAATCAAAACCACCTAACTATCAGTGTCAGAAATCAACAAGCATCTCACTGATTGTACAAGGTGCCAATATTTCAAATATGAGTTCCCAATCTGCTTTCAAAAAATCTGTATCAAATTGTTCATATATAACTCCTGTGCAGACTCCCAGGAGATGTTGCAGTATCATCTTGTATTTAACCTTCCTTGAGGATTCATGGTTCCTCTAGTTCTAGTTAAATGCAATTCATTTGTGTCTGAGGTTAGGAGTATAGCTCCCCATTGTATCATTGAACTTGTAAGCAATTAGGAAAGGCAGCTTGAGGGAGAAACAGATCATCTAAATGATAGATACTAGCGGGACAATAGTCCACAAGTACAAAGGTGAAAGCAGCTTCAATAGTATCATCAAGTTGAAAACCTAGGGGTTGTTTGATTTCACTCATTTACATATGTAAATGATGCAAATGCATAATGGTTACAAATGATCACACTTACTTTACACATGCGACATGTCTATGAGGTGTGAAAATGATATTTAATTGCAGCCATTTTCAGCCTTCCATTTACATACCTAGAGTGGTGAAATGTTGCATATCTCACTGTAGCTAATCAGGGTGTAAAATGTTACATATCTCACTGTAGCTAATCAGGGTGGAACAAGTTGGGACACCCAGACAGGTTTTAGGGTTGAATCTCTTTGGCAACTTCTTTTTTTTTTTTTTACTTTTATGGGCCCATATTTATGGTCTGAGCCATCACTCTTCTTTATAAGTCTAAGAAACCCTAACATGCTTAATTTCATAGCCTTCATGGATTTTGAGAAATCATAAAAAAAATTCCAATAAATACAAATCTACAGATCTAATTTTTTGCACTTTTTGGGCCCCTAGTTTATGATTTGAGCCTTTCAATATTCCTATATTAATGATAAGCATCAAGACATTTAGTTTTATATCTTAAGTTCATAGAATTTGAGAAATTTGTGAAAACCATCAATCAATCAAAACACATCTTAAACTATTGGATGTGCTCATTTTCTCATGAAAATGGTGATTTTGACAAGCATGAAAATGTGTTTCTAAAATGCAACATTTGCATATGTAATATTTACATACGCAAAACCCATTTTCTTATCCCTTGTGTAAAAAGGCAAATGACCCCTTGGTGGACTGTTACAAATGATATTCACAATTTTTGCCGATATTCAAAAGAAAGAAGATGGGTCCTGACTATAGGCCAGCTGGTTATGGACACTGGTGGTGGGTTGAGTGTGTGAGACTGTGAGTTCCGAGTCCTCCATGCACCGGGCGGGGGGGGGGGGGGGGCGGGCGGGGGGGGGGAGGGGTGGTGTAACAACATGCATGGACGTTGAAATGTTGAACACTTGTGCTAACTTGTAATGGCTGTATTAAGATTTTCACATTTCTGTTTGGCATTGGTGCATTTTTTGCATTTTAATAGACACTTCTAATGGATATGGATCCCTTGAACATTCAGAACCATGATACAGATGCTTGTTTTGTGCCAAAACATGGAATTTAGAGATACAAACTAAAGATACTTGCACCATTTGTGTTAATTACCCCCTTTAGTTTCTCACAAATGGAAAAATTAGCATAATACTGCTCAGACTTCAGTTAATGAAGTAAAAGGCAAACTAGAAAAAATTAAGTAAACGGGAAAAGAGAAAGGGGGAGAGAGGGAGAGAGAGCAAGAGAGAGAGAGAGAGAGAGAGATCTAGAATAATTTAACTTTGAAAACACATAAAATTACTCTATACTCAAAAATGATAAGCAGCTACACCCTCCTGTTAACACTGCTCAGACTTCCGTTAATGAAGTAAAAGGCAAACTATCGAAAATTAAGCAAACAAGAAAAGAGAGAGGGAGAGAGAGAAAGAGAGACAGAGATCTAGAATAATTTAACTTTGAAAACACATAAAATCATTCAATACTCAAAAATGATAAGCAGCTACACCCTCCTGTTCTCCATCAAAGATGGATGTAAAATAAATACCTTTTCATGAGATAGGGCTCCTCCGGAAGGCGTTTCCCTTCCTTCAAGCAATCCTCAAACCACCGATGGTTAACTATATTTGTTCCAAACTCCTTGGCCAAAGAATATTTCCTTCCTTCAAACTTCCAACATACCTAACATCCCAAATGATGGGAATTTTTAATCACTGATGAGAAACATCATAACATAACTCAAATGAAAGAGAGTACATAGTTAATATTTAAATTAATGAAAAAACCATACCTAAGAATCAAACTTACCAGGTGTGTTATTGATTTAGACATTGTCCCTACATAACTAGCACCACTTTGATTGATGAGCTTGATTAATTTAAACTTCTCTAAACCATGATAGCCACTAACTGAGGCAACAATCATTTCCATGCCCGCAACAGGAAAATCTCTTCGCACTAAAATAGCATGAGTAGTGGCAAAAATAAATTCTATGAAACAGAAATATTATTTCCTGTATAGTTTCTAAGGAAAGCATTAAATATATGGCCATTCAAGTAATGTCACCAATCAAAGGAGATATATATATATATATAGAGAGAGAGAGAGAGAGAGAGAGAGAGAACCGCAGTTTATGTTATATTCATTTTTTTTTGAAGTAAATATTGTATACTTTGTTTGTGTGAATTTTCCAAAGACCCCACCAGTTATGGTTCAGGGTATAGTTTTTAGAGTGTGAAAATTAATATGCATTCAGGTGAGGAACAAAAATAAGAAAAAAATCAATTTGGAAAATGTCATGTGTGTCTACTTAATTTACAAGATATCATGGGAGTCCAGAACAACTCAAGGGAAAAGAATAGAAACACAACTGTAAGAGAAGAATCAGCTCAGATACTGTCCAGTTGTCCCTAACTTGTGTCCAGTTTTGTCCAGTACTTTATAAGGTTCAGCAGACTAGCTCTGCATACAATGAATTGATATGAGAATATAATGTTGGATATATGGCCCACCTCAAACCCAAATTTGGACCTCTTGATCCCACCCATCCACGCGACTGGCAAGCATCACGTGCTATGAATTGTGATGCACGGACACTTCAAAATGGGTAATGTATCATGTCATATATATCCAATACTTTACTTTTTATGTGTAAAATCCGTGTCTTTGCCGTATCCATGCCATATCTATGCCGTACTGGGCATCATAGATCACGTGGGCCCGAAAGTAAGGTTCACAATTCTCAAGTCTGCATCTGGTTCATAGCCACATTTTTCATGCCATACACCCAAATTTCAAGAATCAACCTTTATTAAAGAAAACAGAACCAATCCAGAAATGTGATCACAACCCAGCACACAAACCATCAGCCCCATCTCAAAAAACCCCCCACACTAACAAAACAGAAGCAAGAAAAACGAGGACCAGCTTCTGTGAAAATGCAACACAATACCAACAACCAAACCATAGATGAGATGAAACAGGGATTTCTGCACAGAGAGATGTAAAGCATACAAATTTATAAAGATAATGGATTTCAAAACCCTAGAAAAACAGGAGAAACATCAAGAATCAGCTGAAACCATCGATAAAGATGAAGGAGATTGAGATTTGAGATGAATGAAAGTGAAGCACAAAATCTGGAGATATCGGCAAACGATCATAGAATTAGATGCAGGAATCAGAAGAAGAAGAAGTAAAGTAAAGTAAAGTAAAGTGAGAGACGTTACGTATTGATGGGTTGGTGGAGAAGGAGACGATTTCGTCTTCTTCCTCTTCCATCTGGTGATAGCTCTTCTAGGCTTCTTCTTCTTCTTCTTCTTCTTTGCCCGGGAATTGAAATTTGAAATGCGACCGAGGGAAATGAGGCTTTCATAACTTGTAGTAAGTCCGTGACCTTATGCTGACTAGGACTCGATGGGACCCACCTGTTCTAGTGCTAGTGGTTTGCTCTTTCGTTTTATACAAATTGCTCGTCTATGATCAACTTAATCCAATGCTTGGGCTTACTTGGGATTGATATAGGGCTTAGACACCGTTGGATTTTATCATGATAATTTAAATGGTGTGTAGGTCTTGAAAATTGACGACCCAGGATTAAGGGTTGTGATGATTCGATCAGACTGCATGTCCATCACCTCAGCCTCAATTGATTGATGTGCGCCTTGTGGGCCTTACATGAGTTGAACTTTCCTTGTTTTTTGTGAGTAAGACATTAGTTACGCCCGACTGTATGCATTAAAATATATAAGAATAAAATAACTCCACAATCCATATAATAAGTAGTTAAAAAATGCATATTAAAAGTGAATTTTAAAAAATGTACATCAAATAATTTTTTTTATTTAAGCAGGGGTAGACCTAGGTATAGCCATGTGGGGGTGGTTGCACCCGTCAACTTTGAACAGCTTTTAAAATTATAATGAAAATCTTATCTTTACTTTGAAAATCTATGTAAAAATTTTATATTCACACCCAAAATCCATATGTAAATCTTAAATTTGTTCTCAAAACCCAAATGCTTAACGTGAGTTCGCACCCCTCAAAGGAAATTTTTAGGTCCGCCACCGGTTTAAGGAAATAAAATTAGAAGGAGATGAAAAATGAAGTACTTCTACTAGAGTAAGGAACTAAGGATGGTTGATACATTTTCCATCTTCTTTAATTTTGATTTTATTTTCCTGCAACCTAGTCCTTTTTTTAGAGGTGAGCTAGTCCTTGGATCTGGGCCATGGCCTCATAAAAAAAGAGCTATTGCAGGGATAAATAAACTCTTAATCATATTATTCACTTTTGTGGGATTTAATCATTCTTTTACCTAAAAATAAAATCTATCCTAGTCCTCCAAATAGCCCACCATGAGGCTACAAACCACGCTTTGAGAATGGCATGATCTGCAAAAGAGCCGAGAAAAGATTACCATCTGAATCATTAAAAATTATAATGAAGCAGGGTGATCATTATCATTATCATCATCGTCAAGGTTTTATCCCAGCTAAGCTATGTTGGAGGCTTAAAGCTTCTTTCTCACATGTAAGGACATAAAATATTAAAGCTAGAAATTTTAGTATGAAGAAAAGGTCTTACTGGAATAGCCTTCCTAAGACATTTCTATCCAAAAAGGACTGGATTCCTTGAGTTGAGACAATCAGAGTTTCCATAATGATCTCAATTGAAGTTACAGTTACTCCAAATTGTCTTTAATGTTAATTTTATCTGTTGATTTGGTAGAAACATGTACCCTTTTAATATGTATATATCGAAACCCTCTTGTCCTTGAGAGTTTGATTAGGAATGTGAATTTATAAAATATCTTAAATATCCTTGTCCTTCCTAAAAATATCCTTGTCATTCCTAAGAACAATTTTAAAGCTCTCTTATCCCATTTCGGGTTGTGTTCATGAGGTCCTCACTCACTTGATCTTATGGAGATTTGAGATATTGATTTTCTAAGCTCCTCTTTACTAGTATCCTATTGCTATTCCAAATAGAAATTCTATTCCCATTACCAAACATCCATCTTAGCATGGAATTGATTAATTTTAGAGCTTCCACGAAGCTAGATTTAACTAGGCTCAAAACTTCATCAATTCCAAACTAAGATGGGTTTTAGAGCCTCCACAAAGCTAACTATGTATTCTAATGCAAACAAACATTTAAGTGAATTATAGTGGATATATGTGCAAGCTACCCATTAAAGAGTTCTGTTTTTTTTTTTTTTTTTGGTTAAAGAAGTACCGTGGTCAATTGAAAAGTGTTTAACACAATAGTTGGGCCTATTAGAATTATTTTTAAATATAATTGTTTAGAAATATTTATTTATAGATGATTTTCAAGTTAGAAGGTGTGCTCATTTATAGTGCTCATTGAATTTTTAAAAAAATTATTTTTCAAATCATTTTTTATTACTCGGGATGTCCCTCGTAATCCTAACCTGCGGACCTTTGGCATCCAGTCCGGGGTTACCCGATTCTATCATAAGAAACCACAAACTTAAATATATTCCAAACTTTTCACCAAATGATTTGCCGAGAATGATATTTGTGATCCTGATCTACAGTTGCAATGGGTCATGTTGGTCAATCAGTCGTCCAATTCGAACCTTACCCGAAAAGAGTCAAACCTGGCCCAGACAATTTCTAGAATGTCGAAACCACTGTAACACATATCATTAATAGCATGAAGAGTATCACTGACTTTCAGAATATGTTTTTCTCCCATTGATGCTGCAATCCTTTCAAATGTAAAATATGGTTTTGAACACAGTTCCAAAAATTGAAACCTTTTCGCAGATCATTCATAGAGGATGAATCAAAATTGATTATAAATTATAAATTGTAAGATTTTCCAATTTTTCTTATAAAAATGGAAAATAATAAAAATTTTAAAGAGGAAGAAAAAGTACTCATAACACATCCATAGCAGTATAAATGCAATGACAAATAAAAGAGTGTAAAACAATCACATAAGAAACATCATTGCTGATGTGTGTGAATAGGGTTTTTTTTTTTTTTTTTGGTAGAAGTTGAGTGTGAATAGTTAAATATGTTCAAGATAGGAGGAGGTCTGGACTTTCAAATTACCGGTGAAATGGAATCCTTTACAAGTGGGTTATTTTCTGTGTCGTCCTTTTATTCGACCCTTTCTTAAAGGGATCGGAGCTTAGCAAGAATATGGAAATTCAATGCTCCTCCTAAGGTAGTGACTTTTGGTTGGATATGAAAGATCACAGTGAATGCTTGTCCAATGTGTTTGGAGGATGAGGAAACTGGAGACCTTCTTCTTTTGAGATGCAAATACGCAGTGAATATGTGGAATTCGGTCATTAGCTCGTTTGGGCATATATGTTCAAGATATCAACATTACTAGGGAAAAAAATGAACAAGTTACAACATCTATTTGATTCTCTTTAAATCAAAAAATAAATTCAAATATTCAAACTTTCATGTTTATAAATGAATGCAATACCAAAGCCCATACATATAGTCAAAAGCTCCGGTCACATGCTTGTTCCTTATTTATCTCTAAAACCTCAAAAAATAAAGAAAAAATTCTTAAAAGATATCTTAACTACTAAATAATCTTTTTCAAACACTCCTAAATATATTGCCAGAAGTGGATATTGAAGAAACAAAGGTGCTGCAAACAGACATGCCTAAATGATTGTTTTCTTGAACATTAGTTACGCCATCCTAATTGATTATCTAAGACACTGGTAATTATTTATTCGCAAAGCTTGCAATAGGTAACTACAGCTGATGTTGTCTGCCTTTAGATGGGGGTAGAACAAAGCTAAAACCACTTATAAGATTGGCATCAAGCTTTAATTCAGAATAGATGATTACCTTATGACAACTGTGACACTGAAAATTCAACCTGAGAAGAGTAAGGAGCAGCATCTGTTGCTCATAACCACACTAGATAACATAGGGTTTCATGCTATTTGGAGCAACCACGCAGAGTGGTTGCATACAAGTTCCCATCACAAGTTAGAACAAACAGTAGTGATATAAGTTGGTAAAGAAGAAATCTCAGTACTGAAGATAAAATAATAATTCTGGATTTTAGTTCACTGGCAGTTGTACAGTATTGCATCCACATTCTGAAAAAAGATACAAGTTATATTCAAGAAATCATTAATTTGCATTTTTTTTGTCATAGTGAAAGGAAAAATGGCATTTAGGTAAAGATAGATGCCCCCATATGAAGACCTGGATTTCTCAGTACTGAAGATAAAATTGTATATCTGAGTTTTGGATTTAAGTTGAGTGGCAGTCTTAAGTATTGCATCCAAGTTCTGCAAAAAGATACAAGTAACATTCCAGCAATCATTAAGGTGCACATATGTCATAGTGAAAGGAAAAACTGCATTTAGGTAAGACAGATGCCATTAAGACCTGATCCAACTACCTATTATCATTTATTGCTAATATCAAGGACATAGATGCTGTGAGGATTCATTAAAAGGAGCAACAAAGCTGGGTCCAGTGGACCACATACAACCGCAATAGAATGCTGGATAGGAGTCGCCTATGTGGATCTCATGTGGCCAACATTTCATCATGGTTATGAGATGAGTATAGCTATTGGGTGTAAATGGGAGTACAGCTACTTTCCTGTCCGTTCTACATGCTTTCAGCAGTATGTAAATGATCATTAAATCTGCGATATTTTCAATCAATATTTGACGTTGATTCTGTCCTGAAGATTAAGATAATGCTGTCTTTCAGTTTATTTCTTCTATATAGGGACCACTTGGTGACATTTTACAACTGCAGGTACTTCTTTGCTTTGATAAAAAAACAGAGAGGGTTAGTGCAAACAGCAAAAACTTTCGAATTTTCACCATTGGGAGTCCTGCACAAGGCAGGGGCCCCCTGCATCAAAGGCAGGGACTGAATTACTTACACAGCAGACGTGTGAGAGTCCAGAAGATCAATGATCTTTAAAGACCTAAAACAAATACATACATAATGCTTAATCCTTTAATTGTTTTACATCAATTCTTGATCTTTCAATTGTTCTACAACTTTGTATTGCTTTACATAAAAAGACAGGTTCCTTTGTACAAGACATCCTAGCTCAAAACTTCATATCATCTGTTGTGTCCTACATCTCACGTACTTGTGTCCCACATATTTTTGTGAGGATACCATCATGTGTATCTCATTGTTAATCTCATCCAAAGTACAGGGCAGGCATGACGAATGAAATGAATGCATTGGAAAAGAATAAAACGTACAAACTCATAGATTGGCCTAGTGGAAAGCTACTTCTAGGCTGCATGTAAGTCTATGATTTAAAATATAATCCAGATGGTTTTTTGTGAAAGTACAAGGCTAGATTGTTTTCCAAGGGCTTCACTCAGGTGTATGGTATTGAACATCAAAAACATTCTCTCGAGTAACAAAACCAAACACACTGTTATTAGTTGCAAACTTTTCGTGGACTCTTTATCAAATGAATCTAAAAAAGAGCTTTTCTGCATGGTGATCTTAGAAAAAAAAAAGGTATCTATGCATCTGATTCCAGGGACCAACTCGATATATTTTCAATTCATTTTTAGTAAATTAACAATGTAATATGCTTCTACACAAAATTAATGAATCTCAATCTCGATTATGGTGAAGTAAATAAGGAAAAAGGAGGAGCCCACCTGAGCTGCAAGCCTAAAGTTGCACAGGAAGCAGACTTTTTGATAGAAGTGGAAGGACCCAAATGAAGAAGTAGATCAAACAATTGGTCAAACGATGATATTAAAATTAGAAATCTGGGAACCCACCTCAAAAAAGTTAGAACTAAGAAATCAAAGAACTATGTCTGTAGAAGTATTTTTTGGGAGATTAAGGTGGCTTGATCTAAGAAGGAAAAAAAAAGAATCTGATGTTTTAGTGAAAATATACTTTAGATTGGTAAGAATCTGGAAAATTGGGAACAAAGCCTTCTGATAAACCTGTAGATCAACATGGTCTTGACTTTGGTAATGGTGAGTCATTATATGATAAGGGTTGTATCAAAGATTGGGTGGTTGGTTAGTTTACCTTATAGTGACATTGACAGCCATTATCATGTGCAGTGAGTACATTAGTCAGTTAATGCATGCACCAAGAACTATACATCTGGAAGCAGTGCATTGTATTCTGTAACATTTGAAGGGGGGACTCTCCAGTGTAAGAAAACTTTTATTCATGTCATGGTCACTTAGATGCTAAAATTTATACCAATGTAGATTGTGTATACTCTCAACACTAACTGGAGATGTAGTACTGGGTGTTGTATTTATTATTATTATTATTTTATTATTATTATATTCTTTATATACCAAAGGAGATTGTATGTAACTCATTGAACCTGCGTGTCACACATGCTTCATGGTATCACATACATACTCCATCCTCCGTAGCATATTTGAATAGCAATAAGACCATAAACATTCCCATAGATAGTATTAAGTTCAAGTTGAGTTAGAGTAGAAAGAAATAGCAGAAGCATTTAAGTTAAGTTTTGCACAAAACATCATCAAAAATAAGGTTCAACATCTCAACGGCTACCGAGGCCAAGCACAGTGCACATGATGAGCACTCACGCAATACGGATGTCCAAAAGACATCATCTGGGGTCCATTAAGCTATGCCTTGAGGAGTCTTCATGACCTCCTCGGTCTTCATGGAAAGGGGTTCAGTGTCGTCACCCTAAAACCCAAGTGTAGCACCATTAGAAACGACGATCTAGGAAGTAAAGAAATAAATAAACTTATACATGTAGCATCAAATGAATAAAATGGATAATGATCACGTGAGATCAATAAAGGATAGTCTAGGCATAATCATGTATGAGTAAACATGTAACAAAGTGGATCATACATGAAAATTTCACATTACTTGAAACTGCAAGCTTCTGGAAATGTGACCAACAGGGCTCTATAGGAAGGATATAAATGGCAGTTGCGGCGGGTGTAGCAATCAGTGGCCAAAACGCTAAGTAGCGGGTGATACGTAGCAGTGTGAATTTTTTAAGTGGTAAAAAAATTCAAATCTTATATAGCAGCCAATATTGTGTTTTTTAAATGATTTGAAACCATATAAGGGTAGAAACAACTATAAAAAAGGCTTTTGAGGAGAAGAAATATGAAAAATAGTACTATAAATTAAAACTTTTTAGCTTTACTAGGACTTAGACCATAGTGTAGTAGACTTAACCGTCACAGCTAATAATCCAGCCGCTACGCTATGTAGCGGCCGCTATTTTGAATCATGCTCTACAGTGACCTTACAGTTGGCTTAAGGTTAACCATAAAAGGGCTCCATGGTTAGCTATAAGATGACTACAGTTCAAAAATCCCTAAAAAGCTAAATTTTGAAAATGTAAATGTGGCTTCCACTCAGCTCCACAGTCGGCTTGACCATGGCCTTCAGAAAATTTGATGCACGAACCTGAAGGTGTTCATTTCAGGTGGGATATTTACCCACTTCATTCCAACCTTCAAATACATATTTTAGGTTCACAAACAGAGTTTCCAAGCTCATGTTAAACTACAAATCCAATAGCATTAAGAGATACCCATTTCCATTCAACAAACTAGCTAGAAAACACATTGAGCTTACATGGGTGTTTGAAGCATGAATAACATGATGAATCAAAATAAACAAGCTTGCATGCATGATATTATAGTTGTTTCACTTGCCTTGAAGGTGCTTGAGTGAAACTCACGAAATCCAAGCTACACCACACTTAACAACCTTAAAAGTCAAAAACCCCAAACCTCTAGTTCAAAGGAAAACCCTACAATGCTGGTGAACAAAATGGGGTTGAATAGACTTGCATGCCACAATTTTGAGCTTCTCTAACTGTATCTAAGCTCAAGGAAGGGTTTGGATATGAAAAGCTTACCAATAGAGTGAAGTGATGATGAAATGGAGATGAGAAGAGCTCAAACAAGGCAGAGAAGATGAAGATGGAGCTCAATAATCCAAAGTTGTCAATTTTGTTTCGGTCCCCATTTTAGTTTGACCTCAAAAATGAAATATTTCGACATTTCGGAATTTTGGTGAGATTTTTTGGAATAACCTTTCAAAAAAAATACTCATAAATATTTTATATATTATATGAATATTAAATAAATACTCATATAAATGATAATGGTGATGAAATACATATTAAATACACACTCGTGTAAATATAAAATAAATGCTCGGGCTCTCACACACACTTCCTGTACAAACTCCCATAGGCCCCACACCATTGGATAAAGTCTTAATATATAATATATATCTAAAATAACACATGGCAAACCACAAGGCAAAGAAAAGTGGGGCGGCATTTGCCCTTATCAGTTGACCTATTCTAGTCTTATTTCCATAAACTTCTTTTATGCAAGAGGAAGAGGCTTCTCGAGACTAAAAAAGAGGCTTCACGAGACAACTTTGTCTCTCCAAGAGAAAGAGAGAGAGAGAGAGAGAGAGAGAGCTATGGATGGTAGCAATTGGGTGACCAGATAGGTACTCTCTCTTCCTTTTCTTCTTCTTCTTCTCTCTCTCTCTCTCTCTCTCTCTCTTTCTATTTCATTTTTCATCACCTAAGAATAGGCATTTGGGTTTTGTAAATAAAAAAAAAATCAACGAAATTGGGATTTCGCTGAAACTATGGATTTCGGCCGAAATAGTCCGAAATCCAAATCAAAAAGTTTTGTGAGTGTTTTCGTTTCAGTCAGTGGTTTGAAACGAAAACTTTTGGCCATTTCGGCCGAACAAAATGAGATTATCTATGCAATAATCCCATATGCAAGAGCTTCTTAACTGGATTGGAGACAAAAAGATGAAAAAAATAGAGTAGAGAAGAAAGAGTTCATCTGAGAAGGGTAAATGAGAGAGTGAGAGTCGATTACGGTGAAAGGGGCTAGGTCTAGTGGAATATTCTTAGGATTTACAGGAAAGTCCAAGTTTTAAAGGAAAATGTCATAATAGGGTTTTTGGGCTGGAAATGGGCCTAAATGGGCTCTAATGAATCGGGTCACTCATAGCATGGAAGTGACTCATTATGGAATGCTCTACCCAATGCATCCACAATCAAATAATTCTAAGATTACATGCAACCTCACACATAAAACCCAAAATTACGAAAGGGTCATTGAGCTATCTAATTAAGTACAAAAGCCATCTATTCCACCCAACCATCCACATACACATACCAAATAGTACACTTTAGCATCTAATCATCGTTAATTAGAAACTAATTACAATTAAAAAGGGATGAGACCTTACAGTTACGCATCTACATTTGATAGTAACAGGCCTTGCAAATCGATAATGATTTTTTATTAAGGTTTACATTGTAATGGTAGGAGAATACCAAGAACGAATGACAAGAACCTTTTCTCTTCCTGACAACCTTTTTTCTTTTCTTGGCCTTGAAAAGCTTCCTGACAAACTCTTTTCTGTTCACATTCCGTAGTGACGAGTATTATAAGCCATCCATCAAACACAAGTGACAACATGTTAGTCGAAAATTTCTATTATGAAGCCCATACGTATGAAGCTTTAGACTGAGGATCCTAAGTCAATTACTATCTTTTGAAGAGGCAAAGATATTCCATTAATAAATAGAGGATATAATAAGCAAGATTCTTACACAGTGGAATAAACATCTTATGACGTGTTAGATACTTGGTAAATGGCCACAATGGGTAAAGACCATGAAAAGTGAGGGAGGCCATATTATTGATTTGACTGCTCTTATAAATATTTAAATTCTGTGGAAAAAAAAAAGAGTTCAAATTCTAATGCATTTTTTTTAACCATGAGCCAACTATGGTATTTTTTAACTAGCTTAGTGTAGCAAGAAATTATTGTGTTCAGCCCATAGACTTAAAAAGCTGAGTACTGCATAAAAAGTACATAACTACTTTCACAGGGATATAAGACAGGGATGCCTGAGTTGGTGAAAGCACATGTTTCGTCATGACTCATGGGAGGCATATCCACACCATAAAAGAATATAGAGATGATTACATAGGCTCTTGGATAAGTCATGAGTTGTACATCCGTGCAGAGCATAAAAAAATTCAAGATGGAAGTGCAAAAATCCTCAGTTTTAGAAGAAAGTTAATGAAACCAACTTTTGCGAAAGTCATGAATGGCATAACAGCAGGAAATCGTGAATAACCTCATCATGAAAGTTTGAAAGTTCCTCAATTATTCTTCAAAGTCATAAGAAGTACATCTACACAGGTTTGAGAAATCTTATTATAAAGATAATTTCACTGCGCAGCAGGAGCAACTGTTACATAACTAGTTGATTTAAAATCAGAAAGTGGTGTGTCCGAGCTGTAGGGTTTTGGCTCTTTTGCCAATGGGAGATTTTGGCTTATGGGCCCATCATACACCCACATGTATGGCGACAAGAGCCTCAACGGCTACATTGACTCAGTCAACACAAATATCACAAACTCATCCAAGATTTTCTCCTATCTACATGACATTAAATTTCACAAGCAACTTAAGAAGATCCAACTATTGTGGAGGAAACCATATAGATGCAACCTCAGTTGGAGAGACTGTATTTATGACAGTGAAAACATTCTAACATTCTATTTAATTTAAAATTTAAATTAAATTGCCAAGGTTATCAAGATGGGCTGATGACAGATTTCACAGACAGCAATTGATTCTTTATTTGAACATAAGAAAAAAATTAAAATAATGAAGAGCATGAAGTACCTTGAAGGACCATGTAAAAAATAATGGAGAATTGTTTTCATGCGAAAGTGAGATGAATAGCATGGAAACAAGTATATTAAGTGGATACATGGTGGCAAAAGGGTAGAGAAAGAAAAAAGATTCAGTGAAGTAGGAAGAGATGGTCCTTATTCAGAGAAGGAGATGAAGAGACAAAAGAACATTTGCAGAGGATAGAGTTTGGTGACATTCACAATAAGAGAGGTTCCATGACCCATTTGGAGTCGACGTGAGATTGCGCACATTGGACCTGCATGTAGACAGTGGATCCATTTGCCCCAAAACCGGCATTTAGTGGATTCTAGCATGACAGTCCCCTGTTGGGGCCATTGAAGCACTCATTTACTTCTTTGAGAAATTTATGAAGGCAATAAAATTATCCATTGAAAGCACTCTATTACATGGTGTGCCACAAATGAAGTTTTGTGCGGTGGTTTTGAGAGAAGGCGGGGTTCATTTTCCATTTCAACAACTGTTCTGAACCTGCAAAATATGTAGTGTAAGGGAGGGCAAACAATAGAAATACAGAGTTTTCTAGTCCAATGGGTTCCACATTACCTTGACATGTAGTAAGGGTAAGCTAAACAAAACATACACAATTTTCTTCGCAAAGAAGCAAATTCTACATAAAGGATAGAAGTAACAACAGCAGCGTTTTTTTTTTCCCATACATTTTCACCATATGAGCCTCTGGTTCACATAACATTCTAAGAATGTATAGATCGAGAACCCTGCATGAGGAGCAGTTGAAGGAACACTTGACAAAATTCTCTCAAGCTTTCCGCTCTGAAAATCATAGCAATACAAACCATCTGTACTCCTAACAAAAATAGCATCCAGATGTGGGTGAAAAGCAAGAATGTCCAACGACCACCTTGTTCTCAGATCTTGAGCTAGAAAAGGATTACAGGAACTAAAGCATCCAACATGAACAACATGCTTCAACACCCATTCCCCAGATTCCCAGTCACCAAGCACCCACACTTGCATATTGTCATAATCATGTCAGGCATAACGGAGACGCCCTCGGAACAATCCCAAAAATGCCACTGATTCCCTTAGTCTGTTTGTAGGTAAGTCTATGAAATCGCAGCGCTCTTCCTTAACATCAAACCTCAATACTCGAGCACCTGACAAGTAGATGGCTTCATCCAAGAAAACCGGGGGGGACTTCCATAGATTAAACATGAGGGCGTGCTTTAAAGATCCCTTCAACTGGGTCCATTGTCCCGTCTCAGAAGAGTACATATCAACACATAAATCTTGCAAGTGATATGATACTCAGTTGTCATTCTTCCCTTGAGCAGAAGAGTCCATATCAATGTTATATCCACTAAAGAAGCGGAAGACTCTATATTCATGAGAGGAGTCATCAAGAACCAATGCAACATTAGACCATTTATCATTTATGAAGGCGCAAGGGGAGGAAGATTTCTACTGTTGCGGCGCGGAGGAAGAGGGATAGAGAGCCAGTGGCGGGTGACGGGGTTGCAGAGATAGTAGTTGTTTTCAATCCTATTGATGAAAGAAGAGCAGAAGAGGAAGCCATCACGAGAATCTAGGATCCTTATGTGGTAATGGGAGGGCAAGAAGCTGAGGCTGTGCTCGGTGGAGCAGAAGCTTGGTCAGGGACAGGGTCAGGGTAACGGTCAGGGTCAGCTGCTCCTACTGGGATATAATATGGGATGGATTTGAACCATGTGTCAAGAGAATTAGTGTTGGACAAAGAATCCGGAGATTGGGTTTTTAGTTGGAGAGTGGTGGCAGGGAAGAATGACAAAGGGCACGTCAAGGAGCACTAGCAATAGATAAAAATTGGAGTGTGGGTGGGACAACGAACAGCAGCAGGCAAATGCGGGAGCTCATAGAAAGATCGCCACGGTCGGTCAACTACCAACTGGAATTGGGAAAAATGAGAGACACATATATCAATACTGGGCTCCCGCGGGTCTATCTTAGGCTGGAAGGAATTAGTCTAATCCAAAGGCATGCGGCGCCCTCTATTGGTGGAAATAGAAAAAAAATTGGTGAATGGAGAGTCATCAAGAGCATCTAAATATTGCTGGCCCATAATAGATGGATGGAAATTTTTAGCATTGCAATGCACATGTAGTTGTCAGAAGACCACACGTGTGCAGTGGGTCACATAAGCACGGGCTGATTACTTGTTGCTTAGTTTTTTTTTTTTCATTTTTTTTTGTGATTTGAAAATGCTAAGATCGGATTTTTTCTTTTGAAATTGCTTATTCGTTGAGAATCACTCTGGGGGAGAACCTTCTATGCGAAAGATCACAATTAGTTAGATTTTTGAAAAGTCACAAATCAAATTAAAATTTTCAAATGCTGGATAATAACTAACATTTCTTTCAAAAAACTCCAATAAAAAATTGTTCCAAAAGAAACATCAAATTAAAAATTTCAAATGCTGGATAATAACTAACAAATCCATGAAGAATTAGTAGATTTAAAGCATGGAATCTGTAGAGTTGAGAATTCCTCACTGTCGCAATTTTATGGACTCCACATTGATGTCGAAGAACTTTGATGCATATTGCTAAAAAAAAATTAGTATGCATATGTAAATCCACAAAAATAAGTATTTGTAAATCCTATGGGGAACATTTTGTACTTGGAAAATGCTCAAAATGAAGATTCTCATTGGTTCAAATCCTTGAGGATGAGAGATCCTTGAGGATTTTAATGCCAAACATAACCTGAGAGTTCTTTGGAACAATAGCCTCCCTCTAGGCCCTCTTGCTGGATTGTTAAAAAAAGGTTTTTGGTATATCCTTTGTTAAGAATTTCCATCTTAGTTGCCACCACTATAGTGCATCTAAGGTTGCAGACGAGCATGTTAATCTGGCCCTCTAGCAAGAGGATTGGCAGTGGCTTGGCCCACGAATAGCGTGAAAAGTGAGAGCTTCCTTTCTCATCATAAAGCCTAGGCAGGTTAGGGCCAATTTTTACAAAGCTTGCTTCCTTGATAATTATATGCTACGGAAAGACATAGCTAGTGCTGTTCTTTGTAAATAAATTTATAAAATAATATATTTTATAATTGAGGAATGCTTATATGCATTTATCTCTCACCATAGGGTGAGGAGGATGCTTACATGGCTTTCAATTTTTGCGCATGCATCTACCTCTTCTACATATGACCATATATGGTTTTTTCCTATTTTGCACATGAATATTTTCAATTATATTAGTATCACCCTGTTGTGAAGGATGAATGCATATGAACATTCTTCTTTATAATTACCATATAAAAATATAAGAGGGAGACTACTATGTATCTGTCCCTCACTATAGTACGAGAGACAGATGCATATTGTTTTGTCCAAAATGTAGATATAAGCATATGTTCTATTCATTATATATATGATACGGATTTTTTATAATAAAAATAATTGACCTAAATTTGAGGACCAGTTGGACCTCCATTGCAAGGATTAATACTATGATTTTCATAATGAGAAATACAAGATATCTACAATAAACCTTACTTCAAACATGGCAACTATGCTATAAATCACTAACAATAACCTTAGGTCAAGCATATCTAGTGCCTAAATCAAAGTAATCAACCATTGCTTTATTATCTCATTATATGTGGAGAGCATGCAAACACTTGCAACCTAGTGCTGTTGTTTTTATTCAACCAATCTAATAGAACCATGTGGTCTCCTCTAAGGCCCATCACTTGCATGACGTATGCTTGACCCTTGGATCCTATTATCAATAGTTAATGGAATTTACGAATTATTACAACATTAAGAAAGCATCATTCTCCTCTAGTAGATTATATTCCAACATTCCATTGTGCAATCAACATGCAGCTTTGGTCTTGCCTCCTTTCACTACTATCGTCTTTGGCTCAGGTTGTAGCTCCCGTTGCACCACAGTTGGGATTTGAACCACAGCATCACCCTCACTGTTCTGGTTCAATTCGACGGTGAATGTAATCCTGGGGATTGGCTGGCTGATTGGGGCAGCATCTATCTCCTTCAATGCAATGTTTAGATGGGTGAGAAGCCTCTCCACCAACCCACGGCCGAAATCTTCCCGAACGACGACTCGGAGAACTGTCATGTGTTCAATGTCAGCCGGCATTGTGTAGGCTGGCACAATCCAACCATAATGCCTTAGAGCCTTGGAGAGCTTGAAGGCCAAGCTTGGGTCCTTGTCTTTGAATGTGAAGGCCAACAAGGGTACACCTTTCTCCTTAGAGATGATGTTGAAACGCCCAGTCCTCTCTATGCCCTCTCGAAGCTTTTTTGCATTGTCCATGCAGTTCTTCATTACGTTCTTGTAGCCCTGTTACATCATGAGTTCATGACACAAGTAAAAAAAAAAAAGATATAACTTGATCTAATCTAATGGATGCACCATTCATTTAGGACCATGAAAGGGTAAGACCCAGCCCACTTCCGACCAAATAACTAGTTTTGACTTACCCTGATTCAGCAAAGTTGGCTCAGCTCAATTTGGTCCATGACTGCTCAGCTAGTTGGGTGAATTAAATTAATCTGAGTGCTCAACCAGGATTCTAACATGACCTTTTCAAAGACTCTGATCCTATTTACCTTGATTTAATGCTAATTATTTATAAATTTTTTGGTAAATGCTAATTATTTGTAATTAAGGGTAATTAATTATATTTAGTTGTTAATTAGGCAAGTTTAGGCAGTGGCCAAGTGGTTTTGTATGTTGGATTAGAGTTTGGGTCGATTCGGAGGCCATAGAACCTAGTTTGGAGCCTTGGAAGACCTAGTTGGAATTTTAAAAAATTGTCATTTTGACTCATTTGGAGAAGCTTCCGTGAAGACTCCATACCCTTCTGATGTCCGGAAAACCCCCGTTTCACTGGTTTGCTTTAACTTAGATGTTGGTCAATGTGTCATTCTTTGAAAAAATGACTTTTTGATTGGGACCTCTAAGGATTGTCAAGCTTGACTTTGTTGGAAAGAGGAAATTATTTTGGTAAAACTTCTGTACGGAACACAATTCATTAAGATGATACTTTGGGTCCGTAGAAAGAAACACTTATTTGCTGAAACTTTCATGTAGAACACTATTCATTTGGATGGGTAGAAAACACTTGGTAACAAATTCTAACCGCAAACTTGTAAATCCCCCAAAGCAAGTCTATATAAGCAGGGGATCCTAAAAACTCACTTCTTCTTCCTTCTCCAACAAGAAAAAGATTCCCAACTGGTTTGATTTTTGGCCCATTTATCCTTCATCCCTTCATCAAATCAAGATTCCTTTCCATAGAGGTTGTTCTTATCGTCCGCGCAATCAATCCCATCCTTTTTTGCTCAAATCCATGGTAGGCTACCCTGCTCCACGTCAAAATTAGTGTTCTTGAAGGCCTTAGAAGTAAGAGATCATACTGAAATTTCAGTATGTTGTTGAGAGTGGCAATTCAGCCATAGATCCTTAATTTCAAGACCCAATCCCTAACTCATTCTCCTTTGGTGACTGTTGGAAGTTTCATGTAGCACTTTCGGATATTTAGTGCTAGGACTGAGCCCCATTGATTTGAGTGAGCTTAGTAGTGAATTGGGAGCATAGGAGACCTAAAGCAAGTGATCAATTTAGATTTAGTAGCGCATATGCATAGGTTTGATGATTCTACACTACTTTATGTCTATGCTTATAAAACAATATTAAAGCTTATATTTCTTTTGTTACTTTCGACAATAATTTACTGGCAAGTTAGGGGCTTAGATTGATGTTAAATGGACCCCAATAGTTTGCAAAAAAGTCCCAAAAAAATGGCCAAAATATGGGAGAAATAGCCCAAAAATCAGTCCGCCCGAAGCTGACTTTAGTTTTGTTCGGAAATGGACCCGTCAAGGCCATGTTCGGAAATGGACATGGCCCTAATAGGTCCATGTCCAACGAGCTAAGCCCCCATGTTCGACCATACAGGTCTAGGCACTTTTGGGGCCCAGTTTGTCCGCAGCTTGAGCTCTTTTACTCCATGCCTTGTTGAGATAATTTAGGGACTTGTGTAGCATGATTTGGGCCAGTGTTTCCCCCTTCTTATTGACCAATCTGAGGACCTAAACTCGTTTCTTTGAGCTAGAATTTTGGACCTTAGGACTAATAAGTTGGACATGCGACCGGGTTCCCTATAGGCTGGGACTGTGGAGGGTGATGTTTGAGCTGTCCTTCTCCCCTGCGTTGTCTGGAGACATTCATGGTGCGGCATTAATTCATGGGTGTGTATGACTAGGGTGTTAAATGTCTAATACCATTGAAACATCAAAGAACATGTAATGCCAAACATTGGGATCCAATAACGCTGAAGTGACATAAAATGTTGACACAAAGCATATACATGCTAATGTGTTAACACTATAATTGGCTCCCATTTCACTTTGTGAGGAATCAGCCATTTACTTCAACCAATCATGCTTTTGACATATCATAATGTAAATACTTTGTATCAATTTTTTATATCACCCTAGTATTATTGCATTTGAACTCTAGAGGCAAATGGTGTTGTCCAAGCATGTTAATGATAATTTATGACTTAGGATGGTAAGTTGTAATAGCTTTTTAAATGCTTAGTCAGTCCAATACTTATTTTATGAGTCCAGATCTTCTGATTAAAAATTCCACGGTAATCATGGTGGGATCAATCAGGTCTTGCCAAGTCACCATTGGATAGCTTGCCATGCATGCGGGCAGTCCATGCCAACTGCCGGCTGGCGACTTGATTCCACCACTGTCACTGTGAAGGTGTTCTTACTTAATCTGGATTCTTATTTTAGATGCATTCCTTTTATGTTAACTTGTCCATCCACTTTGCTCTTTGACTTGCCCCACCTTAAACTAAGTATTAAACTTATATGAGTAATGCCCTAGGATTTGGAGAGCCTGCCTCATCCTTCATATGACAGGGTCGTCTATGGTTGTGGTCTACTTAGTCATGAGTATGACCTTGATGCCCACTACCCTCCGAGTGACCTAGATCCGACTTAAACTTTATCACTTGTTTAAGGGCCAATATTTATACAGAAATACTATCCAAATTGGGTTAGACGCCAGTATAAATGAATTTCTGTTTTAGATGAAGTTAATTAAGTTATGCTCGCTATGCCTCATCCGGTTTGTCTGCCTTAGTAATGTTGGTTCATACTTATTTGCTTTGGCCTTCGGTAAGCTTTGTCTCGTTAGTTTTGTTTAAGTTAGACTGTTTTTAGATTTATGAAGGGCTGCCATTTGCAAGTTTGTTTGAAGGCTACGTTAGCATTTGGGCAGTCCCCTTCTATTTGATTATGCATTCCTTGAAACCTAGTCAGAGGCTTGTATATTATGTGTATGTAACCAACTGCAGCGTAGTATTTCATTAGGAGGAGTCTCGGTCTCACCTTGGTATCTTGGTATTTCTTCTTTATTTGACTCCCTACTACGGCCATGTTGGGGCAACTGGATAGCTAGAGAATTTAACCATATATGTGTTTTACCATTTTACTTAGAAATGCTTTGTAGAGTTTTGCATGTGATGATTCCTTATAATTTTAGTGATTCACGCACAATCATGCTTACCTTAGTCTTTATTGCTTTCTTTTGATATTCTATCACTATACTTTATTTTGGTGCAATTTAATGATGTTATTTATATTGATCTCTTGATTAGCCTATTCATAGTCTAATACTATGCCTGTTGCGGTAGGTCCTGACGACCCCACTCCTATTGAGCCGGAAATGGAGGCAGCCCATGAGGAACCATAAGGTTATGTAGAATGGAGCACACATGATGTAGAATCAGGCATCCGGCTTGTGCGAGAGTGAACATCACATCTTGTGGGTTCACTTCATCTTTTGAATAGATTTGCAATTTTTGAGATTAAGGCCTTTGTTTTTGTTAGCCTTTGAATTGTAATTAATACTTCCATAAATGCCTAACTTTAATGATTTTAATGTATATCTTGGAAATGCTGCTTTTTTCGCTGGTATTTGTCTCATTTTATATATTTATATCCGTTGAAATGTACACACAAGCTTTTGCTGTTAATTCTGTTGGCTCATTGGAACCTGACAGAATCTCATTGTTTCCATATAAAACAATGTATGTAATTTTCAAAATATATAGGGGTGTTTTTAAAAATTGTGGGGGCCATGTATAGAAAATTATAAAATCTCCTAAAATTAAGGGGGTTGGCCATGGCCCTGCCAGCCCCCTTTGTTCCCCAGCGTGAAGAAGAAGCTGGTTGGCCAGTGCTTAATTAATGTGTAGAAGAAGAAGAAAAAGTTGTTGAAGAGATGGGCTAATTGCATCTTACCTCCAGACCCAAACGCAGGAACTGATAATATTGTGCAATGATGGTACTTGATCCTGATCACACAACACATACAAAGAATAATAATAATAATAACAAAAAATTAAGCGTTGGTGACTTGGTGTCAACTCTTGATCTGGTTAGTGATATCAAATTAACGTCATATCCATGCTTATTGGCCATCTCTACCATACATATGCCACAGGTGATCATGAACTGGACCATCTAACCGATCAGCCTAATTAAATGGACCAAAACACAAAAATTGGGCCATTGATGGTCAGAACAGGAACTTGGGCTATTTCACACATGGGCCACATTGTCAAACATATGATTTTAGTACCTGTTAATTTTGTTATTGCATTGTTGTGTTGCTTACCTTTGGAAAAATTGAGAGTGAAGGTCGGCTGATCAGATCCAAGATAGTTAATATGGAAGATGAGCTCTTCAGGCAAATCTTCCTTGCTCCTCCAGATGACCCAACCAATTCCGGCATAGACGAGACCGTATTTGTGTCCACTGACATTGATGCTCTTCACCAGCGGCAGCCGGAAATCCCATTCCAGCTCTGGGTACAGGAATGGTGCAATGAATCCACCACTAGCTGCATCTACATGGATTGGAGTATTCCATCTAATCCAAGTTTTAGTACATTGCTTGTAAGATAGCTTGTTACTAATATAGATCTTATGATGCCCTGATATAGGTTAGTCTACACCAGGAGTGTGCATTTTATGAATAAAAGTGAAGCATCAGATATAATAAGAAATAATATTCCTATTTTGAAGTATGCCAAAGAGAAGCACGGCAATGGTATCCTACCCAGTTCTCTTGTTCTTCTCCATGAGGAGATCGTTCAGAAGCTTCACATCTTCAAACTCTCCGGTGAGGGTCGAACCCAAGATAACCGCAACGCAGATGGTATTTTCATCAACCATTTGCACAGCCTTAACTGGATCCATCACATAGTACCCTTCTGTCAGCTTCACTTCCTTTAACTCCACTTCAAAATACCTTGCAAATTTCTCCCAACAGACCTATTCCAATGCATTTTAATCATCATCAAAGAAATCTAGACGGGTGATCTTACAATGATAGGGAACTAATTGCTGGTGATTTCACTTGGTCTACAGTTAGAGCCCACCATTAGATTCCAGATCATCAATCATCTGGTGGGCTACAGTCAGGCATTCCTACCTGCTCATCTGATGATAGTGTACTTTCAAATGGACCATGTTACCTGGTTTGCAATGAGTAATTCGAGGCTTAATGCCGCGGTCAGAGAATTTGACTGATTCAGCGTTCGCAAGTATGTTGATAAACGAATTTGTGTATGTACACATTCATAATGTACATACTATGAATCCATCAATGGGCTCACATCTTGTAGTCAAACCACTCAAGATAATTTTCCCTCCTTATATTGATTTTGAGCAAATTTCACTTTAATTAATGTTGAGCGCATGTCCTTTAGCTTATAAATCAACTACTTAGGGACATGAGTATGTAAGAAGGGTGCGTAAGTTTGAATTTCCAAAATAGCAAAAAATAATAAGAAGAAGAAAAAGGGAAAGAAAAAAAATTAAAGTTAAGTGCACCTCATACTGCTCAATCAAAGTAGAATTCCATAATGATAATCAATCTCAAGGTGGGGCCAATTCCAATTGAAGTTAGATATGGATATGGACTGCTGTTTTTACATAGGGGTGCAGTGCTTGTGAACAGGTTGAAGTTATAAAGTGGTTCCCACTGATGGACTTTTAGGACTCAGCTTAGAGAACTTTAGGGAAAGAGTTTGTGAATTGAATTGTCAACTGTTCAAAGAGAACAATTGCAATTCGAATGCCTTGTTAGCTAAAACAGAAAATATGGATGGACAGTTTCTCTTTTTGGTAATATAGATGGACAGTTGAAGGCAGCAACATACAGCAAGGAAGGTTACCTGAACATTGCCACCAGTGACAATGTTAGGCTTGTCATATGGCTTTCCTTGTGCCTTCCTTTTGTTCTGCCATCTCCTCTTGAATGCCAGTCCGGCCAACATTATTGCTTCTGATGATCCAACTGTCCCTACTCCGACCGTTGTCTCCTCCTGTCCAACGGGTGCATTGAAGAGGTGGGCTATAATATTCACGCACCGATTCTAAACAACGACAAATCATCCAATGCAATGGAAAAAGAAAAATAAATAAGAGCAAAATAGAAAGGTGATAAAAAAATGAAATTAGTATTAGGACACCCAAAGAATGTGTGTCATGCAAGTAGAACTTTATCAGATGACAGGAAGCATAGGAAAGTCCCTCTTCTACTCTTTCATTCAATTGAATATCAATTTCTAGCCTTAACTCTTTGGATTCCTTGGGACTAATTTTTTCCCAACAAAGCCTTACTCCTTGGAAGAAATCTCACAGCTTTGTTACATGAGTTTTAACACATAACAAGTAAGCCTGAAAGTGGCAATTGATGAAAGCCGTGGAAAGATATATATGAGGAATGATGGACTATGATCTGCTCTGCAACTCATAGTTGCAAATCCAGTTTTGGGATCAATCTTCTTTCATGCCAATCCAAGGTTTGGATTGTATTATCTGTTTCTGAAATTGAGAATGTACTACACAAGGACACAATTTGATCATTTTTTTAAGAAGCCTAAATGTATAGAGTCTATTTGTTTGCATTAGAAAAAGTAAGAATTGAATTCATAGGGTGGCTAAAAATAAAGATTAAAGGTGAATTTAAAAAATGAACATCACATAACATTTTCTCTCAGGCAAATAGAATCAAAAGATAATGCTATTTGATGCTCATTTTTAGAAGTTCACCCTTGAAATTCATTTTTAAATTTTAACCACCATATGTATTTAATTTCCATGTATTTTAATGCAAACCAACATAGCTTGAATGTTTTTATACTTGGTCTTAAACAGAAAGTCAAAATCATCAAATTGTGACCCCTTGTATGGGCCCTAGGAGCTCTACCAATCCCACACTGACCCTGCTGATTGACATGAAACATGGGGCTTCAATTTTACCTCTCAGTTGAAGGAAACTCTATATATAGACTTGCCTGAAGCTCTGTGGTGACCGGATACTCATCCATGTCGACATAGTTCTTGTTGATTGCTTCCATAATCAATCTATCACACTCAGGTTCCATCCATGTTGTGACGAAGGAAGCTAAATTAAGCCTGGGATTACCATCTAATAACAACTCGTCATGGATTATTTCGTAAGCTGCCTCCTTCGGAATCGACATCTCAGGCATCCTGTATCTGAGAATACATTTCCATTTCTCACTTCAGGATACAGCATAAGCAAAAATCACCTTGTTCAACCAAGCAAAAAGTCAATATTTAACCAAATTCATGTGTTTCATAAGCTAACAATCTTATGCTGAGTCCAACTTATATCAGAGTAAGATTTTCCTAAGGCCCATACAAGAGGATCATCTAATTGGTATAGATATTTCATACACGCATCCCCCTTGGGGAGCTCAAGAATTTTTTTGAGACTTTTATTCATGTGTTTTATAAGTGATCAATCCAAAGATAGGGCCCGATTTCTGCTAGACGAAAACTTTTCAAAGGTCTATACGATCGATTTAGGCCCAAAATAATAGGATCGATAACTAAATGGGCCCAGCTTTGACAAGCGCATGATATATTAAATCCAATGGGCCTTACATTCTCACCTTTCCATCGAACAGGCAGGCCATAATGATATGTTCCTTTCTCAAGCAAAAAAATAAAAATAAAAATAAAAATAAAAATAAAAAATAAAACAAAATTAAAAAAATAAAAAATCAAAGGAAGATAACCTTGGAAGTGAATCGCGAACATATCTGGAAGCAAAGACAGAAGGGATGACACTGGAGGAGACTTCTTCTTGTGGTTGGACTGTACTGAGAACCATGACTCCAATAAAAAATAAAGGCCCAAATCAAATGATAGAGGCCCAGCTCTCTGAATAGCTTCTATGTGTGTATCTCTATCAATCTATACATATATATACACACACAAGAGAGTAGGTATGAGAACAAGTGATGGTGCAGAAGAGTGAAAGACTGGATCTGCTTTGCTTGTCCTTTTGGATGTTTGATTGAAGCTACTGAATGATGTGCTTTGCTTCCACAGTGGGCTCAATATTTCTCTCTCTTGTAATCGGATTCTTTACTTGCAAGAATTGTTTGCTGCTTCCTTACTTTCCTTCTCCCTGAAAGTATTGTCCTTTGTTTTGTTTTGCTCTTGTGATGCAAAGAAAGAGAGACACTTAATAAACTGATAGAAGCAAAAACAACAAATTAATGATTTGCTTTACGCAAGATTATCCTTGTGAGGGGCGGCGAAGGAGTCGTTGGAGTGATGCCACAGCCAATCAAGGGCAGGCCAGCCTGGGCCCGATGCCGGCCCAACCTTCTTTTGGGCCGTATATTTTATTTTGGTCCAAGCCTGAATTTAAATTTTTGGACCATTTATATTGTGGGCCAAGACAGACTAAGCCCAACCCAGGACCAACTAGCATTGAGCCGAGCTTTGGCTTAAGTTTAATTACTCGCATTGGCTCTGGATTTAATAATTGGGACTGTTTAATGTATGGACTGCGTTTCAATTTAGTGAGAAAGAGGGGAGTTTCTGGTATTAACCTATTTGTATCCTGTTGGGACAGTTTTTGACAATGCATTAACTGGGCAATAACAAAGTGAGTTCGGTTTGTTATCCCTATGGTGACCGTAGGTAAACCAATCATGGTCTGCCATGTCATTAGATGGCTTGCATTAGATGGGATAGCGGCCTTGTGTGCATGGTAGGCTACCCGAGTAGCAATAACGTGGCAGACTTTGGTAGGTTCACTTATAGTCACCGTGAGATTTTTAATCACAAGATTCGGACTCCCGAGATGAGTCCTTCCATAGTGACATGGTGGACCTGGACCTCAATTGGTCCACTCATAGTCACCTTAGGTCAAATGCCATGATGCTTCCCATTCTAACAAGTATGTGTTTGAAACCGTTGATATTGTTTCTTCTTCTTCTTCTTCTTCTTCTTCTTTTCTTCTTTTTCTTATTATGTTTTTTACCCATAAGAACTTGATCATGCTCTTGTCAATAATGTATGTTTAGAAGATGTCGGATCAAACCACCACTTATATCACAAGCACCAAAACAGCCACATCTTGGTAGTGGGCCTTCCATAGGGTACTCATGGATCGGGCTTTAATCAGGGTATGGCCCAATTGACTAAATGGGATGGGGTCAAGCTAAATATTTTTTAGGCAGGGAAGGCTTAGACCATAAGGAGCTTAATATTTTTTAGGCAGGGAAGGCCCAGGCCAGGTGCTTATGGCCCTGACTGGGACCGGGGAACATTCGTTAGGCTGGTCTCAATGAGCCCATGACGGCCTGAACACCCGAAGTGCAACTCATAGCTCATCCACTTTTGAGATGGGTAAAGCGACTTCATACCTGAGGTAGGTCAACCCATTCCGACTTGCACAACCATCATTCAATATGGGTGAACCCATTAACAACCCAACTGTGGAATCTTAGCACAGCCGCAATCCATTTCAAATTCCATTACTACATTGGATTTAAAAATGAAACTTCTGCCTCTCCCTCTGTCTCGCAACCATGCTCCGCTGGATTGTACTAATTGGGAATGATTCTCCCTTTGTCTTCTATTATTTTAATTTTTTGCTACATTGGACACCTCATCTGGTGTGACACTTCAAACTTGGAAGACCCCATGATTCACCACTGCGCTATGTGCCCGTATTTGGCATAGATATAGCAAGTACATGCTATAAAAATGACAGGAATACAGATTTTACACCAAAAAAAAATATAATATAAGATAAAATACAACACAATACATTGTTCATCTTGAAGTATCTGCGTATCATAATCACTGAACATATTCCAATACCTCTCAACCATGAGTGGGCTGGGCATCTAGAATGTGTTTTGGTTGTAGAATATCTTTCACATCAATAATCTAGATGTGAAAATGCTTGCCTGCTCAATGAAAATGTGTTCATGCAGGTGCTACATCTGATACTACTCATAAGAAAAGAGTGAACAAGTAGCCCCACCGGAAAGAACAGGTAGCAGCACCATGTAAAGGAACTTGAAGTCTTGAACTACATTAACTATGCTCCACATACAACAAACATACAAAGCCAGGGGAGGTTTTTCCAAATGGCAGGGGAAGGTACCATATACAACACCTACCTGGTCAAACTACAACCACTTTCCATGGCAAATTGGCAACAAATGCAATACCCTCACAAGAAAACTGCTGTGCAAACTAAACTTAACTTGTACCATTTGATAGTGGCCTGAAAAATGGGATATGATATTAGATTGCCACCAAAATCATAATGTTCTTGAAATATTGGTGCGATGAGCTTCTAGAAGAGAGATGGTCCCGTGATCACACAAAATTTAATAAGTAGGAACAATCTTTATTATTTCTGCTAGGAAAAAAATGGCAAATTGCATAGAGATGTGGTGTACCAGAGATTGTCTCTCTCCAACAACATTATTCCCTCGAAAAATTAAACATGCAACAAAATAGGAAAAGGAAATTGGATTGACCCTATGCAGTACCGCAGTGATCAAAATTTGATTGAGAACCCTTTGAATTAAAATTTAAGTACAAATCAAAACTTATATTAACACATCATTGTAGACTCAACAAATAATGCCAATACGAATTTAAATAATACATGAATATCTATGAGCTCTCCTCAAAAATAAACCATTGTATGCTCGAATAAATACATGAACACTTGAGGAACATGAGACACCCGTGGGAAAGGGGGTCTCATCTCACAAAGCTACCCGGTAATTGATCCCTGGCAGGCAGGTTATTACAAGGGAGCTGTAATACTCACCCATCTAGCAAAAAAAAAAAAAAAACACCAATGTAGACTCAAAACTCTTCCGAACCCAAGTAGCGTCATGTCCATGGAAGAGTCTTTCAATCCCTGCAAAAACAAGAATGAAATTGTGTCAGAGTAAAACTAACAATAGGAGTGTGTTCAAGTTACAAAACCATATTATATATTCCACATGCAACATCAAAGGCAGTCAAACCATGGAATTTCAACAACTCAGAATGCAATTCTAACATCGATTGCATCTTTTTCTCTCGGCATGATATACATGATCAATTCCTTCAAAGGAAAATTGGGATGAGCAAATAAAAAGGAGAACAAGAAATTCAGTATTTTTGCAGGTAACATATTAAATACTAACTTAGAAATAAAAATACACAACCCTATTTAGTTTAGATTTATCAATAATTTACCAATGTCCATTTCGATAGGCTGATAGATTTCCTAGACAGTTCTAACAGACTTCATAGACTGAGGCTGCTCGTTTATTTTAACCTTAAAAAAACGGAATGCATACAACAATACCTTGAAGGATCATGTAAAGTAAAATGGAGAATCACCTTATAGTGTAGTGGAATACCTAGCTTGGAAGAAGAATTTATGTGGGCACATGAAGGAAACAAAGTAGAGAAAGAGTCATCATATAGCAAGAGAGGGTCTATATTGATGTTAGAGGATGAAGAGACGGAAGAATATAAATAGAAGATAGATATATGGATTCCTTAATGCATAAGATTAAGTAGAGATGAGAGTAGTGAGTATATGCAAGCTGAATTGCAGTATAAATATATTTCACAAAAAGAAGATATTTTCATGACTCTTTTTTTTTTATGAGGAGTAACCCGCCAACCATGTTATAGTTGATCATTGGTAAAACCCTGAATATCACAACACTACCCACAAGTACTGTATATCAGGTAAGGCCCCAAAAACATTAGGAGCACAGACCTAGTAGTGGATTGACATGGATGAAGGCAGAGAGGAGCAGGAAAATCACATAGTGGCCCAGTCATTGGCTATTTGAGGGGTGTTAGTGATCCTCGTAGACAGGATATGCATGAAGAGAATGGATCCATTTGGCCCCAATTCAGTGGGTTGCTCCAACAGAACAGCCCCTGGCTGAAGGCCTGGGGCTGTCATCATTGATCAATCCTACTGATTGCTTATTGAAGAATTTTATTACATAGTGTGCCACAAATCCAGTCTTAAGTGTTCCACAACATCATCCAAGCATATAATAAAACAAGGTAAACAAAACATTCACACCTTACTACATGATGAAGAAAATTTTTCATAAAGGAGACGAGTGAAGTAAAAGAAAGAACGAAAGAAAGAAAAAGCAGTGATTTTTTTCGCACCAGTTTTTCGCCTTCAAAGCCTCTGGTATGTATACCATTCTGAGAATGGGTGGACGCGGTAGCCATGAGTCCACATATTAGCAGTAGTTGAAGGATGACAGGACATAATCCTCTTGAACTTCCTACTCTGAGGATGATACCAATAGAAACAATGTAATCTCCTAACGAAAACAGCATCCAAGCTTGGGTGAAAAGCTAGAATATCTAAAAGCACCTCAGTATCCAAGCTTGTGTTAAAAGGTAGGGTATTTAAAGGCAGCTCTGCAATGTCAAGGTGATCTCGAGCTACCAAAGGAGGATTCATAATTCCAAACACTCCAAGTTCAACAGCGTGCTTCAAAACCCATTTGCTAGGTTCACAGTCATCAAACATCCATACCTGCAAGTGAGTACAATTGTGGTAGGCATAACAGACACTACCTTGACACACTCCCAGACAACTCACTGTATTATTTCTCTTCATTGGAAAGAACCTTGGCACGGCCAAATCAGGACTAGGTAAGGGTATGAACTCAAACCATTCTTCCTCAACATGAAACCTCAAAACAAGAAGTGGAGCACCCAACAGGTAGATAGCTCCATCCAAGAACACAGAGGGCCTGTCAAATAGGTAAAAGAAGGGGCCGCGCTTGAAGGAGGCCTTGGACTTGGCCCATTGCCGAGTCCCAGAAGAGTAGATATCAACACACAAGTCTCTAGAACGATTTGATGGTGGGTTCTCACTCTCATGGCCTTCTCCACAAGAACCCATATCAATATCGATTCCACTGGAGAAGCGGAACACTCTATAGTGCTCAGAGGAGACATGGGTGGGGTCATCGAAAACCAATGCCACATTCACCTGAACCCTGAAAGGCCTGGAGATGAGACTGATGCGAAGGGGAGGGGGAGGGAGAGAGACCCATTGGCGGGTGATGGGGTTGCAGAGGTAGTAGCCATTGTTCTGAGTGTTGGGGTTGGAAGAAGAGCAGAGGAGGAAGCCATGGTGAGAGTCGAGGATGGTTGTGTGGGGATGGGAGGGTAAGAAGGTGAGGGGGTGATCAGAGGTCTGGTCAGGGAGATAATATTGGATGGATTCGGAGCGTGTGCGATGATAAATGAGTCTGATGAAGAATCCTGAGACTGGGGTTTTGGTTTGGGAGTGGAGGATGATGGAGGAAGCCAAACGATGCCATGTTTTGGAAGTGGATTTGAGTGTGGTTAGTGTCTTTGGGTGGAGTCGAGAGAGGATTTCAATCATGAGATCATCACTTAGCTCGGGGGAATTTGCAGCTGCACGTTTGTTACTGCAGATATCCATTTGAATAGAGACAGGAGGAAGAAGAAGAAGAAGAAGAAGAGTTGCAACTACAGACGCCGCTATGGGGTCTGCTTTTTTGTAAAAATTTTAAGAAAGTGCTGCAGATTTGGCCTATTTTTTAACCTAATATATCATGAAATAATTAGGGGATTTTACAAATAAGAAAATCTTCTCAAGATTAGATACAGTGATCCTAAACACTGAATGTTGTGGGAGAGGACTTCCTGACCAATTTTTGTTTTACTTTACTTTTTTGGTCCCATTCATTGATATTAATGAATAATGCATTCATTGCTATCAGTAAAGATTGGATTTTTTTACCACTTTTAGGTCATCATCTTATAGTCCATATCTACTTTTTTTTTAAATTTAATTCTAAGTCATTTTCATTGTTTTCTTCAAGAAAGAAATTATGGAGAAGTAGAGAGAGTCAAAGAGGGAGTTGGAGAAGTGGTGGAGGTTGAGGCAAAGTGGGGTTGTAGGGGTTCTTGGAGGATTTGGAGATGTGGTAGCTTAGCAATGGTTGCATGTTCATACCATTTGGATACAATAAAAAAAAGGACTCAATTGACTCTTTCTGGAGTTAATTTATACAAATTCAATCCAAAGACAAGTAAAGGTATGATAGACATAAAATTGGGCATAGCAATAGATTATGGGGGCTAAGATTATAAGAGTTTGAAAAGACAGCATTCATCCAAGGTGGGCATCATAAAAGTTAAAAAAACTGCTTATGCAACCTTCTTGTAGGAGAAAATTCAAAATAGGGCTTTTCCAGGTGGGGTCTTGGTCAAAACTTTACAACTTTGAATGAAATTATATGAGCCACTAATTACATATAGAAGAATAAATTAAGAATTCCCTGATTTTGATGGAAAATATTCCAATAAATTCTCTTATACATGGAGGTAGCCCATCCCATTAAATAGTAAATATCACTTGATCGTGCTTGAAAAATGGGTGAAATGCGTATAACGGATTCGAGTCCAACATTTACGTACTTTAAGCGTTAAGAAGAATGTGAATTAACTAAAGTTCATCATTAATTTTCCTTTTGTTTACATGGGTTCAAAATACTTTAACCGCGGGGATGCAGGTTGTTTAGATAATTTTGAAAAGTTTACAACCCCACCCTCAAGTCTCAGATGTGATCCAAATTTGAAAAATACAAGAAAGTATACACAAAGCCAAAAAAATGCAAAAAAAAAAAAAAAAAAGAAAAAAGAAAAAAGAAAAAAAGAATGGGGGAGTGACCGTGGCTCCAGTGACCATGGCTTCTAGTGACCATGGCTGCCAGTGATCGTGGCCACGGTCATTGGTAGACAGTGACCGAAAAGTCACTGTTTCTCCTAAGTAAAATGTATGTGTCTTCCTCTCCTTTGCAATATTTCTCACCTTGAATTGGTGAGAATGAGAAAAAGAAGTATGCTGAAGTAGTGAAAAATGACTTGTGGCTTGCTTAGAATTGCTTCAAACTTCTGGAATTCAATTCAGGAACTCGCACTTGCTCTTTCCCTTCACTCTCTCCTTGTCCATGTGCTAAATCCCCCTTTTTATAGACTTTAGCAGTAGTTTGGGGAGTTAAAAAGAGTTAAGGAAGTTAAGCTTTGAAATGAAGTGGAGTAACTGCTGAAAACCGCAAGAACTGCTCCACAGGTGTCAGTGACCACAGCCGCAGTCACTCCTAAGGCCTATTTTTGGACATTTGCATATATGACTTTTTTTCGTTAGTTTGGGCCTTGAATGATATCCAATCTTTATGAAACTTGGAGGGATACTTCTTGACACTATTTTGACTATGTCATAGAAGTTTCAGTTCGTTTTGACGATCTGAAGTTCGTCAACTCCCTCGTTGAGCGGGCCGTGATCATGGACAAGGCCCATTTTTGGAATTTTACATTTGTAACCTGTTTTCACCTGTTTGGAGCCCAAACGATGTCCAATCTTCACAAAAATTAGAGAGATGCTTTTTGGCACTATTTTGAGTGTGTCATAGAAGTTTCAGTTCATTTTTACTATTTGAAGTTGGTCAACTTTCTCGTTGATTGGGCCGCGATCACGGACAAGGCCCATTTTTGGATTTTTGCATTTGTGACCTGTTTTCGCATATTTGGGGCTAGAACGATGCCCAATCTTTACGAAACTTGGAGGGATGCTTCTTGGAACTATCTTGAGTGTGTCATATAAGTTTCAATTTGTTTTAACTATTTGAAGTTGGTCAACTGCCTCATTGATTGGGCCACGGTCACGGACAAAGCCCATTTTTGGACTTTTGCATTTGTGAACTGTTTTCGCCTGTTTAGGGCCTGAACGATGTCCAATCTTCATGAAACTTGGAGGGATGCTTCTTGGTAGTATTTTGAGTGTTTCATAGAAGTTTCAATTCATTTTGACCATTTGAAGTTAGTCAACTGCCTCATTGATTGGGCCGCAGTCACTGACAAGGCCCATTTTTGGACTTTTGCATTTGTGAATTGTTTTCACCTGTTTGGGGCCTGAACGATGTCCAATCTTCACAAAACTTGGAGGGATGCTTCTTGGCACTATTTTGAGTATGTCATATAAGTTTCAATTCGTTTTGACCATCTAAAGTTGGTCAACTTCCTCGTTGATTGGGTTGCGGTCACGGACAAGGCCCATTTTTAGACTTTTGCATTTATGACCTATTTTCGCCTGTTTGGGGCCCGAACGATGTCCAATCTTTACGAAACTTAGAGGGATTCCTCTTAGCACTATTTTGAGTGTGTCATAGAAGTTTTAGTTCATTTTAACCATCTAAAGTTGGTTAACTCCCCCATTGACTTTTCATGAAAATAGGCCCTTATTTCAGGTGTTTGAGGCCCAAATGACCTTGCTTTGGTTTGAAACTTGAAGGGACTGATGTCAAGGGTATCTTGAAGGTTTCATCCAAATTTTATGCAATTTAGATTTGTGGAAGTAGGATTTCGAGCAGTGACTCACTTCTTGCATGTTCTAAGTCACTATTCACTCACACTGTCGGCAGTAAGCTTGTTTTCTACCTGAGCGGCGTTTAATCGACTTGAAACTTTGTGGAAGTGACTTTGAACATATTTTGAATCTCTGCTCTGAATTCCATCAACTTTGCCCTCTTGGAAGTAGGATTTTGATCAGTGACCTTTATGGTTCGGGGGTCATTGACTTTTGAGCTGACGTGCAATAGAAGTGAGACCAGACAAAATCCGTTTGACTTGAAATTTCATAGCACCTCTTTGGAGCATGACTTAAGCTTTGTCCCCAATTTTCATGGATTTTGGATGTCGGGAAGCAGGACTTTGGTCAGTGACCCCATGACTTGAGGGTCACTGACCCAAAGTTGACATGTTTGTAGACTTTGGGTCAAATGATGTTCGTTTGACCTGAAATTTTGCAAAGCCTCCCTTGAGTATAATTTGAGCTTCTTTCAAGAGTTTTAGCTAATTTGATCCCCGTGAGGCGTTACTTTGCACAGTGACCCCACAAAGCTTGGTAGACGACCATCTGAGCTGAGTTTGGGCCCAAATGATGTTTAAATGCTCTAAAATTTTGAAGGATAATCTTTGAATGTACTTGAAGGCATTCCCCTAAGTTTAACCTTGTTCTGACATGTAGAAGTGTCAATTTCCACAGTGACCTCCAAGGAGCCGTCGAACAGTCACTGAAGTTTGGTTTGAGTTGAGATGAAGTCCAAATGCTTTGAAACTTGAAATATCATTCCCAAGCATGCTTTAGAGTTGCCATGTGATTTTCATCCACTTTGGTAATTCGGAACCTTAAGTGTGTTCAGTAACCTCTAGTTTTTTAGCCAAAGAACCCTGAATTTGGTATTTGGCGAGTTAAGTGGCGAAACGAAATCCACTAACTTTGAAGTTTGAAATGTTGCATTTTAAGCTCATTTGAAGTTTTCTGAATGGATTTCACTAGCTTTGAGCATCTAGATGCAGTACTTGACTTCCCATTCCATAATCGCAAGGTTTATGTATTGTTAATTTATAATTTGCTTGTAATGTCTTCGTTGCAATATTTATAATTTTTTATATGTCAACATCACTTGGATATTATCATAATATTTCCAAAATATCAACAAAACTGAAAGTCGTAAAAATTGCATTTTTTCTAAGTAAATTGAAAATTTAGGTAATATTATTTTAATGTTAATATATTACAAGTAGTAATTTATAGTTAGTCGTTACACGATCACACAATTGATTTTCTATCCCATTTTTCGAATAAAGTTTTAAGAAAGTTACAATATTGGAAAGATCTCAATTTGTGACACTGATCATTAGTGTTAATTAGGGCTATCGAACGGCTAGGCCCATGCTGAGCTGAGGTAAGCCCTTATCTTACCCTCACATGTGTGGGCCATATCAAAAGGGAGCAAAAGGCCTCGACTTTTACGGTGGACCTATAATTTTTAGACCCTTACCCTACTATAAAGGGCCAGGGTTGGGCTAGGGTTGAGCTAGGGTCAAAGAAAGGAAAATCTTTTTTCTTTAAAGAAAATAAATATTTATTATAACACCACTAACTTCCAACTAATGCTAACCCTTCTCCTTCGTCTAGACTAGGATCGGTAACGCAATGCAAAAGGTAGCATGGCGGAGTTAAAAACTTGTTTTGTATTATTATTGGAAGGCTAGTAGTAGGATAAAATAATTTTTCTAATGTAAAACATAAAGCATGTGACAATAATTCTAATACATATAAACAAATAAGAATAATTCTTTATTTAATTATTTAATATACTTTTGAATACCAAAAAGATCATCTAATGCTTTATTAATTATCATTGTGTTGTTGTAAATGTATCCAATCTTGTGCACAAACTAGGACTTCTATGGTCTCAAGTTTTTAAACAACCTCTATACTAGTTGATTCTCTTCCTCTTGTACTAAATGTCAATTCAAAAGGAACTCTAGAAATTGAAATTGCTAAAATGTTCACAAGTCAATGTTCTTTAAATGACTAGATATTTGACTTTTGAGAGTGAGGTCAAGAGCATCTTCAAGATGAGAGAGAGAGAGAGAGAGAGAGAGAGAGAGAGAGAGAGAGAGAGGTTTAAAATGAGAAGAAAAAGACAAGACTTGTTCTTAGAATATGATGAAGAGATAATTATGAATATAAATTTTATGGTTTTCATGATTAAAAGATCAAATTACCCTCAACATAAGCATTGCACTTTAGCTTATGAGGGGTAATTATGACTTTTTGATAATATGTCTAAAATGCTCCTTAAATGTGACTTTGTAAAAAAATGTCATTGTTGGTATTAGAACAATTTGTGATTTTTGTAAACACTCAAAAGTAAAGGGTTGAGTGGGAGTTACAAAATTTTTAAGAGGGCCATATGTTTAGATATATTATAAAGGGCTTTGATTCTGTAAGAACTATTCTCACACACCTACCGTGAGAACTTTTTATGGGGCTTACTTGTGGGTCCCATTTGGAGATGGGACTAGGGGAATGGAAAAATCTATGTGGGACTACCCAACATATCAATTTTGGCTCTAGTTATATGTCCCCAACCCTTTAATCCGTATCCTACAATTTCAGTTTATTCAGATTGGTGCACAATCGATCCAATGGCCTAGTAAATTCGAATATGACCGAAACTTAGGGAGAGTGACTATCAGAGGGGTACCCGTGTATTGCAAGGTTTATATTGAATGACAAATGGGCCCCACCTAAAGTTCTTATAAAAAATGATGAGAACTAATTCTTATAGAATTATTTCCCGATTATAAATGTATCATATATTATATATTATATATTAATATTTAATAAATAGTGGACCTGACCTCCTCGGACCGGATGAGTCAAGTCCTAACTCGGCTCTCAAGATTGTGTGCTTTTCAAAATAGGACCCCTACCTTTGGGCCTTTAAGACAAAAAAAGAAGCTCTCACTTTAAGAGTTTTTGCAGGCGAAGCCAGGCAAGGCCCCCTCGTTAAAGGGCCGGATTGATAGCCCTCGTGGTAATATGAGTCATGTTGGCCTTTTGAATAGAGAAGTCATCCAACCTAAACCTGGCCCATCTATTAATCAGGTTGGAAACTGTAACAGAAACCCAAGATAAGCCTTTTTGGAAATGTCATTATTAGTTAGATCCTCAATGAATTTCACAAGTCCCACTCCGTCATGAACTTTGGATTGGGTCATAGATGACCCATGTCTATCTAGCCTGAGTATTAACAAAAGGGTCTTATGACACGCTAGTCTAGAACCGACCAATCTGTCGGAAGACTCGAACCTCCACCTAAGGCTAGATGGTGGGGATTGAAAACCCATATAGCACAAATGCAAGACTCTCGCAGGTTAAAAATGAATGTTATGCAGATAATCCACCAAAATAATGTAGCTATACTTTTCAGAAATGTTTCCTCCCAATGACATGCAATATTCTAAAATATAAAATATGTCTATAAATGATAATGGGCACTTGATGCATCATCAAATGTACATTAAGTCTCATTGGATGAAGAATTCTCAAGATCACTTAGGGAAAGATTCCTTTATAGAAAGGAAAACACTACAAATCGGCACCACCACTTTTCCATGTAAATAACATGAATAATCTTGAATTGATTTTTTTGCTAGTGAGGAAACCATTTTCCACGGTGATTATGTGACCTTCACGGAAAATGTTTTTTGTTGTAACAGTTAAGGCAATGCATAAATAAGTCCTAAAATGCAGGACTCATGTATGGATCGATGGTTAGGCACAATTAGTTCTCCTGTACAAAAGCTTTTAATTTCTTGATAAACTAATTAATGTAAGCATGCATACATCATAAACCTACCTCTTTTTCTCACAAATAGATATGGACAATTAAAACTTGAATTACTAAGATTTGCTTATGTAGCAGTTATCTTCACCTATAGCTGTAGAAAAACTGACAATTTTTCTGAATCATTAGTTTTCTCAGTTTTCCTGAATCATTAGTTTTGAACATTTGTTGTTTATTTATTTGCAAAGCTTGAAACACATGAAAATAATACTAAAATTGCTTGTTTTTAGATGGGTTCAACAAAGCTAAAACCTCTTGTACGATAAAATTCAAACTTTCATTGAAAATAGATTATCACCTTATAAAAAATGTGAAGCATTCATCAACTTGAAAAGAACATTGAGCAACATCTATCAATCATAAATGCACCAAATACGATATACACTCATACCATTTGGAGCAACCACATTAAAGATGACCACATAAAAGTTCACATCTAAGTTGCTAACCAAAGGCAAATCCTTTATGAAAACCATCCTATCTTTAAGTCAAAACCTCAACCTCTATACCCATTTATAGGAAAATGTACAATTATGGGACATTTGTTTACAACCGTGGAAGAGGAAAACACTTATTTCCTGTTCTGCGGAATACTAAAAGGAGGTTTTTTCAGTCCTTTGCTAGCTGCACCAAAGAACAACGTGGACAAAGAGTGTGTAGAAAATATAGAATATCTTAACCTCTCATCTTCTGTCAAGTTATCTTAAAGCTCTACTTTTCCTTGGAAGACCAAAGTAACAATATATTTTCACCCTTATAGCTGTGATTTACAACTTCTTTCTGTGAAAGGAGATTTTCATTAAAAAGATACAAACAAACAAGAACAACCAAGGAGCAAAACAAATAAATAGCCTGTCTCCTTGATAAAACACAGAAACAATTATGCCCTATATCAAACTAATATTAAGACAATAAATGTAAGACTTCTTGGCAAAATCATGGGCGATTTACAATAAACCTGCAACCTGAAACTATTATGCCCCGAAATCCACACACATCGGATTCTATGGCTTAAACTCAATCGTAGTCAATGGTAAATTGAAATCAATATCATAAATTGGTTCAACAATGCAAGGGTAATTCAAGCTTTAGGTAGAAAGTTCAACTTAAATTAAAAGCGTCAATTAGAAGTTTGAAAGCAATCCAACTGGCAAATAATAAAAATTCTTAAAATCATGTAATCCCAAATTAATAGCTAAATAAAATGCATAGGAATCTAATAAGTAAGCATGCTCTAATATTGATGGTGACTCGAAGCTCAGCTCAACTGATCATCAAATCCCCACATCCAAGCCGCAACTTACTCGTTATACCTGTAAAATAAATGAATGGATTAACTAAAAAGACCCACAGGTAAATCAACAAAATCAAAAGTACAACTAGTATCAAAAGTATAAAGGCTAAGCCATGTATATGAACAAATGGTCCACTACCCATATGCACTAAAATTGTGCAGTCATTAAAGATGCAATCCAACTAGCAATTGATTACACCCAAGTATTTTTTATTATACTCTTAAATTTGATCCATAAACAAATTTACATAAAATCATGTGCAATAACTTAAATTGAAATTGCAAAAATCAATAAACTGATTCAAGCATAAATCTAGCGTGTCCGGAACAAGCAAATAATGAAATCAACGTACATACTGAAGGTGTTACTAATTGTGGCTTACTTGTGATGCGCGCCTCCATATGATCATCATCATCATCAAAGCCTTGTCCCAATTATATTGTGGTTGGCTACATAAATCTTGTTTTGCCATTTTGATCTATTCTCAATCAAAGTTGTGATGCATCTATATAATATGAATACTTCTACAAGGATGCATTTTGATATCTTTGACTGCAACATGCACTATTCTTCTGAACAAACACCCATGCACAGCTTTGATCTCAAAACTATGTATATAATAAATTGTTCAAAATCGTGATTCAAGTGGGCCATCTTCATGAACATTAGTGAAAGCCCCATCCCATTACCAAAATCCTTCATTCATGCACCATACAATTTATCAAGCGTGCACAAATAAAAAGAGCATGTGCAAAGATTAAACATTGATAATGGAGAATCTAATATTTCAAAAATCAAATGAATCAGACGGTCAACTTAGATCTTCAATCAAACCATTGTTCACTGATTCAGATTTAAACCATGATATCAGGAAGAAAACACAAGGATTAAATGCATTGGAAAACCTACCTGGATCTCTTTATTCACTTGATGAAACATTGAAATTCTCTGCCTTGGGTGTGCTTCTAGGATTAGGGAGAAAAAGGGAGATAGGGAATTGATGCAAAGGGGGCAAGGGATCCCCTTTGTCGTGCAACTTTTAATAGTTTATGCATGTCACGAACTAGAAGTTTGCTTGACTAAAAAAAGAAGGTTACTCTTGAAGATGTTAGTACAAAGGAATAAAAGCATCGACATAGTTGGACATTGAGTCGATATTATAAAGTTTTTCTTGAGCAAATGGCAACAATTAATATATTAGAAAAAGAGACAAAAAATACATCAACATAGATATAAAGTATAAACAGAAGCATCACCTAATGATGCCAAACATTTGAACTAGAGTCTCAAACCAAAGGAAAGCACAATTAGAAAATTCAATTATCACAATCACCATTTTAATGATATTGTTGTTGCTCTTCTCCCCACATTTTAGCACAAGAATATTGTACCATTTGTTTTTTTATAGTGGACTCCATCACCAATTTTAAAAATTAGATAACAACTTCTAAAATTAATTTAGGTGCTTTATTTCCAACCCATATTCTCCTATGTTGTCAGTATAGTGCTCTCAAATACATCTCCTCATTAAAGTATGGTCCCATGATCATTATATTTGTAGACATTTTAATAGAGCTCATTTCTCTTCTCCCTTGCTAGTTTTATCATCATCCTAGCCAACCAACCCTCGCCCCTTCACAGTAGCCTCTACATTACAATCGCTACATGTAAGATCCCTAACCCTAATTGTGTAATTAGTTAAGCTTAATGAGTGAATTGAAGTGTTAAACGTAAAGCCTGCAAGTTTCGTAGTATTCAGAGCACGTTTGAGTATAGTAAAGGTAGTTGAATTTTCAAAAAGTTTTAGGGGTTTGTTATAATTTTCAAATTTTGGAGATTTTGGGTGCATTAGATAGATTTCATCTTAGTCGTCATTTTCCAATAAAGGCATGTCGTGATCCAGCAACCTAAAGGCTAACTAATTCTCCCATTTTCATTCTAGTCCCTTGAGTCACTTAAGCCACACTAAAGCCCCTTGTTGTAAGATTAAAAAACTTCTCCCACAAGAGGGAATTGATCTCATTTTCCGCTCTTCTCTCATTTCTCTTCCCCTTCTCCATTTCCCTCTCATTTTCTCCCTCAAAATTCATTATTTCCAAGCTTCCATGCTAAGGTGCATGCTTTCCCAAAATAGAGAGCTATCTTCCTCATCATCTTCTCCAAGTTCTCCTTCCTCTCCTTCACTTCTTTGGTAGGTCATTTCTCTTTAAACCCTAGTACATTTACTCTGTCCATGCTAAGAGATTTGTACGTAGATTAGGGTATGTTTCCTTGTATTGGTTGTAGGATTTACGCTCCAAGCTCTTCTCTTAGTGTGGGATAGCATGTGTAAAGTGGTGGGCTTAGAGTCCAATCACTGAAGAGAGTTTTTTCCCATAAAAAGACAAAGGCTAATTAACATTTGTACTTAATATGATGAACATGTTTTTTATATTGATTCTAAGCATTTATTTCGTATATCTATCATCTTTAGGCTCATCTATGTTTGGATGCTATATGGTTCTTGAGCTCTAATGGTGTTTGTAATTAATGGCTCTAACATGAATGGAATATGTGACGGAGAGGGAGTTTGAGATGCCTAAATTCTTTTTTGTAGGTGGAAAGAGAATCCCTAAATCTAAAGTAATTCAATTTGTGGAAATTGATTCTAGGTGCTACAATTAGCCATAGTACCTCTATAACTAGCCGTAACGTCCTACATCGCTTATGAGGCCGTCAGAGCCTGGCATATATGTGATTGCCACCCCTTAACCCACAAGACAAGTTTTAAAATCATGCGGGGTCCTCTTGAATTGTTAAAGGCGAACAAAGGTCCAAAGCGGACAATATCTTGTGTGGGGCTGGGGCATTACAGTATGGTATCAAAGCCGAGGCTTAGGCATACAAGTGATTGATCTCTCCTTAACCCATAAGACGCGTTTTAAAATCATGCAGGTCCTCTTGAATTGTTAAAAGCGAACAAAGGCCCAAAGCGGACAATATCTTGTGGGGGTCGGGAGACTTACAGTATGGTATCAGAGCCGAGGCCTGGGCATATATGTGGTTGATCCCCCTCTAACCGGCAAGACATATTTTAAAACCATGCAGGGGTACTCTTGAATCTTTAAAGGCGAACAAAAGCCCAAACAGACAATATCTGGTGTGGGGCCAAGGGCGTTACAGTATGATATCAGAGCCGATGATGGCTCTCCTCTGAGGATGGGGGGAAGTAATATCCCACATGGCTTATGAGGCCGTCAAAGCCTGGGCATATATGTAATTGCCTCCCCTTAACCCACAAGATGCATTTTAACACCGTGTAGGGTCTTCTTGAATCGTTAAAGGCGAACAAAGGCCTAAAGTGGACAATATCTTGTGTGGAGCCGGGATCGTTACACTAGCCATAGAGCTTTATTGATTAGGTAGGCTTGCTTTCCCAAAACTGGGAATTTTGCCCATTTGTATTGCGGTTAGCTGAAGGGCTTCTTACAACTAGCCAAAAGGCCCTGGTGGCTAATTGTGGCACCCCAACGAGTCTGGGGCATTCAATTCTGTCTTTGGTTACTATTAATGCTGGGTGGCCTGATTGAGAGGACTTAACTTACAAAGAACTCGCTACTAACCATAGAATGACCCATGGATAGCCATAAGTGAGTTATGACTAACTATAAGGCAATATTATCCAAGGACATTGGATTTTTGGGACCTTTACTCGAAACCATGACCCTTAGCTTAGTCTAATGATGAATATGAGTAAGACTAATAATAAGGGGATATGGGAGCTTGATATCCTTTTATTGTTGATTCGTTAGGGCATGTATAGACCATATTGCATCCAGTAAGTGGTTTGGTCAATTCCCAAGGATTGTTTTAAACCTTGGAAGCACCAAGGTACTTAATAAGCTATCCAAGATTTCTGTAACCATTAGGTTGGGAAGTATGGTTTTCCGCATGTAAACAACAACTATAAACCTAAGTTGGCTTTTTTCAACAACACCGTTGACTCTAAAATCATTATGATATGGCTTAAGCATATGTTTCTATTTTGATGACACGAGCTTGCCAATTATTATTGGAGTACAAGGCTAATGAGAGTATCTCCGCCCAGCCACACCATGTGAACCAAACCATGGGGGTAAATGTGAATTCAGTGCTAAGTTGGCTGATCACAATTAGATCGACTTGAGATTTGAATAAATGATAAGATTTGGGCTGAGTTATTAGCCTAATCATTTCATTATGTACGAGGTTTGAGTAGAGTTGCCAATGAGATTTATTTCTTAAATAAGTAGTAATCCTTCTTTAATTAAAGTGTCCTTTAAAATTTTGTTTCTATTGATATAAATCACACTGGTTAATTAGTAAGAGAACATCACTAAAAAAATAATGAGAAAATCCTAAAATCTGTGCTTGCATAAGGAGGTCTAGTCCATTATTGCATTTGGATAATTTTATCTTAAGGAGATTTAGACCATTCTCGAATTTGGATAGTTTCATCTTCCATTCCCCTCCATTCGTATTAATTGGTATTAGAGCTCTTTAATCCAACAACCTCATCTATCATCTTCTTCCTTTGAAACCCTAATCTCCATTCTCAAGACCCTAACTGTCACCCAACTCAAAATCCTAGCACAATGTCCTTCATCATCCCATCCAAAAAACAACAACAACAACAACAACAACAACAACAACAAGAATAATAATAATGGCTTCAAACCATCATTCTTGACATGGCTATCAATATTTAAAAAAGAGGTTTTGACCACAAAGGTCAATAAATTCGTTGAGACAGTCTGCCACTGTGTAGGAGCCTTGCAGGATATCAAGGTGATCTTGGATACATTAGGCTCCGAACACTACCACAATATCTAGATATTGTGGTCGACTTGAGATTCATCAGCCATATCTATTCATGCAATGTTAGGTTATTCCTCTTGCCAAGCTACATGTATGCTCAATCGGATCCCCACCCACATGGCTTGCCTGCGTAGTTGGCCCATGTACTGATCTTCCTCATTTGATGCTCGTGTAGCAAGAAGTAGACCTAAGCAAAATAAGATGTATGATTAGAGGGATGATGCGATACTATTGCAATTATTAATGCAACTTGTCCTAGTTCGTTTGGTGTTTGATCAAGGAGGTATTGTTCGATCACTGCCAATCTTCCAATTGAAGATTGAACATAGAAGAATCCACAACTACTATGATAGCATTTTTTAGATTTTGACCTTGAGGACAAGGTTAGTTTTGAAGTATGACAACATGATTAGAGTAGGTTGGCCCTGCCACACCATGCAAACTGAACCGTGGGGGTGGGACTGTGAGCCCAATGGTGATTTAGCTAATCGCAAGTAAATCAACTTGAAATTTGAATAAATGTAAGATTTGGGTTGAGTCATCAACCTAATCATTCCAATACGTAGAGGGATTGACTAGATCAGTTGCCAATAGGACTTCTTTCTTAAATTAGTAATCCTTCCCTAATTGAAGGTTCCTTTTTTAAATTCATTTATATCCAGGCAAGCCACATTGGCTATTTAGTAAGAGAAGATCAATAAGAAAATAATAATAAATTATCACCCAAATCAGTGCTTGCACAAGGAGGTGTAGTCTATCCTCAAAATTGAACAATTTTATCTTAAGGAGGTTTAGTCCATCCTCGATTTTGGGTCGTTTCATCTTCCATTCCACTCGATTTATATTGAAGTCATTGAGAACTTTGCATGGACTTAAGGCCTTTGGCCAACCTTGGTTTATCGGTCTTTGTCTCAAGGGAGATGTCTTATTGGTTGTGTTCTGGGCTAGTTGAGTTATTAGTCTGGCTTTTGCATGATCATTAGATGGAATTGTTTTATGGAGTTGTCCCCTTTGGCAGGACATAGTGTGTGTGTTTTTAATCTTTGAACCCTTTGAATTAGGAAATAGTTGGTTGTCTTAGTGTCTCATAGTTTTAGAACCACCCTGTGGCAAGGGATATATTATCTTGCATGCATTTACTAATTGAAGATTGGATTATTCAAGCTGATCGTGCCATTGGGCTCCTGTATCCTGCATTGATATGGCATGAAGTGTTCCCCTCCTTACAGCCTCTTTAGTAGCATATTCTTTCGTTCTTTTACTTGTTTCCAACACCAGTCCAAGTTCTTATTTTGCTCATTAACTATACATGCCCTAGCAATCAGCTAAGGTTGAGCTTTGGTTTATCTCAGCCCACCTTTCACTGTCCACAATAAATTAGCTATTTTTGGTTATGTCAATGCAACATGATGTATGCCCATAGAGATTATCGTTATTAGGATATTCTTATCAAAGAAAAGAGGTATAACTTCTGATTTCTGGATACTTTAAAATGGGCAATGTATTTTGTGACATCGCATTCGATATTTCACCCTTTCTCAGGACGTATGCAATTTAATTATTTTTTTCATCATTATTATTTCTAATTTATTTGTTATAGTGTCGGTTCAATAGTTCGGATTGTTCCTAGGGTTTAGAACCCATATTGTACTCATTAAACATAAAGAACAACAAACAGCCTCAGTTTTGACTGTTTTACAATGTTTTGAAGAAAAATATTCCTTCTACTCCGAGAAAAAAAAAATTCCGCCACAAGAATGGCTTTTCGCAGCGGTAAAAAAGGCCCTAATCGTCTTGTCATCTTTTTTGTAGTGATAATTAAATTAAGGAAGAAAATGATCCTAATATTTAATCGCTTATTAATTTACCTATTAAAGAATTTTATTAAGGCGACTGAATTGTTCCATAGGAGGAACCCCACTACTACAAGATGTGCCGCAACGGAAAGGGATGGTGCCATCTTACTAACTGTTTTAAACTTAATTATTACATAGACCGTATGAGGAGGGAAATCCATGGAAGTATGTGTTCACTTAAATAGAGTTTTGTAGTTCAATGGGTTCCACAACAGCCAGGCATATAATCAAGCAAGCTAAACACAACATATATCATTTTCTACACAAACAAGCAAAATCTACGTTAAGAGAGAAAAGTAACAAAAACTGGTGAGTTTTCTTACCAATATCTTTCTCCATCAATGCCCCAGTGATATATAGCATTCCAAGAATGGGTAGGCCAGGAATTCCCTATCATCGTTCTTCGAAAAAAAATCGGACATAATCGTCTCCAATTCTCCCTTCCGAAAATCATACCATTGGAAACCATCTTGTTTCCTAATAAAAACAGCATCTAAAGTCGGATGAAAGCCCAGTATATCAAATGGGTTTCTCAAGATATCTTGCAAGTCATCTAGATCTACGTAAGGCCAATCAACGAACCCAAATACCTCAAGATCGGCAGCATGCTTCAAAACCCAACTCCCAGATCGACTATCACCAAGCATCCAGACTTCCATTTCGGAACAGTTGTGGTAGGCGTAACAAAGACGCCCTTCACACACTCCCAAACAGCTCAATGACTTCCCAAAACCTCGAGGATTTTCCATGAACCAAGACCGCGCCAACTCATCAGGTAAGCGCAGGAGTTGACAGCTCTCTTCCTCAATATCAAACCTCAGGACTTGCTGCGGAGCAGATGACAAGTAGATAGCCCCATCAAACAACACAGGAGGAACATCTAAGAGGTAAAAGTCGGGTCTGTTCTTCATAGATGCCTTTGATTGAGCCCACTGTCTTGTCCTTGAAGAGTAGATGTCCACGCATATGTCTACAGCATGTTCGTCATCGCCACCAGAAGCACCCATATCAATGGCCGGCCCGCTGCAGAATCGAATGACTTTGTACTCCCGGGAGGATACAAGTGTGGGGTCGTCTAGAACCAATGAAGAATGCACACGCAGCTTATTGCTAGTACCGTTTCTACTAATGCGAGTGGGAGGTGGAGGGAGAGAGAGCCATTGGAGGGTGACGGGGTTGCAGAGAACATATTCATTTTGTGCTCTGTTGGTCGAAAAAAAGGTCAAGAGGACGAAGCCGCCGTAAGAGTCCGCGATGCATTTGTAGCGATAGGAGGGCCGGCAAGGCAAGAAGCTGAAGGTAGGATTTGTGCATGACTCATCATCTCCTAGTGGAAGATAACAGATGGATTCAGGCTTCATGAAAGGAGCGTTTGCTTGGATGAAGAATCCTGAGATTGGAGATCTGGGTTTGGAGTGGAGGATGATGTTGGAAGCCAAACGGTGCCAGGTTTTGGAAACAGATTTGAATCTGGTCTGGGGCTTTGGGGGTAGTCGAGAGACGATCTCGATCAGTGCGTCATCGCATATTCTCTGGCCATCTTCGGCATCTTTCTTGCCATGTGCAGCTACTTTGGAAGAACGATCCATGAAAGCGCTTACGGAGAAACACAAGGGCGCCAGAGAAGAAGCAGCTAAGCAACAGATGAATAGAGGAGAAGGAGCAATGAAGTAGCTGAAATAAGAAGAACCAGATTTGGAAGTTTAGACATGCATGCACTTTGACCACGGAGGAAACGCTCGAGACTTCACGAGAAATTCATGCGGTTCTCCATTGGTGTGGCCTACTTGCATCAAATCTTAGTTGATGAAATGTCTCTCTTCCATGCCACCTTTTGAAATTAGGGTTACCCTCTCGCTTAGTTCGGATCTAGTCTTTGGGGTAGGTTTGGTATAAGTAATTATCAGTTTTGGGCGGACTTTGGAAATGCATGTTAAAACCCATTGCAAATATGGGGTGGGTTTGGATCTCATCCAGCTAACCTGACAAGTCACTGTCGCTGATAGTCTCATAGCTCACTGCCCATGTTCAGTGATTGACTGAATTGGGTTTTATTGAGTTTGGATTTTTTTAAGGATTGAAATTTGGTTGAATTGTTTTTCATGAACAACAATATGTTGTAATGGGCTGGTTTTTTTTTTTTTTATAACTTATACGTGGATTTGAGTTAAACTGAAAATTCTATGTGGTTGATGGAGTTAGGATTTAAGTTGAATTGAAAATTTTTTGTGGTTGATTGAATTGGGATTTAAACTGAAAAATATTCTCTTTTTGAAATGTATGCATGCGGATATCCTAATCCCAAGGGAAGAACTGAGGGTTCTTTATTTTCGTGAGTGTGTGAGAGCTTTGCCATTAATCAGAGAGAGATTAAAATGTGAATAGAAATCTTTACATCAATAAATGTAACTGACCCTATTTCCTTGTCCGAGGTTTGTTCGCTTTCCTCACCGAGAGCTCTACTTACCTTTTTGAGTCTTGCTTTCCTCTACAAAGGGTGGGTCCTAGCCCCCTATAGCTGGAATATAAAAAAACTACCCCATGTTTTAATTTTGTTCAAATCAAAATAATAATAAAAAAATGGCTGTGCTTGAGCATCCATCTACGAAAGCTACGTACCTTTCACCACAATGCTTAACATACTAGTCCATCATACCATATTGTCTTGCCAAACACAAAATCAATGTCTAAACCACCACCCAGAAACCAAATCAACACCTTCTCCTCGCCTCCGCCTGTCTTCTTGAAAGATACGCTCTCCGGCTTGGCCCTCATTCACACACCTCAAGGCACAAAGAAATGAACCTTGTATGCATCTGGTGCACCAACATTTTTTACCCTTTGGGTTACGGTGGCCGGGTCATTCAAACAATAATTGTTTGTAGTGGAGACTGCAAAGGAAGTTCAAGTAATCTTTAGCAGTTAGGTCATCAATGGCGGACTCAGGACCTCAAAAAAGTAGTTGGGTCGTTTTAGGGGTATATCCAAGATTTTTATGTGGATTTTGAATGACAACTCAAAATTTTCATATTGATTTTGTAACAGTTGTGGACCCAAGACTTTTATTTGAGTGGAGTTGAATTTTTCTAGACTTCGCTAGACTATTTTTTACACCAACAATAGTGAGAGAAAATATATTGTATAAAAAAAGAAGAAGAAATGAGTAGTTAAAACTTAATTTTTATAATTTCTATAATTCTATATATACGTGAGAGGCTTTTTAATTTGATGAATGAGATGAAACAATTGATACTATTTAATGGGACTACATGTGAAGCATCCAACAATGCTTGATGCTCAAATACCCATAAAAGTACCCTCTTTATTCTTCTATGGTTTTTACTCCTGTTTTGAGCATTGTTGAGGATTTCATTGCACATAGATATATAATGAGATAAAAGAGTGGAACACCACTGGGGCCATTTACTGAAATCCAAATCATTCAAAACAAAGGCCTTCAAACAGATAGGATATTGAGAGTCGGAGCATCTGACCGCTTCATTGACTTTTTGAGAGAAAAAACATAATTGGTACAATTTTATTTATATTTAATTACTTCTATTTTCTATCATCAAACAGTTAATATAACAATGGGATGTACTCGGATGGAGATGTCTACACTAATGTGCCCAGGATGTCGGAATGTGGTATTAGTTTGATGGGTTCTTAAGTTTCTCTATTTTATTTTTTATCGAAACAATAGTCATTTCAACAAGGAGACTTTTCAAGTGTCATGGCACTTTTATGTCAACATGACTCCTTTGAAGACTTTCTTAGTTCTTAGAACTTGTTATTAAATTATGTATCTCAACATATGGCTTAGTTAGATTGAGGCGACGCTTTTTAAATAATTGTGCAACATATATAATTAGTCTTGCAAGTGCAAGTGTTATATTTGTTTTTTGTTTGTTTTTTTTCTTTTTGGCTAAGACCTTTTTTTTTCCTATAAAGTAGATGTGGTAGGGCTTTTCCTTTTAGATACGTAACCAAAGCCAAGGGGTTTATGAGATTTTTGAGATTTCTTGGGGACAACCTGGGGTGACCGCACTAGATGAGCATTATGTCGATCCACCCCTATTTGTAAGTGGATCCAAACTTTCATATGAGTTTGGAAGCCGAACTTAGCACAACGAGTGTGATTGCCCCAATAAACTGTATGTAGGTGCACCCATGTAGGTCATAGATTAAGCCATGATCCATTGCATGATTAGGCCGCACATGGCCTGTTCTATAGCTAAATGGGGTTGCCTCCAGAGGCAGACCTAGGTATCACAATGGGGGTTAGTCGCACCTGTCAGATTCGGTCCGTTTTTAAAATTATAATGAAAATATTGTCTTTGTTTTAAAATTTTACATTAAAATCCTACATCTACACCACAACCCACTTGAAAATTATTAGGTGTTTTTCCAAAATCCAATTGCTTGACTTAGGTCCACACCCCTCAAGTGAGATTTTTGGGCCCGCCACTAGCTGCCTTGGTGAAGGATGAGTTTGTCATAGTTTCCCTCTTACTAGTAAAAAATAATGAGTAAAAAGAGAGCATTCATATAAGTAAATAGAATAGTACAATATGTTAACATAGTTAAAATAATGTTCATATTTAGCATGGGAATTGCTTGTTTTCGGATCAAGTTGCCTTTGAGGTTAACAGGTATTGAATCAATCCGAGCCACAGACTATTTGTTGGCCAGGTCCTGGACAAGTTGGCTGGTTGAGTAGTCCAAACTTGCCCGTTTCTTTTTTGTGAAAGCGTCGATTCACAAGGTCGGGTTCGGGCAAGGGCAGCAGGTCAGGTTACGAGTTTCAACCCCTAATCATAATGAACTTATCTTCAAAAAAATTAGTATTAAGATCTGCATCAAGAAAGTAGAAAGCCCACCATGTTGATGCAAGAAAATGATCAGACGAGCCACACAGATAAAGTGGATGTTAACCACCTACCTTGTGTTTCTCTCTTATTTCCAAGCTGAAGGTCTGATTGGAAGTCCCTGTCAATGGTGCTGGCTCCCACTTTAATTATCCATGTGGCCACATTGCATCCTGAGCCCATAAGTGGGCCCGAATTACCAACAGAGAAGATGACGGTTGTCCCATATCTAATGGCATGAAATGCACCGATTGCTTTGCCATCACCGAAGTAGTCGATTGGATCCCCGCCCATCGATCTAGATCGCCATACCATATATGCGGCCAGGATATCAGCATCGAAGCACACATTTTCCCAGAAGACTGTCTTTGTAGGGAACCATACCCGGGCATTTGGTGAGCCACCCTTTCCTGATCCCTTCGCCTGACCATAGATGCTGGCAAGTACAATGCAGCCCGCAGCTATGTAGATGGTGTGGGTCTCCCATGACCATCATTGAATCGTGAGGTCAGCAGTGATGGGTTAATGATTGGGCCATATGTGGCTCATTGCCTTTTCTAGTAGATCCTTGCGTGGAGGAAGGTCCCATATGTGGAAAGCTACAATTTGCTAGGTCCAATCGAACCGAGTGATGCCCGATATTGATGCAGTATAAGCATGGTTATAGGGATTAGGGACGACTTTGTACTTTTGGAAATAAGGAAACCTGAACCTATTTTTTTAAAACATTTAGAATTAATAAAATTATCATTATTAACATTCTTTTCTAACATATATTTTCTTGGTGTTGAAAAGTATGAAAACTGAAAAGAACTATATATGTATTATAATTTTACTGAAAAAGTATGTTGTCGAGTAGGACTACGTACCCTGAGTACTTCACTTTCTCGCTGGAGGAATGTATCAAGTTGATCAACCTGATAGGTCAAGATGAGTCATTTTTATTTATTATTTATTTTGGTGTAAGAGTCATTTTTATTGAATCTTTTGAAATGGTTATAACGTTGTAGAATTTACTTAATGCCAAATCTGTTCTATTTGGCCTTTCTCTTTTGTCAATTGTGAATTTATAGGATTTCTAAGCATTAACTTTTCTGCAATAATTCGTAACTTAGATACTTCTAAGAAATAATTCATAGTTAAAAGTTATCGTAATAATTTTTTAAGCAATTAACTTTTTTCCACAATAATTTGCAGAGAAGAAAAATTAGTGGTCAGTCACTTTTTAAAGAATATTTTATTTTCTTGTGAAGGGTTGCTACTTTGTAATTTGCATTCATGGCACCATTATGATTCTATCATTTTGGTGAACTTACTCAAAATTGATTTTGAGGGCAAGGCGGGCCTTTTTCTTTTATTTCAAAACATATAACATGTAGTAGTGGTTGTCTGTTGTACCCATCTCATAGTTGGTAGAGTGGCATAAGGTATGAGTTTGTTCTCCCACTATCTTTTGTGTTATTTAAAGGGTTTCTTTCTTAACACTAAGATAGAGATCTCATTGTTTTGAATTGAGAATGCATATTAGAGATCACATCACTTCTCTAGAACTTCAATTCGAGAAATTGTGCTGAAACTTTGGGTTAAAGAATATTGTTTCTACATCTTTTGTAAAAGATTGAGAACATCTGTGCGTTCAAGGCATAGTGTATCAAGTGGAGAGCAATGCATGATAAAAGAGAGTGGTAACAAGGAGTTATGCAAGAAAGAGTGATTGAATAAGGATTACGAGAATATCTTATAACTGTTCGTTATTACTTAATAGTTGATCCTTGGTGGTTCGTGGTTTTTTACCCAGTTAAGGTTTTCCACTTTAAAAAAAACTGCATATCATCTTCTTATGTAGTCAATTAATTTACTTTTTGCAAGTTTTTTTTGTTTTACACTGCGTGTGTGACTTGCAGTCTAAAAATCCAAATATGAAACGATCTTTCAGTGAATATAAATGATACAAGTGTACCTATAATCATATGAAAGTACTGTGGTTTTTTGCAAAATGCCATGTGATCTTATAAAATGCCATGTTATCTTAGTGATAAGTTCACATGGAATCAACCAATTCACCTAACAATTAAGGTGACAATTACGACTTTCTTGTCTGATGAAGTACTATAAAAATTAGGAAATATGATTTTTGGGTTGATTTTCTTTTTTTCCTAGTTTTGGTCGAGCATAGAATCTTTGAAAGGAAATTCATATCTTCTTAGAAGGGAGAGAGCAAAAGTCACCTGTTGCATTTGACTGGAGCTGGGTGTAATAGTCTCATATCTTCCTTTCAGCCTTGATGGAACTGGTCACTTCTTAGGCTCTGCCACACTCTTGATCTACCAACAAAAAAGAAAGCTAAAGCACTTGTGTATTCCCGTTTGGTCATGTGGTGAAATATGATAAAGTGAAGCTTCAAATTAAGAGAAAATAAAATATAATAGTTTTATAATAACTTTCTTTTTAGTGGCTTGATAAGGAAATTTTTTAACTTTGTGTGTAAAGGATAAGATTTTTTGCCAATTAGTAGTTGTTTTTTGACTTAAAAAAAAAAAGATAGGGAGAATTTTGACTTTTTGTATTTTGATATAATAGACACATCAAATCACATTTGAAAAGTGGAGGCCAACATCACTCTACTTTACTATACTGCTCATCCAAATACATGGACAGGAGTGGATGCATAAATATTTGAATGACGAATCCAATGAAGTGGAATCAAGCATATAGCTATTTGATCGTTTCATGTCATAGTCTTAACTTCCAAATCCCTATGAAGATAGAAAATCAAGTTCCCAGATTTGATTGAAAAATGGTGGAACTTTCTAACGAAGGATTCTCTGTGATAATTAGTAGGGTATTTGGCTATTAAAACGGTCTTACAGAGGTTAGCCGACAAATAAAAGATTCATCTCTAAATTCTCAAAGAGAAAGAAAGAGAGCAAGGGACATTCATATGTAAGGAGGCAAATGAAAATTCTGTAAGATCAAAAATATTATCCGTGTCGAAATTTATGATTATCACATTTCTCGGAATCGAGCTTTAATTATACATGAGTGACTCTTCCGAAATTTGACCCTCAAACAAGATTCCATGATCTAGTGGTGTGTAGTTTCTTTTTCATCGTAGAAAACTGATATTCCATTGGGATGCTCTACAATGGAAAACCAAGAGATTACAGATGAACAGACATAGCAAGTTATAAACAATACTTGGATGAAAAGATAGGACAGCAGAGGAATGGAAACTAGATGACAGGTGAGGAACAGAAGCAGAGAGAAATGCTTATTACTTGTTATCTGATTAGCTTCTTCCTCTTCATCAAGATTCACTGCAAAGTCATTGATGGATCGTGTACGACTAGAAGATGGCATATTTTGCCCTGTCCTCACTGCAAATGTAATCAAAGAAGTTCAAAATGAGAACATGTTCAGTTGAATTAAAAAGACATCGAAATCGATTGTAGTTCCTCCTCACCTTCCCAAGAAAGATCTTCGTAGTGAGAATTGTCACTTTCTAGTACACCTAATATAAGTTGTAATCATAGGAAAGGCAAAGAAAATAGAAACCCAATACACCCGAAGTGCAAGAAGTGGTAACAAAATCAACAGAGAGAAGTAGCACTTACTAAAGCTCTTAGAAAATCCAATTTTGATTTGGCCCAGTGGAGGAAAAAAAGGGCTTCCGCCAGGGTTTGAACCTTGGTAGTGGGAGCAAGTGCCTTATCCACAAGGACAACCCTATATTCCTAGAAAAAAGTTCAATTTCTCACATTCATAATTCAAACAAAAGACTGAAATGAGTACATAAATACGCATTAAGAGAGAAAGAGAGAGAAAGGGAATAAAAAAGAAAACTATTAATGCCGCTAAGTTGTAATCAATTCAAAGCCAAAAAAAAGAAAGACTGAAAAACCCAAATCTTAGCACCTATAAATTCCCCTGAAAGACCATTCTTCCAAATATTTTCTTTCATACACGAAAAGAGAAATAAATATAAAAATCATTGTAATGCTTGCCTTCTTGGTTGCAATTATGGTACATAGTGGCAGAGAGAACAAGAACGGAGCTAACATAGGGAAATGAGTGGGCCCTGAAACCCCATTATTCCTCTTCATAGCAAATCTTCTATGAAGAGGAAAACATTGTTAAGATCATAGCTTACAATGCATTTTTCATAACAAAGAAAAAAAGAAACGAAAACCTACAATGCATATAGATTGAATGAGACAGAACTGAGAGATTTTCGAAGATTTCGGAGAGAAGAAATTTAAATTCGTAGTCAGTTCATCCTCAAGTCATCTCCTTATCCCCTTCAACCACCTTTCCTGGCAGTTGACAACCGAGTAGGCTTCATTTTCGGGGATTGAATCCTTTGTAGCTCCCACTCGCTATAGGCTTGTCACGGGGCAAGAAATGGCCCTCTCTAGTCTCTACTTAAGCACGAGTTGGACTCACAGTCAGCAGTAGTAATGGGCCGGATTGGGCCAGCTAATGCATATCCGGCCCAGGCCACTTTAGAAAATGGTTCCCAATTCAGCCCAATCCTGACGCTGGCTGTAAATGCCTAAACCGAGCCCAATCCTCCTCAAACATGTCCGGGCCAGCCCTTCCAAATATTTAGGCAAATCAGTCACCAAACTACAAGCATCACTTGTTTGGCCTGGGTTAGGACGGGTTGCAAGTTTTCTATCAATTAATGCAAGGCCAACCCAAATCGTAAATCCAATCCTAACCTGAATACTGAAATCCTGGGAGCCAAAGAGAGGCTTGGCCAGCTCAGGCACAGTCAGGCCTGGCCCATTAGCACCCCTTACCATGAGATTAATCAATTTTAAAACACATGAATAAAATATTATAAAATTTTCAAATATTTTTATTAAGTGTGCCCTATCTAGGACCCTCACAAAATTCTGATTCTTGCTATTCTGGCTCTAGTTTCACCTTCATTGTCATCAACCTGAAGTCTTGGGATGGATGTTTCCAGCTTTGGCTCTGCAGCTCGGTCGAGATTGGAATGGAATGGATAATAGCCCATGGCTCAGCCCAACATCTTCAACCCAAATACCTATGTACATTTTTTAAACTGTTTGGGCATTTTATCGCACCCAGTATGAGGTGGACCCATTGGTGGGCCGCATTCAGTGATGCTTATAAGATATGATTCTTTTCTCTCTTTTTTTTTTTGGCTATAAAAAAAGTTTTTTATGCACTTGTAAATTATTTAAGTGGTTAGAAAGTCCAATAATGAACTAGAGATTTCCTCTTCATATCTCCTTTTCAAACCATATGAGACCTTACTCGATAGAAGGTGCTACATAGTAGGATGTAACCGGTCTCTAGCATTTGAGTAGCAATATTAGAGACATTAATAGAATAAAATCATAGTTTTCAATTTCGTTGGACCAACCCATTGAAAGGAATTCAAGTTGAGTGTGATGAAACCACTTAGTTGCACGTCAATCATGATACGGTAACGTGATTGGACTCAATTCGATTCAAGAAGTTTAAATCTAAGTGAGATCAAATCAAATAATAAACTCAGCTCAAATCAAAGATATTTATTAATTGGATTGAAGTGTGAACACAACCCAACTCAAAAGGAAATTGCTTCAATTCAAATTTCAAACCCTATCTAGTACGTGAAGTTCAAGTTATGTTGATTTGAAGAAAAAAGAAAGAAAAAGGCCAAACACTTATCCTAAGAGGAATAATTTATATAAAGTCTTTACGTTTCTTTATTAACGAGTAGCAACGATTAATTTAGAAAATTTAATATATAATATCAGATTCAATAGGTTTTAAGTTTTAATTTTAAGAGAGAGAGAGAGAGAGAGAGAAAAAATACACCTTCCCATTAAGTGGGATTTTTCTAAAGTGGGCTCCATCCGAAGAGAATATTGAAAAGTTACTATACAGCCTTTAGAAAGACCTTGAGGCTAGTCGTTATGGCTTGTGGGTCAGAGACACAAGGGAAGAGCCATGTCAATTGAAAAAAAAGTCTTTGTGGCCTTGTTGTATAAGGGCGGATTGTACAAGATCCTGCAGCCTCTGCCGCCTGTCCTGCTCTAGAAGGCATAAAACAGGTTCCTACTGTTGGGTCGACAGAAGATCCTTGTCTTCTTTGACAAGTAACGAATACCATGCTGTTGGCGTTTGAATGGGCTGGGAATCTCCATCCAACTTGGTTTCAATAAGGTAACTACCCCATCTTAATTTCTCAACATCCAATTCCTGAAACCTGTTTTTGTGCTTTGGACACAAGGCAAAGGTTCTTTCTCTCTTGTAATTCATTGTTTTTATATTATTTCTTCTAATCTAATCCATGCTTGAGAGTTTTAATCTCTGGGTTTGTTTGGGACTCTATAAAGCTGAAAGCTTTGGGATGCACTTGGGCTTCTTAAGATAGCTATGGGTGATTAGTGTTCTTGATTTGGAGAAAGCCAACAGCTTTGGTTCTTACCAATTGATCCCAATCTTTCAAATCTCCATATCATGTTCATTTGTTTAATTATTCATGATCTGGGGTTTCTTTACTTGTTTTAATTACTTACTTATGATCTGGGTTTTTTTTTTAATACTGCTTCCTTAAGTTTAGTTGGGTTTGTTTCATTTCAAAGAACATTTTTTTTTCCTTTTACATTCAGTATGGGCCTGCTTGCCTTCTAATATTGAATTTCTATGAATTCATTGTAAGAGGGGTTGATTAAAAGAGTATTAGCGAGCTCAAGATCATCTTCACTTGTTATGATTATTTGTCATTTAAAGTTTTCTTCTTTTTTTTATTATTTATATTCTGGGTTTTTAATTTGGTATCATCATCCCCGGTTTTCATACTACTTTCAAAAGTTGTGTTAGATTCATTTCAGAGAGGTAAAAAATGTGATTCTCTTCATCTAGGTTCTTCAAGTCTTTGATTGCGTTCTTAGTTTTGAATTCAAATGAATTCATAGTAAGAGGATTGATTAAAGGTCTGCGAGAGGTGAGGAATGAATAATCAATGAATAACCTAAAATGGATATCTAGATGGGACTATCACTTTCCTATGTTTTAATTCACTAGGTGATGGTGTGTCAAAACATCTTAAGCAAATGGGTATTAATTGATGACTCTGTGGATTTGCACCTTCTATCCATCACTCTGGCCCCCTTAATTGGAACTGATTGATTACAAATCCAGGGAAACCAAGTCCCGATTAAGCAGACGTGACCCAAGTGTTAGCATGACCAACTTAAAGAAGCAGCATCGCGGCAGTAGCAGTAGCGGCAGCATTGGCACCAGATTTTCAAGTGACAGGACACTCCATCTGGAATATAAGCATGTCATCAGCTGGAATTTAAGTCAAGATTTGTTAGTGGAGATCCTCTCTCGACTGCCCACAAAGCCCCTCATTAGATTCAAATCCGTCTGCAAAACATGGTACCACTTGATTTCAACCATCGTTTACCCTCAAAGAAGTGTAGCAGGACTCTTTTACCAATGCCTTAATGATTCTCCCTTCGGTGGCTCTTATGAATACCATAGACGTGAAGGACAGTTTCATTATATTCCCATGTTGAATGTAAAAGGTGGTGATGATAGTAACATTACAGATGAGCATCTCAGCTTCTTGCCATGCCATCCCAATACAAGAATTGTCGATTGTCGCAATGGGTTGCTTCTTTGCTCCACCAAAGACTTAAATGGATATCATGACTACTACTTATGCAACCCTGTTACAAGGCAATGTGTGGCTCTACCAAAGCGACAGAATGTTGGAAATGCCATTGTTGCATTAGTTTTCCTCTCAAATGACTCCCCTCACTACAAGGTCATTCAATTCTTCACGTCATCCAAATTTGTCCGGAAAACACTTTTGGATCTTGACATATACTCTTCTAAGACTGGAAGATGGGTGCAGTCAAAGGCATCTGTTAACCCTGCTATCGTGGGCGAATTACAGAGACGCAATGTGTTTGTGAATGGAGCTCTATACTTGCTATCTACTGTGCACCAGATTCTAAGATTTGATGTTAAGGACGAGAGTTGTCAGATGATTGAGTTGCCAACTGAATTATGGATTCCTGTAGTGTCACCATGCGCAGAATGTTTGGGGATGTCTGATGGGTGTCTCAGTTACTCCCACTATGATGGTTCCATAATGACAATATGGTCACTTGATGACGCTGATGCTACTGGGTGGGTTGTGAAGCATTCAGTCAGCATCCAAGCTGTTGATGACCTGCCAATAGATTCATTCAATATCCTTGCTTTTCATCCACATTTAGATGAGGTTTTCCTTCGGGTTGGCGATAAAATTCTCTCCTACCATTTTCCTAGCAAAACACTGGAGGAGGTTTGCATCTTAAATTGTGATGATGTAAATTATTTCTGGGTCTGGGTGCAGCCATTTTCAGAATGTCTATGCTCTTTGGAGGGTAACTATCGGAGGCTTCGCTCTTTGAAATAGTGCGATATACCTCTACTTTAAAATCTTTCAGTTGGATTTTACTTTTTAATACTCTGGGGTACTAGTAGGATTGTACTGTGTCAAGCTTCTTTTGTGAATAGTTAGTATTTCTCTCTCTCTCTCTCTCAGTTTCTTTTTGTTTCTTGCTTCATTGATGGTATCATGGTTGCTTTAACTTATTATAGACTAAGTTATTTGTTATCTCGTAGGGTAGCCTCAATTATGTTACACTGCAACCGTATATTATGATAGAATTATATAATAATGTATGGCATGTAATGATTTAATAGTGGAGAGAGCTGAATGAACTGAAAGCATAAGAAACTGATGACAGATTTCATACTGGCCCATCCTTTAGGGCCTATTTCTTTACATAGAATATATAGGAGTTGAATACATAGGAACTCATGGTCAAATGATCTCCACCAAAGGATTATTGAAGAGATAAGGGGTGAAGGATATAAGGTTGCAATGTAAATGGGACCTTGACTTTCCTAGGTTTTGATATTACTAATTGATGGCTGGGTATTTGTTTCACATCTTCCCTTGATTTAATTGCCATTATAAGGGAGGTGATTTGATGGCTAGTTTAGGATATTCACCTTTGATTCTTCATTTTAAACTACTTACAAAAGTACAAAGGATTAGAATCCTAGGAATTCAATTGTACATAAAAGAAAAAAAAAGACCCTTAGTATGGGACATAAATGTCTCATACTAAAAATGGCTTGAGAATCCAGCTTTTACAGGAACATAGTATTAGGAAAGCCTGTGTAATTTGAATTCTTTCCAATCAAGGGGAAGCTTATGCAGTTCCATGAATGGAAAACTAAGGGCTTGTCTGTTTGCGTGGAATTGACTTATTTCTCATGGGCAAATGGGCTCCAACGAAGAATTATTAAAGAGGTGGTAGGTGAAGGATACGAGGTAGAGATGTAGATAGACCATTGACTTCCTAGGATTTGAATTACAGGGATGATGGCTATGTACTCATTTCCCATTTGTTAGATTTATTTCTTCGTTTTTAACCACTTTTAGAAAACAGAAGTCTTAGAATTTGTAGGAATTCCATTACATGAATCAAACTATCCTTTGAGAGATGAAAAAAAAATTCTCATAAACAACTTCTCAAGTGAGACACGTGAGCCCACTAATCTTGTCATGATACATGGGTAGCTGTGGATTGGAGTAATAAAATAAACGGTTGAAGCAAAATCAAAGTCTGTATATATGCAATGGGTCAAATTTTTGTACCGCTGATCAACTGCCCATGTATATGCATCATGGGAGGCCAGTGGGCCCTGCCAGCATGCCACATTTCCATATACCTCATGTGAAAACTCATTTCCAAAAAAAAAAGAAAGAAAAAACTGCTTTTGTCTGGTTCGAAGAACTCTTCCCAAATATATTCTACAAAAGAGCACCTTAATATTCAAACTTGGAGATCAGTGGCAATCTATATTAGCAGTGCCCTAAACAGTGACTAAACACTTCAGTAATGTACTCCATAATTTAATGCAATCGTGCTCAGAAATAACAGAAAATATACTCCATCATTGATTATTGACTAAGTTTGACATCATTGAATCCTTATATTATTGGGATATGACAAAGAACTTCAATGAAGAAGGATAAACACAATGTGGTTGAACCCGTATCCTTAACATCTGAGATCGTATTCACTTCCATGATGTACTCCATTTTTTTTTTTTTTATGACCGAGGGTATCCCTCGCTGGCCCAGGGTTACCCGATGATGTACTCTATAAATCCACATGAATGTGATTTCATAGTAATTTCTCTCATCGACCTTGACAAAAGGTTCACAATCTTAGTTGCGTCTGTATGTTTTCTGCATACCATCTTCAGCAAACAAAGTCTTACAACAAGATGAATCCGCATATTTTTTTTATGTATTGAGTTTGCATCCATGTTCTTTTGTCACTTGAGATAGAAGGTCATCTTGGAAAAAATGATCCATCTGTAAAGATGAACGCCGCCCTCCTTTTCAGGCTGCAAACGACCCAACTCAAAATACACTAGTTATCAACCAATGGCGAAACTGATGTCAGAAATGGCATGTAAAGACTCTTATTCAGATTGTGCTTAGACAAAGATGAATGTCTCTCTGGTCTCTGCATTCAATCTCTGCTTGGGTTAAAAAAAATTCCTCATCACTCCACTGTGGTTGCTCTATCAAAGTGTCTGAAGGCTATCTATCAGAAGCTTTGTGGTGATATTTCCCCATATGGAGTATTTGGTTATCCGTTAAGTGATCCAATATCCATTATGAAACCCATACTCACTCAAGAGGATCACACTTATTCATATTTCTTCAAAATAGCTGTTTGAATTTTGAAATGTCAATAATAATTTTTACTCGTATATTTAATGCCATCATATCTCAGCACCTCTTTTGTTGAGTATGTTTTCAGGGCTACCTGTGATTTAATGTATCAGCCAATTTATGTCTCCTTTGACTTTACCTGTCACAAAGAAAATTATAGAATTCTAGGCCATACGTGTAGTTCCCTAATCATTTTAAGTTATGCACTTAAAAGAACTTCCAACTCTTATACTAATGCACAGGAAGATCTGACAATGTAAGCAAGTGAGACCAGTACAAGGGGGCCCATGAGTCTCAACTAAGATTAGAGTTAACACAGGTCATGAACAGGTCATAACCTGACGTAAAACCAACCTGACCCAGACAGATTCCCAGCAGCTTCACAGTTTATTCGGCCTTGCTCAACCCTAATCAATGAGTCTCCTAAGTTTGGCCTGATATCTGGTGGGCCTAACTATGTTGGTAAGTGAGCCACTTGAGCCCCACAGTCCCACAACGACCAGACAGTTTTTATGGCTACCAGAAACTTCTTTTCTTGATTTGGATTACTCAGTCTGGATTATTTATGAAATATAAGACAGAAACTTCTTTTTTCTTTTTTCAGTTGAAGTAGTGTTTGAATAGCATTAGGACTTGTTTGAGTATGGATATGTTCATCTGAAAGATAAGAACAAGTAATTGTGATCTATCTAGGTTTTAGTCTTAAGAAAGGATGAAAAATAGGATTTGGGTTGTTGGTGGTGGTGAGGGGTGATGTTGTGACTTTTCTCAGAGGACTTTTGCATATAGAGCATTTTACAATAGCCTTTTGCATTTTTCTTCTTTTTATTTTTGATTGAGCTTTTGTTCTTGAATAGTGAAGATTACTTGTTTAATTTTGAGTTGATTCTCCTTGCTGTTGTTGCCACTGTTTTCTAATTTTGTGTCAGATCATATTTCTGTCCTTCTGCTGGAATAACAGTCTGCACCCCTAATAAAGAGGCTGATGCCTGAAGTAGAATAGTGGCTTTATTGGTGACCTAGGGAGCAGAACTAGTGGGCTTTGATTTCATTTCTGAAATGTACATGGCTAGTAATATCTTTGTTGCGTTTGGGCTAAGGGCAGCAGGGTAGGTTTGTAGTTCGTGATGGATTTCATTTTTGTGGCTCAAAACTTTACATTTCGGACTGCTCTTTTCCACAAAAGATTATTGAAGAAATCCATGCAGCTTTGTTACCCAGGCATGTATGGAGAGAAAAGACAATGGATTTGCTACAATAGAGCTAATATTGACCTGAGATGCTTGAGGATGTGGCTAAATATTTGGAGCGATGTCATATTTATCAAATGGCTAAATATTGCCTTCCCAGCATTATCTTGGAGCCACCAAGGACCCCACATTGTAATGACTCTATATCTATTTTCTTGGAGCGATGTCGTATTTCTAGAATGGCTCAATTTTGTACCCTTCAGAAAGATGCATGATACTTCTGCATTGGTAGGTTTTTCTTTCGATAAGTGGTAAAGCTTCATCTGAGGCCAAAGCACATCACATGAAATCCTGATAAAATGTCCGTGGACGTTTATGGCTGACATCTTCGAAGGTTCTTGGAATAAAGCATTTTGCTTCAGTAGTTCCTATCATCTAAAAACTGATGTTAAAAAAAATTGCTATGTGTTTTGGTAAAAGGTCGACAAAAAAGAAGTAGGAGAATGTTTTACCTAATGTGGAGTTTGCATATAACTGGTCAAAAATAGAGCACTACACGGACCTATCAATTGGGTGGATCTCATACCTTTGCCTAGTGTGTGAACTTTTAATGTTGATATGGTGGAGTAGTGTATGATATCAAGCAGACACATGAACATGTTTTTAAGCAAATTGAAAGCATCAATGCCAAACCAACAAGCATTGTCGACAAATGGTTTCTGAAGGAGACAAGTAGTGGGGGTTTACTTTAGGAAGGAGTGATTTCCAGAAAGTGAATCACAAACTCCTAACCAAAGAAGATTGCTCTGTGCAAGATATTGGCCAAGATCAAACACAACCATTATGGATGGAACTTCCTATGGGTATCCAGTGTAGCTGATTTGACACCCTACAAAGCAGTGGAAGGGGAAGACACAACTGTGGACTCACGTCAAATTCATTTTGCATCTGGGAGGATAATACAAAGAAAGTTATGATAGATTAGATGGAAGTGTTTGGAGATGTTGAGACCAGTGCAAGGGGGGGTTAGTCTGAACTAAACCTACAATCGACATGTTATAAACAGGTCATAACCTGACCGGAAACCAACTTGGGGGCATGTAATATGCTTAGGTCAAGAAAACTTGAGGCTGGCATGAGCAATCGGCATTTCCGCATGGGATCTTAGCATAGGATTAATCATTATATTGTGGGAGGAATCAAATAGGGAGAGGGAGAGGAAAATTGTTCTGATTTTTCATTCAGCCTTTGGGCCTTGATTTTAGCAACTAGACTTGAGAATATGTTCTCTATGAGCTTTAGATAATAGCTTGGATCAGTGAGCATGGCAGCAGATTCCATCTTTGTATGGTGCTTCAGGTTATCAGGGTCATCGTGCTATGAATAGGATGCCATGACCCTACTCAGTCATGGCGATTCAGTTCCCTCATTCACGATGTTGACAATTTATTGTTCGAGAGTGCCACCAAAGCATCAACTAGTCTGTTTTCTGTGGTGCTGGGGATCCCTTTCTTTGATGTTGGCCTGCTTACAGGCGCCGCCACTTGTTCTCTCTGCAATGAATTTTATGAGTCTACAACTTTGACCAAACTTGCATCTGCTGTCAATCAACTGTAGAAACCATCAATGACTAACATCATGCACATTCACTAGCCAAGTTTGGCAGAGTGTAACCCATGCCAATGTTGATTTCAAGTGCCCGACCATTGCAATTCCATTAGCCAATGGTTCTCGGGAGCCTGAAGGGACTACTGCTTCAAGCAAATTCTTTCTTAGTACACTTGGAAGGCCCGCAACGAGTACATTTCTCAGATGAGCCCCTTGTTCTCCCTCTCCATCTGCACTAAAAAAACTTCAAATTTTACCCATCAATGGAATGTGTCCAATGATCTTTCTGTGAAACCTCAGCATGATATGTGGGTTCTGAGTCCCTTCTGTTCGGGAAAACCCAGGTTCAATTCTTCGCTTTATTTCTTGGCCTTGAATTCTATCATTTTATTCTGAAAGTTGCCACACTCAAATACTTCTAATGCAATTAATGAGTTAAAAACGATTTCATGGATATCATACAACCATAGATGAGAATTTAAAAGTGATGTCATGGATATCATACAACTATAGATGGGAATTAGAATTATGGCCTTCCTGCATTAGATTCTGCAATGAAAATGCAGTTTAGTAGACATTCTGCTGCCATTATTGCAGACCAACTGCCAAGGTGAGACCCCTGGCACATTTGTTCTTAAACAATCTTGTGATTTGTAATTTGAAACCATATAAGGACAGACACAACTATAGAAAAGGTTATTGAGGAGAATAAAATAATGCTATAAATTAAGATTGATTTGCTTTTACTAGGCTGCTATTTTTAAAATAGTGTAACAGCCTCAACCGCCTTTGCCCTCCTACTAATTTTTCCTTTTGTTTACGATATCAGTTCAGTGACGATATCGTCGTTCATATCTTACTTCTTGCTCGTTTCTCCTTGTCCGTCCTACTTCTCCATCTCCCCACTCGATGGATAGCTGTGGGCTCTATTTGTCTTGGTAAAGATGATGAACAGAGGTGTGATGAGTCTTGGGGGTATTGAAGTGTTTGGCAGAGATGGGTTTCTTTGGCTGGGTTTTGTTTTGTATGTGAGTTGGGATTTGCCATATGAGTGTCGTAGCAGTAGTGTGTAGGCTACACAGGTGGGCTAACAACTGTGGATCAGAGAGATGTAAGGAAGAAGGTTGAGATAATGGGGTCAAGGAGGTGGTTGGTTGTATAGTTGGAGGAATTCCATAACCAAGATGGAGAAAAGAAAGAAAATAAAAGAAGGAAAGTGTGTGATGGCTGCAGAAGAAAACATAATAGAAAAGAAATGATATGGGAAAAGAAAGAGAAGAAGAAGTGGAAGAGGAGGTGAGTCTGCAGGTTATGACTTAGGTTTGGCTAGGATGGAACCGAAATCAAAAACGTTTTTTTAGGTACCCTGCCGAGCTATCAAAATGGAACTGATGGCCATTTGCACTTCTTAACATATCTGTGCCCGGGTTGTGGGCTGTAAAATGGGGTGTGCTCATTTGGACCTTAAGTTGAAAGGTCCTTCTTGTATATTATATTTTTTGAGAAAATGAAAGGTTATCTTATGTTTAAAAAAAAAAACCTTAGGTTTGGCTTATATTTTCGGCATTTTCGTTAGAATAGCACAATTTCAAATTTCACTTTGATCAAGAAATATAACACTATTGAATTAATTATTATAAAAAAATAATTATTTCTTTAAACTGTCGAGGGTGGGTGGGTGGGTCGGTGGGGATGGACCATCATAGATGAATATCTCTCTCTCTCTCTCTCGCTTTCTCTCTCATTCTCTCAAGTGCAAGGTGGGTTCTCTCTCTCTCTCTCTCTCTCAAGCGCAAGGGTGGGTGGGTGGGTGGGCGGGTGGGGGATGGACCATCATAGATGAATCTCTTGCTCTCTCTCTCTCCCGCAAGTGCAAAGGTGGGTGGGTGGGTGGGTGGGTGGGAGATGGACCACCATAGATGAATCTCTTTCTCTCTCCCCCGCTCTCGCAAGTGAGATGGGAGTCAACCACTTTGTTGGGATTTAAAATATTGTTTGATTTCCAACCGTCAAATGGAGGATTTATCCTTTAATGAACATAGAAGTGAGTCATAATTGATGGAGTGCACAGGTGGGGCCTTGATTGACATGGGAACCTTTGATCTAAGTTGGCCATATGGGTGATTTTTGTCACCAATATATGTTTATCCTATTGTAGACATCATTATGATAAAGACAGAAATTAATGACAAATATACCAAATACCTAATTTTATAGAAGATAGAAATTTTAGAAATTCAAGTAAATGTATCTCCGCATTTAGTATTTAAAATCGAAGAAATAAAGATGAATATCCTAAAATGATCATTTTCAGCTAATATCCTTCAACTCTCTCCTTTATTATTATTATTATTATTTGTAAAACACCCCTCTCCTCTTAATGTTCTTTTGGAGCCCATTTGACCATTAATACTGAAGAACTGATCAATTTCATACAAACAAGAGGACCCTAGATGCTCTTCAAATTCTCATGAAACACCACCTGAATTTGAACAGTTAAGAAGGGTAATTCAGTTGAATAACGATCAAATGCTTTAGTCAATTAAGAAGGGCAGCTTATGTGCATGTTATATTAGTTGTGAAGCATATTGTGAATACAATATACATCCCTGATGATTAATCTAACGATGCACATCACTTTGATTGAAGCGAGCTTTTATCAATGGATTTAATGCATAGTTGTAAATTCTAGTTGGTTTCAACCTGAATGATCAATTTTTTTTGTTTCAGTCCTTCAACCAAAACGGAATGCAGTTCAAAACTTTTTCAATTTGATTTTCGGTCCATTTTGTTCAATTTTTGTCAATTCCAATCTATTTCAAGTCCATTCTGCTCCATTTTAGTGTGTAGTATTGTATTTTCTATATACTTGTATTTTTCCAATAAAATTTTCATCATCTTTTTTATTTTTTCTCAACATCCATATAAAAAAGATGCATAATTTATTGCATTCTTATTTTTATTTTCTTATATATATATATACACATAAATTTTAATTTTTATTATTCCAAAAGTTACTGAGAAGAGTTTTACTTAAGATTTCAAAACACCAAATATTTTAGACCGAAATAACGACTGAAATAAAATTGATAATTATGATTTAAAGAAGTACAGCTTTGATGACATAAAGATGGACCCACATGCATTAACTGGTGCTGAGCATATGTATGGATGCTGGCAAAAGTGGCAAGGCTGGCTCGAGACATTTGAGGCCTAAAGCGACAATCCTAAATGAGGTATGTTTTTATTTTTTTAATAATATTATAAATATTTTATTTAAATCCACTTAATTTTTCTTATGACATTATTGATCTAAATTAGAGTTTATCAATTTTAATTTTGAAAAACTTCTTTCTGTAGAATTTTCTAGTAGATATATTTAATATTTATAAACTATTGCTAATAATATTTACAAATAAAACGAACACTAACCATAATAAACATATAATATGAGCTTGGAATTAAAAATAACTTTAAAAGCATAGAACTTAATTTAGTGATTTATTAGTATTGGCCACAAAGATTAGAGATATGAATTACTTTTGAATTTGATGCATCTGGTTCAATATGAAAAAAAAAAGATTATATCTGAAGTTGTTTTATATAAAAATTTCAAGCAGCACAGATATAGGGGGAAAATTGTGCAAACTGAAGGATTTTCATAATAAAAAAAAGATTTCTTGCTTCCTGTGATTTTTGGCTTTTTTCTTTTTTTTAATGGCAAGATTTTATCGATGGGGAAAATGAGTTTTAATGCTTTTTTAAAAATATGAAAAGGATAGTAGTTGTTTTTTCTGAAATGTAAAAAAGATGGTAATTATTTTAATTACTTTTATAAGACCTTGTTTTTTAAGAGAAACAAAATGATAATAATTGTTTATTTTGAAATTTAAAAAGATTTAAGTTGCGTCAATTACTTTTGTAAGGCCTTATTTTTTGAAATTGAAAAAACAAATAGATGGGAATTGCGTTTTTTGGAGCCTTATTTTTTAAAGGGCGTAAAGCATAGACTTTTTTTGCCTAATGGTCGAGCTGCCCTGAAAGGTGAGCCTTATTAAGTTAATAGAAAGAAGTTAGTTGAAAACTATTCAAAATACAACCATGGTTAGTTAAAAGCTATCCAAAATACAACCATGGTCCTTTAACCAGTTAAAAGAGCGTGACCTGTTGATTTGATATGCTACAAATTTAGTTGTGGTGTTGCGTTACGAGCCCTTGTAGTTTTCATGAGCTGTGGCAAAGGTTGGAACTTGGAAGTAGTTGAGTCGGGTCACATTGTAATTAACTTAGTATATATAGAATCAAAACTTGAACCTGGCCCACTTATTAATCAAATTGCAAATGTCAACACAAACTCAACCGGAACGTTAGAAAGGTAAACCCAAATCCTGACTTGACAGGTCAATATTGGGCTCCGTTCATGGGTTATAATCTATGTAGAAAGTTAGGGCATATCAAGTAGAAAGAATGGATTCAACCCTAACCTAACGCATTTATTTCACAAAATAAAACCAAATTTGTCAGTTGATCTGGATATTATCGATCCAAACCTAAAACACTGTTATGGGCTCAGATTTGGTAGGTGGGTTAGGTCTCAAGTATTACTGACACCCCACGCATTGATGCACACGTATGAAAATGCACACCATAAGGAGAGAGAGAGAACAATTTATGGGTGGCCATACTTTCTCTCTCTCTCTTCTTTTGTAATGTTTTTTTTACTCATCTTAGAGAGGTTGATACCTAGTTGATACCTACCCCTTTGGAGATAGAAGGAGACCTCGGATGAGGTAAGAGAAATAGACCAAAGGCAAGACAAGATAGCCCTCTGATCAGAAAAGTAATATGCTCAAATTCAAACATTGGACAAATGGCAGGTAGGAATTGATGCCTTCTATGACTAAGATAAGAGGTCAATGTAATACATCAGCCCAACCCGAACTTGATCAATATAGCATTTGGGTTCGCTTTTCTGAACCAATATAGTGTTAAGTTGGGTTTAATTTAAGTCCATCTTCATCATCAGCCTAGCTAAAGTACATTATGATCAGCTAATCCAACATGAAACTGACCTATCAACAAAGAGTTTGAGTTAACCCTTTTAATTTTCCGGTTTTATACTTCTAGCACGGTTAATAAATTGGTTGAAACAACCTGCTCAGTGCACAAGCCCCAACCCCCAGCGCCCAGCCCGCAGCACATCCCCCCTCTGCCTCTCTTTCCTTTAACTAACTGTATCTTTTTCCGTTCCTTCAAACTTTTCTTTCCCACAAACTTCCGTTTTTCCCTGCAAAGACTCCTCTGTACCTCGTTCATTTGGATTGTGTGATATTTCTTCTATTCCAATTTCCTCCTCATGCAGAAAAATAATTCCCCATTCTTCTTTTTTTTCGATTAAAATCGAAGCCATAATAATTTTGCTCTCTTTTCCCTTTTGTCTGTTAGAGGAACCTGATCATTTATTTTCAGCTCTGCCCATGTGAAGAAGTCATGAACATTGAATGCATGGAAAATCTTTCTCCCAAGCTTGGATGTTTGCAGGTACCACAAATGATTTGGCAGTATAAAATCATTACTGTAGTTTTTCTTGTTCTTTTCAGGATAAATGGTTTTCTTTCTTTATTTTTGTGCATCATATCATTAATTTCTTTGAAAACATCTTAAGCCTTTTCTTTCTTTCTTTTTGTCTCGATCCACTACTTCATGTTGATTTTGGATTAGAATCTTCTACCTGTTGTGAATTGCTACTATATGTTTTGTTTCTTGAGAAAATAATAAATTAATAAATCTAACATGATTAACCATACAACTTTTTCACCTTATGAATTCAAAAGAAGGGTGTGCGGGATTTTGGATCTACAAGAACACCCTGAAATTAAAGGCGAAGATTAAAAATTCAGTGGTCATTCAAGTTTCACCCCCCTTGTATCTACAAGGTAGTAATTTGGCTTGATGAAAATTAAATAATTTTGAATATCGTTATTTTTCAGGTGCATAAATTACTACCTTAAAGATGATTAGATAGGGGTTGAAACTTAAACCTCCTCCATCATCAAGTCGCGGTCACATCTACCTTCATTTAGTGCCACCTCATCTGGCCTCACAGGGTTCACGGGCCAAAGCCTCTTATCATGACAAAGTATATAATGTGGTACCATAGTGAATTTCCACCGACTTAGGGGCCCTCCAGTTTAACTGAATATAGTTAAGAAGTTAAACTTAAAAGACTTAGTAAGGATAAAAGTAGTTTAAGCTGGGAGAATAAAAAATTAATTTATAAATATTTCCTCATATATTGTTGAAGTATATATGACTTTTAAGCTAATGTTCAATTTTTTGATGGCTTGATCTGACATTGATCTGATCATAAGGTCTATAATTTGCAAGTTCAATATAAAAAAACCAAGGGATTTTTAAGAAATAATTAAGCTTAAAACTCTTATTATAAACATTTTTAGAAAGAAAAATAATGAAATGACGGCCGAGTTGTTCGTACATTTTTTCTAACGAAAATACTCAATTTGATGATATCATTATTGAAGATATCATCAACTTTATGTAACTTCTTCTTCTCCAATAGTTTACCCTTGCTTTGATCAATTTCTTTTGATATCTTGTTGTCGTTAGATCAAAATTTTCTTTCATGTTCTTTATTTTATGTGGATTTCATCTAGTTTGTTTGATGTTCTTTTTCCCCTTTCTTGAAATGAAGTTATTGTCATTGACTATGCTATAGGATGTCCTAGAATTTTGTTTGGATATAGATGGTGTTTGGATGTTGTTTTTTATTGATAGATATTAGTTTTTTTTTCTTCTGAATTGGTTTGATGTATTTTAATTTCTATGCTTTCTTGGTGGGTTATGAGGAATACGATTTTGAATATGAAAAAAAATAATTTATCCTAGAGGGAGGAATAAATATGCAAGAATGTTTTCTTTTATCTTATTAGGCCCTGGATAGGTATATAGAGCAATTCACAAGAAGATCAAACCCTAAAACTATTGAAAAAGAAGGCGAAGATATGCATTATGTTACCAAATTTATTTGCTGCACGTTTTCTGTATGAAATTGAGAACATATGAATTCTAAGAAATGTATTCTTAAGACATAAGTTTTAGTAAATGACTAGTAAATAATCTCCTCTAAAATGAAAGTCGAACGAAGAAGAGATGTAAAATGAATAGCAATTATAGCCCTACTGAACTCATCCATAAGAAAGTCAACGTCTCTCTACATCTTAACCATATACACCATAACTCTTTAATAATCCACCTATTGAAAACCATTTTACTATGGATTCCTAAAAATTCATAAAGACAAATATTTAGGCCCTAATTACAAATAAATAGTGTTGTGATTTTCTGAACATCACCCGTTGTGCGTATCCACGGAATTACAAGATCAACAAGAATAAGCCACACAAGAAGAGACACCGAGATTTACGTGGTTCACCCAAACAGGGCTACATCCATGGGCACAGGAGGACGAATATCTTCACTATGACAAGTAAAGCATACAAGAGATTCCCACTCTCTCACCTCATCTCTCCTACGTGGTGTGGGAACACCACGGGCAACTACTGCCGCCGCAAGGTCTAGGGTTACAGACTATACAATATATAATCTCCGCTTTCTTGGCCACCAAGAAAGCCCCGGTACAATTACCAAAATACCCTTGACCTTAAACCAGTCCCTGGCTAACCCAGTGGACTCATCCGGCTAAACCGGAATACAAGACATAAACCCAACAATCTCCACCTTAGCTTGAATTCCGTACAACTCCGTACAACTCGAGCTACTAGGAGATAAAACCGACAATGTCTTCACGTACCCTGCTGAATGGCACGTCACTGCACCAGGGATGCAGTCTTCTTCAACACTTTGACATGTTGAACCAGCACATGAACTTTGAGCAAAGTTCATCTCGTCAAACTCCACCTCGAACTAAAAGCTCGAAACCATTGACGAATCTGAGTGACATCTGAATCACGCACCATCTTGCCCCATCTTCAACATCACTGTGAAGATCCAATCGCCACAAGCATGCAAGCAAACAGATCGGGAATACAAGTCCAGATGACTCCATTGCAGAACAACCTCTGCCTCCGAGCGGTCAAAAACTCCATTTGACCGGGCCTCCGATCAATCAATCAAACAACTGTTTGACAACTGCTGACGCATCAGCTCCTCCTTGCTGCTTTTCCGGCTTGGCTCTGGCAAGATGAATATCATCACATGCGATCATGTGAACCCCAAACGAACAACTTCATTTGAATCAGCAAACCCTTTGCAACTAGGTCGGCGACTCCTATTATTGGGTTTGCAACAACAACCAGGTCGAGTAGACCCGATTCTAGCCTCAATCCACATCTGTTCAGATCTTCTCCAAATTTCTGCATCAAGTTATAGATCTCGTCACCACGAGCACGCTGGAAGAAACGGATCTGAAATCCGACTCAGGATAGCTCCGATAACGTAGAAATAAGTTTCTACGCTCCAATCGATCAAACCTCCTCCTTGACTGTTAAACAGCCAATCAACCTCTTCCACTGCGTAGATCTGCTCGAAACGAGTCCGTAGGCGCAAACGGATCTCCGATCGGACATCGGACGATCAAGATATCGCAGAAACAATTTCAGCCGTTAATCTGGTCAAACCTGCCTGTTGACCGATGCTGACGTCACTGCTGACGTTACGGCTTGCTGGCAAACTGGGCTTCTGAAACGGATCCGCCCGATTCGACCCGACCCGACTTGCAGTCTCTGCTTGACTGGGCCGTCACCGCGGGTTAGGTCGAAACGACCTGACCCGAAACCTGAACCGACAGGAACCTGTTGACCAGGGCTTTTTCTCCACCGCGGGTCAGGTCGAACTGACCCGACCCGAAACTCAAAACCCGGAATCTGGGTTGTCTTCAACCTGTCGCTGGGCGCTGCGCTGGGCTGCAACTGGCTGCGATGCAGGGGCTGGCGGTGCAGCTGTTGCACGGGCGTGGCTGGTCCGGCGACCAGCGGCGCGGGACCGGCTGCTGACGGCGACGGCGTCCACTGCGGCGGCGGGGAACGGCAGGCGACGGTAAGTCCGAGTGTGTTTTTTTTTTTTTCTCCGCAGCGACGAGATTCTCCTTCTCCGCAGCGACGATATTCTCCGGCCCCCGCAGCGACGATATTCTCCGGCCCTCCCTCTGATCCGAAAAATCCGGTCCTCAGATCCGAAAAATCCGGTGATACTCCAAAAAGATTGCAGCGACTGGAACCGTTTCACTTCTTCTTCTTCCCGAATCGGTTTCTCTGTCTTCAAACAGAGATCTCCGATTGACGTGTGGCCCACCTACCGGTCTTCTCCTATCAGATCTGGAAAACCAGATCCCCTGTTTCCACGATGAAAACAGATCCGAACCCAACAAGATCCGATCACAACCACAGCGGTAACTCCAAGATCTGAACGAAACATGTGAATTCTTTTTCCTCCGATCCAAGCGAGACCGAAGAACACAATCTCATCTTCTTCTTCTCCGATGGTGGCCTAACCAGAAATCACGAACCTGATCTCAGTTAATCTTCATGCGCACAACCTCCAAACCACTGAGCGATCTCCACCTCGCTCAGAAACCCGAGGAATACCAACCTCGGCTCTGATACCAATTGTTGTGGCTCTGATACCAATTGTTGTGATTTTCTGAACATCACCCGTTGTGCGCATCCACGGAATCACAAGATCAACAAGAATAAGCCACACAAGAAGAGACACCGAGATTTACGTGGTTCACCCAAACAGGGCTACATCCACGGGCACAGGAGGACGAACATCTTTACTATGACAAGTAAAGCATACAACAGATTTCCACTCTCTCACCTCATCTCTCCTACGTGGTGTGGGAACACCACGGGCAACTACTGCCTCCGCAAGGTTTAGGGTTACAGACTATACAATATATAATCTCCGCTTTCTTGGCCACCAAGAAAGCCCCGGTACAATTACCAAAATACCCTTGACCTTAAACTAGTCCCTGGCTAACCCAGTGGACTCATCCGGCTAAACCGGAATACAAGACATAAACCCAACAAATAGGCCCCTAATAACTTTTCTTTCTATTATAATACTTTTATTGTTATCAGTTTCATGATTTCTTTTTTTTTTTTTTTTTTTTTGTTTTAGATCATTAATATTGATAGGATCTTAGGTATTCAAAGGTACTAAGTTTCAATTTTTTTAGTTTTTTATTTTTTGTTTTTTGCCTTTTTTTTTGCTCTTATTTTATTTTCATTCTTTTAAAAACCAAATTGGCCTTCAAATTAGCCAATACTAGCATCACACTTAAACAGATTCCTCTAGCACATTTGAAGGCTTCAAATGCGGAAGGCTCCAACACACAGCCAAAGATTAAGCGCATTCTAGTAGTTGGAAGCTTCCTCAGATCTCCTACATCTTTATGATTATGCAATGCACGATATAGGGCTTCCATTTCCCTCACATTGACAACCCCGCTTCTTAGACAATTTTCCACCAAGAAGCCCATATCACCTAATTCTTTTTGACATATGGGGATAAGATCCCATCCGCTAATCCTAGATTAGAGTGTATCCATCTTCATCGCAGGTCAAATTTTAATCTAAGTGGAAGTCTTTAAATCTCTCATCCACTTACATCTTTGACATATGGGCCATATAATTTCCTATAGTATTTTGGTTGAGCTAGGACATTTTTTTTTAATATCATGATAATATCAAATTAACTAAAATAAGAACAAGAGTTCTAAAACTGACGTGAAGGGTAAAGAATCATAAAAAAATGTAACTATCATGAAAGATAAAAAAAATATATATATATAATCATATATATATATATATATATATATATATAACCATTGCTCCGGTTGATGTTTGGGGAAGATCGTGCTGCACGGTTGGCGAAGATCCTCCCATCTCCAGGTGGGGCCGAAGGCCCAAGGTGGGCCCCACAAGCACTAGCCCTCACCGGAGGGTCCCCCACTTTGATTTATAGTGGTTTGTCGAGAATAACATCAGCATTGCAATTCTCGCGGGAAATGGGTGGGAGGTATTTTTCAGTCCATGAAAACAGACCAAAGCAGGCGCCTTTGCAGCTTTCACCAACTGCTCCATTTAAAACCTGGTCTGTCCACCAACACGAGAACCGTGTGACACTAAAATGGAACTTCACGTCTGAATCTGATCGTCCGTACGTGAGAGCTGTACGAAGCAGTAGAACTCATAGTGGGGCCAAGCAGGCCAAAATGAATGTCTTCACTATGTATGAAATTTTATTATAATATGAGTTGATTCACTGAAAGATTTATCATACAATACAATGAATACCATAATTTAGACCATCCTATCCGTTTTTCATCATATTTATTATCACGTTATCCATCATATGGTCAATTTTATTATGTCGTTAATTTTTATTGGAGTAAAATTTTGAAAATCCCTCCAAGTGTTGAGGGCCTTAATTTTTCGGCATATTTTTTAGGGCCCCATTGCACATTTCACCACCTTCAATCCGGGATTTCTCAAGTTGAGAGACTCCAAATGCGAATTCAGCTGGTGAGTAATATCCAATTATAGTGTTATTATTTGAGGATCTTATCTGATTACTTTGTTTGGGCACTAAGTTCACAATCTCTCCCGGGATACGTTAAACCAATTTTATTATCTTAGACCGTCTACTGTGGGTGATATTAGCCAATAATTGAGAACATTATAATTAAGTTAATCATAAAAAGTAAAAAAATGGTTTTTCATACAATAAGTCTACCCTTTCATCAGAATGACTCCTTGCCCTAGTGGAATGGAGAGAGAGTTCTTGTTGGGCCCCCTCCTTGAGTATGCAACGATCTGAGTCAGAGGATCCCAGCCACTTAGCTAGGATACTGGGTTAAAAAAAAAAATAAAAGTCTAGTCTTTCACATTTGTTTTAAAAAATAAGGTAAAATAAATATCAAATTAGTGAGAAAAATAATGAAAGTATAAAAGAGAAACAAACTTTTCAATAAAGTAAAATGCGGGTTTGTTTTTGATCTGGTAAAGTAATTTGAGCTGAGATGAGAATTTTTCTTTGTGGTAAAGTAACCACTTAAGTTTTATACGTGGTAAAATTCTTTTGGTTGTAGGTAAAGTAAAAGTATAGTTTTTGGTAGCTATGACTTTACTTTCCCATTGTAATCAACCAAACAAGAGTAAAAGTAAAATCTTGGTGTTTGGAATAGTAAAACAAACAAACCTTCCCCATGAAGCACAGTTGGTGCAATCAATGTAGGATCTCAGATCCCATTGAGCTATCATTTATCCCAAAACTTTAAGGTGATAGGAAGGGTAGAATCAATAATTTTATGAAACATTTAAGCATCACTCCACAAAAGTGCCCGAGGGTTGTACTAGGGACTCCAAAACCTTAAAGTGATAAGAAGGGTAGAACCAATAGTTTTAGGAAGCATTCGAGCATCACTTCACACGGGTGCCCGATGGTTATACTACAGACTTAACATTCCCCCCTCACTTGTACCACTCAAGAGGAGATTCGAACCTCCAACCTCACCAGGCTCTGGTACCACCTATAGGATCTTAAACCCCATTAAATTATCACTTATTCCAAAACCTTAAAGTGATAGGAAAGATATAGAAAAGGTAGAATCAATAGTTTTATGATCTTCTCAGTTATATTAGGAGGCATTTCTAAGGACCTAATAATCACCTAAAAATCTTTCATATTCATCAAGGTGATTTTACCATTAATTACGAATTAATTGCTTTTCTTAAATGTTTAAATTGTCACATTTATTATAATGCAGTGAAATTTTAGGCATTCATCAAACCATAAATAATAACTTTAATGGACGGTTTGAATGCACACAAATTTACGTCCGATCCGTACGGAATTTGAATCTTTCCGTGGGCTTCAATCAATTGTTTTCCCGATCTGTCCATACTCCATTATTGATAACAGACTAATATTTCGATCTATAAGGGCGAACACCAACAAATGCATCTTTTTGAATGGCTTTGATTTAAAAAAAAACGAAAAAGAAACTTTTTTTTTTTTTTTAATGATTTGGGTATTCCTACCCCACTAAATCCATAAAAAATCACGGGCAAATCTAGGGTACGTTTCAAAGTGAGCCGAGAGGACTATTCTCTCAAGTGGCCCCACTAAACCCACAAAAAGCCATGGGCCAAATCTAGTGGAGGTTTCAAACTGAAGACTTGTGAAGTAAAAATATGCCTCTTGCTAAACTCCTTTACAAGTGTGAGTTGTGTCTTCTTTCCTCACATGTGTGAGTTTTTTTTTTTTTTTTTTTAAATTTCGTGAGGCTCTAAGACCCTTACGGGGGATTTAACAAAAAAAAAAAAAAAAAAGAACAAAGCACCTCCCATGTGAGCATCTAAACATGTGGGTTTCTAAACCACTCATAACCCAATAAATCAGAAAATAAAGCACACCTGTCTGATTTCAAATTCCTACCCACCCAAGTCCCAACCGTTAAAACATCTCTCACAAGTTTTTAAGTCTCAACACCTGCCCCGCTGAAATTCCCTTTTACTTTACCTCTTTTCCCCTGAATTTCTGTCCTGTTAGTCCTTCTACATTCTTCCTCCCACCCAAACAAAAAAAAAAAAAAAAAAAAAACCCCATACTCTCTCTGTTCTCCCACCCCCCGCCCCCCCCCCCTTTTTGGCCCATGAAACTCTAGAAATCTCTTATTGTGTCTTCCCTTTTTGCTATCTTCTGATTCCACCATCAAGTAACTGTGCACTGTGCAGGTAATGGACACCAATCCCATCACAATTCCTATGTTTTCTCTAATTTTTCCCTTGTGATGACATTTCAATTTCCATTGATTGTATTTCCTTTCTGTCCATTTGGATCTTCATTGTATATGTGTGCAGGTAAGTTGGTTTATGGGTTAATCAGGGTTCATTCATGTGATTGGATCCTGTTTTAGAATTTGGTCAGGGCGCTGCATCGGCCAAAGCTGCAATCTTTATGCATTGTCTGATATGTATCTGTGTGTGTTTTTTTTTTATGTGAACAAAAAATAGAAATAATCAGAAAATGACAAATTACAGTTCTAAGTTTTTCATTGCTATGAGGGTGTTTTAGATGTAAATAAAATGAGAACTATAGAGTGTAAATGTAATGAATATGGAATTTCAATTCATTTAAGTCTTTGACAAGACACACAAAGTGATTGGTATTTGGTCATGGCTGAAATTTTTATATATCAATAGTTTTCTATGAAGTGGGTAACCTTAGTTACCTTTAAGTGGCAGTTGTTTTGTTCTTGTGATAATCTATTACATGTAAACAGAGTTGCAGGAGACTTTTTATAATCGAAACAAGGCCTTAATTTTTTTTCCCTTTGTTTGGGAAAATATGGTTATTAGAGGAATTATAGGTTATGTGCCTCAGGAAAGAAACAAATCCTGATGATTGATATTAGTGAACTCAGGTTCCATTGTTCAATTATCCATGCATTGTAAGCAAATCTAACTTTTTACAGGAGTTTGAATTCCTTGATGGATGGCATATCTGGATGTTTAAGAAAAGGATCAATTGTCTAGGAAAGAGAAAGCAAAAACATGGGTGTTGGGATCTTCCAATCTTACAATAGTTTCATACATCCAACATCAATGATGGGTTTCGTCATTTCAAGCTTCTGATTTCTCTTCCAAAGTTGAATGGGGCAGCATTAATCTTTGTATATTAATAATGGAAACCACTATATTGTCAGGATGCTTTCCTGAGTTGTACTGTCTGGTAGTCGAATGGTAGCTTGTGCAGTTACCAAACATATATCTTTTTTTTCTTTTTGATATCCCAGGGTATTCCCAGCCACCCAGCCCTGGGGCCCGGATCTTTGACCCTCTTTGATGGGCAAAGACTAGTCCCTGGGGGTACAAATGCACGGCTCAACACACATGTACCATGTAACGCACCAGGTCTCCACGAGGTTTCGAAGTATGTGCAGTTACCAAACATATATCTGAATCCACTAATTTGATAGAATGTCTTACACATTCAGATCCCCCATGTCTTTCACATTCTGATCCCATAGCTTGTGGAACACTATCCATAACCAATCTTTGGTGCACAAATGATTCCATGGGTATAACCTACTTGTTTAGAACTGTAACATGTCAGCTATCTTTTTATACTTGCACAAAATTTCTAGTTGGAGTGCCGCTTTCCCTTTGTTCATGTGATTCCTTGAGGCTTTGATCATAAATTAGAATAGCTTTTACATGATTTTCTGTTGTTCCACAACTGTGGACGTGGTTTCTATAAGCCGATTTTACTTCTAAAGTTCAAAGCTTTTGCTATTGAACAATGGTAGGGTACTGACTACCAATAAACAACTTAAAAAGTGGGAAGCTTGGACATTCATAAAGTTCATGGTCAAAGCTGTCTGTTGTCCTACTATTTTGGTATGTGCCCCTTGTTCTTTGAATATGATTACTATTTTAGTGTTTGTTTTGTTTTAAAGGCAAAGTTTTCTTTTGTAACTTGGTAGAGTTATTTCATAATGGGTGTTTTCTGTGCATGAGACCTATTCACATTTCAGTCTTCTACCAAGGATTCAAGGGAATTCTTGCCGTAGTCCAGGTTTTGGTGATCATAGATGTATATAAGACTGATTTTTAGGATGAATCTTTTTACCAAGATTCATGATCCATGAGTATTTGATTGACTTTCTATTAGGTGTTGATATTTCATTGATGTGTTTTAATGCTCCACTGCTAAAGTTTATCATCACTTGCAGTGATTCTTGTGCTGGAATGGGTTACCCTTTGCTGTTGCATCACAGATGGATAACCTTCGTGATAAGTCGAAGATGGTCATGGCTTCTCATGTCCAAGTAAGTAATCATTTTCCCCCTTTGGTACATCTATCTTGCCCTGTTACAGAACATGAAATAGATTAAGCATCCGACATCACTAACTGTACATGATTGCAACCTCTTGACCTGGATCTGGTGATGGTTCAGTGCAGAATATTACAACTGGAAACACTAAGATTTTGTTACTAATATATTTCATTGATCATCTATGCTCCAAAAAGTTTGTTCGTGTAGTTTTTTCTTGTAATACTGTAATTTTCTTGTGGTAATTGTCAACACAGATGGGCTCACTAGATGGAAAATCAGAACTTGAATTCGAGGATGAGAGTGTTATCAGCCCTATGTCTCTTGCTAGAAAAACACATGGTCTCGATGCAGCGCAGCATATTTCATTTTCGGGTGGTCTACGACCATTGACAATCAAATATATGAGGACTAGAATGATTACAAGCATAAAGACTGTAGTGCTCTCAACAAAACTTAACTTGCTAATGCCGTTTGGCCCCATTGCTGTCCTGGTTCATAATTATACTGGGCATCATGTGAGTTACACTTATTGTCTTGGTATCTGTGGTTGTTTGATTTAGTTATGACAGTTCATCACATCTTGCATGGTATGCTCTCTAGCTATGTCATTTAGAGAGGTTTTTCATTTTTTGGGACAGCGTTTTTGTTCACTTTATTTAGTGTTGGATGATTCTTCAATTGAATCTATTTCTTGCTTGAATTGCAGGGATGGGTCTTCTTTCTAAGCTTGTTGGGCATTACTCCTTTGGCTGAGCGTTTGGGTTATGCTACAGAGTAGGGATCCACTCACCAATTGATTTATTCTACATCATTTTCTTTTACTTTGAACAGTAATTAACTAATTATATAGCTTTCTCTTTTTCTCTCATAATCAAGCTGATGATGATGGTGACACATCTTTAACACAATTTGATTCTCTCTTTGATTCAGGCAGCTTGCATTTTATACCGGAGCTACAGGTAAACTTTTGTTATGTTTTGATTTGAAGGGAGATTCTTTGATTTTATTTATTTATTTATCAAGTCAACTTGTTCCTGTGGCTCTTCCTATTCTCATTTTTAATCGGCAAAATTTGGGTTAATGCTGTATGACCCCATTTTCAGATTCAAGGAAATTATATTTCCTCTTTGCTTAACAGACTGCCCAAGGATGCAGAGATGGAAAATTGAATGACGAGTATAAAGAAAGTTCAGTTGAAAGGTCCAACGTTGTTCAGTAGCAATAAAATTTCAGTAATATTTAGAAAGATTGTGCTATATGTTCCTTTATAAGTCTAAAGGATATCCTTTAACCTTAAAATAATCAATAAATTTCTAATTCTAGCCTTTAAAAAAAATTAAGTAACTCCTTTTAATATGTGATAAAATATAATCAAAACTAAAGGTGTCAGGGAGCCAAGCCAAGCCAACAGCTCAGCTTGACTTGGCTTGAACTTGATCTGGGCTTGTTAAAGGCTTGACATGAGCTTGACACAATGAGTATATATTTATACTCACACACACACTTTAACATATTATATATGTTAAGTAAATACCAAATGGAGAATTTTCTCCTAGAAGCGGACTGTATGTGATGTCCAACGATATGTGGCCCATGTGGGTCCACCTTTGATCAATGCAACTGTCTTTCAAACTCTTGTCCTCATGGTTTAAAATCATTTCGCCATCGCAGTCAACCTTGAAAACTAATATGACGCAACATCATGTCATAGTCTCTGGTCATCGCTGTCCATCGCGTTTCAAATTTTTATTTTACTCCAAAAAATCCCAAATATTATAAAATTCTAGAAAATATTATTTTTTCTATTAGCAAACACTGTAAAGAAAAATATCAGTCCCTCTAAGTCATAACATCCTGTATTGATGTCTTATTTGAAACTTGTAAAGTCTATTCTGAATTGAATAGATTTACATGTGTGTGTGTATATATATATATTAATAATAAGTCGAAATATCACAAATATTACAATATGCATTGCAACATTAACTTTGAACTAACATTTAGTATTAAACACTTAAAGTTAAGAAACTAGTAGTAGTATGACCAAGGTTCAAAATAGCGGCTGCTATGCAGCGTAGTGGCTGCATTATCGGCCGTATTGGTTGAGGCTGTTATGCTATTTTGAAATAATGGCGCTACGGTTTAAAACCTAGTATAGCCATGCAATTTAAATTCAAAACATTGTTTTTCCTATTTCTTATCCTCATTAATATTTTCTAAAGTTGTCTCTACCCTTTTATGGTTTCAAATCACTAAAAAAATATAAGATTGGCTGCTACACATAATTTAGATTTTTTTGACTATTTCAAAAAAATTCACACCATTACGCCGCTATGTGGCATTTTGGACACTGGCCGCTCTCCTTGTATGACTGTTACAGTACTCAATCACCAAGTAAGTTGAGAGTGAATCTCAATTTTCAAGTAACATTTACTACTACAGTAATATGAATGAATTAATTAAAACATCAGAGTATTGACATAGGGATATTGTGGTTGAGGAGGGAAGAAGCCTTCATATGAGCCTCCATCAAAATCTTGCAAATCATTTGAGTTTTAGTGGAAAATAGGATTGGGAAGTTGTAGCACAATCTCAAGAGGAAGCTCCACAATCTCAAGAGGAAGCTCCTCAAGTGGTTTGGGAAAGAAAGAAGGGGAAATAAAATTAAAATAAAATCATCATCAACCATTATTTTGAACTTATGACCGTTATTTTGACTGTTAGAACCATTTTTTACAAAATAACAGCTTTTAACTGGTGTTGATTTTCACCGTTTTCGTGAGACTATGACGATTATGACCGTTAGATTGAAAATAATGTAATGGCATAGGCTGTTACTGTTTCACAACGTCCATTTTTTTAACCATGTTTATCCTCCATGGTAGCTCCTAGTGCCCAATTTTATGCTTATCAAACCTTTACTCACTGCTTAATTGAATTTAAAAAATATTATGGTTCAGAGACCACTAACTAAAGGTTAGCAATCAAGGGCTTGGATAATTTGATGGGCTTGATTTTTTCTTGACCCTTATCCATTTAGATTAGAGAAACCTTTCCGTCCATCCTACCCCAATGATAGGAAAGCGTCCAAGTAGGCCCCATGAGCTAGACTGCATATGTTGATATGTGGTTTGCTTGTAGGTGAAAATCCTCGATATTGCATATCGTGCATTATACTATATATGTATTTATAGGTTTTCTTACGATTCATTTTTCATGAAATCTATGTAGAGACACATACAGGTAGGCCCATCAAAGTAGACCCCATGATCCTGGCCCATCAGAAATTACTCATGATCCAGGCCCATGATCCAGCTAGTATCCCACGTGTGGGATCTTGGTCAACATTTTGTATAGCTGGAGGATCTGTAATCATATCTAGAGGTCTTGGTCAACATCTTGTATAGCTAGAGGATCTGTAATCATATCTAGAGATTCTTATTCATTTGTAATTTCATATCTATAGGATATATGATAGCTTGTAATTAGGATACAGTGTTTATAAAATCATTGTTGATGCTCTTATGAGATCATCATAGGAATTCTCGACTTCTCTTCTTCTATCTCTTTTTTTATGGTGAATTTATAGATCGGTAGATCTTGATAATCTAATGATATATATGCTATAACATTTTAAAAGAATATTAATGTTATAAATTATAAAGCAACCGTAGTTAAAAAAAATGCTTAGATGGATTTATTGACTTAAGAAATAAATTTAAAATATAAATTCAATAAATATTTATGAATAGGCAAAAGATTGAAAACTTAAAGATTGAACATAGAGTACCTTAAATTGTTTTGATGGTGCATTCAATGAAAACAATCAAAATACTGTAGAAAAAATCTTTAAAATCTTTCTAAGCATAAATAACATTATATATGCCTACCAAATTTAATCAAACCCAATATCAAAACAATACCCAAGCATATAAAAGAAAAGCATAATTCAAAAATAAATGAATAGAGCTCTTCAATAATAAAAAATATAGAAAAAATTTATAAAAGTGGAAGAGAGAGATCGTAAACCACTTTGATAGCATATTTGTACTGAAACAATCAAAGCATAGTGGAAAATTATACTAGATTTTTTTGGCATATATCAAGAAAGAACATTAGAGATATCTACCAAATTCTATTAAACCCAGTGTCAAAGCAATATCCAAGCCTAACAAAACAATCATAAAAAATAAAATAAAAAATAATTATAAAAAGAGAAGTTCCAACACATGTAAGGTCTAACCAACATTGTTCTTTTTGACCAAACCAATCAACTATTTGGAAAATGATATTGGAAAATGTATAAATGGGACCATTATTGAATCATATTCATATCATGGCAGAGCAACATATGTCATGCCCACAAATCTAGAATCCCGAAAATCAATCGGAACACCTAATTTGGCAACACATACATCCATGATCTTAGTTTGCAGTGAGGTCTAATGTAAAACTTTTTACAACATTCATACAAGGAACATATATGTTGATGTGTTTATAGAAAAATCAATGGAAGCTAAATGAAACATAGATCCATGGTATTCACCCATAACGACATTTATCAAATCCAAGACCCAAGTCTCAATAAAATGTTCAAGTTTAAAATCCCATAACATGTCTTGATTACACTATCAACTCACCACAACAGATCTCAACACATGTATTGCCCTGCATTAGCCATGGTGAATCGAGCTACATTACTAGCTCCCCTGCCTACTCGAGGTCTGCCGCAACCAGCTTGAGGTACCCCTCTCCCTCCGGGACAAAGGTATCGGGCTCACTACCTACAGCACTAAGGATTAACAAAGTCAAATCCAAAGGTTCTAGCAAGACAATATATATAAAACATAAGATGAGTGCTTAAAATAGAGTAAAGTCAATAATCAAGATCAATTAAGGATGACAGAAGAACAAGGCAAGTTATGCAATGAAATAGAATCCATGATGAATCAATACCAATAAACGTCTTACAACAGTCGATCCATCTAAACAATAAAGCACATCCACATAGGGTAGTATCATGAGATATTATGATGCAACCTTCCTGTGCTACCTTCATGTTGCGGCGGGGAATGTGCGGGATGACAAGCCCTGCCAAGAGCAATAATCACCATAATAGCTGGCTGAGAATGGTATCGAGCGTCAAGAGGTACCCAAAGGCATACGCCCACCTCAAGAATGACTCCAATCTATAGACGGCAAGAAAACAACTCCTACTAAGGATGATCAGTCGATGGCTAAGCTTAATCGTCTGAGTGGTGTGTTTCCATGAATCAAGGAATCAAAAGGATGGTGTCTAGCTAGGTCTCTCTTGCATGAACAAGACTTCCAATCTAGATGAGGGAACTACTTTGAGATTTCCATTTAATTATATCAAGTCATCAAGATCCATCCAAGACATTCCAAGTAGCCAAGCTCATTCCAAAATAATCCTTCCTGTACAAGCTAGTTCAAGAGGTAGTTCATTCAAGGCCATTGAATAGCCAACTAGGCTCAAGACGTGTGTAACCACAATCTCCATCCAATCCATATCTAGGTAACCCTAGGTTCATCATCATTTACTTACCAGTTACCATAATGGTTAAAAAGCACATCCAAACACATCAAGAGATAACGGGGTCAATGATAACAAGACAATATATACTTCATGTTGATAGTGTCCATCAATGAACGGTTAGAATACACAAGCCAATCCTAGGTCAAGGGGTTGTCCTTCAGGCATAGGTATGGTATCCATCAACACAGTGTCGAATTAAGGCATTGGATGTCATGTATTTAGTTCCTGGTGCTCTGATGGTTAATAACATCTGAAAATCCCCAAAACACCACCAAAATGACATAACTTAGCCTCCCACTCTCTACTTTCAACAAGCGATGAGTGATGTTAACCTCCACCATCCACAAGCCCGAAGTCATTCATTTACATGCCATTAGATAGGTTGAATAAGGTATGATGGGCAAAAGATACAAATTCTGCATTTAGAAAAAGCTCATACTGATAGTTAGCCACAACCCCGTTTTGGCTAGCTGTGAGCATAGTTGTCAATTCTGTTTCGTTTTGGCTAAAATTGGCCGGAATGTTTCAGAATTGGCTTTGGGCGGAACGGAATGCCACTCTAAAAGTTTTTGGTCCCAATTGCGGCCCGTTCTGGCCATTTTGGTCCATTTTGGTTGTTCTGGTCCCAATTTCAGCTCCAATGTTGGACCAATTCCGCCCCATTCTAGCAAAGGTTTCATGCTTCCTGTGGTAAAAACTAGAAAATGGTCAATTGTAGAGCGTAGTTTGATTTAAGTGATGTAAGTATGCATTTTTAGTATTATTTTAACATTCAACTAATTGTTCAAACTTTGGTATTCTTTTATTTTTTTCATTTTTGAAGTGCGTCTTTTCCAAAACGGAATACCGGAATTAATTGGAATGCTGAAACGTGTCACTACAAGGTTAAATTGGAATGGAATTGACAATTATGGCTGTGAGTCCTCCGCGATCGACCCTAGAGTTGGTTTACGGTGGACCGTAAAAGACTCCACGGTGTAATCATAGTGCAAACCCTAAAAAATGCACCATTTTGGGATTGTAACTGTAAATACACATGGTTAACCCCACAGCTAGCCGTGGACTTTAAGGTAACTGTTATTCCAACCCTGAAATTTAACCATTTTAGGAAAGCAACAATAGGCATCCATGGTTAACCATCCTGGGATTCCACGGTCGACCGTGGATGATCCACGATTTACCGTGGAGTCTCAAAACTCAACCTCCACGTTTTAAATTCTCATCTAAATCAATTCAAATCTCCTCCAATTCAATGTAAACAGCTAAGATACCTTTGCCTCCACATTTTACCCCACATTTCAACATTAAATTACATAAATTTAGGGATTTTCATCATCAACTTTCCAAGCATAAAAAGGGTTTTAAACATGAAAATGCTCTTTGATTATAGGATTCTCTACTAGATTCAATGGAATTCTTTGTAATTCAACATAAGAATCAATGAAATCATACATGGATGCTATAATTTATATAAATTACACTTGCCTTAGTTCCAAGCTAAGGAAATGCTATCCAAACCAAGCTCCTAATCCAAGAAAATCCTCAAAACTCCTCAAACCCCTAAAACTCTACAAGCTACAGTCTTTACACTGAAACCCAAGTGAAAGACATGCATTAGAATAGGAATTCAAGGAAGGAACCCTAGAAAGAGCTATAGGTGCAATTAGGGTTTGAAACTTACCTTAAAAGATAGAGAAGAGAGATCTAAGTGATATAACTTGTAGATCTAGATGAGATGGCTGGGATTCCCTAGAAACTAAGTGATCATTGATGAAGATGATCTTGGATTGCCTTGATGAAACCCTAGCTTATGGAGGAAGGAAAAGAGAGAGAAGAAGAGAAAAGAGGGAAATGATAAAGAAGAGAGAATGGGAGGGAAATGTTGGTGGGAATGGGTTGGGTTGGTTATATGAGTTGCAATTGAGGGGTAAATGACTAAAATGCCCTCACTTGAAAAGTCTTGCAAAGAAGAGGTGTTAAGGGTATTTTGGAGAACACAAGAAATAACACATTTTCCCCACAGACCCTATAATCTAACAAATCACCACCAAGGGCCTAGTGAACATCTATGCATCAGCTTGAGAGGGTGTTATAAGTGAGAGGCACTTATTCGTAACTTGGAGTTAGTCAGAGGGACTTTGTTGTAAATATTTGAATATTTAGGGAATTTTTGTAATTTCAGAAATTAGTAAAATAATAATATAGAAGTGGTTGCCCAACCTAAAGGGGGCGATCAACCTTCTATGACTTCTTCTATAATCTCTTCTTTCTTTCTTGTTTCTCTTTTTCTTTGTTTCTCATTCTTCGCAAGATATCTAGAGAAAGCTATAGACCTGATCAAATCTAAAGATTCAACTTATATAGGTTTACTTCGTTCATGTGAACAGGACTCAATGTGGCTGCTTCTTGTCCCAACAGGCCATAAAGGCCTGCACTATGTTTGTGTTATCAACAGTATCCTAGTGGGCCTCCTCACTCATAGATAGGATTGCTTTTCTATCTACGCACTTTGCTTTTATAAGGGAGCTTTCCATGTATTACTTCTCTTTGGACATCATTCAATTCGATGCAGTTGGTATCTAATTAGACATATAAAGTAAAACTCTAATTATACTTCTACATTTAAGTTTCATCAAATTAGAATCTATTAACTTCATGTCTTCCTTTTATGTTGAGTTTTTGAAATACGGCACTCTACATACTAGTATTGGTCTAATACTGTTTTTAAAGGGACCAGTCAGTTTTTATGCTAAGGTGAAATGGTTGTATTTCTATCCTGTTATGAGTGTTGCTTATTGATAAGAAAAAGGGCAGCCCAATGTATGAGGCTCCCGGCACTGTGGCGTTTAGAGAGAGTCAGATGTACGCAGCCTTATCTCTGCAAGTGGAGAGATTGTTTCCGCATTTCAAACCCATGATGCAGGGGCGATGCTACATTAATTTCAGTGGTGTCACTTGACACCAGTGAAATTTGAAAAAATTTTTTTCCTATGTATAATTTTATTAATTTTGGGGGGTTTTCTGAAATTGACCCAGTCGAAAATTTGAAAAGAAAGCTAAAAATAGAGGTCATTTTGAAAATATTTTTACATATCATTTGACAATGGTACTGAATGACCCCACTGACCTAAATTCCTGGCTACGCCATTGCCGTAATGCCTGGGTCGCAATGGAGCAACCTTACCATTGCACCAATGGCCTCTATGAGTGTTGCTTATTGATCATAATTATAAATGGTGACCATAAAATTTAGTGAAATATTATCTTTAATGCAGTTTGCATCAAACTTGAACATAAAATATATTTTCATTATTGCCTAGAATGTCATATAGAAGTATTTATTGTTATAATGAGTTTATGTGCAATTTCTGCGTTTAGCATGGACACGATGATGTATTTATTATTGTCTGAGCTAGGTAGGACTTAGGAGTATTATTTTTTATGCAAACATAGTTGAGTATTTTATTTTAAATGTTGCCATTCAGATATTGCTTCTAATGTCTGTTTTCATAATCTCACTGTCGCCATCATTTTCACCACATACAGTATCTTGTTGTTCATGCATAGGCAGTATAGTACTTTATTAGACAAGCGACCCATGAAACATTATTGATTTTACTTCCTCCATTGGCAGCTGGGGGTCTTTTAAATGCTACTTTTGGAAATGCGACAGAATTGATAATATCAATATATGCGCTGAGAAGTGGAATGATACGTGTTGTTCAGCAGTCATTATTAGGCTCAATTTTATCAAATATGTTGTTGGTGCTTGGATGTGCTTTTTTCAGTGGGGGGATAGTCTTCTGCACCAAGGAACAGATTTTTAACAGGGTGAGTTTCAAGCAGATGTCTCACTTTTAAATCCATACTGATGTAGGGAATGAAAGATTGAATACGTGCACATTATTGGACAGGGAACTGCTGTAGTGAATTCGGGATTATTGTTGATGGCAGTCATGGGGCTGACATTTCCAGCTGTCCTCCACTTCACTCACACAGAGATGCACTTTGGGGAGTCAGAGTTGGCCCTTTCAAGATTTAGCAGTTGTATTATGCTTGTGGCATATGGCTCGTATCTGTTTTTTCAGCTGAAGAGCCAAAAGAATCTTTATTCCCCTGTTGATGAGGTTAGTATTATGTATGATGCTTTCAAACAATCTAGAATCTTTTTTCTCTTTTGGTCTTTCAATATGAAAGGTGCTGTTTTTGTGATGTGATTTTTGGCTTGCATTAGAATTTGGCAAAAATATTTGATTTTTTTTACCATTGATTTCCCAAGGACTGGTAGTTTTATTATTTACATTTTTGAATCCAATTCATGTGATGCTATCTACATTAGGAAATGTGCAGTAGTGTCTCTTTTGTAAGATTGCTTAAACTCCACACAGACATATTGAAAATAAAAAGCCTCCATGGAGGCCATTGAATTGGATTTTACAGCTCTATGGACCATGTCTTAATTTGTAAAATCCAATTCAATGGCTCACCTTTTGACAAAGGCAAACTGTTGGATCACATATTCCCTCCTTTGAATTGGCACATGGCTAAATTTCATTCAGATGACATATTTTCATGTCTAATACAATGATGAACATTGCCCTTTTCATAGTGATGTTTTTAGTCATGATAATCAAGAGCAACTAGTTTGATTTTTTATTTTTAGTTCAAATTGCTGAATGGAAGCTGATGTAACTTTTTTTTTTAATTAAACATGTGAAAATGGTGCACTTGAAAATATTGTCAGGATTAAACAAGAAGAATAATCTTGAAGATTGAATAGAATTTCCGATGATCCCTTGAGGATTCACCATGCTCTTTTATAGATCAGTAATGCCCAATTTTGGGCTACAATTACAACCAACGAATCTCCTAGTATAGTATGTATTGCTGTACAGGTTTGACAATTACAATCAATCAAATCTCCTATATATGGAATGTATAGTTGTACAATACTAATTAATGGACTTTTGTAGATGGGTCAAACGAATGGGCCTATGTTAACACCCCCCCTCAAATTGATGCGGGGAATCAGTAAGCATCAATTTGCCGGATAAGAATTGATGACGTGGGCGAGGAAGTCCCTTTGTGAAGATGTCTGCAATCTGCAGTCCAGAGGAAATGAATGGTAGGGAAATGATGTCCCGTAGATATTCATCACGAATAAAATGACAATCAACTTCGATGTGCTTGGTTCGTTCATGAAAAACAGGATTTGCTGTAATACGAATAGCACTAGTGTTGTCAGCATGGAGAGGTGTAGGTGAGGGTTGTGGAAAGCCAAGATCGGAGAGTAGCCCACGGAGCCAAAGGATTTCAGCACAGGCATCAGACATAGCGCGATATTCGGCTTCTGTGGAAGAACGTGAAACTTTAGCTTGTTTCTTACATTTCCAGGATATCAACGCATCTCCAAGATACATACACCATCCAGTGGTGGAGCGACGGGTGTCAGAACAACCCGCCCAATCAGCATCAGAGAAAGCACTGAGATTTAGAGGGGAATCAGCAGGAAAAAATAGACCACGAGTAGTCGTACCAAGAAGGTAACGAATAATTCGTCGGACAGCTGCAAGATGAAGATGCCTTGGTTGAGTCATATACTGACTGACCATGTTAACAGCAAAGGAAATGTCGGGGCGGGTATGAGTCAAGTAGATTAAGCTTCCAACCAACTTCCTATAGAGTGTGGCATCGGGAAGGAGATCCCCACTATCAGTTGAGAGCTTCAGATTCACTTCAAGAGGAGTATCAACTGGAGTGGATTGTTGGAGTCCTGCTAGTTCAATTAGGTCTAGAGCATATTTATGTTGGTGCAAGAAGATGCCTTTGACTGTGTGATGCACTTCAAGACCTAAGAAGTAGGTTAAGGGACCCAAGTCTTTCATCTGGAATGATTGATGCAACGAAGATTGAAGCGTAGATATCATTGCGGAATCAGTGCCAGTGATAATGATATCATCAACATAAACAAGAAGAATAGTGATACCACTTGGAGACTTGTGTAAAAACAGTGAAGGATCATATGGACTTTGTGTAAAGTCTAACATAAACAAGGCGTCCCGAAATTTTTCAAACCAAGCGTGAGGAGCCTGTTTAAGGCCATAGAGGGAACGCTTGAGTTTAGCGACATCTGAACTTCTGGAAGGAGAACACCCTTTAGGAAGGCGCATATACACCTCTTCTTGTAGATCACCATGAAGAAAGGCATTCTTAACATCTAACTGAAGAATGGGCCAAGCGTGAGATGCTGCAATGGCAATAATCATCCGAACAGTGGTCATCTTTGCAACAGGAGCAAATGTTTCATCATAGTCTATGCCATATTCTTGGCAGTTACCAAGAGCAACCAGACGAGCCTTGTATCGGTCGAGGGAGCCATCAGATTTCAGTTTGACCGAATAGACCCATTTACAACCAATAGGTCGTACTGTAGGCGGGCAGGTAACCACATCCCACGTATGATTATTCTGGAGAGCTTCTAATTCCTCGGACATAGCTTTCCGCCAACATTCATGTTTCACAGCGTGAGAATAAGAAGTGGGAATGTGAACAGATGCTAGAGTGGCAAGAAAGGAGGAATGAGAGTACCCATATCTATCAGGAGGGCGAGATACACGTATGGTACGTCGAAGTGCTGGTGGAGCAGGAGTGGCTAGGGAAGTCGGATCAGGTGCCGGATCAGGATGCTCGGGAAGGGGTTGTAGTGCGGTATTGAAAGGGTCCGTTCGTCGTCGATACACAATGCCAGGTTTGAACTGTTCAGCACAAGATGAAGAAGTGTCGGATGAGAAAGATGGTAGTGTAGTCATGGTGATAGGAGGTGAAGAATCAGGGGTTTGAGAAAAAAAATATAAATTTTCAAAAAACACAACATTTCGAGAAACACGAATTCTTTGGACAGAGGGATCATAACAAACAAATCCTTTTTGATGAGTTGCGTAGCCAAGAAAAACGCATCTAGTGGCTTGCGCAGACAATTTCATTCTTTCAGAAGAAGGAAGATGAACAAAACAAACACATCCGAAAGGACGAAGATGCGTATATGTAGGATGAGAGTTAAAAAGACGGAAATAAGGGGATTGATTGTGAAGTTTGGAAGACGGAAGCCTATTTATAAGATGAGCGGACGTGGAAAGAGCTTCCGGCCAGAAGCGAGGGGGAACAGAGGATTCAAGTAGTAGGCAACGAACCATGTCAAGTAAATGGCGATTCTTACGTTCAGCAATGCCATTTTGCTGTGGAGTATGAGGACAGGTTCGTTGTGAAATAATTCCCTTTTGTTGAAGAAATTCTTGAAATCTGTTTGACACATATTCACCACCTGAATCAGATCGGAGAATCTTTATGCAGGTTGAGAATTGTGTTTCAACATAAGCAAGAAATTTTGTAAAAATGTCAAACACTTCTGATTTAGCCCTTAAAAAATAAATCCAAGTGAATCGGCTATGATCATCGATGAATGTGACAAAGTATTTGTAGTGAGAATGAGAAATAACTGGTGTTATACCCCAAACGTCACTATGAACCAAATCAAAGCATTTTTCTGATATAGAGGTATGCATAGAAAATGGAAGAGCTTTACTTTTTCCTAATTTGCAAACAGAACAGTCAATATTGATATCAGAATTAGAAAACTGCATTGTATTAATCAAACCAGAAATTTTCAAAGTTAACAATATGTTTGAATTAGGATGTCCCAATTTTTTGTGCCACAGATGCACATTTTGTTTAAGAACACATGAAAAAGCTGAAATAGATGCATCCCTAGGATGTATAGACAGACGTAGCGGAAATAAGCGACCGCACTTAGGCCCCTTCGCGATCACCTGTCCCGTCTCCTGATCCTGTACAACACAACCAGAAGAAGAAAAGGAGACATTACAATGATTATCTACAAGTTGTCCAACAGATAACAAATTTGTAGATAGGCCAGGTGAAAGAAAAACATGATTCAAGGGTAATTTGTGGGAAATGTCACCGATGGCAGTGATAGGTAAGTGTCCCCCATTGGCAGTTTGAACTTGAAGTTTCCCAGCATATGATTGAAGATTAGACATGAGTTTGGAAGTAGAAGTCATATGATTAGATGCTCCAGAATCAAAATACCATAAGGAAGGAGAGGAAAAAACTTTACCTGAGAGGCCCAAGGTAGAGAATGCTTGAAGGATCATTTGGTGAATCATTTCAGGGTTGATAGGAGGGCTGGAGTCAGATGGCTGTGAAGACATGGATGAAGATGGAGAAGCAGATGCCACAGACTGAGAATCGGAAGAAGTAATAGCAGAATAAGCACGCGATTTTCGATTTTCTGGGCGTTTCCTGCATTCAGAAATAATATGGCCGCTAGCTTTGCAGTAGTTACAAACTTTCCGTCGGCATTGAGAAGAATAATGTCCATACTCCTTACAAGTGAAGCATTGAATCTTGCTCAAATCAGTGTTGTTCCTGGGGGGTTTCCCTTTTGCTATATAAGCAACTTCAGTGACACCAGTGGATTGTTGGGATAATTGATGCTGAGTGAATATCCTTTGTTCTTCGCGGAGAACTTCATTAAGACATGTGTCCAAAGAGGGAGATGGATGCCGACTCATAAGATTGGAACGAACATTTTCAAATTCGGACCGAAGTTTCATCAAGAACTGATCTCTCTGAGTAATTTTATGAACTTCTTGAACACCAGAGAGAGTTTCGCCCGTAAGAGTGGCATAGGCAATATCCGTGTATTCAGTCCAAAGAACGAAGAAGCCTGAGTAATACTCCTGGACAGTCATCTGTCCTTGAGAATATTGAGCAATTTCATGTTCTAATTGGAATCGACGGGCTGAGTTCTCTTGTTGATATATGCGTTTCAAATATCCCCACATATCACAAGCATTTTTATAAGGTTTAAGATGTAAGAAAAATTGAGGTTCCACTGCACCTAACATCCAGCTCATGATTTGTGCTTCTTTGGTTTCCCAAGCTTCCAAATCCTCCAATTTATCTTTTTCCGATGGTTTTTGATTAGAACCAGAAATATGACCCCACAATTGTTTGCCTTTCAGATAAAGCTCAAATTGATAGGCCCAAGCAGAGTAATTCTTTCCGTTGAATTTGATCAACTGCATCTCATTCTTGTCCATTTCAACCCACAGATGACAGTAAGATGCTCAAATAAAGGTAGCAGACAGCAAGTATAGAAAGAGAAATAACAGCCCAGAAGGTCTTAACCAATCACAACAGATCGTAAATCTGTATAAATAGATGATCAAAACTGGGCCAGATGTCCAAGAAATTTATCAAAAACAGTATGTGGGGCCCACTGATGATTCAAGCTATCAGATCAAGATGACCAAATAGGTAGTAGCAATAGTATAGCCACAAACAGTAAGAAGAATGGAACAATAGTTAACAGCAAGCAGCAATAATAATCTGATATGAATCAGATGTGGACAGAACTCAAATAGACAGCCCAGGCGACCACCTGTTTGGTGTCTGGATGAGCACGTGGGTCCCACAGAGGGTTTGAAATGCAGATCAGAGGTAAGATCTGAATGCCAGTTGTAAATGTCTTCCTGGTAATGAAATCTGGTGTACAGACTCCAAGTATCCAAAAAATTGGATGGTGGAGATGAAAACTATCTGTAAAACTGGCAAAAGCACGAGATTGAGCAAATGGCCTACCTCTGAATGACAAAAAATTGTGGAAAAATCTTCAAAAAAACCTCCTGCAGTGGGCGACCAAGACTGTTGAGGTTCCAAGTTGTGTCTGGACGATCACAAGTGGGCCACTGTTGAACAGCTATGATCAGTGGTGGATGATTTGGCTGAATAAACTCTGATATGTCTGAAACAGATCCTAGATCTGTTTTTTACTCCAGGAGAGGTTGATTTCACTCAGATAAATTGGAAAATTGCAAAGATTCTTCTGAGATGGGCTTTGATACCATGTCAGGATTAAACAAGAAGAATAATCTTGAAGATTGAATAGAATTTCCGATGATCCCTTGAGGATTCACCATGCTCTTTTATAGATCAGTAATGCCCAATTTTGGGCTACAATTACAACCAACGAATCTCCTAGTATAGTATGTATTGCTGTACAGGTTTGACAATTACAATCAATCAAATCTCCTATATATGGAATGTATAGTTGTACAATACTAATTAATGGACTTTTGTAGATGGGTCAAACGAATGGGCCTATGTTAACAAATATGCCTTGACAAGGCTAGATAGGAGGTGGACCTGTCGTTTTTTCTCTCTTTGTTTATACATGTGGAGAGAGAGAGAGAGCCCACATTGGTCCTCTTTCTACCAATCCCCTTCATCACACTTACCTATCCCCCTTGTGAATTGTTATTGAACCAGTGTCAGTTTTAATTTTTAATCAGAGTCACCCTCACTGTTGGATTGGAACATCCTGTTCTTGTCTTACGCATTGAGGAATTGATCTTTGGCGAGAACTGTTTTAGGTTGATACTTGGTGCGTTAATAATTTAACATCCAATAATCCATGGACAGAACTCACGCTCAGACTCCCAGCTCCCTTTGAATTGGCACCCAACCAATTGACAGTGGTTGAATTGATATTTACTTTTGCATTCAACAGAAGATACAACAAATTTTGAATGTCGATTTGACTTTTGAGGGCTTTAAACAATGGTTGTGCTGACCCTATGGGGTTATTTTTTGCCAAATTCTAAATCCATGTTAAGACCTTTCCATCCATCTATTGTTTGCAATTTGCATGCGCTAGGTGGGCCCCACAATGGAGGTCTGCACCACCTGTGCATGAACCCATGAACTTGTATGGACCAAAAGGGGCAGCTATTTTGAGCTAGAAAAGCTCCTCCTTCAGGCCATCTGCACCCACATGAGATCAATCCAATCCCGTCATACTCACTACACATATGAGATTATCCAATCCCCTCATACTCACTGCCCAGTGAATTGGCAACTCACCCCAAATATGGAACAAGTTTTTAATGTGGATATCTCTATCAAACTGAGATCCATGGTCCACACTGGTAATGAGTGGCACTATTTTTCGGCTGTGCATGTGAAACCCCCCGTGGATATCCCATAGACTGTTAATTTTGATTTTTTTTTAATTGCTTATGAACCCCAAGTTGTTGTGGTATTTTAATCATTTTAACCATTTTTAATGGCCAGGATTAAAACATCTGTTGTTTGATCTAAAGGCTTGGACTAGGAGTGTCTAGTGGTTCCTGTGTAACAATTCGTATAAATACAAAATAATGCAGCTGATACAATGGCTAGGATTGTGTGTTTGACTTATAGAGTTCAGGTCTCTCTCTCTCTCTCTCTCTTTCTCTCTCTCCAACCAAACCCTGTAATAGTGCCATATTCGTCATTGTGATCTCATTTCATGCTAACTTATAGACTTAATTGGATTTTGAGGCAGAATCTGTCAGTTGTTTCTAGCTTTTGCTTGAGAAATCATAGTCAATTCATCCATTGTTCTTTGCCTATATTTATTCTTTTTCATGTAAGTTGATGCACTCAAAATACTTAGATGCCAACCTTTTGAATCTATATGATACAGGCTAAGAAGCATGGACACGGACACGAGACACAGATACGATACGACACGGACACGCCGACACGGCATTTTTCAAAAAAGTAGGACACGGACACGTCGGGGACACGTTAATAATATATATATTTATATATATAATCATTTACTAAAAAAATAATATCATTTTAACTTTTTTAATCAATTTAGCAATCAGAAAATAAAAATTCAAGTACCAACTAACAAACATATCAAATTATCAAATATCAATACAACACTAAAACATAATTCATAATCAGTAAACATGAAATATCCATAGTTCCATAAAATTCATATAAAGAAAAGGGCGAATCATCTCTTTCCTCTCCTTTAAAAAAAAAAAAAAGCAAAACAAAAAGCAAAAAAGAAGCTAATCTTGAGGCCTAGTATTTAGTGAAATATTTATTTGTCTTTTGCTTGTGATATGATTGATATTTACAATCATATATTTTTCCATGTTATAAAATAGTCATATATTAAGTTTACAAGTTTTAATAACCACATGTTAACAAAGTGTCCAAGAGATATTAGTCACATGTTTATTTTTTAGTCATAGACACGGGCTAAGAATTGTGGGACACGTTGCAAAAAGAGTGTTAAATAAGTGTCCGAAATTAAGATTTTTAGTTCTTAATTATGGACACGGCTAAATAGTATCGGACACGTGTCCGAGAGTGTTCGAGGAGTGTCGGTGTCCGACACGTGTCCGACACGGACACGTTACTTTCTTAGAAGTGTCCGTGCTTCTTAGGATACAGGGGATACCACCTGATATATTATCTAGGTCAATGAAATGAATCATTCTATTCCTATTTTATTGAACTCTTTTATATAATTTTATACAAATGTTAAGACCCTGGTAGCTGATTTGCTCCAATCCAACATTAGAATGGTAATGTTCTTTATTTTATTTAATTTTTTTTGTATGTAATGTTCTTTATTTAATTTTGTATTATTCTTTTAAAAAATATACAATTTTTGTAACCTGAGAGGACTCACACATTAATACTTTAAAGGATTCAAAGATCCTTGAATGAAGACAAGAAGAAGAAGAAGTTTGTGAATAAATTGTTAGGAGCATCGACATTGCATTATATACTCCACTGTTGCCTAATTACAGGATATAATTACATCCTAAATGTATGTTATTACAAGCTAATATGGAACCTTGAGATATGATGACAGATTTTCATCTATCCAGTGGGTTGACCACAATCCTCAAAGATCCCACAGGTGGGATATAATGTTTGCTGGATCATGAGCTTTTCCTTATGGGCCTGGATCATGGGCCTTCCATGATGGCTCCAGCCTGTTTGTGTCTCCACAAATACAACTTCCTTCTTTTGGTTCAACTTCTTTTATAATCATATAAATGCTTGGTTTAGATTGCCACTGTAAATACACGCAAGCATATGATACTAAAGAGAATAGAATGTGATGATCGTGTTCCCCAATTCCTTTAGTTTAGATAATATTACAAATGCCTGTTCTGTAAATTAGTAATTTACATTGTCACAACACAGTCAGAGAATTCCTAAATTGTTAAGTAATATCTGTACATGTCTTTTGGAATTTGACTACACTAGTGGGCAGGTATTTATATATAGGTAAGTTTTGCCTGCTGGATCCTGTAAGATCCAGGAGACCTCACCAGCACCCCCCCTTAAATTGATGCTGGTGAATCTAGAAGCATCCATTTACCTGCTAGGAGTTGATGGCGCGGTCGAGAAAGAGCGTTAGTAAAGATATCAGCAATCTAAAGTGCGGATAAAATAAACAGAAGGGAGATAACATTTCAAAGATATTCATCTTGGATAACGTGACAATCAATCTCGATTCTCGATGTGCTTAATCCGTTCATGAAACACCGGGTTTTGTGTAATCCGAATGGTACTAGTATTGTCTGCATGTAGAGGAGTTGGTGAGCTTTGTGCGAAACCAAGTTCTACATGGCCCTTTATTCTATCTTAGTGGAGGATTTTGAGACTTTGTCTTGTTTCTTCACTTTCCAAGAAATAAGTGCATCTCCTAGGTACATACACTAGCCAGTCATGGAACAAGGAGTATCAGGACAACCCGCCCAATCAGCGTCAGAATAGGCAGTCAATGTCATAGGAGAGCCAAATGGAAAAAATATGCCTCTGTGAGAAATGCCATTGAGATAACGGCTAATACGTCGAACTGCTGCTAATTGAAGATGGTGAGGCTTGGTCCTGACTCATCAAGTTTACAGTATAGCTGATGTTCGGTCGAGTCGTAGTTCAATATATGAGACTTTCGACAATTTGTCAATAATACGTCAAATTAGGAAGAGGATCGCCACTTTTACTATGGAGTTTCAGGTTTTTGTAGAAAGGTATCCACAGGTGTGGAGTTAGACAAGCCAGCTGATTCAATTAAATCCATAGTGTAGTTATGTTGATGTAATGTTAACCCTTTCTCAGATTGTTGAACCTCCAGTCCCAAGAAATATGTCAAAGGGCCCAGGTCCTTCATGTGGGAGGACTAATGAAGAGAAAGTTGTAGGTCTTGAATCATGGTTGTATCCGTGCTTGTAATGATGATATCATCAACATAAACCAGAAGAATTGTGATTCCTGTTGATTTCTGATGAAGAAACATCGACGGATCATAGGAGCTTTGCTAAATTTTCAACTGCAACAGTGCATCTCTAAATTTTTCGAACCATGGTTGGGGTGCTTGCTTGAGTCCATACAGAGAATGTTTCAATTGAGCTACCTGGCCTTCAAAAGCCATTGGAAATCCTTGAGGACGTCTCATATAAATTTCTTCTTTAAGATCTCCACGAAGAAAAGCGTTTTTCACATTAAACTGACAAGGGGCTAGGATTTCATCTTTGCCACAGGCACAAATGTCTCTTTATAATTAATTCCATATTCCTATATGTTGCCAAGTGCCACAAGCCTTGCCTTGTATCTGTCCAAAGAACCATCAGCTTTTAATTTGAGAGAGAATCCATTTACAGCCTATTGGCTTAACCGAGGGTGGACATGGGATGTTTGGTTTTGCTGTAGGGCATCAAGTTCCTCCTCAATAGTCTTTTTTCAACATTCTTCCTTAGTTGCTTGTAAATAGGAAGAAGGTATCGAAATAGAGGATAAGGTAGCTAAACAAAGGGAATGGGAAAAACCATATCGATTTGGAAGATGGATTATACGAGATGACCGGTGCAGTGCAGATGGTTGAGGATTCGGTGCTGGAGCAGGAGCAGGGACTGGTGCTTGTAAAAGAGGCAAGTTTGTGGCATTTGTATCATGTCTACGAACATACACCTTGTCCAGATGAAATCTTACAGTTGAAGGAAGATAGTCATCATCAAAAGATGGCACTTTGGAAAATGTGATTTTCGCAGAGGACTTAGGAAAAAAATGGAAAAAATACTAATTTTAAAAAAACACAACATTCTTAGAAATCCGAGTCCGTTTTACTAAAGGTGCATAACAAAGAAAGCCTTTTTGCTGAGAGGCATAACCAAGCAAGGCACATGTTGCAAACTGTGCTGATAACTTTGTACATTCATGGGACGGAAGACGAACAAAATAAACACATCCGAAAGTATGTAAATATGTGTAGTCTGGATCTTTTTTGAAAAGACAAAAATACAAGAATGTATTTTCGAGTTTTGGAGGAGGAAGACAATTAATTGATGATGTGGGTAGCAGTGGTTAATGCCTTTGGCCAAAATCTAGATGGAATTGAGGATTCTAATAGCAAGCATCTAACCATATCTAGAAGATGGCAATTTTCCTTTCTGCAATTCCATTTTGTTGGCGGGTGTAGGAACAAGCCCGTTGAGAAACTATTCCTTTTTCTTGCTAAAAACCTTGGAATTTTTAGAAACATACTGCCCCCGTGAGTCTGTACATAAAGTCTTAATGCAAGTTGAAAACTGATTTTGAACATAATTCAGAAATTTTTGAAAGGCATTAAAGACGTCAAATGTAGCATGTAGAAAGTAGACCCATGTAAAACTGCTATAATCATTAAGAAATGTAACAAAATACTTGTACTGTGAATGAGAAATGACTGGTGCAATACCCCAAACATCATTATGCACTAAATCAAAACATTCAGTAGCAGATGAGACATATAATGGAAAAGGCAAAATTCTACTCTTTCCAAGTTTGCAAGTAGAGTAATTAATAGCAATATCTGAAGGTGAAAACTTCATTTTATTAATATGACCAGAGTTTCACAGTGATCACAGAACTTTAGAATTGGGATGGCCTAATGGATAGTGCCATAAATGCACATTATTCTTGGAGGCAATAGCATAAGCAACTAAGGACATATCTAAACTCGGTGAATGTATGTGGGGAGGAAACAAACGCCCACACTTACGCCCCTTCACTATCATCTTCCTTGTCTCTTAATCCTACACCACACAACCAGATGAAGAGAAAGAAACATTGCAGTTATCATCAACCAATTTTCCTACAGAAATCAGATTGGTAGAAGGACTTGGGGAGCAAAAAACATCATGCAATGGTAAAGAGTGAGAAATATTTCCCACAGATGTAATAGGTATTGTTGTACCATTAGCAATATAGACGTGGAGCTTGCCATCATATGGTTTAGTTTGAGAAAAAATTTCTGATGAAGATGTCATATAATTGAAAGCACTAGAATCAAAATACCAATGTGAGGAAGAATGATTTTTACCAGATATGCCAAGAGGAGAACATGCCTGGAGAATCATATGTTGGATCATTTTAGGGGTGACAAGAGCAATAGAAACAGGCGCTGAAGAGGACATGGAAGAGGTATCAGATGTGCCAGATGTAGTAGTGATGGCCTGATAAGCTTTTGGGTTCCAATTTTGAGGGCTTATGCTGCATTCATTGATCAAATGTCCTGTTTTGTTGTTTTGTAGCAATTGCAGAATTTATGCTTGCACTGATTTGTATAATGGCCGATGTTTTTACAATGGTAGCACTACACTTTACTAATATCTCTGCTTGATTGTTTGCCCTTGGTAGCATAAGCAACAGTAATAGGAGAGTTTGGTGTCTCATTTTTAGTAGATGCACCGTGTGCAACTTCAATTGTACCATGAGTGGAAGGAGGAGTTAAACCAGACTGTGTTAAATGGCTTTGTTCTTCTCACAACAATTCATTTAGGCATTCATCCAGTGACGGTGAGGGAACCCTACTCATAAGATTAGATCTGATAGTTTCATATTGAGGTCTCAATTTCATGAGAAATTGATCCCGATGATTGGTCTCAAGTAGCTTTTGTAATTCATGAAGGGCTTGTGCAAAAACATTGGCATGCTTGATTTTATCTAGTTCTGCCCACAGATTTTGAAAACTAGAATAATAATCTTGGATTTGTACATAATTTGCTATTTCAAATTCAAGCTGATACTGCCTTGCGGAAGTCCTTTATTGATATACCTTTTTTAAATACTCCCATATCTCTTTGGTAGTTTTGTAGGGTTTTAAGTTCAAGATAAGATGCGGTTCCATTCACCCAAGAATCCTGGTCTTGATTCTAGCATCCTTTGTATTCCAGGAAGTAATTTTCTTCTCATCTTCTATTGGCTTTGGTTCACTACCAGAAATATGTCCCCACAACTCTTGACCCTCTAGGTAAAGTTCAAATTGAAATGCCTATTAAGTATAATTTTTACCATCAAACCGGATTAGATTTATCTCAGATTTCTCCATTTTCCACTTAGATTAATCGCAGACAATCACAGATGATCAGCAAAAAACACTGTCCACACAAAATATTCAATAAGCAGAGAGTATAATCCTTTGATCGAGCATCAATTGAGGTCCAACAGTATTTATATTTCAGTGACCAGTCAGAAGCATTCACAAAGGTACTCAAATATGATCAAATGCTCTACAGATAATCAGATGGGACAGCATCAGTTAGCTGGTCATACAGGGGCAACAAGATCATATAGGCGAGCTTGATTTTTATGGGTGTATCAATGTGTGGCCTCCACATGATGGTCCAATCACAGATTAGACCTTATCACCTTGAATGGATTCGAGGCTAATACAAGCAGCCCAAGTTTGACAAGTATTGGATACAAATCCACAGATCTAGACGGTTTTGATTAAACTATTTGGGAAAAAAGACACAAAATCGATAGATGAAGAAAAGGTCAGATCCTACCTCAAATGACGATGAAAAAATCCAGAAAAATATTCAAAATATCCTAGAAAGTCTGTTGATCACATTCATAGAAGCTGCTGTGAATATTGGCTTGATCAATGGTGGGCTACTGTTGATCAGGAGCAATCCAGACACTTGATCAGTAGCAATTGAGATCGAAGAGCATCATCAGAGATCAATTGAAGAGGAAAAGAACACTTAATCGATGAAAGATGAAGTATCTTTCCAACCAGGAAAGTGAATATGTTGTTGGCTTTTCCAAATGGGGAATGTAGAGATGACAATGATGCCGTTAATAGTTCTGGTACCATGTAAATGCACTCAAGCATATGATACTGAAGAGAATTGAATGGGATGATCGTGTTCTCCAATTTCTTTAGTTTAAATAACATTACAAATGCCTGTTTTGGGCTGTAAATTAGTAATTTACAGTCATAATACAGTCAGAGAAGTCCTAAAATGGTTAGTAATATCTGTATATATCTTTTGATATTTGACGACACTAGTGGGCTGGGCTTTATGTAATATCTGTACATATTTTTTGGAATTCGCACCATCAGATCACAATCCCCGGCTAGCCATCATTCATCTCCAAAAATGAAATCAATAAGAGGGATTGCTATGGATAGATATTCTTGGGAAAGTACTGGAACAAGTGATTTGTTCTCCAATTCAGTGGTTGCACCTCCATTTGATTTTTCTTCCAAATTGAGTTTTGTACTCTAGTTTTCAACAGATTGATCTTCTTCTATATCTTCATGTACAATTGGATCAGCGTTGGAATGCAGTTCAAACTTCTCTTGAAATTCTGATACATCTACCTTGATGCTAGTTTTTTGCTTGAGAAGACACAAAACCTTTCATTGAGATCATCTTGAGCCAAATTTTCTTGGATTTGAGATTTTGGCTAATTACATGAAACCTAATCCTAATTATAGCCCATTAAATAAAATTAAAATTTTAGTGACAATTAAAATCTTAAATCTACTTGGGCCCTACACATGTGGCCTGAGGTCTATCTACATCAGTTTTTTAGTAGAATGCCCTTTTTTAAAACTTCAATTTATAAAGTTCATCTTAGTTCAAATTGTCTGCTTGTTTTCACTTTCATGATGGATTACTGTCTAATGTATGAACACAGGAGGAAAGTCAAAACGAAGATAATGCAGATGATGATGATGAAGCTCCCGAAATCTCAAAAATGGAAGCCATCATCTGGCTTGCGATTATGACCTGTTGGATTTCATACCTCTCTGGGTACCTTGTTGATGCCTTAGAGGTAACTTGTTTCTCCTGTTCTCCATTTATTGTTGCCCACTTTAACTTGTCTATTCATGTCCTTATCACCTTGTTTAAGTTGGAACCAATTTGTTTTCTCGATCATCACAACTTCTATAGTAAACAATCTGTTTTACCAGAGCTACTGAATATTTTGTGTCAACCTGATCTATCCTTGGGACATTTTTATAGGTTACTATACTTTGATATGAATTGCAATTGAAAGCTATTTAACGTAAAAGATTAAGATCGAACACACATATGGCTTTTAAACCTATATGACAGAAAAATTTCTAAATGGTGACGCAGAAGGGATTTTATTTTATTTTTTAAGTTTTTTGGACTTCATGAGCTCTGGTTGATATTTCTTCATGTTGTATGAGATGCTTGTTTGGGTTGTTTAACAGGGTGCATCTGTTGCATGGAAAATGCCTGTTGCATTTATTAGCGTGATCCTCCTCCCAATTGTAGGCAATGCTGCTGAACATGCAAGTGCCATTATATTTGCCATGAAAGACAAGCTTGTAAGTGTTGGCATGATTGGAATGGTATTGATGCTTTTCTATACTTCAATCTCATGTTAGTGTAAATGAATTTTTTATAGGACATTTCATTGGGAGTTGCAATTGGGTCATCGACTCAAATAGCCATGTTTGGGGTAGGTACAAAACAGATATTGCTGTTATTTTTTGTTCGTTTTTGCAGAGGAAAATTCAGCTATGAACAAGCTGCATAATGGAGATTTATGAATCTTGTTGTGGGGCTCTTTTTGATGCATGCCTATCACTGCATTAGGATTGGATTGGAATGTTTCAACTAGACTGGAGATGGGGCATATATCAGTATGATCTGATGATTGTGAGCTTCTATTTAACAGCCCAAAAGTTTAATGGCCATATGCTTATATGTATCTTTATTATACCGTCAATTTTGATGATCACAATCATCAGAACGTAGTAATATTTGCCCTACCTCCAATCTATATTTAGACATCCTACACACCCACATGCATCAAGGCATAGCCCACAATTTTCAGATTTCCTTTTTACATCCATTTCCAGCAAGATTTTTCTCTATTCTAGAATTCATGTCCTTTGTAGGAGATTTTTGTCAACTATTTTTTCCTTCCAACACCGGCTGTGAGAGTTGCTTTTAGATGATATGACTAATTATCTCTTTACCAGCTGATAACTGATATAGGTTGTTAAGCAACATGGCTTAATCACATGTAATGTATCCTCTTTGTGATGAAGCATGTAATAAAGAGCATATCTTCCATAAAATGTAAATTTATTATTGCTAGTGATTATACAAAGTTGCTCGGCATAAAAGTTATCACGAGCCTATGAATTCCTGTTAGTTATTCATCAAACATTGATTTTTTTTTCTTTCTCTTATTCGTTATTCTGCCACAGTACAAATGCTAAGAAGTCTTTTTGGGGTAAGAAAAAAAACTATTATTAGAAATGAGGATACTCAATAGAATACATGAGTTGTACATTGAAGAAAAAAGAATCCCTGAACATTGATTCTTTTTTCTGCCTCAATACAAATGCAAAGATGTGTTTGTGGAGTAATAAGAAGTATCTGATCAGAAATGAGGATATTTGATAAAATACATGAGTTGGGACAGTGAAGAAAAAAGATTCCTGATGAGTATGCGATATTGTACAACGAGAAATTTCTGAAGGGTAGTGGCAAGAGTATAAACTGTGTGGAGTGATGAGTGAATTCTCCCGTAGCATTGAATAATTGAACTGCATGAATGGTCACATTGAGTCCCTACGATTACGGAAAACTTAATGGAGGATGAAATCTTGTGGTGTATTTTTGTTCAAAAATGATGTGCTTATTAATTAGACAAGAAAGCAAGTAAAATGATAAGCTAAAACTTTTATGAAAGGCATTTGAGTCAAAATGGGTTAAAAATTAGCAGATCAAAGATAGGTAACATCAAGACTGTTAGTTTAGTGTCTCTAGGAGTATTTATTAGTCAAAGTTGAAGTTTCTTAGTTCCATATGATAGGTTTCAGTATCTAGGAGCGTCTTAGAACAACAAAATGAGTTTTGAGTTAGTAAATAGGATCAAAGTAGGGTGGGCAAAAGATGCAGAACGGATAAGCTCACAAGTGGGACCATGCAAAAATAGTTTATGAATATTTTATTTTTATTAGTAGGTTTCTAATTTTATTCAAAGAGTTGTAATTACGATAGTTTTTATTACTGGATTAGGTTTTCTTAGCCCCTAAGTTTACTTTTCCTATTTAGATTTCATTGTTGACACTTTTCCTATTTATATTCCATTGCAGAGATTTATTTCTCACACTTGAGTGTTGGAAAATTAATTATTATGGGGTTTCTTCCCATGGAGAGGTGCTTCCTCATGTTAAAGTCTTTGTGGAAACGTGTTTGAAGTGTTTGCGGACACTTATGTTGGCACCACCACCATGCTTTAGCACTACCCCCATAAGCTCTAACCCTAGCCCTAGGGCTTACATCAGCAATGTGGATTGCTATATGCAATCGTCTAGTGCCACCATTTTTACGTGACTAACACTTCAGATTTTTTTTCACTATATGCAGTCAAAGTTGTGCAAGAAAGAACTAACGGGGAGTTGAAGTATATGTGGCTGATTTGTTCATGCTATGGACATGTCGATTTCTAGGAAAGGATAGAACTAGAAATAAGTACATAAGAGGAAACCTATGGAGACTATCAATAGGGGGAAAAAGTTCATCAGAATGTTGTTTGAGATGGTACATATGGGCTTGCGCACAGAAAGCTAGAAAAAGACCCTGTATTACAAATTAATGGTTAGTAGTTCAAGAAACTAGTTGGAAGGGGGGAACCATGGAACACCTTGAAAGCAGTAGGGAAAGCAATGTTAGATTGTGGAGTTGCACAATGTTAATAACCAATAACACTAAGAGTTTGAGCAGTCAGAACAAACTAGATAGATAGATGGAGGTAACATTCTTATGTGGGGTTTCGAACTCATAACCTTTGGCTCTAATATCATGTTAGTAACCAGAAACACCAAAAGCTTGAGCTTTTAGGGAATGGCAAAATAATTTATATTAACATCTCTCCTTGAACGACAAGTCGTTCGAATACGAAACCCAATAGACAAACAAAACAGACATACTAGATAGACAAATGGAGGTAACATGCCTCCTAGATGTTTCGAACTTGCGACCTCTAGCTCTGATATTGTGTTGATAACTAATAACACCAAAAGCTTAAGTTGTTAGTGAATGGCATAACAATTTATATCAACACCCTCCCTCAAACAAGAAGACGTGATATTTGAAACCAAACAAATAGATGTGCTATTTGAAACCAAACAAATAAAACAAATTAGATAGACAGATGGAGGTAACATGCTTACCAAGGGTTTTGAACTCACAACCTTTTGCTTTGATATCATGTTAATAATCAGAAACACTAAAAGCTTGAGGTTTTAGTGAACGGTATAACAATTTATATCAACACATAGATCATGGCTTCAAAAAGGATTGAGTGGAAAAGCATCTCGCTAAGGCTACTCTGAACAAACAGAATAAAGTTGCATCAATACTGATTTTGATGATCCCTTTATGGAGAAGTGACTAGTTTATGGTACCAGACCAAGGGGTCCATAAACATTTGATAGAAGGATGCCCCATGTTGGGATGGGTGGTTCTTAGGATATTTCCCCAACATTGGACACTGCGACCAATGCATTACCATTGAACTCTGATTTTTCTCCATTTAATTATCCTAATAAAATCATTACAATACTTTTTTGAAATATTCAAATCTTCATCTATTTTTTTGAAAATGAGCCAAAAGTTTATACTTTCTGAACTTTTCCCAATGGATTTCCAGTTAAGACTTACCAATTTGAAATCTAGGCATAAATATGAGCTTTGTCACATTTTTGGGTAATGGACTTAACCGTAGATCTTCTTGTCTCAAGTCTCTCGAGCTTTCAAAGAATTGTCTTAAGACCCATTTACAAAAATTAAGAAATGGGCAGACTTGATGCACTCTAAAACCCAACCCTCTCGCCAACCTCTACCTTTTCAGGATAGTTTAAGCCAGTGGTTTACACCGTCAGGTCTAAGGATCGAGACACGGCACCACCAACACCCAACCCTCTCCATTCAGGCACTACCCCATCACTTTGAACATGCAAAAGAATGGACAACTTAGCATGATCATATGCTCTTATTTTAATTTCACTTTGCACATTAATGAAGCACAGTGCTACAATGCTACATTTTTTTTTTTTGAAATTTCACTGTAGCTTTATTATGAGAAAGCATCACACTTTATACAAGATAAAGAAATAATTTTAAATTTAAAATCACTTCTTCAAAATCCTACTTCAAGAACCTGAAGCTTACCATCTCCAACTTATTCCTGGTATCCTAATACCCTCCCAGAATTGCATGGTCTTTCTATAGAAAGGATTGTGTAGATATTTGGAAAGCCCCCTTCATGCTTCATTTGAGATCTCTTACTAATTCTCTTTAAGTTAGAGGATTACATCAAACTCACATCTCCTTAATCTCTCTCCTCATATATATGAATTCAAACTCACATCTCCTTAACTCCTCATAGCTCAATGGCTCTCTCTTCTTATATGTCCCTATGACTCTCTCCTCATATCTTTTCTCAGTCTCTAGCACCCTATTGCAATTGCATATTCATTCATACAAAGGATGTGTGAGTGTGACTAACATTAAAAAAAATACAACCTTTGATCGTTCTTGATATCTTGCTTGACCCTCACTTTTGCTGGAGATCATCATCTGTTTAGGATCCATAACTATCATGACCCGGCCTTTTTGAGTCCATTAGTGGTGGTGGCCCATTATATCAGATCTATTGTGATTCTTACAAGCACTTGATCATGTGGCTTGGTGGAGATTACGAGATCATGAGGCTTGGATAAATCCATGGAAGGGATAATGTTGTTCTTTCCATCTCCATCACTTTAGGGCATTATGCGATTACGGTATCTACTCATAATACTTGGTTTTTTACTTGTCTCTCTTGATTTCTTATGAGTGTTATTGTTGCAGATTCCCTTCTGTGTGGTTGTGGGGTGGATCATGGGGCGTCCGATGGACTTGAACTTCCAACTTTTTGAGACAGCCACACTTTTCATAACTGTTCTAGTTGTAGCATTCATGCTGCAGGTTTGTTTACTATTATATATATATATATATATGCACAAGCCACAAACTGTTCAAAAAAAGAAAAAAAATGGAACAAAAAAACTGATTTTCTTCTTGAGAAGACTTAAACCCAAGAAATCCTCTTCAAGTTGATTAACTTCATTTTCTTTTCTTTTTTTGTATTTCTTTACATTTAAATTGCAGGAGGGAACTTCTAACTACTTTAAAGGGCTAATGCTCATTCTCTGCTATCTGATAGTTGCTGCCAGTTTCTTTGTACATGTAGATCCTTTGTCTGTTGGTGAGTTTGTGGAATTGTGAATGGCAACCTTTTCCAACATTTATTTCCTAGCTAGTATATCAAATATAATCAATATTTTGTTTTCATCATGATGATAGTGATTTATTTTAAATATTTTATCATGGAATTATCAAGACCAAGTCCATTTATCAGAATCATATCTTGATAATATCACGATAATATGATGATATCAAATATAAAAAGTTTAAGAGGAATTTTGCAATGGAGAACTTAAATGACTGCTTGTTTGCTAAAATTTATGCCCCACAATGAATACTCATAATGATATTGCTGAATAACATCCATTTGAATAGTATTGTTGTGGGCCGCTTGTGGCTAATAATAACCTATTATGGTGATGTTTCAAAAGAATTGAAATGTAAAGTGATAATGCATTGTATGAATGCTAAGAATGCCAAGTATCATGAATACTATGTCTGTGCCCTATCCATGATGCATTCTGTGTTCCTTATCCACATTCCAAAATCCTTAATTCTAACTAATCTTGATTCACTAAAACACTTTACCTGTAAAGTAATGTGGACTATGGCCTGTCCATGGATTCCATATGTCAATTTAGACACTATCTTATGTTTTTTTGTTTTATTTTTAACAGTATTTTTCAGCAATATTTTATTAATATATAAAAATTAAAAATTTGAACTTGTCATAATGCTGTATGCTGCCAATATTATCCCGATAATGATCTTTACAGCATTGCTCAATGTCACTTCTTTTTATGGCCCCATTTTTCTTCTCATTTTGGGTTTGGAAAATAATTTCTCCTAGTTTCCTGATTCCTGAGTTCTCTACTAATGAAAATTTCAAAATGAGTAGATTATTTTATCGTATTAAATGCTGAGGAATCAAAATGTGCTTAAACAATGGTTTTTTTTTCTAAATGATTTTATTGGGTTCTTAAAAATGCTTGAAATGTGTTTCTTCCATGGTTAAAATTGGAATGCAAGGTGTCTCAAGTGCAGATAAAATTGCAAAAATATGATATAATGGAGAAAATGAGGTTCAGTTGGAACTTCAGATTTTAACCTGTTGTCATGTGCATCCGTTTCATTATGGATGTGCTTCAAAAGCCATGGTTTCTTTTGCATTCAGAGGTTGTCATGTTCACAAAAGTTTATTGCTTTGGGATGATATTTGATTAAAATCTTTTCATTGTTAATGCATAGGTTTGTGGTGAAATGATCTTGGTTAAGTCTTCTTATAGCTGGTTTTTTTTTCACTCCGACAGCTCCTCCCCCCAACCTAAAAAAAAAAAAAAAACCACCAAACACCGATAACTGGAAAAAAATGTTTCAATTGATTAGTTACTTTGAGTCTGCAACATTGTCCAAACAAAAGGATTTACCACTGTATTTGATGTCATCATAACTTTTTAAGTGATAAACCTTAATGCAATTGTGATTTTTGCAGCAGACAAGCCTCACTGACTCTAAGCAAGAAAGGAAAAATCTTCAAACGGAGAAAATGTTGTTCTGTACAGTTTATGTTGCTGCCTTTGGCTCTTAGCTTTGGATCTCTTCTGCTCATCATGCAACAGCTGATAAGACATCTACTTGATAGTGCTAGATTCTTCAAGATTAAAGTGTAGAGAGGGGGTTATGGGGCAGGTGATGAAGAAAGTGAGCTGAAATTGGTCCGATGTAAGAAATGCTTTTTTTTTTTTTCTTTTCTCTTTTTTTTTTCCTATAAAAACTTCATTCTTTTTCCCCATGTAATGTTGTGTGTTAGCTACTGAGGGTAGGTATGTGGGAAGGAGCATTTTGGTTGTAGTTGCAGCCATTAACTGTGAAATGAAATCACCAGGACATTACATCAATCCAAAGTGATGATTATAAAACATTCACTGGTTTTATTTTGACTGTTAACTTCAAATTTTAATGCCTTGGATGATAATCTCTAAGTTAAGCATCCAATCTAAAGTGACGATTATAAATGTAAAGTATTTACTGTTTTTTATTTTGACTGTTCATGTCAAAATTCAATGCCTTGATGTCACTCTCTCATGTTGAGTAATGAATGCGTTGAAATGCAATGTCTGGCTTATAAACATATACAATAAAGATAGCTGCTGGAATGGTGGACATACAAGTGGTTTTCGAGGGTATTTTCCTGTTAGAAATAGTCAATATATATGGGGTCTGTTTGTAATTTCTGTCTTGGTCTATTTTGTAATTTCCTAATCCATCTCTAATAAGATATTCTCAACCCTCATTCAAGGGTTCACCTTTTGCCAAAATCCCTCCACTTTCACATGGTATCAGTGCAAACGGTCATAGGCTGATTTCATCTTTTTTTCCCCCATCATCTTCTTCTTCCTTCTTCCTTTTTTGTCCCCTCTTTCCTCCTACTTCCCATCTTCCCGTTTTGGTTCCAGATCCAGGTCAGACTTGTGCAAGCTAGCCGGCTGTCTGCACAAGTCGTGAGAGACAGCCAACGGTGCAAGGAGTCGTCATGATGGTCGTCTTGCAGTAAGCTATAGTCTGAACGGTGTGTAGTGGTTCCGTAAAGTTCTGTGCTATGTTTTGGTCCTGTGGCAACTTTGTGATATGTGTTCTGCAGAAGTTCTGTGAGTACCTTGATCTCTATGTGTTTTTTTAGTGGTATGTGGTTGTTTTCTTCTATTGACAAACCCACAGTCAGTTGCTAGTTGCTCTTATTCTCTGGTTGATCTGGTTTGGTTCATTCCTCATCCCTTTAATGGTTGAGTCTTCATCTTCTGTGGTTTCAATTGACGTGGACAGTTGATCCATGCTATGCTTGGCCAATGAAAATGCCAATGAAAACCCCAATCTCAAGATTACTAATGTTCCTCTTAATATGACTAATTACATTAATTGGTTTAGGGCTGTTAGAATGTATTTTGGAGGCAAACTATTGCTTGGATATATTGATGGAAGTGCCAAGGAGCCAGATGCTAATGATCCATGACACGCCGAATGGACAGCCGATAATATGATGGTGATGTCTTGGATGCTGAACTCAATGGAACCAGATGTTAGTGAAGGGTTGTATGAATTGAATACAGCCAAGGAAGTGTGGGATACACTTTATGACTTGTATGTAGGCAACAATAAGATGGCAAGAATCTATGAGATCAAGCAACTTGTTTCTAATCATAGGCAAGGGGACAAGTCTGTCTCTTCATACTATACAAAATTAAGAAGCTATTGGCAGGAACTTGCAGACCTGAGGAATATTGAATTTCATTGTAAAAGAGATGCGGAGGAGTATAACAAGCGAGTTGAAATGGATTAAATATTTGATTTCTTAATGGGGTTAAACTCAGATTTTGAGCTAGCTCGTGCTCAAATCTTGAATGATACCATTCTACCTCCGCTTAGTGGAGCCTATGCCTTAATTCTCAAGGATGAGAAACGTAGAGCCGTAACGTCTACAAATCCTCTAGAAAGTTCGGCTCTACTGGCAGGTCAAGGTAAAGGGCAAGGCAATGTAAATGCCAATGTCTCATATGGCCGTGGCAGAACTCAAGGAAGAGGACAAGGAAGAGGTGTTGGTCATGGTCGAGCTTGAGGTAAAGGACGAGTATGCACACATTGTGGTTGCAAACATCGTACCATTGATATATGTTGGGATTTGCATGGTAGGCCACCAACACGCATAGCTAATGTTGCTACCACAGACTCAAATGTTGCTCAAGCAGCACATGTCTCCACTCCATTAAGTAAAATTTCAACATTTGAAGAGGCTTCTCCCCAGGGTGAATCTATGCAGTTATCTAAGGCTGATTTTGATGTTCTCATTCAATGAGTATCTCGTCTTGAAGAGTCAGTAGCTTCTTCTAGTGCTTTAGCTCAGACAGGTATACCTTCTGCATTTCAAGTGTCTACTCCTACTGATTCTTGGGTCATTGACTCCGGAGCCACAGATCATATGTCATGTACTACTCAGTCCTCAGTCTTTTGTCAAATCTTGGAAAAGTGAAATTAGCAGATGGGACTCTAACCACTATTGGTGGGAAGGGAACCATTAAAATCTCACCTTCTTTAACCTTGTCCTCTGTCTTGCATGTTCCAAATTTGACATCAAATTTTTTGTCAGCTAGTTGCCTAACAAAAAGTTTAAATTGTTGTGTAACTTTTTTTCCAACTCATTGTGTCATCCAAGAACCACAGCGAGGACACTGATTGGTGGAGCTAGTGAAGAAAGGGGGTTATATGTGTTCCACTTGAAGAAACCAGAAAAGTTTATTGGAAAGTGCACGTTAGTTAATGAGGAAGATCAATATCAGTGGCATTGTCGATTAGGACATCCTTATAGTCCTGTTTTGAAAACTTTGTTTCTATCTATGTTTAAGAATGACAAGTTGCATCTTGATTGTGAAGTTTGTGTTTTGTCAAAACATCATCGTAGTGTTTATCCTCATAGAAATAGAAAATTTGACTCTATGTTTTATATTGTTTACTCTGATGTTTGGGGTCCTGCATCCAATACTCCTACTGGTTATCGTTATTTTGTCACCTGTATAGATGATGCATCTCGGATGAGTTGGGTCTATTTATTGAAAAGTAAAGATGAAGTATTATGTGCCTATAAAATCTTTCATGAATGGGTGGAGACCCAGTTCCAAACAAAAATATGCATTTTTCGTCATGATAATGGTAAAGAATACCTATCTAAAGCTTTTCTTGAGTATGTGCAGGGTGAAGGTACAAAGTCTCAGACTACATGTCCTTACACTACAGCACAAAATGGAGTGGTCGAGAGGAAGAACAGGCATTTACTTGAAGATGCAAGAGCGTTGCTTATTGGTATGTCCGTTCCCAAATCCTACTGGCTTGATGCTGTTTTTATTGCATGTTACTTAATTAATAGACTTCCAACTAAAGTGTTAAATGGTTTGTCTTCTGTTCAATTTTATTCAAAGTTTCGTTCTGTATCAGATATTCCTTTGAAAATATTTGGTTGTGTTTGCTATGTATATAATCATGATCCAAATAAGAACAAGTTGTCTAATAGGGCCATTAAATGTGTGTTTTTGGGCTATTCCTCGTCTCAAAAAGGATACAAGTGTTTTGATCCAATTACTAAAAGAAAATGTGTCAATGGATGTACAGTTTTTTGAAGATGTTCCTTATTTCTCATAAAAGTGGGAAGTTTTTTGTTTAGTGAACCAAATAGTATTGTTCTTCCAATGCTTGATAGTGTTCCTCCAAAAATCCTTCTTGAAAAGGTGTCAGGATAGTGCTACTGATGATAAACCTACCATAGAACTTTTTAAAATAGATTAGCCTTTACAAGTTTATTCAAGAAGAACATCACTTAACCCTGTCTCCACAACTCCACCCGATCAAGTGGACTTGGATAAAGGTAATTCTTCTTCTCCATCTCCTCTGCCTAGTTCTCCAACTGTTACTGACCCTCCTTCAAGCCCTTCCTTACAGCTTCCTATGGCTCTTCGTAAAGGGAAACGTTCTAGCACTTTTCGTGTATATCATCCAATTGAAAATTTCATTCCTTATCATTGTGTTTCTCTTTTTCGTTGAGCCTTCATAGTTGCACTCTTGCCAGTGTCCATGCCTGCAAGTTTTGCAGATGCACCGTTATCCCTCTTGGAGAAAAACAATGGAAGAAGAGATGAAATCCCTTGAAAAAAATCAAACTTGGGAATTGACAGATTTACCAAAGGAGAAGAAACCTATGGGAAGTAGATAGGTGTACGAAATTAAATATAACCCTGATGGTAGCGTTACCAGACACAAGGTGAGGTTGGTGGCTAAAGGTTTCACACAGATTTATGGTGAAGATTATTACGAAACTTTTGATCCAGTCTCAAAGCTTGGTTTTGTACATGTGATTATCTCTATTGCTGCTAATATGGGGTGACCATTGTATCAAGTAGATGTCAAGAATGCCTTTCTTCATGGAGTTCTGACCGAAGAAGTCTACATGACTTTACCTCCCGGGTTTGTTTGTGAGGGGGAGAAACAAAAAGTGTTCTGCCTAAAAAAGTCCTTGTATGGATTGAAGTAGTCTCCTAGAGCATGGTTCCAAAAATTTAGTAGTTCTCTTTTGTGTATTGGCTTTCATCAATGTAATTCTTATTACTCCATGTTTGTTAAAAAGCGAGGAATGGGACCTATCATTTTAAGTGTGTATGTGGATGATATTGTTCTGACCGGAGATGATTACTTTGGGATTTTGTAGTTAAAAAAGTATTTGAGCAAAGTCTTTGAAATAAAGGACTTGAGTGATTTAAAGTATTTTATTAGAATTGAAGTTTCAAGATCACGTAAGGGAATTTGTTTATCTCAGGCAAAGGTATGCTTTAGATCTTCTCAGTTTAACTGGTTATTTGGGAGCAAAGCTAGCTGATACACCTGTTGAGATAGGTCATAAGCTATCTTTGGATGATGGAGACTTACTTGAGGATGCTCAAATGTATTGTCGGCTTGTGGGTAAACTCATTTACCTTACAATTACTCGACCAAATATATCACAGGCTGTCAGTATGGTGAGTCACTATATGCATGCTCCAAGAACTACTCATTTAGAAGCAGAAAGGCCTATATTGCGGTATATTAAAAGTTCTCCGGGAAAAAGTGGATCTTTTATGGATCTTGTGGCCATTTAAACATCATTGGCTATTTAGATGCGATTTGGCTGGCTCACCCGATGATAGACAGTCTACAACAAGATATTGTACTTTTGTTGGTGGAAACTTAGTTACTTGGAAATCTAAGAAGCAATCTATTGTAGCAAGATCGAGTGCTGAAGCCGAGTGTCGCAACCTGTAAACTTATATGGTTGAGAAGTCTTGTCCGTGAATTGAGTTTTGTTGTGAAGACTCCTATCCCAATGCACTATGATAATAAAGTGGCTATTTATATAGCTTCAAATCTAGTGTTTCATGAGAGGACCAAACACATAGAGGTCGATTGTCATTTTGTTAGAGAAAAGGTCACCGAAGGGCTGATAAATACACTTTTTTGTGAGGTCTGAAAATCAACTAGCAGACATGTTCACTAAGGCATTGTCAAAGAATCTACTCGCTACTCATTTAGTCAAGCTCGGCATGATTGAAATCTATGCTCCAACTTGAGGGGGAGTGTTGGAAATAGTTAATATATATGGGGTCTGTTCGTAATTTTTGTCTTGGACTATTTTGTAATTTCCTAATCCATCTCTAATATGATATTCTCAAACCTCATTCGAGGGTTCACCTTTTGCCAAAATCCCTCCACTTTCACATTTCCTATCCTATTACATAGGAAGGGCATATTTTCTAGATTGTGTCTTAAGACTCACCATAATTACTTGAGAAAGGCTTGGAGTGGTTGTTCTCATGGGGAGGTCCAAGCTTTGAACCTTGTCTCTCCTTCCTTGCATATGTGAGTTGCTTTTACCTCATATGTGAGTTTGTGTTTCGCATGTGTGAATAATAATAATAATAATAAGAAGAGTGCCTCACTATACTTAATGTAATAAGACCAATAGCTACAATGCATTCTGCTCCTCTGTCTTTTTTTGCTTTTGTAGAATGTTAAAACAAGCCTTACACATATAAAAGCTGCTTAAAAGCCTTTATTTAATAAGAGCTTGTTTTTTTCTCCTGTCTTTTTCTTCTATTGGATGGTATCTTTTAGGGTATTGCCCAAAGAGCTATCTATGGACATGATATTCGCCTTTGAAGAGTTAAAGTTCAAGTATTTCTAATAGAGCTATTACTGCAATATCCTAGGGCCGTGTGATACTGGACATGTGATATCCTAAGGCCATGCGATGTGGCACATACCACCTTGTGCGATATCCTATTGGTATTGTATGAACCGCTTTGAAAAAAAATTAAAATTTGGCCTGTTTTGGGGCAAATGTCATATTGAAGGGCAATTGTCGTGTCCGTGTCCGTGTCCATATCCCTATCTTTTACACCTTTACACAGAGGAAGGACAAATAATTGGAATATGTACCGCTACTTTATTTCGGAGGGGATCTAATCCCTATGGTCGTTCATGTAAGAAAGATCAATTGCAACAGCTCTCACCATGGTTTTTTTCTTAACAGCAATTTTGAGTGTATTAGAATCCTTGATATAGTTGATTTTATATGTAACTTACGTTGAATTTAACTTTCTATTTGGTGTGGATATTTTATTATTTCAGCTAAGTTAATTGAATAAATAGAAGAGTGGTAATTAGATGGCAATTAATCATAAGGGGTAGCTTAGTTGGCCTAGGACCATAGTTTGCCCCTAGAGGTTGTGGGTTTGAGTTACGCTAGGAGATTTACCTAGCTTCCCCTAAACCCTCCGTTATTAAAAAAAAACAAAGATGATGGTCATCTATTAGATTGAGAGGCCTAACCATTAATACTATAGACTTTTTTAAAAGATTAGTCAGTCTTTCATTTTTCTCATTATAAAACATACAGAATGGTAAAGAGGATAATCTATCCTCCAATTGGGCATGCGCCATTATAACAAGAAATGCACTACCCGGATCAAGCCTAAAGGAAAATCACAGATTGGATTATTAAACTCGCTCCAAAGAAAGAAAAGAACCCACAGCTGGGTCAAGCAATGAACTTAATTAGAAAGCAAATAACATTTGAATGTCACTACATGAAATCTGATTGGGAACTCCTATACCAGATTTAAGGTATCTAGTTAATCGCAATGATTGATTAGTAAAAAGATGCAGACCATGAAATATTGTGATACTAACTACCAAGTGACGAGCTTTGAAATGATCAGTACCCCATCAAGATTGTGATGGATCTTTCATAATCTTCAATAGAGTACTGTCCGCCTCAAAAGATATTTGAAGAATTTCATCTCGGACCAACTGTAACAGATCCAAAACATGCTCTAGATCTTAGGTGGTTTAGGCCGTGATTATGAAGCTTTGGTCACCTCAGTCACCGCCCACACTGAACCTATAGATTTGGATGAACTTCATGGCCATCTTCTCATCCATGAGCTGCGCCTTAAAACGTATGCATGCACAACAACTTGAAATTTTCCAAACAGAAGCCAACTCAACTCAACATGGTCGTGTTCATGGACGAAGAAACCAACAAGAAGCCCAGCCCAACTCTGCAACGCAAGAATCACACTGCCATGACCTGCTACAAGCAGTTTGATTATGCAGTCCAAAGTGACCAGATTGCACAAGCCTTTGTTACATCTCATGCATCAAATCAAGTTCCTCCATTTGATCTTTCATGGTACACAAATTATGATGTGACAAGCCACAGTACAGATGATTTTGGAAATCTCTCTTTGCACTCTGAATATCAAGGCACATGACCAACTTCAAGGGGGAAATGGAATAGGTTTTTGCATTGCTTACATTGGTTCTTCAACTATTCATACTTCTTCTAATCCTCTAAAACTGCAAATATTCCACTTGTGTCTCACATCACAAAGAATCTATTGTTTGTTTCTCAACTAAATAAGAATAATGATATCTATTGTGAATTTCATGTGAATGATTTTTTTTCAATCAAGGATCGAGCCATGGGGTAGAACTAAAGATGGACTCTACTACCATTAATTTTAGTCTCAATCTCTACCAAGAAAACTTTAGTTGGTGAAAAAGAATTGCTTGAAAAGTGGCAAAGATGGCTAAGACATCCATCTAAACGTATAGTGCATTCCATCATTACCACAAATAAGTTACCTCTAGTGCAACATAATAAAACTTTTCAGTGCAACATAACAAAACTTTTCCTATTTGTTCTTCATGTTAGCTAGGAAAAAGTCATAAGTTACCGTCTAAACTGTATAGTTATATTTATTCTATATCTTTAGAACTTGTGCATTCAAACTTATAGGGATCAGCCCTTGTGACATCTTCTCATGAACATCGTGTTTACATTCACTTCATCAATGATTTTGTAAAGTTAAATTGGCTTTATCCACTAGCTAACAAATCTGATGCTTGTAATTATTTTAACATTCAAGACTTATGTTGAGAGTTTATTTGAGTCAAGAATTAAGAATCTATACAAACTGATGGAGGTATAGAATATTTGTCTCTTAAACCTATTCTAGAGGCCAATGGTATTGTTCATTGGGTTTCTTGCCCCTATACACCAAAAAATTAAAAAATGACACATCTCAGTGAAATCATTGTCATGTTGTTGAAATAGGCCTCACACTTATAGCCTATGCTTCTATGCCATCAACTTACTGGGATGAAGCCTTACAAATTGCGGTATTTCTTTTAAGGGAAATAATTCTATGAGAACTAGCTTAACCATTTTTTTGTGAGAACTCTATGTGGGGTCCATCTATCATTCAATTCAAATCTTGCAATACACAAGGATTCCCTTGATAGTCACTCGCCCCAAGTTTCGGTCAGATTCAAATTTACTAGACTGTTGGATCGATTGTGCACTAATTCAAATTGACTGAATTTGTGGGCCACGGATGAAAGGGTTAGGGATACGTGATTGGGGCCAAATTTGATATTTTGGGTGGTCCCACGTAGATCTTTCCATCCCTTTAGTCCTATCTTCAAATGGAACCCACAAGTGGATCTCATAAAAAATTCTCACAGTAGGTACATGAGAATAGTTCTTACGTAATCAAAGCCCTTCTTATAATCATGATAGAAAACAAAGAAAAGAGCCCTTTTTAAATTTTGTTTCATCGTTCCCCTGATAATACAATACTAAAAGCTTTTCGGTGCTTTTGTTGTCCTCTTTTTTTTTTTTTGCAACCTTACACCAAACACAAATAGCAGTAAGCCGTACAGGTCCGCAAAATGTGTCTTTATTATGGGTTATCCCATAATGGATACCGAGGTCTAAATTTGCAAAATCCTGCGCCATCCAACTCACCTGTGCATCCCACTCCTTCCATCTCACAGATGCTAGCCTAGGCCCCATCTCCTCGCATTACCCACCGTACCCCACGGATCCTATACCCATGCATCCACCATTACCCATTCCCACTTATCCTCACCCACATCAAAAGAACCCACCACCTCAAACAAACATCTGTCATAGCCACTCCTGCAACCAGACCCTCAAACACAACCGAACCTAGACCCTCAAACACAACGGAATCCAACCCCACATGCCAAACCGAACCCAACCACTTCAACTCAACCGACCCCACAGCCATTCATCCAACCAACCCATCCACCTCAACCCAACCAAAACTAGCTTCACAGAACACAAAACGAACCCATCTCAAACCAAACAAAACCCAGCCACATCAATCCATCCAACCCCACAGCACATCATTCAACCAACCCAACCCTACAGACTTCATGTCCTCTAGTCCCACCGAGCAAATTGCACAACCTGAACTAGTATCATCCAGTCCCACCCAATAAACAATTTACAAGTCATGCACCTAACTCTTCAGACAGTCATCAATGGGTTAGGTGTCATATTCTTCTGGTTATTCTTCTTTTTCATATAAAAACATAGCATACTTGAAGGAGATGTTCATGATTCTTTTGACAATATAATGGTGTTTAATAAACTAAACTCTTTTCCATAATTAGTGTTCAACAAAGTAAAGCAACACAAAAAAATCAAAACAAAGCTGTACAAAGTCTATATGGATGGGATAAGCATTACAAGATATGCACCAAATAGGGAAGATACACCATAATAAAAATTACTAGCATTACGAGATACATACTAAATCAGAAGATACACCTCAACGTGCAAGGTGCCCACTACTTGGACATTAGGAACTGAACCAACATCAAACAGCTGGTCACCCGCCCCTCGCGACTACTTTGTAGCTGAAGAAACAGCCTTGAAGAAAGAGTTCATTAACTTCAGAGGAATGAAGTCAACTACAAGTTCTGAATTAGTTCTCAACATCTTTGAATGTCAAACCGAGGGGCTCCAATTTTTGTTGGCTGAGTTGATCCAGTGCATCTATCATCTCTGCCGTCAAATGATTCTTCCAATCCCCAACAACACCACGCCTGAAGAAATTCTTAGACGGAAACCCATCCCTTCTCTTCCCACTTTTATTAACCTCAAAACTCGTTAGACTCTCAAAGCTACATAACCTCTCTATCTTTTCTACCAACCCTTCTCGCTCCTCCTCTACTGAAAACGGGCAACCTAAGAACTCAGCCAACCTCTTCAAATGGAATGTGGGATCTTCTTTAAGCTCCTCGTACTTTATAAACAAGACCTTTTCGGGTCTCTCCAAGCTGACCTTCCAGTACCCCAACAAATGCTCCCAAAAGGGGCCATAGAAAGAGATACCTCTAATAAAGAACTCGAACGTCTCTTCTAGTGAAATGGGTGGTTCATCCTCATGAACTAGCATGTCGTTTGCGAAATGCCACCAGGAAACAAATGTGTCCTTAGGATTCCGACACAGATAAATGATTCGGCAATTAGATTCAATTATTGAAGTCGGTAGCCCTTCATATGGAAAATGCGAGTGGAAGAGGCGGGGGGAGGGAAGGTTTCTATGGTGAGGAATCTTGTCTTCCGGGTAAAATTCCAACTCTAACCACCGCACAAGGTCATGTGGGTTGGTGGTGAGCAAAGGATGGTTATGAAGGTCATGACGAGTGCGGTATAAGACGGAGAAGGTGAGGGCTTTAAGCCAGGTCGTGCCCGATTTAGGCATGGTGCTGACTATTATGTCATCTTTGCTTGCTTCAAACTTCTCACTACATGCCATTATCGCTGATAAAAATTTTACAGGAACCCAGAACCCCTGGTAAAGATGAAGTAACTTCCACTCTTTGTCATCAGAGATGGAAAGAGGATCCTTGTACTCAGGTCCACTGGACGCGGCCATGGTGGTGATGATGCCTAAGATGTCAAAGGGAGAGAGAGAGAGAGAGAGCGAGAGAGATATGAATTCCTATCCTATCCTTAGATGATCATAACGTGGGTGGCAACTATTGTAGGATTCCTATCCTTCCTATATAGGGAAGGCGTCCTCGTCTTGCTATTATTTTAGATCCGCACATGTTCTCTGTAAAAGTTGCAGAGATCACTCACATGTTCTCTGTAAAAGGTAATTATTTTCTGGTGTAGCCTTCACTTTTTGTCCATTAGTTCTTGTATTTTTTTTTTCCGGATAGAACATTACTTCTTATTGCCTTGCACGCTTGGCGAATTAACGAACATGACTGGTTAGCAAAGGAAGAACTCAAAAGTACTTCGCTCCTCAAGATAGGACCTGGTTCCACAACATCATAATCACTATTATATATAAAGAGAATTTCTCCTATTGCCAGAAATAATAAGAGCACCACATATGGCATTCCTAAAATGCCTCTCCTATTTCTTTAATACTTTTCTCCCCACCTAAAATATCTCCTTGATTCACTATCTATGTTCTCATGGAAATCTCTCCCTAATTTATCTCTCATTCCTCTACAACTTTTCTCAACTGATACCAAACACTTATCTCCCCATCTCATATTAAAAGCCCGTCATTACAAGGGAAAAAGAAGATGAAAAACATGCACACATTGAAAGTTTAGTGCATGTTAATGTCATCCTTTGGTTGATTTTGATCCAATCTCCACTCGGCTCTGAGTTGGGCACACCATCAAGTATTACATTTTAGATGATTCATAAAGTGATTAAGCAATAATAATACGTTGTACATTTTAAATAAAAAATTAAGAGAATAATTAATAAACATTGTTGCACATTTAGAGGAATTGCATAATTAAAATATGTTGTATATTTTAAATTTAAAATATAAAAACACACATTAGTTTTAATGTTTTATTTTTTTTATTTTCATCCAAAAATTCTACCACTATATAATCTCAATCTCAGGTATATTATCTAAAAGTAGTGTTCAAGTACACTCGATGAAGCCATGGTGATGATGATGGTAAAAGTAGTTTTTCACTTTTCTTTTATGTTAAGACAGGTTGTCGGATTAGATATTTTCAATCGACTTTTTACCCTTATTTTTTTTATATCCAAAAATACCCTTAGCTTTTAAAGCTTCTTCCTTCTTCCTTCTTTGTTTTTTTTTTTTTTTTTCTTTTAATCTGCCACCAACCCAGCAGAAACAGGACGACGACACAAGATGTAGAAAAGAAGAGGGAATGAGAACCGTTTCAACTTCAAGGTCGAAATTACTTGCAGGTTTTACAGAGGACAAGTGTGACACAGAAAATGACGCCTCCTTCGGTCCTTATTGTGACCGGTTTCAGTGGTACGCGGGACAACTGCAAATTCTTGTGCTTTAATTGTGAGAGCCACTTTACTGTGACGAATCGGGACCGTCTAATCCACTGATTTTACGATTTGGGATGAGGGAGGGAATTTAATAAGCGGGCCCTTTCTATTGGCAACACCAACCTCCTATGGATCTCCACAGCCTCTCACCTTATCATCACTTTTTGTCTGGCGACTTGATCGCATGGATCTGGGTGGACTATGTCCCACCTCCATCATGCGAAGTCAACTTCCATCTTGTGACATGCGAAATAGTTTTCTCTCATCTCGTCATCGTAATGATTTGTAGAAACTCATCCAAAGCTCCATGCATCATCAACATTTCAAGCGGACTTTCATTACAGGGCAGTAAGTGGACCACGTCTTTGTGAATTGGAAATCTTCATGCGCACTAACCACGCCACGTATATGATCCGGAAACAAAGTGGAATCGTGGCCCACTACCAGCCACACATCTCTCCACCGCCCATAAATATGACTTCTCTATATAAGTTGCGGGGTGCGCGGTTATGGCATAGTATGAGTGCGTAACTTGAAAGTGAAAAAAAAATATTATGAGTGCATAACTTGAAAGTGAAATAAAATATTATTATCAGTGTTTTTTTTTTTTTTTTTGAGAGCTTGTTAGTGTGAACCCACCTAAAATTTTCTACACTTTCATAAATTGCGTATCTTGGTTGATCTTTTAATTTCCTTGTTCGGAAGTAGTGACTCTTAGAAAATTTGTCATCAGGAAAGAATCAGAGAAGATCCCATTCCCATGCCATTGCATCTGATTTTAAGAGCTTTGATTTTTTTTATTTGTTATTTTTATTTTTTATTTTTTTGTACTTGCTTTATTTGTGAGGCAATTTACTCTAGAGAGGTGCTTGGATTCTAGGGTGCATGTCTTAATTTGTAAAATCAAATTCAATGGCTTACCTTTTGACAAAGGCAAAACTGTTGGATCACACCTTCCCTCCTTGAGTTGGTATTCTGGCTAAATTTCATTTAGTTGACAATGGTGAGCATCTCCTTTTTCATAGTGATGTTTTTAGTCATAATGATAATCAAGAGCAACTAGTTTGATTTTTTAATTTTAGTTCAAATTGATGAAGGGAAGCCAATGTATTTTTTTACAAAAAATCTTAAATAAGGTCTTAAGTTTTTATCTCATTTCAAATAAGGACATAAGTTTTAAAATTTTTCAAATTAGTCTCTAGGTTTTCTATGAAGTTTTCAATTAAAGACATCAATCCGTTTAAAATTATTTTTGGAAAACCTTTTTCCCCCAATAATTTTAAAATACCCAGATTACCCTCTATTTAAATAAAATTCTAATTCGATTTTTCCATATTCTCCTTATTTCCTTCTCGAGCATCCTCACAATGATCAAATACAACTAGTATCCCAATAATCGTATAATGTAGGAAATAGCTACTGAAACTATGTTGTGGCTTTAAATAATTGGTAATTCTAGTATTTTAAGAAAATTGAAAGAGAAAGTCAGTATGAAGTATTTTTAAATTGTCGGATGTTTTAATTGAATTTTTTCAAAAAAAACTTAAAAATTAATTTAAAAAATTTTGAAAATTGTATTTTTTTAAAATAAGATAAAACTTAAGACCTTATTTAAAATTTTTTTAATTAAACATGTGAAAATGGTGCACTCGAAATATTTCCCGAGAGGGGTAGATAGGAGGTGGACCTGTCATTTTTTCTTTCTTTGTTTATAGTTTATACATGTGGGGAGAGACAGAGAATATGCCCACCTTGGTCCTCTTTCTACCAAAACCCATAATCACACTTACCAACCCCGTTCTGAATCGGTACCGACCGAGTGTCAGCTTTAACTTTTGTGCCCACCCTGGTCCTCTTTCTACCGACACCCTCCCTGTCAGACTGGTTGTCCCCCAACCAATTGCCGGTGATTGAATTGATATAAACTTTTGTATTCAACAGAAGAAACGACAAATTTCTGAATGTAGTTTTGACTTTTGAGGGCTTATAACAATGGTTGTGATGATCCAATGGGGTTATTTCTTGCCAAATTCTTAACACATGTTAAAGATCATTTCATCCCTTTTTTTTTTTTTTTTATAATCACCATACATCTAGGTGGATCCTATAAAGAACGTTTATACTTCCTGTGCATGTAATTTCGAAGTTGTCTCCACCAAAAGGAACGGCTATTTTGAGCTAAAAAAAGTTTCTCCTTCAAACCATCTGGACCCAATGAGATCAATCTAATCCCCTCTTACTCACTAAATATATATGAGATGAATCCAATTTCCTCATGTCCACTACCCAGTGAATTGGTAACTCACCCCAAATATGGAACTCATTTCACGAGATTTAACATAGATATCACTATCAACCTGACATCCACACTGGTAGTGAGTGGCAGTGTTGTTCCTGTCAGATGTGCATGTGAAACCCCCAGTGGACATAATATAGACCGTTAATCATGATTTTTTTTTTGTTTGATCATGAACCCCAAGTTGCTATGGTATTTTAGTCATTTTAACCAGTTATAATGGACAGAATTAAAACACCTATTGTTCGATCTAATGGCTTGGACGAGGAGAGCCTAGCTAGTGGTTCCTGTGTAACAATGCGTACAAATACAAAATAAAGCAGCTGATAGAATGCCCAGGATCGCGTGTTTAGGTTACAGAGGTCAGGTCTGTCTCTCTCTCCAACCCAAATCCAGTATTCATGCTAAAATCCAAACTCTACACAGTAGACTTAGGCCCTGATTCTTTGTAAGAATTCAATGAATTCTGTCTGTGCAATTTTAGAATTCCCAGACATCGTGGGGTCTTGGGTACTCTTTTGTACTTGAACATTCAAAAATTTCAGCAGAAGGGAAATGATGTAGAATTCTAAAATTCTCAAAAGCTATTTAAGACTTTTTAAGTAGGTAGAATTATGAAATACTTTTAATGAAACAAGGCATTTGCAAATACCAAGAAACACAAAGTCATTATGTAAAAAAAAAACTCCCAACAACCTAAATTCTTGGCAGAAATTCTTGTAAAAGAATTAGCCCTTGTTTTATTTTAAGGCACAATCCGTCAATAGTCTTTGGCATTTGCCTGAGAAATCATAGTATCCCTATGGTCATATGCTCCGATGAACCCCTTTCCCTTGAACGGGCATATAAACCACCACCACCACCCTTGAAGAAATCTTTGGAGGAATGCTCCTTGAATCCATTCGAGACAAATCGAAATCCATCAATTAACTATGAGCGCTTTCAGAGATAAAATAAGATCTTTATTAAGCGAATGCACTTCTCAAGTTGCCCTGCATGCTGAGCAACGAATTGTAACTCTTAGAAGTGACACATGCAGTCATTCCACAAAGTGATTCAACATTCACTGAAAATCACTCATCAATGGATCACAAAAACATACAATTGGAATCTAAGGGTGATGATGAGAAAATTGCTATTGGTATGATGGATGATGATTTTGACTTTGACATGTGTACGCCCAAGGCCCATTTCCATCAAAGATTTGGCCAACCCGATGAGGAGAATTTAGACTTCCTTTATGAGAATGTTGGTAATTCCCTTTATGAGTCCAATTCTTCTGAGGAATCCAGCACTATAGATTTCCAAGAATTTCAAGTTCCCATGATTGATGATACTGCAAATACACCCTGTAACACTCCGACCCAGCTTGACCTCGATTAGTGGGTAATTAATCTTGTTTTCGTTGCTAATCGTGCTTTGTTTATGTTTTATTTTCGTTACGGGTCATGGATAGGTAGTTGGGTTGAGTTTGACCTGGATTAAGTAGACTAAGCCCTTTTTCGTAATTTTAGCTTTTCTTAGATATGGTCATTTTTGCATCATCTTGATGTCAACACGTGTCTTTCGTTGAGCTCGTTAACTTTCGTAACTACGTCATTCGCAACCGTTGTCGTGTGATTTGATTGGACCTGGATTTGACTCAAACTGAAATTTCACTTTTAACTTGGACTCTCTTGCAATTTGGACAACCCACTAACTTATATAAGCTCATCCATCGATCAACTCAAGTTCCTTCTCTCGTTTTCTCTCATTTCCTGCACTGCACGTGGAGACTTCTCTTCTTCACTTGAATTCCTCTTCTCCATCGATCAAGAGGAAGGTGGGTCTTGCATGTGAGGTGAGTGGATTCCCTTCCATTTCTCTCATCTCCTTTCTCTAGTTCTTCTCCTTCTTGTTTCTCATTTGCATGGTGTATCTGTGTAGTGGATTTCTCTCCATCCTCATGCATGCATGTGGGTTTGATGTGTGTTAGGTTGTGTGTGGATCCAAGAACTTCAGTTGGGCTATTGAATTCCAATTTAAGGCAAGTATAACCCTAGCTTGTGAGAACCCATGTTGGTATGCATTTGATTTGGTTAGTTTTACATGAATTGATGTGGAAAAATGTATGTACAGCCCATTTAGTAGTATTCTTCTCCTGTCTATCGTAAATTTGCAAATTCTGATGAGCTTCCAGATTTTTGTATGTGTTTCAGGAATTTGAATTCGTGCAGGTACGGCTAAGCCGTATAGCACCTACGGCTCACAATCCAGAGAGGAGAAAAACCCAGTTTTCCTCTACGGCTAGGGCACGGCTAAGCCGTGGATTGCCCTACGGCTAAGCCGAAGCTCAGCCGTGGCCCAGCCGTAGATCAATACAGGGTGCACTTTCTGGAATAACTGAGAGTCAGCAACTGACAGACCTTCTACGGCCCAGACACGGCTAAGCCGTAGACCACACACGGCTAAGCCGTAGCACACACACGGCTATGCCGTATCCACATTAGATTAATGAAAGAAAACAAGGATAGGTGTAATGGAAAGGACCGATATGGCCTTCATGCTGGAATGTAGAGCACCTAGACCTGCCTAACGGAATGTGATACAACGCGTGAATGATCTCGAGGGCTGCGAATCATTCATGTTCGTTATCCGGATGTTAAGCACCTCCCCATGGGTGTTGGTTTAAGGGACTTCGTGCACCGCCCGATTCCATGCAACACTAGACAACGGTGCATCGAATAACTTAAAACTACATCATCATGCACGGTTAGAAACACCGGATAATTAGATTAGAATTGGTTTGTAAATAAAGATGATTCGATTTCGCATGAATTGTCGCATAACATATTGCATTCGATCATTGACCTCAATACTCTGACATGATTACGTATGTTTCGTTACTTTCACATTGTGATTTACTTACCTTGAGTATGCACGTATGATATGTTCACTCACAGACATGCACGTATGATATGTTGTCACGAGTTACTCAGGGTTTTCATAATTGATTCTGTATGGTCAGGCACTACTTAGCCTCAGCCTTAGGATCCCGACGGGGTGAATTTGGTATAGTTTATATGGCCTGCTGCAGTATGGATATGTCTTGGGGAACCGGACCCCAGGAAACCGAGACCCATTGTACCCTGGCCCGGACAATGGTGTTCTTTGCACGTTATAAGATCCCTCTTTTGGGAGCATATGGTAATGTAGTAGCCACTAGTCATGTACACAGCATGTATTCATTGATTCACTCAGCATATTTCTTTCTTGCATGACAGCCTAGTATACGAAAATGCCTTCTTTAATCACATGATGTTCTTTATTCTATTAGACACAGCGTGTGTTAACTTGCTATGGTTTATACTTTGCTGAATCTTCGTATTCACAGTTGTTTTTGGTGTTGCAGGCCCAGTTACCCCTGCCGAACCCCCGCAGGTCGGCCAGACTCCAGATGAGACCCCCGGGGCCCCATCAGGCCTAGAGGAGTGGATGTGATCACTCCACGGGAGAGCGTTCTTGGCATGCATCATTGGAGTCTTGTTTTGTGGATTTTCAGACTTGTATTTGGCATGACATGTCATTATTGTACATATTCTTTTGTTCTATTTGTAAGACTTTCATATGTTATTATGTCAGTCCGTCCTTTGTATCCTCTTCTTGCACTGTTAGTTTTCTGTTTCTGATATTTACAGCTTCCGCGTACATGTTTGGCACGTGTGAATGTTCACTTGTGCGTGTGCATTTAGACTCGGTCTACGTGTGCATGCACGGGAGTACGTGTGTCATTAGGTTTGGCTTTTGCTAACCCCCGAACCCTGGGCTCGGGTTGTGACATACGTACACCCCTTGAGCCCTTAAAGACAAAACAAAATTAGGAGGAGAATCCAACTTTTTGTGTTATAGAATATGAGACTTTGGAATATGTAGAAAATGATGTGGCAATTGATGTGCAATTACATGAACCCATTCTTGAAGAAATTGCACAACCAATTCTAGAGTTAATAGAGTTGTCGAAAGTAAAAGAAGAAATTTGCATAGATGAATTCTTGGAGTTAGAGAAAAATGGCTATGATCGGACCTTCAAATCTGATATTTTGGAATCCCATGTGGCAGTGTTTACATCTTTCAATCCTAATGTTGCTATGGAGAATTTAGTGCCCATGCCAAAGGAATTTGGGAAAACACAAGAGGTCTGGGCACGACAGGACCATGTACCATCCCATTTGCTGATTTTCCCTCCTCATGTGAAATTTCAAGACACATTCTTAAAGGAGGAGGAGTTTTTCATGTTGGTCATTGCTACACACATTCACAAAGAACATGCGGTCTTCATGTTCACTATGCTTCTTGATGGAATCATTATATCTTTTTATGTGCTTCTTGTAATATGTGTAGAGGAAAATTTCATTTGTAATCCAGGTGGATTCCAAGTTTGGGATCTAGTAGTGTAGTTTTTTTCCTTTCCTTTTTGTTTTTGGATTTTGTTTAACCATAGACAAGGCACGGAAAGCTCTATACTCAGGTACTTCTTTCACCTTACCCTCCTGTCATTTCCTTTCCTCATGTTATCATTTTCATTTATATGCTACATTTCATGCATAATATTGAGGACGATGTTTATCTTAGGTTGAAGGGGAGGAACAAGCACATTTGTCCACGTTTAAACACATTTTTGCACTTTTTTTTGTTTTCTTTCTAGAGTTTTTCGAAATTTTGAATTTTTAGAATTTTTTGTTTTGGTTTTAGGAATTTGTGCGATCGCATTTTTCAGTTTTTTTTTCTCTTTTAGAAAAGAAAGTTTTCAAATGAATTGAAGTGATTTAAATATATATAGGAATCTGGAATTTTCAAAACTTTTAGAAGAAAATAAAAAGAAACTTTGCTATTTCTAAAGGGGGAAACCTATCAGAGAATTACCAAAACTTGTTTTTCACATACACACACGTATAAATTTTTTTGACGTTTTAGATAGGAAACTTTAATGCTGTTTTTGAAATTTTTTGGGAGAATACGATGTGAACTTGAGATTTAGTTTGTAAAATATTTTTCTTTTCTGGTTCATTTTTTGTGGATTGTATATATATACTAAAACCAAAATGAATTAATTCGAGCAAACTAAGAACTGCCACCTAGTGTTTACTTTCGATTAAAAAAAAGAGAGTGAAAAAAAAAGAGAGCATATAATGAGCAGTTTGTGACTAATATGGGTTCGTAGCTGTTTTTAACTCGAACTAGTAAGCCTATTGGGGTATTTTTATATCTAGTGCACTAAAGCCATCTAGTTTGGGAGTCATTGGCCTAATGCTCGTTATATGGGTTAATTAGAAAACTTAAAGGACCTAAACATTGCACAGTCACAAAATAATTTGTAAAAAAAATGATGATGAATTTTGGCCCAATGAGTATCCGTAAAAATTTTCAACGGATATATGCAGAAATGTATAAGGACTAGGTTTGCTCCCTAGATCCTAACTCTTCCCATATCATATGAACTTGGAAATTTCTACGGTGGAAAATGTGAGTGAGTAAAGAGTGTCCGCAAGAGTTTGCGGGCGAGTATGTGCGGGATTGAGCAAGAACTAAGTTTGCTCCCTATATCCCAACTTTTCTTATATCATATGAAACTCAGGAACCCTTGCATCGGAAAAAGACAGTGAGGGAAAAAAGGCCTATCGAAGTAAACAATAGTATGACAACTATCTTAATAGTTTTGAGAGGAAATTTATTTTTGCTGAATTTTGGGGCATCGGACTATTTGATGGAAAAATTCCGTTTTTGCAGTATTATAGTGGAATATTTGAAACAAGTTTTTAATGTATACATTTTTCATCATGCACGCAAGTTTCGTATGAATTTGAGAAAGTTTTCAAAAATAGAATTGTGAACCAGACTTTGAAAAGTCTGAAATTTTGATTATTCCAGATTTTAAACTATCCAATATGAGTGGATATTCTTTTGGAGAGTTTCTTTTACCTTTGTTTTTATTTTAAAAAAAGGAGAATTTTGTGGGTATATTCACTGCAAACCTTCATGAGATACAACTTGTCCACCCGGGGGAGCCTAGGGGTTTAAGGGCTTACTGCATATGCCAAATGCAATTGAGAGTACCAACGAAAGTGGAGTTTTTCTTTTTATTTCTTGCATTTTATTTTTCTCATTTCGGTTAGTTTAGATTAATTTTTCTACTTTAGATCACATATTTTGCTCGGGATTAGCAAAATGCTAGTTGGAGGTGTGATAAGTCCTTAAAAATGCATAATTTTATGTGTATTTTTAGGGATTTTAAGGACTTATTCATTATAAATCTCTTCATTGGATTGGAAATCATAATTTTATGATTTTAGAAATCATTATTGAGTTTTCTTATAAAATTCATTCAAAAAACACAATTTTCCATACAATCATAAAATTTTCCATTTTGGATTTCTATTTTTAGAAGATTTTTATAAATTCATGATTTTACATGAAATGATAAAATCTCTCATCAACACTAGTTAATTAAAGACAAATCATGATTAATGATGTTGATTCATTGTGTCATTTTATGTAAATTAGGCCAGCATTAGTGTAATTACAATTTTTATTCAAAATTATTAAATTAATTGAAAATCACTTCTATTTGTAGGAAACTTGGAGAGAAGGTCCCACAATCAAAACTTAAAGCCAAGTCATGCCAAGGAGGGGGTCTCACGCACTACATTGTTGCATGCTATTGCAAGAAGTTGAGATTGGAATTAGAAATTAAAAAGTCTAGGGTGAAAGATCCCTTGTAAGAGAGGAAAGAGGAGAAGATTTCTCAAATTTGGAAAGTGAAGAAAAAAAAAAAAAAGAAAGGCAAGAGAAGAAAAAAAACGTGCAACACCATCCCACTAACTCACCTTAAGATTCTCTTTCTATTTTATCAAAGTCAAACACTATTCAATGGCCCACCCATTATGCCAACTCATCACCATTCCTATACAATCACAAGTACACTTTCTATTCCTTGCTTCATGCCATTTTTTTTCTCCCTCTTTCTCCTACACGTTTCAACACCCATTCTTTAAATATATGACCCCAGCCACATCTCCAAAAGACCACTCCTCATCATATCTCTCTCATATATCTATATATATATATATATATATCACAAAAAGAGGAGAAACTCACGCCCAGCTACTCTCTCCTTCACATCTCTCGTCCCACATTCCAGTTGTGATGTTTTTATTTTTTTATTTTAACCCCATTCATCTCATCACAATCAAAAGTGGGGTTTGGCCAGGCCCACTTTTAGATCCATTCCATCTTTTTTCTTTCATCTAATCCTCCTTGGTGATGCATGAAGATTAGAGCATGGATTGCATGCGAAGTCCTCTCTTTTTAATATCTTGGTTTAAGGTAAGGGTAGATCTGCTTTTGCTAGTTTTAATTATTTTGGGGGTATAATTGGTTGTATTGGTTCAGTTGATTTTAAATATACAATTAGTGAGGTTAAGCTGTTCCGCCTTGGATCGGCACCGTGTGTTTAATTCTGCTAATACAGTGTTTTAATTTCCAAAAATAAGAGAAACTATAATTCTTTTTATTTTTTTTTATTATATCTGAATGTTTTATTTCTGATTTTTAATTTAGTTCATGGTTATTTATTTCTTTACATTGGTGGTTTGATCTATTTTTTTGTTTTGCAGTTTCCAGTTGTATGGTTGTTTTAGTTTAGGATTTTTAGATTAGGTTTAATTTGTGATTTTTTTTTCAGATTTGGAATTGTAATTTAAATTTAAATTTTAAAAGTAGTATTGTATATTTTTGTAGATTTTATTAGGGTAGCATTAGTTTTTCAATTAAGACAAGTTTTCTGTGAATATTAGCTCCCTGTAGATATTATTCCGGACTTACTGGATAAAACTATATCGAGACCTTGCACTTGGGGTCCACGTTAATCAGTAGACCCATGTAAAACTACTATAATCATTAATAAATGTAACAAAATACTTATACTGTGAATGAGAAACGACTAGTGCAATACCCCAAACATCACTATGCACTAAATCAAAACATTTAGTAGCAGATGAGACATATAATGGAAAAGGCAAAATTCTACTCTTTCTAAGTTTGCAAGTAAAGTAATCAATAACAATATCTGAGGGTGAAAACTTCATATATGCACATTATTCCTAGACATAATAGCATAAGCAACTAAGGACATATCTAAACTCAATGAATGTATGTGGAGAGGAAATAAACTATAACACCTCATCCGACATCGCTTATGAATGAAATATGAGTCTAGCATATAATGAAACATGTAGGTTGCTACTAAAAACTTGGGCTTCAATATTTTGGGCCACGTAAAAGGCTCACCAAGTTATTGAGCCAATGGGCTACTCAGATCATTACAAATGGTATCAGAATCAATCACTAGCCAAAAATGTAGGAACCTCAATCCCACTGGGGAAAGCCCTTGAGGCAAGATCAAGACAGAACCATGATGCGCGAGCTTGTGAGTCAAGATAGGGAATCCGCAAGGGACACAGGTCCCACATCGCCTAGTAAAGTTAAATGGATCCACACGAAGACGTGTGGCTTTAAGGGGGTAGATTGTAACACCCTATCTGACATCACTTATGAATGAAAGATGAGTCTAGTATATAATAGACCATGTAGGTTACTACTAGTAACTTGGGCTTAAGCATTTTTGGCCACGTGACTAGCTTATCAAGTTATTTGGCCAATGGGCTACTCGAATCATTACACTTTCACGTGGCCTTAAATGCTTACTCCGAAGTCTTTAATAGTAACCTACATGGTTTATTATACACTAGACTCATATTTCATTCATAAATGATGTGGGATGGAGTGTTACGATCTATCTCCCTTAAGGCCACATGTCCCCGTGTGAATCCATTTAACTTCACCAAGCAATGTGGGATCAAAGCGTTCCACACCTGTGTCCCCTGCGGATTGTCTTGACTCACAAGCTCACGTACCCTAGCTCTGTCCTAATCTTGCCTCAAAGGCTTTCCCAGCAGGATTAGGGGTCCCACATTTCCGGCTGGTGATAGGCTTTAATACCATTTGTAACAACCTGAGTAGCCTATTGGCCCAATAACTTGATAAACCTGTCACACGGCCCAAAATACTTAAGCCCAAGTTACTAGAAGTAACATACATAGTTCATTATACACTAGACTCATATTTTATTCATAAGTGATGTGAGATGGGATGTTACAGAAAGGCTCACCAAGTTACTAGGCCAGTGGGCTACTCAGGGCGTTACACAAACGCCCACACTTATGCGCCTTTGCTATCATCTTCCCTGTCTCTTGATCCTGCACCACACAACCACATGAAGAGAAAGAAACATTACAGTTATCATCAACCAATTGTCCTACAGAAATCAAATTGGTAGAAAGATTTAGGGAGTGAAAAACATCATGCAATAGTAAAAAGTAAGAAATATTTCCAACAAATGTAATAGGTATTGTTGTACCATTAGCAGCATGGATGTGGAGCTTCCCATCATAGAGTTTAATTTGAAAAAAAATTTCTGATGAAGATATCATATAATTGGAAGCACCAGAATCAAAATACCAATGTAAGGAAGAATGATTTTTAACAGATATACCAAGAGTGGAAAATGCCTGAAGAATCATCTATTGGATCATTTTAGGGATGACAAGAGCAGTAGAAACAGGAGTTGAAGATGACATGGAAGAGGTATTAGATGTGCCAAATGTAGTAGTGATGTCCTGATATGCTTTTGGGTTCCAGTTTTTGGGGCTTATGCTACATTCATTGATCAAATGTCCTGTTCTGTTGCTTTGTAGTAATTGCAGAATTTATACTGGCACTGATTTGCATAAAGGCCGAAGTTTTTACAACTGTAGCACTACACGTTACTAATATCTTTGCTTGGTTGTTTGCCCTTGGTAGCATAAGCAATAGTAATAAGAGAGTTTGGTGTCTCATTTTTAGTAGATGCACCATGTGCAACTTCAATTGTACCATGAGTGGGTGGAGGAGTTAAACCAGACTGTATTAAATGGCTTTTTTCTTCTCACAGCAATTCATTTAGGCATTCATCCGTGACGGTGAGGGAACCCTATTCATAAGATTAGATCTGATAGTTTCATATTGAGGTCTCAATTTCATGAGAAATTGATCCCGATGACTAGTCTCAAGCAACTTTTGTAATTCACGAAGGGCTTGTACAGAAACATTGGCATGCGTGATTTCATCTAATTCAGCCCACAGATTCTGAAAACTAGAATAATAATCTTGGATGTGTACATAATTTCCTATTTCAAATTCAAGCTGATATTGCCTTGCTGAAGTCCTTTGTTGACGTACCTTTTTTAAATACTCCCACATCTCTTTGGTGGTTTTGTAGCGTTTTTGTTGGCCATGTGGGTCCAGACCATTAGTGGGTTCAGTATCTGGGGTGATTTCCCTAATGATATTAAGAATTTCCTGTTTTGTCAAACAGTAGTTTTCTAATAGGTTAGGACTTTCCTTTTTCTTGAGATAGAGTTCTTGAGGGATAAGGATGGAATGGTTTTATATATGATGTAATCTATAACCCTAGAGAGAGGCTGAGAGTGGCTAAGATTCCAAGGCTGTGATTTCACAGATTGGAGGAGAACCTAGTGGAAATTAGTTTCCCGTGGACGTAGGCATCTTTGCCGAACCACGTAAATCTTCTTGTCTTCTTGTGTGGTAATTGTTTGATCTTGATTGCGTTTGCACACACGCGCACAATAAGTGATATCAGAGAGATTGATTGTGCGTGGAAGATCAATAGGAGGAAGAGATCAGATGTGATCTTTGTGTGGGATACGTGAGAAACACGATTTCTCTATTACAGAGAAATTGGTTTCTGCAATTGCTGGAAGAAGAAGACAGAGAGAGGGTTCTCAGGTTCGGTTGCTGGACATCTTCGTCGGAGAAAAGGGGGTTGGCCACCGGATTTTCTAAGACGAAGATCGGAGGAAGACCGAGAAAGAAAAAAAAATTTTCAATATTCACCGGTCGCCGATGCCAGAGATCGTCGGCAGGTCACAAGTTGCCACCGCCATCGCCGCCCCTCATCGCTGGTCGCCGGCGCCGCAAAAGACCTCGGCGTGTCTGTCGTTGCAACGTCTACAACTGGTTGTAAACGCAGAGACGAAGGAGACGACCCAGCGGTCTGGGTCTTGGGTTCGGGTCAGGTCCGTTCCACCTGACCCGCAGTGTAGAGAAGCCCAGAAGCGTCCGGTTTAAGGTCAGTTCGGGTTTTAGGTCAGTTTGACCCAACCCATGGTGAAAGCCCAGTCAGCAGCACAAGTGCAGTTTCAGGTCAGGTCGGGTCGACCTGAACCCGGTATCAGGCGGTCCAGACCGTCAGCCACCGCCGACATCAGTAGTGTGATGTCATCAGGCTGACGTCAGCCCACGTCATCGGATAGAAGGTCAAAGGCCAAAGTTGACCAGATTGACGGTAGAAGTTTGTTTCTGCGATATCTTGATCATCTGACGTCCGATCGGAGATCCGTTTGCGCCTACAGACTCGTTTCGAGCAGATCTTCGTATTAGTGGAAGAAGATTGGCCGTTGATGGTCAACAAGGAGTTTGACTAAATCGGGAGCGCAGAAAACTGTTTTTGCGATATTGGAGCCATACGGAGTCGGATTTCAGATCCGTTTCTTCCAGCATGCTCGTGTTGACGAGATCTACAGCTTGGTGCAGGAGTTGAGGTCAGTGTTAGTTATTTGTTTTTCTTGTTGCTTAATTTGATTAAGATGGAGAACAATACTATCAACACTACCATGGTTAAGCTCAACCATTCCAATTGGTTGATCTGGAAACAGAAGATGGAGGATATTCTCTATTGTAAAGACCTCCATGATCCCGTTGAGGGGGATATTGCTCGACCGAAAGATATGCAAGATGCTGACTGGAACAAATTGCATAGAAAAGCGATTGGTCACATCAGACAGTGGGTTGATAATAGCATATTTCACCACGTGTCAAATGAAACCAATGCGAATACCCTTTGGAAAAAGCTAGAAGCAATGTATGATAAAAAGACCTCAGTGAACAAAACCTTCTTGATAAGAAAGCTTGTGAACATGAAATTCAAGGATGGTGGTCAGATCGAAGATCACATCAATGAGTTCCAAAGTGTGATAAATCAGTTAGCCACTATGAAAATGATCCTTGATGATGAGATGCAAGCTTTGTTGCTTCTGAGTTTTTTGCCAGATACATGGGAGACATTGGTTGTTTCCTTGAGCAACTCTACTCCAGATGGTGTGTTATCTATGAGTCAGGTTACCAGTAGTCTACAAAATGAAGAAACTAGAAGGAAATCTGCAGGGACAGATAATGCACAGGCCTTTGTTACTGAGAACAGGGGGAGGTGTAAGAGTAGAGGTCCAAAAGGGGGTCGTGGTAAGTCTAGAGGTGAATCACAGTCTAAGTGTAGCAGTGAATCACAGAGCAAGAAAAAGTCTGTAAAATGCCTTTTCTGTGGCAAGATAGGCCACGTCAGGAAAAATTGTTTTGCCATGAAGGAATAGAAAGGCTCCAACAATGATAAGAAGAATGACAGTGATAACACTACAGCTACTTTGGAACAGGAAGTAGCGGTGCTCGCCGGAGATGATGATAAGTGTTTAAGTGTTGCAGATGGTCGGTTGAGTGGGTTGTTGACACAGCAGCATCCTACCATGCTACTCCCTGCAGGGAGATGTTCACGACGTACAAAGCAGGTGACTTTGGTACTGTGAAGATGGGCAACACGAGTCATTCAGAGATTGTTGGTATCGGTGATGTCTGCATTAAAACCGATATTGGTTGCACAATGACGCTGAAAGATGTGCGACATGTTCCTGATCTGCGGTTGAATCTGATTTCCAGGACTGCATTGGACCGTGCAGGTTATGAGAATTACTTCGGAAATGGCAGATGGAAGCTTACTAAAGGGTCTCTTGTTATTGCGAGAGGTACAGCAGGTAATACTCTTTATAAAACACAAGTAAAGCTGTGCAAAGATGCATTGAATGCAGTTCAAGATAATTCATCTCTGAATCTGTGGCATAAGAGGCTTGGTCATATGAGTGAGAAAGGCTTGCAGATGTTGGCAAAGAAGGATTTCATTCCTTGCTCCAAAGGCATATCCCTTGACCCTTGTGATTATTGTTTATATGGTAAACAGCATAGAGTTGCTTTCTCTTTGACATCAAAATTGAAATCAAATGTGTTGGATTTGGTATATTCTGATGTTTGTGGTCCCATAGAAGTAGAATCATTGGGTGGCAATAAGTTCTTTGTCACGTTCATCAATGATGCATCCAGGAAAGTTTGGGTTTATCCGTTGAAATCAAAGGATCAAGTGTTCCAGATGTTTCAACAGTTTCATGTCAAGGTTAAAAGAGAAACAAGTAAACTTCTGAAGTGTCTCCGTTCAGATAATGGGGGAGAGTACACATCCAACCAGTTCAAAAGCTATTGCTTGAAGCATGGCATTCGACATGAAAAGACAGTTCCTAGTACTCCACAGCACAATGGTGTGGCAGAGAGAATGAACTGCACTATTCTTGAGAAGATGAGATGCATGATAAGATTAGCACGGTTGCCTAAGTCATTCTGGGGTGAAGCCGTTCTGACTGCCGTTTATCTAATTAACAGATCTTTCTCAGTTCCTTTGAATTATGATCTTCCAGAGAGAAGATGGACAAGTAAAAATGTTTCCTATTCGCACTTGAAGGTGTTTGGGTGTAAAGCATTTGTGCATGTACCAAAGGAGTAGCGTTTCAAGTTGGACAATAAGGCAGTGAGTTGCATCTTTCTTGGTTATGGTGGAGATGAGTTTGGCTACAGATTATGGGATCCAGAGAAGAGGAAACTTATCAGAAGTAGGGATGTGGTTTTCCATGAAGACCAGTTCTTTGGAGATGTTGAGAAGATTGATAAGTCTTCTGAGAAAGTTGATGGAGTGGTTGATCTCACACCGACTCCTTCTCCGGTGCAGACTACAGGTGGAGAAGGTGGACAAAATGATCCGGATCGTGATGAGGCACAGGGGTTGCCAGATGATGAGGGTGTTGAGCAGGGGGAGCAGCAGCCTCCTCGAACTGAAACCACGGAACCTTAATTTAGGAGGTCTACTTGAGAGCGTCAACCATCAACTAGGTATCCTGCATCTGAATATGTGTTGCTTACTGATGAGGGGGAGCCAGAGAGCTTCCGAGAAGCAATGACTCATGCTGATAAATATGAGTGGATGAAGGCTATGCAGGATGTGATGAGTTCTTTGAAGAAGAACAAGACATATGAGCTGGTGCAACTTCCTAAAGATAGGAATGTTCTGAAAAACAAATGGGTGTTCAAGCTGAAAAAGGATGAGAATGGGAAACTGGTGAAGCACAAAGCACGGTTAGTGGTAAAAGGCTTTGTACAGATGAAGAGTATCGACTTCAGTGATGTTTTCTCTCCTGTTGTGAAAATGACTTCTATTAGAGTCGTTTTAGATCTAGTCGCCAGCATGGACCTTGAGCTTGAACAGATGGACGTGAAGACCACGTTTCTTCACGGTGACTTAAAAGAAAAGATTTACATGACTCAGCCAGAGGGGTTTGAGGTAGAAGGAAAAGAACAGATGGTTTGCAAGTTGAAGAAGAGTCGCTACGGGCTGAAGCAAGCACCTAGACAGTGGTACAAGAAATTTGATTCGTTTATGTTGAGTCATGGGTACCGGAGGACAGCTGCAGATCATTGTGTCTATGTTCGTCGATTTATCAATGGCAGGTTCATCATCCTTCTTTTATATGTAGATGATATGCTGATAGTTGGATAGAATAGCAAGTTGATTGGCAAGTTGAAAGAGGAGATGTCAAAGTCATTTGGCATGAAAGACTTGGGTCCCGCACGAACGATATTGGGCATGCAAATACGTCGTGATAGGAGTTCCAAGCAGCTGTGGTTGTCATAGGAGAAATATGTTGAACGAGTGCTCGAACGGTTCAACATGAAAAATGCTAAGCCAATTAGCATACCTCTAGCCAGTCACTTCAAACTAAGCAAGCGCTTGTGTCCTACTACAGATGATGAAAAGGAACGGATGTCATGTGTTCCTTACTCCTCTACTGTGGGGAGTCTCATGCATGCCATGGTTTGTACACGGCTAGACATTGCTCATGCTGTGAGTTTAGTGAGTAAATTTCTCGCAAACCCTGGAAAAGAGCATTGGGAAGCAGTGAAATGGATCTTTAGGTATTTGAGAGATACTTCCAAGGTGTGCTTATGTTTCGGAGGTTCAAAACCAGTCATGGAAGGTTATACTGATGCTGATTTGCCAGGCGATCTTGATCGTCGGTTGTCGACTTCTGGTTATTTGTTTACTTTCGTTGGGGGAGCCATTTCTTGACAATCGAAGTTACAGAAGTGTACAGCACAGTCTACAACTGAAGTGGCATACATAGCTGCTGATGAAGCAGGGAGAGAGATGCTTTGGTTGAAGAAATTCATTCAAGAACTTGATTTGAAGCAGGAAGAATATGTAGTTTACTGTGATAGTCAGAGTGCTATGGATTCAGTGAGAATGCTACATATCATGGTCGCATGAAGCACGTTGATATCAAGTACCATTGGATTCGTGAGGTGATCGAGAAGAACTTTATGAAGCTGGAAAAGATTCATTCGGACAAGAATCCCTTGGACATGATGACCAAGGTTGTGTCTAAGGGAAAGCTGAAGCTATGTTCAGAGTTGGTAGGACTAAATTCTCAATAAGGGGTTCAGGGCATCTTCCCCATGGTCTGGAGGGGGAGATTGTTGGCCATGTGGGTCCAGACCATTAGTGGGTTCAGTATCTAGGGTGATTTTCCTAATGATATTAGGAATTTCCTATTTTATCAAACAGTAGTTTTCTAATAAGTTAGGACTTTCTTTTTTCTTGAGATAAAGTTCTTGGGGGATAAGGATGTAATGGTTATATATATGATGTAATCTGTAACCCTAGAGAGAGGCTGAGAGTGGCTGAGATTCCAAGGCTGTGGTTTCACATATTGGAAGAGAACCTAGTGGAAATTGGTTTCCCGTGGACGTAGGCATCTTTGCCGAACCATGTAAATCTTCTTGTCTTCTTGTGTGGTAATTGTTTGATCTTGATTGCGTTTGCACACACGCGCACAACAGTTTTAAGTTCAAGATAAGATGGGGTTTCATTCACCCATGAATCCCGGTCTTGATTTTAGCATCCTTTGTATTCTAGAAGTAATTTTCTTCTCATCTTCTATTGGCTTTGGTTCACTACCAGAAATATGTCCCCACAACTCTTGACCCTCTAGGTAAAGTTCAAATTGAAATGCCCATGAAGTATAATTTTTTCCATTAAACCAGATTAGATTTATCTCAGATCTCTCCATTTTCCACTTAGATTAATCACAGACAATCACAGAGATGATCAGCAAAAAACACTGTCCATGCAAAATATTCAATAAGCAGAGAGTACAATCCTCTGATCGAGCATCAATTGAGGTCCAATAGTATTTATATTTTGATGATCAGTCAGAAGCATTCACAAAGGTCCTCAAATATGATCAAATGCTCTACAGAAAATCAAATGGGACGGCATCAGTTAGCTGGTCATACAGGGGCAGCAAGACCATATAGGCGAGCTTGATTTTTATGGGAGTATCAATGTGTGGCCTCCACACGATGGTCCAATAACAGATTAGACCTTATCACCTTAAAGGGATTCGAGGCTAATACAAGCAGCCCAAGTTTGACAAGTATTGGATACAAATCCACAGATCTAGACGGTTTTGATTAAAACTATTTGGGAAAAAAGACACAAAATCGATAGATGAAGAAAAGGTCATATCCTACCTCAAATGACGATGAAAAAATCCAGAAAAATCGTCAAAATATCCCAAAAAGTCTGTCGATCACATTCATAGAAGCTGCTGTGAATATTGGCTTGATCAATGGTGGGCCACTGTTGATCAGGAGCAATCCAGACACTTGATCAGTAGCAATTGAGATCGAAGCACATCATCAGAGATCAATTGAAGAGGAAAAGAACACTTAATCGATGAAGATGAATCTTTCCAACCAGGAAAGTGAATATGTTGGCTTTTCCAAACGGGAAACGTAGAGACAATAATGATACCGTTAATAGTTCTGGTACCATGTAAATACACTCAAGCATATGATACTAACGAGAATTGAATCGAATGATCATGTTCTCCAATTTCTTTAGTTTAAGTAACATTACAAATGCCTATTATGGGCTATAAATTAGTAATCTACAATCATAATACTGTCAGAGAAGTCCTAAAATGGTTAGTAATATCTGTACACATCTTTTGATCTTTGACTACACTAGTGGGCCGGGCTTTATGTAATATTTGTACATATCTTTTGGAATTCACACCATCAGATCACAATCTCCTGCAGCCTTCATCCATCTCCAAAGATGAAGTCAATGAGAGGGATTGCTATGGATGGATATTCTTGGGAAAGTACTGGAACAAGTGATTTGTTCTCCAATTCAATGGTTGGACCTCCATTTCATTTTTCTTCCAAATTGAGTTTTTTGGTCAAGTTTTCAGCAAATTGATCTTCTTCTATATCTTCATGTACAATTGGATCGGCATTGGAATGCAATTCAAACTTTTCTTAAAATTCCGATACATCTACCTTGATGCTAGTTTTTTGCTTGAGAAGACACGAAAGCCTTTCATTGAGATCATCTTGAGCCAAATTTTCTTGGATTTGAGATTTTGGCTAATTACACAAAACCTAATCCTAATTATAACCCATTAAATAAAATTAAAAATTTAGTGACAATTAAAATCTTAAATCTACTTGGGCCCTACACATGTGGCCTGAGGTCTATCTACATCAATTTTTTTTATTACAATGCCCTTTTTTAAAACTTCAATTTATAAAGTTCATCTTAGTTCAAATTGTCTTCTTGTTTTCACTTTTATGATGGATTACTGTCTAATGTATGAACATAGAAGGAAGTTCAAAACGAACATAATGCAGATGATGATGATGAAGCTTTTGAAATCTCGAAAATGGAAGCCGTAGGAGTTCAAGGGCTTGCTGCATATGCTAAATGCAGTCGAGAGTGCCAACGAAAGTTGCGTTGCATTCTTGTTTACTTTTCTTGCATTGCATTAATTTTATGTTAGATTAGGTCAAGATAGAAGCCTCATATTTTTCACAGCTTTTGCTAGGGACTAGCAAAACGCTAGTTGGGGGTGTGATGAGTCTTTAAAAATACACATTTCCGTACACATTTTCAACTATTTTAAAGACTTATTGATTTAAAAAAGCCTCATTTATTGTGAAATCATGGTTTCACGCATTTATACATCATTGTAGTGTTTTTTGCATAATTTGTTTAAAAACACACTTTTTGCATATATTCATGAAACTTGCTATTTTTAGAAAATCTATTTTTGGAAAGTTTTGTGAAAATTTATATTCTCATGAAATAAATTGGATTAATCATCATTAGTTCATTCACATAAAATCATGAAAAATAATGTGCATTTTCATTGTCATTTCATGAGAGATGGGTTCATAGTCATGCATTTGTGATCTTAACATTAAAATTATCTTCACACATGAATTCACATTTGTTTTATAGGAAATTGATGATATGGGTCTTATTTTCAAAGACTTGAGGCAAAGAAATGATTTTCAAAAGAAATGAGAGAAAAATTAAAGAAAAAAAGAAGAAAGAAGAAAATTTTGCAAAGTTAGCTTCATGGTCCCTGCACATATTCACATTGTGGGGACACAGTTGTGGAAAGTTCAAGAAAGGGGTCCCACTCTCTAATTGTTGCAAGAATTCAAAATTAATATAAGAAAAGAAAGTCGAGGTAGAGAGAATTCAAGGAAAGAAAAGTTAAAGAATAAAAATTCAAAAATAGAAAGTCAATCTCGTTTTACTTTGGACATCATACATTAAATGGTCATAAATCTCAAACCGAGTATTGGATTTGGACAATTAACTACCGTTGGAAAGCTCTTTTCGAGTAAATATTCATAGGATTCAAGATTGTATTAATCGGAGTTAAAACAACAAAGTTATGACCCCAAGAAGATGGCTATAATCTTTCTACTCAAAATTGAGATTGTCTCATCAAAGGTGGGCCCTATCCTTTGGCCAATGTTAGCTAAGAAAGATGAATGTACTTAGAATTCCAGCAAGAGAAGAAATCTTATCTCATCTCAAACTTGGAAGACTTATTGGCTAAGAAGAGGACTTACCAAAAGAAGAAAAGCCACATATGAGACATTCTTTGAAAAGGAGTAGAAGGAAAAAAAAAGTATAATTAGGAAATCCCTCTCCATACTCTTCATGGAAAAAGAGCTCTTTCTCTAAATCTCTACACTTCATTTTCTTCATCTCTCTCTCCTTTTATCCTAGTCCTCAAGGAGGCTTAGCCTTAAGGCTACAGTACACCCTTAGGAATTTCAACCAGAAGAGATTTTCTTCTTTTCCATCCTAGCATGTATTGTTCTTAATTTTATTTGACAATCTTTTGTAAGGATTTTTTACATGTTAGTACAATATTATTCTTCTTAAAATTTTTCTTTATTTCTTATGGTTTGTGTGAATATTTTATTAATGTTTCTTGTGTTTGGACTAACAACCCAAGATACTAGGATCATATTTGAAGAAATCATGAATCCGGTCTAAAAAATTTTTTTTGAAAAGATAACTTTACCGCCTTTACCACCTTTACTACATTTAAATTCTTGTTTACTATATTTACTTTTCTTGTCTCACCATAGATTTAAATTCTAGAGATTTATTTATTTCCTACACTTTTCTTTTATTTTCTGCACTTTTGTTATTTTTGTTGTTATGTTCATGTTGATTTTCAGTTTTTTTTTTTTTTTGCATAGTTTGATGGTTGGATTAGAATTCATTGCATGTATTTTCACTTCATACGATTTTATGCATATTTAACTTGCTGAAAATTAAGCTTTAAAGATTTGAATCGAATGATAAAATTCGGACTTGATATACAAACAACATAACTCAAAACAGTTTTAGCAAACTGCAGAAATAGTTTTTAGTAAAAAGTTCGAAGTGGGTAGACCAGTCAAATCGGATTATTTTTCTTTGAAACTTGTGAAAATTAAAATTGAAGATGTGGTCTTTCATTCTTCAAAATTTCAGATCAAAATAATTTCGGAAGGTTTGTAAACTAGAGACTTAAACTTTGCCAATTAGTCAACTCGGATCAGAATTTCTGTACTAAATTTTGCAAAGTTGTCATGGTCATACATTCATAACTTCTTTGTTTTAAATCCTTTTTCACTTTTTTTTTGTTGGTTTCTTGCATCAGTAAAGCATGATTTCCAATAATTAAACTTAGATTTAGGATGTATTGGAATAGTTCAAATCATGCATAAAATTTGCATCAGCATACTAGTTTTCTAGACTTAGATTTTTTCAGCATCTCATGGCATGCATTGTATTATTAACTTGACTAACTTTCTAATTTTAATCTTATTTCTATTTTTATATTTTTTTATTGTTTTACAAAATTTCAAGAATTAAAATATCTTTCTAAACTTATTTTAATTGAAGATTTTAAATTGGAAAGTTTTCTAGTTTTGGAAATTCTAACTTAGGAAAGCTTTAACTTTTTTTTAATTAGTTTCTAACATTTTTTAGTTTTTATTTTAGTAAGTTTCTAATTTTAGTGTTTTTTTGTTTTATTGGAAGTTTTAATGTGTGTTTTCTTTTGCAGAGATTTTAGTTTTTATTTTTAGGAAATTTTATATTTAGGTTTTTAGTTTTAGTAAGTTTATTTTATTGTGATTAATTTAATTTTGGCAAGTAGGATGCTTGTATTTGTTAGTTTTTAAATTAAGCTAGTTTTATATTTTTATTTAGAGCAGGTTACAAGTTGAAAAAGGAACCTTAAAATACATTGCTCCCTGTGGATCGACCCGATCTCACCAATTTATTACTACATCACAGTTCTGCACTTGGAACTCACGATCACTTGTTGTTAATCATTAGCAAGGGGATAAGTCTGTCTCTTAACACTATACAAAATTAAGAAGCTATTGGCAGGAACTTGCATACCTGAGGAATATTGAATTTCACTGTAAAAGAGATGCGGAGGAGTATAAGAAGCAAGTTGAAATGGATCAAATACTTGACTTCTTAGCGGGGTTAAACCCATATTTTGAGCCAACTCGTGCTCAAATCTTGAATGATTCCATTCTATCTTCGCTTAGTGGAGCCTATGCCTTAATTCTCAAGGATGAGAAATGTAAAGCCGTAATGTCTACAAATCCTCCAAAAAGTTCGGCTTTACTGGAAAGTCAAGGTAGAGGTCAAGGCAATGTAAATGCCAATGTCTCATATGGCTGTGGCAGAACTCAAGGAAGAGGACAAGGAAGAGGTGTTTGGTCATGATCGAGCTTGAGGTGAAGGTCAAGTATGCACACATTGTGGTCGCAAAAATCATACTGTCGATATATGTTGGGATTTGCATGGTAGGTCACCAACATGCACAACTAATGTTGCTACCACAGAGTCAAATGTTGCTCAAGCAGCACATGTCTGCACTCCATCAAGTATAATTTCAACATTTCAAAAGGCTTCTCCCCTAGGTGAATCTGTGTAGTTATCTAAGGCTGATTTTGATGCTCTTATTCAATGAGTATCTCGTCTTAAAGGGTCAGTAGCCACTTCCAGTGCTTTAGCTTAGACAGGTATACCTTCTTCATTTCATATGTCTGCTCGATCTAACTCTTAGGCCATTGACTCTGAAGCCACAAATCACATGTCAGGTACTACTTAGTCCTTTCAGTCTTTTGTCAAATTTTGGAAAAGTGAAATTAGCAGATGGGACTCTGACCAATATTAGTGGGAAGGGAATGATTAAAATCTCACCTTCTTCAACCTTGTCCTCTGTCTTGCATGTTCTGAATTTGACATCAATTTTTTTGTTAGCTAGTTGCCTAACAAAAAGTTTAAATTGTTGTGTCTCTTTTTTCCAACCTCATTGTGTTATCCAAGACCTATAGAAAAGGATGATGATTGGTGGAGCTAGTGAAGAAAGGGGGTTTTATGTGTTCCACTTGAACAATCCAGAAAAGTTTATTGGAGAGTGCAAATTAGTTAACGAGGAAGATCAATATCAGTGGCATTGTCGATTAGGACATCCTTCTGGTCCTATTTTGAAAACTTTGGTTCCAGCTATGCTTATGAATGACAAGTTGCATCTTAATTGTGAACTTTGTGTTTTGTCAAAACATCATCCTAGTGTTTATCCTCGTAGAAATAGATAATCTGACTCTATGTTTTATATTGCTTACTCTAATGTATGGGGTCCTGCACCCAATACTCCTACTAGTTATCGTTATTTTGTCACCTGTATAGATGATGCATCTCAGATGATTTGGGTCTATTTATTGAAAAGTAAAGATGAAGTATTCTCTGCTTATAAAATCTTTCATGAATGGGTGAAGACCCAATTCCAAACAAAAATACGCATTTTTCATCATGATAATGGTAAAGAATACTTGTCTAAAGCTTTTCTTGAGTATGTGCAGGGTGAAGGTACAAAGTCTCAGACTACATGTCCTTACACTCCATAACAAAATGGAGTGGCAGAGAGGAAGAACAGGCATTTACTTGAAGATGCAAAAGCGTTGCTTATTGGTATGTCTGTTCTCAAATCCTACTTGCTTGATGCAGTTTTTACTACATGTTACTTAATTAATAGACTTCCAACTAAAGTGTTAAATGGTTTGTCTCCTATTCAATTTTATTCAAAGTTTCGTTCTGTATCAGATATTCCTTTGAAAATATTTGGTTATGTTTGCTATGTATATAATCATGATCCAAATAAGAACAACTTGTCTAATAGGGCCATTCAATGTGTGTTTTTGAGCTATTCCTCGTCTCAAAAAGGATACAAGTGTTTTGATCCAATTACTAAAAGAAAATAAGTACAATGGATGTATAGTTTTTTGAAGATGTTCCTTATTTCTCATAAAAGTGGGAAGTCTTTGTTTAGTGAACCAAATAGTATTGCTCTTCCAATGCTTGATAGTGTTCCTCCAAAAATTCTTCTTGAAAAGGTGTAAGATAGTGCTACTGATGATAGACCTACCTCAGATCTTCAAAAAATAGATAAACCTTTATAGGTTTATTCAAGAAGAGCGTCATGTAACCCTATCTCCACAACTCCACCCAATCAAGTAGAGTAGGATAAAGTTAATTCTTCTTCTCCATCTCCTCTGCCTAATTCTCCAAGTGTTACTAACCCTCCTTCAAGCCCGTCCTTACAGCTTCCTATGGCTTTTCGTAAAGGGCAACATTCTAGCACTTTTCGTGTATACCATCCAATTGAAAATTTCATTTCTTATCATTGTATTTCTCCTTTTCATCAACCCTTCATAGTTGCACTCTTATTAGTGTCTGTGCCTACAAGTTTTGCAAATGCATCTCGTTATCTCTCTTGGAGAAAAGTAATGGAAGAAGAGATGAAATCCCTAGAAAAAAAAATCAAACTTGGGAATTGACAGGTTTACCAAAGGAGAAGAAACCTGTGGGAAGTAGATAGGTGTACTCAATTAAATATAACCCTGATAATAGTGTTACCAGACACAAGGAGAGGTTGGTGGCTAAAGGTTTCACACAGATCTTTGGTGAAGATTATTACGAAACTTTTTCTCCAGTCTCAAAGCTTGGTTTTGTATGTGTGATTTTCTCTGTCGCTACTAATATGAGGTGGCCATTGTATCAATTAGATGTCAAGAATGCTTTTCTTTATTGAGTTCTGACTGAAGAAGTCTACATGACTTTACCCCTTGGGTTTGTTTGTAAGGGGGAGAAACAAAAAAATGTGCCGCCTAAAAAAGTCCTTGTATGGATTGAAGCAATCTCCTAGAGCATGCTTCCAAAAATTTAGTAGTTCTCTTTTGTGTATTGGCTTTCGTCAATATAATTCTAAGTACTCAGTGTTTGTTAAAGAGCGAGGAATGGGAACTATCATTTTAAGTGTGTATGTGGATGATATTCTTCTGACTAAAGATGATCACATTGGAATTCTGCAGTTAAAAAAATATTTGAGCAAAGTCTTTGAAGTAAAGGACTTGAGTGATTTTAAGTATTTTCTTGGAATTGAGGTTTCAAGATCATGTAAGGGAATTTGCTTGTCTCAGGCCAAAGTATGCTTTAGATCATCTAAGTTTAATTGGTTATTTGGGAGCGAAGATAGCTGATACACTTTTTGATATAGTTCATAAGCTATCTTTGGATGATGGAGACTTACTTGAGGATGCTCAAATGTATTGTCAGCTTATAGGTAAACTCATTTAACTTACAATTACTCAACCAAATATATCACAGGCTGTTAGTATGGCGAGTCATTATATGCATGCTCCTAGAACTACTCATTTAGAAGCAATAAGGCATATATTGCAGTATATTAAAAGTTATCTGGGAAAAAGGGATCTTTTATGGATCTCGTGGCCATTTAAACATTGTTGGCTATTTAGATGTGGATTGGGCTAGCTCACCCGATTATAGACAATCTACAACAGGATATTGTACTTTTGTTGATGGAAACTTAGTTACTTGGAAATCTAAGAGGCAATCTATTGTAGCAAGATGAGTGCTGAAGCCGAGTACCACAACTTGTAAGCTTATATGGTTGAGAAGTCTTGTCTGTGAATTGAGTTTTGTTGTGAAGATTCCTATGCCAATGCACTGTGATAATAGAGCGGCTATTTTCATAGCTTCAAATCCAATGTTTCATGAGACGACCAAACACATAGAGGTCGATTGCCATTTTGTTAGAGAAAAGGTCACCGAAAGGCTAATAAGTACAACATTTTGTGAGCTCTAAAAATTAATATGCAGACATAATTCACTAAGGCATTGTCAAAGAATCGACTTGCTACTGATCTAGTCAAGCTCGGCATGATTGACATCTCCAACTTGAGGGGGAGTGTTGGAAATAGTTAATATATATGGGGTCTGTTTGTAATTTTTGTCTTGGGCTATTTTGTAATTTCCTAATCCATCTCTAATATGATATTCTCAAACCTCATTTGAGGGTTCGCCTTTTGCCAAAATCCCTCTATTTTCACATTTCCCATCCCATTACGTTGGAAGGGCATATTTTCTAGATCGTGTCTTAAGACTAACCATAATTACTTGAGAAAGGCTTGGAGTGGTTGTTCTCATGGGGAGGTCCAAGCTTCAAACCTTGCCTCTCCTTCCTTGCATATGTGAGTTGCTTTTACCTCATATGTGAGTTTGTGTCTGGCATGTGTGAATAATAATAATGATAATAATAATAATAATAATAAGAGTGCCTCGCTATACTTTATGTAATAAGACCAATAGCTACAATGCATTCTGCTCCTTTGTCTTTTTAGCTTTTGTAGAATGTTAAATCAAGCCTTACACATATAAAAGCCTTTATTTAATAAGAGTTTGTTTTTTTCTCCCTTCTTTTTCTTCTATTGGCTGGTATCTTACACATATAAAAGCTGCTTAAAAGCCTTTATTTAATAAGAGTTTGTTTTTTTCTCCCTTCCTTTTCTTCTATTAGCTGGTATCTTTTAGGATATTGCTGAAAGAGCTATCTATGGACATGATATTCGCCTTTGAAGAGTTATAGTGTAAGTATTTCCGATAGAGCTATTACTGCGATATCTCAGGCTGTGTGATACTGGACATGCAATATCCTAAGGCCATGCGATATGGCACATACCACCTTGTGTGATATCCTATTGGTACTATATGAACAACTTTGAAAAAAATTAAAATATTGCTTGTTTTGGGGCAATTGTCATATTTAAGGCCAGTTGTAGTGTCCATATGCCTATCTTTTACACCTTTATATGTAAGAAGGACAAATAATTGGAATATGTACCACTACTTTATTTCGGAGGGGATCTAATCCCTATGCTCGTTCGTGTAAGAAAGATCAATTGCAACAGCCCTCACCATTGTTTTTTTCTTAACATCAATTTTGAGTGTATTAGAATCCCTGATATAGTTGATTTTATATGTAACTTAAGTTGAAATTAACTTTCTATTCGGTGTGGATATTTTATTATTTCAGCTAAGTTAATTGAACAAATAGAAGAGTGGTAATTAGATGGCAATTAATCATGAGGCGTAGCTTAGCTGGCCTAAGACCATAGTTTGCTCCTACAGGTTGTGGGTTTGAGCTATGCTAAGGGGTTTACCTAACTTCCCCTAAACCCTCCATTATTTAAAAAAAAAAATGATGGTCATCTATTAGATTGAGAGGCCTAACCATTAATACTATAGACTTTTTTAAAAGATTAGTCAGGCTTTCATTTTTCTCATTATAAAACATACAGAACCGAAAAGAGAATAATCTATCCTTCTATTGGGCATGCGCCATTATAACAAGAAATGCACCACCCGGTTCAAGCTTAAAGGAAAATCACAGATTGGATTTTCAAACTCACTCCAAAGAAAGAAAAGAACCCACAGCTTGGGTCAAGCAATGAACTTAATTAGAAAGCAAATAACATTTGAATGTCACTACATGAAATCTGATTTGGAACTCCTATACCGGATTTAAGGCATCTAGTTAATCGCAATGATTGATTAGTAAAAAGATGCAGACCATGAAATCTTGTGATACTAACTACCAAGTGACGAGCTTTGAAATGATCAGTGCCCCATCAAGATTGTGATGGATCTTTCATAATCTTCAATAGAGTACTGTCCGCCTCAAAAGATAAGTGAAGAATTTCATGCGGGACCAACTGTAACAGATCCAAAACATGCTCTACATCTTAGGTGGTTTAGGCCGTGATTATGAAGCTTTGGTCACCTCAATCACCGCCCACACTGAACCTATAGATTTGGATGAACTTCATGGCCATCTTCTCATCCATGAGCTGCGCCTTAAAACGTATGCGTGCGCAACATCTTGAAATTTCCCAACCAGAAGCCAACTCAACTCAACATGGTCATTGTCGTGGACGAAGAAACCATCAAGAAGCCCAGCCCTCTGCAATGCAAGAATCACACTGCCATGACCTGCTACAAGAAGTTTGATTATGCAGTCCAAAGTGACCACATTGCACAAGCCTTTGTTACATCTCATGCATCAAATCAAGTTCCTCCATTTGATCTTTCATGGTACCCAAATTTTGGTGTGACAAACCACATTACAGATGATTTTGGAAATCTCTCTTTGCACTCTGAATATCAAGGCAAATGACCAACTTCAAGGGGCCGGGAAATGGAATAGGTTGTTTCATTTGCTTGCATTGGTTCTTCAACTATTCCAACTTCTTCTAATCCTCTAAAACTGCAAATATTTAGTATGGGTTATCTCATAATGGATACCGATGTCTTAATTTGCAAAATCCTGCGCCATCTACCTCCCCTGTGCATCCCATTCCTTCCATCTCACCGGTGCTAGACCCCATCTCCTCGCATTACCCACCGTACCCCACGGATCCTATACCCATGCATCCACCATTAGCCATTCCAACTTTATCCTCACCCACATCAAAAGAACCCACCACCTCAAACAAACATCTGTCATACCCCCTCTCGCAACCAGACCCTCAAACACAACCGAACCCAGACCCTCAAACACAACGGAATCCAACGCCACTTGCCAGACCGAACCCAAACACTTCAACTCAACCGACCCCACAGCAATTCATCCAACCAACCCATCCACCTCAACCCAACCAAAACTAGCCTCACAGAACACAAAACGAACCCATCTCAAACCAAACAAAACGTCACATCAATCCATCCAACCCACAGCACATCATTCAACCAACCCAGCCCTACAGACTTCATGTCCTGTAGTCCCACCGAGCAAATTGCAGAACCTGAACCAGTGTCATCCAATCCCACCCAATAAATAATTTACATGTCATGCACCTAACCCTTCGTACAGTCATCAATGGGTATTATTCCTTTAACTATGAAGTACAGGTACTTCCAAAATATACACATATTTATACCGGATATTTACCCGTACACATATCAAGTATAGGTACGGCAAAAAACAAATCAGGTATGGTCAAACATACCCGGCTTGTTTTGATTTTGTGGACACAGAATAGGTATATTTGTGGATACGGGATAGATATGTTTCTGGTACTTTTGTAAGAGTTTTTTTTTAAACTTTTATAAGAGTTTGAAAAAACTAAAAATTTAATTTTTAACTTTAGCCATAACCCTTCTCAACAAACTTAAAAGGAAAAAGGCTTTAGCCCTAATCCATCTCCAATCTCTTCATTTCCAACGGAAAAAATAAAAAAATAGAAAGGAAGAAGAAGAAAAAGAAGAAAGGAATGCTGGATTATGAAATATAAAAAATAATATTGTTGTTGCTTTTATTTTTTTCATTTGGTTGAATTTGTAATGGTATTAAGTAATTGTTGACTTGTTGCATCTAAAAATTCTAACCTATTTTAGTTATTAGCATATTGCATTCTTAAAATTTTAAAAAATATAATTCTTTGATAGAAGTACCCCCAAGTCGTACCTATATCTTTTTTTTCCTAAGATTTTACCATATCAGCATACCTGCACCATACCTATATCGGTACGCGTGCTTCATAACCCCTAAATTCGGTTAGAAATTTTATGCCAAGAAGTATCTCTCACTGCTTGTCTCAATGGATATATATTAGTTCAGTCACTTCTAGGATGCACGTAGGCCATCAATCGAAACCTTTTTCACTCACCATCACCTTAGTTCGACACTGATGTATACCATACTTACCATATAAGAAGTAACTCAAGTATAAATAACAAGTTTGAGGCCACTTAATTTTAGAATTGGCATGATCTGGAAGGTGAGGTCATTTTTAAGGACAACGATCATTGGGGTTGAGCCCTTCAAAGATGACCCGGTTGTTACATTTGTTTGCATAACCTCGAAAAGATTCCACCCATGTGCAGATTACATAATGTTCATATACGGTCTTGCTGTATGGAGCCTATGTAGTCCTACTATTATCTATCATTAATATGTAGGCATGCGAAACTTTAAACGAAGTGACATTGGGCTATCCGATCACCAAGAGGATTCAGAAACCTGGAGGTGTCATATTCTTCTGGTTATTCTTCTTCATATAAAAAAATAGCGTACTTGAAGGAGAAGTTCATGATTCTTTAGACAATATAATGGTGTTTAATAAACTAACTCTTTTCCATAATTAGTGTTCAACAGAGTAAAGCAACACAAAAATCAAAACACAGCCGAACAAAGTCTATATGGATGGGATAAGCATTAAAAGATATGCACCAAATAGGGAAAATACACCATGATCATAATTACTAGCATTACGAGATACATACTAAATAGAGAAGATACACCTCAACGTGAAAGTGCCCACTACTTGGACATTAGGAACTGAATCAACATTAAACAACTGGTCACACCCCCTCGCGACTACTTTGGAGCTGAAGAAACAACCTTGAAGAAAGAGTTCATTAACTTAAGAGGAATGAAGTCAACTACAAGTTCTGAATTAGTTCTTAAACATCTTTGAATGTCAAACCGAGGGGCTCCAATTTTTGTTGGCTGAGTTGATCCAGTGTATCTATCATCTCTATCGTTAAATGATTCTTCCAATCCCCAACAACACCACGCCTGAAGAACTTCTTAAACGGAAGCCCATCCCTTCTGTTCCCACTGTTATTAACCTCAAAACTCGTTAGACTCTCAAAGCTACATAACCTCTCTATCTTTTTTACCAACCCTTCTCGCTCCTCCTCTACTGAAAAAGGGCAACCTAAGAACTCAGCCAACCTCTTCAAATGGAATGTGGGATCTTCTTTAAGCTCCTCGTACTTCATAAACAAGACCTTTTCGGGTCTCTCCAAGCTGGCCTTCCAGTACCCCAACAAATGCTCCCAAAAGGGGCCATAGAAAGAGATACCTCTAATAAAGAACTCAAACGTCTCTTCTAGTGAAATGGGTGGTTCATCCTCATGAACTAGTAACTCGTTTATGAAATGCCACCAGGAAACAAATGTGTCCTTAGGATTCCGGCAGAGATAAATGATTCGGCAATTAGATTCAATTATTGAAGTCGGTAGCCCTTCATATGGAAAATGCGATTGGAAGAGGCAGGGGGAGGGAAGATTTCTATGGTCAGGACTCTCGCCTTCCGGGTTAAATTGCAACTCTAAGCACGGCACAAGGTCATGTGGGTTGTTGCTGAGCAAAGGATGGTTTTGAAGGTCATGACGAGTGCGGTATAAGACGGAGAAGGTGAGGGCTTTAAGCCAGGTCGTGCCCGATTTAGGCATGGTGCTGATTATTATGTCATCTTTGCTTGCTTCAAACTTCTCACTACATGCCATTATCGCTGATAAAAATTTTACAGGAACCCAGAACCCCTGGTAAAGATGAAATCGGTTCCACTTTTTGTCACTAGAGATGGAAAGAGGATCCTTGTACTCAGGTCCACTGGACGCGGCCATGGTGGTGATGATGGCTAAGATGTCAAAGGGAGAGAGAGAGAGAGAGAGAGAGAGAGAGAGAGAGAGATGAATTCCTATCCTATCCTTAGATGATCATAACGTGGGTGGCGACTCTTGTGGGATTCCTATCCGTCCTATATAGGGAGGGCGTCCTCGTCTTGCTATTATTTTAGATCCCTCACATGTTCTCTGTAAAAGTTAATTATTTTCCGGTGTAGCCTCACTTTTTGTCCATTACTTCTTGTATTTTTTTTCTTTTTTTTCTTTTTTTTTTTTTTTTTGTGAATAGAACATTAGTTCTTTTTGCGTTGCACGCTTGGCGAATATGATTGGTTAGCAAAAGAAGAACTCAAAAGTACTCGGCTCCTCAAGATAAGACCAGGTCCCACAACACCATAATCACTCTCTAACGTAAATTATTATATATAAAGAGAATTTCTCCCGTTGCTAGAAAGAATAAGAGCGTGGCATGTGGCATTCCTAAAATGTCTCTCCTATTTCTTTAGTACTTTTCTCCCCACATAAAATATCTCCTTGATTCACTATCTATGCTCTCATGGAAATTTCTCCCAAATTTATCTCTCATTCCTCTACAACTTTTCTCAACTGATACTAAACACTTCTCTGCCCATCTCAAATTAAAAGCTAGTCGTTACAAGGGACAAAGAAGAAGAAAACCATGCACACATCGAAAGTTCGTTGCATGGTAATGTCATCCTTTAGTTTATTTTGATCCAATCTCCACTCGGCTCTAAGTTGGGCACACCATCAGGTATTACATTTTAGATGATTCATAAAGTGATTAAGTAATAATAATACGTTGTACATTTTAAATGAAAAATTAAGAGAATAATTAATAAAACATTGTTGCATATTTAGAGGAATTGCAGAATTAAAATATGTTGTATATTTTAAATTTAAAATATAAAAACACACATTAATTTTAATTTTTTAGTTTTTTTTTTCAGCCAAAAATTCTACCACTATATAATATCAATCTCACGTATATTATCTAAAAGTAGTGTTCAGATACACTGGACGCAGCCATGGTGATGATGATGGCTAGGATATCAAAGGTTAGATGATGTGGCATCTATTTTCGGATTCCTATCCTATCCTAGATAGATTCATATCCTTCCTATATAGGAAGGGCATCCTTGTCTTGCTTCCATTTTTTGAACATTTATTTATATATATATATATATATATATCGAGATCCCTCACATGTTCTTTGTAAAAGTTGCGGAGATCCCTCATAAGTTCTCAGTAAAAGTTAATTACGGTGTGCCCTCTCTGATTTTTCATTACTTCTTGTTGTGTTGCATCCTTGCGAATTTGATTGGTTAGCAAAGGAAGGACTCAAGTACTTGGTTCCTCAAGATAGAACTGGCCCCACAACACCATCAATCACAGTTACTACCGTAAATTGTTTCCAAAAGAATTGGGTGACCACAACTCCAACTGCTAAAAGGAAAATGGTCCTGAATAAGGAGAATTCCTTCCAATCTCTAGGAGGGTCATCCAAAACCCTAAGTCTATTATATTATTATTATATATATTATAATAATATGATATGTAGTGCAATTCTCTCCATAAGAGAGCAATACATGGCTTCCACTTTAAAAAATTATCTATAATCAAGATTCTTTTCACAAAAGGGTCTTAAATTTTCAGCACATTTTACATCAGGATAAAAAAAATAACTACATTTTTAACGACTAAAGTTTTTCACGTTTCTTTTATGTTAAGACAGGTTGTCGGATTAGATATTTTCAATCGACTTTTTACCCTTATTTTTTTTATATCCAAAAATACCCTTAGCTTTTAAAGCTTCTTCCTTCTTCCTTCTTTGTTTTTTTTTTTTTTTTTCTTTTAATCTGCCGCCAACCCAGCAGAAACAGGACGACGACACAAGATGTAGAAAAGAAGAGGGAATGAGAACCGTTTCAACTTTAAGGTCGAAATTACTTGCAGGTTTTATAGAGGAGAAGTGTGACACAGAAAATGACGCCTCCTTCGGTCTTTATTGTGACCAGTTTCAGTGGTATGCGGGACAACTGCAAATTCTTGTCCTTTAATAGTGAGAGCCACTTTACTGTGACGAATCTGGACCGTCTAATCCACGGATTTTTACGATTTGGGATGAGGAAGGGAATTTAATAAGCGGGCCCTTTCTATTGGAAACACCAACCTCCTATGGATCTCCACAGCCTCTCACCTTATCATCACTTTTTGTCTGGCGACTTGATCGCATGGATCCGGGTGAACTATGTCCCAACTGCATCATGCGAAGTCAACTTCCATCTTGTGACATGCGAAATAGTTTTCTCTCATCTCGTCATCGTAATGATTTGTAGAAGCTCATCCAAAGCTCCATGCATCATCAACATTTCAAGCGGACTTTCATCACAGGGCAGCAAGTGGACCACGTCTTTGTGAATTGGAAATCTTCATGCGCACTAACCACGCCACGTATATGATCCGGAAACAAAGTGGAATCGTGGCCCACTACCAGCCACACATCTCTCCACCGCCCATAAATATGACTTCTCTATATAAGTTGCGGGGTGCGCGGTTATGGCATAGTATGAGTGCGTAACTTGAAAGTGAAAAAAAAATATTATGAGTGCATAACTTGAAAGTGAAATAAAATATTATTATCAGTGTTTTTTTTTTTTTTTTTTTTTTGAGAGCTTGTTAGTGTGAACCCACCTAAAATTTTCTACACTTTCATAAATTGCGTATCTTGGTTGATCTTTTAATTTCCTTGTTTGGAAGTAGTAACTCTTAGAAAATCTGTCATCAAGAAAGAATCGGAGAAGATCCCATTCCCATGCCATTGCATATGATTTTAAGAGCTTTGATTTTTTTTATTTGTTATTTATTATTATTATTTTTTGTACTTGCTTTATTTGTGAGGCAATTTACTCTAGAGAGGTGCTTGGATTCTAGGGTGCATCAGTGGAGAAGTTTCACAACGGTTGGCATCTTTTTAAGGTATTAAAACACTTGTTCTTTGGGGAAAGGAAGAAGGAAGAGGAAAGGAATTTTGAAGTTTTTGAAAAAAAAATAAGAGTAAAAACTCATCAGAAAATATTGAATTCAGTGATTTGTCCTGATTTGAAATAAAAGAGGAAAACTTAAGTCTTGATTTGAAATATATATTTTTTCTGTCCTAATATGAAATATGCTGAAAAGCTAAGCCCACTTTTGGATTTTTTTTCCTTTTAAAAAATTCAGATGTATTACAAGTGGCATTGGCTTCTATTATGAAGGCTTGCAACCTCTCTGATTGTATGAGTTTTACAAACGGTAGACTTTAAAAAAAACACATGGATAGCAAATATCGTAGAGTAGGGATTTCAAAACATCATTCCAGTTATTATTGAAAAAAAAATATTGTTCAGTTAAAGCATCATAAATTATTAATGAACTTAATAATGAAATCAAAGCACATGTATCCTAATACTTCAACTTAGGGACTCAGGGATCTATCCCTGAGCATTTGTATGAAACTGCCATGCAAACACCACCTAACCTTGAGTGCATTGGCGAAGTTAAAGTGTGCTTACTTTTAACATCATACTAGCAAAAAGCATGTGCAATGTACATGTTCAATCCCATGCCAATTGAATAATAAATTTAACCATTATTTAAATTAAGTATTAATTATTGAAAAAATAAACAGTTTGGTTGAATAATAACCTATTTGTGTAATAATCAAAATATAAAATCATCTGGTAACATCTAATTTGCCAAACCCAATCCAAACCAAACCAACTCTTAATATTTTTATTAGCCCATTCAACCCAACAATTTATAGCTTGTGTTGATATTTAGACAACTCCTCATCCACCATGACACCATCACAGACACCCGTTCACAAACAAGATTCATCTCCATACCTCCATCACCACAACGCAACTAAACACTATCCACCACCATCCATTACCGGTTGTTTACTGAAAGACAAGAGGAGAAGAAAAGCCACACAAAATAAAACTTGGAAACTACGCTCCATTTAAGGTGTTATAAATCCAATATATGGTGTTACAAATCCAATATTTTTTTTATTTTCTAACTTTAATGTTAATTATGTCTGTCTTATGATTTATATGATAAGATTACTTATATTTTATTAAGATATTGATAATTTTTAATAAAAATTAATTTTTTAAATAAATTTTAAATTCTTTTCCATGGTGTAGGGAGCATGAGCATGCGAAAGCGTGCGCTAATTGCGTAAGGTCAACCATCAATTAAACCAATCATCACATAGAGAAGAGGCATAGAGGATTTATGTAGTTCACCCAATGAGGACTACGTTCACAAGCAAGAGAAAACACTTTCTTCCAACAAGATCTAAGGTTATAAATTACATAATACATATAATCCCCACTTTCTTGACCTCTTAAAAAGCCTCAATACAAAGACCAAAATACCCTTAATCTTAATGTGGTCTATGGCTAACCCAATGGGCCCATCCGATTAACCAGGAATACAAGACCTATATCTAACACACGCGGGCCCTAAAGCATAAGTATTCCAATTACAATTACTCATCTAATGTTTTTTTTTTATAATATTCACAAGAACACAAAAGTCATTGTTAACAACAATTTTCTCAGGTTGCAAAGCCTAACTGTGTGTTTTCACCATTTGGATCATCCGATAAATGTACTAATTTAGGGCTTTCTTGGTTTTCTTCCTTTTCCAGTTTTCATCTTTTCCAACTTCTAGGAAGAACAGTAGTTTTCTTTCTTTTAGGTTCAATTGTCAAGCAGATTCGCTGTCTTGTCTTGCATAACCTGACAGTGCGTGGGAGAATTGTGCTACACCACCTGTGTGCCATTGAAAGGGTTCAAAGAAAAACAAAATTAATTTGGTATGTTCAAAATGAAGTCTAATTTCACCAATTTCTGAAGATTTGACGGTTGCTGAATGAGTATGAATTTGCAAGGCTTCAATATTTATGTCAGCTAGTGGAGGATAAAAGATAAAAAGATTGGATCTTGGGGGTTTGAAGAGGGGCTTGGTGTGTGTACCGATTAGGATGAGGTGTTTGTGGGGTTTGGTGGCGCATTTCATTTGGTGGATGAGCTCCGTCATGAGATCCATTGATGGGATTTCTTCCAAATTCGCAGAGCTCGCCATTCTTCTTCTTCTTCTGTGATTGCAAATGCAAATATGCTCTTGGTGATTTGGTTTGGCGGACGAAAACGAAAATGAAAACCAAACAGCAGAAGAAGAAAAATAAAAGGAATGTAAGTAAGAAAGTGGGAAGGAAACGAAAGAAGAAGGGCTTTTGATTCAGTTGCGTGAGAAATCTACCACAGCCGAAAATTACAAGGCCACAAATTTCTCCTATCAGGTTCGAGTGCCCACCTTTTTATTTTTATTTTTACTTTCTTATTTGTGGTGAGGTACATGATCTTCCCAAGCCTTTGCTCGGAAAATGACTCAAGATCTAGACTCCTTCCCAAAATCAATATCAAAATCTAATGGGACCCACTATGGTACGCTCTAAACAGATTTATTCAAATGCACAATATTGCCTAGTTGACTTTTATTGATCTCTTAAAATCTTTTGTCAATTGATTCTGCTGGACACAGCTTATATTACTATAATCATGCTTATGCTTTGTTGAATAGTCTTATTCACAGCTGTCTTATTGATGTTACAGGCTTAGATCCCAATACCGATCACGTCAACACCGAGAAGACCCAGGAAGTTCCTTCAGGTCTTGAGGAGTGAGCAGCAGAGGATGTATGATTGATCCACTAGCCGAAGAGTGACACGAGCATATTTTAGGGATTGATAGTTTGGATTTTTTTTGGATTTCGGTCATGTCTGTATATAGACTAACTTTTATGTTACAGTTTGACTTAGACTTGTACATTCTTTGACATCCTGTTTATAGCTGTTCATACTTTTGTATATATATGTGTATACAGGTATATATATATAGTATGAATACATAGGTTGCAGATATATATATCTTTTGTATATTTAAATCTCTAGGTGTAGACTGTTTCATGTGATGATTGATACTGTTTAAATGTTTATGAAAAGATTAAAATTTATAGGTGATATTGATAGACTTCCACATGTTGATTAGTCGGATTGTTGTATGTTTAAGCACATCACACATGTTTGAATGGGAATATCCCTTGTAAAATTCTATCTGCATTTAAGTACAAGTGGGGATTTCATGGTTGTATGCATGTCACATGTCGGGACTTACCCTAATCTACGGATTCTTGGGAATAGGTTGTGACACTTGGATCAACAGCTTTTATATGGGTATCTAAGAAGCAAAGTATTGTGGCCTTATCTACATCTAAAGCTAAGTATATTATAGCGTCAGCCACAGTCTGTGAAGCAATATAGTTGAGAAACCTCCTTAAAGAATTCGATCACCTGCAGGAAGAATCTATAGCTATATATGTGGATAATAAGTATGCCATTAAACTTGCAAAGAATCCAATACAACATGGAAGGAGCAAGCACATTGATATGAGGTTTCACTTCATAAGAGATCATGTAAAGCAAAAGACAGTAAAGCTGGAGTACTGCGGTACTACAAAACAAGTGGCTAACATATTCACCAAGGCTTTACCAATAGACACATTCACAAGGTTGAGAACAACGCTAGACATAAGGATAGTTTTGGTTTGAAAACAATAAGGTTAGTGTTTGAGGGGGAGAGATGTTAAACAAAGCACTACCCACTTTGACTTGTCTCTTTTATAATCCCAAGACAAATGTAGAGGTCCCCAAGTGTATCTAGTATTCTAGAGAATACTCAAACCCAACTCAAAAGTCTCTCATTTTCCAGAGAACTTTCCACCACGGCCTTAGCATGAGCCATTTGAAACCGACTTGAAGAAGTGATGGAGATTAGGCCATGTGTACCCATTTCCAACCACATGAAAGCTAAGCCACTGGCCATACATAACTATAAATAGAGGAGCTATGGCTTAATTGCTGCACAAGTGAATTGAGCACAAGTGTGAAGTGTGAAGCATTACAAACACAAGAGTAAAGTGTGTAGTGAAGGCTGGTGAAGTAGAGTGAGTGAGAGTCCTTTGAAGAGAGTGAGTGCATTGAGTGAGAGTGTAGTGTATCTCCTCTTATAAGAGGTGTGAGAGATAAGTTGTCATTGTGAAATTTGTGTGTGGCTAATGAGCTTTGTAGTGGTATATTAGTGGGTATTACTTGTAAGCATTGCAATAGTGTAATTGTAAAATTTATAGAGTAGATTCTTCTTGTTCTCCTTATAATTTTTATTTGTAGAAATTGTAATTATAAGTTGTAACTAAGTGAGTATTAAAGCCATCTTCCAAAACTGGTTTAAGTATTTGCATATACCCCGCCTTTTTATTTTTATACCTTTCATGTCTCAAAATCACTAATCATAATGACAAAAAGGCGACCACCCAAAGATTTGTGTTGAATTTCTATAAAAATGAAAGTTTTGCCATTTAATTCATTAAACTATGATAAATATGTCATTAATTATAAAAATACCATTGTTTTATCCAAAATCCAAATAGTATCTCTCAAATTCTCCCTTGAGAATAAAGCTTGATCATGTGTTTGAAACTCTCTTCAATCCAATACGGGGTTGTTCATGGTTTTAGTCAATTATAACCAATTCTAATTATAAGTGTTGATTGTCATTGTGATCTATTCAAATTTAATGAAATAGGTCTCATATTGATAAAAATGAATTTAAATATAGGATTACTTTGTCACATTCAATGTGTTTGAGTAATTGTTAATGTTACAAGCTTTTGAAATTATGTATATATAGATGAAGAGATAGAAACAACTTGCGAGTTAAGATTGCGTACATCTGATCCTACCCAGATTTTGCAATGGCGGAAGCTTTGTGCACTGGGCTACCGTTGTTCATAGATAAAGAAATAGAAAATAATGTCATTTTACTTTAAAAAATTTTAGTGTCGGTAAAGCTACTAATTTTAAGAGGGTATACATAAAAAAAGTTATTAACCTTTCAGCATTTTTACTTTAAAGCAACATCTATCATATGAGAGATCCCCCACAGTTCTTTGTAAAAGTAAATTATTTTCTGGTGTACCCCTCATTTGTCCATTTGTGTTGTTGTATACTTGCGAATATGCTTCATTAGCCTGTATACCAATTACTTCTTGCGCCAATGGAGTGTAGCGTGAGGGACGTACAGCACTATGCCATCAACTGATTGGGATGACGCCTTAACAAATGGCGGTATTTCTTATAAATAGGTTCTATCATCCAGCCAACTCGCCAGCCCTACATATTTCATGTCCTGCAGTCCCACCTAGCAAATTGCACAACCTGAACTAGTATTATACAATCCCACCTAATAAAGAATTTACAAGTCATGCTCTTCATTTAACCATCTATTTTTATTGAATAAGTGACAGTAGAGATACATTTCAAAATCAGATTGGTCCACTTCTCTGGGAATCCAAGAGCCATCATCATTTTCCTAATAAACGGCCATTCAATCCGATCATATGATTTGTACATATCTAATTTCAATGCCATATAAGCATCTTTCCCTTTCTTTTCTCATTTGAGGAAATGCATGATCTCATGTAGTCAAAAGGATGTTATCAATGATCAACCTATTTGAAACAAAGGCTCTTTGAGAGTCATCTATAATGTTACCCAAACTAATCTTCATTCAGTTGGCAATGACTCTTGCAATCACCTTAAAAGTAAAATTGCATAAGCCAATTGGCCTAAATTGTTCAATATTCTCAGTGTGTGGCACTTTAGGAATGAGGACCACATGAGTGTGATTCAATTTTTTTAGCATCTTTCAATCGAAACCTTTTACACTCACCAAGCATTGCGAGTTTTACACTCACCTCAGTTCGACACTAATGTAAAATGTACTTACGGTTGGTTTCTATATAAGAAGTAACTCAAATGAATAAATAACAAGTTTGAGGCCACTTAAATTTAGAGTGGGCATGATCCAAAATGTGAGGTCATTTAATTTTAAACACAACAATCATTGAGGAACTTTTAATTTGTAGCCTTGTTCGGCCCTCCAAAGATAACCCGGTTGTCACATCTGCTAGAATAACCTAGAAAAAATTCCACCCATGTGTAGATTGCATAATGTTCATATGTTGTATCTATGTTGAGCCTATGTGGTCCTACTATAATATCTGTCACTAATCTGTCAGCAAGAAAAACTTTAAACGAAGTGAGATTCGGCTATTCAGTGGTGGGGTAGGAGACACTGAGTACTTTTGACTCGTACACACTAAGAGGACTTAGACTCGAACCAAAGAGATTAGCTCATCTTCTTCTGGTTATTCTTCTTCTTCATATAAAAAAATAGCATACTTAAAGAAAAGTTCATGGTGCTTAATAAACTAAACTCTTTTATTAGCATTCAAGCAGCTCAAAAAAAATTACAACACAAACGAATTTAGACAATGTGGAAGGGATAAATACTGTGGAATAATTACTAACTGCGTTACAAGCTATACCCCAAACAGAGAAGATACACCACAATCATAATTACTTCTGCATTACAAAAAATATACCGAATAGAGAAGATACACCTCAACGTGCAAGTGCCCACTACTTGGATAGTAGGAACTGAACCGCCAATAAATGACCAGTCACGCCCAATCCCGACTACTTTTGTAGCTGAAGTAACTGTTAGCCAACCCTGTTTCACGATGACTATGGCCCACCTAGCCAATCAACCTTCCAATCATGATAGATAATATTCTCCTATATCTTTCTGTCTCTTTTTAGAAGATCTCATCGTATCCATCATTGTGGTGTAAGATCCTTGACATGTAGGATCCTGATATGGTCCATCTGTAAACGTCCCTACTATGTACAATTCTAGGATCACACAAACTGTTACTACTGTATTATTAATATACCCTTAATACAAGCTCTATACACGTGTTTGGATCACAAAAGATTTCATGGTATCAAAGCTTATTACAGAATATGATATCTGCAATAAGAAACTAAAAAAGGCCTTGGTCGGGAATATGACCCGGTTCATACATCTATTGTGAACCGTAAAACTCCCATCACATTTGAAGAATTCTTTGGGCAACTTTTAACCTTCTAGTTAAGATTCGAATCACATCAATCCGTTTCTGATGCGAAGCAACCACCCATTGCTCTAAATACTACTAATAATTCTCAAGGACGGTTTGGCTTTCATAGGCAGTCCTATACACACACTAATCAATCTCAGTGGTTCGAGTCACGACCTTATGCTCGATTTGTGATCGGATTGGACATATTGCCCTTGATTGCTTCAGTAGACTTGACTTATCCTTTCGAGGACATTTGCTAGCATAACCTTTAAATGACTCCACCCATGTGCAGATTGCATAATGTTCATATGCCGTATCTGTTTGGGGCCGATGTGGTCCTACTATATTATCTGTCATTAATCTGTAGGCAAGAAAAACTTTAAACGATGTGAGATTCAGCTATCGGATGGTAGGGGTAGGAGACAGTAAGTACTTTTGACTCCTACACACCAAGAGGACTCAAACTCAAACCAAAGAGATTAGCTCATCTTCTTCTGGTTATTCTTCTTTTTCATATAAAAAAGTAGCAAACTTAAAAGAAAAGTTCAGGGTGCTTAATAAACTAAACTCTTTTCCGTAATTAGCATTCAAGCAGCTCAAAAAAATTAAAACACAACAGTATTTAGACAGTGTGGAAGGGATAAATACCGTGGAATAATTACTAACTACTTTATAAGCTATGCACCAAATAAAGAAGATACACCATAATCATAATTGCACACTACATTACAAAAAATATACTAAATAGAGAAGATACACCTCAATGTGCAAGTGCCCACTACTTGGACGGCAGGAACTGAACCGCCAACAAACAACCGGTCACACCCCATCCTAATTACTTTGTAGCTGAAGAAACTATTAGCCAACCCAGTTACATGATGACTATGGCCCACTTAGCCAATCAGCCTTCCAATCATGATAGATAATATTCTCCTATATCTTTTTGTCTCTCTTTAGAAGATCTCATTGTATCCATCATTGTGGTGTAAGATCCTTGACATGTAGGATCCTGATATGGTCCATCTGTAAACATCCCTACTATGTATGATTGTAGGATCACACAAACCGTTACTACTGTATTATTAATATACCCTTAATACAAACTCTATACACGCGTTTGGATTATAAAAGATTTTAGGTATCAGAGCTTATTATAGAATATGATCTCTGCAAGCAGATACTAAAAAAAGGCCTTGGTCTAGAAAATGACTTAGTTCATAGTTCTATTATGAACTGTAAAACTCTCATCACATTTGAAGAACCCTTTGGGTAACTTTTAACCTTCGAGTTAAGACACGAATTACATCAATCTGTTTCTTATGTGGTCCAACCACCCACTGCTCTAAATACTACTAATAACTCTCAAGGGCAGTTTGGCTCTCATAGGCGGTCCTCCTTTCCTAGGTGTGACCATGGACAAGCTCAAAATAATCATGGTGGCTCTTCATCTACATACTCTAATCAATCTCAGTGGTCCGAGTCATGACCCTCATGCTAGATTTGTAATCGGATTGGACATATTGCCCTTGATTGCTTCAGTAGACTTGACTTATCCTTTCAAGGACATTTGCTAGCATTACCTTTAAAAGACTCCACCCATGTGCGGATTGCGTAATGTTCATATGATGTATCTGTTTGGGGCCTATGTGGTCCTACTATATTATCTGTCATTAATATGTCGGCAAGAAAAACTTTAAACAAAGTGAGATTTGGCTATCTGATGGTGGGGTCGGAGACACTGAGTACTTTTGACTCCTACACACCAAAAGGACTCAGACATGAACCAAAGAGATTAGCTTATCTTCTTCTAGTTAGTCTTCTTCTTCATATAAAAAAAAATAGCATACTTTAAAGAAAAGTTCATGGTGCTTAATAAACTAAACTCTTTTCCATAATTAGCATTAAAGCAGCCCAAAAAAATTAAAACACAACTGTATTTAGACAATGTGGAAGGGATAAATGCTGTGGAATAATAAATAATTGCTTTATAAGCTATACACCAAACAGAGAAGATACACTATAATCATAATTACTTATTGCATTACAAAAATTATACTGAATATAGAAGGTACACCTCAACGTGCAAGTGCCCACTATTTGGACGGTAGGAACTGAACCGCCAACAAACAACTGGTCACGCCTCATCCCGACTGCTTTGTAGTGGAAGAAACTGTTAGTCAACCCAGTCACATGATGACTATGACCCACTTAACCAATTAGCCTTCCAATCATCATAGTTAATATTCTCCTATATCTTTCTATCTCTCTTTACAAGATCTCATTGCATCCATCATTGCGGTGTAAGATCCCTGATATGTAGGATCTTGATATGGTCCATTTGCAAACATCCCTACTATGTACGATTGTAGGATCACACAAACTGTTACTACTGTATTATTAATATACCCTTAATACAAGCTCTATACACGTGTTTGGATCACAAAAGATTTTATGGTATCAGAGCTTATTACAGAATATGATATTCGCAATAAGGAACTGAAAAAAGGCCTTGGTTCGGAATATGACCCGGTTCATACATCTATTGTGAACCGTAAAACTCCCATCACATTTGAAGAACTCTTTGGGCAATTTTTAACCTTCAAGTTAAGACTCGAATCACATCAATCGGTTTCTGATGTGGACCAACCACCCACTGCTCTAAATACCGCTAATAATTCTCAAGGACGGTTTGGCTTTCATAGGCGGTCCTCCTCTCTTGGCTGTGACCGTGGACAAGCTCAAAATAATCATAGTGGCACTTCATCTACACATTCTAATCAATCTTAGTGGTCCGAGTCATGACCCTTATGCTAGATTTGTATTCGGATTGGACATATTGCCCTTGATTGCTTCAGTAGACTTGAGTTATCCTTTCAAGGGCATTTGCTAGCATAACCTTTAAAAGACTCCACCCATGTGCGAATTGCATACTGTTCATATGATGTATCTGTATGGGGCCTATGTGGTCCTACTATAGTATTTGTCATTAAGCTGTTGGCAAGAAATACTTTAAACGAAGTGAGATTCGGCTATTTGATGGTGGGGTAAGAGACTCTGAGTACTTTTGACTCCGACATACCAAGAGGACTCAGACTCGAACCAAAGAGATTAGCTCATCTTCTTTTGGTTATTTTTCCTTTTCATATAAAAAAAAATAACATATTTAAAAGAAAAGTTCATGGTGCTTAATAAAATAAACTCTTTTCCATAATTAGCATTCAAGCAGCTCAGAAAAATTAAAACACGACCGTATTTAGACAATGTGGAAGGGATAAATATTGTGGAATAATTACTAACTACTTTAGAAGCTATACACCAAATAGAGTAGATTCACTATAATCATAATTACTTACTGTATTACAAAAAATATACTAAATAGAGAAGATACACCTCAACGTGCAAGTGCCCACTACTTAGACAGTAGGAACTGAACTGCCAACAAACAACTGGTCATACCCCATCCCGATTACTTTGTAGCTAAAGAAACTGTTAGCCAACCCAGTCACACGATGACTATGGCCCACTTAGCCAATCAGCTCTCCTATCATGATAGATAATATTCTCCTATATCTTTCTATCTGAAAGTCTTTAAACCTTGACACAAGTTAAGGTCCCAACCAGACTTTGCTATTAAGATAACCCAAAAAAAACTTGAGAAAACTATCAATCACCACAAAGAAGATAGACACATGATTTTTTATGTGGAAAACCCAAACGGGAAAAACCATGGGACAACCATCGGTCCACTAAGAACAAGCATTATGCAAGAGAGGTTACAAGAACTACTTATTACCCTTTTTTCCAAGTTGAACACAACCTAAAGGACTAGAAGCTCTTGTCGATGCACACGCCGTTTACCTTCTTTATACTTGATGTTTACGCCTTGATACCTCTCACGACGAATCTCTCCAGATGAAGAAAAAGATGGATCTCAGGAACTTACTATGCAGCACAGCAAGAGACGAGTAGCTCCAGAGAAGAAAGGATCTCTCAATAGGATTTTTAGGGCTTTGAATATGGAGAGGCTCTTTTCTTTTATAGAAAGAGTTGAACATATATACCCAAACACTGTGGTATCCTTTCCAATCTGGATACCAAGAGGATAAGGAAAGATTTGAGTACACAAGAAAGTAGATCTGAAAAATCAGATGTAGATTTGTGCCAGCCGTCCCAGTCGACCAATCAGATGGGGTATCCAACCGATCAGGCATGGGGTCCGACTGGTTGGGCAAAATAACCGACCGGTCAGTCTTCTATTCTGCCTGATTGATGCTGGATCTAGCTAATTCGACCAATTTGCCAATAATCCGACTGATTCGACAGAGAAAACATGCGCTTTCCACCTTTAAATAGAAGACATTGATCTGTAACTCTGGTAGATACTTTCGTCCTTCTAAAAAATAAAATTACAACTCATTTAACCCCAAGTTTTGTCCAGCCAATGAATTTGTCAACATTACATTCCTTACAATCTCCCCCTTCGACAATTTATGGACAAAACTTCCTGAACTGAATAATCTACCTAGGCAAACCTAAAACAACCTAAGTAAGACTTTGTCTCTTTAACTTAGCACATTTGGATCCTAAAATAGAAACCCCTTTTATACACAAGATCAAGTTAATAAAGTATAAATCAAAGAAAACTAAAATGCAACATCATATCAAGATAAAACATAATCAAAATATAAGATCACAGGTCAATCATTAATTGTCAACAGCATTGTATCCATCATTGCGGTGTAAGATCCTTGACATGTAGGATCTTGATATGGTCCATCTGTAAACATCCTTACTATGTATGATCGTAGGATCACACAAACTGTTATAACTGTATTGTTAATATATCCTTAATACAAGCTCTATACACGTGTTTGGATCACAAAAGATTTCATGGTATTAGAGCTTATTACCGAATATGATCTTTGCAATAAGATACAAAAAGAGGCCTTGGTTCTGAATATGACCCGATTCATACTTCTATTGTGAACGGCGAAACTCCCATCACATTTGAAGAACACTTTGGGCAATTTTTAACGTTCAAGTTAAGAGTTGAATCACATCAACCGGTTTCTAATGTGGACCAACCACTCACTGCTGTAAATACTGCTAATAATTCTCAAGGACGGTTTGGCTCTCATAGGCAGTCCTCTCTTGGCCCTGACCATGGACAAGCTCAAAATAATCATGGTGGCTCTTCATCTACACACTCTAATCAATCTCAGTGGTTCGAGTCATGAACCTTATGCCAAATTTGTAATCGGATTGGACATATTGCCCTTGATTGTTTCAGTAGACTTGACTCATCCTTTCAAGGAAATTTGCTAGCATAACCTTTAAAATACTCCAACCATGTGCGGATTGCCATTTGTTCATATGTCGTATCTGTATGGGGCCTATGTGGTCATACTATATTATCTGTCACTAATCTGTCGGCAAGAACAACTTTAAACGAAGTGAGATTCGGCTATCCGATGGTGGGGTAGGAGACACTGAGTACTTTTGACTCCTACACACCAAGAGGACTTAGACTTGAACCAAAGAGATTAGCTCATCTTCCTCTGGCAATTCTTCTTCTTCATATAAAAAAAAAGCTTCCTTAAAAGAAAAGTTCATGGTGCTTAATAAATTAAACTCTTTTCCATAATTAGCATTCAAGCATCTAAAAAAAAATACAACCGGATTTAGACAATGTGGAAGGGATAACTATTGTGGAATAATTACTAACTGCTTTATAAGCTATACACCAAATAGAGAAGATGCACTATAATCATAATTACTTATTGCATTACAAAAATTAAACCGAATAGAGAAGATACACCTCAACGTGCAAGTGCCCACTACTTGGACGGTAGGAACTGAACCGCCAACAAGCAACCGGTCACACCTCATCCCGACTACTTTGTAGTAGAAGAAACTGTTAGCTAACCTAGTCACACAATGACTATGACCCACTTAACCAATCAGCCTTCCAATCATCATAGTTAATATTCTCCTATATCTTTCTATCTCTCTTTACAAGATCTCATTGTATCCGTCATTGCGGTGTAAGATCCCTGACATGTAGGATCTTAATATGGTCCATCTATAAACATCCCTACTATGTATGATTGTAGGATCACATAAACCATTACTACTGTATTATTAATATGCCCCTAATACAAGCTCTATACACGTGTTTAGATCACAAAAGATTTCATGGTATCAGAACTTATTACAGAATATGATCTTTGCAATCAAATACTAAAAAAGGCTTTGGTCCGGAATATGACCTGGTTCATACTTCTATTGTGAACCATAAAACTCCCATCACATTTGAAGAACTCTTTGGGCAACTTTTAACCTTCGAGTTAAGACTCGAATCACATCAATCTGTTTATGATGTGCAGCAACCACCCACTGCTTTCAATACTATTAATGATTCTCAAGGACGGTTTGGCTCTTATAGGTGGTCCTCCTATCTTAGCCATGGCCGTGGATAGCCTCAAAATAATCATGGTGGCTCTCCAACTACACATTCTAATCAATCTTAGTTGTCCAAGTCATGACCCTTGTGCTAGATTTGTAATCGGATTGGACATCTTGCCCTTGATCGCTTCAGTAGACTTGACTTATCCTTTCAAGGACATTTGCTAGCATAACCTTTAAAAGACTCCACCCATGTGCGGAATGCATAATGTTCATATGTTGTCTCTATATGGGGCCTATGTGGTCCTACTATTATCTGCCATTAATCTGTAGGCAGGGAAAACTTTAAATGAAGCAAGATTCAGCTATCCGATGGTGGGGTAAGAGACTCTAAGTGCTTTTGGCTCCGACACACCAAGAGGATTCAGACTCGAACCCATAGATTAGGTCATCTTCTTCTGGTTATTTTTCTTCTTCATATAAAAAAGAATAGCATACTTAAAATGAAAATCTCATGGTGTTTAATAAACTAAACTCTTTTCCATAATTAGCATTTAAGGAACACCAGAAAATTAAAATACAGCCGTATTTAGACAATTTTGATGGGATAAATATTGTGGTATAATTTTTAACTGCTTTACAAACTATACACCAAACGGAGAATATACACCATAATTATAATTACTTATTGCATTACAAGAAATATACCAAATAAAGAAGACACACCTCAACTTTCAAGTGCCCACTACTTGGACAGTTGGAACTGAACCGCCAACGAACAACCGATCATGCTAACCCAGTCACATGATGACTATGGTCCACTTAGCCAATTAGCCTTCTAATCATGATAGATAATATTCTCCTATATATTTCAGTCTCTCTTTAAAAGATCTCTTTGTATCCATCATTGTGGTGTAAGATCCCTGACATGTAGGATCTTGATATAGTCCATCTGTAAACATCCCCACTATGTACGATCGTTAGATCACGCTAACCATTACTTCTATATTATAAATATACCCTTAATACAAGGTCTATATACATGTTTTGACCACAAAAGATTTCATGGTATCCGAGCTTATTACAGAATATGATCTCTGCAATCAAATACTCAAAGGCCTTGGTCCGGAATATGACATGGTTCATACTTTTATTGTGAACTGTGAAACTCCCATCACATTTGAAGAACTCTTTGGGCAACTTTTAACCTTCGAGTTAAGACTCGAATCACATCAATCTATTTCTGATGTGGAGCAACCACCCACTACTTTAAATACTACTAATAATTCTCAATGACGGTTTGGCTCTCATAGGTGGTCCTCCTATCTTAGCCATGGCCGTGGATAGCCTCAAAATAATCATGGTGGCTCTCCAACTACACATTCTAATCAATCTTAGTTGTCCAAGTCATGACCCTTGTGCTAGATTTGTAATCGGATTGGACATCTTGCCCTTGATTGCTTCAGTAGACTTGACTTATCCTTTCAAGGACATTTGCTAGCATTACCTTTAAAAGACTCCACCCATGTGCGGAATGCATAATGTTCATATGTTGTCTCTATATGGGGCCTATGTGGTCCTACTATTATTTGCCATTAATTTGTAGGCAGGGAAAACTTTAAATGAAGCAAGATTCAGCTATCCGATGGTGGGGTAAGAGACTCTAAGTGCTTTTGGCTCCGACACACCGAGAGGATTCAGACTCGAACCCATAGATTAGGTCATCTTCTTCTGGTTATTTTTCTTCTTCATATAAAAAAGAATAGCATACTTAAAATGAAAATCTCATGGTGTTTAATAAACTAAACTCTTTTCCATAATTAGCATTTAAGGAACACCAGAAAATTAAAATACAGCCGTATTTAGACAATTTTGATGGGATAAATATTGTGGTATAATTTTTAACTACTTTACAAACTATACACCAAACGGAGAATATACACCATAATTATAATTACTTATTGCATTACAAGAAATATACCAAATAAAGAAGACACACCTCAACTTTCAAGTGCCCACTACTTGGACAGTTGTTCTGAACCGCCAACGAACAACCGATCATGCTAACCCAGTCACATGATGACTATGGTCCACTTAGCCAATTAGCCTTCTAATCATGATAGATAATATTCTCCTATATATTTCAATCTCTCTTTAAAAGATCTCTTTGTATCCATCATTGTGGTGTAAGATCCCTGACATGTAGGATCTTGATATGGTCCATCTGTAAACATCCCCACTATGTACGATCGTTAGATCACGCTAACCATTACTTCTATATTATAAATATACCCTTAATACAAGGTCTATATACATGTTTTGACCATAAAAGATTTCATGGTATCCGAGCTTATTACAGAATATGATCTCTGCAATCAAATACTCAAAGGCCTTGGTCCGGAATATGACATGGTTCATACTTTTATTGTGAACTGTGAAACTCCCATCACATTTGAAGAACTCTTTGGGCAACTTTTAACCTTCGAGTTAAGACTCGAATCACATCAATCTATTTCTGATGTGGAGCAACCACCCACTACTTTAAATACTACTAATAATTCTCAATGACGGTTTGGCTCTCATAGGTGGTCCTCCTATCTTAGTGGTGGCCGTGGACAGCCTCAAAATAATCATGGTAGCTCTTCATCTACACACCCTAATCAATCTCAGTCGTCAAGTCATGACCCTTATGCTAGATTTGTAATTGGATTGGACATCTTGCCCTTGATTGCTTCAGTAGACTTGACTTATCCTTTCAAGGACATTTGCTAGCATAACCTTTAAAAGACTCCACCCATGTGCGGAATGCATAATGTTCATATGTTGTCTCTATATGGGGCCTATGTGGTCCTACTATTATCTGCCATTAATCTGTAGGCAGGGAAAATTTTAAGTGAAGCAAGATTCAACTATCCGATGGTGGGGTAAGAGACTCTAAGTGCTTTTGGCTCCGACACACCAAGAGGATTCAGACTCGAACCCATAGATTAGGTCATCTTCTTCTGGTTATTTTTCTTCTTCATATAAAAAAGAATAGCATACTTAAAATGAAAATCTCATGGTGTTTAATAAACTAAACTCTTTTCCATAATTAGCATTTAAGGAACACCAGAAAATTAAAATACAACCGTATTTAGACAATTTTGATGGGATAAATATTGTGGTATAATTTTTAACTGCTTTACAAACTATACACCAAATGGAGAATATACACCATAATTATAATTACTTATTGCATTACAAGAAATATACCAAATAAAGAAGACACACCTCAACTTTCAAGTGCCCACTACTTGGACAGTTGGAACTGAACCGCCAACGAACAACCGATCATGCTAACCCAGTCACATGATGACTATGGTCCACTTAGCCAATTAGCCTTCTAATCGTGATAGATAATATTCTCCTATATATTTCAATCTCTCTTTAAAAGATCTCTTTGTATCCATCATTGTGGTGTAAGATCCCTGACATGTAGGATCTTGATATGGTCCATCTGTAAACATCCCCACTATGTACGATCGTTAGATCACGCTAACCATTACTTCTATATTATAAATATACCGTTAATACAAGGTCTATATACATGTTTTGACCACAAAAGATTTCATGGTATCCGAGCTTATTACAGAATATGATCTCTGCAGTCAAATACTCAAAGGCCTTGGTCCGGAATATGACATGGTTCATACTTTTATTGTGAACTGTGAAACTCCCATCACATTTGAAGAACTCTTTGGGCAACTTTTAACCTTCGAGTTAAGACTCGAATCACATCAATCTATTTCTGATGTGGAGCAACCACCCACTACTTTAAATACTACTAATAATTCTCAATGACGGTTTGGCTCTCATAGGTGGTCCTCCTATCTTAGTGGTGGCCGTGGACAGCCTCAAAATAATCATGGTAGCTCTTCATCTACACACCCTAATCAATCTCAGGCGTCAAGTCATGACCCTTATGCTAGATTTGTAATTGGATTGGACATCTTGCCCTTGATTGCTTCAGTAGACTTGACTTATCCTTTCAAGGACATTTGCTAGCATAACCTTTAAAAGACTCCACCCATGTGCGGAATGCATAATGTTCATATGTTGTCTCTATATGGGGCCTATGTGGTCCTACTATTATCTGCCATTAATCTGTAGGCAGGGAAAACTTTAAATGAAGCAAGATTCAGCTATCCGATGGTGGGGTAAGAGACTCTAAGTGCTTTTGGCTCCGACACACCAAGAGGATTCAGACTCGAACCCATAGATTAGGTCATCTTCTTCTGGTTATTTTTCTTCTTCATATAAAAAAGAATAGCATACTTAAAATGAAAAATCTCATGGTGTTTAATAAACTAAACTCTTTTCCATAATTAGCATTTAAGGAACACCAGAAAATTAAAATACAACCGTATTTAGACAATTTTGATGGGATAAATATTGTGGTATAATTTTTAACTGCTTTACAAACTATACACCAAACGGAGAATATACACCATAATTATAATTACTTATTGGATTACAAGAAATATACCAAATAAAGAAGACACACCTCAACTTTCAAGTGCCCACTACTTGGACAGTTGGAACTGAACCGCCAACGAACAACCGATCATGCTAACCCAGTCACATGATGACTATGGTCCACTTAGCCAATTAGCCTTCTAATCGTGATAGATAATATTCTCCTATATATTTCAATCTCTCTTTAAAAGATCTCTTTGTATCCATCATTGTGGTGTAAGATCCCTGACATGTAGGATCTTGATATGGTCCATCTGTAAACATCCCCACTATGTACGATCGTTAGATCACGCTAACCATTACTTCTATATTATAAATATACCCTTAATACAAGGTCTATATACATGTTTTGACCACAAAAGATTTCATGGTATCCGAGCTTATTACAGAATATGATCTCTGCAGTCAAATACTCAAAGGCCTTGGTCCGGAATATGACATGGTTCATACTTTTATTGTGAACTGTGAAACTCCCATCACATTTGAAGAACTCTTTGGGCAACTTTTAACCTTCGAGTTAAGACTCGAATCACATCAATCTATTTCTGATGTGGAGCAACCACCCACTACTTTAAATACTACTAATAATTCTCAATGACGGTTTGGCTCTCATAGGTGGTCCTCCTATCTTAGTGGTGGCCGTGGACAGCCTCAAAATAATCATGGTAGCTCTTCATCTACACACCCTAATCAATCTCAGTCGTCAAGTCATGACCCTTATGCTAGATTTGTAATTGGATTGGACATCTTGCCCTGATTGCTTCAGTAGACTTGACTCCTCCTTTCAAGGACTTTTGCTAGCATGACCTTGACAAGACTCCACCCAAGTTATGTTCATATGTTGTATTTGTATGGGGCCTATGTGGTCCAGCTATATTATCTGTCATTAATCTCTAAGTACTTTTGACTCCTACACGCCAAGAGGATTCAAACTCGAATCCAAAGATTTGCTCTTCTTCTTCTTCTTCTTCTTCTTCTTCATATAAAAAAATTTAGCGTACTTAAAACAAAAGTTCATGGTGTTTAATAAGCTAAACTCTATTCCATAATTAGTATTCAAGCAACACAAAAAAATTAAAACACAACAGTATTTAGACAATATGGAAGGGATAAATACTGTGATGGTGTGTGTTCCGAGCCAGTAGCGATAGCAACTGTTCCTTCCTATCTATTGCCCTCTCTTGTTTTTTCTTTCTTCGTCTTGGGTCGCTTCTCAAGATAAATCAAGAGATAAATAAGAAGGCATGTGAAAAAAGAATTAAGATTTTGTGAGAAAAATCCGCGTGTGTTTCACAGGCTGCGGTGAGTGGGGAGACCCATGAGCGTAGTCGTGAAGAAAAACCAACCCCGGCAGAGAAAAGGCCCTTTACAGTTGTGTTGTAATGAAAAAAAAGAAAAAAAAAAAAAAGAAAGGCCCTTTTACTTGGCTTTTGTGCACAGAAAAGTAAAACAAACACACTTCCTGGGACCTGGTGGGTCGCTTCTTCTTTTTTAATTCCTTCGCGGTTGTGCACAGAGGAAAATAATATCCCGATGATCTTCTTCTTCTTTGCAAGTTGCAGTAAACTGAAAACCAGCAATATGAATGAATGATCACAATGAACGATGTCTAGATCTCGTCACTCCGTAGCACTATCGCAAGATCCATACCATCAAATACAAAGACAACATGTTACCACTTAGTGTTAGGCTAAAGTAATTTTAATTTGATAGTTGATTTTAAATTTTGATTTCAATGGGCTAATGTAATGGTGTAGACACGAAGCTAGCTGTCCTCCACTTTACTCACTCCGACTTGCACTTTGGGGAGTCCAGGTTGGGGCCTCTCAAGGTTTAGACACTAGTGGCATATGGGTTATGTCTTTTTTCTTTTCAGCTGAAGAGCCAAAAGAATCTTTATTCCCCTGTTGTTGGAGTCCAGAACGTTTAGGGTTTTGCCCCACGCGAGTGAGAGTAGGCCAATCAGTGCCCGCTATATCAGTGTCGGCAGCCTACCAATTCACTTTGACAGTGGGTAGTATTATGCATGATGCTTTCAAAACAATCTAGAGTTTTTTTTTTGTCCTTTTGTAATTCAAAATGAAAGGTGCTATTTTTGTGATTTGATTTTTAGTTTAAATTAGATATTGGCAAAAATATTTTATTTTTTTACCATTGATTTCCCAAGGCCAGGTAGTTTTATTTTTTTATTTTTTAATCCAATTCATGTGATTGTATCTACATTAGGAAATGTGTAATAGTCTCTTTTTTGTAAAATTAAAAAACAAGAAAAAGGAAAAAAAAAGAATAGACACTCCATGGAGGCCATTGAATTGGATTTTACACCTCCCTTGAAATATGCACTCTCAAAAAAATGGTGCACTTGAAATATGCCCCGATAGGGGTAGCTAAGAGGTGGACCTGTCATTTTTTCTTTCTTTGTTTATTCATGTGGGGAGAGAGGGAGAGAGAGAGTATGCCCACCTCGGTCCTCTTTCTACCAAAACCCATAATCACACCTACCTACCCCTTTCTGAATCCTTTCCGACCAAGTGTCAGCTTTAACTTTTAATCAGAGAGTATGCCCACCTTGGTCCTATTTCTACCAAAACCCAAAATTACACTTATCTACCACCGTTCTGATCGATACCGACCGAGTGTCAGCTTTAACTTTTAATCAGTCACACTCGTTGTCAGCTTGGTTGGCACCCAACCAAACGACAAATTTTGGAATGTAGTGTTGACTTTTGCTCGCTGATAACAATGGTTGTGATGATCCAATGGGGTTATTTCTTGCCAAATTCTAAACACATGTTAAGATCATTCCATCCCGCTATTGTGGATAATCAACATGCATCTAGATGAATCCTGTAAAGTAGGTTTGTTCTTCCTGTGCACGTAGTTACGAAGTCGTCTCCTCCAAAAGAAACAGCTATTTTGAGTTTAAAAAAGTTTCTCCTTCAAACCATCTGAACCCATATGAGATCAATCTAATCTCCTCATACCCACCAAATATATATCAGATGAATCCAATTTCCTCATGCTCACTACCCAGTGAATTGGTAACTCACCCCAAATATGGAACTCATTTCACGAGATTTTAACATAGATATCACTATCAACCTGACATCCACACTGGTAGTAAGTGGCACTGTTGTTCGTGTCGGATGTGCATGTGAAACCCGCAGTGAACATACCATAGACCGTTAATCATGTTTTTTTTTGTTTGATTATGAACCCCAAGTTGCTATGGTATTTTAGTCATTTTAACCAGTTATAATGGACAGAATTAAAACACCTATTGTTCAATCTAATGGTTTGGACGAGGAGAGTCTAGCTAGTGGTTCCTGTTTAACAATGAGTATAAATACAAAATAAAGCAGCTGATAGAATGCCTAGGATCGCGTGTTTAGGTTACAGAGGTCAGGTCTGTCTCTCTCTCCAACCCAAACCCAGTATTCATGCTAAAATCCAAACTTCACACAGTAAGACTTAGGCCCTGATGATTCTTGGTAAGAATTCAATGAATTCTGTCTGGGGGATTTTAGAATTTCCTAACATCGTGGGGTTCTTAGGTACTCTTTTCTACTTGAACATTCAAAAATTTCAGCCAAAGGTAAATGATGTAGAATTCTGAAATTTTAAAAGGCTATTTAAGACTTTTTAAATAGGTAGAATTATAAAATACTTTTAATAAAACAAGACATTTGCAAATACCAAAAGAAAATGTCAGATTATGTAAAAAAAAAAAACCCTAACAACTTAAATTCTTGGCAAGAATTCTTGTAAAAGAATGGGCCCTTATTTTATTTTGAGGCACAGTCCGTCAATAGTCTTTAGCATTTGCTTGAGAAATCATAGTCAATTCATCCATTGTTCTTTTCCTATATTTATCCATTTTTATGTAAGTTGATGTACCCAAAATTCTTAGATAGTTAGATGCCAATCTTTTGAATATATAAGATACAGAGGATACCACCAGATAAATTATCTAGGTCAATGAAATAAATCATTCGATTCATATTTTATTGAACTCGTCTATATAATTTTAGACGAATGTTGAGACCTAAACTGCTAGCTGATTTGCTCCAATCCGACATTATGATGGCGATGGTCTTTATTTTATTTATATTTTTGTATATAATGTTCTTTATTTTATTTATTTTCTTTGTATTATTCTTACTTTTAACATATATATAATTTTTGTAACCCCAGAGAACTATTGGTCATGCGTTCATTAAAATTTTATACAAATGTTAACACTAAACATCTTTGTATTTATTTTTGTAACTCACACATTGATACAACTTCGTTCTTTTAGAACTATCGGTCATTGGTTCATTAGGTTGGTGCAACTTCTTTTATAATCATATAAATGCATGGTTTAGATTGCCACAACTTCCTTCCTATGGAATTATCAATCCTTGGTTTATTAGTTGGCATTATGTGAGGTCTAACTTCAGCTTCTAGCACCCTATTTTTTTTACGCAGGTCCTAGGATTAAGGCTAGTGTGGAAATGCCTAACCACAACAATGGTGCCAAAGCACATGTTCGCATATACTTCAATAAGTCTCCCCAAAAATGATAACGAGGACATACCTCAATGAGGAAACCCAACTCAATTAATCAACTTTCAGAATTTCTTTTTCTGGAATGCCATATAAAAAGAAAACCATATGTAACTTAGGATCAAAGAAACTAATTAAACTATGAAACTAAATAAATTTGAAACCTAATCCTAATTACGACCCATTAAAGAAAATTCAAAATCTAAAGACATATATTTAAAATCCTAAATCTACTTTGGCCCTACGCATATCCCCTGAAGTCTAGGCTTCTAGGTTATTCTCCTTAGCTTGGAAAGAACTCAGCCTTGAATTTAGTAGATGTCCTCATAGGATGAAGTTCATCAAATTAACTTTTAATCCATTGGCTGTGCTTGAGCTTTTGCACACTTCTTGAACTTTAATGCAAACTTTTCATTCAACTTGAGTTGGGCATGAAAAATCTTTTGGTTTGCTAGCGGAAATATGTGTGGATGTGAGATTGAGCCATTGAATACATCATATGTGGAATTCACACTATTAGATCACAATCTTTGGCTAGTCATCGTTCATCTCCAAAGATGAAGTCAATATGAGGTTTGCTATGAATAGATATTCTTGGGAAAGTACTGGAACAAGTGATTTGTTCTCCAATTAAATGGTTGGACCTCTAATTGATTTTTCTTCCAAATTGAGCTTTGTAGTCAAGTTTTCAGCATATTGATCTTCTTCTATACCTTCACGTACAATTGGATCGACGTAGGATTGCAGTTCAAACTTCTCTTATACAATTAAAGACTTCAAATGTGGTATGTAGAAAGTAGATGATAAGTCCTTAAAAATGCATAATTTTATGTGTATTTTTAGGAATTTTAAGAACTTACCATTATAAATCTCTTCATTGGATTGGAAATCATACTTGTATGATTTTAGAAATCATTATTGAGTTTTCTTGCAAAATTCATTCAAAAATCACAATTTTCCATAAAATCATAAAATTTTCCATTTTGGATTTCTATTTTTAGAAGATTTTTTCAAATTCATGATTTTTCATGAAATGATAAAATTTCTCATCATCATTAGTTAATTAAAGATAAATCATGATTAATGATGTTGATTCATTGTGTCATTTTATGTAAATTGGGGCAGCATAGTGCATTTACAATTTTTATTCAAAATTATTAAATTAATTGAAAATCACTTCTATTTGTAGGAAAATTGGAGAGAAGGTCCCACAATCAAAACTTAAAGCCAAGTCATGCCAAGGAGGGGGTCCCACGCACTACATTGTTGTATGCTATTGCAAAAAGTTGAAATTGGAATTGGAAATTAAAAAGTTTAAGGTGGAAAATCCCTTGCAAGAGAGGAAAAAGGAGAAGATTTCTCAAATTTGGAAAGTGAAGAAAAAAAAAAAGGAAAGGCAAGAGGAGAAAAAAATGTGCAACACCATCCCACCAACTCACGTCAAGATTTTATTTCTATTTTATCCAACGTTAAATCTATTGTATAGTGATTGTTGCATCACTATACAATCACAAGTACACTTTCTATTCCTCTCTTCATGCCATTTTTTTCTCTCCCTCTCTCTCCGACACGTATCAACACCCACTCTTTAAATATATGACCCCAGCCACATCTCCAAAAGACCACTCCTCATCATATCTCTCTCATATATCTATATATATATCACAAAAAGAGAAGAAACTCACGCCCAGCCTCTCTCCCTCACATCTCTCGTCCCACATGCCACTTGTTATTTTTTTATTTTTTTTAACCCCATTCATCTCATCACAATCAAAAGTGGGGTTTCGCCAATCCCACTTTTAGATCCATTCCATCTTCTTTCTTTCATCTAATCCTCCTTGGTGATGCATGAAAATTAGAGCATAGAGTGTGCGTGAAGTCCTCTCTTTTTAATGTCTTGATCTAGGGTCAGGGTAGATTTTCTTTTTCTATTTTTAATTATTTTTCGGGTATTATTGGTTGTATTGGTTCGTTTGATTTTAAATGCACAATTAGTGAGGTTAAGGTGCTCCGCCTTGGATCGACACTGTGTATTTGTGTGTGGTGACAGCACGCACTTGGTGCGATATTTTTGTGGATTTTATTAATTCTGCCAATACAGTGTTTTAATTTCCAAAAATAAGAGAAACTAGAATTCTTTTTATTCATTTTTTTATTATATCTGAATGTTTTATTTCTGATTTTTAATTTAGTGCATGGTTATTTATTCTTTTACATTGTTGGTTTGATCTACTTTATTGTTTTGCAGTTTCTAGTTCCATGATTGTTTTAGTTTAGGATTTTTAGATTAGGTTTAATTTTAAATTTTTTTTTCAGATTTAGAATTGTAATTTAAATTTAAATTTCAGAAGTAGTAGTGTGTATTCTTATAGATTTTATAAGGGTAGCTTTAGTTTTCAATTTGGACAGGTTTTCTGCGAATATTAACTCTCTGTGGATACGATCTCGAACTTACTGAGTAAAACTATATCGAGACCTTGCACTTGGGGTCCACGTTGATCAAGTTTTTTGTGCCGTTGCTGGAGAGCTTTCATCGCCAAGGTAATTTTCCCAACTTTCCTTATTAATTGCTTTGTGGGTGTGCCTTAAATATTTCTACATCATTCTATCAAGGTGTAGCATGCTTGGAATATTTGGACCAGCCCATGAACATTAAGATTGAATTAACTATCTCTGATTTTTGATAAAATTTGGGTATTTTATGGTCTGAAATTTTATTTTCCCAGATATATTAAAAAATCACATTAGTTTTGGAATGTTGGCATCTTACTAGTCCTATTGTTAGATAGTTTGGGTTGTTTATTTTTATGGCTATTTAGGACCTTCTAAAATTAGTTCTCTTTCCATTTTTAGTCACTTTTTAGGTTTTAAAGTTTTCAAAAAATTTTCTGAAACAAATCTTTAAACGACGAGTTAAAAAAAATCCAATTTTGGCCTTTTGGACAAGAAACTTGCAAAAAAATAAAAAAAATTCAAAACTTTCATGGAAACTTCTTTCTTTTAGTTGTTTTTAAATTTAGGAATCAATCTTTAGGAAACCTTTCTTATTCTTAGATTTTTTTATTAGCTTCCTCAAAAAAGATAAAATAAAATAAAATTTGCCACCTTCCCCTCTTGACACCCATCATGATGAATCAATGGGACTCCGCGGTCAAGAGGCCATCCACAAATTGCGTAAATTCTTCTGGGAACAATGCTAAATCTTTGCGTGATCTCCTATACTGCAAACCACTTCTTCCAATATGGATGTATGGAGGAGTGATCACCAAATTAGGGCCCCACATGATTAACCATACCCCCACACAATCTTTTATTCCTTCTAATCTTGATGTGTGGGGAAGTTATCAAAGAGACATTCACAAGTCTACGGATTCAAATGTGAGATTGGAAGCTATTTTAGAGGTTTTGCAAAAGCAAGAGGTGGAATCAAATGCACAACAATGACCTTATTTGAATGAATCAGGTAATACGTGTATTCCAAGTGGGCAGAATCAATCTAATTACAGTTGGTGTAATGGACCCGATGTGAATAATGCTTACATGCCTCAGGGTTTCACTTCGGGTGGGTCATACGGATATTCCTTCCAAGATGACTCCTATGCACCTCCAATATCCCTATGGTCATATGCTCCGATGAACCCCTTCCCCCCTGAACGGGCATATAAACCACCACCACCACCCTTGAAGAAATATTTGGAGGACATGCTCCCTAAATCCATTCGAAGAAAAATCGAAATCCATCAATTAACTATGAGTGCTTTCAAAGATAAAATAAGATCTTTATTAAGCGAATGCACTTCTCAAGTTGCACTCCATGCTGATCAACGAGCTATAACTCTTAGAAGTGACATAGTCATTCCACAAAGTGACTTAACATTCACTGAATATCACTCATCAATGGATCACATAAACACACAATTGGAATCTAAGGGTGATGATGAGAAAATTGCTATTGGTATGATGGATGACGATTTTGACTTTGACATGTATACCCCCAAGGCCCCTTTCCATCAAAGATTTGGCCAACCCGATGAGGAGAATTCAGACTTCCTTTATGAGAATGTTAGTTATTCCCTTTATGAGTCCAATTCTTCTGAAGAATCCAACATTATACATTTTCAAGAATTTCAAGTTCCCATGATTGATGATACTGCAAATATACCCCATGAGCCCTTAAAGACAAAACAAAATTAGGAGGAGAATCCAACTTTTCGTGCTATAGAATCTAAGACTTTGGAATATGTGGAAAATGATGTGGCAATTGATGTGCAATTATATGAACTCATTCTTGAAGAAATTGCACAGCCAATTCTAGAGTTGATAGAGTTGTTGAAAGTAAAAAAAGAAATTTGCATAGATGAATTCTTGGAGTTAGAGAAAAATGGTCATGATTAGACCTTCAAATATGATATTTTGGAATCCCATGTGGCAGTGTTTACATCTTTCAATCATGATATTGCCATAGAGAATTTAATGCCCATGCCAAAAGAATTTAGGCAAACACAAGAGGTCTGGGCACGAGAGGACCATGTACCATCCCATTTGCTGATGTTCCCTCTTTATGTGAAATTTCAAGACCCATTCTTAAAGGATGAGGAGTTTTTCATGTTGGTTATTGCTACACACATTCACAAAGAACATGCGGTCCTCATGTTTACTGTGTGTCTTGATGTAATCATTATATCTTTTTATGTGCTTCCTGTAATATGTGTAGAGGAAAATTTCATTTGTGATCCAGGTGGAATCCAAGTTTTGGATCTAGTAGTGTAGTGTTTTTCCTTTCCTTTTGTTTTTGGATTTTGTTTAACCATGGACAGGGCATGGAAAGCTCTATACTCAAGTACTTCTTTAACCTTACCCTCCTGTCATTTCCTTTCCTCATGTTATCATTTTCATTTATACGCTGCATTTCATGCATAATATTGAGGACGATGTTTTTCTTAGGTTCGGGGGTAAGAACAAGCACACCTGTCCACATTTAGACACATTTTTGCATTTTTTTTTGTTTTCTTTCTAGAGTTTTAGGAAATTTTTGAATTTTTTGTTTTGGTTTTAGGAATTTGTGCAATAGCATTTTTCAATTTTTTTTCTTTTAGAAAAGAAAGTTTTCAAAAGAATTGAAGCGATTTAAATATATATAGGAATCTGGAATTTTCAAAACTTTTGGAAGGAAGTAAAAAGAAAGTTTGTTGTTTTTAAAGGAGGAAAACCTATCAGAGAATTACCAAAACTTGTTTTTCACATACACACACGCATACATTTTTTTCGACGTTTTGGATAGGAAATTTTAATGTTGTTTTTAGAATTTTTTGGGAGAATACGATGTGAATTTTTTATTTATTTTGTAAAATATTTTTCTTTCCTGGTTCATTTTTTGTGGATTGTATATATATACTAGAACCAAAATGAATTAATTCGAGCAAAATAAGAACTGCCACCTAGTGTTTACTTTCAATTAAAAAAAAAAAAGAGAATGAAAAAAAAGAGAGCATATAATGAGCAATTTGTAACTAGTATGGGTTCGTAGCCTTTTTTACTCTAACTAGTAAGCCTATAGGGGTATTTTTATATCTAGTGCCCTAAAGCCATCTAGTCTGGGAGTCATTGGCCTAGCACTCGTTATATGGGTTAATTAGCAAGCTTAAGGGACCTAGACATTGCACAGTCACAAAATAATTTGCAAAAAAAAAAAATGATGATGATTTTTGGCCCAATAAGTGTCCATAGAAATTTTCAAGGGATATATGCAGAAATGTATAAAGACTAGGTTTGCTCCCTATATCCTAACTCTTCCTATATCATATGAACTTGGAAATTTCTATGTTGGAAAATGTGAGTGAGTAAAGAGTGTTCGCAAGAGTTTGCGTGCGAGTATGTGCGGGAATGAATAAGAACTAAGTTTGCTCCCTAGATCCCAATTTTTCTTAATATATGAACTTGGGAACCCTTACATTGAAAAAAGACAGTGAGGGAAAAGAGACCTATCGAAGTAAACAATAGTGTGACAACTATCTTAGTAGTTTTGGGAGGAAATTTATTTTTTCTAAATTTTTGGGGATTGGACTATTTGAAGGAAAAATTCCAATTTTGCAGCATTATTGTGGAATATTTGAAACAAGTTTTTAATGTATACATTTTTCATCGTGCACACAAGTTTCGTATGAATTTGAGAAAGTTTTCAAAAATAGAATTGTGAATCGGACTTTGAAAAGTCTGAAATTTTAATTATTCCAGATTTTAAAACTATCCAATATGAGTGGATTTTCTTTTGGAGAATTTCTTTTACCTTGGTTTTTATTCAAAAAAAAAAAAGAGATTTTTATGGGTATATTCACTACAAACACTCACAAGGTACAACTCGTCTACTAGTGGGAACCTAGGGGTTTAAGGGCTTGCTGCATACACTAAATGCAGTCGAGAGTGCCAGCGAAAGTGACGTTTTTCATTTTATGTTTTGCATTTTATTTTTTTCATTTCGGTTAGTTTAGATTAATTTTTCTACTCTAGATCACATATTTTGCTTGGGATTAGCAAAATGCTGTTTAGGGGTGTAATAAGTCCTTAAAAATGCATAATTTTATGTGTACTTTCAGGGAACTTAAGGACTTGTTCATTATAAATCTCTTCATTGGATTGGAAATCATATTTTTATGATTTTAGAAATCATTATTGAGTTTTCTCACAAAATTCATTCAAAAATCACAATTTTCCATACAATCATAAAATTCTCCATTTTGGATTTCTATTTTAAGAAGGTTTTTTCAAATTCATGATTTTTCATGAAATGATAAAATTTCTCATCATCATTAGTTAATTAAAGATAAATCATGATTAATGATGTTGATTCATTGTGTCATTTTATATAAATTAGGCCAGCATTAGTGCATTTACAATTTTTATTCAAAATTATTAAATTAGTTGAAAATCACTTCTATTTGTCGGAAACTTGGAGAGAAGGTCCCACATTCAAAACTTGAAGCCAAGTCATGCTAAAGAGGGGGTCTCACACGCTACATTGTTGCATGCTATTGCAAGAAGTTGAGATTGGAATTGGAAATTAAAAAGTCTAGGGTGGAAGATCCCTCGCAAGAGAGGAAAGAGGAGAAGATTCTCAAATTTGGAAAGTGAAGGAAAAAAAAAAAAGGAAAGGCAAGAGAAGAAAAAAAACGTGCAACACCATCCCACCAACTCACCTGAAGATTCTCTTTCTATTTTATCCAAATCAAATACTATTCAATGGCCCACCCATCATGCCAACTCATCACTATTCCTATACAATCACAAGTACACTTTCTATTCTTCTCTTCATACCATTTTTTTCTCCCTCTTTCTTTTACACGTTTTAACACCCATTCTTTAAATATATGACCACAGCCACATCTCCAAAAGACCACTCCTCATCATATCTCTGTCATATATCTATATATATATCACAAAAAGAGGTGACACCTACGCCTAGCTGCTCTCTCCTTCACATCTCTCGTCCCACATTCCACTTATGATTTTTTTTTTTTTTTTATTTTAACCCCTTTCATCTCATCACAATCAAAAGTGGGGTTTGGCCAAGCCCACTTTTAGATCCATTCCATCCTCTTTCTTTCATCTAATTCTCCTAGGTGATGCATGAAGATTAGAGCATGGATTGCATGCGAAGTCCTCTCTTTTAAATGTCTTGGTCTATGGTAAGGGTAGATTTTCTTTTTGTAGTTTTAATTATTTTTGGGGTATTATTGGTTGTATTAGTTCGTTTGATTTTAAATACACAATTAGTGAGGTTAAGGTGCTCCGCTTTGGATCGGCACCGCGTGTTTGTGTGTGGTGACAACACGCACTTGGTGCAATATTTTTGTGGATTTTATTAATTCTGCCAATACAGTGTTTTAATTTCCAAAAATAAGAGAAACTAGAATTCCTTTTATTCATTTTTTTATTATATCTGAATGTTTTATTTCTGATTTTTAATTTAGTGCATGGTTATTTATTTCTTTACATTGGTGGTTTGATCTATTTTTTAGTTTTGCAGTTTCTAGTTGTATGATTGTTTTAGTTTAGGATTTTTAGATTAGGTTTAATTTGTGATTTTTTTTCAGATTTGGAATTGTAATTTAAATTTAAATTTTAGAAGTAGTAGTGCATATTTTTGTAGATTTTATTAAGGTAGCTTTAGTTTTTCAATTTGGACAGGTTTTCTGTGAATATTAGCTCTTTGTGGATACGATCCCGGACTCACTGGTAAAACCACATTGAGACCTTGCACATAGGATTCACGTTGATCAATAGACCCATGTAAAACTGCTATAATCATTAATAAATGTAACAAAATACTTATACTGTGAATGAGAAATGATTAGTGCAATTGTACCCCGAACATCACTATGCACTAAATCAAAACATTAACAGATGAGACATACAATGGAGAAGGCAAAATCCTATTCCTTCCAAGTTTGCAAGTAAAGTAATCAATAACAATATCTGAAGGTGAATCAGTAGACACATGTAAAACTGTTATAAGCATTAATAAATGTAACAAAATACTTATACTGTGAATAAGAAATGACTGGTGCAATACCCCAAACGTCACTATGCACTAAATCAAAACATTCAGTAGCAGATGAGACATATAATGGAAAAGGCAAAATTCTACTCTTTCCAAGTTTGCAAGTAAAGTAATCAATAACAATATCTGAAGGTGAAAACTTCATATATGCACATTATTCCTAGACACAATAGCATAAGCAACTAAGGACATATCTCAACTCAATGAGTGTATGTGGAGAGGAAATAAACTGTAATACCTCATCCGACATCGCTTATAAATGAAATATGAGTATAGTATATAATGAACCATGTAGGTTGCTACTAATAACTTGGGCTTCAACATTTTGGGCCACGTAAAAGGCTTACCAAGTTATTGAGCCAGTGGGCTACTCAGGTAATTACAAATGGTATTAGAGTCTATCACCAGCCAGAAATGTAGGACCCTCAATCTCGTTGGGAAAGCCCTTGAGACAAGATCAGGACAGAGCCAAGATGCGCGAGCCTGTGAGTCAAGATAGGGAATCTGTAGGGCACAGGTCCTACATCGCCTGATAAAGTTAGATGGATCCACACGAGGACGTGTGGCCTTAAGGGAGTAGATTGTAACACCCTCTCCGACATCGCTTATGAATGAAATATGAGTCTAGTATATAATGGACCATGTAGATTACTACTAGTAATTTGGGCTTAAGCATTTTTGGCCATGTGACTAGCTTATCAAGTTATTGGGCCAATGGGTTACTCGAGTTATTACACTTTCACGTGGGCCAAAATGCTTACGCCCAAGTTATTAGTAGTAACCTACATGGTTTATTATATACTAGACTCATATTTCATTCATAAGTGATGTGAGATAGAGTGTTACAATCTACCTCCCTTAAGGCCACACGTCCCCATGTGGATCCATTTAACTTCACCAAGTGATGTGGGATTGAAGCATTCCATACCTGTGTCCCTTGCTGATTCCCCTATCTTGACTCACAGGCTTGCACACCCTAGCTCTGTCCTAATCTTACCTCAAGGGCTTTCCAAGCACGATTAGGGGTCCCACATTTCCGGCTGGTGATAGGCTTTGATACCATTTGTAACAACCTGAGTAGCCCATTGACCCAATAACTTAATAAACCTGTCACATGGCCCAAAATGCTTAAGCCAAAGTTACTAGAAGTAACCTACATGGTTCATTATCTACTAGACTCATATTTTATTTATAAGTAATATGGGATGAGGTGTTACAGAAAGGCTCACCATGTTATTGGGCCAGTGGGCTACTCAGGGCATTGCACAAACGCCCACACTTACACCCCTTTGCTATCATCTTCCCTGTCTCTTGATCCTGTACCACACAACCACATGAAGAGAAAGAAACATTATAGTTATCATCAACCAATTGTCCTACAGAAATCAGATTGGTAGAAAGACTTAGGAAGTGAAAAACATCATGCAATGGTAAAAAGTAAGAAATATTTCCAACAGATATAATAGGTATTGTTGTACCATTAGAAGCATGGATATGGAGCTTACCGTCATATGGTTTAATTTGAGAAAAAATTTCCAATGAAGATATCAAATAATTGGAAGCACCATAATCAAAATACCAATGTGAGGAAGAATGATTTTTACCAGATATGCCAAGAGTGGAAAATGCCTAGAGAATCATCTGTTGGATCATTTTAGGGGTGATAACAGTAGTAAAAACAAGAGCTGAAGAGGAAATGGAAGAGGTATCAGATGTGCCAGATGTAGCAGTGATGGCCTGATAAGCTTTTGGGTTCCAGTTTTGAGGCCTTATGCTACATTAATTGATCAAATGTCCTGTTATGTTGCTTTGTAGTAATTGCAGAATTTATGGTTGCACTGATTTGCATAATAGCCGTAGATTTTACAGCGGTAGCACTACACTTTACTAATATCTCTGCTTGGTTGTTTGCCTTTGGTAGCATAAGCAACAGTAATAAGGGAGTTTGGTGTCTCATTTTTAGTAGATGCACCATGTGCAACTTCAATCGTACCATGAGTGGATGGAGGAGTTAAACCAGACTGTCTTAAATGGCTTTATTCTTCTCATAGCAATTCATTGAGGCATTCATCCAGTGACGATGAGGGAACCCTACTCATAAGATTAGATCTGATAGTTTCATATTGAGGTCTCAATTTCATGAGAAATTGATCCCGATGACTGGTCTCAAGTAACTTTTGTAATTCACGAAGGGCTTGTGCAGAAACATTGGCATGCGTGATTTCATCTAATTCAGCCCACAGATTCTGAAAACTAGAATAATAATCTTGGATGTGTACATAATTTGCTATTTCAAATTCAAGCTGATATTGCCTTGCTGAAGTCCTTTGATGATGTACCTTTTTTAAATACTACCACATCTCTTTGGTGGTTTTGTAGGGTTTTAAGTTCAAGATAAGATGGGGTTCTATTCACCCAAGAATCCCGGTCTTGATTTTAGCATCTTTGTAATCCAGAAGTAATTTTCTTCTCATCTTCTATTGGCTTTGGTTCACTACCAGAAATATGTCCCCACAACTCTTGACCCTCTAGGTAAAGTTCAAATTGAAATGCCCATGAAGTATAATTTTTTCCATTAAACCAGATTAGATTTATCTCAGATCTCTCCAATTTCCACTTAGATTAATCACAGACAATCACAGAGATGATCAGCAAAAAACACTGTCCATGCAAAATATTCAATAAGCAGAGAGTACAATCCTCTGATCGAGCATCAATTGAGGTCCAACAGTATTTATATTTTGATGATCAGTCAGAAGCATTCACAAAGGTCCTCAAATATGATTAAATGCTCTACAGAAAATCAAATGGGACAGCATCAGTTAGCTGGTCATACAGGGGCAGCAAGACCATAGAGGCGAGCTTGATTTTTATGGGAGTATCAATGTGTGGCCTCCACACGATGGTCCAATAACAGATTAGACCTTATCACCTTAAAGGGATTCGAGGCTAATACAAGCAGCCCAAGTTTGACAAGTATTGGATACAAATCCACAGATCTAGACGGTTTTGATTAAAACTATTTGGGAAAAAAGACACAAAGTCGATAGATGAAGAAAAGGTCATATCCTACCTCAAATGACGATGAAAAAATCCAGAAAAATCGTCAAAATATCCCAAAAAGTCTGTCGATCACATTCATAGAAGCTGCTGTGAATATTGGCTTGATCAATGGTGGGCCACTGTTGATCAGGAGCAATCCAGAGACTTGATCAGTAGCAATTGAGATCGAAGCACATCATCAGAGATCAATTGAAGAGGAAAAGAACACTTAATCGATGAAGATGAAGAATCTTTCCAACCAGGAAAGTGAATATGTTGTTGGCTTTTCCAAACGGGAAACGTAGAGACAATAATGATACCGTTAATAGTTCTGGTACCATGTAAATACACTCAAGCATATGATACTAACGAGAATTGAATCGAATGATCATGTTCTCCAATTTCTTTAGTTTAAGTAACATTACAAATGCCTATTATGGGCTATAAATTAGTAATCTACAATCATAATACTGTCAGAGAAGTCCTAAAATGGTTAGTAATATCTGTACACATCTTTTGATCTTTGACTACACTAGTGGGCCGGGCTTTATGTAATATTTGTACATATCTTTTGGAATTCACACCATCAGATCACAATCTCCTGCAGCCTTCATCCATCTCCAAAGATGAAGTCAATGAGAGGGATTGCTATGGATGGATATTCTTGGGAAAGTACTGGAACAAGTGATTTGTTCTCCAATTCAGTGGTTGGACCTCCATTTCATTTTTCTTCCAAATTGAGTTTTTTGGTCAAGTTTTCAGCAAATTGATCTTCTTCTATATCTTCAAGTACAATTGGATCGGCATTGGAATGCAATTCAAACTTTTCTTGAAATTCCAATACATCTACCTTGATGCTAGTTTTTTGCTCGAGAAGACACGAAAGCCTTTCATTGAGATCATCTTGAGCCAAATTTTCTTGGATTTGAGATTTTGGCTAATTACACAAAACCTAATCCTAATTATAACCCATTAAATAAAATTAAAAATTTAGTTACAATTAAAATTTTAAATCTACTTGGGCCCTACACATGTGGCCTGAGGTCTATCTACATCAGTTTTTTAGTACAATGCCCTTTTTTAAAACTTCAATTTATCAAGTTCATCTTAGTTCAAATTGTCTACTTGTTTTCACTTTTATGATGGATTACTGTCTAATGTATGAACATAGAAGGAAAGTCAAAACAAACATAATGCAGATGATGATGATGAAACTCCTAAAATCTCAAAAACGGAAGCCGTAGGGGTTTAAGGGCTTGCTGCATATGCTAAATGCAGTCGAGAATGCTAACAAAATTTGCATTGTATTCTTGTTTACTTTTCTTGCATTATATTAATTTTAGGTTAGATTAGGTCAAGATGGAAGCCTCATCAGTTTCACAGCTTTTGCTAGGGACTAGCAAAACACTAGTTGGGAGTGCGATGAGTCTTTAAAAATACACATTTTTGACCATTTTAAGGACTTATTAATTTAAAAAAGCCTCGTTTATTGTGAAATCATGGTTTCATGCATTTATACATCATTGTAGTATTTTTCTCCATAATTTGTTTAAAATCACACTTTTTGCATACATTCATGAAACCTGCTATTTTTAGAAAATCTATTTTTGGAAAGTTTTGTGAAAATTTATATTCTTATGAAATAAATTAAATGTAATCATCATTAGTTCATTCACATAAAATCATGAACAATAGTGTGCATTTTCATTGTCATTTCATGAGAGATGGGTCCACAGTCGTGCATTTGTGATCTTGAAGTTAAAATTATCTTCTCACATGAATTCACATTTGTTTTATAGGAAATTAATCGTATGATTCCCATTTTCAAAGACTTGAGGCAAAGAAATGATTTTCAAAAGAAAGGAGAGAAAAATTGAAGAAAAAAAGAAGAAAGAAGAAAATTTTGCAAAGTTGGCTTCATGGTCCCACGCACATATTCACATGTGTGAGGACACAGTTGTGGAAAGTTCAAGAAAGGGGTCCCACTCTCCAATTACTGCAAGAATTCAAAATTAATGCAAGAAAAGAAAGCCAAGGTGGAGAGAATTCAAGGAAAGAAAAGTCAAAGAAAGAGAATTCAAAATAGAATGGTCAAAATCTCAACCGAGTGTTGGATTTAGACAATCTACTACTGTTGGAAAGCTCTTTTTGAGTAGATATCCATAGGATCCAAGATTATACCAATTGGAGTTAAAACGACAAAGTTATGACCCTAAGAAGATAGCTGTAATTTTTCTACTCGGGATTGAGATTGTCTCATTAAAGGTGGGCCCTATCCTTTGGCAAGTGTTGGCTAAGAAAGATGGATATACCTGGAATTCCAACAAGAGAAGAAATCTTATCTCATCTCAAAATTGGAATACTTGTTGGACAAGAAGAGGACTTATCAAAAGAAGAAAAGCCACATATGAGACCTTCTTTGAAAATGAGTGAAGAAAAAAAAGTATAAATAGGAAACCCCTCTCCATACTCTTCATGGAAAAAGAGCTCCTTCTCTAAATCACTACACTTCATTTTCTTCATCTCCCTCTCCTTTTATCCTAGCCTCAAGGAGGCTTAGCTTTAAGGCCACACTACACCCTTAAGAATTTCAACTAGAAGAGATTTTCTTCTTTTCCATCCTAGCATGTATTGTTCTTAATTTTATTTGACATTCTCTTGTAAGGAATTTTTACATGTTAGTACAATGTTATTCTTCTTAAAAATTTTTTTCTTTTCTTATGGTTTGTGTGAATATTTTATTAATATTTCTTGTGCTTGGACTGACGACCCAAGATACTAGGATCATATTTGAAGAAATCATTAACCCGGTTTAAAAGAAAATTTTGAGAAGATAACTTTACTGCCTTTACCACCTTTACCACATTTAAATTCTTATTTACTACATTTACTTTTCTTGTCTCACCATACATTTAAATTCTAGCAATTTATTTATTTCCTGCACTTTTCTTTTATTTTCTGCACTTTTGTTATTTTTCTTGTTATGTTCATGTTGATTTTAAGTTTTTCTTTTTTTGTATAGTTTAATGGTTGGATTAGAATTCATTGCATGTATTTTCACTTCATACGATTTTGTACATATTTAACTTGTTGAAAATTAAGCTTTAAAGATCTGAATCAAAAGATAAAATTCAGACTCAATATACAAACAGTATAACTGAAAACAGTTTCAACAAACTGCAGAAACAGTTTTTGGTAAAAAGTTCAAAGTGGATAGACAAGTCAAATCAAAATATTTTTCTTTGAAACTTGGAGAAATTAAAGTTTAAGAGCTGATCTTTCATTCCTCATAATTTTAGATTAAAATAATTTCAAAAGGTTTGTAAACTAGAGGCTTAAACTTTGCCAATCAGTCAACTAGGATAAGAATTTTGCACTGAATTTTGCAAAGTTGACATATTCATGCATTCATAACTTTTTTGTTTTAAATCCTTTTACTTTTTTTTTGTTAGTTTATTCCATCAATAGAGCATGATTTCCAACCATTAAACTTAGATTTAGGATGCATTAGAATAGTTCAAATCATGCATAAAATTTGTATCAACGTAGTAGTTTTCTAGACTTAGAATTTTTCAGTATCTCATGGCATGTATTACATTACTAACTTTACTAACTTTCTAATCTGAATCTTATTTCTAGTTTTATGTTTTTGATTGTTTTAGAGAATTTTCAAAATTAAAATATCTTTCTAAACTTATTTTAATTGAAGATTTTAAATTGGAAGGTTTTCTAGTTTTGGAAATTCTAACTTAGGAAAGTTTTAACGTTTTTTTTAATTAGTTTCTAACATTGTTTAGTTTTTATTTTAGTAAGTTTCTAATTTTAGTTTTTTTTTTGTTTTATAGGAAGATCTTTTTAGAGATTTTAGTTTTTATTTTTAGGAAATTTTAGATTTAGGTTTTTAGTTTTAGTTAGTTTCTTTTATTGTAATTAATTTAATTTTGGCAAGTACGATGCTTGTATTTGTTAGTTTTTAAATTAAGCTGGTTTTATATTTTTATTTAGGGTAGGTTACAAGTTCAAAAAGGAACCTTAAAATACATTGCTCCCTATGGATCGACCCAGTCTTACCAGTTTATTACTACAACACGGTTCTACACTTGGAACTTATAATCACTTGTTGTTAATCATTAGCAAGGGGATAAGTCTGTCTCTTAATACTATACAAAATTAAGAAGCTATTGGCAAGAACTTGCATATCTGAGGAATATTGAATTTCACTATAAAGGAGATGCGAAGGAGTATAAGAAGTAAGTTGAAATGGATCAAATATTTGACTTCTTAGTGGTGTTAAACCCATATTTTGAGCCAGCTCGTGCTCAAATCTTGAATGATACCGTTCTATCTTCGCTTAGTGGAGCCTATGCCTTAATTCTCAAGGATGAGAAGCATAAAGCCGTAATGTCTACAAATCCTCCAGAAAGTTCGGCTCTACTGGAAAGTCAAGGTAGAGGTCAAGGCAATGTAAATGCCAATGTCTTATATAGCTGTGGTAGAACTCAAGGAAGAGGACAAGGAAGAGGTGTGGGTCATGATCGAGCTTGAAGTGAAGGTCGAGTATGCACACATTATGGTCGTAAAAATCATATGTTGATATATGTTGGGATTTGTATAGTAGGTCACCAACACGCACATCTAATGTTGCTACCACAAAGTCAAATGTTGCTCAAGCAGCACATGTCTCCACTCCATCAAATATAATTTCAACATTTCAAAAGGCTTCTCCCCTAGGTGAATCTGTGTAGTTATCTAAGGCTGATTTTGATGCTCTTATTCAATGAGTATCTCGTCTTAAAGGGTCAGTAGCCACTTCTAGTGCTTTAGCTCAGACAAGTATACCTTCTTCATTTCCTGTGTCTACTCCTTCTAACTCTTAGTCCATTGACTCTGAAGCCACAAATCACATGTCAGCTACTACTTAGTCCTTTCAGTCTTTTATCAAATTTTGGAAAAGTGAAATTAGCAGATGGGACTCTGACCACTATTGGTGGGAAGGGAACGATCAAAATCTCACCTTCTTCAACCTTGTCCTCTGTCTTGCATGTTCTGAATTTGACATCAATTCTTTTGTTAGCTAGTTGCCTAACAAAAAGTTTAAATTGTTGTGTCACCTTTTTCCCAGCTCATTGTGTTATCCAAGACCTATAGAAAAGGACAATGATTGGTGGAGCTAGTGAAGAAAGGGGGTTTTACGTGTTCCACTTGAAGAATCCAGAAAAGTTTATTAGAAAGTGCAAATTAGTTAATGAGGAAGATCAATATCAGTGGCATTGCTAGTTAGGACATCCTTTTGGTCCTGTTTTGAAAACTTTGTTTCCATCTATGCTTATGAATGGCAAGTTGCATCTTAATTGTGAAGTTTGTGTTTTGTCAAAACATCATTGTAGTGTTTATCCTCATAGAAATAGAAAATCTGACTCTATGTTTTATATTGTTTACTTTGATGTATGGGGTCCTGCACCCAATACTCCTACTACTTATCATTATTTTGTCACCTGTATAGATGATGCATCTCAGATGATTTGGGTCTATTTATTGAAAAGTAAAGATGAAGTATTTTCTACCTATAAAATCTTTCACGAATGGGGGAGGACCCAATTTCAAACAAAAATACGCATTCTTCGTCATGATAATGGTAAAGAATACTTGTCTAAAGCTTTTCTTGAGTATGTGCAGGGTGAAGGTACAAAGTCTCAGACTACATGTCCTTACACTACAAAACAAAATGGAGTGGTAGAGAGGAAGAACAGGCATTTACTTGAAGATGCAAGAGCGTTGCTTATTGGTATGTTTGTTCTCAAATCCTACTGGCTTGATGCTGTTTTTACTGCATGTTACTTAATTAATAGACTTCCAACTAAAGTGTTAAATGGTTTGTCTCTTGTTCAATTTTATTCAAATTTCGTTCTATATCAAATATTCCTTTGAAAATATTTGGTTGAATTTGTTATGTATATAATCATAATCCAAATAAGAACAAATTGTCTAATAAGGCCATTAAATGTGTGTTTTTGGGCTATTCCTCGTCTCAAAAAGGATACAAATGTTTTGATCCAATTACTAAAAAATATGTGTCAATGGATGTACAGTTTTTTGAAGATGTTCCTTATTTCTCATAAAAGTGGGAAGTTTTTTGTTTAGTGAACCAAATAGTATTGTTCTTCCAATGCATGATAGTGTTCCTCCAAAAATTCTTCTTGAAAAGGTGTCAGGATAGTGCTACTGATGATAGACCTACCTCAGAACTTCAAAAAATAGATAAGCCTTTATAGGTTTATTCAAGAAGAGCATCACGTAACCCTGTCTCCACTACTCCACCCGATCAAGTGGACTAGGATAAAGTTAATTCTTCTTCTCCATTTCCTCTGCCTAATTCTCCAAGTGTTACTAACCCTCCTTCAAGCCCTTCCTTACAGCTTCCTATGGCTTTTCGTAAAGGGCAGCATTCTAGCACTTTTCGTGTATACCATCCAACTGAAAATTTCATTTCTTATCATTGTGTTTCTTCTTTTCATCAATCCTTCATAGTTGCACTCTCATCAGTGTTTGTGCCTACAAGTTTTGGAAATGAATCTCTTTATCTCTCTTGGAGAAAAGTAATGGAAGAAGAGATAAAATTCCTCAAAAAAAATCAAACTTGGGAATTGACAGGTTTACCAAAGGAGAAGAAACCTGTGGGAAGTAGATAGGTGTAATCAATTAAATATAACCCTAATAGTAGTGTTACCAAACACAAGGAGAGGTTGGTGGCTAAAGGTTTCACACAGATCTCTGTTGAACATTATTACGAAACTTTTTCTCCAGTCTCAAAGCTTGGTTTTGTATGTGTGATTATCTCTGTCGCTGCTAACATGGGGTGGCCATTGTATCAATTAGATTTCAAGAATGCTTTTCTTCATTGAGTTCTGACTGAAGAAGTCTACATGACTTTACCCCTTGGCTTTGTTTGTAAGGGGGAGAAACAAAAACTGTGCTGCCTAAAAAAGTCCTTATATGGATTGAAGCAATCTCCTAGAGCATGGTTCTAAAAAGTAGTTCTCTTTTGTGCATTGGCTTTCATCAATGTAATTCTAAGTACTCAGTGTTTGTTAAAGAGCAAGGAATGGGAACTATCATTTTAAGTGTGTATGTGGATGATATTCTTCTGACTAAAGATGATCACATTGGGATTCTGCAGTTAAAAAAATATTTGAGCAAAGTCTTTGAAGTAAAGGACTTGAGTGATTTAAGTATTTTCTTGGAATTGAGGTTTCAAGATCACGTAAGGGAATTTGCTTGTCTTAGGTGAAAGTATGCTTTAGATCTTCTCAGTTTAACTGGTTATTTGGGAGCGAAGATAGCTGATACACCTATTGAGATTGGTCATAAGCTATCTTTGGATGATGGAGACTTACTTGAGGATGCTCAAATGTATTATCAACTTGTAGGTAAACTCATTTTCCTTACAATTACTCGACCAAATATATCACAAGTTGTTAGTGTGGCGAGTCATTATATGCATGCTCCTAGAACTACTCATTTAGAAGCAATAAGGCATATATTGCGGTATATTAAAAGTTATCCGGGAAAAGGAATCTTTTATGGATCTCCACTACAAGAAAAATCACTTTTGGCGACAACAAAATTTGTCGCTAAAACAATTATTTTCGTTGCCAAAGACTTTTAGCAACGAATAGAAAATTGTCGCTAAAACAATTATTTTCGTTGCCAAAGACTTTTAGCAACGAATAGAAAATTGTCGCTATTCTATCACCAAATCCTGGTCTGCGAAGTCCTACAGAGACAACTATAGTCATCGTCGTTGAAAAATAGACCTTTCGCGACAAAGATTATCGTCGCTAACTCATGTCGCAATAACTAGTATGTCGCCGCCAAATATTGAGAGATGGTTGACAGTAGACTAAGCTTTTGCGATGACATTCTTCTTTCGGAAATAATAAGTAAATGTCGTCAAAAACTGTTTAAGCCATATCGTAGACATTGGTGAAAACGTTTTAGCAACAAAGTATATTGTTGGTAAAAACCTTTTGGGACGAACATGTTCGTCCCAAAAGGTACATCACAGGTTTTTAGCGACAGCATTTGTTTGTCGCCAAGTTTTTTTTTTTTTTTTTTTTGTCAAAACAATGAACCTGTTTCCAATTCCATCCTGCATAACCTGTTTTCAATCTAAAAAAGATGAAGCTGTCTAATTTCATCTCAAGTAAACATTAACATCCAAGATACCAAATTTAATTCAAACTAACAACCATCTAAATATATATAGATGAAAAAGGCTACCGTGCTGCAAATGTCAATACATAAACATATATTACTACAAATGTCCAACTTAACATCCCCAAAAAGCATACTGTGGTCAAATAATTCAACAAAATGGAAACAGCCCCTGCAACCACTTCTCAATGATCCATATCCATCGCTAATCTGCTAAACAAATGAAACTTATATATCATTAAAGGAACATAACTGATATAGGCATATTATAAAGTAAACATAACTGATATATAATTCATTCCTCATTGAAAATTATAACTGTTAGCATCAAGCCCAAAATAAAAATAAAAATGATTATCTTTTTCAAGTTTTAATCTCTTCCCTTAAGAATGACAAATTTAATATCTTCCTTTCATCTTCTTTTCCCTCTGCTAAACACAACTACAGCCCATCTTCTTCTTCTTCTCATTCTTCTTATATACATATGGCCAAACCACCTGCAACTCTTCACAAAACTTATCTTTCGAATAAAGTTGTAGAAAAGCATGTACCCTCCCTATATGTTCCTTCAAACCCCCTCCCGCCTCTCTCTCTCTCTCTCTCTCTCTCTCTCTCTCTCTCTCTCTCTCTCTCTCTCTCTCACTCATAATTTAACACCAATGATGATTATAACACTTCAATATATATATATAGCTTTAAAAACTAAAAACATTGTAGTTTCATTGATATAAACACAAAGGGAGAGTTCAAAGCACCAAACGCACTCCACTATAGAGTGATTAAATTGATAGAACTCCAAAGAGAGTTTCATACCAATCAAGATGATTAATTCTAGTAAAAGATTTTGTGTGGAAACAAAGAAAATTTTCAAGAAAACTATATGAACCGTAGATTATCGTTGTTGAATAATATAGTAGTCCTGCCAATAGCCATCATTCAAAAGCAAAATTAAAATGAGAATATGATAAAATAAAACAGGAACAAAACATGAACATGGCAAGAGAATCATCTTTACAACTACAGTGCTAAAAATCCTTCAGCGACAGCAAATCTTCGTCACCTAAAATGTTTTCGCGGTCTTTGAAATTGCAAGTGCGCCAAGAAATTTTGTTTGGCCTTTAGCAACGATAGATTAATTGTCGTAATAAATAATATACCCCAACGGAAGCATATTGTCGCAAAAGAATATATAGTTGTTGCCACATCCTTTCCTGCAAATTGGCACAAAATAGGAGTTCAGGTGGGAAGCAAATGACGAGCTATAACAACGATTAACAATGGTCGTCGCTAAAAACAAATATTGGGCGACAATTGTATGTGTTTGTTGCCAAAAGGTAAACTTAAGGCAACAATATATTATGTTTGTCGCCAAACGTCGTCGCTAAAACTGTGTTTCCTTGTAGTGCTCGTGGCCATTTAAACATCGTTGGCTATTTAGATATGGATTGGGCTAGCTCACCTGATAATAGACAATCTACAATAGGATATTGTACTTTTGTTGAGGGAAACTTAGTTACTTGGAAATCTAAGAGGCAATCTGTTGTAACAAGATAGAGTGCTGAAGCCGAGTACCACAACTTGTAAACTTATATGGTTGAGAAGTCTTGTCCGTGAATTGAGTTTTGTTGTGAAGATTCCTATGCTAATGTACTGTGATGATATAGCGGCTATTTATATAGCTTCAAATCCAATGTTTCATGAGGGGACCAAACACATAGAGGTCGATTGCCATTTTGTTAGAGAAAAGGTCACCAAAAAAAGCCTAATAAGTACAACTTTTGTGAGCTCTAAAAATCAACTAGCAGACATGTTCACTAAGGCATTGTCAAAGAATCAACTCACTACTGTTTTAGTCAAGCTCGGCATGATTGACATCTATGCTCCAACTTGAGGGGGAGTGTTGGAAATAGTTAATACATATGGGGTCTGTTTGTAATTTTTGTCTTGGGCTATTTTGTAATTTCCTAATCCATCTCTAATATGATATTCTCAAACCTCATTTGAGGGTTCACCTTTTGCCAAAATCCCTCCACTTTCACATATCCTATCCCATTACGTAGGAAGGGCATATTTCTAGATCGTGTCTTAAGACTAATCATAATTACTTGGAAAAGGCTTGGAGTGGTTGTTCTCAGGGGGAGGTCTAGGCTTCGAACCTTGCCTCTCCTTCCTTGCATATGTGAGTTGCTTTTACCTCATATGTGAGTTTGTGTATCGCATGTGTGAATAATAATAATAATAATAATAAGAGTGCCTCGCTATAGTTTATGTAATAAGACCACTAGCTACAATGCATTATGCTCCTTTTTCTTTTTAGCTTTTGTAGAATGTTAAATCAAGCCTTACACATATAAAAGCTGCTTAACAGCCTTTATTTAATAAGAGCTTGTTTTTTTCTCCTATCTTTTTCTTCCATTGGCTGGTATCTTTTAGGATATTGCCGAAAGTACTATATATGGACATGATATTTGCCTTTGAAGAGTTAACGTGTATTTCCGATAGAGCTATTACTGCGATATCTTAGGCTGCGTGATACTGGACATGCGATATCCTAAGGCCATGCGATATGGCACATGCCACCTTGTGTGATATCCTATTGGTACTGTACAAATAGCTTTGAAAAAAATTAAAATTTTGCCTGTTTTGGGGCAATGTCATATTTAAGGCCAATTGTAGTGTCCATATCCCTATTTTTTACACCTTTATACATAGGAAGGATAAATAATTGGAATATGTACCACTACTTTATTTCGGAGGGGATCTAATCCCTATGCTCGTTCATGTAAGAAAGATCAATTGCAACAGCTCTCACCATGGTTTTTTTCTTAACATCAATTTTGAGTTTATTAGAATCCCCGATATAGTTGATTTTATATGTAACTTAAGTTGAATTTAACTTTCCATTTGGTGTGGATATTTTATTATTTCAGCTAAGTTAATTGAGCAAATAGAAGAGTGGTAATTAGATGGCAATTAATCATAAGACGTTGCTTAACTGGCCTAGGACCACAGTTTGCTCCTAGAGGTTGTGGGTTTGAGTTATGCTAAGGGGTTTACCTAGCTTCCCCTAAACCCTCCATTATTATATTAAAAAAAACGATGGTCATCTATTAGATTGAGAGGCCTAACCATTAATACTATAGACTTTTTTAAAAGATTAGTCAGTGTTTCATTTTTCTCATTATAAAACATACATAACCGAAAAGAGGATAATCTATCCTTCTATTGGGCATGCGCCATTATAACAAAAAATGCACTGCCCGGATCAAGGTTAAAGAAAAATCACAGATTGGATTATCAAACTCACTCCAAAGAAAGAAAAGAACCCACAGCTTGGGTCAAGCAATGAACTTAATTAGAAAGCAAATAACATTTGAATGTCACTACATGAAATCTGATTTGGAGCTCCTATACCAGATTTAAGGCATCTAGTTAATCACAATGATCAATTAGTAAAAAGATGCAGACCATGAAATCTTGTGATACTAACTACCAAGTGACGAGCTTTGAAATGATCAGTGCCCCATCAAGATTGTGATGGATCTTTCATAATCTTCAATAGAGTACTGTCCGCCTCAAAAGATATTCGAAGAATTTCATCCGGGACCAACTGTAACAAATCCAAAACATGCTCTACATCTTAGGTGGTTTAGGCCGTGATTATGAAGCTTGGTCACCTCAATCACCGCCCACACTGAACCTATAGATTTGGATGAACTTCATGGCCATCTTCTCATCCATGAGCTGCGCCTTAAAATGTATCCATGCACAACAACTTGAAACTTTCCAACCAGAAGCCAACTCAACTCAACATGGTCGTGGTCATGGACGAAGAAACCAACAAGATGCCCAGCCCAACTCTGCAGTGCAAGAATCACACTGCCATGACCTGCTACAAGAAGTTTGATTATGCAGTCCAAAGTGACCAGATTGCACAAGCCTTTGTTACATCTCATGCATCAAATCAAGTTCCTCCATTTAATCTTTCATGGTACACAAATTATGGTGTGACAAACCTCATTACAGATGATTTTGGAAATCTCTCTTTGCACTCTGAATATCAAGGCAAATGACCAACTTCAAGTGGGAAATGGAATAGGTTTTTGCATTGCTTACGTTGGTTCTTCAACTATTCATGCTTCTTCTAATCCTCTAAAACTGCAAATATTCTGCATGTGCCTCACATCACAAAGAATCTATTGTTTGTTTCTCAACTAAATAAGGATAATGATATCTATTGTGAATTTCATGTGAATGATTTTTTTTCAATCAAGGATCAAGCCATGGGGTAGAACTAAAGATGGACGCTACTACCATTAATTTAAGTCTCAATCTCTACCAAGAAAACTTTTGTTGGTGAAAAGAATTGCTTGAAAAGTGGCATAGATGGTTAGGACATCCGTCTGAATGTATAGTGCGTTCCATCATTACCTCAAATAAGTTGCCTCTACTGCAACATAATAAAACTTTTCCTATTTGTTCTTCATGTTAGCTAGGAAAAAGTCATAACTTACCATCTGAATTGTATAGTTTTATTTCTTCTATATCTTTAGAACTTGTGCATTCAAACTTATAGGGATCAACCCCTGTGACTTCTTCTCATGAAAATAGTGTTTACATCCACTTCATCAATGATTTTGTTGAGTTAAATTGGCTTTATCCACTAGCTAACAAATCTGATACTTGTAATTCTTTTTAACGTTCAAGACTTACGTTGAGAGTTTACTTGAGTCAAGAATTAAGAACCTATACAAACTGATGGAGGTATAGAATATTTGTCTCTTAAACCAATTCTAGAGGCCAATAGTATTGTTCATTGGGTTTCTTGCCCCTATACACCGAAAAATTGAAAAATGTCACATCTCAACGAAAACATTGTCATGTCGTTGAAATAGGCCTCACACTTATAGCCCATGCTTCTATGCCATCAACTTACTGGGATGAAGCCTCACAAACTGCGGTATTTCTTATAAGGGAAATAATCCTATGAGAACGAATTTTCACTATTTTTTGTGAGAAATCTATGTTGGGTCCATTTATCATTCAATCCAAACTTTGCAATACATAGAGATCCCTTGATAGTTACTTGCCTCAAATTTCGATTAGATTCAAATTTACTGAACTGTTGGATCAACTGTGTACCAATTTAAATTAACTGAATTTGTAGGCCACGGATGAAGGGATTAGGGATATGTGATTATAGTCAAACTTGATATGCGGAGTGGTTTTACATAGATATTTTCATCCCCCTAATCCTATCTCCAAATAGAACCCACAAGTGGATCCCATAAAAAATTCTCACGATAGGTACATGAAAATAGTTCTCACGTGATCAAAGCCCCTCTTATAATCACGATAGAAAACAAAGAAAAGGAGCCCTTTTTAAATTTTGTTTCATCGTTCCCCTGATAATACAATACTAAAATCTTTTTTGTGCTTTTGTTGTCCTTTTTTGCAACCTTACACCAAACACAAATTGCAGTAAGCCATACAGGTCCGCAAAATGTGTCTTTATTATGGGTTATCTCATAATGGATAACGAGGTCTTAATTTGCAAAAATCCTGCGCCATCTACCTCACCTGTGCATCCCACCATCTCACAGATGCTAGACCCCATCTCCTCGCATTACCCACCAAACCCCACGGATCCTATGCCCTTGCATCCACCCTTACCCATTCCCACTTTATCCTCACCCACATCAAAAGAACCCACCACCTCAAAAAAACATCTGTCATACCCACTCTCGCAACCAGACCCTCAAACACAACCTAACCTAGACCCTCAAGCACAACGGAATCCAACCCCACATGCCAAACTGAACCCAACCACTTCAACTCAACCGACCCCACAGCCATTCATCCACCTCAACCCAACCATCTCAAACCAAACAAAACCCAGCCACATCAATGCATCCAACCCCACAGCACATCATTCAACCAACCCAGCCGTACAGACTTCATGTCCTGTAGTCCCACGGAGCAAATTGCAGAACCGGAACCAGTATCATCCAATCCCACCCAATAAACAATTTACAAGTCATGCACCTAACTCTTCAGACAGACATCAATGGGTATTATCCCCTTAATTTGGATAGAAATTTTATGCGAAGAAGTTTTCTCTCACCGCTTTTCTCAATGGATATATATAAGTTCAGGCACTTCTAGGACCTGGCCATCAATCGAAACTTTTTACACTCATCATCACCTTAGTTTGACACTTACGTAAACCATACTTACCATATAAGAAGTAACTCAAGTATAAATAACAAGTTTGAGGGCAGTTAATTTTAGAATTGGCTGATCCGGAAGGTGAGGGCATTTTTAAGGACAACGATCACTGGGGTTGAGCCCTTCAAAGATGACCCGGTTGTTACATTTGCTTGCATAACCTCGAAAAGATTCCAACCATGTGCAGATCACATAATGTTCATATGCGGTCTAGCTGTATGGAGCCTATGTGGTCCTACCATTATCTATCATTAATCTGTAGGCAAGGGAAACTTTAAACAAAGTGACATTCGGCTATCCGATCGTGGGGCAAGGGACCGTAAGTACTTTTGACTCCTACACACTAGTAGGATTCTGAAACCTGGAGATGTCATATTCTTCTGGTTATTCTTCTTCTTCATATAAAAACATAGCATGCTTGGAGGAGAAGTTCACGATTCTTTTGACAATATAATGGTGTTTAATAAACTAAACTCTTTTCCATAATTAGTTTTCAACAAAGTAAAGCAACACACAAAAATCAAAACACAGCCGTACAAAGTCTAGATTGATGGGATGAGCATTACAAGATATGCACCAGATAGAGAAGTTATACCATAATCACAATTACTAGCATTACGAGATATATGCTAAATCTAGAAGACACACCTCAACGTGTGAGTGCCCACTATTTGGACATTAGGAACTGAACCACCATCAAACAACTAGTCACACCCCATCGCGACTACTTTGTAGCTGAAGAAACAACCTTGAAGAAAGAGTTCATTAACTTAAGAGCAATGAAGTCAACTACAAGTTCTGAATTAGTTCTTAACATCTTTGAATGTCAAACCGAAGGGCTCCAATTTTTGTTGGCTGAGTTGATCCAATGTATCTATCATCTTTGCCGTTAAATGATTCTTCCAATCCCCAACAACACCACGCCTGAAGAAATTCTTATTCGAAAGCCCATCCCTTCTCTTCCCACTGCTATTAATCTCAAAACTCGTTAGACTCTCAAAGCTGCAAAACCTTTCTATCTTTTCTACCAACCCTTCTCTCTCCTCCTCCATTGAAAAAGGGCAACCTAAGAACTCAGCCAACCTCCTCAAATGGAATGTGGGATCTTCTTTAAGCTTCTCGTACTTAATAAACAAGATCCTTTCGGGTCTCTCCAAGCTGGCCTTCCAGAACCCCAACAAATGCTCCCAAAAGGGGCCAAAGACAGAGATACCTCTAATAAAGAACTCAAACGCCTCTTCTAATGAAATGGGTGGTTCATCCTCATGAACTAGTACGTTGTTTATGAAATGCCACCAGGAAACAAATGTGTCCTTAGGATTCCGGCACAGATAAATGATTCGGCAATTAGATTCAATTATTGAAGTGGGTAGCCCTTCATATGGAAAATGCGAGTGGAAGAGGTGGGGGGAGGGAAGGTTTCTATGGTCAAGAATCTTGCCTTCCGCGTAAACGTCCAACTCTAAGCACTGCACAATGTCATGTGGGTTGGTGTTGAGCAAAGGATGGTTATGAAAGCCATGACGAGTGCGGTATAAGACACAGAAGGTGAGGGCTTTAAGCCAGGTCGTGCCCGATTTAGGCATGGTGCTGACTATTATGTCTTCATTGCATGCTTCAAATTTCTCACTAAATGCCATTATTGCTGATAAAAATTTTACAGGAACCCAGAACCCCTGGTAAAGATGAAATTGCTTCCACTCTCTGTCATCAGAGATGGAAAGAGGATCCTTGCACTCAGGTCCACTGGACGCGGCCATGGTGATGATGATGCCTAAGATGTCAAAGGGAGGGAGAGAGAGAGAGAGAGAGAGAGAGAGAGAGAGATGGATTCCTATCCTATCCTTAGATGATCATAACGTGGGTGGCAACTATTGTAGGATTCCTACCCTTCTTATATAGGGAGGGTGTCCTCGTCTTCCTATTATTTTAGATCCCTCACATGTTCTTTGTAAAAGTTGCAGAGGTCACTCACATGTTCTCTGTAAAAGTTAATTATTTTCTGGTGTAGCCTCACTTTTTGTCCACTACTTCTTTCTTTTTTTTTTTTTTTTGGATAAAACATTACTTCTTGTTGCATTGCACGCTTGGGGAATATGATTGGTTAGCAAAGGAAGAACTCAAAAGTACTCGGCTCCTCAAGATAAGACCAGGCCCCACAACACCATAATCACTCGCTAACGTAAATTATTATATATAAAGAGAATTTCTCCTGTTGTTAGAAAGAATAAGAGCGCGACATGTAGCATTCCTGAAATGTCTCTCCTATTTCTTTAGTACCTTTCTCCCCACCTAAAATATCTCCTTGATTCAATATCTATGCTCTCATGGAAATCTCTTCCTAATTTATCTCTCATTCCTCTACAACTTTTCTCAACCGATACCAAACACTTCTCTCCCCATTTCATATTAAAAGCTAGTCATTACAATGGAAAAAGAAGAAACAAAACATGCACACATCGAAAGTTTGTTGCATGTTAATGTCATCCTTTAATTGATTTTGATCCAATCTACACTCGGCTCTAAGTTGGGCACACCATCAAGTATTATATTTTAGATGATTCATAAAGTGATTAAGTAATAATAATATGTTGTACATTTTAAATGAAAATTTAAGAGAATAATTTATAAAACATTGTTGCACATTTAGAGGAATTGCAGAATTAAAATATGTTGTATATTTTCAATTTAAAATATAAAAACACACATTGATTTTAATATTTTAGTTTTTTTATTTTCAGCCAAAAATTCTACCACTATATAATCTCAATCTCACATATATTACCTAAAAGTTGTGTTCAGGTACATTTGACGCAGCCATGGTGATGCTGATGGCTAGGATGTGAAAGGATATATATAGAGAGAGATTTCTATCTTATCCTTAGATGATGTGGCATCTATTATTGGACTCCTATCCTATCCTAGATAGATTCATATCCTTCCTATATAGGAAGGCTGTCCTTGTCTTGCTTCTATTTTTTATACATTTTAATATATATATATATCGAGATCCCTCACACATTCTCTGTAAAAGTTGCAGAGATCCCTCACATGTTCTCAGTAAAAGTTAATTATTGTGTACCCTTTCTGTTTTTTCATTACTTCTTGTTGTGTTGTGTGCTTGCGAATTTGATTGGTTAGCAAAGGAAGGACTCAAGTACTTGGTTCCTCAAGATAGGAGTGGGCCCTACAACACCATTAATCACAGTCACTACCATAAATTGTTTCCAAAAAAATTGGGCGACCACAACTCCAACTGCTAAAAGGAAAACAGTCCTAAATGAGGAGAATTCCTTCCAATCTCTAGGAGGGTCATCCAAAACCCTAAGCCTATATTATTATTATTTTTTATTATTATTTATTATAATAATATGATACATAGCGCAATTCTTTCCATAAAAGAGCAATACATGGCTTCCACCTTAAAAAATTCTTTATAGTCAAGATTCTTTTCACAAAAGGGTCTTAAATTTTCAGCACATTTTACATCAGGATAAAAAAATAACTACATTTTAAGGACTTAAGTTTCACTGATAAAAAATAACTACATTTTAAGGACTTAAGTTTCACTTTTCTTTCATATTAATACAGGCTGTTGGATTAGATAATTTCAGTCAACTTTTTACCCTTATTTCTTTTATATCCAAAAATACCCTTGGCTTTTAAATCTTCTTCCTTCTTCCTTCTTTGTTTTTTTTTTTTTTTTTTTTTTTTTTGAATCTTCCACCAACCCAGTAGAAACATGACGACGCCACAAGATGTAGAAAAGAAGAGTGAATGAGAACCGTTTCAACTTCAAGGTCGAAATTACTTGCAGGTTTTACAGAGGACAAGTGTGACATACTAAATGACACCTCCTTCGGTCCTTATTGTGACCGGTTTCAGTGGTACGCGGGACAACTCCAAATTCTTGTGCTTTAATTGTGAGAGCCACTTTACTGTGACGAATCTGGACCGTCTAATCCACTGATTTTTACGATTAGTGATGAGGGAGGGAATTTAATAAGTGGGCCCTTTCTATTGGCAACACCAACCTCCTATGGATCTCCACCACGTACGTCTCACCTCATCTTCACTTTTTGTCTGGCCCACTTGATCACATGGATCCGGGTGGACTATGTCCCACCTGCATCATGCGCAGTCAACTTTCATCTTGTGGCATCCAAATAGTTTTGTCTCATCTCGTCATCGTAATAATTTGTAGAAGCTCTTCCAAAGCTCCATGCATCATCAACATTTCAAGCCGACTTTCATCTCATGGCAACGAATGCGCCACGTCTTCATCAACTGGAAATCTTCATGCAAACTAACCACGCCATATATATGATCTAGAAATAGAGAGGAATCGTGGCCCACGACCAGCCACATCTTTACCGTCCATAAAGATGACTTCTCTATTGGTTGCGGTTGTGGGGTAGGGGGGTGCTGCCAGCGCCTTATGACATAGTATGAATGCATTAGTTGTATGAGCGCATGACTTGAAAGTGAAATAAAATATTATTGTCAGTGTTGTTTATTTGAGTGCTTGTGAGTGTGAACCCACCTAAAATTTTCTACACTTTCATAATTGCGTATCTTGGCAGATCTTTTAATTTCCTTGTTAAGAAGTCATGTCTCTTAGAAAATCTGTCATCAAGAAAGAATCAGAGAAGATCCCATTCCCATGCCATTGCATCTGATTTTAAGAGCTTTGATTTTTTTTTTTTATTTTTTTTACTTGCTTTATTTGTGAGCATTTACTTTAGAGAGGTGCTTGGATTCTAGGGTGCATCGGTGGAGAAGTTTCACAAATGTGGGCATCTTTTTAAGGTATTAAAACAGTAGTTCTTTGGGGAAAGGAAGAAGGAAGAGGAAGGGTATTTTGGGGTTTTTAAAAAAATGAGTAAAAAATCATCGGAAAATATTGGATTTAGTGATTTGTCCTGATTTGAAATAAAAGTGAAAAACTTATGTCCTAATTTGAAATATAAATTTTTTCCTGTATTGATATGAAATATGCTAAAAAGTTAAGCCCTATTTTGAATTTTTCCTTTTAAAAATTCATAAGTATTATGAGTGGCATCGGCTTCTATATATGAAGCCTCGCAACCTCTTTATGGTTTGAGTTTCATAGACAGTAGGTTGAAAAAAACACACGTTGATAGCAAATATCGTAGAGCGAGGATTTCAAAACATTATTTCGGTTATTATTGAAAAAACAAATTATTGTTCAATTAGAGCATCATAAATTATTAATGAACTTAATAATAAAATCAAAGCACATGTATCCTAATACTTCAACTTAGGGACTCAGGTATCCATTCCTGCGCATTTGTATGAAACTGCCATGCAAACACCGCCTAACATTGAGTGCATTAGCAAAGTTAGTGTGCTTACTTGTAACATCATACTTGCAAAAACCACGTGCAATGTACATGTTCAGTCCCATGCTAATTGAATAATAAATTTAACTATTATTTAAATTAAGTATTGATTATTGAAAAAATAAACAGTTTGGTTGAATAATAAACCTATTTGTGTAATAATCATATTCCAAAATCATCTGGTAACATCTATTTTGCCAAACCCAATCCAAACCAAACCAACTCTTAATATTTTTTATTAGCCCATTTAACACAACAATTTATAGTTTGTATTGATATTAAGACAACTCCTCATCCACTAATATACCATCACAGACACCCATTCACAAACAAGATTCATCTCTATCCCTCCATCACCACAACGCAACCAAACACTATACATCAGCATCCATCACCGGTTGTTTACAGAAAGACAAGAGGAGAAGAAAAGCCACACAAAATAAAACTTGGAAAGTGGGCTCCATTTAAGGTGTTATAAATCCAATATTTTTACTATTTTCTAACTTCAATTTTAATTATGTTTGTCTTATGATTTATATGATAAGATTAATTATATTTTATTAAGATATTGATAATTGTTAACAAAATTATTTTTTAATAAATTTTAAATTCTTTTCCATCGTGTAGGGAGCGCGAGCATGTGGAAGCGTGCACTAATTGCGTAAGGTCAACCATCAATCAAACCAATCATCACACAGAGAAGAGGCACAAAGGATTTATGTGGTTCACCCAATGAGGACTATATTTACATGCAAGAGAATACACTCTCTTCCAACAAGATCTGGAGTTATAGATTACATAATACATATAATCCCCACTTTCTTGACCTCTTAGAAAGCCTTGATACAAAGACCAAAATACCCTTAATCTTAATGTGGCCCATGGTTAGCCCAATAGACCCATCCGATTAACTGGAGATAGAAGACATATATCTAACACACGCGGGCCCTAAAGCACTAGTATTCAATTATAATTACTCATCTTATGTTTTTTCGAAAATATTCAAGAACAAAGAAGTCATTGTTAACAACAATTTTCTCAGGTTGCATAGCCTAACCATGCGTTTTCACTGTTTGGATCATCTAATAAATGTATAAATTCAGGGCTTTCTTGGTTTTCTTCCTTTTCTAGTTTTTATGGTTTCCAACTTCTAGGAAGAACACTAATTTTCTTTCTTTCGAGTTCAATTTTCAAGCAAATTCACTATCTTGTCCAGCATAACCTAGCAGTAAGTGGGGGAATTGTGCTGCACCACTTGTGTGCCACTGAAAGGGTTCAAAGAAAAATAAAATTAATATTAACAGGGTTAGGGGGTTTTACATACGGCCACCATTAGTTTTGGAAATCCGATCTTATTTTTACTTGCAATATTACATAAAATTGGCTTAAAATGTACCAAATTAAAGAAGCTTTGCTTGATCGAGAGCAAGGTAGATCTAAGAATTTCTTCCTTGGAGGGGCCACTATGTAGAAAAAGTTTTAGGACGGTCACATATAGAAGATAAATATAGTTTTCAAAATATATAGGGGGTTTTCTAAAATTTTTGAAAGGGGAGGTGGGGCTCTATGAAATCTTGGGACTTGGAGGGGCCATGGGTCCACCCGTGATCTAGAGGCAAGTGTCAACCTATAACCCTACTTGGTCATCAAAAAAATACTATGGACTAATTACTAACTGCATTACAAGATATACACCAAATAGGGAAGATACACCATAATCATAATTACTTACTACATTACAAAATATATATATCGAATAGAGAAGATACACCTCAACGTGCACACCTCCTCGCGCCTACTTTGTAGCTGAAAAACAACCTTGAAGAAAGAGTCCATTAATTAACTTATAGGAATTACGTCAATCGCAAGTTCTGAAGTATTTCTTAACTTCTTTGAATGTCAACCAAAGGCCTCCAATTTTTGTTGGCTGAGTTGATCTACTGTTTCTATCATCTCTGCCATTAAATGATTCTTCCAATCCCCAACAACAGCACGCCTGAAGAAATTCTTATTTGGAACCCTAGCCCTTCTCTTCCCACTATTATTTTAACTTCAAAACTCGTTGGACTCTCAAAAGCTATAAAGCCTCTCTATCTTTTCTGCCAACCCTTCTCTCTCCTCTATTGAAAAAGGGCAACCTAGGAACTCAGCCAACCTCCTCAAATGGAATGTGGGATCTGTAAGTGACTGGAGGTGGTGGTCCACTTGACCATCACCCATTTTCATAACGGATTCAGAAACGGTCATCTCCCTTAAGGCCATTCAGTACCATTCAATCCATTTCCGTTTTCTGCCATTACAGTCCATGAAACGTTCAAAGTTATGGTCTTCTGTGATGGGGAGGAAGGCTATAAAAGCCATGGGACTCTCTTGTCTTGGATTACACGAGCTTGGCATTCCCATCCACGAGCCTGCATAAAGAGAAGAGCAAGAGAGTCATTCGTTTGTTTTTCTTCCAGCTTCTCCGATTAAAGTTTCAATGGAATCAGGTATGTTTGCAGTTCTGTTTCGATTTTAATCCTGCCGTTGTATGGTGAATCCAATCCGTTAACTTGATCCGAAATGGGCCGTTTTGGTTAACAAGTGGTATCAGAGCCAATGGTATTTGTGTTGGACGGGTTGGAATTTCAGAAAAACCGAACCTCTGTTTTTCGTTTTTTGCCAGAACAGTTACAGAGCAAAAAAAAAAAAAAATTTACAGTGGACCGTCGCCTGGGGCAACGGCCGTCCGGCAGCAGGCGCTGCGCGCTGGCGCAGCCGCTGGCAGGCGCTGCGCAGCGGCGCAGGCGCAGCGCTGCGCCCAGCGGCAGCGCCGTATCAGAAGAACAAAAAAAAAAAAAAAAAAGGTTCTGCAATCGTCGGCCGGCGACGGGAAAGGACCGGCAGCCACTGCCGCTGCCGTCGCCGGCCTCGGGCGGGACCCCAGCCGCCGTCCGCGGCCCCTGCCGGCGTGACTGGGGACCCCGGCTGTTCACTGTCTCTGTGAAGGAGACGATGAACAGTACGGGTCGAGTTTCGGGTCAGCAGGGTCGCTTGCGGGTCAGGCCGATGACCTGACCCGACCTGTTGTTCCTGACCCGGACTGTAGATCTGGATCCGACCCGGCGTACAGGTCAGGCCCGACCCAACTGACCCGGTTCAACTGGGATTAAAATAGACTGGGCACCGGTTTCGGGTTTCAGTCCGACCCGGGTCGATTGACCTGACCCAGCCCAACATAACAGAAAATATAAATGACTGGTCAGGTCCGACCCGACCTGACCCGACCCAGCCCAACCTGTCAAGCCCGATTGGACTGAACAGGTTATTTTATGACCTGGGTCTGACCCGACCCACTGGCCTGGCCTGGCCTGTTTGAATAAAGTATTATTAATCTTTTTGATAATTGTGTGTTTTAAATAATTAAGTCATTATAAAATTGATCCGTTCCGATCAGAACCGTCCATTTGACATATTTAAATGCTGTAATTATTCTGATGGGACTGGATCATTTAATTATGATCAGATCAAGGCCAGATCAAAGACAAATGGACGATCAAAACCTTATTTTGATCATAACGGACACATATTATATCGGATTTTCGATCCGCTTCTTTTGTTGTGTTCCTTATGATGAGATCTACCATATTAGTGAATTTAATTCCCGATCCAATGGTTCAATGATCATATCATAAGGTTTTATGCATGTTTAACTCATTTAATTTCATGTTTTCCGCTTATTGTTTACATGATTAATGTTGTTTGAGTTATAATTTGTTACATGCATGATTGTTTGATGAATAAATTAGTGTCATAGGTTTCAATTTGGAATTATGAGTTAATTAGGTAGTCACCAAAGTGGCCCAGTTACGATGAAACTCATATTTTACATATTGAATAAGAGATACCACATATGACACTTAAATTACAATTTCACTTAAAGGATAGATAATCGACCCAAAGGAGTTTATCTTTCGATTATTTGAATATTGGATAAAACACATTAAAGGATGTTTTGTGAATTCGTGTTGATCTATGCCCAAAGGTGGGATCTCACTTATTCACTTGATAAATTGTGTTTTTATCAAATAATTGAGAATAATTAAATTAACATGTTGCATTTGACCCAAAGGTTATTTGTAATAGTGTAAAATGATTATTTTGTTGTAAGTTTCCCTGTGAATTCAAAGCATTATAGAATTGTGAAAAATAATAGTTTATATCTTCTTTTACAGCTTCTTCCTCCAGATCATTGACTCTTCCCTCGTGCTTAGGGACAATTCCCTTATTAGATGGATCCAACTACCCCGAATGGTTAGACATGTTAGCATTGACCATAACCTTTCTCGACTTAGAAATGGCCTTAGATGAGCCCATGCCTCCTGCCCTCACCGATCAGAGTTCTGCGCCTGAAAAGGCGAAACATGAACAGTGGCACAAATGTGACAAGAAATGCCAAAAGATCATAATGACTTCAGTTTCTAAGAGTATTAGGGGATCACTTGATCCAAAGAAACATGCCAAGGAACTCTTAGAACAGATCAAGTCACAATTTGAAGTGACTGACAAGGCATTGGGTGCCACATTAATGAACAAATTGACAAACATGCAGTACGATGGGACGAAGGGAGTTAGGGAACATATCCTACTCATGTCTAATCTTGCATCCAAGTTGAAGGATATAGACATGAGTATCTCAGATGGATATTTGATCCAATTCATTCTGGATTCCCTTCCCCCTGCATTTGGCCCGTTTAAAGTTACTTACAATCAGAGCTCTAGTCGGTGGACCATAACTGAACTGATCGCAAGATGTGATCAAGAAGAGAGGAGGCTTAAGGCTGAGGGGCAATTTCAAGTAAACTTAGTCTCCCAAGTTAAGGGCAGGAAAGGTTTTAGAAACCTCAAGAACAATGCCAACACGCCCAAGGTAGATCCGAAAGGTCAGAAACCGATGAAGAGAAAAGGGAAGAAAGGGTCCGAAAAATGTCACTTTTGTGGCAAGAAAGGACATTTCAAGAAGGACTGTCTCAAAAGGAAAAATTGGTTTGAGAAAAGAGGTAAGCAAAGAAATTTATCTCTTGTATGTGAAACCAATATTATTAATGTCCCATCTAATACATGGTGGGTAGACTCTGGTGCAACCGTTCACATTTCTGGTTGTATGCAGGGATTCCTTTCAACCCGGAGGCCAAGTGATGGGGAACGAACCATCGTTATGGGGAACCGGAAGGAGTCAAGAGTCAAGGCAGTAGGCACATATAGGCTGGTGCTAGATACCGGATTCGTTTTAGATCTGCCGAACACCTTCTATGTTCCGGAGATTTCCCGAAATTTGGTTTCCATTTCTCAGTTGGATGTAAAAGGATATGTTTTTAATTTTGATAGCGGATCTTTTAAACTATTTTTCGATAATATAATGATTGGTAGTGGTTTATTGTGTGATGGTTTATATAAGTTACAGCTAGATATTTTATCACTAACTACACACCATGTTACTTGTGGAATGAATGTTGGCATGAAAAGAGGACTGATAAAAGAGAACTCCTCCATGTTGTGGCATAAACGGTTAGGACACATCTCGAAAGAGAGGATGTTGAGATTAGTGAAGGATGGGTTATTACCAACCCTTGATTTCACTAGTTTCGGTGTCTGTGTTGACTGTATTAAAGGAAAACAGACACAAACAGTCAAGAAAACTGCCACACGAAGTTCTGAACTTCTGCAGTTAATCCATACGGATGTTTGTGGAAAGATAGATATACCTTGTTTTACAGGAGAACAATATTTCATCACATTTATAGATGATTACTCACGTTTTGGTTTTGTCTATCTTATTAAAGAAAAATCTGATGCTTTGACTATGTTCAAAATATTCAAGGCAGAAGTAGAAAAGCAATTAGATAGGAAGATCAAAATTGTGAGATCGGATCGTGGTGGTGAATACTATGGTAGGTACACTGAAGCGGGCCGTAACCCAGGTCCGTTTGCAAGATTCCTAGAATCCGAAGGTATTGTTGCCCAATACACAATGCCTGGAACTCCTCAGCAGAATGGAATTGCTGAAAGAAGGAATAGAACTCTGTTAGATATGGTTAGGAGTATGGTTAGTAATACTTCGTTACCCGAGTCTATGTGGGGTGAAGCACTGAAGATGGCCATGTATATTTTAAATAGGGTTCCTAGTAAAGCAGTTCCCAAAACTCCTTTCGAGTTGTGGACTGGAAGGAAACCCAGCTTAAACCATTTCAGAGTTTGGGGATGTCCATCTGAAGTGCGAGTGTATAATCCACAAGAAAAGAAGTTAGACCCTAGAACTGTGAGCGGATTTTTTATTGGTTATCCAGAGAGGTCTAAAGGGTATCGATTTTACTGTCCTAATCATTCACTAAGAATAGTTGAGTCCCATAATGCTAAGTTTTTGGAGAATCATGACAACAGTGGGAGTAGCGAGGCTAGAAACATTATATATAAGGAGATTAGAGATGGGCCTCAATCCTCTACTCAAGATGGATTAATGATTCCACTCGATATAGGGGCATTCCCAGAACGATCTGTTGATCCAATTCCTCAAGATACACAACCAACTCCTCCAATACAACCAAACATTCCTGAAGAAAATCCGGAAGTATTGAGAAGGTCGACTCGTATGAGAAGGCCTGCTGTTTCGGATGATTATGTTGTGTATCTAGAAGAATCGGATATTGGAATTAAAGAAGATCCAAAAACTTTTAATGAAGCTGTACACAATGACAATTCTGATAAATGGTTAGATGCTATGAAAGAAGAATTAGAATCCATGGCTGTAAATGATGTTTGGGATCTCGTTGAACTACCCGAAGGGTCCAAGACCGTAGGTTGTAAATGGGTCTTTAAGACCAAAAGGGACTCTAAAGGTAAAGTTGAACGATTTAAAGCCCGACTAGTAGCTAAGGGATTCACTCAGAGAGAAGGTCTCAATTTTCACGAAACCTACTCTCCGGTATCTAAGAAAGACTCATTCAGAATTGTAATGGCTCTAGTAGCTCATTATGACTTAGAGCTATATCAGATGGATGTTAAAACAGCATTTTGAATGGGAATCTTGATGAAGAAGTGTACATGGAACAACCTGAAGGGTTTGTTCAACAAGGTAATAATCAAAGGCTGGTCTGTAAGTTAAAGAAGTCGATATATGGGCTGAAACAAGCTTCCAGACAATGGTACTTAAAGTTTAATCATATTATTACATCTTTTGGTTTTACCGAAAATCCAGTTGACCATTGTATTTACCTTAAGATCAGTGGGAGCAAGTTTATCATTTTAATCCTATATGTAGATGACATTTTACTAGCCAGCAATGACCTTAGTATGATCCGAGAAACTAAGGTATACCTTGAGAATAATTTTGACATGAAAGATATGGGTGAAGCAACTTTTGTAATAGGAATCGAGATATTCAGAGATCGATCTCGAGGATTACTCGGGTTGTGTCAAGAAACCTATGTGCAAAATATTCTCAAACGTTTCCGAATGGAAAGGAGTAAATCACAAAATGCCCCTATGTCTAAGGGAGATAGGTTTAGTAAAGGTCAATGCCCCATGACTGACATAGAAAAGTTAGAAATGAATAAATACCCTTATGCGGCAGCAGTAGGAAGTCTAATGTACCTGCAGACATGCACGAGGCCAGATATTAGTTTTGCAGTTGGGATGTTAAGTCGATATCAAAGTAATCCAGGCATAACTCACTGGGTAGCTGTCAAGAAAGTGATGCGTTATCTCAACGGCACTAGAAGATACATGCTCACATATCAGAGATCCAATACGCTGGAGGTCATTGGATATTCAGATTCTGACTTTGCGGGTTGTCTCGATACTAGAAGGTCAACATCTGGTTACATCTTTCTGTTGGCTGGCGGGGCAGTCTCGTGGAGGAGTGCAAAGCAAACGCTAGTCACTCCATCCACATTTGATGCAGAGTATGTGGCGTGCTTTGAAGCCACGGGTCACGCATTATGGATGCGTAACTACATCAAGGGACTTACAATTATGGGCAGTGTTTCTGAACCGCTAAAGATTTACTGCGATAACAATGCTGCTCGACTTTTTGCGCAGAATGACAAGTGTTCCAGTAAATCAAAGTTTCTGGAAGTAAAGTACCTTGTCTTGAAGGAAAAAGTGCGAGATCGTCTAGTGTCAATTGTTGGAGCTCCATCGAAGCTCATGGTTGCTGATCCATTAACAAAGGCATTGGCGCCAAATGATTTTAAAGACCATGTATTGAGTATGGGATTGAAAGATATGCCTTGAAGGAATCAATGATGTATGACACTATTCAATGATCAATTAAAGAAATGATTTCGCAAATCTTACTTTGTTCTTATGGCACATGTGATTATTATGAAACACAGTAAGAATATAAAAGTGTTATGACTTTATAGTTCCCATTAAAGTAGTCATATTAAAGTTAAGTTCTTGATTAGGAAAGGATACTGGTGTTGTGATTGTGGAAGGAAATATATCGTAAAGATGTATAACCGCCACAATTCACATAAGTAAACTAACTTAATCACAGATGAAAGACCTTAGCATTACAGTTTTCATGGATGATCGGTGTTTTTTTTTTTTTTTTAAATGATGCGCATCAGTTAGAGTCGTTTTCAAAATTCGTTTGCAAAATAAAGTATTTTTGATATATATATATATATATATATAAACTAAGCAGCTGTATGGTGGTCATATGGACCAAGTGGGAGATTGTAAGTGACTGGAGGTGGTGGTCCACTTGACCATCACCCATTTTCATAACGGATTCAGAAACGGTCATCTCCCTTAAGGCCATTCAGTACCATTCAATCCATTTCCGTTTTCTGCCATTACAGTCCATGAAACGTTCAAAGTTATGGTCTTCTGTGATGGGGAGGAAGGCTATAAAAGCCATGGGACTCTCTTGTCTTGGATTACACGAGCTTGGCATTCCCATCCACGAGCCTGCATAAAGAGAAGAGCAAGAGAGTCATTCGTTTGTTTTTCTTCCAGCTTCTCCGATTAAAGTTTCAATGGAATCAGGTATGTTTGCAGTTCTGTTTCGATTTTAATCCGCCGTTGTATGGTGAATCCAATCCGTTAACTTGATCCGAAATGGGCCGTTTTGGTTAATAGGATCTTTAAGCTCCTTGTACTTTATAAACAAGACCTTTTCAAGTCTCACCAAGCTGGCCTTCCAGTACCCCAACAAATGCTCCCAAAAGAGGCTCATAGAAAGGGATGCCTCTAATAAAGAACTCAAACGTCTTCTAAGGAAATGGTTGGTTCATCCTCCAGTACTAGAAAATTGTTTACGGAAACAAATGTGTCCTTAGGATTCCGGCACAGATAAATGATTTGGCAATTAGATTAAATTATTGAAGTCGGTAGGCCTTCATATGGAAAATGCGAGTGGAAAAGGCGGGGGCGGGAAGGTTTCTGTAGTCAAGAATCTTACCGTCCACTTGAACGTCAAACTCTAAGCTCGGCACAAGGTCATGTGGCTTGGTGGTGAGCAAAGGATGGTTATGAAGATCATGGTAAGTGTGGTTTAAGATGGAGAAGGTGAGAGCTTTAAGCCAGGTCGTGCCCGATTTAGGTGTGGTGCTAACTATTATGTCATCTTTGCTAGCTTCAAACTTCTCACTACATGCCATTATCTCTGATAAAAATCTAGCAAGAACCCAGAACCCTTGGCAAACCTGAAATCGCTTCCACCCTATGCCAAGTTGGAAAGAGGCTCCTCGTGTTCGGGTACATTGGACGCAGCCATCGTGGTAAAGATGGCTAGGATGTCAAAGGGATATATAGAGAGACAGAGAAATTCCTATCCTATCCTATCCTAGATGATCACAGTGAGTGACAACTATGAACTGTTAAGAGCTGCTATCTATACAATATGCTCCTCTTTACCCGTTTATATGGGAAGGGTGTCCTCATCTTGATTCTATTTTTTGAGTTTTTTAATATATATAGGCCCTTAGGGTTGATAGATCATGTAAATAGGTTCATGTGGTTTGATATACCAGCCTTTTCATTTTTATATATACCTTTCATGTCTCCAAAATCACTAATCATAATCATAAAAGGCAACCACCAAAAGATTTGTATTGAATTTTTATAAAAGAATGACGACTTTACCATTTAATTCATAAACAAAGATAAGTATATCATTAATTATAAAAATACCATTGTTTTATCCAAAGTCTGAATAGTCTCTTTCAAATTCTCCCATACACATGAAGCTTAATCATTTGTTTTAGACTCTCATTAATCTAAGAAGAGGTTGTGCATGGATTAAGTCAATCATAACCAATTATAAGTACAAGTGTTAATTCTCACTTTAATCGACTCAAATTTAATGAAATAGGTCTCATATTGATAAAAATGACTTTACACATGAATACTCTCTCCCACTGAATATACTATAGTAATTGTTAATATCACAAGCTATTGAATTTATGCATATATATACAAAGAGATGGAAACAGCTTGCGGGGCAAGGTTGCGTATATCTGACCCACCCAAACTTAGCAGCCACTGAGTTACCTTTTTTCTTTAATAAAGAGATGGGCAAAGTTATCATTTTACTCTAAAAACTTTCTATAGTGGCCGTAATGCTATTAATTTTAGGATATTAAATTGAAAAGATAGGGAGGTATATACAAATATTGAAACTACATGAGCTTATTTATAAATTCAAAAAATCTTAAGATATAAAAAATGTTATTAACGTTTTAACATTTTAAATTAAAAGCAACATCTATCTTATGAGGGATCCCTCAAATATTCTCTGTAGAAGTTAATTATTTTCTAACGTACCCTCTCTTTTTGTCCATCACTTCTTGTTATGTTGCATGCTTGCGAATATGATTGGTGGCAAAGAAATACTGAAAGATGATCTGAAAGGAGTTCAACAATCTGCATCCTCGGATCAAACAACCACACAGTCTGAGAATGAAGATAAGAATGGTGCTAATGGATCCCATGACCACAAATTCTTTAAAAAAAAAAAAAGGACCCTAAAAACTACAACCAGTGCGAGGGAAACTCCGTAGCTGATCTACTACTCGAACATTGCTTACCAGCTGAAATAGTAAAAATAGAAATCTGTAGAAAACCAAAGCAGTCCTGCAGTTGTTTTGCCTCCGCCAACCGCGCTTCCAACACCAGTTCTTCATCTTAAAGTCATGGATCATTGGAGAGAATCGCAGCCTATTCTTCCCTTTTGAGATTTATTTTAATGTGTGTTTCTGAGAACAATCAGATTTTCTTCAACCATCCTGAAATTTTCTGCTGTTGAGTCTCATCTTTTTTAGGGCCCACGCGAGCCCATACACCAGCATAAATTTCATTGATGAGCCCAGGTCATCATAGGTAGGGATGGCAATGGGTTTGCTTGGCTTTGGATAGAGATGTAAAAAGGGCCACACTTACGGGCTGCACATTTGTTGTTGGAAAGAAAGCTACAAAATGCTGTTAAACTACAAATAACTGAAACAATAGTACCGAATTATCTATAGTGCTATGGAGGGCTGTTGTCATAGGTAGGGATGGCAATGGGTTTGCTTGGCTTTGGATAGAGATGTAAAAGGGGCCACACTTACGGGCTGCACATTTGTTGTTGGAAAGAAAGCTACAAAATGCTGTTAAACTACAAATAACTGAAACAATAGTACCGAATTATCTATAGTGCTATGGAGGGCTGTTGTGATGGTTGAAATCTAAGGAAGCAATCGTTGGCCAATGCACGTCAACGGACGCTCTCTTTAGGACGAGTTCCGCCCCTCGGGATAAACCCAGGTGCGATGAGGTTCTCAGCAGGACTCGCCCCCAGGATACAACAACCTCCACGCTACGATCTCCCCTGGTCGCACACCAAGTCAAGACCGACCGGACTCCAGCAGAGAATGCACGAAGGAAAGAAAATTGTGGAAACGAGAGAGGGAGAAAGAAAATTGTTCTGTCCATTCGAACCCATGTGCCCTTTTTATAGTAAAAAGGAACGTTGGGTATTTAAAAATACCATTAATAGCCCAATTAAAAAAACGTTTCAATAATAAAAATCCATTAAAAAAATGTTGAAGAATTTAAATTTTGAACGTTAAACATCCTATTAAAATTTTTTAATTAAGTACGTCTCCATTAATTAAAACGTTTTGAAATTTGAACGTTATGTTTAATGGGTTTTAATCAACTCATTAATAAAGCGTTTTGAATAATAAAAAATATTTTAATGGCTACATCCGCTGTTAAGTTCATGCATCAAGATCTGGTCCGGTTGGATAGTTTTGATGGGTCCAACTTTCAACGTTGGCGACAGAAAGTGTTATTTCTGTTGACAGCTTTGAAAGTAGCATATGTCTTAACCGAACCATGTCCTAATCGTGAAGAGCAACCAGGAGGCTCATATGCACGGAAAAAATGGAAAGAAGATAATTATTTGTGCAAAAGCCATATCCTTAACTTGGTTGCGGATAACATCTACAACCTATATTCTGATGCCCAAACTGCAAGAGATCTCTGGAAAGCCCTTGATAAGAAATATAAGATAGAGGAGTTTGGGGCCAAAAAAATATGCAATTGGTCGTTATTTGAACTTTAAGATGGTAGATGACAAACCAATTCTTCCTCAAATACATGATTTACAGACCATAGTGAATGAAATCATCAAAGAAGGAATCCGAGTTGATGAACAGTTTCAAGTAGCAACAATAATTGAGAAACTGCCACCAACTTGAAAGGATATTCAAAAGACCCTTAGGCATAAACGAAGAGATTATTCACTGGAACGTCTTCCGCGATACTTGAGAATTGAGGAGGAAGCCCAGATACGTGATCAAATTTCCCTACCTGAGAATAATGGAAAAATAAATTTTGTTGAACCTAAAGCAAGCGGTGACAGTGAAAAGAAAGGCAAATTTGATCAACATCTTGGCAGAAACAAAAAAAGTAAAACTTCTTTCAAAAAGCAGCACCCAAATCAAAAAAAAGGTCCTAATAAGAATCAAAATCAAGGGGCCAATAAACCAGCATCTAAGGGTGGCTGTTTTGTTTGTGGTAAACCGGGCCACTTTGCAAGAGAATGTCCCCACCGGAAGAAATTTCCACAACAGTCCCAATCCAACAAACCTCAAGCACATGTCACTGAAGAGGATCACTTTGTGGCTGTTATCTCTGAAGTAAACACAGTCAACACAGGAAAGAGCGAGGGGTGGTGGATCGACACGGGAGCCACTACTCATGTAACCTTTGATAAAGGTGCATTCCAGACCTATGAAGAGGTCAAAACGATTGCAAACTTGCTCTGGGAACTACCGTTACTACACAAGTAATTAGTAAAGGGAAGGTAAAACTGCAGTTCACTTCCGGGAAGATTGTGACATTGCTGAATGTGTTCCATACTCCAGAGATGAGAAAAAATTTAGTTTCTGGTTATCTTCTGAATAAGGCAGGGTTTAAGCAGGTGATCGAATCCGATCAATTTGTAATTACCAAAAAAGGTGTTTTTGTTGGTAAGGGTTATGCTTCTGATGGTATGTTTAAGTTAATGTTATTAATAATAATGCATCTTCTTATGCTTATATGGTTGCTTCTGTTTATGATTGGTATGGTCATATAAACTTTCGAACTCTGAAAAATATGAGTAAAGATGGATTGATTGATAAATATAAAGATGAATATCAGAAATGTGAAATTTTCTCTCAATCCAAAATTACTCGTAAGCCCTTTCATAGTGTAGAAAAAGAGTCTGAATTACTTCAGTTAGTACATTCTGATATATGTGATTTAAGTAATACTATGACTAGAGGTGGAAAATATTATTTTATTACTTTTATTGATGGTTGTTCTAAATATACCTATGTATATTTACTTAGAACAAAAGATGAAGCTCTATTTAAATTTAAAATCTGTGTCTGAAGTTGAAAACAAATTAAATAAAAAGGTGATTAAATTTAGAAATGATAGAGGTGGTGAATATACTTTAACAGATTTTTGGACTTCTGTGAAGCTAAGGGAATCAAAAGAACTAGTACCGCTCCCTATACACCTCAGCAAAATGGCATAGCAGAAAGAAAAAACCGAACCTTGATTGAAATAGTTAATTGAATGCTGATTTCTGCCGGTAGTCCAAAAAATCTATGGGGTGAAGCTCTATTAACTGCATGTTACATATTCAATAGAACTTTACATTCTAAAACAAAACGCACACCCTTTGAGATTTGGGAGGGAAGGAAACTTAATTTTAGATATTTTAAAATTTGAGGTTGTCTGGCCCATGTTAGGATAGTAGATCCAAACAGGCCTAAGTTAGAACCCCATTCATGGGAATGTGTATTCATAGGATATGCACAAGACAGTGCTGCTTATAGATTTCTTAGAATAACAGACTAAAGTCTAGTTGAGTCTAGAGATGCAAACTTCTTTGAAGATGTATTCCCCTTTAAAACTAGGATTAAAACTGACCATGTCTCATCTAAAAGAGTTGTACAAATTCTGGCGGAAGATGAACCCCAACTTAGGAGGAGTAAGCGAGTTAGGATATCTACTAGTTTTGGTCCTGACTTTGAAACTTATCTATTAGAAAAGGATCCATCTACGTTTAGAGAAGCTATGTCTACCCATGATACTGCCTTTTGGAAGGAAGCATTGGATGATGAAATGGAATCCATTCTAGCAAATAATACTTGGGAACTAGCTGACCAACCTTCGGGTACAAAACCTTTAGGATGCAAATGGGTTCTTAAGAAAAAACTTAGGCCTGATGGTTCAATAGAGAAATATAAAGCCAGGCTAGTAGCCAAAGGTTTTAGGCAACGAGAGGGGGTAGACTTTTTGGACACTTATTCACCTATATCTCAAATTAGTTCTATTAAAACTTTGATTGCCATAGCCGCTGTACATAATTTGTATATTCATCAAATGGATGTTAAAACTACTTTTCTAAATGGTGATTTAGAAGAGGAAATTTATATGGATCAACCTGAAGGTTATGTGATAGCAAGACAAGAACATAAAGTGTGTAAACTAAGAAAATCGTTATATGGACTAAAACAAGCACCAAAACAGTGGCATATGAAGTTTGATGAAATTGTGCTTTCTAACGGTTTCAAAATAAATGAAGCTGAAAAATGTATTTATTATAAATCTCATGGTAATTCAACTATAATTTTGTACTTGTGTGTTGATGATTTGTTGATTTTTAGAACAAACTTAGAGTGTGTTAAAGACACTAAAGCACTTCTCTCAAATAATTTTGATATGAAAGACTTGGGAGAAGCTAATGTAATATTGGGAATAAAAATTATTAGAGATGATTCTGGCATCAAACTATCCCAATCCCATTACATTGAAAAAGTATTAAAAAAGTTTAATCATTTTGATTGTAAACCAGTTGCTACTCCTTTTGACCCAAGTGTTAAATTAGTCAAAAATCCTGATAATAGTGTAGCACAACTTGATTATGCCAGTGTGATTGGTAGTTTAATGTATGCTATGAACTGTACTCGTCCTAAAATTGTTGTTAAAATGAAAGCTACAAAATGCTGTTAAACTACAAATAACTAAAACAATTGTACCGAATTATCTGCAGTGCTGTTGTGATAGTTGAAATTTACGGAAGCAATCGTTGGCCGAGGCACGTCAACGGACGCTGTCTTTAGGACGAGTTCTGCCCCTTGGGATAAACCCAGGTGCGATGAGGTTCTCAGCAGGAATCGCCCCCAAGATACAACGACCTTCACGCTACGATCTCCCTTAGTCGCACACCAAGTCAAAACCAACCGGACTCCAGCAGAGAATGCACGAAGGAACGAAAATTGTGGAAATAAGAGAGGGAGAAAGAAAATTGTTCTATCCATTCGAACCCACATATATCACAATATGGGTCCCCCAAGGAAGAACGGCCGGGATTTGCACCCCCCCCCTGCACGCGATAATTATGCATGCGCACCCGGTTAAACGATTTCGGGATTAAGATCCTCGGGCCAAGCCAGGCTCATGCACACACATAGGGCTTGTAGCAAAAGAGCCCAAAATAACTTGAAGTGTAAAGGAGAAAGATTGCATGTATAGTGCTTCAAAGAGTTAGTTCTTTTCCAATGTGGGACTTTTGAAAACCACAAACCTCTCATGTATAAAACTTAATTTTGAAACCTCATAAAACCCAACAACATTGACCCACCTATCACGGCGGAGCCTGTCCTAAGCATGGGCCGTACCGGGCCAGGGTGCCCAACCCGTGGCATGGCACAGCCGATGGAGCTAGCCTCTGGAAAGCATGGCCCATGGCCCAAAAGGATCTGCCGATCGAGATCCTTCAAAGTTCAAACCCATGCTTGGGAAGGGAGAAATTTCTACATTTCTTATGACCCACAAAAATATAAAAAATTAAAAAAATCCTACCATGACGACAAATTTCTATATTTCTGATGAACCACAAATAAAACGGCATCTAGGGCAACAGAACAAAACTTATTTTATTTGTTCTTCATGTTATTAGCTTGGAAAAAGTCATAAGTTACCATTTGAACTGTCTAATTTTATTTCTTGTGTACCTTTAGAACCTGTGCATTCAGACTTGTAGGGTCAAGCCATCTATAAACTCTTAAAAAAATGTTTCACACTTATTAATATGTATCATATCTTTCCAATTAATCAAGAACACTAATTTAAACTTCTCAAATCATAATTAGGAGAGAATTTTAATATATTGATACTATTGTCTTGACAAACAAAACCATGCAAATGCATAAATTTTTTCAATTGCCCTCAACAAATTTTCATATTTTTAACTAATTAAGCAACATTCATCCACTGGTCTCCCACTGGGTTAAGCAGTCAATTCTTTATGTACATTTGATTGCTGAAAAAGATCTTTCTACAATTGTAGTTGCAATTGGTAGAGTCAATGCTAATTTCACAAGCAAATAAACTAATGGATATATGAGATCATTCCCAGTCTCCAACTTTCTAACAAAGTCAACAATTCCACTTATACTAGATCGCACAGCAACAATGCAGTTCTAAAGTTGATTGGGTTCAGACTAAAGAACCAAATCATATTAGGGTTCAGACTAAAGAGCCAAATCATATTAGGGCTCAGGGTGTTCAAAATAAAATTTTAGGATTACCAATTATCTCATTAAAGATATTTTATTAGTACAAATATTTATTTTCCCCAAAGTTCAGGGGGTTTACTTGACCACCCTCACCAATGTGTAGAGCCACCCCCGCTTATAGGGTTGTAAACGGTCCGTTTCAGTCTGGGTCCATGGTGGACTTAGAATGGAACTGTTACTGAGAGGATGGACCCAAAACTAGTTCGAAACTAGTTTCCTGGATTTGGAACCAGAACCATTAAAGAGAGGATGAACTAGAACTAGAACCGTGTATGGGGCGGGTTTGGGTCTGAGTCTGTATAGAAAATTCTTTAGAGAAAAGCTACCTTTTAAGAAAAATTCCTAAAAAATTGGATTAATATGTCGGGTCTCGGGTCTATGAGCTAAAACCAAGGTGGAACCAAACCCGAACCCATTTACTTATCGAGACCTAAATAAAGATCCAAACCTAGTTATTAAAAGGTTGGAACCTTCAAGTAATGGAAAAATCGAAGACCCTTGCAACCCTACCTACTTATAATGTTTTTTAAAAGTTCAATACTCAAGTAGAGAAGTTATTTGAATCAAGAATTACGAACTTACAAACTGATGGGGGTATAGAATATATGCCTCTTAAACCTATTCAAGAGGCCAATGGTATTGTTCATCGGGTTTCTTGCCCTTAAACACCCTATCTGCTTATAATGTTTTCTAAAAGTTCAATACTCAGGTAGAGAAGTTATTTGAATCAAGACTTAAGAACTTACAAACTAATGGGGGAACAAAATATTTGCCTCTAAACCTATTCAAGAGGCCAATGGTATTGTTCATCGGGTTTCCTGCCCTTAAACACCCAAAAAAAATGGCACTGAATGTAAACATTGTCATGTGGCTGAAACAAGAGTCAAACTTATGGCCTCTTCTCTAATGAAGAGAAGACCGCATGTGCGCAATCATTTTGAAAGCCCTACAATGGGAAGTGCCACATGGGAAGAAATAAAAGAGCTTTTGAAGTTTAAAGGGGCCTAAGTTAATTAAAAGAGTATTAGAAAGGAAAAGGGGCCCATGTTTTTTTCTATTTAAGAAATAAGTAAAGAAGAAGGGGGGCCCACATTTCAAGTAACAAAAGGGTTTTTAGTCTTGGGATTTGTGCTCACATCCCTTGCGCACAAAGCCTGAGGCCACCATGCACAAGGCCCCTTTGTTTTATTTTCAATTATTTTCTTTTGTTTTCTTTTAAGTAGATGATGTCATCATCTCTCCTGAGGGTATTGTTATTAAAGACTATCATTGTCTTCTTTTATGTTATGTTATTTATGCCATTTTATGAATGAAAAGAAAGCTTTCTTTCTCTGGAGTTCCTACCTTTCTCTTGAGAATCTTAGCAAAGCCTCCAGGTCAGAGTTTGGTGACAGCCCAGTCAATGGTCTTCTCCATATTTGTCTTCTTGGACTTACCATTTTCTATCAGATCAACGAACCAGATTACCGAACCATCCAACTCATACCATCATTCTTCCCACATCTTCAAATCACCAACCCATACCCACAATCACCCCAAAACCTAAATTTGCCAACCCCAGATTCTCACATCTTGGATCTACACCATCACAATCATTAAACAACCCTTCCATTATTAGATCTGGACCATAGAGTACCTAATCCCTCCATCCAAACCATAGATCTCTCATCCAGACCATTGGATCTTAACTGTGAATCTTAAGCAACTTGGAAGTTCTAACTTCCATTAAGATCATACTGTTTTCCCTGTTAGAAGGGTTTACTATGGGATCTGTGAGATCACCTTGGACTTTAGACTTATTATTTACTTAATTTTCAATGTTCTATTTTATTGTGCATGCTTATAACTTGATTTTAATTGTTAATACAGATCTAATCTCATCATATTAGGACAAATCTCATATTGTCCTACATCAAACCCCCTGCTTAGTTAAAACGCCTGCCATAGAATTTGCTATTCTTATCTCGTGACAAAAGATCTTATGTGCATATTGTGATTGAGTTGTCTTGACATATGTATATATGTTGCATCGTTTGCATACATGAATGCATATATGTATGGGTATATGCATATATCTATGCTCTATGTAATTAAGTTCTTTGTGTAATCTCTATCTACCCATATCCTATGACTAGTGTAGTCATAATTAAGAAATCTGTTGCTGTCGTTTGCATGGTAACCTTAAATGAATTCAGCGATTGGAATCACTTCATTATTTGTTAAGAGTTTTATATCTTCCTCATTATGAGATGTGTGCTGACTTCTTATTTCCTATTTTGGGAAACAGGTGACACTATTTGCCATGCTCTCACATGCTACCGCCGGAATCAGAGCGTCAAAACTTGTAAGGATCTCACCTTATCCATATCTCTTAGTAAATCCTTTCCTTAGATATTTAAGGAAGGATACAAATTCACCAAAATTTTTAATATTTTACAAGGGATTAGCTACTTTTACTTTAATAACATCCTTCGCAACTCTCCTGCTTGCTAAATACTTGGAGAAATGTTAGAAAAATGTGGAATTTTAAGCTAAAGAAGATTGAATATATATAGCCTAACTAATGCACTTCCCCTTAACAATGACGGTGAAAGACAATCTTATGGATTGTCCATATCGGAATTTAGTCATGTTTAATGTTCTTGTCACAATTAAATAGCAGCTTTTCTCACATTTTATGAATAACGTACAGTTATTTTTGCTACTATTACGTCCTTCCATTGGATTTCTAATACTTATTTTTTTTTTATTTGATACGCATAAAGATTTGACAGGATAGATTTGATTAGTCTAAGACTCCCTCTAAATATTGATTTTTCTATTTTTAAATAGCTAGGTTCCTGTCATTTTTGTCTACCACTGGGTCTCATATTACCAACCATATTCCCAGGGTTTTTTTATTAAGACCCATGTTTAATAACTGTTTGAAACTCCACTTCTCACAGAAGAAATATAAGCAACCTGACTTGTTCTTGTGACTTTTCCTGGAATTTATGAGTTGTGAGAAGGGAAACGATTATGAGATAGCAAGTAGCTAAAATTGGTTTTGACCAATAAGCTCTTGGAACAGGCTAGCTTGACAAAAGAGATCAAGCAACGTTGAGGAGATGTGCATTCTCCTTTACGCTAGTTCTTTGGTTGTGGATTATACGTGCTATGACACCCAGATACTTGTACATGCCCAACATATCCATATTACACCGATAAAGAAAGTACTTGTATTGGTATCTGATACTGCACCGATACTTCCAGAGAACAAGTTTAAAATATCCTACTTACCATGCCCTCTATTTCATGTAGTTCTTTTAATTTTCTTACTTCTCACAAGAAAAAAAAATGTTACAAAGGAACGAAAGCAATGATAATATCATTGATTAAAAAGAGATATAAAGAAAAAAATTAGGATAGCTGCATCCATATCCGTGTCCTATATTTTCAAAAGTGAAAAGTCATATCTTTGATCCCCATGTCAGCATCTGTATCCAAGCATCATAGAGTATATGAACAAGTTGTTGGTGAGACAATCTGGGTAAGCTTTTGAGATATAAATTCACATCAGTTTTTGTGTCGAAAAATCTATGTATTAAATGCATAAGTTCTTGATTAGTTTATTGTTTGTAGATAGAATACTACCCATTACTAGCCATCTGGATGTTCAAAAAAGCGATGGTATTTAGCTGTATGAGCCCACATGACAACCAGAAACAATATAACAGTCTGGATGAACTGGGTCAATTAAGGCCATATGACCTTCAAAACAGCTTAAAGTCAATCATACAACACCCCTACACCCAACACACACCAAAAAATGTCTATGCATCTCCATGTTCTCCATGATCCACAAAGAAGACTAGAAAAAGAAAATTGACAAGTAAAAGAACAACCTGCAGCACATGGACAGATTTTGGGCATAAAAGAACAAAAATAGGGAAGAAATTGCTTGCAATTTTCTGTGATTTCCATTTGTTACATCCATAATTTTCATTGGTAGGAAGTTACAAGGGCCCATTTGGCATCATTCTGATAATGTTTCACTCGAAGAACGAATGGTGAAAAACATATTTCGCAAGCATTTTGTGTGAGAAAATCTGAAGAGAGGGAGGGAATTTATAGGTGTGCAGAAAGGGAGTGAAAATATATGCCAAAAATGTTTTTCATTCATTCTCAAAATGAAACATTCCCAGAATGACACTAAAAGCCCTAAAAGGCATGATGAAGACATCTTCCATTTCTGAAACTTCCTTTCTGCAACCTTGGGGCTCCCAGAAAAATGCAAATCCTTTTTAAGGACACTTGAAATGCATGAACTTCAACCACATTGATCATTATGGAAGTGAAACAACAGATGTGGGGGATTCCTCCAGTTTGGGGTCCTGTTTGTTATGGTGAGGATAGTGCAATCAAGCGAAATTATGCCTTACAATATATGATAGTATTCTTCACTCTTTTCCATCTTATTTCATACTTTTGCTGAGGGAGGTGCCAGTTTTTCAAAATCTATTATGCTGCTTTTTTGTTTCTGTAAATGTTCTGGTATTTGAATCTAATCATTCCTTGGGTGCTTGTGATCAGATTATCAATATGCCAGGAAATCCAAATGCAGTTGCTGAGTGCATGGAGCCTTTGATACCTGTGTTGAAGCATGCATTGAAGCAAATAAAAGGAGACAAAAGAGAGAAGCACCCTCTCCATGGTCCTCATGCCTAGGTGGAGCCAACAGATGTTTGGGAATGCAATTATAAGTTGGCCTCCTCAAAGTTCTCTACTTGTGCACATTAAGAAAACAGGAAGAGAATTAAAAAGAACAGTGACTGTGTCTTTGGCTACCATTAATTCCCCTTATTACCTTGACTAACTGGTGATGAGTTACAGTGCGAGTGACGAACGATATAGATGAAAAATTACAGGACCACCAAATGCTTTTACATGGTTGATTTGTATTTTCCTTTAGGTTTCTTTTGGATGTTCCTAAACCTCAGCTGGCAAGGATTCTATTATGTCATTTGTAGCAATAATGCATCTACTTAAAGCTGAAACTATGAGTGAAAGTTTTGGGCAGAGGCAGAAAAACTCTAATAAGTAGGAAGCTTTTTTGGTATAGTGTCAAGTCCTGAAATTTTATATTGGGTCATACCGGTTTGTCGGGTTTGAATTGGGTTAAGAGGGTCAAATAGATCGGTTTAACACAAGTGGGGCCTGAGTTAATGGACCCTTTTTGGGCCAAAGGACTCTTTTTGTAATTTCTTAAAACCCACTAGAAAGCAGGAGGCCCTTCTTTGTAATTTAGAAAAAAAAACCCCCTCTGTTATATAAACTCTATCCTTAGGGTTTTCCCTCATTCCGCAACCCTCTTCTTTTCTTCTTCAACCAAAACCCTAGAAAGCTCTCTAAGGGGGAAACCAAGGTGGGCTCTTCCAAGCTTTGATCTTCAGATCTATTTTGGCTTCAAGATCCAGGCAAGTGGATAGTTGAAACAATGGTTTTTGGTGTTTGCAATATGTTTTAGTTGCTTGTTGATTTACATACTTTGTGCATGACTTCTTTTTGTTGGGTTAATGGCTCTTGGGGGGTAATAGTTTGATTTGGTTTTTCTTTCAAAACTTGTAAATTAATGTTTTTGTTAAAAAAAAAATTTGGAGAGACCGCCCGCTGCCCACTGCCCAGGCAGCAGCCGCCGCCTAGGCAGCAGATGCTGCTGGGCGGCATCTGCCGCCTGGCAGCAGGCCAGGCGGGTTGGGCCCACCTGGCTGGCTGGGCCCGGCCTGGCTGGCTGGGCCCGGCCTGGCTGGCTGGGCCCGGCCTGGCTGGCTGGGCCCGGCCTGGCTGGCTGGGCCCGGCCTGCCTGGTCTGGGCCCGGCCTGGCTGGCTGGGCCCGGGTCGGGTCTGGGCCCGTCAGCCCATTCTTTCAAAAATATATATATATTATTAAATATATATATTTGTACATAATATTACTAAATAAATAATTAGGTTAGGATATTCTTATAAAGGATTAAAGGGTTAAGTTTTGATTAATGGTTTAGTATTTTAATGGAGATTAGGTTTTATTAAATTAATTTTAATTTGATGTTATTAGAAATGTATTTTGGATTATTTATAAACTTAATTGAGAATTATGAAATTTTGATTAGTGTTCATTTAGGTTGATTGAAATAAAATAAAAGTGTATTTAGTAGCGATTAAACCGTAAATAGAATGTATTTATAATTTTAAATTGGAATCTTAATTGAGTTAGATTTCAAATTGGGATCCGAAATTTGTACCTTCTGTTTTGCATAAAATGATAATATGAATTGGTACACAACAATGATATTAAGGAATTAATTATTTTCTTTCCCCTTTTTTAACGTAACTTGATTTAACTTTGGATTCAGAAATTGAACATCTTTTACCTAATTTGTAAAACACACTAATTATATATAATTGGATTAGATGAATTATGTCTTTTAGGAATGTTAGTTGAATGTTCACATGAGAATTAGACTAGATGCAGAATGGGAATGTGAGGTTCGGGATGCACCACATGATAGGCACCAAAAGTAGTATATCGGCATCGTGGACTCATATTTCCATTGTGATAGAGAGTTAGTTCTCATTTGCATATTTATCTAACTTGACCGTTGGTGGATTAGTGCTTACCCTCAATAATTTGAATTAACACACGTTCATAATATACTTTCAAATTTAAGTACTCTAAATACTCAAAATGGTATTGGATTGAATGTTGGGATTGAGGGTTTCATATCATGGTTCATTCTGCATCGATATACGTATGTATTTGTAAATATGTATATTTGTATATATATCTGACCAACTGCAGTTCGGAGGTGGACGTACGCCATCGGGTCAGCGTGTACTGTGGATAATAGTATGCAGCTGTGCCTTCTGTTATTATTTGCGGGATTACCCGTTTCTGTTATTATCTGCGGGATTACCTGCTTCTGTTATTATTTGCGGGATTACCCATTTCTGTTATTATCTGCGGGACTACCCGTTTCTGTTATTATCTGCGGGACTATCCGTTTCTGTTATCTGTATGCGGGATTTACCCGTTTCTGTATATTTATCTGCGGGAATACCCGTTTCTGTGCATTCATGCCATTGGGGTTTGCATCTGATTTATTTTGGTTCATGATGAATATATCATTTAATTCAGTTGATTAATCCATTGTTGCAGCTTACCCTCTTGCCAAATTATGTCAATCTGACCCACTACTTTTGGTGTCTAGGTTCCGTTACCGGTGCCGAACCGGAGGGTTAGGCTACGTAGGAAATTCCGCCGAATGGCGGAGTTGTTGAGTGGAGCACCGATGACATCACCTGAGGTGTCCCAGTACGGTGCAGAGTTCGAAAACCTTAGATTATGTAATAAGGCCATTTTTGGGCCATTAGTTTATTTAATTAAATTTATTTGTTTTGACATTATAACTTTAATTGTTATGCTTCGAAGCACTTGACCTTGATTTTATTATTAATGAGATTTGTTACATGGTTGTTATGTGATATCAGTCTGTGATGAGTATGGATTTCAGTTCCGCGTGTGATTATGGTTGCTTGATCACCAAGCATAGCCTCACGAAGGACTTCGATCCACCCGGAATTGGGGCCCGTGCTGTTCATGTTTAGAAAAATTTTAATTGGCCCCAATTCTCACACCCCTGGAACCGGGTTTTGGATCCGGCCCAGTTTTTGGGGTGTGACATATAGTGCACCTGTATTTGGAGAAAAGTGAAAACATGTCAATGAAAATATCCTTCCTACATCCAAACTGGGTTCTTTTCCTTGTGCAAAGTTAGACAACTTCCCAGCATTTCATATTGTACGATTGAACTTTTGAGAAGCAGATAGTCTTGGTGAGAACCACATCAATGTCCTTATACAGAAAATAATCACATATGGACAATTCTAACTTTCAATTGATAGGCATGAAATAGATGTTTGATAAACATAATTAATGATAAAATCTACACTGAATGCAAAATGGCAAAGTTGGGTGTTGTAGATTTTTTGCGCTTCATATTAGTTTTAGAGCAATTCTTTTCATGTTTGCTCTCACTGGACAATTAATGATAAAATATTTTGGCTTGTACATTGAGAATATTAGAGATTGAGGTTTGTGGATCTGGAGTTTACAAGAAAATAATCTCCATTTGTTCTTGTGAGCTTTAAGATGTTCGTGATCATTAGTAGGGGTGGGTTCAGCTCGGGTCTCTAGTGGAACATAAAGACTCAAGTTTCACAAAAGCGAAACAAAAAGAACACCCATTCAAGAACCAAATGTTGAATATGCAGCAAAAAAAGAGGCTGCAGATGAAGCTTTCTATTCTCTGTTCTGCTCATGGGTTTTGTGCAAGATATATCATATTCATTTTAATGATTCTTTGAATATATGCATGGAAAATTTGGAATGGATCTAACTGAGTGTATACTGTAAACCCAACTATCACTTGGGTGTAAAAAAAAAGGGTTTTTTGTTTTTCTTCCAAATCTTTCCGGCCTTATTCTTCAGGGGTAACCAAATGATTGGAAGTCCGTTGATATCTCTAATCATCAAAGTTTAAGCGTTAGCCAAATTTATAAATTTTAAGACATGAAACTAAACAGTTGGCGTTTTACGAGTCAACAAAGAATTTGGATGGGATTAAAATCTTGGAAGCCAAGCTTAAGTGTTAAGCAAATCTATGAATTTCAGGACATGAAAGGAGTTTAATGAGTCAACAAAGAATTTGAACGGGTGGGGTTAAAATCTCGGGGAGCATAGGAGCTCCATAAAACTAAAAAAAATGACCACCGATTTCGATACTCCACCTGTTGTGACCTTTCCGCTAAAAATTATACGCCAATTTCATGAGAGAGAATGAAACTTTAAAAACAGGCACATGTCGTATGAAATCCGTAGGACCAGGTGTGTCAACGACATAACACATTAACCAAAATAGAATGGGTAGACAGGCTGCCCACAGTTTGCAAAGAAGAAGAAGAAGGAAAGCACAAAACCAAAACCAAAAGAAAATAAATAAATAAAATGGCACTAGTGGTTTCTCGGTTGAGAACTGCCATTGCTGCTGCAGTAAAAAAGGGTTAAGGGTGGTATTACCACTTCTTCTCCATCCACTCTCCTTTCATACCCACAATTTCCAGCTTCAGCTTGTATGATTTCTTCTTTTTCTAATGTCAGTGCAAAGGAATTGAATCCTGATGACACATCGAGCCGAACCCACTTCTTGAATTTTGTGAAACATCGATGTGAATCGCAGAATTTGAAGCTTAATGATGCATTGTGTTGGTTCGATCAAATGCTTCTCATGAAACCATTGCCCCCTGTTGTTGTTTTCAATCATCTGTTGGGGGCTGTGGCCAGAATGAGACACCATTCCACTGTTGTTGCTCTCTATTGGAGAATGAGAATGAATTCGACTGGGATTGGGATTGCACCCGACATATTTACTCTGAGCATTCTGATCAACTGTTACTGCCGATTGAAGAGGGTCGATCTGGGGTTCGCCATTTTCGGGGACATCCTTAAACTGGGCATCGAATCTAATGTGGTTACTTACGGTGCCATCATAGATTGGCTCTGCAAGAGTGGAAAGGTGGATGCTGCTCTTGAGATGCTCAAGGCAATGCAGAAGGGAAGATGTAGACCCAACACAATTGTATATAACACCATCATAAATGGGCTTTGCAAGGAGGGGCTGGTGAAAGAGGCCATGGACCTCTTTTCAGAAATGGTGGAGAAGGGGTTTGGACCTGACATAATTGCATACAATACTATAATCAGCGGGCTTTGTAAGACCGGAAACGTTACTGCTGCAATCGATTTGTTTAGGACGATGGAGATGGGAATATGTAGGCCTAATACTTCCACATATAATACTATCATTGATGGTCTCTGCAAAGAAGGGCTTTTGGATGAGGCCCGGTGTCACGCCCCCAAAACTGGGTTAGATCCAAACCCGGTTCCAGGGGTGTGAGAATTGGGGCCAATTAAAATTTTTCTAAACATAAATAGCACGGGCCCAAATTCCGGGTGGATCGAAGTCCTTCGTGAGGCTATGCTTGGTGATTAAGCAACCATAATCACACGCGGAACTAAAATCCATGCTCATCGCAGACGGATATTACATCACAATAAGATAATCAATCTCATTAATAATAAAACCAGAGTCAAGTGCTTCGAAGCATCACAATTAAAGTTAAAATTTCAAAACAACCAAACTTAAATTAATAACTAATGGCCCAGACATGACCTTATTACATAATCCTAAGTTCTCAAACTCAGCACCGCACGAGGACACCTCAGATGATGTCATCGGTGCTCCACTCAACAACTCTGCCATTTGGCGGAATTTCCTGCATCGCCTGACCCTCCGGTTCGGCACCGGCAATGGAACCTAGACACCCAAAAGTAGTGGGTCAGATTGACATAATCTGGCAAGAGGGTAAGTTGCAAACAATGAATTAATCAACTGAATTAAACATAAGTATTTATTATGATCCAAATTATATCAGATGCAAACCCCAATGGCATGAATGCATAGAAACGGGTATTCCCGCGGATAAATATAACAGAAACGGGTAGTCCCGTATACAAATAACAGAATCGGGTAATCCCGAAGATAATAACAGAAACGGGTATTCCCGCAGATAATAACAGAAACGGGTATTCCCGCAGATAATAACAAAAACGGGTATTCCGGCAGATAATAACAGAAGGCGCAGCTGTATACTATTATCCACAGTATTCGCTGACCCGATGGCGTACGTCCACCTTCGAACTGTAGTCGGTCAGATACATATATACAAATATACTTATTTACAAATACATATATATCGATGCAGAGTGAACTATGATATGAAACCCTCAATCCCAACATTCAATCCAATATCATTTTGAGTATCTAGAGTACTTAAATTTAAAAGTGTATTATGAACGTGTGTCAATTCAAATTCTTGAGGGTAAGCACCAATCCACCAACGGTCAAGTTAGATAAATATGCATATGAGAACTACCTCTCTATCACAATGGAAATATAAGTCCACGATACCGATATACTACTTTTGGTGCCTATCATGTGATGCATCCCGAACCTCACATTCTCATTCTGCATTTAGTCTAATTCTCATGTGAACATTCAACTAACATTCCTAAAAGACATAATTCATCTAATCCAATTATATATAATTAGTGTGTTTTACAAATTAGGTAAAAGATGTTCAATTTCTGAATCCAAAGTTAAATCAAGTCACGATCAAAAAGGGGAAAGAAAATAATTAATTCCTTAATACAATTGTTGTGTACAAATACACATTATCATTTTATACAAAACAAAAGGTAAAATTTTCGGATCCCAAATTGAAATCTAACTCAATTAAGAACCCAAATTAAAATTATAAATGTATTCTATATACGGTTTAATCGCTACCAAATACATCTTAGTTTATTTCAAATCAATCTAAATAAACATTAATCAAAATTTCATAATTCTCAATTAAATTTATAAATAATCCAAGATACATTTCTAATAACATTGAATTAAAATTAATTTAATAAAAATCTAATCTCCATTAAAATACTAAGCCATTAGTCAAAATATAACATTTTTTTTATTCTTTATAAGAATATCCTAACCTAATTATTTATTTAGTAATATGTGTATAAATATACATATTTAATAATAATAATTTTTTTTAAAAGAAAATGGGCTGACGGGTGGGCTGACGGGCCCAGACCCTCACCCGGGCCTAGACCAACCAGGCTGGGCCAGACCCGCCAGGCCGGGCTGACCTGCCAGGCCTGCTGCCCAACAGCAGCTGCTGCCTGGGCGGCGGCTGCTGCCTGGGCACCGACGTCTCCAAAATTTTTTTTTTTTTAAACAAAACACAAACATAAATCATCTTTATAAGTTTGGAAGAAAATCAAACCACAACTATTACCCCCAAAAGCCATTAATCCAAACAAGAAGAAGTCATGCCAAAAAGTATGTTAATCAACGAGCAACTAAAACATATTGCAAGAACCAAAAATCATTGTTTTAGCTATTTACTTGCCTGGATCTTGAAGCCAAAGTAGATCTGAAAATTAAAGCTTAGAAGAGCCCACCTTGGTTTCCCCCTTAAAGAGCCTCTAGGGTTTTGGTTGAAGAAGAAAAGAAGAGGGTTGGAGAAAGGGGGAGAAACCCTAATAGCAGAATTTATATAAAAGATGGGGTTTTTCTAAATTACAAGGAATGGCCCCCTACTTTCTAGTGGGTTTTAAGAAATTTCAAAAAAAGTCCTTTGGCCCAAAAAGGGTCCATTAACTCAGGCCCACTTGTGTTAAATCAATCTATCTGACCCTCTTAACGCAACTCAAACCCGACAAACGGTGTGACCCAATATAAAAAAATTCGGGACATGACACCCTGGGCCTCTTTTCAGAAATGATTGGTAATAGCATTTCACCAGATGTTGTCACTTATAGCTCTTTAATTCCGGTGGGAAGAAGGCACAAGATTATTCAATGACATGATAAATAGGGATATATTTCCAGATGTCGTTACAATCAACATAGTAATGGATTCTCTCTGTCAACAAGGAATGACGGGGAAAGCACATGAATTATTTGACCTGATGATTCAAAAAGGTGAGAAGCTTGGCACGTTTATTTCTTATAATCTATTGATGAATGGTTATTGTTTACAAGGGAAAATGGATGTTGCAATCGAAGTCTTTAGGTCAATGGTGGCTGATGGCATTGAGCATGATGTGTTCAGCTACAGTGTCATGATTAATGGGTATTGTAAAAACAGAAGAATAGGTGAAGCCAAAAGGCTCTTCCAAGATATGTGTCATAAGGGATTGGTACCTAATACTGTTACATACACCAGTCTTTGGGTGGTTTGTTGAGTGTAGGTAGTGTTTGGGCTGCATTAGCTCTCGTTAATGAGATGGAAGCGTCTGGCCCAAGTCCTAACCGCGTTACATACATTACACTGTCGGATGGACTTTGCAGCAGAAATCATATTGTAGAGGCAATGAATGTATTTCAAGCTATGGTTAAACTCTAACTTTCAACCATGTATCAAAATTTATAACATTCTCATTGATGGTTTGTGCAAAGATGGGAAAGTTGAAATGGCAAAGAAGCTATTTTGATGGCTTCTCTGACAATGGTTTGGTGCCTGATGTGATTGCATATAACACAATGATCAATGGCCTCTGCAAAGAAGGTTTGATGGAGGAGGCTAATGAGCTATTTTGTAAGATGGAGGAAAATGGTTGCTTACCAGACACTTCCACATTCAATGCAATTCTTCGTGGTTTTTGTGAAATTAATGACATTCAAAAAGCAATGGAGATTCTCCATATAATGGCTAAGAGAGCTGTTTTTCCAGATGCAGACACCATGTCTATTGTAATTGACTTGCTCTCAAAGGACGAGCAACATAAAAAATATATTGATTGTATTCCTACATTTCTCCCCGAAGTCCACAAGTGATATGATACAATATGTGAGGTTAGTTCCTTTTCTTCTTACTTCTGAGATGTTGGGTCAAGAGCTTGGCGAGTGATGGCACTTTGAACACCACGCCATGAAAAGGTAATTTTTTTCCTAAGGTCTGCACATTATGTTGGTTAGAAGTATGCTTTATAAAATAATTTGTCCAACAGAAATGTTACTTTTATGTTGTTGTTCTTAATCCTGTCTATGGAAACATTAAAAAAAAAATTGCTTACTCTTGTCCCTTTGTGAAGCTTGAGTGAATCAACAGAAATTAAACAGCACTAAAGATCTATACTGCCAAAGTTCATCAAGCCAATGGCATGGCATATGCTTGCATCGCATGATTGGACCATTGGAGCCAATTTTCCACTTGTGTAGGCCATTAAGGCCATATAGGATGCCTCCCACCTTCTCTCGATGTCATGAAATGTGGGTCCCATTATGAACACGTCTAGCTTCTCTTGGCTTGCTTCAATTTTCAAGCTTTCTCATGTACTTCTTGGCTAGATTCATGACACAATCAAATTGGCTAGATTCAAGCATACAAAACTGGCCCTCCTAAATGTAGTAGTACAGGAGAAATGTACCTGCTACCAACCATAAAACAGAAGCACTTAAATTACAAGATCTAACTACCCCTTGCTTGGCTAAACAATCTGCCATCCCATTTGCAGATCTACTAATGTGCTAAAGCTGACCAGCATATGTGAAATTAGATGTTTGATTTCGTTGACAAGGAATTGCATTTTCCATGGTCCCCTCAATGAATTCACCCAAGATATAGTATTAGCCGAATCACTCTGTACAATAAGACAATGACGAAAGAAGGAATGATAAATACGGAGAGCTTCCAAAATTGCCAAAACTTCCGCTTCATTAGAATCTTTGACCCCATCATGCTTAGGAAACACATAAATAACTTCCCCCTTGTAATTTCTTAGGACGCCTCCAATTCCAGCCAACCTCGGTTTTCCTTTTGCCGCTCCATCCACATTGAACTTTAAAACTCCACATGGTGGCGATCTCCAATAGAGTAATTGTTTCTTCTTTAAAATACCATCTTCAAACAAGCTCTCTAACTTTACACAATATTATCTATGTTGAGATCTGAAAGTTCCTTTCTAGCACATGCCCATTTAGCAATCCTATGGATAACAACTGAAAGAATGTGCTCCCCTGTAGATTCTTCCCTATTGAAAATTCTATCATTCCTTTCTTTCCAAATTAACTAAAGAATGGAAAAAGGAATAATTCTCCATAAAATCATTCCATTACCAAACATCAGAGTCCCCCTCCAAGCTTCAAACAGCATCAGTAAAGAACAAGGACAACACCAACTCACTCCACATTCATTAAGAAAGTGACCCTAAATAGAAGAAGCTACACCACAATGGATGAACTGAACAAATGATCAATTGACTCCAACTCTCTGCCACATAGACAACAAGTTTCGGAAATAGTGTCCAATGCCAAACACCTTCTTCTCAAAACATCTGTTGTCGAGATTTTTCCCGCCACTGCCAACTAACAGAAGGCCTCCACTCTAGGAGGAACAAGCCCCATCCACACTGCTACGCAAAGAGACCTCACTGCAGAAAAAGGATCTATCTCCTTGTAAAAAGGGCTTAAGGGAAACAAGCTTGTAGACTGAGGCTTCCAAATGCGATAGTCGTCAGCATCCCTGCTTAAAAATATATTGGAAAAAAGACTCAACAAGGACTGATGCATATCCAACTCTGACTGACGAAGGGCCCTTCTAGCACTAATATTCCAAGACATTACATTTCCATTCCAAACACAACAATCTTTAACTGAAGCATCTTTGTTGGACACAACCCTAAACAATCTAGGGAAAAGAAGATGTAAAGGACCAACACCCGCCTAATCATCATACCAAAAACAAACAAAATCCCCCTTCCCCACACAAAAACACAAACCTTTATCAAAGACCTTTCCCTTGGCACTAGATCCATCCCCAAAACTAGATGAGGCAACCCAATAGCCAGACAATCTATACAAAGGGACTCTTTTTGGAACCCACCCCTAAGCATCCACTCCATATTTTGACACTATTACACCCCTCCACAACGCCTCTTTTTCTTCTCCAAATCTCCACCACCACTTTGCTAAAAGTGACCAATTTTTTAGAGATAGATTTCCTAAGCTGAACCCCCTTGTTGCTTTGAGCTTAATCACCTCACTCCATTTCAACAGGTGCATCTTCCTTCTCTCAAAGTTTCCAGTCCATAAAAAATTCCTTTGTATCCAATTCAACTCCTTAATCACTGCCATTGGCACCTTGTAGAGTGACATGTAATAGATAGGCAAGTTGGATAGGGGAGACTTGATAAGAGTAATTCTCCCTCCCAAGGAAAGATATTGTTTTTTTCCAAGAGAATAGCTTCTTCTCAAACTTTTCCACCACTAGATCCCAAAAAGGAATCGACTGAGGACTCGCACCAATCGGCAAACCAAGATACTGCAAAGGAAAACTACCCTTTCTGCAGTGCAATTTGTCTACCAAGAGTTGAATATCCTCCTCTGAGCAACCAACCCCTACTAAAACACTTTTTGATTGATTGACCTTTAATCCCGAAGCAATTTGAAAACACCTCAATATTCATTTCAATGTCACCATTTCATCCCATCTTGAAGAAGAAAACAATATTGTATCATCAACAAACTAGAGGTGTGTGACAACTTCTCCCCCCTCCAATTAGCTTCAAAACCACCAATCAATTCCAAAGCCTTTGCCTTCGATAGTAGACCTCCCAAAGCTTCTATGACTATAGTAAATTAAAAAAGAAATAATGGATCCCCCCGTCTTAAACCTCTTGAGGCTTGAAAAAGACGAGAAGGTGAGCCATTCACCAAGACAGAGAATGAAGTGGAAGAAATACACTCTCTCATCCATCCTCTCCAAATGGCACCAAAACCAAATCTGCCTAATATATAATCTAGAAAGTCCCAATCGACATGATCATAGGCTTTTTCCAAATCGATCTTGAAAATAACTCCTTCCTTATTGTCCCTCTTCCTTGATTGTATGAGTTCATTAGCAATAAGCATACCATCTAGAATTTGTCTTTTATGAACAAAGGCCCCTTGGTATGGACTAATGATTTGAGGAAGAAGCCTTTTCAATTTGTTAGCCAAAATCTTTGACAACAACTTATAAATGCACCCCACCAAGCTAATGGGTTTGAAGTCCTACAGAGCCACCGGATTTGGGACTTTTGGGATGAGACTTAATTAATCTTCCTTCTCACATTTTACATCTGATGAAAAATGTGGTATTTTTGTCTCCCTCCTTTTGCCTCCAAGATATTTCCTCCATCTGATTCAACTTCCATTACTTGCACTTGACTTCTCTCTTTGCCTTAGTTTGCTCTTGATCAAGAGGAGTGTCCTCTTCCATCAAATCCCATTCCTCCAACTCTTTTTCAAGACCATTTCTCATGTCATCAAGGCAACTGAATTCCTGTTTATCCCATTCTTCCTTGATTTTAGCTGTGAGCCCCTGCAATTTCTTTATCAAAACAAAACCTGCAAAACCTTGAACTTGTAACTGAGTCCACTATTCCCTCACCTTTGTCAGGAAATTTTATGAAGAAGCCAACAATTCTCAAACCGGAAAGGACAAGGCCCCCAAATAACCTCATCTGTGGACATCTTGATGGGGCAATGGTCGGATACATACTTGGGTAATGCCATTTGAATTGCATCCTTAAAGTGCTCATCCCATTCCTTTGAAATAAGAAAACGATCCAATCTACTCATAGCTGCCCTTTCTTTATTGTTAGACCAAGTACACTTCCTCCCTACCATAGGCAAGTCTATTAGTTCATTTCTATTGATGAAGTCTAAAAATTTTTCCATATAGTGATTCATCTTCCCCCCTTCTTTTCATGAAGGAACCTTACAACATTAAAGCGCCTCCTATACACAATAGATCATTCTATCTATGTAACATATTTGAGATCGAAGACCAAAAAATTTTGCTCTTAGTGTTTCAATTAGGCTCGTAGACATTAGCACCAATCTAGGAAAAATTGCCCATAACAGAACTGAGTTTGATAGCCTATCGCTTTGCGTTTTGAGAACATCCTCCATCTTCAAGATATCATCATTCCAAATTGAAATAAGACCACCCGAAGCTCCTTTAGAAGGCACCCAATCCCATTTACATCTATGTGACCCCCAAATCTCCTGGACAATATGATCAATGTCTTCAGAGATTTTTGTTTCTTACAAAAGAATAAAAGTAATCTTTTGTTTCTTGATCAATTTTCTAACAGCTGCCCTTTTCTCGGATCTTCCTAACCCCCTTATGTTCTAGCTTACAATAATCATAACAGAACTGTAAATGAGCATACCCTTTCATTGCCACCTAGATCATTTTGCCAAATCATCGGCAACATCCGCTGACACATGGTTAGCCCTTTCCTTTATGTCCTGAATTATTCCCCTCTCATCACATTCTAACTGAGACACATAATGCAGCAATTCAACTTTTACTAGGCTGAGAATTCATGCCCAACATTTCCCCAGCCATTATGAAAGCATTTGCCTCCTCAGCATGATATGAATCGTTGACCAAGTGAACTACCACTGAGGTTACAGTGTTCTGCCTAGCTGAGATATTTGACACGGCCTCCTCATTTGTAACGAGTTTTTGCAACTCATGCTCTGCTGAAACTGTTGTGAACCATGCTCATCTCCACGATGGACGCAATTACTTTCCTCCTGAAGTGTGCAAAATTTTTCTTTTCCCCATATCTTCCCCACAGTTTTCTCCATTTTGCAAACGTCAAACGAAATGAACTAGCCCCTTGAATCTTCATATCCTCTTTGTACTTATTATTTGCCCCTAGCGACTGTAAGGACTGACCCTAACTGCCTTGACTTGAGTACTCGATCGAAGTTGCTGCTCCATCTTCCTCTTCGAAATTAAATCGAACTGAATTATCCCTTGATCCACTCTCACCTTCTTCATAGACCCCTGCTTGAGAGAAATTTGGCCCCTTAAAATAACCTCCATCCATCTCCACCACATTTTGACCGACACTACTGATCTCCACCATACAGCTAGCGTGAGTGCTCAAACCATGCTGAGCTGCAGAACATTTGTCGATCCCTTTATTTCTAGATGAAGCCCCTATTCTAAGATGGGCCAGGCAGAAATCATCTGTCTGTTTGGATCCTAGTATGGAGTTATTTAGTTGGGCCGGCCCTGAGAAACACCCAGTATGCACCAAAGACGAGCCCAGTAATGAAACTTGATGGGCCATCTCTTCTATACATCAAGAAAAGGACTGAGAAATCACATCCGTCCACATAGCAATAACCTCTTTCGGTAAAAATAAGGCCTTTTTATCAGCGCTATTGTGCCTCCTACCCTTCTTCTTTCGACAATACTACTTCCCAACCTCTTGGTCTTCAGCAAAGCCAGCTCCTACGAAGATTTGGGGTTCGAGACGGCAACCTTCTTCGTCCTCAAATCCTCCCCTCCGATCTCTTCTGAATCAACTGCCTTCGTTCTTGCGAACCAAAATCCTCCATGTCATTGTTGCTTTCCGACAATCTTCTACCTGCCTCGACTTTCATTGGAAACATTGAGAAACTGATGTCAGCACCGACTTCTTCTTCTGCCCCGATCACCTTGTTTGGCTGGTCCTCTTTCCTATGAAGACCTTTTGTCTTGCTATCTGTGGAATCTATGCTCTTTTCTTCCTTTATAGACACCAAGAAGAGTCGCCCAAAGATTTCGATTTCCATCTCCTCATCTATGGATGTATGCCTCTGGACTTGCACAAAAACTCTGCTGAACTCCACACACCTCTTTTCTAAAGTTTCAATGGAAACCTCCACAACTTTCCCAAAACTCCGTCCGATCTTTGCAAAAGTGGTCAGGTCCCAAGCATGTAATGGCACCCCAAAACACCTTAGCCAGACATCCCTCATACCCCCAGAATCGTTTGGAATCCACCGACCTATGGAAACAAAGGAATCTGCAATCTCCTTTTCAAAATTATTACAAATGGCCAGCCAAGCTCCCTCCAGATTTTCAACCGAGATCAAGTTCTTCCTACCACCCAATCTAGCCAATTTCATTTTGCCTAAGCCACAATTCTCGCAGAATCTTCTAATTTGAGGAATAACATCATCCCCTCTCACCTCCCCCACTTAACTGTTGGACAGCCACTTGGAGTTGCCCCTGACTACCTCCTTCACAATAGAAATTCTATTTATGTTGGTCAAACCATTCCCTTTGACTACGTCTGCGAAAGACCTGTTTCCTGAGATACGCCCAAGATGCCTATCCCGTTTTAATCCCTGATTTCCATCTCTGTAAGAGTCTTGAAGTATTGCATCCTTGGAGAGTGTCTGTGTGTTCTTAAGCTGATTTTGGACTGACGGAACACCTTGTCTCTTCCTTCTCTGTGACCAACCAAAAGATGTTATCTTGACTACAATTTTCCTGCCAGTGACACTACTTCTATTCGAAGTGTCAATGCATGTCACAGCAATTCTCTCTTCTCTGAATCGCACAAATTCAAAGCATTTTCAGGTCCCTCTCCTGCTAAAATCTGGAATGAAGGCATCCACCACTTTTCCGAACCTAGAGCAAGCTTCTCTCAACCAGTAAACTGGTGTGAATTCAGCTAAGTTTTCCACAAAAACTGTAGTGGCATCTTCCCATCCTACAAACTGTTCTCTTTTTGCCTCCTGCCTGATCCATCCTCCTGTCTCCATGGTGCTTATCCTTCTTTTTTCACTCTAATTGGAGCGCTGTTTTTACAGAGTGTGCAGACACCCAATCATCAATGTGAGCGAACTATTCATTAGAGTCCATCTTTGGTTGGCGAGATGTTTTCGAATGGCAAGTGAAGGCTTGGAGTAGATGGACAGTATAGATTGATTAGATGAGGTGCTCATGTCTGATTGAAAGTATTCTATGGGGAGCTTCTTTGATCTAAGGCTCTAAAAACGTCCATTCATTTTTTATGCTAAAAAAAAAAAACCTGGGCTTGTCGAAAAACTAGTCTTTTCGACGGGCCCATACCAAATTGCGATCCTCATCTTGCTAATTTGGTCCTTTTCTAACTAATTAAAATAATATTTATTGGGAGAAAATGTAAGATACAACATGGTCTACAGGGGAGCAAAAAGTTTTGTTTCTTTTTTTCTTTTTTTTTTCATCCTGCAAGATTTCATAAAACTGTTAGCCACATGGTGATCTGAAACTCTTATCATTTCACATCATGATCTGTAACTCTGTAATCCAGTGGCTTGTCACATAAATTTCCAGAACTTTATCATATCAGCTCATGGGGTGATGTATGCTGTTTTGATCTCTAATTTTTGTGTCCATTCACTTTCTACTTATTGTAAATTGCATCACCCCCTAACTCCTAAATACTGTGTACAGAGTAGAGTATATGCTCACATTGTGAAGCTGATAAAGATGGATCCTGTCCTGTATCAGTTTCATTGTGCCATAATTACTTGGGAGCTCAATGATGGATCTGGGAAGCCTGGGTAAGAATTTTTGCATTTGAATTGAGATCCTTAAATGAAGAAAAAATACATATATGTGTTATTCAACCAGACCTATGCTCAATAGTTGTCTCTGCAGAGCCATACTAGAAACAAAATAAACAACATCTTTTGAATATTTTTAGCTGAAAACACTGGTTGTCAAATGACCAGTCGGGTAATTTGTGTGAAGTATGCAACTGTGCCACTAGAGTCCCCAGCTACCGGTTGTGTACTCTCTCTGCTGTAAATATAGTCTAGTTTATACTGATTTCAAACTTCGGCAACTGTTCTTTTGGGGAAGATACAAGAGATTAGATTATATCAGAAGTGACATCATGTATTCATAAACTTCTTCTAATTCTCAAGATAAAATAATTGAAGTAGTTGTTCTTCTCTTCCTCATAGATATCTAATAATATCCATATCATATCCTACAACATTACTACCCCTCAGTGTTGACTCGAAGGGATTATCCTGCATTAACTTTTATTGTTGCCTTTCTCAAGATAACTTGATATTTCAAATCAAATTAAGACGAATATGTGTCTTGAATTTAATTAATATATGTGATCAATACTGGAGGAAACTTTGAGATTCAGCCACACTGTTTGATGATAGATATTGTAGAATCTTAGAATCGGAGCCTATCACGTCCCCAATTCTAAGATCAGGATTAACGTGAAATTAGGGCCAATTAAAAACTTTTTGTGTTTAATCAGCACATGGCTTCTAATCATCTTCACACAAGATCTATAGTACGAGGTGAGTTTATAATATTTAACATTCACTAATATATGTGGAAGCATTTCTAATAGCTGATATCGTTGTATTTCTCAAGGTATCACATCACAAGATACTAGATTAAATGTTCAAAGTTCCAAAATAAACAAAACAGTTTACATACAAAGCCCACATAAAACCCAGACTCCCCAAAAAGAAATAAATGAATAAAAGAGAACTAAAAAAACATGTGTGTCTCTCTGGTGCTGGTCTAGATGGCTTTAGAACCATCTTCTACACCTCACTTTGGTTTGTCAGGTGGCTCAAGTGTCTGTAACACTTCACTTTGTGCCTCCTCTTCGCTGTAGATATACTCGGTACCTTTGCACCAAATATAGTAACATCAACAACAAAGTAGTTAGCAAGTAATATGATAAATATACATTTTCAAAATAAGTAAACCAATACAAACATATGAAAGAAATACTATAACCAATGTAAAGAAAGAAAGTAAATCATGATTCAAAACAATATGCAACGAAGCTACACACTTAAGTCATGCAACGGTAAAACCGTTACATTATGATGGTCCATCCTCCAAAATCAAGAAAGGTGGTCAGCCCAGTATAATAAAAAATGGGAAAAAGATACCGTTGCAAATCTTGGATGCAAAACAATCTAAGCCAAAAACGATGATAAACCGTTCACAATCGAATCGATCTGCGTAGTCGCCAAAATGACCATTTAATACATAATAAAGATATAGACCGACTTATTGTTCCTTAAAACCGAAATCTCAAGTAAACATCATTCAAGATAATTCAAAAGGATAAAACCCTTAAAATCATGAACGATACAAATCCAAATGCCAATGAAATCCAATTCCTGAGCTAACATCATAATTCAAGTATCTAACACTTCTACTTTGAACTACATATGAGTTGAGATTAAGTTCTTCCTTAAATACGGTGCATAGACTTAATTTTTCACCTCATTTGAGTTCAATGAAAGTCAGACATCATACATGAATCAAAATCAATTCATAAGAAGTACATTTGCCCCATGTACACTTCTTAAATGGAGAATAGAAATGGTTTTATTGAAAAAGTGAGTCAAATGGGGTTAAATCATAAATTCAAGTCTTGAGTACATCTATGGGGAAAGTATGGATTGCAAAGAACCCAATATAACCATCATTGATGACCCCTAGACGAAACTCAAGATGCCAGATAGAAGTATAATCCAATCGATCAGCCACAGGTTACCTATAGCTTATCAGAAATGGGGCTCCCTGTTCGGTTCAGTTTGGGATTTAAATCCCATATCTTAACAACCCATTTGAAACCTGCATTTATCAAGATCATACCCACTCCATTTATTCATAAAAACCACTTTTAATCCCCTTCATTCCATTCCATTTAATCAAATCAAACTTCTATCTTTTCCTTCCATGTTTAAATCAAATTGGGCAAAAACATAACAGATACGAAATTCATCAATAAAATGAACATGTTTTCAATCCATGAAGATAAATATACTTGCCTTGATGACAAGGGTTGAAAATGAGAAGAACTCTAGCTCACCCAAAAACCCACAAAACCCAACTCGAGCTCCAATTCTTTGAAGAAACCCAAACCCAAAGCAATTAAACCTATAAGTAGATAAAGAAGGGTCTAATGAACACATGTAAACCAAAATAAAACTAAAAACTCCAAGAACCTAGTTTTATCAAAGATTTACACTCACCTACGTTTGCTCATTTAGTGAAAAAGAGTTTAGTGAAAAAGATGAAAACATTGGGTCTTTGGAATGACGGTGAAGAAAGGAAGAAGATGCCAGTCTTCATTTGAACTTCTGGCAGCTAGAAATAAGGTGACTACAAACAGTGGTTGAAGGAAACAAGAAAACGGAAGAAAACAGAGAAAAGAAATGAAACCCGAAGGAAAGAACAGAAAGAAAGATAAAGGAAAAAGAGAAGAATACGATAAGTATATAAAAAACAAAAGAGTCGGTTACTGTTATATATATATATATATATAACACTAAAGCCCTACTAATCTGGGTACAAGACAGAAGGAGTTCGGATTGAATCAAGACAGAAGGATAAAGTTCTTAGAATTAGGTTATCTACCCAATGGGCCCAAAATCTCACAATTGGAAAAATTATGAAAAAAAGGCATCTAGACTTCCTAAAATAGCAAACTATCCCCTCCCCCTTCCTATGCTCAAACGAGTTCGAAACCCAACGAAACTTCGCACACACATTCTTAACACTAATTCGGACACGTCCAAACTCTTATGGATCTTAATAGCTAAAATATAATTAATTAGGTTAATACCAAAATTAAGACACGGAATGTTATAGAGCCACAATAGTATGGAGTGTTGACATACTTTGTTATAGCGTTCACTAACAGCTCGAGCTTTTGGTGATTTTGGTTATTAACATGGTATCAAAACCAGAGGTCATGAGCTCGAAACCCCTGAAAGGCATGTTACCTCTATCTGCCTACTTGGTCCGTTTGTTCCATCTATCTATTGGGTTTCAAATTCGACTGGGTTCGAAGGAGTGTTGATATACATTGTAATGTTGTTTACTACCAACTCGAGCTTTCAGTGGTCTTTCCCTTGAGAAGCATTTTTATGTAATTGGCTTGTAGGGGAAAAGTCTCTTAACCCATTATTTTTTCTGCTCTCCTTTGTACTTGTTTCTCTTGTTAATAAAGTTATCCGTTACCTTCAAAAAGAAAGGAAAAGACAAGATAAAAAGAGAGGAAGGAGAAGTAGTAATTTGACAAAGGAACCCAACAATAAAATTATGTTGATTCAGGCTAGACTTAATACCTGCGAAGTCCAGATCTTGTTCAGAACTCTGTAGTGAATGGAAGGCCTTGGATTCTGATGCTATGCACCCTGTGCTTCCGTCTTCTGGCTTTGAATAGCTGATTGAATTCAAATTGTTAATAGATTTTTAATACCAAAAAATAGTAGAGCGAAGGCTATCAAGAAAGAGGGAAATAAAAGAAAGTTTAAGCGAAAGAAGACAATGGAATGAGATAGGCCTCACGCCTATCCTTGACAGCAGATCAAGGACATTTAGTCTCACAAGTCACACCATACTTTCTCAAAGAAATTAAAACACTGCAATTCCCACACAAAACTGCTCAACTTAATAAATAGCCTTACGGCCTGTATGTATGAGTTTATTAAGGCATATAATTTGAACTTGTCGTTCTATGTTAAATATTAGACTTGCCATTTTTTATCTTTTCTTTTCCACTAATCAATTTCTTGCCCTTGTTTAATTTCTGCTATTTCCTTACTTTTAACATTAAGTTTGCTAAACTTTAAAACTGGAGTGGACTCGTTTCTCAGAATAAAGTTATACCGGTAGCAGGTATTATCCATTGTGTTTCCTTTTGTTCGTTTCTTTCAGCACAATTTTTTTTTTTTTTTGTAGTTTAGTGACTTTTCAAATTGAACAGGGTTTAATTATTTTGCCCCCTCAATGAGATGCTAATTTCCATTGTTTTAGCTGAATTTGATTCGTCATTAGGAATGGACATATGAAAAGTGTATCTGGATACACCTTTACTGTTTGGTTCTAAGTGGCCACTTCCATGATGCAAAATTAAATCATAGTGCTACTGCTGCTAGTTGTTGAAGGTAACACTGCTTTCTGCTGGTTGTTGAAGGAAACAACACTGCATCATTTGATTCTTTGTGCAATTTCATTCATTATTTATCAAGCTGCCCATTTTTTGTCTAATTTGCAGTGACTCTTCTGTGGACGCATGAATCTTCTATTGTTTTATTGAAGCTCGAGAACACTGAGCCCTGGACTTAATGAATTCCCAACTAACATGCTTTGAGTGCCTACAACGATCCAAGGGGACTTTCTGTTGTAAATTCATCATCAGAGAAGTTAAAGAGGAGCAAGAGGGTGTTTGGAATAGCAGAGTGCCAGATGAAGTGGACAAAATTTTGGATTTTATGAAGAAATGGTGCAATGTTGACTACGTTGGCCTCATTCTTGACCCTAGGGACTTAGATTATTGCCTCTTATCATTCTTCTGTTTTTGGCCAACTTTTATGGAGATTTAGGTGATTCACCTTTCTTATTCATTGCGTCAGATTATTATTATTATTTTAAAGTCTTGGTGGCTATGGATTTTCTCCCTGATATGTTCTACCTGAAGCAACAAAAGGTTTGATAGAGAAGGAAACCTCAAGTTTGCTGTCTGCAATGCTGCAAGACAGTCTCAATGTTTCAACATCTTGCTTGGGTCCCACTATGATTTTTAACATTTGATGGTTCCTTTAATGATATCCACGTTAGATAGGAGATATAGGACCAATATGTTAAATCACAGATGTGCAACACCGTTTCTCAGAAAACTTATGGGATGGTGTTAGAACTGCGATTTCGTGGCACTGCAGAAACAGAAATATGCTCTTCCCAAATTTTCTAGTTACACAACATGTACGGATAAAAAGCATTTGATGTATTTTCTTTATTAAGGAGGAAAAAAAAAAAACAACAACAACAACAACAAGTGTACAATCGCCTTAGAAAGATACAGGAGATAATGGAAAGCATCTTGGAGCGTCAAAACATGGGTTTAGATATGATGCAATCCCCACACCCCCTTGACACTCGTGGAACAGGTCTGTTGAATCCTCATCTAGGGGGATTTTGATGTTGAAAATATTCAGAATTCTTGTGAGTGCTCAACGAGATGAATTGGTTGTGTAGCAAGAGGATTCTACACTCCATGGATTTTTGTTGCCAGAGTAGAGAAGAATCCTACATTCAAACCCTTTCCATTGGAAATCAAAATTCTCTTTATTGAGAAAAATTAGGTCATCATTTTCTTTGTTGATGAGGAAATTGAGTGATACCAAACAACAAAACAATCGGCTGCATGAAAAATGAGAACAATTTTCATATATATATATATCGTGGGTCCCTCTCATCACACGAAGGCATGCTTAAAGCCATTTAAGTTATGTAGGAGTCATATTCCCTCCAACACAATTGGGTGCCGTATCAAAATGTAATAGTTTTTCATTGTAGTGGCAGTGATTTAATGCTGTGGTGGATTGTTTAGTTGGGCTACTACGTAGGAGTGTAACGGTTCAATTAACTATAGTTTTGGGAAAACCGTTAATCGAACTGTGTTGTACAATTTTTAGTTTTTAAAAACCATAACTGAAACCGTACCCTAAAAATCCATAAAAAAATCAAACTACGGTTAACCATATTAAACAGTTTAGTTACAATTAACCGTACTGAAAAAGAGTTTGAATATCGAACAGCTATAGAGATTCTGTGATAAGAGATTAACAGTTGAAATTGATTTTAATATATGACGTTGGGGTATAATGGTTTGGTTAATCGCACGCGGTTTACCGAACTGTATGTTATGGTTAGGTTTGAGCTTGAGTCTAGACTAAAATCAAAACCGCGAAGCACGATTTTTTTATTTTAATAATTGTAACTATAACCAAACCGTAAAACATGATTATTAACCTTGGTTCGACTGTTAAAAGGTTTTTCAATTTTTTTTCCACCCCTAACTATTGATCAAGAATGATATTTTTAAAATAAAAGATGCAGGATCGGTCCATGACCATGTGGCATGTGTGTGATAGTGCCAACATCACTCAATCCTGGGCATTGGCTACCTAATTTGTCATGGGACAGTACTACAAAGGTCCATGAAGAGCACCCACTAGGATTTCTCTCATGCATGCTATTCACACATATGGGCATGGAAACTAAAAATGTGAAAATTGTGTGAATCACATGGATTGCAAAGAGTGAGGCAAAGAGTAAAAGATCAAAAATAAAAAAAAGAAAAAGAAAAGGGAGCATGTCTTTCTCTACTTGGCCTAATATATGGGAAAACAAAGTCAAGCCCATTTTACATTGTTCGACATTATACCATCAAGGCGGTGGCTCATTAGTGGCTCATTAGTTGAAGCCTTGGTTTTGCTCTCTAAGGTTTTGAGTTCGACTCTCACCCCTTGCTTTAACTGGATAGGCCTAGCCGGCGAGGATATCCTAGGTCATTAGAAAAAATTCTTGAGCATTAAAAATAATTAAAATTTATTTATCATTTGGTATGTAAAAAGAGGAAAAAATTATATAAATTTTCATGCTGTTGTTGTTCACAAAAGTCTTTTAAAAAATTGACCAGCCAATGCCACGACTATGGATTAAGCCAAGCGAGTGAGCCTCCCGACCCACTCAAAATCGGAGCGGGTTCGGCCTTGGGTTGTCATTTCTTCTTCATGCGGCAGAAGCTTTTTCTCCTTTGCAGTCTCCCCTTAAAATGGCGTTGGTGGCCGCTTCGATTCCTTCCCTTTCTAGCTCAAGAACGGCCATCGCTGCACTCCAAAAGGGTACTGCTACTACAAGTTCATCATTTCCGATTACTAGTATCAATTCTGATTCTAATATTAGTACAAAGGAATTGAATCCTGATGACCCATCGAGCCGAACCCACTTCTTGAATTTTGTGAAATATCGATCAAAATCTGAGAATTTGAAGCTTGATGATGAATTGGGTTGGTTCGATTGTATGCTTCTCATGAAACCCTTGCCACCAGTTGTTGTTTTCAGCTATCTATTAGGGGCTGTATCAAGAGAACATGAGCTTTCAGTAATGTTTCTTTCCTTATACAAACTTTGTTGATATCTTTATCAGGTAAACCTGGTTTTACAAAGAAACAGGCAGATCTTTTCTGTCCTCTGATTTTACTGATGATTTCCCAGTGGCAATGCAGGTTCCGTTTTTAAACCATTGTATTTTTAAGTCGTAGTAACATATTAGTATTAATTCTTTGAACCTTCTTTTGTGCAGATATCAAAAAACTATAGCCTGATCTATGTGATCACAAAACTTGGACTCCTTTTTGTGTATGATCTAGAGACAGCTGCACGGTTTACGGAAATCGAATTAGCCCAGATCCTATATTGTTGACAGCAGAAGCTTCATCAACGGGGCCTTCTCTGCTGTGATTAGGTCCGTCAATGAAGTTACTCTTGTGCCGTTTGTTAGTGCCCAAGTATGCCTGTAACTGATTGATGGAGTCTTTCAAGCATGAAGATTCGTTTGTAGATTAATTTACTCTTCGTACAATGATCAACTCCAATTGACTATTCTTTTATATGTTTTCTTCTTCATCATATTTTATAGGAATTTTTACCAAATAATTAAGATTATATTGCCATTAATCAATTTTATGAAGATTAATAAGAAAATATCCATTTAGCTGTTTGTACATTTTTTTAAGACTATTTTAGTCATATTGATGATATCATCAACTAATGGGGATATCCTCAACCTTAACTCAAGAAGATCTCTCATCCTCACCACCACTGGTCATGTCCTCTCCTCTACACCCACAGCAGTGGTCACCATAGTTGGTTCTTCATCTCCTCTTCTCCGCACCACCAGTCTTCTCCTCCTCTCATCACCACCGGTACACATCCCCGCACTCAACTTCTCGTACTTTCTTCCAAATGAAAAAGCAGAAGGAGAGGTACATGTCTCACCTCTCTTTCTTTCTTCTTTTTCTACTATTGTTTTTCTTTTTTCTTTCCCTTAGGCAGAATTTGCCTGGGATAGGATATTTTCAAGCAAATTTTTATCTCTTACTAAACATTTGTAGAATCCATTTTTGTCCCTTGATTTTGTCAACTTCTGTATTACAATGAGCTAAGTAGAGAAAACCAGAGTTGATGATATCGTCAACTACTTGATAATATGAACAACTTCTGGCTACTCTGAGAAGCGATGAGACTTCCTCTCTAACTTGAGAGTGTGCAAATGAGTTATGACTATTGTTTCAAGACCGACTTTTAATTGTTAAATAGATTTATAATTTTGTGGTATTCATTTGCTATTTACTAGTGACCATCCAATCATTTTTAGGCTAAAGTTGTTGCTTTTGATATTCATCCAAGTATTTGCTAGTGATTCATGACTATTTTTTATTTTTTTTGTTGAGCCCTTGCTTTTGAGATTCATTGCACATAATAGATTCAAGAAAGATTTATAAGTAATGAAAGAGACAATGCAGAAAATGAATAAAGTGGAAAAAATTGGACTTGCTTGAGAAGAGGACAATTTGCAGTGGACATTTTGCGTGTTAATTATATAGCAGCTGTTGACGATATCATCAAATAAGTTGACGATATCATCAATTGGGCTACTCTGTCCAAAATAAAGTACGGACAATTGATTCGAGGTTTCATTCTTTTTCTTCATAAAACAATCTAATTATGATATAATCTTAATTATTTGGTAACATTCCCTATTTTATTTATTATTCATAAGTATTTTTGAATTTTTCATTTTTTTGGCCCATTCTTTTATGTATTTGAGCCATCCTTCTGATACCATGTACTAGATAAATCTTTTGGATAATTTTATTTATTTCTTCCTTGAATCTTTTTATTTTTAAAGTTCAATTTTAATTGTAATTGTGTCACAAATAATATGCTAATATTCATTTGTTTATATTTAAATATCTATAAATATTTTTATTTAAAGATTTACTTATTGTTCTATTATGGCCCTGTTGGGCGTGAGCCTTGTTACACTAATTTTATTTTATTCATGATTGGTTGGTTGCAACAAGTGACAAAATAAAATTTAGCCACTAAAAATTCTTACTTTCACTTTATCTTCCAAAAATGAAAAAAAAAAAAAAACTCTGTGAGACCACTATTAAATTTGTAGCGAGGCACCTCTAACATCACACAAGTGATTACAATCGATCAACAAATTATCAAATATGTGTCGGGCCCATTTGGGTAATTCACTATACAAGTGATGTGAAGTGAAGCCTCCATGTAAAAGACATGAAAAGATGTGGGAGTCATGTCAAAAGTACACAAAATTTAAAATTTCTCTTTTAAAAAAAAAAGTAAAAAAAATAATTTTAAGCTACTAAATGACAGAAGGTCATGTACTTTTTACAAAAGCAAGGTTAAAAAATTTCTTATTTAGCCACTGAAGATAAATTATCATTATATTATGATTAAAACCCCTCATATTTTATTTTCTTTTGATTTAAAATTTACTTTGAATTCACTTTACAAGTGAATTTCCGAAGTGGACATGACATAGAGCTACAAACAGGTTGATTTCGATCCAAGTCCATAATGGACTCAGAACTGAAACTGTTTATGAGAATATGAAATTAAAACTAGAGCCAATTCCACGTTTGGGCAGGTTCAAGTCCTTATATATGTAGAAAAAATTCTTAAAAATTGAGATAATATATCGAATGTTGAATCCATTGGGTGAAACTAAGGTAGAACCAAACTTAAAACTGAATAGGTCAATTAAAATATTGGTTTTAGATGCGGACCCATTTAGTTATCGGGAGGTAAATAGAGATTCAAGCCTCGGTTGTTAATGGATGGTGCAATGGACCACTTGCAAACCTAAAACGAACAGCGTAACACTTGGCGTGAGCATTCTGCGTTTCTTAGGGCGCCTTTCTAAGTGCCCGTGCAAACTCCATCCTTCTCGTTTCTACACGAACCAAGCTTTTAAAACCCAACAAAAGAGAAAAGAGAGCAGCAAAACCCATCTCTTCCTCTCCCTCTCCCTCTCCCTCTCGCATCGCATCATCATAATCCTCATATCACATACATACATACTCTTTCGTTTCGTTTCATCAAAGCCTCACTTATCTTCCAAACCCTAACCCTGGTAATTCCGTCATTCCTGGCCTCTTTATTACTTTATTAGGGTTTATATCTTTTTCTTCTTCTTCTTCTTGTTTTCTGATGACATGGTACTGTGGCAGAGCATTCATTTCTTTGTTTGTATACTCATTTTGTTACTGTCTCTGCTTTTTATTTGAAGCTTTGTATAAGGATTTGGTTTTCTGGGCCTTTGAATGATCTATGTTTCAGTCCAACTATGCTGAGTCCTCTTCTTTTTTTGCAAGTTTTAGGACCAATGCCCTTAATTTGTTATTGGATTCCTCATTTACATTGTATTCAATGGCGTGCAGGTGCAGAGTTTGTAGGGCTTCTTGGTAGCCTATTAGTTACTAAGGGACTTCCAAATAATGCCACCTATAGGAAAGTTGGGTCTAATAAGTGCTTCTTGTCATGCATATGTGACAATTGACATGCTTCTGTTATCTGTTTCTTTATTTATTTTTTTACTTCTGGTCTTGGATTTGGCACTGCATTATGTCTTGTACTATTCTAGTATGCACAACCAATAGGTTTTTTAGAAGCTTTGTATTGTAAAGCTATAAGAATTCCAGATAGAGTAAGGTAAAATAGAGAATATTACAACTGAGTTGGGTCAAGAGTCCGAGTTGGTTACTAAATGTAGAGTGGGACTGAAAGAGAAGCTCTCAATGCTCATTGAGCATTAATCAACTAGGTGGATATGAATCCACTATACAATCCTCCGTCTTTATGACTACAACCAAGGATCTTTCCTATTGCCAGATCCTGAACTGCACTCTTTCATGGAAAGAAAATCTCACAACTATTTAATTACTTAAGTATGTCACTGCTAATAAAAAGATTTGATGGAAAATTAGAAAATGAAGAAGTGTGCTTAAAGAGAGATATGAATGCGACACCTAAAAAGTAACCTTTCTTATAGTTAACAGCTCTCTTCCCTTTGGTATTTACACCAGCGGCTATTTTTATAGAATCAGGTACCATTCAGGGAGGAGGAAAACACTGAACCGACTGAACTTATCATAGTGCTTATGCCTGTGATTTTTTTATCAATCTACTAAAACCCAACAGATTTCTCTTGTGATGCTTTCCATAATGTGAGGAAACCAATTATTCTTCTATGTTGAAGTTAGATGTCACGCAATCCTTTATCCTGGCCTTCCAATCACATTCAGGTTAGGAACTGTAAAATATTCATCCTGTGACTAAGCTCTTTGTAGAAGATGCTAGAGAGTAAACTGTCTCTGAAGAATGTAATGTCTGTCAAGCCAAGTCATTTGATTTGAAAGGTTCATAGTCATGATGCAGTTTTCTAAATAGATGCTATGATTTTATCAACTTTCTTGTTCGTTTTGGTGTAACATGCTTAAATAGAAGGGCAGCAGGCAAGTTCTTCGCATAATCCTTTTAACCCTGCATTGTAATTATCCTCTTATCTCCTTGTTCGAATTCCATAATCATCTACTGGAGTTCATACTAACTTTTCTGGGTGGGTAATTGGACAGATTTTTAAACAAAACGAGAACAATGTAACAGTTGTTGGAGTTGGTACATCCGGCAAAATCAATTACATTTGAATTATGTTCCAGTTAACAAATCCTTTGATCTTCCAAAGAACATAAACTTCTTGAAATTAATGTTTCATCATTTGATATTCTACATTCCACATGGGGATACCCTTCATTATCCTTTGATGGTTTTTTTCCAAAGCACCATCAGTATAGCCAAATTTCTTCATTCCATTGAGGTAAATCTTTGCTGATTTGAGCCACTGTGGATCATTACCAGTGTCAAAGGTATCTGTTGTGATACAAACTGGCTGGTTGTTATGCCCTCCAATTCTGGTAACTCCAAAACCATCCATTCACCATGTGTTGACTTAATCCCATACATTGTCCTCAGTACTCAAAATGATACAACGTGAATGAATTGCTGATCTACACTGATCAGTGATAAACAACCAAAACAAGCACTGCAAGTTGGACTCCATGTTTTCTAACACATTTTCCCTTCCTATTCAAACAAAATTTCAAAGTTACATGACTGATATGGTGGTAATATGGATCTTTTGATCCTTTTATGTAACAAATGGCTCACAACAGGATGTTGTGATTACCACTCGGTAGTATTCTTCAAGTCAACTCAAATTGTGCGTCTGTTTAGAGAGGAAAAAAAAAACCCTCATTTATTTGCCTGTTGACATAGGGGAGTTTTGGTGAAAATCCTTCTACAGCTTCTCCAAATTGCACAAAAGTCTTCCTATTATCTTTAAAAATGTTAGCAAGAGCATATTTAACAAAAAAGAAAAAAAAAACTGAAAACCTTTCAATTAGAAGCAGCTCCTTAGATCATCATCAATTTGTTATATTTTCAAAATATTCAAAGGCAATTTAAACAACATAATAAAATCGAACTGATCAAAGGTTATAAAAATAATAATAATAAAATAAAAAAAATCAAATTCATCAAAGTCTTGTCCCAACTCTGTTGGGGTTAGCTATATGAATTATGTTCTCCTTTTCGATCTATCTTGAGCCAAATCCTTGGATAGGTAGCACTTCTTCAGATCTACCCTAGACCCTTACAACTTCCAACCATGTCCTCTTCGACCTTGCCCTTTTCCTTAGCGGGCTGTCAACCTACATAGAAAAACTTTTCTTTAATTACTCTATTGATGGCTTGCATTGTGCGTCCAAATACTTTAACTGGAACCGGGAACGTAGTAGTGGTATTGAACTTCGTCTTAAAATATATGATTGCATTCAGTTTATTAAAAATGCCATAGTTTTTGGTTAATACATCTTCTGACCAATAAGATTTTGGAACATTCATCTCACGTAATAGAGCTCTTGTGACCTCCAACAAATGTTGTTCTTGCATTCATCGGCCCCATTTTGCTTTGGTGTATAAGCCAATGATGCATGCAATTATAGTCTACTTTATATTGAATATGACTGAAATTTCTTGTAGGTATAATCTTCTCCTATGTATCTCAATGCTTTAATCTTCCCAGCAAATCTTGTGCAAACCACTCTAGGAATGAAATTTTTCAAGAAATGATGGAAGAAAATTTTAATCCTTTATAAAGAATGCTCTATCATCTATATTGATGACATTCTAATTTTCTCCAAAAACATTGATGACCATTTGGAAACACTTAAAAACCTTCAAATGGATCATCAAGAAAAATAGATTGGTGCTCTCCCAAGGAAAAATGAAGTTTTTCCAAACAAGAATACAATTTCTTGGTTACAAAATCATAATAAAAAAATAAAAACTAAAATTATAACCCCAGTTAAAAGAGCTATAAAATATGCTGACAATTTTCTGATGAAGTAACTTATAAAAAATAATTGTAGAGACTTTTTGGATGTTTGAATTATATCTTTCGTTTTATCATAATCTCTCTTTTGAAAGAAACCTCCTCCAACAATGTCTCAAAAAATCTCCAATGGAATGGACTTCTAAACATATTGAAGCTGTTCAACGAATAACACAAAAGGGTAAATCTTTACCCTGCTTGAATATTACTAATCCAGATCTATTCAAATCATCCAAACAGATGCCTCTGAGAAAGGATTTGGTGGAGTCCTACTCCAGAGAACTGCCCAATCCCCAGAACAAACAACTCAAAAAAAAAAAAAAATTATTCAACAATTAAGAAAGAGTTTTTTCCATAGTCAATATGCATTCTCAAATTTTGAAGTGACATTTTGAATAAAAAATTCCTTTTACAAGTTGATTGCAAATCAGCAAAAGAAGTTTTAGAAAAATGATGTTAAAAGTCTTGCATCAAATAGTTTTTTGCTCGAAGGCAAGCTTTGCTCACAATTTTTTTTTTTGACGTTGAATTTGTAAAAGGACGATCAAATTCTCTTCCAAATTCTCTTTCTCATGAATTTCTCCAGGGAGGAAGTAAGGTGAAGAGTAAAATTGGGTTTTGAGCCCAATGGCTCACAACAGTTGGGTTGTTGGAAATTTACAAATTCTTGTAAATTCATTCGGGTTAGATGACCAACGATATATTTTTCAATATATGGTCGTATCCATACTCTTCTTTTGTTCCATGGTTGTATCCGTTAGAGTTGGATGACCAGCCAATATTTTTCAATTATTATGATAACTTTCTAAAATTACAAACAGTCCCTGGCTGCAGAAAGGTCCACCTCTATTTCTTAACAATACCCATGTTCATGTGCCCTTGACTGTCATAATCTGCTCAATTATCAATGTTCTTCTCCTTTATTGATTCATTGATACAGTTGTTTACTCTCTCCCCATTCAATAGCAGTGGCAGGTGATACTTTGCTGATTGATATGGGAAGTAAAGGTCGTGTGCCGCCTCATCTAAGGAGACCTCTTCCTGGTCCTGGCATGATGCATCCTGATCAATTTGGTCCTGGCATGATGCATCCTGATCAATTTGGTCCTGGCATGATTCATCCTGATCAATTTGGTCCTGGCATCCGCCCTCCTCCAGGCCCGTATCCTTTTGATATGCTGCCCCCTCCTGAAATTATGGAACAAAAGCTCGGTGCACAACATGTAGAGATGGAAAGGCTTGCGATGGAGAATGAAAGGCTGGCAGCTACACATGGAGCTCTGAGACAAGAACTTGCTGCAGCACAGCAGGAGTTGCAGAGATTGCAGGCTCACATGGGTGCCATGAAGGCTGACAAAGAACAGCAGACAAGGGGTCTTCTGGACAAGATAACTAAAATGGAAGTTGACCTGAAGGCTGCTGAGCCTGTTAAAATGGAATTGCAGCAAGCTCGAGCTGAGGCCCAAAGCTTGGTGGCTGCCAGGCAGGAGCTTATTGCAAAAGTCCAACAACTGACTCAGGATCTGCAGAGGACCCATAAGGATACTCAGCAAATCCCTTCTTTGATGTCTGAACTTGAAAGCCTTAGACAGGAGTATCAGCATTGCAGGTATGATATTTGATCAGTTATACATTTCCATTATAGTTGATAATTGAGGACTTCAGTAGAAAGTCTACTGGTTTAAGTCAACATGGAGTCCTCTGAATTATGTGAAATAGTTACTTAATAATTGCCTAAAACTTTCGAAGATACGTGTTCTGAAAACTCACTTGAAACAATGTATTGAAAACTCAATTGAAAACTCGCGTAATCAAATGTCACTTAAAAAACTAGTTGAGAAGTAGTTGCTGGTGGTTAGTCACATTAGATAGTGAGACGATTTTCTCCTGTGCTCTGCGGGAGCAGATATCTGTGTCAGTTATCACATTGGACCCGCTGAAATTCAATGACCCCTCCCCTCCTCTTACTTCCTTTTGGTGATGGTCTGGATCCACACTCCCACAGGAGTGCATGTGCGGGAGAATATTTTCCATCTATAATGAGGAGCTATTTTCATGATGACAAATTACCTATCAACAAAGATATATATATGGACAATATTCATGTGCATATGTCCCTCACCATTTTTTTTCGTGAGAACTCTAGTTGAGGCCCATCTATCACCCAATCCAAACCTTGCAATATGTAGGGGACCCTCTAATAGGTACACACTCCAAGTTTCAGTCAAATCCGAATTTATTGGACCTTTGGATCGACTGTGCTCTAATCCGAATAGAATCAATCTATGGGCCACGGATGCAGGGGTTAGGGACATGTGACCGGGGCCAAACTTGATATTTGGCATGGTCTCGCATGGACCACCCCCCCCACCCCCCCCACACACACCACAAAATAGAAAAAAAACACACACCCATACCGGTTCATCCCTTGGTGAGGTCCACAATGGGCTCATGGAGGAGTATGCACTGGCCCTCCATGAGGGCAGATGCATATGAAGATTCCCTTATATATGTGTATATATATTGAAAATTTTGAGATTTTCTTCTATCATAAGGCTGACTATGGTTGTACTTTGGTGGTTTGGTCAGGTTCTTGGCCAAGAACCCCAAAATGAATTCTAGGAAGCCCAAATGCAACCATACCTCAACCTGTTCCCATCACAAGCTGCCGTTTTTCAAAGCAACTAGGGTCAAATGGATTCAAACCTCAACCTGTTCCCATTGCAAGCTGCTGTTTTGCAAAGCAACTGTGGTCAAATGGATTCAAACCTCAACCTGACCTAAGGATGTGATTTATGTGGTTTGTTGGAAAGTTTGGTTGCAATGGAACAACCATGTTTTTAATAACAAGAGTAATTCTGTGGAAGATGTGGTGGCTTCTATTGTCTAGAATGTTTCAGAATGGGTGTGTCGGAGGTGAATTTCAAGGTGTAGTATTGGCTGATTTGAATAGGTCTTGGTAAGCTCATTTTCAAGGTGGTCAGAGTTTTAAGGTTCTGAAATCTGTCAAGTGGGAAACCCCGCCTATGTGTTTTTACAAATTGAATTTTGATGGTAGTTATGTTCGCAATACTAGGAGAGGGGGCGTGGGAGGTATAAATATAATAAGAGATTGGAATGGAAATGTTTTTCAAAACTGTTATGGGCAAGTGGATTCTTTGGATTCTAATGAATCTGAACTTAAAGCTCTGTTGATTGGCTGCCGTTTGTTGCAGCAACTGGTAGTTTTTAGATCTACTATGGAAGGCTGCTATTTTCTCAATCCAACTTCAATTGATTTCAGTAGTTACATTCTGGGATTGGTTGGGTTTATAGGAATTTCAGGCCCGAGCTCGACCAATTGCAACCTAGAGTTTGGGTTGACTCATTTAGGTCCTTATTGGGCCTCTCCTGGATACATACCCTATTGACATAGTACTCTTCGAGTTTACTAACAAAGTACCACAATGCCAACCCCAAATAAGATAGGGTATTATCATAATGCAGATGCTGATGCTCTCCATTGCTCGCTGTCACAACCTCATTGTTGCAGTCAAGTCACATGACAAAACCCAAACATAAAAAATCATTTGGAGATTGTTGACCAGAAAACTTAGTCATCTCTTTGGTTGGTTCAACTTGAGATTGTGTTTAGTTGTCTGGCTTACTACTATTATTTTCTCCACTTCTTTTGTGAAAATATCGATTCATGTTGGGCTTCATAATGTTTATGTTCATGTTTCATTCTTGCAGAGCGACATATGACTATGAAAAGAAACTGTATAATGACCACCTTGAGTCACTTCAGGTGATGGAGAAGAACTACATTTCTATGGCAAGAGAGGTGGAAAAGCTTCGTGCAGAGTTGGCTAATGCTTCTAACGTTGAGAAAAGGGGTGGTATGTTCCATTTCATTGTTAAGAATATGTTATATTGTAGACTTGTAATGTTTTCTTTTGTGGTTAAAGTGTTCTGTTCTAGTGTAAAACTATCTTTATATTTACTCTCTCTCTCTCTCTCTCTCTGAGATTGTATACATGTGTGATTTATAACTGTCACAATGCAGGTGGAGCATATGGTGCTGCTAGTGGGTATGAGAATGATGCATCTGGACATCAACCCATTGCACCAAGTGCTTATGAAGACAGTTACGGAGTTCAACAGGCATGACATCATTCTCAATCTGGTGACATTGAATTATTTTGAATTAATTGAGCTCAACACTGACTTTTTTACAGTTTTGATTTTAGACACAAACAAGATGAAAGCTAAATGTTACCCACAAAAAGCAGAAGAAACTGAAAGAATCTCTGGAAGTTGTAAACTTGCATCTCACTATGGTGCTTTCTGGGTTCTGAACTCAGGATAAGGAATTTGATTGAAAAAAATAAGCCAGGAGTCTTTAAACTTCAGACACCAATCTGAGGGCTCTGGAGTGATAATGCTGGCAAACTATACTTTCGTGAATCATTAATTCGTTCTGATTCAATACAATCTGTATGCATTGTGGAAAGAGGTTACATGTTACACTTTGCTAGCATCTTATTGTATCATTAGTGGTACAACTTTTGGTGGTTTGGGTATGGGGCTAACCTGAAGCCTGATCTGAATTGCATGTGGATGAGCCCAAGTGCTAGTCTGAACCTTGGCTGCTTTTTTTTACTTTAATGTAATTATCTCTGCTGCATTCTTTAAAATGCAACAACACCACCCCCCCTCCCTTTTTGACAGTTTGGTGTAAAGAACCCACCTATGATATTTCCATACTCTTTCAGTCACCTATCCTCATGAATTAGACTCAGCCTGTTAGACTCATGGGATCTTCTTCAACTGTCATATTAAGTTATCTTTAGAAAAAAAAAAAGCTGCACATAAAATCCACTGAATTTTGAGTCCTTAAGAACCGAGGGCTAGGATTATTTGCTTGGACTAATATTTGCTCCACGCTCATGGGGTGTGCCAAACCTTTTTATGTAGATGTGCTCATCTGTGGGCGTGGGCTTGTGTGGGCATGTGTATGCATGCATGTCCGCACACTGGTGCGGGTTGCATGTGTTCATGTGGGGGCAGGTGGTGCATATGTGATACAAACATGCCACATTGTGTAGACTTCTTCTTTCTTCTTTATTAAGAATAGATAGACAGTGTTCTTTATTAAGAATAGCTAGACAGTACATGGGAGTTAATATTGGATAGCTATCAAAAAGAAGCCACCAAAATAGAAAAAGGGTAGCAATCACCCAAAAAGGCTGGACACAAGATGTCTTGAATCCTAAGCATGACACATACATGAATTTGAGGTCAGTTTGTGATCGTCACATCTAATCAAGCTTATACATTCCTTATTGCTCTCAAGTATCATTCGCTCTCATCAAAATGTGTCTGCATGTGTTGATGAATAAATAGATTGGAAACAACCTTCGTATGTACTATTGACTATTGAAGTGGTCGACCCACCTTTAGGGCCCAACCTAACTATCCTAGTTCATTTAGTGTTTTATTTGCTTATATTTTTAAGTTGTTTTAGCAATGTGTTTTAATCTTGACCGTCAAAGTGTTTGGATGGTTCAGATTAGTCCTAGGTTATTTCTTTTTTCTATGTAAGCGTTATAAAGCCTCTTTGGCTGAGGGAATGATTGATGATTAATCTGCCCCAAGGAACCAAGGAACCCAAGGAACCCCAAAGTCCCCAAGGAACCAAGGAACCCAAGGAACCAAGGAAACCAAGGAAACCAAGGAACCCAAGGAACCAAGGAACCCAAGGAACCCCACAGGCCTTAAATCTCATCCCCAAGGAACCCCAAAGTCCCCAGATCTGCCAGATGTAAGACCCCAACATCACTGACAACCTCCTTTCGCCACTAAACCCTCAGCCGAACCAAAATCCTCTCCGTCGTTGAACCCAAGAACCCAAAAACCCTATCTTCTATCCCTCCTGGTCATCCCCAGAACTCAAATCCGCCAGATCTGAAGCCACAATAAGGTTGACACCATTCTGTCAAAAAAAAAAAAAAAACACCAAAATACTCAGCCCCCATCTCAGCTATTTTGAAGGCCCCCATCCCGCTATCTGCAAATCATCAGCACTCTTCGGCCCTATCTTCATCACCATTGTCACCCTACTCCATAAAAAAAAAAAAAAAATCCCACCCAGCCATTGCGAAAACCCAAATCCAAAGAAAAAGAAGAAGAAGAAAAGGAGGAAGAAATAAGAAGAAAGGGAAGAAAAGAGGACGAGAGAGAAGAGAGAATACCTAGCACTACGTCATGGAGTAGTTGTAGCAGCATCACCGACGCCAGAGGAAATGAGACCACATGTTGGGTTTGCACAGATCTCACTGAGGAAAAAGATTTGTTGCACAGATATTTGCTGTCTGCTCACCGGAACCAAAGACCGTCATCGCCACAGTCAGCCATCACCAACTTCATCGATGTCGAGCTCCATTGCCCTTGTCTCATCTCATTGGCACAGAGGTTGAAGAGAGGACAGGTCCTTCAACCTCTTTCAATTCGTTTGGGCACAAAGCCCCAGTGGAAAAAAAAAAAGAAGATGTCCTTGGTTTTTAGTTCGGGCCAGGCCTCGTCTAGTACAAGTTCAGGTCCGGTTGACCTAATTTTAGTAGTCTAGCTTCCTTTAAGGTTAAGATCAAACCTAGGTGCAGCCCAGTCAAGCCAGCAGTCTCTGCTGACATCAGCAGTGACATCAGCAGTCCGGTCAAACAGATTTGACCAAAAAATCAATAACAAAATTTTATTTTTGCAATATCAAAGCCATCCGGACTCTAATTTCAGATCCGTTTGAACCTGCACGCTCGTGATGACAAGATCTACATCATAGTGTAGGTATTGAGGCAGATCTCATCAATCAATGGCCCTTTGTCAATTCAATTTCAACCATCCATCTTCAAATCGCAAGATCTCCTCCATCCGGATTTCAATTTTAGATTTGTTTGATCCCTTGTGCTTGTTTTGAAAAGATCTACACAACAGGTGAGATTGATTTGTTTCATCATCAAAGCCTTATCCCAACCATGTCGGAGTCAACTACATAAATTCTGTTTCTCCATTCCATTCTATTTTGGGTCAAATCCTTAGATAAGTTAAACTTTTTCAAATCTGATTCAATGACCTCCATCAATGTTTTCTTCAGCCTACCTCTACCTCTTGATGGGCCATCCACCTATATAGCCAAACTTTTTCTCACCGTTGCCATTATCGGCCTATGCTCAACATACCCAAACCATTTTAAACGGATTTCTCGAATCTTATCTCCTATTGGTGCTACCCCTAAATGCTTTCGAAAGCACTCATTTCTAATTTTATCTTTCCTAGTTTTACCACACATCCACCTAAGCATTCTCATCTCCGCTACATCCATCTTATGTGTATGCGTCTTCTTAATTAGGCAACATTCTACTCCATATGTCATAGCTTGTCTAATCACTGTCCTGTAAAATTTACCATTCAATTTCGTTGGCATTCATCTGTCACATAGCACTCTAGACGTTAGTCTCCACTTCAGTCATCCAGCTTTTATCCTATGCTCCACATCTTCGTCAATCTCTCCATCCTTACTAATCATCGAGCCTAAGTACCGAAAAGAATCTCTACGTGGTATCTCATGGGTTTCAATTTTGACAGTGGTTTCAACACTTTGTGTATGTCCACTGAAGTTGCAAACCATATATTCTGTCTTTGTACAACTTATTTTAAAGCCTCTAGATTCTAATGCCCTTCGCCACCTCTCGAGTTTTGCATTTACACCATCTCTTGATTCATCCACCAATACTATATCATCTGCAAACAATATACACCATGGTACTTCTTCTTGAATATGCACAGTTAACTCATCCATAATTAATGCAAAGAGATAAGGGCTTAAGCCTGATCCCTGATGCAAACCTATAGTCACGAGAAATCCACATGTTTCTCCACATGTGGTTCTCACATTTGTTATTACTCCTTCATACACATCCTTAAAATTTTTAATGTAACCTCTAGGGACATTTCTTTTCTTCAAAACCCACCAAATTAAATCCCTTGATACCTTCTCATAGGCTTTTTCTAAATCGATAAAGACGATATGTAGATTTTTCCTCTCTGCTCAATATTTTTCTATTAATTGCCTAAGTGAAAAGATAGCTTCCATAGTTGACCTTCCTGGTATAAAACCAAATTGATTTTCAGTGATCTTGGTCTTCCATCTCAATGTTTGCTCAATTATTCTCTCCCATAACTTCATCATATGACTCATAAGTTTAATCCCTCGATAATTGGTATAATTTTGTACATCTCCCTTATTCTTATATATATAGGTACTACAATGCTTCTTCTCCATTCATTCAGCATTTTTTTTTGTCACAAGTATCTTATTAAATAGTTTACATAACCAACTCACTCCAATCTCTTCGAAGCATTTCCATACCTCTATCGGAATATCATCTGGGCCTGTAGCCTTTTTCGTCTTCATTCGCTTCAATGCTTCCTTCACTTCCACCCCTCTAATTCTACAAAGAAAAGTATGCTCTGATAATAAAGTATCCTCCTTAGCTCTTATATGCCCCATATGTTCTTTATTTAAAATTTTGCTAAAGTGTTCATTCCACCTTTCTTTAATATTGTTGTCCTTCACCAAAACATTTTTCCCATTGTCCTTGATACATTTGACATAATCAAAGTCCCTAGTTTTCTTTTCTCTTATTTTTACGAGTTTAAAAATATCCTTCTCTCCTTTTCTTGTTCCTAACCTATTATAGAGGTTATCGTATGCTTTGAACTTGGCACTACTTACTACTTTCTTAGCTTCTTTCTTTGTCTTCTTATACAGCTCAAAATTTTTCATACTCTTAGGCCCCTGTCAAACTTTGTAACAATGTCTTTTCTCTTAAATAACTTCTTGAACCTCCACACTCCACCACTATGTTTCTTTATTAATATGTCTTTTTTCTTTGGATTCTCCAAGTACCTCCTTTGCAACCTTCCTAATGCAATTAACCATTTGATTCCACATTACTGTAGTTTTTCCTTCAAGATTCCATTATCCCTTCTCAATCATTTTGTCCTTAAATATATTTGCTCTTTCCCCCTTCAAATCTCTCCACATTGTTTTAGGGTTCATTCTGTCTACTACCGCTCTCTTTCTACTTATAATGCAAATATCTAAAACTCCAAGCCTATGTTGCGTGGTCAACTCTCTCCTGCGATAACCTTGCAATCTTTACAAGCTAATCGATCCTGTTTTCTAATTAGAAAAAAGTCTATTTGGGTCCTATTACTCTCACTTTTATAGGTAATTAAATGCTCATCTCTCTTTTTAAAGTAAGTATTTACTACTACAAGATCAAATGCCACTACAAAGTCCAATATAGTGTTTCCGAATTCATTCTTTTCTCCAAATCCTTGCCCTCCATGCACTCACTTATATCATCTATTATCTCTTCCTATATGCCCATTTAAATCCTCTCCAAGGAAAATCTTATCACTAGTTGGGATTTTTCATATTAAATCATCCATCTCCTCTCAAAATTGTCTTTTCACACTTTCCTCTAGTCCTACTTGAGGAGCATATGCACTGATGATATGAATTATATCTTCCTCTAGCACTAGTTTAATTGCTATAATTCTATCACCAAACCTCTTTACCCCTACAATTTTCTCTTTCAAATCCTTATCTATAACTATACTCACTCCATTTCTTGTATTATTCTTTCCTGCATAGAAAAGCTTATCCCCATCCGTGAGCCCCTTAGCTTTATTCCCTTTCCACCTTGTCTCCTGTATACAAGCCACACTAATTCTTCTTATTTTTATTACCTCAACCAACTCCATGCTCTTACCTGTCATGGTTTATATATTCCAAGTAGCAAGTCTAATTTTTCTATTTCTCCTCTTCTTCTCATGGACTAACTTTTTTAACTGCACTAGCCCAAAGTCATGCCGTATCCCTTGCACACTTTTCACTGTAGCCAGGCGACGCTGCAATGCATCGCTTAAAGCGGGAAACGCTCTAACCTTATCGCGAAATATTGTTAGTTCAGAATTTATGTTAGGGTTATGGCAAAGCTTTACGCTGGTTGTCAACCTACCTAACGCAATCCTCCTCCTTTACCCAGGCTTGGGACCGGCAGTAAAAACTGGCGGAGTTCAAATTGATTTATTTATAAATTAAAAAAAAAACAACGCATTATTGTAGAAATCTTTCATATGGAATTGGAAGAAGAGCTATTATTGCAATTGCACCTTGCTGTGCTTGAAGTGACATTCATTTAAGTATGGACAATGGTATATTGATAATAAAGCCTACTTTGATCAATTTCTAAATTTGAGACAAGGCAAGCTATCAGTTCTTGACTACGATTATGAGTTTTGGACGCTACAAGATTTATGTGGACTGCATGAGGATGCTAAACATTTTATCATTATCTTTGTTAGAGGTTTGAAACCAAGCATTCAAAAAAATATGAAAGACTGCATGATCATACTTGAAGTATTTCGAGAAGCAATTTGTGTCGAGCGTTTGCTAAACGCTATCGCCTCCAGAAAGCTAAGTTGCAAAAGAAAAAATCCAATGTTGTGGAACCACCTATGGAGAATGTTTAGGCTGATATTGAGAAGCAAAAACAGGAAAGAAATGATTCAATAATCAATTTAGACGATGTTGATCAAGCAGTGTAGGAGGAACAAGGAGACATACACAATGAAGAAAAAACAAAGCATCTAATTATCTTGTGGATCTGATCATAAGTCCACTTTCTGAAGAGCAAAATACATCATCAGCAAAACAAGTTGTTGTTTTGAAGGTTGAAAATGATGATCAACATATGCCTGTAATAAGTAAAATTGAAGCCTTGAATGTGGTTAGCAATCAACCTGAATATCTAATGGATATGAATGTAGACCCACATTCAAAAAAGCCTGTTTCAACCAAAGAAAAGGCCAGTGTTGAAAAAGTTTTGCAACTCATTTTTGTCCCTCACATTGATTTTATTTTTGGGGATAGACCATTGACAATGGAAGATTGTGATCTACTGCTTCAAAGCCAAACACTGATGCATCTTACGGTCAAATTACAAATCAATGCTGATGTCAAATATTAGAAAAAGTCATACCAACATTTCCCTTCTACTTGGGTAAGGAGATTGATTCTAGTTTCCAAGTCATGCCAAGAGGTTGAAGCCCAAAAGGCACATCGAGTATTTGTGCGCTTGATATTTGATCCTGGAGGACTTTTACTAAAACTCGAGGTCAAGTTGTCTCCAAGAAGAAGAGAATTGATGCAGGACAAAGGCCCATGGCCTCCATGGTCGACCCGCCTTTGGGGCCAGCCCACCTATCCTAGTTCATTTAGGGTTTTATTTGCTTATGTTTTTAAGTTGTTTTAGCTATGCGTTTTAATATTGACCGTCAAAGTGTTTGGATGGTCTAGATTAGTCCTAGATTATTTCTTTTTTCTATTTAAGCATTATAAAGCCTCTTTGGCTGAGGGAATGATTATTGATTAATGAAAAGTTTTGGAATCTTCCCCAAGTGTCTTCAAGCTCTCGTCGAAATCTCTTAATGTCTCCTGGATTGGAGTTTGGTGAGAGCCCAATTCTTTAATGCCTTCTGGAATGGAGTTTGGTGAGAGCCCAATTTTTCCCTCTATCTCCATCTTCTACCTTGCCAGCCTGCATCTTCATTTTGTTTCGCATTATGAAGTGTTATAATTTCAAGTAACTAGGGGAAGGGGGATGGTCGATGAACTAGAATGTAGGAAGCAAAGACATCATGGATTGTAGAGCTCCTGTGAAATAGTCTTAAGTGGTGATTGTGGAGTTCCAGTGAAATACGGTCTTAAATAGGGTTAACTAGAAAAATAGAACTCACAAATATGATCCAAACAATCAGGTAAGGCTTTGATAGCAGCAATGATTATTTAGCGTGGGAGTATATTTTTACTGTGTTCATAAAAATGAATTCAAGCAAGATCTTATTATGTATGGGCTAGACCCAACTCATCTACGGCCCCGGGATGTTATTATCCTTTTAAATTATAACTTACGTAGTTTTCGTTTCAGCACTGCTACTGCACTTACTAATGCATCCTCATTTTATTTGAATCAGGGACGTGGGCCACCTGCAGGTGGTGCTGCTCCTTATGGTGGAGGTCCACCTGGGCCATCACCTGGTCGAGGTGGATATGATGCGCCAAGAGGACCTGCTTATGATTCTCAAAGAGGCCCCAATTATGATGCAGCAAGAGGAACCGGCTATGATGCAGCAAGAGGCACGGGTTATGATGCAGCCAGAGGCGCTGTTTATGATGCTGCAAGAGGTGCTGGTTATGATGCAGCTAGAGGTGCTGGTTATGATGCTTCGAAAAGTGCCGGTTATGATGCTGCCAGAGGTCCAGGTTATGACACTGCCAGAGGTCCTGGTTATGATGCTGCTAGAGGCCCCGGCTATGACGCAGTTAGAGGTACTGGCTATGAAGCACCATCCAGAGGTGCTACTGGACCTCAAATGCAGGTTGCACCTGGAAATGTGGCTCCCTATGGTTCGTCACAGACCCCCACTCGTGCTGGAGGAGGGTATGAGGCATCTCAGAGAAGTGTTGCAAACACTGCCCGCAGAGGCACTTGACTTGTTTGCATATGCAATCTTATCTACCCCATGGCAATTAAGATTTCATTCCAGGCTCTTTGGGAGATTTTCTTTATGAAACATTATTTTCTTTGCGTGGTTAAAGTTATTTGATCTTCCATTTGGATGGTGTTGCATCTCTGGAGATCCTGCTGACGTATTTTGACTTTCTGTGGCGCCGATGAAACAGTGTGGAATTTTAATTACTAGTGAATGTAACGGGTACTCTTATATTTGTTGCATTTTCAAGCCCCTATTTTGTTTTAGTTTGGATTATTGGGTTGTGAGCTTGATGAATATATTGATTTACCGTGATGCAGGATTTCCTTTTTCCTGTTTTTTAGGTTCCCCTGTGGGGCAGCTTGCGGTTAGGCCACTCTGGTCATTCAGAAGGTTGACATTATGGGCTCTGCCATAATTAGGGATGCCCAAAGCCATCTATTTTTGAAGATTCTAACGGCAGAATGTGGATCATTGGGATGAGTGAACTTGGGATTTCCTCTCCTTCTTCTCATGAAGTACCTTCCAATTATTGTGGGAGCTTTAGATCAAAGGTCCAACCAATAGTCCACACGAGATGAATCTTGAATGTGAGGTGGTGGAGCATGTGTTTTTCCCTAGCTGTATCCCATTTTGCTGTCTGTTCTTACTCCTACTGTAGTGGGTTGTTGACTTGTTTCCCTTTTTCCCAGAAGTGGTACCATTTTATAGAACTTAATCTAATTCATTCAAACTCAGTTGAGTTTATGCAATTCGGTGGGTCATCATGTTGATCAAATTGAATGACTTGAGTTTCAGTAGATCATCGGTTGAATGAACAGGTTGCTGAATGCTTATCCTCGGTTTGTTTCTGATTTATAATGAGTGGCTGTGCTTGAGCTGATCTGAACCTTATTTAGGGGTGACCTATTGACCCCTCCCCAAGTGTATGCTGTTTTGTTTTTATTTTTGTTGTTTATTTTTTGCTGCATCAGGTATTGGAAGTTACATTCTCACTCATCGGACTGGTGTATGCTGTTTTGTTACGCACTAAATGGCATTTTATAGATTGTCAAGTCATTTTTGCTAATGCCCTTTGGACCGTTTATAGCTTGTCAAGTCATTTTTGCTAATGCCCATTGGACTGTGTAGTTGCTTCAGATTGAGCATTGGGACTGATCTCTTTTACTTCAGTATTTGGCGATGTATTTAACTAACCAACTCAATTTTTAATGCATGGACTAGAAGCTCGTGATCTCTCTCAAAACCAAGCCATTGTATAGTAATCGGTGGCCAAGCCTGTGGCGCTCACTAGTACACCAATGATCAATCCAAGTCCTTTTCGGCAACTTCGTTTCTTCTTTATTTGACATTCATCCGCCCTTTATTCACCATTTAAAATGGATTTGTTCTTGCCAATGACACAAACAAGCACCAAGGTTCAATTAACCATTTGATAAAAAAAAAAATTTTAAATAAACACAATCTTTTACATATTCATTAAAACCTTTATCAAACAATCAATTCAACAGTGGAAAAAAGTTTAGATTAACATAAAATTTTTAGCTACCCCATTTGCTTAAAAATAAATTTATTTTGAAGGATTTAGGTCTTTATCAATTAGTAAGCCCCGGTGGGGTGGATCCGGACTCAAAATGTTTGGTGGCATAGAGATCTACGCCCACCACCTGCAACTAAGAAAAAAAAACAACATACTCTCTCCCTGGGCCCCTCCACCCAGACAAAATTGTAGATACACGTGCTCTCCAACCTCACAACTACACCTTCTCTCTCTCTCTCTCTCTCTCTCTCTCTCTCTCTCTCTCTCAAATTGATTGCAAAAGAATACAAAGGGACGACAGTCAACACAGGAGACTCTCCTCCTTAAAACGTCCTTCCAAACAAAACCGACTCTTCCTTCTTCAAACTCATCGTTCCTCGGCGGAATTTACAAAGACCCCCTCCTTCTATATATATATATTCTCACAAGCCCCCCTCTCCCTATCTCCTCCTCCAAAAAACACCCCTAAGAAATGGCAGTGGCCCCTTCTCCCCTCTCCGATCTCCTCCCAAAACCCTTCCTCTCCTCCTCCTCCTCCAAAACCCCATCTCTCTCCTCCCCCTTCCCCTCCCCCTCCCGCCGCTCCCGCCCGATCTCAGTCCGCAACTCCGTCGCCGTCGCCCCTCCGGCGGCCGCGAGGGCGGCGAAGGGCTGCAAGCTGAAATCGGTGAAGGCGAGGCAGATCGTGGACAGCAGGGGGAATCCGACGGTGGAGGTTGATCTGTTGACGGACGGCGACGATCTGTTCCGATCGGCGGTGCCCAGCGGGGCGTCGACCGGGAACCACGAGGCTCTGGAGCTGAGAGATGGAGATAAGAGCGTTTATGGCGGGAAGGGTGTGCTCACTGCGGTCAGCAACATCAACGACATTTTGGCGCCAAAGCTGATCGGCGTCGATGTCAGGTAATTCAGTTGGTTTTTTCGTTTTTGATCTTTATAAGGCATTGCTTCTTTGGAGAGCTTTAATTCATTATCATCTAAAGCATAGAATTGTATGTAAGATGTTGTTTTATCTTCTAATCAGGGATCAAGCTGATGTTGATGCAGTGATGATAGAGCTTGATGGAACCCCCAATAAATCAAGATTTGGGGCTAATGCCATCCTCGGGGTATCGCTAAGCGTGTGTCGCGCTGGCGCGGGCGCGAAAGGATTGCCCCTCTACAAGCATATTCAGGAATTAGCTGGAACAAAGGAGCTTGTTATGCCTGTTCCTGCTTTCAATGTGATAAATGGGGGAAGTCATGCTGGCAATAACTTGGCTATGCAAGAGTTTATGATATTGCCAGTAGGTGCCACTTCATTCGCTGAGGCACTGCGAATGGGCTGTGAAGGTAAAGCTTACTTTAGAGAATTTATGATCTTCTGCCTTTATATGATGATGGTCCATGCTCACAGATAATGCCCACGTCACATATTAACCCAACCGTCCAGTTTAATTGGTAGGTTGGCTAACCTGGTTGCATCATGTTATAATATCATTGGGAGAGCACTAAGCCTTGTTGGAATCAGGTATCTCCTTGATTGAGGACTATGTACCTAATTAATGCATTGTTGCTAGAAAGGATTAAGAAAAAAAAAGGGTTATAGAAGGTGTATTGATCACCTCCAAAATGGTATGTATTAGGTGACACCTATCAACTGTGTTCATAAGTATTGGTATCGCAATGAATTTTGTTTTAGGCAAAAAACTAAATTCACATTTGCAAGCATCACTGATGCTGAGCTAAATATTAAACAACAATATGAACAAAATGTTTTGTGATCCAAATAATTTTAGGATTCCCTTGTCCCTTGACAACAAGTGCTTCAGTTGAGTTCTGATAACTATTTAACTTGGGGCCCTTGTCACTAATACGTTAATACCCACATCTTTGTCTTGGCTGATTTGGTGGCTAGGTAATTTCCTTATAACAGTCAGTATGTTTCTGAGTTTTCCTCCCTCTCCATTGTAAATGGTTGCTATTCAACAGGATAGACTCAATATGTAGCTGGTTATGCAAGGTTATTCTATTGAGTTCAAAGAATCCACATGGAGAGTTTTCTTTATATAGCTCAGGACTTCAAATGAACTAAAATGACTCATTGTAAACTTTCTATGCTTGAAACAGTATATCATATCCTAAAGGGCATTATAAAGGCAAAATACGGACAAGATGCATGCAATGTTGGAGATGAAGGCGGCTTTGCTCCCAATGTTCAGGATAACAGGGAGGGTTTGGTTTTGCTTATTGATGCAATTGAAAAAGCTGGTTACACTGGCAAGGTACTGATAGAGTCCCCTTCTTCTTGAGGCCTTATCTCTATTTTCCTTTGCTGCTGAATTGACATGAATACTTAAGAACTGGTTCTGCAGATCAAAATCGGAATGGATGTTGCGGCTTCAGAATTTTTCACCAAAGACGGTAGATATGATCTGAATTTCAAAAAGCAGCCAAATGATGGGTCTTATGTCCATACAGATCATACCCTTGGAGAGCTGTATAAAGAATTTATCAGAGACTTCCCCATTGTGTCCATTGAGGATCCATTTGACCAAGATGACTGGAGCTCATGGGCATCACTGCAGTCCTCCGTCGATATTCAAATTGTAGGTGATGACTTGTTGGTCACAAATCCAAAGAGGATAACTGAGGCAATTCAGAAGAAAGCTTGCAATGGTTTGCTTCTAAAGGTAAGAGTTTTGATTTCTATTGTGCATATTAACTTTGTAACAGTTATAGTTCAAAACCGGTGAATTGACTTGACTTGAAACTCAGTTGAGTTGGCCTGAGTTGATTGGTTCCAAGTCAAGTATGCATGCGCATCAAACTCTGAAAGTCCGACATTTTAAATAAAAAGCTCAATTGGGTCAGCTCATCTTGACAACTCGATATGAGGTTTTTAAGGGAGTAATGCTGTTAAAAAGATATGACTTCTTTTCTTTAATAATTAGATTTTCCTAGTATTCGTATCAGCTTAATTTCTGATTAATATCAGCTTAATTACTGATTAAAATCTCTTATATCGTTGTCATAACTCGTTAGTTCTAACTGGATTTCTCAATCAATTCATTATCCATCTTGAACTTTTTTTTTCTTTTTAACATTTATCCATTTTTGAACTATGTTAGCCATCATTGCCTCGTGCAGATCAATAATACTATGTTATTTGCTCTTACTATCTTGCAATACCATAAATTTGAGTTCCTGGACAATCTCTCTCTTAAAGGGTTGGTGTGGCTATTGCCTTGCAATGCATCTTATCTGGAATAGATTTGTTCACTATCAAAGCATGTGAAAATTCTCTTCTTTATTTAGACTGCTGATATGATTGGCCTACCATGATAGTCATGCTCTAGAAACTTCCCAGGCGCTAGAACCACAGCCTGTCAAATGGTTTCCATAGAATAGTGATTCAGCCTTCATCTTAAACCTTTAGCTTTGGTTTGCTGCATCTATAGGTGACCAATAAAACAAACTACAGCAATTGCCTGCACTCGGCAAAAGCAAGACCTAAGATTGGATATCTTGGATTTACCAATTTTCAGGGATGGGCTATCTTCTGTGGAGCCTATTGACAGGTGAAAGTCCAGAGTTCCCTGGGTACTCCTTACACAAACTGAAGCTCTAAGGAAACTGTACAGTTTATCTGCCTGAGCATTATTTCATGTTCTTTGTACTCTTAAAGATGCAAAATGTGTTGTGCTGAAAGCTGATCTATTCATCCATAATCATGTTTTCTTATAATTATAACAGCTTTCATGTTCAAGTCATTCTAACTCATTTTGGACTGTTCTTCCACAGGTCAATCAGATTGGCACAGTTACTGAATCTATACAAGCAGCTCTTGATTCAAAAGCTGCTGGCTGGGGTGTGATGGTGAGCCACCGTAGTGGTGAGACAGAGGATAATTTTATTGCCGATCTCTCTGTTGGCCTGGCTAGCGGACAGGTATGTGAGAACTTTCATTGCACACTCTCTGAGATCAGCTGTTTATTTCTTGATGCTGTTGAAGTTGAATTCTAAATTGTTTGCTTTGTTTGTAAACTGTCCTACAGATCAAAACAGGAGCTCCTTGCCGCAGCGAACGTCTGGCCAAGTATAATCAGGTAATTTTTCTTTCTTTCCACTTGTAAGTGTTCATTCTAAAGAGTGTTATTTTTGTTGTCTTGTCTCAAAATATTGCTGAATGTTCAAGTGGAATTTCATCTTGTTTCCAATAGAATCCTAAAAAAGACAGATTGCTGGTGTTTAATCATGCATGGTGTGCTACCTAGTAAACTAGAATTTGAAAATTGCTTCTTTTATGATGGAAATGGAACTTGAAAATCATTAAGTGTTTTAGACATTTATTTTAGTTATTTTTCTTACTTCATACTTCTTTTTATACTATCTTGTAAACAAATCACATCTGTCTTTTGATCCAAATGATCCTACTGCAAAAATCAAGTTAAATGGAATCTGCAATATATTTTTTTTTTCTAGCTGCGCCATTAAGAACTGTGAATTTAAAGAGTTTTGGGGGATTACTTAACCTGAAGAGCAAGTCTTGATCCCCGGAGCTATCCTTGAGGGACCGATTTCTATATTTGCTTCCTTTCTTGAGGAATGACTAAAATATCTATGATTTAACTGGAAATTTACTACTTGTTCTTTCACCTACTTAGATAGCCTTAGTATTGTGCTTCAGTCATTTTCATTATAAAGTCCTACTATTTAATATTGTATTGTTATGTCTCAATGGATTTAAACCTGCTTGTCAAAATACTTGTGTCGGAGATAATTTATGTTTTAGAATGTTTGTGATCCTACTTATGAGGGAAAATCATATCTTCCAATTAGTTTATGCAATTGTGCATTTGTCCCTCTTTCCTGTTACTAAGGAGCAGCTTCTCTAAATTTTTCAACTTCTCTAAATTTTTCAACATAGTTTTTTTGTTCTATAAAAATTTAGATCTTTCCTCTGCAGACTTGATATTTCTAATGAATGTCTCATAAAATCTACATTCATGAAACCCTCTTGTATATATTTCCAAACTTTGATGCACTGTGGTGTGGTTCCATGTGCATCCACAAGAGGAGGTAAATGCATACAGCAGGCTGCACATGTACAGTGAATGTGGGCTGCTGAATCATTTTGAATTAGTTATTGGTGTTGTTAATGTGCGACCCACATCTGAAGAAAGACCACTCACTTTGATTGGCAGGCCAGTCACTTTGATTGGCAGGCCAGTCATCTACAAAATGTGGCACACGGTAACAAACACGCAAATTCTTTTTAAAAAAATAGAAATTTTCAAAATGACTCATGATCATTTTTGTGGAAATGAATATTTCCAATTAAAATGTTTGCTCTAATTCATGGTCTATTTGTAATGAATAATGTCTCCTTTATAGGCAAGTTGTTGCATTTGCTTTCATTTGCTATTGATTAACCTATACTCAACGTTATTTGGTTTTTCAATCCTTTGTTTCTAGCTTTTGCGTATTGAAGAGGAACTTGGTAGTGTGCGCTATGCTGGTGAAGCTTTCAGATCTCCATAGCAAAATGTTTGTCCATTACGAAATAAGATACCGGATACAACACACCTCAATTTCCAGGTAACACAGGTCCAGCAAGAGAATTAGAGAAGATTTTGGTAGAACCAATCATCTTAGATGTGTTTGAGTGGGGCACCTGTTCAAGTAATAGGTACTGGTAAACTGTGTTGTGTTTGTGGATTGTCTTGTGCCCCAGATAATAAAATAGTGTTTCATGCATCATTTAAATGTATCTATATTACGCTAGATCTGGAGTCATGAATAAAAAAACTCTAAAGACTCTTTTCTGCCATTGGCAGCGTCAACTGGATTGTGGTGTCTGATTGTAGCTTGTTCCTGCTTTCTGTGCATTCTCTTTACTGTATCATTAAGCATCTCAAGATGCTTGTTGTCTGCACCTGCAGGTTCGCATGGCTTTTCTATCGTGTCACCATGTTGGAGGCTATGATTTTACGCACTACTGACTAACTAACTGTTTTATGACCTGAGAAACCAGGGTTTGGTTTTAACCTTAAGGAAAGGATGAAGGGTGGTGCCACTCTTTGATTAACTTAAAAGGAGTTCATCTACAATTAGATTCCTTGGAGTACCTAGGAATGTAATTTAAGAAGTGGCCAAAATTGAAGAAAGAAGGGTGAATAGCCATAAATGACCTAGAAATAATCTTGCTTCCAATGAAAAATGAATTGAAGGGCAGATGGAGAATGATATATCTTCTTAGTTCATCTTCCATTAAAGGATTCATTATTTGATAGTTTATTAATAGATATTTCCCTAAGAAGCTCCGAGTTTAGCTACTTATGGAAATTCATTTTTTGAAGTCCTTGGGCTTTGACTCCATGCAAACAAGGGTCCTTATAGTATATTGGATAACTGCATGCTTATATTTTGTTTCTAGACAAGCATTATTTTCACATCTCTATGCTTAAAGCTGCCACAAACAGGGTTGAACCAACACCTTCCAAGTTTGTGAGCCCGGACGGTCTAGAGTACCTGACTTTTTTTCCTTTCCTTTCCTCAGTCCCCGACCTGGAGAAAGAATCCTTGGGTTGAAGAGTTAGAACTCCACAGTGGGTCCTACTATTTAAAATTCAGGCTTCTTAAAAATAATCATCCTCACCATGTACGAGATGCCCTCAACTTTTGCTCCAATCATCCTCACCATTTACGAGATGCCCTCAACTTTTGCTCCAATAGAAGTTAATCCTACCGTAAGATTTGTTAAGTAATTAGTTTGCCGCATCTTTTAACGTCTAGGCATTTGGGTGTCCTGATTAACAACTTGAGATGATAGTAGAGCCAACACATCTCGGATTTTTATCCATGCAGGGCAGAAAAATGACTTCATGTTGCATTTTGTATGTGGGTGCATCTGCGCAGGCCAAAAGAGCTCCATGCCATGCCTTGTGTGGGCGTGTACTTCAAGTCCAAGTGGTGTCCTGCCCAAGGAGGGAGTGTTAAGTAGTTAGTTTGTTGCATCTTTAATGATTACCATTTTGGGTGTATTGGTTAACAACTTAAAAAGATTAACTATCTGATTAATAACAACACAATTGTATGCATTGTGAGCCACATTATTCATCATATGGTTGTTAGAGATATTTGCATTTTCAGTGACACAGGATTTAGGATTTGTATGAGTAAGGGTTCCTTACCTTGAGATAAGGAGTAGTTTAGGTTTGATTCATTATTAGGTTGTATAAATTGAGATGATTCCTTGGATGAATTTTACGGTGAATTAATTGCAAAAGTATTTGTTTACTAAAAATTTATCAAGGTATTAAGCGCTGTGGCCTAGTGGTAATCTTGCAAGCCAGTTGGCTATGGTATCAAATTGTCAACGTGATTTGACCCATGTTGCATAAATATGAAATCACGCTACATAATTTTAGGCACCCAGATTTTGGGGCAAGACAATAGCGGGTAGTGAGTGCAAGAATGTTTACTTACATATTCAGAGCTTCAATCTGAGTTACATAGATCCAAAAGAGCCATGGAACCAATTTCAGAACCCAGGGAAGTTACAATTTTAGAATAAACGATTTCAGGCTACTCAGAATTATATAAAGAACTTGTGAAAAAAAAAAGCGTAAACCATGTTTATTTCACATGTAACTTGTCGCCCTCTGTCTGGATCCTTAGGACTCTCTTGTACTGCATTCTGCTTTACTGTAAATTTAAATACTTGTTAACTCCATTTACCTAAAGTTGGTTATGGGAAATAACATGGCCTGTTTGTTTACAAAAGAGTAAACTGACAGAGGGTTGAAATAAATTTCAACGGTTGGATTCTTTACCCCATGAGGTGTTTGTATGCATTAGCCCCAGAAGAGTAAAGTAAACATATCTGCCACAAGTAAACATGTCTGCCACAGTTACTTAAACCCAACTTTTTCTCCCCCAGGGCTACTCAGAGACACCACTATTCTCTCTTGCAGAAACCATAATAATAAAGTGGGCTCAAGTAACTCTTCCGATTCTCTTTGTCCAATTAAATGCAAATTTAAATTCTTTTACTTGACACCAACCATCCACCGCACCAAGTTTCCAAAGATCCAGACAGACCAAGTTTAGAAGGTGTACATATGTATTGTTTAACTGACCCCCAAGAATTGTATTGTTTTACTGAACCCTAAAGTCAGTTAAGCCTGCAATGAAATTGAAACTGTAACATAATTAATGAACACCACTACTACATTCTATCATGGATTAACAGCCACTTAATTTATGACCCATAAGTGGTATGGTATCAGGCCGGTAAATGCTTGTTTAGTACAACTAAATTTTGAAAGTTTTGTTGACCTTTATTGCACTTTGTGTTGATAGAACATGCAGACCGTATAATCTTGAATTGTCCCTCATCCAAAGCTAGTTCATCCATGAGATCGGTGAGCATTGATATCAATGACATTCACTGATCAGATGGTTCAGAGCCTGCAATTGATGAATGCTATATTGACAAGGCCTCGACATGCAAATTATAGTAAGGACCACTGTTTTAAAATCTAGAAGTCCGTCTTTCTGCACAAACAAACCAAGTCCTATACTCAATTCGTTACCACCTTACTGTTAGCAGGAGCAGTGGGGCCTTGAAACCTTTAGCACTAATCATGGGAGATAACAATAGGAGACAATAATCACATCCAGCTTCAAACATTGAAAGTACCATTCATCCCTCTGAGCTAAAGATGATCATTTAAATTCGTGCTCCAATACCATAATATGAATCTTAAATTTCTATATTCAAAGAAAAACTATTTCCAGTTTCGTAGATTTTTTTTTTTTACTTTTCCATAATTTTTTAAAACCTGTTAGGGCTCTATAGTGTGACCATCTGACTCAGTTGCGTTCCATGAGACTCATCCTAGTCGACTTGACTTAGGGGTGACCAAGTTGCAACCTGAGTCCAATATATTAAAAGAAAAAGGAATAAAAACTAAAAATAAAAATAATAAAAAAGAAACCTTGGCTCTAACACCACATAATCAATGAAAGTGAAATATGTCATTTCATGGTGAATGATAGTCTGGTTGCAAACAGACATAGCAATTACCATTAACATAGTGGCGCACCACTAAATAGGTTGGCCATGCCATGAGAACCTAGCGGATCGGATGATCCTTAGTTCCAGAGCTGGAAGTAAAGGGGAGCAATATAAAATTGACTGTCAATAGCCGATTATCAAATCTAATGGGTTGCATGATCTGACTCTCAGGATATGATTAATGAAGGGCCACACCTAATAAGTAAAGGGTGGATAAGATCTGCTAACATGAAGGTTAAGAGTATGAAGATGTGTGAGCGTTTTTAGCAGACATTATTTTCTAGTGACAATAGTTTACTAAAAATACAAACTTAATGCAGTAGCAACTTGGCCAGTTTCAAGTTTCGACTATAAGGACTTTCCAGCCCTTACCACCATCACTTGCTGATGAATCCACCGCACCATCATCATCGTTGTTGTTGTTTATGATGAGTTTTTGCTTCCGCATCATTATCATGAGGCCCAGCTACATATCTTCTTCACATGTTTTATGAATGACAGATTGGAATAATATGCACGTGAAACAAATAGGATCGTTTCATGGATGCTATTGTCTAGTTGGGTTCTCTTAGGATGGATCTCTAGACGAAGAAATTTTGTTACAACAGATTGCTATAGAGAGACCACTTGCAGTATCATTTCAACAAAGCATGGAGTTAGCCACAGTGCTCAAGTATATGGTGCAAACTGATTGGTATCAGTTCATCTGCTGTTTGTTGCACATAACCAAAGTCCATGAGAAACTTCATTTTGATCATACAATTTCAAGACCATAACACTATATGAAAGAAAAAAAGTTATGAAGCTAAACCTGAACAGATGGACCATCATATTTTCCTGGGCGTATATAGAGGTCATCAGGTGCTTCTATCGTCCCAAGCCATGCATAATCCTCTTCCCTTTTGCTCATCTCAAGCGTGTTTCCTGTTGCTGCAACAGCAGTTGGCATAAACACTAGTACTTCATGATGATTACTTGATCTTCAACCAAAAGATAATGAATCCTAGTTTGCAATATGTATGAGCGACGGAGAAAGGCCAATGGTTTGGTGGTCTAGATTGTTGACCAGACCAACCCTGCTGTGAATGGATCATTCCAAAAATCTTGACAAGTAAAAAAAATCCACTTACAGAAGTCAACAAATAAACTTTGAATATTTGGCTGTCTAGGATCTTTAAACTGAAGTAATATTTGTTTCATGGAGGGGTCAGTTCAATCGGCCTCATCACTGAATCAAGGGCCCACATTGTTATGCTCTGTGTACAATGTGCAGCTACAATTTCAGGGGAAAAAAAATGTTTTTCGCAGATATAACTGTTAGTCTGATGTCCATTGAAGAAGTTTCCACAAAATTTTCAGCAAAAAATCCGCTTTCTTGAGAATTTTTAACTGGGATCAGACTTGTGACTTTCTCCATGGAAAATGTCCACTTTTACCTATCTCACCACATCACTGCACCCAAGTAAAAAAAGGTAGATTTCATGGGAGTGGAATCCTCATCTGAAAATGCCTGTAAAAAGGTACTTGTTTCCACATGTGCCATAACATAGTATCCAAGAGTATCCTCAAGGATATATAATTTCATTGAAAGTTGAGGGACAAGACCAACCACCAGACATGAAATTTGTCCATCCATTTGCTTGTTACACACAAGCATGCATCAAGTATAAATAGAAGAGACCACTTACCCATGGGCAGTGGCGCAGCCAGGAATTTAGGTCAATGAGGGTCATTCAATACCATTGTCAAATGACATGTAAAACGATGGGTGTAAATTACCTTTTGCCTAGTGGGTGAGTGAATATCAGCCACAGGAAGGGGAGGGAAACGATGAAGTGGGTGAGTCTCATTTGGTAGGGTTTTGCCGTTTGCGATTTAGGAATTAGGGCAGATGGAAGGATGTTTTTTTAATATAAATATAGTAATAAAATTACCTTCTACCCCCTGACAGTTTTTTTTTCTTTTTTCAGAATGACACCCCGCTTGAGACTCATAGGTAAATTTTTTTATTTTTCAAAATGACCACTATCTTTAGTTTTTTTTCAAATTTTCCACTAGGGTCAATTCCAAAAAACCTTCCAAAATTAATAAAATTATACCTAGGTAACAAAATTTTTTCAAATTTCAGTGGTGTCACAATGTAGCACCATCCCTGCCCCTGGGTTCAACCTAGGGAAGTAATCAGGTCAGGTTCCTCATGGAGGACCTTACTGGATTTGGACCTAACACAAAATATAAGCACATTAAAATATTTATGAGATTGGTAATAAGATCAACCTTTCATTTGAAAGAAAGAGCTTTGAACTGTCCTGCAATATTGCAAGCCAATTTTCATATACGATAATGTTAATATAACATATTTGATATTTTATATGACGAAGAATAATCTTATACATATCCCAAACGTAAATGGGGTACTTGGTATGCACTCAACTAGAGCAGGTCCAAGACCCAAACCCATTGATCGATCAAGTCCAAAACGAGAAACCATTGTCACAGCTCTACTAAACTCAGTATGATATTGTCCGCTTTGGCCCCATGTGCATGCATGAGGACTTCCCAGAAGTTACCCATCTTGGTACTGCTCTTGCACGGGCATACTTAACTTCGGAGTTATTATGGGATCTACGGGCCGCAAGCTCGCACGACTTTAAAACACATCATGTTGAGTTAAGAAAGGGTTTGACTTATAAGCATACGGTCAGGACTTGGATATTTCCAATGTGAGATTTGAAAAAAGCATCACAGTGCTAACTGAAGCACCCCACCATTACCCCTGCGGATTCTCCTTTCTTGACTTACAGAATCACTTAACCTGATCTTGCCTCAAGGGATTATCCAAGCAGATTCGGGACTCACACTTTCCGCCACTGGAAATAGAGTTGTCCTCGGCTTTGATACCAATTTTCATAGCCCTAGCCAACTTAGCATGATATTGTCCACTTTGGCCCCACATGCAGGCACGAGCACTTCCCAAGTGATCACCCATCCTAGTACTACTCTTGCCCGACACGCTTGACTTCAAAATTCCTATGGCATCCAGGGGCCGCACAGCTTTAAAATGCACTATATTGAGTTAAGACGGGGTTTCACTTATAAACCTAGGGTTAGGACTTGGATACTTTCGATGTAAGACTTCGACAAAGCCCCATGGTGCTAACCAAAGCACTCCACCCTTACCCCTGCAGATTCCCCTTTATTGGCTTACAGGATCACTAACCTTGATCTTGCCTAAAGGGATTACCCAGGTGGATATAGGTCCCATAATCATACAGGAATTTTTCAAGTGAGGTCTTCAGCTAAACTAGTAATATTTTGAATTTTTTGTATGGATTAAAAAAAATGAAAAAAGAGTTTAATTGGATGAGATTATGTTTTCAGCCTACGCCGATGAACCTATACTTGTTAGATTGCATTTGCTTGTGGACATGGGTTTTGAGCCCTATGCCCTACATTCTTTTTTCATTTTGTGGTTATTTTTCCGTGAATCATTTTTTTTATTTTTTATTTAAATAAAAAAAAGCTGACATAGGTTTTTTTTTCCCAATAACATAGTAACGTTGATATCTTAAACACATTTTTTTCATAAATCACTTCTTTAAGCAACCATCCTAACCATGTAATATCAATGATTGATATTTTTATTTTTTGGACTTAAAGAACACAAAAGAACTGAAAGTGATTTATTTTTCCTAGCAATGATGATATCTTGAACTTACTTAAATGTTTACACACATCATATACGAAACCTAATATGTCAAATATGTTCTTCATATGATTATATCAATCTTATTTATCACTGGATTGATGTAGATATGGGTGGAAAAATGGATAGACTATGAGTAACAACTATTTATCCTTTTTTTACAAAAAAAAAATTACAATGTGATTCTATTCAACCCCATGAATGCAATATGTTTTCAATTTTCATAAAATTGGGATTAATCACAAATGAAAGCCAGATGGGAGGTGTGTGGGCAGCTAGATGAAAATCTATGTACCTGATAAAGAGTGATAATATTCTCAATTATTAGATTCCACTAAGAAATTCTTATTGTGGTCCGAACGGCTGCAGATATAGTTATTATTTCTAATATCAATACATATTTTTATACTCCTACAATCCATATCTAATGTCATGAGTTACTCACCAAAACTTGAGTACGGATGATCACGATAGTAAGTACAGTGCCTGCCAGCAGCTTCTGAATATGGAGGAGCAAGGACATCAAGCACGGCACATGGAGTGATTGCAGTGAAGCAATGTAGATTACCTCCACGTCTTGGGTATAGAACAGTTGTCGCACATGGTGCTGTTATAACATTGTCAACCTGCAACTTTGCCAGTCTCACTGCAGTAGAGGAGCAACGCATCAAGTACAAAGGTCATCACAAAGTTTGAAAAGCAAGGCATTTAATCTAGTCGGACCATGAGAAGAGCAGAGAAGAGAATCAGTCAAGTAAATAAAAGCCTTCCACTTTTTTTTTTCCTTTTATTCAATTGAAAGTAACAAACCGAGGCACATACGTTTTATTGGAAATAATTAATCCGGATTTGAGTTCAGCAACATCGGAAAACTAGACAACCATCGAATGCAAGTGGAATTCACAACAGGAAGTGTAGAAAACATGTTAGTGCCAGATGTGCTAGTGAACCTTCAAGCACGTAGGCAGGGAAGTACACAAGTGAGTAGCTGCCTGTGCAGACTGCAGATGCCTTAGTCAAAGATAAGATAAATTTATCATCTTTGGCCCAAAAATATTAATAGTATGTTGGTTGTTGAATCAGTAAAAAAGAGGCCCATGGTTTTGTGATCAATACCATTTAAGCAATAGGCCAATGCATGGACATGGTACACAGCAGAGTTCTCCCAAACAGAGCTCTCAACTGCGATATGCAAATGAACAGTGAAGAAAGAAAATTTGTAAAAATATACATTTTATGGAAGGAAAAGAAAATAGATGACTAAGATCATCCATTCTTGGAGAACTTTTGGAACACTGGACCATCCCACCCATCAGATCAATGATTTTAGATCAGTGAAAGATAGGTCCAATCTAACAAGACTATGACCAGGAACTTTATACATATGCCGACATCATATGCCTTCCAAATGAAATGGATGAATGAATGAGAAATTATATCTCAAGTTGCTAACCAATACACCCAAAATGCCTAAGCATTAAAGGTGCAGCAAACTAACTGCTTAAGACCTACCCTCGGGAGGGACACCGCTCGAACTTGAATCACATGCCCACCTAAAATGCGGCACGGGTCTTCATTGTCCTGCATACATGTGCTTGCACACAACACAAGGTTTGGGGCCTTTTTCTTTTTTTTTTTGCCCTGCGCAGATTCAAACCCCGGACGTGTTGGCTCTGATACCATCTCCAGTTGTTAACCAATACACCCAAATTGCCTAAGCATTAAACGTGCAGCAAACTAGCTACTTGACATTATATGAGTCTCAGCTGAATGATATGATTTTTCCTCACCTTCATCATCATTAAAGCCTTGTCTCAACTTTGTTGGGGTCAGCTACATGAATTTTGTTTTTCCATTCCAATTTATCGAGTTAAATCCTTTGATAAATTGCACTTCTTCAAATCTATTTTTACTACCTCCATCCAAGTCCTCTTCTGCCTACCCATTCTCCTTGGTGGACCATTAACCTGCATAGCCAAACTTTTCTCTACAAGTGTCACAGCTTGCGTTGGACATGCCCAAACCATCTCAAACGAGTTTCTCTAATTTTATCTCCTATTAATGCTACCCCTAAATGTTCTCAAAATCGCTCATTTCTACCTTCCTGGTTTTAACACACATCCACCTCAACATTCTCATCTCGATTACATCCATTTTGTACATATGTTGCTTCTTGATTGGTCAATATCCTGCTACATAGGTCATAGTTGATCTAATCATTGTCTTGTAAAATTTTTCCTTTAATCTTGCTGGCATTTGTGGATCACAAAGCACTCTAGAAACAAGTCTCCACTTCAACCATCCCAATTTTTTCCTATGTTCAACATCTTCATCAATCTCCCCATCCTTCCTAACTATTGAGCCAAAGTAACAGAATGAATCTCTTCGTAGTGTATCCTGGATTTCAATTCTTACAGTAGTTTCAACTCTTGCTATTTGCCCACTGAAGTTACACTCTATATATTTTGACTTTGTACGACTTATTATGCCTTTGGGTTCTAAAGCCTCTCACCATCTCTCGAGTGTTGCATCCATACTATTTCTTGATTCCTCTACTAATACAACATCATTTGCAAACAACATACACAAAGGTACCTCCTCTTAAATATGAGCTATCACTGGGAATTCACTTATCTATCCACAAGTGGTTCTCACACTCATTACCGCTCCTTCATTCATGTTTGTAATAATTTCAATATAACCTCTTGGAACATTCCTTTTATTTAAAACCCAACAATTAAATCTCTTGATACCTTATCATATGCTTTTCTACATTGATGAAGACCATATAAAGATTTTTCCACTTCACTCAATATTTTTCTATTAATTGCTTATGCGAAAAGATAGCTTTCATAGTTGACCTCTCTGGCATAAAACCAAATTGATTTTCAAATATCTTGATCTTTTGTCTAAGTTTTTACTCCACTACTCTCTCCTAGAACTTTATAGTATGACTTATAAGTTTAATCCAACGGTAGTTGCTACAGTTTTGTATAGCTTGCTTATTCTTATATATAGGAACACAACACTTCTTCTCCATTCATCCGGCATCTTCTTTGTCACTAACATCTTATTGAAGAGCCTAGTTAACCAAAATCCCCCAACTTCTCCTAAGCAATTCCAAGCCTCTTACGGAATATCATATAGACCTATAGTCTTTTTTGTCTTCATTTGTTTCAATGTTTTCCTCACTTCCACCACCCTAATTCTGCAAAGAAAAGTATCATCTCTTGTTCTTTTATCTCCTACATAGTGTTTATTCAAAAGTATACTAAAATATTTCCTCCACCGTTCTTTGATATCGTTCTCTTAGTCATATAAGTTCAAGAATTTACATAGCATCCATCATCCTTGAACTTATATGACTAAGAATTATTTATTAACTATTATTTTCAGATTGCTAATCATTCTGGAAATATCTCATCTGGGAGATCTTTGAAGCATTTGCATCCACAGTGGCGCCATCAGGTCAAGCATCTGATCACCAAAACAGGGACATCACTTGAACAAACACAACCTGTTAAAAGGATACTCATCCTTGGCCAATAATCATATAATCCTCAGAAGAAGGTTAAAACTGACATCAAATCTGCTTTGATCTCAAAACTGGTGTTATGTATAGATCAGTCTGGGCTAATCTTTGGCTAGCTTGAATTAATTACACTCAAACCCAGGTCTAGATGGCAACCTAGTAACACATTATTCAGTCCAAATGAAATAGTTCCACCAAAAATTACCAACAAAATTGCAATTAAGTTTGTTAATGAGTTTTGATTGTACAGAAAATCACACACATGTAATATGAATCCATTTATGTGACAATGTACATTCAACATAAGAAGGTTAATATACTTTCATGGCACAAACCAAGAAAACTTAAGGAAAAGCTAATAGAGCATTTTCATTAATCCAAAAGGACACTGATACATTCTATGTGACAGAATAATAGAATGGAAAATGCTTTAGCTAAACAAGGAGTGAATTGGGTCTCTTCACTGGTTTCTCCTATAAAGTAGTTCAGTAGGGTTGGGTATAATGCTACCTTAGTGTCATCTCCATTGTATTTCGCTTGAGTCTTTTTTAATAAAAAGAATATTTTAGGGTTGCTCTAGTGTGGACACTCCATGCAGACTCCCTTATGGCACCCGTCTGGAGCCATGCCAATCATGGGGGATTGAAAGATTTGAACCAAACCTACATGTGTGCAAAATTGTAATTCAACCAGATCATCCTAATCCTTTGATCCATGGCCTTCAAGTTTAATGATTTTAAAAGACATTATCTTTTTCAGATTTCAATCCAACAGGATTGTGGGTGCTAGGGGGTTGGATTGATCATAAGGGTCCCAAAAGAGGGTTCCACATGATGTCTCTCTTGAGAGACGTCTGCGCAAGAGCCTCAGCCACATGCACATCTAAGCAATTTGCGTACAACCTACAGCCTTTATGGAGCCCACTTGGGGCCACATCAATTCAAGTAAAGGTGGAGATCGAAAGACCTGGACGTAACCCACTTATGTGCAATTTTTAATGTCCATCAGATCATACTGACCGCTTGATATCTAGCCCTCAAGTTTAATGGTTTTAGGATGCATCGTTTTTTCTATTTCAATCCAATAGTTCAATCCCATTCAGATTGATGGGAAAAAACATGGGATCAATGACATTTAGGAGGAGGTGGGGGTGGTAGTATGTGTCCCATTCAAATTGATGACAGGAGGTCTTTCCAGATAGGCCATACACATCGAAGCTATTTGCGCATGAGCTCACCTAAAAATTCCCATATCTATGGGGGCCCATTGTCTATAAAGCTAGACCCATGGATTGAGTTTGAATCAGCTTGTTGTGCTGTGATGCCAACATACCTGGTGGTTATGATTTTGTTTCAGCAAGTTCACAATTTGAATGGAAAATCAAGGGACACCCTAACCTGGTCAAATCCCAATAGTTTGTAATGCAGGAGCAACTCCAGTCTCAGTATGGCTAAGATTGCAATCTATTGCAACCAGCAATCCACAAAATGACAAGACAAAGCAGTAACAGGAAGAGGGAAGATGTAGATGGGTGGAACACAAGCAAGTTGCAGGCCTCATGCCCATCGTTAGTGTTAAGCCGAGGAAATTAAGGTCTCACACGAAAGTTTCACAAAGAAACTACACAAATAAGAACTTTGGCACAAAGACATGCAATGGAAACCCTAAAATTCAATACTTCATAAATTGCCTTTGGCTCCAGCTATATGTTCTTTCTGTATCGTCTACTTGCACTTCAATAATAAATGTGGAGAAGATTGCTGTGTCACAGGGTTGTTGGCTGGTTTGTTTACAGCGTAGAGGGGGACTCCTTTGGTAGGGTGCGGATTAATAATGTGAAAAATCATTCCTTTTTTATTCTGTGGACTGTTTGGAGTGAGAGGAATGATAGAATTTTCAGTAGAGAAGAATCGTCTTCGGAAAGTCTCATTTTAGCAGTGACATTAAGGATGCTAAATAAGATAATTTTAGAAGAAAAAAATGTTCAGATCTCAAGATTGATAACATTTTGCATAATTGGTAAGTGTGTTTAAAGATGGGATTCTCAAAGAAGAAAAGAAAAGTCTCTTGGTGTGTTCTGCCAATAAGAGTCCTAAAGTTCAATGTGGATGGAGTAGTACGTGGTAAATCGGGGTTGGTGGGTATTAGAGATGTGTTAAGAAATCAAAATGGAGAAGTGTTGTACATGTTTTCCAAACTTGTTTGGATCAAAGACTCAAATTTGGCAAAAGTGTTGGCCATATTGGAAGCTATTTGTGCTTCAAGTTCTTCATCTCAAAACAAGTTCATAGTAAAGAGAGATTCAGCAAATGCCATTCTTGGGTGAATTCTTTTATCAGTCCATGGAAGATGCAGTTCCAAATTAACGAGATTCATCGTTTAACATATGTGAGATCCAACCAGCCTAGGACAAGGTGGAAGAACCGGTTGAAATCTGGTGTGTCCATCACCTGACAGAGAACACCCGGGATACAAGGAACTCCACACGTCCTACATCAGAAAAATCCGAGTCTAGAGCTTGGGCTTAAGCACCCAAGGTTACCTCCACATCAAAAACTAGCTTTTGTTGTGGGTAAGGCCTGTGGTGTTACAAAATGGTATCAGAGCCAAGGACAACTCTAATTTTATTGGGGAAGAGTGTGAAATCCGGCAGGCCTGCACCAAGATGGCACATCCAGTTGAAATACAGTGTGCCTATCACCCACCAAAGAACACTCAGGATACAAGGACTCCATAAGTCCCACTTCAGAAACATCCAAGTCCAAAGCTTGGGCTCAAGCATTCATGGTTACCTCCACTTTCAATAGCCAGCTTTATCAATGGGTAAGGCCAAAAGTGTTAGAGCATCCCCTTCCCAAGTTGCATTTCATGATATCAGTGGATCAGCAAGTGGGATGGCAGATTGTCCTACGAAACAAGGGGTTGATCATGTGTATAATTTAAGTGATAATGTCATGTAGTTAGATTTGGTGTTCGGTATATTTCACTTATACCAGTTTTTCAGTTTGAATCGAATTTTGTCCTATGTTTTTGGTTGCAATATAAGCATGGTTATATCCTTTTCTTAATGAATATAATTCTCTGTTATACTGTTACTGATCAGAAAAAAAAATGAACTAAAAGCATTTGCAATTCTGGCCAAATTCACGGGGATCTATTCTCAGCCACTGAATCAACAAGTAACAGCTAAATACATTTCATTCCCTATTAAAGATTATTCTAACAAAGAGAAAACAAATAACAAGGAGTTTTAAAATGAAACATGGTATTTCTACCACTGCTTTTTCTCATTGAGCATATGAGCGAAGTGGGCCACAAAAGGCTCATATGAATCTCCTTTATTCACATGCATCAAAAAGGAAATTTGAAATGATCTTGGAGAGTAAGATAATGCTCACCATAGAGACAAACATTAATGCAACTTTTTTGTGTCATTTGACGTTCCCAAATGAAAGTAGTTTGAATTTTTCAAAATATGGAACTGCTTTTACTGCACATTTGACACACAGAAATTTGGTAATAGTATTCATTTGGATACCGTTCTCCTGCCTACTTCACTGCCAATATTGATTTCGCAAAAGTAATTAGTGAAAATGGTGCTCCATCCAATTTGATATCCAATTCAATGTTGTAAGCTTGAAAGAAATGCATAGGGTAAGGTAATCTTTCGATTGCCTTTGCAAGCCCTGAAGTAAACTTCATTTTCATTTCAACTAAGTAAATTCCACCGGTTTTTCTGCTACTCCCAAGCTCGGGCAAAGGAAGAGGGTTGCATTAGGTAGGTTGACAGGTAACATAAAATTTTATCATAGCCCAAACATGAATTCTGAGATAACAATATTCTGAGCTCAAAATAGATCAGAATGAAGAAACAAAATACATATAGCCGACCCCAACATAGTTGGGACAAGACCCTAGTGATGATGATGATGTTGTCATCAAGTTGCAATATCATAATCATTTAAATATACAAATTTTAATATCACACCAGGGAAGTACTCTGGCTCGCCAGTTCTCTGGATGCAGGCAGGTTCAATCCAATCATATGCTTTCACATGCATGGAACCATAAAGAAGTTTGCTTAATACAGTCATCTCAGGATGGTCATGCAGTGGAATAACTGATGATGTCGGAAGGCAGAATATCCCAATCTGTGTAGACATACATTTCATTTGTTAGATGAAGACATTCTTAAGCAACAAGACAGATTTGATGGACGTCTATGAAGTTACTATGTTGAAGAAAACTTTACAAAAGATTATTGCACTGTGAAACAAAACCAATAAAATCAAATGGGGATGCAGAAGCATGGCACTTAAAGAGTTCGAACATAATAATTAAGGCTGCATTTGGAGTGTTAAGTGCTTAAGAAATATGGGATGGCAATGGGCCTGCCTCACAAGAAACCAAAACACGTTTGGTGCAATGTGTTAGTGAGATACCTGAAATAGAAAACTGAACACAAGGAATGAAGGAATCAGATTTAGTAATTTGGGAAATGTATTACATGAACTCTTAACCATCCCTAAACAGAAAGAAGATCAAATTTGTTTGAGAAGTTCTTTCTTTTACAGAAACATCAGGTTGTTGTTTAAAATCAATAGTCCAAAGTTCATTGAATTCTATCTGCCAAAATAGTAGACCTTTTCTTTCTTTCTTTCCCCCACCATTTAGCAACTGAAAATGACCCATCTCAGCTAGCCTGAGAATTAAAACGTGGAACACAGAACAAGTTATATCATGAACAAACAAACCAAAAGCTGGATGTTTCTACAAGCCGATTTTAGACCCACTCTATATGAGGCCTGATGGTCCAAAAAGCTGATTTTAGAAACTCCTACAACTATGTTTTTAGAGACCATTACTGTCAGTTGTCCCTTACTATTCTATAGCACTGTTACAAAACCCGCTGGCACAGGCTTGCCTCTAGAAGCTCCATCCATATCAGATTTTACCATTCCTAAAAGCAGAAGAGATTAGGAGACCACTCTCCTCTCCTCAACCAAACCACACCTCATACATGCTTTCTCAATTGCATAGTAGAATATCGTTTAGCTAAAGGTTAAAGAATCTTCACTGCCACTCCTCATCACAGAAATCGAGGCCTCAGTTGTTTACCTGAAATATGCTCTTGTTTCGTTCCCTGTAAAGTAGAAAGACTTAAGGTAACAACCCCATTTTCATCTGCCTGATAAAACGGATGAAACCAAGATTTTGATTGCCTTCTCCAATGCCCAGCACAAACCTAGTTGCTTCTCTCGAACAGCATTTTTCATAGTTCATAATATGTTGTTGCTGGCTGGTGGACCAGGTCTATGGCATGGAATGACATTTTATCACCATTGTATCCTGGGGTGAAATTTTGATGAAGGTGTTAAAATAAAGGCGATTCTTGGTCCCTGACTGTGCTATCATCAACACGAACACCAATGCTTCAGAGTTCAGACTCTGTTGGCAAAGATCTCAAACATTCCGCTAAACTGTCAAATTTCTAATTAGATTGTTGTGTAATAGATTGAAACTGTTGCTTACTTGCTTGATGAAGCAACAGAAATCAAGCAGCTCCTTACGCTTAACAAAGTTCTCATGATTTGCTTCTAGACCCAAACTTGTACTTGGATCTTTAAAACCAGATGAAGCATGTAACGCCCCACCCTATATACATGCATGATATTGTCCGCTTTGGCCCATGGGCCAGAGCGGACAATATCATGCGTGTGTGAAGGGTGGGGCGTTACAAATGGTATCAGAGCCGACTCTCGACTAGTTCGAGTGTGGGTCCCTGCCGTGGCCTGGTGCAAGTGGGCGGGTTCACATGTGGGCGGGCCAAGAGGGCTGGCAGGCTACAGGAACTGGCAGGCTACTGCACAGGGACGTGCAGCCCTAAGGGGGGTGGATTGTGACATCCTGGAGTCCCACATCGACTATAGAGAGGAAAGTGAATGGGTTTATATAGAGAGCTTGCACCCTTACTATGCATGAGGCCTTTTGGTGGGTTGAGGCCCACCAGAAACAAAACCGTGAGGCCCATGGGCCAAAACGGACAATATCATGCATGCGTGAAGGGTGGGATTTGTAACGCCCCACCCTTCACGCATGCATGATATTGTCCGTTTTGGCCCATGGGCCTCACGGTTTTGTTTCTGGTGGGCCTCAACCCACCAAAAGGCCTCATGCATAGTAAGGGTGCAAGCTCTCTATATAAACCCATTCACTTTCCTCTCTATAGTCGATGTGGGACTCCAGGATGTCACAATCCACCCCCCTTAGGGCTGCACGTCCCTGTGCAGTAGCCTGCCAGTTCCTGTAGCCTGCCAGCCCTCTTGGCCCGCCCACATGTGAACCCGCCCACTTGCACCAGGCCACGGCAGGGACCCACACTCGAACTAGTCGAGAGTCGGCTCTGATACCATTTGTCACGCCCCACCCTTCACACACGCATGATATTGTCCGCTCTGGCCCATGGGCCAAAGCGGACAATATCATGCATGTATATAGGGTGGGGCGTTACAAATGGTATCAGAGCCAACTCTCGATTAGATAGAGTGTGGGACCCTGCCGTGGCCTCGTGCAAGTGGGCGGGTTCACATGTGGGCGGGCCAAGAGGGCTGGCAGGCTACAGGAACTGGCAGGCTACTGCACAGGGACGTGCAGCCTTAAGGTGGGTGGATTGTGACATCCTGGAGTCCCACATCGACTATAGAGAGGAAAGTGAATGGGTTTATATAGAGAGCTTGCACCCTTACTATGCATGAGGCCTTTTGGTGGGTTGAGGCCCACCAGAAACAAAACCGTGAGGCCCATGGGCCAGAGCGGACAATATCATGCGTGTGTGAAGGGTGGGGCGTTACAAAGCATAACCTCTCTGACACCTAGCCATGTATCCCATACTAGAAACAAAAATCTGAGCTTCAATTCCATTTTTTATGTAAAGCACTAAACAAAAGTAGATTCAAACAAAAAGGAGAGGAAGAAGCTAAGAACACGAGAGTTGAAATATACATCAAGAAGATTTCATTCAACGCTGCTGCAATCTTCTGTAGTCATCACACATTACTCAGTACACAGAACCTTACCAAGGTTATTTAACCCACAAGACCTCTAAAATAGCTTCCTTTCTCGCACTTGACTTTTCCACACTAAATATTGCTCTCCAAGACACTTTACTCTTCCATACTAAGCTCCAATAACTTTCGTAAGTGACCATACCCATAACTTAAAATAAGGGAAAACAACAACCACACATGCAGTGGTTCACAGTAAGTTGGACAGTAGGCAGTAATTAAGCTTGTTCTAAAATTTGAATGTCTTGGCATTGGGGATCTCTGGTAGCAAGTAGTGAGTACTACATCAGCACTAGACTTGGAAGCAGCAACTCAGACTTTGCTCCTCCTAAGTATAATGTTACAGAAATTATCTGGAAATAAGAAAAAATTGGGCTTTTTGTCCCAGTGGCTATGAGTACTACCTACAGTGAGTACACTACAAGCACACCTACACAGGTGTGAGCCCGTGCACCCACTCTCCATAATGAAGGTTGCCCTACAACTGGGTCAAGAACCAGAAGACAAATGGATTAACTTCTGCAGCATCATTTATTATATTCTAAAAATTCAAACAAGAAAAACAGCTGCATTTTTCAAAAAAAGTAAAATATATCCTAGCCACTATCTCGAGAAATGGATCAAATCGAACTGATGAATATCACACTTTCCAACATATTGTCATATTATTTTAGTCATGTAGGGAAATACAGAAAATGGGCAGTGACTAGTGAGAAATATAGGCATTTGCAAAAGGAAATAAGCTCTGATAGTGAATGACATAACAATGTATATCAACACACCCCCTCGAACGGGAAGCCGTTCGAATTTGAAACCCAACAAACAGACTGACCAAACAGACAAATGGAGGTAACATGCCTCCCAGGGGTTTCGAACTCGTGAATTCTGTCTCTAATACCATGTTAATTACCAGAATCACCAAAAGCTCGAGCTGATAGTGAACGACATAACAATATATATCAACAACTTGAACTTTACATGTGCACATGCCAGTGTTTCGACATTAGTACATTACTACCCTACGACATTTGATAAAAACTTTGAAGAAGAGATCCAAAAAAGGACCTAATGGGGAAGATAAATGATGAAGTTATTTTAACTTACTGTAAAACTTTCACATTCATATATGTGCAAATATGTGATTGGTTGAGCCCATCGAGCTATCCTAGTTGATTGATAGTTTCTAAAAGGGTTTTCTCCAAAGAAACCAAGTCCACGATCAACCTCTGAGTTATCCTCCTTCAGCCCAACATCAGACGGTCCAATTGTATCTGCAATCAAGGATTAGTCCACCAAAAGTTAGGCCAAGGGTGGTGTCTTGAGGCGATACAACAGTTCGATAAATCTTGCATTTTAAATTTACAGTATAATATTTCCATTATAAGATTAATTGCATTAAGATTATCACTAGTAGACAATCTGGGATATTTATTACAAGATAGGTGTAGAAACAGGGCTCCTGCAATGGGTAGAGAGATTTTACTAGATGAAACCAACAAGAAAACATAATTGCACATTTTACAAATTCAGTCATACAGAGTAACTGACTAACAGTAAGGTTAAGAGTTGATGGAAATAAATAGACTCCAACAACTGATCAACGATGTAATTTCAACACACAAGAGGCGCCACATGAAACTGTTTGTGCAGTAGCGGAATAAAAGCAAATAGCATCCATTGAAGATTCCAATAGCACTCTAGTATCGGTTAACATGAAATCAGATTAAAGTTCTTTGACCAGAGCAATAGGAACACTCTGCACTGCAAGTACCATAATTGCTGATAATTCACACCCAAGTTGTCCACATAATTCAGCTTCCAAGGAAAGTTGCTTGGAATATAAGAAATATTAGGCAAACCACGGCATTTTTCTCTACTGTTCTCTAATCGGTGGCAACAAATACACAGAGCACCCACATGAAACCATATTGTCCTGGTGATCACATCAATCAAAGGATCTTTCCATCTAATTTCACTTGTTAAATTCAACCGCCAAATATTTTATTTCTTGGCTGAAATGACAAAAATAAAAAGGAGAAAGAAAAAAAATTGGATAACTATTTATAAGTGTGATCATTTGAAATCCTCAGAGTGGAGCCCGCCAACAAACACTACAGACCAACCCCCTTACCACGACGGTAGATTGGGAGGCATTCCAATCTAACACTTATCCATCTGTTCTTATCCATCGGTATCAATTAAAAAGAAAAATTGCACTTAACACAGGTTACAAATGTATTTGTCTTTGGGGCCCGGGGCTCCTTTAAGTCAATGATGATATATAATTAGACAATTGGGATAATTCTTAGCCCTCCCCTAATCCAAACCAAGACCTCCAAATTTCCCAACCAACACGATCGGCTGGATCAATATGGGCCCCACAAAGTAGGCCACATTTCAAACACCAGACCCAGGTACTTCACAAATCCTTCTTTTCCTAACCACCCCACCAATTTCATGACCAAAAATAGGAACAGATCAGGGTGCGCCGGGGAGCACCGTGATCCACTCGCTATACAGTTCCCAGAACCTCCATAGACGCACTAGATGCCCCCAGTGGATGCGTGTTGCAACACAAACACTAAATGACATCCCTCAATCTCAAAAATACACATAACCCAGGTACATAATCCAATTAGATTCATGAAAAATTAGCCCAAATGAGAAACGGTAAGACTGACACGAGGGTGACTCGCAGAACCCAGTTGCTAGAACAATTTGCTTGAATCCCCAGAGAGATTATTCAAACTTAGAATGAGAATGAACCCATCATTTAATTTCATAAGAATCACAATACCCAGATGCAGATTTCAATCAGATTGCATGAAAAAGCACAAGAATGGAACCAAAGGGAACTTAGAAGAATGGAAGAAGAGTGGTAGTGAGACGGAGAGGAGGAGTACCAAGAAGAGAGGAGAGTTTGGCAATGGCTTGGGAAGGAGCTGCATTAGCAGAGGGCGTGAACGTCTTTTTACAAAGGTCGTAGAGGGCTTGAATGGGCGAGGCCTTCGGCATGCTAGCGTGCGCCGGGGAGATAGGGTGGAGCAGCTGCCACCCTCAAATCGCTGGTGCCTGTGTGGTCGCTGGTGCCTGTGTGTCCTTCCACGTAGAGAGGACTACTGTGGCTTCTGGGGCATTTTATCTTGTCGGAAATGTACCATTTAAAAATAGAAGCAAACTTTAATCTACTTCAATCCATTTTATTGTAGCTCAAGTGACAGATCCATCACCGGTCTACCCAGTCCAAGCTCTTAGATTTGGCTTATCATAACTTCGAGCTGTATCAAATGGTGGGTTTTTTTTTTTTTTAACCCAAGGTAATTCTCGCCACCAAGCCTTCAGGACTTATCCAATTCTCACAAAACAAGATCCACTCCCTCGCATACACATATGGAAGCGCACATAATACTCAAATAGTACACATAATGCCTAACTTGTACATATACCAAATGGATGTAAAGAAAAATATTTTCCCAAGAGCGAATTGGATGAATAGATTTACATGATAAGGTGTACAAATTAACTTAAACGATGTGAGATTGTGGTATAAGAAATTTCACCAAGCCAAAAGTAAAGTTGGTTTCGTCCTCAGTTGTGCAGATTGTGTTTCTATGTTAAAACGCAATGGGAGTATTTATTTACATTTGCCATTATTTGCGGATGGCATCCTAATTGTTAGTGTCAATTTGGATGCTGTCAATGAAATCAAATAGTGATTGAAATCAGGATTCAAGATGAAGGATATCCATGATGCTGAAAAGGTATTGGCCATAAAGGTCATTTGTGACCAACCAACTTAGTTATTGAGTTTGTCACAAGAGTCATATTTGGATATTGTATTAAAATGGTTTGATATGAAAACATGAAAGCCAATTGATACTTGCATTAGCAAAAGTGGAAAATTGTCCAACAAATAGGGGCTTGCGACCGAGGAGAATAAGGAAATAATGCGATGGCAAGACTAATGATCAAACTATGAGAGTATCATGTATATGATGCTATGTATGAGACTAGATGTTTGATCTAGGGACTTGCTAAACATACACTGAATTTATCTCTTCTTACACCACTTCTCTTTATACACAATGAAGTAAGTGAGGGGGTTTAGTTTTCCTCTCTTTATACACACTACATTTCCATATTATACCCCCACCCAAATTCCTCTTTCTCTACACCAAAAATCCCTCTTTCCATTTCCCTTTCTTCCCCAAGGGATCTCTATTCTTCCTCCATTCCCTTTTTTTCCCCAAGGGTTCCTCTCCAATCTTGAAGGTAAGCTTTCATCTCTTCTCTACCATTGCCACAGTTGTTCTACATTCTCTTCTCCACCATTCTCAAAGGAATTATCTTCTTTAAGGTATTCTCTTCTCTTCTCTACATATTATTCATTACAATGGGTTCTTGCATGTTTAGGTTGTGATAGTAGAATACATTTTTCCCTCCATTCCGCTATGTGCTCATGCATCCCGTCGCCATCCCGTCGCCATGTTCGGCCCTGCATGGCCGAACACAGTGCACATTGTTCGGCCTGGTATGGCCAAACAACAACATAGTGTTCGGCCATACAGGGCCGAACATATTTCATATGTTCGGCCCCGGTTGGCCGAACATATCTATATTGTTCGGCCACTCAGGGCTGAACCACATTAAAAAGGTTCGGTCCTGTATGGCCGAACACATTCAGTGTGTTCGATCATACAGGGCCGAACACAATGAGGACACTGTACCCCCACTCAACTAACAACTGATTGAATTACTTGCAGATATGGCTAGTAGTTCTAGAGCTCGTCCAACAGCTTCTGAAAGAAGGCGTCGTCAACGCGTTGAAGAGCCAATTATTGAAGAGCCAGAACAACCGGAAGTCCCGGAGAATGAAGATGAGGAGGTGGAAGAGGATGAAGAAGATAATGGAGAAGAAATGGTTGGGCCGACTGACCCTTCGATCTTGAAGAGTTTTCAAACACATGTTGCAAAATTTATTTGGAATGGAGAGGTATGTTTTATATATTTTCAATATAAATGTGATCTCTTCTTTCATCTTTAATGTATATGTATATTTTCAGGTCCGTCTTCCGCTCAAGTGTTTGAGTCATGGGCAAAAAGTAAGGATGTGGTATTTGAACGAGTCTGATTTATTTAGACAGAAGATTGATAGATCTGGTCTAGCACCGTTGATCAGGACTTCTTACAAATCTGTTGATAAGAGCCTTGTGTCAGCGTTTGTAGAAAGGTGGCATCCAGAGACAAATACGTTCCACATGCCTTTTGGAGAGATGACCATCACGTTAGATGATGTTGCCACCATTCTTGGGATCCCAGTGACGGGAATAACTGTTTCGTATAATGATGATTTTGGATTTTCTGAAGCTAAAGAGCTATTACACCGAGCATTAGGAGTTTGACGCTCGGAGGCTCATGATGAGCTTGCACAGGTGCAGGGTCATTCAGTAAGGTTAGAGTGGCTAAAGAATAAGTTTGATGCAGTGACAGATTCTGATGGAGAAGTAGCCATTGATCGGGCAGTGAGAGCTTATTTGCTATATATATTTCGGTGTACACTGTTTAGTGACAAAAGTGGCACACGCGTTTCGGTCATTTATCTTCACTTCCTCATGGATGTTGATGCTGTGGCTTCATATGCATGGGGTGCTGCTACTTTGGCCTATCTTTATCGGCATTTGGGGTTAGCTACTCGGTATGAAGTGAAACAAATAGCCGGGTATCTATCACTCCTAGAAGCATGGATATATGAGCATTTTCCATGTTTTGCTCCTAACCCAAATCTCATGTACATTCAACATGACCCTAGAGCATTATTGTGGCAACCGAGCAGAGAGTCAAATAAAGATGGTCGCCTTCAGTCATTACGAGAAATTATTGACGAAATGGGCAATGAAAAGGTATTGTGTTTCTCACTAGTAGTAATTTCAAATTAATCTGCATTCTTGTATTTATGTGCTACTAAAGATCTATGTAAATTGACGCAGGTTACTTGGGATCCATATCGTAATTCAAGGCAACAACATCCATTATATGATTTTGCATTCTACTCTGGATGTATTAGGTGTTTGGAGGTTGTGGAACCGTACCACCCAGAGAGAGTGTTGAGGCAATTTGGAAGACTGCAATCGGTTCCTCCAGCACCATTGACTCCAGACCGGGCACATCGAGGTCTTAGTGCTCAGCAATATCAAATTGCACATCAATGGGTCGATCAGCAATGGCAAAGATGGGAGAACCATGTATTGTCACCCGCAAACCGGAGTCGGCCTGTCAGATTTCCATCTGATTGTGTTCCCAATTATATGAGCTGGTACACACAAATATCATGGAGGACAGTACAAAACCCAAGGTATCGATCCAGGTGGGGGCAAAGAAATGAGGCAAGTGGGGCGAGCACGTCTGCAAGTTACGAACAACGTTGTCAAGAAGTACTAAGTATCGCTGAGCCACTGACAGAAGCTGACTTCTATCGTGACCCGCAGGGGATGTATGCTAATGTTGATCGCATGCGCCATGTCTTAAGGGGACTTTCACTTCAAGAGGCGCAACGAATTGTGAGGGATCCCAATATGACTTCTAGTACTTACACACGCCGGAGTAGGAGTGACAGAGGTTGATGTGTCCATGCTGTTGTTTTTTGTTTAAGATGGGGTTCTTTATTTTTTGTACATGGAAGTAAGTCTGTAAGCAGTTGACAAATTTCATGTATGAAATTAACAACTGTACTGCTACTAATCAAAGTTGCATGTTATCTTCTAAATGAGTACATTTAGTTACATTCAATATTGATTACATCCCAAATGTGTTATGTGCTACAATAAGTTCACCCAATCTCTATCGTTTCACTTGCTGCTATATTTGAACCGACAAGCTCTTTGAAATGCTCAATGCGACCATTGTATGCAGTTGCCCATTCACTTGCACATGGAAGATGAAATTCATGCCACTTGTTCGCAATCGGTGGAATTGGATGGCCTGGTTCCAAGAACAGCTGCAACATAACAGAAGTTAGAAGATTCATATGGAAATAATAAAATGTTTTTTTAAAAAAATTGATTGTGGAATAATAACCTGAACAAAGTGATTGTTGTTTACAAAACCAATCGCTATCTCCTTGCGAGATACTCTGGACGGTGGCACAGACCAAAGAGGCAGAAAGGTAAGACATTGTTGCATGCTAAAGTGGAATAATACCACATTATAATGAGAAGCGATAATATGCCCCATGTCTGGCATAGTCATCCAATGGGAATAACTGGGATAATTATCATAATATGACAATGCCTCAATCAATTCCTGAACTCCGTTTTCAATCCCATAAAGTTGTTGATACTCTTTTGAATGGGCAAGTAATTCATTTACTAAATCTCTCCTAACCCGTGACCAATCATCTTCGGTTAGCCCAAGTAGCCCTGCAATGGCTCTGAAGCCACAGTTGCCATCAGCTGCAACGTCTTTTATGACGCGTATGTAGTCTTGAATCCCATCTGGAAATTACTCACGGTAAGAAATAGTAGGCTGTGATCTTGTGTGATGCACCTTCGCCTTTCCTTTTTTTTTAACTATACCATGTACAATTGCCTTGCTGTGAACAGCCTTCGCTTCGTTAAATACAGGAGAGTAACTATCATGTGCAGATTGCGTTATCTCAAAGGCACTTGGATCACGCCGGGTCGATGTATTAGCCTTAACAGATGGGCGACCTCGAGCTTTTAATTTCACTTCTGGTTCTATTAAGAAAGTACTATCCGGTTCATATAACTCTCTCAACTTCCTTAACATTTGCAATTGCCTTGTATGATCACCCTCATTAAAAGCCCTTTCAACTAACACCAACTCCGCTTTAACATCCAAAGTAGGCCTCTTCAGTGCACTGTTAGGCAACATATCAAGCTTACACCAATGAGGATGTACGCAACTGAGAGGAATTGGGCGTTGTTGATAAACATATTCTCCAATCTCATGGGCACAAGGTAAACCATGTGTACGACGAAGGATGCACATGCATGAGACCGGATCAGTTCCAACTTGTTCGGCTCTTTTTCTTTCTGACAAAATTTTATCCAATGCATTTTTTGAGATGTTGCCGCGAAGGTCATTGAAATCAGAAGGCTTGAAATTGTGTTGCACAACTGTTTTACTTTTTTCAAATGATGCTTTTATACTAGTTTGTTGCAGTTGGAGCAGATTATGGATTTTTGTCCAGTTTGATTCAAAATCTCCTTGACATGATCCAAGTTGTCTTTTTAATTGTGCATGTGAACTCTCGGCCCTGTAAGAAAAATAAACGTTATTAATTCATATGGATATATTACATAATAAATGTAACTCAATCAATAACAAACATTCACATTACCTATTCGATGTAGTATTCCCCAAATGTAAACAATTATCTGCCCATGCAGACACAAATTTTTCCTTGTATGGATCTAACCATGTGCTCTTCACATACTGCAGTGCTTCGGGATAAGTACAAAAATCCTTACGTAGCCTACCAAAAAGTTCATTATACTCTTCTTCTGTGGAAGCAGACATCACCATATTCCAACTTATATTAAACTTGTCCCACATTTTCTTGGTTTCAAACAACTTTTTACATTTACTTAAGACATTCTTATTAATGTGCCAAGTACATAATAAATAAGTACTCTCCGGAAATACACTGTCGATGGCCTTCATGAGTCCCAACTCTCTGTCGGTGACAATGACTCCAGGAAGAACACAATTAGCGTCAACAATGATAGAACGCAAGACTCTCAACACCCATGCATAATTATCTTCACATTCAGCTTGGAGATAAGCAAAGCATACGGAAAATGTCATTTCTGTGGACGTAACTCCAACAATCTCCAAGAGAGGAAGCCGATACCGGTTCGTCTTGTACGTGCAATCCATTATCAAGACATGTGGAAATGCACGCAACAATTCTAAGCTGGTTGGGTGTGTCCAACAAATGTCCCTGAGGGTGTCAGTATTATCACAGTTCCTATGCCATTCAATGTACTTATGCTCTGCCAATTTGCATAGGAGTTGTTGCATTTGACTTCTCCCACCATGTTCAGTGATTTTCTGCCTATAGCGTGCATTGTAGATAGTCTTCATTGTTGTTACATTTAGTTCACTTCTTTGTTTTAATGTAACCAAAATATCTTTTGGCCTAACCATACTCTTTGACAGATCAATTAACAACTCCGTCTCTTCCTTTGATAGTCTCCCTGCAAATGAGTGCCCTTCTAGGTACTGGGCAGCCGAGTGATTATGAACACCACACACAACTTCCAACATCCAATCATCACCTGTAGCCAACTTCTTGCCCTTTAATGTGAACGGGCATCCACATTTCTTTGATCCTGTTTGCTTGATCTTCTTTTTAGGAGTCCCTTTGTTATTGGACTCGCACGCATTATTATAATATCCAAATCTCTCACATGCAAGGGTAATTCTTGGTTTTACACCAACCCCACCTGCATTTGAAGCCCTAATCACAACAACAATACCATTTCTCTTGCCAACATCACGAGCCCACTTGGTTAAAGCATCCCGGCTCTTGAATATCTACACAAAAAAACATTTACTCTTATATATTAACGGATGCAATTAAATTACAAAATTATTCAACTATGCGCCTTACCTCATGAGTGGTAAATTCACTTGTATAATCCATTACACATTCATCAGTCACTCGGCTGCACTGTGTAGACGGACCATCCTACAGATGAAAATAAAATGGAATGTTAACACATATACTATGTTCAGCCCTGAATGGCCGAACAAATAGGTATTGTTCGGCCATATTTTGCCGAACATATCTATCATGTTCGGTTATTAATAGCCGAACACATTTGATGTGTTCGGCCAATAATGGCCGAACAGACCTGATATGTTCGGCCATTTGTGGCCGAACATATCTATTATGTTCGGTCATTGCAAGCCGAACATATCTATTATGTTCGGTCATTGCAGGCCGAACATATCTATTATGTTCGGTCATTGCAGGCTGAACATATCAAAAGTGTTCGGATTTCGGGGACTGAACAGAGCACGAGCATGCAGAGAATTTAAAAAAAAGAAACAGAAAAGGAATGTATAAATTTCAAAAAAAACTCACCTTGTCACTGTCATTCTCATTGAAAACAACTATTTGAGTGTTAATCTCCTCCTCCATTACACTATTTAAGTGTTGATTGATGTTTGCTATGACAGAGAGTAATGAGAAAGGAAGATCATGCCAACTTGTTGTAACACTCCGACCCATCTTGACCTCGTTTAGCGGTTAGTTAATCTTGTTTTTGTTGCTAATCGTGTTTTGCTTGTGTTTTGGTTTTCGTTACGGGTCATGGATAGGTAGTTGGGTTGGGTTTGACCTGGATTAAGTAGACCAAGCCCTTTTTCGTAATTTTAGCTTTTCTTAGACATGGTCATTTTTGCATCATCTTGATGTCAACACGTGTCTTTCGTTGAGCTCGTTAACTTTAGTAACTACGTCGTTTGCAACCGATGTCGTGTGATTCCATTGAACCCTGATTTGACTCAAACTGAAATTAGCACTTTTAACTTGGACTCTCTTGCAATTTGGCCAACCCACTAACTTATATAAGCTCACCCATCGATCAATTCAAGTTCCTTCTCTCGTTTTCTCTCATTTCCTGCACTGCACGTGGAGTCTCTCCGTCCTTCACTTGAATTCCTCTCCTCCATCGATCAAGCTCGTGGTTCCTTGCATGTGAGGTGAGTGGGACTTTCTCCCATCTCTCTCTCATCTCCTTTCTCCATTTCTCTCTTTTCCTTCTTGTTCCTTTGCATGGTGTGTCTGTATGTTTTGGTTTTCCTTCCAATTCTCATGCATGCATGTGGTTTGATTTGCATTAGGTTGTGTTTGGATCCAAGGGCTCCCATTGTGCAATTGATTTCCAAATTGAGGCAAGTATAACCCTAGCTTGTGAGAACCCATGTTGGTATGCTTTTGATTTGGTTAGTTTTATATGAATTAATGTGGAAACAATGTGTTACAGCCCATTTGGTTCATATGCTACTCCTTTCTATTGAAAAATTGCACTTCTGATGAGTTTCTAGATTTTTTGTACATGTTTCAGAAATTTGAATTCGTGCAGGTACGGCTAAGCCGTATAGCACCTACGGCTCACAATCCAGAGAGGAGAAAAACCCAGTTTTCCTCTACGGCTAGGGCACGGCTAAGCCGTGGATTGCCCTACGGCTAAGCCGAAGCTCAGCCGTGGCCCAGCCGTAGAACAATACAGGGTGCAATTTCTGGAATAACTGAGAGTCCGCAACTGACAGACCTTCTACGGCCCAGCCACGGCTAAGCCGTAGACCACACACGGCTAAGCCGTAGCACACACTCGGCTAAGCCGTATCCACAATAGACTAATGAAAGAAAAACAAGGATAGGTGTAATGGGAAGACCCATATGGCCTTCATGATAGAATGTAGAGCACCTAGACCTGCCTAACGGAATATGATACAACGCGTGAATGATCTCGAGGGCTGCGAATCATTCATGTTCGTTATCCGGATGTTAAGCACCTCCCCATGGGTGTTGGTTTAAGGGACTTCGTGCACTGCCCGATTCATTGCAACACTAGACAACGGTGCATCGAATAACTTAAAACTACATCATCATGCACGGTTAGAAACACCGGATAATTAGATTAGAATTGGTTTGTAATTAAAGATGATTCGATTTCGCATGACTTGTTGCATAACATATTGCATTCGATCATTGATCTCAGCACTCTACATGATTACGTATGTTTCGTTACTTTCACATTGTGGTTTATTTACCTTGAGTATGCATGTATGATATGTTCACTCACAGATCTGCACGTATGATATGTTGTCACGATCTACTCAGGGTTTTCATGATTGACTCCGTATAGTCGGGCACTACTTAGCCTCAGCCTTAGGATCCCGACGGGGTGAATTTGGTATAGTTTATATGGCCTACTGCAGTATGGATATGTCTTGGGGAACCGGACCCCAGGAAACCGAGACCCATTGTACCCTGGCCCGGACAATGGTGTTCTTTGCATGTTATAAGATCCCTCTTTTGGGAGCATATGGTAATGTAGTAGCCACTAGTCATGTACACAGCATGTATTCATTGATTCACTCAGCATATTTCTTTCTTGCATGACAGCATAGTATACGAAAATGCCTTCTTTAATCACATGATGTTCTTATTCTGTTAGACACAGTGTGTGTTAACTTGCTATGGTTTATACTTTGCTGAATCTTCGTATTCACAGTTGTTTTTGGTGTTGCAGGCCCAGATCCCCCTGCCGAACCCTCGCCGGTCGGCCAGACTCCAGATGAGACCCCCGGGGCCCCATCAGGCCTAGAGGAGTGGATGTGATCACTCCACGGGAGAGCGTTCATGGCATGCATATCATTGGAGTCATGTTTTGTGGATCTTCAGACTTGTACTTGGCATGACATGTCATTATTGTATATATTCTTTTGTTCTTTTTGTGTAAAACTTTCATATGTAATTATGTCAGTTCGTCCTTTGTATCCTCTTCCTGCATTGTTAGTTTATGTTTCTGATATTTACAGCTTCCGCGTACTTGCTTGGCACGTGTGAATGTTCCCTTGTGCGTGTGCATTTAGACTCGGTCTACGTGCGCATGCACGGGAGTACGTGTGTCATTAGGTTTGGCTTTGGCTAACCCCCGAACCCTGGGCTCGGGTCGTGACATACGTATTGTATGGTATCAGAGCGTTTCTTGCTCATTCCTTGTTCTAGATGATAAGCATGTAGGCATGTAGGATCGTGGTGAGGATACGATTATTTCTTTGTGCTCTTTCTAGATTTTGGGGCTTGTTGGGCACTATTGTTTTGTGTTTGTGTCTGACTTTTTTCCATTTTTCAGGATGGCATCAGGTTCCGGTTCTCAGCAGAACGCCGGAAATAATGAAAGCGGATCTGCACCATCACCACAGACACCGAATACAGATGAACGCATCCTCATGTTATTTCAGTCCCTTCAGGCACAATCGCAATCAATGCAGAACTTGCAAGCTCAAGTGACAACGATGTTAGACCGACAAAGTCAAGCCCCAGTTCAGTCGCATGTAGACCAGCAGGTGATCTTACAGCCTCGAGAGAGTGACCCGAATGCCCTCTATGGGAAATTTCGCAAGCGAGGAGCCATTGAGTTCTATGGAACCGAAGAGCCACTGAAGGCAGAACAGTGGTTAGAGCAGACAGAAGATGTTTTTGAGACCGTCGTGTGCACGAACCGGCAGAAGGTCGGACTAGCAACTTCTATGTTCAGAGACGTCGCAAAAACTTGGTGGAAGAGCGTGAAAGACTCATACAGAGACATTCCTAGTGCGACGGTTTGGGAGATGTTCAAGCAGCAGTTCAGAAGGAAGTTCATCCCGGCTCATGTGTTTCGAGCCAAGGAGGTTGAGTTCCTAGCTCTCCGTCGCAGCAGATGACAGTAGCAGAATATGTGAACAAGTTTATGCAGTTGTCGCATTTTGCTCCGGACATGATCAGCACCGAGGAGAGGAAGGTGAACCGGTTTGTTGAAGGTTTGCATCCCAGGTACATGCATCACGTGACTGCGTTTCAGCGTCCGGCTACGTTTGACGATGCAGTGGACAGGGCCTATTCTGCCGAGGCCATCCACCAAGCTGCTAGAGCCATTGAACCCAAGAGACAGCCGCCTTTCAGTGCACGAGGACAAGTACAGAAGAAGACCAAAGGCCAGCAGAGTACTTCTAGTTCTTCTGGAGTGATTTGTGGGCATTGTGGCAAGAACCACGCGACTAATGCGTGTTGGAGGAAGGCTGGTGCTTGTTTTATCTGTGGTTCGAGGGAGCATATGATCGCCAATTGTCCTCGACATAGAGCCTCCGGTGCAGCTCCATCTGGTCCTACTTCCGGCGCAGTTCCTAGCAGACCTAGTGCACCTCCAGCTCCGAGCAAGCCACAGTCAGCTCGTCCAGGCTCGAGACAGCCTCGCCAGACAGCCCGTGCTTACGCTGCTACCCACGAGAGTGCCGAGGATCCACAGGTGGTTGAAGGTACTGTTTTGATTTCGCGCGTCGAGGCTTTAGCTTTGTTCGATTCGGGGTCTACACGATCTTATGTAGCACCTCATTTTGCCGAGCGGTTACCTCAGCCGTCTGAGCCGTTGCCATATGTGCTGGTTGTATCCACTCCAGTTGGCAAGCGAGTGGAGTGTAGTGTATACTACCCCCATTGCGACGTGCAGGTTGCAGGTCATCAGTTACCTGTTGATTTGATCCTGTTGTCGATGCTGGACTTCGACGTGATCCTTGGTATGGATTGGCTCGCTCGATATCGTGCCTGTGTTAACTGTTACAACAGGACGATCTTCTTCGATTTAGGCAAGGGTTTCCGTTTCGAGGGCAGTCGGCAGAGATGCCCCAGACGTGTGATCTCGGCATGTAAGGCAGATCGCTTGATCCGCCGAGGGTGCGAAGGCTTCATTGCCTTTATCTCAGCGAAGAAGGAGCCGAAGCAGCTAGGTGAGATCCAGGTGGTCTGTGACTTTCCAGATATCTTTCCAGATGATGTGCCAAACCTACCCCCGGTTCGAGATGTGGAGTTCGCCATTGAGCTTGTTCCCGGCACGGCACCGATCAGCAAGGCTCCGTATCGCATGGCCCCAGCAGAATTGTCAGAGTTGAAGAAGCAATTGCAGGAGCTTTTGGACAAGGGTTTCATTCGCCCGAGTGTTTCACCTTGGGGAGCGCCAGTCTTGTTTGTCAAGAAGAAGGATGGTACTTTTCGGATGTGCATAGACTACCGCCAGCTGAACAAAGTGACTATCAAGAACAAGTACCCCCTACCCAGGATCGATGAATTGTTTGACCAACTTCAGGGTGCAGCATATTTTTCTAAGATTGATTTGAGATCTGGATATCACCAGTTGAGGGTCAAAGAGGATGATATTCCTAAGACTGCCTTCAGGACTCGTTATGGTCATTATGAATTCCTCGTGATGCCTTTTGGACTAACCAACGCCCCTGCAGCGTTTATGGCATTGATGAATCAGATCTTTGCTCCTTTCTTGGACCAGTTCGTAGTTGTTTTTATTGATGATATACTGATCTACTCGAAGTCAGCGGAGGAGCATAGGGAGCACTTGAGAAAAGCCTTGTCGTTGTTGAGAGAACATCGATTATTTGCTAAGTTGTCGAAGTGTGACTTTTGGCTTGAGCAGGTGGCATTTTTAGGTCATATCATTTCACGAGAGGGATTGGCAGTTGATCCATCTAAAGTGGAGGCAGTAGTGAATTGGCCTAGCCCCAAGACAGTGACAGAGGTTCGCAGTTTCCTTGGTCTAGCAGGTTACTATCGTCGATTTGTCCAGGACTTTGCGAAGATCTCTTCTCCTTTGACGAAGTTGACCAGGAAGAATGTACCATTTGATTGGACTGAGGAGTGTGAAGCCCGTTTCCGGATTTTAAAAGAGAAGTTGACTACAGTCCCAGTGTTAGCCTTGCCAGATGGTTGTGAAGGATTTGTGGTTTATTCAGATGCTTCTCGAGTTGGTCTAGGTTGTGTGTTGATGCAGCATGGGAAGGTTATTGCATATGGATCGAGACAGTTGCGAGAACATGAGAAGAATTACGCCACCCATGATTTGGAATTGGCAGCCATCGTGTTTGCGTTGAAGCTGTGGAGACATTATCTGTATGGTGTGCAGTTTGAGGTTCGTTCTGACCACCACAGTTTACAGTACTTATTCACACAGCAGGAGCTGAACATGAGACAGCGGAGATGGCTTGAGCTTATTAAGGATTATGACTTCCCGATCAAATATCAGCCAGGCAAGGGGAATGTGGTGGCAGATGCGCTCAGCAGGAAAGCAGAATAGTGCAGCTATTGAGCAGTTTCCTCTTAGAGTTTCGTGGTCTCCCTGTTGAGGTTAAACTAGTGGATGAGTGCGTGACGTTGGCTAGTACGCTAGTGTTTCAGCCTGAGATGATTCAGCAGATTAAGGACAGGCAGTTTGAAGATCTAACCTTGAAGCGCATTCGAGACAACATTGGAGACAGACCCGATTTCAGACTCGAGGATGGTGTACTTTACTTTCGGAGTAGGTGGTGCGTGCCAGCAGTTGATGAGTTCAAGGAGAAACTGATGAACGAAGCGCATTACGCTCGATACGCGATGCACCCAGGCAGCACGAAGATGTTTCGGAATCTCAAGGATCGCTTCTGGTGGAACAACATGAAGAGAGAAGTAGCAGGATTTGTTGCTCGCTGTTTGACGTGCCAGAAGGTGAAGGCAGATCATCAGAGACCGCCAGGCTCGTTGCATCCTTTGCACATACCGCAGTGGAAGTGGGAGCACATCACCATGGACTTTGTTTCCGGATTACCGCCGACGAGCAGGAAGAACAACGCCATTTGGGTGATCGTAGATCGATTGACGAAGTCAGCCCATTTCATTCCTTTTCGGAAGGGTATGACATTTTCAGAGATGGCTAGGAAGTTCGTGGATGAGATCGTCAGGCTCCATGGTACCCCCGTGTCGATTGTATCCGATCGTGACAGCCGTTTTGTTTCCTCTTTCTGGAGAGCATTCCAAGAGGCTTTGGGCACGAAGTTGAGTTTCAGCACGGCATACCACCCACAGACGGATGGGCAATCAGAGCGGACGATTCAGACTTTGGAGGATATGTTGCGAGCCAGCGTGTTGAGTTACGAGAAAGAATGGGATCTTCACCTATCGTTGTGCGAGTTCGCCTACAACAACAGTTTCCACGAGAGCATTGGGATGGCACCATATGAAGCATTGTACGGGAAGAAGTGCAGGAGCCCGGTTTGTTGGGAAGAAGTTGGAACTCGAAGTTTTCACGGACCGACGATCATTGCCGAGACTACGGAGAAGGTACAGAAAGCCATCGAGAACTTGAAAGTTGCTCGGTCGAGACAGAAGAGTTATGCAGACACCCGCAGACGACCCTTAGAGTTTCAGGTTGGCGAGTGGGTTTTTCTGAAGGTCTCACCGATGAAGGGTACGATCCGTTTCGGCCAGAAAGGCAAGTTAGCTCCACGCTATGTCGGACCGTTCGAGATCAAGAGTCGGATTGGTGATTTGGCCTATCGATTAGAGCTTCCCGAGATGTTTTCAGGAGTGCACAACGTTTTTCACGTTTCGATGCTTCGGAAATATGTTCATGATCCCTTCCATGTCATTCGTTACGATGAGATTCAGATCCAGCCGAGTGCTGCATATGTTGAGCGACCGCTCCGTATCGTGGGAACCCGAAAGCAGATACTCCGCACCAGGACAATTCGGTGGGTCAAAGTGCTTTGGGAGCATCACAGTCCCGATGAGGCTACTTGGGAGTTAGAAGAGCAGATGGCACGTCAGTATCCCGACTTGTTTTCCCAGGTATGAGTGAGTTAGTGTTCATTCCGAGGACGGAATGATTCTCAAGTAGGGGAGGATGTAACACTCCGACCCATCTTGACCTCGTTTAGCGGTTAGTTAATCTTGTTTTTGTTGCTAATCGTGTTTTGCTTGTGTTTTGGTTTTCGTTACGGGTCATGGATAGGTAGTTGGGTTGGGTTTGACCTGGATTAAGTAGACCAAGCCCTTTTTCGTAATTTTAGCTTTTCTTAGACATGGTCATTTTTGCATCATCTTGATGTCAACACGTGTCTTTCGTTGAGCTCGTTAACTTTAGTAACTACGTCGTTTGCAACCGATGTCGTGTGATTCCATTGAACCCTGATTTGACTCAAACTGAAATTAGCACTTTTAACTTGGACTCTCTTGCAATTTGGCCAACCCACTAACTTATATAAGCTCACCCATCGATCAATTCAAGTTCCTTCTCTCGTTTTCTCTCATTTCCTGCACTGCACGTGGAGTCTCTCCGTCCTTCACTTGAATTCCTCTCCTCCATCGATCAAGCTCGTGGTTCCTTGCATGTGAGGTGAGTGGGACTTTCTCCCATCTCTCTCTCATCTCCTTTCTCCATTTCTCTCTTTTCCTTCTTGTTCCTTTGCATGGTGTGTTTGTATGTTTTGGTTTTCCTTCCAATTCTCATGCATGCATGTGGTTTGATTTGCATTAGGTTGTGTTTGGATCCAAGGGCTCCCATTGTGCAATTGATTTCCAAATTGAGGCAAGTATAACCCTAGCTTGTGAGAACCCATGTTGGTATGCTTTTGATTTGGTTAGTTTTATATGAATTAATGTGGAAACAATGTGTTACAGCCCATTTGGTTCATATGCTACTCCTTTCTATTGAAAAATTGCACTTCTGATGAGTTTCTAGATTTTTTGTACATGTTTCAGAAATTTGAATTCTTGCAGGTACGGCTAAGCCGTATAGCACCTACGGCTCACAATCCAGAGAGGAGAAAAACCCAGTTTTCCTCTACGGCTAGGGCACGGCTAAGCCGTGGATTGCCCTACGGCTAAGCCGAAGCTCAGCCGTGGCCCAGCCGTAGAACAATACAGGGTGCAATTTCTGGAATAACTGAGAGTCCGCAACTGACAGACCTTCTACGGCCCAGCCACAGCTAAGCCGTAGACCACACACGGCTAAGCCGTAGCACACACTCGGCTAAGCCGTATCCACAATAGACTAATGAAAGAAAAACAAGGATAGGTGTAATGGGAAGACCCATATGGCCTTCATGATAGAATGTAGAGCACCTAGACCTGCCTAACGGAATATGATACAACGCGTGAATGATCTCGAGGGCTGCGAATCATTCATGTTCGTTATCCGGATGTTAAGCACCTCCCCATGGGTGTTGGTTTAAGGGACTTCGCGCACTGCCCGATTCATTGCAACACTAGACGACGGTGCATCGAATAACTTAAAACTACATCATCATGCACGGTTAGAAACACCGGATAATTAGATTAGAATTGGTTTGTAATTAAAGATGATTCGATTTCGCATGACTTGTTGCATAACATATTGCATTCGATCATTGATCTCAACACTCTACATGATTACGTATGTTTCGTTTCTTTCACATTGTGGTTTATTTACCTTGAGTATGCATGTATGATATGTTCACTCACAGATCTGCACGTATGATATGTTGTCACGATCTACTCAGGGTTTTCATGATTGACTCCGTATAGTCGGGCACTACTTAGCCTCAGCCTTAGGATCCCGACGGGGTGAATTTGGTATAGTTTATATGGCCTACTGCAGTATGGATATGTCTTGGGGAACCGGACCCCAGGAAACCGAGACCCATTGTACCCTGGCCCGGACAATGGTGTTCTTTGCATGTTATAAGATCCCTCTTTTGGGAGCATATGGTAATGTAGTAGCCACTAGTCATGTACACAGCATGTATTCATTGATTCACTCAGCATATTTCTTTCTTGCATGACAGCATAGTATACGAAAATGCCTTCTTTAATCACATGATGTTCTTATTCTGTTAGACACAGCGTGTGTTAACTTGCTATGGTTTATACTTTGCTGAATCTTCGTATTCACAGTTGTTTTTGGTGTTGCAGGCCCAGATCCCCCTGCCGAACCCTCGCCGGTCGGCCAGACTCCAGATGAGACCCCCGGGGCCCCATCAGGCCTAGAGGAGTGGATGTGATCACTCCACGGGAGAGCGTTCATGGCATGCATATCATTGGAGTCATGTTTTGTGGATCTTCAGACTTGTACTTGGCATGACATGTCATTATTGTATATATTCTTTTGTTCTTTTTGTGTAAAACTTTCATATGTAATTATGTCAGTTCGTCCTTTGTATCCTCTTCCTGCATTGTTAGTTTATGTTTCTGATATTTACAGCTTCCGCGTACTTGCTTGGCACGTGTGAATGTTCCCTTGTGCGTGTGCATTTAGACTCGGTCTACGTGCGCATGCACGGGAGTACGTGTGTCATTAGGTTTGGCTTTGGCTAACCCCCGAACCCTGGGCTCGGGTCGTGACACTTGTACTCTATTTGAAGGAAGGTGGAAGAGGGAAGGAGAGGGTCTTAGGGATGCTCTCTTGCATGGAAGAGGTAAGAGGGAAGAGGGAAGAAAGAAGAGGAAGGATGCTCTTGGAGGAAAAAAGGGAAGAAGGATGGAAGGGAAGATGATGGAAGAGTGTGTATGAAAAGAAATTTTGGGCTAATGTTAGAAGAGACAAGGGCATTTTAGTCCTTTCATGTATAGGCAAAACTGTAAAAAAAAATAAAGAAAATTCTGGTGTAAGAAGAGAGAAAAACTGTTTCTATTTAGAAGCTCCCTTGATCTATTGTTGGTCTCATGAATAAATTCCTAAATAATCCTGGATTAACTTATTGGCATATTTATATAAATGGTTTTAATTCTATAAGAAGTGTTCTTACACATTTACTATGAAAACTTTTTATAGGGTCCACTTGTGGGTTTCATTTAGAGATGAAATATTCTTAAGAGCTCTTAAGACACTAATTTATCTTCTTTTTGATAATATTGAATTAACGAAGTATTTATAAATTCCTTCTGTTAAATATGTATTTGCCTGCAACGTTGGTTTGTAGGAGAAAAATGAAAGTAAAACTTGATGCCGGCAGATAAAATTTAAAAAAAAATGACTTTTCAGCATTAGAAAAATATTCGTATTCACAAAATTATCATAGCCGTAATTTTTATAAAATTCAATTATAAGCTTTGTAAAGTTAAAACTATAACCAAACTTGTAAATTTTATTTAATTTAACTCATACTTTTCTTTAAGGAGTGTTTGTGAATTTATTATATTAATCTTTATTTTACTTCACATTGAAAAAAAAAAGAAAAAAAAAACATGGGCGGGCCTGTGGAGGGCACGACGATCCGTGCCGGGTTGACCCTAGATGAGAGCTGGGCTCGTCTTACACCCCCATACAACTACAACTGTTCACTTTGGCTTGCAGAGTTTTGTGATAGGGTTAGTAATTCCTCTCTCTTCCGTGCAATGCTCTCACAGTCAACAAGAGCCTTTCCCTCTCACTCTCTTGTCTATTTCTCTCCTACCCGGCCTTCCCTCGCCGTGTCTCCCCTGTCCCTCTCCCATCTTCTTCTCCTTCTCTCCCACCCACCTCCCTTGTGCCTCTATTGATTTGTTTGCTGTTTGTTTCACTGCACTTCTTGCTGAAAATGACATGACCTTGCTGAAAAGCCAAGTCCGTGCCACCAGATGCATCGTCATCTCTCCGTCTTCCGTCTCCCCTTCACATCTCAACCCTTGAGCTGCTTAAACCCTAGACAACATGCCTCTTTCTACCTGTTCCGGTTCCTCTCCACTTCCCTGCCCATGCGACCCCCGCCGCCTCCGCCGCCGCCGCCGCATCGGCTTGCCGACGCGGCCGGCGACCCCGCCTCCCTCCTCAAAGAAGACGGCGTCGCGGTCTGCTCGTCGATGTGGATCGACAGCTTCCGCGCCCCCGACAGGACCGTGACCAATCTCACCACCTTCCTCCGCCGCTTCGAGCTGTGGGTGATTGCGTACCAGAAGGTCTGCGCCGACGAGACGGGCTCCTACATGCCCCGCAGCGCCATCCAGCGCGCGGCCCTCGAGGACCTTCTCGCGCTGCGCAATGCCGTTCTGGATTGCAGGTTCAAATGGGGCGCCCGGCTCGATTTCTTCATCCGGTCGCCCAAGGACAAGACCGAAATCGAGAAGCTGTCGAAGCGCAAACTCCGCGCCCTTCTGACCACCACCCAGCCGGCGCCTTTCCAAGACAGGATCGTGCAGGAGGTCCTGTTTATGATTCTCGAGCCCGTCTACGAGTCGCGGTTCTCGCAGAAATCGTTCGCGTTCCGCCCCGGGCGGAACGCGCACACCGCAATTCGGGTGATCAGGAGAAGCTTCGCGGGCTACCTGTGGTATATAAAGGGGGATTTGAGCACCCTTCTCGATGGCGTCAAAGTTGGGATGGTGATCAATGCCCTCTTGAGGGATGTCCGCGATAAGAAGGTTGTTGATCTGATTAAATCAGCATTGGTAACGCCTGTAATCACAAGTCGCGTCGAGGACGGCGAGACGAAGAAGAAGAAGAAGAGGAAGTATCAGAAGAAGAGAGTGCTGGCGGAAGACGAGCCGAAGCCAGACCCATACTGGTTGCTGACATTCTTCGGGTTCGCCCCGGAGGAGGCGGAGAAGGTGCCTTCCTGGGGCCATTGCGGGATCTTGAGCCCGCTCCTTGCAAATGTAGTTCTTGATGAATTAGACCATTGGATGGAAGGGAAAATCAAGGAGTTCTTCCGGCCTTCGAAGACGGATGTCATATGGAATGGCCCAGAAGGAGAGGATGAACAAGGTAACACTTCCTGGCCGGAGTTTGTCCCCACTAGTGGGCCTGATAAGACGCGGAAGATGGACTACATTCGCTATGGTGGGCACATTTTGATTGGCGTCAGGGGTCCTAGGGCTGATGCTGCCACATTGCGGAAACAATTGATAGAGTTTTGCGAGCAGAAGTATTTTCTTAAGCTTGATAACGAGAGCCTCCCAATTGAGCACATAACAAAGGGCATCATGTTTCTCGACCATGTATTGTGCCGCCGGGTTGTTTACCCGACACTGCGTTATACTGCGACGGGTGGAAAGATCATCAGTGAGAAGGGTGTGGGCACCCTTCTGTCGGTGACGGCGAGCTTGAAGCAATGCATTAAGCAGTTTAGGAAGCTACAATTTCTCAAGGGCGATCGAGACCCTGACCCGCAGCCCTGTTTCCGAATGTTCCATGCTACACAGGCACACACCAATGCACAGATGAATAAGTTTTTGTCAACAATGGTTGAGTGGTACCGATATGCCGACAACCGAAAGAAAGTTGTGAACTTCTGTTCATACATCATAAGGGGGTCTTTGGCAAAGCTCTATGCTGCCAAGTACAAACTCCGCTCGCGAGCAAAGGTCTACAAAGTTGGCTCGAGGAATCTCAGCCGCCCCTTGAAAGAGAGAAAGGGACAGTCACCAGAGTATCATAATCTTTTGAGGATGGGTCTTGTGGATTCCATCGAAGGTCTACAATATACTAGAATGTCGCTTGTACCTGAAACTGATTATAGTCCTTTCCCCGCCGGCTGGAGGCCCGATCATGAAAAGGTTTTGCTTGAGTATATAAGGCTGGAGGATCCGAAGACGATGGAGGATCAGCACAATTGTCTCAAGGAGCAGGGCCTTATTACACCACAAGATTACATCTCAATGCTTGTTTGGAACTACAAAAGGAATGCTATCATTTCGGATCAATCACCCATGATAGAGGATAACAATGTCCAGAGAGCTAAAGAAATTATACTGGGTTTGAGTGGGGATGAAGGTATGAAAAATAGGACAGGAGACAATGAAGAGATGGGAGAAAGAATTATGGAGGTTGCACAGATGTGACAATGCAAAATTGTTGTTAAGCTGTAAATTGATTTCGCCCTTTGTGCTGGTAACTTATAGCCAACTCAGAATCTCTCTGCCCGTCCATGAATCAAAGGTAGCTTGTAAAATTCCAATATGTACTGTTCAAACTTTTTGTGGATTCCATTGCATTTTGCTGATAAGAAAATAGAGAAATCCATTTCAATTGTCGAAATTGCTTCATTAACTTTCATTCTGATTTTAAGCTATGAAGTTGTGTTTATTACTTTCTTTTTTTTTTTTTGGATTGTGCTTAATGTCTATCAGCTGTCATATTCTTTCACGTTTGCATCCTTCCTGCAGTGTACTGCATGAAACTTCACTTCCTGTAGCCAAGTAATTGTATTGCATAATCATCTATCCAGGAACTTGGTAAATCGTTGTGTCCGGTTTAATACTGAGTTTCTTTGCGGATCAATCAACAGGAATCTGTTGATTTGTTGGCTCTACTTGTATTTTACTTGGGTATAAAATGATGGTTGGGCTGACTTATAGAAGGATATGACAGTGAAAGTGAACTCCAGTTTGATTGTTTAATAGCCTAATACTAGTATAAACTAAGCTTGTTGGTCACAGGTAGCTTAATACTAGTATAAACTAAGCTTGTTGGTCACAGGTAGCTTAATACTAGTATAAGCTAAGCTTGTTGGTCACAGGCTCTGCTCAATGGCAGCCTTGAGTGTTGCTTTGCAAAGAAACAAGGTTTCTTCTCTTACAGTTGATTGATCTCAAGTGTAACTTCAACATTTAGGGCATAATGGTCTGCGGCAGAATTCAAATGATGTCTCTTGGGGATATTTTTGATCCAATTGACAGCCACTGACTAGCTGGGAATTCAAAAATACATGTAGCAAGACATGAGTTACAGAACTCAGGCCCTAGCTGCAGTTTTCATTGCAACTAATGTTTTTCTTCTATTGAAAATGATATTTGTTCTCCCAGTACTTGATGTAATCAGGTTCTCAGCGAAGAGTCATAGCTATGGTACATATCAACATTAGTGTGTTTATTTATTTTATCAAGACTTGAAACACACTCTGGTTTTGTTTTCTTTACATGTGTTGTGCAGGAAGATGACTGAATTGCACAGTTCATGCAGATTTATTGAAGTTGAGAAGTGAGTTAATCATATTTAACCTCAGTTGGGGAACTCTAAATAGTTTTTTGTATAAGGGAAGAACTCTAAACATGGTTTGTGGCCTATGGCTAATGTTTAACGAGGCCCTGAGTGCTATTGGGCTTGTTATTTCAACTCCTGCATCATATTCTAGTATTTAAACTTGAATTGAATTCATCATTCCCTGAATTGAAGATGAGTTTCTGCTGTTTTTCAGCTTGATTTAAGCATAGTTATTAGAATCCTACGATTCCTATCCTAAATCTCAAGGAAAACGATATGTATCTTTCAACGAATCCCATTTTAAGGTGAATCTTACAATTCAAGGGTGAATCTTACGATTCGATACTCATTTCATTGAATCTTACGATTCAAGCAATTTGGCTAACTGAGAATAGATACAACTAATAAGTTAATACTAACAATCGTTACCTTTTTTCCTTCTTTATTCTTTCTTTTAGCATTTTTACTTTTAAAAGTTTATTTAGTTGTTAACTAAACCTCTTTAGAATTTTCTCCTCTTTGGGGAGGTTTTAGATATGCATAAAGTACATGGATTTAATTGAAGCATTAGACTATATGTTTGGTGCTTCTCTATATCTTTCTTTTAAACCTTTTTTGGTTTTTTTTTCCTGCATGAATACTTAACTTCAAAAGATATCTTATTGTATACGATTCATGGTTTGAAATTTATTTTTACTTTTATATTTTGATTTAACGACAACAATATATATTAATACTTGAAACTTATTTAACTATTTATACATTTATTATTTATTAATATATGTCATGATGTTCTTGATACAATTGTATAATAGATTTATTCAGTTATTTTTCAATATATTTTACTGCTATTAGCCGACCCCAACATGGTTGGGATAAGGCTTTGATGATGATGATGATGATGATATTTTTACTGCTATAAATGGAAAAATGGATGCGTTTTTATATGAATGAAAGCTTTTTTTTTTCCTTTTAATTTTTAAATATTGTTCAGTTTTATTAGAAAAATGAAAAAATCCTACAATTCACAATACGTTTTAGGCTTCAATTCGATTCATGGGCATAAACAATTTGCAATATGATTCCAATTTTCAAAACTATGAAGAAGCTAATATTTGTCATGCATTGATGTTGATACAGATGAAAAATAGATGGATTGTGGATTTTTATAATCTTTCCTATTTTTTCAATATTGTTTTAGATTTTTCTTATCTATATTAAGAAAAGTAGAAAATATCCTACGATTTACGATTTGATTTGATTTAACCTCTTGAACGATTTGTGATACGATTCGTGATTTGACAACTATGGATTCAAGTACTTGTAATTTGCCTAAGACTTTTATTTTTCCATGGACAGCTTTATTTTGGGTTAGTTTTGATTTGATTCTGACTTCCCTAATTGCATGAAAGGATTGCAGTGATTTGGGTGTAACTAAAATAATTAAGGGAAAGGGTTGCTGTAAACACTCCAGATGAATATTATTATATTAAACACTCCCAATAGCATCTATATAATATATATTGGGACAGCCTCTCACAATGTTGGGCACCCAAATTATCAATTAGGGCACGTTTGGTAACAGCCATTGCCAAGGATTCCTATCCGGTTTTCCTTGAAAGTGAGGAAAACCAATGTTTGGTAAACCCATGGAGTGAAGAAAGTGGATTTCCACTTTCTACGAAAGCAATTATTCTAGCAATTTGACCTCCCCCCGTCGGATCCCATAAATTCTCACATTTTAAAGGATGGGTATATAAAGTGTTTCCTTCGCTAGAGAATCGAGGACTGAACCCTACCATCATCTTTGCTTTCATCTTCCTCTCTTCTTGTCTTCCCATTTCTCATCTCCCGCTTCCTCTATCGAATCCCTCTTCTCTTTTCTTCTCCCTCTCTACTGCCACCGCAGAGCCTCTCTCGACTCCCTCTCTCTACCTCTCCCAACTCCCACTTGCTCTCTCCCTAAAATGATTCCCTCTTTTGAGTCCCTCTGTCTTTTCCTAACTCTCCTTGTTTCCCTAGTGGTCACTCTGTTCATAAAACCATGGCATCTCTCGCCCCAAGATCCGGAGATGTTGTCTTTGCCAACATCGGGCGCATTGTGAGAATGCAGAGCTTTTCACCGTCCACTTTCCATTTCTTTCCATTATCATCATATCTCTCTCTTAATTTACCTTTTGCTTTCTGTTATTGGATGCAGAATGCAGAGCTTTCCACCCTAACATATGGCAACATCATACACCAACTTCTGATGGATCTAGAAGAGATGGAAGAAGTGAACAAGCCACTCGATCAAGTGTAACTTCCCTTCTTCTTTTATTGAATTGAATTAGTGAAAGTCATATAATTGGATAAAGATCAAGTAGTTGGCTTTACAGGTTTTTTCATGCAAGTACCTTGAAATAGGCAATTCTCTGAAATGGGAAATTTCTTCAATTTCGACAAACTTGTGTTTGGATCAAAAGCATTTACCTGGAAGTGGCTGAGGATGGGCCATTTGAGACTCCCATTAAGAAATTAGACAAGGGTCTCATGTATTGACAGTCACCCAACTCTCCTAAAATGGCTGAAAAATACTTTTTTTTTTATTCTTCTTCTTTTTACCCTTTATTGTGAACCTATTGTTTGCTTGATCACAGCGGATTTTCTACTTTATTTATATTACAAGTGGTCCCTTGAGAAAACGAGGAGGGCCTTCTTCAGTTGTAAAATATATGTTTCTGGACCTTTGTTGCTGCAATTTAAATGATGGAATAGATGTTGATGACTTGGAAGATATGCCGTGTCTCTTTTCAGAAAGCTGGAATTCTAGCAATGTGGATTACTTTTTAGGGTAGAAAGAGGATCTCATGTATCTGATTTGTCTTTTTTGAATCTTTCTGCTTTAATATAATGATTTTGGTGCAAGGATTAAAGTTTGGGCTAGGCTGTCCGGTTTTTCTGATTGAGAGTCATTTCTATTCTTGGTTGTCTCAGACTATAGTTTTATTTTCTAGATTCTTCTTTTACTGTGTCTCACGCTTTGCCTTTTATTTATTTATTTTTTATTTTTTATGCGGGATTTGATCTCCCACAACCTTTCACTCTACACATTTCCCTAACCAGTTGGACAACAACTGGGACGCCCTGGGTGGAACTTTAGCTGCGTTGAATTCTGCATATTTTGGCTGAATGGATGGTTCCTGGTTTAACTAAGCAATTGGAATGGCATGAACATTAAATTTTTCATTATTTATTGTCCATCCAAAATCAATATTAGCGATGAGCAGTAATAATGGTTTGGGGCAGATAAGATAGAAAACTGCTACTCTTTAACAGGGTTTCTGATTTCTAAATCACCTTAAAATGTATAGTGGAGCAGATATGTTGCTGTTCTGCTAAATTATGGAAACCATTTGGATAGTGAAAGTTATATAATTTAATAAATTATTTACAGCACATGTTATTTTCCTTTTGTTTTTATCATCCTTCAATATGGCCTTGAATACGCTCTGCAAGTTCTACATTTCATTTTGCGATAATTACGGAGTTTCATATTTGACTTTATCCGTTGATTTCATGAGTTCACTTGATCTCTTGTATCTTTTATAGGGGCTATAACATTGGATTTCGGCTGATTGATGAGTTCTTAGCAAAGTCCAATGTCTATTAGCTGTGTTGACTTCAAGGAGACAGCTGAAATAATTGCGAAGGTTCTCTAGATCAAATTTCATTCTCTATTCAAGTTTTTAATTTGGTAATGTAGGCCCTAGGGTAAGGGCTTGTGTAGAGCGTGTCCGAGGACACTTTGAATCGTCTTCAAGAAGATATCAAGACATGAGGACACACCTCCAGGGATAAAACCTACAAATCTATTCAATAATCAAGTCTGTAAAATAACTTACTACAATGCCATATAAATAAGAAAGCAAATTTAGGGCCCAAGAAACCTAATTAATCTAGGAAACTAAATAAAATGGAAACTTAATCCTAATTGCAATATAAAAAGAAAGACATAAAATTAAATCCCTAAATCTACATGGGTCCTACACATGCGGCCAGTTGGTCTACTTGCATCATTAGATAGCTATTATGATCAAGCTAAATATGAGGCAAGTTGCTTCTCATTCTTTATAAAACAAAATTGTGTAAGTTGTTTTAGTTGTGCACATATTAATTGTCTCGTTCTATTGGCTCTACTGATAAATGGGATAACACCTTTGCATCAATTGTTTTTTCATTCTTCTCACTGGAATTATACAAAAATAGAGCCCCATGTCACTGCAAATGTGTTGCTTATTTTGTTGTGCATTTCATTACATGTAGGGTCTATAGTTTGGTGATTGATACTGATGATTTGTGCTCCATTTTTTTTATTATGATCCCAAAATCACAGCGAGGAAGATTCCAAGGGGACATTTTGTACAGTGGAATTCTTATTTTAATAAGCTTTTGCATGAAGTCTACGCCCTCCACACCATGACTATCCCGGATCCCCCTCTGAGTTTTAAGCGCTACATGTGACGTGCGGCACGCAGGTGATTATTTCCCGGGCATAGAAGCTTTTTTTTTTTTTTTTCCATGGTCATAGAAACCTATGTTTTAGCGTTCAGTGAGCTGCCATTTCTCTTTAAAACTTCCATGTTACTTAGTTTACAATGTTTGTGGGATGGGGCTTCTCATACATATACCACCACCATACATTTATCTCCATGAGTGGAGTCTTCTAGGGTTGAAGTTGTTCTTCGTCTAAATAACTTGGCCTAAATGAAATAAGAGGCTTATAATAATTCCTCTGCTGCTGAAACTATTCCTTTGAAGCAACAGAACCTGGCCATTGCATTTTCACTGCTGAAAAAAAATAATTAAATTGATTTCAAATGTCCGTGGTGTCAATTGTAAGTGGACTATCCAAATTTAGCTGTCATGGCAATTGGTTATATTGGTAATTGTGCATCTTAGGCTCTTTGCAGTGATTTTTGTCTTTCTAAACCTCCAAGTATGGTCTGTCTTTGTATGAAAATTCTATATCTGCAAAAGAAAACTTGTCCAATGGCATTCTTACTCTGTTTTTTCCGGAGAGAGTGCTTGAATTGATATACAAATTTGATTCTGTTTCATTTTCACTAACATGACAGCTGTGGGTGATTATTGGTGGCTCCATGTCTTGACCCAAGTACCACTCATAACTTAGTATTATCATTATTTATTTTTTTAACATATGAACCTATTTATTTACACTAAATGATTTCTGAACTAGTCAATAGGAACTGCAATTGGCAATGACTCCTATGACTCCTTTTCTTAATTTTGAAATAGTAGTTTTTCATGGACCACCTCCAATCTCTGCCTTGTGAAAATTTCATGCATCACATGTAATAGTAGTGATGTGAATGTAATGTTGATTTCCATATTATGTGTAGCCATGTTTCTTCAGTTGAATATTTATTACTTGTCACAGTTGGATTTTTATTATATTTTTCAAACAGCATGTGGACAAAATGGCTGGAGTCTGATGCTTGATGTTAACATCTGTACAGAATGATGGGGATGCTTTGCATATTTTCCAAGTTATGAAACTCAAATAACAAATGAGCATCACTACAATGGAAGAACCCTTTTTTATTTTATGGGTGAATATAGGTGGGACGGTGGGATGACATGAACCTGCAATTTGAGCACATCTTTCAGCTGTGTTATGGGCTATTCCATTGTTGATTATGATAGAATGATTGTTAAAAGTTGAATGTGTGGGGTCGATTATGGTAGAATGGTTTTTTCAGCTTGTAATATATATTTTTTTCTTTTGAAGAGCAGATGGGTGTTGGGCAGTGGGATTGGGTTGTGTTTAAGGATGGGTGATTTTTGGGCTTTGTTGAATGGATTTGGAATGGATTTGAAAAATATGTGGATTTGGGTTCTAGTGCATCACAATTTTGGGATGGACTTGCTGCTCATTATTTTGTATATCCAGCTCTTTCCTTTGTAATATATACTTATCTTTTCAAAAAAAAAAAAAAAGAATCTCTAATTTTTGTTAATGGATTGGTTGTGATGGATGCAAACGTTCCTTATATTGAATGGGCCTTGGTTAAAATTTTCCTTTTATTGTTCTTTGATATGTTTTTTCTTCCTTGTTCATTCCCTTTTAAGTTGTGTCTATTGTTTGCCTATGGTGGTGTTTAATACATTGTACTATGGCTTGGTTTCATGGCTTGTCATGTTATATATGCTGTGTGTGGTTGATGAAGGGTGGTGGCTTTGTTGTGTACCCAACTCCGCCTCCGGTTGTTCATGAAGCCAAGATGTTGTTTCAATATGTGCAGTTTGATGGGTGTATATAATGTGCAATTGCAGTTCCAGGTTGAAGGTTTTGTGTTTACAATCCCTTTTATGAGTGCTGTCTACAGTCAGATTCATTACTGATACAGACTTGATGGGTGTTGCTAATCAAGCTTCCACTTCCTTATGAAGCGAAGTTGGCTACCTAACCGGACATGTTATGAATTTTTATTAGGAGTAGGGTGACTTCTGTGTTTTCTAGATTCCTACAACAACCCAACTAATATTATTTAATTTGAATTTATATTAGCAATGTTTCCATCTTGTGAAAGTTTTCCAAGTTCTAAAAGTATACTTTTGTCATTGGTCAGCGGGTTAAATTGGAGATGGTGGATATAAGATATGATGGATGTATTTAATTTGAATGATTACTTTTTTTTGGTTTGCCACAGCAAGATCCTCACTATGGACCATTTGCATAGTAGTGTTAATGGGTACAGTCTTTGCATGTTGAGTTTGTAATTGACATGCTGCTGCATTTTTTTGGTTGTGATAGCAGATTGAGTGTCATCTTCACTGTTTGTATCAGATAGTGCTGTTTTATTTATTTATTTATTATTATTATTATTTTTTTGTTATCCTAGTTATAGGGGGCTGGGGCTCCACCCTTGATAGAGGGAGGTAGAGCCCTCGGGCGAGGGAAGCAAGGTAGACCTTGACAGAGGTAACACAGGCCCTCTTGCGAGGAAAAGGTATCTGGCCAGGTTAGAACCATGGTGTAAGAACAACCACCTCTTACCAGTGAGGTAAGAGGCTTTTCTTGTATCAGCTAGTGTTGTTGAGTGCTAGTTGTCAATTCCGTTTCGATTGCCGTTCTGGCTTAACCTTATAGTGGAACGTTTCAGCGTTCCTGTTAATTTCGGTATTTTGTTCCAAAAAAGATGCACTTGAAAATGAGAAGAAAATAAAAAAGAATATCTAAATTTGAACAAATAGTTGAATTCTAAAATAATACTAAAATGCATACTTACATTACTTAAATTAAACTACACTTTACAATTGACCATTTTCTAGTTTTTACTGCATATAAATGGAAATATGAAACCTTGGCTGGAATAGGGTGGAATTGGTTCGGCATTGGAACCAAAACGACTGGAATGGATCGGAATGGACTGAAATTGGGATCGAAAACTTTTTGGGTGGTATCCCGTTCTGCCCAATGCCAATTCCAAAGCATTTCTGCCAATTCCAGCTGAAAAGGAACGGAATTGACAATTATGATTGAGTGATATTAGAGATTGTTTTGGCTTCCCAGTCCACAAGTGGTAAAAATTTCCATACTACTATTTGGACAACAGAATGAGCAGAATGGGAAATTTGTTTCTTCATAAATTGGTTAGTGTAGCCATTCTATTCTTTTGCATTTGGAAATTCTGCATCTCATGTGCATTAGCCTCTAAATCTTTTCTCTAGGTCACTCTGGCTGAGCTCATTGATGATTGTCACTGTCCAAATCCTATTTGCTTAATGTGTTCTCCTTCACCTGTTGGTGTTTCTACACTTAATCGATGTAATTGTGGTGGGCGCTCTTGGTTTATTAGGCATGGGGTATTTGCTTTGAGAATCTAATGCAATTTTGTGGAGAAGCTTTTTGGGTACTGTTGGCTATTGGGTGATTAACAGAGTTTCTTTTGATGCCTATTGGACGCTCACTCTGTCTTAGCCATTCAATTTGTAAGTCCTTGATGGATGCCTAGGCTAAGTCCTTGATGGATGACTATGATCATCTAATGCATAATTTCTATATGTCATTCATGGTGAGCTGTTTGCATTGAACATTTCTTACAATGATTATTGCCACACATTCATGGTGAGCTCTTGCCCAACAACACTTTTGCATTAAAATGGAGTAAGAAGCTCGCACTTCATTGTTTGTTTTGGAGTCATCTCGTATGGTTTCAAATTAGATATGTTTTTCCTCCCTCAAATAATGAAAATTATATATTCTATTAGAAGGCAAACAAGTCATCAATCATCTAATGGATCACATGTCTTCAATTCCAGACACATTGTCCATGAATCTTATGCTATTGTAGGTTCTTATGTTCTGCACTCAATCTTGTACCTCAGTTGTGGGCGCTTAAAGTTTCACCAGATTTTGATCTTCTCGGGTGAATACATTTGTATTAGCATTTTAAATAAAAAAAAAACGTTGCTTTTGGTGTTGGCTAGAGTTTATGAATACAGCCACCAATCCAAAGACAAAAGGGGTTTATTTATTTATTATTATTACATGTTCCTGATTATGGCCTATTGGTATGCATAAAATTTTGAATATGGCCACAGTTAAGAGTGATGACATCAAATTTTATTGGACTTGAATGCAACTCAATTTAGGCCACAATCTAAGTTCACTGTGGTGTCCTTGCCATGCATCTGGGTTTGATGGGCTGAATTCGGAAACATGTTTAAAGTTTGAAACCATTAAGAAGCTATGGAATATATTTTTTGTTATGTTAAATGGATTTGGGATGGAGATAAAGGGTTTTTTTTTCTTTTTTCGGATTCTTCTCTCATTGTCAAACCTGGATCTGACAGAATCATCATCACTAATTCCTTTGTGCTCACCAAATGTGGAATGCGATGAATCTTTTTTCTCATAAATCTTCAAAGAAGAAAGTCTAATTCTGTAGAACTAAAGATTCCTCTAAAGTGAGGATTCCTCTCCCATTATCAAACGTTAAATTTACCATAAGCTCTTATGTGTTCGTGAACTAATGGAAGTATAACCGTATTCTTGAAGAATCAGATTGACTATTAGTGCCGAGCACCATTTTAAATACATATATATATATATTAGGTCCATAAAAAAATGTAGTTTTTTAAATTTAAATTAGAATGAGCTCTATTGCTAGTAGGATTGAGATAAATTTTGCTGAAAACAATAAGCTTTGCTGGTTGATGTTAAGTAGCTTGATCTAAACTTTACCCGGAACAATTAGTCATCTTTCAGGAAGTGGCATGCAAGTGACTACTCTGGTCTGGCACTCTACATATATGCTTAATTAGTAGATATTTCAATGTGTTGCCATCCTTTTTCAAAGTTCACACTTTTTTTTATCTTTACATAAACTTCGGTCATCAACTATCTTGTTTCGCTCTGATTTCTGCACCTGGTACGTCTAATTGTTGAGTCTTATACATATATTCCTTTAGTCCATGAGTATTCATAATGTATTACTATGATGAGTTTTGTGCATCCCTTGATGATTTAGGGCAAAATCGGTTGGCTTTTATATGGAGTAGTGAATGGTTGATGTTGCAAGTTAGATGATCACCAGCTAGAATGTTGCCTCTTAATGCTTCTTTATATAAAAATAAAAATATCTATATATGATCTATGTCAACGGTTCAATTTGGTTTAAATTCGTAGACAAAAGATAAAATTCGCCACCAAACCATAACTAATGAATTAGGATTTTTTCAATTCATAACCATTAGGATTTTTCATCCGTAGACCCCACAGGTACAATATGGTCCTTTCAATTCTTTGCTCTTTCCCTTTTCTAATTTTTCTTGGACTTATCTTCTTCAAACTCTCCTTATATGGGCCCCAAATCTATGAATTTTCCTACACAAAGAATTAAATAAATTCAGAAATAATGAGTTCATGTGGAAAATAATAATGCAATATATGGGGCGCAATCAACATGTATGAACTCAAATGAATATCATATTCATCGAATTTTTCATATAGAATTACATGGTGCAAATAAAACATATGAGTTTGTATGTGAATTTTAAGATATTGAGTGCAATAATAGGATAATACAAAAGAATAATTTCATAAAAACATGCTCATTTCAATTTAAAAGTTAATATTTATATTTTAGGAAAATAAAAAAACATATGTTTTATATGTAACGATATAAAAAATCATAAATATTTGAATATTAAAATTTTAAAAGAATTGGTCAAAGACCATTTCAATTAGAAGGAAATTTGGCTTGAGCCTATTTATAATTTGGCTAAAGCCCTAAGTTCTACTAGAATGAAACTTGTCCAAGGCCAACAGACGCACATAATTTAGACCATCTAAATATTTAATAGGTGGACCCTATTGTGGACCCAAAAATCTCATTAAAACGTGCTCTATATAATTAGGTCCAAAATGGGCCCTCTACCTTAAATTTTCATAGACAGGCCATATTGTTGATATATGACATCTCAATTAAAATGGGCACATCAGAAGGTCCAAACGGTCTCTCCACTATTAAAAAAAGAAAGGTAAAATCATAAAACGGTATAAAACTTTTGGATCATTTTTTTTAAATGAAAAACTTTTGGATCATTTTTTTAAAATGAAGCTTTGGGTATTTAACAAAAGTATAAAAGTTATCCACAATTATTTCAATTAAATCTTTCCCATAAAAAATTCTGAGAAATGATAAAACTCCCTTAAATCATTTGTTAAAATATATTTTTAACAAATCATTTAAGAGAAATAATCAAGTCTAACCCAAATGAGCTAGTGGGGCTAAAATGGATGGTTAAACTAGGGAGATTCCTAACTACATTCTAACCGCGTTAACGGGTGTTTTTGCAATTTGTCAAAAACTTTGAGGGGATGACATTATTGAAAGAATTGTGGAAAAATGTTATTCTTTTTGAAACGTGCAAATCTTTATATAATTTTTTGAAAACTGAGAGAAACTTTTTATTTTATTTTATTTTTTTAAATTTCATCATTTTCATCATCATCATCATTATCATCAAAGTCTTATTTCAACAATGTTGGGGTTGGTTACATGAATTCTGCTTTTCCATTTCGTTTTATTTTGAGTCAAATCGTTAGATAAATTAAATTTATTCAAATTTGATTTGATAATCTTCATCAATATTTTCTTCTGCTTACTTTTACTTCTTGATGAGCCATTCACCTGAATAGTCAAATTTTGTTTCACCGGTGCCATTACGGGCGACGCTTAACATGTCACTGGACTCTATTAAAAAAAAGGAAAAAAGAAAAAACAAGGATAAAAAATGAAGTAGGTGAAGAATGGGAGAAACCCCACTAGACTCTATACAAAAAGGGCAAAGCTCTTTTCAAAGAGGGCATTTGTTCCTTCAACTCCTCTCTACTTCGTTAGCTTGTGAGGAGAGGCGACTCTGCAGTCGGCAACAGCTTCAGCTTGGAGGATAAGCTTCGGCAGTCGGCAGTCGGCAGTAGCTCAGCGAGAAGAAGAAGAAGAAGAAGAAGAAGAAGAAGGTAGGTATGGTATATCCCTCCTCCTATTCCTCCTATTCCTCTTCTTTCATATCAACCTCAGTTGGTGGCAGTGTGTCAGTTTGTTACAATAACAAGATGGGGATAAGCAGACAGGAGGAAGATAAAGGGACTAGAATGGATGATTGTTTGTTGCTACTGTCGGGCCTTTTCTTGTATAAGGTTGTGTGTGGAGAATAGTAGATTTGATGCAAGTCATGTGATTGAATGCTCATGAATCTGTGTACCCTAAGTGGAGCAAATAAGTAGGGTTGGCTTCCCAAACCCAACAATAACCATGAGAGGGACCTGACCTAGATGGAGTTCCTCCAGTTATCTTTTTTACAATCAACTGGGTGCTTGTAGAATTCCTAGAAAGTTCTCTTTGTGTAACTTGATTTAATGAGGTGTAGTAGAAAATGTTTTCTGTGTATGTCTTATTGATTAGAGCACGGGCACGTCATGAGGATGGAAGTGAATACTAGTATAGGGTGCGAGTGACTTTCAAATATACACTTGATTCCTATGATTTATACAAAGAATTCATATCTGAATTTAGTAAAATGAACGATTTTCTGTCGCCCTCGCGCTTTTGGTAAAATTCCTTAGTGAAATAAAGAGCAGTAAATTGTGCCTTAGGGTTTAATGATTGAAAATGGGATTTTTGACTGAAGAGAATGAATTGAGTTTCTATCTAAGATTTAATGCGTGATTGACAATTGTTTCATCATTCTTAAAATATGATTGTTTCCTTTTGATGCATATTTGCATATGATTGATGATGAGCGGGTGAACTAAGATCTGATTTTGATTTATACGATGAATTTGGGAACCCTGCATTGTGCTTGTTATGAATCTCAATGAAACTTTGATCAATGAATTGTGAAATTGAATTGCGGATCTAGCCTGATTCTCATTAATATTATGAATTGACATGTTGGCCAAATCCCCTTGACTGAAGCAAGGAATTCAATTGGTTTGGGTGGGTTCCCTATCGAATCGAAGTGGATGTTGATGTGTAGACCAAGTGGACAGAAACTCCTTGTGAGTTAAATTAGAATTTGAACATAAAGAGGACCAATCTTAGATCTGGAAATGTCACGAAACGGCAATTTAAGTTCTGCCTTAGAGGTGTTTGATGAATTGATACATATTGGATCATCGCCCCTCGTTCACATTTTAAAAGGGCTGTTCACAAAACAATTATGTACACATTGCTGAACTCTAAGGTTGATCATGTGATGAATAATCTGAATTTAATAGATATATGGGCAATGCTACATAAATGGGTACCAATCCTGAAGTGGAGTGGGGCGTTGATGAAAGCCAGCTTTATTTGGGACTGGTCATATACTGTAGTTGGGATGGTAGTGTACTCTTACATGACATGGAGCAAAGGAATTTCTAATTGATAATAATAAACTACCTAATACATGAAACTTAAGGAATTAAAAGTAGAGGACCGGGGACCCATACAGCTAGCACGATGATGCAGTCTGGGCCCCAGCAGCCCCTCTTCAATTTAGATTAGGATTAGATTAGGATTATATTATTTTTATTAGTAGATTTCTAATTAAATTGTTATTAGGAAAGTTTCCATTACTAGCGTAGGGTTTTCTTACACATTAAGTTTGTTTTTACTATATATATGGCATTGTAGAGAAGAGATTTTTAGATTTGGTTGATAAATAAAATTGGGTTTTCTCCCAGAGAGGTGCGTCCTCATGTGTGTTGAAGTATTCTTGACGATTCGAGGTGTCTTTGGACACGTGCTTAGGCACCCCTACGCAAGCCCTAACCCTTGGGCCTGCATCACACTGTGTAGAGTGAAGTCACCTTCCTGTGGTCACATTAGATGAGTATTCACCCTCTTATTTCTGAACTTTGAATGATTATGACCTCTACATGGGTGTGGAGTGATAAGGTTGGACCGCAACGGTCCCATAATATCGCAACGGCCCCATAGCAGTGCATGGCGATATTATAGGAGCTAAGGAAGTAAGAAATTCAGTCCTTACATTGTTTTTGATCTGCTATTGACTGCTAAATTCCTAAAATATCTCTAGTAAAAAGTAATCAGTCAATTTAAACACTAGAAGTAAGAGAACTTGTTCGCCTATTTAAGAGTCCACTAAAGAAAACTTTGTTTCCATGGATAACAGTTTTCCATTACCTTTCTCAATCAATTGGGAAATTGAGCTCCAATTGCAAAATCAAATCCTATCCCTTTCATATATATAAATTCTTTGCATGCTAACTCTAAGATAGTGTGCTGAAAAACAGGCAAACTTATTTGAGGATAAGAAACGGTTCTGAGCAAACAAAGCATAGATCAATTACGATATTCTATAGTTCAGTTCAACTTCAGGATAAGAGCTCCCAAGGTAATTGTCTAGTGGAGACAGAGATTCCCATTGAATTTCAAGATACCACACCAGAACTGAGTAACAGATAATGTTAGTATAGTTCCCTTTGTTGACTCCATAACTGGCATTCATTTTTCTTTCCCTACAATTTTAATGCATCGCATAATTTTTTTTATTTAATGTTTCTAGGTCTCGAATTTGTGTGAAGAATCTACCAAAATATGTGGCTGAAGATCGAGTTAGAGATTTCTTCTCTCAGAAAGGCGAAGTCACTGATGCTAAAATCATGCGAACTAAGTAATTTCTCTTTTCTTCTTTAAATGTCGATTTTGATTTGGTAACAGATAACTGATCAAATGAATATTAATTTGTTTTGGTCGTCAAAAAGATAGTTGTCAATTGCTATAATTGTACACTGTTTTATTGATTCAGAGATGGTAAAAGTAGGCAATTTGCATTCATTGGTTTTCACACTGAGAAAGAGGCAGATGAGGCGATCAAGTTCTTCAACAACGTGTACATGGACACTTGCAGAATTACTTGTGAGGTGTGCACTTTGATGTTTTTTGATACTTTTGGTGTGGTGAACTTGATGGGAAACAATATATTAAAAATAGATTTGTTTGCAAGCACCCTTAAAAGGTTTTCTCAGTGCCATCTCAATTGGGAGACTTCCTATGAAAAAAACATCTTTGATCTCTTCTCTAATCATTGCCAATTTTTCATTATTTGTTACTATATTTTGATCAGTATTGACAATTTGGTCTGCCCCAAAGATTAACATATAATCTATACTTGTATTAGAACAAAGCAATGTGCTACAGGCTGCAAGTTTCTTTTTGTAAGTATGTATTTGGTATAAGGCGACTGCACTTGTTGGAAGGTATCTCAACCGTTAAATAGTGAGTAGTGAGGTTTGAACCTAGCTCTATTTTCTGAAAGGGAGGCACTTGCACCAACTAGACCAAGGTTGGGTTGGATCAATTGGATGCACAAAAAGTTGGAATATAACATTGTCATTGTCATCGTCATGGATCAAAATAGCACCCGCTATATCGGGTGTAGCAGCGAAGACCACTATGCTAAATTGAATTTAGTGCTGCTTACATTTGTAGTAGCTGCTACGGCCGCCATGCACCGCTATGGGGCCGTTGAGGTCCGCTATGGGCCGCTATGAAGTATGACTGGTAGCTTTTTTTCCAAATTGTTTTGAAATGCATAGTAAGGCTTATTTTTGTCCTTCTTCTCTCCAAACAACACCTTTAAGCAACTCCTCTACCCTTCTATGCTTAAAAGAGCACCAAACCACATAGGATCTAGCTGAATTGAAGCCGATCCAAAGAGTTCTTCTCAAGGGCTCTTTTTTTAGGTAATGTCTTGGCAGATACACCCTTTGATAGAGCCTCTATCAGGGTCTTACTCATATGATAACTATGGTCAAACCCAATATGATGCTTTCTTCGCATTCCTGGATCCGTATGCCCAACAATATCAAATTCATTATGGTTTGCATATGCAATATGGTAGTGAAGCTACAAATAATAACAAGTTAACAATGATAGGTTTGAAGACAACAACGTTATATATCCTGGTAGACATTTCCTTTGGAATTAGAGCCAACTAGCCATGGTATTCTTTCACTAGCTGTATACTCTTTTAATAGATTGTTTTTTTAATGAAGTTATTAATTATTATGTCATTTCACATTTGTTGTATTAACTGTTGACTGTTGAATATTGATTCTTCACTATTTAATGTTTACTATTGAACTCCTAAGTCTTAAGTCCTAACTCTTAAGTCTTGTGCCTTGACTTTAAGTTCGGTACATTATTTATTTTGATGATATTTCTTCGTGACATAGGTTCTTTATAAGTCTTACATTAGTTTATAAGCTAGCATAACTAAGCAACATGAACACGTGTGAAAAAAATGATTATTACTATTATTTTTTATTCATACAGCGATACAAGACCTCATGCAATGAGGGGACTGCTACGCTTCCTTATTCTAGTTACTCTTACACACACACACACACACACACACACACACAATTCTATCATTTTTCAATATTTTGGATTTTTTGAAATTTTTTAGATTTTTTTTAGATTTTATCGAATTGCACAGCTATGTTGCTACCGCTTAGGGGGGCTTTTTAAAACAACCTGAGCTGTCTTATAAAGGACTTACCAATTGGTTACAATTTTTGCAGCTAGTATGTTTTCTGCACATTGTCGATAAACTCCTGCATATGCCAAATGCAAATGGGTGTATTCTAGCTTATTATGCACCCAGTACGATGGATCTTTCCCAATAAAGATTTCTTTCGTAAATTCAGAACATCTAATTCGAACTGTATGCTATAGCGAATCATTCTTGACCAGCATGCAGATTCCTGACTAGGTCACAGTATCCACTTCCCTTTAAACAAACCTTGTCATCATGGTTACTTTAGATTCTCTCTTTTATACTGAACAACCTCTTCATCTCCTAGCTGGCATTGTTCGCTTTGGCTGGCATGCAGTTTTTGGTTGCCTCTGTGGGGTGAACCTTGAAGTGCATGCCGCAAATGCTTCTGAAAACACCTGATTTAATGAAACCCATCTATCTACAACTTTCCCCTTCTTCTTGTGACCACTAATGTCATTGACTAATCAAGGAAGCCTTTTCCAATTAAATTTGAAGAATCGCTCTTTTAAAATGTGCTGTTGCATGCCCTGATGTAGCTCCCCCTTCAAGTCCAATAAGTTAGCACATACTTCCACCACATTCTAATCTCAAGGATGGAAAATGTAAAGGCTTAAAAAAAAAAAAAAAAAAAAACCTTGCTCTAGCTCATAGTTACCTGATTCGCAATTCATCTAATTCGCATTCGAGTTCATAGTTCGCTATTCGAAACTTATGTCAATTCGCAAATTCAATTGACTAGGTTCACTTTTTTGCTTTTCAATTCGTTGGATTTGCAATTCGAGTTCAATGAGCTTGTTGTACTAGTTCAAGATTATTTACAAGTGATCCCTCTTTGTTTTTCATCAAAATGTCCTTTTATATTGGGATTATCATTGTGAATCATTTATGAGATCTTAACCACTCATCATCTCCCTTGCATAGGTTGTGGTGCAAATTTTAGTTTAATCGGAGTAAAATCTACTGCTAGATTGATCATTGTTGTTCACATGATTCAAATACAAAAGAATAAATAGGTCAACTTATGTGTTTTGCATTGATTTAATTTAGTGGCGGCTCAAACTCAGATTTTTGAGAATTTTGGGCTCACTTGTGAAAGGACTTATTTTTATTGATTTAGATTTTATAAATGGACTCTAATTCTAGATTAATGGAGATAATCATAGCTATTTCTGATTGATAGGAGGACATTGTGGAGCATGTCCACTTTATTAAAGTCAAGAGAGAGATGGGGAAAAAGGAAAGGTAATACAGACGAACAGTGCACTACATTTATTACCATCCCATTATCCAGTTTAGTCAATTCAATAGAGATGTAGGGAAGAGGAAAGATGGAACAATGCATTAAATTTCCATCCATTATCCAATGGAAAGAAAAGAAATGACCAAAGGAAAGAGACCATGGGACCGATGGGCACTGTTCTCTCCATGCAGTAATGCTGTGGCATCTTAAAAAGGCCTACTTTCCTTTCCATATATGAATGAATGCTCAGAACTCTTCCTTCTCTTTTCCGAGGAAGTGCTGCAAACTTAATCATTTCAAAAACCCGGAATTGATCGAATTGAACAATGGATTGTTTGAATCGAATAATACGAAATTTGAGGGCACCTCTAACGAATTAGTTAACTATGCTCTAGCTCATCAAGATTTCCTCATCAACATCTTCCTTAAGATTGATTTTGATAACAGCTGAGGGTGCTAACTGCAGCATTATCACCAACCCACCTTCATAATTTCAATCATGTACCTCCTCCAGCTGATAATTATTAAGCATCAAAATGGCACCTTGTCAAATTCACAGGACCTTTTAGCCACGATGCTGTGACAACTCATATGTACCCATTGAATCCTCAGTGTGGCTTTCTTTTAAATACCCTCTTCCGTCAGTCCACAAGAATTGGGAAGTGGTAGTAAAAGCTCAGGACCACATGACATAATGATCTCCCTCCTTAAGATATCAGATTTCAAGCATTTGCAAGGTCTTTTTTGGTACTACTATCCATCTCACTCCAAATAAATTAGAAATGGTTTCGAAACCTAAGGAAGAAACTTCTGTCCATAATCTATGGATTTGGTCTTACATAAACACAATATAAGCCCATTACAAATACTTCAAATACTTTGAGTCTTTTAGGGCCTGTTTGGCATCGTTCTTGTGTTATTCCAATTTTGTGCTTAGATCAAGTTGTACTGAGATTGGGTTGCACTGAAACTATAATCTGCAGAATTTGTTTGGCAACATTATATTAAATTACTCTGGTGAGAATATTCAGTCTGGAACTTGCTTGGTAACATTACAAAAGTTTGGCTTAAAGGAATGGAAGCAAGAGAATCATAGGATTTACAATGTGGGACCCACCTTTTATTGTTTGCAGCTCTCTATTGTTGTCATACATGGGACCCACCGGTAGAAATTACATCTTGATACCCACCTTTAGAAATTAGAACGTGGGGCCCGTATTCATAGCATTTAAAATATGGGCCCACCTTTATAGGAATTATAATGTGGGACCATCTTTTTTGTTGATTGTGAACACGGGCTCACCTTTAGAAATTAAAATGTGATGCCCATCTTTAGAAATTCGAACATGGGGCCACATTCGTAGGATTCACAATGTGAGCCAACATTCATAAGATTTATAATGTGGCTTTGCCTTTTTGTGATTGTAACCATATGAACCACCTTTAAGAATTATGAACTGGAGCTACCTTTTTTGTGATTGTGGACATAGGAGTACCCACATTTAGAAATTAGAATGTAACGCCCACCTAGGAAGCATGGACACGCACCTAGGGTCACCGTGTCTGAGTTCGACACGGACACGGTCGGACATGCGTTCGACACGGACACGGTCGGACATGCGTTCGACACACCATGAAATGTGTATGTTATTTATTTATTTATTTATTTTAAAGTTGGACATGGCAAGACATGATGGGGAAATGGCAGGGACACGGATGAACACGGCAGGACACTGCAGGGTTATTTTAAAATTTTCAAATCCCTCTTTTTTTTTTTTATCGTTGAGTGTGACTAACGCCTGTTATATAAAAAAAAGAGTATTAAATGAAGTTTTAAAAATTCATAAATTATTCAGGAACAATTTCAGACCAAATATGAAATTTTCTTCCCAAACAATCTTTGTTTTTTTTTTTTTGCTACCCTCTGTTCTTACTCTTTTTTTTCTTTTTTACTAGTCTCATCTTTTTTGACTGTTTCAATATTAGTTATGTTTTTCTTTTCTATTAATTGTGACATTATGCTTTTTAATTTGGCTAAAAATATAACTATTCTTTAATTTTTGGATTATATATAAAAAATATATATTTATTATTTGCCGTGTCTATATCTTACTTTTTTAAGATTTGCCGTATCGCCATGTCCCTGTCATGTCGTATCCGTGTCCCATTTCCGTATTCGTACTTCTTATATGCCCACCTTTAGAAGTTAGAACATGGGGCCTACATTCTTAAGATTTATAATGTGGGCCGACCTTTAGTGATTGTGACCATGTGACCCACCTTTAGGAATTACAAAGTGGGGCCACCTATTTGAGATTGTGAACATGGGGCCTACATCTAGGATAAGTGGGAGGATTTGGAGTCTTTAAATGGCCTTCTTTAAAAATGGTAAGAGAAAAGTAGTAAACAACTGTACCAACAAGTTGTTTCTAAAAGGACATGCATGGTATTTTCATAGAGGGGGACTCCATGTGCGTGATTTGGTGGGCTTCTGGTGCTTGCAAATTTCCTTGGAGGAGAGCGGATGTGTTGGAAAAAGTGATAAACTTGGCTAAAAAGTTGAATGCATCTTTCTATCATATCCCAAGAGCTGTTAATGAGGTGGTTGGTGATCTCGCTAAGGAGGGGGTGGCTAGGTAGAGTTTGTTCATCTTCTATGTTAATTACTTTTTATAATTTTGCTTTTGTTTAGCTTGTTTTGGCTTAGGTTTTTGTTGGGTGGTTTACTTTTTAGAATTTTGCTTTTGTTTAGCCTGTTTTGGCTTAGGTTTTTGTTTGGTGGTTGGCTGGCCACTGTAGATCTTTTATATTGTCTTGCTTCCTTCTTTAATGGATTTTGTTACCACTCAAAAAAAAAAAAAGTTTCTAAAAGAAAAAAAAAGTTGTTTTTTGTTCCAACTTTCTTATGCTAGCGGGTTAAGAGTTTGAGATCCCTTTTAGTGAGATCAAAAATCATAATTGCAATTTACACATACCAAATATGTTTTCCAAAGCCTCATCCAAAAAAGGACGGACACGGACACGGGACACAGATACGACAAGACATGGACACGTTGACACGGCATTTCTCAAAAAAATAGGACACGGACACGTCGGGGGACACGTTAATAATATATATTTATTTATATATAATCATATACAAAAAAATAATATCATTTTTAACTTTTTAATCAATTTAACAATAAAAAAAAACCAACTAACAAACATATCAAATTATCAAATATCAATACAACACTAAAACGTAATTCATAATCATTAAACATGAAATATCCATAGTTCCATTCAAATTATACAAAGAAAATGGAGGATCATCTCCCCCCCCCCCCCCCCCCCCAAAAAAAAAAAAAAAGAACAAAAAGCAAAAAAGAAGCCAATCTCGAGGCCTATCCTTTAGTAAAAGATTTATTTCTCTTTTGCTTGTAATATGATTAATATTAACGATCATACATTTTTCCATGATACGAAATTGTCATTTATCAAGTTTACAAATATTAGTAATCACATGTTAACAAGTGTCCAAGAAATATCAGCCATTTGTTTATTTTTTACACGGGTTAGAAATTGTGGGACACGTCGTAAAAAAAGTGTCGGACAAGTGTCCGAAATTAAGATTTTTAGTTCTTAATTATGGATACGGCTAAAATAGTATCTGACATGTATCTGAGAGTGTCTGAGAAGTGTCGGTGTCCGACACGTGTCCGACATGGATATGTCACTCTCCTAGAAATGTCCATGCTTCTTAGGCCTCATCCCTTGTGAGCAGGGAACATCTGAAAGGCACAATACCAAACGCACCCATACCAGTCAAGCGTGAGAACCTTGTTGAGATTGGTAATCCAAGAAAAGACATAAGCATCACGAGCAATATTTTTGTCAGGGTTACTGCCACACATTTGATCTTATTTATAGTTGAACCACGTGCCTTCTTCTTCTTCTTCTTCTAGGGTTTAAGATATCTGTAAAGATTCCTGTGGCATGATTGCTTTCTATAGAATTAGAGCCCTGAACAGTTAACTTTATTAATAAATAAGCTGTCCTCGCACATAGACATGGTGTCTTTCTCTTCCGGGTATTGTGCATGCCACCTTATTGATAAATTCAAGCTGTTCTCACATAAACATGGTGTCTTTCTTTTCTGGAGATGTGCCATGCCTGTGGAGACATCCCAAAGGCTACAATGCTCATACATGCACAATTTAGCAAGTGTGGTGACATTCCTTAATCATGGGTTATTAGTTTTTGGCCAATTCTAGCTGCTGTTTTGCATAGATCTGAGTTCAATTGAGTAATGAGGATGCATGTGCATGCATTGCCAGATATGGCATTAACAGTTAAGCACAAGTGTTGGACATGCTCTCTCTCTCTCTCTCTCTGCGTGAGTGTAGTGATTTGATTGGTTATGTTACCTATGCAGCAGTGCAGATACGGTTGCATGTTTTAAGTGATACTTTCAATGCAATTTCATTTTATTGAATGTTTATCTAAAACACTACATCATTGACGCCCCTTCCTTTTACGCCAGGTTGCCCGTAAAGTAGGGGATCCAAACATCCCTCGTCCATGGAGTCGTCATTCTTTAAAGAGAGAAGGCTCGTCGACTGAAGGGAATAGGAATAGTACCGGTGCTGAAAGCTCAGGTCTTCCAGATTTTAAAGCAGAAGGGGTTCTTCATGACAAGGGAAATAAATCTAAACAGAGTGCTACAAATAATGATCCTCAGCTTCAGGAATTTCTTCAAGTTATGCAGCCACGGAGTAAATCAAAGTTGTGGGCTAATGATACATTGGAAGTCCGCCATCCAGCCCAAAGTGGCAAAGTTGTTGGAAATGAAACAGACAAACGCAAGGGAAATAAAAACCAGTTAGCTCATGGAAGCAGTGATAAAGAAAATGAATTTGTCGTGCAAAGTTCATCTAGTCATCAGCAAAATGGCACATCAGAAACTTCTGCAATGAAGCTTTTGCAAAATTCAGATCGTGGTGAAATGATCTCTGACATGGACTACTTCAAAAGTAGAGTTAAAAAAGATTGGTCAGATTCAGAAGATGAAGAAGAAGATCAACTTGATGAAAGCCAAACTGGTCAAGAAGGTCAGATGCCAGATGTTGGGGAAGCCTCTGCTACACTTGCAGGAGATCTTCAAGGCAAGGCTGAAGGAAATAGTCCTTCTGAAGATCCTGACTGTGAGAAGGTTGACAATGGAAACTCATCTTTGGGTTTGAGAGAAGAGGAGAGAGAGGCTTTAGAGACCAATCGTCTCTTTGTTCGAAATCTTCCTTACACAGCAAGGTACTATGAGGTTTTTCTTCTGGCCAGAACCACTCAGTTAAATTTATTATTATTTTTGCTCTATTAGCAATTCTTGAAGCTAAACAAAGAAGAAATTAGTTCGTCTATTGGATGTGTATATCTTGATTTGTTCTGACTTCTGATTGGTCTTCTATGTTGTTGTGTAATTCAGCGAAGATGACCTTATGGAGCTCTTCAGCAAATTTGGAGATGTCTTACAGGTTCATCTTGTAGTTGATAAAGAAACAAAGCGATCCAAAGGAATTGCTTATGTTCTTTATGTTCTTCCAGGATCTGCAATCAGGTAATATTTTTCAAATACAATTACCATGCATCTTTTTCTTATTAATGTATGAATTTCTTTGAAAATTGCACTGTCATATATAAACAATAAAATTTGTCTTCTTTTCGTCTGCTTTTTGGACATGCGGTAATTTGGTATAGCTGGACTTGAACTACCATTTTGGTAGAGATTCTCTCTTCTATACCAAGCTCTCATCGGTGGACAGTGTAAATTTAACTTTATAATTTTTTTAATTAAAACGGCAAAAGAAAAAAAAGAACCATCTTTGACATACTAATTATCAGTCCCTTCTTTCATTAGGCTTGTGGGCTTCCTTTGTACGAACTCTACAACTCTAGTATAAGTAGGATTAGTGTTCTTTGCTTGTTGAAAACAGTTTTATTGAAAAAAAAATAAATGTGGTGCATTAAAGGAGGTCGTTCATTACTAAATTACTAGTGTTTATGGCTGTTGTTATTTGGAGTTTTCAATCAAAATTATTTAGAGTTTTCTCTAGAAAGGTCTAAAAAAACCTAGAAAATCTTAACAAGGAAGACGAAGGAAGAGAGAGAGAGAGAGAGAGAGAGAGAGAACTAAGATTTTTTTTTTATAATAGTAAAATTTATAGTGAAAAAAAAAACTCTTTGGTTGTCCATCCTGGACTCTCCGTATCTTTATAATTAGCGTCAATTTTAAAAAATACTAAAAGGCCCTGTGCTAAATCCACTACTCCCTCAGACTATTTTGTAAATATTGAAAGCGTAAATAGACTGTCAACAATTTTGGACTGAATAGACGCTCTCAAAACACTCGAGCTGGAGCATAAATATATACTATACTTAGCTTGGACAATGCATATGATAGCTATCTTCTAGTAACCACCTTGGTAAGAACATCTGCTGACTGTGCTCATCTATATGTCTATACTCTAGCTTTATATCTTTTAGTTGACCTTGTATATGATAAAATGGCAATCAAGTTCAACATGTTTTGTATTCTCATGGAAAGCTGGATTTGTTGCAAGGTCCTGCGTTGGTGTGCCATCACAATGTAGTACCCTTGGACCCTTGTGTATAAAGCCCAATTCATAAAGTAAAATCCATGACGGTAACAATTCAAATGTTTTGTGCCCGACTGCTCGATACAAAATTTCAATGTTGGATCTTGCTACTACATGTTTCCTTTAATCCCCAGGACAATAGATTCTCACACACCTTAGTGCAATAACATATAGTTCCTTAGTGCAATAACATGCAGTTGATTTTGTTGGTCTTTCATCCCACCCAATCCACATCAGTGTAGGCTTCCTACAGCTAAATGACCATGTCTCAAATACAAAATCCCTTATCCTCGTGACTTCTTTAGATACTTTAGAATCATGTATACATCATTTAAATGTCCTGTAATTGGCTGTCATGACTAATACATGAGATACACATGCGCGTGAGTATGGGAAAAAAAGTTGTACAAAAAGTTGTACAGGGTTCACTTGGGAGGTTTCTTGGTGTGTAGGACTCTCTTGGAGGTTTTTGGATATTTGAGGCCTTTTATGGTCATTGTCCCTTGAAGTAAATATATTAAACCAAGCTCGCAGACACTATTTGAGGCCATATAAAGCCTTTTCTAACTGTCGAACTTTTCACTTTGCCCTTCTAAACTGAGCCTAGCAGCATCAACATATCTACTTCATCTTGCAGATCACCATGGGGAAGCACATTCTTAATATCTAACTGGCACAATGGCCAATTTAGAATTTACAGCAATTAAAAGGATTACTCTTATATAATTTAACTTTGCAACTGGTGGAAAAAGTCTAAAAAATAAGCCATACTGTCATGACCCCACTCTGTGAAAATGGGTTTAGGGATGAGACGGTTGAGGACTATCATGAAGAACCACAGTGATATCTTAACCTTAGGTTAACCCACAGGTTTTCATGTGTGAGATCAATCAAATGGATGATCTGTCTATTTAATTGCATTTTGTGAATTCGATGGAAGTATAACCGTGAGACTGTATAAATGTTTTAAACATTATAGAAGAAGAGTATATCAGAGTGCACACAAAGAGTCATAAGCATGCCCATTAACATGAAAGTTGTTAGAACAAAAATATCTTATTTACATTCCCAAAATAAAAGCCTATAAACATGGCTAGAAGAGAAGTGCAAAAGATGAAACCCAAAAGATGTTATCGGTTACTCATGCACCAGTACGATGCTCTAAAAATAAATCGTCTGTGCACCATTTAGTCAGGATCTGCAGCTTTTCCTCAGCCGCTGCCTCCTCCAGGGCAGGTGTATGTGATTTGTTGCATACATCACCAAAGTACAGTAACGAGTGAGGTATGATGGCATGGCAAATACTCAATATAAATAGCTTAACTTGTTGCATCAATACTGAATCAAAAGCATGGTTTAAAATTGTGGGCATGTCACACCCCACCCTTCACACATGCATGATATTGTCCACTTTGGCCCATGGGCCTCACGGCTTTGTTTCTGGTGGGCCTTAGCACACCAAAAGGCCTCATGCATAGTAAGGGTGCAAGCTCTATATATGAACTCATTCACTTTCCTCTTTATAGTCGATGTGGGACTCCAGGATGTCATAATCCACCCCCCTTAGGGCTGCACGTCCCTGTGCAGTAGCCTGTCAGTTCCTGTAGCCTGCTAGCCCTCTTGGCCCGCCCACATATGAACCCGCCCACTTGCACCAGGCCACGGCAGGGACCCACACTCGATCTAATCGAGAGTCGGCTCTGATACCATTTGGAACGCCCCACCCTTCACGTATGCATGATATTGTCCGCTTTGGCTCATGGGCCTCACGGTTTTGTTTCCGGTGGGCTTGACACTACTGAATGAGACAATCTCTATTTGTAGAAAAGAGAAATATCTAAGTCTTGGGCTAATCCCAACTACAAATTTATTCTTTGCTTTTCGCGCCCTGGATCAGCCATGCATGCCAAAATCCACCGGCTGATCCCCATCACTCCCCGCAACCTCCAGGACTGCATTACCTGAAGTGGGGCGAACCACTGATCAGTAACACTGGTGAGTAGAATATGAAAACATTAAGGTATGACATATTTTCAATCATTCAGAGAATATTTATATATATTCAAAAATAGTATTAAAATAACATCTTAATCAATTTCTTTCTTGAGTAATCTCCCACTGCGGCATCAAATGGTTCCGATACCCCATACAGGTATATCTACGTTGCTGTCAACAACATGGCTTATCATCCACCATGAATGTTGAGCCTATTCCGATACTCCTACACTGGAGCATCTACATTTCTATCAACGACATGGCCTGTCTTGCTACCATGTGTTGAACTTACTTCCCTCAACTAACACCGATGAGAGAAGTTTTATACTTAGTGCTAGCAGTTGGTTACTCTATTTCAAACATGAATGACAAGTTTAACCAATATATTTATTATAGATCCATCTCCGCTGTAATTGATTGCATCTTGTTCTTTTTTTGGCCAATACCACATAATACTGGTTAATCCTCGCCGCACTCTGAGTCGGAATGGGTATCAGGCTGTGGCATTACCCATATCTTATTGAGGTAATCAATTATTTATCATAAAATTTCCACAGGAATCAAGATGTAATTAATAAACCCAATTAGAAATATCACATTGAAGGAACTAGTTATAAAATTTATCATAGAAAAATCAAGTCATAGGGAATAATTAGTGGCTATGAAAAGGCCCACATAACATTCAAATAATTGATCCCCACAAGTTTAGGTATTAGACAATATTGGGTTCGTAACTTATCATGCCGTAAATTTGTCATAAAGCCTTAGCAAGGTTTTTAGGAAATAATTAAAATACCAGGGGCAAATTTGTAAATTCCAGAAGTCTATAAAACACCTTCCAAGTCGTCAACTGCACACATACACGCACGCCTGTTCTGTTGTTTTGTTCATCAGAGCAGAGTATCGCCAGGCCCGACTTGCGGCAGTTATAGGGTGGAGCCTAACGGTCTGATACACATGGGACCCACACCTTAGTGGTCGCCCAGGGGTCCACTCCAAGATGTGTGGACGTGATCTTGGATCAGGTGGCTCCACGTGGCCCACAACCTTAGTCGGCCAAGCGAATCCTTGACGGTCTCGGAGTTTAGAAATCTCTGTTCCGATCTGAATTTGCAGGTTAATCCATCATCTTCTCAGCCGAATCAAAGTTTCAAAGGTATGTGAATTCACCAGATTTTTATTTGCCACGTTCCTATCTAAGAAATAGGTTTTTGAAAGTAGTTTCTACCATTACACAATCGACAGATTTGGGTAATTCCTTAAATCTTCACTCAAGGGTCCAGATTTGTTGATTTCCATTCCAAAATAGGGCCAAAAGGGGGTCGACTACCAGCCCCACTTCTTACCATCAGATCCGATCATCGATTTGATGATTGATTTTAATTTTTAAAACTAAATCGGCCCGTTACCATGTGCTGACAATCACTGTCGCACTGGGATAGAATATTCACAGTTCGTCAGAGGTTCAAGTAGATTCTACTCACCTTCGATAGAAGTAAGTTGCTCGGCCAGTGATCGGTCTCTCGTTAGACATCTGCCGCACGTCCCGCTACTGATCTTCTTCTCCTCCTAACAATTTCACAGCCAAATCAGTCTTCTTCTTCTTCTCTCTCTCTCTCCTTCGCTCTCTCTATGTTTCTCTTGTAATTTCTGTCGTTGCTGTGCATGCGATTGAGGAAGCCTATTGTCTAATATATATATATATATAGTGTTTGGAGGGAAGTCCTGTTTGGAAACTACTGGGTAACCTTATTGGAAACTTATTCTAAGAGAGGAAAGTCTATTGGGACTCCTTATTCTCCTAATAATCATCTTTTAGCCCACTATGGACTTACCAAAAGTCCTAAAACATTCCGATCAAATTAGGACTTGCTTTCAGGCTCCAAACATGGTTTGGACTATCATGGCCCACCCTATAAGGTTGACCCACCAAGACAGGTTAGGTTATTACAGGGCAAAGTCTTGGTCATCGCATCACATCACGGTTCCTAGTCATTGTGTCATGGTTTGCTGTCATCGAGGTCCATTGCTGTGCGAATTTTTATTTGACCAAAAAAAAGGGGGGGGGGGGGGGTGTGGGGGAAATATCCAAAAAATCTAGAATATTATAAAATATTAGAAAACAATGTTGTAGACCCATATTGCCCCCTCTATAAGCAGACTCGTACATCATTCTTCTCCTCTCTTTGTCCTCATTGTAGGATCTCACGCTCTCTTTCCTTGTTCTTTTTACATTTGAGTCCCCACCACTGTCATTTGAGTCTACACCAATTACCTCCTCTCTACATGCTTTATACTCTGCCTGCCTCCTTTTTTCAGCTGTTACTTATTATTATTATTGTTTGCTTCCCCGCATCTAATAATGCTTGCATTTCCTTCTTTAATTCTGGGGATACCTTCGGACATTTTGCCACTTGGCCCTCTCAATGAGCCAAGTGTTGCTTCAATCTAGTAATTCCACCAGATATCACCTCATTACAATAATTACATTTAGTTTTACTCTTTTTTCCATCTACATCAACACCACATCTCCATGCCGGATGTACTATGCGTACCATACAAAAGCATAACACCAAACACATAATCCATAAAGCAAAAAGGTTTTGGACTTGAAACATAGAGCAAGAAAAACACATTTTTTAATGTAGGAATTTTGATATAACATTGGAAAACATACACATGAGTTATTACATTGAACCTAAAACAATAAACAAACATATTGTTTGAGGAATTATCAAAAAATATTATTTTAATATTAATTTACTCATAAATCAGAGATAAATAATTTGTAAAAAAATAAGTTTTTGACATAAATCTAGTAGATCTACTAAGACTGAAATGATTTCAAGAAAAGCAAATACATTTTAAATTCATTTCATAAATTAATTTGAGAAAATCTAAATGATTTCAACAAAAAGTCCCAGATTTTAAAAGGAAGAGAGTTAGATCTCTACTCAAAAACACTAGATCTAAGAAAACTAAGTGGGTAACGTCAAGTTTAACTCAAGATATGCCCATGTTACATGTATAAAAACAATCTTTTCAAAGAAAGAAATTTTGATTTAAATAATAAAAAATTCAGAAAAAAAAGGTGCTTAAATCTACAATTCTTTCCTCCAAAATTCTAGATCTACATCTCCACCAAACATTTCTAGGCTGTTAAACAACTCAACAAAAATTAAAAAAAACTCTTACCAAAGATGTTATCTTAAGCTCCTTGTTTTTTCCTAGGGTGAGATTTACTCAAGTCTTGTAAAACTCTAGAGTCTTGAAAGCTGAGAAGCTCAAAGCCTCAAACACTGCCCCTGCCCAAAGGAAAGTTCACAGCTGTTTTGGAGAATAGGGAAGTGACAGAGATGAAGTTCTTAGGGTTTTAAAAAAGGGGGTCTGTCTGCTGATATTTTCAAAGATCATCTGATATATCATTATGGCCGATATTTTTGCGATATTTTAGACTGTGTTATAGTGGGGCCTTTATACATAAAATATCGTAAAGGCCGATATTTTATACCATGATCAAAAGACGTGATCATCATAAAGCAATAAAGGCTATACTAGGTAAAATCCTACTGGAATAGTAATACTTGCAGAATTGAATCAACACGAAGCTAAACATCCGGTTACATCTAGTACAATGGTAAATGTATGGTGAAATGATTCCGAGTCTGATGAAGGTGATGACAGACCATAACAAGCCAGAGACCTCATTGGGGCATCATGGGCCATGATAAACGGGACATGCACATGATCCCAATCACATGGTAGCTCTGCAGCGTGGCAATGGAAAGGCAAACGGTACAAACTACTAATAAATCCATCTCTCAAGGATGTGTCGATGGGCCATGACAGTGACCCATGGAGGCATCGGTGGGCCATGACAACAGGACATGCCATTCTAATGCAAAAATGCTCACCTGACTCATTCAAACAAATATCGAGCTGTATTGGCAACTGGCAAATGAAACTGACAAGTCTGGACAAAGTGGAGAAAACAGACTTAACAAGCTAAACTGGGCAGGACTTGGCAAGTCTAGGAAAAACAGGCTTTACTTGACATACAATACTAGGCCAAGTAATATAAGGTCAATCAGGCAGCATTTCAGTAGGAAATGAATAGCCCGAAATGGGTAAAAAGGTTTAAGTCGGATCTGGGGTAACAGGGAAGGCAGTATTGCATCTAGGGCACACTCACTGACAAGTGTACATGACCAATCATCCTGTCAGTCCAAAGGTAGATGCAACACCTAGATGCATGCACTCTGAAGGAGTTGACTTCCATAAATCAAATAGTTACACTAAGGTTGGGAGGCAAAGGTAAGACAATGGGTACCACTTAAGCATAAATATAGGTGCACATGCATTGCACGTGGATCAACAAGTACACCAATTTGTGATTGATTCCGAGCTAGCTGACAGTCAAGGAACCATGAGGCCAACACAAGACTAGTCAAACTCTACACGTCCTTAGGGTACAAATGCTAAGATTTTCAAATCCTTTGGTGTGTAGGAAGGTGATTGGCATTCCATACCTTGAGTCCATGTACACGAAACTTAGTACTGTGTTGAACAAGTCTCCTGACAATTGCCCAAAGTGAAGATAGCTCAAACTACCACGTCCCTTTGGTCTAAAAAATGGACCACAAGTGAGTCCGGTTTACATGTTGAACGGTCACCCCCTAGGTCTAAATTTCATGTACAAAGAACCAGCCTTAAGGTTGACCAATTGGTCAATTAGATGGGGAAAACAATGGCCCTATACACAGTTCACAATTCCCTAAAATATCTAGGAATGAAGTGCAAGGGAAGGAAACCAAACAACCCTATGACATGGCCCAAGAGGGCCTGTCCCTGACTGGCCGGACATGGGACTGCTGGGGGCCCATGTTCGGATACATATTAGCCACACTTGGGCTCCCAGAGTCCCATGTCTGGACAAAGCAGGGGCCATCTCCAGATAACCCACTACCTTGGGTGAGTTCTATTTTTTTCTCCCCCATTCCTGGCCCATCTTTCCTGGATCTTTTGTATGCATTTATAGGGTATTGAAATCTTAACTAGCAAGGCCACAAATCGTCCTTTCCAATTGCAAAGCATAGCATTTATAGAACTTAACCAATACTAACATAACATGGAATTTCAAGGAACCATCAAAGTGACTAGCATGAATGTTACAAAATTTAAATTGAGCACTTGCGTTGGGTCTCCTAGCTTCTAAAGGCGTGGTTATCAGAATCCTACGATTTGTATCCCGAATCTTAAAGAAAACAATTTTTATCTATGTAATGAATCCCATTTACAAATGAATCTTAGGATTCAAGTGTGAATCCTACGATTCGATACTTGTTTCATCGAATATTAAGATTCAAAAGAATCGGCTAAGCGAGAATGGCTACAACAAATAAGTTAATATTAATAATCTCTTTCATTTTTTTCTTCTTTATTCGTTCTTTATTTAGTGGCTAACGAAACATCCTTTGAAAATTTTCAATCTCTGAAGAGGTTTTAAAGATGAATAAAGAACATGCATTTAATTAAAACATTTGACTGTGCGTATGGTGCTTGTCTGTATCTTCTTCTTTTTTTTAATCTATTTGGTTTTTTTCCTTCATGAATACTTTCTTAACTTCAAGAGATATCCCACCGTGTAAGATTTGTGGTTTGGATTTTATTTTTATTTTTATTTTTGATTTAAAGATAATAAAACATATATTGATACCTTAAACTTATTTAACTATTTACACATCATTTATTATATATATAGAGGAATGTTAGTATGCACCATTCCCTTACCATAGGGTGAGGGACACTCACATAATTTGGAATATTTATGTGTAAAAGAGAAAATGCCATTTATGGTTACAAACAGAGGAGGGATGCTCAAGTACAAATAGGGAAAGCTATGTAAGCATCTCTCACCTTATGGTGAGGGAAAGATGCATACTAACATTCCTCATATATATATATTTTAATATATATCATGACATTTTGATATGATTGTATGGTAGTCTTACTTGTTATTGTATTTATATTGTTATAATGGGGAAATGGATAGCTATGAATAATTCTTTTTTTAAAATTATTTTTCATTTTTATTAGAAAAATAAAAAATCCTACGATTTACGATACAATTTGCTATTCAATTCGATTCATGGGTATGAACGATTTGCGATATGATTTGGATTTTGAAAACTATGTCTAAAGGTGCTATCAAAACTGAGATGAAGTCCCACCACACCACCCCCCCCCCCCCCCCCCCCCCCCCCCCCACACACACACACACACCACAACAAAAACAAAAACAAAAAAAAAAAAAAACAATCGATGCCAAAAACAGCCAAAAAATTCACAATCAATTGAAAACTTGGAATTAGTATCTAAAAATTAGGGTCTAGAATTAGGCTCTAAAAGCGAGGGTCTACGGCTAAAATACTCCCTTAAGCTAGCATATGCAATATGGTTTTAAGTGCTTACCCCTAAGTACTCTAACGGAGCTGTGATCGTTGATTGACGGGCATCCCACCATTGGAACTTCGCAAAACAAAGGCCTTCTGAATGTTGAATGATTGCGGTGTCAAGAACGAATGTTTCTCGGAAACATTTCATCTTTCCAATGAGCTCAAGAACAACATTGTTCAACACTCCTAGGAATAATGCAACTTTTCCCCGAATGACAGCAATGTCTCTACTTAAGGTAGTCTTGCGAAATGAAGGATTTCTAGATCTCAGATGGCTACAGTTTGAACATGAAGTTTTCCTCGGCACAATTTTCTCTACTTACACCTCTCTGTGTTGCTTGGATGGATTTGAACCTATTTGTTCTTCTGAATGAAATGTTGGTTGCTTTACCTATGCACATTGTGTATCCTTTTTTCAAGGCGTCAACAGGCATGCTGTGAATTTCAGATTTTCATGTTCTAATATATTATCATCCATTTCTTGTACAATGAAAAGAACCAAATGTTGGTTGCTTTACTTATGCACAATGCTCATCCTTTTTTCAAAGCCTCAAACTGGCATGCTGTGAATTTCAGATTTTCATGTTATAATATCATCCATTTCTTGTACAATGGTGTGTGTAAAAACAGCACCACTGCTTTCTATTAGTTGGTAACCATCTATGTTTATAGAGATGAAGCTGACTATTGCAGGGCTTTAGAAGAACTAGACCGTTCAAGTTTCCAAGGTAGATTATTACATGTTATGCCAGCCAAACAGCAACATTCTTCTGCAAAGCTTGAGTAAGTAGATGTGAGTTGTTTTAGTGTTGTGTCTGGTTCAACATAATTTCTAGTTCTGTTTAATGTCCTCATAATGAGTGACTGCAAAATTTTATTTGATACACACTCTCTAGGTCCAGTCCTGCTAATAGGGTTGCAAAAAGTTTAAAGCAACAGAGGGAGGAACAAAGGAAGGCATCTGAAGCTAGCGGTGATACTCGAGCATGGAATAGTTTGTTCATGAACCCTGACACTGTATGTCTAATATCAAAGTCACTAGTCAAAATTTAATTGAACTTGTCCATTGCATCTCTGGAAAGAAGCTTAAACAAGATAATGGTCAACACACTAAAATCTTCCATTTGCCTGCCGCATTTTTGTTATTGTGTTTGATACAGGACATGTCTTTTTCTCTAGTAAACCATCTTCAATTGAAGACTCTTAGTGATAATCATCGTTCCTCATTAAAACTATTTAATTCTGCATCAGGTTATTGTTTCTTTCAGGTCTTTGGTATTCTGTGTTTTGTTCAAATTAGAGTTTCAAAACTTTGTCCGAATCAGTTCAAAGTCCAAAAGCAGGAAAGCAAAAGGGTGTAGTCTTTGTTTGATACCAAGTGAAATGAGTTCCTTGGGAATCCATATTAATGTTGAATGGGCCATCGAGTTGAATTCAAAGGTTTAGTGAGGTTTAATGGAGAATGGATATAATAGAAGAAAGGAGAAGAGAAGAGAAGAGCTTTAAAAAAGAAAGGAAAAGGAGTTGCCTGAGTGAGTTTTGTTAGAATTGAGGACCTAACACATGCATATTTGTATGACACTGTTTTGACAGATGGTAGTATTTCTAACTATTTCATTGAATAGAATGTGAATTCATGCCTTCGCTTGCTTTCTCGCTTTTAAGAGAAAGGAAATAGCCTAAATTTAATCACATCCTCTTTAACATTGTTGAAATTTAACGTTGTGCTTGCTTCATCAAATTCCTTTAGGTGTAGGTATGCACTTTCCGAATCTAAGGCCATGGAATTTGGGTAAAAGTTGAATAACCCCGGTTTGATTTCAAAATTTCATGCGTTACTGGGGACTGGGGACTACTATACAAGAAGGTGTGGTTGTTTGTGTGGGTTGTAGGTAATCACGTAATGTCCTAACTGATTGGTCAACCATGAGGTTAACATTGTTATTTTCGGTCCCACTTATTTCTTCAGCCATGTTTCTAGTAGATGATGTAGTAACTAGAGTTGTTTAAGTTTTCAAACAAGCTAATTATCCTCTTGATGGGGGATTCCTTTCTTTGGAGATGCTTTATTTGATCACATTGCCAGGCAAGCTTAAGCTTCGTGGTCATACAAATTTGGGATCAAGAGCGGAGGTCTGTTATGCCTGTGGCTCCCCTGTAGAAGGGAATTAGGTTCGACAAGGGCTGGGTGTGCAGTGGTGCATATGTCCCACATCAGAAACTTGCATGTCCTGATCTTTGGTATATAGGCGTGACCTTAGCTTTAACCTCACTTGAGGCCTTTTAAAACCGTGTAGCAAGATTGGATTGAAATCTGATGAGCCAAAGAGGATAATATCATGTGGGTAGTGGGCCTGGGTCGTTACAAATGGTATCAAGCTGAGGATAGGCTCTGTTTTCCTATGGGGGAGTATGTCATGTCTATGGCTCCCCTGTAGAAAGGCGTTGGGCCCGATGAGGATTGGGTATGCAATGGTGTATATGTCCTACATCAGAAACTTACATGTCTTGATCCTGGGTATATAAGTGTGGCCTTAGCCTTAACCTTACATGAGGGCTTTTAAAACCATGTAGCAAGATTGGGTTGAAATCCCATGAGCTAAAGCAAACAATATCATGTGGGTAGTAGGCTCGGGTCGTTACAAGGTCCGCCCATTTTTAAATAAACTAATCTAATTAAAAAATCAGATTTAAAAAAACTAATCTAGATGATGGTGGTTGAACATTCCTTGCATGCACCACCTAGTAATCTAAAAATCGAGCAACCTAGGTTAGCAGATAACAAATTGGACACATATATCTTGAAGTGTATATCCTAAGCTCTCCACTAGGTTGCAAGTTAATGCTAAGAATTAGAGTACACCCACGAAAGTAAAGAAATAAAAGAAAAAATGGAAGAAAAGTTGCCTCAAACACGTCACTGACTTTTGCCAATCCTTGGCAACAGCGCCTAAAACTCGCTATAGCCTTGAAAGTGTAGATATCCTCAAGTGCAAGGTTGGCAGTAGTAATACTATCCTGATGCTAGTCCACATGATGGAAAGTAGCAGTATGCTTGTCCTAACCTGTAATGCATGGATACTTTAAAATGGGCAACGTATCGTGTCATATGGTATTTGATACTTCACTTTTTATGTATAAAATCTATGTCATTGCCGCATCGATGACGTGTTCTAGCCATATATGGGCATCATAGGTCCTAACCAATTAGAATCTAAAACTGACCTTGAAAAATCTATACAATTGAATGTTTCTTGAATAAAAAATTAATTACAGCAATAACCCCACTTAAAAAAAATAAATTCCTAATTCCAAAGATCATAATTAAATCTAAAAAAAAAGAATGCTGCAACCATAAGAAAAATAATTAAAACCAATTGATAACAATAAAAGCAAAAGAAATTGATTTAACAATAATGATAAAATTTCTAAGGATCTGTGATCCACTTTCTTCCTAATAATTGGATGAATGAATAGCTCCAAATCTGCCTTCTGAAATAAGTCGTCAATTTATTTCAGAAACGGAACTAAGATAATCTCATCATCATCATCATAATCTATTTTAAGAAAATAATATCTTGAATAATTATTAGAACAAGTATTGGCTCTCATCAATTCTTTAACACATACCCATAGTGATTCTAAGCATCACATATATCTCAAGGCGAAAATATGGAATCAAAGAATAAGCAAGATAAGACAAATAATACCCAAAGTATTCCTCTATGTTAAATTGCTAAATACATAGACTTTTAATCTTGTCAGCCTTTTATGGCCTTCAACTTCAAGTTCTCCAAACAGTTGCGCATTATTGATCTCACAGGAGGGAGGGAGGAGAGGGCCAATAAGCCTTGTCATACTTGGGGCATGGGCTATGTGGATTGGCTATGGAGGTGTGCATGCTCAAGCTCGGAGGTTTTTGGCAGGGAAAACCCTTCTACGCAAAGGGACATCCCTACTTGGGGTGTGGGCTATGTGGATTGGCTATGGTGGTGTGCATGCCCAAGCTTGGAGGTATTTGGCAGGGAAAACCCTTCTATGAGAAGGGCCTGTTTGTTTACATAGGTATTAGGAATTCATCCATAAGTGGTTAAAAGATGAAGATGCAAGGTGAATATAAAAAATGACCATCAAATAACCTCCCCTTTAATGGGAAGTGAATCGAGGGAAGATGGGAAATGAATACCCAGTGTTCACCTAGTAATTCAAATCCTAGGAAAGTCAAGGTCCCATCTATATTGCTACCTTATATCCTTGACCCCTTGAGGTATCATTCACACTTCACTTCTTTAATAATCCTTTAATGGAGCTCATTTGACTATAAATTCCTATGTATTATAAGGCAAACAAAATAAGCGCCAAGGGTTTAGAGATTTATAATACTATCAAAACCCGGTGAGCTATTCTCTTACTGTATGATGTCATAAATTCAGTTATATATATTATTTTTTTCAAAATATAAAAAAGAATGCTTTGACCAGTTGAAGTTTTATATTAGGCATAAATATTTCTGTCCCATGAGTGAATCCTTATTTCTTAGATGTAAATCTTTGATAAGGTAGTCCCTCTTAGAGATATTGCATAGTTTAAAAAATGGTTGAAACCAGGTCATATAGCCTGATACGTAAAGGTGTCAATGATCAGTACTGATTTCCTATGGATTTGGTCTGAGAACTGAAATGTATTGGAACTCCATTCTCATCACCTTTATATTCAACTAAGAAGCATGGACACGGACACGAGACACAGATACGATACGACACGGACACGCCGACACGGCATTTTTTAAAAAAGTAGGACACGGACACGTCGAGGACACGTTAATAATATATATATTTATATATATAATCATTTACTAAAAAAATAATATCATTTTAACTTTTTTAATCAATTTAGCAATCAGAAAATAAAAATTCAAGTACCAACTAACAAACATATCAAATTATCAAATATCAATACAACACTAAAACATAATTCATAATCAGTAAACATGAAATATCCATAGTTCCATAAAATTCATATAAAGAAAAGGGCGGATCATCTCTTTCCTCTCCTTTAAAAAAAATAAAAAAACAAAACAAAACAAAAAGCAAAAAAGAAGCTAATCTTGAGGCCTAGTATTTAGTGAAATATTTATTTGTCTTTTGCTTGTGATATGATTGATATTTACAATCATATATTTTTCCATGCTATAAAATTGTCATATATTAAGTTTACAAGTTTTAATAACCACATGTTAACAAAGTGTCCAAGAGATATTAGTCACATGTTTATTTTTTAGTCATAGACACGGGCTAAGAATTGTGGGACACGTTACAAAAAGAGTGTTAAATAAGTGTCCGAAATTAAGATTTTTAATTCTTAATTATTGACACGGATAAATAGTATCGGACACGTGTCCGAGAGTGTCCGAGGAGTGTCGGTGTCCGACACGTGTCCGACACGGACACGTCACTTTCTTAGAAGTGTCCGTGCTTCTTAGATATTCAATTTATTTGCATCTAAAACAAAATAATGTTGAACAAAGAATTGTGTGTGTCCATAGATGTGCCTTTAAATCTTTTGAGCATTTCATAAATTTTCTATATGGAAAAGGACCGAGAAAAATTGAGATGTCAATCTGGTGGCCTTGGCTGATACATGATGGTTTAAGCTGTCTGAAACTTTTTCTTTTTGAAACATGATTCCTTCAAAACATCAGCAGTAATGGGCTATTCGTCAAACACTATCGTTGGGAGATTTGGGTTACATGGCTTTCGTGTTTAAGGTTTATGTGATTTTTTTTCCTCTTTAACGTCCTGCTCCTCTTTCTTGCAAAAAAATGAAGAAAGAAAAAAAGAAAAAATAGTGCTCTTTTACTTTTTAGCTGTTGACTTTCATACGATAATATCTAAATATTTATGCTTGTTCTGATCTTGTACTTATTTCCATCTTCTCAGAAGCTTTTGTTGATGTATTTTTTCTTTTTTTGTTAAATAGGTTGTTGAAAATATTGCTTTGCAATATGGTGTCAGTAAAAGCGATTTACTTGACAAAGAGGCAGATGATCTTGCGGTTCGTATTGCTTTGGGAGAAACATCTGTGATTGCTGAGACAAAGAAGGCTCTGGTAAATGCTGGAGTCAATGTAGGTGCCTTAGAGGAATTAGCTTCTGGGAAAAAGGGTGATGATGTTAAAAGAAGCGACAATGTGATTTTAGTGAAGAACTTGCCATATGGATCTTCTGAAGGAGATCTTGCTCAGATGTTTGGGAAGTTTGGAAGTTTGGATAAAATCATTCTTACACATACAAAAACGTTGGCCTTGGTAAGCATTTCTTCTGTTCTTGTAGTGAGGGGATTTATCAAATGATCTGAGGCTTTCAATAATTTTGTAGAATTAGTTTGTGATTATTAGTGAGGAGTTGGTTTCACTCTAGTAACACCTGGGACTTTAAATTCATTTGTTGAAATTCATATGCCACCACCCATCTTCTTTTGTGCTAGTTTTGGAAGGGTTGCTACTACTCATTGTGTCATACTTCAAAAATTCTGTTCTGCTGACTCCCTCATGGATTATGTTCAACTCATTTATTAGTAAACCACTTTGGTAAAATGCATCTCAACACAAGATCAAGTGGTGTTGGATCATGGATGTCCTACATAGGAGATAATCATTCAAGTTTGTTCTTTAGGCTAATTCACTTGTCAATAATAATAGCATTCTAGGTATAAAATTACAAACATCAATCTCCCGTTACCGCATATATTTTTTTGGTCTCATGGGCTTCCTCTATATAGAGTCTAAGAGACACGGACACCTCTAAGAAAGTGACGTGTCGATGTCGGACACCGACACTCCTCGGACACTCTCGGACACGTGTCCAATACTATTTAGCCGTGTCCATAATTAAGAACTAAAAATCTTAATTTCGGACACTTGTTTGACACTCTTTTTGCAACGTGTCCCACAATTTCTAACTCGTGTTTATGACTAAAAAATAAACATGTGGCTAATATCTCTTGGATACTTTGTTAATATGTAGTTATTAAAACTTGTAAACTTGATTATAACAATTTTATACCATGGAAAAATATATGATTGTAAAAATCAATCATATCACAAGCAAAAGATAAATAAATATTTCACTAAAGAATAGGCCTCAAGATTGGCTTCTCTTTTGCTTTTTGGTTTTTTTTTTTTTTTAAGGGAGCGGAAAGAGATGATCCGCCTTTTTCTTTATATGGATTTTATGGAACTATGGATATTTCATGTTTAATGATTATGAATTATGTTTTAGTGTTGTATTGATATTTAATAATTTGATATGTTTGTTAGTTGGTAGTTGAATTTTTATTTGTTGATTGCTAAATTGATTAAAAAAGTTAAAATGATATTAGTTTTTTAGTAGATGATTATATATATAAATTAATATATATTATTAATGTGTCCCCGACGTGTCCGTGTCCTACTTTTTTGAGAAATGCCGTGTCGGCGTGTCCGTGTCGTGTCGTATTCGTGTCCCGTGTCCGTGTCCATACTTCTTAGTATAGAGTTGGACAGTGGGGAAATCCATTTCCTCCAAAAGAGTGTTTCATTGAGTTCTTCCTCACTATAAGGCCCTAACTCTTTCACATTATCTTTCCAAAAGGTAATGTATTATTCCTCCCATTGGTGTATAGCACTTCGATTATATTGTCAAGCTCGCTTCAGTACTATGTATCATTCACGTATTGTGATGTCATTCACCTCAGTATCATGATATTCAACTCATATGGAAAAAAAAATAAAAAATAAAAAAAAAACCTCACATGGAAAAATTAACAAGACATTGGTTTTTTGGGCTTTTGTTTTCTTTTATTGAACCACATAGGGCAATATGTTGTAGGGTGCTCCTCTGTACTGGTTTCTTAAAGTTGTTGATTACCTCTTGTCCGACTGTTATTAATCTCACATTAATGTCCATACATCACACCAGCACTGTTCATTGTGCAAGTGGTATAGAATATGCTAGAGTGAAGCTAGGCTTTTTTTTTTCCTGGTCCTTAGATGCCATCAACCTCTTTTGGTGAACTAGTGCACATTCAGGTTCTCCATAAGTAACATCACCGTCTTCTTCTACACATGATCTTGTAATGACTAGGTTTATCATCTTCGTCCTCTGGTTGTACCTGATCATTATCCTCTATTCTTTTTTTGAACTATCTAGGACATGTACTTCATGCTACATTCTGATGAGATATAACCATTGTTGCACTTTGTTCCCACCCCCGCCCCCCCCCCCCCCCCCCCCCCCCCCCCCCCCCCCCCCCCCGGGGCGTTCGGGGAGCGGTGGCAAGGTGGACAAAAACAATGGTTTTTTCGTTGTTATGCCAGTTTTCCATTCAACTCGGGAAATAAAAGATGATCCGGAGATCTACTCGTCCGTGTGGAAAGAAAAACAAAATTTCATATTTCTTTGCACATGTTGAGAAAAAGAGACAATTTTGATTTTGCTGTGAAAAGGTGAATTTCGCTTGTTTGCCGTGAAAGGTGATTTGGGTGCCGTGAAAGGCGATTTACACCTCTTGCCACAGAAGACAAGATTCGTAATTTCTTTTTGGCTCTTTGAACACAAATAAAAAAATGCAAAAAATACATCAAGCTTGTGTGGACACGTTCGGATTGGCAGACACAAGCTGTGTATGTTGGCTCATCTGACGTTCCTTTGATGATAACATGATGCTTGGATTCTTTGACATGGCTTCAAACCTTAGACTGAGTGAGAGAACTTGAGTGTTGTAGAGTTTTTCTTCTCGAGTTGATGGTGTGCATGTATGTAGTGGTCTATATGGTAGTGTCCTTGAAGTTATCCCCAAGGTCTCCTTTTCTGGGGGACTCGAAAAGAAATGAAAGGAGATGGAAAGCCAAGGATGCCACCTTTGGTTCTCATGAATGCATTGAATGCGTTCAGTTTCCATTATGGGAGGAGTTATGTGATTAATAATTGTCGCACCCCCAAAACAGATTATGGAAAATTAAGCCGCGTCCTGAGGTGAGACGTTGATTAAGAAATAACAGGATCGATTTCCCACAGGTTTCCGCTGTGAGGATGACACATAGTCCTCATTTGCAATTCAGTATGGTTATGTGGAAGCGTGTAGCAAATCAAACTCAATCCTTAGTACGGCACGGTAAAATAAATAAAATAAGTATCAGAGTGCAACAAGTTCAAGAAAAGGCATTTTCATTAACAAGTTTTAGTATTTACAACCAAAAGTTTACTTCTATGTATATATAAAAGCTACAGTCGAAAGGATCGGCATAACCCAAAACAAGACCCAAAATATAACAAACGTACAACATGCATCCAAATCCAAGGTTGTGATCGTGGCTCTCCGTTTGCAATCTCTGATGTCTAAATGACGTCGTTTGCGTATCGTGCACCTACTGGTTGCGACTCTTTTACCGCCTCCTTGCACTCCTCCTCAAGGGTCAAACCGTGAACATTGAGGTGACCGGATCAGATACGACGATCTGGCAGGAGATTAATAGCAATACACAACATTCTTGCAGCAATACTGAATAATAAAACATTTAACATATTTAATAGAGAGCATAAAGAGCCATACTAGGCATGTTGTGCATAAATAAGGAATAAATTGCATGTGAGAATCATAGGTAGCAGATAATTCATGTTGGAAATATAAACAAACTAGCTGGCGATCCACGTAGCTAAATCCTCCATCACAGTTGCACTTTGTGACCGTGACAAAGCACACATGAACATGTAATTCACTCCGGGATGTGCTACGTGTCCTGAGTGAAGGAAACCTTGCTCCTGGTTGCATTGCGTCGTTAAAGCGGGTAAACTGAAACCATATGCAGAGGCATAAATACAAGAATCTAAATCCAACTTTCGACTTGGCCTAACTAAGAAAGGATCGAAGCTCAGTGGTGCCGACACGTGAAATCATGACAAATCGAGGTAACTGGCTAAACATGACTAAAATCCCGAAATGAGGATCTATTCCTAACGTGCATTTCATGTCGTACTTTCATATCATATCAAGCTTATGAACTTACCTACAAATAGTCCTCTGGAGTCATAAGGGTACAAAACCATGTAAAGTGGGACATAACAAGCATTTCGAGCGATTTTCGGGAGAAAATGGGTGAAAACAGTCATTTTTCGTTAAAAACGGGTCACTTACCAGATTTACGTTGAAAACAAAAGTGTAGAAACCCTAAGGTTTGAAAACCGTCGGACAACATCCTGACATGGAATTGTGTGCCCCAAAATGGGTAAAAAGGTACAAGGTGTATTCGGTGTCCAAGGGTGGGCGCGGTGCATCAAGTTAACCCCTGCCAATCCTCAAAACACCCCAACCTAGGATCCAATCGGGCAAGGATCTCTGGTTGCAACTCAAGTGCCGGACGTCGTCCACTGTGCGACTTCTGAACCTAACCGTCCCATCTAAGTTCGAGTACGGAGGGGTTGAGTGGGGTAGCTAACGTGTATGTGCATAACATGAGTGTAGTTCAGTGAAATGAACAATATAAACTTGAGTTGAGAAGAGTAAGGAATACCACCTATTATTTTATTAAGGTCCATGGGTTGTCTTCGGTGTGGTGGAGTGCTCATGAAATGCACTTACACTCATTTAAGGTATGAATGTCCGGATTTATGTCACCTTGGTGTCCAATCATGTAAAAACATCCTAAATCCCTAAATGGTCTGCATTCAGTTCATAAACATTCCATTCATGCCTCTGAACAAACCCTTAGGGTGTTACATGATCCAAACTTCTCAAATTCGAAGTTTGGGTTTGAGGTCCAAGTGTGTCTAGGTGCTAGTCCTAATATGTGATCCTAAGTTAAACAACTCTTCTTGAGAATTGCATTTAATTTAACCCTCAATTGGTGTGTTAAGGGAGGCCTAATGTTGCCTTAAATTATCCATTTATCATGCTCCAAAGGAGTCCCAAGAGTTTAGAAAGAAGGAAGAAGGAATGGGATGCAAAGCCCCCTTGACAGGCCGCCCCAAAGATAACAACCTGTGCTCGGTCACTGCTTCACTGCAGTGAAAACCCAATCTCATCGGTCACTGCAGTGGGGCAGTGACAGTCCCCACTGCCGTTCATGTGTAGAGTCTAGATTTTCCCCACCTGATGGCCATGCTTGGGGCCTTCTTTGGGCAGTCTTTGGAGCGCAGAAAGACTAAAATGTAACACTACGTTAAAGCTCCAATTAACCCAAATTGCTTGGCCAAAAATCAATGACAAACTTCATTCAAATGTGACGGTGCAAGAAGCAAAACTTCATGAATTTAAATTAGCTTTCCAATGAGTGTTATATTGACATGGTTTGGAGAATTTGGAATTTTGATTTGATTTTGGTGAGTTGAGTGACTTTTGGCAACTAAATTGCGACAAACAGGTGGGTTGATTGACTCCGAATGAACTAGAATAAAGCATGAAAGTCATAGAGCATAATTTTATCTATCGAATGGAGTCGGGATAGGAATTTTCAGAAATTACAAACACCCCCTTACAATTTCCCCGAATTTACGAATTGGCCCCTAAAGTCATATGACTTGGCCTAGCTGTGATCGAAACTCGCCAAAGCTATCCAAAATGCATTCTAACCGCAAAACTAAGTTGGTCTACATTTAAAGCACCATAAAATTTAATAATCATAATTACTTACCCCTAATCACCCATAATTAACCCTAATTACATATCAATATGGGTTGGGTCTTTACAATAACCTTTCATTTGTAACTCCTTTTTCTTGGATTCCCATTGGTTGTTGCATGATCATGGGCCTTCAATTCATTGACTAGCCACCACATGTGTTGGAAAATGAAGTGTCATGCCCTTCTGCATCCTTTGGAATTTTGTCGTTGCAAGCTCTTGCGATATCGGAAGATCTTGTCATTAGAAGATAATATGCATTAATTACTATTGAATCGACTTGAGATTTTAGTGGTTGATTTTTGTTGATGAACCAAGACCATTTATCCGTTGTCTTTTCTATCAATTGAGTGAAATGGGGGTCTCTCTAGTTGACTCAAATGTGAACCTCCTTTTTCGATCGGCCCAAAAGGTGGATTTTTGGAAAGTTTTATAGCCAAAAAGGACCCAAAATGGAAAATCTCCCAAAAAATGGGATTTTTCCGAAATCTGGCAGACCAAGATTTCCGTGGTCGTGGGTGACCATTGGGCTTGGATCGTTTTGGCCACTTTCTTTTTATTTTTTCTGATTTTTCTCTTTGGCTTGTTTTTCTACATCATTTTGGGAGTCTGACGGTGTCAATGATGTTCAAAACAATGAGTAAAGTTTCCAAGTTTGCAAGAAACGTGGATCTTGTCTCAAGAATATATTGCTTTTGTCACTAGAAGCTGAATTTGGGTCAAATGACATTGGAATGACCTGAAATTTGAGGTGAATCTTCTTGGATACAAAATAAGATCATCCACTGGCTTTGATTTGAGAATCATAGCCTTGAAGGTCTTGTTTCTAGAAGAATTCGTCTCATTGCAAGAAAAATGCGATGAAGCCAATTTCAGTAAAACGATGTCAGAATGACTTGGAATTTGCGATGAACCTTCGTGGAGGCAAAATAAGACCATCCATAGGCTTTGATTTGAGAATCATGGCTGCCAGAAGAATCTTATTTGTCGCAAGAAGAATGAAAGTTTATAAAATGTTGTCGGCATGACATGAAATTTGATATGGAGCCTCTTGGAGTTATCATAAGACCATCCATGTGCTTTTATTTGAAAAACTGGGTCTCTAGGGTTGTTGTTGGCAAAAGGACCTGTTGTACTGCAAGGAGAATGAAACTTTTGTCTTCAAGGCCAAATGATGTTGAGATGACCTAAAATTTGATGTGGAGCTTCTTGGAGGCATTTTGAGACCAACCATGTGCTTAGTTTTGGAAAAAAGAGTCTTTGCCATTGCTAGGACCTACTTTGTTGTCAGAAGAATGAAGTTGGATCAAATGGTGTTAGACTGGCCTGAAACTTGGTATGGAGACTCTTGGAGGTATTTTGAGACCAACCATGTGCTCAGTTTTGAGAGACATAGTCTTCAGGGTTGTTGTTGCTAGAAGGCCATGTTTTGTCCCTGAAAGAATGAAGTTGGGTCAAACGGCGTTGGAATGGACCAAAACTTGATATGGACACTCTTAAAGGCTGTAATAGGGGATATTGAGCTATTTGAGTGATTTTGCGTAGATTTGGTGCTCGAACTAGCTGCCGACTAGTCTGTTGTGAGAAGAATTGAAAGCCATGAAATGATGTTGAAACATATTGATACTGAGGGGTAAACCCTTTGGTCCACCTAGATCTTTTTGAATTTGAAGAAGTTGAAAATCACAATTGGACGGCTTTATGCAGCTTCATATGGCTTTTTTCAATGTTGCTATTTCCTTGGGCAAAAACTCACTTTTGGTGTCAACGTGCTTGTTGAATTTAATTGCTACCTTTCCTCCATTCAAATCATTTACTTTCACCACCATATGACTTTTTGGTGTTGAATGAGTCGCAATGAATTGTCCTTTGTCATCATCAACTTTGTGGAAGTGCTTCTTGTGTACTCATTCATTCATTCACCAACCCACTATTCAGACTAAATGTGTCTGTATGTGTCTATACATCTTACATTGCTCTTATGATAGAATCCTTGTGGTGTATACCCTATCCTTGGATAATTAGTAAACACGTAAAGGAAGTTAGAATGAGGGCCTCTCCTCATATTCCTTGGAATAAGGTTCTCTCTTCATATTCCTCATTTGGCAAAGGGAAAATTTCAAAATGGGGCCTTAAGTTTTTTGGAGATGTCAAAATAGTACAAAATAAGAACCACATTTCAAAATGGGCCTTAAGTTTTCCAAACACATTTCAAATAAGGACATGTCTGTATTTGAGATAGCCTGGTGAGTTTTCCCTTTTTTTTAAAAGAATCCCAAAATTACCCCTGAGGGTTTTTTTATTGTATCGACAAAGCATAAGAGTGTTCTCTCCAAGTCTCCTTCCTTTCTTCATGCTCTTCTCCCCTTCATCAATGGTGAGCACCATCGACCGCAAGGTGACTGCTGGCATCTGAGATAAGCAAGCAGATGGAAGATATCTTCGTAGATTGGGATTTCAACCTGCTTAAGCCAGCTGCTTTAGCAGAACAGCAGGTTTTCAGGTGAGCCTCCCACAGAGCTTGGAAGGCTTACCCATCTATAGAAAGTTTCTGCAAAATAATAATTCTTTCAATGCAAAGAAAACTCATTAACAGGAGTGATACCGCCAGACCTCATTGACTATAATAGATTGGTTGGCTTGAATCTCAGGCAAAATTCATTGACTAGCACTATTCCTAAAGCATTGTCACTGTTAGGCTCTTTGAGCTCCTTAAGTCTGTCACAAAACATGCTCTTAGGCTCCATTCCTAGGATACAGAGACATTGAAGCTTAGTAACATTGATTTGTCCTATAACCATAACCATTTAAAAAAAAAAAAAACCTCTTCCATAACCATCTATATGGATTTATTCCTTCTGAGCTTCTAATGATGGCTGGAGAGCAAGCTTTTTTGGCAACAAGGGTCTTTTCCTTAATGGAAGAAATGATGAGCCACAAAGATAAAAATAGCGGTAGCAGCTGACGTAGCGGCCCTATGCCGAAACGCTACGTAGTGGTAGTGGCGTAATGGTGTGATTTGAAAAAATCATTAAAAAATTTTGAAAATTTTTTAGAAAATCTAGAATATTAGAAAATGATGGAATATGTGTTTTTCTTGCAAAAGTAACTAAGATAAGGGTGCTTAGCGGTCCCCTCATTGCATGAGGTCCTGTATCACTGTATTAATAAAAAGTAATAGTGATGAGTATTTTTTTACATGTATTCATGTTGCTTAGTTATGCTAACTTAGAAACTAATGAAAGGCTTATAAAAAAATTATAAAGAAAAAACTATATGATAAAGAAATATCATTGGAATAAACAATGCATTGAACTTGAACTAAAGACTCAAGACTTAATAATGGAGACTTAGGAGTGCAATAGTAAACACTAAATGTGAAATGATATAATAATTAATAATTTCATTAAAAAAAACAATCCATTTAAAGAGTATTTAGTTGGTGAAGGACCTCAGTTAGTAGTACCAATGAGAATGTTGATTAGGGTATATGATGGCGCCGTCCTCATGCCCATCTTTATTGTCATTTGTAGTGCGACTACCATATTGCATATGCCTACTATATTGAATTTGATATTGGTTTGTATAGGGGCCGTGGAATGCAAAGAAGGCATCATAGGAACTTGGAGGAGGTGGATATCTATATTGAGTTTGACCATAGTCACTATATGAGTAGGACCTTGATAGAGGCTCTATTTTGAGGTGTATGCCTGGACATTACCTAGGGAAAATCCATTTAGAGGAACTTTCTACGTCAAACTTCAATTTAACGAGATCCTATATATTTTGGTGTTCTTCCAAGCATAGAAGGGTAGAAGAGTTGTGTAAAAATGTTGTTTGGAGAGATCATCATCATCATCATCATCAAAGCCTTATCCCAACCATGTTGGGGTTGGCTAGAATTTTGTTTCTCCATTCCGTTCTATTTTGAGCCAAATCCTTAGATAAGTTAAACTTCTTCAAATCCAACTTTTATTCTATGCTCCACATCTTCATCAATCTCTCCATTCTTACGAATCATCGAGCCTAGATGCTGAAAAGAATCTTTACGTGGTATCTCATGGGTTTTAATTTTGATAGTGGTTTCAACAGTTTTTATATGTCCACTGAAGTTGTAATCCATATATTCTGTCTTTGTATGACTTATTTTAAAGCCTCTAGATTCTAATGCCCCTCGCCATCTCTCGAGTTTTACATTTACACCATCTCTTGATTCATCCATCAATACTATATCATCTGCAAACAACATACACCATGTTACTTCTTCTTGAATATATGTAGTTAATTCATTTATAATTAATGCAAAGAGATAAGGGCTTAAGGCTGATCCCTGATGCAGACCTATAGTCACGGGGAATCCACCTGTTTCTCCACATGTGGTTCTTATATTTATTACTGCTCCTTCATACATATCCTTAAAATTTTCAATGTAACCTTTGGAGACATTCATTTTCTTCAAAACCCACCAAATTAAATCCCTCGGTACCTTATCATAGGCTTTTTCTAAATCAATAAAGACCATGTGTAGATTTTTCCTCTGTGCTCGAAATTTTTCCATTAATTGCCTAAGTGAAAAGATAGCTTTTATAGTTGACCTCTTTGGCATAAAACCATATTGATTTTCAATGATCTTGGTCTTCTGTCTAAGTCTTTGTTCCATTATTCTCTCCCAAAACTTCATAGTATGACTCATAAGTTTAATCCCTCGATAGTTAGTACAATTTTGTATATCTTCCTCATTCTTATATATAGGTACTACAATGCTTCTTCTCCATTCATCTGGCATTTTCTTTATCACAAGTATCTTATTGAATAGTCTACATAACCAACTCACCCCAACCTCTCCTAAGCATTTTCTTACCTCTATCGGAATATTATCTGGGTCTGTAGCCTTTCTTATCTTCATTCGCTTCAATGCTTCCTTCACTTCCACTCCACTAATTCTACAGAAAAAAATATATTCTGGTAATGAAGTATACTCCCTAGCTCTTGTATCCCCCATATGTTCTTCATTTAAAAGTTTGCTAAAATATTCCGTCCACTATTTTTTGATGTAGCGGTCTCGTAGTGGCCGTAGTGGACCTTAGTGGCTGCTACGGAAAATAGTGGAGCTAACTTCAATTTAGTTTAGTAGTCTTGGCCGCTACGCCCAATATAGTGGCTGTTACGTAGCATTTTGATCCATGGTTGAGTGGAGAAGTTCTGAACTTAGTACTTGGAAATCAAGAAATGTTCTTGAGGAGTTGTAGAGAAGAAACTGGTTCTGAACTTAATACTTGAATATCATCTGCCATGATCATTATCTTTGAGGAATTGGAACATTTTCTTTGGCAACTTTTTGCATTTGGTGATGGATTCGGCAAATCTGAAGAGCTCGATTGCCGTATCTTTGGTGATTTCCAAGAAGCAGGACTCCTTGGTCAAATTGGAGCTAGCCAAGTCATGATCACAAGGGATCCACTCACTGAGGAACAAAGTCTTCGCCGCTGTCTTGATCGCGTGCATTTAGCCTTTGATTTTGATATCAACCACTTCTCAATTGAGTTTGTGTAAATGCTTATTGGATCTAGTCCAATTGAACCTAAGCAAGTAAATTCCCTCATCAAGGATTGACTTTTGAACGATCTTGTAGATCTCGATGCACTACTTCCCATAACCAGATGAGCTCATGCATTCAGCTGTAGATAGGAGATCGGCCATGGCAAGGGAGGCATCTCCCTTGACTTTGTCAATGGAGATGCAAGAAGTTGTCTGGATTTCGTCCTTGGCCTCATAGTTGTAGTCGAAGGCGTTGGATTGGGTGGTGGCAGAAGAGGAGTGGGTGGAGATGGAGTCAAGATTGTGGTGGTCACGGTTGGCCGTGAGGATCTGGTAGAACTCATTTTCGAGGCATTTGATGGCGGTTTGCATGGGGAGTTGGTAGCGGATGTGCTTTTTGGAGTTCTTGGCGACATTAAATTGCATGGAACGCTAGAATTGCATACTGGTGGATTGTTTATTTCATTATGATTTTGCTTCCTTATATGTTGAAACCTTTTTTTTTCATAATAACATTTTGTATCTTTTTTTTTATGAAACAGAAAAGAAAATAAAAATAAAAATAAGCACATTGAATATCCCCTTTTTAAAGATATTTCTCCATATTAAAGATATGTGGACTGCATGTCTATTGAGGGACCCACTTCCAAATACATGAAAGGAAGATGAGGAGATATTTTCCTGTTGCCACCTTCACCATTAAGACCCAAAACAAATCCTTTGCAGCAAACGCTCTGCAAACTTTGTTACACTTGGTTATATTCACTTGAATGATCCTGTTGCATCTTTTTCTCTCAATTTATGCAATCCTTTGCCAGTAGAATAACATCAGGAATTTGGTTCCCTTTTTATATGTTTACCTTGACTGCAAATTCTATTTCTTGTTCATGTCATCTCTCTTTAGCATAGTATTGTTCTGGTTATCTCCCTTAGTGAAAGCAAATCATGCTTCTAATCTTATGATAATTGGCTTTGGCTATGTTCCTCATGTGTTGTGTTTAAAAGGAGGGTTTTCTCTTTTCACACTGATCTTTCTTTGATAATTGTAGTTTCCCATTTAAATACCCGTCTTAATTTACTGTTTTTCTTCACATGATCTTTTAGGTTATTTTCCTTGAAGCAGCAGAGGCTCGTGCAGCTTTTAAGGGATTGGCGTATAAGCGATACAAGTATGGTACTCCAAAAGTCATCTTTTATGACACTTCTAAGTTCCTCACATTTCTTCTCATTCACAGTTAGTGTTGATAGAAAAACTAGCAGACAAAAACTTCTTTACCTTTTGATTGGTTGAAACAAAACTTGTAGTCAAAACATCCAATAGGTGATGTTAGAATCAACAGAATCTTCTCTTGACTCGTCATTGTGGGTATCAAATATGGTAATATTGCAGAATGTCATGTAAGAAACCATGTACCAACCCAAAAGCTTAAGTTGATGGGTGGAAGGCCCAAATAGGTATATGAAGTCATGTCAAACCGATTACTTAGGCGATGTGGGATGTAGTCTTTTTCCCAACACTCTCCCTCACGTGCAGGCCCAACAGATTTCATGGACGGGCCTGCTACGTGGGTTACACAAGAACGACACCCTCTTTGATACCATGTAAGAAACCATATATCAATTCAAAAGCTTGAGCTAATAGGTGGAAGGCCCAAATAGGTATATGAAGTCATGTCAAACCTAATATTTAGGCGATGTGGGACGTGGGTCTTTTTCCCAACATGCCATACGTGGTGTACATCTACCATAGTTTTCAATTTACCTTAGGTGTACCATATTGCAATTAGATTTGATTTTCATTGAGGGTTGGAGATAATCTTGAGGATTATGATTAGGTCTGAAAATCTGGCCCTCAAACATGGTGCTCGGGCTGCCCTGGCCCTCAAAAAAGCCCTTCAAATGGGGGCTTTTGTTTTTAAGAAAAAGCCTGAGGGCCCGTCCCCTTCCATTTTTTGGAGGATAGTATTGGGCCCGTCCCCTTCCATTTTTGTTTATTTGATATATATACACACTAAACTGCTCCTTGTAACATTCGCTTAGCTGTGATACATATATATATATACATTGTGTGTGTGTTTTTTGTGGGGTTGGGGTGGTGGGGGTGGGTTCAGGGAGGTTCCAAAGCATTTATTCAAGAGTATGTATTTTTCCAATTTTTGCAAAACCCTATAAAGGTGATGTTGTGCATGTGCCTAAGAAACAAATGCCCTTTCAAAGCGTTTTTGCAATATGATCCAAGGAAAAAACTTGGACTTTTTTTTTTTCTTTATTTCTCCTTTGTGGTTGCTACAATTGTTCTATTTTCTTCTTTGTAATGGGGTTAATTTGAGGAAAACATAAAATGTTATTTGAAGTAGCCCTTACATTTGGTGAGCCTTTTACCCAGGCATGGCCCTTTCGAGTCACTCAACTTCCTTGCTCCTAGGTGGGTTCCACTAGGCCTCAATGATGAAGCTCTAGCATGATTTTTAAAATGAGTGGTTTTTGAGAATTCATATATATATATATATATATATCTAGCATGATTTTTAAAATGGGTGGTTTTTGAGAATTCACACACACACACACACACACACATATATATGGGAGAAAGTCTATCCACCCGAGCATGTGGGGCTCACTTGTGGTCCATCCAAATGGATCACACATAGGGTCCCCCTGAATTCCACTGGCCCACCAATTTTTGGCTCGATCTGAATGGGCTGGACCATCGGATCGACTGCACACCAATCTGAATGGACTATACACCGTTAAAATTGTGGCCCCAGATGGAGATAATAGACATCAAGGATAGGGCTTATTTTTTTTAGAAAGGAGGGCCTTTGTGTGTTCTTCAAACAACCTAGCCTCACCCCCGCACAACAAGATCCCCAGGCACCATGTGGGCCCCACAACCTTGAGCAGACACCATAAATATATATGTATATCATTATAGGGACTGATTTATAAATAGGGTCATTTTTTTAAGCACTAAAAATTAATGTACAATATAATGTGGTATAAAGAATGAGATGTTGATCACCTTACCCTAAGTCAGACAATCAGCATCTTTTTTCTTCTTTTCTCTTTATTTTATTCTTTGTATTTTTTTGCTTTGTCTGAGATTATCTGATCTTAAGAATTTCAAGTTATTTAAATCATTTGCTACTTTTAACAAATTACTTTACTGCTTCTAACAAATTACACATGGTTCACTTAGCTATTCTAATTTACTGTAGAGATCGTCCATTGTATTTAGAACGGGCTCCCAGCAATATCCTTTCAAGTACAGCATTAAAGACTGAAGCACAAAATGATGCTGTTGGTGAAAAAGATGTCAAAAGGGTATTAATAGAGCAATGTGTCGAAGGAATATCAGGAGAAGATATTGATCCTGACAGGGTTGAGGTTAGTCATTTGGCATTTCTATGCATTTTCAACATACTTCCCCATGTATTTCTTGTTAATTAATATTATCCCAGAAATGCAGTCAATAGAAACTATCTGCAGCAATATCCATACACATTATCTTTATACCTTCTTTATTACCTCTTTTTGGTAAATGGCACTTGTTTAGTTACTGCAGTACACAACCATGGAAAAGTGTACAAATGATCCAGTTAAAAATGGCTCTCTATGTCCCTGCAAAAAAAAAGAAAAAAAAAAAAAACAAAACAAAACAATACTTACCATGCACTGGAACAGTACATGGGCATAGGTGGGCCCCACAAAGCATGATTGCATATTGGCAGTATGGATCCTCTCATAGGTTTATATGGACAGAAATATTATCATGAGAACTGTGAGAACCAATTTACGAATCCCATAAGGACCAGCCCCTCCCTTGCCCACATGGGCTGAACAGTGATCCGAGTTCATCGGGACTTTGTTGTGTTCTTTGGCTATGGAAATTCAACTTGTGACCTTTCACATCCATATGCTAATTAATGACTACGAACTTAATCATAGAAGAATTTCGATCTGACTTTTCTTCAATCTGGCCTGTTGACTCATATGAGTCTGTCTATTTGACTTGGTTAGACATTGAATCTTGGGTTTTCTGGTTTTGAACTATAAATTTTCCTTGGTTTAGATTGTAGGCCCATTGAATTTATGTATGTCCTTAAAATCATCCAGCGCAAATAATTTAAGCATCATACTCATTGGATCTATGATTTATTTTTTTTATTTCTTTTCTTTTTCTTCTTTTATTTTTAACCTACACGATTGACAGACTAAAACTCAAAAGATTTGGCATACGGCATGCCAAAATCATACTTTGTGGGCAATAACTTCTGTGCATATGGACATGAGTAGTATTGCCTCTTTTTTTTTCCTGGAATTGGGGCCATGAATTGGGGCCATGAGTCATGTAACTTTCACTAATGAAGACTGTATCAGCCCCCACTTGTTCCTATTCAGGGCTTACTTAAATCTTAAATCATGATCGATTTAACTTTGGGTCAATGTGTTACATTACTGAGATTGCTATTGAAATTTGATTTGTGGTCTTTTCTAAGTTTAGTCACATCTGTATGCTAATTGAAGACTTTTTTTTTTAGAATTATTTTGATCTTAGTTGAGTCTTTGAGTTGGCCCATCATCTCCTGTGACTCTGATTGACTTGGTCCAATATTTACCAGAGGATTCTCAGGTTTTTGAACTATGTATGGCATAAATCGTCCTTGGTTTAAATTGTAGGCCCATTGAAGATGGTAATGGTATGTCCTCATAATGACCTGAACAAATAATTTAAGCATTCTACTCCTTGGATCAATGATGCATTCCATATATCTTGCAAACCCAGAATAGACATACTAAAACTCAGAGATTCAGAGAACCAAAATTATCCAGTAGTACAGTGGCTGAGCAATATGTACTCAAATTTTCAAATATTACAAGGGTAATGCTAAAAGTATTTATTCAAAGAAACTAACCCAAGGTTTTCTGATATAGTTAGAAAGTAAAATTTTATGTTGAGAATTTGCGGCGACTTAATGAATCATGTTTCTCTTTGGGTTGGATCTGAAAAGGGGGTGCAAGAGTGCTATTAGCATTTGGATACAATTTTCATAGTCTGAGATCATTATAATAAAAAAATCAGATAAAAACTCATATAAAAAGGAAAAAAAAAACTGCTGTTCATGGTGCATTGTGATATTTTGTAGTCATTAGTGAAATGGATGCCAGCGTGACTTTTAGTTGTTACGCAAAAGGGAATGATTGTAGACGCCAGCGTGACTTTTAGTTGTTACGCAAAAGGGAATGATTGTAGACACAATAAATTATATCTGGATTGCGAAAGTGGTTTAACAAGTACAAAAAATGGTGGAAGCTTTATTCTTCTTTAATTGAGAAATTTCGTTTGAATGACTTTTTTTATCAGCGCCAAATTGAATCCTCATATAGCTTTTATCTCTGTGTCAGTCACGATCACTATTTGTCAAGAACCTCAACTTCAAGACTACTGATGATGTTTTAAGAAAGCATTTTAGTGAAAAAATGAAGGTCGGGAAGATCCACAATGTTAAGGTAATGCGCATGTGTTATGGATGTATCTTCTTTACAGTACTTATCTCGTCTTTCTTATCATGTTGTATGTTTTATCCCTTCCAGATAAAGCAGCACTTGAAAAATGGGAAATATGTTTCCATGGGTTTTGGTTTCATTGAATTCGATTCTGTGGAGACAGCAACAAGTGTATGCAGGGATTTGCAGGTAAAATTATACAATAGGAGCACTAATCTAAACAACTAACTAATATCAAGCTTCAAACTTCCTGGAATAGAATCAAGTGAGGAGCCTGTTCTTTTAAAATTTTTACAGGGATCTGTCTTAGAAGGGCATGCTCTTATTTTGCAACTTTGTCATTCCAAGACGCATGGAAAGGTACTGGAAAAAGTTGATAAGGATAAGAGTTCAACAAAACTGATTGTGAGAAATGTTGCTTTTGAGGCAACAAAGAAAGATCTAAGGCAGCTATTCAGCTCATTCGGCCAGGTATGATTGTCTGCTTCCCTTTACGTGATTGTTATGATTCAAAAGAAACTGTAGTAGCACACACCTTACTTTTGGCTTTTGTAAAAGCTGACACAAGTACACTTTCCAGCTATGATTTTCAAGACTGCCCATGGTTTCATGAAACCTCATAAGACAATAAGTATTAGAATTACCATACATTGTGGCTGTATTTAAATGCAGAAATCAAATTAAGACACTGTCCTTAAATCTAAACTGTTAATTAACACGGTCACCCCATGTGTCAGCACTGGGATATATTTCAAAGCAATTGGAGTCATTGCAGCTCAGTTAGTCAATTTTAGAAAACTTGATTTTACTACTAGATTTGTGTCTTATTCTATGTTTTACCATTGATCAATCAAAAGGTAGGCCCGCAAATGCCTGTAGAACAATTTCAGTCATTTTCAACACTTGGTTTAGCCATCTATTTGATTTGGATTTTGAATCTGGACTCATCAATTTTCACATGTATCCTGCAACATAGTATGTGCTTTCAGCTTAAAAAGTTCTGGTCGCAGAGTATTCTCCTGCGCGATGTAGCAGCAGATAAGGAGTACTCTTGTTTTACTGCTGTATGCATCCTTGCAGTGGGATGTCAATGGTTTAGAGTAGATACCTACACAACCTAACTTGCACCCTCTCCATCCCATAACCTGCCCTGTGATTGGTATAGGATACAATCCTGCCCTGTTATGGTTATTGGTTGGGTTGTTCTGTACCCCTCTTGGTGTAGGAGAATATCACTCAGTTTTGGAGAAATTCTAGTTTTTTAATGTTTAATACAATCTAGACCTCACTATGCGGGAGCTTCGTGCACTGGGCCGCCCTTTTTTTTAAAGAATTCCTGTCAATAATCATGTCAGTGGGTAAAATGGTTGGAGCAAAGGTTTTCACATTGAACTCTTGGTGCAACTTGCTCAACTCGAGTCAAGTCGACTCGGACAAGTCTTGCAGGACTCGATTGGCTTGAACCAAGTCACACCCTAGAGTCCAATAGCCTTCAAAAAGGTTGTAAAATAATAAATAAATTCTAAAAAAATACAGAACACTGTTGTATGAATACATTCAAAGACGTATGTTTTTCTCCAGCAAAGTACAGAATACACCAGTCAGAAAACAAGTACTGAACGCTGTTCGATGAATACATTAGAAGAAGTGTTTTGTTTGTTATTAATGATTTTAAGTAATTAGAGGCATTCATGTTTATATTTCTCTCAGATGATTAGTATCTTTGATCTTTAGATCCTTAGATCTACCAAAAAAACTCTTGTTTTGTTCTTCAATTATTGTTGCAAAATGCCACTAATAAGAGCCTCCCACTCTATCGAAGTTCTCCCATTAGAAGAAATTTCTGAAATACGTGAGTTTGGAGCCCAAAACCGCAGTACTTGGGCAACAAGGAGATGGGGGTGATTTAACTTGGCCTCTGTCGAGTTCGAGTCCACTTGGCCGAGTCACTGTTCATAAATCATGGCCCATGTTGATTTAAATCTATAAACTGTTATCTTTCCTGAACCCCTCAAAACCACTTTTGGGCAGATTGAAGTGGATTACAATCTTAACCTATTGTAATTCCTACTCAAGAGAATGCATATTTAATATTGCAGTTTGTGCTGGCAGTTGAAAGGTAACCTAACTGATTTGGTTTGTCTGCTATGGATGTTAATTTAACTGCAGCATTTTTGCTGATGGGTGTTTCTGTATCTGTATAGATTTTCTTCTAGTAAACAGTATTCGTCTCTCTCTGTGCAATGGATGTTAATTTAAGTATCACGCCCCACCCTATACGCATGCATGATATTGTCCGCTTTGGCCTATGAGCCTCACGGTTTTGCTTCTGGTGGGCCTCGACCTTTCAAAATGCCTCATGCAAAGTAAGGGTGCAAGCTCTATATATAAACCCGTTTACTTTCCTCTCTATAGTCGTTGTGGGACTCGAGGATGTTACATTAAGTGCAGCCATTTTCCTGATGGGTGTTTCTGTATCTGTATAGATTTTCTTCTAGCGAAAAGTATTCGTCTCTCTCTGCAATGGATGTTAATTTAAGTGCGGCATTTTTCCTGATGGGTGTTTCTGTATTTGTATCAATGTTGTCAAGTTCGTTTCGGAGGCGATTTCGATTTGGTTTCAAAATGACACATTTCGGGAAATTCGGACATTTCGCTTTCCAATTCGGAAATTTATTTCGGAAAATATTAAAAAACTATATATATTAAAAATATATAGAAAATTTCATTCTACCAAGCATCATAAATATTATTTGCAAAAGATAAAGTTTAAATACATCTCCCTCAAAACATCACAAAATAAAGTAAAAAGTTGGCTACTATGCATCATTGTAAACATCATCATCATCTTTATTTGCTCCCAACTCCTCTCCTACAGGGCCACCCATTTCATCACCCCTATCAAAATCAGGTATACCCCCTTGCACTTGTGCTGGTTGCTCCATAGCAGTCCAATTATTGACATCATCAATGGTCAAGAGATGTGCTTCTTCAGCAACCCAATCAGCCAAAATATTAATATTCTCCAAACTGATAGGGTCAGAGGCAGCATCTCCCGTCCTTTTGAGCATATCCCTACAATTTATATAAGTTAATACTTTACTATATTAATAAGAATTTGAAAAAGAATTATGTAAAATTAACATTTGATATACCTTTCACGGAGCTTTAGATTATAATGCACAAAAACTAGATCATTCAATCTCTGATGTTCTAGCCTATTTCTTTTTGGAGAATGAATATGTTCAAAGATGCTCCAATTCCTTTCACAACCACTAGCACTGATGCATTGACTCAAAATCCGAATTGCTAATGTTTTCAACTCAGGGGTACCATTTCCAAACCGATCCCACCATTTATCTGTAAAAGTTTATATGAAATATAAAATTATATTTTATAAACCACAACCATATAATAAGTTAATGAGAAGTTAAAAATTTTCATTTACCTGGAGACATTTTATCTCGATTTCGTATTGCTGATGCAGAACCAAAGTCAAAACGAGAGTCTTTATAATCATCACACTGTTTGAAAATCAGGTCTTGAGTATCAAAATCAGGAACTAATCTCTCTATGACATTATTCAGACCTCTTATGACTTCGCTGTGCTTAGAAAATGTAGGGCTAAAGAAAAATGCGGGATTCAAGTAGTATGCTGCAGCATGTAGAGCACTGTGAAGTTGATTTTCCCACCTTCGATCGATCATCTTCCAGTATAGCATGTAATCCCTCTTATTCTTTAACCTCTTTTGAATGACCTCCTTTGCTCTATCCATTGCCTCATACACATAACCCATTGCAGGCTTGTCTTCACTGTCAGCTAGCCGTAGAACTACCACCAAAGCTTCACTAACTTTCAAAATATGTTCAACATCCTTCCAAAAATTATTATTGAGTATTATCTCAGTGATCTCCATGCCAACCAGGGTACTTGAAATATTAGATTCAACCCAAGAGGTACTTGTAAACATTTGCCTAAGTTCTTTTCTGTATTTAAAAAGGCATTGCAGACTAATAAAATTGGTGGCAAATCTTGTGATGGCTGGTCGAATCAATTCTCTCCCATTTGTATATTCTCTTCTCATTAAATTTAAGACTGATAAATGATTGTAAATGAACTTTGTGACTTTTCTTGCTGTTTCAATTGTGGATGCATTAACTGGAAACAAGTGGGGCTTTGCCATGTCTTCTAACATCAGATCTATGCAATGGGCTGCACAAGCTGTCCAATAAAAAGTTCCATATTTTTCAGCCACTCTTTTTCCCGCTGCTTTGTAAGTGGCATCATTGTCAGTAATAAATTGGACAATATTAGGAGGACCAATAAGTATGACAATTTCATCAAAAAGTTTAAATAGTCCATCTGCATTTTTTATAATTGGAGTTGTATCAACTGACTTCAAGAACATTACCCCTTTTGGGCAATACACAAGAAAGTTAATCAATGTTCGTTGTCTTTCATCTGTCCACCCATCAGCCATGAGAGAGCACCCAGTTTCACTCCAACAAGATTTATAATGCTCCATGAAATTATTAACTTCTAATACCATTTTCCCCAAAATCTTTCCACGAATGTCATGATATGATGGCATCTTGTAACCTGGCCCTATTGAAATGATTGCATCAGCCATTGGTTGTAAAAATTTTGATCTTGCTGCATTAAATGGGATGTTTGCATCAAACCAAAAACGACCAACAGCTAAATCAGCTGCATCTTTTTGTTCCTTTGTTGCTAAAGCTGATTTGATGCTTGGCTGAGATCCGGGCATCGTTCGTGGTGCAAAGAAATTGGTCACACACCTTTTTTTGTTTTGTATAGATGTTTGAGGGACCTTCTCTTTACCCTTCCTACTAGTTGAGGTGGGGGTAGTTGGATTTGTGAATGGTTCAATTTCTTCTACTTCAATATCATCTTCATTTGCATCACCCGTTGGAGTTCCATATGGGTTTCCACTTTCCTCATTTAATTGTCTTTTCTTGGCTCTATTCCTTTTACCTTCCAAAACAAGTCTCTCCATTTGCCATTTGACATCAGCTGGCACCTTTTTACATGGTGCAATATCTCCTTTCAAGCCCCCAAGGTGTTCGTTAAGTCTAGTGATCCTACCACCTTTAATGACCTTGTTACAAAAATAACAAATTACATGCTTGTTGTTGGTTGGATCTATATGACCATAAGCCCATGCGGGATCATCGGATCTAATTGTATTAGCAACAGATGATATAGGTGTATTATCACTCATTTCTGATACAATGGCAGCAAACAAAAGACAACGAAAAATAATAAGTTTAATGTCTCAACTATTAAAAAGGAAATAACAGTAAACCAATAACAAATTTCACACAACATTAAGTTAATTGTACCTCATCTACAATGTTTAAGAAAAGTGGGCCTCACTTTGATAAACTATCATATGTCTTAAAAAAATTAGAATGGGCCAGCGTGAGTAATACTCACTGAGTATTCAATACAAATAAGTGGGCATCACTTTGGTATTAACATGATAAAAATTGGTGGGCCACACGTGTATTTACATGGTTAAAAAATTCTGGGCCGCATGTCAAACATGATCAGATCGTCACCGTTAAGTGATGGTTTATGTGAGGCCCAGCGAATCTCGTTTCCCACAGCCCATCAACCCATTCGTTAAGTCCATTCGTATAATCCATATAAACAGTCGTTCCCACAGCCCATTCGCATTTCGCAGAGGAAACGCCTCATTTGTACTTCGCAGACGCAGAGCTTGGGAAACAGAGGGGAAACGAAGATGGAAACAGAGGGGAAACGAAGCTTGGGAAATCAAATCAAACGCAGGAAGGAAATGGAAAGCAACGCAGAGAAGAAATCATGCGCACCTGAGGATTCGGCTTCAACGGGATTGTTTGCGAACAAATCGGAAGCCAGCAACGAAGATCTTCAGCGATCCAGGAACTCCGGCTAACGGCCACTCCAACGGGATTCTCTGCGAAGATATCGGCGGCCACAAGCAGCGATCTTCGATTTTGATGAGGTCCCATGCCCTATTTATAGATGGATGCGATTTTGATGAGGTTGCAACCGTTGCATGCCGCCAAAGAAATTGCAGGGGAAGACGAGGAGTTGCTGGCATGCGAGAACAGGTATTTCAAGTTTCGATTGTTTTCATTTATTTCGTATTGAGATTCGGTTACAATTAATTTTCTCTTCTTTAACGGTCAAGCCCTAGATTCGTCCGAATCTGTTGATTTGGACACTGTTCATCCGAATTTGGGGTTTTTTTGTTCGAAACCCTAAATTTCGGCGAATTTGGACGAGATTTTAACCGAACATCTTCAGTCGAGATGTTTGGTTTGGAATAGGCTTCGAAACGAGAAAACTCGGATGTTTCGGCCGAATCGAAACGATCTTGACAACACTGATCTGTATAGATTTTCTTCTAGCAAACAGTATTCATCTCTCTCTCTCTCTCTCTCTCTCTCTCTCTGTTTTAGTTATGCTACATCTGTCTCCTTGCCGTTCAAGGAGCCGGGGCCTAAGAATACTATCATGAACACTATAGGTAATCTGGAATTCTCTTGCCATCCTGAATATCATTTTACTGACCACAGCCTCCTGGAAATTAATAGGAAATCTGTGAACCAAATTCTTTAAGAACTCTGATTTCCGTGGACCTTAAATACCAATTTCTTATATACTGTATTAGTTTCATTTTTAACTGATCAATTTTGATCACATCCCCATTACAGAATTGCATTATATTCTTGGTGCCTAACCTTTTGAGAACTAATTTGTTCTTCATTCATCTAAAATTCTTGTTTCTATTATTTCCTTACGCTAAAAGCCAAGTATGGTAGTGCTGCTGCATCCATGCGGTGAAGGACAATGTCGGGGATTTTTCAAATTTAGTTTAAATGATATTTTTACAACAAATTTTCTTGCCATTCTAGATCAAGAGCTTGAGGCTGCCAATGAAGTTTGGGCGCCACCGAGGATTTGCATTTGTGGAGTACGTTACCAAGCAAGAGGCTCAAAATGCACTCCAAGCACTTTCAAGCACCCATCTGTATGGTCGGCATCTGGTAAGCTTTCTGCTGTATTTTACTCTTGATACACATGCCTAGACAGCTTATGGTTGCTCTCAGGATGAACCAGCAGGCTTGGAATAGGTGTACTTAGTCTGCTTGTCCAGCCAAGCCAACCCTGGAATGGGCTATGTTATTCAACCTCAAAGCCATCTGATTAATCAACATTGTTCATGTTTTGGTTATCCTGTATGAGATAAATATTATGAACATACACTGTTATTTATATAGTTGAAGCCTAGCCTGGTATAGCTTGAGAAGAATGACCACTGACCTTGATGTAAGGATGGCCCATTTAACATTCGCTCTTGAACCTTCAAGCCAAGTCTGGCTAATTGTGATTTGTTGCATTAGTACATCAGCCAAACCAAACTTTTTTTATGGGCCAGGCTTGAGCTAGTCAACTGGTCATCAACCTCTTGTATGTTCAGAGAGCGATTCTACAGAGTTCATCATAGGTGTAAGCCTCAGCCTTCTTTATGACTATAGAACCTGCACGGGGTCTATTTCAGGCTCAGCAAGCCCTATTCATCTGTAACCTTCTTTATAACTTCCATTTGGTAATTTCAGGTATTGGAACGAGCAAAAGAGGGGGAGAGCTTGGAAGAATTACGAGCACGAACTGCTGCCCAGTTCACAGATGAGGAGAGTGGACTTCACAATATGCAGAAAGTGTCCAAGAAGAGGAAATTTATGTCAACTGTCAACAAAGGAGATATCTAGTTTATTTTTTTATAGGTAACATAAGTGGAGGGTTTTTTTTTTTTTTCATATTTTTGCTGAGAGGGATTCAACTTTTTCTTCCCATAACTTTTCTGTTGAATATCCTTTCAGTTCTTTGAGAAGAGGAGCTACAGAGGGGCTGCCTAATCATAGTGCACATGTTTATGTCCGCTTTTCTGTGCATCACTCCACCTTTCCTAACATCCCCTCCCCCTCAAATTCACATTCTCCATGGGAATTGTGTCACACAAAGGTGTCCTCAACTGATACTGAATGTTCAATCTTCACAGTTTGGGCTCACCAAGTTTGAAAAAACTTAAAGCGTGGGTGAGGATGGTCGTCAGATTATATATCTTCGGTTTTACTGTACTAACAACCTGAACTTGCACAGCCTCCCTAAAATGCATATGTCCCACAACCAGCTGTGCTACTGTCCGAAGTTCCTACATTCATTTGATGAAGAAAAGCAAGCTCTTTTTTACTTTCTTTAAGTTAAGAACCAAGTATATGTATGGCTAGTCAGTAGTCAGAGATGACAAGTGCATTTTCTGGAAAAAGTTTTGGTCATAGTTTCGGAGAGGAATTAGGTGATTTAGAGTTTGAAAATGATGGGATTTCAGGAGAGTTTGCGTGGCTCTTGCTGGGTTCACCTACTGAAAAATGTGAATTGCTGAAGACATATGCCTCGCCCTCGTCAAGTTTTATTTAGTCTTCTGGTAGAAGATCAGCCCATCGTCAAATTCTTCAATGCCTAAAATGCTTGAAATATTCGTAATATTTATTTAAGTTTATTATATTTATTGAATCCTAAAAGAGGGAGAGACATATTGAAGTCCAACTGTGCCGCATCCTGATAAGAGAGCTATTTTCTTTTGTTTTAGATTTTAAACTATGTGGACCCAGATCTGCTACTAAGCAAAATGACATGTTTCATGATTCCTGAATAAAAGGAAACGATCTTTAAGATTTACAGATGTCCCTTATTGTTTTTAATACGTGCATGAACGTGTAGGGTGTGTTTGGCAGGATCCTGCATGATTGTTAGGTTTTCTAATTTAATCTTAGTCCTTTTTTTTTTTTAGCGTGGGGAGGAATTTCAAAATCTTAATCCGCTGGCTTATGAAAGATGGGACAAAAAAAAATTTGTTTTGTTTTAAAAAACAATTAACCGAGATAATTGTTTTGTACTGATCTCATAGACTCCTACCATGTAAAGAAATCTGTTTATATAAGACTCCGAATCCGATCACTTGTCCTAAAGGTGAACCCGATGTTCACAATTTCAAAGGCCGCTCCACTTTGTAATTTCTAGAGGTAGGTCACAACTCACATATCACAATTATAAAAGGTGGGCTCACATTATAAATTATATGAATGTTGCCCTTGTCTAATTTTTAAATATGAGCACAACATTGTAATTTGTAAAGGTGGATCCTGAGGACTCCACAAACGTAGAAAAAGTGATCCCACTTTGTAATTTCTAAAGATGTATCACTACAATTATAAAATGTGGGCCCACATTGAAAATGCTACAAGTGGAAGCGCATATTCTAATTTTTAATGGTGCGAACAATGTTGTAACTTAAAAAGCAAGCATGCCTTGCAACCCTTTGAGTTCCTTCTAGTAGCAAGTAATGACTTTGACTTCGATTGGGAAGAGCTCAATTCCACCTTACCAAACTATGAATCGTAAGAACTTACTGCTAAGAACTTACTGGAGAAAACTCCAATGAAGCATTTTAGAGGATTCATAAGAAGCTTGAATTTTCACAATTGTTTGAAGACTTTATGGAGCTCCGCCAAGTGATCTACTGTCTATGTGCTTACCACTCGACTATTTTGTGTTACATGTCTATGAAGATCTTCATCATGGCCCGGTGAAAGGTGGCCCCATCATATTTTAGAGCAAAGGGCACGACCATGTAACAGTCGAACCTGAATGCAATGGAAAATGAGGTGTGCTTTTCAACAAAAATAAATAAATAAATAAAATAAAGGAAATGCAGGTGAACCGCCAATTGAAGGAAATGAAGAAAGGAAACTGCCGAGTGAAAAAAAGGAGCCGTTGACCAATATAGCTCAGTAAACTGCCGATCTAGATTTGGTCAAATCATCAAAAGGCTAATTTTAAGCTTGTTAATATGATTTTAGGGGCCGATTCTCAACATATAATCAAGCTAGATTTGACCATTGAACCGCCAACCACACAAATACATGGTTGGCGGTTCGTTGCGAAGCATAGTTTCGGTGATCAAAAGTCTTCCTATCCTCAAATGGCCAGAGGACTTTTCAAGCCTATAAATACTATCCATGGACGACCTTTGGAGGGGGCAATCAACAACAAGAAGGCTCCATTATTCTGCAATTCTAAGGAGAGAAAAAGAAAGAAGATCTCTTATCTCTTGGTCAAGAAACCTCTCTCACCACCACCAACTTTTAAGCCCCAAGGTACTTCAGGTCTGAAAATACACCGAGAGGATTCTTACTTAATACCTTGTCTCCATGAAAAAACTCATGAAAACCCATAAAGCCTAAGTCTCTTGGGATTTTCTTCCTCCGTTGTTTCACTAAGGAATTGAGGAAATCCATGACAACACTGTGTTCATCATTTCAACTTACCAAACACTGGTCCCCAAGTGGTGGATATTCCATTTGGTATCAAAACCAACAACTCCCTCGAAATTCACACTAAACCTGCTCAAAAAAAAAGAGTGATAAATTACGAAGACTACCCTATTGACTTGAAAAGGGGGTATTCCATCCACTGTCCATGCTAACCTTGACAAAGGAAACCAAATGGAGATCTCCACCATCAGAAGCAATTCAAAAGAAGTGTATATGTCCACACACACTGGGGCATGAAGCAGAATATAACATTTTATTTACATCTTGATCTTATTTTGCAAGACACCACATATTGGCGCTTCATACATCTGCGCTCTAATACATCTATTTCAATTCTCATCATCCCTAAAATATGTCTAGCCTTCAGCCGCTATTTTGTCCCCCTCTGCTCCCATGATTGCAACCTTAAGTCTTCTCTTCAGCTCTCCCCTGTAAAGAAAAACAAGAAGTCAAAAGCTAATGAGGCTCAAGATAACATTATCAAATTTAAACGGCACCATCATAAATGTAGCAATATGAAGTTTATAGGTTTATAAACAACTTTGATAGTCTCTGTAAGAGAAAAATAATGAGTATAAGAACCCAAAGGCAAATATACCTTGTCCACAGAATTCGGATCAGTCCAAAAGCAAGGCAAAAACAACCTCAAAAATCATTTAAAAACAAGTAACAATTCGTCAAAGCAATCAATCCAGATGGGTCAAACCAAGCAGTGGTTTTTATTATACGAGAGAGTCCCAATCGATCTGACCAAAAAGAGTGCCATGAATGGTTTTTAAACAATGGAATGGACCAGGGTCACAATGAACTGAACCAGCCCACTGCCATCAAGCTCTTAAATAATGATTTATAACAGTTCCGTTCAGGTAGAATGAGAAGCCAACTTTGATCTATGGATTGGAAACTCGGTTCAGCTCTAATGATGAAAGGCAGGTATGACTCATTTTGGTCATAATGCACAACTTTTTGTTTTATATGTTGAAAAAATGGGAGCAATATCCCATATTAAACCCAAGTCGTCCATGTCCATGGTTTCTGGGACCATTATGTATCATAGTTTGGATTTTCTCAAGGCCAGTACTTAGATATTGTCTCATCGTATCAAAATAAATCCACATTTGAGACCGAAAATGCTACAATTCATTGTCCCACTCTCCCACTATAATTAAGAAAACTTTATTCGATTTAGATTTAATATGCCCACAATCAAATTGATCACAAAAGAACACATGATTTGACTTCAATGTCTAGGGCCATTATGTAACTTTGAAGCAGTCATATTGGGTCAAAACACTTTTGTGGCTGGAACTACTTTAATCATGCTTTAATCCAACAAGACCAAAGGTGACTTCTACTCATAACACGCACCCGATGTGGGCTGACCAGATATGTCCCCATCCTAACCTGTTTAGTGGTAATCTCTGGCCTTCCCCCGTGTTCCCCTTGTTTTCCAGGGTGATATTACTTGTGGTCCACCGCCAAGAACTAATTACTCTGAGCCAACAAATACTGGACATACGTACATTCATGATGCCCCCAGAACCGCATAACTGAAACTATGTGGCCCATCTTAAATATGTTTAGATGGATTGATCAGGTCAATGTGTGTCCATACCAGTTTAACACATCAGGAGACCTGAAACCAACCCACATGGGTACAAGCCAGGTTAGGCTGATTGGATACGGGTCAGGTCGGGTTTTCCAATCCTAGTTGATTATTTAGAAGGAAAAAAGAGAATTTCGATCTTAATTTAGTAAGGTTTGATTACCTCATCAGCTGTCTATCTAATGTTGATGCAGATAGAAGGCCTCTATTCTCTTCTGCTCTTCTAAGAAGGTAAGGCATTACTTTCTCCACAGGCCCAAAAGGCAAGTACTTGCTCACATTGAAACCTGCATTTCTCAATCCGAGGGAAAGCCCATCTGCCATTCCCTTCAGCTGAGAAAATTGCAGCTTCAGGTTTCCCTTTCCAATCATCAACTCCTCTGCCTTTGCAGCTGCCACTTTCCCTACATACCAAATCACAACAAAATAGGTAAGCATCCTTGAAATAACTTCTTATTTGCCCATGGTTCAAGACACAAAGCTAAAACCCATCCCAGTGCACACCTGGTAAATTTCAAACTACTGCTAAATCTGCCAGGTGCCCCAGCAACACACGAAGGGATGAAAATGGGTCAGGTCTGGTTCAGGTCCATAGCACACCCTCACCTGAACAGAATTACTAAACAGGAGCCATTGTAAAACCGAGTTCCAAGTTAAAAAACCTCTGTCCAACGCAAAAGGGCAAATTTGAAGGACCAAATTGGAATATTGAGTCCCCCAGTCAGTGGTGGCAACAGGTATAAAAACCATGGAACCCTGAATTTTATTCCAGCCCAGTGGGTCATAACTCAGCATGGATTTTTAAAAAATGACCAAAAATTTTGAATCCCGACTTTTTTCTTTTTAATTCTTTTCAATTTGTGTCCTTCTGATATTTGGGTAGTCAGGGACCCAAAATCCTTCAATAAAGAAGGACCTTAAACCAATCATCCTGTGCACAGATGATCAAACACAAGTAAAAGCTCAAACACCTAGAGTTCTTGAATTCACAGTAAATATAGATCATTGCTAAATGTACTAAGCAGTTCAGTTCAAAAGGCTTCTTAGAACTTAAAAATGTACTAAGCAGTTCAATTGAAAAGGCATCATAGAACTTAAACAAAAACCTTGTGCTAATTTGGATTTAACTTACCGGATTCAAGGTTGTGAGTTGCAAGCACGACAGAACCATGGCCTCTAGCAATCTTTTCAAGCATGAACGACGCGCATTCGTTGTAGCATTCATGTGTGTCCTGAATGCAGCCATGAATCGGTGAAGCAACACCCAAAGAAGAAGCCAATTCTGCTTCTCTAGTCATATAAGCTCCCCTCACCAGCTTAAAGCCCATAGAAATCCCCCTCTTCTCCGCACCTTCAATGGCTTGAACTAGCCTCTCTTTTGCATCTCTCAAGTAGGCTTGAATTGTCCCAAAAACAATGGGATTCTTATCATCGTTGAAGCGGATTGCAGCAGTGTATGTTAAGTAATCAATAGCCGGTTGCACAGATGTATATTCAGCATCGACGAGCAAAGGAAGATTGGTTTCGCGGCATTTCTTGCAAAGTCTCATTAGTCTTTGGAGGGCTAGTTGGAGGTCTTGTTCTTCTTGGTCTGTTAGAGGGCATGGTTCTGAAGTGGTATGATAAAGAGGACTTGAATCACATAGAACAGGCAATGAATCAAGCTTCCATGGAAGCTTGAATGATGGGTTTTTTTTCTTCCATCTGAGTAAATCGCTCACTCGTTCAAGTAAAGAAATAGGGCAAATGGCAGTGATCTTCACACAAGAAAAACTCACCTGTGCCAAAAACTCACGACCTTAGTCTCATCCATCAACATAATTAAAAACAAAGCCAGTTTATGTACAGATTCATGTGACGTGGGTCTGGGTCCACAATGTAGCCAATTTCCACCAGATTGGACACAGGCCCAGATCATTTACCTCATCAATAATGAAATATTGATACATTACTGTGTAGTATATAACACGTAATGGATATTACATGACTAAAAAGACATATAGCATATATTGTGATGCCCTTACCTGGATTATCCAGTTCAAGTCCATTGTGTAACTCGGTACCCTATTTTGTGGCCGTTAGTGAGAAAGAAGGCATGCCCTCTTGAGGGTGAAAAATCAGAATAAGAAATTAAAAGAAAAATGTGGATTTACCCACTTTCACCATAGTAAATTGAACAATGAATTCTATTGAGATAAATATTTGCTAAGGTGGTCTCCACTTCTATTTTTCTGTCAAAGTGACAGCTAGGCAGCTTTTTTAGGTCATTTCAGTTTCCACCTTTTCCTGCTATAATAAGGCGGGCCCGCTTAGAGAGGGTAGTAGACCGGACAGGAGACGGAGCCCTCATGTGAGGAAAGTGGTTAAGGGAGATGACAAGGCGTTCTGGCGAGAAAAGGTGACTGCTCAAGGCAGGTGAGAACTATCACATATTACCATTGGGGTCATAAGAGGCCATTCTCAGGCAGGCACCACTTAAATTGGCAGAAAGTCAGGCTTTTCTTGGATAAGCATCAAAATAGGCCTAACTGTATCGCTGCTCTATCGAATTAAATCCCCCTACATCTTTCAGTTTCTTTTTCAATTAGAATCACTTGTAACAGCTTTTGTTAAAGATCATGTACAATTCTTAAAGGGGCCATTAGGTGTCTTGTAAAGATCATATGCTTAAAATTATTTTAATCTTGTCTCAATTTTCGTTGGAAACAAAAGTAGAGGTTGGAACAAATGATGAAATGGAAGAGACAGAAAAGATGGCGAAGAAGAACGAGGGTAAAAAAAAATCAATGACCATGTGGGTCTTGTCAGAGAATCATGAAAGTCTGAAAAGGGCATCAACTTTAACTGAAAAGGGCCAATTCATAAATGATCGAGTTGGGTCAATTTGAAACTGACGAAGTTGGACCAATTCATAAATGATCTGCCGCCCAGGTGGCTGAGTTGCTCTGAAATAAAAAGAACGTTTTGTATTGTGTTATTACAGTTGTAAACAGCTAACAAAAAACTTGTCCTTTATTGCTTGTTTGAAGTCTTCAAAAATGCAAGAACAACTTAACGAAATCCGTCAGAATCCCATAAATTCAGTAAAATATTACAAAGATCTAACCATCTTGAGATGAGTTCTCTTCTGATTCCACTTCAACACACCAAACATGTAACAAACATCACATCAGAAACTCCTTGCAAGTCATTTTAAGAACACCCAGAGAGAAGCAAGTTTTCATTTCATTGAGACACACCAGACATCTTACAAAACTATATTATTTTCAGAAGAGAAAAGAAACATCTAGCAAAACTTAGAAACCACAGAGAGAACATGGGTTCTCTTCTAAAATTGGCTAAACACCTTCAAAGTTTTCAAAGAAAGAACATGGGTTCTCTGTTTTAGCTCAGAGGACATAAAAATATGAAACATAAACAGAAACAGATGACAGATTGAAAAAGAAAGAAAGAACCCAACTTTCTCATGGATCAAACTTTTCACAGAATCAAAGAGAAAACCCATAAACAAGATCCAATTTTGCAGTCTTTCAAGCCCCAAACAACATAAAATTACTAAAGAAAAACAAGATCATGGCATACTCACAGAAGAAGGCGGAAGGAGAGACGCGGTCTTGATTGTATTCAAGAACTCCTCCAAATTCCTGTCACACCCTTCATTGTCACCCGCATCTTCCAAACCATAATCAAGAATCCCCCTCAACCCAACATCCCAAAGCCTCTGAAGCGTCTGGCTCGCCTCTCCCACGTCCTCCCCTGCGCAGAAATGATCATAAACCGTCCTCTTTATCAACTCCAACAAAACTCCTCTAAACACCTTCTTCTCCATGAGGCCAGATCTCATGACCCGGATCCCCACATCGACAACAGAGTCGAAAGAAACGAGGTGGAGATTGAAGGCCGATTTCAGGAGCTGAGAGGACGACGTGGAGGAGAAAAGCCTCTCTCCATCGTCAAAATTCAAGTTTTCAACTGGAGAAGTTGAGGCTTTTGGAATCGATGGGGTCAACTTGTCTATCAAATTGAGAGATGACCCAGTGGAGTTTGAGATTGAAGGAGATTGGGTGTGGAGGAATCTGAGGCTTTTGAGGAGTTTTGGAGAAGATCTGGCTGCCATTGTTTTTGGAGGGAGAGGAAGAGAGACACACACACAGGTTTTTATTTTATTCTCTTCTATGCTATTCTATTTTATTGTTGCGTAGGAATGACAAGAGGAAGATGTGTTTGTTTGCTTAAATAGAAGAGAAAGAGAGGAGGAGGTTTGCAGTGTGTTTGAACGGTAGGGAGGATAGTTTGGAGATTTTGATGCAAGAGGTGTGGAATATGGGAGAGGTATTTTGGGGGGTATGGTGTTCAGTGGGAGGATCTGAGGAGTGATGTAGTCTAGTGGGATCTGATAGGTGATGAGAGGGAGCTGACAAGGATGAGGATTGAAGGAGGCACGCACGTCAGGATTACTTTCACTGTAGTCCGACTTGACTCCACATGCAATCTGGGGGTGTGTGAGTGATATGGTGGAGGAGGATCCAAACAGAATGAATCTCTTTTCAAAGCTGATTAATTTATTGGTGAATCTCCAACTCGCAGAATCTCTCCAACGTAAAAGAGAATCTGGTCATGGAGTGGAATTCCTGGGTTCCAGTAAATCAATATCCCGACTGCGGGTGTTGATTTGCGCGGGCTGTGGGCTGGCATAGCACGGCTCATGCCTTCGGCCGTTTTCATTTTTATATATTTTTATCATTTTACCAATTTTATCTTCCCCAACGTTCAAAAAAAGATTAAATGGGGGGTACTTGTGTTATTTCAAATCCTTTGTAAGTTTATTAATACCTCTTCCCCCTCTCATTTTTCAACACTCATCGTTATTTTATACTTTTTCTTTAAGCTTAACTTTGACTCTAGCATAAATGATTCAGATGTTGCACATTTAATTTTAGATCAAGATCAAAAGATAGTAGAAAGTATTCCTTTATTTGTTACTCAAGCGAGTTAAGTTGAATGTTCTTCTCCTTTAGAGAAAAAGAAAAGAAGAATGACCTCCGAAGTCTGGAAATAATTTGGAATAGTTCGGATTATCAATCACATTGGATAAACAATGGATAAGGCACAATGCATATTTTGTAAAGAACTTTACAATCCGCATTTAGCAAGTGGCATTGACCACCTTCACAGACATTTGCAATCTTGTTTGCCCAAATCTTATTTGGAGCAAATGACAATAAATGCTTAATTCATGTTGTTTTTCAATGTTAGTGCATTTATTTTAATAGTTTTAATTTTATCAGAAGTTAAAAATACTAAAATAAATAAATTTATTTTAAAATAAAATTAAAAAATTAAAAAAGACCATCTCGTGGTTGCCTAGCACAGCATGCTTCCAACTTTGCCTTGGGCTGACCTAGGCATAGTCTAGGCTCAGCATGGTTCCACAGGCCAATATGGCTCAGCCGAGGCATGTTTGGGCTGGCCTTATGGTGGGGTCGTGCCGTGCGTTCCTGACACCTAAAAATGAATGCCCACATGCTAATTTTTTACAGAAATGCTCTAATAATACATAGGAATATTTTCTCTACACTAAGACAATATCACCTGGCCTTAGAATATTGCACAAGGCGATATATGCAATTTCGCACAAGGTAATATATGCAATATTGTATGACTTTAAAATATCATACAATACACATGAATGGTTCAATGAGAAATACTTAAAGTTTAAATGCTCACAAGGGGATGTCAAGTCTAAGGACAGACGTTTGAGCAATATCAAATACAGAAAGTCAATATGGTCATTTTCTGATAAATAGGGAAAGATGTGTTCCCTGTGAGTGCGCTCAAATCATGGATGAAGTACTGAAAAAGGATTTGACCGTTGCTTTTCGGACTTAAAAATCGTTAAATACATTCTCAACAATGGAAAGATGCAACAGGGCCCCTTAGTATGAATCATTTGCAATTGGAATGGCTGCCCACACAAAAATGCACCTTCTAATTTGGACTTAAAAGTTCGCTGGTAGTTAGGCGTGTTTTTTCGCTTGAATTCTGAGAATTCTTCTCTTTAAAATTTGTAAATGCTCCAGCATAGTGGAATCTCAAATTTCCCCTTTGAACTTGAGCATCCAGAAATTTTACAAAAACGTAAGCAGACCATAATCTCAAAATTCTCTTGGGGCATTTGAGATCTTTTCCCGTGGATGATATTTGAAAATTCCTATAAAGAAACATTATGTTTATAAATTTTAGCGGAAAAGCCATCATATTTGTCTAAAAACGCTCAACACTTCAAATTCCTGTTAGAAATTCTACAAAAAAAAAAATTGGACCAGACTTTTAATCCATTGGTGGCAATGACCATAAGATACTATCCATCACCATATTAGAATGTTAATGTACCAATTGAACGGCCAGGTTCAAAATAATAATAATAATAATAATAATAATAGTAATAGTAATATAGTCAATTGCTTGTGCATGGATATGCAAGATCCAAATGGAATGATTTTGTCGGTCCTATTTATTGCAGCCACAAACCAAAATTGAATAATCAAACACAGTTGATCTTGCAACGTGACATAAAAATAAACAGGCATCATTGGATCCGAATTTATTAGGGAAATGTATACTATGTTATAGGGGGCATTGCCGCATGGGAGGAAAGTAATCCCCAATATCATATGTTATCCAAATTGGACAGTCTGAAAGACATCATTCAATCATCGTGTTTTGTCAAGCTTATAACTCATGAAATGGGCCATGGGTTTGGTTGTTTGTATTTGGTTACATATAAATAATTAACATGTAATGATTACACAACGTCACTCTTGTTTCCTCTATTTGCACATCCATTTGAATAGACTTGTGCAACCAATCCAACGGCCCAATTTATTCGGATGTGAGCTAAAGTTGGTAGACGTATGTAATTCACAGGAAATAATGTATGTGATCCATTTAGATGGCTAGTAACGTAGACCGCATTATCCAAAATGGTTAAAAATGGTCGGTAAGGACTATAAAGACCGTTCTTACAGGACCATTTCTCATATATATATATATACAAAGAGAGAGAGAGAGAGAGAGAGAGAGAGAGAGAGAGAGAGAGAGAGCCTAAATGAGTTACTGAAAATAATGGGTAAGTAAGGCCATTTGTACATCAAGATTTTTCGTACATATTAAGATGTGGAAGTGATTCACAAAACTCTTGCTAAGGCACTAGTATAGTTTGGTGTTTTTTTCTCCTATTAGAATGAATTTACCCTCCGAGGCCAAATAAGCAGGTAGGACATAATCTTGAGCAATTTAAGTTTTTAAGTAGACTTATTGATGGGCTTATATAGTTTTACTCTTAACTCTGAGACCCACATTAAGAGGATCCAGATTCGACAAATGCTGCATCATCTTCAGGTAGATCATATGGAAGAGATTTCCACCATGGGTCCACCCAATACATTTTAACAGATTCCATGTAAATGGGCCCCAAAAAGATGGCGGGCAACCAAAGCTTTTGCCTCCTTAATAAGCAATAAGAAAGTGTGGATCCCTTGTTGCAGTTATTACAAGGTAACCGTATAATAAATATACGAGGATTTACATTGTTGGGCCCACATAAATTTAATTTAGACTATTTAAGATGATTCTCATTCCTATTAAAGACATTTTTCAAATTTCAGTTCGATACGAGTGGGTCCAACCATCTGATTAACTGCATCAGTAAGGATGCCACAAGAGCGCCTAGTCACAATTTCAACCATGTGTCAATTTAATGTTGAAACCAACTCCTATATTAAAGTGAAATTTAGGGATATATTACCTAAACGGGTAAGATTTGTCTTGAACCATTATCTTTATGTGAGCTCCAATTGAATTCCTTCTTCATGTCTTACACTGTTCCCATGTAATAGCCGCTATATGGAATTCGTACTCAGGATGAATGGTCCACATAATTGTATATATTTACGTTGAAGCTACACGCCTGTGTGCACATGGCACGCCCGTGAGTGAATGAGAGAGAGAGAGAGAGAGAGAGAGAGAGAGAGGTGTCGTTTGATGACTTTAGGTGTCGAGAGGGACAAGCAATACAGCCCAAGTGGGAAAAGGAAAATGACCACGGAAGAAGATACTTTTTCGAAAACTCAGCTGATGCTAGTGATGGCAATGGATCTGGTTTAAACAGGGACTTACCCTATATTACTTCTATTAGGGATGGATTTGATATGGTTTTTTTGGTTCGATGTGGGTTTGGATTTTGTTTCTATTCTCACCTCCCGTATACATAGAGAGAGAGAGAAATATTACAATGCATCCATCCCTCACCATTTGGAGAGAGACAATGACTTGGTAGCTCTGTTACCGTTGGATTGAAGTTCTAATCCAACGAATGAGGTAAACCATATAAAAGGGAGATGAAGCAACTTTCTATCTCACAACTCCCTCCAACTTTTCATTTCACCTCCAACTTTTCATTTTCCCAATGAGAAGAACACAGAAGCTTGAAGCTTGCCATTGTTCTCAAGACCAAAAATGAGAAGAAGAAGGCCAGGGTTTGCCATTGTTGAGAACTCACCATGAGGTCCAATGAGAAGAAGGCCATTGTTTGCTATTGGTTGGCCTCCCAGTCTTCCATTGCTAAGCACTCATGAAGCCATTATAGAGCATCCGCCATATATAGAGACGATGTTGTAGCTATCCCTTTATGTGCCCATGCCAGAGAATGCAATCGTCTCTATTCCGGACTCTTTCAATAGCCCTATTAGGGTGAGTTCCCTCGCCCATCTCTCTCCTTCTTCTCCCTCCCTCTGTTTTGCCCAAACCCACCCAATCTCCCCTCATCCATCTCTGTCCTCCTTCCTCCTCCCTCTGTTTTGCAAACCCCCACAACACCCACACCCCCCCCCCCCCCCCCCCCCCCCACACACACACACACACACATAGAGCCACCCATGCCCATTCCCTCCCCTCCATCCCCCCACCCCACCACAAACCCAGCCCCTCTCCCTCTTCCTCCCTCCCTCCCAAACCCAGTCGAGATCGCCTGCCCAGCACCCGGCCCCTCTCTCTCCCTTCCTCCCTTCATCCATCCCTCACCAGATTACCCAAACCCAATTGAAGTTTTTCACCTGAGTGTTCAATTAATTGAAATGGTTTTTTACATTGGTATCTTATTTTGTTCATTATTATCAATGGTGATGAAGTTCTATTTCATCATTGGCAAAACAAGGAACAGGTTTTTGATTTGGAAGCTACAGTTGTTTCTATTTAGTGATGTTCCAAATCAAATAAATCTTCTAAATGGTAGGTTGAATTGGAAGCTAAAATTGTTTCCATTTCTAGCTTCCAAATCAAATAAATCCAATTGTAGATTTGGAAGCTTTCAAATGAAGTGTATAGAACTACTTCACTAAACGGTTTGAAAATTTCACAGACGTAGCTAGATTTGGAAGCTACAATTGTTCCTAGTTAAATGATGTAAAATAGATTCTTACTGTAAACTAATTCTTGTGTTTTTAATGGTTTTAGTGATTTGTTCCTCTATATGAATTTGACTATGAATTTTTATTTATTCATCCATATTATATATTAATCAATGTTAGATTCATTGGAAAATCTAACATTTGTGAATTTTTTTTATTGTGTAGGATGCTGATTTAAAGATTTAATGTTGCAATGAGTTTGACACAGGTTTCAATCTTGGAATGGGTTTTAATTTTGGGAATCTTCTAAATTTTTTGTAATTGTGTCATGTGTTCTAAATTTTTTGTAATTTTGGTATAGATTGGACAATGAAGTAGTTGGGGCTGTATTTCAACGTTCAAGGCAAGAAAGAAGGTTTGGGGCTACAGGACATGGCATCAACAAGTCATGTTTTAATTATTTTGTAATATGGATGTTGAATTGTGTTGGATTTAGAATGTGTTTTGGATGTTTTAACAAGTCATGTTTTAATTAATTTGCTGAATTATTTCTATGTTGCTTCAGAGATTTAACATGATTCAAGCCGAGTTTCTTTGGGCAAGAAAATGGAGAAATAAGTCATGGATCCCAGTTGCATGGAGCAAAGTAAATAAACCTTAGGTGTCATTTGTTTTTTTTTTTGCATGAGATGCGTAACTGCAATTTACATATGCAAATGTTTCATATGTAAACTTTATGCATGTGTTTCGGTTTGCATCGTTTGTCTATCGATGTTATTTTCACATCATTTACACATGTAATTCATTTTACCACGTTTATTTGAATTACATGTAATAAGAAATTCATTTTGATAATAAAATCTATGTATATATATAACTATTTATTCTTATCCCAAGTGAATGCCCCTCTATTCCTATTACAAAGTAACAGACATACTCATCTATGAATTAGTAACTAACATACTCATCTATGAATTAGTAACTTATTTCAATATATAAAAGAACAAATTCATTTTATATTTCAATTCCATGCAGATAAACAAACTCATCCCATGAAGTTTAATGATATTCTTATTTTGCAAAATCATGGAAAAAAACATGTCCATCCATCCAAAATATACATTTCAAAAAATGATATACCATACCTATATGAAATATATAATCCAAAAAAATTGACAAAGTTCCCATACAAAATAAATACGCATTATATATCCAAAATGAATGTTTCTCTATATGCAAAAAGTGTGAGAATTTCTACATGTCAATTCATCGAGCTCTTCTATTAGCATTAGCATCCCACATCTCTATTGATATTGCATCTCATAGGCGATCAGCATCCAGTTTGTGATCGGATTGTGAGGTGTGCTGGGGTAGGCCAGTTGCAGTGTGAGGGCATTATGCCCGATTGGATTTGGGTTGGCAGTAAGAGAGGGGGAAAAGAGAGGAGAAGAGAGGGAGAGAGGAAGATAGAGAACTAGAAGGAGACATACAGAAAGAGGGAAATAGAGAGCAGAATAAGAGAGAGAGAGAGAGAGAGAGAGAGAGAGAGAGAGAGAGAGAGAGAGAGAGATGGTACGTATGTGGGTGTTGGAAGCATTGGGTGACCAAATTGGTGGGGGTTGATGCGCCAAACTGGGCGTGGTTGAGACGAGATTGGTGGGGGCTGGTTGTGATGGCATTGTAAGAGTTGTGCTGGGGGTGGGCCACTTGCAATGTGAGGGCATTCTACTAGATTAGATTTGGGCTGGCAGCAAGAGTGGGGGAAAAGAGAGGAGCAAAGAGGGACATAGGAAGCTAGAGAAGAAGAAGGAGACGGACAAAGAGAGGGAAGAGAGGGCAAAAGAAGAGAGAGGGGGGGGGGAGAGAGAGAGAGAGAGAGATGGTATGTGGGTGTTGGAAGCACTGGGTGACCAAATTAGTGGGGGCAGATGCTCCGGACTAGGCGTGGATGAGACGAGATTGGTGGAGGCCGGTTGTGATGGCGTTGTGAGGGTTGTGCTGGGGTGGCCCACTTGCAAAGTGAGGGCATTCTGGGCGTGGATTTGGGCTTGCAGTAAGAGAGGGGGAAAAGAGAGGAGTAGAGAAGGAGAGAGGAAGATAGAGAAGAAGAAGGACAGAGACAGAGAGAGAAAAAGAAGAAGAAGAGATAGAAAGAGAGATGGTGAGAGGGTGCCATACCTGGTTGGTCTTGCTTGTTCGTTTTATTCTGCACGTTGCTTGGGAGAAAGATGGGAGGAGTAGGGTTTGAACTTTGGTTGGATGGTGGAAACAAAAGGGAAGTTGGCAAAAAGGGTTGTTTTGGGGGGAGTGGGGTTTCGAACCCAACACTCCCCATGACGGACGCATCCAGTCCACACTGTCTGCCTTTTTTAATGTGAAAATGTTTCATATGAGATTAAGGTGTGTAACATTTTATTATCATATGAGGTGTAAAAATTTCTATGTGAAGAAGGGCTGATTTCACAACATTTTTATATGCAACTTACACAGTTGATGCGTAAATGAGTGCAAACAAACATAAATGTGTGTAACCGTTACTCATATGAGTCAATTACATATGTAATGACTTTAAACAAATGACACCTTAGACTCTGGGGGTTTAGGCCTGAGGTGCCTAGTTAAAAGTGGTAACGTAGTCATAGGAATGATTGTGTACATGTTTACAATGATAAGTGGATTCAAGGGGCAGAGACAGGTGATTTCTCAAACAAAAAACCTGTTACTCTCAACACAGGAACTGATGACATAAAAAAACCCCTTTAGGAGGACCGGACATAAGATGTTGGGTAATTGACTTTGTAGGAATTGGTTCCATTGAGCTATATACAACCATCTGGATGAAAATGAGATGGGTCCGCATATCCTTTGGAACAAACAATGGAAACTGCTACTCCAGATAGAAGTAATTACATGACGTCTTTTGCAAAAAAAACTGCCAACTTGATCAAAGGCACACCAGTTTGATGACCATGTTTCACAAATATTTTATAGACCATTTATTTGCACATTGTTCTGTGGCCAAACAAATTTGGAAATGGTTTCCGAGACCAATTAAGATGATATTACTGGCAAGGTGTTATTGTGAACTCTTCCTTCTCCATCTACCCTTTAAAATCTCTCGAGATTGGCCTTTTAGTGAGCTAAATTCTACAACTCTCTCTAACACAGTTCACTCACTGTGAGAACACTCATTCTATGTTTCATTTTGAATTTTGAAATGGAAGAAAAAAGCCCCTCAACCTGAAACTGTAACACAAGAGTTGCCATCTATATATAACCAAATACACTGGATGCAGAGATTTTTGTAACAACGATATTCAGTTGATCCTGTTCAAGTGTTTCACACGAGAGTTATATCCCCATTTACAGTAGATTATCCTTATGATCTTCATTTAAAAGCTAATGCCCAAATTACAATCCCAGACATAAACAACATTAGAAAATACACTTAACGCAAATGCACAGCTTGTATATCACTAAGTTTCTGCTTTTCTTTTTTTCTTCTACTGCTACATGTGTCAGGCCCTAGATCTATACATTTTGGGTTGAATTGGTTTGTCGGGTTGAGAGGGTTAAGTGGGTTAGATGGATGCTTGATAGGCCATTTTAAAGATTTTGGATCTTTGCATACATGGTAGTTTTGTGTAGCGCCCATTGGAGATGGGCTAGTTAGATATGCTTGGGCCTTGGGCCCGAGTTATTTGACCTTTTGAGCCAAAAAGCCCATTTTTGAAATTTTGTAAAACTAACTACAAAGCAAGGAGCCCTTCTTTGTAAATTGGATAAATCTTTACGTAAACCCAGCCCTAAAAGCATCCTATCGTCTTTTCTTCATACGCACATCTCTTCCACTCTTCTTCCTTTCCTTTGCAACCAAGCCCTAGTAGCTCTTCGAGGAAACCAAGGCTTGATCCAAGAGTTTAGGAGAACAGCATCACCTTTATCTCCTTCCTCTCCCTTTGGCTACCCTGATAGTGTTTGCAACTCTGAAAGGATTTGATTTATAGTTTAGTTTTGGGTGTGAACTTTGCATACGGTTTGATCTCCAGATCTACTTTTGGGCATCGAAATCGAGGTAAGTGGATAACTGTAAATAATGACATTTTAGTTGTTTTGTTGAATGATATGCTTAAAAATTTGAATTATTTAATTGGGTTTAATGTTTTAATTGGATTAATAATGGATATTCAATTTTAATCAAATAAAAAAATAAATAAAATGTGGTGCAGGTATTTGCTGCCTATGCAAGCTAGGCAGCAACTATCGCCTGGCATGCATAGGCAACGCCTGCTGCCTGGGCTGTTGGCTGGGCAAGCTGCCACGTGAGTCTGGCTTATGGCTAGGTTGGGTTGGCTGCCTGGCGGGCCTTGGCCATTGGCTGGGCTAGGTTGAAATTCTGGGGGCCTGGAAGTAGAGCCAAGTGGGCCCAACAAGATTGAAATTTTAGATTTGATTTTTCGGTTTTTATTTTATTTTTGTTTTGGGTTTTTATTCTAGGTTTCCATAGTAGGTTTGGGTGTGATTAGAACATTAAATTATAACTTAATTAGAATATTGATTCGGGTTTAATTGTGACTTGATTAAAATCTTAATTAATATTTAATTAGGTGTGATTAGAATTGTAATTATGTTTGATTATAATTTTAATTGTGGTTTAGTTACATGTAATTATTATTTTAATTAGTTCAATTAGAATTTAATCAAGATGTAATTAGGGATGATTAGAATATTAATTAAACTGTATTTGGGATTTTAATTTGGATTTTTAATTTGAGTTTGAATTTCGGATTTGAATTCGGGTTTTGGTTATTTTTTGATATAAAATAATTAGGTGTTTTAAAACAAATCAATGATAATTAAGAACCTAATTGTTCCCTCTCTTTTTTATCATAATTTGATTTAGTTCGGATTTGGAATTCGGATACTTTTTACCCAATTTGTAAAACACGCTAACTTTATATAATTGGATTAAATGGGTTACGTTTTTTAGAAAAGTTAGTTGAATATTCACATGAGGATTGGAGTGGATTTAGAATAGGAATGTGATTTCAGGATGCAACATATGATAGACACCGAAAGTAGGATATTGGCATCGTGGACTCTCATTACCATTATAAAAGAGAGTTTGTTCCCATGTGTATACTTAACTAACTATGACCGTTAGGTGGATTGGTGCTTATCCTCAAAGAAATTAAAATAACACACGATCATAATGTACTTTTAAATTAAGCAATCTAAGCACTTAAATTAGTAATGATTTGGATATTATGAGTTAAAGATTTTATAGCATGATTCATTACGCATTCATATACAGTATGTATTTATATACATATATCTGACTGACTACGGTTGGAGATGGTCATAAGATATCAGGATAGTATACACTATGGGATTTAGTACACAGCTGTGCTATATATTATATCTGGCGAGAATACTTGTTTTTGTATATTGTATCTGCGGGAATACTCGTTTTTGTGCATTCATGCCATTAGGCTTGCATTTAGTATATTTTGGGTAGAATGTAAAATATGCTTTAATTCAATTGATTAACAACATTACTTGCAGTTTCTCTCTTGTCAGATTATGTCAATCTGACCCATTACTTTTGGTGTCTAAGTCCTGTTGCCGGTGTCAAATCAGAGGATTAAGAGACACAGGAAATTCCACTAGATGGTGGAGTTTTTTAGTGGAGCGCCGATGACATCGTTTGAAGTGCCTTAGTGATGGTGATTAGATTTGAAACAGTAAACTCTTTTAATAAGGTCATGTTTGGGCCCATTAGTGCAGTCGTTTAATTTATTTATCATGAGATTACAACTTTAATTGTTATACTTCGAAGTTCTTGACCATTTATTAATTGATATTGAGTTTGGTTTATATGAATTGTATATGATACTTAACTGCACAGATTATGGATTTTTGTTTTACGTGTAATTATGGTTGCTTGATCGACAAGCATAACCTCACGAAGGACTTCGATCTACCAGGAATTGGAGCCCGTATTGTTATTCAAGAAAAATTCAAATTGGCTATAATTGTCACACCTTTAAGACTAAGTTTGGATTTGGCTCAGTTTTGAGGGCATGACAACTTGCAACAATCTATTGTGCATCTTAATTGAATTGTTCAAGTTTGTAATTAAATTGGCCAAATTATGTAAATCTTTCTTTACATCAATTGTTTTCCCATGATGTTTAATTTGATTCAGCAACTTCTTCTTTCAAAGCTTTATATTCCCGCATAAATGCACAACAGCCATTATCATCTTGCAAAAGGGTTGTAGAAGATTGTGTTTGATACAATTTTAGAATAAAAAAAATTTAATAAAAGGAACACATTCAAACTTACACCTTATCGTACTTACATTCCAACTTAGGCATCTCCAAAATTTTCTATTTGGATTCAATTTTGTATGAGAGGTAAATAATTTCACATCACCACTCCCAAATTAGCATTTAGGAGTCATTTGTTTTTGTTGATTTACATAGATAAATGAACCACATGTGTAATGGTTACACACCATCACGTTTGTTTTCATTCATTTACGCATGAGATGTGTAAAGTAGATGTGAAAATGGCTTGAAAATCAGGTGAAAATTTTCACACATTAACATTTCCCATGTCACTGTTACTAGGAGGGTGAACAGTAACCTTCTAGGGCAGTCCGCCTTTTTGCATTTTTTTATTTTGTGGGCTCAAAATAACAATCTGAACCATCCAAATCTTCTAAAGGTCAAAAACGGCTTAAAGACCAATTTTCAGCCATTGGATCATCATACAACTTGAGATATGATTAAAAGAGTTGAGACCGTTGGATGTGTTGAACCCGTGATTGAACCCAGTCTGCCTTTCTTTATTTTTGACTCCTGAGGGCCACCTAATGTAAGTCAAAACCGTTGAAATTCTTGTGAAGACTGAAAACGGCCTTGAGATTAACTTTCAACCGTTGGATCATCATACAAGTTGAGATATGATCAAAACAGTTGAGAACATTGGACATGATTAAACCTGTGATTGAACCCAGTCTACCTTTCTTGATTTTTTGAGTCCTATGGGCCCGCTAATATAAATCAGAACCGTTGAAACTCTTGTGAAGACTAAAAACTGCCTTGAGACCAATTTTCAACCGTTGGATCATAATATAGTTTTAGATATTTACAAAAAGATCTAACAATAAAAATCTGAAATTCTTAATTTTATGGGCCCCATCATGATGATCTGAACCATCCAAACTCTCTAGAATGCCTTTTTTGGCTTAGAGATGTAGTCCTTTTCTATATATATTTTAAGATATTTGTAATAAATCATGAAAAGTGGCAAAAATATTATGATAAATGGTAAACCGTTGGATTACTTTTCATTTACATATGAAGAGGTGTAAAAATGACAAATGATTGAATTTATTTCACATGTGAGTCAATTGCATATGCAAATGACTCATATGTGAGTCATTTACCTATGTAAATCATTTTCACATCATATATGAAAAAAATAAACGACCCCTTAGTTTTATTTCAATTGTTGAGGTGTTGACCAAGAACATCCGATAAAAATACAATTAAAGTAAACATCAAAAAAAAAAAAAAAGAAGAAGAAGAAATCATCAACCAAGCGCAAGACATGTTTGTGACACCATAACCAGATTCATTCATGTATATGTCTATAGCCAAGCTCAAACATCACTGAAGAAATTATTATCCAAACCCAAAACATATATGGAAACCAGAGTGAAAAAAGTCTAGAAAAGAATGTCCTTTGTAACCAACCCCAATTAAGAAGCACTACAGAAAAGAATCTTTGTAAACCATATTCTGTAGCCAGTCTCAATTAAGAAACACTATATATATATATATATCATGGTCTCAACATATCCCATGCGTCTGTAACGAGCCCAGGTAACAAGAGAAAAATGAAGTGAGAACACTCTGTACCACCAAAAACGAAGAGGATGGTACGCTAGACATGAGAAATGATGGTAACAAACTCTCATCACTGGTGGGTTCAAGTACAATGAGGCACCACTAGTGAACGAGAAAGAACAAAAGAAAAGGAGTCCTGCGCTGGAGATGGAGAGACTCTACTCTGTCTCCCTCTATGTGCCACCAATATAGGAAACAAGAAATAAAGGAAGAAGAAGATGAAGAGGAATAACAACCCTAGCTTGACTGGATATGGTCAACTGAGGTCCATATGCACGAAGACAGGGAGAGAGGCTGGAGACTGCTTGTTCAGGCAATAAGAGAAATAAAAGACAAAGCTTTTATTTTGAATGAATTCAAAATTTCATTTGAGCAAGCAGTTTGAAATTTTCAAACTTTCAAACATGTCAGCGACTTACCTTTATTTAAACTGCAGCAACCATGTCATTTGTCCCTTGCCATAAGGTAGGGGATGGATGTATTGTAATATTTCATTAATGCATAATCATCTTTTCCTATATATATATTTATATATATTTGTCATGAGGTGTGATGGTTTTGTCTTGTTGCACATTATTACTTTTCAAAAGAGAAAGTGTCCCCCATCATAATGTGAAGGACATGTGCATAGTAATTTTGTCATATATATATATATAATAAAGTTATAAACAAAACTCATACAACTCAAGTGGTGTTGGGCATTAACTTAGGTTCCTGTTTGGCAAATTTTATCGATATAAAATAGATCTACAAGAAATAGATCTATTTCAAATGGTCCCATTTGAAATAGATGTTTTAAAAATAGTTTGTTTGGTAACACACAAAATTTGATCGAAATAGACATTTTTAAAGCAATGATTGAAAGTTTTTCTTAAATATCTTGAGATCCACGAGGAATTACGCATTGAAGCTTGATGATACAATTTTATTTAGCATTACAATGAGAATTATCGGTTCAGATTTCGCATTTGTGGCCCACAGATTAAGAAAATAGATATAAATGTTTAGACTTTTCTTGCAAATAACTCAAAATACATGATGATCCAACGGTTAAAATTTGATTCTATCGACATTCTTGATCTTTTGAATATATTCAATGGTCTAGATCAAGATTTTTGGTCCTGGAATTTATAGAAAATAATAAAAAAACCAGGACTCCCTGTGGACATGTTAAAAACTCAATCAACCATGGATGATACATCAATGGTCAACTACATTTTGGTAAATATCTTGAGATCCACTTGGAATCAGAGGTTGATTTTTGGTCTCATAACCGTTCCTGGACTTACAAAAAAGGTCAACGGTTTGGATCACGATTAAGGAGCCCACACTGTTCATAAATTTATATCAAATGGATCTTTTTTTTTTTTTTTTGTAAATATCTAAAGATCAAGGACTGATCAACGGTTGAAATTTGACATACTAACCGTTTTTAGCCTTCTTAATAATCCTAATGGATCAGATCTTCATTTAAGGTTTGAGATGCTTTTAAAAAAAAAGAAAAGCGGTCATGTTACAATGACTGTCTCAAACAATGTCCTTTACATGTCTATCCGCTCAAGTAATATATGTCTTTTTGGATTATGTCCATTTTGTGTGCTGTCTCAAACAGAGGCAAGTGATCTATATGTGGTTTGAAATAAAGGTTGTAGATTTAGTTCCCAAACGTTCTTAAAAAGTTTTGAATCAATTTTAAGAGATTAAGAGGAAAACATAAGAGTTTCCAAACACAATGTTAATGCATGTGGTGACAAAAGGTGGTGTGCTCAAATCTCTATTATATTTATTCCCATTTACTTTGGGTTTGGTATTTCATACTAATAACTCGTCACAAGAGAAGGTAGATTTGGATGAGATAGAATTAAGATGGAGCAGATTTGGGTTTACCTCAACTTGTACCAAACCTGCCCCGTTGCTGTTCCTACTTATAGAATTTTGAGTGTCCTAAAAGCAAGGCATGAGGATTAGTAATCATGGCAAAGGGGATTATTCTTTTTGGTGGGTCCCATATGATGTGTATTTCTTTGGTTGGGGCCTTCCAAGGTGTTCGTCAACTCCAAGTGCAGAGCTGCGATGGAGTAATAGCTCGATAAGTACGGGATCGAATCCATAGGAAGCATTGTTTTTAAGATGTTTTTAACTTGTCACCTGCCTAAATAAAATTCTAAAACTAACCTAATTTAAAATCTAACAAATACATTCATTCCTAAGAATTAAACAATTATAATAACAATTCCTAAATTAAAAATCCTAATTCTAAAACTTTCTAAAAATAAAAACTAAAGTTTTTGCAAAATAAAACACACATTAGAACTTCCAATAAAAGAAAACTAAAATTAGAAACTTACTAAACTAAGAACTAAATAATGTTAGAAACTAAATACACAAAAGTAAAAGAGAACAAAAACTTTCCTAAATTAAAAACTAAGTTAAGTTAAGAATCTACACTTTATAAAGACAAAAGATTTACAACATCAATTCAAATTAGAAAAAGATTTAAAAAGAAAATCTACATCAAAATCTAAAATCTAATTAGTAACTTTCCAATACTAAACAACTTCTAAAAACTATACAATGCAACTAAACAAAGTAACTTTTTAAATTATGAATGAATCTATCCTAAGTTATCATACACAATAATCTTTTTAAACATAAAAGCAAAAATATGAAACTAAGCTTTCCTAAACTAATATATGATGTATGAATGATAACAATGCAAACTTCTAAAAAAAACTATATGATGCGTGAGATGTGCAATTAGTCTAGTGCAAAGCATATTGTGATGCATGAATCTAAAGCAAGTTTTAGCAGTGAATCACCACTAAGTAGAATTGTGCAAGAACATAAACAATAAATGTGCAGAAATCAAAATAGAAGTGCAGAAACTAAAGTAGAAAATAAATGTGTTGTGCTGAAATTGAAAGGTGGTGAAGCTTGAAATCAAGAGTGGTAAACTTGAAGTCAAAGGTGGTGAAAACAGGAAATCAAAGGGGGTAAACACTAAAGTTAAAGGTGGTAGAACTGAAATCAAATGTGGTATTTTCTCTCAAAATTCTCTTTTAATCCAAGACAAAAAATTACTTAAATTATGCTATCTTAGATTTGGGTCGTCAATCCAAACAAGAAAACACAAATCAAGCAATAAGAACAACCATAAGAATAAGAAGAATAAAGAGATGTATTTATTATACTAGTATGGCAATTCTTTACAAAAGATAGAAAATTTAAATGAAAAGAATATACATACTAGGATAGAAAAGAATTCCTCATTCTAGTTAAATCCTCAAGGTTGTAGTGTGGCTTTAGAGTTAAGCCTCCTTAATGATTTGAGATATAGAGACAAGAGAAGAAAAGATGAGTGTATAAAATCTAGAAGTAGGAGGTGGGTAATTCTTCAATGAAAAGTATGGGGGGCCAATGCCTTTAATTTATAGGAGTTGAGAGCTCCTTGTTTCTCTCCATAGATCCTACTTTGTAGTAAAGATCTCCTTAAATTGGCATGTCCTCTTCTTGGCCAACAAGTCTTCCAAATTTGAGATGAGATAAGATTCCTTCTCTTGCTGGAATTCTAAGTGTATCCACCTTTTTAGCTAACACTTGCCAAGGATAAGGCCCACCTTTGATGAGACAATTTCAATCTTGAATACAAAAACCATAGCCATTTTCTTGGAGTTACAATTTTCTCATTTAAGCTCCAAATTGTATAATCTTAAGCTCTATAGATATCTACTTTGAAAGAGCTTTCCAATGGTACCAAGATTGGCTCAATCCAATCTACGGTTTAAGAGATATGATCATCTTAATCTAAGCTGTTCTAAAAAAACGAGATTGACTTTTTTTCTTTTGATAGAACTCTTCTTTTTTTTTTTTCAATTATCACTTTTTCTTTGCTCCTTAATCTCTAAGCTTGACAAGGATAAGATAAAGAGGAGTCTTGTTGTTGAAAATATCCTTGAATTTGATCCAAAGGGAATGACAGTATGACCCATTTCAAGTAGAATGCAGAAATACATAGAATGGCCCAGTTTTCTTCAGTTTTTCTTCAATTTCAAGTGGAGTAGGGTCTAACTCTTTGGCTGGACATCCAAAGCTGAGGGAGAGCCTCTTTCAGATGTGCAAAACTCTCTTTAAAAAGATAGGGGCCTATCTCCTTTAGTGGCTTATTATTTTCTCACTAAAACTCTCTTTTCTCTCATGAATTATCTCATTTTTTCCTCAAATTTTGCATAAATAATGGAGAGATAATTTAAGAGAGTTTAAGTGTGATCCAAACATGAAAATATAGGACGCTTGCACATACATGCTTGTGTGTGGGACCCCTTGTAGCTTTACAAACTTCTTCTTGCACTATTTCTTCAATTACTGCATTATCGTGGAATTTTTTCGAACTTTCCTTAAAAAGGCTATAGGGATAGTTCAAGTGGAATGAGTGGACCCCCTTTTACCTGTGGCACATGTGTGAGCTCTCCACATGTGTAAATGCTTGCGAGGTCCACCAACTTTAATTCTTCTCTATTTTTTTTCAGATCAGCACCTTTTCAACTCCAATCTTTACTGCAGGAGCCAATATGATTTTTTGAGTTACGCGTGAGTCTTAGGTAAGAATCATGATGTCAGTAGGATTCTTCATCCAAAAAGCGTATCTTTTTCAATTGATATCTAGTGGGTCCCAGTTTTCACAGTACCTATAAAAAGTGTTAAATGATAAGAATTAGTAGAGTTCTAATCCAATTGAGACTCTTCGTAAATAGTCTTGATTCAACTAGGATTCCTCCAAAATTTTGAGAAATTAGGGTTTTGAAAAAGCAATGTTCATGATTTTATGCTAAAATGATGATTTTTTAGAGAATTATGCATTAAAACATAATAAATGGATTTTAAGTGCACTAATCATGATTCTTCCCTAATTGATGCATTTTAGAGTGATTAAGTCCTTAAAATATATGAAATTATACATGAAAAAAATGAAATTTTAAGGACTCATCACAAGGAATAGTTGGTGGTCATCTTTTTTGTTGGGCCGTATGGCCTCCCCCTCTTCGAGGTGTGCTCAAATTCAATGTTGATGGAGTTGCAAAGGGCAAGTTGGGACCGGCTAGTATTGGATGGTTACTTTGCAATTACAAATGCGAGGTTTTGTTTATATTCTCTAAGCATGTGGGTGTCTGTGATTTTAATAAAGCAGAGGCACTAGCTATTTTGAAAGCTCTTTATTAAATAAATTAAAGAGCTTCCAAAATAGAAGCTGCATGCTAAATAGATATTCTGGATCTAGTTTGTTGGTAGGAAAAGGAAATATTTAATTTTAGAAGCTGCATGCTAAATAGATATTTCAAAGGAGCATTTTTTTTATCAGCTACTCATTGGCTAGTCTGCTCTCAAAGAGGAGGACGGACACCTTCATTCGTAGGGAGAGAGAGAGAGAGAGAAGAGACTAGCTACTAGATTCATGCCATCTGAACTCTAAAAATAAATACAATTTATAAAGACATTAAGGGCATGTTTGTGTACTAATCTTTTTTTGCTTTTGCAGATTTCATTTTCAAAATAGGAATAATCCCACATTTCTACCCTCACATAGAAAATTAAAATCATCTCTAACAAAGAAAATCAATTCATTTTTTTTTCTTTTTTGTAATGAGAATGCACAATCTCAACAGATGATAAAAAAAATTTCCTTGTTAGAGAGGATTCCTATTGTCACACAAAAGCACATTAACCTTTATTTATGAGAGATGTAGATATTAAGTGGAATAGATATGTCCTTTGACTTGCCTAAACTCGATTTACGAGAGTGATGGATACTGGGTAAATAGTTCTTTTTTTTAATAAAAAAAAGGAGATCATTTGTTAGTTCTTCATTGATCTTTTCCTTTATTTTTTAATACTAGCCTCTCTTTTTTTTTTCTTTTGTTGATATGCAGGAGCGAACCTACATACATCTATGTTGGGTGGACGCACCCATTAAACCTTGGTCCGCTTTTAAAATGATAGTAAAAATCTTGATTTTGCTTTAAAAATTTACATAAAAATTTTACATTCACCCTCAAAACCCACATAAAACTTTATATTTGTTCCCAAAATATAATTGTGTATTTAGATATACACCTTTCAAATGAAAATTTTGAAGTGGCGCACTGTTGCCATGTTGGATCCTAATTTTCTAACAAACATAGCTATAACTTCGGACCAATTATAGTCACCCTACTAATGACACATTTCTTAGGCTTTCTAAGAAATCAATTCATTGCGAACAAATAGATCCTAAGTAGTGTGTTTGACTTTGACACTCTCTTTTTGTCACTGGTTTATGCTCTTTTCCTTTGTAGGTATAAGTACGTAAGTACTATTACTCCACAAGTGGGAATTGGGAACTTATTAATGATGCTGGTGATGTAGTGCAGTTGGATGAGTTTGATGTTATTTTAATTGAAAAAGACGAAGGAACCCTAGACCACTTTATAAAGGGCATGAGTACTTTTTCCACTAGTATTGGGGTCTCCGTACATAGTGGGGCATTATCTTGCACTGTTGCTTCTTGATTGTTCGGTTTTTTAATTTTCCACCAATTTGGCTCATGATACGTTTTTTTAGTAGGAGGAAGCCATCAAGGGAAGCTCTGCGGGGGATGCATGGGCATTAATTTGCATATGCGTTGATGGGAATTTTCTCCTCGGATTGTTTGGTGGGAACGTCTCTAATTCTTGGATAGGAATGTCACAGTCAAATCAAGTCAGCTTTTGTGTAAATATCGAGTTGGAGAAAAAGAGAAAGAGGGCAAAACAATATTGCCCCACCAAATACCAACCTCCAAAAGAGGTTTCAGGGTTTCACAAATATAGACTACATTTTTAAATGTTGTAATATTATTAAAAAATTTGCCCAAATTTACTTATGATAGCACCAGAAGTTTTTAAAATAATCTGAAATTGAAAATATCATGGGAAAACCCAATGATTTCTAAAAATTGGAAAATTAGAAAAAAATCCATAGAAAAACATATTTAAGGGTCCTTTATAATTTCTTTTTATATTTGTTCATTGATTTTAATTAATCCGACTTAACCTTCTAGCCACTTTTTCAAAAATATCCAGGAGTTAAGATGAGGGGCTTTCTACTGTGAGTATTTTCTTATATATATGTATATATATATATTAAAAATTCTTTAAAATGTCTGTTTTTTGCCCCTTCTTTTTCTATCATGGGGCCCAAGTTAAATCATCCAGTCCTTTTACACACACAACCCCTATGTATGGTCACAAGTCCAAATTTGACACTCATCTAACTTGTCATCACCATTAGATTAAAATTATAATAAAATGATGCCTCTAAACCATTAAATTTTAAGGTCATAAATGAAAAGGTTAAGATGATCTTATGGACTCAGGGTTTTGCATATATGTAGGCCTCATAATCATATAGATATTTTCATCCAATGAATTTCCATCATCACCATGCATCCTAGTTGGGGCATTTTCTCCTAAAAAAATGTTTGGGAGCTGTGCAGCGCTCCCTTATATATGTAGATATTGTATATTTAAATTTGATAATATGTTGTATACATGGAAATGAGGAAAGTAGAAATAATAAATGTGAGGAAGAACAGTCTATTTGAGGATTTGGCTTAGAATAGATTGAAATGTAAAAATAAAATTTATATAGTCAACTCCAATATAGTTAGGATAAGGCTTTAATAATGATAAAGTATATGATATACGATCCTACGTCTATTTTAATGGATAGTATGCAAATATAGATACCTAGTCTAAGTTGGGTAGAACCCCTAGGGGTAGCTCAGTCAGCCTACAACCATGGTTTGCTTTTGAAAGATTCCGAGTTTGAGTTGCGCTACCATACTGGGGCCATTGGGAATTATCTGGCTTTTCCTTGGACCAAAGGGATTAGTCTTGCCCAAAGATCTAGGACAACCTCCGTTAGCAAAAACAATAATAATAAATAGGAATATAAAATTGGACTTCTAATGGTGTTTGTGTGGTCTATGCTAGATATCGCTCCATTTGTATATACTCAATCATCTCGAACTATAGCTATAGCTAGGTGGAAACACCAGAACCCGAACCCACCTTCCCCATTGGTTAAAACTACATTTATTTGCAACATTTGCTCGCGGTGTGAAAATGACATGTGAACCAATGTACGAACGGTGTGAAAAAGTCCCCTGCTGATGTTGAAGAAGTTGAAGAAGAAATTTTTTTTGCAAGAAGATTGTAAGAAGTCTACACTGAAGGTTAAATCCACAATATCACTTCAAACGGCTATAACTTTTGCTCTGAGTACTTTTACGGAGCCCACCAGCATGCATTTCGAAGCTATCGATGAGCTCCAGGACAATTGTAAAAGGTCAAAATGCAGTTTTTGCTAGTTATTAAAAATAGTTTCTTTTACTTTGAGTCCTTGTGAAAAATTTAAGAAAGTTATTAAGAATAGTCTAAGCGCTTTAATGTAATCTTAGATTTTTTATTATTTTTAGTAAGTTTATCATTTCGGGTGCTTTGGGGTTTGGGGACTCTATAAAAAGTGGTGTAATGCTTCTTTTCAAGGAATAATATGAATTGCAGTTTATTTTAGGGTTTTTCTCTTCTCTTTCTTTTGGATTCAAGGTGTTGATATAGGGTTGAAAGCGATTATCTTCTTCCTTGGCCTTCTTAGCTTATTTTCATTACGCCACCTGCATTTTTACCATCTCCTTAAGCGTTAGCTGAAATCAGATCTAGCACATCAAAAATGCTTTGCTACAATGCCCTAGATGGTCAATTATGAGTAATTAATTTTTATTTTGATCAAAGTTGGTCCATCCATCATCATCGAAACTGTTAATAATGTTTAGAAGGTCAAAAAAACACTTTAGCATCAAATTTTAGTTATTGGATTCGCTTGAATTGTGATAAATTTTTGAAAAGCTTTAGACCATTAGATTAGAATTTCTGAAATTTTGTTGGTCCCATTTTTACGATCCAAACTATCAATACTCTTCAAAACGGCAAATGCAGCTATGATATCAAACATCATCTCTCTATTATTTATGGTTATTTTAGAAATCTATAAAAAAAACATATTCATAATTTTGGAATCATAAACTTATGCTACTGTAAAAAAACACGAGTTGTAAATGCAGTGTGGCAAAGTTGACAATCTTGTGGCTCCAAAAAAGCAAGATTCTAATCATTAGACCTCTTCATAAGGCCGAGAAGGGCTAGGAGCTCAAATTTCAACTGTGAGATTTTATTTATTTATTTATTTATGAGTCTCGTTTTCCTGATGAGACCAGTGATCCTCCTCATCACTTGACTCATCGTAAAGTTTTAAGAATTTGTGAAAAACAGTAAAAGACATGTGAACGATTGGGTGCACTTAGATTCACATGTGAAGGGGTAGGAAAAATGATAACCAATAGAATATGTTTCACATTTGTCTCATTTGCATATGAAAATGATTCATATGTGAATTATTTACACATGTGGATTATTTTTTCTATCGTAAAATTACCAAACTACCCCTACACATAAGACTATTTTGTTTTTATTACTTGCTTGTTCGTGTGCCATTCAAGCGTATGTATATTACTCAAATGTTCTATGACTATCGGAACACTTTGCTGTATGCCACTCCCATGCTGATGAGGTGCCTTCCATTGTTGTGGGGCACAAGGGTAGTGTGCCCGAGGCAGACGACTTCCCGGGAGCCTTTTATCAATATTGCTGGCCGTATATCAAGGACTCTGTTATTGTAGCAGTGCCCCAAAAAACAGTTTTAAGTAAAATTACGAAAGGTTGCCAATAATTACTTTATCTCCCTCATTTCTAAATCAGCTACACCTCAAACCTGTGAGTCCAAATCATCTGGGGGATTTTCTTATAGTGACAGTGCGTAGATATATCATGATCAGCCCACATCATTGTGAGGCAACTTGCCTCGCATGTGGGGCTACTTCTTCTTCTTAGGCAAGAGTTGCCCCACGGTGATATGGCAAATCGTAATAGATTCACCCAAGGTCACCATGAGAAAAATCCCTCAAAGAATCCCCATTCCAAAACTGGCGAATTCAAACCCACAATTGACCACTTGAAAGATTATCTCCAAGACTTTAGCTTCCAGATTAGCAACTTTACTCTCAAGAATCATCTCCCTTGTTCAGCTCACTTTTGTCTGAGGCATATCAATCCACGATCATATACCTTTGGCTCTTGAACCTTCTATGAGATTGAAGGTAAAAATGGCTGGTGATTTTTTATTTTTTTTGTCTGAAGCTCAATATATCAGATGACGCACCCAAGTGCATCCCTCTGGAGGGGGTGGTCGTATCCGTTGAACCTCAGTTTACTTCTAAAAGTATAATAAAAAATTCAGGCTCTACTTTGAAGTTTACATGAAGAAGCTGCATCCACCTCTAAACTCCATTGGAAAATCCTAAGTTTGATCCCAAAGCCCAACTGCCTGTTTGGGTTGGGTTGGCACACCAGAAAAGAAAATCCTGGTCAGCCACTAGCTTTATCTAAAGCTTTGAATTAACTTAATTGGAATCTCTTCTCCTTATTTTCAACTTCTCAGATATTTTGGATTTCCATGATTCACGATGTATCACAGCATCCAGAGGCAGTGAAGGGTAGCCAAAGGCATCAAGGATTAGCAATCACTAAGTATATTTGGGGAGTTGTTCTTCCACAGACCAGAAGGTAGGTGTTTCTTTTGGCGGATCCACGTCGAAGGAATCAATTTAGCAGCATTTCATTATCAAGGGTCCGTCCCAGGAATGAATTGCTAGCTCCTAGCACTCTGAGAAAAAGACTTACAACATCAGGAATGACTTTTTCCGTGTAGGGCCACATCATGGTCGACAAAAATAGACCGGAATATTGTTGAAAGGGAATTTGTTTTTATGGTCAAAAGGATTAGAAAGGACAACAACCAAAATCAAGCAGGAAATAACCCCAGGAACTTCTCCTCAAAAAGAAAGATCTTCTCCAAAATAAATCACCAGCAAAAGAAACTAATCTTTAAACTATAAGAAGAAATGACTCCATTGCCCAACTTTAGCGAGAAAATAGGAAAGTCTTCTTCTCTCTTGAGATATGTCGGGCTTCAAAGGTCACAAAAACACTTTCACACTTGAAAATGTCACAAACTATTGAATCACCCGGCCAGTCAAAATCTTCTCTAATAGCCTTTACCACCTCCATCGCATCCAAATATAAATGATCCTTGACAGTCCACACCTTTTAATAGAATTTGGCGCGGAGAGAGTTGATCACACTTTAGCCTTTTTAGCCAAAACTAGAGGTAGTGATCAGAATCAACATAATAAGAAGCATTACAAAATAGAAAAGCACATTGACTAGAGTCCCGACTTACTTCCCTTCTTTTTGGTTTTTGGCTTCCTTCCATTGGTGGCGATCATTCCTCAATGGATTTGGAAATCCACAATATAGTATTAGCAAGGTAGTGTGAAGAGACTCTTGATGTGGTAATATAGGAATATGAGCATTATACGTCTGTGCAGGCACCGCATTTCAAACTGTGGATAGGGTGTCTGTACCAACTAAACCTCGTACCCTTTTTTCTGTTGCACTTCTTTTGTTTTTTTTTTTTTTCACATGGAAGTCGATCATAATTTATCTTATCCCTTCGGGCACCAACCATTCATAAATTAGGATTGGTATCAATTGAAACTCATCAAACCATTACTTGTTGGATTCAATCAATAAAACTTGCACCATTATCATTTTAGATACAGATTATAGAGACTTCAACGTAGTTTTTATGATCAGCTGCTACCTTCATGCTAATAAAAAAAAAAGTAAAAATAAATGCTCCAAAGAAAGATATTAAATGCCTATTTGCTTGCATGAGATATATCTTTAAAATCTATGATAAAATGGTTTCCAGGAGAGAGAATTAAAGAGGTGAGGAGTAGAGAAAATATAGTAGTAACTAGATGAGGCTTGACTTTTTACATGACCACTTGGGAGGTAAAAGGTATTTGAGAACTCTTTTTTGGGATCTGGTGTTTATAGGGTTTTTTTTTGGTAATTATCTATATTAAATCTACGACTTTTTTAAACATTCAATTAAGTGCAAACAAATACACCCTGCTTTTTATGAAATTTAAAAAATTACTAATTTGATTTGACTGGCTTTAGATGTCATCCTAATTCATGGCAGTGTACACCTCTTAGTGGTATTCAAGTCAAGTTTAAAAAAAAAAAAGCTACAAAACCTAAATAAGTTACATATTGCACTCCAGAGTATGCCAACACCCAAAATAATGACTAGACAGATCCGCTATAGGGAACTAGGATTTCCTCCTCAAGATCTCCACTTGTTTGTGTGAAAGGAACTTATAATAAAATGGGATTAGTTGGTTGCAAACATTTGTAGATATCTGGTAGACAATATGGAGAACTCCACTCGTGAAAACTCACTTATTACTTTAGCTAGCTTAGCAAATTATCACCATCAAATCTCAATTTAGTAGGAAATTTAGATATTACAAGGACAGTTATTGCCTTCTATTTGGAATGCTTAGATGATCTTATAAGTTTTTATAAAAATGCTTGCAATCAAACAGGCGCCAAAGAAATGAGGGATGAGATTAGGCCTTACTTCCTCAAAGATTCATTTTCTTAACTGGTAGATTAGAGATGATTCGATGGCTATTTCTGGATCAAGTTCAATGCAAATAAATCGACAAAAGTTTGTGACTTGAAGTTTGCAAAACAAAGTGGGTCTCCAAGGCCCGTCTGACTTGGATCCCAAATTCTCTCCAGGCTTCAATCAGGTTGCCACCACTGTCGATAAGCATGTCATCAGCTGACTTTTGTGAGGATCAGTGTGTGACCCACATGTATTTTTGTATTGATCAGCTGTACTCTTTCTGTCATAGTTAATATAACACTCCGTTTCAAGCGAAAAAAAAAAAATTGCAAAACGCTAATGTGATTTGACTGGACTTAGGTCTTATCGTTTACATCCCTGGATCCCACTGCTTATCTTCAATTCAGGTCTAAGAAAATGACTAAAAAAAAAAGAAACAGGCAAATTGGAAAAGAAAATATTAAAAAACAAAAAAGAAATGCATAAAGTACCACAGTGGATACGTACCTGCACCTAAAATAATGATAAAGACACATTTCTTTATGATAAAGCCAACATAAAGGCACTTTCTCAAATAAAATGACATCACACTCCAGGGACCGGTCTACATCAGCAATACATGCAACCAATATGTATTGAATTTTCGCCTGTGAAGTAATGGTATTTAAACCTATGAATTATCTACTAAACATACTAAAAATCAAACCCATGTATTAATGGCATGCTTGTCCTTCATGTTTGGAGCTGTTCCGTGGTCAAACTAATCCATTCATGCATGAGCCATTCATGGTTCCACTTTGACACACATTTGAACATTAATTGTTGCTCAATTTAATCATAAAACATATGCAATATGTTCCTTTTTTCCAAAATCAATTTCAAGGGTAACTAGAGGATTACCTCGGATGATAACTGGAGAAAATTTAGTTTTGACACAGCTTCTTTAGTTGGTTTTGTTTGACATAGTCTTTAGGGCATTGGAAAAGTGGATTATCGGAAGAATTTTGTTAGAGTTTTTATTATATACCCTTTAAGGTTTTTAGGATTTCTAAATCAGCTCCTATGGCTTCAATATTTGTATAAATTCCTTTGCTTTTTTTATTTTGATATCTTCCATGTCTCAAAATTAGTAGCCTTACAGTTTCCACAAGCTTTTAGAGTAAAATGACACTTTTGATTATTATTTTTTCATATATGCATAATTTCAAAAGCTACGATTTATTTTTCTTTCAACCTTAATTATAACATTAACAAGTAATATAGTACATCTAGTAGGAGAGAGTAACCTTATATAAATTCCATTTTTAAATAGACTTTTTTTTTGTAAAAATCCCAAGACAATAAAGGTACTTTATATTGATTTTTTGTTCAAGGCTAACCTACTTCTGATACATTTTCCAAAATATCCAAAAGCTACTCAAGTTTTGAAAATCTCCAAACAACTTTCTGGAGTGACAGTCTACTTAAAACTTTGATATTTTTAGAATGTCTTGAAATTGAAATTACCATAAAAGCTGGACACATAAAATTGAAAAATTCAAAATAGAAAATTTTTATTAAAAATCATTTACATAGTATATACATATGTTCAATCTATATCTTTCCAATACTTTTCAATAGGGATTTTTACGAAAAGAAGCCTCAAATATCTCTATACTTCTAAAAGCTTCCTCAAATATATGTAATGTGCAAAGCATCTTATACAGTAGATTTCATTCTTTTTAAGACCAAATTTCTCTTTATCTTTTCTCTTGCGACATTGAGACTTGGCTGCTTTCACACATTGAAATATTTCACAAGTCGTTATTTTTGTTTCAACTCTCGAACTCACTAGTTTATTCTAAACATCTTGAGTGGTTAATGCATACTTTAAATTCATATTTCAAAGTGAGAAATGTGGAGGAAAACATTATTAATTTTGAAGCTAATCTTTTTTAGAATGTAATAAAAGTAAGGTTACAAATAAGAAATAGAGATAAGCATATAATTTTTTGTGTTGTTTCCAAAAATAAAAATAATTTAATTTTTAATAGAGTCTCCACAAGTTTCTCTAAGAGATGGGTTGCAGTTAATACATTCATTATTTAACAAACTCACAATAGAATTATTTAACTCATACATTCATAGAAATCATTGCTTCAACATAAAAAATTATTAGTCAAACTCAACGCACCTATATGTATCCTAGTTTGAAAAACTTTAACTCTTGAATTCACGAGTTTCTTCTCGACATTGCGAGTTGATTCTTAACATTATAACTTAATTATATTAATGTTCAATTTATACTAAAAAGTGAGGAAAGTAGGGACAATATTCTACACTTTGAAGCATGTTCTCTTAGATTGTACTAAGAGTAGGCACAAAATGATTATATTAACAATTAGATAAAGTGATAGTTAAAATATCAAACATAATTTCACATATTATTGAGCTTGACATGGTAGTCATGTCTTGTGGAATGTATTAGGTGAAGGTATACTAGATTTCTATAGGTTTGAACTAATCTTCTACTAATTGTAGTACAAGTAATAAAAGCAAAAAATTTGAGCTTGTGAATAATGTTGGGCATATCTATAGACATTAAATTTTAAGTTTTAGAGTGTTAGGTCTCGAAGTCTTGAGAGATAAATTGATAAGCAAATTAATTTAGAAAAAATGAATTTTCCTATATAAACACTTTTGATGTTATATGTATTGAAGGATGCTTTTAGAAATATAAGAATATTTGAGAATTTTTTCATAAAAACCCTAAAATATCGCAATAATTTTTCAGTAGACCATTTTTATGACAATGGTGTGACGCACACTTTGCGTGGCCTTCCGAAGTGGAGGTTCTAACACATAATCGCAACAATTGAAACGCGGCACATTAACTAGGAATAGTCCGGTCCCATCTCGCCGCAGCTTTTGGATTCTCGAAATTGCTCGAAATTGAAAGGCGTACATTAATCCCAGATTCCTAGCCATCACGTGATCTTGTCATACGGGAATCACGTGGATTTTGCTCTGCTGGGCATTTGTCATTGAATCTAATTCTACAAGTCGATCCCCCCCCCCCCCACCGGGCCCACCCCAAAGTGCAGGACTGCACTCACGAAAGTTCTTTGAATTTTCCCTATTCGCATCCTATGAAATTTCATATCTTTGTAAACTTTTATCACCTCACACAAATTCTACATGTTTCATGTACATATTTAAAATTTTAAATATTTAAAATTCTAAGATGTCATTTGAAAACAAAGTTAAAACTTAGAGGAGATGGTGTTAAAAGACTTACAATTTCTTTTCCGATGGAAGTTTTCTAGATTTCTCTAACTAAACATGCTTTACGCCTATTTAAACATGTAAAAAGAAAAAAATAAAGAGTCAAATTATATATAGATAAATTTTTAAATAAGGTCTTAAGTTTCTGCTTTATTTTAAAAAATATATAAATTTTAATATTTTTCAAATTAATTCTTAATATTTTCAATAAAATTTTTAATTAAAGACATCTATCTACTTAAAATTATTTTTCAGTAATTTTTTTCTCTCAAGTTTTATAAACTATCAAAATTATCATATATTTAAAGCCATGACTTGACACCGAAGATTCCCACGTACAAGCTTTAATAACCTCAAACAATTTCAATTAATACAAACCTCAATGTAATATTTATGGGCTAATACAAGTTTCAATGTGATCTTAATGGTTTAATACAAGGTTTAATGATAATTATTAAAAAAAATAGCCATGGGCTGGCTTAAAACGGGGCTGCGGGGCTAGGGCCTCTTAGGCATGCTGGGTCAAGACCTTGACACGGCTCATGACATTTCATGGCTCGACATGGCTGGGCGCCTGGGCGTTTTGTGCCAACAAATGGCCCATTGTAGTGTTGTACACAGGACACCTCACAGTCACAGAAGAGTCTGACTTGGAAAAGGGCCACTCACTGACAATGTCATGTCAGCAATGTTTACAGCAAGCACTGTACCCACCAACCTCCACTTGTCAGGGTGCCCCTGTTCCACGGTTGTACTAATGGCCTTTTCTCTAATCGTTAGGTCTACAAAGAGGCTCCTGGGCCCAGGCTGTTGCCCATCACTTTCTAGTAGATTTTTTTCCGAGCCCTACTATTTAAACACAAAAAAATATCTCTTATCATATATCATTTTATTATAATTTTTTAATTCAATTTTACCCTTATATAAAATTACAAATTTACCCAATTTCCTCTAAAATATAGAAAATTTCTTCTCTTCATACGCAATTTCTTCTCTTCACATTTAAACCCTATCATCATCTCTTCTTCCTCCATCTTCTTTCTCTATCTTCTTCCTACACATTCAAAGCCTCACATCATCTCTTCTTCTTCCATCTTCTTCCTACAGATTTTTCCTCTATCTTCTTCCCTACTACTCACTAACAACTTATTATTCCTCCAACTTACTTGGATAAGGATATTACTAATCAAAAAGTGCAATGGATGAGGAAATAAACAAGGATTTGGTGGTTTACACTCCCCAAACAAATGGCAAGGTTAGTGTACTATGATTTTTTAGTTAGTTTTTACATTGTTTGTAAAATTTAGTATAAAGTTCCGTTCGTCTTATGTTCGAACCTGGAAGTCCGAATTTGAGTGAATTAGCCGAACAGAATTTTAACCTCTTTTTTTTTTTTTGTGTAAATCATTTGCTCTACATGCTCCTACAGAAGAAAGTGATGTAGGTTTTGAATGCATTAGAGATTATACGAACAAGTTTATTACTCATGTGGTAAGGACGATTTGTCATAGTTTTTACCAAAACACTTCGTAAACATTATTTTAAAAGTTTATTTACTAAACTTTTTTATAAGTTTTGCATTTGTAGATCTTCCATAATCGTTAGGCAATGATCGATTGGGCTCATGCTGTTAGAAGGAGAAATGACTTTATCATTGTTATTAAAGTTTCAATGCGGCTAAGGTTGGAGTAAAATCTAAAGTTTTACTTGCATGTGAGAGAAGTGGACACTATAATGCAAAGAAGATCACAGATAAGGAGCCATCTAAGAAGAAGATCACAGATTAGGATAGACAACTTGTCAATCCTAATGTAGTTACATGTGAAAGTATTGATTTGGAATGAAAGTGTAAAGTTTATAGACTTGATGTAGTTGAATATCATGTAAAGTATTTTTTTTTTTGTAGTGATTTTCACTTGCAAATTTTGGGGAAAGCAAGGTTGAGAATGTTAATTTGAATGGTTCATTACATCATAGTTTATTACAAAGTGAAATGAAAAGGGAATTTCATTAACTTGAATGGTTCATTACATCATAATTCATTACAAAGAATTCATGACATGAAAAGTGAAATGAAATGAGAATTTCATTAACTTGAATGGTTCATTACATCGTAGTTCATTACATAGAATTCATGACATGAAAGTGAAATGAAAAGGGAATTTCATTAACTTGAATGGTTCATTACATCATAGTTCATTACATAGAATTCATAACATGAAAAGTGAAATGAAAAGGGAATTTCATTAACTTGAATGGTTCATTACATAGAATTCATGATATGAAAAGCGAACTTGACACCAAATGAAGAAATTCATCTCTCTTGTCTAAACCGACGAGAGTAAGCACGAGGCTGGTCCTGTTCGGCCCTCTAGGGCCGAACAGCTAGATTTCGTTCGGCCCTCTATGGCTGAACGGGTCCGAGATCTAAAGCCCTCTGATGCAAATGGAAGAGGATCTCTGAAGATGCAAATGGCACATCCTTAGGTTTTACTTTTAACACACAAAAATAAATAAGAAAAGAGGATAAAAAGGAAGCTTACCTTGCAATGGAAGAGGATCTTAGTGCAATGAAAGAAGAAGAATTGAAGGAAATAAGTGAAAAGGAAGACTTACTTTACAATGGAAGAAGAAGAAGTGAAAGAAGTTGAAGGAGTAGAGAGTTGCTGTAGAGAAGGAAAAGAGAAAAGAAGGTTGAAGGAGAAGAGCTTGAATGTGTGTAAAGAGAGGAGAAATGAGGGATTTGGGTATTTTAGGGATGTAGGGTGTGTTAAGAGAGAAAAATTATAATTTTTTAAAGTTTTAATTCTGTGTAAAGAGAAAATGTGTATAGAGAGACTAAACAGTGGTTTATCCAGCAAACCTCTTTTTTTCCTCTTTGAATTCTCGGTCTCTAGAATGAAATATAAAGTCTTCCAAGGTCTAACCCATGGGCCCATTTGTATGATCTTCACATGACACGCAGGAAATTAATTGGCTTCATTAAGACCGTAGGAGGACAAGTCTTTGGTCTTATTTTCCACTTTCTCCATCTGTTTGAATGAACTATCTATATTTTATGCTTCAAGATTTTGAAATCAAATGGATTATATAGAGCATCATGGTACTCACACTCTCCATCTCACTATTTAATTTGCAATCCTTATCTCTAAAATATTAAAAACAAAACAAAAGAGTTGGCTTGTTAGATAGGATGGTTATGAGTTTAGTTATGAGATAGAGAGTGTGGTTAGAATTATTGTTATATAAAAGATTTTGATCCGCTGAGAATTGTTCTTATATATTTACTGTGAAAAATTTTCATGGAGCCCACTTATAAGTCCCATTTAGAGATGAAACCAGAGGGGATGAAAAGATTTATGTAGGATCACCCAAAATATCAAATTTGGCCTCAATCAAATGTCCATAACCCCTTCATCTGTGGCTCGTTAATCTAATTGATTCGAATTGGTGTATAAACAATCCAAGGATCCAGTAAATTCGAATTTAACCGAAACTTGGTGTATGTGACTATCAAGGAGGTCCTGTGTATTTCAAGGTTTAGATTCAGTGATAAATATGTCCCACCTAAAGTTCTCAAAAAAAAAAAAAAAAGGAAGGGTGGGAACTAATTCTGATAGTATTATTTCTCTTATATAAAATAGCGGATTTTATTACAAAAATCACCTTAGTAACCTTTAAACCAAGAAAGTCTCCAAAGCTTTATTACAAGTGACCATTTATGTTTATTTTTTTATATATTGTGGACGAGCATTGAATTCGATGCATGTGACACAAGTGTATGTACACCAGCATCAAGTTCAACCCTTCTTTGTTTGTGTTTAAAATCCAAAAATCCTATTTTCTTTGTCCTTCTTCTTTCTTCCATCTCCAAATGATAATTTCTACCTTTAGGAATCCCAATCTTACAAATCTTCCAAGAAGGTGCTTGATTTTGAGCCGAGCACAATGGTGTGAACTCTTATTTAAATTCCAAAACATTTCCCAACATAGGACATTGATTGATTGCTTGCCATGATGAGACCTAGATGTGTGTACATTATCATTCAAGTTTAAAAAAAAAAACAGCATTCGCCTTTTTTTACCTACTCTTTTTTAAATAGGAAACTGAATGGTAATGAAGGTTCTTCACTTTTTTTCACATCAGTGGGGCTCTTGCAGACGGTAAAGATGAATCAGAGTGCCTACGCTTCTTATTATTATAGACTATGGAAAGGAAAAGGATTCTGTGAAATTTATCTTGCTATTAAATTTATTATTGTCTACAAAAACCAATGATTGAGTGCCAGGAATGACTTATGAAATTGAAAGTGGGTCTCATCAAGGCCAACCAATCAATGTCCTATTTTGGGAAATCTTTTGAAAAGTAAGAGTTCATGCCATGGTTCTTAGCTCAAGATCAAGCACCCCACTAGAAGATTTGTAAGATGAGTACGCATGAAGTAAAAATCATTTGGAGACGGAAGAAGAATGAAGAAGATTTGATTTTTGGGTTTTAAAAACAAACAGGAGAGGGTCACATCAATATTGGTGTACACACACCTATGTCGAATTCAATGCTCGTCTCCAATATATTAAAAAAAATAGAAGTGGTCACCTAAGACCACTTCTGTGCCTATAAAGCTTCGGGGGCTTTTTTTATTTAGAGGTCACCTAAAGTAATTTTTCTAGTAAAATCCTCTATAAAATAACTAGAAAAAACTCAACCAATATTGTCTATTATAAATGAAACCTAGAGACTATTATTACAATGAGAATATTACACACTTTATAGGTTTTTATTTTTGCACGAGAGAGGAGTACTGCATTTCTAACTCTCACATACAAAATCGAGGAAAATCAATTCTTTTTTTTTCTTTTTCTACAAAAGAAATGTTGTACTAAGCAACTAAGCCTGAGTTTTCATTTTTGCACAAGAGAAGAGTCCTACATTCATAAGCGTTAGTTTTCATTCCTACACAAGAGGGGAATCATACATTCATACTCCTAACATAGGAAATTGAATAAAATCTATTCATTTTTTAACCTTTTAGGCAAAGAAAATATGTTGTACCAAAAGATGAAGAAGGAACTTAGTGGAAAAGACACAGCCAAATTAATAAAGAAAAAGAAAACAAAACTTTCATTCTTCGAATATGTTTACTAATTATTGACTCGAGATTATTAATGAAACCCGGTAACAGTACCAATAGAAAGATCTCTAATTTCCGTGCTTTGAAAGGAGAAACAATTTGGTCACCAATAGGGCTTTATTTATTTATTTATTTCAAGGAGAAGGCCCATTTGCCCACTCCAAAATAAATTCCTAGAAATTAATGGTAAAGTGGGTTCCGATATTATATCGGAGAGGAGTGAAGGAAGGATAAATGGAGATGTCGTGGGTCTCACTTGGACTTTATTTATTTATTTATTTTGTGAGTTGCTACTCTAGGAGTGAGAATTACAGGGCACCCACAAGGGATCGACCGTTGTGGGTGTTATAGGAATGGGCTTATCCACCAGGCCAACCCTTTAGTCCCTCACTTTGACTTGATTTACTAGGGAGATGATATGGCCCTTTTTGGATCTTTACCTATACAACAAATATAGATCCTTTGGTAAGAAGGTATTATATACAATTCCCAACTTTGCCAATTATTTTTTATCTGATCTTAGGTCCGAACAAAAGAAGAGTTGCATTAGGTAAGCTGACGACCAATGAAAGATATTGTCATAGTCTAACGATGAATTATGATATACTAACATTCCAAGATCATGCCAGGGTGTTCATTGCTTTAAGCAATGTAGTGCAAGATCACCTAGTTGCAGAAGAAAATAGGCAAGGCTTTCACACCATTCTAGATGAGTGCATCTATAGAAATTTGGTCCAGATGAAGAGGAAGATTTTACTTACTACTTGAAACATATCAACATTGACAAGTAAGAGCATGGAGCTAGTCAAAGTAACAAAAAGAAGAAGAGTTAATATTGCTTGCTTACAGGAAACAAAGTGGAAAAGGGAATAAAAACTAAAAAGCTCACTAATGATTATAAACTCAGTAAGTATAATTATAAACAAGAATTTGAAACAAATTTGTGAAGATAAAGAGGTTAGGTAATAAAATTATAGCAATTAAACTAGCATTAGAAGAAAACATAATTTATATCATTAGTGCACATGCAACCCAAGCAAGATTAGATGAAAGTGTGAAGAGACAATTTTGTAAGGATATGGATAATTTATGATGAAAAATCCCAACTAATTAAAAGATTTTCTTGAGGGCTTACATGGGCATGTAGGAAAGGAAAATAGAGGGCATGGGAGAGTGCATGGAAAACAAATTTAGACAAAAGAATAAGTTATAAGACATTGTTTTAAATTTTGCATTAGCTTTTGATCTTGTAATGGCAAACACTTATTTTAAAAAGAGAAAAGCGCATTTCATTACCTATAAAAGTGGAACTAATAGTAACTAAATATATATATATATATTTTTTCTAATTGAAACAAATGATGGATTGGCTTATAAAGACTATAAGGTTATTCCATAAGAGAGTTTTATGACACAACATACACTAGTACTCTTAGATCTTTTTTCATTAGAACTAAAAATAGAGGGGTAATAAATAAAATGTACCCTAAAATAAGGTGGAGGGATTTGAAAGGAAAAGGATCAACAATATTTAAGGATAAAGTATGAGGAGGAAGAAAGAAATTTTGAGAGAAAAACTATGATGATATGGAATAAAATGACTAACAATATTAAAAGGGTTGCACAAAAGGTGTTTGAAGAGTCAAAAGAGAAAAGACACTTAAATAAAGAAACCAGGGGGGAATTTAGAAAACTAAGAAATGTATAAGAAGTTATAGAAAGAAGCTAAGAAAAGTTGAAAGTGATGCAAAGTAGAAAGCATATAATAACTTATACAATAAGTGGGGAACAAAAGAAAGAGAAAAACGATATTTTTATGCTTACAAGAATAAGAAAAAGAAAAAGTAGAGACATGGATAATGTAAAATGCATTAGGAGCAATGGCCATAAGATTCTAATGAAAGACAACAATATCAAAGAAAGCAAGATGAAATATTTTAGCAAACGTTTAAAAGATGATATTTCGCTAGCAGAATAAAATTTTTTTCATAGAATTAGGATAGTAGGAGTGAAGAAAGCATTGACACAAATGATGATAGGTAAGGCCACAAGCCCGGATGACATTTAGATAGAGGCTTGGAAATATTTAGAAAAATTTGAGAAATTTGGTTAATTAGGCTCTTCAATAATAAAGTAGTAACAAAAAAATATGCCAAATGAATGGAGAAGTGTTGTAAAAACTATATATAAAATGTCAGTTGTCCAATGGAATAAGAATTACATTCTAGAATTTGTTCGATATTCAAGATCTTATTAATATTATTATAGATTTTTCGAGGTTCAATTAAAATTCACACCACTACAGCCCTTTCTATCACCACAACATTCAGCTTTCCTAAACCAACCATGACGCCCTTCAACATTCAGCTTTCCTAAACCAACCACGACGCCCTTTGCAAGTGTAAATTTAAATCATGATTAGGAGAATCATCCTCTTCTCGTAAAATATAGTGATTCAGATCTGGGTGTTATTCAACAACTGCAGGCATTGTTTCCCATTAAATGTGCAGCAACAAATATCTTCATTCCAATTTTTCATTTCTGGGTGAAGACCTTCGGGCTAGAAACAAGATTGCTTCAAATTTGTTTGCATGTGAAAAGGGGACGTTCTTGTCTTTGGTTTTGCATGTGTGTACTACAGAACATTGGTTCTGATTTATAGTGTTTTTATGCCTCTTTCTTGGAGCCTTATCTCAGAGTCCTGCTAGGCAGAAGGACAAGTCAAACAGTAGGCTGAGGATCTGCCTTTGAATGTTACTCTCCCATCCAGAGTTGCAAAGATCCAGACAACTATGCCAGTCTAGTTCCCTAGAAAGAAAGGGGTCTCATTGGAAGTTCAAAGCCGAAACAACTCTGGATCTGCTTCGTTGTTGGTGTGGATACTAGAAGCCCATCAGTAGACCAGATGTTTCATGCTTACATCTGTTGACAAATTACTCACCTTAATGTGAAGTTATTTGCTAGAAATTGATATGCACTAGTCTGGCTCGATTCCACTGTATGGAACAGGCCCTTGATTGTTATAGATGGTTGGCGCATGGTTGAGATGTTATGGACGCGACCCAATATTCATCCTCGCTCTTCCTGCCACTCCTGCCGGTTTCTCTAATTTTCCATATTCAGTGAAAGTTTAATGTCACTCTGAAGCATCACAAAATCATGACCATGTCAAGTAGTTTCTCAAAGGAAGCGTCACAAGACAAAGTGCTGTCATCTACAAAGTGGCTGCAAGACGAAAAGATCCAAGTCTGATGTCTCAATATGGGAAGCCAAGGTGATTCCCAGAAAGCCTGCTGCTTGAAACAACCTACTTAAACCTTTTGTGATTATGAGAAAGGGAAATCAGAGAATAGGTCTCTATGCCTGGGCTCCCTTCATAACTCAAAAACAGCCCTTTTTGGTGTGCCATTCACTGAAATAGACAACTAAGCCATTGAGAAATATTTGTACAAGCCAACTCCTCTTGATCTGCATCTCGTTCTCTATGGAAGATAATAAAAACTGATAACCCAAATGATGACATGCCTTTTCCAATTCTATTTTGCATGCCACACCTGGTTTGCCAACATGAATCTGGAGTCCATACACTCACTGATGTACGTGTATTCATTGTCTAATGGGTCAAAATTTTTGATAGCTCCCTTGCACTTTCAACTCTCAGTTATAATGTAATGGAAGTGGAAATCATACCGTTTTGCAGTCTCCCTTGACCAGAGAATTCGGTAAAACAATCCATAATATCAGATGGAACTGAAGGCTCAATAAAAAAATGCGGATGTGAATCCGTCAGATTCCAGATCCTTGTCCCCTTCCATAATTACAATAATTGAACAACCTGCTCATCATACCAAAGTGCTAATCAGCGGAGGGGGCTAAGAAATTATAACGTAGGAATTATACAGTACAACCTACAGAAGACGAGGATTTGCGTATCATCAATGGAGTTCATAAATATGATAGACTAGCCCAAGTGCCCAACTAATATAGGTTGAAAAATCATAGCTACCAATATCGAATCCCGTTTAAGCTCACCATGTACCATTGCTTTAGTACTTGATTGTCATCTCTGAGTGTGTCAATCAATGCTTCCCTTTTTTCTCTTTCTTTTTCTGCATGGTGTCTTTTGGAGGTTTCAGTTTATCCTTGGTGTTCCTCAACAGAAAAATGGTATGGACCACTAAAGGAGTTCCATTGATGATTGGACCCTCATAGTAAAATAATATCCAGAGGATAATCTAACCCAAATTGAGCATTAAATCATATAAAAGATGTTGATGTATCCCCGAGGTACTGGTACTTTGTGCTTTAAGATTCAAAAGCATGGGATTATGGTATTTCTGGTGCATTGCAGCCTCTCATATTTCCTAATAGCCTTTGTAATTCAGTTTGGGCATCATGTACTTGTGGATGTAGCTCATCTCCAGCAGAGAAAACATGAATATCATTCCTGATCTCAATCCAGCTAAGTCCAGGATCCTTTTCCATTGTCAATCCTTTTATTGTTCTTCTCATTTCAGCTACAGCATCCCATTTCCCTACAGCAGCATATAGATTTGAGAGCAATATAAAGGTTGCACTATCTTCTGGTTCAAATCTTAAAACTTGCTCGGCAGCATGAACACCTCGCTCTAGCTCTCTATACATGACACATGAACTAAGTAGAACTCTCCACAATTCAGGAAAACTCTCACTGAACGGTGACTCCTTAATTAGCTCCTCTGCTTCTCGCAATAGCCCAGTTCGACTCAAGAGACTAACCATGCAAGAATAATGCTTAGGTCCTGGCGTTAAGCCATTTTCAATCATATAATTCCAGAAAAATTTTCCTCCCCCAGTTAGACCACAGTGACTGCATGCAGATAGCAGGGATATGAAGGTAACTCGATCTGGGGTCAGTCCTTGAGACAGCATCTCACCGAAGATCTTAAATGCCTGTTCTGCATTTCCATGATGACCATATCCTCCAAGCATTGAATTCCAACACTTTATATCAGGATCTACCACCCTAGAGAACACCAAATGAGCAGCTTCAAGGTTACCATTTTTGCTATACATATCAATCAGACTCCCACAAACACACATAGCTTCTTCATATCCTGTTTTTACCACCAGAGAATGGATCATCTCCCCTTGCTTTAAAGTTGCAAGATCAGCAGAAGAGCTCAAAACACTGCTAAGAGCAAAACTGTCAACTCTATGCCCCTCCACTTTCATGAGGTGAAAGTAATTTGCCGCAATTTCACCCTCACCCAATCTTGAATGGCCAGAGATCATTTCGGTCCGCAATATCACATCTTTCTCCATCATCGAATCAAAAAGCATTCGAGCACACTCTGTTCCATCATTTTTGAAGTACATGTTAATCAGGGTACTTCCTACATGCACGCTGCTTCCCAGTCCTGCCTTCAAAATGAGGGCATGCAGCGGCTTTCCATAAGTTGAGCCTGGAAAAGATGCAGTCGCAGAAACAATGGCCGCATAAGTGTACTCATCTGGTTCTTCTGAGGATGAATGTCTTAGTTGGATAAACAAATCCATAGCCTTCTCTGCATCCCCATTCTCCGAATACCCTGCAATCATTGAATTCCACGAAACCAAGTCTGGAACCTCCATCGTTCTAAAAATATAATATGCAGTCTCTGGATCGCCACAGCTAGAATACATGTCGACCAGGGCATTCTGCAGCGGGACATCAGATGGTGAATCAGATTTGATTATCTGGGCATGGATTATTTTCCCGCTACACTGATCTCCCAATCTACTACAAGCGCTCAATGCCATTGAAAAGGTGAATTGGGTGGGGACAGATCCAGCATTCATCATTCTGCAATAAAGCTACAGGCCTTGTTCAATTCTCCTATTCTTCATGCATCCAATTATCATTGAGTTCCACGCAACAGCATCTCTCTCAAACATGTCCCCGAAAACATAGCCCCCAGAATCCAAATCTCCGCAGTTTGAGTACATCCCAAGAAGAGATGTCTGGACATGGAGGTCATTCGAGAAGCCCAATTTTATGACTTGGATGTGGATTGCAGCCCCACTAGAGGGATCTTCGACGGCAGCAAATGCTTGAAGGAGGCTTGAGAAAGTGGAGCTGTTGGGTCTGAGCCCTTCAGCTGTCATGTTGAGGAATAGATGGAGGGCCGAGATGGGGCAGCGAGGAATTCGAGCGTAGGCTGCGATGAGGGCATTGTAGGAGACCAAGTTTCTCCTTGGCATTTTGTCGAACACCCTTTGGGCGTCTTCGAGGGATCCGCATTTAGCATACGCAGAGAGGAGATTGTTGTTGAGGAATGGAGGGGGATTGATTGATTTTGTGGTAGTTAAAATGAGAGCATGGAGTTGGCGGGCTTTTCTCAAGGTAGTTACCGTTGAACATATTTGAATAAGAGCTTTCTCCATTGGCGGGAGAATTGAACCATCCAAGGAGGGTACGTTTTAAGAGACGGACAAGTAAAAGAAATAAAAATTAAGGTATGGGTTAACCATCCATTGTGTGTCCCACCATCTCAACGGCTGAGATGACGGGACCATTGAGTGGTCTTCATCTACTTCCATCCCCAACTGTTCAAAATGGCTGGACTACATCTCCACCAACTTCAACTTGGGATAAGATCACAGATGAAGTATTCCGGGCCTCAGTTCCAAGATAAGATTATATGAACTCTCAAACGTCTATAAGAACACTCTAGAATATCTCTAATTTAAATTGCCAATATTTTCATTATTGGGTAAATTTTGTTTTGATTTAAGTGATGTATTAAATGCAATCACTAGCAAAGTTACATAGGTGCTTTTCGGGTGCCCGCTTCTGTTGGGCTAATGTACACTTTTAAAATCTATATGAAAATTTTAAATTTATGGCTAAAATCCGCATAAAAATTTTGAATTCAATAAGAAAGCCGCAATATCATCTTTTGTGATTGCTATGGAATCAATTATAACAACAGTGGAAAATAATTTTAAGGGTGGGCTTGTGAAGTTTGACTGAACTCATATTTGTATCTTTTATATGGAATGTTTGGCATGAGAGGAATAATCACACTATTAATGATTCTTGAGACTAGATCAAGTTCTTTATGCAATTCAATGGTCAGATATACAGCATTGTTCTGTATTTGGGTATTGATCACGTGGAACCAATTTCTAGTAAGTGGAATCCTCCCCAACCAGTCCAAGAGTGCCTAGGATTTCTTTGTTGCTCCTACTTGTCACCATGGAGATTCTCTATAGCGCATCACCACCTAATTTTGATTGATGTATTATGGGATGCTAATGATACTGCAGATATGGGTGCTAATTTGTATGACCAAAATTATTATAATGCTATTCAATCTTTAATTCAGTTCATCCCAATACAAATTATGGAGATATGTCTTGAATTGGATGGTAATCTGCTAAAGACAGCAATAGTCCACCTTGGCAACAAGGCGGTGGGTTGTGTTTGGTCGGTTGGCTCATTAATTTAAAGGACTTTTTGGACCCAAGCCCTAAAGCTCATAAAAGTCCGTCCGATTATTATAGCTTTTAGACACCTTTATGAAAAGCATAAATATTAAAAGTGCTCTCTCAATGAGCAACTGCCTGCTCACGTTAGTGTAGGAACGTGCTTCTTTGCCAATGCTGAAGAAACGGTAATAATTAATGAGCTTTAATTATATGAGAATTGTTATTACAAAATTATCGTGAGAATTTTTTATAGGGCCCATCTGTGAATCTCATTTCAGAATGAAATTGAGGAGGATGAAAATATTTATGTGGGACCACCCAAATATCAAGTTTGGCTTCAATTATATCTCCATAATTTCTTGATTTATAACCTACAAATCTAATCAATTCGGATTGGTGTATCATCTATCCAATGATCCAATAAATTCTTATTTGATTGAAATTTGGGGCATATAACTATTAGAGGAGGTTTCTGTGTATTGCAAGGTTTAAATTAGATGATAGATGGGCCCCATCTAAACTTCTCACGAAAAAGTGGTAAGAAGTAGTTCTCATAGAATTATTTTTCATAATTAATATAGCCGAAGTAGATGGAAAATATTGCTTTTGGTGCATATCTCTCTTTTGTCTCTCCCACATCAACTTTTACTTGTTTCTTTAAATACCCATCTCCGTACTACATGTTACCTAAGAGGGATGGCAATGCTTTAGGTTTATATGGGGACCCCCCTCGACCCACTCTTAATAGAGGCGGGTTTGGTAGGGTTCGAGTTGGATATGGTATTTCATACATTAACCTGAGTCGAATTTAAATTTTTTTAGTACATCAACCGGACCTATCCCTACATTATTTCTTCATATATCGCTCAGTGCATTCCTTATTATATAAGAGCTTAATAGTTCAAGTGGTAATGAGAAAGGACATTTTCCTAGGGACACGTTTGGTTCAGCCCACTAAAGAGGAAACCAAGCATTTCGTCTTCCACGGATTCATTTTCTTACCATCGCACATTAGATTTCTAGATGTGCTCCAGCAAGAAAACTTCTGCAAAAATCAGACGCTTTTGTTGAAAACAAGCATTGCACCAAACCACCTTACAAGGCACCAGATATTAATGGTGGTTTTCCGCTGAGAACGGGGTTGCACAAACAGCCCCGCATATATTTCTTTAGACACATTTATTTTTAATATTTTTTGAAAATATAAACTAAAGCACAATCAAACCTGATCCAACCCATCGTAGGTTGGTGGGAGTATGGTATTGCTAAAATGGCAATCGGGTTGGGTTTGGATCTACCTAAACTCAAACCCAATCTGCCCCATTACCATTTGTACTATCTACATCCCTCAATCTCCATTAACAACCATCATAGAGAATGGATCTTTGTTTTCATCTTTGCACACAACACATTCTCTCATCTTTTCTATCTCAAACCCACCATTTCTTTGACGGACTATAAGTGTTGCGGAAGTGCAGATAAAGATCGCGAGGCCGCTACAAATGTGATGAGGAAAATATTGGCTTGGATCAAGTAATTGATGTATAGATCCTTAATTGCCTACTCGAGATTAGCCACATAAAATTCACTCTTTATAATCTCAGGGTTATAATGGACACCTTAACGGTGACGATTGTGATGGATGACTAATCTTAGAGTTTGTTTATTGGTATTTGGATGCTCTACAACCATCTTGCTATATGTATTTATAGCATCTTGCTTAGTAGATAATAGACCTCAATTCAAGTTAAAATAGAATAAGGAAGGAGAGTTGGATTACACTATTTCAATTGGAGTTTGAGTCTCAGAAGGATTGATACGTCTTTCTTTTATCCAAAAAAAACTCCTTGTGAGGGGTGTCTTTCTGTATTGGGGTCCACCTACATGCAAACACAAGTGGGCCTCATCACAAATGCCAACATTATTTTCCATCTAATCTCACCACAGGCAAGCCTTTCTTTCTCTCTTTCTCTCAGCACCCTACAACAACCCATCATCCTACAATATTTAGCCACACCATGCCAAATCAGGCTACAATGTTCTAAATAGAGCACCCATTGTCTGCAACCATCCTCACAGATCTAACCCACCATCCTAACAGTATTCGAAGCCAGTTGTGCTTTTATATAGGTAACTTTAAAAAAGCTACTTCTTTAGAGCAATTTTTAAAGGAAATTGGTGTTTAGTTAGCTCAACTTTTATACTTACTTTTCAAAAGAAAAAGCAGCAAAACTTGCTTGGTTATATATTAAGCAGCTTTTACACATAATAATTAGATAATTCATATTAATCTTCACAAAAACAAAATTACACAATAAATAGGAATCTTGTGGGTGAATATGATTTCCCACGTAAAATCAAAGATGTACCAATTTATGTCGGTCCTAATACCAACCACTTAATTTAACAATCTCTAAAAATATAATTTCTAAGATGTGTGTTGGTAGCTGGTTTGGGATGCGATGAAGATGGGATAGCATTGAAGTGAAACAAGTGGTGGCACAGCTTGGGTTTGGTCTCGGATGAGTTAAGTCTTTGGGTTGTAGATGTGTGAGGATTGTAGTAGGCGAGGGTGCTCTGTTTGGGATGATGCGGCCTGGTTTGGCATGGTGTACCTGAATGGGTAGATGGGCTGGATATCGCATGATGGGTTGTCCTAGGGTGACGGGAGAAACAGAGAAAGAAAGAGGCTTGCTTGGTGGTGATATTAGCTGAAAAATAAAGGCGGGTCTGAGATCAAGGAGTGGATGAAGAGACGAGAGAATCTGGCTGTATCCAAAGATGAAGACAGAGATTTGATCTGTTCTCTCTTATGGTTGAAAAATGGAGATTGAGATATGTAGATAGTCTGCAGAGAAGATGCGTATATGAATAAAAGTTATCTCAAGAGAGATGAAAGAGAGAGGGTGCGCAAAAAAAGAAAATGGTGTGTCTATTTCCCGATGCGTTAATGTCAGCTTCTTGCTTATGAAATTGATTGGACCATCACAAGAGTTCAACTTGGGCTCTAGTCTAAATGATTCAAATGTTGCAAATTTGGGTCTAGATCAAGATACAGAGGTAGAAAGTAATCCTGAATTCGCTACCTAAGGCCAATACTCAACTAAAGAGAAAATAAAATTGACTTTTGGAGTTAAAAAATATTTCAATATAGTTGAGGTTAAAGATCCCGTTGGAAATTAGATATATTGTAGGTTACATTTTTTTCGTTTCCGTTAGAGAAACAAAACTGGAGGAAAATATGTAGAAGTCCTTACAAAAATCTCGAAAAAAAAAATACAAAGCATAGGCAGAATTTCATTTATCTAAATTTATTAGAAACTTGCAAGTATAAATGTCTAATTAATCAATATTGTGCGTTATATTTAACAAATACAAACTTTTCTAAGAAAATTGGCAAGTTCTTGAGATAATAAGAGATTTTTCAGAAGTTTTTTTTATGATGCAACCTTATGATTTATGGAGTAGATTATACCATCTCGACTCAAGTTTTTAATTACTTTAATGAAATTGGTTTCACTTTTGTAAATATAGAAATACAGAGCCTTCCAAGGATATGTATAAAACATTGGAAATGAAAATATCACAATACTAGAGAAATGCTAGCTCCATTAACATTTTGCTTAGCCTCCATATTAGATCCTACATTACAATTAGTAGCCGTAGAAACTTCACTTAAAGCAATAAATAAAGTAGATTTTTTGTACTTTTTTTGTGCTTTTCGTGGGCATGGCCTGTGATTTACTAATAGTTCTTGTGTCTGCAATTGCATCAGAGCAAACTTTTATTTTTGTATAATAAAATTACTCTAAAAAAACATGAGCATTGCAAAATTTTTCTTCCCTACTTCAAAAAATTCATATTTAGTGTGACTGTACCCTTCTTATGGTTATAAATGGGTATCTAATTCTTTAATTACCCAAAAATTTCGACTTATTAATAATTGGATTTGGGTCTTCTCTAGAAATTAATAAGCAAATGAGTCTCAATCTTACTTCTATTTTTGAATCCGTAAGCTAAACGGTTCTGGCTTTAGTTCCAAAACGGTTTTAGTCTGGGTCTATCCTTTCACTTGCCGTTTCTATTTGAGGTCCACCGTAGACCCAGTCCGAAATTGACCTAAAAAAGTAGGGAGTCAAAAAAAAAAAAAAACCGAAAAAGAAAAGAGAGAGAGAGAGAGAGAGAGAGGCGAACAAACTTGAGGCCCACTGGCGCTTCACGAAATCCTCCCAAGTCGAATCTCAGGAGACCCAGTCAGACTTCACGAGAAAGCAAAAGAGCACTACGAAAATGAAGCAGCGCAAAACATAGAAAAATGAGGAACCCAACGTTTCTCTCTCTCTCTCTCTCACTGTATAATGTAAAAAGTTGCTCGTCCCTCTTTCTCTCTCTAAAAACCACAGCATCAATATCAATGGCGGATTTCTCTCCTCCCCTTCTCCAAACCCAACCCCCCCTAAATCACAACAAGCTTCCACCTCTCCCTCCCAACTACGTCACTCTCCAACAGCTCCAGGAGAGGCGTCTCAAACAGCAGCAAGAGAGAGAAGCAAAAGAAAAACAAGCACAAGAAGAAGAAGAACGCAAAAGGCAGCAAGAAGCAAAAGCAAAAGAAGAAGAAGAAGAAGAAGAACGGAAAAAGCAGCTCGACCTCCATAAACCCCTCAAAACCCTAGAAACCAGGCCCAAAGATCGCTCCTCTCGCCCGCATTGGAGGAACGGACCCAAGATCGCAGCTGATAGGAGAGCCGAAATCCCAGCCGTCGAGAGAGAAATCGACGGTCGGGGAAAAAGCATTGACCGATCAAGGAATAAGAAGAGGAAGACCGCGAAATGGAGGGAGAAAACGAAGCCAAGCGAGGGAGAAGCTCTAACTGATGGAGATCCGGCGCGCTCGTTGCCGGGAAATGGGGGATCCACCGTGGATAGGAAGATCGGAAGAGGTTTCCCGGCAGCGAAGGAGAATCGGACGGTGAGGATTGCTCCGGAGACGGAGGATCTTCACAGAAAAGGGCGGAAAGGGGCGGATGGGAGATCGACGGCGGCCGAGAAGAGGAAGGGGAGAGTACGGACGCTTCCGGCTGAAAGCCTGCCGGAGAAGATTGGAACGAATGTTGCGGATAATCGAACGGTGGAGATTGATCCGAAGATTGGTTGTGATGAAATGGAAGGATCGAGCGGTGGTGGGAAAGGAGCGGATCAAACAGATGAGAAGAAAATTTATGGGAAAGGGAGAAGAAAAAGGTATCCAAGGAAGAAAGGAGGAAATGTTGGGGTTGTTCAGGTGGTAGATGCAGCAGAAGGCGGGAAAGAAGTAGATGAGGGATCCAATGAATGTGGTTTGGGGAGACTGAGAGAGAAAATGCCTGCAACTACGGAGAAGAACGTCAAGGAGGAGAACAAGGTGGTAGAGATTGCTCACAAAATTGAGGAACTTGGGGTTGTTGAATGTGATCAGATAGTAGAAGCAGTAGACGGCGGGAAAGAAGTAGATGAGGGATTGAATGCTCATGAATGCGGTTTGGGAAGACTGAAAGAGAAAATGCCTCCAACTGCGGACGAGAATGTCGAGAAGGAGGACAAGGTGGTAGAGATTGCTCATAAAATTGAGGAACTTGGGATTGTTGAATGTGATGAGATAGTAGAAGCAATAGACGGCGGGAAAGAAGTAGATGAGGGATTGAATGCTCATGAATGTGGTTTGGGAAGACTGAAAGAGAAAATGCCTCCAACTGCGGAGGAGAATGCCGAGAAGGAGGACAAGGTGGTAGAGATTGCTCATAAAATTGAGGAACTTGGGATTGTTGATTGTGATGAGGTAGGTGGGAAAAATGTGGGTGAGAGGTTGAGGGAGGAGAAGAAATTGGATGTGTGGAGACCAAGGGAGACAGAGAGGAGAAGCTTTGGCCAACGAAGGGTGTTTGGTTATGGAAGAGGCTTTGGCCAACGAAGGGTGTTTGGTTATGGAAGAGGCTTTGACTATGGAAGGAGGTTTGGTTACGAAGAGAGAAGACAACCACGACATTTGATGTGGGTAAGAAAAGAAGAGAATTCGAATGACAGTATGCAGCAAGTATAGTGAGGTATATACACTGGAACTGCCTCTCTTTTTTTATTTTTTTCCAATCTATACATTTGGTAGACTGATTTTAAGCTATCACTTATTAAAATCTGTGTAATTGGTGCCATTTCCAAGCCTTGTTCATACTACATGCCTCATGTGAATTATCACTCATCCAAATTTCACTAAAGTCACAGACTGTCCCACCATCCACACATTATTTATTCTGTTGAAGTTAAGTGTGCACTTTACAATTCATACTTCCTGTTTTCCATTGTGAAGCAGTGAACATGAGAAGCTTGTGTGCATGTCATACAAGCAGTTTATATTTATGAATTAAGTAGGCAGAATGCAGAAGGTGGAGTTCCAAAACATGCTCAGTTGAATGGTTCTGAATATCCTCCACATTGGTTCTCCTTTTTGTTAAACCCTGAATTTTTTTTTGAATGGTGTGAAAACCTGAAAATTGAACTCATAAGAGTCTCAACAAAGGTTATAAGTATTCTTTATTAGGCAGAAGAAAATAATAGCATGTGAACCTATCCCCAACATGTTGACAGCTGTTTTAAATTCAATAACACGAATACTGTATTCACACATATAAGGTATGGACCAACCTACTTTTAGACCATGTACATAATGCAACTTCAAGTTAATATGTTAAGAGTTCCCTGTATCTGAACAAGATTACCACATTCTGTCAACAAGCAAGCAATTCTAACTACTCAAGTGATGCAGGCTAGATCCACGATCCTGTCCAGCATTGATGGGCTACTTTGATGGGCCCCACTTGATCCATGATCTCCTCAAGATCAGGGATCCCTAGCCTTTGTTAGATAGTTTTTAATTAATTATCTATTTCCTATTTTATGTTGAGTTGAGATTATGACTTAATTTGATTTAGTAAGCCATGATTATTTAGGATTAGTCTTTCCTAGTTTAGCAATAGCTCCTCCTATATAAGAAGGGGCCTTTCATTGTAATCAATTAAAATTCTCTTTGAGATTTATCTCTTTTTTGGTGTTTTTCCTCTTGTAAGGGTGCCATAGGGGCTAGACTCCATATCTTGATTTGAACAATCCTTCGGGAGATTGTTCTACACCTGATTGGAAATCCGGGTCTGCGCCATCAAGTCGAATCTCCCCACCAAACAGACTAACACTTGCCTTAGACATCATCAAGGCTGTCTTGAATGAACATGTTTTGATCCAGCCTTGGTGGTAGTTGACGATGTAGTTATTGAGTTGCTCTATGAAATGTGACCTGCAGAATACAAAAAAGGCCAGGTCTGGAGATGAAGCATGATGGAGCTAACATATGAGAAAACCAGTTTGGATCCCTTCAACTCAAACACACAAGATCCAACCAGCTTGTTGGGTCTCTAGACCTAGATCCTGTCTCCTACATAAAAGATTCAATCTGTAATCTTTGCAAGCTCATAGCCGAAGAGAGGAAACACCAAGTTTCTTGTTCCAAAAGCATAATGGATGTTCTCTACTGGTGTCTTTCTCAAACATGATGCTAAACACCAAAAAATAAAAAAACCCAGTTAGTAAGAACCCCAGCCTTTAATCCACCACTGTTAAATTAAAAACAGAAATTTAATTAATAAATTGAAGGTAAAATAATGTAAGCTAATATGTGGAAAACTAACTGCCCTAACTCATGGTAGGCTTTCCAAGTCCGCCTGACTTCGTTGAGTGTTGTGGGCTTCTATTGCATCTTGGGTCTCTTAAGGTGGGTGATGGATCGAGGAATAGTGGGTCCAATGTAAAGGTTTCAAAAAGGTGGACCCCATATATGTGTGTGTATGTATGAATGTATATATGCATGTCTAAGTGCACGTGTGCATTTATATTCAAATTCTCCATAATGTCCCTTTTATTATTTATCCTTTTTTTTATTTTTATATGTGAACCCTACTTTTTTGTAGCAAAGATGAGAATGTTGAGGTGGATGTGCGGTAAAACTACGAAAGATATAATTAGAAATGGGTGCTTTTAAAAGCATTTAGTGGTAGCATCAAATGAGGATAAGATTAGAGAAACCCATTTGAGATGGTTTGGGCATGTCAAACGCAGCTCGGCAACTGCGTTGGTAAGGAAAAGATTGGCTATGTAGGTTGATAGCGCACCAAGGGAAAGGGGTAGGCGAAAGAATACATGGTTGGAGGTAGTAAAATTAGATTTGATGAACCCTACTTTTTGCATCGGCCATTGTTAGGAGAGTTAGAAATAAAGAGGCGATGCTATCTTTTGGGGTATGAATCACATTGACTAAGGCATTTTGTTGAGCTCCAGTTTACTTTTTTCCCTTATTCGGAATGTTGGCAATGGCTGCCAAGAAGCTAGAACATATCCAATGGAACTTCTTGTAGGAAGATGTGAAGTGGAGGAATTACATATTGTAAGCTACAAAACCAAAGAGGGGAGTGTGGTTGGGAATAGGGAAGTTGGAGGATACAAATTGGCCTTGTTGAGTGAGTGGTGGTGGATATATAGGAAGAGGAGAGATATTTAGTGAAGAAAGATTTTTCAAGCATGGAAGGAAGTTTTGAGGTGGAATTCCGATAGGTCTTAGAGGCTGAAAGTGTTAGGTTGTGGGAACTCATTTTCAAAAATATAAATCAGGCCGAAATCTTTGTTTTCAATCATTTTGGCAAAAGATTTTGGCCTAATTTATATTTTTTGGAGAGAGAGAGAGAGAGAGAGAGAGAGAGAGAGAGGAGCGCACGCGCGCCCGGGGGGGGGTAGCTCCTTACCCTAGTGATAAGGAGTGGTAGTTCTTACCTAGTTATCCAGGGTTTAAACCTTGGTATGCTACCTTTCTTCCCGTGTATATGGGTTGTCTTCCCACTCTGGGGCTTTCTTCGCGTGTGTGGGCTCTCTTCCCACCTCTGTGGGCTTTCTTCCCGAGTGTGCGGGCTCTCTCTTGGGTCTCAGCCCCCTTGTTTAGGTTACCAAAAGAAAACCATTTTGGTAGAAATCCAAGATTTGGGTTCAAAATGTTAGATTTCGGCTGAAATGCATTAGATTTTGGCTGAAATGAACTGAAATCCAAACTAAAACTTCTCTAGGGGGGTGTTCAGTTTGGGCTTAAGATGCCTAGATATAGCATGGATACGATAAGGACAAGCCGTGGACACGGCAGGAACATGGATTTTACATGTAAAAAGTGAAGTATCGGACACGATACGATATGTTGACAATTTTGAAGTATCCATGCATCATAAGACTTTGGGCGGAACCAAATTGGATATGACAACTATGGTGGTGAGCCTCCAAGAGGCCAATTGTCGAGTGTGTATAGAGTTATGTTGTGATGCAGCCCAAGGGCTAGGGCTGCGTGGAGGTGCCTGAGCACGTGTCCAAGGACACTTCGAATCGTCACGAAGACTTCAACACACACGAGGATGCACCTCTATGGAAAACCCAAATCTATTAATCAATCAAATCTGAGAAGTTCTTCTCTACAAAGCCATATATATAGTAAAACAATCTTAAAAAGCAAGAAAACCCTAGGCTAAAAAATAGAAACTTTCCTAATAATAATAATAATAATAATCCTAATCTAATTTGGTGGTGGCGTGGCGACGACGAAAACAACAGGATGAGGTGACGACCGGTGGGAGCGTACTGGATCTGGCGCACGAAGCACAGAGACCCTAGCGGCGGTGGAAGTCACCGGTCACAGAGATCTGGAGGCCGCCGCTGCTGCTGACGGTGATGTCGACGGTGGAAGTCACCGGTGCCAGGTACGCTGTTTCTCCGCTGTCTTCTCTGCTCACAACTCTCTCTCTCGCTCCGGTTGCGCTCTGGTTTTTTTTTTTTTTGTTTCTTTCACTCGGATTTGGGAGATCGCTGGATGTTGCAGAGTCTGGGGTTTGTGAGTGGTGGATCTGATTACGATCAGGGGGTAGGAAAGGGGCGAGGAATAGATAGGGGGTTTAGGAGTGGAAGAGGAGGTGGTGCGGGAAAGACCGAGAGGGGGTGGGTTTTCGACAGGGGCGTGGTTTTAGGGGTCGGATCTCCGATCGGGTGGCTGGGTTGCGAGTGCGTCCAGGAAGTGGGAAGTCACAGAGAGATGGGTTCCGGTGATTCGACTGGGGCAGGAAAAAAAGGGCGTCTGGGATTTGGTAGAGTCTGGGGTGTTCGGTGGTGATCGGGGTTACGAGCAGGGAGTATGGGCAGGGTGAGGGTTCCTGATGGGGAGTTGGGCTGCTGTAGGGATCTGGGATGATCGGGAATGGCTTAAGGGTGGGGACAGAGGCCACGGTTGGCCTGGGAGTTGAGGATTTGTGGGCGTCTGGTGGTGATGGAGAGGAGAACCGGTGAGCAGAGTGGATTGAGAGATGAGACAGAGGTTGTGGGCGACCGGATCTGGGGCTCTGATACCAATCTGATGCAGCCCAAGGGCTAGGGCTGCGTGGAGGTGCCTGAGCACGTGTCCAAGGACACTTCGAATCGTCATGAAGACTTCAACACACACGAGGATGCACCTCTATGGAAAACCCAAATCTATTAATCAATCAAATCTGAGAAGTTCTTCTCTACAAAGCCATATATATAGTAAAACAATCTTAATAAGCAAGAAAACCCTAGGCTAAAAAATAGAAACTTTCCTAATAATAATAATAATAATCCTAATCTAATTTGAAGAGGGGCTGAGAGGCGGCTGAGCCCTAGCCCTTGGGCTGCATCATGTTGGGTAACTGTATTTTGGTGAGTGGTTATCATGAGTGGTTGGGGAAAGTGGGTATGCAGTCAATCTTTCATATGGTCTTTGTTTGACTCTAAGTAGGGGTAGTATTTACTAACAGGCATTTATATTTGGGATGAGAATTCAGGGTGTGATTGGGAAGAGAGTGCAATGCAGAGGAGATTTTTCTTTATCAAAGTGTGTATGTGATAAGACACCGGGTTCATGTGGCTTTAATTTCTCTTTTATCAAGGCATGAATGGATTTCTTGAAAGAGGATCTTTTTGATAAGCTTTCAGAATTCCATCACAGAAGTTGATTCAGTAAGGAATTCACTGCCATTTTTTTAACCCCTATTCGGCTATTCCTATGATTCCTACTTAGTTGCTTTAACAGATTTTTGGCCTCAAAATTAGTTTGCTAGGGTGCACATATAAATTGTTGTCCAAGATCTTAGCTAACTGCTTGAAAGTGGTCTTACCCCTTATCATTAGGTCATGCTGAAGCGCATTTGTGCATTTGATGAATTTTTGGTTGCTAATGAACTTATCAACAGAAGAAAGACATCTTGCAAAGAAGGTGTCATTCTCAAAATAGGTCAAATTTGACTGTGTGGGAAGTTTGTAGATTGCAGGTTGGACAAGTTTGTTTTTGGTCACAAATGGAGAAACTGGATTAGGAAATGCATGTCATCATCTTCTTTTTCGATTTTGGTGAATGGGTCCCCTTCTCACCTTTTTCAAGGTCTCTTGGGTGTCATTTTTGTATGAAACATAGAAGAATATTGAATTGGAGACTACATTTGTCTGCCTTTCTCATTGTCGACTACTGCTATATGTATGTTTTACATTCCCCAATTTGTAGCGGCTACAAATTGATCTGTACAATTATACAATTTTCTGTAGATGGAATATATAGGTATACAAATCTCCTTGATTTGTTCCACACGTTTTTGACCTAGTGATGGGGACATCATACCCAATTCCCCCATCCCACGCAAGCTTTATCAGAGAAGAAGGCATAGGGCAGCAGATCAAGCCATATGATCTAGATGGGTGATCAATATCCAAGCTTTGGTCGCAAGGAAAGCATAAATCCACCGTTGGATTACCACCTAGAGGAGGTTCGGCGGTTGGATTTTGGATGATCGTGTCTGTGAAGAGATGAGGGCCCCATGTGCACAATTTCTTTGAAGACCCATATTAGGAAGTGTCACATGAGTTGAAATAAAGATCTTTTAATATTAGGGGTTCCCATGTTTTAATTTTAAGAGTCTTTGTTAAAGAAGAGGGGCCCATGTTTTAAGTGTTTTAAGTTTTTTTTTAAGAGGCTTGTATTAAATAAAAGGAGGGGGCCACCACAATTAAAAAAAAAAAGAAAGTGCGCAAGTCTTGCGCATGGATCTCGAGACAGGGGAGACCGTGTGTTGTGCATACGAATCCCCCTGGGATTCTGCCCACTACTCCCGAGCCCTCCTTCCTTCTTCTAATTTTGGGTTTTTTCTTTCCTTTCTATTTCTGGTTTTGGCTATGTTAAAAAATAGTTTTGTTTCTTCATTTTTTATTCTATGTTATGAACTTGATTATTGAATGAGGAAAAAGAAGACTGCTTCTTCTTCTTTGTCTTTTTCTTAGGTTTTGTAATCCACCTTTCTTGTTGAACCGTTATTAACGCCTCCTGCAACTGGAGTTTGGTGAGAGCTCAACAAAGGTAACTACTATCTTTTCTACTTTTCCCTTCTGCAGAGGTTTACTACTTCCATTATAATTTCAAATTTGTTAAATAGATGTTGAGCCAATACTTTTAGATTTGATGATGAATATTTTGTTCTTATTTTCCCATAAATCCTTTTCGTATAAATCACAACCCTAAGTGTTGGAAGTCCTATTTTCCATTAGGATCTTACCTCTCAAATCAAAGGATTTTAGTGTGGGATCTGAGAAAAAGTTTTAGATCTATGGCTGATTCATTACTTGGGATATTTGTTTACACTTGGTTGGCATGATTTTAATTTTCTTTGTTTATTAATTTTATATTGTTGTTTACATCAGGGATCAACCTTAAGCCCTTATCTCTTTGTATTAATTATGGATGAGTTAACTGTGCATATTCAAGAAGAAGTACCATGGTATATGTTTGCAGATGATATAGTATTGGTAGATGAATCAAGAGAGGGTGTAAATGCAAAGCTTGAGAGATGACCGGGGGCATTAGAAGCTAGAGGCTTTAAAGTAAGTCGTACAAAGATAAAATATATGGATTGCAACTTCAGTAAACATATACAAAGTGTTGAACCCACTGTCAGAATTGAAACCCATGAGATACTACGTAGAGATTTTTTTCGGTACCTAGGCTCGATGATTAATAAGGATGAGGAGATTGACGAAGATGTGGAGTATAGGATAAAAGTTGGATGGCTCAAGTGGAGACTAGCTTCGGGAGTGCTTTGTGACAGACGAATGCCAACGAAATTGAAGGACAAATTTTACATAATAGTGGTTAGACCAGCTATGACATATAGAGCAGAATGTTGGCCAATTAAGAAGATACATTCATAAGATGGATGTGGCGGAAATGAGAATGCTTATGTGGATGTATGGTAAAACTAAGAAAGATAAAATTAGAAATGAGCACTTTCGAGAACATTTAGGGGTAGCACCAATAGGAGACAAGATTAGAGAAACCCGTTTAAGATGGTTTGGGCATGTTGAGCGTAGGCCAGTAATGGCACCAGTGAGAAAAAGTTTGGATATACAGATGGAGGGCCCATCAAGAGGTAGGGGTAGGCCGAAGAAAACATGGATGAAAGTCATTAATTTAGATTTGAAGAAGTTTTACTTATCGAAAGATTTAGCTCAAAATAGAACGGAATGGAGAAATAGAATTCATGTAGCTGACCTCAACATGGTTGTGATAAGGCTTTGATGATGATGATGATGATGATGGTGAATTAATTTTATATTGTTGATTGCTTTGCATCCCATTAGAGCAGATTTCTTGTTGTCCTGCATCACCTAGGATCCCTTCACTTTACATATTTGGATTTTCTAGAAAACAAGCCTTTTAGAAGTTGGTTCTGATTTGGGTTAGGTCATAACTGACTAGGAACTCAATTAACATTGTTGGGGGGGCATTTAGGAGGATCATTTTTGTTTACGTTGGTTGTAGAAGCTTTGTGAATACTTTTGCACATTGCTTAGGAGAAGGAACCTATTGAGGGATTTGAAGTGGGTAGCAATAGGGAGGCAATGGTGATGGAAGGTGGTGAGGATGGTGATGGTAACGGCTGGTGGCATTGGTAATGGCAGGGCTACTTTTGCTCTTTGGCTGGAGTGGGGGTGGGGTGCGAGGCTGGTGACAACTAGGAGGCTTTGACGATGGTGGCTGGTGCCTAAGGTGGTGGTGGTGCTACTCAGGTGTGGTAGTCTGGTGCTAGGTATGCTTGTCTCCTCTCTCTTCTTTCGTTCTTTATTTCTTTCATCTTTTTTATGTTTTTTTTTTCTCTGCTGGTCTCTGCTCTCTCTCTTAATTTTTTTTGGGACTGCTGCTTCTTGTATATCTCTCTCTCTCTCTCTCTCTCTCAAATTGGTCTGGAAGGGGGGTTTGGGTTTCGTTGGATTTTGGGTGGTTGAAGATGGGTTTGGATAGAGGCAGGGATGGGTTTCGAGGAGTTTAGGGTTTGATATAGGGGTAGATATGATGTTTGGCCTATTGATGTAGATGAAAGATGGAGTTCCCAAAAAATTTCGAGGGAATCATAGTCTTTTTCTTTAAACACTAACCAACAATGAGCTGTCCTCAAAATCTCAAACAAACTTCTTTTTCTCTTTCTCAAAAGTGTCGGCTGTTATTTAGGCTTCTATGTCATGAAATTCAAAATTACACAAGCAGGTCCCTTTTGTGCAATACATACACAAGTAGTTGGTCCATTAATTATTAAAAGGATGGGTCCTACTAGAAAAACCTCCAGATTTTATAAGAGGGCCCACTGATAATATGTAACTTTTGATGATGGGATCCACACTAAAAAAAGAGAGAGTCCCATGCTGTGATTGAGATGTACAAGATGTGCGCCACATAATTAGAATGCAATTGCAAACACCTTTGTTGGTCCCATTTGTGATTTGGATGTAGAAGCTGTGCTCCACATAAATATAATGCAGTTGTATGTTGTCAACTTCTGCCCTTGTGACCCCACCTAATGCATGAACAATGCACTAACGTAACGAGGAGTCTCGTTTTTGGTACCCTTTCTTGTCGTAAAAAATAGCTAATCTATTCTATCTTAATTATCTTTCCTTACGACTAGCTATAGTTTTAAGGGATTCTATTATTTTCCCTAAAGATCTCTTATTCTTTTGTTTTGCACATGTGAGTTGGCATTATTTTATCGGACAACTGAAAAGGGGCAAAAGCTCCCCATTTTTAATTGGAGAGTTTTGAGAATTCCTCATATATATAAATATAGGGTTACTGGGATTGGGTGGATGGTAGCGACAGTGGGAGATGAAGGTACAGCCGGTGGGGTTGTCTGAGTTGGCAGTGGTTGTGTTGGATGGGTTCGAGTATTGATCAAGGGAATGATGGATTGGGTAGTTTGAGCAAAGGATTTAGGGATTTGGGCGGTTTGGGAATGAGAGGGTTGGGGGATCTGGGTTCTGCAACTGCAACTGGGAGTTTTAAGTCTGTGGATTCTTTGGTGGTGGGGCTACTGGGATTTGGATCGGTAATGGTGACAAGGGTCTGGGAAAGTGGGAAGTTGGGATATAGGGCCAGGATGATAATCGGTCAAGGGGTTACGGTTTTGGTGGCCGAATGGATTTGGTTGTGCAGGGAAGGAGAGATGGTTGGAGAGAAGGAGAAAATACCTTGGTGCCAAATTCCAACTCCAAGTGGATCAATCTTTGGCTCTAATACCATGGGGACCACGGGTTTCTCTTGCATCAAAGAAGTGAAAGAAAGAAGAGAAAAGACAAATTATTGTCCGCCGTTATTTTAACCGTTCTTTTCAAAATAACGATTGACCATTATTTTCATGGTGCGTTATTTTCACTGTTATTTTTTTTTTTTTTTTTTTGTGAGATTGTGACTGTTATGACTGTTATATTGAAAATAATGCAGTGACACAAGCCGTGATCATTTTATAACAGGTGTTATGAGAAGGAAACAGACGTTTTTCTTAAAACCATGAAATCAACCACTTATTCTTGCACTGAGCTCTCTTCTTTTCTTTTAAAAAACTCTTTATTGAGAAGTGTGGGTTGGCTTTGTGTCTTAAGGATTCCTTGGGAACCCTAGTTAATGTGTGGATGGAAGCTTCCTTTTATGTTTTTTGGTCTTTTGTTTTGGAGAACAATAACTTTTGTTGTTCTCTAGTCAATTTGGAAGAAAGAAAAGACCAAATTTTTAGTGGGATGTCTTTATCTTCAGAGGCTCTATTATCTGTGATGGTTTTGATAGTATCTAGATGGTTATTGATAAGAAACTAAGAGAAGAGTTTGACAATATTTCTTTGAATAATATTTTTCATAATTGGGAGGCATGCATGTGTTATGTCCCACTTAAAAGAGGATTGTGTATGATTGGTCCCCTCACCCATACAACTTCTTGATATTAATGTAGATGGTGCAACTAGAGGCAAGCTAGGTTGCGGGAATAGGCAGTGTTATTCACAGTAAAGTTCCTTTTATGTTTTCAAAAACATTTGGGGTATCAAGGACTCTAATGAACTGGATGTGTTGTCTATTTTGGAAACTATTTGGGTTGTTATTAAGGATTTCCAACGCTACTTAATTGTGGTAAGCGATTTGGCCAATGCTATTGCTTGGATGTCTTCTTTGGATGAGAGCCCTTGGAAGAATATTATGACACCGTGGGCCTTACCCACTGCAAAAGCTAATTAATGAAGTGAAGGTAACCACGGTACTTAAGCCCAGCATCTGGATTTGTCCTCTTCCGATGAGGGACTCATGTGCTCCTTCTTTGCTAACTCATAGGTAAAACCTAGTATACTTTTTTGTGGTTTGTCGAGATCTTACACTCTCCTCCACTGGAAGACAGAGTTGTCCTCGGCGTTGGTGCCATTTGATGTTGGTACCATTTGTAACACTAAAAGCCTTAGCCACTATAAAAGCTAGCTAATGAAGTAGAGGTAACTATGGGTATTTAAGCCCAGTCTGTCACAACCCAAATTCTGGGGCCCTGTTGGAATCTGAGTTATAACACATTGGCATATAATTCATACACATAAATCAAATAAGCACAAAGGCATAAGCATCATTTATTAAAATAAATCTTTTCATATAAATCAACCAATAGAGTTTCAATGTCTAAAATTTCAAAATAAAATCGATCAAATAATAATTAAATGCCACGACTAAAGTTTCCCTAAACTATTGAATATGGAAGTATCGCTCTCCTCAGCCACGCATGCCAAACACTACGGGCTGATCTTTGCCATTCTCTGGTCCCACCGCAACTCTGTTACTTGAAGGGGGTAACCAACATCAGTACAACTGGTGAAGGATCTCCTACTATAGCATACATTCACAATTAACATAGTGGCATCATCAGGACAAATAGATATAGACAATAAATAATTAAATCAAATAAATAAATCAATGAAAATAACTCATTTTACGATACATTTTTGAACCACATCCTTGCACTAAGTCCACATCAGTATACCATTTCAATATACCAAAATTCATCGAGATGCCACTCCTGCATCTCCTCAACCGGCGTCTCATAGGACCCTTCGCATCAGGACCTCAATGTCCTAATTTCCACGTCCACAGACAACATAAATAATCTACCAATCGAATCCAATGGTTCCAAAATCAGACAATCACAATAAACAATTCTGTGCTAGTGGTTCAGATCATGTTTCATTCCAAATAGAATCAAGCACAATAAAATTATAAATCCAACATAATTCTAGCTTAGAAATCAATACATGTCTGGCCCCATGCGCTGGGGTCAATGATTTATTACCCACTACTTATCCTTATTAAGGATTGTCTGGGTATGATTGGACATCCCCCCTTTTTGTTCCATTCCATCAATTTGAATTTCTATATTAAAGCAGTTTAAATACATACGCTATATGTATCCGCAACAATACCCTCAATCTTTTATACTCTATTATATATGTATATATATATTTTAAGAAAGGGAAGGACCTTTATGTAAATATAGCAATGTTAAAACCTCTTACATAACCCTCAATGAAAACAGATTTCACAAAACTCAACCTCTCTGCATTACATATCTCAGACCCGTCAAAAGAGTCCTCTTGCTTGGCCCTGTTCAAGACATCGGATGGTAGGGCTCAACGGTCCAAATCGATCGAGACCACCACCCCAAGTTTTGCCCAGAAGTCCACTACAAGATCTGTGGATCAGATCTTGCATCAGGTGGGTCATGTGGACCCGGAATCCCTGATGACCAACCTGGTTCCAGACGGCTTGGGATTTGAAAATTCCCTTTTTTGTTTGAAATCCACTTGCAAACCTATTATCTTCTCTAGCCTACATGATGCCTAAAAGGTCTATTGATCAAGGAAATTCAATTGGTCAAGTTTCGTCACCTACAGATGGGTTTCGATCGTCAGTGACCTCTTCTCAGAGGGTCGATAATGCAAATTACTCTGAAGACAAGGTTCGGTTTCATATCTACAGCCCCTATTTTGGTTAATTTCATCAAGATTTACTTCTTCTGAAGTGTTCCACCCATCTATGGTGTAGATCTGTCCACCTGGGGTCCACACTTCTAGTGTTCATCATAATCGATAGACAGACCTCATAATCTAATCTCAACAGAAAGATGTAGAAAGATCACTCACCGCTTGTAGACTCTTGTAGTATTTGGTTGAGTGTGGGACATCAACTGCTGCCTGGGTACTTGCCTCCTCCTTCTACCTCTTGGTATCTCCCTTCTCTTTAAGTCTATCTCTCTTTCTCTGATTCTATTGAACGAATAAACATGGGACTATTAGCAACTCCATGCATATATATATATACACATCCAATCCCTGCTTTCCTAATAAGAGTTGTACACAAAATTCCTTATCCTATTCAAAGATTTGCTTCCTTAAAGAATAAAAGTGATATATATCAAATCTTTACTTTCCTAATGATGGCTATGTATAGGATTCCTTATCCTATTCAAAGATTTGTTCCCCATCAAATGATTTGTTTCCTTAAGGGTGAAAGTGTCGTGCCCAGGAGTTCTCCTCTCTTCTTTTGTTATCATATTATAAGTTAGGCATGGGTCCCATCACTCTTATATACAAAGTTAAGATCATTTAATTTATTATATTTAACTAGGCTTAGAGTTTCCTCCCTTGGGTATTACACAGTCTCTAGAGTTATCGGCTTTCAATGTGGGACTCAAACATTCCTATGCACCTTCATTACTGACTCATAGGGCAAAACCTGATATACCATTTTGCAGTCCCACAGGATCTTGCACTCTCCCCCCTTGAAAAAGGATAAGTCGTGAGCCTAGGCTTAAGCACCCATGGTAACATCCATTTCATTAGTTAGCTTTTGCAATGGGTAAGGCCCGTGGTGTTACAAAAGGAATTAGAGACGAGGATGGCTGGCGCAGCATTGGATCCTTTATTAGGAAAATAGACTAATTTCCCAAGTGATTGATCGAATCCAAAGATAGATTCCAGCACTAGGGCATGCTTACAATAATGGTGAACACCATAATTAATGAAAACTTACATAAATCTCTGAGTAACTGAAAAATCATAGTATGAATTACAATGAAGCCTGTCAGCCCTTATATAGAGTAGGATCATTCCCTTCTATTACTTGGGCACTAAGACTTTCCGAAATGATGTTTAAATAAAATAGAAATGCATATAAATATATAATAGAAAACCTAATCAAATATTCCTATTTTAAAGACTTTCAAATAAATCAAACTAAAGATGACCCCTAGATAACTTAAATTCCTACAATTAACTGAAAGGTCTTGTTGGGCATGTGGGCTGGGCTTTGTCGACACATGGGTCATGGGCCTTGCCTGCATCAACGACTTTGTCTTCGGGTGGGAGAGAGTGTAAGGTCCTGTGGGACTGCAAAATGGTATACGAGGTTTCTCCCTACGAGTCCACAAAGAAGGTGCACAGGAATGTATGAGTCCCACATTGGCAGCGGACAAGTCCAGAGCTTGGGCTAAAGTACCCATGGCCATGGTTACCTTTACTTCATCAGCTAGCTTTTGTTGTGGGTATTGCCCGTGATGTTACAAATATGATCTTGGTGACTGAGATTCTTGCACTTGTGGCTAAGTTGAATTGGATTTGAGTTATTTTGGCTCTTGCTTCTAATGATATTGACCACTTTATCATCTTAATATGAAGAAAGTGCTTGCTTCTTCTCCAGGAGGTAGAAGCTTTTATGGTAATACCACCTAGGTTGGACTTGACCTGACCTAATCCTAGGTTTTTAGCCTTAGTCGATTGATTCCAATAGGAACTGCTGGAAGGTTTTTGCTTTGAGAACTTGTGGAGACCTGTGGAGAGCGATTAGCTAATTCTACCATTTTTGGAGATTGAAACCATTTGTTTGGAGCGATCAATACTTGGCTTGGCTGTGTTCCATCCCTAGGGGCTAATTGGTTTTATCATATAAAAGGAGGTTTGGTGGATAAGCTATATCTGCAAAACGAAAAAAAGAAAAAAAAAACCTAACTATTTACTGCTGATTGTATCTTATTTACTATGCTGCTATTCATCTCCATGTCACTTTATCTTTATTATGATGTGTATTAAATAGTCATTTGAGTCATTTCCAAAGTCCATGGTGCTAGCACATGGATTCAGAAAGGTACAACTTCTTGTATCTTCTGAACGAACTAGAGACGGAGAATATGAAATGTACATGTTTAATAACGGGGCATTTTTTTTCATTTTGCAAATATCTTTTTCAATCATGAGCCATATTTATCAATGATAAGATACGACAAGCATACTCTTCATTTCCCTTTCTTCTCTTCTTTCTCTACGTTACTTTCTTTTTATTTGAACTAAACTGAAAGATTTCAAGCTCTTCTGTGTAATGAGGGAGATAGGATGCTTCTTTTTTTTCCATAGAATGACAAATGCAATGCAGCAAAAAGTAACTGCATTGCAAACATAATGGCAAATAGATTAGAGTGTATTGAAGACAAGATTGGTGGTGTAATGTTGGTGGCATGGATGGATTTTAACACTCTCTCTCATTGGTTAAAGGAATAATTATACAGACCATTTGGTTAGAAGTAAGTACATGATGCATTATTTGATGGGCATAAAGAATCAGGAGTTGATGAGTTCACCTTAGCATTCCATCACATTTACTTCGGATTTTTATCTTGTAAGTAATAGTGACCTGAATAAATGAGGTTATGAAACCTATTTTCTTCTTCCAAGCTCTATCCATCTGATGAACTATTGTAATTGACAGAGGAATTGTCTTTAGCTTCCAGTAACTTATGAGGTTAGGGGGCTCTAAAGTGGAGATTAGGACATTAAGAGGAGTGTGCACAAGTACATGATCAAGATCATTGTTAATTGAAACGAATTCTGTTAATCCACTAAAATGGGCTTAAGATTGCTTATACCCTCTATATGCAGATTGATTACAAGTTTTATTTGATAGCTAACATGACTTAACCCAAAAAACTCAAGTTGCAATAGTGGGCACCTTCAATTTGTGCCATGGGCTCTTGTTGTTTGGTTAGAACTCTCTGGGATACTTTTTGGAAATCATCAGTCGATATCACTTTTCTAAACATTCCAAGAGAATGGGATGAGGAAGTGAATGCTAGCAAAAACAGGGCTGTCCTGAACTGCATTTGCCAGAAAGTTAGCTTTCATTACTTACAACAAGCTAATTCACCAATGCTGCTTATTTTCAGCTTCTAAATAGTCCATTTAAATTTCCTGATTCTAGGTTGAGTGTTCTCTTGTCTGCAGTAGTAATTGGTCTAAACTAAGCCTGTTCTGTGCCAATATATCGTCATCATCATCATCATCATCATTATCATCAAAGCTTTATCCCAACCATGTTGGGGTGCCAATATATATATATATAAATTTATTTTCTGTGATACGACTATGCACAAGCTTTTTACTGTTTGTTTCAATACGACTATGCACAAGCAATTTACTGTTTGTTTCAATCTGTACAATTTAAATAGCTGATTAACTATCTGGGTGATGTGTTTGCATCCACTACTGACCTCACTAGTGAAAGTGAAATGTATAATTGATTTTTACTTGAGGACTTGTTTTTTTAACCAGCTCTGAAGTTTTCGGATTTCTAAGCAATACCATTGGGTGGGAAAGATCAAAGGTAAATATCCACAAAGAGCCATGAATTGATTTCTTCTTCGATAGGAAAATTTCGCCATCTGATGCCAAGAAACCAATGGTCCCTTCGACATCTAGACCCTCTTACATCTTTAAAATTGTGTGATAAAACACTCTTTACTAAGAATTTCTAGGAACACTATATGATGTAGACAAATGGCCCCAAATTTTGCACACTGGATGTTTCTTATGTAGGTTTCTTTCAAAAACACCTATGTTCTTATCTCGTGTATTTATCATTAGCATCTACCTTATCTCATGTATTTATCATTAACATCTACCTTCATAGCATATGCTCATTGACTTTGTTTTCTGACAAATCTTAATACAGTGGATCTCAAGGACAATTGGACTGTCTTGTGCTAAAGGAGCAAATTCAGATGATGGCTCTGAGTATAGGGCTCTCAACCGATCACATACTTGTACATAAAAGATTGTGATGGTTTTATATTGTAATACAATTGTGGTAGAAAAATTCAGCTATGAACTGGGCACAAGTTTTTATCTTCAGACAGGTAAAAAAGATACAATTACATACTTCGATTCCTTTGATAGTTTAGTCTTAAAAGCTTATTTGCATTTGAATTTTGCTAGCATCTTCCCCGACAATGCATGCTAGGTACAGTGCTCCTTTTGACCAGTTCTGTTCCTGGCTGCCTATTTTACTGAGACTTATTTTTAAATGGGTCTGGGACGAGCACGTAGTGAGGGTTGACATATCGCAGAACCGTGGAGGATTTATTAACCTTATTTTAGTTTATATCTTGAATTTGTGAACCTTGTTTTAGTTTACATATCTTGAATTTGTGAACCTTATTTTAGTTTAAATATCTTTGGTTGTATACAGAAGGCTTGATCGTGTCTTTGTTACTTGGATTGCTCTTGGAAATCCCTATTTTTCTCACTGCGCACTACTCAGGTTTGTAACTAGGGTTGTTTGTAGGCCTGGGCCGACATAAGCAATACACGCCTGTTTTCGGCCCAAGCCCGACATTTCCTGTAAGCCTGGACCAGGATTTTTATCAAGTGTCTGGGCTCTCTGGCAATAGTTTGGACAAATAATCAGTAATTTCCTGTTTTGGCCTTTCTATCACTTACCCCAAGTTGACCCAAATATTAAATGGGCCTAGATTATATATCCAAGCACCGTCCACTTGAGGCCTGACGTATGAGTGCCCCTACTTGATTCATGGAGCTGTGCAAATAACTTGACAGATTTTATGTTTCCTTCTTGATACCAAACTTCCATTTCTCCTGTTAACTATGATTTTTGTTGTACATTAACAAAAAAAAAAAAAAACTTTTTATGCCTTCAAGGCGGTGGCTCAGTTGGTTTGAACTTTAGATTTGCTCCTCAATGTCTCAAGTTGGACTCCCGTCCTTTGTGTTATCTAGGTACTATGTGTGCGGTTATGAGTGTACCTCTCTAAGGAATAGTCCTTGCTCGTTAGAATTGGGTAATCACTGAGCTAGAGGTTAAAAGTTTGAAAGCTAAGCTGGCGAATACCTTGAGTCATCAAAAATTAAAAAAAAAAATTATTTTTCTAGGAGGGGAGTCATTAGCAACTTGTCTTTGCGATAAGAGAATTCCGCTCAGTGTGGATATTTATTTCTATAAGAATCATGCATTTTTACTTCTCTAGTAGGAAATCAAAGTCCTTTGTGGAGGAGTTCATGTTTTTCCTTTTTGACAAGAAAAATTACAGCACCAGGCAACAAATAGTGGGTTGCACAAAAATTTAGGATGCGCAAAAACTTAGGACAATTGCTCTCTTTGTTCGAATCCTCACCATATGGACGTGCTGTGAGCAAAAGATGCAACATAATGCGCTGAATGGTGCGCAAGCGAAGTCAACCAAACGGAAGAGCTACACAAGTGTTAGCATCACACGTCAAAACTAATTCAATGTTTCTAGCAGCACACGTCAAAATTAATTCAATGTTAAAAGGAAAATGTTGTACCGAACAACTAAACAGAGGGCTGCGTAGAAAATCAGTACTGTTTTTTCATCTCAATATTTGAATCCATTAATTGCATAAATGGACATTAAGGGCACGTTTGGCAACGGACCTTGGTGCGAATTTTCGACGGAGAACTCACGTTTGGCTATGTGAGTAAAGCGGAAAGATGCTTTCTGCTTTCCACTCTTTAGTGGAAATCCATGGTCCGGCACAGCTCACCTCGGATTACGTGGAAAGGCAGATGAATAGTGTTTTTGGCATGATTTGTTCAATCATGCCTTTTCTTCATCATATTAATGGGTGGGCCTTCCATTGATGATCTAGACCGGTAGATGTGAAGAGGACCCCCAAATGGCCACATAACCAAGTTTTAACTGTTGATTCTTCTTAGATGTGATTATATTTTACAAGAGGTGATCAACATTCCACGTATAAATTTCGACTTCTATGAGGCCCTTTTGAAAAATTTAGACTGTTAGAGCTGATCTAGAGGCTAAGAATAGCAATGAGATTAAATTTTATAATGTGGGGCCTTGTGGATCATGATATATTCGCCAAAACGTTCAAAATCATTGATTTCTTAACTTTTTCCTAGAAATCCTCTCTTTTGCCAAACTTGGTTTTTATAAGGGAGGATTGGATAATTCTAGGCTTCAAGAAGGATTCTTTGAAACTATTGAATCCTCTCATCTTCGTGGACCGTTGCAAATGTGCGCTAAAAAAAAAGAAGAAAAAAAAGAAAACCACTACACAAATGTTTGCCGCTTACAATTGAGGGAAGAATGTAGTTCCTTCCTAGTAGTGCAGGACAATTGTTTTGTCAATTGTATAGCTTCACTGTTCCCATGATGAAAGGGAGGGAAACTTAAGGATGGTGCTTACCTATTCAAAATCTAAACCATGCAAAATGAACTCTTAATGTAATAGGATGTCTCTGAATTTCAATTCAATAGGAGTTGAGCCCATTCTTATATTGAACACAACTAATAACATGATCAACAGAATGTTATGCATTATTGTTAATGCGTTAATTATGTTATTAATCATATTCTCAATTTTATGGTGGAATTAAATTTAATGATATTTTGCTCCAAGGTATGGTTTTCACTTTGATTGGTTTGGATTTTCAAGTGGGCCTCACCGTGAAGTTCCACTCCACTAACAGATTTTTACTTATAAGCAAATTGAATATTGCTGTTAAATGCGCTACTGCTGGAGCCCATTTGGATGCATTCCTATCATTGCGTGTAGGATAGTAGGAAAAGTCTTTCTTATGGATGAGGGTCATGAAAAGCATAGACCCATTAAATTGTCCACGGTATTTTTAAGATTCATTCCAACAGTTAGCAAGGGTTTAACGAGCATAAAATTATGCATGATGCCCGATCATGGGGCTTAAGAGTGTGAAAGAAGCAATATTGATCAAAGTTGTTTTGATCAAAGGTGGCATAAGGCCTTGAAGAGCTAGACAGTATGTGCATTCTGCATGTTGAAGAAAGCGCTTTTCACTCACTGATTTGCAATAAATTCCTTCGTAAGTCACATCATACATGCAAATTGTCATTTGTACAAGGCATTTTTATATGTGGTGCTCATGGATCAGGCTGGCCAAGTCTTTCCCAGACCTACACTTCAATGGGTTGGACTTGGGTGTTAAGTTTTAGTACTCGGGATGGGATCAGAATTTTTTTTTTTTGACCTGTGTAATAGATGGGCCGGGTGTAGATTTAGTTGCAGAGAGCTCGAAGCCTGGCCCAAGCATAATGTAATACTTATGGCAGGGAAAGATAGGGAGCAGGGACTCGAGTTTGAATGCTTGTATACAGACACACTTGCTCTTTCTCTCACACACAAGTGACCAAATCATTCGAGCTGTACTTAAGATAGTGTATATAAAGCTAACTAAGGCCGAGCTCTCACTTGGTTGTCCAGGGTTCAAATTATGGATATGCCACCTTTTTCACAAATGTGAGCTTTTTTTCTTACGTTTGTGGGCTCTCTCTTTGGACCCAATCCCCTTGGCTAGGGTTAAAAAAAAAAAAAACTCAGGCCAGGTTCAAACTTAATGCTTTTTAGGTGGCCTCAGCTTGTGCCAGCGGCTTATGGCCCAAGTAGAGCCAGGGCCTGGCTTGGACCTATAAAGTTGGCCTAGGCTAGATATTCCTCAGCCGGCCTAGCTAAAAACAGTGGACTGATATGGCATGTGTGCCCCCTTTTGTTTCGGATGTCACTTGCACTGTTGAATGAAGGAAAGATATATCATGCGCCTCGTCAATTGGCAACAAAAGTAAATTATAGAAAATGTTCAGATACAACGTGGATGGAAGACGAGAACAAGGAGAAACCCTAGTGGCAAGGGTACCCCACTAGGGATGGCACCGGGGTCGCTTCCTCTGGTTCGGGTCTACTTGTGTACAAAATATGAACCCTTTTTGATCATCCTAACCCATTTGTTAACAGTAAACATACATTGACTCTTCGATTCAATGGTACAGTCCATTTAGATGGGTGTAAGATGAAAGGGCTCGCGTGATTTAGAGGGGATCTTATCAGTGTGGTCCATTAGGTAGGCCCACTATGAGGTGTTCATCGAAACGCCAAGCATACCGTGTACATTGGATAGTTTTTGTATATATATACGTGTACATGAGGATCTTTTCATCTAGTTAGGGCCAACCGGTCTACAAAGCATGAAGCCCTATCTAATCATTTGAACCGCTTAATCAACAGCCAACAAGTCTCACCTCTTGAAAAATTAGTCCATTAATCCAACGGTGTAGCCTATTTGGACGGGTGTAAAACAATCCAATAGAACTCAAGGGGTCTTGTGTGTATGATCCATTTGGGTTGGTTATCAGGTGGGCCTCACAAAAAGGTGTGCACCGAAACACCATGCACACCGTGTGCACTAGATAAGCCATATATATAAATATGAGTAATGATCTTCTAGAAGCTTTTCTTATAGTCTTATGGTAAAAGCAACCTAATGGAGCCTACTTGAGACCCTATAAATCATGGAATACTGGGGGATTGAAAGATCTAAGAGGGGCCAACTTAGATATCAAATTTGAAGTCATCCATGGTCCACAAATTTAGTGGCTTTACATAAAACAATAAAATTGACCCTTGATCCAATGAACCACTCCATTTGGATCTATCAAAACCTTGTGGGACTTATGTAAATAGGGGGGGGGGGGGGGGGGGGGGGGGGGCGGGGTTTGAATGGTCTGCTCGGATGGATTAATAGATGGCCCCACATTGTAACTTGTATCTTAAGATAGTAACGAATCATTATTCTCTCTCTCTCTCTCTCTCTCTCTCTCTCTCTCTTTCTCTCTCTTTCTCTCTCTCTATCTATATATATGAAATTCTCAAAAGCTCCCCATTTAGAAAAGAATAGGCAACAAAAGTATAAGAAACAACTAGTTTTAATGGGAAGATAATTGATTTAGGTAGATTTGATAGTTGTTACAACAAAATTTGTTGCAAGTGTTTCACACACAGCTTCTTGTTGATATTCTGTTAATGTTCCAAGTCCTTCATCTCCTTAGAGAAGGAATGGATGTCAGCTGTGTATCTTGCGTGCTGTGAATGGGACCCACCTGATGGATAGCCCGATTGGACCACACACACCACCTGAATTTCACACGTCCCTTGGGGTTTACACCCATTTAAATGAAAAGGACCGTTTTATCAACTGCACACCCATTTGAATGAACTGTATATCATTAAATTTGTGCAGCTTTATCAAAGATGATTGGGTTTAGGGCTCGGGCTCAATTCTTGTGGGGATGAAGTGCCTGGGAATTCTTTCGAATCACCAGGTCCTAGTCCTAGATGGGAGACCATTTGGGCCCCACGTTGATGTGCGCACATTGATCTAATGCACAAGTCGCTCATGGCATTATACATATATAATCTGGTGGGATGGTGCGATATATAAAACAACTTTTTAGATCTCATTTGGCTTTATGGAAACCCTGAAGGGCATGAGGGATTGACATAAACCCTTCATCTTAATGATTCAAATTTACAATGGTTGAAATAAATTACCTAATTTCACATATAAAACAACATTGAATGAGACTGATTTTTTTACATACTTCAATCCGATTAATATCTTTTAATCTCTCCTACCTTTTGTGCTTCTAAAAAGCTACTTTGTCTTTTTCTCTCCCTTTTTTGAGCTTTTTGTATATATCCCCTTAAGGTTTTCAGGAGTTACATATAGGCCCCTGTAGTTTTAGTATTTGTAAATAGGGCCTTGCTTTTTCATTTTCATATCTTCCATGTCCCTAAATCAGTAGCCTTCAAACCCCCATAATTTTTTAGTACAAGATCACAGTTTTGCCAATCTCTTTTATCTATATATGCATAATTTCAAATGTTTCAAATTTTTTTTCTATAAAACTTGTAATATTAACAATTACATTTATTTGCAGCAAATAACTTTACATAAATCCACATTCTCAATGAAGGCCTCATTTCATTAAATCTAAATTGATCATAATGACAATCAGCACATGTACTTATAATGGGTGAATTGATCTAATCGTTGCATGAGACACCATTGGATTGATAAAAGTTTCAAAATATGTGATTAGACTTCATATTCAGCAAAGAGTTGTTGAGAAAGAGGCCATTGGGACTTGAGATTAAATAATGTTATTTTCATAACTAATAATGTACTCATTTTTTTTAATGGATATAAGGAAAACAATGTCATTTTTATAAAAATTCAAGACATATTAACCAAATCTCAAAGGAATACTAATTTTGGGAAATGTAAAAATAGGAGCCTATTTACAAATTTTGAAACTACAAAGGCTGGCCTATTTACAAATCTTAAAAACCTGGGGGTATATGCAAAAACTCTCTCTCTCTCTCTCTCTCTCTTTTTCTGAAAAAGTATTTATCTCTCCCTTGGTGACAGAAATTGATGAGCGTGACCATATTAATTCACTCGTAGAAAAAGTCTTTATTTCTCCCTTGGTGACTTTTCTTTGGTGACACAAATTGATGAGCTCGACCATATTAATTCACTTGTAGAAAAAGTCTCTATCTATCCCTTGGTGACTTTTCTATAGGGACACAAATTAACGACCTTGACCAAGTAAATTCACTTTTTTTTTCTTCACGTTCCTTCCTTTTCTTGCTTCGAAAATGATCAATGACTGATTGATTATACATGCTACTGACCCCGTGGGTCTTTGAGATAGTCCACTGGCTGGATTCATCGATCAAACACGTCTATTTTTCACTCTATTTAACACATCAGCAAAGTATGTTTATGACACAGTTGGGATGAAAAATACTCAAGGGAGGGATCGAGATTAATGGGTTGTATGGAATTTTTTTTGGATGTTGGCCCAGTGACTGACTTAACAAGTGATGTTTTAAAAAGATCACAATCTGGATGTAATGGCTTTTCTTCATAATCAAATACCGTGATGATTTCAAAAATATTGTCAGTGACCGAAGAAATAACCAAGATATCGTAAGTAAATTAGAGAAGAAATTGCAAATGGATTAGAAAAAATCTAAAAAAGAAAACTACTTTAAACAGGGAAAATATTAAAGTAGGAATAGAGTTGATGTGCAAGCTCTGTGGGGCCTACTTGGGCTTAACTTCAATTTGTGCTGCTCCTCTCCATTCTTGTACGACCTTCTACCATTTGGGACAATGCCAAATTTTACACTCACTCAACTCTCACTCATCCTTGCATTGAAGGAAAAAAAGAAATGGGGCTAAAACACCATCGAAATTTAAGGTTGTTAAATAAAGAACTTAAATAATCTTAAGAGACTGAATTTTTTACTGACCCATCTAGAATTTTTAGAAATGTATTCGTAGGAGCAACTAAATTGAAGAAACAAAGGGCAATATCACTAAATGGCCACAGAATAATGTTCTTTAGGATAGGCCAAAGAAAATGAATATCGAATCATTACATTTACAAATCAATAGAAGCAGGTCCCATTGACATCTCCACCTAGCCTTAACTTCTCCTACTCTTACTAGCCTTAACTTCAAATTCATTTTACCATAAATTTTTAGGAAGTCAATTTCATGAAAATGAAATGCTCCATCCGATCTTTTCTCGGAAGAAATAGATACTTGAACAATGCCTATTCACGCATTAGCTCATTTGTCTTTGTCGTCTAAGTAACGCTATCATTTTCATTACAAGGAAATTTCACAATTCCTCTGTTCACACCTACCACCACATCTGCTCATCTATATAGTGGGGATAGCTCTTTTGCCTCTCTACTCCCACATCTTTTTACTTCCATTTTGCTCTCTCTCTCTCTCTCTCTCTCTCTCTCATAGTGCAAACAATGGCTTTTACTAAGAATATCTTCCTCTGCATGACATTGCTTTTGATGGTGTTGGCTGCAGAAGTGGTCGCATTTGATGCAGGAAATAACGAGACTGGGTAAGCAGACCACTTTCTTGTCTCTTGGACGAAGCAACAAGTCCCCAAGTTAGGTTAGGTTGGGCTTGCTGAAACTTGTCCGTGTAAGGGTAGGGATACTGATATTCTGGCTTGGGTCGGGACTTTTGTAACACTCCGACCCGAGTTGACCCGGATTAGTGGGTAATTGCGTGTGATTTGAGTGTTAAGTGTGTTTTGATTTTGACCTTGAGTCGTAGAGAGATTGTTTGGGTTGAGTTTGACTTGGTCTAAGTAGATCGAGCCCTTTTTCGTAATTTTGGCTTTTGATTGACCTTCTCAGTTTTGCGTCATCTTGACGTCATCGCGTGTAATTCGTTGAGCTTGTCGTTTTTCGTAACTGTCGTGGATCCGAATGAGTTCGTTTCCTCTCGTTGGACCGTCATTTGACTCAAACTGATAATCGTGTTAACTAATTGGACTTGTTTGTAAATTTGGCTCAAATTAAGTTATAAATATCCCACCAACTCCCTGTCTCTCTCTCGATCGTCTCTCAGCTCACTCTCTCTCTCGCTCCAGCTCGTCTCTCTCTCGTCAGCTCTCTTTCTCTCCTTCTCCTTCACTGTTTCTCTGCTTGAGGGAGGAAGAAAGGAGCTCGTTAGTGTGTGTGATTCCGGTGGACTGAGCCAATCAGCGTGTGGAGTTCGTCCGTGAGGCAAGTATAAGCCCAAGTTGTATGAACACCGATTGATATGGTTTTGATGGTTGTGTTTGTATGCTTCATTGTGTAAACAGCCCCCTTCAGTCAGTTCTGCTGTTATTTTGCTGTTTTCGGTTGTTTTGTTCAGTTTCTGTATGTCTGTAGCGATTCCAGAAAAATGAGCCCGTGCACTCACGGCTACGCCGTGAAATGTGCTACGGCTAAGCCGTAAAATGGCTTACGGCTAAGCCGAGACCCAACCGTAACCCTAACCGTAGAGCAGTACAGACTGTTATCTGAAAATAACTGGATGTTGGCACTTTGACATTCTTCTACGGCCCAGCCTGATCTAAGCCGTACATTGTCTTACGGCTAAGCCGTGGACCAGGATACGGCTGAGCCGTAGAGCAAAATACGGTTAAGCCGTAAATCCGAAGGGATATTTGGGGAACCTCAGCTCAGCCGCAGTGCATAGTACGGCTAAGCCGTAAGATGCCACGGCTAAGCCGTAAGGTTACCTACGGCTACACCGTGAGACCCCGAGAATTGAATGAAAAGGAACTAGGTTTAAGTAAACGACCGTATATGACTTTCATATTAGAATGTAGCTAACCTAGACATGCCCAAGGGAATGTTTGAATGACATGAATGATCTCGAGGGCTGCGAATCATTCATGGACAGTTATCCAGTTGTTTAGCACCTCCCCATGGGTGTTGGTTTAAGGGACTTCGGTGCACACTCCAGACACTGCAACACTAGACAATGGTGCATCGGACAACTTAAAACTACATCAACATGCACGGTTAGAGACACTGGATAATTAGTATATGATTGGCTTGTAATTGACCTTGATTCTTAAAGGTATCTTGATGTGTACAGCATATTGACTACGGTTATGCCCTCTTATGTGTTCTGCGCTGGACCTCTCGATTCTGTGGGACATGCAGCAACCCCAGAGCGAAGCCCGGGCGGAACCATTCTATTGTTATATTGGTATCAGTGTTATCATTGCTCCATTGGAGCACTTGCATCAGTTATGAGTCAGTGATTGTGATTGATACTCATTGTCAGCACTTCCTGTAATTGCTTATGGACATTCAGTATCAGTATATGCGATGCACTTCCTATTGTTTGTTCAGCATGATATGTGAGATCTGTAAGTGATAAGTGACATGATCTGATTGATTGATTGAGGTGCATCATCCGATTGACTGGGATTGGTCTTGGCACTACTGAGCCTCAGCCTTAGGATACCCGACGGGGTTAACTTTGGTTTAGTTTAAGTGTTTACCTCTGCAGAGTGTCTTGTCCTGGGACTCCGGACCCCGGGAACTAGAGACCCATGCGTACCCTGGCCCGGTCGCTGGTGTTCTCATCCTGATTGCTCTCGTAAGGGAGAAAATGGCCAATGTAGTAGCCACTTGATTGTTACCTGTTTATGATTCTGATAGCATGCTTATTCATTGCATAAATTATTTAGTATACGAACATGTTTTCTATGGATATTGCATTATGATCATTGTTCAGTATTATTCAGTATTCGACACAATTCGTGTTATCTTCTTGTTGGCTTATACTTTGCTAAGTCGTTGTACTTATTCGTTGTCTTTGTGTGTTGCAGGCTCAGATCCCTCTTCCGATCCTGCGTCGGTCGACCCGACTGCAGGAGAGGCTCGCGAGGCCCCCTCTGGCCTAGAGGAGTGGACTTGATCCATCCTCCAGAGTACGGTTTGCATCATTTTAGATTTCCCCATTCCTTGTGTTGGAGTCTATTGAGGGGACTTTTTCTGTAATTGTAATGTGGGCTTGAGTGATATCTGTATATTGATTTTTAATCGTTGTAAACCCACTATATTGTCATACGTTCTTGTATTGGTTCTTATTGCCAGTTCATGTTATTTTGTAATCTCCCATTGTCTTTTGGTATATTGTGGTATGCCTTGATACGTACAGCTTCCGCGTACAGTTGTTTGCACGTGTGAATGATCCCTTGTGTGTGTATGCTTGGACGGGGTCTAGGTGTGCATGCACGGGAGTACGTGTGTCATTGGTTAGACTTTCTCTGACCCCCGGTCCCTGGGCTCGGGTCGTGACATACGTATTGTATGGTATCAGAGCATTGTCTCTCCGAGCTTTGTCTCTCAGGGCATTGTCTCTATCTTAGTGTGTAAGCATGTAGGCATATAGGACGTGGTGAGATTTCGTAGTCCAGTTTTGGGCTGTTGAGTGTGGTCTCCTTGTCTTGTGAGTTGTGTGAGTACTTCGTGTGATAGCAGATTGACTTTTGTATTTTGCAGGCTATGGCATCGGGATCTGGAACACACAACAACAATGATCAGGGAGATAACGAGAGTGGGTCAGCCGCTCCACAGCCACTCGTGAATTTTGACGAGCGCTTCTTGACTATGCTACAGGCGATCCATTCTTTGCAAGCACAGGTCGTTTCGTTAGTGGACCGACAGAGTCAAACGCCAGTTCGGCCTGCAGAGCAGCAAGTGGTTTTCCAGCCAAAGGAGAGCGATCCAAATGCGTTGTACGATAAATTCAGAAAACGTGGAGCCACAGAATTCTATGGCAATGAAGATGCATTGAAGGCTGATCAGTGGCTAGAGCATACCGGAGATCTCTTCTCCACCATTGTCTGTGACGACCGGCAGAAGGTCATGCTTACGGCATCGATGTTCCGAGAGGTGGCAAAGACCTGGTGGAAGAGTGTTAGTGCAGCCTATCTGACCTTGCCTAGTGAAACAGTGTGGGAGACGTTCCAGAAACAGTTCAGACGAAAGTTCATTCCTGCTCATGTTCGACGTGTGAAGGAGGTTGAGTTTCTGGCCTTACAGCAGCAGCAGCTGACCGTCTCGGAGTACATTCACCGCTTTATCCAGTTGTCCCATTTTGCTGAGGACATGATCAATACCGAGGAGAAGAAGGTGAACCGTTTTATTTCTGGTCTCCATCCTCGCTATGCGAATTTCTTGACTGCTTTTCAGAGACCAGCTACTTTTGACGATGCGGTCGATAGAGCACACGCTGCGGAAGCCAACCACCTAGCAGAGAGAGCCATGGACTTTAAGAGAAGTGCACCAGTGAGTTCCAAGGGACAGATTCAGAAGAGATGGAAAGGGAAGCAAGGAACTTCGAGTTTCTCCGGGAACAGATGCGAGTTTTGTGGATTTGGACATCCGACAGAGAAGTGTTGGAAGAAGTCTGGAGCTTGTTTGAGTTGCGGTTCCATGGAGCATAAGATAGCTCAGTGCCCGAAGATCAGGACTTTCCAGTCATCTAGATCTATGGGGTCATCCAAGTCTCTCAGTTCAGCAGCTTCGAACAGCCCCCATCCGTCTCGCCAGAGCCAGAAGCCACAGCGTCAGACTGCTCGTGTGTATGCAGCCTCCCATGATCATGCAGAAGATGCGAAAGTGGTGGAAGGTAAAGTCCTCATTGCCCGAGCTGAAGCACATACACTTTTTGATTCGGGATCTACGCGTTCGTATGTTGCACCTCGTTTTGCGGAACAGTTACCGCAACCCCCTCAGCCGCTACCCTATGTGTTAGTAGTGTCCACTCCTGTGGGCAAGAGAGTGGAGTGTAGTGTATACTACCCTCTGTGCGACGTGGTGATTGAAGGTCGCCAGCTGCCAGTTGATTTGATTTTGTTGTCCATGTTGGATTTCGATGTGATCCTTGGAATGGACTGGCTAGCGCGGTATCGTGCCTGTGTTAACTGTTACAACAGGTCGATTTACTTTGATTTTGAGAAGGGGTTTCGTTTCGAGGGCAATCAGGAGAGATGCCCGAGGCGTGTCATCTCCGCATGCAAGGCGGATCGTTTGATACGCAGAGGTTGTGCAGGATTTCTTGCTTTTGTCTCGGAGAAGAAGGAGGTGAAGCAGTTGGGCGAGATTCCGGTAGTACGTGAGTTCCCGGATGTATTTCCGGAGGAAGTACCCGAGTTACCCCCTGTTCGAGATGTAGAGTTTGCGATCGATTTAGTGCCCGGTACAGCACCCATTAGTCTAGCTCCTTATCGTATGGCCCCTGCTGAGTTACTCGAATTGAAGACGCAATTGCAAGATCTTTCGGAGAAGGGTTTCGTACGGCCGAGTGTGTCACCGTGGGGAGCGCCAGTGCTGTTTGTGAAGAAGAAGGACGGTACCTTACGGATGTGTATCGATTACCGGCGGTTGAACAAAGTCACTATCAAGAATAAATACCCATTGCCGCGTATTGATGAGTTGTTTGACCAACTCCAAGGAGCTGCCTATTTTTCCAAGATTGATCTACGATCGGGGTATCATCAACTTCGAGTGAAGGAAGACGATATTGCGAAGACTGCTTTCAGGACACGGTATGGACATTTTGAGTTTCTCGTGATGCCATTTGGATTAACCAATGCACCTGCTGCCTTTATGGCTTTGATGAACAGGATCTTCGCTCCTTTTCTGGATCGATTCGTGGTGGTCTTTATTGATGACATTTTGGTGTATTCGAAGACCCCAGAGGAGCATGAGGAACATCTACGTCGAGCCCTACAGTTGTTGAAAGAGCATCGCTTATATGCCAAGTTGTCGAAGTGTGATTTTTGGCTCGAGCAGGTAGCTTTTCTTGGTCATACCATTTCACGAGATGGGTTGGCAGTGGATCAGATGAAAGTTGAAGCAGTGATGAATTGGCCCAGCCCAAAGACTGCGACGGAGATACGGAGTTTTCTTGGATTAGCTGGATATTATCGTCGCTTTATTCAAGATTTTGCCAAGATTTCAGCCCCGTTGACTCGATTGACCAGGAAGAATGTTCCTTTTCTGTGGACGGACGAATGCGAGCGCCATTTCAGGATGTTGAAGGAGAAGCTGACTTCGGCTCCAGTTTTGACGTTACCAGATGGGCATGAAGGATTTATGATCTACTCTGATGCTTCTCGAGTCGGTTTGGGATGTGTTTTGATGCAACATGGCAAAGTGATTGCCTATGGCTCGAGACAACTTCGAGAGCACGAGAAGAACTATGCTACGCACGATTTAGAGTTGGCAGCCATCGTTTTTGCGTTGAAGATGTGGAGACACTATTTGTATGGCGTGACATTTGAAGTGCATTCAGATCATCATAGTCTACAGTACCTTTTCACGCAGTCTGAGTTGAATATGAGACAGCGAAGGTGGCTTGAGTTGATCAAGGATTTTGATTTCCCCATCAAGTATCATCCAGGGAAAGGCAATGTTGTTGCAGATGCCTTGAGTAGGAAATCGGAGATTTTTCAGGCTTTGGACAGCCTTTATTTTGTGAGGCATGCACAGCCAGTGGAACTGCAATCGGTGGAGAATGGTTTGACACTTACCAGTACAGTGAGCTTTCAGCCTGACATCATTCAGCGTATCAAGGACCAGCAGTTCGAAGATGCGATGTTGAAGCGAATTCGGGATAGCATTGCAGATCGACCAGACTTTCGTTTGGAGGGTGATGTCTTGTATTTCAGAAGCAGATTATGTGTGCCAGCAGTAGATGCTTTGAAGGAGAGTCTGATGACCGAAGCACACCATGCACGTTATTCTATGCACCCTGGAAGTACGAAGATGTACCGAGCTCTCAAGGACAGATTCTGGTGGAACAACATGAAGAGAGAAATTGCTGGGTTTGTTGCCAGATGTTTGACTTGCCAAAAGGTGAAAGCTGACCATCAGAGACCTCCAGGTTCCTTACATCCATTGCACATTCCCCAGTGGAAATGGGAGCACATTACGATGGACTTTGTTTCAGGACTACCCCTGACGAGCAAGAAGAACAGTGCCATTTGGGTAATCGTGGACAGATTGACGAAGACAGCCCATTTTCTTCCATTCAAGAATGGCATGACATTTTCCGAGATGGCGAAGAAGTTCGTTGATGAGATAGTGAGACTACATGGTACGCCCGTGTCGATTGTGTCAGATCGAGATAGCCGCTTTGTTTCTTCGTTTTGGAGAGCATTTCAGGAAGCCATGGGAACGAAGTTGAGCTTTAGTACGGCGTATCACCCGCAGACTGATGGACAGTCGGAACGAACTATTCAGACGCTTGAGGACATGTTACGAGCCAGTGTGCTGAATTTCGAGAAAGAATGGGATCTGCATCTCTCGTTGTGTGAGTTTGCGTATAACAATAGCTTCCACGAGAGTATTGGAATGGCACCCTATGAAGCTTTGTATGGACGGAAATGTAGGAGTCCTGTTTGCTGGGAAGAAGTTGGAACAAGGAGTTTCCACGGACCGACGATCATTGCTGAGACTACAGAGAAAGTTCAGAAAGTTATTGACAATTTGAAGATTGCCCGATCGAGACAGAAGAGCTATGCAGATACGAGAAGAAGAACCTTGACATTTCAAGTTGGAGATTGGGTATTCTTGAAGGTCTCACCGATGAAGGGTACGGTACGATTCGGTCAAAAAGGCAAGTTAGCGCCAAGATATGTGGGTCCATTTGAGATCAAGAGCCGGATTGGTGATCTAGCGTACAGACTGATTCTACCCGTGGAGTTTTCTGGAGTACATGACGTTTTTCATGTGTCAATGCTTCGCAAGTATGTTCGCGACCCGACGCATGTGATTCGATACGATGATATTCAGATGCAACCCAATGCGTCATATGTTGAGCGCCCGCTCCGTATTGTTGGGACCAGAGAACAGCTCTTGCGTACGAGGACTATTCGATGGGTCAAGGTACTTTGGGAACATCATGGACCTGATGAAGCCACGTGGGAATTAGAAGATCAGATGGCGCGTCAGTATCCTTATCTGTTTGCTCAGGTACGCTTTCATTCCGAGGACGGAATGATGTCCTAGTGGGGGAGGATGTAACACTCCGACCCGAGTTGACCCGGATTAGTGGGTAATTGCGTGTGATTTGAGTGTTAAGTGTGTTTTGATTTTGGCCTTGAGTCGTAGAGAGATTGTTTGGGTTGAGTTTGACTTGGTCTAAGTAGATCGAGCCCTTTTTCGTAATTTTGGCTTTTGATTGACCTTGTCAGTTTTGCGTCATCTTGACGTCATCGCGTGTAATTCGTTGAGCTTGTCGTTTTTCATAACTGTCGTGGATCCGAATGAGTTCGTTTCCTCTCGTTGGACCGTCATTTGACTCAAACTGATAATCGTGTTAACTAATTGGACTTGTTTGTAAATTTGGCTCAAATTAAGTTATAAATATCCCACCAACTCCCTGTCTCTCTCTCGATCGTCTCTCAGCTCACTCTCTCTCTCGCTCCAGCTCGTCTCTCTCTCGTCAGCTCTCTTTCTCTCCTTCTCCTTCACTGTTTCTCTGCTTGAGGGAGGAAGAAAGGAGCTCGTTAGTGTGTGTGATTCCGGTGGACTGAGCCAATCAGCGTGTGGAGTTCGTCCGTGAGGCAAGTATAAGCCCAAGTTGTATGAACACCGATTGATATGGTTTTGATGGTTGTGTTTGTATGCTTCATTGTGTAAACAGCCCCCTTCAGTCAGTTCTGCTGTTATTTTGCTGTTTTCGGTTGTTTTGTTCAGTTTCTGTATGTCTGTAGCGATTCCAGAAAAATGAGTCCGTGCACTCACGGCTACGCCGTGAAATGTGCTACGGCTAAGCCGTAAAATGGCTTACGGCTAAGCCGAGACCCAACCGTAACCCTAACCGTAGAGCAGTACAGACTGTTATCTGAAAATAACTGGATGTTGGCACTTTGACATTCTTCTACGGCCCAGCCTGATCTAAGCCGTACATTGTCTTACGGCTAAGCCGTGGACCAGGATACGGCTGAGCCGTAGAGCAAAATACGGTTAAGCCGTAAATCCGAAGGGATATTTGGGGAACCTCAGCTCAGCCGTAGTGCATAGTACGGCTAAGCCGTAAGATGCCACGGCTAAGCCGTAAGGTTACCTACGGCTACACCGTGAGACCCCGAGAATTGAATGAAAAGGAACTAGGTTTAAGTAAACGACCGTATATGACTTTCATATTAGAATGTAGCTAACCTAGACATGCCCAAGGGAATGTTTGAATGACATGAATGATCTCGAGGGCTGCGAATCATTCATGGACAGTTATCCAGTTGTTTAGCACCTCCCCATGGGTGTTGGTTTAAGGGACTTCGGTGCACACTCCAGACACTGCAACACTAGACAATGGTGCATCGGACAACTTAAAACTACATCAACATGCACGGTTAGAGACACTGGATAATTAGTATAGGATTGGCTTGTAATTGACCTTGATTCTTAAAGGTATCTTGATGTGTACAGCATATTGACTACGGTTATGCCCTCTTATGTGTTCTGCGCTGGACCTCTCGATTCTGTGGGACATGCAGCAACCCCAGAGCGAAGCCCGGGCGGAACCATTCTATTGTTATATTGGTATCAGTGTTATCATTGCTCCATTGGAGCACTTGCATCAGTTATGAGTCAGTGATTGTGATTGATACTCATTGTCAGCACTTCCTGTAATTGCTTATGGACATTCAGTATCAGTATATGCGATGCACTTCCTATTGTTTGTTCAGCATGATATGTGAGATCTGTAAGTGATAAGTGACATGATCTGATTGATTGATTGAGGTGCATCATCCGATTGACTGGGATTGGTCTTGGCACTACTGAGCCTCAGCCTTAGGATACCCGACGGAGTTAACTTTGGTTTAGTTTAAGTGTTTACCTCTGCAGAGTGTCTTGTCCTGGGACTCCGGACCCCGGGAACTAGAGACCCATGCGTACCCTGGCCCGGTCGCTGGTGTTCTCATCCTGATTGCTCTCGTAAGGGAGAAAATGGCCAATGTAGTAGCCACTTGATTGTTACCTGTTTATGATTCTGATAGCATGCTTATTCATTGCATAAATTATTTAGTATACGAACATGTTTTCTATGGATATTGCATTATGATCATTGTTCAGTATTATTCAGTATTCGACACAATTCGTGTTATCTTCTTGTTGGCTTATACTTTGCTAAGTCGTTGTACTTATTCGTTGTCTTTGTGTGTTGCAGGCTCAGATCCCTCTTCCGATCCTGCGTCGGTCGACCCGACTGCAGGAGAGGCTCGCGAGGCCCCCTCTGGCCTAGAGGAGTGGACTTGATCCATCCTCCAGAGTACGGTTTGCATCATTTTGGATTTCCCCATTCTTTGTGTTGGAGTCTATTGAGGGGACTTTTTCTGTAATTGTAATGTGGGCTTGAGTGATATCTGTATATTGATTTTTGATCGTTGTAAACCCACTATATTGTCATACGTTCTTGTATTGGTTCTTATTGCCAGTTCATGTTATTTTGTAATCTCCCATTGTCTTTTGGTATATTGTGGTATGCCTTGATACGTACAGCTTCCGCGTACAGTTGTTTGCACGTGTGAATGATCCCTTGTGTGTGTATGCTTGGACGGGGTCTAGGTGTGCATGCACGGGAGTACGTGTGTCATTGGTTAGACTTTCTCTGACCCCCGGTCCCTGGGCTCAGGTCGTGACAACTTTCATTCGAAAATCTGTATATGCCTCGCGAGAAAACTGTGCGTGGCTCCAGCCCATGAGCATAAAACATTTGAGATCTGGCGGGCCTGAATCAACGTCGTAGACAATGTTAAAATTCATTGTGCCAATTGTGGGCTAAAGGAAGCTGGGACAGAAGGTACCCACACTGAATTTTGATTTGAAGATCCAACCCCGAGCTCGGGCTCCAGCCCAATAGCGTGCTTCGGGCTTGAGGGCCAATTACTTCTGGAATAATTTTTATTTGCTTCCATCATAGTGAACGTAATTTACTCATATATTGATGCAGTTGTGGCCGGATCTATGCTCTAGGAGTGGGACCCGGGCTTCAATTTAGACCCAAATCTTATTTAACATGAATTGGAACCCAAGCTAAAAACGGTCCAGCTCTTTGACCACCACAGTCCACGGTCCAGTTTTTCAATTGCGGTATTGTATTTGTGCCTCCAATCTCATTTCTTAGGGATTGATTTGCATCTGATGCACCAGAAATATTAAAGGATGTCGTCTGCTGATCAGTAAGGGCTCTGCAATCGGGAAGTAGGACAAGGGCTCTTTAAGGCGTGGAAGAGTTACCGTGAGAACAAGTGTCCCGATATGAACAACGAACATTGCAAGAACTGCCCCCTAAACACTAGGTTTGTATTAAAACTTCTTTCTTTTCTTTTCTGTCATATACATATATATTTTGTTCTCTTATCTTCTTGTGGATATCTTCCCTTGTGATTCGGAATTAAAGAGAGGAGGAATAGAGCGCACATGATATTCTGCAGAACAAGTCTGAAGTCCAGTTATTCCCCTGAACTTTAAAATTTTGACAATCATGAATTTTTGCTGAAATATTTCTGAGGAAAACTCTACATGACCAAGCATTGGATTAGCTCATGCTTTGACAAGAGGAATAGTTTTTGAGGAGAAAAATCATTCTTCACCTATCTAACGCTTCTAGAGCATAGTGGGAGATATCATTTTCTCCATAACTAATTAATCACCCAGTGTGGTCCTGCCCAAGCAGTGTCCTAAATTTTCTCCGTTGAGATCCAAATACAATTTTGCATGTGTGTAGTCAGTTGTTGTTCTCAGTTGCATGTGCAACATGGTTGTCGTTATTAGACTTGGTTTTGTGTGGTAATAAACATCTACTTTGTAGTTTACCTTTGAATGAAACCAAATAAATAAATAAAAAATAGTTTGCTGAAAGAGTGTGACTGACTTGCATTGCTCCATCTGTGAAGTTTCAGCTATGACTGATATTGATTGTTCGTTGAATGTGTTGGAACTCTTTTCTCACCTCTCAGATATTCTACGAATACATGTTTGGTAACATGACGGCCGGGAATCCACAAGGAATATGCAGATTTAAGGATTTAAGGATTCCTCAATGAGAATTTGCATAAATGAGGATTTCACATCAACATTGGTGCATATCAATCTGTAAAGCCGATGAAAATTAGTAGCCATGCATAAATCCAAAAAGAACGAGGATTTTCAAAACCTATGGGGGAGATTGGACTTGAACGTCCTCGATAGATCCTCAAAAGTGAGGATTTTTACTTGTCTAAATTATCGGAGATTTACAATTGCCAAGCGTGAAATTTTTATTACTTTGTGAAGACCGGTGAGGAATCCTGAAGGATTTGATTGCCCAACGTGAGAAGAAGTCAAAAAGTTAAACATGAGAAGAAGACAAAAAGTTATCTCCATGATATCATTTTAATTTGTTGATCTTTGATTTACCAAAAAAAAAATAAAAATAAAAATTTGTTGATCTTTGACAGTCAAGCAAATGATATTAACGAAGGGGAGTGAGTGCTAGGGTGAGTTAGCTAAGGGGCTCTATGTGAACTATTCGGGGGTGTCAGGCCATCTTAGCGCAAAGAAAAACAAGAAAAAAGAAATGATTGAAGCGATGAAAATTTTAAAACCAATATCATATCCAACGTTCTATTTACAAGCCAATGACCCAAAACTCGTTATCACTTAATTGAACTGATGGGCTGGCCCATTAATGATCCATTGATGGAATTATTGAAATGGAATGCTATTTTAAAGCTAACAACATATATAATATCTATCAATAGGCATGATTAATGGCAGCAAGATTCAGTCTAATAACACAATATCTATTGATAGGAATGAATGAACCAGAATATCAAAACATAGCTTTTAATAGCGCTTGAGCGCCTGCATGCATCTGGCATTGGAGACTAGGTCATCCTTCCTCTTCAGTTCATTTTTTAAATCTAATGTTACTAATTAATCTGCTTGTGAGAGCTGTTAAATGGGATCTAGTACAATTTATTCACTGTGACATCTGGGATCAACCTCTTATTCTCCTCTTAGTTGATTTAAGTATTACATTTTTAAGAAATGCTTTCCTATGAGCAGCAGTATATGCAGTCTAGCTCTGTAGGTCCTACTTGGCCCTGCCTTTGATTACTACAGGCCCTTTTACACCCTCATCCCCTCATGATTTACCATGCATAATTTCACTCTCATTAAACCTTTATACAACTTTGGATTGATGTCAAAGAATCTAGGATTAAAATCTCACTACATTTTATGCCTATTAAATCAAGGGCAAGCATAATTTGACCGGGTTGATTTTTCATATCTTTTTTCTTTCTCTTGACCCTTATTCATGCTCCCCAATAATACATGGGCAACTAAGTGTGCCCCATTAAGCATTCCCCCGCATTTTATTTATAATGACTTTACCATTTAATGTTTGTCTGGGTGAAAAAGGTGAATGCAAACGTGATTAATTTTGTGAAGAAAAAGTTTTCCGTGAATATGATGCATGTGTATTATAATTAGAAAGAAAATTCAATCTTGTGTATCATAAGTAGAAAGAAAATGCAATCTCAAGCAAAGAAAATTTATTAATCACCAAATGGATAAGGATTCAAGCTGGGCTCGAATGTGATATTTTGGCCCAATCAATAACTGGGCTGGGCTTGGACTAAGTTGTAGAGAGCCCAAGCCTGGCTTGGCCCAATTGAAAAAGGGATAAGAAGAAAATATAGAAGAGTGTACATGTGATAGAAAAGGCTACATCCTTACATGAAAGAGTACACATGGCTTCTCATGGACCGGGATGGCCTGAGCCCCAACTAGGCCTAGCTGGTTGGGGCCTGGGCCTTTGCTTTAAATGCTTGGATGTTATATATTTGCACGATTAATAAATGGGCTAGGCTTGGACTCACCTATAGAGAGCCTAAAGCCCAGTCCGACCCGATTGAAAAGGGGATAATAAGAAAATATGGAAGAGAGGATTTGAATGTAGATACTTTTACATGTATAGACATGTACCATGCCAGTTGAGCAACTTTTGTGATTGTAAACTTTTACTCTCCTTGTAGTTATATCTTAGACTCGGGTTTTCGAATTTCTAAGCTGGGTGTGCTTGGGCCAGCTCCATGTGGCCCAATTGTGGCTTAAGCCAGGCTTGACTTAGAGTTTAGAAGTCAGGCATGGCATGTATATTCCATAGCCTGGTCGATGAACACTTCTAGATTTTACTATTCAGCACTAAACATGAATTCTAAAAAACTTCAGTCATTTAATAGTTCTAACCAAACATTAAACATGAAAAATCCTCAACTATAAAATCCTTAGTGAGGGTTTTCATTTTCTAACGGTAGTGAGGAATTCGTGAAATTGCAAATTCTTCACCTGTTACCAAATGTTCCCTTAAAGTTTGGCCAAGCGAAGATCAAAGATTGAGACTAAAAACAGTGGAACGCTCGGGTTAGAAATGATACATGTATACACTAAAATGCACATAAGCTTATGTGGCACCACACAATAGCAACTATACTCTACTTTTTATTCATCTCTTTCACACACATTAATACCAATACATGGGATAAATACATTTGTACCCAATAACAAGTGGGCCCCACCATCAGTACCGTTACTTTATGATCCATTGTGAAAGGGCATATGCAAGGTGGGCCCCATCAAATGGTGAAATCTAATTCATGCATTAGGCCCACTTGTTATTGGGTATAAATGTATTTATCCTATGCATTGGTGTTGGTGTATGTGAAAGAGAGGAATAAAAAGTAAAGTATAGATGTTATTGTGTGGTACCATATCAGCTTGTCTGCACGTCTCATTTGTCGCTTATAATGGCTCATATTTTATCTCATTACTAAATTTTTTCACTCAATAAATGCTTGACATTATCTCTCACACCCAAGCACTAGTCAACTTCTTGTTTAAAAAGACTACATGGTGCAATAGTTTTTGAATGAATTGCGGGGCCCACTTGCTTAGGAGTAATTTTGGCTAGGATAAATACATGGGTATGAATTTTACTGTTTGAATGGGTTAATTAGAATGTGGGCCCCACTTACTTTGGAGAGTGAGATTTTGCCTATGATGATCCACACATAGAAATCAATACAAGGGAAAAAGGCATTAATGGCGTCTTTCTTTGTTGGCAATGGGAAGATGTTACTTTTTCCTTTAATAAATGTAAATTGAGTTGGCATTGTCTAATTGCACCAATGAAAGAGGGCAAAAATGGCCCTTTGCAAACGGGGCATTTTAGAAAATTTTTCAAAATGGTGTTCTCCATTAATTTAACTATATATAGCTGATTTTTACCAAAAGTAAAAAAAAGAAAAACTATATATAGCCGATGCTCTATGTGCAAACCTAAAAGTTGTTTAGAGGTTTTTGGACCAGAGAGAGCTCAAGGGCAGTGTCCTCAAATCCTCTAGTGGATCTCCAAAATATGATAGTTTTCAAAAGCTCCATGCAAAGTAGAAGAAATATCAAGTTAGATCTTAGGTCATTTTTGAGGATTTTCAAATTCGACATCCCCCAATACTTTTTGGAAATACTCATATTTGTAGATTTATGCACTAATGCCAATTTTCTATCTATAGACTATGGATGAGGAATATTCAAATTTGAATAGGGATGGCAATGCAGCAGGCTGGTTTGTGTCTAGACATGCCCGAACCAGCCTCTGATAGAAGTGGGTCAGGCAGGGTCCCCATTTAAGCCTGTTGTATTGCCATCTCTATATCTGCAATAGAGGGGAATGCTCAAATCTGCAGATTTGGAAACAAACGGCTCCTCAATTGTTTCAGTTTTATAACATCGTTTAAAATAAACAAAGTATAAAAACAGTGATTAGGAGCCCCTGCTCTTCAAATTTGGAAATTAAAAAAAGAGTTAAAATGTCTGCTTTCTAAAGTGCCAAATGAAGACTGTTGAGTTCTCTAGGAAGCTAGTACTGGCATTACATAGTTCCAAGGGACGTCTAGAATTCTTGGAGAGCAAGCTACTACTACAAAAACAACTTAAAGGAGAGTCCATACAAAAAGAGTAGACCAAAGCAAATTCATGCCCGTATGCAACCTCGTGCTAGCCCATTCATGTTTCATAAACGCCCTTTGAATCAGGGGATGACAGCATATCAAAATCCTATGAACACACGTAATGCATAATTCATGGAATGCAAATGCATGGGTTAATGAGTGATAGCATGCAATTGAAGGCAATCCATGATACATGTATAGAATTGAATGAAGGTTTGGATCTCACAAGTCACAAAACATCAAAGTCCGGTGGACACATTACATGAAGATAGAATGCATAATTCATGGAATCCAAATGCATGGTTTAAGGAGTGACAAGATGAAATTGAAGAGGTCATATGCAGGGCATGGTATATCAACGACACCTCAAAATTCCATAACTCAAGGGATTTCAAGATTTCAAAGGTCAATGTATATTTTGAATTATACCAAAATCTCAAGGTGGTAGTATAGATTTCATAAATACTTTCAATACTCCCCTCATAATTGAAGGAAGGTTTGAAACCCCTTGAGTTATCGAATGTTGAGGTGTCATGATAGATCATGCACTGTATATGATATGTTAGATCCAAACTTTCCTTCAATTGTATACATGCGTCATGGACTTCCTTCAATTACATGCCGTCACTCCTTAAACCATTTTGCATTCAATCTTCATGTGATGTGTCCATAGAATTTTGATATGTTGTCATCCCTTGATTCCAGTGATATTTATGAAACATGCATGGGTTAGAATGAGTTTGCATACAAGCATGAATTTGCTTGTTTCCACTTTTTTTGTATGGACGTTCCTTTACTCCCCTTCAAACTGAGCTGAGGAGTAGGCCAGTGACCCAGTTTGATCCGCATGTTGATGAACTGGTTCTTAGGCAGTGGCTTAGTCAATATATCAACGACTTGATTCTTTGAAGGAACAAATCGGGTCATCATTGTGCCGAAAGCTACTTTGTCATGGACATAGTGATGGCCTACCTCGATGTACGTGGTTCACCTGTGGAAAACTAGATTGACTGTCGTATAAAGAGCACTAATATTGTCACAACACAAATTTGGTGGCCTTCAATTGGCTTTTGCTTGAATTGGAACACAAAACTGACATTATATGATAGAATCTAGTCTAGTAAAGGTCAGATATTGTAATGCACCAACAAGACTTTGATAATGAGTCTGGTCATGAAAAAGATCTTGACCGGAGGTTTGGAGATGTCCTTGGATGGGCATAGGTGTTGAGAGAGCCTTACAATCTTTCATCTGAGCACGATCAAGTAGATCGCGAGCACACTTTGAATGACACATGAACATACCCTGGGTAAATCGATGGACTTCCACCCAAGGAAGTAACGAAGATCCCCAAGGTACTTAATTGGAAATTCACGACCCTACTCTCGAATGAACCAGTCCATGAATACTGGACTATCTATGGTGATAACCATATCATCAACATATTGTAGTAGCAAGTTAGTCCCATGAGTGGAGTGATGAATGAAGAGTGAGGGATCAGCCGTGCTACTAAAAAATCCCAAACTTGGTGAAAACTAACTCAAACAATCAAACCAGGCCCGCAGTGCCTGTTTGAGCCCATGTAGGGCACGTTGTAGACGGCACATGTGGGTTAGGTCGTTGGGGCCTTTGAATCGGGTGGGTACTCCATGTAAATAGGTTCCTTTAAAAACTTATGAAGGAATGCATTTTTGACGTCAAGTTATCAGATTTTGCATCGTCGAATCACGGTCATTTTCAAAATTGTTCGAAAACTTCCAGGCTTGATTGTTGGAGGAAAACCTCAGAGAAATCAACACCATCTACTTGATTAAACCCTTTTACGACTAAACCTGCCTTTCACTTAAGGCTTCCATCAGCCTTTAATTTAGTCTTGATCACCCATTTGCAACCAACTATATTCATGGATGTGGATCGAGGGACAAGATCCCAGTGTGGTTTGCTTCATGGGCTTCAATTTCCTCATTCACGGCTGCAGTCCAACCTTCACGTTTCAAAACCGATTTTATTGATTTTGGTTCAATAGAATTCGGCACTGATGGTAATGCAAGATATAGACTGGCATATCTGGGGTTAAGTTTGAATATTCCAAGTTGTGATCATGTCACCATTTGATGTTGATTAGATGGTGCAATAGGTGATGTTGTGATGGGGCAATAGATGAACGTGCTGGAAGTTGGTTTGATACATGTGTATGAGATTGACCTAATTCACTATCATTACTAGCATCTTGATCACCATCTATTGAGTTGTCATTTGTTTGAATTTGGACAAATTCACCATCTTGTAGACCATCACCTTTATTTGAGTTGTTATGTGCCTGAGGTTTGACCGATTCACCATCACCTCCAAGGCTAACACCTTGATCATCATTGATTGAGTGTTGATCATGATTGTTATCATGAGGATGATGAGATTAACTTGATTCAGTGATCGATCATCGACATGAAGACCATCACTATGATCAAGATAATGAGGTTGATGTTATGAACCAATAATTTGATTTGGTGGTGGATCATCGAATTTTAATTCCGCGTGATCAAAATGTTGGTCGTCACATGCACCATTAGTAGATGTATTCTGAATTTGAAACAATGGAGAAGAAGTATCATGAACATCCATCCATTCATTAAAATATGTCAACTCCCCTTAAGATGATCACATCCACAGAGTGAGTTATAAAAAACCACATGGCGTGAAGTATAAATACCTCTGGCAGGAGAACGAAGACATTTATACCCTTTACACTTAGACACTGTATCCAATGAAGACAAATGGTAGCGATTTTGGGTCTAACTTGGCGCTGCGGTAATTGCCCAAATATGGGATGCATTTGCATCTAATTAGAGTGCGCAATGAAGGGAAATCTGGATGCTTTCCATATAATCGGAAAAAATTGGAGAATCCATATTAAGCGTTGAGGACTGTCTGTTGATAGAAAAACAACGGTTGAGAAGCAATCAAGCCAAAAACACGGTGGAAGTTTAGCATGAAACATCATTGTTGATCCTTATTCTATGATGTTTTAATGCTTTCTTTTAGCAACCCCATTGTTTTTTGCTGGGGTTTTTGGACACGAAGATTGATGATGGATGTCCATATCATCCATATAGTGTTTTAGACGATTGTCGGCAAACTCAAATCCTTCATTTGATTGAAACACTTCCATTTTTGCATCAAATCGACAGGTAATATACTTACTAATATGGATGAAACAATCATAAAGTTATGATTTCTTTTGTATGGGATATAGCTGTGTGAACCTTGTATGATGATCAATGAATATAGTATAATATTTGTAATTTTCACAAGATAGAATGGGCGCTAGTCCCCATTCTATCTTGCAGTGTATCTTCAAAAAGGCCTAATGAAATTCATTTTTAGTTTGAATAAAAGTCTCTAAGATTTCTCAAGTTGACAACTGTCACAAATTAAATGAAATTTATTTTCAGACTCAGACTCCAATGAAATAAGTTTTTTGAAACAATTTGAGAAAAGTGCACACTATTTTCCATCCATGGGATAAATACCTTTGCCTACTCTCAATTGCTATTATTCTTCTGGTGACCTTGTTCTTGATAACAGATCCCTTGTTGTCAAACTCAAAATTATAAGGATAATCTTCAGTGAACTAACTAACTAATATTAAATACTTTTTAATTTTATGAACAAGTAGAGCATTTTGGAATTTGATATTTGAATTTATTATAGCATCTATAGCAAGGACGGAGCTACATAGGGCAGAGAGGGGGCAATATTGCTTCCCTTTAAATAAGGAGAAAGATATGAATAAATATATTTTGATTCTTTCCTTTTGCCTCTTTGCAACTTTACTTTTTCTCTTATTTGCCCCTCCACAATTTTTTCCCCTCTTAGTGAAGAATGAAAATTTTGAAACACATAAGGAAATTTTGGCCTTTTACTCATAAAAAAGATAACTCATTAAATTACCAATAAGGTATGCATTAGGCTGTGATTTTTCTCCTTTTATTCTTTCTTTCTTTTGCCCATTATTGAGCCTAGAATTTGAATCTTCTCATGAAATTTATAATCACCACATCTCATTTAATTTATTATCAAAATTTAAACTTTTAACATTTTACCTCAAAATTTGGATAAAACTAAATATAATTTAGTTCCTAAGTAAGAAAGTTCAGGTTGCTATAAATAGAGATGCTTAAAATTTTCTTTATGCTAATTACATGTCAAAGGCTCCATCAAGGTTTGTGGTTTTACTAAAGTTTAAAAAAGTATTTGAGCTCTAAACAATGGGCCAAAGACTAACATTTTTTATTGTAAAAGTTAATTCCATATTATGAGCTAGAAAGTTATTTAATTTAATTTTTTAATTAAAATCATATGCTCATGAGTAAAAATGCTAAAATTATGCAATTTATAATTCTTCTTTAGTCTTTCCTATAGTTGTTGGATATAAAGAGCAATCTAAATTCATCTTGTTTTATAAATATCTGTAGAGTATAATGTAATAACTAGTCCAAAACCTTTTGTCCCTATTAATATAATAATAGTTTTGAGGCTATAATAAAATTTATAATTTTTTTTTTAAATTCTTCACTATGAGAAACTTTTGCCCACTCTAAGAGAAATTTCTAGCTCGGTCACTATCATGAAACCTATGTTCATTGGAAACTCACTTATTTCTCTATGGGTAGTTTCATACTTGTTACCGCCAATAATTTAAATATAAACTCTTGAATATTTTTTTTATTTAAAAGAGATTTTGCCCGCACAACTATCCTTAGACCTGACACTCACCTATCAATCCGTCGCAGTTTAACAAAGATGCAATATCCCATGGATGTAGGATATTACATAGTGCAATAGTGTTTCTCGCACAACCCTAAAATATCGCATAGTGCAATATGTATGATATTTCACAGTCCTAGGATATCGCACAAACAACTATGGGGTAATTTGTTAAACTTCAATAGTTGACAGGCATGTGTTAGGTCTAAGGGCATCTGATAGTCAAAATTTCAATTTAAAATCTACTAAATTAAATCTCTAGACACCATGTTGTAAGATTTTTCTAGAGGAATGAAGACCATATGCAAATTTTTCCTCTTCACTTGATATATTTTCATTAATTGTTGAGTAAAAAGATAACTTCTATAGTTGACATCCCTTGAATAAAATCAAATTGATTTTTAGATATTCTAGCCTTCTATTTAAGTCTTTGATCTATTACTTTTTCCCATAACTTTATAGTATGATAAAAACTTTTGCTAGTAATTTGAGCATAGAAACAAGCCTTTGAGATGATTTTAGGACTCTTGATCTTACAAGTCTTAAATAAAAACCTAGTGGGGAAGGAGTGAGACTCGATGTGAGGTCCAACTATTAAAAATATCAGACATAGAAAGTAAACACCCTCCCAACCTATGAGCTGTCCCAATATTTTATCACAGTAAGAGTTTGTCCCCTGTAAGATCAACTATTTGATAAAAAAGAGAGGATATATTAAAATAAAATTTTATGATGGAGCTAACTTATATTAGAATAAAGAGGATATCACTAATGTTTTCTTCTTTTTGTTCATTATAATTCTAACCACATCATACCAAAGCCAACTGCCAAATTAAACTCATGTCAATATCAAATTCATTTTAAACCCATACCCAACAAATCCTACAAGCTATTGATGTGTTTTGGGTTAAAGGCGAGCAACAATATCATTCTATGATTGGGTTTGGTTATGATGCATTGAAAAAGGATGGGAGAATAGAAAGAGTGATAATGGTGATGAGAGAGATGGTTGAAAGGAGTTGGAGGAAAGAAAGGTAGGAGGAAGAAAAATATATACCATCGGGAATTTCCCCGCTTCTGGATGTGGATGAGCAGGATATCCCCGCCCAAATCAAATTCTAAAATGTTAAATCAAAATCATCCTTAGTACCACTACAGTGGAAACATGTCTTTTGGTTCCTTTTTTATTTACAGCAAGTCCAAGAGGATCTTCATGGTAAAATACTAAAAAACCTATGACAATACGCCACTGATATGGCCCATATGTATCTGCTTTTCAACAGCCTAATACATGTCTGGTACCACTACTCGGAACCCATGCTCCCTTACTCAGAACCAATGCTCCCTCTTCTAATCTCTTTAACCAGTAAAAACATAAACGATGTCAAGGTGAACCAGGCTGAAACATGTCGAAGCCAGGCTCATTTCATTATCATGCCTTATATTCAGACGCAGCCTACTTTATGGGTTCGAAATGCCTTGCCCGGCCAAATGTATATACCCCTATGTGTTAAACACTTCAAGATCGGCCTTTAAGCACTTAGAACAAGACCTGGCCCATGAACAATTGCATCAGAAAATTAACCACAACTACAGCCCACAGGCCTAAAATAGAGCCCAAATCATCCCAATTGGACCAGGCTCAGCGTGGCCTGGCCAATGAACACCCCTAGACTCTAGTCATTCAAGATTCGAAATATACTTAGTATGTACACTCCAATAAAATGCAGAAGCTAAAGCAAATGGTCCAGAATGACAAAATGTCACTTGTCAAGTACATCATTCCTCTATGTTACTTTACTGTGATTCCGTCGTTTGGTGCATGTATCCAATCATTTTCTTCATGTTTATGTCCTTTAATTTTATGATTAGTAACATGGCTTGAACAATTGATTCGCATTGCAACCAACCAGAGAAAGTTTGAATATTGGGCCTACCATTAGTTCCTGAATCCAGGCCACGTCTGACAGTTGGCCAATTAGTTGAACTTTTAAACAACCTTAAACATGGGCATATCTTAGAGTTACATCAGAAAGTGTCCAGGAGTTTTTTTCTTCATTTTGTAAGTTCCTTCCTGTGCAGACTAAGCATGGCATCAAAGGGAGGCAATGGGAGAGATTGGTTGAGACAAGAATTAGGAATGCCAAAGGCCAAAAATATCAGTCCAGTGAAATGATCCTGACACTTGATTTGTAGTCCTGAAAAAAATTGGAAGCTAGTAAAAGGGTTGCTGTCAAGAATTTGCTTTTCTTATTAAAATATTGTGGCTATAAACATAAAATGAGAAAAAAGAAGTGGATCCAGTACAGTGCCCCATCCTATATCAATAAAAAATCTGGCTGTGCTCTAAAATTTTGTTCTTTCTCATTTCAATTCGAGTACATAGTTCTTTCTCATTTCAATTCAAGTACATAGAAAATCTGGATTCTCGAGTCAACCTAGTTTAGTTTCAATCACTGTTTTGAGAAACTGGGCTTAGGCCACGTAGTCCCACTTGAGTGTGACGGGCACTGGTGTTGGATGGTTCGACCCAACCTAAACCCTTCCACTTGCCCTTCTGCTTGTGAAAAAGACTAAACCCTTCCACTTGCCCTTCTGCTTGTGAAAAAGACTATCACAATCATATAAAGTGAAAACTAGCTGTGAGCTATGATGCCCAGATATGGGTTGGATATGGCAGGTACATGCCATAGACATAGGGAAATGGATTTTACACAAAAAGTGAAGTATGGGTAACGATACAATACATTGCTCATTTTGAAGTATTTGCACATTATAGGCTGTCAAAATTGCTTGAGTTATAATTTTGCAAGGCTAAGAAGAAGAGAAAGAAAATGGAAAATTGTGTAAGGCAGTCAAACAGTGGAAAAAATAAATTGATTTTCCTTGAGAGGAATATAATTTCATATGGGAGGGGTAGCAGTGCAAGATTCCTCCCGTGGAAAAGAAATCTCTGGAGGATGGAAACCTCTCATTGCAGACTTGTCCTCAAAATACCAAACCAATACATGGTGCAGTCGTGGGAAGAGATTACTTGCAGCAAGTCATCTCCAGAAACAATAGGGAGATTTAAATAGGACAAAATCCTGTCCTTTGGAAACAATGGTTTGCTGGATGACCTGGCCTAGGCTCTCAATTATAATTAGCAGAGTGAAATCTACAGCTGGCCTTTCATCCAACTTTCTACAAGACATCATCATCCACCCATATCACAAGCATTTGGGAAGAACACATACCCCTGGAGTCAAGCTTCTTTCCTGACAACATATCAGAAAAATTTCAAGATGAAGTCCCAAGGCACGAAAACAATCCATCATAGTCTAGGTAAGTCATAGTATTTACCTGAAGCAATGGATGCCCAGTGCAGTGGTGATTTCTTGGATGACTAACGTGGCAAAATGCATGTATATCAACACTGCAAGCCAGATCAAATGGTACATAAAACAGAAGGCATGAGAATGGTACTAGAAACTTTAGATAGCTTCTTTGCTGAGCCTGTTTGTGCAAAGCAACATTTTCCATGGATTTTGATTTCCTTGCCACATCATTTTTCTTGCACAAACAGGTTGAGAGGCATGGATGGGATGCTATGAAGCATGGGTACTGGTACAGTATGGGTACGCCGATATGACAAAATCTTAAAAAAATAAGATACGGATACAGCTGGGGTAAATCCATTAAAAAAATTATTTTTTTTAAGATTGTAATTATGCAATTTGCTTCTCTTGGGGCACTCGCCCCGAGAGAAGCACCTCCAATAATTTCTAGACTTGAAAGCTGCAGAAATCCGTTATTTACACAATTTCACAGACCACATTGCACTTCACAGATCACCCAAAAAGAAGAAATAAGAAACTGATACACATTCTCTCTTTTGGACTCTCTCTCTCTCGTTATATCCTTTTGAGGATGTAAATGAGCCACATCGAGCCTAGCCAATTTTAGAGAGTAGCCTTGAAGTTGAGGCCAGCTAAGCCTGATTTAAGGCTTGAATTGTCAAAATGGACTTGTTAGTACTAAATCAAGATGGAGATCAAGCTAAAGGCTTGATTTTTCTACTTAAGTCCAACTAAGAAAAGCTTGAGCTTGGCACTTTGGGTTGATAAGTGATGCAGGCCAAATCCATAATTGGCCAGCCTATTGGGTCCATGACCAACAAGAGTCAGCAGTGAAGATTAGCATTTATTATTAGTAGGAGTCTTATATTTTATAATGGAAATTAGCATTACGATTGAATTAGAACTCTTAATTAGGATTGTTTCCAAGAATAGATTAGGGTATGAGTCTACATAAAGGATTATAATCCCTTCTCATGGGACAAAACAGTGATATTAAATCAGAGTTTGAGTTTGTTCTCAGTTGAGAGTTGATTTGTTGTCTTTGGTGAGACACCTAAGCATCCTATCCTCAAGCCTTTTGGCTTGGAGATTAGCACATTGGCTATTCTTCTTTCATACGCTGCTTCAATAAGTTCTCTCTTTGCCCCAAAGCCACTACTGGTATGAAAGGTATCAAAGCACTAATACGCACAAAAACTATTGAAGACATGTATACTGATAAAAATTTTCAAATATATATATATATATAGAGAATATTACTATGCATCCATCCCTCACCATAGGGTGAGGGACACTTCCATATTTGGATGTATTAATGTGCAAAAGACAAAAAGTTATATGAAGAAGAAGAATGCTCAAGTACAAATAAGTTGTGCTATGTAAGCATCCCTCACCCTATGGTAAGGGAAGGATGTATATTAGCATTCCTATATATATATGCATGTGTGTGTATGTATTTCCATATTTAAAGCAATAAAAAATCAACAATAAAAGAAAGCATCTGGAATACAGGGAAGCCTCAATTATGCACCCCCCTTAATTATGGTAATAATCTACATTGATTTGGTTATTGGGTTTTCATTAAATTCTATAATATCTCTTTCAAATAAGCTTTTTAAAGTACCGGGCACGTACCCATACCATACCAAAAAAGTCAAACTCTTAAACAAAACTTACCAGGTACATTTGACCGTGCCTAGTACATTTAGCCATACTTATACCCGTATTTGGTACAGGTACGTGTACATTTTTGAAGTACCCATGCTTCATAGATGGGATATAGGTATTGAATCACAATAGGAACCCTCATATTTTACACGCAACATTTAATGATTCCAATGGATGCCCAGTGCAGTGGTGATTTCTTAGATGACTGATGTGGCAAAATGCATGTATATCAACACTGCAAGCCAGATCAAATGGTACATAAAACAGAAAGTATGAGAATGCTTCTTTGTTAAGCCTGTTTGTGCAAAGCAACATTTTCCATGGATTTCAATTTCATTTCCACAACATTTTTCTTGCACAAACAGGCCCCGAGACATGGATGGGTTGTAGGTATTAAATCACAATAGGACCCCATATTTTAAACGCGACATTTAATGATTCCTACAAGATGAACATGCATATATTAGTTGAACAATGAATTGAGATAAAAGTGTGTGGAAGATTAACATAGATGATAGAAGGACGTCCACATTATTATCATTTTTTTTTTGTTATGGTTCAACTTGCTCCAAATATTGCAAATTGTTTCTGCAAACAATATTTGCAAATTGTACTCATAGTCTCATTCACCCTCGTCTCAAATGCAATTCACTACAGGGCAATTAATCTTCATGGGGCATATTTTCACTAGTATTCAAAAGATATGACTAACCAACACCACATAGGTTTTCTTTTTGCACATAGTAAACGTTGTGTACTTAGGATTTTCTTTTGAATGGGGTGGACTTAAATAGGTTCTTTCATTTTGTAGACAAACTCGAGATTTTCCTGTGATTTTTGGGGGTGGTTCTGCAATTTTTATGTAGGTTTTGGAGATGGACCCCAAGATTTAATGCTATTTTGAATGTGGACCCAATTTTAATGAGGTGCGACCACCCTGGTTTAAAAGTATGTGGGTATGCCTTTGTAGCAAACAATCGCCTGAAGTATTTGTAGACCAACATCCTAGTTAACTTTATTTACATCACAGTATGAACTTCACAATCAACAACACTGATGAACCAACCAGCAACTTAACTCTATATACTCCATGGCATAAACTTCACAGAACCTTATATGCTATACAACTAAATTTCACAATTAGCAACACTGTTGAGTTGTATTTGCTTCAACATATCCAAAGAGGCCATAATACTTTATATGCTCCACAACTAAATTTCACAATTAGAAACACTATTGATATAAATTGCACTTGTATTTACTTCATTACATATCCAAAGAGTACATAATGCTATACAATATTAGCAACAACATATAATAGTCCCTCCAATTAATAATTGGTTAGATTTCTCCCAAAAGCCTTCAACTTCTCATAGGATCAAAATACCGGCCACTACGTAGCATAGCGACCGCCATTCGGGTGTAGCGGTCTTGGCCGTCACGTTAAATTGAATTTAGTACTGCTCACAACCGTAGCGGCCGCTATTGCCATTACATACCGCTACGAAATGTGATTGATAGCTACTTTTCAAAAAATTTTAAACTGCATAGTAAGGCTTACTTCTTTCATTCTTCGTTCCAAACAATACTTTTATACAATTCTTTTATCCTTTTATATTTAAAAGAACACGAAAACACATAAGATGTTACTGAATTAAAGACGATGGAGACAATTTTTCTCAAGGGCTCTTCGCTAGATAATGAATTACACTTCCTTTGGCAGCTGCATTCTTTTCTCTACTCTCGACTAAAATTCATTGTTTGTTTTAATGAAACCTAATTTGTTATTTGGTTTGAACCTCAAAACTTTTTTTAAGCATTACTTTATAATTTATAAATCCTTTGTTACGTACAATTGTGCTAAATTAATTATTTGAATTAAGAATTTAAAAATGAATAATAACTTAGTACATAGCCCACCAACATAAATGTATGAAAAAATTAGATCAATACTCTTATTTTAAAATCATTCAACGATACTGAACTTCTATGCACTGAATTAACTGCTACATCCCCCTATCTTAGTTATTATTGGGAAAAAGCATCACTTTTTAACATTTTCCAATATTTTGAATTTTGTGGATATTATTTTAAAATTTTTTGATAACTTTTTCAATTCACACTGCTACACCGCTACGTAGTGCTGCTACTGCTACGTAACATTTTTCTCCTAGCCGCTATGTCCACCGCAACCATTATTTTGATCCTTGTTAACTCACCAACCCACAATTCATTGTTACTTGGGTTCAAATTTTCCAATAATGGCAAGAACATAGAGCTTTCTCCCCCCGAATTAGATTCTAACAGAAATTCTAGATTTGATAAACTAGCTTGTGTGGGACCAAAAAAACTCTATTTCTAGATATGCTTAATTAAACTTACAAGGATGACTAATAATCCGAACACAAAAAAAAAAAGAGAGAGTTGGGCTGCACTCAAAGACGTAGGCTCTGAACTTGTAGGATCTTCAAATTGCTTAACCATTGCAATGATGAAAGAGTCCCCAAATCACAACAGATCTTCAAATTGCCATTATGTGAGTTCCTGAGTGAGGTTGAGAAGGATGGCTAGCAGAAATTAGAAAGGACTTGCAATGCAAGTGCAAATGGATTGAAGAAGAAGGCTAGAGGTTTGAGTTCTTGATGGTGACTTGGGAAATTGAGTTAAAAAAGTCTTATGTAGAGAAAGTAGGTTGAAGAAAGAAAGCAAAGGGAATAACTAGCACCCATGGTCCCTAATTTTTTTTTTTCATAATTCCATGCTTTTATTACTAGAAATGTTAAAGGGTAAAAGTAGAGATTCACAAAAATACCTATGGAAAAAATATAAACCCTATCCCTTTCCCTATCCCTGGAGAGATTTTCAAAAAGCTGAAAAGTTGTATCTGGACCACCCACTTTCACCACCTTTGCCACCTCTGAATCCCTTTGACCAAATAATTAATCTCTAGGCATTGTTATCAGAATCCTACAATTCGTATTTTGAATCCTAAGGAAAACGATTTGCATTTATGCAATGTATGCCATTTATAGATGACTCTTAAGATTCACATGTGAACCTTGTGAATCTTAGGTAGTGTTTGGTTCGCTGGAATGATGGTCGGAATGGAATAGTCATTCCGTTGGAATTACCATTCCCACGTTTGGTTCGTGAAAAAGCGGCGGAATAACCATTACTTCCGGAATCACCATTCCTTTATACAAGGGAATCACCATTCCTTTGGGGGGGGTAGAGGAATGGCCATTCCATTCCATTGTAATTTTCCTTTGAGTCCAAAATGCCCCTTTCATCAAACAAAACCTTAGATGTCCAATTATAAGACCTAGTTTCCTTCCTTTTCGTCTCTGACCTCTCATTCTAGGGGTATTTTGGTCAATTTTATGTAATTTTTATAGGGGTATTTTGGTCAATTTTATGTAATTTTTATTCCATTCCTGGCATCATTCAAGCATGACCTGAGATGTCCAATCATAAGACCTAACCTCCTTCCTCTTCGTCTCTAACCTCTCATTTCAGGGGTATTTTGGTCAATTTTATGTAATTTTTATAAGGGTATTTTGGTCAATTTTATATAATTTTTATTCCATTCCTGGCATCATTCAAGCATGCCAAACACAGGAACTAGAATGAAAATCCTATTACTGGATTGATCCCTTTGTCCAACCAAACGTTGGAATAAGAATTACCATTCCTGCCTCATTCCATTCCAAGCTCATTCCAGCCTCCATTCCATTCCTCTCAGCAATCATTTCAGTGAACCAAACGCTACCTTAGGGTTTGATACTCGTTTCATCATATCTTATGATTCAAGTGATTCAACTGAGCAAGAATAGCTACAATCAACAAGTTAATGCTAATAAAATTTTAACTTTTTTCTTTCTTTATTCTTTCTTTCTTTAGCATTTTTCCTTTTAAAATGATATTTAGTAGTTGATAAAACCTTTTATAATTTTTCAGTTTTGGGGAGATTTTAGAGATGAATAAAGAACATGCATTTGACTAAAAGTTTAACTCTATGTATAGGGCTTGTCTATATCTTCTTCTTTCTTAATCTTTTTTGGTTTTTTTCTTCATAAACACTTTCTTAACTTCAAGAATATTCTATTGTCTAAGATTGGTGATTTGGATTTTATTTTTCTTTTATATTTTGATTTCAATATAATAAAATAAATATATTAACTTATTTAGCTATTTAGAGATATCAATTATTATATATTAATATATATTAATATTTCCCTTAAAATTGGTGACATGATTTCATATTGTTAAATTTAAAATGCCCAAAAACACATGCTGTATGTGTTATTGACAATAACTAAATTTTAGCCTCAATATCAATGTATTATTGACAATAACTATATTCTTTTTCTTTTGATCAAAACACATGCTGTATGTGTTATTGACAATAACTAAATCTTAGCCTCAATATCAATGTATTATTGACAATAACTATATTCTTTTTCTTTTGATCAAATGTGGATCCACATTTAATCAACATTATCCATATATGCTAGAAAAAATAAAAAATATAATTTATGCATTTGATTCATTATGATAAAACAGTATTATAACACATAAGTAAAGAATTAAAGCACATTCATAACATAATAAAGTCTAAACACAACTTTCATAGCAATACATTTAAATTTGAAGCTTGGAAACATGCCCCAAAACATTTCAGTCATTTTGGATATTTCGACCATTTTGGTTAATTTAGGCTGAAATCCATATTTTTGGCCAAAATTGACAAAAGTCCAACAAAAAAGTTATGCCATTTGTTTCGGTTTAGGGGCCGAAATGAAAATTTTCAGCCATTTCGACTGAAACGAAATGAAATTGATAACTATGAGTGGCATTCACCAAATTTGATGTGGCAGGCCAACATTATAAAATCTAAATCATCCAAATTACAGGTCTGAATAGTTATTAAAATTGATATCTATTTAGATGTCATCATAACAAAAGACAATCATATTCATCATATTAAAACTTCACATGGTGAATCTGATGATAGATTTCATTCCAATTAGATAATACGTTCCTTTATGCAAATGAAAACTGTAATACAAGTAGGACATATGAAATAAAGGTATACCACTTCAAACATTCAAACCTTATAATATCATGGGGACTGATGATTATTGATCAACCTTTTTTATTTTTTACTAAGGGCCTGTTTGTTTGCATTACAAAATGCAAAAATTGAATACATAGATCCTATGCCACACGTGGTTAAAAATGATAATCAAAGGTAAATTTTAAAAAAATGAGCATCAAATAATCTTTCTTTTTTGGTAATTGCATCAAAGATCGGAAATGAATAACTAAGGTGATGGCTGGTTATTAATTTCCCTTTTTTTTTGTTTTATCTCTATAAAAGGGAAGTTATTTAAGCTTACTTTTAAAATATGGCTTATGGTCTTCTTTTAACCCCTAACCGCATAAATTTTATGCATTCAATTCCTATGTATTGTAATACAAATAAAAAAGGCCCTAAGAGTCACTTTAGAATAGGCTGGGTGATTTTTCCTTAAAATGTCCACCTCATGTGGGGCTTACCTAGATGCATGACAACTAAAGGATGAATAAGGAAAGATATGTACATGGATTAAAGGTGATTTTAGTATCAGCTTGATCAAATAATCCTAACCCTTGATTTTAGGTACTAAAAATTTAGGGCATGTTTGGTAACACGTTAGGCATCACATCAACAAGGAATTTGCATATTTAAAAAATTCCTATTCCTCATTGAGGATTTCACATTGATATTTGTGTGTATTGATGGGTATAGTGGAGAAATTTTGATAATTGTAAGTAAAATCCTAAAAAATGAGGATTTCCAAATTCTATGAGAGGTGGACAGAAGTTAAAATCCTCATACTAGCTCAGATCCTCCAGGATTTGCAATTGCCAACATGGATTTTCCATGTGAGGAAAACCCAAGTTGACTTTCTAACATGACCTTAATGACCATGATGTAATCTAATGGTGACTAATGTCTAGCTTTGTATAAAATTATGGCTATTTAGACATCAAGAAGGACAGATGTGTATGAAGGGATTCGATTGATCATAACTAGGCCCCGAATGAGAAAAAAAACAAGAAGAGAATTCCCATATTACAACTTAGAGAGCCTTCCAATTGTTCATCTAAGAGAAAGAGAAAGGAGCAATTCCTCCCCTTCTCATTTGAATTGCACCGAATCAATTCCATCTTCATCAATATCTCATCATCACATTGAAAGATCTCTTCGCCATTCCAACCTCTTCACTAGCTTCACCATCCCAGCTTGCCTTTTTAATGTCCCAAATCATGGCATGCTATGAAGAATCCGGTGGCTGAAGCCTTTAGCACGATAGATTTGTGAAGATTAGCATTCAATCTGTTGCAGAAGGTGAGAGTATAAGTGTATAACCCTTAGTTTTTGCATTTCTATATTATTATAACCCTTAGTTTTTACATTTCTACATTATTATGTCAATCTTTCCCTCAAACTAAGCTCTGCTCTTCATTTTCCTTCTTGGCCAAACTACAAACTGTGCTTTTTCACCCTCCAAACTAAGGCAAACCAAACTATGAATAGTTCGATTCAAACCATTGCAGTACAAGGTCCAAACCATTGAATTAGGTAACCACGGTTTGTCTCCACTTTGCCCACTCTGCTTTAGTCCCATTTTCTGTAATGAACTAAACTCCTAACTTTTCTTCTGTAGTTAATTTGAGACAACGAAATCAATCGCAACACTGCACTAAGCTATTTTATTTTTAACAAGGTTATTTTCCTTTCTATCACTAAACTTACACTCATTTAATTTATGTCATGCTCACTTTCAACCAATTTGAAAATTCAGAAATAGTAGAAAATTGATTGAGCAAAACACAGTTTTGGCGGAAAATTTTAACTCAATGATTGGAGGTAAGACCTATGGGATGTTTCAGAACAGAAGAACAATGGCAGCAAGTGAAAACACAAGGTGGCAGCACCTGGGCGGAACATAGAAAAATCCAGCAACTGAATAATGCACAATGTGGCTAAGTTGGCATATCTCAACTTGTACCTTGAAGTGCATCGATCCTAGTCAATATCATTGCATAAGAACAAAGGTTCATGTGTTCATTAATTTATTTTGAGTAAGTTATTATTTGAGCACGCAAGCTTAATTTTTCCATTTTTTAGTATTGACTTGATGTTTGTTTCAATCTACTTAGGATACAGTACACTAGTGTTCACAATTGCCAGCATATGCTCCATTCAAATTGAAAGACATCTTGATACCATCAAACCAGAAGATATCTCAAAACCAATATGCTCAAGAGGCAACTTCGAAAAGGTCTTCTCCTGCTCCCTTACAAGTTCCCAAGCATCAAGCTAAATAAATGAAGAAAGAATGCAGATTCTGATAAAGCTGTAAAGCACCTGCCCTAAACAGAACTTAAACACATGCCTAGCAATTTGACCTTGAAATTTGATCCAATGCTGATTACTGTATGATTAAGCATCAATGTAGGCATTTACCCACTAGAATAAATTTCAATCCAAGTTGAATTGTTGAATTCTAATAAAAACCAAGAGCAAAGCAAACAATAATTTAGTTCATCACATTGATACAATAATTGCAAGAAAAACATAACTAGCAGAAAAAAAAAATCACTTTCGGCATCCAAAGAGGAAAGATTTGAAAGAATCGTGTCCAAAAAGGCTGTAAGATGTATTTTGCAACATAAGATCTATCCAAGCCACTATACTTGTATCTGTGCAGGGAGCTGACGCCATGAGGGCCAATGTAGCCCATTTACAAAAACTGGAAAGAGATGGAGTTTCCTGGGAATAAGGACTAAAGTTTGCAGAAATCAAAGGACGTGGAAAGACATTGGAGGAAAACACGAGTTCTGGGCCAGGGATTCTTTTGTTTGCTTTCGCTCACTCTCCAAAGCGATAGCAAAGGAAAGGCGAGGAAGGGTGCGCGGCGCGAAACCGACAACTATTCCGCGCACGTCGGATGATTTGATTTCAACGCTGTTTCTTTGTGCGGCCCAACGAAGACGGCGTTTGAAAGAATACGAGAAGTAGGGCCGTCAACGGACCTCTTGGCAGCTGTATACCCGATAAATAGGCCCCAAAAAGGAGTAGGTTTGTAAATAGGTTTATGGTTCTTTACTTATCCGAATGTTTCGACTTATTAATAACTGTGTTTGGATTATTATTTAGGTTTCAATAAGAAAATGGGTTCAAATTTGAATTCCATTTTTGGATCCGTTAACTTAATGGTTCGGGTCTAATTACACTTTGGTTCCGGCCTATGGATTCGATATCCGACATATATACCTTAGTTTTTAAAAAAAATTCAAAAAATTAGTTTTCTTCTAAGCATTATTTACACAGTCCTGGACTCGAACCTACACCCACCCACATACACAGTTCTAGTTTTAGTTTTAGGTTCATCTTCTCATTACCAGTTTTAGTTTTGGACACAAAAAATTGGTTCTGGGTCCATCCGCTCATTAATGGTTTCAATTTTGGGTCCACCATGGATCTGGACAGGAACCAACTCATTTGCAACCCTAAAAAAGAGATTTAATATGGAACATCAGTTCGTAATCAGGGTTTGAGTGTGGGTGCCTGTTCTTTGGTGCATTTGTTAGTTGTTGCCGAATCATGGAGGAACCGGGTTCATCAGGATTGAGTTTGGGTCAAATTCATTAGACCAATGTTGGGTTCAAGCAAGCAAAATTATAGTTAGGTACAGGTCCGAATCTACCATGGACCTAACCACAGCTAGTCCATTATTTTTTAGCATGGACCAAATCCGCTGCCAATCCATTGCCTACGTAGTAAGCAGGAGTGTAAAAATAAATAAAAGCAGGAGTCGTCTCTTCTTAATGGCCATTGGAAATCTGAAGAAAATTTATATGGGTTAAATGGGGAGAAACGCAAGGGGTGGAACATGCTTGGCCACTAGTTTTATGTTTTCTCTTGTTTTGGATTTGAAGAGGAAAGAAGCTTAGAACGGTATCTGCAAATTACCGTTCATTGATCCTTAACTCCCTACTTATATCTGGTAACTACACAAGACTCTCTACGGCATAAAGCAAGCGCCGAAAACATGATACTGTCACCTTAGTGCCCCTCTTCACAACATCCAATTCTGAAGAGGCTTCATATTTTATGTCAATTTGGTACGGAGTCTGCCGTCTAGGACCTATGTTCACTGCATTTCTTTCTTGGTTTTAAGGCTGCCAAATTTTCATTTGAATTTTTTTCTCTCACAATCTAAATATGTACGTGATTTATTGTTGAAGACTCAAATGAATGGTGCAAAGCCAATCTCTATACCCAAGGCTACCGGTGACACTCCTTCACGTTTCTCCAAGTCTCTATCCTTATCCGACCCATCTGAATATTATAGTACAGTTGGGACCGCCTCGGCTTTTTCGCTATTGACGTTCTCCACCCAAACAAAAGTTTTTACCTTGTTTTTATTGTCCCTTGACATTTCATGCAAGGCAAATAACTGAAAATATAACTCCCTAAAAGCAGCACTCAACGAATTCAGAGAGTGGTTGTAGGGGACAATCTCCTCATATAAATTACCAGAGGACGGTAGCCCAAAGACCTCCCGGATCTCCTATAAAGAAAATCCCATCTTAGCATTGGGAGTAACGAAGGTGTTGGTCGCCAGGTAAAAGCTCTCAATAATGGCACAACACACCTCTTTGTGGTCTTGGAGAACCCAGTTGCTGGTGACCAAAATAGCTTCATAAATGCCGATTGCCTAAAGCAAATCTTGGCACAAATTAAGGACCGCCTCTATCCACTTCTGCCAAGCATCCGAAGGAACAAACCACCCAATGGTACATGATGTTTTATCCAACCACTGCCATCATTAGAGAGAATCCCCAAAACTGATGGTGCGAAGTTGAGAAGTATAACTCTGGACAAGAAGGGTCACATGATTGGGCGCCAAAAGTTTCATACTTTGCGCCTCGCCCTAGCATAAAATGGGTGCTTGTTAAAAAAACACTCCCATCTTATATTGAGATAGTGACTTCCCCCATTGGAGTTCATCACGCCATGAGGGGATGGGAGTAGCCAGTTCCATTAACTATGGACCCCCTTTTATATTGATATGCGGTGGAGAGGTCGATACATGTGCTATCTCTGTTAAAATATCTATGATCCAGGAAATCAGCACTCTAGTCATAGTGATTTTTGTCACCGTCACCAAAGATATAGTTTGGCTTCTTGAGAGTGGTCTGTCGGTCATCTTTCCAATGGAAACTACTGAGGATATCTTCGTAGTGACTACTTAAAAGACGGCTCCGCAATTCAACCACCATCTCAACAGCATGAGCTTCAGAATTTTCTCGAATTCCCTCGAAACGAGTGCAAGTTTGATGGCCAACAGCCCTGGAAGAAGGAGTGTTTGAAGAAGAACCAACACTCTTCCTGCCCTTGGAGCAGGAAGCAACCTTCTCGCCTTTGTCTGCTGAGAGGAAAATAAGGAAAAACGCTATAATAAGTACAAAGTTGATAAGACTCTACTGAAATTTTAGCACCATCTCCCTTCACTAAAAGGTTGGGGACAAAGCCTTGAGAAAAAGGGTATACTTACCTCCTAACCCTAGTAACACTCAAGCATGTACATAATGCCAAGAGGTAAGGCTTCTAGGTCAAAGCGAAGCAAAGATCAATAACGACCCTTCACGAAAGCAAGTTAGCATTTTGGTCCATATGAGTATACACATACGACATATCAAAGGAAAGCATTCTAGCACAATGGAATTCAACAAAAGTTATATGTGTGTAAAGCAAAGTGACCAAGCTAAGGCATATGGACCATTCGGCTACCCAAAATAGGCCTCTCAGTCATCTAAAAGCAAAATCTAAAAAATGCCTAAGGCATGGAAGCCCTTTGGCCACTAGAAGTGCACCCTTAAGCTACTCAAGAATTTGGAAAAATGCCCAAGGCATAAGGGACATTTTGGCTGCTCAAGATAGTCCATCGGCTACCAAGGAATGGGTTCGAAGAGCCTAAGGCATGAAAACCCCTCGGCCAATCAACGAAGTATGCAATCGGCCACTTTGGAAGGGATTTGGAAAATTTCTAAGGAAGGTGTGCTGTTGGCTACCTTAGAAGTCCAACGGAAATCTATTGGCCACTCTGGGAATACGAAAGGTCACCGCAACACGGTCGGCTACTGAAATTCAAAACTTCACAACATATCAGTTGGCTACCTTAGGTTTGAAACTTGAAAACTCTCCAACACCAATGAAAATTCTCAAAAATTTTGGGTAAAACCCTAACTGATGTCTAAAACAAGCATGCCCCCATCACCTTGCAACTAAATTCAAACCCAAAACCCCAAAAACCTTCAACTTTCCTTTTTTCCGCGAGAAAGGTGGCCAACTGCTACTCATTTGCAAAATCAAAGAAAAATCTCATGGGAGATTGATGCTTCTTGGCAAAAGTCAAGTATTAAGAGAGGAAAAGATACGTGCAAGGTGGAAAAAACCATCTTGGCATGAAGAAAAACAAGAAAAGGAAAGAAACCCGTTCAGCCCGAAACGAGAAAGAAGAAGATGAATGGTTAATTAGGGGTTTGGTTCAAAACTTCTCCTTCATCACAAACAAATCAAAAGAAGAAGATTGTTAAAAAAAATCAAGTATACATTCAGCCTAAGGAGCCATCGTCATGCAAAAGGCTTAAAGAAAAAGACGGCAACAAAGTTGATTGGCTCTGCAACACAGTGAAACCATGGAGAAGATGAATACAGTCGTCTAGCCATGGAAGCCTTTGGATTGGTAAAGAAAACTTAATGAAGAAGCAAGGAAATCCTATGGAAGCGAAGAAGAACGGATTGGTAAAGAAAACTTAATGAAGAAGCAAGGAAATCCTACGAAAGCGAAGAAGAGCCTTTGGAAACCCTAGCATGAGATCTTCAGAGCAAGAAAATCAAATTTGCAAAGTAGGGATTTCGAAAGATCAACTACCTTTTATAGAACATATCAATCTACTACCCAGGGTAACGCCTGTGATAGTCGAGTGGCACTTTCTTGCCATTTTGTCCGACTTTTCGGATTTTTTCAAATTTTAAACCTCCAAAACCTTTCTTCCATGACATTCTCCTCCAAAATACCTATGAAACAACTGGCTACATGATCGGTTTCGACTTCATTTGACCCTCCAAACCTTTGGTCATGTGAAATTAATCGATTTTGCTTAAAATTTTAAGGTGGATCCATAGCTCATGGAAAAGCAATTCACTTGCTAATTCCAATCTTTTTATGGTCAAGCATCTCCCTTATTGGACAATAAAAGTCTTCTCCATGCCCTTGATAACAAAAAAACCCTTAAAAACCTTAGTCAAAAGCACCTCTCCTTATTCAACACCTTTATCCTTACCAAAAGCACCTCGAACTCAATCAAACACCATTTTAGGTGAAACAAAAGCACAAAAACCAACTCAATTTCCATTCAGAAAAACCTTCCAAACCCTCAGGTAAAACCCTAAAACTTCAAGCCTTGGGAAAAACAATAAAATGTTGGGAAAAACCCTCATAATTCTTGTGAAAATAGGGTATAGGAGACAAATTCTCCATAGACCAACACACTTTCCATTCTTCAAAACAAGATACCCCTAGCCTCTTCAAGACCTCAGGAACCATGACAAAACAATTCCCGCAAATTACGAGTATACACAAAGCATCGGTGAAAAGGAAGGAAGTAATAAGTATGGAAGACATCCTTTCCAAAACAGCATCTTTTTTAGGCACAACGACTATAGGAAAAATCCTTCATCATTACACCTTATGGGGGCATTTGTTGACATGCAAAAAAGTTTGGAAGAAATCTACAAGCAATTTAGCAAAGCATAAGTCAAGTCAAGACTCAAACATGGCTCAAGTCCAAAAAACAAAACACAAATAGTTCAAGGACGAAACCTAAAGAAGATACCTTGAAGTTTGAAAAAGAAAATAAGTCAAAATACTACAAAAAGTGGAAAAGGTATACATTGGCTGACTGAACAAATCAGTGGCCGAATAAACACTGGCTGACTGAACAAGTTAGTGACCAATGGTGTACTAGCCGACAAAGAAAAGTAACTGGCCGACCATTAAAATTTTGACAGCTCATTGAGTAGCCGATTGAGATCTGGTCAAATCATTTTAAGCTAATTTCAGGTTGATTCACATAATTCAAGGATGAAGATCCTACTGCCACCTCACAAAGTTGATTGTGGGAGGGTAGCTGACTACAAAATTACACGATCGGCAACCCTTACGAAATAAATTTTGCTCAATCTTCTCCCTATCACAAGTGACTAGAGAAGACTCTTAGAAGCTATAAAAAAACCCCCCTTAGGCGCCCATTCTAAGAAATACTAACACACCCAAAGACAGACAGCACATCAGTGCACACAATAACACAAGGCACAAAGAAAAACAGCAAAACTCTTTAGATTCTCCTCAAGAAGGCTCAAATACTTCAACTTCTTCATTTTCAAGCTTTGATTGCACCAATAAGGCTCTTGATTTTCTAAAAAAAATCAAAAGGATAGTGCCTTGGTTCGAAAGAATCCCCAAAGAAGACAAGTCTTTTGGAACTTTCTTCGTTCCCATCACCTAGGAGTTAAAGGTGATACAGGTACAACTATGACCAACCTATTAGTATAATACGATAAGCGATTCATAGGAGCAACTATGACAGTAGAATCTTCATTCTAACTCCCCTTGAAAATTTTACAATTAAGGAAAATGGGTGATAGGTTACAAAGATTGCTCGATCTACTTAAAATACATGAAAGTGGCACACATCTCCATATTCTCCTTTTTCTTTGTAAATTTTCATTATTTTCTTTCTTTTTTATAATTGTTGATCATCCAAGACCAACTGTGCCGGGGGGGGGGGGGGGGGGGGGGTGTTGGGTTGATAAAAAAAATATGTAAACAACTAGCACCTGGGAGGTTGGAATGTAAAAGAACCCACAAAAATAAACTCAAAATCGAAAAGAGTAGAAAGTTTGACATTTCTAATTTTCTTTTTGTTCCATATCTTTTCGTCGTTCTGTTAAAAAAGGGGCGATCACCTAAACGTCATCATTGTGTGTCACAACCCGAGCCCAGGAGATCGGGGGTTAAGACCAAACCTAACCAGTGACATACGTACTCTCATGCATATACACTTAGACCCTGTCTAAATGCACACGCACAAGGAAAATTCACACGTGCCAACACATGTACGCGGAAGGTGTAGGTATCAAACCATAATAAAAGAAGACATACGAGAACAAATTAATCTATATACAAAAGATTACATAAAGTTTAGAGTCATACAATATGGGTCAAAATACAAAGTGTAAAGATCATGAATAAACCCAAAATCCACTGAGATCTCAAAATGAGGAAGACCTATATGCATTATGACACAGTCGCGCTCTGATGGAGTGATCACATCCACTCCTCTAACCCTGATGGGGCATCTAGGGTCTCTCTTGGAGTCTGGTTGACCGACAAAGGGTAGGTCGAGGAATTTGAGCCTGCAATACCAAGGACAACATGTGAATACAATGATTCAGCAAAGTATAAGTAACGACAAGTTAACGCATATTGTATCTAATAGAATAAGTACCAACAGATAAATCATAGAGTTCCAAATTCGTATACTAGGCAGTTGTGCAATAAATGAAACATGCTGTCATAATCAATGCTTACATAAGATGAACAAAACTAGGTGGCTACTACATTTGCCATATGCTCCCAAAAAGGGATCTTACATACATACTGAGAACACCATCGATCAGGCCAAGGTATAAATGGGTCTTGGGTTCCTGGGTCCGAAAGCCCCAAGACATAAACTCATTGCAGTTGCGCCATACATATTACGCCAAATTCAACCCTGTCGGGTATCCTAAAGCTAAGGTTGAGTAGTGCTTGACCATATGGAATCAATCATATACAAGAACTAGAAGTAGATCATGCATATCAGATTGAGCATATATCATACGTGCATGTGTGCATACGGTCAATGTATACATACATACAATACTCAAGTTTCTGGAAGCATGTCGAACAAATCAAACAAATCGGACTTACCATGGCAAAAGGGGCATATCAAGGACAATACGAACAAATCATATAAAAGAGTGGAGGTCGAAGATCGTCATACAAAATGCCATGTAGCTCAATTCGCTCGAATCAAAATCATTTATTAGCCAACCCTAATCTAGTTATCCAGTGTCCCCATGATGATATAGTTTTAAGTTATCTGATACACAGTTGTCTCTCATTTCGTGTTGCAGTGCATTGTGAGCATGTATGAAGTCCCTTAAGCCAACACCCATGGGAAGGTGCTTAACGACTGGATAACGTACATGAATGAGTAGCGGCCCTCGTGATCATTCATGAAATTTTGTCATATTCCATTGGGCAAGTCAAAGCCACTTACCTTCTAACTCGAAGGCCCTACAAGGACTCTTTAATTCCTAACTTTCTTAATTTTCAAAGGCCTTATGGCTTGGCCGTGGGTGACCTACGGCTTAGCCGTAGATATCTTACGGCTTAGAATTATTATGTATTACGGCTCAGCCATGGCTTCCTAGACTATTCCTCCACATTTACGGTGAACCACGGTTAAACCGTGTATTCTTCTACGGTGTCACCGTACTTTTTCTACGGCTCAGCCTCGGTTGGTCACAGTTTAGCTGTAACACACCACACGGCTTAGCCATGGCTGGACCATAGAAGGTCTTATTCCTTTTTTACTCTCTGGAAGTCAAGCCGTAACTTGACTTACGGTAGGGTTATGGTTGACCTACGGCTTTGCCTTAGTGCATTCTACAGTTTAGCCATAGCTTGACTGTAGAAGAAACTGAGTTTTTTGTAGCTCTTGGGAAGTTGAGCCGTAGGCAGTTACGGCTTAACTGTAACTACACAGGGTCGTTTTTCTGAACCTGTTACAGAACCAGCTGAATGTGCACAAAACTAAAATAGCAAACTCAATAAGATATAAATGGATACTATTAGGCTGTAAAACATCATTCACATGAAAGATCAATGAATTAATCATAATAAATTATATACCAACATGTGTTTCTCCAAATCATGCTTATACTTGCCTCAAATGAGTTCAAACACGCAAACGGTTGTCTTTGGGCTTAAAATCGCCGACTACACACTGTTCTAACAACCATGCATGCGAAAGAAAGAAGAAAGAGAGAGACATGAGTGCATGTAGCAGTAACTGATGAGGAGAAGAAAGAGAAGAAGAAGATCAAGAGCCTAAAACACACCAAGAGTCACACAAAAAAAGACTTGCAAACTGGGAGTACAAGGATGATCACCTCTTTCCTTTTTGACTTGATCGTGTAAAAGAAGAAAGGAAGGAAGAAACGAAAATAGAGAAGAAGATGGTGCAACTAAAAGAAGTCGGTGCATGCACTTGACTTCTATAGGATAAGTATTAAACAAATTATAAGAAAGTCCAAAAGATTAAACAAATTACAGTTCGAGTCAAATGACGGTCCAACAGAAACAAATGACGTCTACTGCATACGAGGTAGTTACGAGCATGGATGAGCTTGACAAAAGACACGTGATGACACCAAGTTAATGAATGAATAACAACGTCTTACAAAATCTAAAATCACGAAAAAGGGCTCATGCCTACCTAATCCAGGTTAAACTCAACCCAACTACCTATCCATGACCCGGAATGAAACCAAAACAAAGTAAAAACACAATTTACCACTAATTCGTTATTAATTAGTTGCTAAACCGGATTAAGTTGGGTTGGAGTGTTACATTGTGGAATAAAATGATACATTCGTCCCCATTGCAATAAGTTGAAAACTTCGCCAAAAAACACGCAATGGAGAACTCAGTCTTCTGTAACCACTATCAAATCAAGTGGAATATAGGTGAAAAAGAAGATTTGCCATCTATATTGGTACACACTATGGTAAAGTTCTTCAATTTGCATGTTTGGGTACCAAAATCCAAAAGCCCCTGATCAAGAAGATAAAACCCCCACCCCAGCTATTATGAGGATATCATTGAGGGGAAGTCACAATTGAGGGAGAGCTACTGCTGTATCTTAATTAATAGATATGCTGTATTCTAATATCATACATTTATCAATTATGGATAAAAATGGGGAGAGTGAGATATTTAAGGAGAAGTAAGTTCTGAAAATAGTTGGAGTTGAAGATGGATTTTCATTGGTACATAGCTGAATTGCATAGGGGGTTGTATAACACATATATATTCTTTTGCAATTTCAATTTACTTAATGTAATGTAATTTTAGATTTATTTTTGCATAGATTGAATGTATACGAAGTTTTATCCACGAATTGCAAAAAAGGGAGATTACTAGGATTTCTATATTGGCTAATTTATGTTTTGTACAAAACTTGAGTCCATTGATTTGTATTTTATATTCTTCAGAATGGATTGTTAGTTCACGTCACAAGAGGTGCTGAATTAAAGAAAATAGCAAATAGAGCATACACTCGAGCGGGCCTACACAGCGACGACTGCACTTAAGCCCATGAGGACTGTACTCAAGCCTGACAGACTGATTGTAAATAACTAGATGCGTAAAGCACGTGCTCGAGCGAGCTCTCACTTGCACTCAAGCGCACATTTGGCAGAAACTTACTGATTTCTTTCTTATTTGTGCCAAAATTGCCTGTTTTGTTTATATTTGGACTCAGACTTTAAAGCACGAATTATGTGCTATAAATAGGGTGTTCCTCTCAACTCTAACGGATACATTACACATACATCTCTACAATCTAAGTTGATAAAAAAATTAAAAGGATAGTGTAAGTGTATCACTGAATTTCGAATATACTACCACCTATTTCTAATCTTTTAATCCCATTAAACCATTCTAACTCCTTTATTTATGGCTCCCAATCTCAATGGGTAAGAATGGCTCATCAGCACTTCAAGTCTTATCTTGCTGTCTAGAATTTAAACCCTGGATATACCATCTTTTTTCCCCATGTGTGGGGGCTTTTATTCCAATCCAACTATAAATAACAGTATGTTGAAAGTCAAATTTGAGCTTGTGACCTAAATGCTTGGACCATGTATGACATATGACAACTAAACTATGCATGGACCACGTATTATAACTAAACTACTCTAATTTGAGTTATGCGGGATTTGCTCCTATTATAATTTAATAATGCTAAAGATTTTGGCTTTAATCTTGATTATCAAAGGTAATTTTGAATGATAGTTACCATTTATTAAAGTGTTCCATATTGTCTTGCCAGTACCATATAACTACGTACCTACTTGTATCTTTACCTTATGAAACCACTCTCTTTGACTCTCCACTTTTTACAGTTTCACTTTTTCCTTTCTATAACAACTATTGTTCCACCCCATCTCCTCTACTCCCTTTTGCCCCAATTTCTTTATTTTCATTTTATGGAAGTCCTTTCATAATCTTTTTAATATTTGAACCTTTAATTTAGAAGGCATGGATATCGTAATTGTTTATATCGTTTTGGGCCCCATTTCGGTCTGGCCTCCAAAATGAAAATTTTTGGTTGATTCAAAATTTCAAGAACACTTCTCAGAATTACATTTCAAGGAAATATATAAAATAGTAATATATATGTAGGAAAATAAAAAATAAATAAAAATTATGGATTTAATCCATTCTGATAAAACTTTTAGAATTACATTTTGAGAAAATATAAAAAATACAAAGTATATATATGTAGAAAAAGTTAAAAAAAAAAGCATGTCAAATCATTTTGACTGAAATCTTGAATTTTTGCAAAAATTTGTCGAAATCTGAAATTTTGATTGAGATGGACTGAAAGTTATAGCATAAATCTCGTTTCGGCTACATGGCCGAAACGAAACGAAAGTGTGATAACTATGATAGATATACTGTGCTAAGCATGAGTTATTGTGCTTGTGCATCCTTAGGGACAACCATGCACGCTGGATGCCGGGCACACTTGAGGCCCATATAGTTGAGACAGAAAGATTAAGGTGTGACCACCCTAGATATACAATTTTAAGAAAATTTAATGATTCTAATCTTTTCATATGTGGCCAACAAGTCTAACGATTTTAAATTAAATAAAATTTTTTAATAGTTGATCGAACGGTTCAATTAATCCAAACTGACCACTGTGTGGGCCCAACATATATATTGTCTTTCACAATGCAAGAATTACTAAAATCATCCAACAAAATCATACAATTCCCTTTTTTATGGCACATCCATCGTATATGTTAGCGTTGTTTTATTTATTGTGTGTTATATACATGGTATAATATAATATTGAGACGTGACATACAAGATAGGCGGTCCAGCATAACATCTTAGCGTCAGACCTAATTTGTTACAGGGTTGATAAAAAAGATAAAAAAAGAAAAAAGAAACTCAGCCTAGGAGCCTTCCAATTCTGCCTAACCAGTTCTGAAATGAAGCTGGACCCAAATTGCATTCAGGCCCATTGACCACCATAAATAATACATGCACATCTTTCCAAATATTATTATGATTATTATTAATAGGTATTGATCTCCCAGCCAAGGGAAATGGGACCTGACAGACTTGCACTTGCAATGAGAAAAACTCGCACATGCAAAGAGTAAAGGGAATTGAAACCAAACAGACTTGTATATACGAAAAGTGAGAACTCGCACATTCAAGGAGTAAATGGAGACCATGGTTGATCCGTCATCATGGGGACTTGCTACTTTCCACAAGCCTAAATTAGATATTCATCCAGCTATTACCCACCATTAGATTTAAAGCCTCAAAACTGATGCGTTTTAAAATCAATAAACTTATATCTATAGGCCAAGGAGTTAGGTGATCAGGTAGATCTGCTAATCCTTCACCCCTCCAGTGATTGACATGGGCCACACAAGAGTCAACAAAGGGATCACGTCACTACATTTAAAAGTGTACACCATCCATTTCCAAATTACATTGATAAATTTGAAGTCACAAAAGGAAAAAAAAAATCATTCATTAAACTTTTACATACAAGTATACAAGAATAGTGCCACATGAATTACAAGAATATAAAAGAATTGTGTCACTGAAATAGTAAATAGAAATGCTTCCATTGTCCTCTGCAAAAACCACTAGCCCAAATCTCAGTTGATTACAAAGGAAGAAAGAGGATGCTTTTCCAAAACAGAGAGAACATATAGTGTGGACTAGGTAAGAAATCTATGACTTAGGCTGAGCAATGTAAATGCACATTCAAATAGAACCAAGTCACCAAGCTTTAAAAAAAATGAGAATGAGAGAGAGAGAGAGAGAGAGAGAGAGAGAGAGAGAGAGAGAGAATGGGGAAAAAAAAAACTTAAAGTGGGTTCGAAACGCATAAGGTTGTAAAAATCCAAACTTTCGAAAATCTTAATCTTATTAAAGACGCAAATCCAAACAATTCAATCCATCCGACTCAAACATTAAAGATACTCAAACATAAAAGAATCACAAAGTGTGAAACTAGAGAGATGATGAAGCAAATGAAGAGATTAAAACCCTAGAAAATGTAGAAGAGAAAAAAAAAATTGCTTAAACTTATTTGCACCTGGCCTTCTCTTTTGCTCCATATCCTTTATCATTAACAGAAAATATTTTAAGAATTTTATATGATCAGAAAAGGGTTTTCTCGAATTTCCTTAAATCAATACTTCATTACTGTCTATTACTTCAAAAATCAAACAATCCCATTGGAGTCATTGGGACAAGGCCTTGAAACTTGAATAATATGATAATTGCCTTCCCTCAATGTGAGGCTGTAGAATTGACTCAAACAATATAATTGATGGAGCTAAAACTTTTCAAATTCTGTGGTGATTGACATATCCTTAGGTGGGAACATAGATGTCTCAGATCTTGATCAGATTGAGGTCAATGGATTCAACTCGATTAGAAAATTGGATTTCCGTGGATCAAAATTGCAATCTAAGTGACTAGGTTTTGTCTAACATGATTAGCGAAACAACACTACCAAATTTAAGATACACTAAAATAATTGGATCCAGAAACCTACCCAAACTTGACTCAGAAGAAAGGGGCCTCATATATCTACATTTTACTAAGTGAGTAGCAATTATTTGTGCAATTTGTCTGAAGTACTTCTTGCCACCAACGTGGCATCTTCATATGACAGACAAATAGCCATTCTGATGTTTAACAATCCACCATGAATATTTAATACAATCGTGAAGAAACAAATAGATAAATACAATGACAAATTAAAGGACATATGGATAGTATCTATTATGACCTGAGCCCAAGAAATTGGGGATTAAGTTGAAGCCTTATCAGTGACACACGTACTTTCGTGCATACGTATTTAGACCCCTGTCTAAAGGTACACGCACAAGGGAAATCACATGTAAAAAAACATTACTTACAAGATATGCAATAAAAAGAAACCCTATCTATACAAGAGTTAAGAGACAGTTTCTATATGACAATACACAAAACGTAGGGATTTAAACTAAACTCCAATACATGACAATATGCATTCCACACAGATCCCAAAAAGAAATCTATCCTCATACTATGACGCTCTCCGAGGAATGGATCACATCCATTCGTCTAGCCCTGAGGGGGCCTTTGCGACCTCCTTTGAAGTCTTTCCGACTGATGAGGGATTGGCAGGGGAATTTGCGCTTGCAACAACAAGGATAACTAATGAATACAACGACTCAGCAAAGCATAAACAACAATAAGTAACACGCATTGTGTTTACACGAATAATTAACAGGTGATATTGCATAGAGTTTCAATTTCGTATACTAGGCAAATTGTGCAGTTGAATAAAGCATGCTATAAGAATCATTGAACATATATACTTTACTAGGTGGCTACTACATCTGTCATATTCTCCCTCTAAGAAACACGCATGGAGAACACCATCGATCGAGCCAGGATACGAATGAGTCTTTAGTTCCTGAGGTCCGGAAGTCTCAAGACGAAAGCACACTGCAGCAGCACAAGCAAGCTATACCAAAGTCAACCTTGTTGGGTATCATGAGGCTAAGGCTAAGTAAAGCCAAACCGTATCAATCATGTCATATAATGCAAGTCAACCCAATTCACATCCAAGTTGTTCATATCAAAACATACGACAATAAGCGGAAGCACAAATAATATCATTCAAATCAAGTGGATTACAAGTGCAGTACAAGTCAAAGCAATATTAAAAGAATGGAAGGCAATAACCGGCACCAACATGCTATGCAAGTCGAGTCATTCCATGGAATCACGATAGTTTACTAGCCAACCCTAAGCTAGTCGTCTATTGTTTTTAACCGTGCATGCTGATGTAGTTTTAAGTTGTTCGATACACAGTTATCCGTCTTTTGGGTGTTATAATATATAAAGCAAGTGTATCGAATTCCTTTAAACCAACACCCATGGGGAGGCGTTTAACAATTGGACAACACACATGAATGAGTCACAGCCCTTAAGACCATTCATGCTATTCAGGTAGTCCATTGGGCAAGTTAAGAGGTATCGGAAACCCATTTGAAGCCCTATAAGGTCTCATAATTAAACCTATTTTCTTTCTTTCTTTACAGTAGTCTCACGGCTTAGCCGTATTATACACTACGGCTTAACCGTGGTCCTCCAGAATTTCTTTTGCATTTACGGCGAGCCACGGTTGAACCGTGTATTCTCTTACGGCTGGACCGTGATTGTTATACGGTTCAACCATGGTTTGGCACGGCTTAGCTATAGCACACCACACGGCTTAGCCATGGCTGGACCATAGAAGATTTCTTCTAATTTCTACTCTCAAGAAATCAAGCCGTAACTTGACCTACGGTTGGGTCACAGCCAGCCTACGGCTTAGCTGTAGCCTAACCGTAATGTAAAGTCCAAATTGTCTACTCTCTGGAGAGTGAGCCGTGAAGCTCTACAGCTTAACCATAAGCTTTTGAACTTCACGATTTGAACCTATTACAGACAAAACTGAATTTGAAGGACTTGGAAACAGAGGGACACAAGTGTGTATATTTGGATCCAAAAGGCTTATGTAAGACTCATTATTCAGGTTGATTTTGTTTGCATTAGAATACATATGAATTAAATATAGAGGGTGGTTAAAAATGTAAATCAAATATAATATTAAAAAAAAAGTGTCAAATACATGGCATCTTGTTTTGATTTTATTTTCATGAAAAAAATTCATTGTTTAATGTTCATTCTTACAAATTCTCTAGCCCCCTCTATGTTCAATTCCTCTGCATTCTAAGGAAAACAAACAAGCACTAAATAAATTGTACAGTGTATTCTATGTGATTGTTAGAAGTTTGGAATAAAGGTGACTCTCCTTTTATTAGATATTAATTGCATATTACTAAATTCCATGTGCATATCATATGAGCACGGCCAAATAATGTGGCCAACATGTGACAGTATACTGCATTTACACCTAAATCGCGTGCAACATTTTGTTCCCATATCACCTAAAATAAAAATATTATGAAAGATAAAGCTACTGCAATAATAACTTGATACTTTTTTGGGGAATTCACAGAAAATAAATGATCATATGCTGATGTATGGGAGTTTTCAAACAGACCAGTTCCATTTGACTTACATGGGACCCATTTCTGATTGATCACAGATCACTAAGTGAAGAAGTATCAAAGAAAGTTTAGGTCTTGTGGAGTTTGTTTTACCTTTTGGACATATTTATATAGTTATTTGCTAAACAAGAGACTCAAACTCATGCTTCAAGGGCTTATTTATTTAATTAATTGTGAGGATATTTGAGTTTTTTTAAAGTTAATACATCTTTTATGAGGTTAGAAGGTGCAAGCAAGTATTTTGATAAATAATTACAGTTTATTTATTGAAAATACTATTCAAAGCAAATATAAATATTATAGTGTCTAATATTCAGTATTTAACCTAAGCAACAGGTAGTGCAGGTATAAGCTCTACTCCAAATTACTAAGATGAATCTGAACAGAATCATCTAATGAAGTCCCTGCTGGTTATCAGGTTAGATTAGAATTTTTACCAAAAGAAGAGAAAAAAAACGTTAGGACAAAATTGGAAAAAGTAATTGATATAGAAAAATGATCAAATGAGTTTTCGAAAAACTCCAATGTTCCGGCTCATTTGTTGTTGATACGTTTTACTTCTTATTTTGAATTAGATCAATTCCTTAGTAACAGACTAGATAGGAGAAATTGGATACACCGCCAAGTAGATGAGAGTTGGGAAGAGTTTTCATTTCATCTTCGCTAAGTTGTTTGAATGATCCTTTGCGTGCATGACGATTGGTTCTTTCATCACAAAGTACTTGCTTGTAACGGGAGATACTTTGAAAGTTGCTATGAGACGAAAGTGTAAATGGGGAAGTAAAGTTTGATCTTTATCAAAAACTACTTTGAATTGATCCTTCATTTGCATGATCTTCGTCCTCGTAACTACTTTCCGAGAGGAGTTCTGAAACTCTTAATTTTAACAGCTTATTTCAAGTGTTTGAGCTCATTTACAGTTTAGGTGGTGTGATTCACCTCTTCACCTCTTATTAGAGCTTTAGTTAAATTAAAACTGGAGGAAAATCTCTAACTAAAAAAGCAGGTTCTAGGTTTTTTTTTTAGTCCTCATTACTTTATATGTGTGAGTTAGTATCTTTATCTGGTTATCTGGTCCCATCCTGGCCCTTAGTTGGTTTCCAGGTTACTTGCTCAGTGCAATTTCTCTTTCTCAAAATCTCCTCCACTTAAAGAAAGGTGGCTCTAAGTCCTTCCTATAAAAGAATGCCATCCAAGAGTCCAAGTAGACACACATGAATCCATGTCGTATTCACACAACATCATTCTTCATGGCAGTATCATTTTAAGATCTTTCTTCTTTAGCAATTAATAGATAAAACCAACAATATTTATGAAAGTTATGGCCTCGGGATGTTTTCAATATAATTATAGAAATGTTATCTGCTCGATCAGGCATTTCATCTACTCCATCGGAAAGGGTAGAATCCTTATCTGAATTTCGACTAAAGATAGAATTGATGCCCGATCGATCATATGACGTATAGAAACCCATCGACCTTGCATGGATCACTTTCCCAATTATTCTAGGACTACTTGTTTCTATTTTACATGAAGTAAAACTTTAGAGCACAAATTGTGGGTAATTTAATAGGTGTTTCTCTCAATTTTAAGAGATAGATATCATTATTATGAAGTCAGAAGGCCTATCAGATTACCAAAAGCAGACTGTTCTAATGGTAATAAGAAAAGGGCAGACCCTTATGACGGGCTCCTTGTAACACTCCGACCCGAGTTGACTCGGATTAGTGGGTAATTGCGTGTGTTTTATCGCTAAGAGTGTTTAGATTTTGTTTTCCTTTGGTCTTGACTCGTAGAGAGATCGTTGGGTTGAGTTTGACTTGGTCTAAGTAGATCGAGCCCTTTTTCGTAATTTTGGCTTTTGATTGACTTTGTCAGTTTTGCGTCATTTTGACGTCAGCGCGTGTATTTCGTTGAGCTTGTCAATGTTCGTAACTGTCTTGGATTCGAATGAGTTCGTTTGCTCTCGTTGGACCGTCATTTGACTCAAACTGATATTTGGATAAGCTAATTGGACTTGTTTGCAAATTTGGCTCAAATTAAGTTATAAAGATCCCAACCACTCCCTTCTCTTTCTTTCGATCGTTCTCTCACTCTCAGCTCGTCTCTCTCGGTCCAGCCCTCTTTCTCTCCTTCTCCAAATTCTGTTTCTACTGCTTGAGGGAGGAAGAAAGGAGCTCGTTAGTGTGTGTGATTCCGGTGGACTGAGCCAATCAGCGTGTGGAGTTCGTCCGTGAGGCAAGTATAAGCCCAAGATGTGTGAACACCGATTGATAGTGATTTGATTGTTGTGTTTCTCAGTATTGGACAGCCCCATTGAGTTCATTTCACTGTTATTTGCTATTTTTCAGTCGTTTCCTTCAGTTTTTGTATGACTGTGACAATTTCAGGAAAATGAGTCCGTGCACTCACGGCTACGCCGTGAAATGTGCTACGGCTAAGCCGTAAAATGGCTTACGGCTAAGCCGGTACCCAGCCGCAACCCAAACCGTAGAACAGTACAGCCTGTTAGCTGAAAATAACTGGAAGTTGGCAAATTGCCATTCTTCTACGGCCCAGCCTGATCTAAGCCGTACATTGTCTTACGGCCAAGCCGTGGACCAGGTTACGGCTGAGCCGTAGAGCAAAATACGGTTAAGCCGTAAATCCGAAGGGAGATTTGGGAACCTCAGCTCAGCCGCAGTGCATATTACGGCTAAGCCGTAAGATGCCACGGCTAAGCCGTAAGGTTACCTACGGCTACACCGTGAGACCTTGAGAAGTAAATGAAAAAGGACTAGGTGTAAGTAAAAGACCGTATATGCCTTTCATGTTAGAATGTAGCTAACCTGGACATGCCCAATGGAATGTTTGAATGACATGAATGATCTCAAGGGCTGTGAATCATTCATGCTTGTTATCCAGTTGTTTAGCACCTCCCCATGGGTGTTGGTTTAAGGGACTTCGGTGCACACTCCAGACACTGCAACACTAGACAATGGTGCATCGAACAACTTAAAACTACATCAACATGCACGGTTAGAGACACTGGATAATTATTGTAGGATTGGTTTGTAATGGACCTTGATTCGCATAAGCATTCTGATTTGTACAGCATATTGATTTCGGTTATGCCCTCTTATGTGTTCTGCGCTGGACCTCTCGATTCTGTGGGAAATGCAGCAACCCCAGAGCGAAGCCCGGGCGGAACCATTCTATTATTGTGTATTGTGTTTACCGTTGCTCCACTGGAGTATCAGCATCAGTTTATGTGCATTCAGTATCAGTTATCCGTATGATTTGCTTTCAGTATCTGTATTGCATTTCGTATCAGTATCAGTATCCGTATCAGTATTCGTATTATGCATTCAGTATTGGCATTCAGTATCAGTTTATGTGATGCACTTTCTATTGTTCGTTCAGTATGATATGTGAGATCTGTAAGTGATAAGTGATAAGTGATCGAGGTGCATCATCCGCTTGATTGTGATTGGTATTGGCACTACTGAGCCTCAGCCTTAGGATACCCGACGGGGTTAACTTTGGTGTAGTTTATGTGTTTGCCTCTGCAGAGTGTTTCCGTCCTGGGACTCCGGACCCCGGGAACTAGAGACCCATGCGTACCCTGGCCCGGTCGCTGGTGTTCTCATTCCGTCTGCTCTCGTAAGGGAGAAAATGGCCAATGTAGTAGCCACTTTGATTGTTATCTGTTTATGATTCGTACAGCATGCTTATTCTTTTGCATAATTTGTTTAGTATACGAACATGCTTTCTATGGATATTGCATTATGACTATTGTTCCATATTATTCAGTATTAAACACAATTCGTGTTATCATCTTGTTGGCTTATACTTTGCTAAGTCGTTGTACTTATTAGTTGTCTTTGTGTGTTGCAGGCTCAGATCCCTCTTCCGATCCTGCGTCGGTCGACCCGACTGCAGGAGAGGCTCGCGAGGCCCCCTCCGGCCTAGAGGAGTGGACTTGATCCATCCTCCAGAGTACGGTTTGCATCATTTTGTTTTCCCCATTCTTTGTGTTGGAGTCTATTGAGGGGATTTTTCTGTACCTGTAAAGTGGGCCTTGAGTGATACCTGTATTTTGATTTTTTGGATTGTTGTAAGCCCGCTTTATTTGTCATACGTTCTTGTAATTATTACTATTATCAGTTCATGATAGTTTGTAATCTCCTATGTCTTTTGGTATATTGTGGTATGCCTTGATACGTACAGCTTCCGCGTACAGTTGTTTGCACGTGTGATTGATCCCTTGTGTGTGTATGCCTGGATAGGGTCTAGGTGTGCATGCACGGGAGTACGTGTGTCATTGGTTAGAGTTCCTCTGACCCCCGTTCCCTGGGCTCGGGTTGTGACATACGTATTGTATGGTATTAGAGCATTGTCTCTCAGAGCTTTGTCTCTCAGGGCATTGTCTCTATCTTAGTGTGTAAGCATGTAGGCATATAGGACGTGGTGAGATTTCGTAGTCCAGTTCTGGACTGTTGTGTGTGGTCTCCTTGTCTTGTGAGTCTGTGTGAGTTACCGAGTGTGATAGCAGATTGACTTTTGTGTTTTGCAGGCTATGGCATCGGGATCTGGAACACACAACAACAATGATCAGGGAGATAACGAGAGTGGGTCAGCCGCTCCACAGCCACTCGTGAATTTCGATGAGCGCTTTTTGACTATGCTACAGGCGATTCATTCTTTGCAAGCACAGGTCGTTTCGTTAGTAGACCGACAGAGTCAAACGCCAGTTCGGCCTGCAGAGCAGCAAGTGGTCTTTCCGCCTAAGGAGAGCGATCCGAATGCGTTGTACGACAAATTCAGAAAACGTGGAGCCACAGAATTCTATGGAAATGAAGATGCATTGAAGGCTGACCAGTGGTTAGAGCATACCGGGGATCTCTTCTCGACCATTGTCTGTGAGGACCGGCAGAAGGTTATGCTTACGGCCTCGATGTTCCGCGAGGTAGCAAGGACGTGGTGGAAGAGTGTCAGTGCAGCCTATCTGACTATGCCTAGTGAAGCAGTGTGGGAGACGTTCCAGAAACAGTTCAGACGAAAGTTCATTCCTGCTCATGTTCGACATGTGAAGGAGGTTGAGTTTCTGGCCTTACAGCAGCAGCAGTTGACCGTCTCGGAGTATATTCACCGCTTTACCCAGTTGTCTCATTTTGCTGAGGACATGATCAATACCGAGGAGAAGAAGGTGAACCGTTTTATTTCTGGTCTGCATCCGAGATACGCGAATTTTGTGACTGCTTTTCAGAGACCAGCTACTTTCGATGATGCGGTCGACAGAGCACACGCTGCGGAAGCCAACCACCTAGCCGAGAGAGCTATGGACTTCAAGAGAAGTGCACCAGTGGGTTCCAAGGGATGTAACACTCCGACCCGAGTTGATCCGGTTTAGTGTGTAATTGCGTGTGTTTTTATCGCTAAGTGTGTTTTGATTTTGTTTGTTTTGGTTTTGCCTCGTAGAGAGATCGTTTGGGTTGAGTTTGACTTGGTCTAAGTAGATCGAGCCCTTTTTCGTAATTTTGGCTTTGGATTGACTTTGTCAGTTTTGCGTCATTTTGACGTTAGCGCGTGTATTTCGTTGAGCTTGTCGTTTTTCGTAACTGTCTTGGATCCGAATGAGTTCGTTTGCTTTCGTTGGACCGGCATTTGACTCAAACAGATATTTGCATAAGCTATTTGGCCTTAAATGTAATTTCGACTCAAATTAGTATAAATATCCCCCAACCACTCCCATTTCTCTCGATCGTCTCTCAGCTCACTCTCTCTCACGCTCCAGTTCGTCTCTCTCTCGTCAGCTCTCTTTCTCTCCTTCTCCTTCTCTGTTCGATTGCTTGAGGGAGGAAGAAAGGAGCTCGTTTGTGCGTGTGTCCTCCAGTGGACTGAGCCAATCAGCGAAGTGATTCCATTTGTGAGGCAAGTATAAGCCCAAGATGTGTGAACACCGATTGATAATGATTTGATTGTTTTGTTTTTATGCTTCATTGTGTTTCTCAGTGTTAGACAGCCCCATTGAGTTTGTTTTGCTGTTATATTGCTGTTTTCAGTCGTTTCCCTCAGTTTCTGTGTGACTGTAACAAGTTCAGGAAAATGATTCCGCGCACTCACGGCTAAGCCGTGAAATGTGCTACGGCTAAGCCGTAAAATGGCTTACGGCTAAGCCGAGACCCAACCGTAAACCAAACCGTAGAACAGTACAGACTGTTAGCTGAAAATAACTGGATGTGGGCAATTTGACATTCTTCTACGGCCCAGCCTGATCTAAGCCGTACATTGTCTTACGGCTAAGCCGTGGACCAGGATACGGCTGAGCCGTAGAGTAAAAGACGGTTGAGCCGTAAATCCGGACGGATATTTGGGGAACCTCAGCTCAGCCGCTGTGCATAGTACGGCTAAGCCGTAAGATGCCACGGCTAAGCCGTAAGGTTACCTACGGCTGCACCGTGAGACCCTGAGAATTGAATGAAAAGGATTAGGTTTAAGCAAAAGACCGTATATGACTTTCATGTTAGAATGTAGCTAACCTGGACATGCCCAATGGAATGTTTGTATGACATGAATGACCTCATGGGCTGTGAATCATTCATGCTTGTTATCCAGTTGTTTAGCACCTCCCCATGGGTGTTGGTTTAAGGGACTTCGGTGCACATTCCAGACACTGCAACACTAGACAATGGTGCATCGGACAACTTAAAACTACATCAACATGCACGGTTAGAGACACTGGATAATTAGTGTAGGATTGGCTTGTAATTGACCTTGATTCGTAAAGGTATCATGATGTGTACAGCATATTGATTACGGTTATGCCCTCTTATGTGTTCTGCGCTGGACCTCTCGATTCTGTGGGACATGCAGCAACCCCAGAGCGAAGCCCGGGCGGAACCATTCTATTGTTATATTGGTATCAGTGTTATCATTGTTCTATTGGAGTACTTGCATCAGTTACGAGTCAGTGATTGTGATTGATACTCATGGTCAGCACTTCCTGTAATTGCTTATGTACATTCCGTATCCGTATCAGTTTATGTACATTCAGTATCAGTATATGCGATGCACTTCCCATTGTTTGTTCAGCATGATATGTGAGCTCTGTAAGTGATAAGTGATTGATTGATTGATTGAGGTGCATCATCCGATTGATTGTGATTGGTCTTGGCACTACTGAGCCTCAGCCTTAGGATACCCGACGGGGTTAACTTTGGTTTAGTTTAAGTGTTTACCTCTGCAGAGTGTCTTGTCCTGGGACTCCGGACCCCGGGAACTAGAGACCCATGCGTGCCCTGGCCCGGTCGCTGGTGTTCTCATCCTGATTGCTCTCGTAAGGGAGAAAATGGCCAATGTAGTAGCCACTTGATTGTTACCTGTTCATGATTCTGATAGCATGCTTATTCATTTGCATAATTGTTTAGTGTACAGACATCATTTCTATGGATATTGCGTTATGACTATTGTTCAGTATGCTTCAGTCCTAGACGCAATTCGTGTTATCTTCTTGTTGGCTTATACTTTGCTAAGTCGTCGTACTTATGTGTTTGTCTTGTGTGTTGCAGGCTCAGATCCCTCTTCCGATCCTGCGTCGGTCGACCCGACTGCAGGAGAGGCTCGCGAGGCCCCCTCCGGCCTAGAGGAGTGGACTTGATCCATCCTCCAGAGTACGGTTTGCATCATTTTGTTTTCCCCATTCTTTGTGTTGGAGTCTATTGAGGGGATTTTCTGTAATTGTAAAGTGGGCATTGAGTGATACCTGTATTTTGATTTTGGGATTGTTGTAAGCCCGCTCTATTGTCATACGTTCATGTATTTGGTCTTATCATCAGTGTATATTGTTTTGTAATCTCCTATGTCTTTTGGTATATTTGTGGTATGCCTTGATACGTACAGCTTCCGCGTTCAGTCTTTTGCACGTGTGATTGATCCCTTGTGTGTGTATACTCGGACGGGGTCCAGGTGTGCACGCACGGGAGTACGTGTGTCATTGGTTAGACTTTCTCTGACCCCCGGTCCCTGGGCTCGGGTTGTGACAAGGGACAGATTCAGAAGAAATGGAAGGGGAAGCAAGGTACTTCGAGTTTCTCTGGGAGCAGATGCGAGTTTTGTGGATTGGGACACCCGACGGAGAGATGTTGGAAGAAGTCCAGAGCTTGTTTGAGTTGCGGATCGATGGAGCATAAGATAGCTCAGTGTCCGAAAGCCAGGCCTCTCCAGTCGTCCAGATCTATGGGGTCATCCAAGTCTCTCAGTTCAGCAGCTTCGAACATCCCACATCCGTCTCGCCAGAGCCAGAAGCCACAGCGTCAGACTGCTCGCGTGTATGCAGCCTCCCATGATCATGCAGAAGATGCGAAAGTGGTGGAAGGTAAAGTTCTCATTGCCCGAGCTGAAGCATATACATTATTTGATTCGGGATCTACGCGTTCGTATGTTGCCCCCCGTTTTGCGGAACAGTTACCGCAACCCCCTCGACCGCTACCCTATGTGCTGGTGGTGTCCACCCCGGTGGGCAAGAGAGTGGAGTGTAGTGTATACTACCCTCAGTGCGACGTGGTGATTGAAGGTCGCCAGCTGCCAGTTGATTTGATTTTGTTGTCCATGTTGGATTTCGATGTGATCCTTGGAATGGACTGGCTAGCGCGGTATCGTGCCTGTGTTAACTGTTACAACAGGACGATTTACTTCGATTTTGAGAAGGGGTTTCGTTTCGAGGGCAATCAGGAGAGATGCCCGAGGTGTGTCATCTCCGCATGCAAGGCGGATCGTTTGATACGCAGAGGTTGTGCAGGATTTTTTGCTTTTGTCTCAGAGAAGAAGGAGGTGAAGCAGTTGAGCGATATTCCGGTAGTACGTGAGTTCCCGGATGTATTTCCGGAGGAAGTACCCGAGTTACCCCCTGTCCGAGATGTAGAGTTTGCGATCGATCTAGTGCCCGGTACAACACCCATTAGTTTAGCTCCTTATCGTATGGCCCCTGCTGAGTTACTCGAATTGAGGACGCAATTGCAAGATCTTCTGGAGAAGGGTTTCGTACGGCCGAGTGTGTCACCGTGGGGAGCGCCAGTGCTGTTTGTGAAGAAGAAGGACGGTACCTTACGGATGTGTATCGATTACCGGCGATTGAACAAAGTCACGATCAAGAACAAATACCCATTGCCGCGTATTGATGAGTTGTTTGATCAACTTCAAGGTGCCGCTTATTTTTCCAAGATTGATATAAGATCAGGGTATCATCAACTTCGGGTGAAGGAAGAAGACATTGTGAAGACTGCTTTCAGGACACGGTACGGACATTTTGAGTTTCTCGTGATGCCATTTGGATTAACCAATGCACCTGCTGCCTTTATGGCTTTGATGAACAGGATCTTCGCTCCTTTTCTGGATCGTTTTGTGGTGGTCTTTATTGATGACATTTTGGTGTATTCGAAGACCCCAGAGGAGCATGAGGAACATCTACGTCGAGCCCTACAGTTGTTGAAAGAGCATCGCTTATATGCCAAGTTGTCGAAGTGTGATTTTTGGCTCGAGCAGGTAGCTTTTCTTGGTCATACCATTTCACGAGATGGGTTGGCAGTGGATCAGATGAAAGTTGAAGCAGTGATGAATTGGCCCAGCCCAAAGACTGTGACGGAGATACGGAGTTTTCTTGGATTAGCTGGATATTATCGTCGCTTTATTCAAGATTTCGCCAAGATTTCAGCCCCGTTGACTCGACTGACCAGGAAGAATGTTCCTTTTCTGTGGACGGACGAATGCGAGTGCCATTTCCGGATGTTGAAGGAGAAGCTTACCTCGGCTCCAGTCTTGACGTTACCAGATGGGCATGAAGGATTTATGATCTACTCTGATGCTTCTCGAGTTGGTTTGGGATGTGTTTTGATGCAACATGGCAAAGTGATTGCCTATGGCTCGAGGCAACTTCGGGAGCACGAGAAGAATTATGCCACGCATGATTTAGAGTTAGCAGCCATCGTTTTTGTGTTGAAGATGTGGAGACACTATTTGTATGGCGTGACATTTGAAGTGCATTCAGATCATCATAGTCTACAGTACCTCTTCACGCAGTCCGAGTTGAATATGAGACAGCGAAGGTGGCTTGAGTTGATCAAGGATTTTGATTTCCCCATCAAGTATCATCCAGGGAAAGGCAATGTTGTTGCAGATGCCTTGAGTAGGAAGTCGGAGATTCTTCAGGCTTTGGACAGCCTTTATTTTGTGAGGTATGCACAGCCAGTGGAACTGCAAGTGGTGGAGAACAGTTTGACACTTGCCAGTACAGTGAGCTTTCAGCCTGACATCATTCAGCGTATCAAAGACCAGTAGTTCGAAGATGCGATGTTAAAGCGAATTCGGGATAGCATTGCAGATCGACCAGACTTTTGTTTGGAGAGTGATGTCTTGTATTTCAGAAGCAGATTATGTGTGCCAGCAATAGATGCTTTGAAGGAGAGTTTGATGACCGAAGCACACCATGCACGTTATTCTATGCACCCTGGAAGTACGAAGATGTACCGAGCTCTCAAGGACAGATTTTGGTGGAACAACATGAAGAGAGAAATTGCTGGGTTTGTTGCCAGATGTTTGACTTGCCAAAAGGTGAAAGCTGACCATCAGAGACCTCCAGGTTCCTTACATCCATTGCATATTCCCCAGTGGAAATGGGAGCACATTACAATGGACTTTGTTTCGGGTTTACCTCTGACGAGCAAGAAGAACAGTGCCATTTGGGTGATCGTGGACAGATTGACGAAGACAGCCCATTTTCTTCCATTTAAGAAAGGCATGACATTTTCCGAGATGGCGAAGAAGTTCGTTGACGAGATAGTGAGATTACATGGTACGCCCGTGTCGATTGTGTCAGATCGAGATAGCCGCTTTGTTTCTTCGTTTTGGAGAGCATTTCAGGAGGCCATGGGAACGAAGTTGAGCTTCAGTACGGCGTATCACCCGCAGACTGATGGACAGTCGGAACGAACTATTCAGACCCTCGAGGACATGTTACGAGCTAGTGTACTGAATTTCGAGAAAGAATGGGATCTGCATCTCTCGTTGTGCGAGTTTGCGTATAACAATAGCTTCCACGAGAGTATTGGAATGGCACCCTATGAAGCTTTGTATGGGCGGAAATGTAGGAGTCCTGTTTGCTGGGAAGAAGTTGGAACAAGGAGTTTCCACGGATCGACGATCATTGCTGAGACTACAGAGAAAGTTCAGAAAGTTATTGACAATTTGAAGATTGCCCGATCGAGACAGAAGAGCTACGCAGATTCGAGAAGAAGAACCTTGACATTTCACGTTGGAGATTGGGTATTCTTGAAGGTCTCACCGATGAAAGGTACGGTACGGTTCGGTCAAAAGAGCAAGTTAGCGCCAAGGTATGTGGGTCCATTTGAGATCAAGAGCCGGATTGGCGATCTAGCGTACAGATTGATTCTACCCGTGGAGTTTTCTGGAGTACATGACGTTTTTCATGTGTCAATGCTTCGCAAGTATGTTCGAGACCCGACGCACGTGATTCGTTACGATGATATTCAAATGCAACCTAACGCGTCATACGTTGAGCGCCCGCTCCGTATTGTTGGGACCAGAGAACAGCTCTTGCGTACGAGGACTATCCGATGGGTCAAGGTACTTTGGGAACATCATGGACCTGATGAAGCCACGTGGGAATTAGAAGATCAGATGGCGCGTCAGTATCCTTATCTGTTTGCTCAGGTACGCTTTCATTCCGAGGACGGAATGATGTCCAAGTGGGGGAGGATGTAACACTCCGACCCGAGTTGACCCGGATTAGTGGGTAATTGCGTGTGTTTTATCGCTAAGAGTGTTTAGATTTTGTTTTCCTTTGGTCTTGACTCGTAGAGAGATCGTTGGGTTGAGTTTGACTTGGTCTAAGTAGATCGAGCCCTTTTTCGTAATTTTGGCTTTTGATTGACTTTGTCAGTTTTGCGTCATTTTGACGTCAGCGCGTGTATTTCGTTGAGCTTGTCAATGTTCGTAACTGTCTTGGATTCGAATGAGTTCGTTTGCTCTCGTTGGACCGTCATTTGACTCAAACTGATATTTGGATAAGCTAATTGGACTTGTTTGCAAATTTGGCTCAAATTAAGTTATAAAGATCCCAACCACTCCCTTCTCTTTCTTTCGATCGTTCTCTCACTCTCAGCTCGTCTCTCTCGGTCCAGCCCTCTTTCTCTCCTTCTCCAAATTCTGTTTCTACTGCTTGAGGGAGGAAGAAAGGAGCTCGTTAGTGTGTGTGATTCCGGTGGACTGAGCCAATCAGCGTGTGGAGTTCGTCCGTGAGGCAAGTATAAGCCCAAGATGTGTGAACACCGATTGATAGTGATTTGATTGTTGTGTTTCTCAGTATTGGACAGCCCCATTGAGTTCATTTCACTGTTATTTGCTATTTTTCAGTCGTTTCCTTCAGTTTTTGTATGACTGTGACAATTTCAGGAAAATGAGTCCGTGCACTCACGGCTACGCCGTGAAATGTGCTACGGCTAAGCCGTAAAATGGCTTACGGCTAAGCCGGTACCCAGCCGCAACCCAAACCGTAGAACAGTACAGCCTGTTAGCTGAAAATAACTGGAAGTTGGCAAATTGCCATTCTTCTACGGCCCAGCCTGATCTAAGCCGTACATTGTCTTACGGCCAAGCCGTGGACCAGGTTACGGCTGAGCCGTAGAGCAAAATACGGTTAAGCCGTAAATCCGAAGGGAGATTTGGGAACCTCAGCTCAGCCGCAGTGCATATTACGGCTAAGCCGTAAGATGCCACGGCTAAGCCGTAAGGTTACCTACGGCTACACCGTGAGACCTTGAGAAGTAAATGAAAAAGGACTAGGTGTAAGTAAAAGACCGTATATGCTTTTCATGTTAGAATGTAGCTAACCTGGACATGCCCAATGGAATGTTTGAATGACATGAATGATCTCAAGGGCTGTGAATCATTCATGCTTGTTATCCAGTTGTTTAGCACCTCCCCATGGGTGTTGGTTTAAGGGACTTCGGTGCACACTCCAGACACTGCAACACTAGACAATGGTGCATCGAACAACTTAAAACTACATCAACATGCACGGTTAGAGACACTGGATAATTAGTGTAGGATTGGTTTATAATGGACCTTGATTCACATAAGCATTCTGATTTGTACAGCATATTGATTTCGGTTATGCCCTCTTATGTGTTCTGCGCTGGACCTCTCGATTCTGTGGGAAATGCAGCAACCCCAGAGCGAAGCCCGGGCGGAACCATTCTATTATTGTGTATTGTGTTTACCGTTGCTCCACTGGAGTATCAGCATCAGTTTATGTGCATTCAGTATCAGTTATCCGTATGATTTGCTTTCAGTATCTGTATTGCATTTCGTATCAGTATCAGTATCCGTATCAGTATTCGTATTATGCATTCAGTATTGGCATTCAGTATCAGTTTATGTGATGCACTTTCTATTGTTCGTTCAGTATGATATGTGAGATCTGTAAGTGATAAGTGATAAGTGATCGAGGTGCATCATCCGCTTGATTGTGATTGGTATTGGCACTACTGAGCCTCAGCCTTAGGATACCCGACGGGGTTAACTTTGGTGTAGTTTATGTGTTTGCCTCTGCAGAGTGTTTCCGTCCTGGGACTCCGGACCCCGGGAACTAGAGACCCATGCGTACCCTGGCCCGGTCGCTGGTGTTCTCATTCCGTCCGCTCTCGTAAGGGAGAAAATGGCCAATGTAGTAGCCACTTTGATTGTTATCTGTTTATGATTCGTACAGCATGCTTATTCTTTTGCATAATTTGTTTAGTATACGAACATGCTTTCTATGGATATTGCATTATGACTATTGTTCCATATTATTCAGTATTAGACACAATTCGTGTTATCATCTTGTTGGCTTATACTTTGCTAAGTCGTTGTACTTATTAGTTGTCTTTGTGTGTTGCAGGCTCAGATCCCTCTTCCGATCCTGCGTCGGTCGACCCGACTGCAGGAGAGGCTCGCGAGGCCCCCTCCGGCCTAGAGGAGTGGACTTGATCCATCCTCCAGAGTACGGTTTGCATCATTTTGTTTTCCCCATTCTTTGTGTTGGAGTCTATTGAGGGGATTTTTCTGTACCTGTAAAGTGGGCCTTGAGTGATACCTGTATTTTGATTTTTTGGATTGTTGTAAGCCCGCTTTATTTGTCATACGTTCTTGTAATTATTACTATTATCAGTTCATGATAGTTTGTAATCTCCTATGTCTTTTGGTATATTGTGGTATGCCTTGATACGTACAGCTTCCGCGTACAGTTGTTTGCACGTGTGATTGATCCCTTGTGTGTGTATGCCTGGATAGGGTCTAGGTGTGCATGCACGGGAGTACGTGTGTCATTGGTTAGAGTTCCTCTGACCCCCGTTCCCTGGGCTCGGGTTGTGACACTCCTTGCGACAAAAACAATGGCAGCAATATATATGCAATTGGAGTGGCAATCAAACTCATGCAATGTACATTAAAGTCTCTTCAATTGGGACCACTGCAACAAGGGCCGTATGCATTCTCCACAACCAATGAATTCTCTTCTAGGGCCAATAAAGACAAGGAAAAAATAAGGCAAAAATCTATTTCTATTATCTGTCAGTTTGAGGCAAAAAAAATCAACACAAAGATAACTAGTATATGCCATCACTGCTGCTGCTGCTGCTCTGCATATAAGCTTCAGAGAAAGCAACCATCTTAGGAAGAGTTTCAGCCACATGCAGGTCCTGCATTTCATACATGCAATTTAGATTAGATGTTGCTCAGGCATTTTGGATTTTCACTTGTCAAATCCCAGGATATCTTTAGATGTATAAAGAATAATACTGGTCAAAATACTTCTACATCAAGGATATTTATATGTCGCACTGCACTTTGGGTGGCTGGACATTGGAAAAATAGACAAGGGACTTAGTTCTATCTGAACCAGATCAGTGACAGACAGTGATAATATGCAGTGCAAAAGAAACTAGTGTCTGACATTATGTGATTTCTCATATATCTTCTCTTGCATGGACATTGGATTGCAAGTTAGCCACTCAATCTATTAAGTCTCATAACTGATTCTATGAATGTACCGATGACTTTTTTGTTAAGTAGATATCATTGATTGTTGCTTGTGTGTGGGAATGGGAGAAAGACCCATCTTAATCCCATTGGATTGGACCTGATCCAACAGTTGACATTTCCTTAAAACTTTATATTTCATGAAAATATATCTTTTTATATCCCGCTTGATGCCATGAAAAAGGTAAACTTGATGCCATGTGACTTTGGTATGCAGATGTATTGATGGCCTTTTTTTGGACCCCACATTTTAGGTAGTGAGACTTCCTACAATCAATCCAACCCTTTTCCAACTTGCTACTTTCCACAAGCCTCAATTAGATATTCATCTAGGTGTTACCCACCATTAGATTTAAATCCTCAAAATTGATGCATTCTAAAATCAATAAACTTATATCTCTAGGCCAAGGAGTTAGGTGATCATGTAGATTTGCTAATCCTTCACCTCTCCAATGATTGACATGGGCCACACAAGAGTCAACAAAGAGATCAGGTCATTGCATTTAAAAGTGTACACCATCCATTCCCAAATTACAATGATAAATTTGAAGTCACAAAAAGGAAAAAAAAAATCATTCATTAACTTTTACATATATGTATACAAGAATAGTGTCGCATGAATTACAAGAATATAAAAGAATTGTGTCACTGAAAGAGTAAATAGAAATGCTTCCATTGTCCTCTGCAAAAACCATTAGCCCAAATCTTAGTTGATTACAAATGAAGAAAGAGGATGCTTTTCCAAAACAGAGAGAACATATAGGGTGGACTAGGCAAGAAATCTATGACTTAGGCTGAGCAATGTAAATGCACATTCAAATAGAACCAAGTCACCAAGCTTTAAAAAAAATGAGAGAGAGAGAGAGAGAGAGAATGGGGAAAAAAAAAAAAACTTAAGGTTAGTTCGAACCACATAAAGTTGTAAAAATCCAAACTTTACATACTAAAATCTTGATCTTATTAAAAGCACAAATCTAAACAATCCAATCCGACTCAAACATTAAAGATACTCAAACATAAAAGAATCACAAAGTGTGAAACTAGAGAGATGATGAAGCAAATGAAAAGATCAAAACCCTAGAAAATGTAGAAGAGAGAGAGAAAAAAAAAACATTGCTTAAACTTCTTTGCACCTGGCCTTTTCTTTTGCTCCATATCCTTTATTATTAGCAGAAAATATTTTAAGAATTTTATATGACGAGAAAAGCGTTTTCTCGGATTTCCTTAAATCAATACTTTATTGCTATTTACTACTTCAAAAATCAAACAATCCCACTGGAGTCACTAGGACAAGGCCTTGAAATTTGAATAATATGGTAATTGCCTTCCCTCAATGTGGGGATGTAGAACTGACTCAAACAATATAATTGATGGAGCTAAGACTTTTTGAATTTTGATGTGATTGACATATCTTTAGGTGGGACCATAGATGTTGCAGATCTTGATTAGATTGAGGTCAATGGATCCAACCTGATTAGAAAATTGGATTTCCGTGGATCAGAACTGCAATCTAAGTGACTAGGTTTTGGTCTAATATGATTAGAGAAACAACATAACCAAATTTAAGATACGATAAAATAATTGGATCCAGATACCAACCCAAACCTAACTCAGAAGAAAGGGGCCCTATATATCTACATTTTATTAAGTGAGTAGCAATTATTTGTGCAATTTGTCTTAAGTACTTCTTCCCACCAACGTGGCATCTTCATATGACAGACAAACAGCCATTCTGATGTTTAATCAATCCACCATGAATATTTAATACAATCGAGAAAAAATAAATAGATAAATACAATGACAAATTAAGGGACATATGGATAGTATCTCTTAGTTCATCCTTAAATTTAAAGGACTTTGATAATGATTGCAATTGTTTTTCATCACCACTGTGACACCCAGATCTATTGTTATGTGACCTATCAATTTCTTTTTCATCATTGTAATTTTTCATTGTTGGTTCAATGACAAGGATATCAAAACGCATTAGTTTTCTTAAGGAGAAAACAAGAATTGCATATTGGGGAACACACTACCCATAGTCCCCATCTGGCCTAACTTTCTCCAGAATTGAATTAATGAGGATGGAAATTGAAGAGAGGAATGACATCATCAAATGTCAATTTAAGATACTAAAATTCACAAACAAACAACCATTCTATTGCTCAACCAATGTACCATAAATATTAAATATAGTGGTGAATTACAAAAGAAACAAACAATGGTGAATTATAGAATATGCAGATCGTATTTGTTAATTCATCTGCAAATTTATTTTGATAATGATTGTCATTGACTTCCATCATCATTATCACACCCATCCAATGTTACGTGACCCATCGATTTCTTTTTGCTCAATTCAAGATCAGTTCAATACTTGGCTTTAAAGCAAAGATCTTGCAAGTTGGTGTAGCAGATGTGAAGATGGATTACTTTAATTAGATAGCTAACAAATGCCACCTAAGCTTCCTTCATCCGTTCTTAGGTAAAAATGGAAGAGCAATACTCCTAATGTTGAAAGGGCCTATACCATGACACAGAAGGAAAGGGTAAAATATAAGAAAGATCTTCACATTTCCACTACAAAATACAGTTGCTATGAGTTTTAGAGTCCGCCATACATGTGATCAGGGAATTGGTATTTAGGGTTTGGAGGTTTGAAATTTGGCCATACAAGTGAGAGACCTAAATATATACCTGAACAACGGAGGAGTTACAACCTCAAAACGTTGTTTCATGGGGAAGAAGATAGAGTGATCGATCGATAGAACACCTACGATGTCAGGGAGATGGACGAGGAATGAGTGAGATAGAAGAGGAGAAGGTTAGAAGAGAATGAGAAAAACTGAGAGACATGAGAGAGCAGTTCGTTAAAATTGAGGAAAGAGAAGTAGTGGAAACACCGGACGATATCGTTATGAGGGTATCATGGGTAAATTTGTCCAAAAGAAATATATGACACCCTGATTCGTCTTATGTTTGTTTTTCATAATAAATTCGACTAATACAGATTTAGCAAAAATTTTTTCGTAAAAATCCCATTAATATTGATCTCCCAGCTAAGGGAAATGGGACTTGATAGACTTGCACATGCAATGAGAGAAAACTCGCACATGCAATGAGTAAAGGGAACTGGAACCCAACAGACTTGTACATACGAGAACGTGAGAACTCGCACAGCAAGGAGTAAAGGGAGACCATGGTTGATTCCTCATCATTTGTATAGGTGAGAGGCACATTGGGAATCAACTGAGCAACTTTTCATTCTTTCATTCAAACTATTTAAAACTTGACAATGTGGACAGAACATGTCATGCATTTGTTCGACCTTTATTAAGTGCACGGTACCGGTAATCTTATGCAATCATAACCCAATATAATATGTAGTTTTCAGAATATAGTTAATGGAGGAGTAACTATGAAAGTGCACTTTAAAAACCTCATCTCATACGATCAATGGCTTAGGATATCAAACTTTATATAGGCGCTATTCATACAGAAGTGGACACATAAAGACATTTGTAAATCTGTCAAAGCTGAAAATAATAGAACACAACAGAGAAACAATACTCTAGAAGCTATCAAAGCCTACTTTCCAACTGAAAACTTGGGAAATGCAGAGAAGAAGCTTTGTGTCATTGTTAGCAATAGGAGAAGAAGGGCAGCTAGAAAGGAAATGATTGTCCATGGATTTTTGAAGTAATCACGCAGTAAGGATGCTCTAAATTTCGGCCAAGTTCTCTCCCTGTAGTGATTGATTTCTTTGCAAACACCTGACAAATAGAAGTCTTCATGGCGGATGAATATATCTCTTCCGGTTTCGTTGAAGAAAGTGGCCACACTTTCCTCATTGCCCAGCTGGTTGGCAATGATTCCTTTCTGACAAAGAATTTCGACATCCTTGCCGCTGTTGATGAGGCAATCCATGAAGGCAGCATATGCCACAAAGTAACTCTTACAAGAGGGATAACTGAGCTCGAATGCAATGAAATTAAGAAGAATTCTATTTGTGGTATTGATGACCTCTAGCTGGGGAATTTCAATCACTCCCTTATCTTTATCAAAGTTTATGTTCAATAACTTTGCGTCGACGTCAGCTTTCTTTTCAAACTTGATTCCTGCCTCTACTAATTCGGATGCACAGGGGATCCTTTCGAAAGTACGTGGCCCTGGATAATTTTGCTGGGTAGAAAGAATGCAACTTGTGTGACTTAAATGCAGTAGATGCTGGATTTTGATATTGGACTCTGCGATTTTTTCCTCCGTGACAGGATCAGAAAAGAACTTAAAAACTTTCAGAAGAGGAATATCAATTGGATCTACTAGATCAAATAGATGTTGGAGAATGAAAAAAGGAATCTGATTCTCCATCAAACACAAGTCAGTAATTATTGCTTTGCCTAGCCATGGCAAATCAAAGAGGGGATCACCATTTTTTTCGTCGTCAAAGAACCTACAAGACCACTCAATAATGAAGCAGCCATCAAGTACCATCATCTCAACAAAAGAATTGCTATCAAGATTGATTACCTCGGAATAGCAATTTCGGGCCTCTTCCTCCAACTCTTTAACAGCAACCAAATGCCGCTTCAAGCTCAAACTGCCCTCTGTATTCCGAGAGACGATATCGCGTAAGAATCTCCATTTGTGCTCCTCCATTGCTCTTAGTTGACTTTTTCTTTTGTCGGAGTGAAGTGGTCCGATTGAGATCACTTGGGGTTCGTATGCATTCTCGTTGTGTTGACGGACGTGGTAAGGGACTCGGTGGATGGAGCACAACTGGCTGGACGATGATGCTTTTAGTATTGCAGGCTCAATACGAAGCCTTTCTTCCATCGATAACAGCCAGTGTTGATCCAATTGCGTGACCCTTTCATTAACATCATCAAGAGAAGAAGAGGAAGCAATTTGGCTCTGCTTGCTAACCTCTATGGGCACAGCAACTGTTACTTCTGTAGAAGTGATCTCTGCCATTCACTTCAAACTCTCTAATTACCTTGAAATTGAAAAGAGAGAGGAGACATGAGATGCATGGGATGCAAATGCCTGTTATATATATATGCTTCAAGGAAAACATTAAAAACTTAAAAAGACACACATGATGGGTGACGTGGCACATCCTGTTTGGGAGCGCACTTATTTGGTGAGTCCCAGCGCCAGGTGATGCGAATTCTTTACTTGATGGTCGTGCCAAATAATGGATGCCAAATCACATTCTTTGCTTGGTCACGGAGGATTGATTGAGGCTTATGTAAGACTCATTATTCAGGTTGATTTTGTTTGCATTAGAATACATATGAATTAAATATATAGGGTGGTTAAAAATGTAAATTAAATATAATATTAAAAAAAAGCATCAAATACATGGCATCTTGTTTGGATTTTATTTTCATGAAAAAAAAGTCATTATTTAATGTTCATTCTTACAAATTCTCTAGCCCCCTCTATGTTCAATTCCTCTGCATTCTAACGGAAACAAAACAAGCACTAAATAAAATGTACAGTGTCTTCTATGTGATTGTTAGAAGTTTGGAATAATGGTATGTGATTGTTAGAAGTTTGGAATAAAGGTGAGTCCCCTTTTATTAGATATTAATTGCATATTACTAAATTCCATGTGAATATCATATGAGCACAGCCAAATAATGTGGCCAACATGCGACAGTATGCTGCAGTAACACCTAAATCGTATGCAACTTTATGTTCCCATATCACCTAAAATAAAAATATTATGAAAGATAAAGCTACTGCAATAATAACTTGATATTTTTTTGGGGAATTCACAGAAAATAAATGATCATAAGCTGATGCATGGGAGTTTTCAAACAGACAACTTCCATTTGACTTACATGGGACCCATTTCTGATTGATCACCGGATCAATAAGTGAAGAAGTATCAAAGAAAGTTTAGGTCTTGTGGAGTTTCTTTTACAAGGCTCTGAGCACTTTTTGGACATATTTTGCTGAACAAGAGACTCAAACTCATACTTCAAGGGCTTATTTATTTAATTAATTGTGAGGATATTTGAGTTTTTTACAGCTGATACATCTTTTATGAGGTTAGAAGGTGTAAGCAAGTATTGTGATAAATAATTACAGTTTATTTATTGAAAATATTATTCAAAGTAAATATATCATACTATAGTGTCTAATATTCAGTATTTAACATAAGCAAAAGGTAGTGCATGTATAAGCCCTACTCCAGATTACTAAGATGAATCTGACCAGAATCATCTAATGAAGTCCTTGCTGGCTTTCAGGTTAGAATAAAATTTTTACCAAAAAAAAAAAAGTTAGGACAAAATTAGAAAAAGTAATTGTTATAGAAAAATGATCAAATGAGTTTTTGAAAAACTCCAATGTTCAGACTCGTTTGTTGTTGATACGTTTTACTCCTTATTTAGAAGTAGATCAATTCCTTAGTAACACACTACATAGGAGAAATTAGATACAACGCGAAGTAGATTAGAATTGGGAAGAGTTTTCATTTCATCTTCGCTGAGTTCTTTGAATGATCCTTTGCCTGCATGACGATTGGTTCTTTCATCACGAAGTACATGCTTGTAACGGGAGATCCTTTGAAGGTTGCTATGAGACGAAAGTGTAAATGGGGAAGTAAAGTTTGCTCTTTATCAAAAACTACTTTGAATTGATGCTTCATTTGCATGATCTTCGTCCTTGAAACTACTTTCCGAGAGGAGTTCTGAAACTCTTAATTTTAACAGCTTATTTCAAGTGTTTGAGCTCATTTACAGTTTAGGTGGTGTGATTCACTTCTTATTAGAGCTTTAGTTAAATTAGAACCAGAGGAAAATCTCTAACTAAAAAAGCATGTTTTATATTTTTATATTTTTTATTTTTTTTGAGTCCTCATTACCTTATATGTGTAAATTAGTATCTGTATCCGGTCCTATCCCGGCCCTCAATTGGTTTCCAAGTTACTTGCTCAGTGTAATTTCTCTTTCTCAAAATGTCCTCCGCTTAGAGGAGGGTGGCTCTAAGTCCTTCCTATGAAAGAAGGCCCTCTAAGAGTCAAAGTAGACACACATGAATCCATGTCGTATTCACACAACATCTTTCTTCATGGCAGTACCATTTTAAGATCTTTCTTCTTTAGAAATTAGTATATAAAACCAACAACATTTATGAAAGTTATGGCCTCGGGATGTTTTCAACATAATTATAGAAATGTCATCCGCTCCATCGGAAAGTGTAGAGTCTTGATTCGAATTTCCACTGAAGACAGAATTGATGCCCAATCGATTAGACGACGTACGGAAACTCACCAACCTTGCACGAATCACTTTCCAAATTATTCTAGGTTTGTTTGTTTCTATTCTACATAAAGTAAAACTTTAGGGCACGAATTATAGGTAATTTAATAGGTGTTTCTCTCATTCTTAAGAGATAGATCTCATTATTCTGAAGTCAGAAAACCTATTAAGGATCACCTTCTTTTCTAAAGCATTAATTGGAGAGATGGTGCTGAAGATTTGTGTTCTAGAGATTGTGGCTTTCTACATCCTTATAGAAGATTGAGCGCCTTGTAGTTTCAAGGTGACTAGATCAAGTACGAAGAGCTTTGCATTTTAACGGTGATTGGATCATGTGCATAAAGTAGTGAACGGTGATGAGTCCTTAAAAGTGCATATTTTCATATATAATTTGACCATTTTAAGGACTTATTGATCTCAAAGAGCCTTATTTATTGTGAAATTATGGTTCTGTACAATTTTACATTATTGTAGTGCATTCATTTCATTAACAATTTGCTAAAAATTTATCATTTTTGCTTACATTCATGAAACCCATCATATTTAGAATTTTATTTTTGGAAAGTTTTGATAAAATTGGTTTTCTTATGAAATGACTCAAATTTTCATCCTCACTTGTTAATTCAAGAAAAATCATTCAGAATGATGTCATTCATGCATTCATAATGATGTCATTCATGTATTCATTTTACTAGGAATGAGCTCACATTGGTGAGATTGTCGCTTTTGATCAAAATTATTATTGTAAATGATAATTCACTTTTTCTTGTAGGAACTTGGTGAAGTGGGTCTCACACATATATATGTGTGCACTCACATATGTGTTGGACATCCAAAGATGATGGGGTCCACTTTCTTTGCACAAAATCTCAAGATTATTTTCAAGATAATTCAAGAAAATCAAAGAGAATTCATAAAGGGCCAAATCAAGAAAGATGATTTTTGGAAAGTGGCTTTGTAAAAAGATAAAAGTGGAAAAGCTAGCACATTAGTTAAATTGATTTGTGAAAATCTCATCTTCAAAAAAATCTGTCAAATGAAGTCAAAGGAGAATTTGCTAAGGATTAAAAGATGACAAGTACATGAAGATAAAGGAGAGAAAAGCAAGGAGGAGACTTACCAAACATAGGATATTTTTAATACAAAGTAGGATCTAATCCTATAAAATCAGATCCAAGGAGGAGAGTTAGGGTGGCCAAAACCCTATAAAAAGACACCTTTGCTATGGATTATGGAATCAAATTGAAGGGACTACTTAGCTTTATAGAATCAAAATGGTGAGGGACATATGCACATGAAGACTCCTCTATATATATTATGGGCTCTGCTGCCGTATAGAGGAGTTTCCGGGAGTACTATGGGTAACCAGTTAAAAAGAAGGCTTGGGCACTCGTGACATCCCAACACAATGGGTAATCTCTTTCAAGGGATGCTTGGAGTGTAACCTAGATTGACAGAATTCAGCTGATGTGGTAGCCATTTAGTGTACATTGACTATGTTTTTTATCCTATAGATGCATAATTAATCAATTGCAAAACTGCCTAGTGTTCTAACTGCACTTCTTTAATCATCCGTCATTGATTCAAATTGATACAACATGCTTTTAATTTATACTGATTATACTTGCCCAGTCTTCGTACACTATTGCCGATGGTGCTACTGTTGGTATTATATATATTGATACCGATTCCTTCTCAGACGCGCCATCGAGAAGATGCTATTAGCTTCTTTAGTATAGAAGGGTGTTTTATTACTATAAGTGACATACACAGGCTCCTGCGAAAATGCTTTAATGGACACGTGTTAAATTATAGCCTCACATGTTGAAACCTGTGATTATCCCTTGTAGGGTCTGCCTATGCTTAGGCATGGTGTGATTTCCACCGGAGTACGCGTGTCATCCGTCGTGGCTCGACAGTTACCTTAATCACAGTGTTTTTGGGCTAGAGGTGTGACAGAAGCCTTTTAGCATTTAAGAAGCACGGATACGGACACAGGACATAGATACGATAAGGTATAGACACGGCGATACAGCAAATCCTAATAATGTAGGATATAAATATGGCTAGAACATGATAAATAATATATATTTTATGTATAATTATTAAATTAAAAAATAGTTATATTTTAGCCAAATTGAGAAGCATAATGTTACAATTAATAGAAAAGAAAAACATAACTAATACTGAAAAAGTAAAAAAAGACGAGACTTAAAAAAAGGCGAGACTAGCAAAAAAGAAAAAAAAGTTAGAACAGAGGATAGCTAAAAAAAAAAAACAGAGATTGTTTAGAAAATTTCATATTTGATCTGAAATTATTCCTAAATTATTTATGAACTTTTAAAACTTCATTTAAAATAAATTTTGGTTAGACTCAACTATCAGAAAAGAAAAAAAATAGAGATTTAAAAATTTAAAATAACTCCATCTTGTCCCCTCCATGTCCAAAATAAAAAAAAATAATAATAATAACAGTCACATTTCGTGACGTATCGGACACCTGTTTGGCAAATTCGTATCCGAAACAAACATGAGTACACTAAGCCCGTGTCGGTGCTTCCTAGTAGTCCTGCATCGGCAGATTTTTCTTTTTCTTTTTCTTTTTTTTTTTCCATTCATGCTGATTCTTTGCTAATGGAATCAAAATCTGACATTTCTACTCCTTGATACTGGAGAGCTCCTGGCCTGTGAGGAATATACGATGAGATGAAACTTGCTTCAGCTCTTGACTTGATGAATGAGGTAGGTGGGGCCCATACAATGGATGAGAGTTGGTCAAAAGCAATCACTTCCAAGCTAAAAGATCTAAGGTATCTGGTCTTTTCAACCGTCATCTCTACCTTTGAAGATTTCTCTGTGGACCCCAGGCACCAGCCCTTAGTATCTTTTGAACCTATGGCTTAGCTTTGCAGACTACTGGGCCCCACTAATTTTTTTTTAACATTCAACTGCTGTTGCATAACAAAACAGGAAAGTTCAAAACGGTAAGTGTCCCCTTCTCCCCTGTGGGCCCGTCTCTTTCTCTCTCTCTCATTAGTATCCCTTTGAAACCGGCCAAAGCCCGCCGTCTTTCCCGCGCGAGGGGAAAAACCCAAGCGGGGGCCGGAAACCCAACGCCTTCGATCCGTCGCGATCTCTCTCCCTAGGGCAGCAATGTTTGGGATGTTTGGGATCTATGTTTCATATGCTTCCGTTGATTTTTTATATTGCTTTTACTGATTCCATTATTATTATTATTTTTACTTAAATGTTTCATATTTAATTATTTTAAAAAGTTTAAAATTTGACCTCACTGCAGATTAAAATACTTAATGTCCATGTCGCCAAATTTAGCATTCTGGGTGGGGGGCAGGAACCATATTGGAGCTAGACTGGGAACCATTTTTAAATAATGGTTTTGGTTCTGACTAGATAACTAGAATCTAATTTAGCCTTCTTCTCATTTGTATTCTTTTTATTTTTCCTTAATTTTGAGGATATCATTTAACTTATAAAAGTGCATCACGTTTACTATTTCGAAGATTAAACATAAAAAGGATTGACTAAAGCTGATTTTGAGCTATAATTTACAACAGAAAAGACTCGTATGTTGGGTCTTGTATCTACGAGTTGAAATTTGTATGGATCCAAAACCAAACCCATTTATTAATCAGTACCTAAATTGGGTTTCGAACTTAGGCATGTTTATGAACTGAAACCTAAAATAGGTTTCAAACCTAATTTTTTATGTGTTGAAACCTCTAGACAATCATATACCTATTTACATCACTAGACTTGGTTGAGTCTCACTTGTGTTATATTTGGTCCTTCACTAGAAGGAGATACATTGAGAGAGTTAAGAGTCAAAACAAAGAGTCTTTTAAAACTTGGTAAAAACCCACTTTTTATTAAGCAGCTTGCCCCAAGTACTCTTTCTATTTGATTCACATGATATGTACGAATGAAGACTTCCGAATACTGGACATGATACTACTAATTTAGCTAGTACTTTTAATTAAATGTTTAATCTGCATTAGCTGAGTTGAAAATAGGAGAGGGCACAAGTTATCGAAATGTGACCCACCAGTTCTCCTATTGGAAAAATAAAAACATTGGATTATTTTCTTTGACAGTCAGCATTATCTGTAACGCAAATTTGTAAGAGCCAGTTTGTTTGTTTTTTGTTTTTTTTTAAATAATTCTCATAGAATAAGTAATTATTGAAAACATAGGATTTCATGCCCAAACGAGTTCCACAAAAGATTATTATAAAGCTGAGAAATGAAGAAAATTAGGTAGCAATGTTGATGAAACTTGACTTTCCTAGCATTGAATTAGTAGGGTGATATGTAGGTGTTAATTTCGCATCCTCCTTACATTTAATTATCATTAAGGTGTGGTTATTTTATTTAATAGTCATTTTCTAGGATCCTATTTATTCTTAATTTCTAACGTCTAATGGAAACACAAAGCCTTAGAATTTCAATGAATTCAATAGCATGAAACAAACAAGCCCTAAACTACCACATTCTAAATTCATATATTCTCATGTGGAAAAGACTTGAATAACAAAAGGTACTTAATTACTAGTTCAAGAATTGAACTAGACCAATTACATGTTCTTTAATCTTCACACCCACGAAGTAGATGGTCTTATGCATGTCATTTAATGTGCAAGGAAAAATATCATTCATGCTGTAATTCTAGTTGAGATAAATGAGAATCAAGGACTGATAATTAAAAGAAAAGGCAAGACCATTCTTATTGATACTGAGGATCCATTTCACAAGCAAATTAATGAAAACAACTAAACAGTCGCATTGAATCCAAAATCACAGGAATCACCAGCCTAACTGACACAACTCTCCGATCTTATGTTTGCATCAACCACCTTATTTTTTGAATGGTACCATCGTCAAAATTTAGCGTCCATCTGAAAACTTGGGAAATGCATTGAAGAAATTCTGATTGAAAGTAAGGAGCAGGACACTGGCAGCAATCACGGATATGACTGCGCATGGATTGCTTGAGTAATTCCGCCTCAAGGTGGCTCGCTATACATTCCAATGGGTTTGATGATATCGATTAATTTCATTACAAACGCTAAGCAGATAGAAATTATATTCATATACAATTACCTCTTTCCCAATCTTGTTGAAGAGATTAGCCGCATCCTCATTGCTGTCCAACAAGCGGTCGGTGATTCCATTTTGACTGAGGATTTGGGCATCCTTGGCAGTGTCAATGAGGCAGTCCATGAAGTATGTGTACCCCGAAAAGTAAGAATTGCAGTGGCGATAGCACTGTTCAAATGTAACAAGGTTCAAGAACGGAGGATTTGTGGTTTCTTCAACTTTCAAAGGTGCGATTTCAATCACTCCATTTTGGAACTTCAAGGCCAAGAAGCCATCTCCAGCCACCGTCTTAAACTTGATACCTGATTCTTTGAGTGTTGATGCGTTATGGATCTTTTGTAAAGTACCCGGCTTTCGATTCTCATATGTAGATCGGGGAAGGCGACTTGAGTGCAGCAAATGGAGTAGATGCTGGACTTGGACATCGTGACAGTTGCAGACCGAACCAAAGAAAGAGAGAGCCAGTTTTGCAAGATCAGAGCCATATACGTTCATCTGACCGAACAAGAGTTCGAGAATGAAGAAAGGGATTTGATTTTCCAGCATGATCAAGTCCGTAGCAATCGCGTATTTCAACCACCCAAATTTCAAGATTGGATCATCTCTATATTTATGTGCCGCTGCTGCCCTGCAAAAGAGTTCAATGAGGAGGCAAGCATCAAGTACCATCACTTCGACGAAAGAATCACTGTCGAGTTCAATTTCCACTGAGTAACGTTCGCGAGCTATCTTCTCCCACTGCTTAACAACTACCAAGAACTGCTCCCAGCATGTCTCTCGCCCCTGTCGAGAGAAAAGGGCTCTTACGTTCTTCCATTTGTGCTCCTCCATAGCTCGTAGTTCGCCTTGTCTTCTCTCATAGTGACATGGGCCTATTGAGATGATTTGAGGTTCATAAGCCTTATGATTGTGTTGACGAAAGCGTTGGGGGACCCTGTGGATAGAGCATGAAATTTCAGTCGATGATGACACTATTATTTTTGGATCAATATAGAGCTTTTTTGCTCATTGAAAGCAGCCAGCTTTGATTCAAACCCGCTATGTCAACATCAATGAACCTTTCTTTGCCGAGGGCTGCTTGTACGTGTGCGACTGACGAAGATGAGGAACTAGCATCAGTCTGAGGCCTTTCAGCATAAACAGATTTTTCTTTTTTCATTCCTGTGGAGTCTTTGCGAATGGAATCAAAATCTGACATTTCTTTTCCTTGATACTAGTTATACAGCTCCCGGCCTGTGAGGAAAAGATGATGAGGTGAAACTTGGCTTCAGTTCTTTAATAGATAAAAGGAGGACTCTCTAACTGTCCCCACCTCTGAGGTTTGCCTTTGGATTAAATAGCAAGAGGAATTAATTTTAAAAGTGTCTTTAGGCTTTTAGGACTTCCTTTTTTCTGTTTTTTCCGCCGGTCCTTTCCTTTCCACACATTGTCTGCCAATTGTTTCTGCAAAGCGCAAACAACATCCTGCGCTAGAACTAGGGGAGTCAAATGGCCCAAGGTTATCCTAGCCTTACCATTAATATATGCAGGGCCAAGCTTATGGCCAAAGCCCTCGCAGGGCCTTTATTACCTAGGCCCTTTCCCTACCCTACCCTCAAGGGTCAGGGCTGGGCCAGGGTAGTGCTCGGGGCCTTAAAATAAGAAAACCATTTAATTTTTTTCACATTGTTAGTAAGAATCGAGCATGACTAAGTGTTATTTTGTCCAACGTCATTTGCGACAGAACAATTTAGAAAACATTTAGAGAATAAGTTGTTTTTAAAAATCTCCTTTTGTCAGACAAGGTAATACGTGCTTTGGTGACATGGGTTCTATACCATACGATTGTATTTATGTTGTCAAAAAAGGGTAATAGTTAAAGGGTCTAATATATTTCACATATTTCACAATAATTTTCAAGTATAAAATCATTCCAATGGTTTCTTATCTTTGAAAGTTTTAAACTACTTAATTGCGTTCATATACCTTTTACCAAATGACATTATTTTCAATTTAACATTGACTTAACTACTGAGCGTTGTTGGATTTTAGTCATAATTATTACTATAGACTTCTAAAATTTGAGAGTTATAATTATCTAAGTAAAATGAAACTTGGATCTTTCTATATTCTTAAGATTTCATGCACAGAGAAACTACCTCCATGAATTTATTGGCATCCCAACTAACTCTATAGAGGAAAAACTATATCCTTATTAATAAGAAAGGGTACACCCTCTTTTGCACTAACAAAAATATGTAAAATAATATAAAAAAGGGTACACCCTCTTTTGCACTAACAAAAATATATAAAATAATATAAAAATGGGTACACCCTCTTTTGCACTAAATAAGAAGCAATAAAACTATTGTGCAACATTTATGGCTTATGCGTCAAGTACAATACATAACTTAAAGAATTAAATATATATGAAATGAACCAAGTATGTGTATGGATTTTTACGACATTTTTTATGGGAAGGTGAGTGAAACTACCGGCTTATCTCTCATTTTATTACTTCTAAGTGATTGTAATAAGTGCATTTTGGTATATATTTATATATAAATATATATGAATACACATATTATAGAAAATAAATAGAAGTAAGAGAGCCAGGGCCGGGCCGAACCAGTATCGTCCAAGCCTGGCCCTAAGGCTTTCCCATTGTAACACTCTGACCCAGCTTGACCTCGTTTAGCGGTTGATAATCTTGTTTTCGTTGCTAATCGTGTTTTGTTTGTGTTTTGATGTTCGTTGCGGGTCATGGATAGGTAGTTGGGTTGAGTTTGACCTGGATTACGTAGACCAAGCCCTTTTTCGTAATTTTAGCTTTTCTAAGGCATGGTCATTTTTGCATCATCTTGATGTCAACGCGTGTCTTTCGTTGAACTCGTTAACTTTCGTAACTACGTCATTTGCAACCTATGTCGTGTGATTCCATTGGACCCGGATTTGACTCAAACTGAAATTACACTTTTAACTTGGACTCTCTTGCAATTGGAACAACCCATTAGCTTATATATACTTCATCCATCGACACAAGCACGTTCTCTCTCATTTTATTCTTCACTGTGCACGTGGAAATTCCTCTCTCTCCTTCTCTTGAATTCTCTCCTCCGGATTCTCTCCTCCATCGATCAAGAGGAAGTTTGGGTTCTTTGCATGTGAGGTGAGTGGATTTCCTTCCATCCCTCTCATCTCCTTTCTCTATTTCTTCTCCTTCTTATTTCTTATTGCATGGTGTGTCTGTGATTCCAATTCTCATGCATGCATGTGGTTTGATTTGTGTTAGGTTGTGTTTGGGCTTTAGGACAACAAATTGTGCAATTGAATTCCCATTAAGGCAAGTATAACCATAACTTGTGAGAACCCATGTTGGTATGCATTTGATTTGATTAGTTTACATGAATTGATGTGGAAAAATGTGTTTACAGCCCATTTGCTTGCTTATTGATTCAGTACTTGTCTATCTCCATTGGAGAATTGCAATGTTGATGGTGTTACAGGCATTCTGTATGTGTTTCAGAAATTTGACTTCGTGCAGGTACGGCTAAGCCGTATACCACTTACGGCTTAAAGTCCAGAGAGGATAAAAACTCAGTTTTCCTCTACGGCTAGGGCACGGCTAAGCCGTGAATTGCCCTACGGCTAAGCCGAAGTTCAGCCGTGGCCCAGCCGTAGATCAATACAGGGTGCATTTTCTGGATTTAACTGAGAGTCATCAATTGACAGACCTTCTACGGCCCAGCCACGGCTAAGCCGTAGAACACACACGGCTAAGCCGTAGCACACACACGACTGAGCCGTATCCACACTAGACTAATGAAAGAATAACAAGGATAGGTGTAATGGAAAGACCGATGGCCTTCATGCTAGAATGTAGAGCACCTAGATTTGCCCAACGGAATGTGACACAATGCGTGAATGATCTCGAGGGCTGCGAATCATTCATGTTCGTTATCCGGATGTTAAGCACCTCCCCATGGGTGTTGGTTTAAGGAACTTCGTGCACCGCCCGATTCAATGCAACACTAGACAACGGTGTATCGAATAACTTAAAACTACATCATCATGCACGGTTAGAAACACCGGATAATTAGATTAGAATTGGTTTGTAAATAAAGATAATCCGCTTTGCATGATTTGTTGCACAACATATTGCATTCGAGTATTGACCGCTACTCTCTGACATGATTACTTGTGTTCCGTTACTTTCACATTGTGGTTCTCTACCTTGAGTATGCATGTATGATATGTTCACTCACAGATATGCACGTATGATATGTTGTCACGATCTACTCAGGGTTTTCATGATTGATTCTGTATGGTTAGGCACTACTTAGCCTCAGCCTTAGGATCCCGACGGGGTGAATTTGGTATAGTTATATGGCCTTGCTGCAGTAAGGATATGTCTTGGGGAACCGGACCCCAGGAAACCGAGACCCATTGTACCCTGGCCCGGACAATGGTGTTCTTTGCATGTTATAAGATCCCTCTTTTGGGAGCACATGGCAATGTAGTAGCCACTAGTATGTACACCGCATGTATCCATTGATTCGCATAGCATATTTCTTTCTTGCATGACAGCCTAGTATACGAAAATGCCTTCTTTAAATTACATACTGTTCTTTATTCTATTAGACACAGCGTGTGTTAACTTGCTATGGGTTATACTTTGCTGAATCGTCGTTTTCACAGTTGTTTTTGGTGTTGCAGGCCCAGATCCCCCTGCCGAACCCTCGCCGGTCAGCTAGACTCCAGACGAGACCCCCGAGGCCCCATCAGGCCTAGAGGAGTGGATGTGATCACTCCACGGGAGAGCGTTCTTGGCATGCATAGCATTGGAGTCTTATTCTTGTTGTTTTGGGGATTTCAGACTTGTGTATTTGACATGATTGTATATATTATTTTGTTCTTTTTGTAAGACCTTTGCATGTAATTATGTCAGTTCTTTCTTCGTATTCTCTTTTGCACAGTTAGTTTGATGTTTCTGATATTTACAGCTTCCGCGTACATGTTTGGCACGTGTGAATGTTCCCTTGTGCGTATGCATTTAGACTCGGTCTACGTGTACAGGCACGGGAGTACGTGTGTCACTAGGTTTGGCTTTTGCTAACCCCCGAACCCTGGGCTCGGGTTGTGACACCCATAGAAACCAAAGCCCTCATTTTAAGGGCTTTTCGAAAGTCAGGCCAGGGACGGCACCCTTCTCTTAGGGCTAGATTGACAGGCCTAGCTAGAACCTTGTGGTTTGTAACACAAGACTATAAATTTGAATTTATGCATACAAAGATATTATTTTAAAAAGAAAACGAAAAATAAAAAGGTGCCCAACTCAACACAAGCCAACCAGACTCTACCAGAATTGCACTTGGGTAAGAAGTTTACCATTCAGTTTGAGTTCATATTTGGGTTTAACAAAAAGACAAGCTCAAGAGCCTTTATTTGTAAGAATTTCTGATCTGATTTGTTGCTGTACGAGTATAGGGAATGTCTAAGAGCACCTCCAGCATTTGGTTATCTCTGATTGATATTTGAGTTTTCAAAATTACAGCCTAATGGACTGGCCTCTAAACAAACCGAGACTTAGTGCATATTTGGCATCACTAATTTTAGGCTCTATTTGTCTAAATATCTAAATCTAATAGAATTTGTAAAAATAAGAGCGTTTGGCATGTGTGTTTGTGCTTCATCCAATTTAAATATATAGAGGCTTTACCTCTATTTCCCACAGCCCTCCTCATGATGCATTTCCAAATTAGAGGAAGAAAAAAAGAGGCGCTGCTACAGTATTTTAGGAAGATCACACACAGTTCGATTTTTTCAATTTTTCTCGAGATCCGAGAGGATAAATCTAGATCCAAACCGTTGAAAATGTTCAAATGATCAAACACGGCTATGGCTCCAAATTTCAGCCGTTGGATCATCATGAATCTCGAGATATGTGCAAGAAAGCGTGAGCCATTGGATATTAGTTTTTGAATTCTGTGGGGCTCAAACACAAGATCCAAACCATTGGAAATGTTGGGAAGACTAAAAATGGCTATGGGGTCAATTTTCAAGGACTGATTCTTTGTAGATCTTGAGAAATTTATGAAAAACTTTCAACCATTAATTTAATATGCTCAATTTTAAACTAGTTCGTAGGCAATCCCTTTATTTATTTATTATTATTATTTTTGGGACAATAAATACAATCCAAACCATTGAAAATGTGTAGAAGGTCAATGACCACTTTGAGATCAAATTTCAGCTGTTGGATCATCACCAAAGTTGAGATATTTTTGTAAAAACATGAATTATGAAATATTTTTAAAAAAAATTAGGGGCCCCAAACACAAGATCCAAACCGTGAGATATCTTTAGGAGACCAAACATACTTATGGAGTAAAATTTCAAGGCTTAATACATAGTAGATCTCAATATATTTGTGAAAAACTTTCAACTATTGATTTAAAATGGTCTATTTAAAATAGATGCTTCCATTGCCAAACACATATTTTAATTCTAGCCTCTTTTTTTTGTAGCTCTTTTGTTAATGGCTCTATTTTGGATGGTTTATAAAAATAAGACTAGACCTACCAAACAAATCCTTAGATTGACATAGTAACACGCATAACCTTCTTAAGTTCTAATTAAGAATCCATTTACATCACTCTAACTCAAGCGATAGGCAAATTTCTATTTCAGCAATAAAAAAAATTGTACGATTTGTAGGCGGATTTCACCTAGCCGAGACAGAGCAGAAAATGCTGGATTTTTTTATTTTTTGTTTTTATTTAATATTTTTTTTTGAAGAAGTTTAACTTATCTAAGGATTTGGCTCAAAATAAAATGAAATGGAAAAACAGAATTCATGTAGCCGACCCCAACATGGTTGAGATAAGTCTTTGATGATGATGATTTTTTTTTTTTTTTGCCGATTTAGGTTTTTAAGTTGCTTTGGATTTACTTGTTTGTTCCACTTGACAGCCGGACATATTTGTCTTCCTCAAAGGGTCACTTATCACACCGTAGGCTAGCAAATCCCAAAACCAGATAAAAGTAATCGGACCCCTTTTGTTGTTGGGTCAAACTTAGCTCAATAAATAGTCAGTTTTGGGTTGAGCCCATCCTTTTTATTTGACCTACCCAATCAAGGCGGATGGATCTAGTCTTTGTAGTTTCTTTATGAGCCACCAACCCAATCCAAGCCTTGCCAGTTCAATTGAGGGCTCTGGTTGATCCACTTCACTTAGCACCTGGGTTTAATTCACTTTTTTCAACCCATTTAATAAATTGGGGGGGGGGGGGGGGGGGGGGGGGGTGGGCTGATTGTTGAACCTCTATGTACGTGGCCTATTAAGTCAACTTCACCCCGTGAGGTTTTGGTTGCCTGCATCTTTCAAGTTGGTTTTGAGTTGACTTATTGGGCTGGATCAATATAATGAAGGGGGTTGAGGATATATATACTACTAGTGAAGAGTCTACTAGACTTAGACTTGATGACCAAATGCCACCCTTATGTGTCTATGGGTGGGAGAAAAATATTGAGGATATGACACCACCGTTGTGTATGTGCGTGAGCAATCAAGATTAACAATCAATTATAAAAGAAGACAAGAGATTTATGTGGTTCGGCAAAGATACCTACATCTCCGGAAAACCTATTTCCACTAAGTTCTCCATCAATTTATGAATCCACCGCCTTGAAATCTTAACATATATATAGGGTTACAAATTACATTATATATATAATAACCACTTCCTTAGCCTCAAGAATTCTATTATTAGACAAAGGAAAGTTCTAATTCTATTAGGAGACTATTGTTAGTAAAAAGGAAAGTCCTAATATAATTAGAGAAACTACCCAAGACATTAAACCTATTTGGCCAATAATCTCCCCCTCCATACCATAGGAAGACGCCCTAAACTCTCACTAGGAGTTCAGCCCTACCAACTCTGAACACAACTCCATCTTTTCCTTAGACAACTTTTATCATTATGTCCCATGAATTTTTGCTGGTGTGAATCTTTTCCAACTTCATGTAGTGCTTCTCGATCACCTCACAAATGCAATGGTACTTGACATCGACGTGCTTCATGGGATCCTAATACGTAGCATTCTCACTAAAATCCATAGCACTCTGACTATCACAGTAAAGTACATACTCTTCTTACTTCAAACTGAATTCTTGAAGGAATCTCTTCAACCAAAACATCTCCCTTCCTACTTTATTAATAACTATATATTTCATTTCAGTTGTAGACTGTGTTGTACATTTCTGCGATTTTGATTACCAAGGGATAGCTCCCCCTGCAAAAGTAAATAAATAACCAGAAGTCAACAACCGACGATCAAGATCACCTGCAAAATAGCAGCAGTAAAACCTTCCACCATTGGTTTTGAGCCTCCGAAACACAAGCATAACTTGGAAATACCTCTCAAATACCTGAAGATCCACTTCACTGCTTCTCGATGCTCTTTTCTAGGGTTAGATAGAAATCTACTTACTAAACCCACAATATGAGCAATGTCTATCCGTGTGTAAACCATGGCATACATAAAACTGCACATAGCAAAGGAGCATTCAACAAATGGCGTCTATTTCTTTTCTTCATCTTTAGTAGGACACAAACGCTTGCTTAGTTTGAAGGGACTGGTTAGAGGCATACTGACTGGCTTAATATTCTTCATTTTGATCCACTTGAGTATTCGCTCAATATGTTTTTTCTGTAACAACTACAGCTTCTTGGAACTCCTATCACGACGTATTTGCATACCCAATATCTGCCATATAGGACCCAAGTTTTTCATATCAAATGACTTTGACATCTCTTCTTTTAATTTGCCAATCAACTTGCTATCTTGTCTAATTATTAGCATATCATCTATATACAAAAAAAAGATAATGACTTACCATCAATAAATCGACGAACATAAATACAGTAATCTACAACTGTCCTCTTGTATCTATAACTCAACATGAATGAATCAAACTTTTTGTACCACTGTCTCAGTTCTTACTTCAGCCTATAAAGACTCTTCTTCAACTTGCAAATCATATGTTCTTCTCCTTTTACCTCAAATCCCTCTGGCTAAGTCATGTAGATCTATTCTTTCAAGTCACCGTGAAGAAACGCAATCTTCACATCCATTTGTTCATGCTCCAGGTCTATGCTAGCGGTTAAAACCAAGACAACTCCAACAGAAGTCATCTTTACAACAGGAAAGTAAACATCATCAAAGTCGATACCCTATGTCTGCGTGAAGCCTTTTTAGCCTATATTTTTCCTCCCTCTCTAGTGTTCTTATTGCTCTCATTTCATTCTATTCTTCTTGCCTCTCTAGGTTTATACTTTCTCACATTTCAGTACCTTTTTCTTCTCTTAGATAACTTCAGTTTGATGATGGAGCTAAAAAGCTCTATTCAATTTGCCTGTATTGTGTACCTACACATCATTTCTTCTTCTTCCATATCTAGTGTTCTTCTTACACTCATTTCATTCTCTTATTCTTCCTGCTCCAGTGTTCTTCATGCTCTAATTTCATTCTATTTTTCTTCCCTCTCTAGTTTTCTTCTTACTCATATTTCATTCATGTTTTATTCCTTTTTCTTCATCTCATATTCTTCTTCTAAAAATGAGAGCAATTAGAATACTGGAGAGGGAATAATAATAGAATGAAATGTAAAAAGGAATAATAGTGGAGAGGTAACATATACATTCAAAAAATTTCCAAAAAGGAAACTATTTCAAGGGATGTGCAGGTATAATACAAGGAAACCAAATATAGCTCTTTCATCAAAATAACGATATCCTAAGGAAGAAGATGAGAATGAAATGTGAGTAAGAAAAAATTGGAGAGTGAAGAAGAATTGAATGAAACTAGAACAATAACACTACAAAGGAAAGAAAAAGTGAATGAATTAAATGTGAACAAAAACACTATAAAAGGAATATATATGCTCGAATAGCATCTTGTTTCTTGAGATGGCTCCAGTTTTCTTTATGGAAACCATTTGAGCAAATATGTTACCTCTCCAATGTTCTTTTTCACATTTGATTATTTTTCTTCCTTCTCCACTGTTCTTCTTGTTTTTATTTTCATTCTCTTCTTCTTCTTGCATTCTTCATGTCATTTGATTCTCTCTTCTTCCTGATAAACAATGAAAAACAAAAAGAATTGCAGAGATCTTAACAATGAATTGCTTGCTTTGATGATCCCCTTGCAAGCCTTTAAATATACAAGGATTCCTATAAATGAGCTAATTTACAACTGTGCTGAAAAAATAAAAGGAAACTACAGCAATCTATATCAATCAGAATCTCCCTATACATGGTAATGTACAGCAGTCTATAAATCATAATTATAGATTTCCTAATCTGTGATTATCATACCAATCAGAATCTCCCTATACATGGTAATGTACAGCAGTCTACAGATCATAATTATAGATTTCCTAATCTGTAATTATCATACCAAACGGGCCGGCCCATTGGACCGACCCAACGGGCCAGCCCAATGGGCCAACCCAATGGGTCATTCAGTTGACCCAGTCTTTTTACACCCCTCCTCAAGCTCATGGTGCGGCAGCAGCAGGAGCTTATTCAAGGAAGACGAGAAACGAGCAAAGGTCTGAGCTTTGGTAAAGAGATCAGCAGCATTGTCAACTGAACTGACGAAGTGGAGTGACAAAGTACCCGATTTATAGTGCTGGCGAACAAGATGACAATCAATTTCAATATGCTTAGTTCGTTCATGAAAAACTTCATTCTGGGTGATCCGAACAGCACTCTGATTATCACAATATAATGGTGTAGGAGCTTGAAGAGAAACACCTAGGTCATGCAGTAACCACCGAAGCCAAACAATTTCAGAGGTAGTATCAGCAAGAGCACGATATTCGGCTTCTGCAGAAGACTTGGAGATAGATGTCTGCTTTTTGCTCCTCCAAGAAACCAAGGAATGACCCAAGAATATGCAATAACCAGTGGTTGAACGCCGATCGTCCACATCCCCTGCCCAATCAGAGTCAGAAAAGGCGCGAAGATGAAGCGAACTATCGGAAGATAGAAGCAAGGCATATGATTGGGTACCCTGTAAATAACGAAGAATCCGCAAGACAGCACCCCAATGAACCGAGGTGGGCTGAGCCAGAAATTGACTCACAATGTGGACAGCATAAGCAATGTCAGGTCTAGTAATAGTCAGGTAAACAAGACTCCCAACAACTTCTCGGTACCGAGTAGGATGAGCTAAAGGCACACCATCGTTTTTACTCAGCCGTGCATTGATTTCCAAGGGAGTAGAAATTGGAGCGAGATCTGTAAGACCCGCACGCTGGATGATGTCCGAGCAGTACTTCATTTGAGAGAGGATGTACCCCTGTTTGGAATATCCCACTTCAAGCCCAAGAAAGTAGCGAAGATGACCAAGATCCTTTATCTCAAATTGGTTCTGAAGGAACAGTTTGAGCTCAGAAATACCTGAATGATCACTTCCAGTAATGATCATATCATCCACATATAGGAGTAGAATGACGATACCATTACTGGAAGTGTGAGTAAATAGAGCACTATCATGTTGACTCTGTCGAAGGCCACTAGAAAGAACTGATTCAGTAAAACGTTCAAACCAGGCACAAGGAGCTTGTTTAAGTCCATACAGGGCTCTCTTCAGATGACACACTTGATTGGAGTGGGGAACCCCAGGAGGAGGTACCATAAAGATTTCTTCACGGAGATGCTCATGAAGAAAGGCATTTTTGACATCAAGTTGATACAGTGGCCATTGACGAACGGCAGCAATAGAGATCAATGTTCGTACAATGGTCAGTTTGGCAACAGGTGCGAATGTTTCCTCATAATCAATACCATAATCTTGTGTGTATCCTTTGGCAACAAGGCGAGCTTTATACTGTTCAATGGTGCCATCAGAATTTGTCTTCACTTTAAATATCCATTTGCAACCAATAGCTTTCTTTCCTGGAGGAAGAGAGACAAGCTCCCAAGTGTGATTTTGCTGAAGTGCAGCTAATTCTTCTTCCATGGGCTTTCGCCACTCAGGGTACTGAGAAGCTTCGGTATAAGACCTGGGTTCAAAATGTGAATGGACTGTAGCAAGATAGTTGCGATATTGAAGGGAAAACAAGTTGGTAGAAACAAATCCATAACGCTGCACAGGGGTGCGAGTACGAAGTGGATATCTCCGTGGTGGAACAGAATCCTGATCTTCAGGAAGAGTGGGGACTTCAGCCACATCAGAAGGGATGGAGTCAGGTTTGGGCCTCCGTTGATAGACAAGAAGTGGCGGAGGATCAACAGAAGTTTCTGAAGTAGGATAGGTCTCAGATGGAAACAAATCTGGAAAAGGATCAAGGGGGTGTACAGAGGAGACAGGCTGTGAGGATGGCAAGGAGTAATAAGGTATATGTTCCATGAAGGTAACATTACGAGAAATGCGTAACTTGTTCAATTATGGATCATAACAGCGATATCCCTTTTGTTCTATACCATAGCCAAGAAAAACACAAATCGCAGACTTGGGAGAGAGCTTGTGTCGCTCACTAGAGGGAAGCAAAACAAAACAAGTACATCCAAAAACTCTTAGATGAGAGTAAGTGGGTTTTGTACCATAAAGTTTCTCAAAAGGAGTGGCCCCAGATAAAACAGAAGATGGCATTCTGTTGATGAGATAAACTAAAGTGAGAACAGCTTCTCCCCAAAATGTAATGGGCACGGAAGAGGATTGTAGCATAGATCTAGCCGTTTCAATGATATGTCTATGTTTTCGTTCGGCTACCCCATTTTGTTGTGGAGTACCTGGGCAGGAGAGTTGAACTATTGTACCATGACTGGCAAGCAGGTTTTGAAATTGTTGTGACCGATATCCCCCCCCCCCCCCCCCCCCCCCCCCCCCCCCCCCCGCATCGGAGCGAAAAGCTTTGATCTTAGCAGAAAATTGGGTGGCGATCATGGTGGTAAAGTTCAAGTATGTACGGAGAAAATCAGATTTGTGTTTTAACATGTATAGCCAAGTAAATCTGGTGTAATCATCCACAAAGATAACATAATAACGTGAGCCACCCTTGGTGGGTTGAACAGCAGGGCCCCATAGATCAGAGTGAACAAGTGCAAAAGGTGCACTGGAAACTGAGGTACTTTTATTAAAAGGCAAAATAGTTTGCTTTGACAACTTGCAACCAATACAACCAGTAGATTCAAAGAAAGTGACTTTTCCAAGGCTTTTATTCGTAAGTAAAAAATCTAATTTTCCTTTGGACAAATGACCTAACCGAAGATGCCATAAGCTAGAGGATGAAGTTGATGTAGACGCTGCCAGAAGTGGTGAGGAAGGAACATGAAGAGAGGTCAAGTGATATAGATTCCCTTCTTTATGGCCAGTCCCAATCTGCTTCCCGGAGCGAAGATCCTGCACAACACAACCGGTGGAGTTAAACGAGACAAGATAACCCAGATTAGTAAGTTGACTGATGGAAATGAGGTTAATAGCAATTCCTGGAACACACAAAACATTCGGTAAAGATAGTCGTCCAGAGGAAGACTGAGATGTAATAGTACCAATGGTGGAAACAGGCATAGTGGTGCCACAAGCAGTATGAATGTTTAGAAGAGTAGAAGGCTTTCGACTGATACTTAATAATGATGAATCAGAAACCATGTGAGATGAGGCACCTGAGTCAAATATCCATGATGGAGTTTTACCAGAGAATGAGGCCATGGCAGAATTAACTGGTTCAGCTTGAGTAGTATTGGGACCACTGGAGGAAGTGAGGAGGAGCTGCTGCAGGCGTTCATCAATCATAGTCTGGATCTGAGTAGAGAAGTCAGGAGGTGCTTCAGCAGTCACTGCTGCTGTCTGGTTATGTCCAGGATGTTGACCGGGACGTCGATTTGGCTCTTTCTGATTCTGTTTCTTTTTCAGCTGAGGACAGTCTCTCTTCCAGTGTCCTGGTTCTTTGCAATAATTACAGATGTTGTTAGAACCGACAGGTTTACCCAAAGAGGATGACTTAGCAGCAACGAGGACGTGATCGGACTCAACGGCTTTGCACTTTGATAAGATCTGTTGAGTTTGTTCCTCTGCTAGAAGTTCAGACAAAGCCACATCCACATATGGCAATGGAGATCGATGTAATAGTAGACCCCTAATGTGTTCATACTCAGGGCGAAGAGCCATAAGAAACTAAACTAGTCGAGTTTCCTGCCGATATTTTTCAAAAGTAGTTGAGTCGGCAGAGCAGGTAAACTGGGGTTCCATTAGAGCTAATTGATCCCATAATGCAGTCATTTTGACATAGAATTCATGAATGGACTGAGAGCCTTGTTCGGCAGTTTTAATTTTCCATTCAAGTTGATAACGGCGGGCGGAATTGGATTGAACATATAACCGAGCCAAATAATCCCAGGTATCCTTCGGATGAGAAAATTTAGACAATTGATGTCCAATGGAGGGAGTGACTGAATTTGCAATCCAAGAATTAATTTTACCCATAGATGCTTCCCAATCCTCATAAGCAGGATCCTTGGTGTCAAGTCCTGGCTTCTTTTCTATCACAAATTTCCAAAGTTTCTGCCCCTTCAAAAAATTCATCATGAGATGGGACCAGTAAGCATAATTGGTCCCATCAAGAATAACACTAATACCAGTCACCTTCTCAGCCATTACAGATGACAGCAGAAGATGGAGATGCAAGAAAAAACAATAAAGAAGCTCTGGGCGTCCCTGTTGACAGGGTGTAGAATGGCTATTGGACTACCAAAACCCAATTAGGTCACAAATCAGCTTACAGAAAGCAAAGACTAACCATTTTTCGCACCCAACAAGCCTTGGTCAAGTCTGATCCAACGGCGGATTACAAAACTGGACGGTCTTGATGAAAACAGTCCGGCATAAAATGCTGAACAGAGATGGCCACAAAACAGTACCTTAATGCAGCCCGAAAAATCTGAAAACAAAATCACAGAATATCTCCAATAAGTGGTCGACCACCTTGAGCTGGTGCGCCCCCTCTCTGATCAAGTGTGGACCCCACCTCTGTAACCCAGCCAATGTCTGGAGGCGTGACCAACGTCCGATCTCCCCTCTTTCTCACAACAGTGGCTCTGATACCATGATAAACAATGAAAAATAAGAAGAATTGCAGAGATCTTAACAATGAATTGCTTGCTTTGATGATTCCCTTGCAAGCCTTTAAATATACAAGGATTCCTATAAATGAGCTAATTTACAACTGTGCTGAAAAAATAAAAGGAAACTACAGCAATCTATATCAATCAGAATCTCCCTATACATGGTAATGTACAGCAGTCTACAGATCATAATTACAGATTTCCTAATCTGTAATTATCATACCAATCAGAATCTCCCTATACATGGTAATGTACAGTAGTCTACAGATCATAATTACAGATTTCCTAATCTGTAATTATCATACCAAACGGGCCGGCCCATTGGACCGACCCAACGGGCCAGCCCAATGGGTCATTCAGTTGACCCAGTCTTTTTACACTTCCCTCTCAGGTTTTTAACTTTATCACATTTCATTCTAATCTTGTTCCCTCTCCAATGTTCTTCTTTCTCTCATTTCATTCTCTTCTTGTTCCCTTTCCTATGTTCTTTTTACTCTCATTTCATTCTCTGCTTCTTCTCTCTTCATTGTTCTTCTTCCTCTCATTTCATTCTTTTCTTCTATTTCTTACTCACATTTCATTGTATTCTTATTCTCTCTTCAATGTTCTTGTTGCTCTCATTTCATTCTTTTCTTCTATTTCTTACTTACATTTCATTCTATTCTTATTCTCTCTCTAGCGTCCTTCTTGCTCTCATTTCATTCTTTTCTTCTTACCTCTCTAGTTTTCTTCTTACTCACATTTCATTCTCTTTTTATTCATTTTTGTTCCACTCAAACTCCAATTTGAAAAATGTATTCGAAAAAAATCTTTGCAAAACTAAAAGGCATCAACATTGTCCGATAAGAAATTTTTTAAAAGATTTCTTACTTCTAATACCAAACAATGCTTTCACTTTTTATTTTTGCTAAGATCTTTTTGGTAGACAATTTTAAGAAATTTTAGTTTTACCTCTTCAGTGTTTTTCTTGCTCTCATATCACTCTTTTCAGCTTCTCTCTTTAGTTGTTTTCTTGCTCACATTTTTATTCTATTCCTTTTTACTTTATAGTGGTTTTCTTGCTCCCATTTTTATTCTATTCCTTTTTACTTTACAGTGGTTTTCTTGCTCCCATTTCATTCTCTTCTTTTTCCATCTCATATGTTCATCTTACTCTCATTTCATTCTCCTCTACTTCCTTCCCCATTATTCTACTTGCTCTCATTTCATTCTCTTCTTCTTCCCTCTCCAATTTTTTTCTTATTCACATTTCATTATATTCTTATTCCCTCTCCAGTGTTCTTCTTTCTCTCATTTCATTCTCTTCTTCTTCCCTCTCTATTGATGTTCTTGCTCTCATTTCATTGTATTCGTTTTCCCTCTTTAGTTTTCTTCTTTATCACATTTTATTCTTTTCTTCTTTCTTTTTCCTTCTTTTATATTCTTCCCTTGAAAATATCTTCAAAAAATATATAGAAGTAAAACAATGCTAATGCTTTTAAGTTTTGCTAAAATCTTCTTCGAAGACATTTTTAGGAGGGAAATAGGAGCAAGAAAAAGTGAATGAACTAGGGCAATAAAACACTCGAGATGGAAGAAGAAAAGAATAAAATGAGAACAGTTAGAAAACGGGAGAGGAAAAAAGAATAGAGTATGAATAAAAGAAAACAAAATGAAATGACGTTATCCGAAATAAGAAGATGAAAATGAAATGTGAGTAAGAAGAAAATTAGAGAAGTAAGAAGAATAGAGTAAAATAAAAGAAAGAAAAAAACTGAAGTGGAAAACAGAAGAGTATGAATTGAGGGCAAGAAAAATACTAGAAAGAGAAGAAGAAGATATTGAAATAAGAGCGGGAAGAACATTGGAAAGGGAAGAAGAATGAAATGAAATGTGAGCAAGCAGAAAACTAAAGAGGGAAGAAGAACAGAATGAAATGAAAGCAAGAAAATTGGAGATGGAAGACTCAAAAGATCTGAAAATAAAAAATAAAAACAGCAGTAAATGGGGGATCAATCTACTTTTACATGTCATATGGCATCAAGTAATGAAAAACATGGAGAATTCACTGCCTACGGTTAGCAAGTTTCCATATTAATGATGGTTTTGTTTTTTACAAAACTAACTTTAAGGCGTGCGATAAATCAGAAGACAATGGCAAGCAAACTTTTGCTTACTTCAACACCTTGCTAACGTTCTTAAGTATAAAAGGATCCAAGAATAACCTGTATAGAGCACCAGCCATATGTTTCTACTTTGAACAACTTCATTATAGACATATACCTTTGTAAAAGAACAACTCCCTGATGTTGGTGCCCCGAGAAAGGATACACTATAAGCAGTTTGCCTGCACAAGCCTCCTGTTTGGCCTAGTTTTTGTTGGTGCAATACTGCAATAGTGCAGCTCATTCCCACTCACATTACTCACGTGAGTATAAGCTTTGGACAGATATTGTGAAAAGCAAAAACAACACTTACAGATTATGGAAGTGCTATTCTTTTGTGCAATGGGGGGTGGTGAGCTTCTTCATTTTTAAATTATTTTGGACAAACAAATAAGATTAACAAAGATCAGAAAAGAATATTTGATGACCAATCAAATATTTCAATAAAATAATAAAAACTTATCCTAGTGTGATCTTACTTTCATACAGACATTTTATGGAGTTTTTCTTTTTCTACAGGCCCAATTGATTCATTTGGGTTGGGGTGCATTTGGAATTGGATGAACCTTGGCAATCTTTGGCTTTTTTTCACCAGCTTGAATTTTTTTCTCTCTTTTTTTGTTGGAATTTTGTTGTTGTTGTTGTTGTTGTTGTTTTTTTCTGTTATTTCTTTGTATATAATTTAAAAATTGTTTGATGTTTACAAAGTTATTGATCCAAGAAACTATATATGGTTTCGGGAGCCGAGCTTGATTTTTAAATCCAAAATGCTTGGTACTATTTTCCAGTCTATTGCCACTCTTGACAAATTTCATTCCAATGGGTTTCGATTGACTACTTAATTGAACAAATAGATTAAGAAGTTTAGATGTTTGGTTAAAATGTGGACAAATAGAATAGCTAAAATGTGGAACCATGTTGCACAGTGAGCCCCTCCTGCAACGCTTTGGACCACTATCCAATAGCACAATCAGGTCATCTAAGACCCAAGACACATTACCCTATTCCCAAACATTCAATTGAGACATGGAGGTAAAAGTAGAGAAAAGACAACTGGATGAGAGATTACTTGTCAGGTAGAACTGTATACTTGATGCAGCCACATACAAGGGGGCTACGCAGGGCAAACTTAAAGTTGAATGGGGGCAAGCATTCCAAAAGATTTGTGGAAGAAGTTGCTTGTGCAAATCCACCTTCAAATGGCATACACAATCAGTACAATACAGTATCTTTAGTAAGTATTCAGAGATTGAGCTTCAAATTTACAGTGATGGTTTCTGTTTCAACATACCCTGTAGGAATCACTGAAAGGATGATCCATAACATTGGATTGAACACCCCCCCCCCCCTGCGACTTGGATGAACAGAAACTCACCCTTGTGACCTTGTAAATTCCAAAACTTGGGTTTTCTCATTATGGGACAAATTATATCAATTTGAGTGCTAAAATAAAAAAAGCTTAGGGTTTAGAAACGGATTTAGTTAACATATTAATGTTCTGAACCGTGATTCACAATGGAAAAGGTGGAAGGAGGGCTATCTCAGTAACAGTGCTTGGATAAAGTTTAAAGCAAAAATCTTGACAACATCTGATAATCATGAGTAGGAGCTTCCAGTTATTTCTATGCACGTAACACTTACACTTGGTCAAAGATGCTGCAGCAACCCAAAAGCTCCTGCTCATGATTATCAGATTTTGTCAAGATTTTTGTTTTAAACTTTATCCAAGCACTGTTATTGGACAGCCCTCATTCCACCTTATCCATTGCAAATCACGATTCAGAACATTAATATACTAACTAGATTCGTTTCTAAACCCTAAGCTTCTGTGTTTCAATACTCAAATTGATATAATTTGTCCCATAATGAGAAAACCCAGGTTTTGGAAGAATTATGATCTAGCTCCTATATAAGTATCCAACAACAAATCAATAGAGTCCTTAAAAAAAAGCAAGCATTACAAGGATGAAGATGTGAGTTCTATATTATTTATCTGATCTAAATAAAGTCTCAATTTCCTATGAAAGGGTAGAAAATATATAGAATTTTTTTTCTTTCATGGAAACGGAAATCTATGGAGAGCTTTTATTTTTTCGTCAAAATTCTCAGATGTGTGTATTTAAGCTTCCTATCTTCTGGCATTATGGCTAGAACAATTAGAGATGTCCTGAAATTGTTTTCAAGTCACAAGTAATTTGAAGTTGCAATTTGAATTTATTAGTTTCTAGGTTTGATTCTATCTTCCTTCTTTTGTGTTTTTATTTTATGAGATTCTTTCACAAAGTGAGATGGTAATCTGAAATTGAAGAGTGTTGGCTTGCAGTTTCATACTTGTAGCTAGTTAATCTTTTGAAGCTATCGGTATTATCTTTCATCAACTGTCTTTGATCAAATAGAATCTTCATGAGATTTAATTATATTTTTGTTTTGCTCTTGACATCATCATCGTCATTAAATCCTTATCTTAGTTGTTTTGATTTGTTTTCAACATCATAATTCTCATCAAAGACTTATCTTAACTATTCTATCTTGTAGTCTTGGCCCTATGAATGGGAATTTCATACTTTTATTTTTGTATCCCTTAAAGGGTGTAACTTCATGAGATGCAGGTACAAAAAAATAGCCTTGGTAATAAAAGAGTTGAGTTATTTGACATGGGAGCTAGAAGTAGTGACCCCACAGTAGTGTGAGGGCAATGTAATGTAGTGTTCTTTTTTTGACAGTTACAGATTTTAAAATCTTTGATGCACGTCGAAATGATCTTTTCCCAGCAATTTCTTGCTTTTGATCTTTGTCACGCAAGTATGATTTATTCTACCATGCCTTGACACTTGTTAGACTTTTCTCTTCTTACCTCTCCGGTTTTCTTCTTACTCACATTTCATTCTCTTTCTATTCAATTTTCTTCCACTCAAATTCCAATCTAAAAAATGTATTAAAAAAAATCTTTGCAAAACTAAAAAGCACCAGCATTGTATGATAAGAAATGTTTTTTTTTTAAGATTTCTTACTTCTGAAACAAAACAATGCTTTTGCTTTATATTTGCGCTAAAATATTTTCCGTAGACAATTTTAATAAATTTTAGTTTTCCCTCTCTAGTGTTCTTCTTGCTCTCATTTCATTGCATTCGTTTTCCCTCTTTAATTTATTCTTTCTTGCATTTTATTCTTTTCTTCTCCCTTCTTTTTCCTTCTCTATTCCTTTCCTCCAAATGTCTTCAAAAAATATATAGAAACAAAACAATACTAATGCCTTGTTTTGCCAAAAATTTTTTTGAAAATATTTTTAGGAGGGTAATAGAAGCAAGAAAAAGTGAATGAATTGAGCTAAAAAACACTGGAGATGGAAGAAGAAAAGAACAAAATGAGAGGACTATATTAATGTTCTGAATCGTAATTTGCAATGGATAAGGTGGAAGAAGGGCAATCTCAATAACGGTACTTGGATAAAGTTTAAAGCAAAAATCTTGACAACATCTGATAATCATGAGTAGGAGCTTCTGGTTATTTCTATGCAAGCAACACTTACACTTGGTCAAAGATGCTGCAGCAACCCAGAAGCTCCTATAACATCCTCGAGTCCCACATCGACCATAGAGAGGAAAGCGAATGGTTTATATATAAAGCTTGCATCCTTACCTTGCATGAGACATTTTGGTGGGTTAAGACCCACTAGAAGCAAAATCGTGAGGCCCATCGGCTAAAGCGGACAATATCATACCCGTGTGTAGAGTGGAGCGTGATAAATGGTATCAGAGCCGACTCTCAACTAGTTTGAGTGTGAGCCCCTGCTGTGGATGGTGAGGTGGGAGGATTCTTATGTGGGCGGGCCAAGAGGGCTAGCAGGCTACATGGATTGGCAGGCTACTGTACAGGGACGTGCAACTCTAAGGGGGGTGGATTGTAACATCTTTTAGTCCCACATCTACTATAGAAAGGAAAGTGAATGGGTTTATATATAGATCTTGCACCCTTACCTTGCATGAGGCCTTTTGGTAGGTTGAGACCCACTAGAAGCAAAACCGTGAGGCCCATGGGCCAAAGCGGACAATATCATGCATCTGTGTAGGATGGAGCATGATAGCTCTTGCTCATGATTATTAGATGTTGTCAAGATTTTTGTTTTAAACTTTATCCAAGCACTATCACTAGACAGCCCTCATACCACCTTATCCATTGCAAATCACGATTCAAAACATTAATATACTAACTACATTCATTTCTAAACCCTAAGCTTCTGTGTTTCAACACTCAAATTGAAATAATTTGTCCCATAATAAGAAAACCCAGGTTTTGGAAGAATTATGATCCAGCTCCTATATAAGTATCCAACAACAAATCAATATAGTCCTTAAAAGAAAGCAAGCATTAGAAGGATGAAGATGTGAGTGCTATATTATTTATCTGATCTAAATAAAGTCTCAATTTCCTATGAAAGGGTAGAAAATATATAGAATTTTTTTTCTTTCATGGAAACGGAAATCTATGGAGAGCTTTTATTTTTTCGTCAAAATTCTCAGATGTGTGTATTTAAGCTTCCTATCTTCTGGCATTATGGCTAGAACAATTAGAGATGTCCTGAAATTGTTTTCAAGTCACAAGTAATTTGAAGTTGCAATTTGAATTTATTAGTTTCTAGGTTTGATTCTATCTTCCTTCTTTTGTGTTTTTATTTTATGAGATTCTTTCACAAAGTGAGATGGTAATCTGAGATTGAAGAGTGTTGGCTTGCAGTTTCATACTTGTACCTAGTTAATCTTTTGAAGATATCGGTATTATCTTTCATCAACTGTCTTTGATCAATAGACTCTTTATGAGATTTAATTATATATTTTGTTTTGCTCTTGACATCATCATCGTCATTAAATCCTTATCTTAGTTGTTTTGAACTTTTTTCATCGTCATAATTCTCATCAAAGTCTTATCTCAACTATTCTATCTTATAGTCTTGGCCCTATGAATGGGAATTTCATACTTTTATTTTTGTATCCCTTAAAGGGTGTAATTTCATGAGATGCTGGTACAAAAAAAATAGCCTTGGTAATAAAAGAGTTGAGTTATTTGACATGGGAGCTAGAAGTAGTGACCCTACTGTAGTGTGAAGGCAATGTAATATAGTATTCTTTTTTTGAAAGTTACAGATTTTAAAATCTTTAATGCACATCGAAATGATCTTTTCCCAGCAATTTCTTGCTTTTGATCCTTGTCACACAAGCATGATTTATTCTGCCATGCCTTGACACTTGTTGAACTTTTCTCTTCTTACCTCTCCAGTTCTCTTCTTACTCACATTTCATTCTCTTTCTATTCAATTTTCTTCCAATCTTAAAAATGTATTAAAAAAATCTTAGCAAAACTAAAAAGCATCAGCATTGTATGATAAGAAATATTTTTTTAAGATTTCTTACTTCTAAAACCAAAAAATGCTCTTGTTTTTTATTTGTGCTAAGATCTTTTTCGTAGACAATTTTAATAAATTTAAGTTTTCCCTCTCTAGTGTTGTTCTTGCTCTCATTTCATTGCATTCGTTTTCCCTCTTTAATTTTGTTCTTTCTCGCATTTTATTCTTTTCTTCTCCCTTCTTTTTCCTTCTCTATTTCTTTCCTCCAAATGTCTTCAAAAAATATGTAGAAACAAAACAACACTAATGCCTTGTTTTGCCAAAATCTTTTTTGAAGATATTTTTAGGAGGGTAATAGGAGCAGGAAAAAGTGAATGAATTAAGAGCTAAAAAACACTGGAGATGGAAGAAGAAAAGAAGAAAATGAGAGTAGTTAGAAACGGGAGAGGGAAGAAGAAAAGAGTATGAATAAAAGAAAACAAAATGGAATGACATTATCTCAAGTAAGAAGATGAAAATGAAATGTGAGTAAGAAGAAAACTAGAGAAAGAAGAAGAATAGAGTGAAATAAAAGAAAGAAAAAAATTGGAGAGGGAAAATGAAGAGTATGAATTAAGAGCAAGAAAAATACTTGAAAGAGAAGAAGACGATATTGAAATAAGAGCAAGAAGAACACTGGAGAGGGAAGAAGAATAAAATGAAATGTAAGCAAGAAGAAAACTAAAGAGGTAAGAAGAAGAGAATGAAATGAAAGCAAGAATAACTAGAGATGGAAGATTAATAGAATTAAATGTGAATAATAAGAATGGAGAGGAACATATATGCCCGAATAGCATCTCCTTTTTTTTAGATGGTTCCAATTTTCTTTATGAAACTTTTCGAGTGTATATATTGTCTCTCCACTGTTTTTCATCTTTCTCCGTCTCCAATATTCCCTTTTGTCCTCTGAGAGGCTTTTTCATTGAGTCTAATTCTCTCTCCGATTCCATCTTTCACCACTCTCCCCATATATTTATTTCCCCATCCTCCCTTGCCCACTCAATCTATGAGTGCGTCGGCTCTAGTCCATGCAACTAAAAACATTTTTATATTTAGATCAAGCCATTAAATCCAAAAGCTCACATAGCCCAACCATCTTATTATTATTAAATGACCACCTTTCTCCTAAATTCTATTCAGATCATTCTCTTTATTAGGATACTATGAACAATTAGTTTAGGAAAGATTCAAATTCGTAATCCTCTGTTGCATTCCCTCGGGGAGATATTGGTTCTGTTAAAATGGTCTAAACTGCAACCAAGTTTTACCCATGACTGCTTGAATTAAAACTCCATTTTGAGCTCGTTATGTCCCATTCTTATTTTTCACCTACATCTGAAAATTGAAATAGCCCAAAAAACATTAAGATAGAAGGCTTTTATCAGACTTAAACATTTATGGTAGTTGAAAGGAAAAATGATCCTCACCATCACTCCATCCATCAAACTTTGAAATCTCCCAAACCTCATTTAGAATCCAAAAGTTGAAATGAGGATCCGAGGAGCCATCCTAATGGGATCACCCCAATTCCATAAACCCTCTTTCTTAATTAATAAAACAAACCCTCTTTCTTAATTAAGAAAACAAACCTTGAACCCTAATCCATTATACCTTTGATCTCATGATGTGTGCGCCCATAAAACTTCCCAAATGGAAGATCAGGCCCGTGTAGTTTTCTGTCTATCAAACATTACGATTACCATTAAACCTAAAACATGCACAAACGAAACTACATGACCAGGACAGGATCACCAAACAATCACCGTACGAAATCTGGGATAGATATCAGAAACCGATCCAAAATAGAAGATCATCATCATAATCAGGGAGAAAAACAAATAAATAAATAACACACACCAAATGAACGATCAAAGAATAAAACTCAAGAACCGCAACACAACTTCAGGATCTAAAAAGAAACCCTTGATCTAGAGAGAGAGAGAGAGAGAGAGAGAGAGAGAGAGAGAGAGAGAGAGAAGGTCACCTGATTGTTGTGTTGGAAGGAAAGAGAAGGGAAGCATAAAGAGATTTAAGATCCTGAAACTGCAGCCATTCATGGAAGAAGAGGCTTGAGGATGAAATGAAGAAATAGATCATTTGGCATCTAGAGTGAGAATAGGACCGAGGAAATGGAGGAAGGATAAGGTCTGTTAGGATTTGGTGAGAAGAGGAAGAAAGAGTAAGAAATAGGGTTTGGTGTCGAAAGAGATTTGGAGATTTTGGGCTAGTTAAAGCATCACTCCTCCATTGCATTTCAATGGTAGCTCCTATGTTCTCATTATAACCTATTATAAGCTCTGCAACCAATGTGGAAGGGATGGAATCTGTAAAGCTACTGCAGCCACAGTGTAAAGCTGCAAGCTCATTATTATAAGCTGTTCTGAGTGTAAAGCTGCAAACTCATTCTGAAGGGAAAATGTGAAGATCCATGTCAAATAACCTCGATAAAAACCCAAGCGTTTAAATCAAATCTTAGAAAAGATTGATTCCCATCTACATCTCCACTTGATATCTCCAATAATAATTTGTTAAAATCAACTGCTTTTTAATTCTTAGTTTCCTGAGAGTTCACATTTCACTCAGACAAATGGGAAGCCTAACCAATTGTGAGAGTAAAAAGAGGAGTCAAAGAAGGGAGCATTTGGGTGATTTTCAATTATTTGAAAAGGACGTCAAATTAGGATGTACATTGCCCAATCACAAGCCGAAAGAAAGGAATAAAGACATCTTCTTAAATTTCCTGTAGATATTAAATTATGGTAAATTTCTAATGAAAGAGAGAAATCCGCAGATCTACAAAAATAGAAAAAGGGAAAGAACTCCTCCTTTTCTAGGAAGTTTCCAAGAAAAAAGTGGACGATCAAGGAAGAATGATAACAATAGATTAAAAAAATGGATGAGGGATCCAAAGATCTCCACCACAAATTATAGATGCAAAAGTTTTGATAAGAGGATTTGGATTCAATTCCATAATTGGATTTGGCTAGAGGATTAGTATCTGGTTCTTAAACCAGTTTTGACTTCTTTTCACCTTTCTTTTTTTTCATTTTTTTACTTTTTTGCTTAAAACAAGAATATCATTGAACTTCATAAAAAATGTCTAAACAAATTCGATTTTGATCTATAATTTTTAATATTAAAGGCTCTTATGCTGGGTCTCAGGTTCATGGATCAAAACCTTTATAGGTATAAGACCCATTTATCAATTAGATCCTTAATTGAGTTCTATATCTAAACCCATTCATTATTCAGAACTTAAAACAAGCTCCATGCCCAAATTTTCAAGGATCACAACCTCTTGATAATCAAAGAATCAGGATTCCATTTTAAAAGATCCTCATATCCATCATTGTTTCTATGCAGGTTAGAGAAGAAAAGAGAGGGTGTCACGAAACCACAAGGATGAACATTACATGAAAGCACAACTTCTTACACATAAAGAGAAATTTCAAATATGTGAAAAGAAAAAAAAAAACCAATGCCGTCCAATAATCCTAGTCCCTCCATCTTAACAATCTACATATATTCCAATGGTCGTGAAAAAAAATGCTCTATTTCACATATCAAAACACTAGTGGAGCCCTACATGTGCAAGGCACGTGCAGCCAAGCAGAGCTGATATTATATGAAATTTTCTAACAAAATTACCAAACTCTTAACAATCTGTTTCAACAAAATTAAAGGATATTTCTAGAGTAAATGTGGCCTAGAGTTATTCAACATAGGAGATACTTCAGAATGACTCATTGCAAGATAAAGCTAGCTAGAGGGTTAAACAAAAATTATGTTCGTCTATTGAGCATAAGCTAATGTATCATATGTATCATTTTGTAATGTAAAGTTTAATCATAGTAGAAAGACAAACCTGAGAAGAGACTGGGGAAGCTTTTTCTTTCCAATAGAAATTACCTCAATACCACTTTCCAGAGTATAAAATTCAGCAAGTTGATCAACCTCCATTGTGAGATTTAGTAGTGAAGCATACGTCAACTATTTGCACCCCTGCTTAGGCAATATGCCAACAATCAAGATTTCTGTCTTTTTGTCAAAAGGCGTGTACAATTTATAGGTTAAAAATACATTTTCAAGATTTAGAAAAGACAAACCTGAGTAAGCTGCTAAATAGCAAGGTGTTCTTAGTTCTTAGAAATGACACTCAAGGCAATCAAGATACAACACGCACTATGCTGAACTGATGTGAAGTCTGCAATTAAGATATTGTGAATATGTTGGACAAATGACAACTGAGACCAAAATAATTGAAAATTACACTAATTCCTTCAACTTGGTTATAGGATGCAAGGGGGTTTTTAAGGGTGTATCAGTCATGGAAAATACAATGTTATTTCTTCTTGTAAAGGGAAGGTGAGCAGTTAAAGGCAGGTCATGCTAACAGAGAAATTGTAACAGGACATAGGAAAACCATTAAAGGTGTCTGGCCCATGAGAAGGGAGCACAGAGAGAAGCAGCTGCTTTAACATTAGGGAGCACATGAGAAGGTCTCTAGCCCCTTCTTCGTTTTCATTTTTTTTTTAATATAAAAAATGTTAGAAAGGAATATAAACCCTATGGAACCTTGATGCATGAGTTGACTAGCATAAACAATAATAGAAACTATGTTTGACATAAATAGCAAAATGAGCAAGTTATTTTACTGAATGTGTTAAAACTTAGATTTAAATATTGTTCTAGACCAATGCCTAGCAGAATGGGGCTCACTGCATCAATATTTCAATAGGCATCAATATACTCAAAAAATCACAGAACACTGAGACATGCACATGCTTGAATACATGGATGCATACACAAATATAGGCCTATGTTCACGTACAAACTGGTATGCACATAGTCACATGCAAAACTCTATCATTCAGGTAGGGAGCTGCGAAGGTCTCTCCATGTCTTATGGATGTTCCAGAAACTCAGCCTAATCAGATTACTGTAGGTATGGATTTTATAGTCATGAAGACTAATGGAAAGATTCGGTGTTACAGTCCAATTGTGTAACAATCAGACCAGTAGCAGTTTAAGGTGATAGCTAATTCAGGGGAAGAGGGGTGGGATTGATCACAGGTGGGCCCAGAAGGATACAAACATCGTTGTATGTTTTCAAATACACACTTTACCAGTTTTACACACCTACCCTGTTCTTCATGCTGTGAGAACATAGGAAGCAGAGGTTTTAAACAGAATCTAATCTGAAACCGGTTTTAAATGAATGTTCGTTACCTTCCTCTCTCTTTCTCCCTCTCCAATATTCCCTCTTGTCCTCTGAGAGGCATTTTCTTTGAGTCCAATTTTCTCCCTGATTCCATCTTTCACCACTCTCCCCATATATTTATTCCCCCTTCCTCCCTTCCCCACTCAATCCATGAGTGTGTGGGCTCTAGTCCATGCAACTAATAACATTTTTATATTTAGATCAAGCCATTAAATCCAACAGATCACATAGCCCAACCATCTTATTATTTTTAAACGACCATCTTTCTCCTAAATCCTATTCCAGAAGAATCTGTGTCTAATATTCATATCATTCTCTGTATTAGAATACTATGAACAACTATTTCAGGAAAGATCCAAATTCCAAATCCTCTGCAGCATTCTACAGAGAGATGTTGGTTCTGTAAAAATGGTCTAAACAGCAATTGTTAGGGTTTGGTGAGAAGAGGAAGACAGAGTAAGGAGATAGGGTTAGGTTGGTGTCGAAAAAGATTTGGAGATTTGGGGCTAGTTAAAGAAAGCAACACCTCCTCCATTACATTTCAACTGCAGCTCCTCTGTCCTCATTAATAAGCTATTTTATTATAAGCTCTGCAACGAATGTGGAAGGGATGGACTCTGTAAAGCTACTGCAACCACAGTGTAAAGCTGCTGAAAGCTCACTATAAGCTGTTTTTACCCCCCTTCATTTATCATTACACTGTTGGCATTGAATTTCTCTCAGACTTTCAACAAGTTAGCAGAGAGGTATGGCAACAGATTTAAAAGTTCTTATGACTAAGATATGAGGCCCATCTGTATCCCGTATGGTATGGTAAGATCCTTGGAATATTACACCCGTTTGGCTATAGGAAAGGGTAGTGACTAGTGAAAGAAAGAGAGGAGTCTCGTGGAACTACCAGATTAAGTGCTATAGGAAAGCATAAACTTCTTTAATAAGAGAGAGAGAGAGGCTTTCCATATACCACCAATCTGGGGTCTCCAAAAGACCCAAACTCTCATTCCACAACAAACCCACATCTTCTTCTTCTATGCATGAGCGTGGAGCAGTGAGGGAGAGGAGTGCCTTCTATTTATAAAGAAAAGATGTTAGGAGATAAGGTCCGGGTTTTGGTTAGATTTGGATTTAGGTTGAGCTGACCCGACCCAAAGCTCAAAATATAGTACCTAGCAGCTCTCAACCAGTCGGATCGTGACACGTCAACAGTCAACAGTCAAAGTTGATGCTTCGAGACCAGACACAGTAGTATGCTTGAACAAAAGATAGCTATGAGAAGCAACAAATTTGTGCAAACAAAAAGACAGCATGTGATCAGAGACTACACGGCCCACATATGACCTGGGTGCCGCATTTCTCATATGGCCATGGGAGTCACATTCATCTGGGTTTAGTCTATGATGCTCAGATACCACATAGGGCATGAATATGGCTGGAATACGTTGTGAATATGGCAAATATATAATGTTATTGTGCATAAAAAGTGAAATATTGAATATGATATAACACGTTGCCTTTAGCCAACATTTAAATTAACCATTAGAAAGATAATTGTGCAGGGGCATACGGCCCAAGTTGTTAGAAAGATATGCTATACATAATCACCACTCTTGCAATGAGATGTTTTGATTGGGAAGATCTCTCAAAATCAAATAATGACTGAAAGGGAGTTATGCCAAAAAAGTGGGACCCATCTTTGTGTAATTCATCCAGATCATACATCTAGGCGAGATATTCTCAATATAATTGATCAGTTAATGCATGATCAAGCAAACTACAAATGAAATGACTAAGAAGGAACATCATAGTCAGAAATGCAGGATAAAGTGCATGTTTCACATGAATACCATATCATTTGATAATTCTAGGACAGAAGACATCCTTGTGATCTGGGAGGAGTGAACTACATGTGCAAAATGTCCAGAAGCAAATAGTCAAACTGCATACCGCTAATATCATCCATAAAAGCACCTGAGATGAAAGCACATTTAATATTTATTATAACCATTTAAGTGATGATACTATAGAAGTAACATTAGCACAGACAACAACAGTAGGTAAAGAGATTATAGGTAAAAAGAGAATCTTATTTTTATAAAGGCTATGGTGATAATGATAATGATTGCAACTATGCAATATATATATACCAAATTTGTTTAGTGATGATACTGTAGAAGCAACATTAGGTAAAAAACAGAGAATCTTATTTTTGTCAAGGTCATAGTGAAAATGATGATGAGTGAATTACACAATAGACATAGAATGCAACTCACCAAATTTGATTCGTGTATTGCAAAGTATATCTGGATTTGAAGTACAATCACAACTACTGATTGCTCAATCAAATGAATAAAATACTAACAACTTTTGACCAATCAACAAAAGGAAACATATTGTTGGCCATGTGGGTCCAGACCATGTTTGGGTTCTATGTCTGGGGTGGTTTCCTAACGTATTAGGAATTTCCTATTTTGCTAAATAGCAGTTTTCTAATGGATTAGGATTTTCCTTTTTCTTGAGATAGAGTTCTTGGGGGATAAGGATGTACTGGTTATATATATGAGATGTAATCTGTAACCCTAGGGCAGACAGTCAGAGAGGCTGAGATTCCAAGGCTGTGGTTTCACAGATTGGAGGAGAACCCAGTGGAAATTGGTTTCCCGTGGACGTAGGCATCTTTGCCGAACCACGTAAATCTTCTTGACTTCTTGTGTGGTGATTGTTTGATCTTGGTTGCGTTTGCACACACGCGCACAACAAGTGGTATCAGAGCGATTGATTGTGCGTGGAAGATCAACGGGAAGAGGAGAGATCAAGGTTGATCTCTTGCTGGGCCACACGGGATTCCTTGTTTGCCGCAACAGAGGAACAGGGAAGACGAAGAAGTGAGAATTCCAGTTGCTGCGATCTTCGTCGGAGTAGCACCGGATTTCTCGGATCTGAGTAAGAGGTTTCGTTTGCTGCAGTTGGACGTCGGTGAAGAATCGTCACTGCGGAGAGCGAAAAAAAAAAAAACCAATCGGACTTACCGGTCGCCGCTGCCAGAGGTCGTCGGCAGGCCGCCCGTCGCCGCCTCCCGTCGCCACGCCGTCGCCGGTCCCGCGCTGCAGTCGCCGGACCAGGGAAGCCGCAGCCGCAGCAGCACCGGGCGCTGCATCTCTGCGCCGCCTGCAACCGGGTTGCAGACCCAGGCGCAGAGAAGAAGACGACCCAGTCTTCTGGGTCTGGGTCATTGGGTCGGGTCGGGTCAAGTTTGACTGACCCGCGGAGAAGAGAAGCCCAGCGCCTGTTTTACAGGTTGGGTCAAGTTCCAGGTTGGGTCCGAACCAACCCGCTGTGCAAGCCCACGTCCGTCAACAATGCAGGCCGGTTCAGGTCGGGTCGGGTTGACCTGAACCCGGACACAGACGGTCCAGCCCGTCAGCCGCCGCGCAGACGTCAGCAGCGTGACGTTATCAGGCTGACGTCAGCCCACGTCATCGGACACGCGGTCAACTGCCAGAGTTGACCAGATTGACGGCAGAAACTTGTTTCTGCGATATCTTGATCATCCGAAGTCCGATCGGAGATCCGTTTGTGCCTACGGACTCGTTTCGAGCAGATCTACGCGTTAGTGGAAGAAGATTGGCTGTTTGACGGTCAACAAGGAGTTTGACCAATCAGAAGTGCAGAAAACCGTTTTTGCGATATCGGAGCCATCCGGGGTCGGATTTCAGATCCGTTTCTTCCAGCGTGCTCGTGTTGACGAGATCTACAGCTTGGTGCAGGAGTTGAGGTCAGTGTTAATTATTTATTTTTTCCTGTTACTTAATTTGATTAAGATGGAGAACAATACTATCAACACTACCATGGTTAAGCTCAACCATTCCAATTGGTTGATCTGGAAACCGAAGATGGAGGATATTCTCTATTGTAAAGACCTCCATGATCCCGTTGAGGGGGATAGTGCCCGACCGAAAGATATGCAAGATGCTGATTGGATCAAATTGCATAGAAAAGCGATTGGTCACATCAGACAGTGGGTTGATAACAGTATATTTCACCACGTGTCTAATGAAACCAATGCGAATACCCTTTGGAAAAAGCTAGAAGCAATGTATGATAAAAAGACCTCGGTGAACAAAACCTTCTTGATCAGAAAGCTTGTGAACATGAAATTCAAGGATGGTGGTCAGATCGAAGATCACATCAATGAGTTCCAAAGAGTGGTAAATCAGTTAGCCACTATGAAGATGATCCTTGATGATGAGATGCAAGCTTTATTGCTTCTGAGTTCTTTACCAGATTCATGGGAGACATTGGTTGTTTCCTTGAGCAATTCTACTCCAGATGGTGTGTTTTCTATGAGTCAGGTTACCAGTAGTCTACAGAATGAAGAAACAAGACGGAAATCTGCAGGGACAGATAATGCACAGGCCTTTGTTACTGAGAACAAGGAGAGGAGTAAGAGTAGAGGACCAAAGGGGGGTCGTGGCAAGTCTAGAGGTGAATCACAGTCTAAGTCTAGCAGTGAATCACAGAGCAAGAAAAAGTCTGTAAAGTGCTTTTTCTGTGGCAAGATGGCCCATATCAGGAAAAATTGTTTTGCCATGAAGGAACAGAAAGGATCCAATAATGAGAAGAAGAATGACAATGATAACACTACAGCTACTTTGGAACAGGAAGTAGTGGTGCTCGCCGGCGATGATGATAAGTGTTTGAGTGTTGCAGATGGTCAGATTGAGTGGGTTGTTGACACAGCAGCATCCTACCATGCTACTCCCTGCAAGGAGATATTCACGACGTACAAAGCAGGTGACTTTGGTACTGTGAAGATGGGCAACACGAGTCATTCAGATATTGTTGGTATCGGTGATGTCTGCATTAAAACCGATATTGGTTGCACAATGACGCTGAAAGATGTGCGACATGTTCCTGATCTGCGGTTGAATCTGATTTCCGGGACCGCATTGGACCGTGCTGGTTGTGAGAATTACTTCGGAAATGGCAGATGGAAGCTCACTAGAGGGTCTCTTGTTATTGCGAGAGGAACAGCAGGTAATACTCTTTATAAAACACAAGTCAAGCTGTGCAAAGATGCGTTGAATGCAGTTCAAGACAATTCCTCTCTGAATCTGTGGCATAAGAGGCTTGGTCATATGAGTGAGAAAGGCTTGCAGATGTTGGCAAAGAAGGATTTAATTCCTTGCTCCAAAGGTATATCCCTTGACCCTTGTGATTATTGTTTATATGGTAAACAGCATAGGGTTGCTTTCTCTTCGACATCAACATTGAAATCCAATGTGTTGGATTTGGTATATTCTGATGTTTGTGGTCCCATAGAGGTAGAATCATTGGGTGGCAATAAGTACTTTGTCACGTTCATCGATGATGCATCCAGGAAAGTCTGGGTTTATCCGTTGAAATCAAAGAATCAAGTATTCCAGATGTTTCAACAGTTTCATGTCCAGGTTGAAAGAGAAACAGGTAAACTCTTGAAGTGTCTCCGTTCAGATAATGGGGGTGAATACACATCCAACCAGTTCAAAAGCTACTGCTTGAAGCATGGCATTCGACATGAAAAGATAGTTCCTGGTACTCCACAGCACAATGGTGTGGCAGAGAGAATGAACCGCACTATTCTTGAGAAGATGAGATGCATGATAAAATTAGCACGGTTGCCTAAGTCATTCTGGGGTGAAGCCGTTCTGACTGCCGTTTATCTGATTAACAGATCTTTCTCAGTTCCTTTGAATTATGATCTTCCAGAGAGAAGATGGACAGGTAAAAATGTTTCCTATTCACATTTGAAGGTGTTTGGGTGTAAAGCATTTGTGCATGTACCAAAGGAGCAGCGTTCCAAGTTGGACGATAAGGCAATGAGTTGCATCTTTCTTGGTTATGGTGGAGATGAGTTTGGCTACAGATTATGGGATCCAGAGAAGAGGAAACTTATCAGAAGTAGGGATGTGGTTTTCCATTAAGATCAGTTCTTTGGAGAGGTTGAAAAGATTGATAAGTCTTCTGAGAAAGTTGATGGAGTGGTTGATCTCACACCGACTCCTTCTCCGGTGCAAACTACAGGTGGAGAAGGTGGACAAAATGATCCGGATCGTGATGAGGCACAGGGGTTGCCAGATGATGAGGGTGTTGAGCAGGGGGAGCAGCAGACTCCTCGGATTGAAACCACGGAACCTCCAGCTAGGAGGTCTACCCGAGAGCGTCAACCATCAACTAGGTATCCTGCATCCGAATATGTGTTGCTCACTGATGAGGGAGAGCCAGCTAGCTTCCGAGAAGCAATGACTCATGCTGATAAAGATGAGTGGATGAAGGCTATGCAGGATGAGATGAGTTCTTTGAAGAAGAACAAGACTTATGAGCTGGTGCAACTTCTTACAGACAGGAATGTTCTGAAAAACAAATGGGTGTTCAAGCTGAAAAAGGATGAGAATGGGAAACTGGTGAAGCATAAAGCACGGTTAGTGGTAAAAGGCTTCGCACAGACGAAGGGTATCGACTTCAGTGATGTTTTCTCTCCTGTTGTGAAAATGACTTCTATCAGAATCGTTTTGGGTCTAGTCGCCAGCATGGACCTTGAGCTTGAACAGATGGACGTGAAGACCGCGTTTCTTCACAGTGACTTGAAAGAAGAGATCTACATGACTCAGCCAGAGGGGTTTGAGGTAGAAGGAAAAGAACAGATGGTTTGCAAGTTGAAGAAGAGTCTCTATGGGCTGAAGCAAGCACCGAGACAGTGGTACAAGAAGTTTGATTCATTCATGTTGAGTCATGGGTACCGGAGGACAGCTGCAGATCATTGTGTCTATGTTCGTCGATTTATCGATGGCAGGTTCATCATCCTTCTTTTATATGTAGATGATATGCTGATAGTTGGACATGATAGCAAGTTGATTGGCAAGTTAAAAGAGGAGATGTCAAAGTCGTTTGACATGAAAGACTTAGGTCCTGCACGAACGATATTGGGCATGCAAATACATCGTGATAGGAGTTCCAAGTAGCTGTGGTTGTCACAGGAGAAATATGTTGAACGAGTTCTCGAACGGTTCAACATGAAGAATGCTAAGCCAGTTAGCATACCTCTAGCCAGTCACTTCAAACTAAGCAAGCGCTTGTGTCCTTCTACAGATGATGAAAAGGAACGGATGGCATGTGTTCCTTACTCTTCTGCTGTGGGGAGTGTAAGGACCCGAACCCCCACTAATCCTAATTACGTTAATTAATCGTGTTCCTATTGATTAAGACTTGTTGATGGTCAATTTAGTGTGAATTATTGGGTTTGGACCCCAATTAAATAGCTAAGGGCTTTTTCGTAAATTGTCCTTATACCTCTAGGTTACCCCGTCCATCTCCTTACGTGTGATTTATCGCGTAGATCATCTTTTGTTTTGGGCCCGAGTTAATCCGGACTCATCTTAAGCCAATTGGAGTCCTTCCGGACTAAACTGGAATTCTAGAAAATAAGTGGGTTAGGGAGCAAGTTCAGGAAAACATGTTTAAAAAGGAGAAACTAACGTCCATCTCCTTCTTTCTGTCGTTCTCTTGGCTGGAGATTCGGTTGTCTGGGTTTTCTTCTCCATCTCCTCCTTTCAATCGAAGCACGGTGGACCTTTGAGAGTGTGCATGCATGAGGAATGGCATTCACTCACATTCTTATTCTTCCTCCTTGACCCCTTTTCTCGATTAGATTCTGGTGTAAGTGAACTCTCCTCCAAGAGTGATCTCCCCCCCCCCCCCCCCCCCCCCCAAGTTACAGCAATACAAGGTAAGGAATAGGTTCCATCTTGTCTTCTTGGGTTTGTTGGAGTCATAAAGACTTCGTTATTGACTTGCATGTGGATTCTTCCACATTTTTGGCTTATGTGTAGAGAACCCATTCAGATTTGAAGGTTTCCTCTAACCTCACGGCAAGCTACAGTGGGAGAGGGTAGTACGGTTAGGAGAGGCAAGTACTTAAGTTTATGTTCACTGCATGTGGATTGTTCATTGCATGTTAAGTTAGTTGTTTCCATTGTCACTCTTCTTTCTTAATATATATGAATGAATCAAGTGGGAATGATGGGGATGGGAATAGAAGGTTGTGAGTATGGAATACTCTCCAGAAAACTTCAGTTGAGCTTCAGAATTTCCCTTATGAGTGAGTTCTGTAGTGATTCCGTACAGAAAATTGAGCTACAGAACTGTATGCAGATTTTCTGAAGCTTACGGCGAAGATACGGCTAAGCCGTGAGCTCTTACGGCTCAATATCCAGAAAGCGGAAAATGAGCTTTTGTACTATGGCTCATTTACGGCTACGCCGTGGAATCCACTACGGCTAAGCCGTACCCAGCCCGTAGCCTAGCCGTAGGCCTTTCTACGGCTCACTTTCCAGAGAGCTCACAGGACCCAGTTCCTTCTACGGCTTGCATACGGCTGCACCGTGAAATACCCTACGGCTACGCCGTGACCTCCCCGTGACCAAGCCGCAGGCTTAGCTCGGCTAAGCCGAAGGACAATATACGGTTGAACCGTAACCACACCGAAAGTCCGGATGAACTGTGACCCCCTCTCGGCTAAGCCGTAACCCTGTATACGGCTAAGCCGTAAGAACCCAGTGAACATAAGATGTTAGGAATCTCAATGATTTGGTAGGGCTTTAGTCATGGTACCCTCTATACCTCCACTTGGCCATTGGTAATTATACGTTGGAATGAATGAAGGATTCCCCAATGGCAAGTCATGGATGTTGGCATGAGAAGGGTGTTCCGTATACACAATGTAATACCCAGACGCGGTAACACAACGACACCGAACATCTCATGTGTACCTCGTGCTGAATGTCCCTGGGGAATCAGGAGACTGCTTTATCGAATTGCATTCATATTGATACATTACACCGCCTTCGACATGACTGTTATCGAATGTACTTCCTCCAGCAAACCCCGAGGCAATTCAGACCTGAGCTTCTAATGAGTGCGTGTCTGACAAGCCAGAGCTTCTATTGAGTGTGCGCTTGCTAGCCAAGGGTGTAGCTGAGGCTCGGGCCTCGTAGCCTACCTGCATGTGTTTTGTTTAAGTATTCGTTGTTTCATGGTTATCTATTCCATATATATATGTTATGATTTGTACGATTGACTCCGAGTCGGCACCACTTGGCTTCTGCCCTTTGGGTATTATATGTCACCACTGCAGTAGGTTTACGGAGGGGTTGTCGACGCTCCTCGGGAAGCTAGCTTGATCCCCTAGCGACCCATACGTTATGTATGCTCCCGTTGGGAGAATAGAGCATCGTGGTTGCCAATCAGTATGTATGACATTAAGTTTCACTCATGCATCATGTTCAGTGATTGTTCTTGCTAATGTATCATGTTATATTAATTCCTATGCTTAGTACTTGCTTAACCGTCGTGTTAACAGTGTTACCCTTGGTATTGCAGATTCAGCACCCGCTCCCGACACGAATACTGACGCGGCCCCGGAAGATACCCCAACGGTACCTCGGGGTGTAGGTGAATGGATGGATGGCGACGTTTACTACTAGCCATCCTACGGAGAGCGTCTCTTCTGGGAATATTATGTTAGGGACTTTTGTATCACCTTTAAGGACTGATTTTGGGGATGTATTTAAAAGACTACAACACTATTGTATGTAATTATGTTTTAATAGACTATGAACTTTATGTGCTCTTGATGATTATTGAGTATTTCACAGGTTCTCGATTATGATAATTTCTGCTGTACGTGTGTCTGCATACCTCACACGTTCCTGTGGAATCTCCCTTGTAGGAATTCGTGCAAAAATTCTTCAGGGCACGGATTTCTACGGGATTACGTATCCACGCCCTGGGGGCCCACTCAAATCCCCAAATTCCCGGGATTGGGGCGTGACAGGGAGTCTTATGTATGCCATGGTTTGTACACGGCCAGACATTGCTCATGCTGTGAGTTTAGTGAGTCGATTTCTCGCAAACCCTGGAAAAGAGCATTGGAAAGCAGTGAAGTGGATCTTTAGGTATTTGAGAGGTACTTCCAAGGTGTGCTTATGTTTCAGAGGCTCAAAACCAGTCATGGAAGGTTATACTGATGCTGATTTTGCAGGCGATCTTGATCGTCGGTTGTCGACTTCTGGATATCTGTTTACTTTTGTAGGGGGAGCTATTTGCTGGCAATCAAAGTTACAGAAGTGTACAGCACAGTCTACAACTGAAGCGGAATACATAGCTGCTAATGAAGCAGGGAGAGAGATGCTTTGGTTGAAGAGATTCCTTCAAGAACTCGGTTTGAAGCAAGAAGAATATGTAGTTTACTGTGATAGTCAGAGTGCTATGGATTTCAGTGAGAATGCTACATATCATGGTCGCATGAAGCACGTTGATATCAAGTACCATTGGATTCGTGAGGTGATCGAGAAGAACTTCATGAAGCTAAAAAAGATTCATTCGGACAAGAATCCCTCGGACATGATGACGAAAGTTGTGTCTAAGGGAAAGCTGGAGCTGTGTTCAGAGTTGGCCGGACTGAACTCCCAGTAAGGGGTTCTGGGCATCTTCCCCATGGTCTGGAGGGGGAGATTGTTGGCCATGTGGGTCCAGACCATGTTTGGGTTCTATGTCTGGGGTGGTTTCCTAACGTATTAGGAATTTCCTATTTTGCTAAATAGTAGTTTTCTAATGGGTTAGGATTTTCCTTTTTCTTGAGATAGAGTTCTTGGGGGATAAGGATGTACTGGTTATATATATGAGATGTAATCTGTAACCCTAGGGCAGACAGTCAGAGAGGCTGAGATTCCAAGGCTGTGGTTTCACAGATTGGAGGAGAACCCAGTGGAAATTGGTTTCCCGTGGACGTGGCATCTTTGCCAAACCACGTAAATCTTCTTGTCTTCTTGTGTGGTGATTGTTTGATCTTGGTTGCGTTTGCACACACGCGCACAACACATATCACCTAAAATGAATTAGCAAATTGTAAAATTTACAATAGCGGAAACACAAGATTACCCTTGAAAGGAAATTAAATCTAAAGGCATATAATGGCGACAGGGCAACAATCATATTGTATCCTGCAGGTCATAAAACTTAAAACAGTAACTACTGGGATATTTAACTTTATAATACTAACTACTCGGATATTTTGTATCGCTTTCATTAGTCTGCCAGACTTTATCAATGGGAATTCTCTTCCTGCAATGTAGATGTGAATATTGGTGGCGATATAATCCATGATGTGGTTTGAGCATTGGCCACGACTGCTTCCATGGGCACAGGGCTTTTCTTCCACATAAGGTTTAGTAACCTATGACGCCCAAATACGGCTTAGATACGATAGGAACACAGCATGCATACGGAAGGTATACAGATTTTACATATAAAAAGTGAAGTATCGGATATAATACGACACCATACGTAGCCTATTTTGAAGGATCGGTGCATCATAGCTGGCAACGCATGTTTTAACATCATGTTAAATCCTGAACCAGTGTCTACATAAGCATTTATCCTATACTTATGACATCCTCGTACTTTCACATCTACCTCTATGATATGCTATTCTTAGAGGTAAACGGTTTTGCAGCTTCAAGCTTTCTTGCTTCTTCTGCAGTATGCTGTGGAGTCTCTGGAATGGGTACCCATACTGGGTAATCTATTTCTGAACACGGATCTAGGGGTGGCTCATAAACTATTCTCCTGTACCATTTTCCATTTGCCTGTGTGGTATTCTGGCTAGGAAGAATGACTTTCCAGTTTTCTTTCTCAGAATAGGAGGAGAAGAAGAGACTTCTTCTTCAGATCCAAATTCACTACTACTGCTTTGCAGAGAATAGATATCTGATTCGGATTCAGTGTCGTGTTGAACCATCCTAAAGTTCTGAATTTCTCTTTCAGAAGCTTTCTCTTTATTTAATTATCTATTTTCTTCAATTACACATTCTTGAGAAATTTCCCCAACAAGATGTAGTTACTTTACATTCACATAGATTGATTTACACAAGCTTTTTATTTTTCTTGATTTTAAGATATGATTTTGGACACTGTTCCATTATGCTTTAAAGGCTCATATTTTCATTTTTTATTTTTTTAATTCTTTTTATTTTTTATTTGTGGTAACCCAGCTGAGGGGCTCATACTTGCATATGACAGCAGAAAAAGAACTAGTCGACTGCTCCATGTTTAGAGAACTTTGCACTGTGATTTGAGATAATTTAGAATTTTCTGAGTGCTGCCTCGTCTAATTATGAAACACTTGGAGAATTTGGGGCTCAAAAAGAGAAGAAATAATAGTGATGAAATGTATTTCTAAGTTTATGACTAAACACAAAAAAAAATGGTTATAGGTCATGACTCCAACGTAACCCTCTTCTGATACCTTCTAATAATACCTGTTCTAGTGACCATTGTCAATTCTCAGACTTGCACCTCACTAAAAACTGGATGAGAAAGTAGGGCCGGAATACCCAGAAAACTGAAGCATCCTGTTGTAAGAATGGGGTATGGCTAGAAGATTTGGGCCTAGTTATTTTAGTTTTATGGGTTTGTGTTCACTGCAGGAGCCAAATCGGTCCATGTTTTTCATAATTAAGGACTACCTGAAGACACGACACATTTGGCTATTTTCATTTTCATGAAAAGTAACCTTTTCCAGACAACAGAGCAGTAGTTTTGCAAACATTGCTCTAGAAATAAAATTCCGTTACGTGGGGAAGTTGCAGGAAGAAAATGTCAAAATGACATTGTCTAAAGTAAAAGGTGGAAGATTCATTCCTCTGAGCTTGCGTACAAGTCAATTTAACTGAGTGGGCTGCTTATGTTTTCGAACTCCTAACATGACTTACAATTTAGCCCTAGCATTTGGTCCTGTACATATTCCTTGCACTATATTTCCAAATAGCCCCATTGATGACTGTACCGAGGGATGAGCAAATCCTCTCATGATGAGCCCACATATCAAATTTGTAGCCAATCCAATGACTCTAGCTCCTTGATCCATAGCCCACAAGCACAATGGCTTAAAAGATTGACTTTCGATGCAAAATCCAGTCCAATCTGAAGATCAGTAGCTATCAAGGGAGTCTCTTGGTTGGGGGTCAGTTTGGATTGGTAATAGGCTGGGCCATTTGGCTGTAGGGTATATATACATGATCATTTCCCACATATTTATGGAAATGATCTCGTGAGATTTTGGGTGAATTGAATTTTATATGGCCCACTTGAATGAGTGTCAACCATGAAGGGCATGGGAATTAAAAAGTTCCTAATGTGTGCAAAAATTCAACCTCATTCAATATGTTTTGATATGTGAAATAGGGAATTTTTTTTTCACAACCATTTCAAATATTTTCAAATGGAAATTGTTAAGATGGAGGCACTAGGATTATTGGACGGCATTGGTTTTTTATTTTTTTTCACATATTTAGACAGTTCTCTCTAGGTGCAAGAAGTTGTGCTTTCATGTACTGTTCATTCTTGTGGTTTCATGACACCCACTCTTTCCTCCTCTAACATGAATAGATATAAAGATAAATGTGACGATCTTATGAAATGGGGATCTGATTTTGTGATTATGCAGAGGCTCTAACTCATGAAAAATTGGATTTAGAGCTTATTTCAGGTTTTCAGTGATAAATGAGTTTGGATACATAACCTAATTTAGGTTCCAATTGATAAAGGAATCCAATTCCGGGTCTATTAAGGTTCCAACCCATGGACTCGAGGCCCACTATAAGAGCCTCTAATATTGAAAATTGTAGCTCAAAATTAGCTTCGTCTAGATATTTTTTATGTTTACTCTTAGAGATAGTATACTTGATACATTGTTATAAGTTGAATGATATTCTTATTTTAAACAAAAAAAAAGTAAAAAAGAAAAAAGTGAAAAGAAGTCGTAACCGACTTTAGAACTAGGTACTAATCCTCTAGACAGACCCAATTCCAGACTCGGATCCAAATCCTTTTATCGGAACTGGGTCTAAAACCAACAAAACAAGTTCCGAGTTGGAATCAATTTCGGAACCAAAACTATCAGTATGAAACAGGTTTGAGTCTGAGTCGAGTATGATATGGGTTCAAAACCAACTCATTTGCATCCGTAATTTGTGATGGAGAATCTTTGAATTCCTCATCCATTTTTCTTTGTTCTTATATTGTTATCTCTCTTCCTTGATCTTCCGTTTTTTCTTTATTTTTTTCCTTTTCCAGTTTTTGGTTATACTCCTTCTAAAGAGTTTCTTTTTTCAAATGGAAGGGTAGGAGTTCTATCCATTTCTCTATTTTGTAGATCTTGATATTTCCCTCTTTCAGAAAAAGTTTTCCATAATTTAATAGCTACAGGAAATTTAAGCTATCTTTATTCCTTTTTATAGGCTTGTGATTGGGCAATGTACATTCTAGTTTGATATGGTCGGACATCCCTTTCAAATAATTGCAAGATCACCAACATCCTCCCTTCTTTGACTCCCGCCCTATATACTCTCACAATTGTTTACGGCCATTTGTCTGAATGAGATTTTAACTCCTAAGAACTACGAATTAAAGACATTAATTCTAACAAACCACTACAACAGTTTTCATCATTGCTAGTACAAAATATGCGCTGGTAAAAGTAAAAAAAACGCTGGCAAAATACATTTCCGGCGAAATCTTATGCGCCGGCGTTACGCCAGGGAAAATTTGCCTGGGTTTCCATTTACCGGCGATAAAATGTAAACGCCGGTAAATCATATAGACTGCCGGTGAGAAGGGATAACTTTTGCCGGCGTTTTATAACGACGGTAAAAATTTTTAAATTTACAGGAAAAATTTTTAAATTTACAGAAAAAATTTTTCAAATTCATTTACAGGCGTTTTTTAGCGCCGGCAATAACTATTATATTTTTAATTTTAATTGTTTTTTAAGGCTTTTCACCGGCAATTTATAACGCCGGTAAAAACTTTAAAAATTTTACGAGAAAAAATTTATCAAATTCATTTACCGGCGTTTTTTATCGCCGGCAATAAATATTATATTTGTTATTTAAGTGCTTTTGAAGGTTTTTTTCCGGCGATTTTGTTCGCCAGAAATACTTAAAATTGCACCGGCAATAATAATAATATCATCTTTTCTATTTCTTTTATTTTTAACTTTCTATCCCCTGTTGATATATAATTAATTTGTTACATTTTTCAGCCTCTCTCATTCCATTATTCAGTACCAGATCTATTACACACCTTATTTCCATTTTCAATCCAAAACCACCAAAAAATAAAACAAGAAAATTCATTCCACTTCATATTAATATTCAAACATCCTTTCAACAACATTCAAATACCATTTCAACAATATTGGAAGCACTTTACCATTACAAATTTAAAACCCATGATAACATTCTATTCTATCCAACATTCTAATACCAATGAAAATTTACATGTTCATATAATCATGTCATTGTTGTAGCATTGCTTAGAACAACCTCTTGCATCCCATTTTAATACACAAAAGCCTATTACTCTTCATATATACTTGTCCTTCATGTGTGCTGCATCTTAGCTCCATGGAGTCTTTCTTCATTTTTTACTCAATCTGTATGAGAAAAAGAACATAAAATGAGCTAGGTAGTTTGACTATAAATTCAAATAAAACATGCATCATGACTGGTCCATGGGACTAATTCAAAAGTATGACAATTTCATTAATTCAGAAATGTTCTAAAAAGATTTCAACAGTCATGTACATGTACATATCCATATCCATATCCAGGTTATCCAAAAGCACAGCATCATATTTATGATCCTTCATTTGGGTGAAGGATTCAAACCAGAGAGATTCTCAAAGGGAGTTTCAAATGCATTGAAGAATCAGGTCATTTTCATTCCATTTGGGTGAGGCCCAAGGATCTGTGTTGGGCAAAACTTTGCCATGATAGAGGCTAAAATGGCCTTGTCCATGACTTTACAACACTTATCATTTGAGCTATCGCCAAGCTATGCACATGCTCCATACAATTTCATTACACTTCAACCTGAACAAGGTGCTCAAATAATCTAAAGAAAACTAAGATATTCTCATAATCATGTAAAGTTCTAATTGGTATAATGACATTCCAAAAACAAAAAATAAGAACGAAGTCATCGTGGAACAAAAGCAAGGGAAGAATGTGATGGAGCTGCATGCTTATGTGCCTAGGATCTCAGCAAATCCTACTCCCGATCCAGTTTATCCCCACCATGGACAAGCTGAAAAATATCTTGTCTGTTCGTACCATTTAGATCATTGAATTTAGAACTTGGTTGCGTTGCATTCTGCTTTACATATAAACTTAATTGCTTTGAACTAAGATTTACTTCAACAATACTTCTGATTATCCAAATGTGTGGACCTTCATTTGTGTAAATTTACTTGTTCGCAAAGATGCTCATAAAACCAAGTCTAAACCAAGCACTCTTCTATTGCAGGTTGTGGTCTGGCCAATCAATAAAGAGCTCATAAATTAGCTATTTGAACTTAACCCGCAAGAAATTTGTTACCCATCTCCCTCTTACTTACGCCTAAGTTTGAGTAGGGGCTGAAGCTTGTCTGTGGCCAAATGGTACAGCCGAGCTGTGCCCTGTGTTTTTCTCCTTCCGTATCTTGTAACTGACAGAGGGGCAGAGAGCGCACAAATTTTGGTTCCTTTGAGGGAACCAAAACCTCCAATGTAATACAAGTTTTTGGTAAAGGAATAACTGATTGTTTTATTAATGAGAAACTCTTTTAAATAAAATAAATCGGGAACAGATCAAACAATCCTAGAGCAATTCAAACTGAACCGAAGCTAGAGAGAACTTCTCAATAGAAAGCTAAAAAAACAGAGTGAAAACAGCAATGACTATCCTAGTAACTTGGTAGCCAACAGATGCTGATCGTGACATCTCCTCCCCCCCCCCCCCCCCCCCCCCCTTAAAATCTCGCTGATCCTCAAGAGTGATATCAGGAAATCGCACCTTAATTAACTCCTAATCCTCCCAAGTGGCATCTGCTGGGGACAATCCCTGGTAATGAATCAGAACCTCATGTGCTTTCATTTGAATCCGGCGATCAAGAACAGCTTGTGGTTCTGGAATCACTCTCTCCTCATCAAGGCCTGCATGTACTCATTCTTGTGCATGTTGTCTGTGATGGGTTTGTGTGGTCTTCTATATATATGAATTGGATTTGTATGACATTTTTAGAATTCAAGATCTTTTTGTAATTAAAAAAGGTCTTGAATTCTTTTGATTTTTATTTGCCATAGTGAATGAGGAAGAGCAAGGAGATCTACAGAAAGAGCCACAGCTACTATCCCTGCCCCCTAGGACTTGCAAATCCCCAAAATAATTTTGGCCAGTGCTTTTCCACCCTATATCCTCAGAAATTTACTGACCCAGTAGTGACGTTACAGTTGTCTCTAGAGAATTCTTTCTCCGCACACTGCATAGATGTTATCCCATAGTTCCTCCAGAGCCAGCAACTCATCAGTGCAGGTATGGCCATATTTCAGCAATAGAGATCATTCATCTGGAAGGACAAAGTAGACTATAAATGGAAGAATGTTTCCAGTGAGCTGTTTGCCTTTTTACAATTCTGCTTCTCCTTATGTTTGGTTCTAACTCTTCCATTTGTTTTAAGACCATTTTCCTTAACAAGATTCACATATGATGGTTCCCGCTTTAACAATTTCCAGATTCTGAACCACCAATCAGAAAACGGTGGGCTAGGCTGACAGAGTCAAAAAACGGTTAAAGTACAGGGCAGCTTTTTAGCATCATTTCATCATCAGCATGATCATACATCTTTCTGGTTTTTTTTCCTTTTTCAGGTAACTATTTCCCTTCTTTTGTCTAAGGTACAGATGGTGCATGAGATGATGAGATCTAAGCCCTCATCATCTGGACGGCTGGACCTTTATTCCTAAGTTAAAATGGACCCTTATTCCTAAGTTAAATTCCTATGAATCAGTATTGTTTCAAGAAGCAGAATATATTTAGTAATGTTTCATATTTTTTTGCCCATGAGCATGTTTCATCTTTCACAACTACAAGGCTAGAAGGCCATAGGAGTCTAAGGACTAAGGACAATGTTTGGCTTGAAGAGAGAAGTTCGAAAACCAAAGAATAAGGAGGTTGAGACAACAACTAATTCCTTACCAACGACTCTCTCACAATGCTTTGCAACCATAAGGGCAATTTTTTGTAATTGAGACGTTTAAGTAGTGTTTAGTGAGTGAATACCCCAGTATAAAAGTGTAGTTTGTGACTCTCGTGAAGTGAGGTGGAACAACTTGAGATGGTGAAACAACTTTATAATTGAAGAACATACCTAGAGAAGGTGCATCCTGAGCTCCACTAGAGGCGCCCTCCCGACCAACGGTGATACCCAGATCTATGCCTGCATGCTCTGCTAATCGAAGGACTAAGCCCTCAAGAAAACTAGTTTTCTTTACATGCTCTTCTAACTGCTCCCTCAAAACATGCACCTCAGAATCAGAGCCCATTCGAGTATGGGCTGAAGCAAAAGCAGACTTCGTGCGAATGCCAAAACCCTTCAGATATCCAGACCTCTTGCCAAGAACCTCAACGGATATTTGTTCCTCGCTCATCGGAGATGTAATCGAGGGTTGAGACTGTTCACCTGTCACTCGTACCAATTCCTCCTGTGATATTTTTAAACAAGTAAGAATCAAATAAAGTGAGTTGAACAAATGTATAAAAGTTTATTTGTATCGATTTATCAAATAAGACTTAGACATATGTACATATGTCTTTTGAGCCTTCTCATTTATCTACTTATTACTCCTATGCATATAGTGGGTGTCGTGGTAGAAATCCGGAAAAGGCTATGCCTGTCCACCATTCTGTGCTCTCTGTTATGACATTAGATATTTCATTAATATAAGAAATTAAAATTTCATGACTTAGTCAAATAGGGAAAATTCCTAAACCCGCACTTACAATGATTGAATGACGTGCTGGGAAGGATCTAGAGCCACTCGTATGATTCCATGGCATCTTCGAACGGCTATTTCTTGCTTTCCTTGACTTCTCCTACAAAGATTAAAAAGAATAATATATTGCCTGAACAAATCTTAACTAATACAATGAACTTGATACAAAACCTTTAAAAGTTACCTTCCACTCCTCAGTCTCCCACAAATTGTTGATCATCCAGGCCCAGTCATCTACCTTACAAGGTTTTAGTGGGTGGCTCTTTGGATTGGGCACTCCCGCCTCCACAAGAGACAAATAGTGGGTATGTAAGTCACTCTTCCAGTCCCTATACAATTTTTGGCACTTCACATCAATGGCAGCCTTGATGATCGGATTGTTTGTATAGTCCCCGAACTCAAAAATTTGCTTCAATTGCAAACAAAAACAAGTTATGTGAGTCAACAATTAAATAAAAATAAGTCCAATTGAATCTGCATTAAGTTACTTTCAAAGAAATTACCTGAACTCTCTTTACCACTAACTTCTTGATCCCCTCAGGAACAGACTTCCAGCCTTCTTTCCGAACTGGTGCCTCATCTTAAATCGCTACACCGAGAAGGTTCGCCAAAGTAGTTGCAAATTCGCCCTCTGGCGCATTGCTTGAACCTGGGATCGAAACTGGGATGGCATGGCCAAGCTGCCTCCTCAGCTTTGCTACCTTCACCCCACGTGTCCTACCCCGTACATGGCTCGAGCCCTCAATTGAGGCTGAAGTTGTCATGGCCACAATATTAATTGAGTTACTAAGCATATCACATTAAAAGAAAGTAGGCCTTTATACTTAAATATTTATATATTTCTCACCAACACTACTGCCAACCGTACGTGGACTTAAAACTTGGTCAGGTTAGCCAGATGAATTGGCAACTTGTGTAGGATCCATCAATCTCGCATGGGTTGCTAACGACTGTGCCAGTGTAGCCTGGGCTACCCCCTCAGGTATGCTTTCTGCATAAGGAGTTTGTATGACTGGAGGCTGTACCAATGTAGCCTAGGCCAGTGCAGCTACTGAGGGCTGTACCAGTGCAGCCGGGGCCAGTGTAGCTGCTGGAGGCTGTACCAGTGTAGCCTGGGCCAGTGCAGCTGCTACAACATGAGCATGTCTACTTCGCTTCCCTCGATTCATATGAGTAACCTGTCATAATAAAACAATGAATTATTAGTACATAAATGCTCACTTAAAATGAAAGAAAGATGTTTGCAACTAGTATGGTTTGCATATTAGAAATCAACAATAGAAAATAACTTGATTTAGACACATATATTACCATATTCGCCTGAGACCCAAAAGACTCATTATCCTCGTCATCACATGTATCTTCATTCGAGTCGACCAACCCTACATCACCCTGTGGTGGTATATACTCCTCGTCATTATCATCTTCACCGGATTTTCTATTTCCCTCCCCATTTTTCCACTTGCTCGTTTGACGCATTCTAAAAATTGTGCTGGCCATGTGCTTCACCCCCAAAGCACGACATCTTGCGTCGTTATCTATGATGTTCTTATTTCTCACCTTCTCGTATTCTGTCAACTTTGCTTGCTTGGCCACCCAGCCGGGCTTGATATACGCTTTGCCTCCCTTGTGCATTCTTGACAACTATATTTGACATACAAGAAAAATGAAGAAAACAAAATAAAATGAAATAAAATATATATAGTGAGCCATGATATGTAAACCAACAACTTTACTAATTAAAACACTTGTCCATACACAAATTATAAAACAAACACTACACATCATAGTCTATATCAGGATCTATATCTGGATCAAACCAGCTATGCAAATCATTTTCATCATCATCTATATACTCTGCCATAGTTTCATCATCATCGTCGCTATGCTCCTCCATCGACTCATCACCATTAACTATCTCTGGCAGAATATCATCCCTACAGTAATGCACATCACTATCTTCAACATAGATTGGGACAGCATCAGTGGTTTCATGTTGCTGAAAGGCCTCATCAGGGACATCATCCAAGTCCGCTACATCCCACACTCCCCGATGCTTGACTCGTTCTACAACTCTCCAGTTGTTGCCTCTGATGGTATCACTAACATAAAAAAACTTGATTCGCTTGACTTAGTAGGACAAACGGATCATCTTTATACCACCGGCCCATTACATCAATGCTTGTTACGTGTTGATCAATATGTATTTTGTTTCTGGTACCAGTGTTGTACCATTCACACTGAAATAGAACCACTCTACCCCCATGCATGTATGTTAATTCCCAGACTTTGCACACTCTACCCCCATGCATGTATGTTAATTCCCAGACTTTGCACAAGTACCCATAGAAGTCAATTGTCTTTCCTTTATGCTCCCCTGCCACCACCAAACCACTATTTTGGCACTTACGCCGGTTCTCGCGATCTCTAGTGTGGAATTGAACACCATTGGATATGCACCCTAAATATAGATAAACTATCGAACCAGGGCCATTTGCTAACGACCACATTTCATTAGTTGCTTCTGGCGACCGTAGATTTCGCAATTCATTCATCTACACGAGCAACATACAGCAAATTTATCAAGTTAATGTCAATTGAAGCCAAGTTAGATAATGTTCATCTTGTTACTAAGGAATCATATATCTTACGCGTTGCTTGAACCATTTTGGAAATGTGTCTTGCTGTATTTGATTGATGTTATGCCCTCTTGGATTTTGTATTGTATTCATGTGTTCCCTACTTAACGAAATGCAATTCATGAGCATATAAAAGTAGAGGAAGAATCAACAAGTTCATAATTTATGTACAAATTTGTATAAACCAAACCACTTACTCAAGATACGGCTCTAACTCGGGACTATTATGCAATACAAACCAATGAGCCTTATCGCGTTCATTCTGAGAAGGATCTGGTGCCCTTGTAATCAGTGCAAAGGGACGGACAATTTGCGTGAAGATCTCCATCCCGGGACCACGCACGCCACCATCATCATTTCGTTCGTTTTGATCAAAACCTTTTAGGTACATTGAGCAGAAAGTCAAACACTCTTTAACAATATATGCCTCCGCAATCGAACCTTCGGGTCGTGCTCTGTTGGTAACATAACCTTTTAAAGTCCCGAGAAACCTTCAAATAAGGAAAAATTAGTATTAAAGTTACTTATGTAAGACAATCACACTACTACATGAGCAACGCTTCATGGGATGGTAATAGTTACCTTTCGATGGGGTACATCGACCGATATTGCACCGGTCCAGCAAGCATGGCCTCACGTGGCAAGTGAATAGCCAGATGGACCATGACATCGAAGAATGCAGGAGGAAATATCCTCTCGAGCTTGCAAAGTATAAGCACTCCCCGTTCCTCCAGTTTTTCTAAATCGCTCTGTTTCAATGTTTTCGAGTATAGGTCCTGGAAAAAACTGCCCAACTCAAATAGAGTTATACTTAACTCCTTGTCTACATAACCACACAGGCCAATTGGAAGATGACGCTGAAGGAGGATATGATAGTCGTGACTTTTCATACCCGATAACTTACCATTTTTAGAGGTCACACACCTCGAAAAGTTAGCTGCATAGCCATCCGGGTACTTGATTGATTTCAAGAATTCATAAAAACCCTCCCTTTGTTTCGAGTCTAATGTGTAGAACGCTTGGGGTTTCACACGGGTTCCTTTTTCATTGCTTTGCAGATGCAACTTTGGCCTGATGCCCATTTCTTCTAAATCCTCACGTGCTTTGTCCGTGTCCTTGTTCTTTTTATCTATGCCCAACACTGTCCCAACAACATTTTCACAAATGTTCTTTTCTATGTGCATGACATCAAGGTTATGCCTGAGGTTTAAGTTCTTCCAGTACGGTAGCTCATACAGGATGCTTTTCTTCGTCTAATTCAACAATGCAGGCTCACGAGGTCTTTTCCTGTTAGTGGGGCCCTTCTCGAATCTACTTTCCGGTAGTCAATCTAACTGATCTAGTACCTTTTGCATCGGTAACTCCAAGGATTTCATGTTATTTTCTGGTTGACCATTGAACTTCTTGCTCTTTCTCCATTGATGGTTCTTAGGCAAGTAAGTTCGATGTCCCACCCAACCAATCTTACTTTTTAGCCTAAGTGATAATGAATCTTCGTTGTAAGTGGGACAGGCTTTATAACCTTTTGTGCTCCAACTAGATAAGCTACCATATGTGGGAAAGTCATTTATGGTCCACATCACAGCCGCATGCATCCGGAAGGTCTGTTTACTATGAGCATCGTAAGTCGAGACACCATTCTCCCATAACTCCTTCAACTCGTCAACTAAGGGCCTCAGGTACACATCGATCTCCTTCTCAGGTGCCTGTGGTCTTGGAATAAGTAAAGACATCATGAAAAATGGATCCTTATGCACATCCAGGGTGGAAGGTTGAAAGGCATAAGTATGACAGGCCACATGCTGTAAGAAGTGCTCATGTTGCCAAATGGGTTGAACCCATCAGTGGCTAGTCCTAACCTCACATTGTGGATCTCTCGGGCAAAGTCTGGAAATTTTAAATCAAATTCCTTCCATTCTTTATAGTCGGCTGGATGCCTACCCAGGTTGCCATCCATGCGATTCTCATGGTACCATCTCATCTCTTTAGCGGTTATCCTAGACATGTATAATCTCCGCAACCTAGGTGTCAAGGGGAAGTAACGCAGTATCTTATGAGCGATCTGCTTACCCTTGCCATCATTGACCTTATACCTAGGTTCCCCACATTTCGGACACTTCTCTAAGTGAGAATTCTCCTTCCAAAACAATATGCAATCATTATAGCATCCGTCAATGTGCTCATACCACAAGCCCAAGTCACGCAGTATCTTCTTCGCCTCATAATTGGAAGCCGGAACCACATTACCTTCTGGTAGGATGTCTTTCAATATCTTCAAGACCTTGTCGAATGACTTGTTGCTCCACTTGTGTTTTACCTTCACATCTAGCATCTTAATGACAAATGCTAACAGGGTTTCAGAATCTTTACAACCTGGGTACAAACTACACTGAGAAGCTTCTAGCATAATTTCAAAGTTTCGCATGTCATCCATCCCTAAGGTATCATCCACCATGTAAGTCCCCCTTCCATGGTCCACTAGCAACTCACCATATCCATCCAGATCTTCATTAGATTCATCCTCGCTATTAGCCGATTCATCGGATTGTGCAAGTTCCCCATGGTGTAACTAGGTGTCGTAGGATACCCGCATCCCACGTCGGAGCAGATGTTCTCTCACAATCTCATAGTCATGTATATAACTGTTGCAACAGTTGTTACACGGGCACTTTATCACTCTACTTCCACCCGAATTTGCCATTGCGAATTCAATAAAAGAATTCACCCCGTCCATATACGGCTAACTGAATCTATTCTGATATAGTAACATCCAACTCTTGTCCATATCTGTTCATATATGCAAGGCGATAGTTAACTCAAATTCAATAAAAGATGTCATTAAGAAACTTAATAGAATTTAAAAAAAATATTGTGATAAGTTAGCAATTATAATTGATTTGGAAGTACTCCTTATCCTTAATATGATTTTATAATACTTCCTTATTTGTACCTTTATATTTGCTCTTCACTCTTATTCCCAAGCTGCCATGTGTGATTGTTGACATAAGCTATGAATGAAAAACTAAAAGCATTTGCTGAAATTCAAACTTAAGAAGTTCCAAGCACCAATAGTGACTACCTGGTGTCTTTTGTTAAAGGAGTATCCTCATTTGGTTTCTGCAATTTATTTTTAACTTATTTTTCAAGGAATTGCAGTTTCTCCTAATTCTCAATCTTAGACAAGCAGTCACTACCACATGTGGCTTTAAGATGCATGCAATGTGGTTTCAATGATGACATCACGATGCCTATAATAGACTATATTCGTATATATAGTTAATTTCCTGTAAAAAAGAGTTCTTGTAAAAGGAAAAATCTTTAGAAAATATCTTTAAAATGGGAAATGATGTCCTACAATTGTAGAATTAAATGATTCGGCCATAGAAAATATGCCCTAAGAAATTAAAAATATGGTATAGATCCATGGATCTATACTTTACATTAACCATGGATCCCATAGATCTTGTAACAATGGCTACCATGAAATGATTGAAGCAAGAAATGTAAGTCTTAGAGAGGAGCATAACTTAAAGAGGGACAAAAAATTAATTCTACAAAAGCTATTTTCGAATGAATAGGAACCTTGATCTATCAATCCTTTGGTCTAGCATCAAAATTTCACTAATCTTAAAAAGTGACTCCAATTCTTCTCTAACAAACTCCCATGCCCTCTCCAAACAAAGAAATGGGAAAGAGACTCCCAATAGAGTGTCCAAATTTCAGCAATGAACCCTATCCAAGCTGGCCTAAGTATGTCTCACCTGAAGGAATTGAAGTTCAACTTTTGCGAATCAAGATATTCCCCTTTCTGATTTATAAATGCTTCTGTCCACTATTTGCTAAAAGCCTAAAACCGTGATTTGTTACTTTACATTGTAAAATGGTTGTCATGCTAATATGGTGATAATTTCAAATAAGACATCAGAAATCAGTGGTTTCAAGAAACCTACAGCAATGGTTTCAAGAAATCAAAAATTTCAAGAAAAGAAGACCATTGAAGAGTGGAGCAGCACCTAATTTCAAGGATGAAGCAGCAGCAGTATAAATAGGTTAACTCACCAGATCATTTACACATACATGAATGTATGTATACAAGTAAAGAAGCACCCCAAGCATTATAAAGAGGTTTAGTTGCTTGGATCGAAGAAACAACCGATCCAAGAGTCTGGTCTGGAGGATTGACAAAATTCCTTTAAGCATCATGATTAACAGAGCTTCTGTCAATGAAGTTTTATAATTAATTGGAACATGAAGGGGTTTAGTTCCTTTCTGCAAAACCCCTAGGGCATTAGCATGTGTAGATAGGGGTGCCATTAACCATGTGCACCCAAATCCACTCAACTGCATCTCCATTTGTCCTGCATAATACCCATTGCCACCAAAAGATATGTTGGACATCATGGCTCCTTTCATAACTTCCTGAACAACCCTTGCCCGTTTGGTGCATGAACCTCTCTTTGTACTATAAGCATTTCAATATAATTCCAAGACTAGATGAAATCAGGATGTTTTCCTCTTAAGAAGAGCTCCTTTCCAACACCCACTTGCAACGCCCACAATTCATGGGTTCAAGGGGCATTGAAGATAGAGGGTGCCTGCCCCAAGCAACACTTCGGTCATCAGATTATCCCACCAATTTTAAAGCCTCAAAATGTAAATAGACCTCTAAGTACACTTCTTTTTTTGGTTGAATCAGAGTGAAATTGGGAATTGAGCACCAACTCATGGAGTCAAGGACTTGCGAATGGCTTCAATGTCTGTCCCACAATACAGAAAAGAGAGGGGCAGCAAAAGGGCATAAATAATATTTCTAGGAAAAGGGCTGATTCAAGGGAAAAAAAAATCATAGCAAGCAGCCTCAATTTTGCGTTAACGAGTTGATTCTACCTTCTTATTTATGATTTTCTCTTGCAGCGACCATTAGAAACAAACCCAACAACCAGAAACCCTAAAGTACAAATGCCAGAATCAACCCAGATACGATTCCAAAGGGCCAAAATGGTTTTTGCCTTTTGGGACTTTGAGGTGGAAGCGGACATGGCAACCAAGAATCAAGAAACAGGATATATAACCAGGATGAAGCAGCAGCAGTATAAATTTCAAGCAAGGTTTGGGTACCTTCACCGCCTGCAACAGCAGCGCCTGGAGCAACAGGGGAGCAGTGTGCGTAGAGCAGGGTTTAGGGTAGCAAGAGAGCAGTGTGTAGCAGCAGTGCCTGGGATTTCTCACGAGCAGCAGCAGCGCCTGGGATTTCTCACTAACAGTAGCAGTGTGCGTGGAGCAGGTTTTGGGGCAGCAGGGGAGCAGTGTGCAGCAGCAGCTGCAGCGCTGGAGCAGTGCTTGGGGATTTCACGAGCAGCAGGAGACCAGCCTGCGTTTTGGGGCAGCAGGTAGCAGTGTAGGTTTTTTGGCAAAAGGCGAGAAGCAGTGTGCGTTTTGGGGGGGAACCTAGGGTTTGGGTTTTATATCATGTAAAGAAAAGGTGCGAAGATGAAAATGAGTAATTTTGCTGGCGTATAAACAACACGCAAGTAAAAATAATCCCTTTACTGGCGAAATAAATTATTCGCCAGTAAAAATGCAACCTTTTCCGGTGAAAAAAATTATTCGCTGGGGAAAACCCACACTTTTGCCGGCGTTTTATTGCGCCGCGAAAGAACCCACTATTCCCGGCGAACTAAGTTTTTTCATCGGAAAAGGTTATCTTTTCCCGGCGTTTAAATTTTTTGCCGAGAAAAAATGCCTAAAAAGATGCAATTTCTTGTAGTGAACTATTATTAAAGATTTGAAGTGGAGATGTAGATGGGGTTCAAACTTTTCTAAGATTTGTAATGATGCCTATTTGTTTGCATTGAAATAAACAGGAATTGAATACATAGATTCATACAATTAGGGTTAAAAATAAAGAACAAAAGTGGTGAATTTTCAAATGAGAATCCAATAAATTTTCCTTTTAGGGAACAAAATCAAAGAAGATAGGAAATGAAAATTCACACTTAATCTTCATTTGTAAAACCACTTATAGTATGAATCCAATGCAATCAAATTATATTTATCATAAAGCAAACAAACATGCCCTTAATGGATTGATGCTTGGGTATTTATTGAGGTTATTTGACGGCCATTGATGGATCTTACACATTTTTTCCTTCATCTTTATCCATTTGATAGGAACATGATTTTAGAATTCCTAAAAATTTAATTCCATCAAACAACAGTCCTATCTTTTATGAGAGAAAATGCTAGGATAGAGGTGGGACAAAGCCAAACGGGCATTACATTCCAATGCCTAAGCATACCATACAGGATGCAAGTGGGCCTCATATCTTAGTCATATGACTCTTAAATCTGTTGCCGTCCCCATCTGCTAACTTGAAAGTCTGAGAGAAATTGAATAATAATGTAATGATAAATGAAGGGGTAAAAAACAGCTTATAATGAGCTAGCAGCTTTACACAGTGGTTGCAATATCTTTACAGATTCCATGCCTTCCACATTGGTTGCAGCTTATAATGAGGGTAAATGAGCTGCAGTTGAAATGTAATGGACGAGGTGTTGCTTTCACTAGTCCCAGGTTTAGTGTGGTCTCTCAGAAATCACAAGAAAGGCAATTGGATAGACAGTGCCCAGAAGGGCAACAGGTCCTTCAAAATTGCAATGCTATTATTAATTTCATTTCTTTCTCTCAGTTTTTTTTTTAATTGGTTTCTACAGCAGAGAGCTCTGTCTTCTTCTGCAATTGTTTTAGGAGAAGTCACTAAGAAAAGAACAAAGAAGGAATGTATGGAGAAAAGAAAGGCACAAGAGAACAAACTGTAAAGACATTAAAAAAGGAACGAAGAAAGAGAAAGAAAGACAGGGTCTGCACTTGCTTGGGCTGAGGTAGAACACAAATGCTTAATAAAACCAATGGTTTTAGTACTAGTCAAACATACTTGCCACTAGTTCTACTAAGAATGATATATTGGATTATCTATTCCAACAGTCATCATTATCTAACATTATTATTGGTCTAATGGGTAATAAAGAGGCTCTGAAAAAAAAAAAACACATACTATCAAGAAAGTTTCCATTCTGGGTCTCTGCAAAAGATCCTGCGACACTCTTGCCATTTTCATGTAACATGCAGGAGTAAATCAAGGCGTCTGTGGTAGCAGCCAACCCATAGAGGAGGACACGTACGACTACCATGGGAGATCAGTAGTACAGTGGCCACAGATTCTGGAGAAGGTGAGGGATGGCCGCTTTCGATATATATAAACTTGAATCGATCCCACTCTCCTGTGGGTTTAATTTTATTAAGACCAATTCGACCTTGTGAGCCTGAGAGGTGCGTCGGGTGGGGTCGAGATTGATACCACCCACTTTTAAATAGAGATAAAAAATATCATTCCCTAAAAATTTGCCAAGGGAGGATTGTGTGTAAATTCTTTTGGGGGCTTCTTTTTGTCCAAGTCCTTTCTCTTGATGATAACACTTTACATTGTCATCACCACATTATCACCTTGTCCCAACTAATGATATACTTAACAAAAAAAATTACAAACAAAACAAAAATATGCACAAATTATATATCAAAATGTAATTAGGCGGTGCGGGCCAAGCACACTTAGAATTTGAACCCTCCCCAAACCAAACTGGGGTCAATATCCATTCTGCTGTAGCACTAAACATATAATTTACAATTTATAAATCACAACGAACTCAGTAGTATCTATTGGAAATTTAAACTATTCAAAATGAAAGCCTTCTCAATCTTTGTTTCAGTTGTCCTTATAATTTTATTCCAAAAAGAGTTACTCGGCTATTATATAAGACTAGCAAAACACATGCATGTTGAACCCAGGCTGTAATATAAAAATAATATAATTCATTAGTTTCTTATTGTTAATCTTTTTCATTTATTATGAGGAGATGGGGCACGACAATATAATTCATGAAATTAAAAATATAAAAATATTAGAATTTTTAAAGAAATATAAATATGATATATGCTGTAAGAATTGTATTTTCCATTTACCTATTTATATGTTACTTAATTAGTAAATCTTTCAATGCAAGTATTTGAGAGAATTTTTGCATCTCATATTAAGTAACTTCATAAAAGTCTCAGATGCCATGTGTTATATGGTTCGAGACCTATAAGTAACCATTCTATGCAAAATTACCAAAGGTTAGGTCTATCTCTAGTTTAGACCTTCCCACTATTATGCTTCGGCAGGACACACAATGGGTAATAACCTTTTTAATGTTAAGAAATAGAAAGGAATGCATAGAAGTTGTCCTCCACATGATTTGAGCAAAGAAATCAGTAAGAGAAAAATACAATGTAAAAGGCTATGCGAAATGTGACATTACATATGATAGCAATAAAGGGTGTCTTTCCTCAACATCACATGGTCTACTCATCTAAGCAACCAATAATAACAAAAAAAATAAATAAATAAACAAAAACGACGTTTTGATGGTCCACAGTTGTTCATATTTCTACCTGAATAGTGGATCCATGATTTCATGTCATGCCTACCAAATGGTCATGTCCACCTGTTTCACGGGCTTGGTAGTTGAGCACTCTTTTTTTTTTTAAATGCCTATGGCCAGGACTATGGGAGTGGGTATGCTATCCACAATGGTAGCCCTATTAAGAAATTTCCTTTAGAAATGCTGTGAACCAAATATGCCCTTAATTCCAATGCCTCAGGGTTCGGCATACTAGATAGAGGTGAGCCTGGTATCTTAGTCAAGATGAAAGAGGTAAAAGGGAATCATTTGGGAATCTGGGGTTGCCCTGGTGGATAGACAACCAACTCCCATATTGCCGCTCCCCTCAATAATGATGATGATGGTGATAATGTTGATGACAGAGCTGGTGCAATTGTAACGGAGATGTTGCTTTCCAGTCTCAGAAACCACAGGAGAGGCAATTTGAGAGTGGTATTGGTAATGCATGCTTTTGACCCCCTCAGCATTTTCCAGCCGTTTCTACCAAAAAATCATAAAAAGACATTTGCCAGCAGTGGATGGGGAAGAGAATAGAGGGAATCAATCTCATATTAGTGTTGCTTTTGACCTCCTTTTTGCACCTGCAGTCTTGGATAATATAAGAGGGAATCGATATAAGAATAGTTTTGAGTCATATGTTATTTGACCCCCTTACCAGTTTTTTACTAGTTGAGGTGGTGAATTGGGCATGTCAGCCCAAAACAACCTTTCTTCTGATGCACATTTCTGCAGCAGCATTGGCCTTCATCTATTTTCCTAGGAAAATAATAATATTATAATATGAGAGGATGTACATATGGGAAGACCTACTATAGGGAAGTAAATGATTGTTTTATACATACATAGAGATCAGAAATAACCATCTCTAGGTGTTAGCAAGACAGGTCATGCCCACGGTTCAAGTCGATCAAGCGCAGTTAACGCTAGACAATGATCTGTTGACTGGACCGTTAGTTGGAAACAGTAACAACAGTTCGAGTCATGTCAGCTCCGTTGGTGAGTTATACTCCAACTAATCAAGGATTAGTTTGGCCTTAGTTAATGATTCTTTTCTTGTACAAATATGGTTGCTTAACTATGTAAGATAAATTTTGATGACATTACCATCTGATGAAGTTCATCCACCTTCCACTGACCCTCAACCTGGTAACCAAACTATCCCTGTTTCGACCAAGTCTTCTTTTAGCACTCACCATATGGTTACTCGTTCCAAATCAGACATTGTTAAGAAGGTATTTCTCACTAACCCTCAGTACTTGGGTCTTCCTGCCATCCCATATTTACTATGCGAGTGTAGAAGCTACGTTTTACACAGAGGCATCTAAGAGCCCTGCACGGAGGCAAGCAATGTTAGAAGAATTCATGAATTCTCAGCTCTTCAACGCCAGGGAACATGGTCTTTGGTTCATTATTCGCCTACACAGCACAGAGTTCGATGCAAGTGGGTATATAAACTCATGAATAACCCAAATGGGTCCATTTCCAGACACAAAGCTTGCTTGGTAGCAAAGGGGTTCCATCATGCATATGGCGTTGATTACAATGAGACTTTCAGTCCGGTTGTAAAACATGCTACCATACGACTGGTTCTAGCTCTTGCGGTTCATTTTAAGTGGCCATTACACCAACTCGATGTAACTAATACATTCTTATATGGAATTCTTAAGGAAGAAATTTATATGACTCAGCCTCAAGGTTTTGTTGATCCTTGTTTTCCCAAACATGTACGTAAACTACATAAATCATTGTATGGGTTGAAATAAGCATCCAAGGCCTGGTTTGAGCGGATTTCCAACTATCGGGTGGGGTTAGGCTTCCATAGCACCTATGCTGATCCTTCATTATTCATTCAGTGCTTTGGCATGTCTATACTCTTTTATCTGGATGACCTGGTGATTACTGGCAATAACAAACACTCTCTAGCCTTCTTCATTTCCCAGCTGAATCTCATCTTTGAAATGAAGAACCTTGGTCCTTTACATCATTTTCTGGGTTTTGAAGTAAACAAGCATCTCAATGGTTTATTTCTTTCTCAAACTAAGTATGCGAAAGACCCTCTCACTCACACTTCAATGCTTGACTCTATTTCATACAGTTCTCCATTAAATTATTAAATTATAAAGGATACTCTGCTTCAGATGCAAGTACTGTCATGGCCGATCCCACATTATACAGGAGTATAGCTGGGGCACTCCAATACTTAACTCTCACTTGCTCAGATTTGGCATTTGCAGTAAATCAAGTGTGCCAACATTTGGATCAGCCCACCATTGCCCGTTTCACTACACTCAAGAGAATTTTGCGCTATCTAAAAGGGACTCTTACTCATGGTATTCTACTCCAAATGGGTAAACTTCAACTAAAGGCATACTTAGATGCCGACTGGGCTGGTGACCCATCTGATAGGAGATCCACATCTGGTTCCTGTGTGTTTCTTGGTGACGGCCCTATCTCCTAGAGTGCCAAGAAACAACCCACCATTGCTCGGTCCTCTTCTGAAGAAGAATACCGTTCTCTAGACAACACTGCAGCACAACTTCTATGGCTTAGAATGCTACTTAAGGACCTTCACATCTTCCTTCCTAGTAGACCCATCATCTGGTGTGATAATTTGTCAGCCATTTCGTTGGCTTCCAATCCTGTCTTTTATGCTCACATTAAACGTGTTGAAGTGGACTATCACTTCATTAGCGCACGAGAAGGTCCTTAGGATTTGGCTGTCCACTATGTTTCCACATCAGATCAAGTAGCTGATATCTTCACAAAAGGTTTTACACCCCAAGAGATTTCAATTCCTGAAACCAAGTTGAAGTAGCGGACAATCCCCTCAGCTTGAGGGGGGTGTTAGCAAGACAGGTCTAGCCCACAGTTCAAGTCCATCAAGCCCAGTGAACACTAGACAATGGTCAGTAGACTGGAATGTTAGTTAGAGTCATGTCATCTCCGTTGTTGACTTATACCCCAAACTAATCAAGGATTAGTTTGGCATTAGTTAATGATTCTCTTCTTGTATAAATATGGCTGCAAAGCTATTGTAAGATAGATTTTGATGAAATGAAATCAGTGGTTCTTTATCTGTAATTCTCTACGATTCTCTTCTTCCTCTTCTTCCTCCTCTTCTTCTTCATCTTTTACAATGTTCACACTAAGAAGTTATCCATTTGGTGGATTATTGTGTTTCCATATCTTAGATTATCAACAATATCCATCTTATATCCATCTTACTTTAGTCCCTTTTGTATCCCCATATCATCCATTGGATCATTTTTCTAAGCAGGCTCCACCTTGATGGGCCAGTTGAAAGCAACCAACTGTTTATTGACCACTAATATTATTGTTAGTCTAGTTCTATGAAGTACTGAAAGGAAAAAAAAAAATGCCCTATGGTCTTACCTGTCTATTTAGGGTTTAAACCTTATGTATATCACCTTTTTTTTTCATGTGTGCAAGCTTTCATTTTATTTTTTTGGGCTTTCTTTTCACGTGTATAGACTTTCTCTTACATCTCAACCTCCAATGGGTTAACAAATAAAAAGGAATTGTAAAAAATCTTTTTCTTTCTTTGAAAAGTTATTGTATAGAAAAAAAAAGGACTTTAGGTGATTGGAAGGGATACTCTGAGAGAGAGATTCCCTCTACGGATCCTTAAACCAACTTAAACACAATACTATTGTCACTTGGGCCCACCTTTGAAGAGTTAGAACTCTCACAATACTATTGTCACTTGGGCCCACCTTTGAAGAGTTAGAACTCTTTCACATCCAGTTAATAACTACCGAATAAAAGATTCAATTCAGTGTCTGATTAACTGCTATAAATTCATCGTAAGGATGGTGTTTTGATCAGTGGAGCATATTTTTCTCGTCAAGATGGGTGATATGGATCAGATCATAAAATGGGACCCAGCTTTTGGGAAGGGTAGCCACTTTGCCGAGGAAAAATTATCGCATAACCAATGAAAAAAGCTGTAATGAATCTGCAACATGCATTACTTCCATATAGGTGTGAACCACATTTTATTGATTCATCACATATCCTTCGTCCAATGAGTCCCATTGATGATAAGATGTGGAAAACATAATCTAGCAATCACAAAAATGCAATCAAAATGGTCTGTGATTAATTGACATTGGTCCGTCAAAGGGATAATAGGACCTAATGAATGGTGGAGATTTTTCCATTGCTGAGAATATCTCGTCTAGATGTGTGATCTAGATGAATTATAGAAGGATGGGTCCCACTTTTTTGGCAAAACTCCCTTTTAGTCATTATTTGATTTTGAGAGATCTTCTCAATCAAAAGACTTCATTGCAAGAGTGCGGATTATGTAAAATGCATCATCCTAAGAACTTCGACGGTACAGTTATCTTACTACTAAATTATTCAAATGTTGGTTAAGGAAACATATTATGTTGTATTGCATCTAATATTTTACTTGTTATGTGTAATAAAATCATATCCTTAATGTACCCATAGCTCATGCCCTATCTGAGCATCTTAGGTTAAGGTCAGATGTGTCTGACTAGCTGGCTACGTGAGAAGTGAGGTACCCAGGCCATCTGTGGGCCGCGTAGTCCCTGATCACATGCTGTCGTTTTATTTAGAGAAATTTGTTTCTTCTCATAGCTATCTTCCGTCAAGCAGACTACTGCGTCTGGTCTTGAAGCATCAACTTTGATCTGGTGACGATTGATGTGTCACGATCCGCCTGGTCGAGAGCTTGTAAGGACTGCATCATGAGCTTTGGGTAGGGTCAGCCAGACCTAAGCCCGGCTCTAACCAAAACCTGACCCTATCTCCTGCCATCTTTATAAATAGAAGGCATTCCTCTCCCTCACTCCTCCATTCTCATGCATTAGAAGAAGATGTGGGTCTGTTATGGAATGAGAGTTTGGGTCTTTTGGAGACCCCAGATTGGTGGTATATGGAAAGCCCCTCTCTTTTATTAAAGCAGTTTTTGCTTTCCTATAGCACTTAATCTGGTAGTTCCACGAGACTCCTCTCTTTCCTTCACTACGCTTTTGGTGGGTTTCTTGATCTCTTCTTCGTTTCACATGCCTAAGTGCCTAAGGTATGCTCTTCTTTTAATATGTTCTCCAATGGTGTTCCTCTATTTTCCTGTGTAAACATGTTGTATTTGGATTTTTTTTTCCTTTTTCTTTTCTTTTTTTGAAGTCTTTGCTGTTGAATAGAGGCAAAGGATGTGAAGATCTTCTATTGCATTTGAGTTTTGTGTGCTATGTTGTATTGAGACAGGAAGTTTCTTTTTAGGCTCTCTTTCTGCTTCCTTTTTTTTTTCTCTATATTTACCATGCGTAGATAAAAGGCTTCAGAGAATGAGATTATTATCTTTGATTGGGTCCATGATTGCTTGGAGCATGAGAGATGCAAAAACTAGAAAGTGATGAAGAAGTAAAAAGGACAATGTTGGAGAGGATCGGGAGAGTAGGACTTGGTGTGCTCAATCAGAACCATGGGTCCAACCACGAAGAAGGTGATTTTGACGTTAGAACGGATAATGATTAGACCAACATCTCCTTCTCTAATTCATTCTATTGCATTTCACTGCTTCTTGTACATTCAGCCATTGGCCAACATAGATGTGCCTTCTTTGGTAATTATTAGTAGGGCCCAAGCAATGCTGTCACCAAATGAAATGTAATGTCTGCCAGTTTAGTATTTGTTGTTTATAGGGCAATTTGATTTACTAGAACTAGCATTTTTTTATTAATCTCGACATGAAGAGGAAAGGCAATGTATTCTTAATGTGCAGGTTGACATGAATAGGAAAGACAACTTATGCTTAAATAGATGCATGGATATGAATATCTTCTATTGCTTTTGAGTTTTATGTGCTTGGAAGGGATGTTTCTATCTGGTCTCCTTTATTTCTTTTTGTTCAGTATGTAATGGAAATATGGTGGGTTTTTATGTTTGGATCTGTATGTGTATTGGTTCTATGGATGTGTGGGGATTTCCATCTTCCAATGAGAATTTTTTATCCGTTTACATCAGGTTTTTATGATTTTGGGTTTTTTTAGAAGCTTAATCATTCTATTCTATTGAGGATTTTGAAAACAGAAATTGTTTACTTAACTGTTTTGAACGCCACTCTTTTTTTTTTTTTTTGAGAAATTTTCGCATACCTATAGAAAAATTCTTAATGAAGTAGACAATTTGGCCCTGAGAGTTCATGGTTATATCAACCTGCCATTCTATAGCATTGATGGCCCTGAAGTTTCCCTCCCCCTCCAATCAGCAGAGCATTATCCCATGACCCCATCAAAATGGGTTTTGCTCCTTTCCATTTGTTGTCTCGTTTCTACCAATACCAATTTTAGTTCTTTGTCATCTTACTCTGGCCAATTTGCATTTGGGTTCTACTCATTTCGCATATGTTCATCTAAGATCTTTTGGCGATTGATATGGATGAAGAAGTTTTCTGGTTGTTAGTCTCATCCTCTTTAAGAATAATGGTAGCATATTGGAGGAGTAAGTTGAATGGCAGGCACTCATAGACGGTGTGAAAAATGGTGTTAAAAGGGTTGTTTTTGAGCCTTTGTTATCGCACCTGAGAGGTTGTCAAACGTTTACAGAGTACATGCACAGTGAGGTTTGAAACCATCAGTGTTTTCGGATTTTTTTATTAATGTGGGCCCCTATATAATAATTTGAATCCTTCATAAGGTCAAACATGGCCAGGGTATCAATTTTTGAGATGTTGATTCATCTAGATTTAGAGATCTTTACAAAAAAAAAATCTAATGTAAAAGATACTCCATTTTGGGCTTCTATATCCTTATTTTTATCATCCAAATCGATGGTTCTATTTAGAAGGACAATACGGCTAAGGGGTATAACTTCACATCTTAAGTCATCATGGATTTTGGGATATCTTTGAAAAACATACAACCTTTTTGGGCCCCCAACATCCTGAAATGTGCTGTCTATCCTCTTTATAATGTCAAATATGGCCAGGAGTCAAATTTCATCTCGTGGTTTTTGAGATATTTTCAAAAATATCCAGATCCTAAAATATGCATTTGGGACTTCTATGGGCACCCTATTTACTATCCTAACTGTTGATTCTATTTAGAACCTCAAAAATGGCTATGGGTCAAAACTTAGCTCTTAAAACATTATTAATTTTGAAAATTTTGTGCAAAAACATTGCATTGTTGATCATAGATTCGCATGTGACATAGTGTGAAAATGACAAATATTAAAATATGTTTCTCATGTGAGTCATTTGCACATGAAAATGATTCATATCACACACATCATGAATGGATTATTTACATATGTAAATTATTTTCAATGCAAACAAATGACCCTTTACTGTGGAAAGGCAAGGATTAAAGAAGGATCCTCCTCTTTTTTTTTTTTTTTTTTTTTGGTAATCGAAGGATCTTTTTTTTTAATAGTAACAAAGACCTTCATTAAAGAAAAAGGAAATTACAAAAAGAATAGTAGAAAGAGATCGTGGACATTCTTGTCCACCTCGTCAGCATCATCTTAGTTGGTTTTGGCTATTTAACTTACAGAGTTGCATTTGGATGTATGGAAAGATCCATGAACATTCTTGTCCACCTGTTTTTTATTGAGATGAATTTGGAATCATGCACCTATGATGAGCTTGTGTGGGTGTCCAATAATTTCAAAGAAGAGGTTGGTAAGGGCTCGTTTGGCAAAGTATGTAGTAAACGATCTTATCCAAAAAGGCATCTAGAGAACCATTGTGGTGAGGAAATTAGAGATATGCTTCCAGCAGGGGAAAAGGAATCTGTAGCAGTGATGAAAACAACAGGAAGAACACATAATAGGAACTCAGTTGTATTGATGGGCTTCTACATTGAGGCCTTTGATGAATATGATCACTGGTTCACCTGCTGACCTCTTGAAAGCCAAAATGCACCCCAAATGGAACAAAAGGGTGTCAAGAGAACCGTTACAGGAGGAAATTAGTGGTGCTCGCAGAAGGAGAAAAAGATTTTGAAACAGAGTTGAAAATAACAGGATGAATACATCAAAGGAACTTTGTTCAACTGATGGGCTTCTTTTTTGAGGACTTTCATGAATACATTATCAATGGCTCACCAAAATACACCCAATTGGAATGAAAGAGTCAGAATCGCATTGGATGTTGTTAGAAGGATCCATCATCTACATGAAGAATGTGGCACGCCAACTAATCTATCCATCGTGTTATAAATCCTCAAAACATACTCATAGATAAGTAGGAGACAGCAGGGGAGCTACCTGCTTTTTATCTGGCAATGATGCCAGATCAAATTAAAATTTTAAACTTGGAACCCTTGGGATTAGAGGTTATTTGGTCCAGTGGGACTTCAGGTTTTGTAGTGTCTGAATAGACACCTAGTGGCCGTTGCTTTACTGCTTTTGAGTTAGCTCCTTTGGAATTAGCATGCTTTACTACAAGGCATGTCGAGATAGAGGCCGCAGAAAATGAGTGAGATTATTGTCTTGGACTGAGTCTCTTAGGATTTTGAGAGGTGGCTAACTCGTGGGCAGGACAAAACTTTGGGTTTATTGAGTTATAATTTTATATTTGTTTTAGAATGAATTATGGTTCATGTCGCCGAAAGAGCTAAAGTGACTAAATCAGAAGATCGGCGCTTGAACGGATGCTCACATGTGCTCGAGTGAATGGATCCGGATTTTCAAGTTCAGGCTGAGGCTTTAAGCGCTCAAGCCAGCCTCAAAAATTGCATTGAATTGAAAATAACTAAAAGTTTTCATCACATGCTCTAGCGGATGATCACCTACACTCGAGCGGACGACAAAGGAAATACACTTTTTTGATGCGGAATTATTTCCTCTTTGTGTTAAGACTGCTATTTTGTATTCTACACAAAAGTTAACTTTAATACATGAATTGTGGATTATTTAAAGGGGGGTTCTTTTTTGACCCTAAGGTTTCCATTTCTTATTAAGAGATCGTATTTTTTGAGATTGAGAATACACGTTAGAAATACACTACTTCTATAGAACAACTATTATGTGACTGTTCTGATTTGCTGAGTGTTAGAGAATATTGCTTGTACTCTCTTATAATTGTCTTCTCTTGTAGAAGATTGTGCGCCTTGTGGTTTTAATACGATTAAATTAAGCAAAGAAAACAGTGAACGGCGCAAAGTTATGGAAGAACAACTACAGTCCTTAGGTTGCAAATACCGGAGAAGAGACTATAAGTATATCTTATAATCGCTCAATTCATAGTGCTTGGTTATTTTTTGTTGGCGTAGGACTCATTGTTTTTTTTTTTAGGGTTTTTCACGTAAAAATCTGTGACTTTTTCTTGTGGTGTAATTGATTTGTTTTGCCAGTTCTTTTTATTCTACCACTGCCTATAAATTGAATTGCAAACTAAAAATTCAAATCTTAGACGATCTTTCATGGTCATTGATTGCTTGGAGCACGGAGACATAAATAAACTAGTAGTGCCGGTGATGAAGTTAAGGGAATAATGTTGGAGAGGATGGGGATAGTTGGATTTGATGTACTCAAGAAGAAACTTCTTCCAACTATGAAGAAAAGGTGATTTTGATTTTTGAATGGATAGTTACACCAACATCCCCTCCAAATTTCTCCTACATATCAGGAGATTGTTCTCAAGCTTTTGGCCACTGAATGGGAACCTTCTTCAATAATTATTGTAGGGTCCATCGAAAGTTGGCACTGTCTAATGTCATTTATTTCAGTCTAAACTTAGTTGTTTATGGGGGCGATCTTATTTACTAGAGCTTGCATTTTTCCTTTATCATTAATTTATATATAGTTGCCACTGGATACAACCCAAGTCAAAATGGTTTTGACAGAATGGGTTGCTTTGTTTTGTAGTGCCTTTGTGAATTAAAAAGTACATTTGAGGCGGGTGACCCATTTTTTGCCGGGGAATATTCAGTGTATATGTCCCTCACCGAGGGACCGTGCATACTCCTCTGCAGAGCCCATGGTAGATCCCACCAAAGGATGAAGCCATGGGAGATGGAAAGATTCATACGGGACCACCCTACAAACCAAGTTTTGCTCCAATCACATGTTTCTAACTCCTTCATCCAAAACCCATAAATTTATTCCATTCGAATGGATGCATAGTCGATCCAATAGTCCAATAAATTTGGATTTGACCAAATATTGGTAAACGGGTTCAATTTAAGGGGATCGTGTGTGTAGTCCGTTTGGATGGACCATACAGTAGGTCCCACTTAGAGTTCTCATGAAAAAAATGGTAAAGGACATATGGACATGAATCTTCCCCTTTTTTACTTTCATTTTCAATGCTTTGCTGTTTCTGCTAGAAAGTTAAAAGTTCTTTTATGGTGAGCTTGTTGTGGAGGGTGATTTCTATAATACTTGCGCATGGGTTTCTAAATGAAAGGCCAGCCCTTGGAAGCTTCAACTTATCTTTAATTAAATCCAGATTTTATCTGCCTCCATTAATGTTGTCTTTCGTCATGATATCAAATAAGCTAACTCGATGGCAATGCATTAGCAAAACAAGGGGATGAAAGTAGGGTTGCAAGCGGGTGGCTTCCGCTCTAGGTCCATGGTGGTCCTAAAACTAGAACCGTTAATGAGAAGATGGACTCAGGATCAGAACCATGTATGAAGTGGGTCTAGGTCGGTATAGAAAATGTTTTGGAGAAAAAACTAACATTTAGTAGAAAAAGCATTTCAATAACTTAGGTAATACGTTGGGTTTAGAGTCCACAAGTCGGAACCAGACTCAAAATGGTTTAGGTAACGGATCCAAAAATGGGATCTAAACTCGGACTTGTTTACTTATTCAAACTTAAATAAGGACTCAAACTTGATTATGAACGGGTCTAAACCTCCGGCTAATCAAAGAATAAAGGACCTAGGACCTATTTATAATCCTAGTTAAGAGGATATCTCCAAGAGAGTTTTAATTAATAGTTCGATGTAGGTAAGGTACAATGCTCATGTACCTTATTATTCTTTTTATTCTCTTTCTTTGTTGCTCCTCCTCTAATATAAGTCTTTGTTATTGTTAAAAAAGCACCTAAAAAGTTCAAGAGTCACCACCATTGGTGGTCCCACTCCTAGGCCGTGTGGATGACGGATTATTAAGGTATCTCTTACGCATGAGGAATAGTACTTTGCATTTTAATAAATTTCAATTCTAGGAATAACTAGGATTGAAAGGTTTTCCTTTGATTCAGATGCCGGTCACATCTTATTATAATCGGACAATTTTCAGGTGAGCATGTGTGCAATAGACACGCCAAGCCCATCTAATTTTTATTTTTCCCAATGGGAGCACGAGGCTGTACACAATTTGTTTAGCTTAGCGTATGCTCACTTGGAAAGGTTTCAATATAATTTAGGAGACATAATCATTAAGAGCTCTAAATTTTATCACATACCTACACTTTTAAAACAATTATGAGTCCAGATCCTCCAACTATTATATGAGAACATAATACCATGTAAAGATCATCTAGATCATTCATGATGAATCACATCCCCCTAATCATATATCCTCAAGTTTCAACTCAAAAGGAGTGATTCCCCACCACCCAACTGAGCTAGTGACAGAAACATGACTGGGTGCTGGCATGGTGGTTTAATCACATTTTAATTATTGTGACCCAATCCTTTTGAGGTGAAATTGGAGGATATATGATAAAAAAGGATGAGATTCAACGTCAACGGGTCAGATGATCTACCCATGATGGTGTTCAAGAAATATTTAAATGATTCCTTATAATAGCTGCTATAGAGGATTCAGACTCAACAATTATACGTTGGCCTACCACAAATTTAGAGTAGGATCGAAACGTCGAGGTGGGCCCCACGGCAAGGGTTTTGCTGCCTAGCTGGTCAATTCACTTGTCGTGTGCATAGTGTACATTCATATATGAAATTTTTTTAATAATACTATCTTATACTAACTTTGTTTTTGTCATATCCCCGATGACTGGTTTTTTTTATTATCTTTGTATGGTTTGTAGCTGAATTTTCTTATATCATGACCCTTAAACAGAGCTTCTGGAAGAATTCATTCCAAGTGGCAATACAAAGTCCAAAAACCCTACATGCACGCTTGGAGGAGGACCTTCAAGTTTTGACGATCAAATTTGTTAGGTCATGACTAGCCTGATCCAACCAAGTTCAACACGTAATTCCATCTTTAATTACTATTCTCCACTCTCAATCAGATTAATAGACGGGTCAATTCAGTTGAGTCATTAATCTTCCTCACTACTAGAGGCGACAATTCCCAATGCTGCCCATGGCAATCAACCAAACCTGTATCCTACCAACCTGGCCGGATATCATCCTAAACTAACACAAGTTTAGAACTGATGCATCCCGATCTGATCCAGATCAAAGACACCCATATTGAGTTGACCCTATTCTTAATCATTGACCTTAAGTGGCCTGGTATGGTCATCCAGCCCACAGGCCAACCAAAACCGTATCTATATTTGTATAATTACTATGTTATATATTTCAATGAAAATTATAATCACTTTTTTTTTGAAAGAAATTGTAATCATAGCTTAATAAATGTTAAAATCCTGAACCAACTCATGTCCGGTGGGTCTCACTTCCCGTGATTGGATCCCCCAATCTACCCTCTGGAGATGTAGGAGGCAGTGAGTCAACAACAAACTGCACAGTGGCCACCACAGTAGGGTTTTGTTTTAATAAACAGACAATCCAATCCAAAGCTCCAGATTGTGAATGACAGAACCAGATTGTATAAGAAACCGAACTGAGGAAATAAACAATTGCCTGAGGCCCTCGCCCAGGATTGAATTGTTGGGTTTTGTATTGTATTCCGTATTATACTCCACTAATCCTCTCAATTAGTTTCTTATTACATGCCTTAACATTATTGGTTGACTTGAAGTCAACAGTGGCTTCTAGATTTTCATTGGGTTATGGACTTTTCCTCAATCAGTGGGCAAGAAAAACTCAAGCTTCCTTTGCATGTATGCTTCAATCAATTTAAAAACAGCTCACGGATGCAATATTGTACAAGGACTGAAAACGACTCTCTTCAATGGCAATGGCAGCTCTGCTCCTTGCTCTGTTCTCTCTTTCTGCAATCTATACAGCAACAGCTCAGACTCAAACACCTAACATCGCTCTCGGCTCCTCTATCTCTACCAATGGCAATTCCTCTCCCTGGGTGTCTCCTTCCCGCCGATTTGCATTCGGGTTCTATCGGATCGGCAATGGTTTCATGGTGGGTGTATGGATCATCGGAATTTCAAATAAAACGATCATATGGACGGCAAAAAGAGATGACCCACCAATTTCTTCTGGCACAGTTCTCTTGTCTACTGATGGTAGACTACTCCTTAGCAGTGGTGGAAGCAATAGGTCACTTAATGATGCATCTGGAGCAGCCTCCTACGCGTCGATGCTAGATAATGGTAATTTTGTTCTGTACAACTCTAATTCAAGTATCATATGGCAGAGTTTCGACTTTCCAACAGACACGATTGTTGCAGAACAAAGGCTAATTGTTGAATGGACTCTGTTTTCACACTTCTCAGAAACCAACCATTCGACTGGAAGATTTCGAATTGTAATGCATACTGATGGGAATCTTGTGTCATACCCGAAGGATACTACTAATACCAGTCGGGATGCCTACTGGCATTCAGATACATGGATGGGAGGAAAGAATGTCTCATTGAATTTAGATACTGATGGGCGCTTGTATCTACTCAATTCCACAGGTTTTACTATAAAAGACCTCGCAGAAAACAGGACAGGAGCATTTGTTTATCGCGCGACAATGGATCTGGATGGAGTTTTTCGGTTGTATTCTCATAGAATTGAGAATAATGGTAGTGTGTCCGAGGAATCAATCGTATGGCAAGCACTCCAACCGACTGACCGTTGTGAGATAAAAGGAACATGTGGATTTAATAGCTATTGTACCATGGGTGAGGATATGGTGCCTAGATGTAACTGCCCTGAAGGATTTGATTTTGTCGACGCCCAACAAATGTTTGGTGGATGTGATGCAAACTTCACTAAACAAAATTGTGGAAGAGGTGTAGAAGGGTTAACTTGGACAGTTACTACATTGGAAAACGTTTATTGGGAAGACGATGTGTATGCACTTCTATGGGTGGCTGATGAAGAAGCCTGTAAGCAGGCCTGTTTGGAAGACTCTGATTGCATGGCAGCCTTATTCAAAGGTGGAAGGTGTTCAAAACAGAAGCTGCCTCTCAGATTGGGAACAGAACTGATTCCGTGACGACTTTCATTAAGGTGGGAAGAGGTTGCACAGTGAAGGATCCCACCTCATCTGAGGTTATTACAAAGACGAGGAATGGTAAGGGAGTTTTGATTGTGAGTCTTGTTCTTATGGGCTGTGCTATTATAACCTTACTCAGTTCCTACTTCTTGGTTTATAGACACAAAATTGTAGCGTATGGAAGCATCCCAGAGCACACTAGTACTCCTGCTTTCATTGAGGAGATGAATTTGAGATCATTCACCTATGAGCAGCTGATGAGAGTGACCGACAACTTCAAGGAAGAGCTTGGTAGGGGCGCTTTTGGGAAGGTTTATAAAGGACTTTTACCAAATGGTGCCAAGAGGACCATTGCTGTGAAGAAAATAACGAAGCTCGCTGAAGAAGGAGAAAGGGAATTCGAAGCCGAGATGAAGACGATAGGAAGAACACATCATAGGAACTTGGTTCGACTGATCGGGTTCTGCATTGAAAGTTCACACCAGCTCCTTGTTTATGAACACATGAGCAACGGATCACTTGCTGACTTACTCTTCAAGGCTGAAGCACCTCCCGACTGGAATGAAAGAGTGAGAATTGCATTGGATGTAGCCAGAGGGATTCACTATTTACATGAAGAGTGTGAGACACATATCATCCACTGTGACATAAAACCTCAGAACATACTCATGGACGAGTATTGGGTTGCAAAGATTTCTGATTTTGGGTTAGCAAAGCTGTTGATGCTGGATCAAACAAAAACGTATACTGGGATCCGTGGGACTAGAGGCTATGTGGCGCCCGAATGGCACAAGAGCGCACCTATAACAGTGAAAGCTGATGTTTACAGCTTTGGGATTGTTCTTTTAGAGCTTACATGCTGTAGAAGGCATGTGGAAATGGAGGCTGCAGAGAGTGAAGTTGTTCTCTTGCATTGGGTCTATGATTGCTTCGAGCGTGGAGAGTTGGATAAATTGGTAGGTGACGAAGAAGTCGAGAAGACGATGTTGGAGAGGATGGTAAGGGTAGGATTGTGGTGTACTCAAGAAGACCCAGGTTCTCGCCCCACCATGAAAAATGTGATTTTGATGTTGGAAGGGATAATGGATACACCAATACCCCCTTCATCTTCTTCTTTTACTTCATATTAAAAATTATGCAGTCGTAAGTCTAGATCTCGCTTTTATTATGTTTCCAACATTTGATCACATTAGGAATGCTAAATTTAAATTATGCAATATGTTTCAAGTTACAGTTTGTTGTTTGTGGGTAATCTCATTTACTAGGAATGCCATCTTTAAATTATGGAATCTGCTTTCAGGTCATAGCCTTTTGTTCAAGGGGTAATCTCATGTACTAGGAATGCTAGAAGTTGTGTCTTCGTATTTAATCTATAGCTTTTTGTACATGGGATAATCTCATTTACTAGAAGTTCTATCTTTAATTTTGTAATCTATTTCAGGCTATATTTTGTTGTTGATGAGATAATCTCATTTACTACTCAATGCTATTTTTCTTTCTTTTATTGATACATTTGCTAAAATGCATCTAGATATATCCTAAATCTTGTTCAATTTTAATGAATTGGACCGTGCAGATGAATTTATTTCCGCAGTGCATTCATGATACTGATAACAATATTTGGAAATCATACGGTCACGGTTTCTCCTGATATCGATACCAACAATTGAAGCAGAAAACGTTTTTAGGTGAAGAATAGTATCAAAACTTTGGGCATGTTTGTTTGTGTGCAGTAGTTTTTCACTGCATTTATTTCCACAATGATTTTGATCTCTGCAGAAACTGAAAACTGAAGTCTCCTTATCACCGTGTCAGTTTCAACTGTTTACTGTGACAAACATGTTTGGCAGTGGAATGTTTTTCTTCCTCTTGGATCCAAATATGCTTTCCACGAAACTCGTCGAAAATGCTTTCACCTGGAAACATGAAAACCATGGAAAATATTAACACGGAAGAATGGGTAGTCATTGTCCACTAGACACCATTTTCATTTTCCGTAGAAAATGCTCTACACAAACATACCCTAATGTCTGGGTTGGTAACCATCAACTAGGTCTTGATCCTCAGTGCAACCAAACGAAACTATGGATCATCTGTTGTATACCTTTAAAGAACAATATATATGCTTTTGGACTTTCAACTGTCTTGGTCATGTCTTCATCTCAAAGAAACTTAGTAAGAAATGAGTGTCTTGGAAAAGAGATAGAAGGGACAATATTTACATACACGAATCATACAATCGACAAACAAGCAACCACATAAGAGGAGACTCGGAGATTTATATGGTTCACCAAAATAATACTACATCCATGGGCACAGAGACAATCATCTTCACTGTAACAAGTAAAGCATAGAGAGACTCTCACTCTCTCACATCGTCTTTCCTACGTAGTGTAGGAACACGACAGGCAAGAGAGGCCTGACCTTTTCAACTAGTTCTAGGGTTATATATTACATGATATATATATATATAATCCACTAAGAAATCCTTAGTACAATTACCAAAATACCTTTGACCTTAAGCCCAGTCCTTGGCTAATCCAATGGACCCATTCAGTTAAACTGGAACATAAGACACAAACCAACTAATACATCCCCAATGACAAATAGAGGGGTTAACTACTATGAAGAAAATTACTTGTGGGATGAAAGTTTGTTGCTGGGGATCATTTGTTACCTGGATTAGGAAAGCTAGAGGTCATGGTAGCTTAATTCTTCTACATCTAAATGGATTTTCTATTTGTTTTGCTATCAACAAACGTACAAACATTAGTATTAGATTGTCTCCTTCTCATTTCTCATTACACATGATCCCATTGTATCCTACCGGCAAAAGTGAAGTGAGGAGAAATATAAAATCTAAAGAGAATAAAATATGATGAGATATAATTATAATGTGATGATTTTTTTTTGTATTTAGTGGCTTGAAATGAATCTTTTTAACTTTTGTGTAAGAAATAGATGATTTTTTTTTTTTTTTGCAATGTAGTGGTTTGAGAATATTGCGTTTTAATTTTTTTTTTTTAAGAATCAGTGAATTTTGAAGTTTTTGTAATTTTGATTTGACCCACACATCTTGTCATGTTTGGCAAATGAAGGCTCCATTGACTCCACTTTAGTTTGGTAACATGCCAAACACGAAATTCTCAAATGAAAACAAACAGGAACACAGGCCAAGGAGACCACGGTCATTTAATTTTGGTTGCAATATGAGGGTGTTGGCTTTGATATCTATAAGCAAGTGAAAAAACCATCACTAATCACAGAGAGAGATTGAGATTTAGTTTCCACATCTCTTCGCTGTAAGACTTAACAGAATGTTAGGTAAATTCACTTCACTAGTAAGTTGAAGTGGGATATCATTTCAAGACACAATAAACAAAAAGGAGTAAAATCAAAATACTATATTTCAAAAAAGAAATTCTACCTTTTTACACTAAAAAGTAAAAATGTTACTTTTTTTATCCCACTAACTAACAAAAAAAAATATTTACTTTTAACAGAAAAAGTCAAAAAAATTTCTTCTCAAGCCACTAGAAATGAAAACTCATCATATTATGATTTGACCCCATTATATTTTATACTCTCTTAATTTGAAACTTCATCTCACCATACTTCACTACGTCATAGATCCAATTGTAGAGTTGACGAGAACCACGACACGCTCTCACCTTGGAACCTCTTGCCCAGACAAAAGTCTCATGTACTATGTGCGATCGAGGAGGCAAGAACTTCACAAAGAATCCGAATACCCTCAGCTCCAAAAAAAAAAAAAAAAACTCCTTTATAACTTGTTTAAATTTGTACTATAGTAACTAAGGTGCGGTGATAGCGAACTTTAAATTGAGATATAATAAAATATATGGGATCTAATCATATATATATTTAGTGGCGTAAAAATATTATTTTTTAATACTTATGACTTTTGTGAAAAAAGAATAAAATATTTTAAATTTTTATGCTTTTGATTTGACCCTCTTTTTACGTCTCTTATTTGAAGACTCCACTTTACATCTCCAAACATGCCCACCAAGCCTTTCAAAAATAAAATTTTAAAGTTAGAAAAAATAAAAACCTAGTAGCCGGATGTGGAAACGACAGGTCAACCTGGTGGCGCCAAGCGGTGGGTGTCCCGTCCACCTATTTCTGACGTAGCCATGTGGAGACATTATTGTCACTCGACCCAAAAGCATAACAGGTCAAGTCTCCTCATGGCAATGGGGAAAACTTTTCTTCAATTATTGTCTGCTATGTTTTGCATCTTCGCGTGATTCCTGTGCACAGAGAGCAGATGGTGGAATACGCGTTTGTACCATGACTGATGACGCAAGTAGTTCTCCCTCTTCGCAAAGACCGATCACTGACCGAGTTGGTCTCCATTCATGAATTTCTTGGACCTTGTTTTGGGCCAAAACAGAAGTTGTATTTCTTGAATCAACAAAATGGCGAACCACTCGATTGAAATTTTAGGCTGAATTATTAAATGCGTTGCACTTGGAGGACGGGCTTTGGGGCAATTGGGAGATCGTGATTTGAATTCAAGATGCTACATTTACTCAAAATATCAAGGTGCATTTGAGATTGTGCTATTGTTGAGATATTCTCATATTCGCACAAGCTAAGTAATTATAATTATTTTTTTAATAATTTATTGGTACAATTATTTTCTATTTATCTCAAAATAAATCTACTACTTAATTTCTAAAGTGGGTCACATAAAAACAATTACAAAAGGTAAACTTATATTATAATTCTGAATTTCTTATAATAGTGAGATCACATTATAAATCTTTTGATTGTGGGCCTTATGTTTTAATTTCTAAATGTAGGTTATATGGTCAAAAAATTATTTATTCTTTTAAAAAAAATAATCTTCCAAAAAAATTATAATAATCTTTCAAAAGAAATATTTAATCTTTCAAAAAAAAAATTAATCTTTCAAGAAAATATTTAATCTTACAAAAAATATATTAAATATTTTAAAAATTATTTAATCTTTCAAAAAAATAATTTTTCAAAAATATATTTAATCTTTCAAAAAAATATTAATCTTTCAAAAAAAATTAATCTTTAAAAAATTACAAAAGGTAGAGCCACACTGTAATTCCTATGAATATGGGCCGACATTGTGAATGCTATGAATGTGGCCTCATGTTTTGAATTTTAAAGGTAATTACCATGTCATTTTTAAAGTGAGTATCTTGTTTACAATCAACAAATTGAATGACCATATATTATAATTTAATATAATTTTCAAATGTGGGCACCACATTGTAATTTCTATAAATATGTCCTATGTGCAAAATCACAAAAAACGTGGCTTTACATTGTAATTTTAAATACGGTCACGTTTACGATCACAAAAGGTGGACCTACATTTTAAATCCTATAAATGTGAGCCTATATTCTAATTTTTGAAAATCTATACCGCTGTAATTTATAAAGGTGAGTCCCATATTTACATTTAAACAAAGGTGGGCCTACATTATAATTCTTATAAAGGTAAGCCAACCTTATAAATCCTATGAATATGAGTTGCATATTCTAATGTTTAAAGGTGAGTACTATATTATAACTTCTATGGATAGATCCTATGTACGCCACTAATAAAGTGCCACAAACAGTAAAGGTGGGTCCCACATTTTAGATCGTATGATTATCTTGCACTAGTTTGTTGTAGAGAAGTTTTTACAACGTTACTAAACAAGTTTCGTATTATATATACAGCTGAGTATAACTTTAAAAGAACAGCTTGGGAAACTCTATTTTGTGTAGTATAGTTGATTGGTTCATGTGAATTGGTATAAGATCCTTATTCTTTATTTTCTTCCATAGTACATTTTAGTTGTTGGCCGGATTAAGGATTTTATTTTGGTACCCCAACTTTGGGGGTTGGGTCTCAAGACAATCCACATAAGTGGAAAGAGGAAGCCCATGACATAGAGGATACCGCATGCGGTAGTATATTCAAAGGGATCAACATCTAGGCAGCCGGGTGACATGTGTGGTTGTTCGAATTAAATTGAGTATCTTTTATGTGTATTAAATTTCCCAAGTCACATATACAAGAAGAGTAGGGCATCTCCATAATAATATTGAGGTTGGTTAATTCGTTCAAGATAACATGGGCCCTTATGTTGTGGAGAAACACATGTCTATTCATTGCAATAAATTTCCATTTTTCTTATTTGGCTCCAGATCGATACTTGAGAAAATTGCTGCCAAAGAGAAGAATCCTTTACTATGGACATCCAGACATGTGGGACCCGTGTAGACTTTAGATAAAAAAAGCATCGTCTATGGATGGTGTTTCTGTTTGTCTCTTTGTTTAGTTTTTGAGGATTTTATGAAAAGAACTTCATAAATGTTTATTATACACGATTAGACTTTTATTTAGTACGTGTACTAATCGGATCCCATGGGCATGATTTTGTGCCAAAAAAAAATTTGTATGTTGGAAAAAAAAATTAACTTACTACAAGGAAGAAAGGAAGAAGAAGAGCGAAAGGAAGAAATGAAGCAATTAAGAAAGAAAGATGATGAGAAAGGAAAAGGAAAAGAGAAACAGAAAGAGGGAGGGAGGGAGCAAAAAGTTTATACGTGACTACTATTGTGCACTCAGACATTAGGTGAGGTTTATGGTTTTAGGGTCCCCTTATATAATTTTTTTAATAAAATTCTATATTTTATTTATAAAAATAAGAACTCTTGTACATTGGCTAAACATTATAATTTTATATTAGTTATAAATTTTGCTTGATGGGCTGCTTGAGCCAGCCATAATACTCAAAGCGCAATCTAATCTTGAACTTCAACTCGTTTCTTGGACCAGTTAGACCCGTCCCAGTTGAGCCCCAAGGCCCAAACACCGAAACCCTACCTAACCGTAGCAACTTTCCCCATCTAGATAAATCAACCCCCACTCACCAACCTAGCCCATCCTCCTCCAGCCCCTCAAGCTGTGGTTACTCTCTCCATCCCTTATTCATGCTGGATAGTAGATGGGTATGATGTGGAATGAGAGTTGGGTTTCTTGGAGCTTGAGGACTGAGGGTATATGGAAAGTATCTTTCATATTGTGAAAGAAGTTTTGCTTTCCTTTCCTATACTACCTAGTCCTTTGGTTTCATGATACTCCTCTCTTTCCTTCTCTACCCTTTAATATTCTGCTTTCTTCTTCTTTTCATACATCTAAGGTATTTTCTTTTTATAATATGTTCTTTCAATGGGCTATTTCTCTTTGTCTGTGTGTGCATCAAGATTCTGGATCTTTCGATTTTGGTTTTTTTTTTTTTTTTGACCAAGTAGAATGATGGATGTGATGATCTTAATTTTATTGCTTTTAATTTCTATGTTCCATGTCATATTAAGGCAGTTTTTATTGAGGCTATGGTTAGTTTTGTGTTGGAATTTGTATCAGTGTTTTCTTTGATCTTCTCTTAAAAAGAATTTTTAATCGGTCTACACAAGGCTTTTATGTTTTTTGGTTTTGTAGAGTCTTTATCATTCTCTTTTATAAAGACTTTGAAAACAGAGATCGTTTTCTTATTGTCTCAATGCCATGTATATGCTTTTTAGGAACTTTCATTGCATTTCAAGTTGTGTATCTCAGATCAGATGAGGAGGATTAGAGGTCCTTTTGGGAATAAAGGAGGCCCCAGTGTTCTTCCTTTTGTGATCATGATGGATATTTGATGTGGTGGTTATGAATATCTTCTATTTCTTTCCATTGAATTGAGCTTCTTCGGATGGGCCACTTTTTGGGAAATGTTAGCAAAAAGTAACCTTCTTAATAAAATTAGATCAAACCGTTTCATCATTGATTATCATGAATTGTGATTGCTATCTAATGGGTCTGCTGTGAGTTTATTTGATCGGTTGCCCTTAATAATTAATTGTCTGCTTTCATTTTAAACTGTAGCTATAGCTAACTGAAGGCCAGCCTGTTTGGTTGGTATTGAGTTTTTAAGATTTCTAAGCAACGGTCAGTTTACTCGGATTGAAGGTGAACATCCTTGTGGAATTTGTCTTTGAACTATACTGGGTGAAGATCTGTAAAAGGAATTTGTCTTTGAAATTGACCTAAAGGTATTTTGTGTTTGAAGGATACTAGGTGAAGATCTATAAGGAATTTGTCGGTCAAATTGACCTAAAGGTGCAGCGAAACTGCCCCGTTTGAGAATATGGCTATCCACCCTGAATTCAGGGTAGTTCTTAGAGAGGTCAAAATTTAAATGGCCTCTCTTGGCTGGAAATGATTAATCAGTGATTACTCAAATATATCAAATTTTAGTAACTGACCCTCTTTATCCATACTTTGTTCATGTATAGTGAATTCTTAGGAATTCAATTCCCAGCTAACAACGTGGAGAAAGTGTTGGTCCTCAAACTTCACAAATCTATTGGATAAACCGTTTTACGAAGTTAAGGAAAATTCAAAATAAATCAGGCAACCTGCCCTAGGAGTTTGTAAAACTGTAATGTCTGCCTTCCATTCTACAGCATTGATCACTTGCTTTAATGTGGACGGGACCTGAAGTTTTCCTTCCCCTCCGCCCTATAGGCAATATTTTGAAAACTGAAACCAAGATTCTTGAATGGTAATGGCATCTCTGTTCCCTCTTTGTTGTCTCTTTTGCATTCCCAAATGCCAGTTTTTATTTGCTTGTCATCTTGCTCTCACCAATTTGCATTTGGCGTTGACTTCACGGGTTGATACATGGTTTTTTGGAATTTCAAAGAACACCATATTCAGATGAAGGCATTGCAAAATGCGGTTCTCCATAATTGGTAATGATTTCATCGTCGCAATTTGGATTATCAGAATTTTGAAGGACAGGATGGTTCTGATGAACATCATTATATGGACCTCAAATAGAGGTTATCGACCTCAAATAGAGGTGATCTGCCTATTTTGTCGAGCAAAATTTTCTATTCTGTCCATGGTGGTATCCTCCTCAAAAGCAGTCAAAGTCTAACTTTGTTGCATTTGGAGCAGTCTTATTTGGTTAACTTTGGTTAACTTTCTCCTATACTCAAAAGCAATGGAAACTGAAGGAATCTCTTTTGGCACTTATTCAAAACCAACCATTCAGCTGGAAGGATTTCGAATTGTGGTGCTTACTGTTCAAAATATTGGATTGCATCTAATGAATGCTACATTTTTTTAGCTTTATTATCCACATTTTCCGTGACGTTATACAAACTAGCCTACGATTGCTCTGCTTGTATCTAGAATCATCCAAGCGGTGATTGATATGGTTGAAGTTTTCTGTTGTAATCTCATCCTATTTAAGAATAATGTAGCATATTGGAGGAGTCAGTGGAATGGCAAGCACTCAGTCTGGGTGTTTTTTGCAAATTATGAGGAACTTGATTTTGTATCATCATGGGCGATGTTAAGGAGCCTAGACATTATTAGGTGTAGGTTTGGATTTTGTATTATCAGGGATGTGATGCGAAATTAATCGAATTGAAGATGGCTGTGTAAGAGATATGGAAGATAATATTTATTTATGGCGTGATTACATTGGCTGACGATGGTCAGTTTTCGTTGTGACAATTGAAGAACAAACCATAGGAGATATGAGGTATCTTTGAGAGATACTGAGGAGTGATAGAATTTGAATTGATTCTCTATGTATTATAATGTAGCCCTCTATTAAAGGGTGGCGAAGATAGGCAACAAAAGCGGCCCTCAAGGGAGATTTCATAGAGGTGTATGAAATGGCTTGATAGACATAGTAGATAGCAAAGGCATTATGGTGGCAATAAGAAGAAGTTCAGAGAGGATCCTGCCTCTTTAATGATTGAAAGGACGGAGCCTTGCACTTATTAGCTATTTGATTTACTGACATTGCATATGGATGTATGGAAAGATCCATGAACATTCTAGTGCGGAGTGCCCTGTTTTTATTGAGGAAATGAATTTGGGATCCTAATTTCTAAGGGGAGCTTGGTAGGGGCTCTTTTGGTGAAGTTTGTAGAGGACTTTTTCCAAAGGGTGTTAATAGAACCCTTGCGCCGAGGAAATTAAGGAAGCTTGCAGTAGTAGGAGAAAAGGAATTTGAAGCAGAGATGAAAAGAATAGGAAGAGCAAATCATAGGAACTTGGTTCGAGTGATGGGCTTCAACAGTTGAGGGCCTAATGAATACATATTCAATGGCTTGCCTGTGCCGACTTCTTCTTAAAAGCAAAAGTACTAGCCCGCTATGAAAGAGTCAGAATGTGACACATACTATCTATATCCATTTTGGCACAAAAGCCTCAAATACTTGTTGATGAGTACTGTACAGCAAAGCTACCTGATTTTCGTTTTGCAAAACTGTTGATACCAGATCAAACAAAAATGTACACTGAAGGCTGGGACTGGAGGTTATGGGGTCTGTAGAGCTAGAGGTTATACGGTGCCTGAATGGACAAGAACACACCTAGGCTGCAACCATATTCAAGATCCATTAATCATAATAGACCATCAACTCAAGGAAAATTATAAAAAAATCAACAGAAACTACTACTAGATACGTCTTCCTTCTGCATTTGGGGACAATTAAAATGGGTGTATTATCTTCTGCTTTGTTCTAACCACATTTACTAAAAACCTATTTCATCCAAAACCCTATTTCTTAAAGAAAAGAAATAAAAACCTCTTTTGACTCTCCCATAACAGCCCTCTGCCCTTGTACATTTTCATCATCACTCAAATCTACATGAGAGATGTCTTTTTGGTTCTGTCTCACTTGTGTGCGGTTTTCATATTATCCATGCGGGTGTTAGGAACCATCCATATTTGATTCATTGGAAACGAGGAGGCGTAGGTATGCTCGATTTTGAGAGGTTATAGGATGTTCTGTCCGTCAAAAGTCTAGTAAATGACAATCTTTTATATTTTTATATTTTTATTCTTTTACGTTTAACTTATTGAAAGATTTGACTCAAAATAGAACGAAATGAAGAAATAGAATTCATGTTTCCGGCCCTATGATAATGATGATGATAATGATTTTTATTTCTTATACCCCTTCAATCTTACTATTTGGCCCATCCTTTGTTATCATAGGCAGTTGATCTAGTTTATAGTGTAAGATGTTGATCTGGTATGCTCCTTGATGGAGCAGAGAAAACGACCATATTTCTTGTCAAATAATCCTACCTGACAATGGCACTATCTTTTAACGTGGTTCCTATCTGAGGCAGTTTAGGATTATCCGACAGAATTACGTGGTAGCTCGGTCTCTCCATGTTTACCCTGTCGTTATTTCTCACTGAATCTAAATTCCTTCGAGAGAGGGCGGGGGCCAGTGGGAGACGCAAGATTTTCTTTTGGATGCGGCAAATGATGGTCAATTGAAAATTTCCACGATCCAATGGTGGGCCTCACTCCTATTGTCATGAAATTGTAGCTTATATCCTTCAAGGTTATTGGTTTCACCATGAACGGCCCAAAGTATCGCTAAGTGGGCCCTTGATAGAGTCTTGTGCTAGTTTGTTTCTAATATTAGTTAATCATATGTCCATCATGCACTCAATTGAATGATTGGATCTACATCTATTGAAATGAAATTCTAGAATATGTCATTGAAGGGGTTGACATTGATTTTGAGCGGTTTAGTTTATCATTTAGTGGGCCCCATGACACATTTTCAAAGACTTGTAAGTTCACTAATAATAACAGGATAATTGATATATAAAGAGTTAGGTATTTTCAAAAGTGGACGTTTTTTTTTTTTAGCTTGCTTTTATGATGGCTTTGAATGATGTGATGATTTTATGACTTTGTGTGGGATTTATTTTTTCCAATGGCGTCTGTGTTTTCTTATTCACTTTGTTTAAAATAATTTTCATTTTTCCAAAAAATGAATAAGCTTTTAAACTCTCCATTATTAATCTAAAAAAACACCAAGCTTTAAAACTTTGCACAAGTTTATGAAGGCTCCACTGAACGACCATTTCTGCAAATGATTCAACCTGTCTTCCATTAATTGTTGTTGGACCCACCAACATTCATCTAGGCATCATTTATATCAGATTTAATATACAAATAGCCGGAAAAAAAATTCTAAACAATATATATCCATCAGTCTTTGAGTCTTTAAAATATGAAATATGAAAATAGAATTGTATTTAGCCCACCTTTAATCCATGCTTAAATGTATTCGTCCCTCTACCTTCCCATGTCACAATACATCCAGTATGACCCGCATAAAGGTGCCAACCGCCAATGAGTAGAGTTATGCCGTGCAGAAATTGAATCAACCGTCAAAGGTAATATGTATTCTTAACCCCTACCCATTCTAATTCATTAATTAAACGAGTGGTAAATTTCAACTCAAATGCAACTACAAAACTAAAAGGGTCGACATTCGTGACTTGACACACCATCCCTGAATTACCATTTCACATTTTGGAGTTGGTTTTGATATGCATTTGCTTATTTAGATTGACACCGTACGGCCAGTAGTCCATCATGAGGATTTTCCAAATATAAAGGGTGCGACCGCACCCACATGGCATACGGTGGGTCTACCCCTTGGCAGGGAAACATCCAACTCCAAATCCCTGGTATACATGTGTGGTATTACCTTAACCTCACATAGGCCATTTAAAACTTTGCATCAAGATTGTGGATAGTATGTCTAGATTGTTACACAGGAGGCCCTTAAAAACCATGCAATAATATTATCTTGCAATCCCATGAGCCAAAGTGGAGAATATTATATGGATAGTTGGGTTATAGGAAAATACTATTTGGATGCCAAGGTCAAATGATCCATTTTAAAGCTCTACTTTTAGAATTGTAAATAGGTCGGTTCCGATCTGAATATATGGTGGACCAAGAACTGCAACCATTAATGAGAGGATGGACCCGGAATTGGTTTGGAACCATTTTCATATAAATCTGGAATCAGAACCGTTAAAGAGTGGATGGATTCAGAATTGAAACCAACTATGGGCCGGGTTCGAGTTTGTGTTGAGAATGTTTTTAGAAAAAATTTTTAAAAATTAGGGTAATGTGTCAGGTCTACTGGGTCAAAACTAGGGTAGAGCCAAACTCGAAACCATTTAAGTCACAGATCTAAAAATAGGATTCAAACTCAGACCTATTTACTTATTGGTTCCTAAATAAGGATTCAAATCGGTTATTAACAGATCAGAACTTTCAGATAATCGGAGACCCATTTACAACTCTATCTATTTTATAATGTATCTTCATTAATGTGTGGCAAGTCCATCTTAAACCGATCTTTCAATGCTTTTGACTATTTGAAAATGTTTATGTTATGGTTGATCAAATAAACTTAAATACTTTTGCATTTTCCCATGAAGTAAATAATAATAATAATAATAAGTAGCACTAGGGGGTTGATCCTGGTTGTAGTGTTGACGGTGAAAAACTTGAGTAGGGGTGTGTGAGTACTTTTCTCAAAAAATAAATAAATAAGATTAAAACAACTTATTTTAATTCAATCACCTATCAACTCTATTTCAAATATATAACAAATTTGCTTCTGCAATCTTTACTATATAACGGCTTTGTTTTCTTGTTTTTTTTCATTGAATTGAATCCGATATATCGAACAATTTATTTATGAAAGGGTCTAATTAAAACACCTCATTTCAAATAAATTTAGAATCTGCTCTATTTCAAATATAAAAACTTGCCGAATAAATATATTATTCATTTCCAACAAATAAGAGTTTCTGAAAAAATGGTTATCGTTATCAAGAACTTCGGAAAAGCTTCTTTCACAAACTAATCCAAACATGTTCCATTAACCAGATGTCCAAGACTAAAAAGAAGCAAAGAAAATAGATGGGCAAATCTATAACCGTAATTCCATGAACAACACCCTGAATGCATGTTTGTCTAGTTTTCAAACAAGTACAAAATTTTAAATCAAATTTTTTTGTGTAATATTTACTAATCCATAGGTTTCTATTTGTTGATCTGAGTAACCCTAATTTCACGAACTGTGCATGTCTGTCTAGTTGTCGACCAAGTACAAAATTCTTAAATCAAATTTTTGTGTTTGTAATATTTACTAATCCATAGCTTTCTATTTGTTGGTCTGAATAAAAAAGTAGGCTCATTGGCTCACTTACGACCTAAAATGAGAAAATAAAAAAGAAGCATATGAACATATATGTAAATAAAATGTGTCTTTAATTCTAAAAGTTTTTTTTTCCGCTTGAAGTAAGAGTGACATGATCGTAGAAGGTATATTGGTCATAACTTAAAGGAAAAAAAATGGAGACTTCTTTATTCCTCATGAAATGATAGATTAGCATTTACATTTTTATTAAAGTAAGAGACTCAAAATCCTCAGGATGTTTTGACCTGGCAAATCAAAAAAGTTGGTCTATCTCATAACTTTGTTCTTTTGTTGCAAATAAAAATAGTCAAAACTGGGTTTTCAATGTATATTTTTTTCTATATTTTATTTTAAAAAATTAGAACTCTTGTACATCTAATTAGATAAGGATTTTTTTTTAAGCTATGGATCACAAACCTATGATATGTAGATCAATGTGTAATTAAAAGGAATAAGCTCTATCATCAAAGCCTTGTCCTAACTATGTTGGGGTCAATAAATCAAAAGGAATAAGAATGTCTATATTAAAATGTTTCAAAGATATCATTGTTAGTAGGCATTAATATTGTGTCAGTATTTTATTTTAAGGTTGTTTTATACGTCTTTGTTAAGATTTTGCGGTTTTTTTTTTTCTTCTAGGTTTTGGAGTTTATAGATTAGAAGTATTCTTTTCACCCATTTTAAACATGTAATAATGCATATCTGGATGGGCTGGAAATTTTATCATTTAGGAGTTGATACCTATGAAATGTAGATCAATGCATCAATCAAATTGCGTAAGAATTTTTATATGTAGAATATTTTAAGTACAATGCATTATAATATATTCAAGATAAAGGTTTTGTATTCAATTTTAACCAGTTTTCGTTCAATTTTGATTTTTTTATTGCACATTTATAAAAAGTTAGAAATATATAGGGACAAGGGATTTGAACTCATGACCTTTTATCCTTTTCTTTAAGAATGATTAACCTAACCACTATCACACACAAAACTTACATATGTTTATTTATAAAATATTTTAATACTAATTAGATGGAGTGCAAATCCTAGCTATGCTCGTGCTTAGCATGGATTATTGTGCTAATTTTTATACTAGGCCAATATTCTCTTTTAAGGTTGTTTTATTTGTTTTGTTAAGGATTTTGTTGTTTTGGACTTTCACCTCCAAGCTTTTGGAGTTGTGATTTGGGGGTATTTTTGTGAACTCATTTTAATATGTGAATAATGTGTATCCAAATGGTCAAGAACATTTCCCACTTTGGAGTTTTTACACCCATTTTGGGTTTTTTGCACTCATTTTAATATAAAGGAGGAAGATCTTTTTTTAAAAGACAAAAATTATAAGGACTGAATTGAGTAGGAAGAATAGGAGATGGGGACAAAAGAGAAGGTAAAAGAACATGAATACAGAGGAAAATTGCCATGGTTAAGCTTAAAAATGATGATTTTACAATATCATATAATGGATTAAATATCTGTGATATCACAAAAATAGGACATTTTACGATTGAATAGTAGAGATCAATTGTAGAAAACTAATTAAAATTTGGGAAGCATGGGTGGAAATATCTAGAGGATTTCACCAAAAAAATCATATAATGGGATCTCAAAATCATGAAACTCACGCTACGTGTGGATGCACTAAAGTGGTCACGTGTGAGCACTCTGGTGTTTTTTTATTATTATTATTATTATTATTATTATTATTATTATTATTATTTTGCATTTAATTGGGGAGTTACCCTTGAAACTTGAAAAACCTCACATCTTTTCATCTTTTTCCTTCCATTGAAACAGAGCTTCAAAGCTATTTGCTGAAGGGATTTTTTTTTTTTTTTTTTGGGAACCAACATCAAAACTGCAAAATGGTGGTATGGAAGCCAATAAATTGGCAAAAGAACATTGTCATTGCCTACAGCAAGAAAGATAAGGATCCACCAACCGCAATTATCATCCAAAATTGCATCAAAACCGGCAAAAACACTTAGGTAGCATTTGGTTCACTGGAATGATTCTTAACAGGAATGGAATGGAGGCTGGAATGAGTCTGGAATAGAATGGAGCCTGGAATAGTAATTCCCATTATAACGTTTGGTTAGATAGAGGAATCAATCCATTAATGAGATTCTCATTCCGATTCCTGTGTTTGGTTCGCTGGAATGATGCTAGGAATGGAATAAAATTTATAGAAACTGACCAATATACCCCTGTGATAAGATACCTTAAACATGATTTACAATAGCAATAAACATCAACAAAATCTCCATATAACATGTTACTAAACTTAAACATCACATATATTATCTAAACCAAGTCATTTAAAAGTTCGAATTCATCCAACTTGTCCAAAATAACATCCATATAGTGCTTAAAACAAAGAGTAGCAAATATAAAATATATATAATCAATGCATGCATCAAAGAGCTCCACTTAACAAAACCCTCACAAAGTCTTCTTTCTCATCATCTTCCAAAGTAAAAAAAACTGCAGTCATCTCATGATCACAGCCTATAACAATCAAGGCTCTATGGCGTTCCATCCTTGATAGATTTGGAAGCTTGTGAAGTTTTTCATTGATTTTATCTCTCTTCATCGCTATATCCAAATCAACACCAATAGCTCTACTGAACTTCTCAGTAGCTTCATCAATCTTGTTGCTATGATCATGGCTGCTTCTCGAAATCCATCCATATTATCGATGCTCCTTCTCCTTTTTCCTTTCTGACTAGTTCCTTCATTATTGAATGAAGCTATAGATATTTCCTCTAAATTCACAGGACAATTTTTTGTATCTTCATCATCCTCATTTTTAGTAAGCTCATCCAAGATATATTTAGTGGTAGCAGTTGCCCTTCCTGTGGCACAATCTTTACCAAAGATAGTGCAAAGCATTTCATAATGTGAAGAACTTCTAGTCCTCCACTGAGCTGCACCCTTATGCGTCTACAAAAAAACATATAAAAAAGACAAATAAAGTAATATATTCAAAGGATAGATAAGAATACATCAAATAATTCTTAAAATAATAATACCTTCACATAACCGTTCCAAACTTCATCTACTGCAACCACCAAATTCTTTTGTGAATCCCATCCAAATCCACTGCAATTTACTCCATTAAGCATATCATACACAAAATGAAAGTCCTTTTTCATTGTCTTAATTCTGGAATCAATGTGTGGCTTAGCTTTAATTCCACTTTGAGGTAACTTTTGCTTTAACACAAATTCAAGCACTCCAAGAAAGCCTGGCTTGAACCCATTGTCAGCCTTATGAGTCCCAGCATTGACCATATCAAACAATGCAAAAACTAACTCTTTGTCCTCAGCTTCTGTCCATTTTCTTTTCTTCTTCCCTGGCCCCTTCTCATTGATGTCTATATCTTTGTTCATGTCCATGCCTATTAATATTGGAACAACCAAAACACCAATAACATGATATTTAATTAGCCATGAACCAACAACATAATATAGAAAAATGGCACAATGAATATAATGTATAAAAATAACATGATATATCAATTTAAATTAACCATTACAAATAGTCACTCCAATACAAGCAAATAAAAGAAACAACTATTATAAACTTTGCCTTTAAAATACAAACAAATTCAAATAGTTCATCTTCACGCATTAAACATAGAAACAGCCATTTGTTGTCTAAATGAGGTCCATTCATTTGAAGTCTTTACAATGTCAATTAGATCCTTGTCTCATTCGTTGTCATCCTCGTTTAGTTCTATATCTTCATTTGGGTCCACAAGTAACTCGTTCCTTATATAGTTATGAAGCAAACAACACACCAAGATAATATGAACTTGAATATTAATGAGATAAAAGGCAGGACTCCTAAGAATTGCCCATCGTTTTTTCAATATCCCAAAGGCTTTTTTTATTACATTTCTAGCAATTGAATGCTTCATGTTAAAATATTCATCCGCGCTCGTCGGTTGATGTCCATTACTCCACTCATTCAGATAATAACGTTGACCTCTATACAGTGCAAGAAATCCTTCACTATTTGTATACCCAGCATCAACCAAATAGTAGGTACTTTAAACAAATTGAACATTTTTTTATATTAGTGATATATAATTTTTTCAAGAAATTAGTTTATTATTTATTTTGTAAAGTATTGTATCTTACCACGTGGAACAACTAAACCATTTCCTCTAGCAATTGCATCCCGTAACACTTGGTCATCAGCGGTTGACCCCTCCCATCCAGGCAATACATAAGTAAATTGTAGATCTGGGTTACACGCTGCAAGGACATTAGTTGCAATGTGATTTTTTTTAGTACGATACCTAGGTCTGTCAATAGCCGGCACATGGACCGGTATGTGTGTCCCATCTAAAGCTCCTACACATCTCTACAAGACATTACAATGCATCAAAATATATTTACACATAGATGATAAATTACATAGCTATAATTTAAAAAAAATATGAATCATTTACTTTAAACCACTTCCATTTTTCATCTACCGAGTTTTCTGGTATTAGCTCAGGTTTCTTGTATAATACTCCCTGTAATCTAATGACTGCAACAAAAAAACTTTTGAAATGCCTACTGATTGACTCAACTGAACGATTAAAATCACTCTGAATTACCCTATTTTTAAGATGATGAGCAAGGATATGCAAGGAAATTGCAACTTGCTCATCAATTAATATGTGTCCGGTTGGTTCCAGCTTTCCAATTGTGCTAAGCAAGTGACATAAGTTCACAAATGGTCGCCTAGTCATTCTAAAATTGTTCAAACATGTTTGATCACTCTTATACACCCAATTCTCAATTATTTCTCTATTAACATAGTAATCTAATTGGTACCTAGATCTAACCCTACGCATGCATTATTTTTCGAACAATTTATATGATAATTGTAGGAATAGCCCCAGAAGATGTAGAATGTCCAACCACCACTGCATAACTAGTGCCAATTTCTTCACTTTTAATTTTCTTTTGGTTAAACTAAGACGTGTCATAGCTGTCATCAAAGAAAAAGTTTGATCAATTTAATATAAAATAGAAGAAACAAGCATTTCAAAGTTGCGTTATAAAATAGAAGAAAGAACCCTCACTGACTTCCTCAGTTCAACCCCCTCTCTCTATCTCATCCCAGCCCTCCTCTCACTGTCATAGCCCAGCCCCCTCTCACTGTCCCTCAATCCCAATTCCCTCTCTCTCTGTGTCTCATCCCAGCCCTCCTCTCACTGTCTCAGCCCTGTAGGGTCCCGACCCGAATTAATTGTAATTTAAATTAATCAAGCTCGATTTCTTATTAATTAATAAGTTTGGCCTTAATTGATCTTGCTTCTAACTTTTAGTGGGTCTAAGTTGGATAAGTAGTTGGGGGTTCGGACTTTACTTAAGTAGTCAAGGACCTTTTTGTAATTAATCTTGCACAATATGGACATCTCATTAGTTACATCATGTGCATTTCATCTTGTGGGTCAACTTTCATGTTGGGCTTAATTTGATTCGGACTCGTCTTGGCCCAATTGAGGCCATATGACCTAAATTATAAATGTTCCAAAAACTGGGACTTGCATGCAAAAACCACAGGAAATTTGGTTTATAAGAGAACCAACATCTCTTCCTCCCTCTGTTTTCTACTGTACTCATCGAAGCCACTTCTCTCTTCACTTCTCTTTATCTCCACTTCATGTTAGAGCTGGAAACAAGGATTTGGAGCTTGCATGCAATGGCAATAGCATCCATCTAACCTCTTCTTCTCCCTTTGGACATCTCTTTCTTAGAATCACAACCTTCTCCAATACTACAGCAGTATAAGGTGAGGGATTGCTTCCATTTCATTCATTTTTGGGTGTATTAGGGGCATGAGGACTCCACTATTTGACATGCATGTGAATCTAAACCCCACACTTATTTGCATGTTCTACTTGTAGAGAACCCATTCTCATTTTGGAGGTTTTCTGTAGCTACACAACAGGAAAGAATTAGAGAAGGCTAACACTGTTAAGAGGCAAATATAAGACTGCACGTATGTTTAAATTGATTGATTCTTAGATTGGTCATTCAAAGTTCAACTTACAGCTCATTTCCTCTTAAATAAACACACATAGATATAGAATTAGGTGATAATGAGTATAACTGGGCAATAATAATGCTATTGAACAATTTAAGATCTATTATGGAGTTTGGAAGCATATAGAACTCATTGGAACTCAAATGATAAAGTTCTACACTTGAACCCGAGCTGCAGAATCAGTTTCAGAAATTCTGAAGCTTACGGCGAAGCCCACGGCTAAGCCGTAAGTCTCTACGGTCCAGAATCCAAAAAGCCAAATTACACTATAGCTGACACTCGGTTAAGCCGTGGAATGAACTACGGCTAAGCCGTAACCTCCCCGTGACCAAGCCGTAGGCTATTCTACGGTGAACCTTCCAGAGAGCCCCAAACTCAGAACTTATCTACGGCTCATACACGGTTACGCTGTGAACTCTGCTACGGCCACGCTGTACCCAAGCCGTAAACCTGGCCGTAGGCTTAGCACGGCTAAGCCGTAGGTCAATATACGGCCAAGCCGTAAATACGTATTGAAATAAGAGGAAAACCTGAACCACTCGGCTAAGCCGTAGCCTTGTATACGGTTAAGCCGTAAGAACCAAGTAAATGTAGGATGTGAGGAACCTTCAATGACCTTGTAAGGCTCTAGCTATGGCACCTATTTCCTAACCAAATTAGCCCAATGGTGATCAACTCAAAGGTGGACAAGTGTAGAGCTGTCACTCATCCCCTTTAATTTTCTGGACGAATTCCCGATGTCACGCCATGGGTGTTGGCATAAGAAGAGGTGTCCCTTGCATACACAATGTAACGCCAAGATTGGTAACACAATGACACCGGACGTTTTATGAATACATCGTGTTGAATGCCCTCGGGATCACGGATCATCTAGCATAGGGTTGGCTAGTAATTATTTTTTATGCCTACGCAATCTAAATGCATCCATATTGTTAAAAAACCATGCCCTCAACATATGTAACTTAATTAAGTATGCATGAATTGATTATCAGATATGAATGAATGAATGAATGTAATCTTAAGACTGAACTCCTAGTATGTATGATATGACAAGTGTAACCAAGATGCATAAAAGTATGAATTTGAGTCGGTCTTGATACGTTAAGTCAGCACCACTTTGCTACGCCCTTATTAGGTTTGACGGGACCAGTTTGGGTATGATACGATACATCGCTGCTGCAGTAGTCCTTGGAGGAGTTGTCGGCGCTTCTCAATAAGCTAGGCTGATCCCCTAGAATACGCACGCTCCCTCTAGATGATATGCTCTCTCTTGGGAGAATACGACCACGTGGTTGCCAATAAGTTTGTATGATAATCTATTATGATTCGTTACTCATGTTTCCTCATGCACGACATGCCTAGTGTACGATTTTTGCCTTCTTTAATTAATATATATTTTCACTTCATTTGATACAGCATGATAGTCTTATATATCTCTATATACTTGCTTAACCGTCGTGTTAACAGTGCTACCCTTGGTGTTACAGGTACTAAACCTCGGGGACTAGATGAGTGTAATGCAGATAACGTCGTCGTACGAAGAGCAACAACGAGATACTTGCTGAGTGTTTAAGTTTGGATAGGCCTGTTTACACTTTAAGATTTTGTTCATGCTTAACTAATGGTTATCATGTAAATGGAGAAATGGTGAAGAACAGACTTATTTATGGATGTTATGATAATTCGGTTGTTATTGCTTATGATCATTACAGATGTATTACACAGGCTTCCGCTTACTAACGAATGTAATTTACCTGTTGGAGAAACTTCTCTACACGTTCCCGTGCAATCTCCCTTGTAGTGATTTGTGTGTGTATGTTTACATGCACAGATGACTACGGGATTCCGTATGTACACCCCGTGGGGCCATCCTAACCCCAATTCCCTGGATCGAGGCGTGACAAGCCCAGCCCTCCTCTCACTGTCTCAGTCCCAGACCCCCTCTCATTAGCCTCAGTCCCAGCCCCCTCTCACTGCCCTCATTCCCAGGCCCACTCTCATTCACACTCAGTCCCAGCACCCCACTCTCACTGTCCCTCAATCCCAATTCTCTCTCTCTGTCTCATACCAGCCCTCCTCTCACTGTCTTAGCCCATCCCCCTCTTTATCTCAGTTCCAGACCCCCTCTCATTAGCCTCAGTCCCAGCCCCCCTCCTCCCTTCCTCTGTCCCTTTGTCATTCTCCTCAAGCCTCCTCTCACTCTCCCCCTCTCACTGTCCCCAGCCCCCTCCCTCCCTTTGTCACCACTGTCCCAGCCCCCCTCCCTCCTTATGTCCCTCTCGCCCAACCCCCTCTCACTCTACCTTTATCCCCATTGTCCCTGCCCTCCCTCTCCCCTTCTCTATCCACAATTCTTCCGTTCTATATCCATAATTCTTCCCCTTTCTTCGTCCCACTGTCCCAGCCCCCTCTCCCTCTCTCTCTCCGGTTGCCTCCATCTCCTTCTGTCATAGGCCAAATTCTCCCTCTCTCTGTCCCCTGTCCCAGCCCCCCTCTTCCTCTCTCACTATCCCAACCCCCCTCTCCCTCTCTCCCCGTCCCACTTCTTCCCCTTTCTCTGTCTCAGCGTCCTCCCTCCCTCTATCCCTCTGTCCCTCTCGCCAAGCCTTCTCTCACTCTCCCCCTCTCACTATCCCCAGCGCCCTCCCTCCCTCTGTCACCATTGTCCCAGCGCCCTCCCTCCCTCTGTACCTTTTGCCCAACCCCCTCTCACTCTCCATCTATCCCCATTGTCCCAGCCACCCCTCTCCCCCTCTCTATCCACAATTCTCCCCCTCTCTGTCCCACTGTTCCAGCCCCCCTCTCCCTCTCGCTCTCCAGATGCCTCCCTCTCCTTTTGTCATAGGCCAAATTCTCCCTCTCTCTTTGCCCCTTGTCCCAGCCCCCTCTTCCTCTCTCACTGTCCTAACCCCCTCTCCCTCTCTCACCGTCCCACTTCTTCCCCTCTCTCCATCTCAGCGTCCTCCCTCCCTCTATCCCTCTGTCCCTCTCCTCAAGCCACTTCTCACTCTCCCCTTCTCACTGTCCGCAACCCCCTCCCTCCCTCTGTCCCCACTATCCCAGCCCCCTCCCTCCCTCTGACACTCTCGCCCAACCCACTCTTACTCTCCTTCTCGCTCTCTCTGTCCCCATTAAGCGACGAGTCTCATCCAGATCCTGGGGAAGTACTAGGAAAAACCCTTCCCTTCATCCCCAGATCCAACTACTCTGGTGTCATCGATTCCGTTGGAAATGGCGTTTTTAGGCCTCCTCTCAATCTCCCATGTCCTAGCCCCAAAAGCTAAAGTTCGATCAATAGCACTAAAGAAGGGAGAAAGAGAAGAGGGATTGTGCATTTGTAGCAGTGAAGAAGGGAGAAAGAGAAGAGAACGATAGAGAGTGAAGGGAGATCATACCTGAACGACTGTGATTGCTCGGCGATAGAGACGAGAGAGACGGCAGAGACGACCGAGGAAGGGAAGAGCAAAGAGAGACGAGTGTGATTTGGTATCACAGCATGGGTTAGTATTGCAGGGGGTTAGGGCTATTATCGACACAAGTTCTCGATAAGAAAGAATGGAATGACCATTCCTCTGCCCTCCCTGTGGAATGATGATTCCCTCATACAAAGGAATGATCATTCCCCTACTTTTTCATGAACCAAATGTGGAAATGGTCACTCCAACGGAATAACCATTCCATTCCGACCTCCATTCCAGCGAATCAAACAGTACCCTACTTTCTTATCTGGGCTAAGCTTCCCTCATGCCTCGGCCAACCATGGAAAGAATACTCTAGGACCATCCTCCGATAATCTCAGATTAGTCCGGTCATTCATCTTGATGGTTGGTTGCGCCCTGGAATGGAGATTTTACTCTTTTAACACATGCTTCCATACTAAATTTGACAACAAAGGAAAAGGTGCATTAGACACAACTTGTGTTGCTCATTCTCTAATGGAGTGGCCATGAAATGGGTCTCTTCAACTCAAAGAGGAATATACATCTCTATTGTCATGTTTCCTTTGTTCTATTCTTACGTATGTCTTGTTTTTTTATTATATATTGCATCATAATCATCAAACTTGAGAAAACCCTAGCAAATAGTCTTGTAGTTCTGTGTTAATAGAAGGAAGAAGATAAAAAGATATAGCGTTTTTTTGGTTTTAAGGGTAATAGGAGAGCATCAAATTCACCAGTGGTAAGTTTGATGCTCCCCAATTAAATCCCAAAAAAGAACAAAAAAAGAAGTGGTAGGGTGAATTTTATGATTTGGGGGTCCCTTTATATGATTTTTTTTGGTAAAATCATCAAATATCAATTTACAGGAATCATACGGCCAAAACCCCTTTATTCTTTGATTGTTTAAATTATTGTTTTTGGTTATAAATTTTACCTGATGGGCTGTTTGGCCATCCATATGACCTCAAAGCCCAATCCCATCTCGTACTTCAACTCGGATTTTTGGACTAGTACCCCGCCCAGTTGAGCCCCATACACCTAAACCCTAACCCTAGAAACCTTCCCCGTCTCTATAAATTAAGGCCCCACTCACTTACCCTTGAAGGCAGCCCCTCTTCCACCCCACCCCACCCCACCCCACCCCTTCCCTTCCCTTTGTGGTTCCTGTCTCCCTCCCTTCTTCCATGCTGGAGATAGAAGATGGGTATGAAGTGGAATGAGAGTTGGGTTTCGTGGAGCTGGAGGACTAATGGTATATGGAAAGCACCTTTCTTGTTCTGAAACAAGTTTTGCTTTCCTGTACCACTTAGTGCATTGGTTTCATGATACTCCTCTCTTTCCTTCTCTACCCTTTAATATTCTGCTATGTTCTTCTTTTCATTCATCTGAGGTATTTTCCTCCTGTAATATGTTCTGTTCAATGGGGTGTTTCTCTCTCTGTTTGTCTGTGCATAAAGATTCTGGCTTTTTTTATTTTGATTTTTTTAACCAAGTAGAAGATTGGATGTGATGGTCTTAGTTCTATTGTTTTTTATTTCTACGTTCTATATCATATTGAGGTTTCATTTTTTCAGGGAAATATGGTCAGTTTTGTGCTGGAATTTGTAACAGTGCTTTACTTTATCATCTTTTTTCAAACAGAATTTTAAACGATTTTCATAAGGCTTTTGTGTTTTTGGGTTTTGTAGAATCTTGATCATTCTCTAATATAAATACTTTAAAAATAGAAATGATTTTCTTATCATTCAAATTCCTAATATATATATTTATATATTTTCTTTTTAGGAACTTTCATTGCATTTCAAGTTGTGTATCTCATATCAGATAAGGAGTATTCGTGGTCTTCTTGGGAATATAATGGAGGCCCCAGTGTTCTTCCTTTCGTGATCATGATGGATATTTGATGTGGTGGTTGTGAATATCTTCTATGTCTTTCCATTGTATTGACCTTCCATTCGTGTATGACTTGATGTTAATGTAGACATCAACAGGACCTGAAGTTTTCCTTCCCCTCCATCCATCAGAGCCTTCCTTTCCCTCCATGCATCAGAGCCTTCCTTTCCCTCCATGCACCAGAGCCTTATCCCATTAAAAATTTTACTCATTTCCCTATAGTCAATATATTGAGAGCTGAAAACAACACTCTTGAATGGTAATGGCAGCTCTGTTCCTCTCTTTGATGTCTCCTTTTGCATTCCACCAATGCTAATTTTTATTTACTTGTCATCTTGATCTCACCAATTTGCATTTTGCTTATATCCTTTTGGCATTGACATCATTGTTGATACATGGATCATTGGAATTTCAAAGAACGCCATATTCAGATGAACTGCAAAATGGCGCTCTCTAATTGGCGATGATTTCAGAATTTTGAAGAACAAGACGACGGTTCTGATGAACATCATTATATGGAACCTCAAATCGAGGTGGTCTGCCTATTTTGTCCAGCAAAATTTTCTCTCCTGTCCTTGGTGGTTCAAAGTCTCATTTTGTTGCTTTTGGAGCAGTCTTATCTGGTTAACTTTCCCCTGTACTCAACAGCTGTGGAATCTCATTTTGCACTTGTTCAAAACCATCCATTCAGCTGGAGGCCATCTTTCCTCTTTAAGGCCATGTTTGTGCCTGGTCTTTGCATAGATATTTTTTTAGCTGTTCTCCACATTTCCCATGGCGTTATCCAAACTAGCCTTAAATGTAAAAGACGAAGGGTGCTTGAATCTACTCAATTCCACATGTTTTACTATATGAAAAACCTGGCAAAAAATTGTTTAGGAATCGTCCAACAAGTGGTGATTGATATTGGGGAAGTAGTCTGGGAGTGTCTTGCAAATTAAAAGGAACTTTATTTTGTATCATCATGGGTGATGTTCTTGGATCTAGACATAGGGTGCCCTGTGGGGTTGGATTTTGTATTATCAGGGATGTGATGCAAAGTTCATAAAAGATGGCTGATGATGGTCAAGATATTAGGAGGTGATAGAATTTGAATCTATTCTCTATGTATTATGATGTAGCCCTCTATTAAAAATTTATTCAAATATGGAAGATAAGCAACAAAAGCATCCCTCTAGGGAGATTTCATAGTATGAGATGTTATGTGTATGAGATGGCTTGATAATCATAGTAGAAACTGAAGGCGTTATGGTGGAAAGAAGAAGATTATTGAAGGACCCATTCTCTTTAATGATTGGAAGGACAGAGCCTTGCACTTATTAGCTATTTGATGATTTACAGGCATTGCATTTGGATGTATGGAAAGATCAGCGGACATTCAAGTTTCCTGTTTTTTTATTGAGGAAATGGATTTTGGATCCTAATTTCTAACGAGAGCTCGGATGGGGCTCTTCTGCTGAGATTTGTAAAGGACTTTTCCAAAGGGTGTTAATAGAACTATTGTGCCTAGGAAATTAAAGAAGCTCCAGGTAGGAGAAAAGGATTTTGAAGCAGAGATGAAACGATTAGGAAGAACAAATCTTGCACAGTTGAGGGGCTAATGAACACATATTCAGTGGCTTGCCTGTGCGGACTTCCTCTTCAAAGCCATAATAATCACATGTTCAGATGTTCCTTTGACTCCAGGAGAAAGAAGGATTTTCATCTTTTATGGTGCATAAAGGTACAAGTAGAATAGATAACCATCCTTCTTCTGGAGCATTTAAACCACTCGTTGAAATTCTGTTTGTGCACAACCAACACAAACAGAATTTGGAGACAAATCAATGTGTTGGAACCAAAAAGGTTGAAACATGGGTTTATTTATTTATTATTATGATTATTCTTACCTCTTCATCAGCATGATTTCCCTGGAATACAAAATTACAAGATATCAGCTACAACCTATCACTAATTGAATAAAATATACAGTGCCATAAAAAATGATGACTGTTTGAAATTCTAATTGTTGACTTTATTTCGTTTTGAGCTAAGAAAACCTCTAAAGACTCTCTTCTAACAATATCCACTTGATTTATGTTAAGAATACAGAAAGACTATACATATCGAAATTATCAAATAATCTTTTAACAATAACCACTTGATTTATGTAAAGAATGCAGAAAGACTATTTATCACAATTATGAAATAATACAATGGCTTCTTAAAAAAAAACACACACACACACACACAATGGCTTCTGTTATTTTGTCCTACATGATTGTTAAAAAGTTGGTTATTTGAAATTTAGACATGCATATACATGGTGTAGCTCTCTCATACCCATGCTATCTGAGCTTTATTGTTTTTCTTAGATATTGATTTGAAACAAAATTAATTAAAAAGAAGTAAATCCCATCTAGTATGAATTACAATTGCATGTGCTAACCACCATGTACAACTGATTTCATTCATTCTGCCCAAATATTCAAACTAAAAATTAGATTATGTCCAAAAGAACCCTATTCAACCGCGCTCCGATTCAATATCAGAAAGGTAAGGTAACGACCTTTCTTTCGCTTTCTTCACTGTTATGAAGTAGAATATGATTTTGCTTTCGGGAGATTAAAATAAGAACGTTCGGGCTTCTTGATTTCATACTTTAGTTGAGAATGGAGTCAAACTGAAGGTTTGCAATGTCATTAAGTAACTAGGATCTCATGATCTAGATCTCTGATTTAGCATTTACTCTTCCTTCTATAATTACTAATCTGTGAAGAATTTACTCTTCCTTCAATAGTCAATAGTCTGTGAACTAAATTGTTGTGAACAGGATTTCTTACACTAAAAACTAAAAGAAGACAATTAGAACTACTCAGTACGGCAAGATATGTTACTAAAAACTGCAATTTTTTAATTTTTTAAAGTTGTTTGTATCTTTGTTTTGATTGAACGACTGTTTTTGCAATGTGTCCTTCCGAAATTAATGTTGGCTCTCCATATTTATTTTTATCCAGTGGTTGAGTCGTAGTGGCCAAGCATCAATAATCACCCAAGCAATAAGACCCAAATGCTTGAACTCTGGGAAGGGACAACCTCCAGCAGCATTCTACAATCACCCGGCAGATATTGGGTTTTATTTCCTAAGGTGATGTCTAGCAAGGCCAAGACAGATTTTTTCCTGGATTACATGTGACAGGAGGAGAAAACTTTAGTTAAATTGTAATTGTATTTCTCTTTCAGACGGTCACAGAAAGGATTTTTTTAACATAGTTATTTAATTAGTATTGAATTTTTTGACAGAACACCCACCTTTTATGAAAGAACAAATCACTTGTACCTCATGTGTACCTCTTTCAAGAGGTTTTCCCTCATCTTTACATTATTCTTTTTCTTCCTAATAATATCACAAGGAAAAACGTAACTCTGAATATATTTTTATTTTAGTTAACTGAGATAATTTTCTAAAATTAATACCGACTTTAAAAACTTTATAAATACGCACTATATTATCTTTTCTGCTATTTGAGTTTATAGGGGTGACACATTAGTTTTTGTTGGTCCCTTGCTCATAACAACTCACTACCAAACCTGCTTAATAGAAAATTGTTATATTTAGATTTCTAATAAAAAATCTATTATTATAAATTGTTTTGCCTGTGCTAAGCACGTGGATTTTAGTTTATTTATGAAAGGGTCTAATTAAAACTCCTCATTTCAAATAAATTTAGAATATGCTCTATTTCAAATATAACAAACTTGCCGAATAAATATATGTATTTCCAATAAATCAAGGACTTTGGAAAAACCTCTTTCACAAACTAATCCAAACATGTTCAATTAACCAGATGTCCAAGACTTATTAGGATGTAAAGAAAATGGATAGGCAAATATTTAAGTGCATGTCTGTCTAGTTGTCAGCCAAGTACTAAATTCTTAAATCAAATTTATATGTGTAATATTTACTAATCCATCCCTTTCTATTTGTCGATCTGAATAAAAAAAGTAGGCTCATTGGCTCACTTTCCACCTAAAAAGAGAAAATACAAAAGAGGCATATTAACACATATGTAAATAAAAGGTTTTGAAGTTCTCAAGGGTTTTTTATTATTTTTTCGCTTGAAGTAAAAGTGATGATTGCAGACGGTGGACCATAAAACAAGTTCCCTCCCCGTTTAATCATATAAATCTTACAAGATTGAATATGGACAGCTAACATTTCTTTGAGTGCAACCCTCCTAAGCGGGTCCTATTCCAGTTAGTTTTTTGTGCACATAAAATCTGAGACTTTTTCATCAGATCAGCTACAAAATGGCCAAACAATGCTGACTGCTCATGCCTAGCCAATTGGGATCTGTTTGGAAGCTGGATAAATATTTGGTTGAATTCAATAGTTAATACGATTCAAGCTCATCCAATTATATTATTGTATGGGATAAGATTTTATTTATCCGATACGTAAATCCAATTCGATGTTTAGTTTGTGTCTGGATAAATGGTGTATAAGAGAAAAAGCAACCTAAAAAATAAAATTCCAGATCCACTTAAATCTAGTCCAAATTATCCCACCTCTCAGGTGGATTTATTTAAGCCGAAATAGTAGGTATTAAGTCACTACAGTTTTGAGACTTTGAGTAGTATTATACCGGACTTTAAAAATGCAAAAAATCGCAGAATAAGTGGAACAAGATGAAAAAGTTGCTTAAAAGCCCGGCCCCCCCCTGCGCACAAAAAAAAAAAACCCCAAGCACATCTTGATTGATGTTTAAAAGGATGTGAACAAAGCAATAGCCATCCTCCCCCAAAAGTTACATGATAAAATTTTTTCTAACACGTGCCATAATCCTATCTTGGTCTCTAACATGTAGGTTGGTTGGGTTGTCTGAAGGTGCTTTGGAAGGCTGTTACACAAGTGACTGAATTTTAGTGCGTCTGTCTATATGTCGTTTTAAATTCCATGTGTCCGGTCTACCATACATAAGTCCTAGTCCACGAATTACGAGAGTTTAAATAAGATCTCAAAGATTTCTGTGATGACACCATACGTAATAAGCGTTAGCCCATGTTTTGGCATCACTAATTTTTTTTGCCTCTATTTATCTTAATGTCTAAAATATTTAGAGTTTTAAAATATAAGAGGGTTTGATATGTGATTTTATCATCTACTATTTTTAGATATGTAGAGGCAAAACCTTTTAAAACTAAATACCCCAAAACTGAGCTCTTCAAAATAAGAGACAAAAAATAAGAGGCGCTGCTACAATAATTTCAGGATCATCATGCTTAGATCTTTTTTTTATATATATTTTTCTTCAAATTTGAGATAATAAATGAAGATCCAAACTGTTGAAAATGTGCTCAAGAGCAAACACAGCCACGCTTTCAATTTCAGCCACTGAATCATTACCAATCTCGAGGTATGTGCAAAAAGTATGAGCCACTGAATATTTTTTTTGTAAATTATGTGGACTCCAAACACAAGATCCAAACCATTGGAAATGTTTGGGGCTTAACACGACTATAGAGCTAATTTTCAAGTCTTGATTTTATGTTGATTTCAAGAAATTTATGAAAAGCTTTTAACCATTGATATAACATGCCCAATTTTGGATTATTCCATAGGCAGTCCCTTTTTTTCCTTATTATTATTATTTTGAGATAACAAATCATTATCCAAACCATTAAAAATGTTTATAAGGTTAATGATAATTAGGAGACCGAATTTTAGCCATTGGATCATCACTAATATTGAGATATTTGCTAAAAAACTTGAATTATTTGCTATTTTTTAAAAATTTGTGGGCCTTAAACACAAAATTCAAACCGTTATATCTCATTGGAAGGATGAACATGACTATGGAGTCGAATATCAAAGCTTAATGTTTTGTAGATTTTGAGAAATTTGTGAAAAACTTTTAACCATTAATTTAAAAAAATTTATTTAAAATAAATCCTCATATTATTAAATGCACGGTTTGAATTTAGCATCTTTTTCTAATGCCTTTATTTTGGATGGGTCTATAATAAATAGACTTGTGATGCCAAATAAGCCCTTAATCCACCCTTTTCAATTGAAGAAAAAGGCAGCAAGCTACATGGTCCATGTCTTGAAGGGAAAGATGAATAGACTCTTTTTGAAATTGGATGCTATAGATGCTAGCTCCGTATTTGGTTACTTTTCACACGGAGATGGACCTGGGCGATGGGTGAGTCGCATCAAGTTTGTTTTGGCAATTCGATCCACCTAAAGAAGTTGATTGTCTTGATTTCAAAATAATGGGCTCCACTTATGAGCACAAATGTTAGACCATGAAAACGGTGCAACATAAAACTCAGAAGCATTTTCCTGGAAATGAGAACAGGATGGGCAAATGTTTTTCGAGTATTGACCAAGGTAGGCGTAGGATTACCTCACAAATGCGCTCCACATGCAGATAAAAAAAGGGGTGCTAAACAATGACTGAAGAAATGTTTGTCGGCCATTGGAATCTTTAAAAAAACCTCTGAAGGATGAGACAGATAGAAACAGTAGCACTTGCAAGGAACAGTTGGCATCTTTGGATTGGAAAATTGGAGGGTGAGAAAACGTTCTCCAGGAAGGCTTAGAAATAGTGCACATCCAAGACTCATTTATAATGTCTATTATATTAATTTTTTAAAAAAGTCTTACTAATTCATCATTATATTATTAATTTAATTATTTTTTTATTGTACACATGTAAAAATACAAAATTTATCGACAATTAAGTCACACACAAAAAAAAAAAAAAAAAAGAAGGTACGCAAAAGAATACATAAGAAAAAAATTTACATGATTCGACAATATGACTATATCCACAAATAAAGAGCGAGTCACTACCTCTTTAGTGTCAAGTTAAGATTTAGAGTTTTAAATTGCATGATTTATATAATCATATCTTTTTTCGCTACTGAAAAAAGCCTGCTATAATGATCAAAACCAAAGCCCGATCCTGACTCACTCAAATGGACCAAACAGTAAAATGGTGGATGAAAAGAGTTGTGATTTGCAACAAATAGATAATTGGGTAGACTGTAAAGACGGTGACAAAACGTTCACCACGAAGCCTATCGATTTATTTTCTATAACGGGGAGAAAGAGAATATGGAGAAAGACCCATGCGTCAATAGGAGGGTTTTATAATATTCGACACATGCATGGTGATGTCGACGTAAATGGATCTAAGGTTCCTGAACAAGAAACAAAAAATAGTGGGGGGCCCTAATATGAAATATTTGGTCCCAGTGCCAGTACCGTTGCATCCGAGTAAAATATTTAAGCGGCTTTTTTTCATGTAAAAACCTCTCCGTGATTCTTAAATTAATCACAAAAGGCTTTTTTTTTGGGTAAATCAAAGCTTTTTTTTTTTTTTTTTTTTGAAACGAAGGCTTTGAATAGCAGTGAAGACATGCATCTAACAAAATTTAATATTCTGATACCGAAATGGGGAACGTGCGTGATGCTAATCTGGGATGCTTTAATAAAATGTCTATGGTCGTACAATGAAACAAACGACAAATAAAAAATCATTACTTTACTAAAGAGCCATGCCACTACGTCAAAGATTGGAAGCTGAAAGCCCCCTGCCGAAGAATTTATATCCATACTTTCATATATACATACATATATATATATATCTATATATAACAAGTAATTTATATACATTTCCATTTACATATAGTATTGCTGACCCACGGAGAATTTGGAAATGGAATGCTTTGCTTACACCTCTTGCTGCTTCACAAGATTAGCATGAGTCAATCCAACTCTCCAATTTGTAAAAAAAAGAGAAAAATAACAAACGTTAATTCTATCCTTAAAATATTTAATACCTAATAAGGTTCTGTCTAGCACCCATATCTCCAATATGTGGGTTGGTTGGGTTGTGCTCTGAAGGTGCTTTGGGGGGCTCTTACACTATTGAGTTAATTTTAGTGGATGTGGTCATATATAGATTCAAAATCCATGTGGCCGGCCTACCGTACAACGAGAGTTTGAATAAGATCAGACACTTGGTATACTCTTAAAATCGAATCAGCATTAACTCGTGTAACTCATCTTCCCATTCTAATCAAGTCAAGAGTTATAGATATAATAATTCAAATACAATCGGCCTATTCAGTGTCAATGTCTGAGACGAGCTGGCAGTTGGTCTCAGGACTTAGAACGTGCATGATACGGTTTTGATCATCTGAGTAGGACTTACCTAGAACTTGTTATATCTCCATGACTTTTCCACAGAACGTCTTACAAAATAAAATTAGGGTTAACTAAATTTAGGGGCCAATTAAAATTTTTTATGTTTAAAATAGCACATAGCTCCTAATTGAATCCCACACTGGATCTTATGTCAGTGGTGAAGTCCATTACATTACAGAAATACCAAAACTTGTGGAAGCATTTATTATCATTGGTATCAAATAAAAAATTAAGTATGCACATTAAAAGAATATTAAATCTATGATTTGAAGTTGCAAATAAAAAAAACAGTTAACTGTAAAGCCCCACTAAAATCTTAGGCAAATAAAAAATATCTAAACTAAATATAAACCAAATGTATATATGAGTCACTTGTGTGCAGGATTAGACAGTTTAGTAACCATCATCCGCACCCCACTCAGTCCCATTAGATGGCTACAGTGCTTGAAATGCTTCACCCTCCACCCCTTACTCAAGATAGCCGGGCTTGGTACCTGTGCACCAAGTACAGCAACATCAGATACAACGAGTCAATAAGTAGATAGACAAGCCTTATGATAAACATACAATATCAAATGTGAGTACAACTAGTAAATCATATGAAGATAAACAATAATTAGTAATAAGAAAGAAAAGATATGTACTCCTACATCAAGGATTTTTAATTGTCTACAATCTAGGTCAAATAGGACACATATTAGATTTGTGTATAAATTCTTAGTCTTATTTGTATATTAGATTGTTATAGCTCTTGATGTTTGACCTTACAGTTTTCGTAAAGTGTACATATATATTGTATCAAAAATTAGATTTGCTTCAACATTGGTTATGATGTTACATCTGATGAATTTAAATGATTTTCTTTTAGTTGATCATGAAGTGTTTAGGATGAATTATTGGCAATTTTTTTCTCCAACTTATTTTTATGATGTATTATTAATTTTTTATTAGCTAAATTTTTTTTTTCAGGGTCCTACTTTAATTTCAGGTCGTGGATTGTTTATCTATATGCTTCCATGAATAACTTAAGCACCTCAAGCTCTACCAATGTAACCATGTAAAAGACAAAACGAAAAAAGAAAAAAAGAGAAAAAAATAAGGTCTAACAAAGCAAGGCCTAAAATAAGACTGGATGGCTTTCCAATTGATAAATCTAGAAAAATAATGAAAGGCACATTTATTTTTTATTTTAATTATTTCATTTTCTCCATCGGTTTGAATATCTACTTTTTTATATTCTGTCTTAATATTTTATTTACTTGCTTTGCCATTCTCATTGACAAATGAATATATAGATTTTTTTTTCTCAATTCATTTTATGCTTGTTGTTCAAATTTAATATTTTTTATTGATTGAAATACTTCTTATGAATAACAATATTGCCCATTATTATTTTTCACATGAATATCGTTCTTTTATTTCTCCATAGAATATAAAGGGACAATCAAAATAAAATTTGAAGGGTTAAAATCAATTGAACAAATTGAGGTTGATTTTTCAATTGAACACAATCCGCTTAATATATAATAACTAGCAAATCATGCCTGTGCTACATTGATTGTATGAAATACTTATTTATAAATAAGAAAAATAATTCAATGAGAACTAATTCTCTTCATTTTTTTGTGAGAACTTTAGGTAGGGCCTATCTATGACCCAATCCAAAATTTGAAATACATAGGAACCCTCCTAATAGACACATGCCCCAAGTTTTTATCACGTTCGAATTTACTGGACCATTAAATTGATTGTACACTAATCTGAATGGATTAGATTTGTAGGCCATAGATGAAAGTGTTAGAGACATGTGATTGGGGTCAAACTTGATATTGGGGGTATCCCACATAAATCTTTCCACCCCCCTTTTCCCATCTCCAAATGGAACCCATAAGTGGGCCCCATAAAAATTTCTCACCGTAGGTTCGTGGGAATAGTTCTCATAAGATCAGAACTCTATAAATAAATGTAATGAATTTTTTTCAATTATATCAAAATGGTAAAAATAGAAAAATAGAGGACCAATAAAGTAAATAGATAGATATGAAAATATAATAAAAAAATTAAGAAAATAATTCTTCAAATTTTCCAAAAAAAAATCATAAACTATAAAGAATAGTTAAAATTAAGAACGAAAAATGAAAGCACTAACACCTAATCTTAAATCTAAGCAATGGGCTTACATATTAAATGTCTTGTGAGACCTAAAATTATTGACCCATAAATTGTAAACCAAGAGTTCAAATCTTTTTAAGAGTCTAAATAATTTGAAATGCCTAAAATCTTTCCCTCAAGTCAAAATCATGTGAGATGGCATAGAGTCTGAATATTCCTAAAAGCCTAAATGATTTAAAACCCACAAAATCTCTCTCTCAAATCAAAATCCAAATAAAATGGAGTTTCAATTTTGGAAATTGGAGTTCAATTTAAAGCTCCTGTGCTTAGCACGGGCAACGTAATTCATAATATCAAATATTAAAAAATACGTTCTAAAATTTTTTCATGAGTATAAAATATTTATAAAAGAAAAATCAAGCTGCATCTTGATAAAGTAAAAGATAACTAATGTGAGGAAAAAAAATAGAAAAATCAAGATGCAAGTAAACATTGAAAGTAGAAGCCACACAAGATCTAGTGTCAATTGTCTAGATTGACAAAATTATCTGTAATAATAAAGTTTTCAATAGAACAAATCATGAATAGCAAATTTTTACATGTGATTAATCATAAAAATCTAAAGATACGAGGAGAAGAAACATTTTATTTATACAAATGTGTTGTTAAAAACCACGACATCATAGGGATAGATCCTTACCTGCAGTCCACTACTGATCATTAATAAAGGTGTTTTTGATGGCCAAGTTAAATGTTCCTATGGCATTTCATATGACCAGTGTATTCATGTAATGTTTAGGCGTGTGAAGCCGATGGTCATGTCCACCTATAATGGAATCAAAAGTTACGAACAATGAAATTATAATATAATGAAAAATACAAAAATAATATCTTGAGGGAGTTAAGAGAAGAGAAACATGCATTTCAACTTTTTCAAACTTGGGATATGTTTCTTTTGTTGTGGCTTGGTTTTGATGCTTTGAAAATTGAATTTACGCAGGAGATGCTTTTCCGAGTGGCAGGTCTGCCCATGGTAGAAAATTGCTTGTCAGGATATAATAGTTGTATGTTTGCTTATGGATGGGTAAGTTTAGCACTCAGTAGTGTTTTAGTAGGTGATCATACTGATGTGTGATGATGTCATTTAGGCATGACTCACCTGTTTGGAATCATGTATCATGTTACAATTGGTGCTCATTAGCTCCATCTCTTTTTGAAGTTGTCAAGGACTGTTCATATGCTTACATCAATGGTTATTTCTGTAGACGGGGAGTGGGAAAACATATACAATGCTCGGTGAGATTGATGACTTGGAAGTAAGGCCTAGTACAGACCGTGGGATGACACCACGCATCTTTGAATTCTTGTTTGCAAGAATCAGAGCGGTAGCATTCATTGATTATACTCCATGCATTCAATTTATTTTACTCTATCTCACACTTGCACTGAGAATTTTTGCTTTTTTTCTTGAATACTGGAAAAGGAAAGCCGTCAGGATGAAAAACTAAAATACAATTGAAAATGTTCCTTCTTAGAGATCTAGAATGAGCAGATTATAGATCTTCTTGATCCTTGCTCCACCAATTTGCTTGTAAGTTTCACACCCTTTTCACTCCATTTGATTCCAAATGTGAAATTTAGGTAATTTAATTAATGAAACAGGGATTCCTCAAAAAAAAAAAAAAATTTTTTTGAAAAACTGTCACGTTTGATGCCTACTTGTTTTGATCATTTCGATGCACATTGATCAATGTTCAAAAACAATAATTTTTTTTTTGAACATTGATTGTAAAGTTCCCTTGAATGGGCTACATTTATCTTTACACAGCTGGACACTCTGCTATTTAATGACATGCAAGTCATTCCCTCACTGTGTGTGAGAGGAATTCAAACATACCAACTTAGTTGCTATTCAAACAAATCAATTTGTTTACTGGAATCAGAGCCATACAGAGAAGACTTGCCTTCTTAAAGCTATCCTAACCACTAGTACCATCCTAAACTTAATGTCCTCCACCAACTCAATGTCATCCTCTGCCTCAGCCCAAAAATATCCCTACCCACCAATTTGAATGTGGCAAATTTTGTTTCACTCAAATTAACTCCAGCGAATTATATACTGTGGGAAACACAAGTTTTATCATTGATTGAGAGTCAAGATCTACTTGGTTTCATCACTGGAGAGACAATAACACCCGATCGTGAGATGGATTCATCTGACAAAAGCAGTAACATCCTGAATCCAGACTTTGTGTCCTGGACTTGCACTGATCGACTAGTGAAAGCATGATAACTGGAACACTATCGGAGTTGGTTCTCAGACTTCTTGTTGGACTGAAAATTGCAATGACGTGTGGCATGCTCTAGCAGTTGCCTACTCACAGAATTCATAGGCTCGAGAGTTTGAATTACTTTCCAAACTTCAATATATGAAGAAGGGTACGTCTACTCTCTATCCGAGTATCTAAGAGATTTTAAATCTAACTGTGATCAGTTAAATGCTATTGGCAAGCCCGTATCTGATCGAAATAAAGTCTTTTGGCTTTTGAGTGGACTTGGACCAAAATATGAGTCCTTTGCCACAACCATGTTGAAACCTCCGGTTCCCTCCTATGCTGACATGATTCCCTTGCTTCAAAGCCATGAACTAAGAAGCAAAGGACATCAAAATGATTCCACTGTCCACTCCATGGCCTTCTTTGGGCAACGCTCTGGCGGTGGTAGTAAAAATATAAATAAAAGAGGTGGAGTCAGTTTTTTACATCCAAAGGGAAAGGGTTTCTACAACCTGGACAAGGAACCCAGTCTCAACGAGGGCAATCAGTGGCAAAAACTGTCCCCACCGCCCTAACAAAAATGGAGGACAGATTGCTGTTTGTCAAATATGCAAGAAGAAAGGACATGATGCTCTCAAATGTTGGCATCGATTCAACAATAGTTTCCAGGCTGAAGATATTCCACAAGCCTCAGCAGCGATGCAGATTGCTGACTCTCAAGATTCTGACACAACATCAAAAATGGAGTTTTGGAGCGGACCATGGGCTCGGTTTTAGGACGTTCTTGATTGAAATGGGTTTAACCCGTTCTGACGGCCCACTTTTGTTTTCTCTTCTTTTGTTTTCTCTTAAGTCTACGAGGGTGGTTTTCTTCTCATAGGATGAAACAGCAAGAGATGCTTGCAGGAGAAGCAGTAAGAGCAAGAGATGGCTAGGGTTTTCTTCTCCAAAAGGGTAGCATAGTCTCGTCTTTGCGACTTGCAGATCTTTAATTCCTCTCGCCATTACTTACGATCATTTTTGCGACCTGCAAATCTTCTCCATTACTCATGATTTGCTGAAATCCCGATCTGATTGTTATAAATCTCTCTCTGCTACATGTCAATTTTTTTCTTATGGATCATAGAGCGATTTTTGTGTTTTGCTTAATTTGATCTTCTTCCCAGGGCTTCTATTTTGTCAGATCTATTGATGTTTTGCTTGTTTTTGCTTGCTTGATTTCTCACTTTTTGAGAAATGATCTAGTTTTGCTGATGCTAGCCTATTTCCTTGATTTGAAGGCATTGATGTGTGGGGAATTGCAAAAAGTTTCACCACAAGAAGAGTTGTTTGCACCATTGGATTTTCTAACACATACAATTTCCAATATTAGAAATGTAGAGTTAGAGATTAATTCGTGGCACACCAATTGTTTTTTTTTTCCCTGCAAATGTTCATTTGCTTTGGAGGCTCTTTTTTTTTTCTGCAAATGTTCGTTCGGTTTGGATTTTTGTTGGTTTTGATGAAGCAGGTTGTATAATTCGTGAGGAAATCACGGTTCCTAAGGTGGTTTTATGCAAAAGAAATATCTAGTATGGTATTTGCTTCTTTTGGACTTTTGGGGGGTTGTTATGTTCTTTCTGAGTTTTCGATTGGAATCTTGGTTTTGATGAAGCAGGTGTTGGAATTAGGGAAGAAATCGAGGTTTTAAGTGAAAACCTGTTTAGGGCTCTGAAGAATAAGAAAAGGTACATGTTGTGAATTTTGGGCGAGGAGCCAAGGTGGTGCAGATGAGAATTGACAGGCTATGCTGTTTCAGTGGTCCCTATTCCCAGGTTAGGAGATTACCCTTCATTTCTTTGTCTTGTTTTGGTGTTGTTTTTTACTTCTTATCTATTCTTATTCTTGTTTCTTTTTCTGTTTTTGTTGAACTAATTTGATTTTGAATTGCTTTTATTTGGTTCCTATTTTCAGTTTCTTGCTTTAGCAAAGTTATTGGCTGTAAAATTTTCTGTTTTGTTTCTTTTAGTTTACTCTTTCCTTAACATTTTCTTGTTATGGACTTCTTGTTTGGGGGCAAGGGATTTGGTTTTTTCTTGAATTTATAGTTATTCTTTCTTTCTTTAGAAAGTTGCCCGATGCGCTCTTTTAGAGAAGTTTTATATTGGGTCACAGCTCAAATGACTTGAATTATTAAGAATTTTGTTTCATTTATTGGAACATTGGAAAGATTCTATTTGATTGAATGACGCTATATGTACTGGAGAAATCATCTGGTTTGATTATTTATCTATTGATGTTTTACATTTTAGTGATTTTGTTATGTTGGATTTGTTTCGAAAATTAAAGTTGGTTTTTGCTATTTAGCTTGTAGGAGCTCGCTATGGGAAAGGGAGAAATCATCAGGGGCCAAATAAGCTTACTTATGGATTCAGTCTGGTTAAAGGGAAGGCAAACCATCCTATGGAGGATTATCATGATGCAAAATTTGTCCAAACAAAAGGACATGAGCTTGGATTGTTTGCTATTCATGTTACAATTACATGTTTGTATCCTGAATACCCTCTTCAAAGGTCCTTTCATGCACCTTTTGAGGTATTATATCTTTACAATCCTCAACCCTAGTGCACATGTAGTTTTTTTGGGCCTTATATCAAATTGATGACCATGGTTTGATGGCCAAGACCATTGGTATGTCCCTTATAGTTTCTAAAAAATCCTAAAGTCCAGCTTAATACAGGCTTGATGCTCACAACCCCACTGATGATTCAATGGGGTGTTACACAAATGCTATTGCAGTTTCTGGACCTTATTGCTGGCAAGAAATCGACATTGAGGAATGGAGCCTCAGTTGTGAGAAAGAAAATCTGGATCGAATGCTTCAAATGCTCATCACAAGGAGCAGTGGATCGGTCCGGAAGCTCTGTATCTCTGGTCTCCAAGATGATCGTTTCTCCTTCATAGCCAACCAGTAAGTCTTAGTTCTACATCTCTCTCTATATTCTCACCTCTAGTTTGATTTGTAGCCCAAACTGCAAATTGTGACAACTAAGTGGTGCAGATTAACAAAATGGTTTGGAGAGTTCGATAAAATGATTGGTATTCAGTCCCCACTGTCTTTAGAGGGATGGCTAGGAAAACAAAGCTTGCATTTAGAGAGATGCTGTTTTCCTGAATTTTTTCAGCCTCAAGATGCAAAATTGATGTCTGACACTGATATAAAGTTTTTGCATTCTACGTTATATGGGATTTCAATTTTGTGCACCTCTCAGTATTTATTAGTAGAAAGAATAGCTATCCATTCTCAAAATATATTACAATTTTATCTGACAATGGTTATATACACAAACTCTAAGGGACCCCTTGTCTGCTTCGTAGTATTGAAGTCCTAGAAATTCATAGGAGGGAGCATTTGTTGAAGGAGTGTTGAAGGGTGTTGGTCAAAGGTGGAGATATGGAGATGACCATCTATTTTGTGAGATTTAATTTGCACGGTGAATGGTGAGGATTCAATTCCTATCCTATCAAAGAGGAGCTATTTGGGGTTCCCTTGGACATCTCCACATGTAAACCTTTAGTCTCTAACTGCTTTGGTACTAGGACATTGCCTATAAATTTTAATAAATCCATATGTATGAGGCAGAGGGCTCTAAAAGTAGCATCCTGGTAAGAGCCTAAACCCACTAGATGGTGAGTTTGAACAAATAAATTTATCCGAAATTTGATCTCTTAGGGATTAGATCCACAACCTCGTTTTGGTGTTTAATTTTATTTTTGTTTTGGTTTTGCCAGTTCTCGATCAGGGATCAGGGGTCAGACCCTGCGGATCCCGAGAAGTGAAATAAGTGATTCAATAGTTGAGCAGGTTGCTGGAAAGCTATCCAACCTCACTTTCTTCGACATAAGCTAGTGCGTGAAAATTGGTCCTTGTGCTATAGAGGCATTTGGCAAGAATTGTAAAGGACTAGTTGGATTGAAGAGGACAATGCACCCATTGGAGGTAGCTCATAAGTTCTGACAGGATGATGAGGCCCATGCAATTGCGGCTACCATGCCCAAGCTCAAGCATCTAGAATTATCCTACTTGCACCTCACAACTGGAGGTGCACCAGAGATTCTGGCAGGGCTTCCTTGTTTCATCAAAAGCCACTAAAGTGACGGTTGTGCAAGAAGAAGAACTGGCTTTTCTTGTCATTATAATAGCAACTTGTAGCCTGAAATTATTGAATGTAACATGAATTTTTAATTATTATGTTAAAAAAGAATTTTAATTATTGCATTTATATGAATGTGAATACCACAATTATTCTATTTTATTTTTAAATATGGGATTAATAGTGGTTTAAAAAACTTATGATTTAAAAAAATATTATTAAAATTGTTTTAAAGAATTTCAAAAAAAATGGCGAGAAAATATGAGGGAATAATTTGGAACAATTTTAAAATTTTGGAACGATTTTGAACCGTTCTAGATTTGGAAATCTGAGATGGTTCAAAACCATTCCAGATTTGGAAATCTGGAACGGTTTTAAACCGTTTTAGAATTTCTGTGACACCCATTTTTGGAACAGTTTGAAACCGTTCCAGATTCATTTACAAACAGTTTCAAACCGTTCCAGATGGACATTTTTGGTGTAGTGAACATTGGCTAAGAAAAAAAATTAAATTTTATTAAAAATTATTAATATTTTAATAAAATATAAATGAACATTATTATGTAAATTATAACACAAACATAGTTAAAATTGGAACATAAATTGGGTTCCGGATGCTATTCCTCTACAACTGCCAATACTTTTTCTTAAGTTTTCATGTTGGACATTTAAATGGGTCATTCGGGTTAAGCAGCCTAAGCCTAACTCAACCCATTTAAATGTGGGTTAGGAAAAACAAACTCATGGCCAACCAAAATATTTTGGATATCGGGTTTAGCGGGCCATGTATGGGTCAAGTTAGTGAGTTAGGTGAAGATTTGCCAATCCTAGTTGCAAACTCATGGCCAACTAAAATATTTTGGATGTTAGGTTTAGCAGGTCATCTACAGGTCAAGTAAGTGAGTTAGGTGAAGATTTGCCAACTCTAATTGCATAAAGTCAAATTGAGTGGAGAATACAATTTAATGCAAGCCTAGCTTAGATACCGAGGCCATTACTTAGTCCCAGCCATCCCCCAAGCTTTGGCTGGCATGGCCACAACCTTTTTGGAAAATTTCATGGTCCATTATATTAAAGTCATCTGGCCAAGTTCTGTCATTGTAGCATACAAATATAGGCCCAATCCATGTGTATTGATCCACATCACATCCTATACAGAATGCCTCCCTAAATTTTGATCAGCATGCATCTGGCATGGATTTGGGTTGACATTTCTTACATGATTAGTGGATGGGTGGGTTCGGGTGGAGCCCATACCAACTGGAGCCGGACCTAAGTCCAACATATTGCACCATTCTAATTTTCTTGAGCTGATTAAGGCCATCAATTATGATGAAGAGTCGGTGATCCGGTCAATCACCCTTAATGTTAGACCAATAAGAGGATATAACCAACCTCTTCAAAGAATGCTCATGATACATGGTTCTAATCTTAAGATAGAAATTTCATAATTTCAATATAAACGAGGCTCGATAAATCCTAAGTTTTTGCTTAGGGGCGAGATGTTAGGGGCATATAAGGGCCAGTGCAAGTTGAGGTCCTATACTTTTTTATTGATATTTTATATTTATAATATAATGCAACGTGTAAAAGATATTGCTAGATCAGTGTGTAGGTCCCATCTAATTTTTTCTAGCTGGCCCCACATGCATATTCAACTCAAAAAATCGTTGTCTCACTTGTTCCTCACCACAATAATGAAGGCCCACACCTTTACATTTTGGCAAATGTGACCTCGGTTGAGCCCACAAATCACTTGCAAAATTAACAATTCCAACCTTATTCTAAGTTGGGTCCCATCTTACATGGCAATTCCAAAATCTATCCAACACTGAGCAAGTGGGCAATGAGAGATTTTAGGGCAAGATTGGTTGAAATTAGATATGAACAATAAGAGATTTGAGGGGAAGATTAGAGACTGTAGGAGAGAAAAGAGATAATTTAGATTTTAGGAGAGCGAGGAGAGATTTTAGGAGATTATGTTGATTTGTAGAACTTTAAATAGTAAAGGAATTGAAACGGAGAGACTTTATAAGAGGGACAATGCAAAAAATTTGAGATTTTGATCGGAACACGCCACATGTCGCACTCTCATAAAAAAGCTGCGCCACGTGTCGCTCTCCTCCGAAAAGTCTATCCTTATTTTATATATATAACTAGCGCTTCAGAGCCTGCGCCCAACGCGGGCCTTATTTAATAATTATATTATTTGCAAATAAGAATATTTATAAATATTTAAATGAATTTTAATTTAATATTAACATTAAATTCATTTTACAATCATAATCTTAAATATTTTAGTGGACTCTTAAAAATAAATATCATATTAGTAAAACTAAATAAAAATGAAAATAATGTACTTGTGGAATTTCATTAGAATATTAATAAAAAAATAATTTTTCCTTTAATCTGTAAAATCAAGTCAAGAGAAAAAACTATTATATGGTAATATAAGTGAGAGTATTAATCCAAATTTAAAATTGTTATACAAGGGCTAATCTAAATTATTGGTTTTTCCGGGTTTTAAGGGACATGATTTAGAATGAGAGAGATTTTAGAAATCTTGCCTCCTGGTAGTGTTATTCTAAGGGCCTGTTTGAATGTGGGGTAGAGTAAAATAGAGTAGAGTGAATCCAAAATCAAGAAAAAATAATATATGATAGTGTTATAATGACTTTTTGTTTTTAGTTATTTAACAAGGAATCTTTTTGACTTTTTGTATAAAAAGTAGATGTTTTTTTTGTAATTTAGTAGTTTCTTTTTTGACTTTTTTTGAAAAAGAAGGGAGAAAACTTGAAATTCAAATGTTAAGCTTTATTCTAATTTATTTTACATTATATCCAAACACACCCTAAGTGATTAATTTAGGGAAGATCTAGCAATTTTAGGGCTAAGCATTGACTTACTTGAGCGGGGACCAGATATTAAATTTGAATTGGGCTGAGATTTAGTTATAAAAAGCCCAAGCTCAATCCGGTCCAAGTGAGAGACACTAAGAAATCTCTCACACAGAAACAAACATCCTAACCAACAAAATTTTTATTTTTTTAAATATAATACAGTATGGCTCAAGTTTAAACTATTTTAGGTGGTCTGAGCTCAGGGTAGATACTTCTAGCCCAAGTTAAGCTTTCCAGTATTGGGCCTGTTGTTCAAAAACTAGGCTAGGCCTAGACATTACTTGGCTCGACTTGGCCCGTCCTCGCCTAGCCCCATAAACACCCGTGAAGAATTTATACTCTATTGTGATTTTAAAATGGAAATCATGTGGACCTATAAATTGGCATGTGAAATGAGATAAAGGTAATTTGCTTAATTAATATGATGAGTGGTATGAAACTTCGTTTGAGATATATGAAAACCCCTCTTTTTGACTATATGGCATTCTTTAAGATTAAATATTAACATGAGAACCCATCCTTTTGACTATATGGCATTCTTTAAAATTAAATATGATATGGATATCAATAGTAGATTATGATAAGATTGCATGCAAGGAATTGGATTAAAAATTTTAAGATATCGTATTCTTTAAATAACAAAAATTTAGATTAATTTTAGAAAGAAAGATATAATGATAATGATAATGATTATGCTGATTTTTAAGAGATTAAATAGTAAAGAGAAAGATTTCAGAGGAGGAAAATGAGAGAGAATCTTAGGATTTTAATTGGAGTGTGCTACGTGTCGTTCTGCCGTAAAAAAAGAAGCGTCATATGTCGCTCTCTCATAAAAAAGAATATTATTATAATATATATAATAATGTAATCAACAGTAAAATCTTTAGAGAGAGAGAAATGAAATTTCCACCACCGACTAGGAACAACCTCAAATCACCACCAAAGGCTTCCAAACAATGTCTTTTGCAAATGAAATTTCCTCGACCGACTGGGAACAACATCAAATCACCAAGAAAGGCTTTTGATGAATCTCTTAGTCGGGTTGACTAGGACTCCACGCAGCTCCCTTTCGCGTATCTCACAGGGCTCGGGTCGCGATACAATGGACAGACTGCCAACCGACTTAATGACCAGAGCTGAACCGATGACCAGGGCCACATTATCATGGAGCTAGGTTAATAACCATATCAATAGGTACAAATCAGTTTTATTTGAAGTGGAGATCTTAAATGGGAACTGAGTCAGCGGTCAAAGGCAGGCTCTCATCTTTAAGACTGTAAAAATTAAGTTTTTCATTATCAACGGAGCTTACCCCACTATAAAGTCAGTATTTTTAATCGTATAAGCAGAGAAAGGTTCTTTTTTTTACCCAAAAAAAGTGTAGGATTTAAAATTAAGAGTAAAGAGGTTATTGCTACGCAGCTACTATGTCGTTATCTGGCGTGACCACACCACTTAATAGACTAACTTTGATGTATAGTTTCATGCCATGTAGAATAAGAAAAGAAAAAGAGTGTACAATGGGGTTGGAAGCTTAGCCCTCTGATAAGAAAAGTAGATATCAAATGAGGTAGGTGAGTGAGAAAAGATAACTGCTGAGTGAACCCAGGGCTGCTAGGGGTATAGCTTCATCTGTCGTGCCTATGTCGAAGAACAAAAGGAAATGAAAAGGTAAGATTGAGAAAGAGGCAGATAAGTCAATACACGTGGCATTCAATTGTGACCCATCCGTGTTTCCTTAGTTGACACATTTTGATTAGTGCTCCGAAATTTAAAAGACCTAACAATAACGCAATAATAAAAGAATGGCAATAACTGCAAATCAAGGGCTAATTTTTTTCTCCGCCGTACTACTTTTTGGAGGGCATGATTGCCATTAGATCTGATATTTATCTCAAATAATTGAAGTTTAAATATTTTTTATAGAGATATATGTGCAATATGCACAACTCTAAAATATAATGTGTGTAATATTATACAAACAATTCTTTAATAGATATCAAATTTTACAATAGGTGTGTGGGCAAAATCCCCAAAAATAATAAATTTAAGGAGCGAAGGGGCTTCATTCAAGAGAGGAGATAGTACGGTCATAAGCCAATTGGAATATCTTGAATAATTTAGGGTTTATTTACCACATATCTATATATTTATTAAAAGTTATATCATGTATGAAAAATATCTTTTTAAAAATAATCATAATAAACATAGACCAAGCCTGCCTTTACGTGTCGAAGGGGCAATGTGCAACTGGGTTTCGATATTATAATGCAGGCAGGAATCTGGATCCCACCTTATCCTAATCTGGTTAGCACAAGGAATGGTCACAGTCTTTTATTAAATCTATTGGGGTTGCTTTTGACCATGAAACCCCTAATTCTAAACAACCACTTTCATAATTTTACAGGGAATGCAAGATGATGTATGCCAATTGCGAAGTATTAATGGCTACTTTAACGTCTTCCATGGAAATCATTATTCTAGGGCCCCCCATCCAAAAAGCAAAATCCAGAAAAGATTTGGAAGAAAAAAAGGCTCCCGTGGCGAGTTGGAAGAAACTTACTTTCCTCCTTTCAGAAAAAAGTTGGAAGAAAAAGAGGCTCCCGCGGCGAGTCGGGTGAAAGAGACTAACTTTCCTCCTTCTTCCTCCTTTTAAACCGAACCTCCTTCTTCCTCCTTTTAAACCGAACCATAAACTTTTCTTAAATAACTGAAAGGGAGCGAAGTCACTATTGGGCAATAGGGATAAGCGGGTGGAAGAGACTTACTTTCCTCCTTCTTCCAGAAAAAAGTTGGAAGAAAAAGAGGCTCCCGCGGCGAGTCGGGTGGAAGAGACTTACTTTCCTCCTTCTCCCACAAAAAAGTTGGAAGAAAAAGAGGCTCCTGCGGCGAGTCGGGTGGAAGATACTAACTTTCCTCCTTCTTCCTCCTTTTAAACCGAACCATAAACTTTTCTTAAATAACTGAAAGGGAGCGAAGTCACTATTGGGCAATAGGGATAAGCAGAAATAAGAAGTGTTATGGCTTGCTTGAGTTCTTAATTAAGTTGGCTATAACACTTGCTAAGGAACTAACTTACCACTTCACTTATTTTAGGAAAACCACTTCTTGAAAACTTGATAAAATGCTAAAGCAAAATCTCAAGTTATAATATCCGGCAGCCGTTCCTGACTTTTGGAGGGCATGGAGTAAGGCCAGCTGTTAGCATTGGATGTGTAGTCCACTTGACCACATGTCCATGCATGGGTCTCACCCCTGAGTCCAAAGCAATTAAAGACTCCTCTTATTTTGGTATTTAAAAATCCTATTGGACTTAAAAACTAATATTTACTTCTTATCTAAATTACTATTAAGAGAGATAATCCTTATCAACTTAAGAATTTCATGATGAGAAGGGAACTATCACAGAGTTCTATAAATATATGAATTTAGGGTAACTTGCTTCGTTTCAAGAGATTACTGCTTGGCTCTCTTATCACTTGCATGCATCAAGGTGAAGTAGAAGTGAGTTGTAAACCCCGCATGTGAATAGCTTGTTCTTCTCTACACATCAACATACGATGGAGCCAAGTATGCGTGTAATCTTTTTTTTATTGTATTATTCAGATCTGATCCGTTAAAGTTGATCATGTGATCATGGTAAATCTAACAGTTAGTATCAGAGCATATCAAGTTCATTGATCTTATTTTAAATAATCAAATAATGGTTTATTGATTACATGATTTAGTTTACTTTATGTGTGCTTTTATCATAACTGGGCCATTACCAAGAGGAAGATCACGGCATGTGCAATTTGCTTACGGCATATACAGTCATTGTAACACATGTAAATAATTATTATATGTATAGGGTTCCATCGTGAAACGGTAGATAAGCCAAAAGTCTTCTCAAAACTTGTATCGGACATCTTCTCGTATTCATCATATTCTGCATGGAATAGTAGTATTTTTTTTTTTATACATGTTACGTCACGTTAGATTCCGTGCGTTCCACAACATCAACAACATCAACACAAGAGGTACTTTCTCATAGAATTGAGATTATATGGCACACACTCATGGCATGTAGTTATATACATCTTACTTTATAAGAGGTTTTCAATAGGGTAATCTAAACGGGTCATTATTCAAATGAGTCATAAGATCAGGGACGAATTCTAGAATAATGGAGATGCTGACATCATGTTGATGTCAATAGTTGCATAGATCAATTATTTTAACCGTTGAAATAGTAAATTGATGATTATGGACATGTACGAACTCGGATTTTCAATCCATTTTATTTAGTGAACTGCTAAAGGTCAGATCTACCAGATAAACCATATGGATCGACCATCTAGAAATTTTTGAATTTTGTGGCATATTAATTAGTGCATGTTTAACTCATTAAAGATTAATTACACATTTAATTTATCAAATATCTATTGATCATGAGTTAAGAAAAGTTCATGGGTGAATGTATATTCACATCTATGTCTAGTTTGAGGCAAATCTATAGATGGATTAAAAAATAACTTAATTATAAAGTATTAATTAAGGAAAATTAGGTTTGTGATTAATTTAAATAAAAGTTATTTGGATAATTACTCACATGTAAGAATACCTATATTAATGGATTAATGATCTGAATAGTTTAGATGAGTCAATTAATATCTATTTGGATTTTTTCTTAATGAAGTCCAACTTAAAGTTAAAGTGGGTAATTAATTTTTAATCATTGAGATAAGGATATCTAATCCAATCAAGGAGATATTTTAAATAGACTCATTAGATCATTAAAGGTGCGATTATAATTTCTTATTAGCAAAACTCACAATTTGTTCAATTTGGATGTTGCCAAAGTAATCCAAAATTATGATTTATTGTGCATTTTGTGTTATCGGATCATTATATTTAACTTTGTGATGTTTAATTGCACATAAATTGCGTTTCAAATGTAAATTGAAGGTTGACCCAAAGGCTCAGTTATCTCTTGATCACTTGAAAATAGGATGAGATATGCTTAATATATATGATATGAGCATGTTTGATATATGTCTAAAGGTGTAATCAACTTATTCATAACATATGCTATTAACCATAGTCTCAGTAGTAAAGATAGTAATAAATTAACATGTCATATTCACCCAAAGGTAATTTATGTTGTACTTATTACTCACTATTTTGAATTTATTATATATTTAAATTTAAATTCGATTATTGTTTTTGCATATTAAATTCAAAGCTTATATTTTGTGATGTATTTATTTCCAGTTTCAAATTCAATTACATTGTCATCCTATTTGGGATCCATCCCACTTTTAGATGGATCAAATTATGCTGACTGGAAAGATATGATGTCTCTTACTTTAAGTTATTTAGAATTGAACATGACTATTAAAGAACCAAAACCTCCTGTGCTCATTGAATCGAGTTTTGCAGCTAAAAAAGCAGAATATGAAAAGTAAATGAGATCAAATAATGTAAGCTTGAAAATCATCACTAATTCAATATCAAAGAGTATTCGAGGGTCAATCGACATTAAAAATTATGCAAATGACTACCTCAAAGCTGTTAGGATACAATTTAAGGTGACTAATAAGGTACTTAGATCTTCACTGATATCCCAGTTGACTAATATTAAGTACGATGGGATCAAAGGCGTAACAGAACACATTCTACATATGTCTAATATTGCGGCTAAGCTCAAAGAAGTTAATATGAGCATTTCAGATGGGTATCTGATTCAATTCATCTTAGATTTCCTGTCGCCGGCCTTTGGAGCATTCAAAGTAGCGTACAATCAAAACTCACAGCCGTGGACAATTACTGAATTGATTGCAAAATGTGATCAAAAGAAAAGGAGGCTTAAAGCTGAAGGCCAAATTACAGTTAATTATGTCTCCCGTGGAAAAGCCAAGAAAAAATGTAAACCAAAATCTAAATACAATGTGCAAAACCAGAAAAGAAGAATAAGAAGAAGACCTCGCAGAAATGTTTCTTCTGTGGTAAAAAGGGCCACTTCAAACAGGAATGTCTGAAAATAAAGATTTGGTTCAAAAGGAAAGGCAATCATAGTCAATTATCTTTTGTATGTTTCGAATTCCATTTTGTAGATGTTCCATTAAATAACTGGTGGGTTGACTCTGGTGCAACTATTCATATTTTTTGTTATATGCAGGGATCCATTATAAGCTAGAGTCCAAGTGATGGCCAGAGAACCATCAAGAAAGGGAACCGACAGGAATCAAGAGTCGAAGTGATAGGGATTTACAAAATTATGCTGGACACTGGATTCCAATTGGATCTCCATGATACTTTTTAAATTCTATCCATTTTTAGGAATTTAATTTTTATTTCAAAATTAGATCAGCTTGGTTCTATATTTAATTTTGTTAATGGATTTATTAATGTTTATAGACATAGTATTTTAATTGGTAGTAGATCTTTATGTGATGGTTTATATAAATTAATGTTAGATTTAGTTTTTGCACATACCATATCTACTCTACACATTACTTATGACATGAATGTGGGCTTAAAGAGAAGACTAATAAAAGATAACTCATCTAAGATGTAGCATAAACGCTTAGGACACATCTCAAAAGAGAGAAGAGTGAGATTGGTGAAGGATGGGTTATTACCAAACTTAGATTTTACTGATTTCGGTGTCTGTGTTGATTGTATCAAGGGCAAACAAATAAGAACAATTAAGAAAACATCCACAAAGAGTTTAGGACTTTTTGAATTAATTCATATGGATATTTGTGGAAAATCACGTATACCTTGTTTTGCTAGAGAAGAGTATTTCATCACTTTCATAGATGACTACTCACGGTATAGATATGTCTATCTCCTTAAAGATAAATTTGAAGCTTTGAATGTCTTTAAAATATTCAAGGCGGAGGTAGAGAGATAATTAGACAGAAAAATTAAAGTCGTGAGACCAAATCGAGATGGTAAATACTATGGCCGATATGATGAATCAAGCCATAACCCGGGACCATTCACTAGATTCCTAGAAAAAGAAGGCGTTGTTGCTCAATACACAGTGCCAGGAACCCCTCAGCAGAATGGTGTTGCTGAGAGAAGAAATAGAATACTTATGGATATGGTTAGGACCATGGTAAGTAATACCAATTTACCCGATTCAATGTGGGGAGAAGCATTGAAGATGGCTATTTATATTTTGAATCGTGTTCATACTAAGGCAGTCCCTAAAACCCCATTGAGTTATGGACCAGTAAGAAACCCAGTTTAAGCCATTTCAAAGTCTAGGGTTGTCCATCTGAAGTGAGAGTTTCAATCCGCATGAAAAGAAATTACACTAGAGAACTATTAACGGATTTTTTATTAGTTATCCGCAAAAGTTTAAGGGGTATAGGTTTTACTGTCCAAACCATTAACGCTAAATTCTTACAAGATCATGAAAATAGTGGGATTCATCATGCTAGAAACTATAATTTCAATGAAATTAGGGAACAAATTTTGTTGCCTAATGCAAATGATGGTGTTGAAATTTTTCTTGATATTACTCATAAAGATAACTCAGAGGAGAAACAACCCATTAATGTAAAGACACTTCCAGAACAGACTGTCTTAAGTGATCCAATCATGAATTATGCACAACAGAATGTTGATAAAATAGATATGGGAGAATTGAGAAGGTCCATAGAGAGAGAAGGCCTGCAATCTCGGACGATTATGTTGTGTTTCTTGAGGAAATGGATATTGGACTGACGGAAGATCCAAAGACGTTCAAGGAAGTTATGAATGGTAAAAATTCTGATAAATGGTTAGATGCAATGAAAGATGAGATTAAATCCATGGCCAATAATGCAGTTTGGGATCTCATCGAATTACCCGCAGGGTCCAAAGTTGTTGGCTGTAAATAGGTCTTTAAGACAAAAAGGGATTCTAAAGGGAAAATTGAACGATTTAAAGCCCACTTGTGGCTAAGGTTTTCACTCAAAGAAAAGGCATCGATTACAATGAAACCTACTCACCGGTATCAAAGAAAGATTAATTCAAAATAATTATGGTACTTGTAGCACACTATAATTTAAAGCTACATCAAATGGATATCAAAATGACATTTTTAAATGGAAATCTAGAAAAGGAAGTTTACATGGTCCAACCTGAAGGGTTCATTAAACAAGGGAAAGAAAGTTTAGTATGCAGATTAAAGAGTTCAATATATGGACTTAAACAAGTTTCCAGACAATGGTACTTAAAGTTCAATCAAATTGTCATATCTTTCGGTTTTACCGAAAATATTGTGGACCATTATATATATCTTAAAATTAGTGGGAGCCAGTTTATGATATTAGTCCTATATGTTGACGACATCTTATTAGCCAGTAACCACCTTGGAATGATCTGTGAAACCAAGGATTATCTTGAGGCAAACTTTGATATAAAAGATTTGGGCGAAGCATCCTTTGTAATATGAATTGAGATATATCGGGACCGATCTTAAGGATTACTTGGGTTATCTCAAGAAGCCTATATCAACACAATCCTCAAGAGGTTTAATATGGAGGGTTGTAAACCACAAAATGTTCCTATAATCAAAGGAGACAAATTTAGTAAAGACTAATGTCCAAAGAATGAAATCGAGAATAAGCAAATGGAAAAATTCCTTATGCAGCAGCTATCGGCAGTTTGATGTATGCTCAGACATGTACAAGACCAAACATAAGTTTTGCAGTGGGAATGCTTAGCAGATATCAAAGTAATCGGGGTATGTTTCATTAGCAAACGACAAAGAAAATATTCCATTATTTAAGCGGTACTCGGAGATATATGCTCACATATAAAAGATCTGATCATTTGGAGGTGATTGGATATTCAGATTCAGACTTTGCAGGATGTTCTGACACTAGAAAATCTACTTTGGCATATGTTTTCCTACCAACAGGTGGAGTGGTTTCATGGAGGAGTGCAAAGCAAACTTTGACCACTCCGTCTACGTTTCATGCAGAGTACATGGCCTACTTTGAAGTCATGGGTCAAGCATTGTGGTTGCGTAATTTTATTTCAGGACTTCAGATTATGGATTGTATTTCGAAATCACTGATGATTTATTGTGACAAATATGCAGCAATGCGTTTTGTCAATACTAACAAGTGTTCCAGCAATTTAAAGCATCTGGAAATTACATACCTTGTACTTAAAGAACAAGTACGAAATAGTTTAGTGTCTATTGTTGGAACTCCGACAAGTTTTATGATAGCTAATCCATTAACAAAGGCATTAGCACCTAAGGTCTATTAGAAACATGTTGTAAATAAGGGCCTGCTAGTTTTACCTAATTAGGATTATTTTATGTTATGTTGACACTATTAAAGAGATTATTAAAGTTGCATATTTTTTCATTTTATAATTCTTATCTCTTATATGACTTGCACATGTGGTTATTGTGTCAAAGAGTAAGAATGTATAGTTATGACATTACAGTACTCACCAAATTAGGAATATCATGTCAAGAATCCTAATTTTACTCTCATTAAAGACTTCGTTAAGCAAAGATGTCTTTGTTGTGAACATGGAAGGGAGCATGTCATTAAAGATGTATAATCACTATGCTTCGCATCGACAAATTTGTTTAATTACATATTAAAGATTTAGATTAAAGTTTGAGTAGGAGGAATTTTATCGATGCATCGGTCAAAGTCAGTTTTTAAAATTCTAAGTCCAAATTGAGTCATTTTAAAATAAATTATTTTTTCTATAAAATAATAATAATAAATTGAGGATGTGGTTTGCGGTCAACTGGCCCAAGTGGGAGAATATTAGAATTGGATGTGTAGTCCACTTGACCACATGTCTATGTATGGGTCCCGCCCCTGGAGTCCAAAGCAATTAAAGACTCCTCTTATTCTGGTATTTAGAAATCCTATTGGACTTGAAAACCAATAGTTACTTCCTACCCAAATTACTAATAAGGGTGATAATCCTTATCAACTTAAGAGTTTCACGATGAAAAGGAAACTATCACAGAGATCTATAAATATATGGGTTTAGAGTAACTTACTTCACTTCAAGAAATTACTGCTTGGCTCTCTCATCACTTGCATGCATCAGGGTGAAATAGAAGTGAGTTATAAAACCCGCATGCAAATAGCTTGTTCTTTTCTACACGATCAATATACGATAGAACCAGGTATGCGTGTAGTTTTTTTCTATTGTATTATTCAGATCTAATCTATTAAAGTTGATCCTATGATCATAGTAAATCTAATAGCAGCTCTATATGTGCATAAATAACATGAATTAGCATATGAACAAAAGCACTCGATAAGGAAAGGGACCTTACACATCGTAAAATCTAGACTAGTGCTAGAATTGGGATAGACCAGATAAAAATTCTCTGTCTCCAGAGGCACTCTTGGATAGATCCCTCCCTCCTCTCACAAAATACTGCAAAAATCACCACCAAACCAAAACCAAATCAACAAATAAAAAAATTTTATATGAAATGCAAAGGTGTTATGATTGGTAAAAGAGAAGGAGCTCGTGACATAAACATTAGCAAATATATAAATAGAGAAGTGCAACTCGATGGTCTCTTTTAATCATATAGTTCAGGACCACTAGAGTATGTATTCGGTGTGTTGTGGTGATGACGAGAATAAAAACGTTTACGGGGGGCCGCCTCAATGAGCATTACTAAACATGTGGTGTTTTCACATCCCCCTTACTAGTGGCCGTCAGTAAAATATTAGTTTTTATCAAAAAATTGAGTTTTAGATAAAGAAATTTGAGTTTTAGTAGGGGCCAGATTTGACCGCGGCTATTAAGTATCCTATAGCGACGTATTTTCATTGGCCCCTGTTAAAAGTTGGCTGCTAAAACTATTTTTTTTTTTGTAGTGATTAATTATTAGATTTAATAAAATTATTGTGACTATAAATAAACTTTCAACCTTTACCATGATTTTTGTATTGTCACTCACCCTTCGGTGTAATACCATTTCCGGTGCACCATCGGTCAAGCCAAGCCCAAATGAACCATGATTGTCATTGCCCCAGGCTGGCCATATAAGTTCTCACAACCTTATCCGACACACACACGAATAAATAAATCAATAAATTACACCCGACAAGAAGTAACCCTATTTGGAAAAAGGTAAACATGTAATTCATGACATCCATCCTATCTAACTCTCTCACACAGATCCAATTTGTGTAAAGTGTACCCATCCACACGTGTTGCCAAGTCCGTAGTTCGTCCTTTCCACGGCTAATAGGATTAGTGTTTTTTCCCTGATAAAATACTCAGACCGACTCACACGCACCACCAAGTCGTGGTCATGGTGCTAATGAGATTTAATTATATAATTAAATGTGTGAAACTGTTGACTCTACAACATGTTTGGCTGGTTGGTGTTGGCTATTTGGTTTCACACACGTCACCCAAACCCTCCCTGGGTCTTCAAGTTTAAAATTTTTTTCTCTACCAGCGACCCATCATGAACAAAGTAATAATAAAAAACAAAAAAAATAAAAATAATGTTGATTAATCAAAATATCGTCTCTTAAATAGGGCCCAGACGAAGTTCAGACATTTTGTTTGCTTGGCAGATTTCTATGAAAATATCGAATGAAAATAAATTACTTCTTAACTCATTGAAACCATAAATAGATATGGAACAATAGATTTAATTATATTTTTCAAGTTTTTTTTTTCACTTTATGATATTATTCTAATTCGCACTATTTTTCCTGTTTCGATGTCAATTAAAAGATATTATGATATTATTGTGAAAATACAGTTTGAAATTCAACGTATTTGCGAGAATGATAGAATGGGTGCTCATTGAATATGTTATAACAATTACGGTAGAGAAGTCTGGTCATGCATGAAGGGCGGGTGTGTTGGACTTTTGACTCAAATTTGTCTCAACTCATAGATAACGAACTGACTCATTCATTCACTTGCGATATCTTTTTATTTTTATCTTTAAATCCTTTATGTTGCAATATTGTGGAGAGAAAAATATATTTAAGGACATCAATAATTAACCTTAATCATGAAAGTTTCACACTTTCTATGAAAAAAAAACCTTTTTAATAATAGCACTATTTTTGGATGTGAAAAGATCTTTCTAGGGAAAGGGAGAATTCCTGTATTTTGCTCAATGACTAATGTGAGGAGTTAAATATATATTATCTCCAAAAATTCATTTTTTTGAATTAAATAGGGTAAATTAATAAACATATAGATTCCACATGTCTGCATGCCTCTGCAACTAACTCTAAGCTAAAACAAAGAAAAAAAAAAAGAAGAAAGTCATACGAAAGAAGACAAATGGTAAAAAGCCTACCACTCTATTGTTTAAAATGGGGAGAGAGCGGTGCGTCACTAGAGAGGGTTTTATAATATTTGACATCAAAGTATATGGATATAAAGTTCCTAACCGTATGATAGGAGTTTAGCGATACTGTGGGATGTGGCATGCAGCACAACCTGTGTCTATAAAAGAAGAATCCAGCTCCATTGACAAAATACCAAGCATCTCTCTCTCTTTCTCTCTACCTAGAAGCATAAGAGAAAGATCCATTACTTGTATTGTAAAGATGGGTCTCTGCAAAAAGGGTCTCTTCATAAAAACAAGTGTTATCGTTTACATCTTGATAATCATGAATCTGGAACCCCTCCACGCAAGGAGGCCTCTCGAAAAGGAGTGTTTACTGCAGAGAAACTCATCGCTCTTCCCGTCACTTTCCAAAGGGCCCCTGCCACCTTCAGGAGACTCCCCATGCACCTACGTTCCCGGTCATAGCAAAGGACACACTTTCGATTCCACACCGTAGCTGCGATCATGATGCCACTCCCAGCATTGGAAGTATTGGCTTCCTGTCCAGGTTTCTGTTCTTGCTGTAAGTTTCATTTGGTATCACTTGTTGAGTCGTGGTAAGAAGTTAGTAAATGGTTGAAGTGGGCAGTTAATTGTCGTGTACATGTCTTATATGAATAAGAATTTGTTGGTTAGGAGTCCTAACAAGCTTTTGTATCAATGAAGGAAAAGTTTCTTTAATTTTTTTTTTACCTACTACTTTTTTTTTATCCCATGCTATAATTTCTAGACAGGGAAATATTTCTCCTGACCAGTTAACTGCCCCTCAATGTGGTCAATACAGGCGGGAACCCTGATTTCAAACTGAGTCCCACTTGACCCTGATGCCATAAGACAGGAAAGTCAGTGGAAGAAAAGGGTGGCAAGCTACATGGTCCATGCCATGAAGGGAAAGATGAAAAGGTTCCTTCTGAAATTGGATGCTACATGGTCCATGCCATGAAGCTACATGGTTACTTTTCACAAGGAGACAGATCCCAAGCATTTTCGTCTCTTCACCAAGGTAGGCGGAGGTCTGACCCACTTCATGGTATTGATTACTTGATTACCTCACAAGTGGGATCCACATCAAAAAAGAAAAAAAAAACAGTGGGATGAAACGGACAGTTAAGTGGGCCATTGGAATCTTCCAAACTCTGACAGATGAGACAGACTTCGTTTGTGGGACAGATGAGAGTAGGACCTGAATAATGCTACGCACACATTTATCTCACAACTGTGTGATACGTAGTTGGGCTAATTCAGTTATTTTATTGTTACCATTATAGACATGAAGGAAAAGAAAAATATTACATATAATAATTATGAGATGAGTTATGAAATGAAAAGTGTAGTTAGCATAACTCGAATAGACATACACATTAAACAGTTGAGATCTTCAAGGTGGGGAGGGATAAGCATAGATTCAGCTAACCACAATTGGATTGGGTAAGACTGGGTATACTGTTAATGCTCTGGAGGTTGTTAAGGTGATAAATGAGGTGGAGGATTGGTTCAACAAGTCTCAAATTTTGAATGTCTTAAAAGTGACAACTCATTTTGATTATGTTGACTTTAATTATATTCTTAGAAAATTGGATGAAGGTGTCCAAAAGGCAGCTGACATATATATTATTTTTATTTTATGTATTTTGGACTGACACATATATGGTCCAAGACTGGGGACTAAATAAGTTTTTTTTATATGTTTCATATTTGGCTCATTGAGTTTTTTTAGTGAGAAGTGGCCTTCTAGCCATTAAAAAACTGTCCCATGTTAACAAGCTACGATCAAGTGTTACATACCATGAAAATAAAGTTCATGTCTGCTGGGTACAGTTAAAAGATTAGGGAGACCAATGGATCCCCATAGCTTTGGTAGGTTTGGTCTGATTCACTGTTGGATTAGTGCCAAGCTGGACATCCGGCCAACAAACTACTCTTGCCTTTACACATACAAACCGACGGGCCTAAAAACTTTACCCAAAACCTGCTTGCTTCGAAAAAGGCTATGTTGATGGTGAAGTTGGTCCCTTGATGGAGAAGACAGTATTTTCAATATTATATGCAGAGAAAGCTTTAAAATTAAAGTAGGGGATTTAAAATTAAAGTAGCGAGGTTACCACTTAATACACTGAATTTGATGAATAGTTTCATGCCATGTTGAAGAAGAAAAGAAAAGATAGAGCATAAGATGGGGTTGAGACCCTAGCCCTTTAATGATGAGGAAAGTAAATTTCAAATGAGGAAGAACAGTCATTTGGTGAGAAAAGATAATTGTTAGACTGGACCTTGGGCAACTAGACAATAACTGAGGCTTCTTATCACTAAGGTTATAAGAAACCATTTTCACATTAATCCATTTGATGTATAGCTCCATCTTTCATACCCAAATTGAAGAAGAAAAGGAAAGATATATAGAGAAATAGGCTAAGAAGTCAATCCACCTGTCCTCAAATTGTCACCCATTCATGTCAGATTCACTCATTCAAATTTTCCCAACCACATCAAACAAAGCAGGGGTCCAACAACGAAGACCATTTAAATTATAACATCATCATTATTTAATGATAGAAAGGCTCCTCACTAGACTAAAGAAAGCTGAGAACGTTCGATTTATGAAGTAATGCAATTGCAAATTAACCCAATATCATTCCTTAGTTCACACATTTTGATTAGTGCTCCTAGATAATGTTGCAGTACGTAAAATTTCGTGGTATCCCCTATCACGCAAGAATAAAAACAATGGCAATATCCACAACTTAAGGCCATTCTAATTTTTTTCCAAAGATACTACTCATATGGAGCACCTGCAGAAAAATAATTATAATAATTATAACTATATAATTTTCTTAAAAGTTATATCATATATGAAATTTAAAAATAATAATAATAATGAAAAACATATACCAAATCTGCTTTTACGTGTCGAAGAGGCAATGTGCAAGTGGGTTTCGCAGTGATAATGCAGGAACCAGGTGCCACTTATCTAAGAATCTGCATCCACCTACTCCTGGTCTGTTTAGTACAAGGAATGATAAAATTCTTTTTCTTAAATCTATTGGAGTTGCTTTTGAACATGTAACCACTAATTATATACAACCATCTTCATAATTTTACAGGGAATGTAAGCTGATGTATGCCGATTGCGAAATATTTTGTGGGACATTGGAATCTTTCAAAACTCTGACAGATGAGACAGATGTCGTTTGAGGAATCTTTTATTGAAGAGTCCGGACCCTCCGATGGAAATACCCCACAGTGAACGTGGTCCACGGTCGCCACCATGGAGGATTTCCTCATATATATTCTCAATTCTTTATTGAAAGATACCTAGGAAAATGAAAGATGAGAAGAGTTGGCATTTGCAAGAAACAGTTGGGATCTTTAGATTGGATAATTGGGTAGACTGTAGAGATCGTGAGAAATCGTTCACCAGGAAGGCTAAGAAATAGTGCCTATTCGAGACTCACATAGAATGTCTATTATATTATTTTTTTTTAAAAATTTCTTTCTAATTCATCATTATATTATTAATTTAATTATTCTTTTTTATTATACTTTTTTTTTGCTACATTAGGCTAAGTAGTAGGATAGGAACCAGGGGATTGGTTTATAAATCATTAGATATAAAACCCCCAAAAGAAATATCTGTGAAATAATTATAGATATTCTAATAAAAATTATATGATTCAAAGAAGGTTATTAAGATATGTAAGAATGGTTCCAATTACCAATATAATAAGATATAATTAAATGATTTATTAAAATTGAGAACGATTTTCTCCTATCAACGTGCACGTGTGCATTGTGCGCACATTGGTGCCTTCTGTCTTTGGAGATGGTCTAGATGCATGCTTCATCTCATAAGAAAACCTTTTGTCCTTTATATTAGGCTTCTTGACACTTTGCCCCCTAAATTTTAGTGAGATTCTCCATTTAGCTCCTGCGATTTTACTTTGTTTTATTTGCACCTCATAATTAGTGGTGGACTTAGGAATTATGTTTGAGGGGGGCAGACGATGATCAATTGAGAAGGTCAAAGTTTTTTTTACTATTATGTACTTACATTATTTATTTACATTACTATTGGTGAAAGAGAAAATGATCAATTGAAAGCGCTGCATGATTTTTTCATCGTCAATGCTATTCAATATTTCCTTTCAATATAGAGAAGCTAACAATTATTCATCCAATCATCTTGCATTCAATTGCGTAGTCAATTCTTCACAATGCCAATAGATGAAAATACCCTCTCAACAGAAGCAATTGCAACCGGTAGGGTTAACACCAATTTCAGAAGCAAATAAACTAAAGGATACACAATATCCTTTTTGTCTCAACCAATTTCTGAGCAAGACCACTGATTCTTTTCACTTCTAAAAACTTCTTACTGGAGCGCAGATTAATAATGTAAGTGTCAAGCTAATTACTAAGTTTCCACTGATCTGAATTTGAAAAATCAACTTGATAAAATTTTGAGAGGCGGATTAATTTCTCATTGTCAAAAGTGGAGAATGAATCACGTGGATTTAGGCATGCCACACAAAGAAGCAACTCGGTGTTGACCTCATTGAAGCGAATGTTGAGCTCTTTGAGTTGCATATCAATAGTAGTGAGAAATATATATTTCCACGTGAAAATAATGCAGGTTTGTGACTTCAGTTTTGCGTCATGATCACTTTCGATCAATAAACAAGTCATCCAAATTGGGATTGGTGATTTCATTTTTATCACAAAATGAATAGACTTCAGAAAGGAGAGAGTCCCACTTATCATCTCTCATCATTTGAAATCGTTCCTTTGATATTCTTACGAGTTCCATGGCATTGACAATATCTTAACCTTTTCGTTACAATACCTTTAATAATTCATTTGTGATCCGCCATATATCTCTCATCAAATGTAATTTAAATGCAAAACCAAAAGAATCAAGTTAAAGCACAAAGTTAGATGCAAAACCCAAGTGCCCACACAGAGCATCTTCCGAAATAATTTTAAGCACATCAACTACAGAAGAGAACATAACAATCAAGTTATGCAATATATCAAGATGCAAGCTCCAACGTGTATCTTCCTGCCGTTTGAGGCTAGTCTCTTGATTTAAACCTTGCCTGCTTTCAAGTTCACCATTATCGAGCTCCACAACTTTAATAGCTTGTATTTGTGTGAGCATGTCATGGCCCTTGCAAAAGGCTCCAACAACATTTAGTACATTAGAAACTGAGTCAAAGAATTTGGAAATTACTTTTTTTTTTTTTGCAAAATTAAAAGAATCAAGTTGAAGCACTAAGTTAGATGCAAACCCATGTGCTCACACGTAGCATCTTCTGAAATACTTTTAAGCACTCAACCACAGAAGAGAAATAGCAATCAAGTTATACAATGTATCAAAATGAGGGCCCCAACGTACATCTCCCGGCCATTTGAGGCTAGTCTCTTGATTCAAACCTTGTCTACTTTCAAGTTCACCATTATCGAGTGCCTCCACAACTTTAGCAGCTTGTATATGTTTGAGCGCCACTTGTTGTGATTTTGACATCACCCCGTTGTGCACATACATCAATCACAAGATCAACAAAGAAACAACTACACACAAAAAGAGATAGAGATTTACATGGTTCATCCAAATAGGGTTACATCCACGGGCACGGAGACGATCATCTTTACTATGACAAGTAAAGCATACAGAGACTCTCACTCTCTCACATCGTCTCTCCTACGTGGTGTGGGAACACCACAGGCAAGAGAGCTCTCACCTCTCTTCAACACAAGATCTAGGGTTACAGACTATACACATATATAATCTTTGCTTTCTTGACCACCAAGAAAGCTCCAGTACAATTACCAAAATACCCTTGACCTTAAACCAGTCCCTGGCTAACGCAGTGGTCTCATCCGGCTAAACCAGAATACAAGACATAAACCCAACAATCTCCACCTTGGCTTGAATTCTGCACAATTCTAGCCACCAGGAGATAAAACCAACAATGGTGCTTACAAGAGGCTCCAACAACATTTATCACATTAGAAACTGAGTCAAAGAATTTAGAAATTGCTTTTTTATTTTTTATTTTTTGCAACAGCAATAAAAGCCAATTGAAGCTGATGTGCAAAGCAATGGATGTAGTATGTAGTGGGATTCTCATTCATGATCAGTGGTTTGAAGCAACCAAGCCTACCTTGCATATTACTAGCCCCATCATAGCCTTGCCCGCGCAAACTTGTTAAGCTCAATCCATGACTAGAAAATATGGCTTCGACTGCTGCCTTAAGTGATTGAGTAGTAGTATTTGAAACATGTTCTATGGCTAGAAAACGCTCGATTACACATCCATATAAGTCTACATAGCGTATCATAATGGGCATTTGCTCTTTCATTCAAATATCTTGAGACTCATCCACTAAAAGGGAAAATGGCGCATCTCCAAGTTCAGAAATAATATCTTGTGTTGTTTCTAATGCAACCGCACTTACAATGTCTTTTTGAATCTTAGGAGAAGTTAACTTCAAGTTTTCTGGAGCATTATCTAATACGACTCTTTTAATGGATTCATTTTGATCGGCTATTACTTTCAAAATTTCAAGAAAGTTACCCATATTGTTAAACTTCTCAAATTCATCATGGCCACAAAACGGCAGCCCTTGGTGCAGAAGTAAGCGAACACGGTCAAGTATTGCCTTCAAACGGATTCGATACTCTACTCGAGCTTGATCCATTTGCTTAACAATAGCTATCTGAATGTGTTGCTTTTGATTTAGTAAATTTTGACACTTCTCATATGCTTGATTGTGAACACTATTAGGGTCTCCAATATAATCTGCAATTCTTTCTTTTTTCTTCTAGTTTTTATTTCCTTTAGCTGCAAAAACATCATAATGAATTTGATCTCCCAAATGTAACAACATAGGCAAAATGTTGCATCCTTTTCTATGTTATACTCGAACCAACTATCAAACTCCCTAAACCAAGTAGGATTAAACCTTCTCTTCACTTGTCCAAAATCCAAATGAGGAAAGATAAGGTCACAAGGTTGACAAGGACCCTTCTGTAGATACACTCTTTGGATTTGGTCTCGTTCCTTCAAATGATAGCTTGCAATTGGTTTCCATAACCCAGGGTCAGTGGGAAGATCCGCTAAGTTAACTTCTACACAACTTTTATTTGAGGCTGATGACACTTGATCATTGTTATCATTCTCTAATGTCGAAGATGATAGATCAGCAATTGATTTTCTTTTATAATAATTTTCCATATCTGATACAAAGATAAAGTTAACTCCATCAAAATCACTCCATCGTTAATCTCCACATTGTTAATCTCCAATTCTACTAACATCTAATTCCTACATAAGCTTTTCAACTACAATACCAAATTCTTAAGCGATCATTTTTTATTCTAGTAACTGAGATAAAAATAAATTAGATGCAAAAAAATGTCACACCAATTAGCAATCACACCACAACAATAATAAAGAAATTCTAGAGAACTCTAAAAAAGTTAAAATAATTATCATGTGAAAATTGGTACATTTTCTATTCTTTCCTTAAGCTTGTAAGAATTCCTCTATCATATGAATCCAAATGAGATCATCTGTATTTATAAATGAAAATTATCAAACTCAATAAAAAAATCTAATAAGTAATTAAGAAATAGTAATATGTGAAAACAATTTAAAAAATAAAAGAAAGAAAGAGAGAGATTTATAAAATTGTCAACCATTACTGATCACCTCCGAGTTCTTCATCACTTTTATACAAATCACTTTCATATAAGTAAATGGCATTCATCAGATACTAGTGAGTGAACTGTGATAATCCCCAAACAAGTGAGAAGGGTGTATCCCAATCAAATGAACAAGTAGAATTCAAATCACATTTAAAAGTGGTCATTACAAGGTCGAAAATCATTCACTTTATACTCAGCTTTTTATATCATGTTAGTAAGTATTGGAAACAAAAATAGGCGAAAACAATGACAAGAATGGATAAAAGGAAGAGAAGATGGAGATTTTGCTGCTGATTAACGATACATAAACAGATATTGTTTCTAAGAATTATATGATTGCCAACTTCGAGGTTTTGCATCATATTATTGAGCCACGTTTGTATGCATAGGGATAGGTCAATGATCTTGTGAATTGCAGGATTGGATATGACTCTGTTTTTTTTTCTTTCTTTTAAAGAACTGTACCAAGACATTTTATTTTGCACTTCCAGATCGCTGTCAAAACAAAAACAGCTACAACTGAAATTTATAAAGGGTGTCAAATGTGAGTACAAGATCTTCTTCCCTAGGTAATTTTCTATCCCTGTGGTCCTGTGGAGCTCATCAGGTCAACTTGCTGAGTGACCAAATTGTAGGCCCTAAACAAGAGAAGGGTTCCACATAGGTTGGGTGATGTGAATTTAATCAATATATTTACAACTGCAAGTGCACAGTTATCTTATTGAGACATGGGTAAATACAGGTCGATCCTACGAAGAGCACTTTTGAACTTTTTAATTAAAAATCTAAAATTTTTTCATATGAAAAACAATAATAAAAGAGAAGTATAGTATGCAAATTAGAAACTAAATAAATTAATAACAATAATAATAAACAGATCAGAGTAGTCAGAATCCACTAAGTTATTTAAAAATTCAATTTATGAAATTAATTCACCCTTTTTGTTTCAATCATTACTCAAATGTTTCTGATCCGGATGATTTGACTACTGCAAAAACTAATTTTTAATTAAAAAAAACAAAATCAATACTTAAGACCTCTTTCACCTTAAAAAAGAATGAGCATCCTAAGCATCACCTATCAAACTAAGCATAGACTATCAAAGATAACTAAAGATCTAAGCATAATCTATCAAAGTAAGTATAAATGATTAAAATTTATTCATTAAGAACATAAATCAGAAGTTTGCCTTTGCCATGACAATATATCCATTATTCCAATAAAGAATATTAACAAGAGACAGTAAGAAAAGAACAGAATAACAAATATAAATTAGAACATTAAACTATTAACTTCATCTTTCCCTCCAATCATAAAATTAGCCCACCATTGCAAGGAACTCCAAAAATAACTTCATTGATATCTTCTTCTTATACAATGGTTTCTTAGAATCTCTCTTCTAGATCCTACTTTTTGGAGCAAGGTTTCAGAATACCTTTAAAATAAAATAAAAAATTAATGGAAGGGAGAGGTAGAGAAGAGAGGGGGAGAGAGATATGAGATTTCCAGATCTAGTTAGGAATGAGGAGGAGCCTCCAAGGTGGCCTCCTTTTATAGTTTTCAAGCTCTTCAAGTTTATTGAATCTAGACCTTTTTTTTATGGATTGAGAGACAAGATCTGCTGCTTGTTGATTATGTTTATTTCCTTAATGAGAAAGACCTTGGAGATAAGATGAGATGGAATCCTTAGACATTCTTATCTGATCTTCATATGGGTCTACAGAGGAATATGTAGCAGTTATACTTCAATAGTGTAGATGCAATTGCAATCCCGCCTTAAAATGTACTTGAAACTTTCCAGGCCCATAACTTTCTTATTTTAGCTCCGATTTGTGCGATCGCGCTCTACAGACATCTACTCTGAAAGAGCTTTCAAACAGTGTATCATTTACATTAATTTGACATCCGGATTGAGAGTTATGGTCATTTTAAGATAAGTGATCTTGAAAAAAATAGGATTGAATTTTGAATTCTAATTTATAATAGACTTTATCGCTACAGTGGTTGTAACTTGTTACAATGAAAATAAGATAAGATCTTCTAGAAGCCTTACCTGATCTTCAGGTGGGGTCCACCTGTAGATAAACTCTAAGTGTATAAATCTTTAAATAGTAGGAGCCAAATCATATTAGGTTCTGTGAGTTCTACAAATTTCATTTTCTGTACATTCTAATTAAATTCATTAAGTAGTGAAAAGCCCACATTGAAGCGGGACCCGTCCGAACATAGTTCTACTCCAACTGGGACATTTCGGAAAAAACTTGCAAACATTCTTAATTAACATAGAAAATGTGTAAAAATTGTGCAAATTCTAATTTTTAGGTGAAAATGCATGAAATAATGAAATTGGATGAATAATAATGCATTTGACCCAACTAAGTCCTTAATCCACCCTAAAATGATGCATAATTGATGCAAATTATGAACTTAATACACCCCCCAACTAATATTTTGCTAGCCCCCTTGCAAAAGTTGTGAACAAAAAGTTCAAAGTTATTTAGCCTTATCTAAGAAAACAAGTAATTAGAAAAAAAAAACTACTTTCATTGGTACTTTCGGTTGCATTTGGTGTATGCAATAAGCTCTTAAACCCCTAGGTTCCTCCTAGTAGATGAGTTGTGCCTCATGAGAATTTGCAGTGAATATACCCACAAAATTTTTTTTCAAGAGTTACAAAGGTAAAAGAAATTTCACAAAAGAAAATCCACTCTTATTAAACACTTTCAAAATCTGAAATAATAAAAAATTCAGAGTTTTTAAAATTCGTCCACTATTCTATTTTCAAAAACTTTCTCAAATTCATACAAAGACTTGTGTATATAGCGAAAAATGTGTACATGACTATTAGTTTTGAATATTCCACAATGCCACTTAAACAAAATTTTACTATAAACCATCCAATACCCCAAAAATCTAGGCAAAGTAAATTCCTCCTCTCAAGGTGACTGTGATGGCTTCACACTGTTGTTAAGGGTAGGAAAACTTCTCCATTCCTCTCTTTTTTTTTGTTTTTTTTTCTTTCTTCTTCTTCTTCTTTTTTTTTTGTTTGAAACACACACATCTTTTTAGTTACATGTGACGGTGTAATGTCTAGGTCCATTAAACTTTTTAATAAACCCATGTAACGAGCGTTAAGCCAATGACTTCCAAGCCAGTGGCTTTAAAGCACTAGGTATGTATTTACTCCTACGGGTTTACTAACTCGAGTTAAAAAAAGCTACGAACCCAAACTAGTCACAAAACATTATTCAACACCTCTTTTTTACTCTAGCAAAAGAATGAGGAGAAGCACTTCGATCTCCAAACAAAAGGCAGTTTTTTCCAATTTGCCCGAATTAATTCTTTTGATGAACCAGGAGAGAAAAATATTGATAAAATAAATCTCAGGTTCTCATCGAATTCTTTGGAGAAATTCTAAAAGCAATCATTTTTGCTTCCTATCCAAACTTCTAGAAACGTAAAGTATATATTGTGGGGATAAGTTTAGGCAATCTTTTGATAGGCTTCATCATTCAAAAAAAAAAAAGACTTTCTTTTTCCTTTTCCAAAAGTTGGAAAATTCTAAATTCCTTACATATTTTTAATTTGCTTCAATTCCTTCGAAAACTTCCATTTTCTAAAAACTCTCTTTTTTAAAAAAATAACCTAAGATATAAAAGACAATGCAACCAAAATAGGTCCACCCAGGATTGACATGGGGGTCTTTTAACGTTAGATTCTCAGACGAATTGGTCACCTTAATAAGAAATCATTCAATTTCTATTGACATATCCCGTCTCAAACCAAATTTCTTTGGTCTTTCTCAGCGATTTTCTATTTTAGTAGCATCCCATTCTCTTTCCTTTTAAGGATTACATTAAAAAAATTGAAAAAAAATGACAAATTTTACCTAAAAGTTATGAATAAGAGAAAAACTAGAAAAAAAATGTTTAAACAAAAATGGACAAGTGTACTTGTTCCCACCCCCCAAACTAAACTAAACATTGTCCTCGATGTTATAAATGAGATAACATGGGAAATAATTAAATGATGAAGGGAAATACGAAAGTAAGCACCTATTGAAAAGAAAATAAAAGTTTATTTTAAAAAAGAAAATGTACACTACGAGATCCAAAACTTAGAATCTACCCGGATCCCAAATGAAATTTTCCTTCACACAATTTCTAGGAAGTACCAAAACGGATGTAACCATGAGAATATTGGGCCCAGTGAATATGAGGACCACGTGTTTCTTGTGATTTGGTGAAAAAAATACTATTATGAAGAGTTTCTCCTCCTCCCCTAAGAATGGATCTTTGAATTTTATGAAAGGAGGTAGCAATGAGAAACGGGGTGGTGTTTCGTCGTCCCATGCCAATATTTCCACAAAATTAATTTTTCGAGTTTTCTCTAGCAAGGATATACAAATATTGGTGGCAACATCTTAATTTGAAACTGTAAACAAAGCCACATGTATAGTCAAAATTTCAGACTTAGGGGTCTGGATCAGGCCAACTTCCTTAAGTTTTAACTTTGTTTCTAAACAATGGGTTTCCTTGTCTTCAGGCAATTTATGAAACTTATGATTTGGATGGCAATTTCCTTAAGAATGATATTATCTAGTTACATAGTGATTGCCACATCATTTTCCACAAAAACAAGTGTTTCTTTTTTAAGAACGCACCTAATTGGATCATCTAATGGGATCTCATGAGGAATCTTGTAGTATAGACAATCCAAAATAATTGAGTCCTCAAAATTCTGATTAATTTGGGTAAGCTGTGGCGGCATTGGTGTCACAAGCTCATATGGGTCAGATTCTGGCTAAACTATCATACCCGCATCCTCAAGCTCATTCTTATCCTTAGATATCGAAATTGTATTTATGTAATCCACATTTGTAGGATTTGCAATAATTGTTGGATCATGTCTTTGAAATTCTACTTCACCTTTAAGGATATCATTTATTTTTTCTCCAAGCAGACTAACTGAGTTTAGTATTTTTAAGGCTTGCATTTTTTGGCTTTCCATGGTTTTGATGTTGGTTTCTATGGATTGTGTATTTTGCCTGATCACAGAAAGAAAATCCTCCAAAGATTCCTCCGGTGGTGGTGGTGGTGGTTCATATGACCATTCGGGTGGAGGAGGATTAAACGTTGCATAGGACAATGAAGATAGGGGTGCATATGGCATATCCTAGGAAGGATAATCATACAGCCCACCCAGAGTAAATTTGTAATACTCTTGATCCATATGAGCCCATTTTGCCAATTGTAAGGAGAGTAATTATGCCAACTTTGATAAAAACCCATTTCACATGGCCATTTCCCTAAATGTTCATATTATGAGTGAATGATTGTGTGGGATATAAGTAATTATGTGGGATCTTCATTGGTTGATCACTACTAGTTTTTTGCCCATTGGATTACCCATTATATCCAAAAAATTAAGCCATGTTATTCCATGGATGATCATAATTATTAGGCCCCCCTTTATTCATGTATTCCCATTGGTTCATGATCTAAGAGGAAAGGGTTGGCCAAATTTGTGTGTGTGTGTGTGTGTGTGTGTGTGTGTGTGTGTGTGTGTGTGTGTGTGTTTTAACAAAAGGAAGCAACTAAATCTAACCTATATGCAAGGTCCTAATAATCCTAGTATGATGCACAAGCAGTCACGCACAACCATTAACCACAAGAGAGGTCATAAGGTTAGCCTAAATCACTAGATAGCTCTTAAATGGTTGAAAAGAATATGTGGGCCTCCAATTCGATCTTATTAAACTTCAGTTGACCAGGTAAGCCACCAGAGAGTAGTGGGGATGAACCCGCTTAAGAACCAGTACCTTGAACAGATAAGCTGCCGCACTCTCAAGAGCACAGGCTTTTCTAGATATCAACTTTGGTCAAAGAATACAACTGGTGCAACCGTCAATGGTCTTCGTCTTACTAAACTCAAGTCGTATAATCTTGTTTCTACTTGATTTTAATTAAAATTAGGTGCTAGTGAGAAATGATTAAACCTAGGTGGGCAATGATTTGGTGATGAAATCCAGTCCTTTTCTTATTGGGATAGCTTGCCTTAACTAAGTGTGCGGGTCCAATTTAGTTTGTGTGCCAAGCAAGCAATCACAATTTATAGAAATTTATATCACACAAGCCCACTTGCAGATAAAGATTCGTGGGTCAAGGATAGAAGATCTTACAACCAGTCTAAGAAATCTTATTTTTAAAGCGAATTTTAGTTTCAAATCTTAAATTTTGAGAGCAATCTTATATCCAGTAGTTTCCTGTTCCAACAAGCAATCTATCCAAATCTTCTCCAACAAGCAACGTATCCAAACAAAATTCAAAAATTAGTAAGTCTTATCACCTAAGATAATTAGAAAATCAAACTCTATTTAACCTAGTTTGAAAGTTGCAATCTTGTCCTAATCTATAAAAAGAGATAAAATAAAAAAAATATTTAAAAGATAACAAAGTTAATACAAACTCTATCACAAGCAAATTCAAAGCTAGTAATGAAAATCAAAATCCTATCTAACCTAATCTAGAGAATTAGAAATTCTAACCTATCTTATCTAAACACGTTGCAAGATATGATTAGAATTCAAAATGACAAGTTATCCATATTGATCAAATCTAATCCAATCACAATTTTTAGATTTTGAAATTCTAACTTATTTAAACAACTTTGAAAATTCTAACTAACCCAAATTTAAAGATTAGAAAGTTAATCAAAACACTTTAAATTAATCCTAAGAATTGGAAACTAATCTAAGCCAAACCAAAATTTTAATAAGATGATTTGGGTGTTTTTTAACTAAAGGAAATTTGGAAGTAAAAGAAATCTAGAAATTTATAAAAAAATTCATAAAATTCAATAATATAAAATAAAATAACAAAAAAATCAGAATTGTTTTTTCAGTCAGAAAAACAAACTAAATAAAAACTAATGATGGAAAATACAATTGTATGGATGATGCAAACTGATGCAAGCTATGTATGCTCATGAACCTAAGTATGACTTAAATACTAAAAAAATTCAGATTTTAATAAAAAAGTTCAGAATTAGCTCCCCGGCAACAGTGTTAGAAACTTGATATGAATTTAATCAATCTACTGAAAGCTAAAAGTGCGTAGTTGTCTTATTGAGACAAGGGCAAATACATATCGATCCCACGGAAAGCACTTTTGAACTTTTTAATTAAAAATCTGAATTTTTCTCAAATGGAAAACAATAATAAAAGAAAAGTATGGTATGCAAATCAGAAACTAAATAAATTAGTAACAATGATAAGAAATAGATCAGAGTAAATAGAGTCCACTACGTTATTTAAAAATTTAATTTATGCAATTAATTTACCATTTTTGTCTCAATTATTACTCAAATTAGAAACAAATCAATGTTTTTGATCTAAATGATTTGACTATTGAAAAAAATAAAATTTTAATTAAGAAAAACAAAATCAATACTCAAGACCTCTTTCACCTTATAAAAAAATGAACATCTTAAGCATCACTTAGTAAGTATTAATGATCAAAATTTATTCATTAAGAACATAAATCAGAAGTTTGCCTTTGGCATGAGGAAAAATTAATTATTCTAATAAAGCATATTAACAAGAGACAATCAGAAAAGAGCAAAATAGCAAATATAAACTAGAACATTAAAATACTTAACTTCATTTTTCTCTCTAATCAGAAACTCAACCCACCATTGCAAAGAACCCCAAAAATAACTTCATTGATATCTTTTTCTTATACAATAGTCTCTCAGAAGTTTCTCTTCTACATTCTACTTTCTGGAACAAAGCTCCAGAATACCTTTAAAATAAAATAAAAGATTAATAAAAGGGAGAGGTGGAGAAGAGAGGGAGAGAGAAATCTGGGACTTCCAGATCTAGCTGGAAATGAGGAGGAGCCTCCCATGGTAGCCTCCTTTTATAGTTTTTTAGCTCCTCAGGTTTATTGAATATGGACCTCTTTTTCATGGATTGAGAGATAAAATTTGTTGATTGTTGATTGAGTTTATCTCCGTAGATAAGAGAGATCTTAGAGATAAAATGAGGTGGCAACCTTAGACATTCTTATTTGATCTTGATATGGAGTCTACAGAGGAATGTATAACAGTTATATTTCAATGGTGTATATGCAATTGCAATCCCTCCTTAAATGTATTTAAAATTTTCTAGGCTTATAACTTTCTTATTGTATCTCCAATTTGTGCAATCCTGGGCTCCACAGACATATACTCTAAAAGAGCTTTCCAACAGTGGGTCATATACATTGATCCAACATCCGGATTGAGAGTTATGGTCATTTTAAGATAGGCTATCCTGAGAAAAACAGGATTGAATTTTGAATTCTAATTTATAATAAACTTTATCTCTACAGTGGTTGTGACTTGTTACAATAGGATGAGATAAGATTTTGTGGAAGCCTTACTTGATATGTAGGTGGGATCCATCGGCATATGAACTTTAAGTATGTAGGTCTTCAAGTAGTGGCACCCAAATCATCCCAGAGTTCTATGGGTCCTACAAATTTCATTTTCTGCATACTCTAATAAAACCCATCAAATACTGAAGAGCCCACATTAAAGCGAAACCCGTCTGGACAAAGTTCTACTCCAACTGGGACACTTCAAAGAAAACTTAAAACATTCTTCATTAATATAGAAAATGTATAAAAATTGTGCGATTCCAATTTTTAGGTGAAAATGCATAAATGATCTATAAAATTGGATGAATAATGATGCATTTAACTGAATCAAGTCCTTAATCTACTCTAAAATGATATATAATTGATGCAAATTCATGAAGTTAACATTGGTCCATTTTTTTGCTTCAATCCATGACAAAATTTTGGTGGGGCATGCTAATAATCCTTCTTCTTTAAAAGAATATAAAGCCATGGAAGAAGAATGAAAGGCAATCAACGCCAAACCCATATCTCCATTCCCCTGCTATAGAAAAGGAAAAGACAGAGGGAATATGAACTCATCGGCCATGGCGGTCATTGACAAGGTTGGTTGCTCCAAGCTCGAGGGCTCCCGGTCTTGCTCAAAGGATTAAAAACAGTAAGCAAAATGAGAGAAGAAAGAGAGCCTCCAATTAATGTTTGCTATTATCATTGTTGTTTTAGAGGCTAAAAACAAGGATTCATGGACTTGGTTTTTGAAATTTTTAATTGATTACATTGGTGAGGGGGGTGATATGGGTTGGATTTTCCTATCTGACAAACAGAAGGGGCTTGATCAACCCTTTGAGATAGTAGTTCCTACGGCTGAAGTTAAATATTGCATGAAGCATGTGTATGACAATTTTAAGAAATTTTATAGAGAGAAATTATTGAAAGATGCAATGTGCACTACAGTATCATATAGAAATACTAAAGAGTTTGATTCAAATATGAAGATGATCAAGGAGACTGATCAGGCTACATATAAGTGGTTGATGAATGCTGATCCTAATAGGTGGGCTAGTTCACATTTCAATACAAGTCCAAGTAGCAATGCATTATGCATTGACAAATAACTTGTGTGAGTCATTCAACAGTGACATAATGAAAGCAAAGGATAAACCAATATTTTCTATGCTTGAGTAGGTAAGGAGGATAGTTCGATCAGAACTCCTAAGAAGTTGTGAAGGATGACTCAGTGCAATAGTACAATATGTCCGGATATTATAGACAAGTTGGAAAATAACAAGAATAAATCAAAACATTGTTTTTCAAACTGATGAGAGAGAGGTGAGTTTGAGGTAGACTGTTTTACCAGGATATACATAGTGAACATTGAAAGTAAGACTTGTTTGTGTAGGATGTGGGATTTGAGTGGGATCCCCAGAACAATGAAAATATATCTACCTTGCTCAAGAACAAACAAAATACTGCATTCATCCATAATACAGTAAAGATAATATATGAGGGCTTACAGCAGTATGATACACTCTATACCTACCATGCATAATTGAGTAGAAAATGGAATAGAAGCAACTACTCCACCTCAATACAAAAAACCTGCATGCATGCCTAAGAAAATGAGGAAGAGGAATCCGGATGAAATGCATAATTCTACCAAAGTTCCCTGAAGAGCAAGGGTTATGAGTTGTGCTAGATGTCTGCAAAAGAACCATAATGTCAGGTCTTGCGAGGGGCCAATACATCCTAAATCCAGGCTATTTAGGTAATCATCATAGCAGATCTATTCATCACAGCTTAAATCTTCTTTACAGTAGCCTAGGACTTCACCCAAAGGATCAGTATAGGCCAAGCACGCCACACAGCCAACCCTTGTCACATGTTTAGTCCCATCTAGCAACAGGACACCACCTAAGGTGAGGACTACTTGTTACTTCATTTTCTCATGCAATTATTTTACATGAATCCAAACTAAATTTGTTGTTATTTCTTTAGGGGAGAGGTAAGGGAGCATCATAACCCAGGCATGCCTCATAGTCAGTCCCTGCCACTTGTTCAATCCCATGTACGTAGTAGCAGGATACCACCTAGGGTGAGGACTACCTATTACTTAATTTTTTCATGCAATTATTTAGATAAATCCAAACCAAACATGTTGTTATTTCTTCAGGGGAGAGGCAAGGGAGCATCACAGCCCAGGCATGCCTCACGATCAATCCCTGCCACTTATTCAGTCCCATCCAGTAGCAGAACATCACCTAGGGTGAGGACTATCTGTTACTTAATTTTCTCATGCAATTATTTAGATGAATCCAAACTGAATGTGTTGCTATTTCTTTAGGGGAGAGGCAATGGAGCATCACAACCTAGGCATGACTTACAGCCAGTCTCTACCACTTATTCAATCAAATTCAGAAGTATTAGGAGATCAACTAGGGTTCGGGGTAGAGGCAAAGATGCTTCACAGCCTAGTTTTTCATCACAGCAAACTCTTGTTGTTCTAGGTGCAATATCAATACCAAAGCGTACCTTACAACCAAATTCCTTAGCATCATCAACTAGTGCCAGAGGAGGAAAGGCACAACCAATGAGGGCCCCATCAAAAAACAGAGGTAGAAGGAGGAATGGAGCAAATACAGAAACTTAGTATATGTGAGGTAGAGACTGGTCGATTTTAAATTTGGAGATTTTTCGGTTTGACATGTGAACTATTTTTAAGACTGTTGTGCAATTGATATTGAGTAGAAATGTATAGGAAAAAGGATTAGAAACTTGTACTTGATATGGATCTTATATGAACTATCTTTTATGGACAGAGATTAGAAATCTCATATTCTAATATTATATTAGAAAACTTGTAATTGATATGGATCTTTTGTAGAATTATCCTATACACATTTAGTGTTAAGAGACCCACAATTACATTAGGTGCTCAAGTTAGAGCAAAATTCCACTAGGTGCACAACTGATCGTAAAATTTATTTTTTCGTTGAAAGCAAATATTCATTTAGAGTTAAGAGACCCACAACAAAGCATATTCCATTGAGTGCTCATGTAAGAGCAAAATTCGTTTTTTCATTGAAAGTAAGTATTCATTTAGTGTTAAGAGATCCACAATAAAGCAAAATTCCACTATGTGCTCAAGTGAAAGCAAAATTCATTTTTTTGTTGAAACCAGTTGAGGCCACTACTTCTTTTAAGCATTTATATGCAGAGTCAAAATACACTTAGATATCCATTAAAGGAACTCAAGTTCACATTACTCAAATAGTACTTAATATTTGGCTGAATTTTATTTCAAAATATACATACATCTCAAAATAGGATTACACAAACTCAAGGTAATTCGAACCCATCTATAGGGACCCAAACTATAATTAGGTAGCACATGAACAGCACCAGTGCAATTCCAACCGAGGTTCCAATCAACATAAGCATATAACTTCTTTCCCTCCTACAAGCTAACTTGAGTTCCCTTTCTAGTACATCAATCCGATCCATTAGCATTTGCACAAGCTCCATTTCTCCATCAACCCATTCAAAAAAATCATAGCTTTGCTGGATCTGAGATATCCAAATTGATGACTGCTGGTTGACGGCTGGGTGCAAATTGGCACAAATTAATTAAATTCAAGGGGCAAATTAGATGAAATTAAAATACTAGGGGTAAATTGAGAAATCACTTAAAATCTTAGGGGCAATCTGTCAAAAAGCCAAACTATTATTTACCAATCGAACTACCAAACGGTCCCTTAACAGTAAGTGGGTGATCCATAGTTTCTTTGAATGTACTGCAAATCAATCTAGTCTAGTTATTATAGCTATATTTGTGTAGAGCATCTTATGCAAAATGAAAATGTTTTATGCCAGAAAATGACTTCCAGTGTTCCATGCGAATCTTTTCAATGGTTTTCATTTTTACTAGCTAAACACACCCATACTTAGCAAGGGTAACATAATTGGTAATAGAGAAGCTATACAAAAATTTTAAAACTTTATAAGAAATATAAAATATGATATATTTCTCCTAAGGACAGGTTTGGTAGTGAGTTAGTTGGGATTTGGAAGTAGGTATGAGTTTTTGAACTTAACCCTAGCATTATCCACAAAAAAAGTAACTATATTTCATTAAATACAAAATGTTCACAATTGTGCTTAGATGGGCTTCTCAGCTACACCTCATGTAAATCAGAGCCAAACATCATTTATTGCTAGTTATAATGCAAGTACGGCCATGTCTAGACTTTTCAATTGTATAAGTCCTTATTATCCTTCTTTAACCTTCAAATATACAATATAGAAAAAATATAGCAATAGTTCTGAGAAGCATAATCTTCCTAATAGCTTTGTTCATACATCAATGACTTAATGGCTGTCTTATTGTTGATTGAAAGCATTATAATATATTAAGTTGATGGAGTTCAATTGAGAAATCAATCTCAATTGCCTTAATTGATTTTGACTTATGTTGACTGATAATCCACGTCAACACATTTATTTTGATCTCGGTAAAACCTCCCACTCTTCTTCTTCCAAAACTGTCGATAGCTATTACTCTTCCTTAACGTATGTTCCTCCCCCTCTTCCAAAATGCTCAACGCCTCCTACTACTGTATTCCCCCTTCATAACGCCTCCTCTTCATTTTCCTAAGGTGCAAAAACCAAATAAGTTTGGTTTCGGTAGCAGATAGTAATCAGATCTCAATTCCATACGAGTCCTTATGCTTTCGTTCAATCAACAAATCATCCGATTTTCTCCACACCCTAAACACCTTAAAATTAAAATGTGCTTCTCATCTCAAAACCCATAAAAAAAATCTCTTCAAATTCTCCAAGCTGCTCATGGTGCTCTATAATAATTGTGTATCAAGAATGTTGAGAGTGTGATCTAGCATGAATGCCCAGAAGAGATACTTGAGCATCTGACATGGCTATTATTGTCATCAAAATCGCTTTGTCCATCATCCAGTTGTATAGCTTTTCCCCTTCGTTTTAGAATTTGCTTTTGTTTTCTTTCTATAAATTTCAATATCAATGGTGACAGGAAAAAATTATATATACCAACTGTTTGTTGTAACGCAATAATTTTTTTATACATGTAAATTGTACTCAAAATGTTATAGACAATTGTCTTTACAAGATTATTATTTTTTGTCAAGTTCATGCATACATTATGCAATCGATTATATTACGATATCTTTTTCAACTACTTTGATATTTTCTTTATGTTTAAATTCTACATATGTTTTCATTACTGATTTTTGTATGATATTTTCTTATGAAGCAATTTTAATGTTGAACAAATAAATATTTCCTTCTTTTTTATGCTACCCACATGGACAGTTGAATGGAAAATTAGTGATTTGCACCATTGCAAATTGGGATATTCAAATGAGGAGAATAAGCCTATCCTTTTTTAGTCGTTAAAAAAAAAACCCTATCCATTCTTAGTGGTTATCAAATGAGTTGATCGATATCCCGACTAAAGTTGGTATTATTTTAGTAGCTCTCTATTTTTAATATCTTTATACTATATATCACTAGCAACAAAAGCACGTGTAAAATGAGGGGCAAAAAATTAAATAATAATAAAATTTAGGATTTTTAAATATTGTTGAGAATAACACAAATTCAAGATGAATAATACATTATTTATTATTTTTAAAATGTATATATTAATTTTTATTAAAAGAAAAAGCGTAATAAACTTAATTAAAGATGGTGATGAAAAAATTTCTATAATAGTTTGTATTTACGAATGAGAGGTGAAGATCCAATCTACCCCATTTGGATCTCTGTGTGGGTTGATTATTAATATATTTTGATGTTTGCAACTGATAATTTGTAGGGATCCTAAAGATGTGTTGAAGTTTGTCTCAACTCTCATTGAAATCAAGAAATCTCAATTCCACCTTGTCCTTGTATATGGCATGTAATGAGGTGGGCCCCACATTATCTTTTGAAAAATTAGATCTAAGGTGTAAAGATGGGATTAGTCCCAACTCATGTCAAACCTACTTTGTGGAGTTGGTAGACAGTAGGTGGGCCACATAAGTTATGATCGGAACCATGAGATCAAAGTCATCGTGCATCACCTAATGAATATGTTGTGTGTACACATGGAAATGAGGACAAACTACTGATTCTTAAAAAAAATAAAAAAAAAGAGATAAACTACTGATTTAGTTTCCTAATTTTATATATCATTCCATGCAGCAGATCAAACATCATAGTTGACTTCATCATTCTAGACTCATTTCAACGGGAGTAATATTAGTATACATCTAACCCTCACCATAAGTGTGCCTCCCTTTAATATTTAGATATATTAATATGCAAAAAGATAAAAAGCTTATGAAAAAGAGAAATACTCAAGTACAAATAAGGAAACCCAGTAAGCACCGCTCACGCTATGGTAAGGGGTGGATGCATACTAATATTCCTTAATAAAGATAAATAACTTACAGCACGTTTGGATGTTTACGAAATAAAATATTTATAAATTTAAATATTGTAAGAATAAAATAGTATAGTATAGAATAGAATAGTGTAATATTACAATATTATAATATTTTTATTGTATGGCAACTTTTAAATGATATTACATATTTAAAATGTAGTTGCTTGGAACATCCTATGATTAAAGTAAAGCTCATTATTAGAATAATTTCTTATTAAGTACTTTAATGTATACGTAATTTATAACTCCCCAATAAAAAAATAGTGTGGTAAAGTAAAGTTCAACGATGACACTTTTTTTTTATCATAAGCTGCTTTCGTTTATCATTTAAAATCATAGTAAAGTATAATAAAGTAAAGTAAATAAACAAAACAACTTTACAACTCTTTTTCCCACTTTAGTTCACCACATACTTCATTTCACCTTATAAAACTAAGGTAAAATGTGATAAAGTAAAGACAAACCAAATGAAACTACTTTACCATTCCCTCCCACTTTACTTCATCATATACTTTATCCAACCTTTAGTTTACCTATCTTTACCATGATGTGACATTTAGCTTTACTTTACCATAAATGTGAACAAACACACCATGGTAGATTTGGTGAAGTAAAGTTATTACTTTACCATTTTATTTGATTTATTTTACCTTACATTGTTTCACCTCACCTTTTACCATGATGTGATATTAATCTTTATTTTACTTTACCACACATTTAAATAAGTTACTTTATTATAAGTCACTTTTTATTTATCATATAAAACTACGGTAAAATGTGATAAAGTAAAGTCAAACTCTCACTTACTACACCGTATACTTTATCCAACTTTTACTTTACTTCATCTTTACCATGATGTGACATTTATCTTTACTTTACTTTAAATACATCATAATAGATTTGGTTAAGTAAAGTATTTACTTTACTATGCCACTTTGTTTGACTTTTTTTACCTTATCTTTTATCATGGTGTGATATTAATCTTTATTTTACTTTACCACAAATGTTAACAAGTCACTTTTTATTTACCATATAAAATTCAGTAAAATTGATAAGTAAAGTCAAACAAAAAGAAATTACTTTACAATTCTCTTCCACTTTACTTCATCATATATTTTATCCAACTTTCACTTTACCCCATCTTTACCATTATGTTAGATTTACCTTTACTTTAATTTATCATATTTGTAACCAAATAGATCATGTTAGATTTAGTGAAGTGAAGTCTTTACTTTACTCCAATACTTTGTAATTACCATTTTGAAAGATTTTTATATTATTGAAAATTTTATACATGGGTGAGCTGTAGGAACAACTATTGAGCTTTTTGAAAGAAAATGATATTTTTTTTAATTATTCCTAGGTGACCAAATGTGCAAGATTCTTTCATTTAAAAAATGAAAGATTATAATCTACAAAATATTATTTTCTTGTGTTTTCTTTTGTACCCAAACAAGCCTTTAGTTTTCAAAAAGAGAGAGAAAACTAAACAATGACATCAATCACTTAAGGACCTGTTTGGAAGGAAAAAAAAAGTTAAAAAACGAAGGAAACTTTGCTTTTAAGGAGTTATTACCAAATTATCATTAAGCAAGGTTGAAAAACTCGTGATTGGATATTAATGTGTGAAAGAAGATACACATGATCTTTGATATAGGAAATTAATGCGAAGATTTTGGGAGATAAGATGTTTGATTTAGTTTTAGATTTTAATTGAGATGTGACACTTTAGAAATTTTAGAAGAGAAAGATTTTTTTCTATGCAATATCAATGCTTAGGCTGATGTGGCACGTCAAAGCAATGTATATTTTTTTTATTTTAAAACATAAGAACTCTTATACATTGGCCTTCATCTGTTGTTTTAGATAAGGATTTTTTTTTATTTGAATTCTTTAAAGCTATGGGTCGCAAGTTCATACCTATTAAAAGAAGAAGAAGAAGAAGAAGAAAAGAAATATAGATCAATGCATAAATTAAAAGGAATAAGAAGCATCATCATCATCAAAAGCTTTATTCCAACTATGTTGGAGTTGGCAAGTCAAAAGGAATAATCATATTTATATTAAAATATTTTGAAGATATCATTGTTAGTGGGCATTAATATTATGCCAATATTTTATTTCAAAGTTTTTTTATATGTTTTTATTAGGATTTTGGGGTTTTAATTTTTTTTCCTTCTAGATTTTGGAGTTCATGGTTTAGAAGCATTCCTTTCACCTATTTTAAACATGTAATAATGCATATGCAGATGGCCCTAAACTTTTATCATTTTGGAGTGCGTACCTATGAAATGTAGATCAATGCATCAACCAAATGGAGTAAGAATATTTTGAGTACCATACATTTTTATATTAGGCTAATATTCTCTTTTAAGGTTGTTTTATCTGTTTTTTTAGGATTTTGCAATCTTGAAGTTTTACCTCCAAGTTTTTGGAGTTGATGATTTAGGAGTATTTTTATGCACTCATTTTAATATGTAAATAATGTGTATCCAAATGGACTTGAACATTTTCCAGTTTGGAATCTTTACACTCATTTTAGATTTTTGTACACATTTTAATGTAACGGAGGAAGATTTTTTTTAAGAAAAAGACAAAAATTATAGGGACTGAATTGAGTAGGAAGAACAAGAAATGTGTACCAAACAGAAGGTAAAACTCTCTCTCTCTCTCTCTCTCTCTCTCTCTCTCTCTCTCTCTCTCATCCATCCACTCTTCTCCTTGGTGTGAAGCATGAAGATTGGATCCCGGATTATGCACAAAGTTTCGTTTCTTTCTTAATGTCTTGATCTAGGGAATTGATAGTTTTATTTTTAGTTTTAATTATTCTTGGGAGATTATTGGTTGTATTGGTTTTAATTTAAAAGACGCAATTATTGAGGTCAAAGTGTCCCGCTTAAGATCGGCATCATGTGTTTGTTTGTGATGATCACAGTATGCACGTAGTGTGGTGTTTTTGTGATCTTTTATTAATTTCACCAATATAATGTTCTAATTTTTCATAATAAAAGAAACTAAAATTCTTTTTATTTTATTCTTTATCCTTTATATTTGAATGATTTTATTTTTTATTTTTAATTAAATGCATGGTTCATTCATTTTTCTACAATTGGTGGTTTGATGAATTTTATGGTTTTATGGTTTAGTAGTTTAGATTATTTTTTAGATTAGGATTTTAGATTAGGTTTTATTTCTAATTTCTAATTTTAATTTTAAATTTGGGATTGTAATTTTAATTTAATTTTAAGGGGTCGTTTGTTAATTTCATATATGATGTGAAAATGATTACATATGTAAATACTCACATGTGAGTCATTTACATATGCAAATGACTTCATCATCATCATCATTAAAGCCTTATCCTAACCATGTTGGGGTCAGCTATATATGCAAATGACTTACATGTGAAATACAATTTTTGTTTATTATTTTCACACTCTTTCAAATGTGAATCTAATTACACCAATGGCTGATATGTATTTTATTAATATCTCAAGATCCATGTTAAATCAACACTTGAAATTTGCCCTTTTAACTGAAAGTGACCTTTTGAACAAGATTAGCATTCAAATCATGAAAATGGGGCCCACAAAATCCCAGAAATTAAGGTTAATGAGCTGAATTATTTTATAAATATCTCACAGCATAAGATGATCTAATGGTTGAAATTTTGAACCACGGCTGTTATCATCATTTTAAACATTTTGGACGATTCGGATCTTGCATTTAAAGATACAAGATGCAAAAATTTTAAAAAAAAATCTGACTGGCAATATACATTTAGTGGCTGAAAATGTTCTTTTAAAGATATCTCAAGATTTATGATGAATGAAGATCTGAAATTTGGTTTCTTGACTGAAAATGACATTTTGAATGAGATTAACAGTTCAGATTGTCATAACAAGGCCCACAAAATCCCAGAATTGAAGATCAATGGCCTGATTTGTGTCATAAAGATCTCATAATGTAAGATGATCCAATGGCTGATTTTTTGCACCATACCCGTTTTTAGCATTCCAAATATGTTACACAGTTCTGATCATGATTTTGGTGGCCCAAAAATAAAAAAGAATAAAAAGCATGCTAGGCGTGAATCACTGTTCACGCCCTGTACCAGCACCATTTTGTGTGCTGGGTGGGAAACCTTTTCACACATGTTGAGGTGTAAAAAGTTTCAACTCCTTTTGTATGCTATTTATATACCAAAATTATATAGCATTTACACACCATATGTATAAAATGTAAAAATAAACATGAATATGTGAAACCATTTCACATGAGTAATGTTTACATATGTAAATGGCAAAAAACAAACAACCCCTAAGTTTAGTAGGATATTATTTTGTATAGATTTTTATTAGGATAATACTAGTAATTCAATACGACTGGCTGTAAGATACATAGCTCCTGTGGATACAATACCAATTCACTGGGTAAAACTACAATTGAGGCCTTACACTTGGGGCCATCGATCAACTTCTATGTTGAATTCAATAACAAAAGAAAGGGCGCATAAAGCACAGGGTTAAGTGGCACGGCATCAAGACCATAAATGCGGAGCATGATCCAAAACTCATAGGAAATGATCAGTTCAGCCAAGGAGATAAATGGATCAAGTTAAGCGGTGTCCTCACACACCAAGCCTATTGCATATTGGTTCACTGACGCATTAGACATGGGTTGGCCATAAAGTGGGTCTCTTCAACTCGAAGAGGAATGCACATCTCTACCATGTTTCTTTTGTTCTATTCTTACATGTCTTGTCTTTTATCATATATCGAATCATGATCATTTAACTTGAAAAAGCTCAATGAATAGCCTCAGAGCTTTACGACAATGGAAGGAAGAAGATGAAAATATGTAGATTTTTTTTGAATTGTAAGGATATCAATAGCGGTGAATTCAATGAAAGAAAAAAACACCGGAGTGGTCACATGTGACCACTTGGTGCACCCACACCCACTTTGATGTACCTATACCTGGGATGAGTTTTATGGTTTAGGGGTCTCTTTACATGATTTTTTTCTTTAATTGTTTAAATTATTGTTTTTAGTTATAAATTTTACAAGATGGGCTGTTTGGCCGCCATAATACCTCAAACGCCAAAACAATCTTGAACATCAACTCGGATCTTAGGACTTGTCTGACCCGCCCCGGTTGAGTCCCCAAACACCGAAACCGTAACACTATAGACCTCCCTAGACCTCCCCCATTTCTATAAATCAACCCCCTGCTCATCTGCCCTTGAAGGCATCCCGTCTTCCTCCCTCCCCTTCCCTTCCCTTCCCTTCCCTTTGTCGTTACACTCTCCCTCCCTTCTTCCATGCTGGAGATTGAAGATGGGTATGATGTGGAAAGAGAGTTGGGTTTCGTGGAGGTGGAGGACTAATGGTATATGGAAATCACCTTTCTTGTTCGGAAACAAGTTTTGCTTTCCTGTACCACTTAGTGCATTGGTTTCATGATACTCCTCTCTTTCCTTCTCTACCCTTTAATATTCTGCTATGTTCTTCTTTTCATTCATCTGAGGTATTTTCCTCCTGTAATATGTTCTGTTCAATGGGGTGTTTCTCTCTCTGTTTGTCTGTGCATAAAGATTCTGGCTTTTTTTATTTTGATTTTTTTAACCAAGTAGAAGCATGGATGTGATGGTCTTAGTTCTATTGTTTTTATTTCTACGTTCTATATCATATTGAGACAGAAAGTTTCTATTGAGGTTTCATTTTGTCAGGGAAATATGGTCAGTTTTGTGATGGAATTTGTAACAGTGCTTTCCTTTATCATCTTTTTTCAAAAAGAATTTTAAACTATTTTTATAAGGTTTTGTGTTTCTGGGTTTTGTAGAATCTTGATCATTCCCTACTATAAATACTTTAAAAATAGAAATTATTTTCTTATCATTTAAATTCCTAATATATATATGTATATTCTTTGTAGGAACTTTCATTGCATTTCAAGTTGTCTATCTCAGATCAGATAGGGAGTATTAGTGGTCTTTTTGGGAATATAATGGAGGCCCCAGCGTTCTTCCTTTCATGATCATGATGGATATTTGATGTGGTGGTTATGAATATCTCCTATGTCTTTCCATTGTATTGGGGTTCATCTGATGGTCCACATTTTTTTTTGGAAATGTTAGCAAAAAGTGATATTTTTAATAAAATCATATATCACCGCTTCATCATTGATTATCATGACTTGTGATTGGTATATAATGGGGAAGCTGTGAGTTTATTTGATCAGTTGCCCTTCATAATTAATTGTCTGCATTCATGTCCTATCTTTGATGCATTATAGATTCAAAACTGTAGATGGCCCGTCGGTTTGGTTGGTATTGAATTTTTTAGATTTCTAAGTAATGGACAGTTTACTGGGATAAAGGTGAAGATCTATAAGGAATTTGTCCTTGAAATATACTAGGTGAAGATCTATAAGGAGTTTGTCTTTGAAATTGACCTAAGGTGCAGCAAATTTGACAAAATGGTTGTTCACCCTGAATTCATGGTAATTCTATGTAATTCATTTCTATGAGAGAGTTCAAAATTTTAGAGATGAAGGCGAAGATCTACAATTAATTGGTCATCAAGTAGCCTCTCTTGGCGGGAAATGATTAATCACCCATCGCTCAAATATATCAAATTCTAGTAACTGAAGGGTCTCATCCTATGATGCGTGGAATGGATACTATAAAATAGGTAACGTTTCGTGTCATATCATATCTGATACTACTGTTTTTATGTATAAAATCTGTGACCCTGATGTATCTATGGTGTGTCCATGACATTTCCAACCCCTCTCTAGGCATCATAGGTCTCATCTATATCTCAATTCATATCTTTTATTCCTGACTTCTTTATCAATACTTTGTTAATGTACAGTGAATTCTTAGAAATTTTATACCAGGCTAACAAGGTGGAGAAAGTGATGGTCCTCAATCTTCACAAATCTATTGGATAAACCCATCACTCTTCGCTCTGAATTGAATTTTAAGAATTTAGGGAAATTTCAAAATAAAGCAGGCAACCCACCCAAGAGTTTCTAAAAATGAAGTATCGACCTTCCATTCGTGTATGACTGGATGTTAATGTAGACATCAACAGGACCTGAAGTTTTCCTTCCCCTCCATGCATCAGAGCCTTCCTTTCCCTCCATGCATCAGAGCCTTATCCCATTTAAAATTTTATTCATTTCCCTATAGTCAATATATTGAGAGCTGAAAACAACACTCTTGAATGGTAATGGCAGCTCTGTTCCTCTCTTTGTTGTCTCCTTTTGCATTCCACCAATGCTAATGCTTATTTACTTGTCATCTTGCTCTCACCAATTTGCATTTTGCTTATATCCTTTTGCCATTGACATCATTGTTGATACATGAATTATTGGAATTTCAAAGAACGCCATATTCAGATGAACTGCAAAATGGCGTCCTCTCTAATTGGTGATGATTTCAGAATTTTGAAGAACAGGATGACGGTTCTGATGAACATCATTATATGGAACCTCAAATTGAGGTGATCTGCCTATTTTGTCCAGCAAAATTTTCTCTTCTGTCCTTGGTGGTATCCTCCTGAAAAGTTTTCAAAGTCTCATTTTGTTGCATTTGGAGCAGTCTTATCTGGTTAACTTTCTCTTGTACTCAAAAGCTGTGGAATCTCTTTTTGCATTTGTTCAAAACGATCCATTCAGCTGGAGGCCATCTTTCCTCTTTAAGGCCATGTCTGTGCATGGTCTTTGCATCCATATTTTTTTAGCTATTCTCCACATTTTCCATGGTGTTACCCAAACTAGCCTTAAATGTAAAAGACGATGGCTTATTGAATCTACTCAATTCCACATGTTTTACTATAGAAAAAACCTGGCAAAAAATTGGTTAGGAATTGTCCAACAAGTGGCGATTGATATTGGTGAAGTAGTCTGGGAGTGTCTTGCAAATTAAAAGGAACTTTATTTTGTATCATCATGGGTGATGTTATGGGATCTAGACATAAGGTGCCCTGTGGGGTTGGATTTTGTATTATCAGGGATGTGCTGCAAAGTGCATAAAAGATGGCTGACGATGGTCAAGATATTAGGAGGTAATAGAATTTGACTTTATTCTCTATGCATTATGATGTAGCCTTCTATTAAAAAGTTATTCAAATATGGAAGATAAGCAACAAAACCATCCCTCAAGGGAGATTTTCATAGTATGAGATGTAATGTGTATGAGATGGCTTGATAATCATAGTAGAAACCGAAGGCGTTATGTTGGAAAGAAGAAGATTAGAGAAGGACCCCTCCTCTTTAATGATTGAAAGGACAGAGCCTTGCACTTATTAGCTATTTGATGATTTACAGACATTGCATTTGGATGTATGGAAAGATCAGTGAACATTCTAGTTTGCTGTTTTTTTATTGAGGAAATGGATTTGGGATCCTAATTTCTAAGGAGAGCTTGGAAGGGGCTCTTTTGGTGAGATTTGTACAGTACTTTTCCAAAGGGTGTTAATAGAACTATTGTGCCTAGGAAATTAAAGAAGCTTCACGTAGGAGAAAAGGAATTTGAAGCAGAGATGAAAAGAATAGGAAGAACAAATCTTGCACAGTTGAGGGCCTAATGAATACATATTCAATGGCCTGCCTGTGCCGACTTCCTCTTCAAAGCCAAAATAATCACATGTGCAGATGTTCCTCTGACCAGGAGAAGAAGGATTTTCATCCTTTATGGTGCATAAAGGTTCAAGTAGAATAGATAACCATCCTTTTTCTGGAGCATCTATACCACTTGTCCAAATTCTGTTTGTGCACCACCAAAACAAACAGAATTTGGAGATAAATCAATGTGTTGGAACTAAAAGGGTTGAAACATGTGTTTATTTATTTATTTATTATTATTATTATTCTTACCTCTTCATCAGCTTGATTTCCCATCACTACTAAAGAAACACAAAATTACAAGATATCAGCTGCAACCTTTCACTAATTGAATAAAATATGCAGTGCCATAAAAAATGATGACTGTTTGAAGTTCTAATTGTTGACTTTATTTCATTTTGATCTAAGAAAACCTCTGAAGACTCAATTCTAACAATATCCACTTGATTTATATAAAGAATACAGAAAGAATATATATATCGCAATTATGAAATAATCTTTTAACAATAACAACTTGATTTATGTAAAGAATGCAGAATGACTATTTATAACAATTATCAAATAATACAATGGCTTCTAAAAAAACACTCACACAATGGCTTCTGTTATTTTGTCCTACATGATTGCTAAAAAGTTGGTTACTTGAAATTTAGCCATGCGTATACATGGTGTATCCCTCTCATACCCATGCTATCCGAGCTTTTTTGGTTTTCACCAATATTGATTTGAAACAAAAATAATTGAAAAGAAGTAAATCCCATCTAGTATGAATTACAATTGCATATGCTAACCACCATGTACAACTGATTTCATTCATTCTGCCCAAATATTCAAACTAAAAATTGGATTAAGTCCAAAAGAACCCTTTTCAACAGTTCCCCAATCCAATCTCAAAATGGTCAGGTAACCACCTTTCTTTTGCTTTCTTCACTGTCATGAAGTAGAATATGATCATGCTTTTGGTGGATTAAAATAAGAGCGTTTGGCCTTCTTGATTTCATGCTTTTGTTGAGAATGGAGTCAACTTAAGGTTTGTGATGTCATAAGTAACTAGGATCTCATGATCTAGACCTCTGCTTTAGCATTTACTCTTCCTTTTATAATTACTAATCTGTGAAGCATTTACTCTTCCTTCAATAGTCAGTTATCTGTGAACTAAATTGTTGTGAACAGGATTTCTGACACCAAATACTAAAGAAGACAATTAGAAGTACTCAGTACAGCAACATAGAGATAAGAGTCATGTAATTGAGATACATATGTTACTAAAAACTGCATAATTTTTTAATTATTTTAAGTTGTTTGTATCTTTGTTTTAATTGAACAACTGATTTTGCAGTGTGTCCTCCCTAAATTAATGTTGGCTCTCCATATTTATTATTATTGAGTGGTTGAGTCAAAGTGGCCAAGCATCAATAATCACCCAAGCAAGAAGACCCAAATGCTTGAACTCTGGGAAGGGACAACCTCTAGCAGCATTCTACAATTTCCCAGCGGATATTTGGTTTTATTTCCTAAGGTGATGTCTAGCAAGGCCAAGATAGATTTTTTCTTGGATTACATGTGACACAGGAGGAGAGAACTTTAGTTAAATTGTAGTTGTATTTCTCTTTCAAACGGTCACAGAAAGGGATTTTTTAAACATAATTATTTAATTAGTATTGGATTTTTTGACAGAACACCCACCTTTTATGAAAAAAAAAAAAACAAACCACTTTCCTTGTCCCTCATCTCTACCTGTTTCAAGAGGTTTTCCCTCATCTTTACATTATTCTTTTTCTTCCCAATAATAACACAAGGAAAAATGTTAACTCTGAATATATTTTTATTTTAGTTAACTGAGATAATTTTCTAAAATTTAAAATTTTATAAATACGCACCATATTGTCTTTTCTTCTATTTGAGTTTATAGGGGTGACACATTAGGTTTTCTTGGTCCCTCACTCTAACAACTCACTATGAAACCTGCTTAATAGAAAATTGTCATATTTAGATTTCTAATAAACATTCTAGTATTATGAATTGTTTTGCCTGTGCTTTGGATGTTAGTTTGTTTATGAAAGGTCTAATTAAAACACCTCATGTCAAATAAATTTAGAATTTGCTCTATTTCAAATATAACAAACTTGCCGAATAAATATAGTTGTATTTCCAATAAATTAAAGTTTCTGAAAATATGGTTATTGTTAGCAAGGACTTTGGAAAAGCTTCTTTCATAAACTAATCCAAACATGTTCAATTAACCGCATGTCCAAGACTTATTAGGATGCGAAGAAAATAGATAAGCAAATATATGTTTAGAAAAACCCTAATTCCATGAACTACACCCTGAATGCATGTCTGTCTAGTTGTCAACCAAGTACAAAATTCTTAAATCAAGTTTATGTGTGTAATATTTACTAATCCATAGCTTTCTATTTGTTGATCTGAATAAAAGGTAGGCTCACTGGCTCACTTTCCACCTAAAAAGAAAAAATACAAAAGAGGCATATTAACACATATGTAAATAAAAGGTCTTTAAAATCTCAAGGCTTTTGTTTTTTGGTTTTTTTGTTTTTGTTTTTTTTTTTTTTTTTTGGCTTGAAGTAAAAGTAATGATTGTAGAAGGTGGACCATAAAACAGGTACCCTTCCTCTTCAATTATATAAATCTTACATGATTGAATTTGGACAACTAACATTTCTCCGGGTGCAACCCTCCTAAGCGTGTCCTTTTCCGGACACTTTTTGGCTCACATGAAAATCTGAGAGCTTTTTCATCGGGTCAGCTACAAAATGTCCAGACAATGCTGGCTGCTCATGCTAGCCATTTGATGTTTAAAAGGATGTGAACAAACCAATAGTACCATCCTTTCAAACATCAAATCTAGCTTCCTCATAATGTAATTGAAATTCAATTGCTATTACCTCCATGCTTCTCTTTGTCAGACACCCATTTGGGATTCTTGCTGCAGGATTGCTGCAGCGGCATCATGTGATGGTCAATGGACTGAGACTCTAATACCATCATCTTTATGTTTGTAGACTTTGATGATGTGTCTTTAGCCTTCAGGCTTGCTGCAGATATATCCATCAGGGTCATGAGAAAGAGATCATCTAATACTATCAAATAAAGTGTTCTTAGACAGAAACAATCAGCAAATCCATTAAGCTGATGATGAATTTCCATTTCTGAAGACAATGGCATGACCAATACTGCAGAAGCTAGAAGATGTGCCTTGCTATGGACTACTGTGTTGGTTATATTAGAGCATTTGGTATTGGGTTCCTTTGCAAATTGCAATCCCGGAAAATCTTTGGAAAATATCAGCGAAGATCTTGTTGTCACTATTCATAAATAAATCTTCACTGGATGAAGGACCAAATCTGGCGATGCCCTGCAGTCTATCTTCGGTAGACCTGTGGTAAGTCAAGGATGCTAGAGAGTGGCCGTAGCATACTGTTACTAGGTTGCCTCCCAACTTTGTGAATTAGACAGGTTCTATGATTTCTCTGGTGGTGCATTAGACTGGTTCTATGATTTCTCTTAATTGTAGTCTGACAGTCATCATAATATGAATTGATTGTAGTGCAGAAAGAGTTACGTGGGAAGGTTTCCTCCTCTTCTTTTACTGAAGAGTGAGTACCAAACCTTCTTTGGTCTGATACCAAACCTCCTTCAGTCTGATGTGTTGGAAAGTAGCACCATTCATTCCTGCCACCCAAATGTGGTGCGGTGGTAGGCTAACTACTAAACGGTCCCTTGACAGTAAGGGGGTGATCCATAGTTTCTTTGAATGTACTCCAAATGAATCTAGTCTAGCTATTACGGCTATATTTGTGTAGAGCATTTTATGCAAAATGAAAATGTTTTATGCCAGAAACTGACTTCCAGTGTTCCATGTGCATCTTTTCAATGGTTTTCATTTTTATGGGTGAAATCATTTTCACAAGTTCTGCTGAAAGCATATCTGGATCCGAAAAGAAGAAAATCACTTTCTGCTAGTAATACTAGTACGAGCAAAACTGTTTTTGTCGCATTTGAAACTGGCATGGTGGTAAGAAATAACTACTGTAAACAAAAATCACCTCAGAAGTGGTTTTCAATATATGTGATCACGTGAACTTCTTTTACAAGCTTATGCGATTCAGTAAGCCCACCAATCCACCTCAAGCTAAAGCCTGACCCCTTGCTTTACGGTGGACCTTTAGGAAAAGTAGAAATGACATCTTAGGGTATAATGACGTACCTTTTGGAAAAATAGAAATGACTTTTTCCGGGATGATGACATGCACAAGGAATGTGATTGTGGATTCTATGGGTAAGTCAAAAAATGAAAATAATAATTTTAGCTACACTTTTCATTTCATAATTCATCTTATCGCTTAAAAACAATAAAAACATCACGAGGTTTTTAGCCCAAGAAACTGTAGAGGAGGCTGTCTAGATGAAAAGGCTTGAGTGTAAGATGTTGTTGAAATGCAGTAGACGAGCATAATTATCCCTTCCCAACATCAAAATCACCTTTTCTTCAAAATCAGTAGAAGGCACCCATACCCCCATCCATGTACCTGAATGACGGTAGGCATCCCGGCTAGAATTAGCAGTGTTCCTAGGATGTAATGCGAGATTGTCAAAAGTTTGCATTACAATTTGAAATCCTTCCAATCTGAATGGTTAGTTTTGAATAATAAGTGTCAAAAGAGATTTCACTGCTTTTGTGGGGTACAAACAAAGTTGCCCAAATGAGACTGCTCCAAATGCAACAAAATGAGACTTTCAGCTCCTTTTGAGGAAGTAAACTACCAGTACGATGGGCAGATAAGAAGATTTTCAGACAAAATAGGTAGATAACCTCTATTGCCCATATGCCCATTGCAGATGAGAAAAAAGAGAGGCTATTTGATGGATAACTGTAGATCTTCACCTTTATTTCTAAATTGTCACCTGCTTCCTACATGTTGGGAAAAGCGGCGCAACGGAAACAACCCGCGATCAACGGATCTACCACGATCTACGTAAGCAATCACACCATCAAGCAATCACACACATGACACAGCAGTTTTACGTGGTTCGGCAACCATGCCTACGTCCACGGGAGGAGAGAACTCATCTACTATGATCCCATCTCAATCCCCTTCGGATCTAGGGTTACAATACATCAATATATATAGTTCCCGCTTTCTTGGCCAACAAGAAAACCCATACATAATGACTAAAATACCCCTAACCCTGAGTCTCGGTTCTGGCTAAGCCAGACGACCAATCCGGCTAAACCGGAATACAAGACATAACCCAACAATCTCCACCTTGGCTTGGATTCCGCAAATCCTCAGAGTCACCTTGAGATACCTGGTAATGTCTTCATGCACCTTGCTGAAAGGTACGTCACTACACCAATGGCGCAGTCTTCTTTCTTCAACACTTAACGTGTTGAACCAGCACTTCACATACCTCGCTGAAAGGTACGCCTCCGCACACGCTACGACCTAGCGTGGCCACAGTTGCCTCCTTTGACCTCAACACCACCATCTTGAACCTTCGAAGCGCTCTCCATTTGTTGCCACATGCATGCATCCGTGCAACACAATGAACCTAACTTCAGTCCGTCAAGACAAAACTGAAGACCTCCCTGAATCCAGATCTCACTGGTACCTTGTGAATCCTTCCTTCTGTCTCCATCCCGGTGTTCTTTCCGTCAAACCTGCAACTGTCCTGTTCTAGTCTGTTCTGGTGGGTTGGGCACAGTACATGCGGGTTAAGTATGACCCGATGCTTAAACCGGCTTACTCCGACCTGAACAAAACTACCTTTTCTTCCCCGAGAAAATCATCTCCGTTCAGGGCTTCCTGGATTTCCGCTAGATGATATCATCGAAGATCCATCAATCCATCTTCCGATGATCCGTCGCATCTAACTCCACCTGAACCACAGATTTCCTCCCCTGTTATTTGATGTCTTCTTCACTGCTCCACCTGAAAAAGCATACCCTATCAACCTGTAGAGATTTCTGACCATCTCACCCTCCATGATGACCAATGTTCCCTTTTCCACCTTCGTAACGCCACCCGCTACAGTGCACTTGCAGCCTTTGAAGTATAAGGCACACAAAGAAATCCAATTCTTCGTAATCCCGGAACATATATCACAACCGTTAGGGTTTGAATAACATCATCATACATCTGGATTTCCACCGTTCTTATCTCAAATGCTCATCAGTTGCATTATCCCCCCATAAGAACAAATCCATCAACCATGATAGTTATTTGCATCAGACTAATCTCTACGTGAACATATAATAGAAAGAATCTGAATCCCAATACCATGAATCAACAACTGGATCCATACTTGTAGCGACCAAAACTGATTCCCTGTCAACCGAATCCGAGCTTTGTTGCACACTACCTTCTTCTGATTCTGATTCTTTTGCTTTTTCTTCCACTTTGGCATGTCGCTCCTTCCTGATCCCTTCGACGCGGATCTGAGCTTTCCATCAAAGTACTTGGAGCAATCTACCATTGACGACATCAAGTAACACTTTTCAATCATTGCTGTGTCATGGAGTCTAACACTCTATCCTGCCAATCCCTGAAGTCGTTTCTCCATCAAACACTTCAATCTGGCCCGTGATGCTTGAATCCATTACTATCATCGTGAATCTGTCAGTTTCTTCAGTCCCCAATTTTCTGTCCATCAAACTGCCAATATCTTTTATCAACCTCGTAGATCTCGTCACCGTGAGCACGCTGGAAGAAACGGATCTGAAATCTGACTCCGGATGGCTTCGATATCGCAGAATTAATTCTCTACACTCCAATTGGTCAAACATCCATGTTGACCGTTGAACAGCCCATCTTCTTCCATATACGCGTAGATCTCCTCACAACGAGTCCGTAGGCGCAAACGGATCTCCGATCGGACATCGGACGATCAAGATATCGCAGAAATAATTTCAGCCGTTGAATATGGTCAAACCTGCCTGTTGACTGTGCTGACGTCACTGCTGACGTCACGGCTGCTAGCAAACTGGGCTTCTGAAACGGATCCAAGTCGGGACCCAGAACGGAACTGAACTGCTTGCTTTACTGGGCTTCTCTGTCGTACCGGGTTCGGGTCCGACCTGACCTGACCCGGAACCGAACCGGCTCTGACTGTTGGGCTTCTAGTACACGGACCAGGTCGACCCGACCCGACCTGGCCTGAACCTGCTAACGGAACTGGGCTTGCTCCGTGGGTTGGTTCGAACCCAACCCGAAACTTGACCCAACCTGAAAAACAGGCGCTGGGCTTATCTTCTCTGCGGGTCAGGCAACCTGACCCGACCCGACCCAACGGACCTGAAACCAGGTCGTCTTCAACGAGCGACCCTGTCTGCAACCCGGTGTCTGCAACCCGGTTTGCAGCGGCCGGTCGCGCTTCTTCTTCGGAGGCCTGGTCCGGCGACCAACGGCGACGGAGGCGGCGGCGACTGCGGCTGCGACGGCCACGGCGACGGGTAACTGCGGCGATTGGGGGGCGGGCGGTGACCAGCGGCGATAGAGAAAACGACCGGCTGAGTATTTTTTTGTTTGTTTTCTTCCGTTCCTCTGGTCTTCCTCCTCAGGGCCGGCAGCCAAGGACGATCATCACCGACGTCCAACTGCAGCAAACGAACCCTCTTACTCCTGTCTTCTTCTTCCAGCAACTGCACCAATTTCTCTGTAACAGAGAAATTGTGTCTCTCCCGATGCTCGTGTGGCCCAGCAAGAGAACAACCTTGATCTCTCCTCTTCCCGTTGATCTTCTTCTCCACACAGAAATCCCAGATCCGTTAATCGCAAATCCGAGCGATCTCCACCTCGCTCTGATACCACTTGTTGGAAAAAGCGGAGCAACGGAAACAACCAGCGATCAACGGATCTACCACGATCTACGTAAGCAATCACACCATCAAGCAATCACACACATGACACAACAGTTTTACGTGGTTCGGCAACCATGCCTACGTCCACGGGAGGAGAGAACTCATCTACTATGATCCCATCTCAATCCCCTCCGGATCTAGGGTTACAATACATCAATATATATAGTTCCCGCTTTCTTGGCCAACAAGAAAACCATACATAATGACTAAAATACCCCTAACCCTGAGTCTCGGTTCTGGCTAACCCAGACGACCGATCCGGCTAAACCGGAATACAAGACATAACCCAACACTACAAACCTATTTACTTAGATTACTATGAATTCAATTAGGTAATTGGATGTGTGGATAATAATTTCTTATAAGAGAAAACTTGATGCACAGTTAGGCCAAATTCATATATTTCGAAGACATCAAAATTCTAGTTTACACAGCAGAAATTTTTTATAGATCTTCAACTTCCATCTCAGTAAAAATGGATCGGGTTGTTTAAAATTCTTAAAAATTCAATATCAAAAAGCCTTCAATCAACTATAGTTTGGAGTCACAAATCGATATATCAAAGCCAAAAGTTGTGAATGCAGCAAATTAATGATTACCGGCAAGTAATTAAATAAACTAACAGCTGAACCATAGGTACCAATTATGATATTCAATTGATCAAACAATTTGATATGGTTTGATTAAAAAGTTTAATTTTTCATAACATTTCTTAAAATGTGGATGGACCCAGTTCATTGGATTAAAATAAACAATTATTCATAGCCAACAACATTATATCTCCATCATGATCACAAAAGGAAGAACAGTGGGCCCTCCTTTATTCCAAATAGGATGAACACAGCCCCTTGTTCCCAGCCCTCCATTCCTCATCTGATCTGAGATACACAACTTGAAAGTGCAATGAAAGTCCATAAAAAGTCCATATATTTGGTGTTTAAAAGATAAGAAAAATATCCCTGCTTTCAAAATCATTATAGAGAGCTTATTTGGTTTGAGCCTCATGGTCTTAAGTTCGACTCTTGTCTCTTGCGTTATCTGAGTACTATGTATGCTGCCATGTATGTATCCCCTAGAGAATAGTCTTTGCTTAATAGAATCGAGAGGCCAAAAGTCTAAAGGCTAAGTTAACGAAGAATACCCTAAGTCACAGTAAAAAAAAGAATTCTTATTGACACACTGAAACACTTATACAAATTTCAAAACAAAAAGTACCCATATTTTCCTGACACTGCAATAATAATTAAAGGCAAAATAAAAACTTCCTGTCTCAATATAATATAAAACATAGAACTCAAAAGCAATAGAAAATCATTTTAATATATAAATGACGTGTACCCAAATAGGCCAGAATATTTCCCACTTTGGAGTTCTTACACTTATTTTGGGTTTTTGCACTCATTTGAATTTAAAGGAGTAAGAATTTTTTTTAAAAAGACGAAAATTTTAGGAACTGAATTTAAGCAGGTAGAACAAGAGGAGGGGACAAAATAGAAGGTAAAAGAACAGGAATACGTAGGAAGGCTAACAAAGGACGATTTTATAATATCACATAATAGATTAAATATGTGTGGTATCATAAAAATATAGTATTTTCCAATAGAATAGTAGAGATCAATTGTAGGAAAATTTTTAAAATTTGAGAAGCAGGGGTGGAAATCTCTATTTACAGCTAATCATTCGGCTAAAACCCTTTTATTCTTTGATAGTTTAAATTATAGTTTTTAGTTATAAAATTTTGCCTGATGGACTCTTTGGGCCATCCATAACACCTCAAAGCCCAATCCAATCTTGAACTTCAACTCGGATCTTCGGACTAGTCAGACCCGGTCCAGTTGAGTCCTCAAAACACCGGAACCCTAACCCTAGAAACCTTCCCCATATATATAAATCAACCCCGCACTCACCAAGCTTCGAAGGCAGCCCCCATTGTTCCCCACTCCCTCCCTGGCTTCTTCCAGGCTAGAGATAGAAAGAAAGATGGGCTTGATGTGGAATGAGAGTTGGGTTTCTTGGAGCTTGAGGACTAAGGGTATATGGGAAGCACCATTCTTATTTTGAAAAAGTTTTGCTTTCCTATGCCCCTTAATCCTTTGGTTTCGTGATACTCCTCTCTTTCCTACTCTACCCTTTAATACTCTGCTCTGTTCTTCTTTTCATATATCCAAGGTTTTTTCTTCTGCTCCATGTTATATTGAGATGTGAAGTTGTATCAGTTTTTTTTTTGTTTTCAATCTTCTTTCATATTTCAAAAAGAAGCTTTAATCGGTTTGCATAAGCCCTCTATGTTTTTGTTCTTTGTCGAATCTTCATCATTCTCTTCTATAAAGGCTTTGAAAACAGAGATAGATCGTTTTCTTATTGTCTCAATGCCTATATATATACACCTTTTAGGAACTTTCATTTCATTTCAATTTGTGTGTCTCAGATCAGAGGAGGATTAGATATCTTTTGGGGAATAAAGGAAACCCCAGTTTTTTTTCCTTTTGTGATCATAATGGATATTTGATGTGGTGGTTTCTAATATTTTCTTATTTTTTTTTCCATTGAACTGGGCTTCTTCTGATGGTCCACTTTTTGGGAAATGTTAGCAAAAATTGACCTTCTTTATAAAATTAGATCAAACCGTTTCGTGATTGATTATCATGATTTGTGATTGCTATCTAATGGGTCTGCTGTGAGTTTACTTGATCGGTTGCCCTTAATTATTAATAGTCTGCATTCATGCTTCTGTCTTTCATACATTAATTTTTTTTTCCCCATTTTATTTCAAGTTGTGTATCTCAGATCAGATGAGGAGGATTGGAGGTCCTTTTGGGAGTAAAGGAGGCCCCAAATGTTCTTCCTTTTATGATCATGATGGATATTTGATGTGGTGGCTATGAATATCTTCTATTTCTTTCCATTGAATTGGGCTTCTTCGGATGGTCCACTTTTTGGGAAATGTCAGCAAAAATTGACCTTCTTAGTAAAATTAGATCAAACCGCTTCGTGATTGATTATAATGAATTGTGATTCCTATCTAATGGGTCTGCTGTGAGTTTATTTGTTCGGTTGCCCTTAATCATTAATTGTCTGCATTCATGTTCCGTCTTTCAATAGACTTAAAACTGTAGCTTACTGAAGGCCTCTCTATTTGGTTGGTATTGAATTTTTTATGATTTCTAAGCAACAGACAGTTTACTCGGATTAAAGGTGAAGATCATTATGGGATTTGTCTTTGAAGTATACTAGGTGAAGTTCTATAACAGGTATTTGTCTTTGAAATTGACCTAAAGGTACCCTGAATTCAGGGTAGTTCGTAGAGAGGTCAAATTTTAAATAGCCTCTCTTGGCCAGAAATGATTAATCAGCGATTACTCAAATATATCAAAATTTAGTAACTGACCTCTTTATCCATACTTTGTGTTAATGTTCAGTGAATTCTTAGGAATTCCATACCCAGCTAACAACTTGGAGAAACTGTTGGTCTTCAAACTTCACAAATCTATTGGTTAAACCGTTTTATGAAGTTAAGGAGAATTCAAAATAAATCAGGCAACCTGCCCTAAGAGCTTGTAAAACTGTAATTTCTACCTTTCATTCTACAGCATTGATGGCTTGATGTTAATGTGGACATCCATAGGACCTGAAGTTTTCCTTCCCCTCCACCCTATAGGCAATATATTGAGAACTGAAAGCAACAATCGTGAATGGTAATGGCAGCTCTGTTCTCTCTTTGTTGTCTCCTTTTGCATTCCCCAGTGCCAGTTTTTATTTACATATCTGTCTCTCACCAATTTGCATTTGGCGTTGACTTCATGGGTTGATACATGGATCTTTGGAATTTCAAAGAACACCATATTCAGATGAAGGCATTGCAGAATGGGGGTTCTCCCTAATTGGGAATGATTTCGTCGCCGGCATTTCGATCATCAGAATTTTGAGGGACTGGACTGTTCTGATGAACATCATTATATGGACCTCAAATAGAGGTGATCTGCCTATTTTGTCCAGCGAAATTTTCTATCCTGTTCATGGTGGTATCCTCCTCAAAGGCAGTCAAAAGTCTCATTTGTTGCGTTTGGAGCAGTCTCATCTGGTTAACTCTCTTCTGTACTCAAAAAGCAGTGGAAACTGGAAGGAATCTCTTTTGGCGCTTATTCAAAACCCACCATTCAGCTGGAAGGAGTTCGAATTGTGGTGCTCACTGTTCAAATGATGAATACTACATTTTTTCTGGCTATATTCTCCACATTTTCAGTGATGTTACACAAACTAGCCTACGCTTGCTCTGATTGTTTCTGGAATCTTACATGGAGCATTGATTGATGTCGGTGAAGTTTTCTGTTGTAATCTCGTCCTATTCAAGAATGATGTAGCATATTGGAGGAGTAAGTAGAATGGCAGGCACTAGGTCTGGGTGTTTTTTCACAAATTATAACTTAGATTTTGTATCATCGTGGGCGATGTTATGGAACCTAGAGATTATTAGCTGTTGGTTTGGATTTTGTATTATCGAGGATGTGATGCAAACTTTATCGAATTGAAGATGGCTTGTAAGAGATATGGAAGATAATATTTATTAATGGCATGATTACTTTGGCTGACGATGGTCAGTTTTTGTTGTGACAATTGAAGGATTTTGTTGTTTTTAACTTTTACCTCCAAGCTTTTGGAGTTGTTGATTTAGGGGTATTTTTGTGAACTCATTTTAATATGTCAATAATGTGTATCCAAGTGGTCAAGAACATTTCCCACTTCGGAGTTTTTACACTCATTTTCGGTTTTTTGTGCTCATTTTAATATAAAGGAGGAAGATTTTTTTTTTAAAAGAAAAATATTATGTGGACTAAATTAAGTAGGAAGAACAGGAGATGGGGACAAAATAGAAGGTAAAAGAACATGAATACTGAGGAAAACTGCCATGGTTAAGATTAAAAATGATGATTTTACAATATCACAAAATGGATTAAATATGTGTGATATCACAAAAATAGGGCAATTTCCAATTGAATAGTAGAGATCAATTGTAGGAAAATAATTAAAATTTGAGAAGCAAGGGTGGAAATATCTAGAAGATTTTTTCAAAAAAATCATATAAGGGAATTTCAAAATTATAAAACTCACTTTAGGTGTGGGTGTATCGGACTGGTTATGTGTGACCATTATGGTGCTTTTTTTTTCTTTTTCTTTTTTGCATCTAATTGAAGAGCATCGAACTTTAAAACCTGAAAAACCTCACATCTCTTTATGTTCTTCCTTTCATTATCGTAAAGCTCCTAAGCTATTTGCTTAGGGTTTTTGTTTTTTGTTGGAAACATCCGAACCAACACCAAAACTGTAAAATTGGGGTAAGGAAACCAATGAACTATCAAAAAAACAATGTCACTGCCCAAGGCAGGAAAGATAGGGATGAGCCAACTGTATTTATCATCCAAAACTGCATCATAGTCGGCGAAGCCACCTACTTTCCTATGAGGGCTAAACTTCCCTCATACCTTGGCCGACCATAGAAAGAGTACTCTAGGAACGTTGTCCTACAGTGTCAGATTGATGAGGTCATTCATCCTAATGGTTGGTTGCCTGGAATGGTGGAATTTTGCTCTTTAACACATGCTTCTATGCTAAATTAGACAACAGAGGAAAAGGTGCATCTTTGGAGCACAGGGTTTAGTGGTGCGGCATCAAGACCATAAATGAGGAGCATGCTCAGAAATTCACAGCCCCGCAGTTCATCAAAGGAGACAAATGGATCAAGTTGAGCGGTGTCCTTTACACAGTAGGCCTATTGCCGGTTGGTTTGCCTGCTCATTATGTTGGATATCATGGGTGGTGGCCCACATGACCACCACTCACTTTGATATATTCAAAGTGTACGTCTTCCCATTAAGGCCACGTTCCTGGAAACTCTCAGGTCGTGCGATAATGGAAAGGCTTTCCGTTGATGGGGAGGAAAGCATTAGCAGAGTCTATAAAAGGCTTGGGAACTCTCTCATCTTCACACATATACAATCACTGCTTGGCATTCCCATCAATCAGCAGGCATTACGAGAAGATTGAGAGAGTTAAAAGTTGCGGATCTCTTCTCCGTTTCGCGATGAATTCAGGTATGTCCAATATTGGTTGTCTTTCATAATATAAATCAATCCGTCAAAATGCAAATCCAATCCAATAAAGTTTTTCCTAAGGGGCCATTTTAGCTTACAATTGGTATCAAAGCCATGGATTTCCATTGATAGGGTTGGATTTGCATCAAAGGGGTTCACAGTTTACAGAAATTAAAAAAAAAAAATCACAGTTGAGAAGGCAGAGCAGTGGGGCGCTGCGTTGCACTGGTCCCGGCAAAAGGCGCTGCCCTGCAGCGGCGCGGCAGGGCGCGCTCCAGCGACAGCGGCAAGCAAAAGCAAAAAAAAAAAAATGGGGTTGACCGTCGCCTTCCGGCGGAGCAGCGCAGTGCCCAGTTATGCGGCGGGCACTGCGCTGCGGCTGCGCCTGGCCACTGGGCTGCAGCGGCGCAGCAGCAGCGCCCAGTTCCAGCGCCAGCCGACAGAAGAAAAAAAAAAAATTTGTTGCCGCCGGGAATGATTCTAGCTGGCGACAGTTGTGGCCGGGGTCGTGGGAGCGCCGGCAGTCCGCTGCGGCCGGGGCTGTCGGCGTCGGAGGTGGAACGAACCGGAGAAAGGGACAATCGGTTTTAACCGATTGCCTATTCATCGGGAGGTTGAAGATGATCTAATCGGGTCAGGTCGGTTGGACCTGACCCGACCCGACCCGACCCGGTTAGGTTTATTAAAGAATAAAGACTGGGTTAACGGGTTTGACCCGGCCTGACCCGAACTGACCCGATCCGACCAGAACGGACCCGGGTCATTTATATAACGTCAGGTCAGTCTGACCTGACCCGATCCGACCCGAACCGACCCGGGTCATTTCTATAACGTCAGGTCAGTTTGACCTGACCCGATCCGACCCAACTGACCCGGTTCAACTGGAATTAAAGTAATTAGGCCTCGGATTCGGATTTTGACTGACCCGGGTCGACTGACCTGGCCCAGCCCAACATAACAGAATATATAAATGGCAGGTCAGGTCCGACCCGACCTGACCCGACCTGATCTAAACCCAGCAGACTTGGGCTTTCCAGTTATTTCATAGGTTAGTTCCGACCTAGCCCAACCTGTCAAGCCCGACTGGACTGAACAGGTTATTTTATGACTTGGGTCTGACCCGACCCACTGGCCTGGCCTGATTTGAATAAAGTATTATTAATTTTTGATAATTGTATGTTTTGAATAATTGGGTCATTATAAAATTGATCCGTTCCGATCAGAACCGTCCATTTGATACATTTAAATGCTGCAATCATTCTGATGGGACTGGATCATTTAAATGTGATCAGATCAAGGCCAGATCAAAGAAAAATGAACGATCAAAATACGATTTTGATCATTTCGGACACATATGATATCGGATTTTCGATCCGTTTCTTTCGTTGTGTCCCTTATAATGAGATCTATCATATTACTGAATTTAATTCCTAATTGAATGTTTCAATATTGATATCATGCATGTTTTACTCATTCAAATTCATGTTTCCGCTTATCGTTTACATGATTCATGTTATTTTTGAGTTATATTTGTTACATGCATCATGCTTGATGACTAAATTAGTATAAAATTCAAACTTATGATAGATTGATCAAAGGAAAATTATTATTGTGATATCAATGGTCCGATTAATGTTCATCTGGACAACTGACTTTAGGGAATCTCATTTTTCACAATAATATAATAATTGTTAAAGTTAGGTTTTCCCTAAATGTTTAGATTTAACAATATTAAATCATAAAAGGACTAAAAATTAGTGTCATAGGTCTCAATTATGAGTTAACTAGGCAGTCACCAAAGTGTCCCAATTATGATGAAACTCATGTTTCAATTATTGAATTAGAGATACCATAAATGACACTAAAATTGCAACTTCACTTAAAAGATAGATAATCGACCCAAAGGAGTTTATCTTTCGATTATTTGGAGATTGGGATAAAACACATTAAAGATGTTTTGTGAATTCGTGTTGATCTATGCCCAAAGGTGGGATCTCACTTATTCACTTAATAAATTGTGGTTTTATCAAATAAACGAGAATAATAAATTTAGCATGTTACATTTGACCCAAAGGTTATTTGTAATGATGTAAAACTATTATTTCTGTTGCAAGTTTCCCTTTAAATTCAAAACATTATAAAATTGTGAGAGTAATAGTTTATCTCTTCTTTTACAGCATCTTCCTTCAGATCCTTGTCTCTTCCCTCATGCTTAGGAACTATTCCTTCATTAGACGGATCAAACTACCCTGACTGGTTAGACATGCTGTCATTAACCATAACCTTTCTAGACTTAGAGATGGCTTTAGATGAACCCATGCCTCCTGCGCCTACCGAACAGAGCTCTGAATATGAAAAGGCAAAATATGATCAGTGGCACAAATGTGATAAAAAATGCCAAAAGATTATTATGACTTCAGTCTCTAAGAGTATTAGAGGATCGCTTGATCAAGGAAAACATGCCAAGGAACTCTTAGATGAAATTAAGTCACAATTTGAAGTGACAGACAAGGCATTAGGTGCCACTTTAAGGAATAAATTGACTAACATGCAGTATGATGGGATAAAAGGAGTTAGGGAACATATCCTACTCATGACCAACCTAGCATCAAAATTAAAGGATGTTGACATGAGTATTTCCGATGGATATTTGATCCAATTCATTCTGGACTCCCTTCCCCCTGCATTTGGCCCATTTAAAGTAACATACAATCAGAGCTCTAGTCGGTGGACCATTACTGAGTTGATCGCACGATGTGATCAAGAAGAGAGGAGGCTTAAAGCCGAGGGGCAACTTCAGGTAAACTTTGTCTCCCATGCTAAGGGCAGGAAAGGTCCTAGAAAATTCAAAACTAATGCCAACATGCCCAAGGTAGATCCGAAAGGTAAGAAACCGGTGAAGAGTAAGGGAAAGAAGGGATCCGAAAAATGTCACTTTTGTGGCAAGAAAGGACATTTCAAGAAGGACTGCCTCAAAAGGAAGAATTGGTTTGAGAAAAGAGGTAAGCAAAGAAAATTATCTCTTGTATGTGAAACCAATATTATTGATGTCCCATCCAATACATGGTGGGTCGACTCTGGTGCAACCGTTCACATTTCTGGTTGTATGCAGGGATTCCTTTCAACCCGGAGGCCAAGTGATAGAGAAAGAGCCATCGTTATGGGAAACCGGAAGGAGTCAAGAGTTGAGGCAGTAGGCACGTATAGGCTGGTGCTAGATACAGGATTTGTTCTAGATCTGCCGAACACCTTTTATGTTCCGGATATTTCCCGAAATCTGGTTTCTATTTCAAAGTTGGATGTAAAGGGATTTGTGTTTAACTTTAATCAAGGATCTTTGAAACTTTTCCACAATAATATAATAATTGGTAGTGGTTTATTATGTGATGGCTTGTATAAGTTAAGGTTAGATACTTTATACACACAATCACTAACTGCACACCATGTTACTTGTGGGATGAATGTTGGCATGAAGAGAGGACTAATAAAAGAGAACTCCCCTAAGTTGTGGCATAAACGGTTAGGACACATCTCGAAAGAGAGGATATTGAGATTGGTGAAAGACGGGTTATTACCAACCCTTGATTTTACTAATTTCGGTGTCTGTGTTGACTGTATTAAAGGAAAACAGACACAAACAGTCAATAAAACTGCCACACGAAGTTCTGAACTCCTGCAGTTAATTCATACGGATGTTTGTGGAAAAATTGATATACCTTGTTTCACAGGAGAACAATATTTCATCACATTTATAGATGATTACTCACGTTTTGGTTTTGTCTATCTTATTAAAGAAAAGTCTGATTCTTTGACTATGTTCAAAATATTCAAAGCAGAAGTGGAAAAACAATTAGATAGAAAGATCAAAATCGTGAGATCAGATCGAGGCGGTGAATATTATGGTAAGTACACTGAAACAGGTTGTAATCCAGGCCCGTTTACTAGATTCCTAGAATCCGAAAGTATTGTTGCCCAATATACAATGCCTGGAACACCTCAACAGAACGGAGTGGCTGAAAGAAGGAATAGGACTCTTTTAGATATGGTTAGGAGTATGGTTAGCAATACATCGTTACCTGCATTTATGTGGAGTGACGCACTAAAGATGGCCATGTATATTTTAAACAGAGTTCCTACTAAAGCAGTTCCTAAAACTCCTTTTGAGTTATGGACTGGGAGGAAACCCAGCTTAAACCATTTTCGAGTTTAGGGTTGCCCATCTGAAGTGCGGGTTTATAACCCACAAGAAAAGAAGTTAGACCCTAAAACAGTAAGCGGATATTTTATTGGATATCCAGAGAGGTCTAAAAGGTATCGATTTTACTGTCCTAATCATTCAACAAGAATAGTTGAGTCCAATGATGTTAAGTTTTTTGAGAATCATGAAAACAGTGGGAGTTCTGAGGCTAGAAATATTGAATATAAGGAGATTAGAAATGAGCCTCAATCCTCTTCTCAAGGTGGATTAATGATTCCACTTGATATAGAAGTTTTCCCAGAACGATCTGTTATTCCGATTCCTCAAGATACACAACCAACTTTTGAAATACAGTCACCTGTTATTAAAGAACATCCAGAGGAATTGAGAAGGTCAACTCGTACGAGAAGACCAGCTATTTCAGATGATTTTGTTGTGTATCTCGAAGAATCAGATATTGGAATTAAAGAAGATCCAAAGACTTTTAGAGAGGCAGTAGAAAGTAAAGATTCTGATAAGTGGTTAGACGCTATGAATGAAGAGTTAGAATCTATGTTTATAAACGAAGTTTGGGATCTCATTGAACTACCTGAAGGGTCCAAAACAGTTGGTTGTAAATGGGTCTTTAAGACCAAAAGGGACTCTAAAGGGAAAGTTGAACGATTTAAGGCCCGACTTGTAGCTAAAGGATTCACTCAGAAAGAAGGTATCGATTATCATGAAACCTACTCTCCGGTGTCTAAGAAAGATTCATTTAGAATTGTTATGGCACTTATAGCTCATTATGACCTAGAGCTATATCAGATGGATATCAAAACTGCTTTCTTAAATGGGAATCTAGATGAAGAAGTGTATATGGAACAACCGGAAGGGTTTGTTCAACAAGGTAATGAAAGGAAACTGGTTTGTAAATTAAAGAAATCGATATATGGACTAAAACAAGCTTCCAGACAATGGTACTTAAAATTTAATCATGTTATTACATCTTTCGGTTTTACCAAAAATCCAGTAGACCATTGTATATATCTCAAGGTCAGTGGGAGCAAATTTCTTATCTTAGTCTTGTATGTAGATGATATTTTACTAGCCAGTAATGACCTAAGTATGATTCAAGAAACTAAAATATATCTTGAGAATAATTTTGATATGAAAGATATGGGTGAAGCAACTTTTGTATTAGGAATCGAGATATTTAGAGATCGATCTCGAGGATTACTTGGGTTGTGTCAAGAAGCCTATGTCAAAACTATTCTCAAACGTTTCCAAATGGAAAGTAGCAGACTACAAAATGCACCCATTACTAATGGAGACAAGTTTAGTAAGGATCAATGCCCCATGACTGACTTAGAAAAGTTAGAAATGAATAAATATCCCTATGCAGAAGCAGTAGGATGTCTAATGTACCTACAGACTTGCACGAGGCCAGACATTAGCTTTGCAGTCGGAATGCTCAGTAGATATCAAAGTAATCCTGGTTTGCCTCATTGGGTAGCTGTTAAGAAAGTGATGCGTTACCTCAATGGAACAAGAAGATATATGCTCACATATCAAAGATCCAATCAACTGGAGGTCATTGGATATTTAGATTCAGACTTTGCTGGATGTCTCGATACAAGGAGGTCAACATCAGGTTACATTTTTCTGTTGGCCGGCGGGGCAGTATCGTGGAAGAGTGCAAAGCAGACGCTAATCACTCCATCTACATTTGATGCAGAGTATGTGGCATGTTTTGAAGCCACAGGTCACGCATTATGGATGCGTAACTACATCATGGGATTTGAAATTATGGGCAGTATGTCTGAACCGATAAAGATTTACTGCGACAACGACGCTGCTAGGCGTTTCGCTCAAAATGACAAGTGTTCCAGTAAATCAAAGTATCTGGAAGTAAAGTATCTTGTACTCAAAGAGAAAGTGCGAGATCGTTTAGTGTCAGTTGTTGGAGCTCCATCGAAGCTCATGATTGCTGATCCATTGACAAAGGCATTGGCGCCAAAGGATTTTAAAGACCATGTAATAAATATGGGCTTGAATGAAATGCCTTGTAAAGGTCAATGATGTATGACACTTAATATATTGATCAAATAAAGAAATGATTTTGCAATTCTTACAATAAAGAAATGATTTTGCAATTCTTACTTTGTTATGGGCTCACATGTGGTAATTGTAAAATAAAGTAGGAATATAAAAGCATTATGACATTACAGTTCCCATTAAAGTAAGTCATATTAAAGATACTTATTAAGTGCTGGATTAGGCGAGAATATTAATGTTGTGATTGTGGAAGGAAGCATATCACTTAAGATGTGTAACCGCTACAGTTCGCATTAATAAACTAACCTTATCACAGATTAAAGGATTTTAACATTAAAGTTAAATGAAAACCGGTATTTTCAAATGATGCGCATCAGTTAGAGTTATTTCTTTCAAAATTTTTTCTTATATTTGCAACAGTTTTATAAAATAAACAGGAATTAATGGTGGTCATATGGACCAAGTGGGAGATTGTTGGATATCATGGGTGGTGGCCCACATGACCACCACTCACTTTGATATATTCAAAGTGTACGTCTTCCCATTAAGGCCACGTTCTTGGAAACTCTCAGGTCGTGCGATAATGGAAAGGCTTTCCGTTGATGGGGAGGAAAGCATTAGCGGAGTCTATAAAAGGCTTGAGAACTCTCTCATCTTCACACATATACAATCACTGCTTGGCATTCCCATCAATCAGCAGGCATTACGAGAAGACTGAGAGAGTTAAAAGTTGCGGATCTCTTCTCCGTTTCGCGATGGATTCAGGTATGCCCAATATTGGTTGTCTTTCATAATATAAATCAATCCGTCAAAATGCAAATCCAATCCAATAAAGTTTTTCCTAAGGGGCCATTTTAGCTTACACATTAGACACAACTTGTGATGCTAATTCTCCGATAGATTGGCCAAGAAATGGGTCTCTTCAACTCGAAGAGGAATGCACATCTCTACTGCCATGTTTCTTTTGTTCTATTCTTACATATGTCTTGTTTTCGATCATATATTGAATCATAATCATCGAACCTTAAAAAATCCCAGCGAATATTATCGGAGCTTTGCGTTAATGAAAGGAAGAAGATGAAAAAATGTAAAATTTTTTGGGTTTTAAGGATAACATGAGAGCATCGAATTCACCAGCAGTGAATTTGATGTTCCTCAATTAAATGCAAAAAAAAAAAAAAGGGGGGGGGGGGGGGGGGGGGGGGGGGGGGGGGGGGAGTAGTATGGTGAGCTTTATGGTTTAGGGGTTCCTTTACATGAAGTTTTTAGTAAAATCCTCAAATATCTATATACAGGAAATCTTACGGCCAAAACCCCTCTATTCTTTGATTGTTTAAATTATTGTTTTTAGCTATAAATTTTACCTGATTGGCTGCTTGGGCCATTCATATACCTCAAAGCCCAATCCAACCTTGTACTTCAACTCGGATCTTTCGACCGGTACCCGGCCCAGTTGAGTCCTCGAACACCGAAACCCTAACCCTAAAAACCTTCCCCATCTCTATAAATTAAACCCCCACTCACCTACCCTGGAAGGCAGCCCCTCTTCCTCCCCACTCCTTCCCTTGCTTTTGTGGTTCCTCCTTCCCTTCCTTCTTTTATGCTGGAGAGATGGAAGATGGAAGATGGAAGATGGGTATGACGTGGAATGAGAGTTGGGTTTTGTGGAGCTTGAGTGCTAATGGTATACGGAAAGCATCTTTCTTATTGTGGAACGAGTTTTGCTTTCCTATACCACTTAGTACTTTGGTTTCATAATACTCCTCTCTTTCCTTCTCTACCCTTTAATATTCTGCTATGTTCTTCTTTTTATACATCTAAGGTATATTCCTCTTCTAATATGTTCTTCTCGTTGGTGTGTTTCTTTCTCTGTCTGTTTGTGCATAAAGATTCTGGATTTTTCGATTTTGGTTTTTTTTTTTTACCAAGTAGAATCATGATTGTGATTATCTTAATTCTATTGCTTTTGATTTCTACGTTCTATCTCATGCTGAGACAGAGTTTCTATTGAGGTTTCACTTTGTCAGGGAAATATGGCGAGTTTGTGCTGGAATTTGTAACTGTGCTTTACTTTTTAATCTTTTTTCAAAACTAATTTTAAACGATTTTTTTAAAGGCTTTTGTGTTCTTGGGTTTTGTAGAATCTTTATCATTCTCTACTATAAATACTTTAAAAATGTAAATTTTTTTCTTATCATTTAGATTCCAAGTATATATTCTTTTTAGGAACTTTCACTGCATTTCAAGTTGTGTATCTCAGATCAGATAAGGAGGATTAGAGGCCCTTTGGGGAATAAAGGAGGCCCCCAGTGTTCTTCCTTTTGTGACCATGATGGATATTTGATGTGGTGGTTATGAATATCTTCTATTTCTTTCGGCAAGGTTAGCAAATGTTGACCTTTTTAATAAGATCAGATCGAACAGTTTTATCATTGATTACCTTGAATTGTGGTTGCTATGTGTTGGGTCATATGTGAGTCTTCTATTTGATCGGTTGCCCTTAATCATTAATTGTCTGCATTCATGTAGCTTACTGTGAAGCCCTGTCTGTTTGGTTGGTATTGAATTTTTAAGATTTCTGAGCAATGGATGGTTTGCTGGGATTAAAGGTGAAGATCTATATGGAATTTGTCTTTGAAATATACCAGGTTAAGATCTACAAGGAAAATTGTAATATCTACCATCCATTCTACAACGTTGATGACTTGATGTTAATGTGGACATCCACAGGACCAGAAGTTTTCCTTCCCCACAAGCATGAGAGCCTTATCCCATCAAAAATTGGATTTTACTCCCTTCCCAATCTTTCTTTACTTGTCATCTTGCTTTCACCATTTTGCATTTGGCTTATATCCATTTGGCCTTGACTTCATTGTTCATGCATGGATCATTGGAATATCAAAGAGCACCGTAGTACTCAGAAATTTGAAGAACGGGACGTTATATGGACCTCAAATAGAGGTGATCTGCCTATTTTGTCCAGCAAATTTTTCTATCCTGTCCATGGTGGTATCCTGAAAAGCAGTCGAAGTCTCGTTGTGTTGCATTTGGAGCAGAGTTATTTGGGTACCTTTCCCCTTTGCACAAAAGCATTGGGATCTCTTTTGGCACTTCTTCAAAGAATCAAAACCAACCATTCAGCTGGAAGGATTTCAAATTGTGGTGTTTACTATTCAAAAGTTCGCATCGCATCTGATTAATACTACTAATAGTCAGTTACATGGATTGTTTTGTTTATTTGTTTATTTATATTGCTATTTTGGGGTTCTCTTTTAAGGCCACGTTTGTAAATGGTCATTCTGCATCCCCAAGATTCTCTGTTCCTTGTTGTTTGGCAAAGAAGGATTCTCGGCAGAAAATTGGATACTTTTTTAGCTACTGTCCATACCTCCACATTTTCCATGTAAATGACGATGGCTGCATGTATCTACTCAATTTCACATGTTCTACTATAGCCAAAAAAATTATCAGGAATGTTGGTCAATTCCACTAGTTTTACTATAGGAAAGACCTAGCAAAAAATTGCTTAGGAATGGTCGTCCATCGACTGGCGATTGATTTAGGTGAAGTTTTCTGCTGTAGTCTCATTCTAATGAAGAACAATGTATCTGCTGACATGGTAAGTTTTGTGTCCTCATCAATGAGGAAAGTTTGTTTGGAAAGTAATTAAAAACCCATTACTTCATTCCAAATGTGGTGATCACCTACTAAACTTTTATACGCAAACGAGCCGTGTGTCAGTCAATGAGGAAAGCTTGTTGGAAAGTAATTAAAAACCCATTACTTCATTCCAAAATATGGTGCGGTGGTAGGTGACCAACTAAACTTTTTCATACAGAAGAAACCACCAAACAGTCCCTTAACAATAGGCCTACCAGAAGGCCGGGCTGGGCAGGGCTGAGGTAAGCCCCTATTACACCATCACATATGCACGCCAGACTTAAGCAAACAAAAGCTCTCAACTTTCTTCCCCTCACTTGTACCCTTAGGTAGCGTTTGGTTCGCTAGAATGATTGCTGGGAGGAATGGAATGGAGGCTGGAATGAGCCTGGAATGGAATGAGGCAGCCTATTCCAACGTTTGGTTAGACAGAGGAATCATTCCAGTAATAGGACTCTCATTCCGATTCCTGTGTTTGGTATGATGGAATGATACCAGGAATGGAATAAAATTTACATTAAACTGACCAAATATAAAATTTATATAAAATTTATATTTTATTAAAATATTAAAAAATTAATAAATTTAGCTTTTTAAAATAAAATTTAATTTTTTTATGTGACCAAACATTGTATATAATTTTATTCTTAAAATTTTGATATTTTAAATTTAATTTCAACTATGTTTATTTTATGATTTATATAATAATATTTATTTATATTTTATTAAAATATTAAAAAATTAATAAATTTAGCTTTTTCAAATAAAATTTAATTTTTTTATGTGACCAAACATTGTATATAATTTTATTCTTAAAATTTTGATATTTTAAATTTAATTTCAACTATGTTTATTTTATGATTTATATAATAATATTTATTTATATTTTATTAAAATATTAAAAAATTAAAAAATTTAGCTTTTTAAAATAAAATTTAATTTTTTTATGTGACCAAACATTGTATATAATTTTATTCTTAAAATTTTGATATTTTAAATTTAATTTCAACTATGTTTATTTTATGATTTATATAATAATATTTATTTATATTTTATTAAAATATTAAAAAATTAATAAATTTAGCTTTTTAAAATAAAATTTAATTTTTTTATGTGACCAAACATTGTATATAATTTTATTCTTAAAATTTTGATATTTTAAATTTAATTTCAACTATGTTTATTTTATGATTTATATAATAATATTTATTTATATTTGATTAAAATATTAAAAAATTAATAAATTTAGCTTTTTCAAATAAAATTCGTCAAAAATAAAATTGGGAAAGGAATGGAATGGCCATTCCTCCGCCCCCCCGGTGGAATGGTGATTCCCTTGTATAAAGGAATGGTGATTCCTGAAGTAATGGTCATTCCGCCGTTTTTTCACGAACCAAACGTGGGAATGGTCATTCCAATGGAATGGCCATTCCATTCCAGCCTTCATTACAGCGAACCAAACGCTACCTTAAGGGGCAAGGCCTGGCTAGGGCCGAGCCAGTATCAAAATTCAAAAGAAACTAAATCTTTCCCATGCCACCACCGACTCATTGTAAAAGGCAACATGCAGAGTTAAAAAAACTTTCTTTATTGGAAGGCTGGTGGTGGGATAAAATAAATTTTGTAATATATATGAAAATGATTTTATAAATGATAATACATATAACAAAATAACGACAATTTTTTATTTAATTATTTAATTTACTTTTAAATATTTAAAAGATCATCTAATGCTTTATTATCATTGCGTTGCCAATGTATCTAATCTTGTGCACAAATTAGGAATTTTACAATCTCCAATTTTAACAATTCCTATATTAGTCAAGTACTCTTCCTCACGTATTAAATATCAATTCAAATGCAATTGTAGAAATTACTATTGCTAAAATGTTCATAAGCCATTTTTTATAGAGGTGCTCATGGGCTGACTCAAGCCCGGCCCAAATAAGTGAATTAAGTTGCAACTTTTCTTTTTTATGTTTTTTTATATTGCATGCAAATTTTTTATGGTAAAAATTTTAAAAGTTATTTATCTATGACCACCATCAATGGGGGATACAATGCTCATTTTAATTGGTTTGTTGTAGACAAAAATCTCTTCATTGCACTAGCATAGTTCTTCTTGTTAATGAGTCATATACTTTTATTTAAAAAGAGGTAGTATCTTTCTATGAAAATTGTAATAATTTTTAGTAAAGATTTTTTTTTTTACATTCTAAATTAATTTAATTAGACATGAACGTGTATATAAATAGAAATTAGTACATAATAGCCTTGTTCACTGGTGGACTCACATAGGGGCATGTGGGGTCTTCAGGTGCCACACAACTAAAAAAATCTCATAAGGTCTTTATAGTCCAACCAGCCTAGTCCTTATTTACAATTTTGTCCAACCCCCATCTGCGTGCCCAAACTCTTTCTCTTAAAAACCTTCAAATCGAAAGAGATTCACAAATCACACTTTATATGGTTATAGTACCGTGCTCATATAGATTAGATTAATTTTTGGCACATTTAAAAAATATGGCCCCCATTAATCAAACCTAAATGCTAATGAGAATGAGTAAATATTTTGTCGAGTATTTTGTTTGCAACATGACTTTACTTTTCAATTTCTAAATTTACAATGGAATGTGATTTAACTTGTGAGGTAAAACTAACATTATTTTTATTAATATAATGCAACTTAAATTAAAATGAGTTTGAATAGTGGACACAAATCTAATTTTATTTATTTAAATACTTTAGTACTTGGGACGGTAATTCAACCCTATTTATTAACACATTTTTATAGGTTTTTTTAAATTTTTATTTAGTTATATACAATGGCTAAGAAGAATGTGCTAATTTTCATTGTCTTTAGTTCACACATTTCAAAAGAAGAGCTCTATTCCAGTAGAATGGAAGAATGAGAATAGAGAACTTGATAGAGTATTGGCTCTTTATCTTCTATGGTGTCATAAACAATTAGTATAATTTTTTAAAGAGATCTTAAAAAACAACTAGCACATATCAGCCGTCACGAAAACTTATTTTTCAAGTTAACATTTTAAATAAAAAGATATTTTTTCAAACCCCCGTCAAATGAAAATTTTAGGTCTGCTATTGGCCATGTTACCCCACTAGAGGCCAACTTAAGTGTACTTAAGAATTGGGTTGGCCCAATTAATTATATGGGCTAGGCTCGAGCTCGGGCTTGGGCCTCGGCATAATAGATTTTATATGAGCTAGGCTTTGGCTTAAGAATTTTAATCTAAATCAGGCTAGTGTTTAGCTTAGCCTGGCCCATGAGCACCCCTAATTCTTTAAATGACTTGCTATTTTTTTGAATTAATTTTTCACTAATCCAATAATTGGATGAGTGTTGTAACTTGTGAGACTGAGAGTAGGAGTAGGAAGAAGAAGAAAAATAACTTGCTTTTTTACTGAATTAACTTTCCAATAAGCCAATAACCAGATGAGCATTGTGACTTCTGAGATTGAGAGAAGGAACAAGAAGAAAAAAACTGTGAGTAAGTGTTGTGACTTTTGACTTTTGAGAGCGAAGTTAAAAGCAACTTTAACATATTATATATATAGGGGAATATTCATGTGCATACATCTTTCATAGAAGGACTATGCATACTCCACTGTGGAGCCTACAGTGGACCCTGCCAAGGGATGAGACCGGAGGGGGAGAGGGATGGAAAGATCCATGCAGGACCACCCTAGATATTAAGTTTGATCCTAATCACATGTCTTTAACTCCTTCATCCATGACCCATAAATTCATTCCATTCGAATGGGTGCACAGTTGACTCAACAGTCCAATAAATTCGGATCTGATAAAAAATTAGTGGATGTGTGCAATTTAGGCAGGTTATGTGTGTGGTCTATTTAGATGGACCATATAGTGGGGGTTCCCACGAAGAGTTCTTAGGATAATAATGATGAGGGACATATGCATATAAATATTCCCCATATATATATATATATATAGATTAAAAATGACAAGAACTATGAAACTGGTTTTTAGAATTTGAGGTTTTAGAGTTGATGATGAATAGATAATTATAAATATATATTTTAGAATTTTCATGATTAAGAGACCAAATTGCCCTTCAACATAACCAGTGCACTGTAGCCTATGAAGAATGATTATTACTTTTTGATAAAAAGTCTAAAATGCTCCTTAAATGTGACTGTTGTAAAAAAGATGTGATTGTTATCTAGGTATTATAACAATTTGTGATTATTGTAAATCCAGAAAAGGAAAGACATGGATAGATGTTACAAAATTTTTAATAGTGCCAAATTGTTTAAATATATTATAAATGTATCATATATTATATATGAGCATCCCTCTCGTAAGCTCAGGCTCCAATGTGTGACTGAAGCTTGCGGGGCCCACTTGGGGGCTCACATGAGGATGGAGATGAAGGGATTTGAAAAGACTCCATAGGACTCTCCTCTCTGTAAAAAATCTGCTCCAACCGTTGTTTCTATAATCTCCATCTGGGCCCAAAAAATTTAATGGTTGATAGTCTATTTAGATTGGTATATAATTGATCCAACAGTCCAATAAATTTAAATTTGATAAAAAAATTTAGTGAATATGTGCATGTATTTACTCCATTTAGATGGGCCAAACGTGGGTCATAAGGGCTTGGGCTTATGGAATTTCTCATATAAACTTGAATTTAAAAGAGGCTTACCTTTTATATATTATATATTAATATTTAATAAACAGTGGGCCAGGCCCCCTTAGGTCAGATGAGTCAAGAACTACCTAGGCTCTCAAGATTGCGGGCTTTTCAAAATAGGGCCCTACCTTACCCTCGGGCTTTAGAACAAAAAATTAAAAAAATAAAAAAAAAGAAAAAAAAACCCCTACTTTGAAGGCTTTTGCAAGCCTAGCCAGGCTAGGCCCCCTCATCAAAGGGTCGGATTGACAGCCCTACTTATCCGTAAGTGTTTATCTATAGTTTCTTTGAGTGTAATGCAAATCGAGATCTAGTTAATATGGCCATATTTATGTAGAGCATTTTAGGCACATTGAAAATGGTTTCTGCCCGTGAATGACTTCCGTGTTCCATGTTAATCTTTTCAATGGTTTTCATTTTTATGGGTGAAATCATTTTCACAAGTTTTGCTGAAAGCATATCGGAATCCAAAAGAGCATCACTTTTTGTAGTCCTGCCAGCGCAACCAAAAATGTTTTTGTCACAGTTGAAACTGAGATGGTTGTAAGAAATAAACGCTGTAAACAGAATCACCTGCCTCAAGAGTGGTTTTCAATTTATATGATCACACGGACTTCTTTTGCCAGCTTATGTGATTCAATGACCCCACCAATCCGTCCTCAAGCTAAATCCAGGCCCCTTGCCGGTGGGCTTCATGGAAACGTAGAAATGACATCTTCAGGGGTACAATCATTAAGCTTCTTAGACCCTGTTTGGCATCTCTATATTTACCCTCTTATTATCTAAATGTCTAAAACGGACAGAGGTTAGAAAAATAAGAGTGTTTGGGACATATATCTACCCTCTGTACATTATAGACAAATAGAGATAAATCCTCTAAAAATCAAATGCCTCATTTTTTAGCATGTAGAAAAAAGAGATTTTGGCTCTGGAGAAAGTAGAGGCGCTGGTTACTTTCTAAGACAAAAATACACCCTCAAACGGTGATTTATTGTCACCGAAAATCCCATTCAACACAACCAAGTTCATTGAACGCCCTTGACTGTAGACGGAAGGAGGAGAAGGGAAAGGGGAGATTCGCTTGGTGGCTGCCGGCCATGCCTCCTTCCACCGCTACGCCCAAGCCCTCACCAATGCCAAGAAGACTGTCGATCTCAAACCGACTGCTCCAAGGGCTACAGTCCCTTCAGCGGCGCCGAAAACGCCATCGCTACTTGTCGCAAGGGCCTCGATCTCGATCTCTTGAAAGAGGGCCTCAAATCCGACCTCGCTAATGCGTGCTCACATGTCAACCCAAAAGCCTCTATCAGCAACATATTCAAGGGGCCGGATTTGTGGGCGAAGCTATGGCCGATCCGATGACGAGACCGTACCTCACGCAGCTGGATTTATTGAAGATGATGTAGGAGGTGCAAAGGAACCCTAATAGTATGAACAACTATTTGTTAGATCTTGGGTTTGTAGGGGATGGAAAAGAGAGAGTGGCCTGGTCTTGGAGCACGATGGGTGGTGGTGGTTTTTTTTTTTTTTTTTTTTGGCTTTTGAACACAAATGCTTTGAGATTAGATGTAACTAGTTCAGATAACTGGAGGTTTATTACTGATTGGGTTCTTTTTTTTTTTTTTTTAATTATCATAGCTTCTGTGGATGTTGAACATAAATTGTAGCTGGTTCATGCAACCAGGGAAAGGATGCTTCCATTTTAGTTTTTTTTTTCTCTTTTTTTCTATTATAAACTTACAGACTTTGGATTAATTTGACTCTTAAGTTCCAGCTACAACTTGATAATGTTGAATGTTGAGGTCTGTGAATGTTTAATTACAGGTGTTGCTTTGGCTTTTATATTTTTATGTGGCGATTATTGTTCAAAGTTGGGCATTGTGGAAGTTAGGATATGCTCATTTCTTAGGAAATGATTGAAGTCATTACAATTACCTGATGGTAAATATGATGTATTGACAAGGCATCAATTTGAGGATTCCAAATCCAACTTCTTCTATTTGTTGTTTATCCAACATTTTTCCTATTAGATTCGGTGGAGAAGTTTTTTAGGTAATGACAAATACTACCCCTCTAATAAGAGGCATGTCCATCTAATAAGTGGCAGAAAAGAGGGCATACCAAATGATCTATTTTGAATAGATAGTAGAATACCAAACACACTTTTTTTTTAGCCTCTTTTTCTTGAGGCTCTTTTTTTTATGGCTCTACCAAAATAAGAGTAGACATACCAAACAAGGCCTTAGTAAAGTAATATATGCAAGTACAATCACAAAGTCTCTTAATAAAATAATATATGCAAGGAATACAATTGTGGACCCCATGGGTAACCCAAAAAATGAATATCAAGGGCAATCAAGAGATGACCAGGTTTTTAGCCCGAGGAGCTCTAAAGGCATGGTGCACGTAATAGGCTCTAGCTTTGCTCTTTGGCCTGATGGTTGCTGTTTGGTGCATGCAAAATCGATCAATGGAAGCAAGGTCACTTCTGCAGAACAGGCAGAAACTCTTCCAGTGATTCCACAAGATCCACCTCTTCTCGGACACACCCCAGAGGTGATTCCAGCCATTAATAGGGTGATGGAGTGCTCTATCCATTCAATTTTGCTGGATATCAAGGATTAGCGCTCTTATATTTTCTTCTAATGAATTTTTCTCTTTTACCAATTTTTTTTTCATGGGATCACAAATGCACTGCAAAATAGAGCAATCCTTTCTATCAAAACCATTAAATCAATTGCAAATTCCAGTACATCAGATTGCCTCCATAAACAGCTGGCTTTAGACTGAAAATTTTTACACTATACAGTCCCAATTTTGTTTATTCTTATATACCAAGAAGTTGCTGAAATGCAGGAGGGCTGTTGGCATAATTATCCCCTCCCAACATCAAAATCCCCCATCCATGTACCAGAATGCGGCAGGCATATGCTAGAATTAGATTTTCAACAATTCTAAATCCTTCCAGTTGAATGGTTAGTTTTGAATGTATGCCAAAAGAAATCTCAATGCTTTGTGGAGTACAGAACAAAGTTGCCCAAATGAGACTGCTCCAAATGCAACAAAATGAGACTTTCCGAGGGAGTATACTACCAGTACCATGTACAGATAAGAAGAACTTGCCAGACAGAATAGGCAGATAACCTCTATTGCCCATATGCCCATTGCAACTGAGAGAAAAGAGTATACTAATACAAATTCCAGAACAAAAACTAATCATATTTCCATGACACTGAGATAATAAAAGCCTAAAAAAAAACCATATCCATGCTTCTATTTGTTCAAAATAAATTCAAAATCCAAACAGACAGCATATATACAGAGCAAAATAAAAGGACCCCATTGAAAATAACATATTAAAAGAAGACAATACCTTTAGATATCTGAAAGGAAGAACACTACAGGATACCAACCAAAAAATAAAGGGTAGAGAAGGAAAGAGAGGAGTCTCATGAAACCAGGTGACTAAGTGGCATAGGAAAGCAAAAACTTGTTTCAGAATAAGAGAGGTGCTTTCCATATGCCCTTAGTCCTCAAGCTCCAAGAAACCCAGTCCTCATTCCATATCATACCCATCTTCTTCTTTCTCTTTCTTTGAAGAAAACTGAGTAAAGTGGGGGGAGGGGGGGCGGGGCGTTGAGTAAGCAGAAAAGATAGTTGGGCTGAAGGGACTGGAATGCCTTCAATATATAACGAGGAGAGGCTTGCTAGGGTTAGGGTTTCGGTTGTCTGGGATGCAACAGGGCTGGGTCTGACCAGTATGAATATACGAGTTGAAGTACAACCAATCATTAGATTCGATTGGGCTCAAGGTATCAGGCCTCCTATAAATAGCCCAAACGGGATATTGGGCAACTACTTTTTTTTTTAATCAGAAAACTCATATGTAATCATACTAGAACAAATCATAGCCTCAACAGATACATTTTGCAAAATAAAATCCTAAGTTTGATACCACCAGACTTTCACATCATTTATATTTTGTGCATGCTGAGCTAGCTTGTGAGCTGTTACATTCCATTTTCTTTCCACATGCACCATCTCATAACTGTGAAAGCTTTACAATATGGTTTTTATATCATCGATTAAAGGACCTTATCTAAATAAAGTTTGGGGTTAGGCAACTTCTGCATACACTATTTTGATATGAATTTGAAAAATGTGCTAGAAAATGTAATACGGCAAGTTTTTTCTTTTCTTTTTTGAATTTTTTTATATCATTTTTCCATCCTCTTTCTCTCTCTCTCTTTCTCCTCATGCAATAAAACACAAGACCAACAACAATCTCTTCATTTCTCCTCCATATGGCATCGGAAAAGAAATTATATTGAAATTTCAAAACACAAGAAACTGTGGTACTCTCAAGTCTCAAAAAGTTCACCATTTGAAAATTCCAAGATGAATGGGTTCAAAAACTCTATATTTATGTATGCTAAAGTTCCAGGATGAATGGGTACCAAAACTCCAATCTGAACCCAACCCAAATTTCTTTCATAAAAATAAAAGAAAAGCCCAATCCAAATTTCATATTCAAAATCCAACCCTCAAGAAAAAAGTCCTTAAAAAAAAACCAACCCTAAAAAAAGAAAAAAAAGAGTCCTTAAAAAATTACCAAGCCTGATAACAATCCCAAGCACAACTATCAAGTCCAACCCCGAAGTTCACTTGTTACACTCTGAGCCCAGCCCATGAGAATACCCACTAAAACCCTCTCTCTTCCATAACCCTAAACCCCACACTCTGCCGTTGCTAAAGTCCTCTTCTTTCTTTCAGACGGAAGGAGACCAGTGCATCTCTGTCGTCGGCAGTGCTAAAACCCTCTTCTTCTGGTTTAGAGAGAGAGAGAGAGAGAGAGAGAGAGATGGGTAGTGATAGCGAAACAGAGAAAAGCCTCAAGGAGAAGAAGAAGCTGATGGCTCTTGCCCCAATTGCCAAACCTCTCGCCGGCAAAAAGCTTTGCAAAAAGACCCTTAAACTTGTCAGGAAAGGTATCATGCTTTAATACAATTACAGACCTGACCTCTTCTTCTGGGGTGCCTTTTGTTTTCTCTCCTTGCCCTTCTCTGATGAAAGTTGGTGTTGGGCTTATCTTATTTGGAACTTTTGTTAAATGGATCTCGAGTTGCTTTCCATTTTCGCTTTCTTTGATGATAATACGGTGATGGGTTTTTGCCCTTTTGAAGTTTTTTGTAAAAGAATGCTGTTGGGTTTTCTTATTTTCATAGGTTTTATCAAGTGATTATGGTTAGTTTCCTGTTCATGCTTTCCTATTCTAATAGAACTATAGTGTTGTTGTTGTTGTTGGTGTGTGTGTGTTTTAATGGCTATAGTGTTGATTAGTAATTGGGGATGAGTATATATGCTTCCAAAGTTAAAATCAGTGAGCATCATTTGAAGTGGGAATTAGCTCTTGCATGATGAATCAAAGGGTTGCTTGTTGGCTGAGCTACTAGGAGACAAATCAAGATCTTGGAGGAAGTAGTGAGGAGGGATGCTAGGGAGCACATGGCTTCAAATGGGGTCGATTAGAAATTCGGAACTTACCGAGATGACCTTTAATAGATGAAATTGGGCACTGATACTGGTGAGTTGTCAGAACGGCCGCAATCTCATGATGATGCTGATGATGATTGGAGACCAATTCTTGAGGTTGTAACCTTTGATAGTTCTCCAAGCAAGGAGGCCTAAACAATGTGTATGCATGCATTCCTGCATGAGTTCATTTCTTCTAGAAATCTGAAAATTTCTAAAATCTCAGAATAATGGTAAGACTGCTGTGTATTTTCCCAATATTTTTCCAATGATGTTTTGAACATTGATTAAAACTTTGAATCTAAGCTGCAAGATCAATTGAAGATTAGCCATCCCTAGAGTTAATAGTGGAAGGCAACATCAACCTATTAGATAATACCATATTAATGGATTGGAAGGAGGAAACTGTGGCTCACAGGAATACTGACGAGTCCAATTTGTCTGATTGTTTCGATTAATCTGTCCTTTCTGTCAAACTGAACAATCATGCTTCTAAAATCTCTGTTGCTTACTGTCATTGCCAGTATCATTTGTGAATTATTCTTTGGATTTTGAAGTATGAACCAAACGGACTAGGGAATTGAAATTAACTTTTCAAGGCCTGCATCTAATGCTGGAAGAGGATCTCGTGAAGCAAGTAACCCCATAGCATATTTGAATTTAGATCATAGAGCTTTTAAAACATGAACTAATTATTGTTTATTATCTGCAGGCGTCGAAAGTGGTAAAGTAAGCATAAAAAATATTGGGGCTTCACCGCTTCACAAAAGCCAGTTGATCCCATAGTCTGGTCATCAAATAGATTTCATGAATTGAATACTTATCTCGTTCTGCATTTCAAATTATCTATTCAAGTTGATATCTTGCTGCTTTTTTTGTCTATACATGTAGATGAGACATTTTATCTATGCCTCCTTTGGTTGTTGAAAAGTTTCTAGATGAAATTCACAATGGCAGGTTCTACTGAGTTTCAAACCATGAATTTATTGTTTTGAATTCCTTTCTTGTGGAACCTCAACCTTCTTTGTCAATGAATTTCATTGGCAGTAAATTTCCTTAGTTTCTTTCCTTTCCAATTTTTTCATTGGACAGGACTCACAGGACCAGTAAGCATAATTGGTCCGACCTAGTTTGAGTATAATAGATTGAACTGATTTAAAGCCATATATAGTAGTCATTGGTTATAAATTTTACAGAAGATTCTTTCAGAAAATGCCAAAGAAAAAGATTGTTTCTGTTGAATATAGGATGCAATAGCAAGTGTTGTTCAGATTCTTCACAATCAACTGACTAACAGAACTTTTGACAAGATTGTTCAAAATACTAATAAAAATTAACTTGGCTTTTCATATTAATTATTAATAATTTCCCAACATTGAATCAATCAGGGATAAATAAAAGAATTTAGCAAATCAAGAAATAAATGATACGAAACTGGATATCTGAAATTTGGGTCTAGATGTCCAACTTGTATCACGCCAGATCTGGATAAAACCCAATCAGAAGACTATCAGATTATGCAGAGAGCACAAAAGTGTGCCCCTTGCAGATTTTGGTGGGCTCGCTCAAAGCAGCCAACAGTGTTGACGATTTTAATGAAAACAATCAGCTGGCATCGGCATAGTTGGGGTAAGGCTTTGACAATGATGATAATGAATCTAGCAAAATAATTGACAATGGAAAGAGACCAGACATTAGACAACCTATGACACCGGAAAATTCTAGAACAATGGTCTGAACAAAATGGGGATGACTGAAGTCTGAACTATTTGCTATGATACTAGTAGCCATTAGTCTGAACAAAATGGGGACACAAAACTGAGAAGTGCACCAATGGCATTGAGATGTTAGCTCACAAAATGATCAAATGGAGAAGGAAGAGAGTTCATCTGCTGAAATTAATAAATATGTCATAAGAGAAAAAATACCTCAGTCATTCCTATGTCTCTTTATGTCAACCATTCTCACTATTTGTGCCACTCTACATACCTATGCCACAACCCACTTATTGAAGTGACAGTTACTATATCTTATTGTTTCAAATTTGTTAAATATTTTCTATTTTGAGTGACTACTAGAAATGTAGTTCTCTACTGGTATCATCATCATCATCATCATCATCATTGAGGCCTCTGTCTAACTTTGATTGGCCTTCCGAGTTATAATTTTCCTTTCTGTTATGTCCATGTTCTTAGTAACTCCACAGTCCATTATGTCTTTTCTCATTAGACCGCTTTTGCTTCTAATATTTTCGTCATCCGACATTCAGCTCTATATACTCTATATGACAATGCAGGTCTTAATCGCAGTCTTATAACGCACAAAAAAGGTCAAAGTGGCACTTGATGATTACATCTTGTCTCCTCTTTTCCAACCCAATGTTATGTCCAACTCAAATCACACACACAAAGGTCAAAGTGGCACTTGATGTTTACGTCTTCTCCCCTCTTTTTGAACCCAATGTTATGTCCAACTCAAAGCCTCAGTTTTGCTTAATAGTTGCTTGCATATTTTGAAATCTATCCCAATGGGGCACTAAATATTTTCAATTTTTACCAACTATCTACTTTTTGATCTGCATTACCTGCAGTCCATATATTCTAGTTGTTCGGCTAACTTTTAGCCCATGTGATTCATGTTGTTCCTTAAAGTTCTAGCTTATCATTTGCCTGCTTTCTTGTGGAACAAGTTCCATTTTTGATATTTTCTGTTGAGTTATCCATAACTGAGGCAAATAAGTTGCAGCTAAAAATGATCCTTCGTGTAGTCTAACTCCAACTGGGAATTTACGTTTCTCCCTACACAACTCTCATGCTTGTTAGTCATTACTGATCATCATACATGTCTTGTATAATTTCAACATAATCATTAGGAGATTTCCACTATTGTTAAATTAACTGCTTCTGCACCAAATCGTAGCTGCTACTGCACCATATCATAGCCTTTTTCTGAATCAGTAAAATCCATATTTAAACTGGAACTCTTATTTAAAGGTTGCAAGTGTTTACAACTGGCTCCTACCAAACTTGGACCCTCTTTTATATGAGTATGGAACCAACACGTGATGAAAGTATGATACATGGCAGAGTTGTGCAGGATTTACTGGAAATATAAAGTATAAACGATAGGCTCAAACTAAAAGATGTAATATCTGAGAATAGCAGGATGGCGTTGTGGATAAGGCACCCGCTCCCACTAGGTTTCGAGGAGCCCTTTACTTCTTATATCTTGGCCACTAGGCTAGCCAAAAAAAAAATAGACGTAATATCTTTCCATTTTCCTTTTGACTAGTAACTAAACGATCAATCTTATCATAGTCTGTAGTTTGTGTTTTCAGCAATGTGGAGATATTCTCAACATAGTGGTTGATGTCCACAGCTTGATGGTGCTTGTTTTGCGATCACATGGTTGTGGGCTCAATTCATGTTACCGATATATGAAAAATAAAAAATAAAAAAATAGTGTTGGATGCAAACATATATGTTTCTTTTTTTTTTTCATTTGTTTTATATATTTATATATTTATTTATTGTTTATATCTGTGTTTTTTTTTTGGGGTTAAATTTTATTTGAATCTTTTGTATTCAGTCGCTATTTTCCAACATAGTTGCTTTTGCTATTGTTTTCAATTAATCCTTATCTCATCTTCTTCTGTTGTTGTACAGATGTTTAAGACTTTAAGGGTTTTTTTCCTACTGAATTGTGGTTATGGATTTCTTTGTGCAGCTTCTGAATCTAAATGTCTAAAGAGAGGAGTGAAGGAAGTGGTTAAGAGCATTCGAAGGGGTCACAAGGGGTTAGCTTTCTTGTATTTTTGTATATCATGGATCCCTTTTTTTGATATTATTGTTCCTATGAAAACTCGTTGTTTGCAAATTATAAAATTGGCAAATGCAACTAGATTGAGCAATGGCCATGCAACAGTTAGTCATCTCGCATATCATACATATTATACTTGTACATGCTGGCTTAAAGGAAAACCTTCCCATCTAAAGCTTTATTTAAAACATATTAGATAATGAATATAAACATGTTAAGGTTAATGTAAATGTGTGTTATAGCTGAATGTTTCTATCCCTGGCTTTTTGCCAAATAGGACTATTTGCTTATAACTAGGAAATGTGTGCATGAAACCCATTTGTGGTGAAACGTGTATCAATTTCTTGGAGAGTTTCTCGTTACTGGAGTCTACACTGGGGAGCTAATTCAGTAAGACATTTGACCTGGCTGAGTTCCCTCAGTCTCAGCAGTGACTCAAGTTGCTTACCCATACCGAGACTCAAAATCATTGTCTCAGACCTATTTAGCCAATTTCTTTGCGTTTGGCATTTGAAGGGTTATATCATTATGGCGTTTAAGAATTAATTCACAAAGGCTTCAAACCTTATCTTATGGTGCATACATGTCAACATTTTTCTCTTTGTCACCTTACTAATGTTCTTGTCCTTATTTATATAATTTGATGTGACTTTGTTGTTTGCAGGTTGTGTGTAATTGCAGGGAACATTTCTCCAATTGACGTGATCACGCATGTCCCCATCTTGTGTGAAGAAGCTGAAATACCATACGTATACGTTCCCTCAAAGGAGGTATGTTAATCTCATATGTGTAGATGCATTTTGAGGCTGCCTCGTTGTTTTTATTGTAATACTTTATAAGATTGGTCTCGAAATGAAAAAGAATTTATAGGATGTTATAAAGCCCAAAAATTCTTCTTGGACATGCATATGATGCCACATTAAGGGAAAGCATGAACTCTTTTATAAATTTTTTTGATGAACTAGGGTCTCTTGACGAGAACAGTCTCAATCACAAGGTTGTGTTTCCAAGTCACATTTACTCAACCAAAAAAAAAAAAAAGTGTTCTAGCAACAATCATGGATTTAAAATAAAGTAGTGGCTGCCATATCAGGCCACTACGCTAAATTGAATTTCTCGTCAATCTCACTTGTGGTGGCTGCTATAAAGGTGTGGTGGCTGCTATGGACTTCTGCATTGACAACTACTTTTCTATCTTCTTTAAAACACAGAGAAGGGCCTCTTTCTTCTCTTCTTCTATCCAAAAAGACATTACACATCCCTTCAAGTTTTCTACAGTCAAAAAGAACACCAAAAAAAATACAAGTTCTCACTGAATTGCGCCGACACAGAGAGTTCCTCTCAAGGTCTCTTTGCTAGGGATATCCTAGCACACACCCCTTTAGGTATTAATAGAGGTATTCTTTCTTGAGCTCTCAACAAAAGTATAATTTGTTATTTTTTTTTGAACGCTAAACCCTTTTTTTTTCCGCTGAGTTGGCCCAATGGCCAAGAGTAGGAATAATAGAGGACCTACCAGGGATCGATCTTTGCTGGGTGTCATGGGATTGGGTGGCCTATTTACCAGGCCAACCCTCTAGTCCCATAACATTCCTTTATAATTTTTATGTCTTATGTTATACACAATTGTGGTAAATTGATTTGAATTATGAAACCAGAAATGCATAATTGTTAGCTAACCAACATGAATACATATGAAAAATTGATCAATGCTGTTATGTGATAATCATTCAGTGATATAGGACCTCTATGCACTAAGGGGTGCTATGACCACAATCCAAACACTTACTCTATGGCATGATTTGCCCATTTTGACGTCTCCGAGGAATAGGATGTCTGTTATTTTGCCCCCACTGAACAAGCGTTCTCCTTGTAAACATGATTTTCATGTGGATCTTTTATTTATTTATTTATTTATATATGTTTTTATTTTTGGCCAGGATCTTGCCACTGCAGGAGCCACCAAGAGGCCTACTTGCTGCGTTTTGGTGCTACCAAAACCCATCAAGGGGGAACTTGGCCAAGAGGAACAAGAAAAGCTGGCCGAAGATTATAGCAAAGTCGCATCAGATGTGAAGGAACTTGCATCCTCTCTTTTTTGAAAGAGTACAATTCAACTGTCGTGTTATGGGTGCAGTTGTTTTGGTTTGTGCACTCCCATTATCCTGTCATTCAAATGAAGACGTGTGTAATATTCATTCCTGGGGTGGGATGTTCCAAAGATGTATCAGATGTGAATGGACTCGTATCCTAGTTTTTCTCCATTTTTCACTTCTTAGGGTAAAAGAATACAATTTGGTTATATTTTCTTTATGGGTGCAGTTTTTTACCTCAGAATATGGCATGTTCGGCATGAGTTGAGTTCTGCATAGCGAAACAGGATGATGCTATGTAAATAGCCAAAAATCCATTTTTAACTAGCAATTTGGAAGAGTGATCAACTTTCATGATTGAAAGTTTTTATTAGTGGGATCTGTCACCCTTAATTTCCCTACCATTTCATGATGGTAAACGTGTTGAATGCACTCACTCATAGGGGAGATATTGGGCATGGTACATTTCATGATTGGCACAAGTAGATCAGCGGCTATTACGACTGTTAGTATCCTTCTGTTCTATGTTTAGGCCTCTTTCACAAATATGCCATTTATCTCTTTGCACATTCATAGACGCTTGCATTTTGAATTCAGCATGAAGAGGCATCTGTCGTAGGCTTTAGAGCTGTAACATAGGTCAGACTGCGTTAGGCTATCTCTTTTTGCCCGTTTTCTGGTAAATGAGGCCGTCCCATTGGGCTGTTGTTCTGAAGGCCTACACAGGTGGGCCTGGCCCAGTATGATTTCTTTCGAAGCTTGCATTACTGATCAATTGGAACTAGAGTAGGATGACAAGAGGAGTTTGTAATCCAATCAGCCTTTGAAATAGGCCCAATAACAAAATATGGGCTGTGCTCGTTGGGATAGCAATGGCTCCCTGCATTACCTGAATGACTCAACATAAGTGATTCAGGTACTGTTTCAAGTTTTGGGGGCATTTTTTATTTGGGACTGGGTGCAGTCCAGGTTGGTCGGTTTGACATCTGATGACACAAATACCCTTTGACACCATTTTATTATAAATGTTTAATGGAGTTAAGTATGTGACATACATACACTTCTATTGAGCCTGCCCCTGACCATTCTCATTTCAGTCCGGCATCATCTTTCAGTGATTAAGGTTAAGCCCATGGATCCGACCCATTTCTATCACCGGTGACCCTCTGTTTTTAGGGGTGGGGCACCATAAGGGAAACTTTTTCCTTTCTTTGTCCAACCATGGCACAGAATCTTAGCTTTGTCTGGCATTTGAGTTGTTAAAATCACCTTAGCCATTGAGGGAGAGACATCTGACATGGGATGCGAAACTCTTGTGTCCGTTGGAGTGTAATTTTCATTTTCCATGAGGTGTGGTCCTAAGTCTCTTTCTTAATGTGTACGGGTGCCCTTTTGTCAATCCACTAGAAATCTGATCATTTGCATGTAAACGTGTACTGATGCTCATGTCCACATGCTAGAAAAGTCACTGTTGCTCACTGTTTTTATACTCTTCTATTTCCCATATGATAGATTTTGGGTGGATGGGTCATCTTTGGTGGGGTCTGTTGATTATATATCTGCCAAATTTCAGCCTTCCAGCCATATGATAAAAGGCCATGAAACTGACTATAACTTGATGGGGGAGATCCATATTTGACTTCATGGCTTTGAAGGACAGAAATGTTAAATGAGGCTGTATTTTGGTAGGATGTATTAGGCTTTGTAAAGAAGCTAGATGACTTGCTGAGTACAACATAGCGGTGTGGGAGGTCATCGGAGCAGGTAGCTGTTGGGTTTGGCTCAAAAGGTCCTTATTGGGCCTGAGTGGAGGGCCCAGTTGAGTAGGGTTAGCACTATATATATTCTCTTTGTGTTTCTTATTCTAAGGCAACCAAGAGGGCAACCAGAGGGCAATCAAAGGGAGAGCTAAAGGGCAACTCTAGGGGAAAGGGAACACTGAGAGCATTGTAAAGGGGGTGAGAGAGAGATTTCTAAACAGTGAAATCTTTGTGCCCGTGGACGTAGGCAATCTTGGCGAACCACGTAAATCCTTGTGTTTTCTTTGTGTGTGATTACTTGTTGTGTTTTCCTCATTGTGGTGTGTGCTTAGATAGATCCAAATCTAACAAGTGGTATCAGAGCTAAAGTTGAAGAAATCGGAAGAGGGCACTCCAGATCTGAGTTGTTTTCTGCTCTATCTCAAAGTGGAAACCAGATATGTTGTTTTTCTCACCTTGCACAGTCGCCAGCCACCGCCGTCAGCCCCAAGTCCCACCTCTACAGTCGGCTGGAACAGTGTCCGAGGAAGACACCCGTCGTACGCTGCCTTTGTTCCCGGAGTCTCTGTCGCACGTCACCGCCGGAGAAGAAGAGCCCGCTTCCATCGCAGGACCAGCCAAGCCGTCGCCGAGGAAACAAACGGCCTCCCAGTTGCAGATAGAACCGTCCGCAAAAAGAAAAAAAATAAAAAAAAACTCGTCGGCCGTGCGCTGCTCGCCGCCATCTCCGTCGCTGTCGCAGCTGCCAATTGTCGCTGGGCGCCGGACCCCATCGCTGCTGCCGTTGCCGAGGACAAGGAAGAAGGGTCCGGTCCGTTTTCTCTATTGCAAGACGGCATGAGGAAGACGACCCAGATTTGGGTTTTGGGTTTGCGTCTCGGGTTGGGTCCATTTGACATGACCGGCCGTGCAGCATAAGCCCAGCGTCCTGTTTCAGGTCAGGTTCAGGTTTCGGGTTGAGTCTGACCTAACCCGTGTTGCAACCCAGTCCAGCAGCACGAGTACAAGTCGGGTCCAGGTCGATCTAGGGTCCAGGTCGGGTCGAACCGACCCAGTTTCAGAAGCCCAGTCCAGTGCAGCAGGTCACATTTCAGGTCAGGCGGACCTGACCCACAGCAGAACCCAGCCCAGTCAGCGCAGGTCTAGGTCAGGCTCGAGTCAGGTGAACCTGACCTGATTTGGCAACCCAGTCCGCCAGCACAAACAGTTTCCGTTCAGGTCAGTCTGACCAGAACCCATCTGCAGAAGCCCGGCCCGTCAGCAGTGCTGACGTCATCCTACGTAAGCAATTGACCAGTTTGACCAGATTCAATGGTCAAAATTCAAACTCAAATTTTGGAGCCATCTGGACTCGGAATTGAGCTCCATTTTTTCCAGTGGACTCCTGGCGACGAGATCTACGGCGTGAATGGAGTAGATTGGCAGTTTGATAAGCATATATTTGGGTGAGTTGTTTTTCTGAATTATCTTCATATTTACCATGGCCACAGTGGGGACTTCTACTGCAGGAGGCATCAAATTTGAAACTTAAAAATTTGATGGAAGAATAAACTTTGGTTTATGGCAGCGGAAGATGAGAAATATCTTGATTCAACAAGGTATTAAGGTGGCATTGTTAGGCAAAGAAAAGAAGCTTGAAAAGATAAAAGATGAAGATTGGGCAGACATAGATGAAAAGACAGTCAGCTCTATTCAATTCTACCTCTCTGACGAAGTCATGTACAATGTCATAGAAGAGGAGACTGCAAAGGGTCTATGGGAGATATTGGAGAGTCTTTACATGGGTAAGAATCTCACAAACAAGCTGCATCTCAAGACACAGTTAAATGGGTTGAAAATGGAAGAAGGTTGTGATGTGCTGAAGCACATGAATATATTCAACAGAATGATTAATGACTTGTTGAGGCTCGATGTGAAATTCGATGATGAAGACAAGTCCTTGCTATTGTTGAATTCTCTTCCTGACCCATATGATCATTTTGTGACTACCTTGCTGGATGGAAAGGACACACTCAAATTCGAGGATGTTAGGCAAGACATCATATCCAATGATGCAAGGAAAAAGGCCACAAAAATTAATTCATGTGCAGAGGGACTTCTAGTAAAAGAAAGTTCTAGTGAACGTGGCAGATCCAATGATAGGGGCAAAGCAAAGAGGAATAACTCCAGATCAAAATCACGAAGCAAGAGAAATTCAGAGTGCTTCTTTTGTAAAAGGAAAGGACACTGGAGGAAAGATTGCAGGGAATGCAAGGCGTCCAAAGATGGGAAGAATAAAGCTGTCAATAGTGACTCCGCCAGCGTTGCTTCAGAAACTGAAGTGGAACTCCTATCGGTCTCACAAGGTAACCATTTATCTGATGCTTGGATTTTAGATTCTGGTTGTTCTTATCACATGTGCCCTAATCATGATTGGTTTGAGACCTATGAGGAGTGTAATGGTGGTAGTGTTCTACTGGGTAATGATGCACCCTGTAAGACCATTAGAATTGGCACTATTAATATTAAAATAGCAGATGGAGTTGTGAGAACCCTGGTTGATGTGAGGCATGTGCCAACACTTAAGAAAAACCTAATCTCGTTAGGCTTGCTTGAATCAAAATGGTGCGCATTCACGACAAAAGATGGTTTGCTGAAAGTTACAAAATGTGTTCTGGTATTAATGAAAGGTACCAGAGTTGGAAACAATCTGTATAGACTTATGGGAAATACAGTTGTAGGTGGAGTGGCAGTCTCCACAGATGATAAAACCAGTGATGATGAGTCTCAACTATGGCATATGCGTCTAGGACATATGCGTGAGAGAGGCATGTTAGAACTACACAAAAGACAGTTGTTGAAAGGTGTGAAAACATGCAAGCTGGACTTTTGTAAATACTGTGTTTTTGGCAAGCAGAAAAGGGTGTCATTCAAAACTACAGGCAATAGTTGTAGAAGCAGTGGTATTCTGGATTATATTCACTCCGATGTGTGGGGACCGGCCCCAGTTATGTCAAAAGGTGGAGCATACTACTTTGTGACATTCATTAATGATTTTTCAAGAAATGTTTGAGTCTACTTTATGAAAGAAAAATCTGAAGTCTTCATTAAGTTCAAAGAGTGGAGGCAGAATTAGAAAATCAAACAAGCAGAAAAATCAAGTATCTGAGATCAGATAATGGGAGTGAATACAAAAATGGCAAGTTTTTACAGTTTTGCAAGGATGAAGGCATCATAAGGCACTTCATTGTTCCAAAGAATCCTCAGCAAAACGGAGTTGTAGAAAGGATAAACAGAACACTTCTAGAAAGAGCAAGGAGTATGAGACTTCATGCTGGGTTGCCTGATAGTTTTTGGGCAGAAGCAGTTAACCACGCAGGCTACGTGGTTAATCGGTCACCATCAAAACCCCTTGACTGTAAAGTTGCAGAAGAAGTGTGGACAGGTAAAGAGGTGGACTATTCTTCATTGAAGGTATTCGGTTGTCCAGCTTGTGTACACATCCCTAATGATGAGAGATCCAAGTTAGACTCCAACTCACTCAAATGCATATTCCTCGGCTTTGAAAAAGGTATAAAGGGGTATAAACTATGGGATCCAGAAAACAGGAAAAGGATCTGCAGCAAAGATGTTGTGTTTGATGAAGCTTCTATGCTGAATAGAGAACATGACAGTGAAGTCAAAGGGCACAATGTTGAAAAAGTGGTCACCGAAGTAAATCCTCTTACAGATAATACAACCAAGGAACAAGGTCAAAGTTCATCAGAGGTTGGTACATCTGGAGGTGAAGAACAATGTGAGGATCAACTGGAACCCTCAAGTCTAGCACAAAGAAGGGCAAAGAGAACCATCAAGCCACCTCAACGGTATGGATAGGATGAGGATGAAGTATACTTTGCTCTTATTACTAGCAGTGGTGATCCGACCTCATTTCAAGAAGCTATGAAAAGCAGTGAAAGACAAGGTTCGATGGGTGCTATGATGGATGAGATGGAATCTTTTCAGAAAAACTCAGTATGAGAGTTAGTTCCTAAACCAAAAGACAGAACAACAGTTAGCTGCAAATGGGTGTTTAGGAGAAAAGAAGCTTCGCAAGAAAATGCAGAACCAAGGTTTAAGGCACGTTTAGTAGCAAAGGGGTACTCACAAAAGGAAGGAGTTGATTATGATGAGATCTTTTCCCCAGTTGTGAAACACACTTCTATCAGGGTGTTGTTGGCATTAGTAGCACAGTTCGACATGGAGCTCGAACAATTAGATGTAAAGACAGCATTCCTTCATGGTGACTTGGAGGAAACAATTTACATGGAGCAACCTGAAGGATTCAAGGAAGTCGAAAAAGAACACCATGTGTGTAAGTTGAAGAGATCATTGTACGGGCTGAAACAATCTCCAAGACAATGGTACAAGCGTTTCGACTCCTAAATGTTGCAGATCAGCTACCATCGATGTGAGTATGACTGCTGTGTTTATTACAGAATTTTAGGTGATAATTCTGTTATTATTTTTCTGCTTTATGTGGATGATATGCTCATTGCATGTAACGACATGTCAAAAGTTGATGAACTCAAATCTCATTTGAGAAAAGACTTTGACATGAAGGACCTTGGGGCAGCCACAAAAATGTTGGGCATGGAAATTAAGAGAGACAGGAAGGCTGGAAAGCTGTGGTTATCATAGAAAAAGTACATCTCAAAAGTACTTGAAAATTTTAACATGCTAAATGCTAAGCCTGTATCTACTCCACTTGCAAGTCACTTCAGTTTAAGTGCTAAACAATGTCCAAGTGATGATGAGGAAATTGAAGAAATGTCCAGGATACCATATGCAAATGCGGTAGGATGTTTAATGTATGCCATGGTTTGCACAAGACCAAATATAGCTCAAGCAGTGGGTGTAGTGAGTAAGTACATGGCGAATCCAGGAAAAGAGCATTGGAATGCCGTAAAGTGGATTCTGAGGTACTTGAAGGGCACCAAAGACTTGAGAATTTTGTTTGAAAGAAAACAGGGGTTAGAGTTTGTAGTTGGATATGTAAATTCTGATTTTGCAGGAGATCTAAACAAAAGAAGATCCACTACCGGATACGTCTACACACTTGCTAGTGGACCAATAAATTGGAGATCGGTGCTTCAGTCTACAACTACATTATCCACTACAGAGGCAGAATACATGGAAGCTTCAGAGGCTTCTAAGGAAACAATATGGAAGAGAGGTTTGGTAAATGGCATGGGAATCAAGTAGAAATCAATCTTGCTACACTGTGACAGTCAAAGTGCAATATGCCTATCAAAGAATCAGGTATATCATGCAAGGACACAACACATAGCTGTTACCTATCATAGAATTCGAGATTGGATTGCTACAGGTGAGATCTCCATTCAGAAGATTCACACAGATGATAATCCAGCTGACATGCTTACCAAGCCAGTGACTACAGAGAAGTTCAAGCATTGCTTAGACTTGATCAATCTCTCCTCTTGTTAAAGAGTAAAGATGCACCTCATCTTCCTTAGGTGCAGTCATGGTGGGATTGCGTTCTCACAAGGTATGTGTTCCAAACACTTCAACAATTCTTCAAAGGGTCGGACATTTTTCGCCAAGGTGGAGATTGTTGGGTTTGGCTCAAAAGGTCCTTATTGGGCCTGATTGGAGGGCCCAGTTGACTAGGGTTAGCATTATATATATATTCTCTTTGTGTTTTTTGTTCTAAGGCAACCAAGAGGGCAACCAGAGGCAATCAAAGGGAGAGCTAAAGGGCAACTCTAGGGGAAAGGGAACACTAAGAGCATTGTAAAGGGGGTGAGAGAGAGATTTCTAAACAGTGAAATCTTTGTGCCCGTGGACGTAGGCAATCTTGGCGAACCACGTAAATCCTTGTGTTTTCTTTATGTGTGATTACTTGTTGTTTTTTCCTCGTTGTGGTGTGTGCTTGGATAGATTCAGATCTAACAGTAGCGACGTGTGTGACGATCATTGAAGCTACTCATAGCTGGCCTACAAAATTGATTTGAGTGGCCATGGAACAAGGCACTCGTTTGTGGGCCAGATGAATAAAGTAACAATTTTGGTATACAAATTTTGGTTTTTTAGAAACAGACAAACTTGATTGACACATAAGTAACTAGGGGTACTACTCATGGCCAGGCCTGGCGAAGGCCGACCTGAGCGCGGCCCTCATCAAGCTGGACTTCAGCTTTGTTATTAAGCCCATGGACTATTCGATCCTAATTGCTTGCTCAATTATTCAACGTACTGGGATTTGGCTACTGCGTTGTTAAAACCATGGCTCAACTGATATATTTAACATCATAGTTACATATTTCTCCAAGGTGATGGGACCTGGACCTGAAATTAAGCCCGATACTTAATGAGCTAAACTTGGCTAAGCTTAAGCTCAGCCCAAGTCCAGCCTGTGGAGGCCGCTTTTTGTAACTGATAAATATAGACGATACAACTGAATATAGCCAGTACAGACCGATAAAAGGAATATGTGGTCTGGCATTTTATTGTTTTAGCCGAGAACAAAATCATATGAGCCGATTCAATTAGAATATTAAAAATTATATTCACCGGCTCCACTAACACTTTAAAATTTGGGCACCAATGGTTAGCTAAATGAAACTTAACATGATTTGAGAGCCAATCGATTGTGAATTCAAATCTCACAAGAAATTACTCAGCACGAAAAAAATGTGCATCTCTAAGGTACACCAACCAAGTTCCACCAAGGGAAAGTGTTGAATAAACGAAAGGAAGTATTAAATGAAAAAACTTCCAAGGCCTCTACTAATGTATCGGCGATACATATCGGTCCTTCATTTGGCCAGATTGCCAATGCGTGAGCCAATCTGAAACTTGAATCCATAAAACAGGTCTAATGGGGTTAGCCATTAAGAAAGTAAAAAATTAAAAAAAAGCCAGAAAGATTGGCAGAGGAGAGTAGTTACTGTTGTGGTTGTCATAATTGTCACAATTGTGGCGGACATTTCCAAAATCTTGCAATATTTTTTTAACAGAGAGTATAAGTTGAGATTAGCATATGATAATGACACAGGATTTCCAAATTGTCATCATTTAAAAAAAAAACCTATTGTCATTAAAATAAAATAACCAAACAACAAAACCTTATAACAGACAACTATACCATTTTGGAGGGAGATCAAACCATGCAGACAAGGTAGAAGCTTTCATAAATGGGCCACTGAGGTTTAGCTGGCAGGGGATACCTTAAGTTGTCAAAATATAAATAAATAAATAAATAAATGAGCTACTGAGTGAACTACATGTTTAAAAGTTCTATGCATAAACTGGAAATTAAGAAATGTGACAAAAATAGACGACTTCATAATACTCTCTAAGGTAATGGACAGCACAGTCCAATTGCTTTTACTTTTGTTTCAATGGAACTGAATCATAAATAAGAACATCGAAATGGGGGTTCAACAAAAATACTGTTATGGAGTGAAGTTAATTTCTTACCCTCATACCCATTACAAAATTCCCCTAAAACAAACACCTACTTAATTTTGATTTCATCTCATTTAATTGTCAAAGTTGCATATTATATCTAATCTATAAATGGGTGTTGAAATCTCCCAATCCTTTTCTTCTAGTTTTACTGTTTCTTGTTTATACTTTTTTTTATATTATTTGTGCATATTTTTGTTAGCGCAAAACAAGGGTGTACTTTTGTTAATAAAGGTGCACTTCTTCCTTTGTGGTGGGACTTAGGATACCAACCAATTTATCAAGATAGTTTGTATGTCCAGGAAACATTGAGGATATGGTGTGATTTAAATATTATTTTAATTAAATAATTGTAAGTCTCATTTTAAAGTTTAAAGCAATAATGATTATTAATTGCATTTATGTTTGTGATTGGAATTCAGTAACAGCTAATAGTCAGATTAATGTTAAATATTCATACTAAGTAAATGAATATAAATAGTTTAGGTTCCTCAAAGAGACCCTGTTGAAAGTAAAGATAATAAAAAACGAAGGTTAAATTGGAATGTTTGACACTCATTGCTCGATGGTGCATAAAACACTAAAACTAAGATCGAATGGGTTTATTTGGTTAGCCAAGGACTTGATTAAGATCAAGGTATTTTTGTAATTGTACGGGAGCTTTCTTAGGGAATAAGAAAGTGAGGATTATATATATTGTGTAATCTGTAACCTTAAATCTTGCGGAAGAGAGTATCCTCTCTTGCCAATGGTGTTTCCACACTGCATAAGAGAAACAATGAGAGCGTGAGAGTCTCTATATCCCTTTGTTTGTTATAGTTAATGATATCTTCTCTATCCGTAGATATAGCTTTGTTTAGCTAAACTACGTAAATCTCTGTATCTTTTCTTATGTCTGTAGTTTGATTATTGATCTCAAGTTTCGCGCTTTTGCATGTGCACAACAAGGACCATGTTAAGGTCATGGGTATTTTGGTCATTCTATCGAGGTTTTTTTGGGGACTAAGAAAGTGGAGATTATATATTGATGTAATTTGTAACATTAGATCTTGCGTAAGAGAATGGCCTCTCTTGCCCTTAGTATTCCACATCACGTAGGAGAGATGACAAGAGAGTGACTGTCTAGATATATTTCTTTGCTTGTTATAATGAAGATGATATCGTTTATGTGCCAGTGGACGTAACCTTAGTTTGGGTGAACCATGTAAATCCTTTGTGTCTCTTCTTGTGTGTGGCTTGATTGTTGATTATGAATTTCGCGCTTCCGAACGTGCACAACAAATGTTGGGTGTTTATATCTTGTATTCGTGAATTTTTTTTAAAGTTCATGTGCTAGTTCATCATGTCAAAGTATTGAAGAAAAAAGACTGGGCCATCCATGTAGGATGTACCATTCAGCAAGGTCTGTGAAAATATTACTGGTTGTTTCTCCTGGTGGCTCAAGTCAAATTACGGAATTCAAGTCAAAGTAGAGATTATTTGGTTTATGTCTTGTATTCTGGGTTAACCGGATGGGCATATTGGATTAGCTAAGGACTGAATTAAGATCAGGGTATTTCGGTAATTGCATCGAGGCTTTCTTAGGGAATAAGAAATCAGGGATTATATATATTATGTAATCTGTAACATTAGATCTTGCAGAATAGAGTATCTTCTCTTACCCATGGTGTTTTCACACCGTATAGGAGAGACAATATTGAAAACATAATTAGAGTCTATATATGCCTTTATTTATTATAGTAAAGATTATATCATCTCTGTCTATAGATGTAGTTCTGTTTGGATGAATTACGTAAATCTCTGTGCCTCTTCTTGTGTATGTAGCTTGATTATCAATCGCAAATTCCACGCTTTCGCATGCACACAACATATTGTTTTTTGACTATGGGTTTGACCTGTGAGGGTAGGATAACAGTTTAGCAACGCCTTCTGAGGGCTTTGGCCTACTCGAACCTAGCCCTACATATGTTAAGAGTAGAGTAACGATAGCCACATGCTCGGCCCAACTATTTGATAGCTCTATCTTCAACTCTTATCACATTAAGCCTCCATAGGCATAGGGTTGCAAACGAGTATTTGATTATCAGAGTATCTAGTAAAGCACGTATCAAATCTATTTTGGATCTAGGAGACACTTGAATTTGGTTCTGGATCCATGAAAATAAGATCCGAAGTATTCAAAGTTAAAATCAGATCCTTATATATTCTGACCTGAAAATCTATATAAAAGATGATTGCATTCACATATTAAAAGTATAAATAATTTTTTAAGGTCTAGGGGGGTGTTTGGATAAATATAGAATATAATATCATTAGATTTGAATAATGTAAGATTTCATTATCACATAATAAAATTATATCATATTATAATATTGTATCATTTATAGTGTTTGGCAATTTATATACATCACAATATGCCTTCAAGATTGTTTTATACAACATATACTTGAATATTTCAATATAAAGGTTTTTGCAAAAAGTAAGATGTTGTAAAATATTTTCTAAGATACCCAAATAGTTACTTTTTAGGTGGTTAGATTATATTCTAAACTGGGATATAATATGGCAAAATCTTTTAAAATATATGCTTTCCAAACACCCCTCTAAATAACTTGACTTATGTTCATATTGGAAGTGTACGTAGCTTTAATCACCTTCCATTTAATCATATACATGACCTTAAATTTTACTTAAAGTGAAGTGAAATGCAATCAATCATTATAAAATATAACAATAGTTTTTCTATATATACATACATACCTGTATATATATATAATTTTTTATGTATGACTAATCAACTATCATATATGAAATTGATGGGTTCCACAGTTTTGACTTCAGATAGAACACATGGGCTACAATGGGTCAAACTTGGAATAGGCCAGCTACACTTAAGCCCACCTAATAAAACATTAAAAATATTTATATTTTTAAAATATTCGAAACCACAACCTCTCCCTTCTTATAAATATATTTTAAAACATACTCTACCTACTTACACCACATTAAATTTTTGTGAAAAAACTAATTGGAATAAACAAATTCCAAAAGTAATTATATATGGAGTGGCTCATCTTGCACACATGGGAAATTAAAGGACCAATTCGCTTCAGTGCTGTTACAAGAAAGTATGTAATGTGTCATTTACATGATCTTTGATATGGCATCCTGTTTGGTAACCTTGTCCTCCAGCTGGGTTACCAAATTGGATGATATGATATCCTATTTATATATACTCAAAGCGTCGTATCATTGTTGCTACCTCGTGTGCTTTTTGTATGTCAGAGTCTGAAGATTGTATGCATGCTTTGATCTCCTGTTCTCAGGTATACCATATATGGAGGAAATGCTTTATGGGCATAGATTTTGATCAGCATTCATATTAAAGTTTTGACCTCTTAGTCTAGGATATAATTGAAAGATATCCAAATCTAAACCTAGAGCTCTTTTTCACACTAGCATGGGAGATATGGTATAAAAGGAATGTGCTTATCCATGATGGAAAAACCCTATAGCTGTGGCTATCTGTTAATGCAGCAATGACATTGCTTTAGAATTTTCAAACTGCTTGTTCTCATAAGAAGAATTATAGCAAAGAGAAAATCTTTCGATGGTTGCCTCCTCCTACAGGCATGGTAAAGCTAAATGTAGTTGGTGTAGTCTTTCATGAGGTTTAGAAGGTGGGTGTAGGTACAATCCTTAGAGTTGGCTCGAGATACATGATAATGACAATGAGTAAGATAAAGAATGAGGTGGATGGTGCGAATGACGTTGAAGCCTTAGTAGCTCTAAGAGGACTTCAAATGATTGTTCATAGCTGGGTGAGCGCTGTTGTTCTTGAACGAGATTCTATGTGAACAATTGAGGCTTTGAATTCTTCTGCATCTAATTTGTCTAATCAGGGACCTTTGTTCAAGGATATTAAAGTTCTATTAAGTCATTTTAACAGATTTGAGGTGCACCATATGAGAAGAGAAGGAGATGCTGTTGTTCATAAATTAGCGAGACATGCTAAGTATGTAGATGATATGATAGCTTGGTGGCATTCTACACCACACGTAATTAAACAATATGTACTTGTTGATTCAGAGTTGGCATCTCATTAATATATTTTGAGGATCTTTTCATAAAAAAAAATGGTCGTTTCTTAATAAGTAAGTATGTTTATAACATATAATGATGATTGAAAATACTAATAACTAAACTGGATCAAGACTCGTGACTTGATTTTATTGTAGAAGTTTTTTATTTTATTTTATTAATATTTATTACCTTTGTCCTTTTTGTTTGTCTTAATCATGTGTTATTGATAAAAAAATATTAACAAAGTGTGTTACAACAAAATCCTAATGGGGATCAAAGACAAATTAAAATAAATTGCACCTCAGAGGATCCTTTGTGAATGTAACAGAAATGTGTTGGTAAACTTTATATTTTAGGCATATATTAGTAATAATAGATGTCTATTTTAATTCTATTATAGGCAATAGTTTTCTTTTTTAACTTGCACTTGGGATTCTACCATTCCTAGGAATTGTAATCATCTTTTCCATTTTGGTACTTATTCTTCGATTTATAAAAAAATACTTTTTCCTTTTAATTTTGGGAATTTTCACTTTATTTAAATCAATTTCTATTTCACATAAAATTTTATAGGGGGCTTTTCCTAGAAAAATCTCCTTAGACTGGTTGTGGAACAAAAAGGACCCCAAATAAATATATTGCCCGGAGTGGTCCCTAAGGCCCTATACACAAGGGAAAAGCACACATGTAATTGCTATTAGTGGACCCTTATCCAAGTATTCATACGCGGAAGTTGTCAATATAATTGGAGAAACAAGAGGGCATACCAAGAATAGAACATATCTACAAGTAACAAGATTAAGAGGAAACATGTCTTTACAAAACAAGAAGAAGGAAAGTTTTCTAACAAGATGACACGTTGGTGCAGTACACCCAAAAATACAGGGAATCATGGCCCATACAGAATAAAATGGACTTAATGCAACCCCAAAGCTAAAATAAGGCTAAGCCTCACTCTAGGTAGATCAGTTAAATGTAAACTGCAGTCCACGCGTCTAATCCCAAGGGACCCTTGGAGATTTCCTCTGAAGCCTCACCAACCTTCGAGGGATCGGGAGTGGGATTTGAGCCTATAATACGAAAGGACAACAAATGAATAAGACTATTTAGCAAAAATAAGCAAAGTTAAGATAATACGCATTGTATCTACAAGGATCTTTAACAAGTGATCATAGATAGAGTTTAAATTTAGTATACTAAGCAAATCATGCATATGAATAAAGCATGTTACAAGATTCAATGAACAAAAATACTGTACTATGTGACTACTACATTTAGCATATCCTCCCCCTAGGGATTTATGCGTTAAGAACACCATCGACCAGGCCAGAGTACAATGGATCTCTAGTTCCTGGAGTCCAGAAGCCCTAAGACAAAGCACACCGTAGTGGCAACAAGTATGCTACACCAAAGTCAACTCCGCCGGGTATCATAAGGCTGATGCTGAGTAGAGCCAGACTATTTTGATCATTTTATATATGTGAACTTAAGGAAGTCATCCGTTGACGAAGGACAATAGGATATAGAATACCTTCAACTCATGCGTGTAATATGTTCATGCTCAATGCACTTGTATTCGATTCAATGTCAAAGTCAATAGAAAATGTATGTCAATACAAATAGAACCAATTACGAAATGGTCATGCAATTCAAATCATTATTGGAAGGCTAGGAAACAATAACCGTAATTCAACATGCTATGCAATTCAATTTAATAGAACCAAGGTAGTTTTACTAACCGACCCTAATCTAGTCATCCATTATTTCTATCCATGCATGATGATGTAGTTTTAAGTTATTCAATACATAGTTGTCCTTATTTTGATGTCACATTGTATCAAGAATGTGTATCGAAGTCCCTTAAACCAACACCAATGGGGAGGTGCTTAACAATTAGACAACACACCTGAATGAGTTCCAACCCTCAAAACCATTCATGATATTCAGTTATTCCATTAGATAAGTTTATGGGATAAAAGGATCCAAAATTAAGGTCCTACAAGATCTCTTAGCAGTGCCTAGTTAAACCTTAGTTTTCAGGGGCCTCCCGGCTTACCCGTCCGTGAGTGACTTACGACTTAGCCATAGTTACTCAAATTCTTCCGCAATTAAGGTTGAGCCATGATTGAATCATAATTCATTTTACCGCTTAGCCGTATTTGCTCTATGGTTGAGCCACTGTTCGATTACGGCTTAGCCGTATCACATTTTACGGCTTGACCACGGCTTAGCAATAGAAGAATCTCAAGTTTTCTTACTCTCGAGCTTTCAAACCGTGAAATGACTTACGGTTGGACCACGGTTAGGTTAGGGCATAGCCGTAGTGCATCATACAGTGTAGCCGTAGCTTGGCCATAATGCAAGTTCCAATTTTTTCTACTCTCGGGAGTTTAAGCCAAGGAAGACCTACGGCGTAGCCGCAAGCTTCAGATATTCTAAAGCAAGTTAATTTCGTTACAAAACTTGGGTTTCATTATAGGACTTGGAAATCAAACAAGGAAGATAAAAAGACAATAGAAGGGCTGTAAAACATATGAAACTTGGAGGATTTGTAAGACTCATAACAAGCAAGGCGTACCAACATGTATTCATCCAAAATTTGCTTATACTTGCCTCAATTAAGCTTTTTAAACTATGAATTCTTCCTTTGGCTTAATTTGAGTAGACCTAATTGCCATGCATGCAAGAAGTGAGGAAAGGCATGAGTGTATGCAGAGAATTAAGAGTCCTCTAGACTCAAGAAAGCTGTCATGGAAACCAAAATGCTTACCTTAACGATGGATTAAAAGAAAGAGAAGCAAGGGAGTGCTCACGATTGATGGAAAAGGAGAAGAAGAAGAAGAAGAAATGACGTTGGAGAAGACATGCATGCAGGAGATAAGAACGACTGGGTAGGTGAACCTGTTTTATAGGATATATATTCTGATGTTTATAAGAAAGTTCACATTCTTTAAGGTAATTACAATTTAAGTCAAATGAACGACCAACGACTTCAAACGGCTTCAGTTACATTCGAGTTAGTTAGAGCAGTTAACAGGCTTGACAAGATGCATGTGCTGACACCAATATGATGCATGAATGACGTACCCATATAAAGTTTAAAATTACGAAAAAGTCCTTGTATCTATCTAATTCAGGTTAACGTCAACCCAGCTACCTATCCATAACCCGAAACATGACTCAAAAAGATAAAACAGCATTAACTAAACGAATTTGCTAGAAAATCTCTAATAACGGAATCAATTAGTCTCTAAACCAGCTTAATTAGGGTCAGAGTGTTACACTCATGTGAAACCTTTTCCCCCTTTCTACATTTTTTTAAATATTGTTCATGAGTAGCAATATCTATGTTTATGTGAAGCCTTTTTCTTTTTAGGTTTTTTTTCCTTTTCAAAATATTATTCATGAGCAGTAATATGTATGCTCATGCAAAACCTTCATCCATTTCTTCTTCATCTTACTCATTTCTTCTTCCCCTTCCTCAACAAGTAGGACAGTTTAAAGCACAAATTTTAAAATTTATCCAAACTTGATTATAATTATCATCATTGTCATTTTTCATCATTATCATCTAGTTAACAGCATCACAATCAAACCCATAAACAATTAGGGCTTTCAAATGGCTAGTTTCAACAAAGAAAAAAAAGCCTAAAACTCCACTACCCAAATACCCCTTTACACTAAATCCCTTATAATAGAAAACCCTAACTTTGGGTAGAATGGCGTAGTTAATGGCAAGAAGAGTTAAATGTTCCTAATCCCATATCCTTCCTAGAGGAAGAATAATCAAGATCAAGACCCACCTTTGCAAAGAGTTGCAAAACATCATCGAGGTCCCACCCACGAAACCTCTACTTGTCCTCGTCTAGGATCCTTAAAACCCCCTTGAAAAACCTCACATTGTTCATGTCAACAGTCACCATTGCAACAAACAATGGAAAAAAGGTTTCGCAGAAGCATAGATATCGTTGCTCATGAATAATATTTTAACAAAAAAGGCTATATGCAGTGATGTATGTATCCCTCAAAGAATAGTCTATGCTCGTTAAAATTGTGTCGCCCGAGGCCGGAGGCCAAAGGTCAAAAAGAATATTTATAGAAAAATACTCAGAAATGGCCTAGGGGACCACTCTGAGCAATATATTTATTTGTCCTTTTTGTTTTACAATTAGTCTAAGGGGCTTTTCCCGAGAAAAATCCTAATTTTATATGTTCTTTAATAGAATTATTTATTTTCATATTTTTTTATATTCTTATACACCTAAAAACTTGAACATTTCAAAAATATTAGAATTTTTTGTGCATACCCCCAAAGGTTTCTTGTTTCTATAAATAGCTCCCTTTGGTTTCAGTATTTTTAGATAGGTCCCTGCTTTGACATTTTAATACCACTCATATCCCAAAATATGTGGATCTAATGGTCATGAGTAGCCACTATGAGGATTTTGCTCAACTTTTATCAAAACGGCACTTTTGCCCTTATAACTATTTTTATATACACCCCTCCAAAGGTTTTTAATATTTCTTAATAGGCCCATAATGTGGGTTGAATAATAGATTCGTAAAATCGCCTCAATGCTATAAACTTGTCGCCTACTCCTTTCTTCTTTTTTCTCAATATTGATTGATATCCTTAATCCATTCCTTATCAACAGCGCGAGCAAAAACCATATTTTGAATTAATTATATCTAGGATAATTTTAGCAGAGTAAGTAATTGAGTAAGGTTTCATTTAATCTAGTATATCTACTAAAACAATCTGATATTCATCTAAATGGGCAGCTCAAGAGTAGGGCCCCTTAAAACCTTTTTTTTGTCAAATAATTGTTTTCTCTATTAATGCAATTTTTTCCTTTTACAAAAAAAAAGGCTCTTTAAAAAACCTTTTCAAATTTCTGAAATTGGAGATAACGGATATAAGAATAGACTATAAAAAAAATGGATTTAAGAGGGTCATTATACAGAGAGATGACCAACAGAAATTTCTAAAATCTAAGAGCTGCACCTTTCCAACCATTAAAAAATATTCTGTAAAGATATATATATATATATACATAAATGGGAAAGACTACTATGCATCTATCCCTCACCTTGTGGTGAGAGACAATTCTCTTTTTAGACCTAACAAGGTCAAAAAAGTGTCATGAGGGTAATGGTTTTATCTTCTTGCACATCAATACTTTCCATATATGAAAGTGTCTCTCACCACAAGGTGAGAGATAGATGCATAGTAGTTTTGTCCTATAGAGAGAGAGAGAAAGAGAGAGAGAATAACATTCAAACCTATTTCTAGTATCCTTTCTCACGAGAGCCGTTCTAGAAAAAAAGATACTAATACCAAAGATGCCCTAAGATTCCATAAAAAAGCTAACAATATGAAGAAAGAAAAAAATTATTTTAATGTTAAAGGAGAGGATATTGTCAGCCACTTATAGTATAAAACTACGCGGGCTTAGTTTTTTTTTTAAGTTAAAGTGAAAAAGGTTAAAAAAAAAAAAGAAAAAACTTAAGAAGGAGAAGAACTTTCTTAGTGAAATCAGTGAAAAACTAATTAACTCTTCTCTTTATTGTCAAATCCACTTAATTGGAGCTAGGAAAGCGATAAAAAAGTCAAAGTAGGGGCTTATTTACAAATGTTAAATCAAAAAATCCTATTTACAAATATTAGAAACCTTAGAGAGGGTATATACAAAAAACTCAAAAAATTATTGAAATATTTTAAAAACAAGCAACTGTCAGAAAATAAGATTTGTGATATCTTAGTCATAGTATTATTCCTAATAGAAATGTTAGGCTAACAACACTTGAATATAAAGACAAGCAAATAAAAATGTAAGGCCAACAACAATTAAATATAAAGACAAGTGAAGTGGCATAGAGGCGACTTGATTCCTTAGATTATAAGTTATATATAACAGATCAGGCTCATTCAACACTGTTTACTCTAAGGCAATCATTTTGAAACATTCGTTGTTATTAAACTAATTGTACAGTTTTACTTTATAATTGGATCCTTAGTAAGATTTGAAGATAAGACACTTATAAAAAGATTGGATCAAACAAAATCTTTTTCAGGTTGTTGTGTGGGTCATACCTCTGTGCCATGTACTCTGTATTTCATTGTTATTATGAAAATGACCCATGAGAAAGACTCTAAAACTAACTGGGATTTGATTGTCAAAAGAAGCACTATGTGTAAAAAGACAATTGCTCAAATCAACATGACAGGTTTATATTTGACCCCCACTGACTAGGGGAGGACAATGATACTTGCTGAATTATTGTGCAACCTATCCTCAGCATTCGTAAGCTTTTAGATTCTCACACACACGAGAAGCTATTCCTACTCATAGCTAGTCATGTTGTATATGATAAAATATATATATATATATATATACAGAGAATATTTTCATATATTGGGAAGCAAATACTTAGACATATACAAATATAAAACATTCACTCATTGCAAAAAAAAAAAAAAAAAATCACTCATTGTCAATAGTGTCATGGTTGAGTAAGAATGGCAATGAGTCAACTTTAAGTGGAAACTCGCCCCAACCCCATAAGGGGTCCATTTGGTGGGATAACTTCAGTAATATTATATATACATCCTAATATTATTCATATCAGTGGGCACACTAAATGACTAGACTTAAGTAACTTTAGTAATATGTTTTCATTTCAAGAATAGTTCATTTGGCGTAAAGTGAATGCCTTTGCTTTTTTAAGAAAAGTATGATCCACGTTATGCGGTGTTACATGAGACAAAACAGAAAGGTGTTTAAAAAAACTTGAAGTGGGGTTAGATCATTATTATAAATTTAGGTTTTAAAATTTTCAAATATTAATAAAAATATGCTGAAATTTTCAAAACTCTGGGTCTCTTTTTTAAAAAAAAAAAATATTTTAAAAATTGAAAGCATCAATTACAAAAGTCATAAAACAACAAGAAAAATGTGATATGAAACTTAAACATACATATCTCAAAAAGTGGGTGTGTGTGTGTATTTGTGGTCTGTATATAGTGACAAGACTTGAAAACTATTGCAATAATTCAAAGTTTCCCATTTTACCGTACGACTTTCTAACCAAAAACTGATAATTTTGAAATTTTGAAAATATTGAAAAAAATAGTTTAAATGTCTAATGATATAATTGGGCCACCTCTTTTGCATTGATATTCACATTAAACTATTTGAATAAAAAAGAATATTTAAATTTATGTAACATGAATATAAAATCTTTAACTACAATACTATGAAACGTGTTACAATTAAAGATGATATAACAACGCAAACACTTGGACATCTTAGGTAATTGTATTGAATGTAGACACCTGTCACAGACATGAGATTGAGAAAAGTAAAGAGTCACATTGTTATTCTTTTGGAAAGGAGATTGACATAAAGAATGTACACCGGTGTATAGGGTCTTGCGTAGGCTCCTTTCAAAGTGTTCCAACATCCATCACAAGGGAATAGTGGTACCCTTACTCTTTCATGAAAAAAAAAATTTGTTCCCTCGTACAACCTTTATTCCATGATGACAGGTACTATAATTGTATGCCTTCTTGGTTTACAGTCACTTCCTCTTTCTCTTTATTGGTTTAAGGCTTTAAGCCGTGCAAACAGCGGATTGCCACCATGAAACGAGCAAAAAGAAATACTATTTAACACGCGGAGTTCATTCATTGCTTAGCTTCCTTTGAAATTTCTCTCTCGTTTTCACAAGGAACTGCTGATGTTTATCATTGGTAAAATTTCAAAAAACGCAGCACCGTCGCTAGCACTGTTGAAGTTTTCTATAAAAGGTTGGTTTATTAAATAAAACTAAAGATACAAAAAGTAACTACAAAACCAAATTAGGCAACCACTCAGAATCAAACATAAGACAAAGATAAATATCATCTCATATAAAATTGGTGATATTAAAAAAAAAAAACCAAACTTAGCTAATCAATGAGTTTCCTTTCCTCATTGTTTTTTTCTAGAATTACGGTTCAAGCGTATGTCATCAAAACTTTTAGACAACTCGATAACCTCCAAAAACATGGAACCAATTTACCAGTCATCGATGCCTTTAATAGCCTTAATTACTTCACGAGCGTCCGATAAAATTAATATGAATTTTAGAAAAGACTACCTTTTGACTCTTGCCTCCAGCTCTTTACACAGAAGGGATACGACCCTTTGAATGCTCCTACCGCAACAAGTGAGCCATTAAAAACTATTAAAACAACTAAAACCAACAATCATTTCTAGACATAAATTTATAAGATCTAACATTGACCCATGTACAAAAAATAAAATTATTTCTAGCATTTCAAATTGCCCACCATAAAGCTAAAACCAACAATCAAAAGAGATGTTTAACAAGAGGGAGATTTAGTTGATTGGAATTAAACCACTCATTCCAGCAATTCGTGAAATTGTTCTCTGAAATAATATAAGATAATGGACTAAAGTATGAAATAAACGAGACCGCTCTACTAAAACGACAGTGGAAGAGGATATGTTCAATCAGATCCGTTCTATTCTCAAAAACGTTACAAACATGTCAAATATAAGTAGTGACAACCTATTTTGAAAGTAAGTTCGTAAGGATTTTGTAATTGGCAAATTCACTGGTTGGATAAAACTCTGAGTCTATTAATTGTATTTTACAATTTTTTTAGAATATATTGTGGTTCATGTCACTGATGAACAGAATTGATGAAGATCTAAAATTTTTTTACTGTCGCCCACACAACCGTACTCAAGCACCCAAGACAGAAGCTCACGGGCTCGAGCGCCCATGCACCGGGCTCGGGCGCACTAAAGGAGAAAACCCACTTTCCTATAGGTAATTTTTCTTTTGTTTGTGTTAGAACTACAAGTTTTTATTCTACAAGGTTTCTAATCCTAAGGCGCAAATTGTGATTTATATAAAGGGTATTCCACTCAATCCTAAAACACAGATCTCATTAGTCTGAGTAAAGATTATTCATTAGAGTTTACCTTCTTCTTTAAAGCTTTCATCAGAGAGATTAGGCTAAAATTTTATTTTAGAGAGTTGTTGCTTTTACATCTCTTGTAAAAAAACATCTTCTTTTGTAGAAGATTGAGAAACCAAGTACACCTTGAATCTGGTGCAGTGGACGTTAACAAGTCATTATGGTATGAAGCTGTACATAGAGAATTACAAACTTTAAGTTGCACAAGAATTGTATAAGGGTTGTATCTCTTGTAAGTTTTAGTCATTAGGTTGAAACTGTGTGATTCATAGTACTTGATCATTGGTCTGCTTTGGACTCGTAGTTTTTTTTTCAATTTAGGTTTTCCACATTAAAATTGTGTGCCTCTTATCTCTTATGTGGTTAATTGATTTATTTGCTAGTTCATTAATTTCTTCCGTTTCATATTATTTGAATTGCAATCTAAAAATCCAGATCTGAAACGATCCTTCAAGATTTATTCATTATATATAGTTTTGTTCCAAAGCGACTAGGTTCCTTTTACAACTGGTGATTTTGTGGAGCCCACAAGGGATAATGATTTAAGGAGAGTTTGAAACGTTTATACATGGCCTAGGGCTATAGGATGATAAGTTTGACCTAGAATTTGAATAAATTTAAGTCACAAGGTTGAATTAGATTTGAATCTGGGTTAAGGTTAGATTGGGGTTGGCCTTTCTCATTCTCTCTTATATAAGTACCTTATTATATTTTAAATGAAACATGATGAATTCTATGAAAATGTAGTTTCTAAAATTTTTTCAGGGTATTAGAGCTATTGCTTAACAATCTTAATTACAATCCTAGTAGTTTTGTTTCTCTTGTAGTAAAGATCTAGACCTGGAAAGGGTGCGTTTGTTTCGAGGGGTAGACTACTGACTATGGTGTTGTTTGTGGGGTTGTTTCTTGTTGTTTGGAGTCTGTGTGCTTGTCAATTTTGTTGTTGTTGTTGTTGTTGTTTTTTTTTTTTTCTTTTTTTCCTTTCTTTTTTTCTTTTTTTTGGAATGAAATGCCTTTTCTTACCAAAAAGAGAAGAAAATTTACTTACAAACAGGCTGACAATGGTCTTGACTCGTATGCTTGTATAACACTCTTGCCGTCCTAAATTTTTCACCTAAAGAAATTGATAAATTAACATCTTGTCATTTTCATCATCTCACATAATCCAACCGTTCTAGAAGAAATCATGGCAAATATAATCTAGTGGTCTACTGACACTGATAACTTGCATAGTGATAGACTTTATAGTTAGATGTTGATCACCTGTAAAGCACAATAGTCATTTTCAAGAGATATATACCAAACATTGTATTAGAGATAGTCTTTTTTTTCTTTTAAGTAACTAATAGTATGTCGGTTCTCTGAAAATGCCATGTGACCATGATAAGTTTGTATTAATTTGGATCATTGTTGGAAAACTCCCTATGTTATGTTTGACTCTCTCGAGTCATCTCATTTTCACAAAAAGTTGGGTCAAATACAAGGAAGAATCGGTAGAGTCACCTCATTTTAGTAGATTTCTTGCAACTACACCATTTGACATGTAGATCTGATTTTAAATAATTAATGCTTATTTTTAAGTAATTATGCATGAGGTATAAAGGTAGCAATTCAAAAAATGATGGCTAAAATGTAATTTGAGGCTTATATTTGATCTTTTACATTGGTTATTTAGCCTAACAAGTTGTGTAATACGTGATATTCTTTCTTTTATTTTCCTCATTATAGTATTTTATTGCATATAGAAATTTGTTAATTTGAATTGGTAATCATAAATAAATGTATATTCATATTTTATAAGTATTTGAACTATTTTTAAATATTTTCAAAATTATTAATAAAATATGTTTCTCTCAAGTCATTGCATTGACTTTGTCAAAGTCAAATTCTTTTCACATATAACAAGTTGAGGCCGAGTCACGATTTTTCCAAACCTTGATTTGAATTACATTTGAATTTATGTTATGGTAAGTAGATAAGGATTTGCTTATCATCTCATTCTCTTTTGTTAAGTAAATTATTGTTTTTGAAATATGAGTTCCTTGAAAATATTGCTTCTCAAATATCATCAATGGTGTGTAAGACATTGGGTCTATTTGATCATCTTACCCAATGTGGGAGCAAAGTTTGGAAAATCATATAATGCGGCTGGGTTTTGGCCTAGTGCTTTGTTTTTTTTTTTTTTGTTAACCCAACCTTAGCGGGCTTAGGACTCCTAGCCCTCTAGTGGGGTGCCCTTTGTTGAAGTGAGACAACTCGGTTGACGTGGGTAGCCCTCAGTTGAAGGGAAAAGACTTCTAGTGGGGTAACACATCCTCAGGTGAATAAAGGTGCCTCTCCAAATTCGAGCACTACTCAAGCTGATAAAAACTGACACCCCTTACCACTACGGTAAGAGGCTGTTTTTGTGTTTTGGACTAGTTGATGGAAAAATATGAGTTCAGAGTCATGTTGGGTTTTGGGAATATGAGTTGAGAGGCAATATCAAGTTAGAATTTCACACTAAACTGCATAAGCTAATGATTAAAAAATATAGATATAATCATGTCTGATTGTACCAATCTCACACCCTAAAACAAGCCGGGTCGGGTCAACTCGATACAAGCCATATTGAATTACAGTTAGATGAGTTAGGTTGGGTTGACCCACCCCAAGCACTTGTTGAAGGTTTCCAATGCATTTTATAAACGGGCTGGTTTTATATGTTGGGACCAATAAATTCGATTTTGACGTGCGGGGGGGGGGGGGGGAGAGGATTGAATAAAGTGGAGATTTAGAAAGAACCCTAACTTTCCTATGTATTACGTTACTAGCGTAGTAATTGGGTATCCGTTTCCGATCTTACTTGATTTTATTTTCTTATAAGTTTATTTGATGAGCGTGCACATATTTGAAAACTCACCTTTTATCTTCATGTTAAATTATTTGGCCCTATTTTTTTGCAAGAATTTAAAGAATTTTTGTCTAGAAAATTTCAAAATTCCCAGACACAATAGAATTCCTGTATGCTCCTTTGTACTTGAGTATTCAAAAATTCCACCAAAAGATGAAGGATGTGGAATTCTGAAATTCTCAAAAGCTATTTCAGACCTTTCAAGTAAGTAAAATTCTTAAATGCTATAATAAAACAAGGCATTTACAAATGTTAGGGGACAAAAAACCCCAACAACCCAAAATTTTGGTAGGAATTCTTATAAAAGAACAGACCCAAATGAGGCCCAAATGAAACCTATGTAGTCAACACTAGTAGTTATTGGTTTTTGGATGGGCTTTTTCCACCCGGGCTCAGTTGGACCAAACTTTTTGTTACATCATTTGATTCTTTTAATCTATTTTATTTTTTTACCCAAAAAAAAATCACATATATTCCAGTGCAAACAAATAAGTCTAATCATAAAAAATGGGATAGGCTAATCATGGAATTTTTATAGTTGATATGCTAAGTCGACCCTTCTATTTTTTATGTTATATGAGGCCCTTGCTCAGTTCTATCGTAGATGAGCTTAACTTTTTGCAATGTTGTTCAAATTTTTTAATCTATTTTTCTCTTATCATAAAAAAAATACACTCTCATGTTTTTTAGTGCTGACAAACAAGACCGAGGTGTTTTGTGCTCACCCACATGGGATAGACTACTCGTGGAATTTCATAGCTGATATGCTCAGACAAACCCTTTTTTTTGTGTGTGTGTTATATGAGATGAAATAAATGTATGCACGTACTTTTAAAACACTGTTATGGACTCTTTAAGGAGCAATGCCCAATCCTCTACATATCATCTGATACCTCTTGATACCTCTTTTTTGGCTGACAGTTCAATTTGATTTAGCCTTTTTATCTATAACAAATGATTCTAGAATTGTTTACAAAATTTTAAGAAATTGTTTATCTTCATTTTTCACTTGCGTTAGAAGTGCAGACAGAAAAGGTTCCAACACATTTTGGTAAAATATAAAATAGGTGCATCTTGCAGTGAATAGAAGCTTTTAAGCGTTGGGCAATACAAGTTTCTTTAAGCCATTTTTTTTAATGATAAGTTAGATTCTATTAAAGGAGAAACTGTCAAATACAACCAATAATGATACGTGCCCGCATAAATACACACAATTTGCACATAAGTTAATATGGCGAGACAACAAGGCAAGAGGATTCACAGATCTTAAGCTCAACAAAACTTAAGCACTAGTAATATCTCTCCACCTCATATCATGTGCATATTATGTGCATTTATTTGTGCCTACGTATAATTATTGTAAATACAACCGAAACCTTTTCATCTGTCCCTTCTAAGTGAGTGACTTCTAAGAGAGTGAAAAGGGCCAATAAAACCATATTTATACATAAGAACGTGGTTAAACCAAGTTAACAAGGCTTTTATTTGAACCAGTGATATTGACCATATATCCCTAAAAAAATTTTACCATGGTTGTTTTAAGAGAGAGAAAATGCAAATTTTCAAACAACGCAAATCTGAAATTGCAAGTTTCCTTCGTATTACCACTATTTGATTGTAAAAGTGATTGGGTCAAAACCCTATACCCAGCCAATCACTCTTAGGGTTCTTGTACTGCCAAAATATCTTAGAACTATGGTTGTGACCAAGTTTAATGGCATTTTTCTCCTTAGAACTTCAATAGAACTAGCTTAGTCTCAATAAAATAGAGTATCAAATCGTCCACAAGCAACAAGCCAGTTTTTCAATAGGAATCAAATGCGAGGCATCTTAACCTTGCATGCCCTTCTTCGAGGAATCTGTCTGTAACCTTACATGCCCTTCTTCAAGGAATCTGTCTTCCTTTTGGTTCCTACATTCCTCTATTCCAAACCGGAGGCCCAAAAATACATAGGGTACTAGTTGATGCCTACTATTGGGATTTAAGTGGGAACAGAGTACCTGCTAAACTGCAAATTACCGGTGGCTTCTTCTTGTGGGTTTATACAACTGGTGTTTAATAGTTCCTCAGTTGGAGGATGGTGAAGCATCTTCTGTGATAAATGACATTAGTAGATTCAGCAGAAATACTACAACCTAAGACATGCTAGTAAAATTAGGATAATCTGAGAGAAGTGAGGAGTCAAACCACCATCAACTACAACCTAAGTTCTTTGAGAGTGAAAAATTACTTTCTTTGCACCATGAACATATGCACGTGAAGAAGAGTTGTAGTATGACTCCCCTTCAAAATAACCTGCTAACATTATCTCTGACAATAATGCACACGTATTCTTTGTATGTTTCATTTTTCACAATTAAATGAAGGTAATGTAATTAAAGTGAGGTGGGTTTTCAAAATGATAATCAATCTCATGGGTTATTTTTTGTCCTTGATAAATCACATACATGATACATACACAAGATGACGAAAGTGGTAACACCTATACCCTATATAGAGTAAAAGACAAATACTAAAGCCCTTGGATTCAGCTCACTAGAGGACAAAACAAGAATCTCCTATCAGGAGAGTTGGATTGTGAGATTTTGGTGGGGGGGGGGGGGGGGGGGGGGGGGGGGTGGTGGACATGGTGGGACCCAGTGCTGCAGAAGTATTTTGGATGCTTTGGTATAGATCTGTTGATCTTTTGGGTCTATCACCACCAAATAGTATCTGTTGTGAGGCCCACCCCATATGGTCAGTCTCAAAAAAGCCAACTTCGATCCGAGCACCCTTTGATCCGTGCCCTACTAGCTTGTGGTAAAAAGAATAATTATTTTCTATTCTTTTGGGCATAAGAATTTTTTAGGTAATCCAGCTCTGAAGTCGGACTTGCAAACTCATATAAGTGAGGTAAAACACAATTTATATATGTGAGGTAATGAGAATTCATACATGTAAAGACATAGACACAACTCACACATAAGAGATAATGTAGACTTACGTATGAAAACACAGGCACAATTTAAACTTTTGAGACTCAATTAATATGGTGTATGTTCTCATTAGCTCTTTTCTCTCCTTTTAACTCCTTTTAGACTCCAAAGTCTTCACACCCGTACGATATTGATTGCAATCACAACGTAATCTAATCATGTGGCCATCTTGGGGTGATGTTGGGGCTGATCTTTCCATGGCCCCTTTTTGATGGTCGATTTTTGGAATATCAGTAAGGATCTTTCCAGTCTAAAATGGAGCAAATAATATAATATTAAAAATTTTAATTATATTTTACATTTCAATCATATGCTCATTGTTATGGAAGTATGGTGCTTACCAATTCCTATTACAGTAAAATCTGACTACGTAAGGAGAACTCTCTTGTATCTTTGCATTTTGATTACCAATTTTGGAACAGATCTACGAATCGGTACAAACTGGGTGAATAGAGATCTTAAACTAGATGTGATTGAACTTTTTAAAATGCAGGCCCTCCCCTTTATGGGATGGGATTAGATATATACGATTGAGAGACGTTGAGACTCACCAATTTAATTAGAGGATTAGTGTTGGTGATTTTAGTTTGTTATATTCAAACATTAAATAATCTCAATTGGACTTGTATGGTTACACTTTAGTACGTATTGCTGGTGTATTCCTTTATTACTTGATTCCGATTTTTAATTAAAGGATTTGATTTATTTAGGTAAATGCTGGATTATTATGAATGGTGATATGACCTATAAATGTGAATGTGATGCTTATTGTTCATGACGTGATCGAGGGCCCTGCAGTTCGGGCCATGACATAGGCTGAGCATGTGATCCTATTATGTCCTCACAGCTTAATTCTTATACAGTGTTCACTTTGTTGATAAAATTCAATGGTGAATAAATTTAGGAATATTGTGGAAATTGGATCGAAATCAATTTAGTGGTGATCAAATTGAATTAAGTGTTGTTGTTACTTTGATGCCACCTGTTATATAGGACCAAGCAAGCAATCGATTACAAGCACTACAAAGAGAAGAAGAAAAGCGTGTAATCTATGACAGTGATTTCACATGATTCACTATAAAGGCTATGTTCATTGGTTATGAGTGTATGCTCGATTTCACTATGGATAAATTGAGTAATTTATTATAAAGATCTCAATGCTCTAAGATTTAGTCTACTCACTCTTTATAGATCTTAATCTTGCTCTCATAGCCCTCAACGTGATGGGTCAAACTCCAAGCACCATGGAGAATAGAGCTCCCACTTCTCTCATACAAAGTCTAAGGTTATACTATATCAATTTATCATCTCTGCTTTCTTAACCCCTAAGAAAGTTCTGATATAATTATCAAAATACCCAGACCCGGAACATAGTCATTGGCTAAACTAATGAATCAACCAGGTCAAATCGTAATACAAGATATAAACCTAACGAGTAGGGGTATGGAAACTTGAAAAATAAAAAGAGGTTTTTCCCCTATCTTATTGTTACGGGTGGTTTTTTTCTCTCCCTCCTCAAAAACTCTTATTTTCCCCCCTACCTTCTCTATGTTAGGGGAAATGACAAAACTGCCTAGACCTTCTTTTCTTGCTGCATTTCCATTCCATGCTTTTTTAACTTTTCTCTCTTGTTATGATTTATATTTTTCTTTTTCTTTACCAAATCTTTGGTTATTACAACTTATGTGGCCCCACCTTTATATATTGAAGTGAAATTTGATAGAATGAATATTTTAGGAATGGTCTTTCATATGATTATGCTTGAATAATGAAAGGTGGCCCTGAATAGGATAAATTAATTATTTCTCCATTTCTTTAAAAAAAATTGGTCTTTTTATGATCCAAAATGTACATTTTATGGGACTTGACACAAAACACTACATTGATTGATAAATGGTGAGGATGGAAGACTCATAAAATTTTAGTTGCCGGTCTTACTTAAGGCCGATTTGGTTACTTGAAAGTATTTCTTGGAAATTATAAAAAACAACTTTACCACTAATTTCTTATCATGAATAAATAATAGTGCCTATTTATTTGAATGGAATATAATTCTCAAAAGATTTAAATTCATTGTCGTTAAATTATGATTGGGATAGTTCTATTAGTATGGATATAAATTTCAAAAAATTCAAAGGTACCAATTATGCCAAGAAAGATAGGATTTATTTTTTTGCATCAAATTGAATTCATACGAATTCAAAGAAACTCATTCTACCAAGAGTTTCCTTATCTTGAAATTCAATAATATATTTATTTGCATTCAGAAAATTCTTAAAAAAATAAAAGAAACCCATTTTACCTTGAGTTCCATATCATGAAAATATAATTGGATACTTTTATTTTTATAAAATTGGATTTCTAAAAATGTTGTTCTTATCTTGTCATTTAAAAATAAAATAAAATCAAAAAGTTATTGACCATTTCTTTGATATGAAAATTGAGGTCAACTTTGAATTTAATGTATATTACAAAATGAGATAACTGGCAAACAACTCAATTCAAAATCTACTGAATTTTTTAGAAACGGTGAAATAACAATAATACTGCAATATTGTAATATTTATTCTACTAGTATTTAAATATAGAAATATTTTATTCTATATATATATATATATATATGTATATATCCAAATAAGCCCTAAGATCTATAAGAAAAGAAGAAAATGCACGTAAGATCACCACTCTTCAGTTACATCAGGATAACACTATACATTTTCTGATTTTCATCTAAACACATTTACACCAATATATTTTCATCTCTACAAATGAAACAATATAAGTTTGTCAAAATGCTAAACTCATTCACAAAATGCATTCTTCTAATGACATAACTCACACCATGGGTATTTAGTCCAAAAATGCTATAATTGTAGTTGTGGGAAAATATGTAAACTTTGAAAAAGTGGAGGAAAAAGTCATCTCTATAGGCAAGCTGCAAAGGAAAACCTCAAATAAAAATGAAAAGATGCGTATGCAGAGAATCCAATTTATAAGTTTATGTAGATTATATTACACATTAATAGGTGATGACTCAATCTCACATGGTACTCAAGTATGGTCTTCAACAGAAAAAAAAAAAAAAACTCAGTGTTTGTTTTCAAATGACCATTACTCATTAGACTGCGCATTTGCAATCCAATGAAAGTACTATGATCTTGTGTAACATCATGGGCCTAAAGACATTATATGGAGAGAGAGAGAGAGAGAGAGAGAGAGAGAGAGAGAGAGAGAGAGAGAGAGAGAGTGAGAATGTTTTTATTTCTTAATTTAAGAATTCACACCCTCTTTATTTTCTTTTTCTTTTTTTATCATAACACCCTCTGTATTTTCAAAATAGTATTTATGGGGAAAAAGTTAATGAAGTCGATTGAAGTTATACTCTGGAAAAGTTAATTTATTTCGAAGTTATTTTTGAGCACTTTTTACTCATGAGAATGCCGGTTTGCAAGCACTTGAGATATTGATTATCTAACTCATAACAAACGATGGACCTTACAAATAGGGATGTCAACTGTTCGACTCCACTCGGAATCATCATTAACATTAGGGGTGTAAAAAAAAAATCAAGAAACCGTCTAACCGTCCGAACTGAACTGATGGTTAATAACTGTATTTTACGGTTTAGTTGCGGTCACTATTATTAAAATCAAGAAATTGTGCTTCACGATTCGGTTTCAATTTTTAATCTTGACTCACGGTTATGAATTGAACCGAACTGTAACATACGGTTCGGTTAACCGTACAAACTGTAACATATGGTTTGCTTAACTATGTGCAGTTAACCAAACCGTTATACCCTAAGTTATATTTTTATATCAATTTCAACCGTTGATATCTTATCATAAAACCTCTATAGTCTTCCGATATTCAAACCCTTTCTTAATATGGTTAATCGTAATTGAACCATCTAATATGGTTAACCACGGTTTGGTTTTTTAAAGATTTTTTAGGTTACGGTTTTTAAAAATTGAAAACCGACGATTCGGTTTGGTTAACGGTTTTTTTAAAACTCACGGTTAACAGAACCGTTACACCCATAGTTAACCTATGCTAGATTGGATTAATGCATGAACTTAAACCGAATGCAAGTGGACCCAACTCCTTACCTAATTTAATATTGGTAGAAGATTTTAAAAGTTAGAATTTCTTAGGGGTTAACTATCATTAGTCGATCACTTCACTAGATTAACTCCAATTGGCCCACTATTCATGAATCCAAAAAGTAAGAGATCAATTCACTATATCATATATGTATGTATGTATTGGAATGAATCAAGTAAATGAATCAAGTATCCAATTATGAAAAACACAAAAATAATAATAATAATAATAATAATAATAATAATAATAATAATAATAATAATAATAACATGAAAAGAACAAACTAGTGCATTCATTTGGGATCTAAAACATTTCTAATTTTTAGAGCACGGCCCACCCATCCATACTTCCATGAAGTGGTTTTGAGATCTCAAATCAACATCAATATAATTATTTCTCAATTTTTGGATTTAGTTTGATAGATCAATTGGTTAAGGACACTGAATGTGTTAGGTTTTGTCTTGCATTATAGTTTAGTAAGATCGGTCATCTGGTTTAACCAGAACTGAGGTTTAGGGTTAGAGTTATTTTAGTTATTATGTATGAATTTTTTTGTTGGGAAAAGCAAAAAGCGATGTAGTGGAAACTACTCACGATCAATGAATCAACCACAATAAACACAACAACAAGCATACCATTAAGTAATCACACACATGAACACAATAATCTCAAGTTGGTTTGGAGTTAATTGATACCATGCAATGCTGAGATTGTCTGTGTATTTGAGCTAGGGGGTGTAGGTGCCGCGCTAGGTCATAACATGTGTGGAGGCGTACCTTTCAGCGAAATACATGAAGTGCTAGTTCAACATGTTAAAGTGTTAAAGAAAGAATATTATGCCATCAGTGTAGTAACGTACCATACGTGAAGACAATACCCATTATCTCAAGGTGGCTCTAAGGATTTACAAAAACCAAGCCAGCATTGAGATTATTGGGTTTTGTCTTATATTCCGATTTAGCTGAATTGATCATCTGGTTTAGCCAGAACCGAAGTTCAAGGTAAGAGGTATTTTAGTCATTATGTATGTGTTTTCTTGATGGCAAAGAAAGTGAAAACTATATGTATTGATGTACTGTAACCTTAGATATCAGGGGAGTGAGATCGGATTCTAATAAATGAGTTCTTTCCTTTGTAAATGTAGGCAAGGTTGCCGAACCACGTAAAATTGCTTTGTTCATGTATGTAATTGCTTGATGGTATGACTGTTGTTGTATTCATCATGGTTGATCCATTGATTATGGGTAGTTTCCGCCGTGTCACTTTTCCCTAGAAAATGCACATTAGGAAAGCATATGTGCGTATTTAAGTTTTTATTAGAAAATAAAGCCATTAAATTTTAAGGTTCTTAAATTTAGTGAGGGAGGATATAATTAGGGTGATATTCACCAAATCTTATTCCCACCACACCCTTCTCATTCCCCAGCCCTGGTATGCATCAAGGTGACCTTTATAGAGATTCGGTGTGATTTTAGAAAGCAAAACCCTGATTTGTTGGCACATTTTTTTTTCAAATACTACTTTTTCATTAGATGCCTATATCCAATCTACTTGAGATAGTGAGAGTCTTATGTGCAGAACTTATAGCAAATGTAAAAGAATATATGGAACTTTTTGTAAGGTGGGCATCTCTTATAGAGGGGATCTCCTGAGTGTGCATGCAAATGTCAAAAGTAGTGTATTGTTTCTATTGTTAAGTGGAAGAAATAATTTGTACTGGAGAAGCTACACAAATATGCCTATAAGGTTACCTAGTTTTTATTACAACTCGGTACATCATGGAAGAGGTTAAGAAAGTGAACTTACAAGTAGTTTAGGATATTTTCTTTATCTGAAGATTTGTTAGTGTTGGGTTTATATCTTGTATTCTGGGTTCACCAGATTGGTCGATAAGGTTAGTCTTGGACTGGGCTTTGGGTCAGGAGTATTTTGGTTTTTGTACTAGACTTTCTTAGGGGCTAAGAAAGAAAGAGTTATATATATGATATAACTTATAACCCTATACCTAAGCAGAAGAGTGCAATAAAATAATAGAGTTCTCTTTTGGCTGTGGATGTAGGCATCCCGCCGAACCACATAAATCTCTCGTACGTGCTCTTGTATGCTTACCTCTTTTTGTGTGTGGATTTGATTGTTAATCGCAGGTTATGCGCTGCCACACGTGCACAACAAGCGGTATCAAAACCTAGGTTGTGATGTGTCATCGACAGTTGGATTGAATCTTCCCTGAAGGTTCGGATCTCTATTCCATCATGGAGACAAAGAAGGGATCGATTAATCTCTATTGGCCACAATCGGAGAAGAAAAAAGAAGAGGCAAAAGTTTTCAGGATCAAATAAGGTTCTAATCAGGTCCTCAAGGAATCTAGGTTGAAAGTGCTCTTGTTTAAGAGAATTGCTTGCGTCACCGTTTTGCCGAATTTACAAACGCAAAGGAAGGGATTCCAGTTCCTCTATTGCAAAATAGAGAGATTTGAGTTAAAAAAAAATTCACCGAAAGGTTCGTCAGGCCACCGCTGCTACTGTAGTTGCCGTCGCCAGGGAAACCATCTCCATTCACTGTTTTCTGCTGCCGGTGCCGCCGTCTTCAATTACCGCAGTCGAGGTAGAAGGCTAGGCCATTCGGTCTCTAGATCTAATTGCAGAACCAAAATCAGAAGAGAAAAAGGAGAAGAGTCCAGGCTTGGGCCAGTTGGGTCTGGTTCGATGTTAGGTCAGGTTGATCTGAGCTGTCATCAACAGCCCAACCAGCAACAAGTGCTTTCCAGGTCGGGTCGGGTTGACCAAATTTGAGTGTAGAGCTCAGTTCAGTAGCAGAGTAGTTGCTGATGTTAACAGACATTAGCAGGATTGTACAATCAAAGCATGTTTGACCAGAAACTACGGCAAAAACTTCTTTCTGCGATATCTTGATCATCCGGTGTCTAATCGGAGATTCATTTGTTCCTACAGACTCATTTTGAGTAGATCTACTCAGTGGAAGAGGGTAATTGGTTGTTTGACAGTCAACGAGGAGGTTTGGCAAATCGGAGCGTAGAAACCTGTTTCTGCGATATCAAAGCCATCCGGACTCAAATTTCAGATCCATTTCTTTCACGGTGCTCATGGTGACGAGATCTATAATGTAGTGCAGAAATTTTGCAAGAATAGAAGCAAAATTTGATGTTGAAAAATTCAACGGCATGAATGATTTCAGCTTGTGGCACATGAAGATGAATGCTTTATTAATTCTAAAGGGGTTGCAGAAAGCATTGAAGGGAAAGAATGCCTTTCCTGCGATGATGTCAAAAGACGAAAAGGAGGATATGCTAAAGAATGCATATGGAACGATTTTGTTGTGCTTAAGCGATGAAATGTTGTGAAAAGTTGTTCAAGAGAAAACCGCCGCTGGATTATGGCTGAGATTAGAGAATCTGTACATGACCAAGTATCTGACGAACTGTTTGTATCTGAAGAAACTATTGTTCACTCTCCAGATGCAAGAATGTATGTCCCTTGATACCCATCTTGATGCATTTGACAAAACTATTACAGATATGGAAAATACTGATGTTTCAATTGGTGATGAAGACCAGGCTCTTATATTGTTATGCTCTTTACTAACCTCATATGAGTATTTTATTGATACCATGATATATGATAGAGATACTCTTTTAAAAGAAGATGTAGAGGCGGCCTTGAACTCTAAGAAGTTGAAAAAAAAGGTTGTGCCTGAAAATAGTGATAACTCGGGTGAGGGTTTAGTTGCAAGAGGAAGAACAAAAGACTCCAGTAATATGAGCAAACATAAGTCCAAGTCTAAATCCAACCGGAAGAATATTAAATGTTATTATTAACATAAGAAAGGGCACATTCAAAAAAACTATCTTGACAAGCAAAAGAAATGAAAAGAAATAGAAGATTCATCCTCTGATGATTCAGTTAGTGTTTTAGAGGAAAGATCAGGTTTTGATGTCGATGGTGCATTTTCTGTGATTACAAAAGGTATTCATTGTGATGATGAATGGATTTTTAATTCTGAATGTTCCTACCATATGTGTCCTAATAAGGACTGGTTTACCACTTATTGCGAGATCAACGGTGGTAATATCTTGATGGGCAATAATGTTGCATGTAAGATTGTTGGGATTGGAACAATTAGAATAAAGATGTTTGATGGAATCGTCAAAATATTGGTAAAGGCTCGGCATGTCCCTGATCTAAAAAAAAATTTATTTCTTTGGATGCCTTAGACTCTGACGATTGTAAGTTCTTAGCTGAAGGTAGAGTCATGAAGGTTTTGAAGGATGCTCTGGTTCTTATAAGAGAAAATAGAGTTGGAAACTTGTATGTTGTGTTTGGAAATACTATTTCAGGTAGAGCTATAGTGTCTTCATCAGGTAACCATGAATCTGTTTCAACGAGTTTATGGCACTTGCGTATGGGTCACATCAGTGAGAAAGGCTTGATAATATTAAGCAAGCAGAATTTGTTATGTGGCACAAAGGCAGGCAAGTTGGATTTTTGTGAAAAATGCATATTCGGAAAACATCACAGAGTCAATTTCAAAACAAGTATTCATCGCACGAAATGGATCATTGATTATGTTCATTCAGATGTGTGGGGTCTTTTTAAGGTTTATTACAAGGGTGGATCCCGATTTATGTTGACTTTCATCGATGATTATTCAAGGAAAATATGGGTTTATGCACTAAAGACGAAAGATCAAACCATTAAAACATTCAGGCGATAGAAAGCAATGGTTGATAAATAAGCCGGCAGGAAGGTGAGGAAGTGGAAGACGGATAATGAGAAGGAGTACAGCTCTAATGAGTTTGAGAACTATTGCAAGGATCGAGGCATAATTCGGCATTACACTACCACAAGAACTCCACAGCAGGATGGAGTTGCAAAGAGAATGAACAGAATGATCTTAAAAAGAGCTCGTTGTATGTTGTTTGTTGCAAGATTGTCTAAAGACTTTTGGGCTGATGCATTACATGCTGCGAGCTACTTAGTTAACAGGTCTCCACACTCGGGTAATTCAGCTGATTATTCTAACTTGAGGGTTTCTGGTTGTCTAGCATATGTCATGTAAAAACGGATAAGTTAGAACCAAGGGCTGGGAAATGCATCTTGGTTGGGCATGCTTATGGGGTGAAAGGATACAGATTGTAGTGTACCGATCAAGATTCACCTAAATTTATCATCAGCAAAGATGTTACATTTCATGAGGATGCTTTACTTGATGCGAGAAAGCAAGTAGAGAACATAGAAGTAGGTAGCAGCGGTAGCACCGTTCAGGTAGAGTCAGTTATCCCAATTTGGAAATAGAGGGCATCTAACTCCTCCCAGGATATTGAGGATAGTCAGATTGAGCAGTACATAGGCAGACCGCTGAGAGTGAGGAAATAACCAGTCAAATACGGTTTCGAGGATATGTTGGTAACACATGATGTGGTTGCATATGCATTGATGATTAAGCCATCCATGTATCCGGAGTTAGTGGAAGCGTAGAAAAGTGGTCAATAGGCAACAATCATAGATGAAGAGCTAGAGGCTCTTGATGATGGCAATCAGGCCATTGGATGCAAGCGGGTTTACGAGGATAAGGAAGGAACTTCCCATGCAGGTGAAGTTAAGTTTTAGATTCCTTTTCATGCATGCAATTCAGAGAAATCATTGTATGGGTCGAAGTAAGCTTTTGAACAATGGAACAAGCGATTTGTCATAGGTTATATGCTTCCGCACTTGCATAATAGTTGGATTAGTCAATATTTTGAGCTATATTTCAAATTTGAATGATTTTGTTTTTGATTACTTATGAAAAGAGGTTTCTCTTAGGGCACATTGGACAACAGTCCACAGGGATGACAGGATTCTATAGTTGCAAAGAATCCTTTCTAGAGCCCGAAATCAACCCATCATCCTTTAAAAAAAAATCAAGTTTGACAAAAGAGAGGATTTCCAGGGAAAAAACCCCTTAAAAATCAATGGCTTCGAACATTTGGGCTAATATATGATGATCCACAAGGCCCCACATTATGAGATTTGGTCCCATAGCTATTCTTAACCTTTAGATCGGATCTAACAGTCTAGATTTTTCAAAAGGGGCCCACAGAAGTCTAAATTTGCATATCTAGCGTTAATTACTTTTTTGAAAATATCTCAGTATATAAGATGGTTCAACGGCTAAAAATTCGTATTATAGCCATAGTTTGGATGAGGAATAATCTGAACGGTGTTGATCTACTAACTAGGACCCACAAATTCCTAATTGTGATTAAACTCAGTGAGATCATCTAGCAGCATTTTTCTGTGCTATTATGGAATCTTCGCATCCAAGTGGGGGGTGGTCTTGAAACACCCCCCCCCTCTTTCTCGCAGTGGAATGCAGACAGATGCATTTCCCGTTCCACGTAATTGCTAAACATGGAAAATCCATGCTTACACAGAAAACCGGCTGATTTTCCGCAAAAACCTTGGATACCAAACGTGCCCATATGCAATTTATTGAACCACTGGACATCTGTAGTTTGTCCCTCTCCTCTCTTCCATTTCATTTTATATCTGTACAAAAGGTAGTATTTACCTCATTTCTTTTCAAGTAATTTACATTGCCAGCATTCAAATGAATTAAATATGCAACGATAGACAACATATATACAGGAAAAGCTGTTTCCATGAGAGACAGAGAGAGAGCTGTCAGCTTTCGCTTTTAAAAGCTCCCCACTTTGATTGAATTGACTGTCTACTGACTATACACAGACCGTGTGAGTGGGCTGATGTGTGGTGGAACCAAAAAGGCAATTCTCTAAATAAAATTACTTAAAAAAAGACCCAACAAAGATTTCATGCTCTTTCTTGCTGTTCCCTGGCATCTATTCAATGCAATGCACACATCACAAGAATCTCAATCAACACCCGCTCTAGAGATTCCCAAGGCTTTCTTAAAATTGAAGTTATTTTGGGCCTTTAATGGATGGCCGTGCTTAATAATGTTGGATTCCAACATGAGGCAAAGCAGTCTCCTACCTCTAGCCCCTTATACCCAACTGCAACACAGAGTAACCAAAACGTATATATGTATGTATTTCTGTACAAGGAGAAAGTGTAGGGTCCCATGAGGTTCAGGAAAGTTTCATTATCTGGTCTGCTGTTTTTTGGACATATGGTCTCACCATCGGTGATCAATGTCGTTGAATATGTAGATCCCTAATATTAATGTAGACCCATAAAAAAATCCACCCTGGTGGATTGTTTTAAGCCATTGATTGTTGGAGGAATTATGATAGACGGTTCAAAGCGCATGTGTTCCATCTACTGACTTCGGGTCCATGATTTTAACCTTTCTGGCCATTGAAGATTTGAAATATGAGAAAACCATAAGGGCTGCTTATGGACCACGTTGGGTCAGGTTGAAGCATCTCGGAGAACAGTCCATTGGGTTATAGATCACAAAACTGAGAAATGGATCCCACCTGCGGCCAGAAGTTAGGCAAGTTACTTCCCATTTAAAGAGATGAAGTGGATATAGTGGGCCAGGCTACATTTGGCTTCTAACATTAGTTGGCCAAAATTAGGCTTGGGTGCAAGAGGACCCATCAGGCCGGTGGCTCATCTAAGATGACCGACCTTTCATTAATAGATAATCTTCAGCTAGGAGCAATGAATATTTTTAAGTGGGCCAATGTGCTAAGATTGGGAGATCAACCAAATGAATCATTCAAACCCCTCTGCTCTTGGGCCTTTAAAATATAAAGGTTGGATCGTATTCAACATGCTTCCATATCCCGCTGATGATGAGGTCAGGATATTTAAATCCGGATCGCCCCGATCAATAATGGGTCCGATCAAACTAGTAGTCAGGATTTTCAAATCATGGACCCATATGTATAGCAACAATTAGTGTCTCTACTGCTTGTTTATATTCTTTTCAGGAACCCATCATTCCTCTGTTTAGAAATCGAAGAAAATTCTAACACGCTCCTCCCTAACTTCTAAGTCCAGGGTGGAGGAATTATACGGTCTTGTGCCCCTAACAATGTAAAGTTCTAGAGATGCTTACACCATACTTGTGGGGCCATGGTTAGCCTTTGATGTGATGGCCCACACTATTTATTGTATTAAAAAAAATCTCAGATGGAACATCTTAACACTTCATTTCTTGGCCTATGTTAGGTGGGTTGGGTCTGGGGTTGTTACATCTGATCTACGGCCTAGACCACTAACTATGGGCCCCACATTCTTGAAGATCTTAACAGCTTATTCTTGGGCCCATATTTTGATGAATAACCATTGCTTTATTCCACGTTGGTATGTATGATAAATGCGGGGGACCCATGATTGATGGGATAAAGCTGGCTAAGGTGAAGATGGTTTATGATCAGTGGCCTAGATCACCAAAATGTGGGCCCTACGTTCTAGACTATATATACTACAAAGAGGGAAATGCTCGGAAACAGTCTGCTACAAAATCATCTTTTAAATTCCGTCTTTTGTAGTATACGTTCTTTATCCTCTCTTGCTTTTTTCTCTGTACACCTGGCATTATAAAATTCTCAATAACAGTAACTCCACTATTGCAAATGCATGATTGACCCACCAAGAATTATCATGTTTTTCTCATTTCAGTAATATTTGGGTTGGTTTCTGAAATTGCTCAGCTTTTAAATGCTTTTATGTTTCCTGATGCATGTACCCAGTGAGTGTCTGGGATGTTAATCTTCTTCTCCCTCTGCCATCTCTCTTTTGTTCTGACAGCAGAAATGAGGACTGAGGAGATTGTTGTGATAAAGAGCATGAGGAGTTCAAGTTGTGGTACTGATCCACTTCACATAAAAGCACAGAAATCTATCAAGAGGTCTAGTCAGTTTTTCCACTAACCACTCACACAAGATCCCAACACATCGACAAGCTATTTTTTGAGTTTGTGTTTCAGCTCTCTTAGCAATTTGAATCAATGGAAGCGAAGGCAGGGAAAGTTGTTCTCTGTTTGTTGGTTTTGTTTGGATTTTGGACTAGTGCTGGTGGTTTGCTTTCTCCTAAAGGTGTCAATTTTGAAGGTAAATTGAGTGCTTTCTTCTGTTTTTATCAAATGGGTGTTGTTCCAAACTTAAGAGAAGCTGAGAGTTTTTGTTTTTTAAATATATATGGGTCATTTTGTTTCAGTGCAAGCTCTGATGACTGTCAAGGCATCTTTGGAGGATCCTCACAATGTTCTTGAAAATTGGGATCATGACTCAGTTGATCCATGTAGCTGGACTATGGTGACCTGTTCACCTGAAAATCTAGTTATTGGACTGTAAGCTCTAGTTCAAATCAGTAATGTTGCCTTTACGAATTATGATTTAACAAAAGATATGTATATCATCTTTTTATGTTGTATAGCTGACTTCAGTTCAAATTCTTTCTGTTGTATCCTACTCTTTATTGCTAGTAACCGAAGAATGGAATTTTGTTTTTCATTGTTACTTTCAGAGTACAGGTGTGTGTTTATGAATACCAACTCATTGAACTGCTAGTTTGAAAAGTTTGCTTATGCTAGTTTAGTTTGAAGGAGGATATAAACTCTCTCTCTCTCTCTCTCTCTCTCTCTCTCTCTCTCTGGTTAGCTGCAAATGAAAGTCATCCAACATACTGAAAGAGGACACATCTTTTCCTTTTCTTCTCTTTAACTTAATTTTTTATTGCAGAATGAGGTCTGATGTAGTAATGAATGGTTCAGTTTTGAGTACTTACAAGAAAAAAAGAGTTAATATTGTTGTTTATTGTGGTGTTGTTACAGAGGAACTCCAAGCCAAAATTTATCTGGAACACTTTCCCCAAGTATAGGAAACCTGACAAATATCCAGTCTCTGTAAGTATTGAAAGAAAGAGTTATATTCAGGGTCTCTCAATCATCATCTTTCTACCAGTGGATTAATGTAGGGGATGTTGCATTTTAGGCTGTTGCAGAACAATTACTTAACAGGACCAATCCCGTCAGAGATTGGGAAGCTCACAAAGCTTCGTACACTCGATCTCTCAAACAATATCTTTACTGGTGAAATTCCCAGTTCTCTAAGCGACCTGAAGAGTCTTGAATACCTGTAAGTTAACAAAAATACTAAGAGCAGAATCTCTGATATTACCTAAGTTACTTTGAGGCTCTTTTTTAAAATTATGCGGTCTATTTCAAGTCATTGAATTCTACCAAAGCAAAATAGAAATTTTCTTTTTTTTTTTTAAACCAGCCACTCTAGAGAGATAGAATCATGATTTTTTTGTGGGAACGAGGTCGTTTTGCCCATACCCACATACTAAAAGTTCCTATTTTTGTCCTCAAGCTCAAAAATAATGATTTTTGTAGACACACAAATGAGTAATAAGTTTATTTCTCTAATTCTGAATTTTGATACATCATACCTTGGTGTGAATCTGATGATGGTTGTTTGAATTGCAATCAGGAGGCTCAACAATAATAGCCTTTCAGGAGCATTCCCTATGTCTTTGGCTAATATGACTCAGCTTGGTTTCTTGTAAATCTCTTTTCCATCCGTATTTTCCTATCATATACAGATTTTAGAACTTTTCAACTGAAGCTTAGTTCCTAATGAATGTTTTTTGTGCACCAGGGATTTGTCTTACAACAACTTGAGTGGCCCTCTACCCAGATTCCCTGCTAGAACATTCAAGTAATGACTACTAGTAGTTTTTTTTTTTTTCCTCTCTTCCTTTCTAAATTTCTACCTGGAAATAACGTGCTGATTTCCATCTATTCCTTTGTCGTAAAAGCAGCATAGTAGGAAATCCAATGATCTGCACAACTGGATCAGAGCAAGATTGCTATGGAACTGAACCGATGCCACTTTCCTTCAACTTAAATAATTCACAGAGTAAGTATTTTGGGAAAAAAAAAAGCCTGCCGGTTAAAAGAAATTCTTTTTGCTTTTCTTGTCCTTTGAGAAATGCTATTATGGTTTTCACTTCTTAGAAGGACCTTGGAACATAGTCCCCACGGGATAGATGGAAAAAGGGTTCTAGTGATTATGATTGTTCGTGGGCAATAGCTGAAAAGTCTTGTTCTAAGATTGTCCTAGTGTACAATTATATTCCAAAAAATCATTATTGTTTCTGTCAACGTTTTGTTAACTATCCTCTTGCATGACTCCATCAAGTGGCTGCATTGCTGGTCATGTTCCTTTTGGTCCGATGGCTCATCTAACTTCTGGTCTACGTGATCAAATGTCCCAATCAGCTTACACATTATTTTCTTACAGTCATGAATTTTGATTCAGTTCCTGGAATCCATGATGAAGCATACATGTTGTAGTTTCATTCCTTTCAACTTAATCAAAGACAGCTTATAGTTCCACTTCTTATATTATTCTAGAGTCACATCGTAGATTAGCTTTCTACACCTAAACTCAGCTCTGTTTTCTTCCCCCACTTCTCTTTACTGAGAAAAGTATGCCATTGGGTTGAGGAATTTAACAGTTATTGGTGTCCTAGTGTTTTCAAGCAAATTGATCATTCCCTCCTATAAAATCTATTGCTAAACATGAATGATTGTATTCTACTTGATTTTATGCCTTGCTAAATGCAATTATGTCTTCTTTGGTGCATTAACTTCAATATAAAATTATGAAGAATCAATTTCTACAATAGATGATGAGAAAATTTTATGTTTCACATTTCCAGTTTAAACAGAAGTTAGATCATTATTTCAGAAAAAAAAAGGTGTATAGCCTCTCTCTCCTAAACACCAGAATTTAGCCTAGTACAAACTCAAACCCCTCTACTGTAGTGAGATACTGTCCAAAAGCCTCATCGAAACACACACATAGTACTTGTTATTTCTTTTTTTTTTTTTTTTTTGTCCCTTTCTAATGATTGACTGCTCCTTATGCTACATTTAAAACTATTGTGTTTATAATATTCCTAAACACTTGTTAGCACCCTCGCTTCTCTATACATTCCTCCAATCTACTCCTCCCACAATTGTTAGATATATGACCTTCCCTCATTTATCTGACTTTTTACATACGATGTTTATAGGTTCTCAACCTTCAGGAGGACCGAGAAGTCACAAAGTGGCATTTGCTTTGGGAACAAGCCTTGGGGGCATCTGTTTGCTCATTCTTGGATTTGGACTTCTTCTCTGGTGGAGGCAAAGACATAATCAACAGATATTTTTTGATGTGAATGGTTAGTACAGAAGAATCCTTGTCTCTTAATCAGGCATCACATTAAACCTCAAAAGTGACTGCTCTAGATCTGTTACGCACACCAGTTATTCTTTATTTAAATTCATTTCTGTTACTAATTTCAATTGAAATGGTTGTGATATTTCTTTTTTAGACCAACACCATGAGGAAGTTTGCCTTGGAAACCTTAAGAGATTCCATTTCAGGGAACTTCAGATTGCAACTGATAATTTCAGTAGCAAAAACATACTTGGAAAAGGAGGTTTTGGAATTGTGTATAAAGGTAATCTCCAAGATGGAACAGTGGTTGCGGTGAAAAGGCTGAAAGATGGAAATGCCATTGGTGGGGAGATCCAATTTCAGACAGAAGTAGAGATGATAAGCTTAGCAGTTCATAGAAACCTTCTCAAACTTTGCGGGTTTTGTATGACCTCCACAGAGAGGCTTCTCATTTACCCATACATGTCCAATGGAAGTGTCGCTTCTCGACTCAAAGGTAACAAACACTTTGAAATTTCGTGATGTTGAAACTTGATGCTTTCCTGCATGAAAGAATAAAATTAAAATGCTCAATACTGGACTGAAAAGAGTTATGATAAAGGTGATCTACTGGTGTTCGTTTCTTTCAGGCTAAGATTAGCCAGAAGTGTGGCCCATTTTCCTCATTATGGATCAGTGAGGGATGGACAATATCAAACATTAAACAGTCATAGTTAATCAGAAAGGCAGACGTCCAATTGCATATGGGCTGTTGGCTTTAATTTCTTTGCAATAGTCCATTACTCCATTTGTCAATGACTCAATAAGCAATTGCATGGGTCTTATTTCTTTAAGGGAGCAATTTAGCACCATCAACAATGCATACTGAGGCCCATAAGCTTAAATGTCTGTACATATAATGACCCAGTTGAAAACGCAGCTAATTGAGGGCAAGAATATTTTCTGTCCACAAAATGTTGCTAGGGTTTTTATTCATTCATTTCCTGTGATTTGTTTTAGAGAACACACGGTTTATGAACAGTTGTGGATGAAGTTTGCACTGGTCCTTGCTTTATTGAGGTGAACCATAAGGTAAAATATCATTATTGAATACTCATTATAGCAGTCTTTGTTTTTCATTTTAGAAAAACCAGCACTGGATTGGGGCACTAGAAAGAGAATAGCATTGGGAGCAGCAAGGGGTCTATTGTACCTACATGAGCAGTGTGATCCCAAGATAATTCACAGGGATGTAAAGGCAGCAAACATATTGCTTGACGATGACTGTGAAGCTGTAGTAGGAGACTTAGGGTTGGCTAAGCTCTTGGATCACAGAGATTCACATGTAACGACAGCGGTGCGGGGCACTGTGGGGCATATAGCTCCTGAGTATCTATCCACTGGCCAATCTTCAGAGAAAACTGATGTATTTGGCTTTGGAATTCTACTCCTTGAACTAATAACTGGTCAGAGAGCACTAGAATTTGGCAAGGCAGCAAATCAGAAAGGAGCCATGCTTGATTGGGTAACTATAACTCTCCTCTTTAGCTCCTTGCTGAACCTATTTCCTTTTACATCTGTCTAAATATTGTCCAAACATACAGATATGTCTTACGTTTGTCATGATTTATGTTCATCTCCAAGTGGCTTAAGAATGCAATATGTACCAGAGCTAGACATGGGGGGTCTGAAAATTATGAATGACTAGCGCTTCTATTACATCATCTGTTAGCACTCAAGGAAAATAAAGGCTAAAGATATCAGGATCTACCAAGATAATTAAAAAGATGTTAGAAATACTACTACTAATATACAAGAATAAACATAACATCTTTTCAACATATATATCACATGGATGCAAATGTTGGAGTGCTACCTTAAATGGAGCATCGTTGTTCCATGATCTGTATGTACTCTTCCACTTGCATCTACCCATCTTAGAAGCTCATTTTACCCCTTTGTCTAAACTAACAAGTAGCCCCTTCAATGCAGTTCCTTTAACTAGTCAAATTAATTCTACCATTGGTCTACTAAAAGTGCAAAACCGTTCAGTCATTCTTCTGCACAAGCGACCTACATTAACTCCAAGAGTAAAACTAGGGTTAGATTTCCACATTGAAGACAAATGTGCCCTGTGGGAAGAGATGGAGTGATGGACAACTCTCATAATGATGATTATGACTTTCACATTTTTACCTCTATCAGTACTTATCATTACACATGTGCCAATTAGGACTTACCACAACATCCATTGTGCATGGCAAATGGCCAAACTCAAAATTAACACATTCCTCCATTCAAATTCCCATTTCACATCGTGTTTAGGTCAAATCGGATTGGAGAAATAGAATTTATATAGCCGACCCCAACATAGTTAGAATAAGGATTTGATGATGATGATGATCATACTTAGATAAAAAAAAAAAAAAAAAAAAAAAACCATCTTCAGACACAAGTTTATACAAGTCTGTTGACATTCACATTCCTACTTTGTCCCTTTTAGTTATGTCATTGAGTCTTCTGCCACAAGCATTCCCTCTCAGTTGCAATTATCTACTCCTCATTTCAGGTTGTCCTAAACTTGAATTACATTGGGAAAAAATGTAAAGGTATATTTTATTCTAAATAGCCAGACGAACTCACTAGTGGAATTCATAATGGAGTAAGTTGTGGCTGCTTATCAATGTAATATGGTGAAAAGTAAAATCAGTAAAGTACGTATCATATTGGTATAAGCATTACATTAGTAGTAATTAATGAGACTGCTCAAATTGGTGAGCCAAATGTAGGTAAAGAGAGAGGAACAAAAGCAATTTGTAATAAGTAGCTGCTTGTACAAAATGGCATGAATGAAGATTTGTTCTCTTCTTTTTCTACCATAGTGATATGAGGAAGTAGAGGAGCTTTCCTAGGGAAAGAGAAATTGAATTGTCCTTAGGAAATGAGAATTAATGCTTTTGCAGAACTTGTAAGTGAGACTTGTCTCACCAAGATGAAAAAAAATCCACAGAAATAGTATAATTCTTATGCTCTTCAAAATAGAGTGATCAGGAATCACGGTGTCCTCACAAGGCCTGTGGATTAGTAGTTCAGACCTTTGTTCTTTGGGAACCAGCATGCATGGCCATGCTCTAAACGACAAGAAAGTGTGTTCTTTTCATCCTTGTTATTGAAACTCAAAATCTACTGGTTTCTCACAGCACTATTCTCTTTGTTTCTTCATTTGAATGACAGTTGTTCATTCTGCAGGTGAAGAATATTCATCAAGAGAAGAAGCTTGATATGCTTGTTGACAAGGACTTACAAAGCAACTATGATCGAATAGAACTAGAAGAAATGGTTCAGGTGGCTCTCCTCTGCACCCAGTTCCTTCCGGGCCAGAGACCCAAGATGTCTGAAGTGGTGCGAATGCTCGAAGGTGATGGACTCGCAGAGAGATGGGAAGCTTCTCAGAGAGCTGAAGCAAACAAGTGTAGGCCCCACGATTTCTCCTCTTCTGAGAGGTACTCTGATCTCACCGATGACTCTTCTTTACTCGTCCAAGCAATGGAGCTCTCAGGCCCAAGGTGAGTGCCAACATTTTCACACATCATGAGAAAGCAAACAAGGAAAGAAATGCCATCTTGGAGTGCAATTCTAATATTTTCAATCCATTTGAGAGAACCCAAGTTCCACCCCAAGAGTTTGTGTAGTGTATTAGAGATCCAACATGTTATGTTGGCAATACCTGACTGTACAGTAAGTTCATTTGATGAACTGACTAAAGAATGCAGCCTACCCCAGATAGATAGGTTAAGAGTTCAAGGATGATGATGGTGATGGTGATGACACTAGAGTGAGCTTGTCATGTTGTTGTTTTGGAGTGAAGAAAAGAACTGAATTGGATCTGTAATTCTGTATGTCGCAATGAGTCATGAGTTCGTATGAATAATAGTGACAATGATATGGATCCTCTTTGTTTTACGAAAACAAGAATGAGATAAGAGCGACTCTGTCATGAACTAACAATTACTCAAATTTTGATATGTTAATCTTGTTAGCCAAAATGGTCCCTTTTGAAAGACTTTAACAGATTAGATTTGCATTCTAACGGTATGATTTGCATTAGAAAAGACAACCAATTTAAGGGGCAAACTTGAATCCATCACAAAAACAAAACGAATATGGAATGCCACAGAACTTTAAGTCTCTCACTCTTCTCGTAATGCCAGCTGATTGATGGGAATGCCAAGCAATTGTATATGTGAAGATGAGAGAATTCCCAAGCCCTTTAATAGGCTACGTTAACACTTTTCTCTCCGTCAATGGACAGTACTCCTACTTCTGCATGAATGGAGTTTTTCCAAGAATATGACTAAACTGGAGAAGACATCCGTTGTTGAAAAAATCAAACAAGCGGTGGTCATGTGGACCACCACCTATGATCTCCAGCAAATCTTTGTTCTCTCCTTCATGTCACATTGAAATCAAGATAGCATGCTGATTGGTGCAGTTTATGTTAAGGCTGTGATAAGTTGGTGATTAGAGAGTCTAAAGGGGGTTTGACATTGACATATTCCTGTGAAACATATTAGGATGGGACGAGAAGGGTCCTAAGGTGGTGAGGCCCACTAAAGGTTCCTTTGTTTCAAATAGGTGGTCGCCCATAGATCGGCGTTAGTATATGGACAAAAGTAGCATGAATTCAGTAGTCTAAAGCTCCAAACGAAGGCTGAGAGCCATTTGGCTCGAAAACCGATTTTTGTTTTCTGTTATTACTTTTCTGTTTAGGATCCCATGCCCGTGATATCATGGATCAAAATGTAAAATGCAAGAAGTAACAAAAATAAAAAAGTGCTACCAACTTTTTGTAACTAGCAAGCAAATTCATTTTTCACAAAGCATGAAAAGTAGTATTGTGTGGAAAAAAACCCACATCTGACCAATATTTCTCACGCTCTATCATTCTAGAAGGGTTCAGCCAATATGTTGCAGAAAAGCTATGATATTATGGGATAGTCACGTGACATGAGTTTTATCAGTTTCTATAGCATCCGCTATCAACATAATATTACAGGATTTATCAGTTTTTGTACCACCAACTTGCTACACCCATCAAAGCAGATTAATTTTTTTTAGAGAACATGAATAGTGGTACTTTGTGGAGAAAAAAAAGTACATCTGAGCCTGATTTCTCAGGTTCCATCAATCTAGAAAGTCTCACCCTAACTATACAGCAGAAAATCCATAACATCATGGGATCTTGGGCAACAAAGCCCTAGCTTGCGGCCCACCAATCTCTCTTGTTCTGCAACAGCCACCAAGACACAGAGACATTGTGTGCCTGTTAACGGAAGCTTGCTGCTGCTACTTTTTAGCTTTTATTGTCTTAAAATGGTTTCAAACAATTTTTAGACTGTTTAGTAACTTATGTTTTCATGTTTGTTTCGATAGGAGTCTATAAATTATATGACTAGCTCAAAAATTCATCAAAATCGGCAAATTTGAAATAGACATCTGTGTTTGAAGTGGAAAGACATGGGGACCGTCAGCGTTTCTGAGTCCCCACAGGACAATCCGTTATTTATTTATTTATTTCTTTCTTTCTTTCTTTCTGGACATGTACCTACGTCACAATCCAAAACATTGAATAGATTCGTAAGGTCCTACGTGGTTATGGATTTAAATTTCAGCAGTTGAATCATCATGTATTTTGAGATAACTAGCAAAAGAAAAACCATACAATTAGATCTACATTTTTTACCATTGTTGACTCTCAACGCAAGATCCAAACCCTTATTTCTTTTTTGAAGGTTAGATGCAACTACGAGGACAAATTTTGATTCCTTGTGGATCTCAAGATATTTGCAACAGTATATACATATATATATATTGACATAATGTGCACTCCTGATAAGGTTTTGCACATGTGTTCAGGCAGTCAATTCTTTTTATTTTTCTTCAATTGTGGGGCCGTAAACATGATCTGAACCTTACAAATGCAAAAGAAGACTAAGAGAAAATTTCATCCATTGATCCTTCACCAATCTCAAGATAATTTAAATTTTTTAAATCATTTGATGTTAATTTTTAGATTTTGTACATTCCTTTGGTACGATCCGAACTATTAATCCTCTTAAGAATATTTATAAAAGGAATATGGGGTCAAATATCAGCCTCTATTCATTGCGTTTATTGTGCAATTTACAAAACAAAGCATCGAACTATTAATTTAAAAAAGTCTATTTCAATCAGTTTTTTTTATTACCAAAAGGATTAATTTTTACAATATCTAATTCAAATAGGGTCCTTTGAAATAGATCTGTTTGATATGGATGAGATTTTCCAAACAAGCCACAACCAATTCATTTTTAAATTGAAAGCATCAATCAGTTTTTTTTCTCGTTAGAAAATTTTAATTATTTAAATTGCACCAAAGGTGTAGAAGTTTCCCACTATATGATTGAAATAACAATCAAAATAAAGGGTCATAATCTAATTCAAAGGTTTTGCTGTGTTCATCAGACCATATGAACTTCATTTCTCCTTTAATTTTGTTTCTTCTCCCACCAGGTCTACGCGTTCTGTAGGGGGCATATCAAACAGTTTCTCTACTTCATCCTCCAGTCCATCTTTAATTTCATCAACCTGCATCCACATTCCACATTTATATTTAATTAAATTGAAACTCAAACAAGGAGAGAAAAATAACTCAGTACAATATATGTTATCATGAGCAATGCCAAAAATATGGTTCTTGAGAAATTACCATCTCAAGAAAATGTAGGGATATTTTCAACATTGTGGTTTTCTTGATATAGTATTGGGAAAGTTTTTTCAACTTAAAAATAATTACAAAAACATAGAAAACTTTCTCTATAAACAATTCTTACCAATTTTGCCCTGTTCAATAATACCACAATATTTAAAGGAAATTATCATTGCGTGGTTTTGAACACAAACGTGTGCTTTGGAACTAAAAGCGTTTATCAACCTGTTTCATCTCCTTCTAATTTTCCAATTTGAATGTTTAAAGAAAGTATTAAAAATATGAATTTTGTGAAGCTCCGTTCTCAAGGGCTGCATGAATTGTATGGTTCCTATACAATGTTGAGTTTCGGAATTTATATACACAATGATGATAATCCGTATTAGATGAAATTATTATGCAATGGCTATTATTTTGAAACACAATTTGGACTTGTTTGTACAACAAGAGGATTCTGTGCCTTGCAAACTTCTATTTCCATGGAAGGGGGTAATTTATTCCTACTCCTTACATAAAAAATACTGAGGAAAATTAGTACATTTTTTCTTTTCTTCATGAGGAAAATGTATAACACTAGGTTGCGCTAAAAAATAAATAGATAAATAATCAAAACAATATATCCCACTGTCATGGAATCCTCTCTTCTCACCATCCTAAGGTCATGTTTGTGTGATGAGAAGAATTCATGGTAGAGAGGATATTTGAGTTGAATTTCTGTGAAGTCATTTTCTAATTGTTCAGCACAGCGCATTTTCTCAGCGGAACTGGGAAAAAATGATATAATCATTTTATAGAGAAGATTTCAAGTTCCTTTGTGAGGGTAGGAATATAAGATTCTTCTCTATCATTAAAATCAAATCCATAGATAAAGAAGAGTTAAATCATCTTGCTGCATAATTGCACCATATATAGTAAATAGTAATGTGAAATCATTTCATCAGGGGTCGATTCTCAATTTTGGCTTCGACTAAGTCACTATAGAGTTCGAGTCAACTTGACCAAGTCATATGATTTCAACTATTCACATCAGATCGTTTAAGTCACCGTAGTCACAGAAGACTCGCTAGCAACTCAAAACCAAGTTGACTCAGACGAGTTGGCTCTCTCTTAAGGCTCTATCAAGTTTTGATTACTTGACCCTGGAGATAATTTGAGGGAAATACCTTGCGAATGAAGTTGGTTGCTTGTCGGGCGCCTTCTCCCACATCCGCGGATGCGCATTCGACCCAATCAGCTGCATCCTTTAGCTTTCCGGCACCGGGAAGATTATCGGATACCTCGGAAGCCACCTTTTCTACGGCCCCGGCGACGTCTTCCACCACCTCTGCTACTTCTTCTGCTATGTCTAGTACCGTTTCTGCTTTATCTGAGCATCCAAAACCAGTACAAAGGTTCAGCTCCGGCAACAAAAGCCTAGTGTTTGTAGTGATGCAACTTAGGCTTGACATAACTGTTTATGGTATAATGGGCGAGGACAGGCTGAACCAACCCAACCCAGACCTTATTGGGCTGGACATGGTTATGTTTGTAGGCCTGTGGCTGGGGGGCTCTAGTTATCCACCGTGATAGGCTTTGGGCAATGTATCCTTAAAAGGCCTCAGTGCTGCGCCACATATTTAGCATTAAATTTCATGTATACTTCTTATATAAATGGATTGGCCCTGGGTCTGATCTTATACGCGTGGGTACACCCAGACCACCACACCTCAAGCTTTTCCAGGTTCAGGTCAGGCCAGGGATAGATTTTCAAACCTGCCTGCAAATCATTTGTGGGGCTTGGGTTGGGCTTCGACCTAACTAAACCGTCCATAGAACAATGCATATATATGTGGCCTACTGAAAACAAATTCCAAAATCCTTACTTCCGATTTTCAGTAAATGTGCCCCAGTCCGCTTCCAAAACGGCATAACCAGAGACATAATTAGTTGCAGAATCCATTTTGCCCTGCATGAAAAACTCAACTTGTTACTCTCACTGTAACACAATCTTTAATATTGTCTATTCTTTGGATATATAGTCCTTTCTTTGGTTTCTAACTAGATTTATCTTTGGTGTGCCACATGTGTGATGAAAATTTAAGATCCATCCAGCTAGTTGGGACGAGAAGGGAAATCGTGAATTAGAGTTGGGCAAAAGGTTTCATTTCTTTCCAATCACCCTATGGCTGTTTTCCAATGACAAACATTTCAAAGGTTGATATTAAGTTAAGCTCGGATCATAGTCCTAGATGACTTGGATTAGAGTATATATACAACACCTATTATAGCATTATTACTTGGTTCCCCTTTCAAATCCAAATTATGTAATTCTGTCCCATGCTTACATACATGTCAGGGAAGGTCGCATCTGGCTACCTTGTCTACATCACAATACATGCAAATTTATGATTTATGCCATAATTGGTTAAAAATAAAGACTATTTGTCAAATTTCAGAAAAATGATTATAAAATAGAATCTAAGGTAGATGAGTCCGGATCCTCTTAGTATAATCCCCACAGTCAGGTCCCCCCAAGTCACCGTAGGGCATGGCAAGTTGTCCCATGGTGACGTGGGGGGACCTGATTAGTCTCTCCATGGACACTGTGAGGATTTTCCTCTTATAATCTCAATTCAAGATAATATGAAATGAAAAACTAACGATGATAGCTAGTTATTCATTTCCTAGCAATTCTATTTCTCTAATAGAAATGATTATTTGATGTATACAATCTTCATTTTCAAATACTAATGACATAAATTATATACATTTAATCTAATATATTATTTAAACATGGTTTGCCATCAATCAACCACAACCCTCCTTACCCTCATCCCTCTATCCTCATCAATTGTTATTGTTTCTCTCTCATATGTGGCATACTAACAACAAATAGGACCTGTTCCCATTTTCACAAACCACTCCCTCTTTTCTCCCTAACTGGCTCAGCAGTTACCAAAGGAGAAAGTGAAATCCAAAGGAGGAGAGAGAAAAAGAGGAGGAGAAGTGCATTACCAAAGCGGAGGCCAAGACCAAATTTTTGATCACCTCTGAACCGCACCACCACAGCCCAAACCAAAGCAGCACCATTGAGCCCTTGGAGGTGGTGTGAAAGGTTGTCAGCGTGTGGGGAGGGGGATCCAAAAGATGGAGGGGTTTGTATATCCCATGCAAAGCATAAGGGACCACTAGTTCTTATATATTTTAATGTAAACAAACATTTCATTAGGCTAAGAGGTATCCATGATGAACAGATGAACACCTAATTATCCTGGGCAGATTTATCCATATACAAAACATGGCCAAGATGAACTATGCAAGAAGCCGTTTGGGCTGAATACTGGATGTAGTATTTTTCTGCTCCGCTTGTGTTGTTCTTGGTTAAATTTCACTCGAGCTGGGGTTGGCCCCTGTGATTTCCTGTGGCCTTTTTTTTTTCTGGTTTGAAGTTCAACTTGGCAAATCAAAAGTTTACCCAATTTCAATTGGAGGCAAATCAAAAGTTTACCAAGTTTCAATTGGAGTGAAATTTGTACAAGCACCATTAATACATGGGAGGATAGTACTTTTATGCCATTGGATTTTAGATTTGTGCACCATTGATGCATTTACAGGTCCGCCTAGGAAGATCCAAATCCTAAACCCCATTGTTCAATAGAAAAACTAAAAAAAAAAAAGATAAATCATGAACCATTAAAAGAGATTGTTACCATGAGGGTGAATTGGGTGTTGGAGGCGTTGGAGCTCCCGGTAGAACGTTGCCATTCCTGCATCAGATAGATTCATTCCAACTCAAATGAAAGTAACAATCCATAAACCCAAAGACGTGAGTGAAAATCAAATGAACTGACTTTTTAAAACCGAGTCAATTGATCAAACTCGGCCGGTTACTGAGTCGAGTTGACTCAAAAATTTATCAAAGACTATGCACATTTATGATACTTAAATTGTAGAAAAACATGTAATAAACATATGAAATTACATTTTTTTCAAATTTTACTTGAAATATTTCAACAGCTATTTATTGATGAAATGCTCACACACTGACCCAACCAGCCTGACCCTCTCTGGACAAGTCAACCCAACTTGGACAGTCGGAGTTCAACCTTATCCAGTTCTCCGGGTTGTGACCGAGTTGAGTCGACTCAACCGAGCACCGAATTAAAAAGTTGAAAGAGAGAAGAAGAAAAGGAAGCAAGAAAGTTTTAATGAAGATTACATTGCTGAATGGAGTTTGCTTTGAACTCGCACAGCGATCACAAGCGACTGCAACTGCATCACTCGCTTCGCTGAGAAGGAGAATCCATGTTGTTGCTGATGCCGAAGATTGAGTGGTGAATGCCAAAGACTGAAGCCACAAATGTTGTTGCTGTAAGGGACTGATCTCATCATAGCTACAGCTCTTTATCTCTCTGCTGACTCCTCAAATCTCAGCTGAAATAGTCCTAAATCTTCCTCTGCTTGGAGGCTAACCACCTCTCTCTCTCTCTCTCTCTCTTCTGTTGAAACTTGCTGATGAGTGATGAATGGTGCTCATTAAATAGAACCCCACAAGGGCTAAAAGCCGAAGGTCAATGCGTATGTCAGAAAGCTTCGTGGAAAGCTGTTGGAAAGATATATCTGCATTGTCTCCAGGAGCGGAAGTGGACCGGGCCAAGCACATGAAAATGCAATTTGGCATGTGGTTTGTACGGGTTGGCCTTGGCGTTGCAACGTTTGCTTGGGGCCTACATAATTGGGTCCCTCTACCGGAAGATTCCTTTTATGAATGAGAACAATTTTACCGACCGGACTCGTCAGTTACCATCCAAACCTTTTCAAATCTGCCTTCTATGAATTAGCATTTATTTTAATTAAATTAATTATGTTTGTATTTAATTTGAATTGCTTAAAAATATATATAACTTATGAAACCATTGACTTTCAGATCACTAAGCTAATTGTTTCAGTGATGTGGTTGAGATGTTTTTTTTTTTTTTTTATGATGAGACATTTCCATTTCTCATGTTGACAATTTGAATAACAAATGGGCCCCATGAGATGGTATGGGTTTTATGGGCCTTGGCCTGTGGGCCATACCTCCAGATTCGAACAATTTTCTATTGACTGGCGTTGTGGTTGTGACCCGAGTGGATAATACAAAGGTAGAAAAAAAAACGTTTAAACGATGGTATTGGTCCTTCATTTTGAAACGACGCCCATGTGGATATGGTTAGCCTTTCTATTTTGCACGTTTTCAAGACCTCAAATGATAAAACCAGCAAGTTGCAGTACATTACAAATTAACAATTGAGGCTTCAAGAAAAAACAAATTAACGATGCAGAAACAAACGAATTTCCACCAACTTTTGTCCTCTCACAGCTCTTTTTTTTTAAAGAAAAGCCCCTATATTTTCATATAACATCAAAAGGCTCTTATATTTCATGATTTTACTAATGGCCCATTTGTTAATTTAACTAGTAGAGTGAAGTGGGATGAATGGTCATTTTAAAAGATAAAAAATGAGAGGGGTTAAATCAACTAATAATTTGATTTTATTTTTTAGTGAAAAGAGAATGTAATTTTTTTTTACTTTTTTGTTAAAAGTAGATATTTTTTATCAGTTAATAGGATGAAAAAGTAACTTTTTTAACTTTTTTGTGTAAAAAGGTAGAAGAGTTTTTTTGAAATATAGCATTTTAATTGTACTCTTTCAGGTTAATGTGTCTTGAAATGAAAAATTACTTTAATATTATAATGAGGGAGAATTAACAAACAGGCCCTAAAGGTTCCTTTACCAAATGCCAAACTATAAAAAGAATGTAATTAAAATCCTCCATTTTTTAATCTATGACTGGGGAATATTTCAAATAAGGCTAAGCTTCTGCCTTATTTCAAACAAGGACATAAGTTGAAAAAAAATTTCAAATTAAGGCTTAAGTTTTCAAGTAAACGGTGGTTGGTTTGATGATTTCCTCTACTTTTCTGATCTTCTCTCTATTTCATTTCACCATGTCTTTACTCAAAGAAATAAAAATTGGGAGTTTTGGGTTGTGTTAGTTAGATTGGGTCATAATTGGGTTGGGTTGATTGATCTGTAAGCTATGATGGACTCAATAAAAATCAACCCATTTATTAATCAAATTATAAATGACTACCCAAAACCAACCAGAGAATAAAAGTTTCAACCGAAACGCTTAAATACAGGGTCATATTTTGGACTTGGTTATTTTATTGTATCGACATTTGACAACCACTGGTTAAAAGAATGATTAGATGAATCAGTTGCCAAATTGATTTAGGTTGATTTTAGTTACCATGTCCTTTACGTGTGCAACTTGGTCACGCCCAACCTAGACCCGATTGCCCAACGTGACTACAATTGAAATTTAGATTTGCGTTACTCGAGTTTGGTTCATTCCTCAAGACTGGATTTCAAACCGACCAGAAGTTAGGTTCAGGTTTATGTTTCAAGTACCTGAATTATGTATAAACATATTAAGGAGGGCTCATCCATTTACTTGAATTGAATATATGGGTGATAAGTCCTGAAAATTACATTATTATATGATCAAATTAGGAATTTTAAGGGCTTATTCATTAGAAATTTCTTCATTTAGTTGGAATTCATGTTTTTATAATTTTAAATTTTACTTTAGAGTTTTTTTTTTTTGGAAAAACATCATTGAAAATCATCAGTTTTTTATTAAATCATAAAATTTTCCATTTTTTTAGATTTCCATTTTTTTAGAAGGCTTTTCAAATTTAAGATTTTAAATAAAAATTACAAATGTTTTTATCATCATTAGTTAATTAAAGATAAATCATGATTAATAATGTGAATTCATTGTATCTTTTTATGTAAATTGGACCCGCATTAGTGCATTTGCAATTTTTATTGAAAATTAATAAATTAATTGAAAATCACTTTTATTTGTAGAAAAATTGGAGAGAAGGGACCCATATCAAATCCTGAAGCCAAGGAAAATTTGTTTTTGAAGAAATTCAACAAAGAGGAAAGAAGGAAAGAAGAAAAATGAAAAAAAATGAAAAAAAGGAATGATAAATTGGAGGAAATGTGACCCAAGGATAAAATAAGCCATCCCATGTTGCGTCCCACATCCAAGGTGGAAATCTCAAGATCATTTTTGAAAATTATTTGTTAAAGATAGAGTTTGAATTGAAAAAAGAAAGAAAAATGTGAGGGAAAAACAAGGAGATAAGTTGGCCAAGAAGATTAATATGGAAAGACATTCCAATCAAATCAGTATACTTCCTATTTCAACCAAACAAATTCCATATTGGAAAAGAACTCACCATCACATGCTAGAGTCCATGTCATATCAGTTTCCATTCCCTTCTCTCCATGCCAATTTTTTCTCTCTCTTGTATATTCCAATTACATGCCAATTCTTGGGAGATAAACCATTCATGTTTTTTTTTTCTCACACCATCTCACTTGCATTATTATTCCATCCCACCAGTTAACCCCACCATCCATATCTCTCTCCTCTGATATATATTAATCCAAAGTCCCACATCCAATCTGAATGCTAATTCCACACGTCAATTTAACTTCCCATATCAAGCCAACCGTCCGATAGTACCTCATCTCCCTCGCGTCATCTCCATCTTACAAGCCCAATCATTCACGCCACTTTTTTCTCCCTCTCTCTCTCTTATATGTTTTAATGCTCCATTCTTTAAATATACAATCCCAGCCATCTCTCCCTTCTATATATATATATATTTATCTATATATATATATATGATCTCACGCCCAATTCCAAAAAAGGTCAACACCACCCCCATCGTCTCTCTCTCTCATATATCCATAAATATGTATCACAAACAGAGAATCCCACTCCTGACACCCATTCCATCTATCTCTCTCCTCCCCCATCCCATCACAATCAAAAGTGGGGCAAGCCCACTTTTGGATCCACCCATCATCTTCCCTTGGTCTGAAAATTGAAGATTAAAGCATGAATTGCGCGCGAAGTCCCCCTTTTTTTATATTTTGATCTAAGGTAAGGGTAGATTTTCTTTTTCTAATTTTAATTATTTTGGGGTATTATTGGTTGTATTGGTTCATTTAATTTTAAATATATAATTAATGAAGTCAAGGTGTTTCACCTTAGATCGGCACTGTGTGTCTGAGTGCGATGACAACACGTATTTGGTGCCATGTTTTTGTGGATTTTTTTAATTATGCCAATACAGGGTTTTAATTTCCAAAAATAAGAGAAACAAGAATTGTTTTTATTTATTTATTTATTTTATTATATATGAATGTTTTACTTTTGATTTTTAATTTAGTGCATGATTATTTATTCATTTACATTGGTGGTTTGATCTACTTTATTGTTTTGCAGTTTCTAGCTTTAGGATTGTTTTAGTTTAGGAGTTTAAAATTAGATTCAATTTGTGACTTTTTTTTAGATTTAGAATTGTAATTTAATTTTATTTTCAGAAATTGTAGTGTATATTTTTATACATTTTATTATGATAGCTTTAGTTTTTCAATTAAGACAGGTTTTCTGCGAATATTAGATCCCCGTTGAGACCTTGCATTTAGAGTTCACGTGGATCAATAGAAATGTATGGACAAATAAGGCCCAAAATATGACTATTTTAAGAGATGAGGCATGAATGACATACAATGGACTACATATGGGACCTTGGCTTTCTTGGGATTTGAACTACTTGACCGATGGTTGGGAATTCTTTTTTCATCTTCCATTAATTTATTTGTTTGTTAAAGATAATATTGTTTGATAGTCATTTTTGGATATTCACTTTTATTTCTTCAATTTTGACCACTTTTAGAAATATAATTTCGAAAATTCTCAACAATTCAATTACACAAAACAAGTGTGTCCATAGGGTATAAGTGTATAATACATATTAATACACTATATACATTATTGAATATAGGAAATACATATATTTTCTAAATTCTATCTATATACACCATGCAATATATGAAATATATGTATTTTCTAAATTCGATGCCCTTTGATGAGTAAAATTTAAAAAAAAGTAAGTACCATACCTAAGTAAACCCAAACCAAACTGCACTTAGGTAGGGAATATACAATTTAGATTAGGTTTGGGTTGTGAAAGTTTTTTATTGAATGGGTTTTATATATCATCATTATAGTAAAGTCTTGTTCTAACTATGTTAGAGACGGCTATATGAATCTTTTTTTCTCCATTCTAATCTATCTTAGCCCAAATTCTCGGGATATATATGTATATGTTTTGGAATATATAAATATATATGTATATGTATTATACTTTTCAAGAGTTTTTATATAGTTAAAATGATAGTTGTTTTAGTAAAAAGGTACTCAGGCTCACTAGTCCTTTCATAGGAAACCTGAGCTTCACTTTTTTTATCATGTGGGCTCGGCGTTAGAGCTAATATTCTTGGTAAGATGCAGAGCTAGGCATAGACCATTCAATCCTAATCGGGCCATGCAAAGCCTAACCTAAGTTCCTAGTGTTAGAACTTGAGCTCTCTATCCACATAATATTGTCCACATTAATCTTAGTTTTGCGGCTTTAAAATGTGTCATGTTAGCAAGGTCCCAGGCACAACGCTTCATGTAGTGTTAGGGTTAGGTTGCAGATAAATGCCCAATGTTTGGACTAGATGTTCCCCATGTGAGACTTAGTGTAGTACCCCCTAGAGACGCGTAAGCAAATAGGAAAATCAAGCCCAAGAACTTAGGATTTCACATTAATATGTCATCTCATTATAGACTTAGGCCCAGATGGATAAGGGCCCTGCTCAACTCAATAATAGCACTATTTGTTTTGCAAAATTGACCCTTTGTCACTTCTTTGTGACTTCCTGTAAAATTCTTTTCTAACTGCGTACTTTTATCACCAGCTATACAAGTTTACCGTTTCTATTATGCCCTTAGTTTGCTCAATATTGAATTTCAAGGAATTAAATTCATTATATATACCCCTAGGGAACAGTTTTTACTTGTCAAAATCAGGTAACCCCTAGGCCGAAAGCCAAAGGTCTGAAGGTTAAGCTGGTAAAGGATACTAAAAGTCATAAAAGGAAAAAAAAAAAGAAATTACAATCATTCTCATTATCATTCCCATTAAAGGGGAAAAATTGAAATACATAGCCCAAGATTCACAAAAGCCATTAAATACTCTCCCCTTCTTCATATTACTATTGATAAGATAGAATCACTTTCGAGCATATTATATATATATATACACATAAAGAGAGAGAGAGAGAGAGAGAGAGGGGAATTCTAATAAATGCCCCTTTCAAACATGGCCATCTTTTCACCCATCAACATCCAATGAGAGGATTGTTTTCCGAGATACTTTTTCTCATTCTTTAAATATAAAATTAATTATCTTTGCCTCATAGCATTCAAAGGAGAAAAAGTAGTTCGGAGTAGATGGCATTTACATACATTAATTTCTCTCCCAAAAAAGTAGCATGGTAAAAGATCCCATAACTTCTTTGCCTAATAAATGCCTCTTTCAATCACCCATAAGTATGTTAGTGTGCCATGCCATCATTTACTAGGAATGATTAAATGATTTTATTTATAAGTGTGGTCCACTAATGCATTTATTGGTGATTGAAATTAATTGGATTTCTATGGCCTAGATCCCATCAATTACAAGGCAAGATCTAATTAATACACTTAATGGTGATTGAAATTAGAGGGTGCATATTATCAATCTAGCGTTTGCACGTCATCTCTTGAGGAATTCAAGCGTTTTTGCTCTTTCATTGTACTTATCTTATCCTAAGTTTTCTCCTCTTTAATAGCATTCAAAGGAAAAAGTAGTTGGATTTAAACACATTAACTTGTTTATCTAAAAAATACCATAGGAAAAGAACTCACTATCCTCATTTGGCCAAGTGGAGTGGGCATTGCAAAATGTAGCATTCGCCATATATATATGGACAAAATTATTATGCATCCATCCCTCACTTACTAGATATATATATATATAAGGACTCCTAAATAGCGCCTGATCATTTTTAAATTAAAAACGCCCATTTTTGCAATGAATATGAGATTAGAAATGGGAAGAAGTAATTAATATTACTTTTAAAAAGGAAAAAAAGTCACCACATGACTTGTCCCTCTTTAGAGGATAAAAAGAGGGTAAAAATGCTCTTTTTTAAATGAGGCATTTCTGATAATTTTTCTCTACGTATATATATATATATAAGGAGCACTAAATAGCACGTGAAAATGCCATTTTTTACAACGAATAGGAGATTAAAAATCTAGATAAGCAATTAATGTTTCTTTTAAAAAGGAGAAAAAGTCACCACATAACTTGCCCATCATTAGATGATTGAAAGAGGGCAAAAACATTCCTTTTTAAATAAGTCATTCCTAAATATATATATATATATATCTCCTTTTACAAATGGAATATTCAATCATCTCTTTTTTTAACTGTAAAATTCAATACAATCACTTTCTTTTCTGCTAGGAAACAGCAGACTGTGCCAAAGGAGAGTCAGATGCCCAGTGAAATAATTGCAATAACAATAAAAGAATGCCTTAAATACATCAGACCATATGAACTTCATTTCTCCTTTAATTTTGTTTCTTCTCCCACCAGGTCTATGCGTTCTGTATGGGGCATATCGAGTAGTTTCTCTACTTCATCCTCCAGTCCATCTTTAATTTCATCAACCTGTACCCACATCCCACATCTATATTTTAATTGCATTACAAATCAAGTAGAGAGAATAAATATATATATATACAGTACAATATGTATGATCATGTACACTGCCAAAAGCATTGTTCTGTGCAAATTACTGTTCCAAAATAACTGTCAGGATGTTTCCAAAATTGTGATTTTCTAGAGTTTATATAGGGGAAAATTCTATGTGGTAAAAAAATAAGAAGAATAATTACATAAATGGAAAAAATTGTTTTTTTAAACAATCTCTTGTGATTTTTTTCAGTTTTTAATATTATCACAGTATTTTTTTAAACCATTTCTGACATTGGTTTTGTGTGTGTAGACATGAGTCGCATTTGCCTATATAATTTTTATGTTTTAGATAATTATATTCACAATGATGATAATCCTAAAAGTGTTAAGTCAGTGATGAAACTAACAAAAAAAGGGCTGCTTTTTTCTAACCATGGCCCCAATAATAATGTGAAATCCTTTAATCAAAGGACTACTATGAATCGAATTTCACTTTAGATTCTGATTCAGTCACTGCAGACTTTGAATCAACTTGACCGAGTCATGCAATGAGTCAAATGCAATTCATATAGCGAGCAAGAACCGATGACTCATCCCCGTTCATTGGTCATGTATTGCTTCTATCTTTGGGTTATTTGCGATGGGCTTTTCACTATCTTAATATCCGTTCAGGCTCATCAAATAGTCCGAATTACTATAAGGACTGCATCAGTATAGACTCAAACCCAAGTTGACTCAACCAGTCGACTTGGTCTCAATCACATTTTATTTCCTTGTCCTTGGGAGCTAATGTGAGAGAAATACCTTGCGAATGAAGTTGGTTGCTTGTCGTGCGCCTTCTGCCAGATCCTCAGATGCTTCTTCGACCCACTCAGCTGCATCTTTTAGCATTCCGGCACCAGGAAGATTGTCAGATACCTCTGAAGCTGCCTTTTCCACAGCCTCTGCAACGTCTTCCACCACCTCTGCTACATTTTCTGCTATCGCTAGTACCTTTTCTGCTTGATCTGAACATCGAAAGCCCAATTCAAAGATCAGCTTTGGATGAATTATATGGTGGTTAAAAAAATGCATTGGGGGCCTGAATTATCTCAAGTTGGACTAAATTTCATTAAAATGTATCTTAAGAAGCCATTGAACTATAAAACTCTAGATAAGTGGTTGTGATGACTTGAATGAAATAATGTTACCCAAAATTACCTTGCATGATTGGTACACATACAAGTGATTCCCAAGGGGAATAGAATTTTATGTCTCACCCAATGTAACTCTCAGCAGAATTTAACCCACACTATGTTAAACACAATTTCTCCTTTATGCAGTCCTGTCCTACAGATTTTTCGTAGCCACCTTTAATTCAAGAAATCCCACTTTTGTGGATGGCCAAAATTCAAAATCCTGCCCAGAGAAAATCTTCACCTAAGAGCACACTGCATATTGTGCTAATGCAGTCCGGCTGGTGAGGCCCACTTGGATGCATTATTATCAATTAGGGGTTGATCAGCATGAGATTATCATTGCTATTGATTTAATGATCTTAAAGTTTAATAGTCTTCTAATCATAGATAGGGGTGATCATGTGCTGGGCGAGCTTGAGCATGAACACCCCTAACTATAAATTCTTTTTTAGATTCAATCCAACAGTGAGTATAGCCTAAGGGGAACATATAAAATTGGTCATAGTGCCAAATCATGAAAAAAAGAGCATAAAAGGAGCTACATGGATCAAAGGTGAGCTCAAGTGGGCCTTATACAGCTGAACTGTCCGTGCACTTTGCTTGTAGGAGAAATTTCTCATGGTCCTTGTGCAGGAATAGTATGTGAAAATGTCCACTGTATTATACACAAATTGTTTCCATTTTTCAATTTCAATGCCCTTTTTAAAAGCAAACCAAACCCGAAATGGACGTAGAAGGGAAGTAGTAATTTCGATCAGCTATGAGCAGGTTCTATTTCCAGTGGGCTTGGGCTTGGGCTTGGGCTTGGGTTCACCCATTAATGTTAGGCTTGGGTTGGGGTAATACCCAAGCAGACCTGACCTGCCCACTGAAGTTTTAACCCTAGAATAATTCATGTAGAAGTCGCAAAATCCTTACTTCCAATTTTCAGTAAATATCCCCCATTCAGCTTCCAAAACGGCAGAGCTAGATACATAATCAGTTGCAGAATCCATTTAGTCCTGCATGAAAAACTCAAGTTGTTATTGTCACTAGAATACAATTCTTTTCGAGGTCTAGAACTAGTTCTAGCACACAACCCAGGTGCTTGCATTCTAATCCTTTTGGAGCTGTGCATAATCTTTGAAACATTATGCTCTGTTTGGGAATGAAGTCTTACCATTTGAAGGCATTGTGTCTGGTTTCTCATTTCTCAAGACAAATTACATTTCCATGACTTCCTTAAGATGCAAATGTACGGCCCACCTAAATGGCCACTTCGCATGGGGTGAGGGTGTCAAAAGGTTACAGCCCTTTACAATCGCCCTATGGTAGTCATCCAACTGAAAAAAACGATTGAAAGAAGTTGGCCAAGATCTCTAGACTGGATGTCTTGGATTGGAGTTGGACTGTACAGTGGGCCTCTTGCTTGCATTTCACTAGAAAGATTTTCATTTAAGATAATAAGTCCAGATTGTAGAACACTTGATTTCACTCTCATTGTTTTTGTTTTGTTAGTTTACTTCATGCATATGTTTTATACTTCTTTGATCTTATGGTAGGACCTACTTGATTAGAGTATTGAAATTTTTCCAAGCACCAATACACAGGAGGAAAGTGATTTTAAACCATTGGATTTCAGAGTTGAGCCCCACTGATGGATTTTTTGTTGTGATTTTGACATCACTCGTTGTGCACACATGAATTACAAGATCAATAAAGAACCAACCACATAAGAAGAAACACAGAGATTTACGTGATTTACCCAAACAGGCCTACATCCACGGGCACAGAGACGATCATCTTCACTATGACAAGTAAAACATACAGAGACTCTCATTCTCTCACATCGTCTTTCCTACGTAGTGTGGGAACACCACAGGCAAGAAAACTCTCACCTCTCTTCAGCACAAGATTTAGGGTTACAGACTATACACATATATAATTTCCACTTTCTTGGCCTATAATTACCAAAATACCATTAACCTTAAACCAGTCCCTGACTAATCCAATGGACTCATCCGGTTAAACCAGAATACAAGACATAAACCCAACCTTACTAGGGCTGGCCTAAGAAAATGCAGATTCTAAACCCAATAGCTCAATGGTAAATATAACAAATAAGTAAAAACACAAATAATTTTAGAGATTGTTACCAGCTGGATGGACTGGGTGTTGGAGGTGGTGGAGCTCCCGGTAGAATATTGCCATTCCTGCATCAGGTGGATACATTATACATTCCAACTTAAATGAAACAAAATATGCAAAAATACTAAAAAAAAATAAGTTTTTTTTTTTGGTTAAAAGATTAGAGTTAAATCCATATGAGCAGTTAATCACTGGCATAGTTTTTCAACCGAGTAGCCTGGTCGAACTCAGCCAGTCATGGAGTTGAGATGACCAGAAAATCTATCAGAACAATAGGCAGAAGGGTCAATTAATATATATATATATAGATATGGATATATACATTAGTAGTAATAACATTGTTGAAAAGAGCATAAAAAGAAATAAGAAATTACAATTTTTAATATTATTTGAAATATATTTCTATTTATTTATGAAAATGCTTGCACACCAACCTAAACAACTCGACCAGCTCAGTATGAGTCTACCCAAATTCCAAATTGAACGAACGAGTCCAAACTGAGTTCAATCTTGTCGAGTCATCTAGTATGTGGCCGAGTTGAGTCAACTCATCTGAGTTTTTAGCCAATCCACCACGCAATTAAATAGTGACAAGAGAGAAGAAGAGAAGGAAGTAATAAAAGTTGTAATGAAGATTACATTGCTGCATTGAGTTTGTTTTGGACTCGCGCACCGATCACAAGGGACTGCAACTGTATCACTCTCTTGGCTGAGAAGGAGAATCCATGTTTGAGCGGATTAAAGGTGATATGACCTACAGATACATGGTGGTGCTGCAGACTGAGGCTACAAACATTGTTGTTGCAGGGGATTGATCTCATCATAGACATGGTCCTTAATCTCTTTGTTAACCCTTCTAATCACAGATGAAATAGAACTATATAAAAACTCCTTCGCTTGGAGACCAATCACCTCTCTCTCTCTCTCTCTCTCTGCAATTGAAACTTGCTAATGAGTGATTAATGCCTCAAGGGAGGATATTATATAGAACCCCAAATGCCAAAATCTGATGATGCGTAAAATGAGAATGGGTCATGTGAGAAGGTTCATGGAAAGTTGGTGGAAAGTTGCTAGCTGATGCGTCAGCATTATCACCAACGGTAGCACCGGGGCCAGGTCAAGTTAAAAAAATGCAATTTTGCTGTTGTTGTTGGGCTTAGATTTTGGGTTGGGAAATGGATTTTCATTCGATTGTGAGATTTTGGTTCCAGAGTAGAGTTGAGGCCTTACATGATTTGATCGGTCTAGATGGTTTGCTTTCACTAAAAAGCCCTTAAATTGATACTCACCTTGATTTTACACTAATCAGAATCACATTTACAATTAAATTAAATTTCACAAAAGAGTGTAATTTAAAAAACTTCTAAGCTTTAGCAGCACAAAACAAAACATAGAATGATCCATGTTAAGATGAATTTTTATCCAAAAGCATATGTACAATGAATTCTTTTCATTTTTGATGTGCCCCACTAGAGTTAGATAGAGATGAAAATAGTAAAAGTAAATTTAAATAGATACTTATTTAAAAATTTTACTTGAGATAGATTAAAATGGAGAAAAATTTTCACAAGGTGGACCCACCACAATTAGGTCAAGCTTTGCTGGTGGTGGTGATGAAAATGGCCCTGGCAGTCAAATCGGCATGGGTTTTAAATGTTATGGGACTCATTAAAAGAAGAAGAATTAAAAAATTAAAAAAAAACGTTTAAAACGCATGTATTGGTCCAATGCCTTTCATTTTTAAGGATGCCAGGTGGGAAGGGTGTTTGACCGTTCTCCTTCTGCAGGGTTCCAATGGAGACAGCAAAATAACGATAGAAAAACAACAGCAAGTGGCAATGCATAATGCACAACTATTGAGGCACACAAACAAATGAATCTCTGACTCTAGCGCTCTCGCCCTCAGTCTTCAATCTTCATTGCTTGTGAAAGTAGCCTCCTTTTATAATATTTTTTGTGTAAGGACTATTTGAATATTGAATGCCATCAGCCATGTGGCCCATGTCGTATAGAATCCCATTCTCAAAGTTCTTTGTTTTTTTCTCTTTTTCTTTTACCTTTTTAATGGAGCAGGTACAAGGGCATTGTGCACGTGGGAGTAATTTAGTTTAATGCATTGAATGCATTTATTGAATGCGTTTATTCATTATAATGTCTTTTTTTAGAATATTCGTTTTAATGTCACAATACTCTCAATTAACCATAATTTGTGTCCATTTTACAACTGATGGACCATGTTCAAGCAAAGGGTCCAGTTCATCTATGCCCCGTGAGCTAATTTCTTTTTTACAATTTTGCATTCTGTATTTTCCCTGTTTCCTCATTACAAGGATTTGAATCACACAATCTCACCCAACAATTAGTGTCTCTGACAATCTTATCTTTGTTAGAATAGAAAACTGAAGAGTAGAGGGAGGGAGAGAGAGAGCTCTTATTCATGAGATTTCTGTGTGTACATAATTGGGGAAGGAGGATCTTATTTATAGAATAAGATTGCTTCCTCCTCAAGCAACCCAATAGGGAAAAACCCTAACCCTAAGTAATCCCCTTATCTCATGTGGGTCCCAATGTGGGCATCCACCTATGATAATAACATCTTATAACACTCCCCCTTGGATGACCACCATTCAATGACAGTTGCCTCATTAAAACCTTGCAAAGGAAAAACCCAGTGGGATAAAAACCAAAGCGAAGGAAAAAGAGTACAACTTTCGACAGGATCATTGATTTGGTGTTGGACGTGCATAATGCTGCCTCGTTAAAACCTTAACTAGGAAAACCCAGTGGGACAAAACCTAGAGAAGGAAAAAGAGTACAGCGCACATATGTCCTGGGTAGCATACTTCAGGATGCCTCCCCCTGATTGACTACTCCCCCTGATGATAACATCTTTGTACATAATTAAGCATGTCAATCTCGTATACAATTTCTAAAATACTGAGTTTTGACAAGAACTTCGTAAACTGATCAGCCAAGTTATTGCTTGAACGAACTTGCTTAACTTCAATCTTGTTATCCTTCTGAAGCTCATAAGTGAAGAAGAACTTTGGTATAATGTGTTTCATCTTGTCATCTTTAATGTGTCATTCTTGAATCTGTTGAATACATGCCCCATTGTCTTTGCAAATAATACTCGGAGTACCTGTACTAAGAGGTAATTGACAAGAACTACATCTATGCTGAGTTAAATATTTTTGCCATACACATTCCCCACTGACTTAAAAATCTCAACATGGTTAGAATAAGTAGCTATCAATAGTCAATTTAGTAGAATATCAAAAATAATGATATTGACATGAAGAAACATATAACATGTCTATGATCGATCCTTATGAGGATCAGGGATATATCTTGAATCTGTATATCCTACAAAATTTGACTTCAACAGACATAGATATCATAGCATTTGTTTAATACCAATCCAAAGCCTTTGTGCAAAACTATATATGGGAAGCATATTTATAAAGAATAAAAATCTCATTAAAACTTCTCTCGATCTGCGGGTCGAGATAAAATAGTCAATAGTTTTCTCGAGCTCTTCTGGAGTCTCGATTAGATTTATAAACTTCTACTATTATAAATCCATTTAAGGATTGTATAAACAGGAACAGGGAAATGGGATTGTTTTCATACTCTTCCTTATATAAACATTCACTAAGACGATTGTACCATATTCTTCTGGAATGCTTCAGGCTGTACAATGAACGTCTTACTTATATTGAGTACGTACTCTCTTACTTTGCTTCAGGCAAAGCAAATCCTTCTGGGATTTTCATATATATAACTGTGTATGTTTTCAATCCCAAGTTTCTACAGGAAACCTTATATCACAATTTTGCCTTTCGTTCATTTGCCTTACAAACACCCATTTGTAACCTACAGGGTTAACACCGTTTGGGGTTTGTACTATAGGTTCATATATACCACGTCTATTTAGATATTGTAATTCCTTAATGGTATCTCTTTATTTTGGCCAATATATTCTTTGTCGACATTCATTTATAGAACGTGGTTTTATATCCCAAACAACATTCTTAATTTCCATTGATATTTGAGTAGCTACCGCATATACAAATGCGTCATCGATGATAATTTCATTTCTATTCCATCTCTCTCTTGAATAATTATAAAATATAGAGATCTCTTTATTTATTGGGTACCCATTGCCTCTTTAAGGGCTTCCAGAGTCTCTTCTGGGACTCATGTCTCTTCCGGGACATTAATTTCTTCAGGAAATTTGGAGAGAGTGGATTTTATCATAAACTCTTCGGGAGTATACCTCTTCTAGAGTATGATTGGGATATGATTGCTCATTTCTCCTCTTCTGGGGAGCTGAGTCCTTGAAACCTATAAGTCTACCATGCTTCTGGCATGTGTAGATTCATTTGCTGCCATATTTGGACTTTGTTCTTCAGGAACATTAATTCGTACTTGTCCTACAGGGACATTAATTCGTGCTTGTGTATTCATAGCCGATACATGTGACCTAGTCACTTTTGCTGCATCATTAAAAGCATCAGGGAATTCATTTGTAATTAAGTGCACAATTCTCCGTACTTCATTCTCACATTGTGAAGTACATAAATCTAGATGAGATTGAGTGGAAGTATTCCATATTAATTCTCGTCGTTCTTCAGGAACGGATTGTTCTTCAGGAACAAGGTGTTCTTCAGGAACTCTCTTATCTCCCCCTAACGGCGAGAAGACTGTCTCATCAAGATGACAATCAGCAAAAACGAACAATGAATATATCTCCTGTCATTGGGTCTAGATATTCATTAATTAGGGTGAAGTATAACCAACATAGAGTCTACATTGTGAGTTCATGCAGGTCACAAACCTACGCTATCAAGTCTTATAAAATTATAAAAAAATATGCCCAAGGAAGTGTACCCTAAGTGTAATAATTTGTGCTAATAGGCAGGATTTGATGAGTTCACTAATGTCACACTATACCCTTTTCGAAAAGGATGGTCAATAGATGGTACTCTAAGGAGTACGTAACAGAAGTATCAATAATTTACCAGAGCATAGGACCCCTAGAATAATAAGCTTCTGGCTTAACTTTGTCGTTATGCTCATTATCGAATATGATTCGATTTGTAAAGATTGTCTTGCAATATAGCCTTGAAATATAAGGAGAATGCACTTAGCTTTTCTAGTATCAGCTTCTGGCTGTCAATACTAGTAATGATGTACAAATACCATTATGTAGACTCTTTCGGAGCATTCAAGTATTTGTACGGGTACAGCTATGATTGATGCCGTGCACGAATGAAACATTAATTCAAAGAAAAACTTCTGGTTTTTTTTTTCAATGTAGTGTGTTCTGTTGCACTGTCTACTGGACAGATATTATCCTCAATATCATGCATTCCATAATCCATATAGCAAGTAATAATAAACTAACATAACTAGTTAATCGCATTACAAAAATAAAAGTAAGAACAACTAAACAATTCAGCATTCAAAGCAAATATAACATAATTTACGGGGGATTAAAAATAAGTCCTAGCATTCAACAAAATATCTAAGAACTGAACTCAGTGTTCAAACTCATAAAAGTAGTTGTAGGTCTTCCAGACCATGCTTGGTGGTTCGCCCAATTTCCAAACAAAATGCCTTCTCAATCACCTCTCCTGGGGTGGTTTGTTTCATCTCTACGGGAGAACATATTATATCTACCTCTTCTGGAGGGATTTTAATTGACTAATTTGGCATTTATTTCAAGCATTGAGTGTATGACCATCTGCTGGTGATCATCCCTGTCTAATGGGGATATAATGGCGCGGAAAATAAGAGCGTATGCCATATCCTTCAGGGATATTTTATTTCCAACTTTGATAGTATCACCAAGCCTTTTAGAGTGTGTTAAGGTCGATTTACTAATAACAATCAAACAAAAATAGAACTTCGGGTTCTCAATATCCGATGACAAAATATAATGAAGAATTGGCCAATCAGAAAGTTAGAACTTCGGGTTCTTAACTGATGAATCAGAACTTCTAGTTCTGTCAATACTTCAGGCTAGTGATAGAACTTCAGGTTCTTAGAACTACTGGTTCTATCAAAGCTTCAGGTTTGAATCATAACTTCTGGTTCTATCAAAACTTCAGGTTTGAATCATGGCCGTTGTATCGATCTACACTACTGTGAATCTTTAGAAATCAAAGCTCCAAGTTTAATTATGAATATGAAACTTCGGGTTCATATTCCAAATCTTAGAACTTCTGGTTCCAGATAATGTATGGATCTTCAGGCTCACGTTATTCATTGGAAATAGAACTTCAGGTTCTATTATACACAACTACTGCTTTGGCAATAACAAATTCATCAAGACTAAAATTTCATATAATCATATAGTGATAATGATACCTAAGTAATTATATCAAGCATGCAGTACAATGTTATAGAATATAAAAATAAATGTATGTGAAAAACAGAAATAAAATGTAGAACTTCAGGTTCTTAACATCCAATCAAAGATAATAATAAAAATGTGATGAGGAATTGAGACATTTGAAGTTTAGAACATTAGGTTCTCAACTTAAGAATCAGAATTTCTGGTTCTAAAATAGTTCATAGATCTTTCAGTACGAGTTAGAACTTCAGGTTCTAGATTAGGATAATTCATGGATCTTCAGGTCCAAGTTAGAACTTCTGGTTCTAAATTAAAATAACATACAGAACTGCATGTTCAGGTTATTTATTCGATATAGAACTTCTAGTTCTAAGTATCATATGAAACTTCGAGTATGTACTGTAGATCTGAAAACTTCTGGTTTCAGAGTAAAATAACCAACGGATCTTCTAGTCCGGAATCGACGGATCTTCTGGTCCAGATTCAAATGAACTTCTGGTTCATAGGCTAAAAGAATTTATGGAATCTCGAGTCCGAGTTGTTGATTCCATATAGAACTTTTGGTTCTAAATATCGTATGGAACTTCGGGTTCCAATTTCTTGCATAGAACTTCTGGTTCTATTTATGATCCATGATTTTCAATTTTATCATGATCTCCTTTTTGATAAGAAATAATAAATTATTCATCACTCGAATTAAAACTATAAATACTTGCAGATCGAAAAGGAATAAAATAAATGCAAGTGCATAATTATCAAACTAATAAAAGATAATAAAAGAAGGAGAAATTACTTAACCTTTGAATCATCCTCTTTTTAGTATCAATGTGTAGATCTGCTCGCGAGCTTTCTGTAAGAGCAAACGGATCTCAAATCGGACTCCGGATCGACAAGATATCGCAGAAACAAGTTTCTGCCATCAATCCGGTCAAATCTGCCTTTGACCATACGATTAGCTGACGTATGCTGACGTCAGCAACTGACGCATGGGCCGGATTGCTGCAAGCGGTTTCATGTCGGCCTGACCCGACCTGAACAATACTGTTTGAACTGTTGGGTTCTGCAAAGCGGGTCCGGTCTGAACTGACCCAGACCTGACCTGGACTGGCTGGTCTGCACTGCTGCACCATGGATCAGGTCTGAACGACCTGACCCAAACCAAGAATCGACCTGGGTTTAATAAAAACCCAGGCGGTCTTCGTCTTCACTTATTGTCCGGGTTCTGCAACCCAGAATCGAAAGGAGGCCTGTTGCTCCTTCCTCACCAGTGCCGAGAGTGGTGGACCCTCAGCCCAGGACTGGTCTCCAACGACTGCGAAAACACCGGTGATGGAAGCGGCGGCGAAGGACTATCCTCACCGACAAGATGAAGGACATGTCCTAGGCCGACTTCGGGCGCCTCGAGATCGCGCTCGCCGAGGTGGAGATGCCGGGCCTCATGGCCTGCCGCGCCGAATTGGCCCGTCCCAGCCGTTCTGATCGAAACCCTGACCGCCCTCGGCGCCGAGGTGCTCCTGCAACATCTTCTCTACCCAGGACCACGCCGCCTCCGCCATCGCCCGCGACTCCGCCGCCGTGTTCGCCTGGAAGGGCGAGACCCTCCAGGAGTACTGGTGGTGCACCGATCGCTGCCTTGACTGGGGACCCGCCGGCGGCCCCGATCTCATCGTCGATGATGGCGGCGACGCCACGCTGCTCATCCACGAGGGGGTGAAGGCCAAGGAGGAGTACGAGAAGACGGGGAAGCTGCCGGATCCGGCGTCGATCGACAACGCGGAGTTTCAGATTGTGCTCCGCCTGCTCCTGCGGCTCGACAGGGGAGACACTTTCTGTGGTCTGCAGGAGCAGCGAGGCGAGCCTGCTCCTGCGGCTGGCCACGTGGCAGAGATCCGAGGCGGTGGCGAGGAGGATCGCCTTCGTGATCGAGTGCCACATGCAGCGATCGGCGTTCACGCTAGACTTGGGCGAGCCGAACCTGGCCGGGAAACTGAAACTGGAGTACGACCTTGTCTGCAGGCCGTCCGATCTCCACTCGCTGAAAAAATCGCCATGAAACCTCGAGAATTACGAGAACGAGATGCTCTACGCGACGTACCAGATTCTTGAGTCGTGGATCCGATCGGGCCGGGAGCTTCGTGCTGAAAAGAGAGCTTCGTGCTGATAACGTGTTAGAATAGAAAACTGAAGAGTAGAGGGAGGGAGAGAGAGAGAGCTCTTATTCATGAGATTTCTATGTGTACATAATGGGGGGAGGAGAATCTTATTTATAAAATAAGATTGCTTCCTCCTCAAGCAACCCAATAGAGAAAAACCCTAACTCTAAGTAATCCCCTTATCTCATGTGGGTCCCAATGTGGGCATCACCTATGATAATAACATCTTATAACAATCTTTCTGTTAGCAGTTTTTTCTTAAGCATTTTTTTATATTACAAAAAGGCTCCTATGCTTTCACAAAAACTCAAAAACACATCCATACTTTGTGATTTTACTTTAACAGCCGGTCAAAGTAACCAAACAACATGCCGTTTCCACCGGCTTTCCTTTTTTTTATTTTCCCATTCTTACCCTTCTATTTGTTGAAAAGTGGAAATGAGATTTTTTACTTACGTTCAACTTGACCACATGCGCTCCTGGTAAATGACTTTGCATAATTGCATGGGAGCGGCAACATGTAAGTTACTTTCAACTCTTTCTACACAGTATAAAAAAAAAGAGAAACTAAGTTTTTCAAAATGCCTCTACCTTTTCTCTCCCTACACACCGTCTGTCTCTTCCTCCTCCCCTCTCCTCCTCCCCACCTCCCCTTTTCAGCCGGCAGAGGAGCTCTCCCTCCCTCTCTCTCATCCTCTTCCTCTTCCTCTTCCTCATATTATTCTCTCTCTTTCCCTTTTCCTCCCCCTTTCCTCCCTTCCCCCTTTCTTCCCCTCCCCGCAACAGGGAGATCACGGTCTCCCTACAGTGGGGAGATGCCAATCTCCCTATTGCGGCGTGGCTGGATGCGGGGATGGGGAGAAAGGGGAAGGAAGGAAAGAGGGAGGAGAGAAAAGAATAGAGGGAGAGGAAGAGGAGGAAATGAAGAAGAAGAGGAAAAGGGAGAGGGAGAGGTAAGGGAGGAAGAGGGAGACTCCTTTTTGCTGGTCGGAGCTTGTTGCCAGCCGGAGGGGGAGGTGGAGAAGAGGAGGAGAGAGGAGGGAGGGAGAGAAAAGGTCTATAGGGAGCGAAGGGGTAGAGGTATTTTGAAAAGTTTTGATATTTTATTTTATTTTTTTTTTTTTTGCTGTATAGGAAGCATTAGAAGTGGTGTACATATAGCAACTCCCTTACATTAGACCAGCAATTTCTATGGGTTAAATATGAGTAAGGTTTGTAAGGGCTTGTTTGGTAGGTCTAGTCTTATTTTTATAGACCATCTAAAATAGAGCTATTAAAAAAAGAGCTATAAAAAAAAGAGGCTAGATTTAAAATATGTGTTTGGCAATGAAAGCATCTATTTTAAATAGACCATTTTAAATCAATAGTTGAAAATTTTTCACAAATATATTGAGATCTAGTAGGTATTAAGCCTTGAAATTTTACTTCATAACCACGTTTGGCCTCCCAAAGAGATCTAACGGTTTGGATTTTGTGTTTGAGGCCCCCAATTTTTAAAAAAAATATTTAATAATTCACGTTTTTACATAAATATCTCAAGTTTGGTGATGATCCAACGGCTGAAATTTGGTCCCATAATGGTCATTGACCTTCTACACATTTTCAATGGTTTGGATTGTTATTTACTGTCCCAGAAATAATAATAAAAAATAAAAAAAGGGGCTGCCTGTGGACTAGTACAAATTCAGCATATTAAATTCAATGGTTGAAAGTTTTTTACAAATATCTTGAGATCCACAAGGAATCAATCCTTGAAAATTGACCCCATAGCCGTTTTTAGTCTTCCCAACATTTCCAATGGTTTGGATCTTGTGTTTGGGCCCCACAAAATTCAAAAACTAGTATCCAATGGCTCACGCTTTCTTGCGCATATCTCGAGATTCCGGATGAATTAACGGCTGAAATTTGGATGGGTGGCCGTAATTGATCATGTGAACATTTTCAACGGTTTGGATGTAGATTTAGGGGCTCCGATTTCGAGAAAAATCGAAAAAACCGTACTGGGCGTGATCCCTCAAAATACTGTAGCTGGGCGCCTCTTTTTTTTTCCCTCTGATTTGGAAATTCATCACAGCCCCTCCTCTTCAAAATAGAGCTTTTACCTCTTATTGTCTAAATTAAATAGAGCTAAAAATGCATGCCAAACGCCTCTATTTTGTTAACTCTATAAATTTTAGACATTTAGACAATAAGAGGGGAAATTTTAGACTTGCCAAACATGCACTAAGTCTAAAGTTGTACAGAGATAAATCTTTTAGCAAGCTTTCTTTTAGTAAGCCTTTTTTTTTTTGCTAATGGAGGGTGTTCCATTCTTTTGAGCCGGACTAATCCCTTTGGGCCCAGAGGGATATGTGTAAATAACATGCATGGCCCCAGTATGGCAATACAACTTGAACACGCACCCTCTAAGTGCAAACTGTGGTCCACGACTAGTTAAGCTATCCCTGCGGACTTTTTAGCAACCTTAAAAATCTATTTTTGAGTCCCAATTTAAATTGTTCAAAATACACTATTTTCCTTTTTCTAACACTAGTCTCTATTTCTTAGATCAAATTTCACTATAATTAGAGTATAGCATCTTATTAGATAGATCGAGCATAAATTATGTGATTCGCTCCATTTTACTTTTTAATTTTAATGACATGTTTTTGACATGATTTATTTGATGAGGGGCCATTTCTAACTGAAGTGTATTTCTACAAGTGGTGGCCTGGGGAAGTAAAATGTTTTAGTGGCTTGGATTTAAATTGATTTTGAGAGTAACGGAAAATGTGGATAATTACAATCTCACAATGAAAAGCGTAGGCCCTTTTTTCTAAGTCATGTAAGTTAAGAAACTGTGATTTGCCTTACATTAATACCAAATAATTATTATAAGTTTTTAACACTCGTATTAAATCTTTTGGCTCGCTCCTTTTGATTTTTCTCAAATCATATTGTAAACATAATCAATTTGATGGTGGGTCATCTTCTAATTGGAGGGTATTTGTACTATTGATAGCTGGTAGAGTATTCTTTGAGTGGTTTCATTTTAAACTAGCAAAACATGCCCACTCTTAGCACTGCAATAAGAAAAATCTTAAAGAATATTTAATGTAAATTACATTAAGGTGGTAAAAATTACAATAAAAGTTAAAGCCTATAACAATAATAATAAAAGATAATTGTAAATTCTAAAATGAAAGCACTTAAATTTTTTTAAAATGAGTTGATTATTTTTTTTTTTCAAACGTTCTTTTGAAATCAAAAGAATAAATCCATGAGAAAAAAAAATTAAATTTGATAAAAATACCACAAAAATATGATATGAAAACGAAGTCCATTGACAATTTAATAATAAAATAACTTAGAAGAAAAAAATAAACTCATGAAAGCCCGATGCCTAAAAACCAAATATTGAACCTACACAAAAAAAAAAATACAAATCCATGAAAACCTATCACTTCCAAGCCTGGCCTAAGTACTTAAGCTTGAGGTCCAAACCCAGGCTGAAGCAGGCTACACCGGATAAAGGAGCAGATTAGACTATGATCTATGAACACAATTAGATAATAAAAATTTACATATGTATTGATAGATTAAAGATCATGGAAAAATGGCACCTTCAAAAGAAAAACCCTTTTAGCCATAATAGAAAATTACCAATAAAAGAACTTGCAACTTGTATTTCAAGAAGAACTTGTATTTCAAGAAGAACCTATCTTATGTTTTTCTTTTTCATCTTAATGCTGCACAAAATCAAGTGCAATCAAATCCTCCTAGAAATTTGCAAGTTCTTGAAAAAAAAAAGAAAATGACATGGTAAAAAAACAAAAAAAAAAAAAAAGAGAATCACTAAACTAAATAGATAGACATGGAAAAATGATAGAAAAATAAAAAATAATCTTCAAATACTACTAAAAATCAGAAACTATAAAGAATAGCTAAAAGTTAACAAAAAGAAGAAAGCACTAATTATCTATTACTCTTATGTTTTGTCTGAGTCTATTTAGAGTTGTTTAACCCATCATTTCATTGAAATTCAATCGCAAAAGCCTAATTTCTCAAACAATTGTCTCTTACGGCATCGCATTTTAAGCTACTGTTTGTGAGTTATAGACCGGACAAGATTTTTAATTTTTAATAAGAGTCCTATTAAATAGAACTCTTTAATGCTTAAAATCATAATCTCAATTTCTCAATCAATAAGAGAATTTGTCTCAATTTCTCAAATAAATTAGAAAATCGGCCAATTTCTCATATCAATTAGAGAATTTCAAAATCTAAAATCCTATAGGTTTAATATATATTAATTGATTTAGAGAACTACAACTATTTTCTTATTAGAGCCCTATGAGACCAAATTTGGATGTGGATCACTGATTCAAATATTGTTCCTTGTGATAAATCATCGAAAAAATTATTAATAATATCACAAATATACATTGCATGGTGAATAATTTGTGGGGCCCACTGGAGGGAGTTCATTTGATATCAATTATCCAACTTTTCACTAACATTTTCAATGGACGGCATGTTTAGAAACATTAGACATAAGAATAGCTTTCCAAGGTACTTAGACTTGTCAAGCACTTGTCATCAAGAAAACTCATCTTTTGACATTGTTGAAATTCTTCGGGATCAAAACTCATATGATGAGATTAATAATAATAATAATAATAATAATAATAATAATAATAAGAGTGTCTCTGGAGAACCCTTTTTGCCTAGGTTTCACATAAAACTCATATAAGAAAATATGAAATTGAGAATAAAGAGACAAATAGAAAGGAGGCATCTAAAGAACCCTTATGGCCTTTCCTCTTCTTGATGTTTTACAGAAAATCATTATAAGAATATTCAAAAGTCAATATAAAAAAAGGAGGTTTTTGTCAAAAAAATCATATAAGGGGAACCCACTCACTGACCATTCCAGCATTATTTATTTATTTATTTATTTGCATCTAATTAATATGGGAGCAACCAATGCTCCCTGTTACATATCTTTTCATCTTCTTACTGCTATGAACTGAACTGAAAGTTCTTTTCAGAAATGTAGAGGATGAGGACTCCGTAAAAGGTCATCCTTGCCAAATAAGCCCACGGTTTATTTTTCGATTCAACAAACAAACATTGGTATACACCCTCTACCAAATAGATTTTCTTTGCTGGAGTTCTTCTTCATGGAAGTCACCTTCTTCGGACGCGCTTTCACATTGATAGCCGATTTCCCTTCTTCTCCAAATCCAATATCAATTGCATCATCTGCTACAGGAGCATCTAATCCATTCAACTGCTCATGAGCTTCTTTGACATTCTTGGGAGATTTATCCTTCTTTGCCTTTTTCTTTTTGGCAGTTTTGCTCTCCGAGGCAACTGCGACATTCTCCTTTTTTTCCACATCTCCATTGGTCTCTGATTTGTTCTCTTGCATAGAACTTGAAAAAGCATGACATGTGCAGCAGAGTCTTATAAAAAAGTGGGATGTGTTGGCCAAGTTTAGACCAATTGAATTCAGTATTTCGGGTGGTTTCCCTAATTATATTATGAATTTTCTATTTGATTAAACAGTAGTTTCTTAATAAGTTAGTACTTTCCTTTTTTTTAAGATAGAGTTCTTGGAGGATAAGGAAGTGATGATTATATATATGTGATGTAATCTGTAACTCTGGAGAGAGGCTGAAATTCAAGGCTGTGGTTTTATAGATTGGAGGATAACTTAGTGTAAATTGGTTTTCCATGGACGTAGGCATTTTTGCCTAGCCACGTAAATATCTTGTCTTCTTGTGTGGTTGATTGTTGATCTTGGTTGCTTACGCACACACTCGCATAACAAGTGGTATCAGAGCGTGGAAGTTGTGCGTAGAAGATCATCGGAAAGAAAAGATCAACGTATTGATCTCTGCTGGGCTACACACGATCAACGAAGATGGAGAAGGTTCTCGGTTTTAGTTGGGTTTTGGTTACAAATCTTCGTCGGGCTGCCAGAATTTCTGAGGAAGAAAAAGGCCTGCCGGATTTCTGAGGAAGATAGGTCTATCCGTCTGAAAGAAGAAAACGAAAAAAAAAAATGCACTGCCGGTCGTTTTCTTTGTCGTCGTCATTCATCGCCAGCCCCCGCCACCACCAAACGCTAATCATCTTCGTCGCCACCAGTTGTTGGTCGTCGGACCAGCCAGGCCGTAGCCGAAGAAGAAAAACCCCGGACGGCTCCGTGTTGTAGAATAGCGCAGAACCGAGGCGTTGAAAAAGACAACCCAGGCGGTTTGGGTTTCGGATTAGGTTAGTTTGACCTGACCCGTGGAGAGTAAACCTAGGTCAGCAAGTGCAGGTTGGTTTGGGTTTCGGGTTAGGTCACACCCAACCCGTGGTGAAAGCCCAGTCAAGCAATTGCAAGTCGGTTCGGGTCGGGTTGATCTGAACCCCTTTGCAATCCGTTAGCCACTGATGACATCAGCAGAGTGACGTCACCAGGCTGACGTTAACCAACGTCATCGGACCAACGGTCAAAGGCTGAGTTGACCAAATTGATGGTAGAATTTTGTTTCAGCGATATCTTGATCATCCGACGTCCGATCGGAGATCCGTTTGCGCCTATGGACTCGTTTCAAGCAGATCTACATGTTTGTGGAAGAAGATTGGCTGTTTGAGGTCAACAAAAAGTTTGAGCAAAATTTGAGCGTAGAAAACTGTTTTTGAGATATCAGAGCCATCCGGAGTCGAATTTCAAATCAATTTCTTCCAGTGTGCTCGTGTTGACAAGATCTATAGCTTGGTGTAGGAGTTGAGGTTAGTGTTAATTGTTTGTTTTTTTCCTGTTACTTAATTTAATTAAGATAGGGAATAACACTATCAACACTACTATGATTAAGCTCAACCATTCTAATTGGTTGATTTGAAAACTGAAGATGGAGGATATTCTTTATTGTAAAGACTTTCATGATCCCGTTGAAAGGGATAGTGCCCGACCAAAAGATATGCAAGATGCTGAATGGAACAAGTTGCATAGAAAAGCGACTTGTCACATCAGACAGTGGGTTGATAACAGTATATTTCACCACGTGTCAAATGAAACCAATGCGAATACCCTTTGGAAAAAGCTAAAAGCAATGTACGATAAAAAGACCATATTGAATAAAACCTTTTTTATCAGAAAACTTGTGAACATGAAATTTAAAGATGGTGGTCAGATCGAAGATCACATCAATGAGTTCCAAAGTGTGGTAAATCAGTTAGCCACTATGACGATGGCCTTGATGATGAGATGCAAGTTTTATTGCTTCTGAGTTCTTTGTTGGATGCATGAGAGACATTAGTTGTTTCCGTGAGAAACACTATTCCAAATGGTGTGTTGTCCATGAGTCAGGTTACCAGTAGTCTATAGAATGAAAAAATTAGAAGGAAATTTACAGGGACAGATAATGCACAAGCCTTTGTTACTGAGAACAGCGGGAGGAGTAAGAGTAAAAGACCAAAGGGGGGTCGTGGCAAATCTAGAGGTAAATCACAGGTCAAATCTAGCGGTGAGTCACAGACCAAGAAAAAGTCAGTGAAATGCTTTTTCTGTGGCAAGATGGGCCATATAAAAAAAAATTACTTTGCCATGAAGGAACAAAAAGAATCCAACAATGAGAAAAAGAATGACAGTGATAACACTACAGCTACTTTGGAATAGGAAGTAGTGGTGCTCGTCGGCGATGATGATAAGTGTTTGAGTGTTGCAAATGGTCAGGTTAAGTGGGTTCTTGACACAACAGCATCCTACCATGCCACTCCTTATAAGGAGATGTTCACGACGTACAAAGCAGGTGACTTTGGTAATGTGAAGATGGGCAACACGAGTCATTCAAAAATTGTTAGTATCGATGATGTCTGAATTAAAACCGATATTGGTTGCACAATGGCGCTGAAAGATGTGCATTTCAGGACTGCATTGGATCATGTAGGTTATGAGAATTATTTCTAAAATGGCAAATGGAAGCTCACTGAGAGTCTCTTGTTATTGCGAGAGAAAAAGTGGGTAATACACTTTATAAAACACAAGTAAATCTGTGCAAAGATGTGTTGAATGCAGTTCAAGATAGTTCTCTATGAATTTGTGGCAATAGAAGCTTGGTCATATGAGTGAAAAATGCCTGCAAATGTTGGCAAAAAAGGATTTAATTTCTTGCTCCAAAGGTATATCCCTTAAACCTTGTGATTATTGTTTGTATGGCAAATAGCATAGGGTTGCTTTCTCTTCGACATTAAAATTGAAATCAAATGTGTTAAATTTGGTATTTTCTGATGTTTGTGGTCCCATGGAGGTAAAATCATTAGGTGGCAATAAGTTCTTTGTCACGTTCATCGCTAATGCATTCAGGAAAGTCTAGGTTTATCTGTTGAAATCAAAGGATCAAGTGTTCCAGATTTTTCAACAGTTTCATGTTAAGGTTGAAAGAGAAAGAGGCAAACTCTTAAAGTGTCTCCACACAGCTAATGGGGGTGAATACATATCCAACTTATTTAGAAGCTATTGCTTGAAGCATGGCATACGACATGAAAAGACAGTTCCTGGTACTCCACAGCACAATGGTGTGGCAAAGAGAATGAACCGCACTATTATTGAGAAAATGAGATGTATGTTGAGATTAGCACGGTTGCCTAAGTTATTCTGGGGTGAAGTCGTTCTGACTGCCGTTTATCTAATTAACAGATCTTTCTCGGTTCCTTTGAATTATTATCTTCCAGAGAGAAGATGGACAGAAAAAAAATGTTTCCTATTCACACTTGAAGGTGTTTGGGTGTAAGGCATTTATACATGTACCATAGGAACAGCATTCCAAGTTGGACGATAAGGCAGTGAGTTACATTTTTCTTGGCTATGGTGGAGATAAGTTTGGCTACAGGTTATGGGATTCAGAGAAGAGGAAAATTATCAAAAGTAGGGATGTGGTTTTCCATGAAGACCAATTTTTTAGAGATGTTGAGAAAATTGATAAATCTTCTGAAACAGTTAATCGAGTAGTTGATCTCACACTGACTCCTTCTCCGGTGCAGACTACAGGTGGAGAAGGTGAACAAAACGATCCGGATGATGATGAGGCACAAGGGTTGCCAGATGATGAGGGTGTTGAGCAGGGGGAGCTGCAGTCTCCTCGGTTGGAAACCACAGAATCTCAAGTTATGAGGTCTACACGAGAGCGTCAACTATCAACTAAGTATCTTGCATCCGAATATGTGCTGCTTACTGATGAAGGGAAGCCAGAAAGCTTCCGAGAAACAATGACTCATGCTGATAAAGATGAGTGGATGAAGGCTATGCAAGATGAGATGAGTTCTTTAAAGAAGAACAAGACATACGAGCTGGTGCAACTTCCTAAAGATAGGAATGTTCTAAAAAACAAATGGTTGTTCAAGTTAAAAAAGGATGAGAATGGAAAACTGGTGAAGCACAAAGCATAGTTAGTGGTAAAAGGCTTCGCACAGATGAAAGGTATTGACTTCAATAATGTTTTCTCTCCTATTGTGAAAGTGACTTCTATCAAAGTCGTCTTGGGTCTAGCCGCCAGCATAGACCTTGTGCTTAAACAGATGGACGTGAAGACTGTGTTTCTTCACAGTGACTTAAAAGAAGAGATCTACATGACTCAGCCAGAGGGGTTTGAGGTAGAAGGAAAAGAATAGATGGTTTGCAAACTGAAGAAGACTCTCTACGGGCTGAAGTAAGCACCAAAACAGTGGTATAAGAAGTTTGATTCATTCATGTTGAATTATGGGTACCAAAGGACAGCTGCAGATTATTGTGTCTATGTTCGTCAATTTATTGATGGTAGGTTCATCATCGTTCTTTTATATGTAAATGATATACTGATAGTTGGACAGGATAGCAAGTTGATTGGTAAGTTAAAAGATGAGATCTTAAAGTCGTTTGACATGAAAGACTTGGGTCCCGCACGAACGATATTGGGCATGCAAATACGTCGTGACAAGAGTTCCAAACAGCTGTGGTTATCACATGAGAAATATGTTGAACGAGTACTCGAGCAGTTCAACATGAAGAATGCTAAGCCAGTTAGCATGCCTCTAGCAAGTCACTTCAAACTAAGCAAGCGCTTGTGTCCTACTACAGATGATAAAAAGGAACGGATGGCATGTGTTCTTTACTCCTCTGTTGTAAAGAGTCTTATATATGCCATAGTTTGTACACAGCCAGACATTGCTCATGCTGTGAGTTTAGTGAGTAGATTTCTCTTTAACCTTGGAAAAGAGCATTGAGAAGCAGTGAAGTGGATCTTTAGGTATTTGAGAGGTACTTCCAAGGTGTGCTTGCGTTTCAGTGGCTCAAAACTGGTGGTAGAAGGTTATACTGATGCTGATTTTGTAGGCGATCTTGATCGTCGGTTGTGGACTTCTAGTTATTTATTTACTTTCATAGGGGGAGCTATCTCCTAACAATTGAAGTTGCAGAAGTGTATAGCACAGTCTACTACTGAAGCGGAATATATAGTTGCTAATGAAACAGGGAGAGAGATGCTTTTGTTGAAGAGATTCATTCAAAAACTAGATTTGACGTAAGAAGAATATGTAGTTTACTGTGATAGTCAGAGTGTTATGGATTTCAGTGAGAATACTACATATCATGGTCGCATGAAGCACGTTGATATCAAGTACCATTGGATTTGTGAGGTGATCGAAAAGAACTTCATGAAGTTGGAAAAGATTCACTTGGACAAGAATTCCTTAGACATGATGACAAAGATTGTGTTTAAGGAAAAGGTGGAGTTGTGTTCAGAGTTGGCAGGGCTGAACTCCTAGTAAGGGGTTCAGAGCGTCTTCCCCATGGTCTGGAGGGGGAGATTGTTGGCCAAGTAAGTCCAAACCAATTGGGTTCAGTATCTTAGGTGGTTTCCCTAATTATATTAGGAATTTCCTGTTTAATTAAACAGTAGTTTCTTAATAGGTTAGGACTTTTCTTTTTTCTAAGATAAAGTTCTTTGGGTAAGTAAGTGATGATTATATATATATGATGTAATTTGTAACCCTGGAGAGAGGTTGAGATTTCAAGGTCGTGGTTTCACATATTGGAGGAGACTTTAGTGGAAATTAGTTTTCTGTGGACATAGGCATCTTTGCCGAACCACGTAAATATCTTGTCTTTTTGTGTGGTTAAGCAACCAAGATCAACAGGATGGGCTTCCTCAAAATGATTGAACACGATACTATGAAGTGGAGAAAGATCTCTCTTACAATCGCCGCCACCCATATCAGCTGAAACCAAGGATGTGAATTCCCAAGACCCAGTTGCCGCCACCCCTGTTCAGACATGGAGGAATCCGAAAATAGGCGTCCATGGCTCACTGCTACAGCTGCACAGATTGTGGCGGCCATGATTCAACTAACGACAGCAGCCTCAGGGAAAACCAGTGCCATTAAAGAAGCTGCAGCCATTGAGATAGCCCGACCACTCGGAACTCTATGTTCATGAAAAGAAGAAGATGAGGCGCTCCTGTACGAGAAGAAAAAAACACATAAGGGGTCACATGTAACCATTTCAATCCACCAACACCTTGGGTGAGTTTTATTAGTTGGAGGTCTCTTTACATAATTTTTTTTGGTAAAATCTTCTAAAAGAAGATATAAGAGGGTAGCAAATTGATCATTAATATGGAGTGCTTCTATCATATCGCTTTTGCATGCATGGAATCCACTTTAATTGTTTTGTTTCCTACCGATGCCAAAATCTTTATATGAAAACCCCAATTTGAAAATATTACAATAACATTGCAATCTGACCACTTCACTTCAATAGAAAAATCCTTATAATATAAAATTATATTTTATCAAAAGTATCAAATTAATTTTTAAATATTCTTAGAACTACAAAATGCAAAAATTCACAAGCATATTGGAACAAAACTGAAAAAATAGATCCTATAAAAAAAATTTGTTGGCAGTATCTTATATATTTTATATTCATTGAATGATTATGGTTTGGACATATCTAATGTATGTCAACAATAGAACCGCTGAGAAAATCTTTTTCTATCAAGATTGATGGCCCACCAAGAAAAGAGGATTGGGCAAAGAGGACATGAATGGAATGAATGAGAATATATCTAAAGAAGTAACCTATTTGAGAATTTGACTTACGATAGATTGAAATTCAAAATGGAGAAATAAAATTCATTTCACTAACCTAATATAGTTGTACAATGCTTTAATGATTGACGATGAATCATTTAGTTGTTATTATTATTTAAAATTAATTTAATTTTAGCAACAATTTTACTACTGTCCCTAAAAACCATAAATTTGGAAATATCCCAACATACCTTTATATTTGTAAATTAATGTTTTCAGCTCCACGACCACGATCCAAATAAGATGTAGCCTCTCTCTCCCCGATCCCACTTACATTTGTCCGAGCCTATCTTTCTAAGGTCTGACCCCAGTCTCTCCGCCCGACCCCTTGTATAAAATATTCACTGCAAGATACAAATATGATAGACATATTGGGGCATCAATCCTGTACCATTACTCGAATCCAGGTTTCCGGCCTACTGGCCTAGGCTTTTATACTGGGTTTGGATCCATTTCATTAATTCAGGTTTGGGTCAAAATACACTCTGGATTTGGCCCAAACCCAATTCATTTTCATCCCCCACCAAGAGGCCAACAAAGAAAATGAGATCGAGCACAATGAAAGACAACAGTTGCACTCATCATCTATTAATATTCAGCGACAGGTAAATAAATTAATATGTATACAAATAACTAGATCCTCATCATATTACAATAATTTGCTAAGATGACATAGATAGTGGCATCACAATGGTCTCTTAAGAAAGCCAATGGATTTATTGCAACATTGAAGAATTACGTGCACATGGTTTACATGGTTTACAGATATCCAAGTTCATGTGTTCACAAATCTGCAGTTCTTTCTGACTTCCCCGTCGCTGAAGCTATCAGGATTGGTTATATTACCCATTTTCACCATTGAATCTGAGAATTGTTGGAAGAAGGCCATAGGATCTTCTGCGTATTTTTGAACAATATGCCTAGTTTGAACACCCAACAGACTAGAATACATTTCCTGATCTGAATTCAACAGCCCTTCACCTCTCAGCAATATTTGGAAGAATGAATTGTCGAAAAGGTAAGCGCTGAAATAGTCCATTGCAGCGATGTTGTCGTCGTCTCCCTCGTTGATGTCAGAGCAAATCGATTTCAGGCTGTCAAGGTATGTCTCAGTGAAGGAAGTCATCTCTGCAGTAAATGGAAAATCTCCATATATCCTATCACGGAAGTTCTTACAGCGAGCCATGCCAATGGTGTGTGCACCTGTTGCAATATTTAGAAAAAGTTTATATCATGCAGGAGCGTGGTTTCCGATTTAACGATATTTTTGTGTAGGATCTTAGGATGTAAACCACCAATTTTGTAGGTCAAACCATCACATACTGATTATGACTTCCAATCTGGACATTTGAGATCATAGGCAAGTTTTTCATTTTCTTGTAGGTCATACAGTCAGTTTTGCCCAGGATACTCTCACCCATATCATCCCTTTGAACTTACCTTTGTTCTTGAATCCGCCATCAGATTCTCCACATCCAGAAGGGATAAGGCAATCTAATCCATACAGTAAGAGGATTGGTCTCTTAGACATACCATCAGTTTATCTTATTCCCAATGGGATTGAACAATGTTGGGAAAGCCGTACTCCCAACAAATTCATAAATTTCAAATCAAACTGCATTCATATACTAAAGTAAATCTCACCATAGTCCATATATTTCATAACTCAATTGAGTTTGAATTGACTGACCCATTGAATACCTATTTAGATGTCCATGGTGTTGTGAAAAGTGGACCTGATGACAAAGCAGTGTAGTGGATGATTTCGTCCAACTCAGTTCAATTCTCCAATTCTGATCTAATCTGACTAGTGAAGGTTTCTACTTCTGGCCCAGCTCAGTTGCCAATTTTCAAATTTTCAGAAATGAAAAACAAATTTAGACCATGAAGATATTAAAATGGGCCTTAGCCATTAAAGAAATATGATTGGAACAGGATATCATTGTTCCATTTTCAATTTAAAGGTTGGTTTTTATGATTATAAATCTAACAAGAAAATGAAGATCTTACCAACAAGAGCCACCATGTCAGCGACTGACAGCCCTTGATAAAGAAATTTAGCAATAAGTGTAACAAGGTCTTGATTTGCACGGGGAAGAGTTTCCTCTGCCAAGGATAAGCTTGCACTTTTAGAATCCTTCTTACCAACGGGGACGTCCCAGTAAGGCCCACCAACCTGCACAATTTGAGAATCCTCGATCATCATTCTAATAATCACCAATTGGCCAAATCACACACCCTATTGATCTACGAGACTAATCGGGTCAAATGACTCAGTGTAGTTTGGATTTGAGGCGACTCACTTCTACACAGGCAAGTCACAATGAGTTTTGAAACTATTTCATCTCTTACGCTCGACTCGGGTGTCTGGGTTAGTAGGCATAATTGAGGACCATTAGTGAATAGGATAAGCCTGAGTTGAATTTGAGACAATCCGACCTGACTATAGAAATTGAATTACCAATAGAGAAATTGATACTCCTTTTTCTAACAAATGTAAGTGCTGTGTCTGGAAGAACAGGCTAGACTGGGCTAAGCCCTGTTTAGTCCTGCTATCATAACTAATAAATGGGTCACAGGTCTGGTTGGGAAAATTTGCAATGTCGGCAACTACCAGGTGACTTTGGCCCTACAAAATGTTTCTGGGTTGCCATCTGTGGAAATTCTATGCCCTTCAGTAAATGCGCTGGATCAGGGCCAATCATGAGAGTTGAATGGGCCGTGAGCCTCACAATCAACGGTTTCATGCTTGTGAAATGTGCTTACCAGAAGTACAGCATCTCTTGCTGCAATGGTGAGTAAATCCGCGCAAGAAACAACTCCTGGGCACTCTGATTCGAGCTTGTTCTTGATCCTGTCAACCAATTTGAAACCGTCAAGAGAATTCACATTTGAGCTCGCTTTCTTTTCACCTTGTAATGTGATTGTATCATCTAATAAGACCGATCCATCGCAACCCTGCATTAGCAACAATCAGACCGTGTTCAAAAACTAATAGTAATGATATTAAGGTTAATTCATATTTCCGTATAATGTAGTACAACAATTATAAGAGAAAAATATACAGATTACTTTCACTGAAAGTTCAAATGACTTGCCAAACTGAGAATAGTAGTTTCACATGTGAAAATCAAACAGTGTTTAAACAGAATTTTGGTTGCAATGGAAACTGAAAGCAGTTTTAACATTTTGTATCCTACACAATGTCAAACGACCCCACAAGTTACACTTTCAAGTATCAGACTGGGAACAGTATTGCTTTTAAAATAACCATAATGAATCAGCGGTCTCGGCATGATTTAAAAAATGGGTAAAAATAATCTGAACAAATGTCAGAAAAAATATGAAAAATGAAAAATTTTATAGCTTGTAATTTTTAAAGATTTGGCCCATTTTGTGTGTGTATCAATCACTGCATTGACCCAAGATTTTTATTTTTATTTTACCAAACATTGATTGCTGGCCAAGAAAAGCCTTTCTATGCACGTTTATGGCTCGCATGGAAAAGTAGTAGGCTAAAAACACAGATAAAACTATTGAAGGTAGATTTGTTGAAGTGCAATATGATAGACCGGTATAAAGAAATATGTAGCCGGCACTAATATAATTCGGGTAAGACTTTGACGATGATCATGAGGATAATGATGAAACATTGATCATTCTTGGACTCACCTGGGTATCCTAAACGTCAATACAAGTCATGATCATAACCCTTGATTTTAGCTTTAGAGGGTTTAATAGCCACATAACATGCAAATCAAATGATGAGTACTATCCGAATTAGTGCAAAACTAGGATCGGTGGCTCTATATGTTTATGTTGAGTTTATGTCTTATATTCCGGTTTAATCCGATGGGTCCATTGGATTAGCCAAAAACCGGGTTAAAGTCATGTGTATTTTGGTAATTGTATTGGGATATTTTAGGGGCTAAGAAAGCATAAATTATATATTGATGTAATCTGTAATTCTAGATCTTGCACGAAAGAGAGTACCCTTTTTTGCTTGTGTGTTTCTACAACACATAAGAGAGATGATGAGAGAATTATATATATATATTTATATAGCAATTAACCAATTAACCTCCTATTACCACCATGGTATTGAGTTTTGAGTCCCAATAAGATATAGTTTGACATTTTATGAAAGGCACACTTTAGTTCCGGGATATTTCGGCCGATACACTTGACTTCACCAGTGACGGGATATTTAGTTCCGGGATGTCCTTTTATCAGCCAGACGAAAATCTGATATTTATCAGTGATATGATCCATATTCCATATCATATCTGCCAATTTTTAAAACCATGCCCAATAGCAAAGACATGCAGATATACTGACCTGAACGAAGCAGTCATGGAAATGCAATCGGAGAATTTTAGCGGCATTGCGCGGGTCAGAGAGCACAGCGCATTCCATCTCCGACCTGATGATGGACTGAGCAGAGGGGCATGAAGATGAGTAGTAGTCTAAGGTTAAGTTTGGTTCTTCAGCAAGTGAATTAATGTGATAAATGTTGAAGATGGTGAAGAATATCAAGAATTGGAAATGAGAGGGAAATGCCATTGCAGTTTGGATGAATTGAGAGAGATGATGGGTGGCAATTGGAGAGTGGAATTATAAGGAAGTTGCAAGAAATATTGTTTACGAAGGCTTTTGTGTGAAGGTTTTCTTAGGGTGTGAAATTCAAAAGAGGATACAACTAACTACTACTAATGTAGGTCAGGTTAGTTGGCTCTATCAAGCTTATTTAACAAAGGAGAACTTGCGTTTGTCCAAACCGAGGAGTCTGCATGTAGTGAATTATGAATACATAGTATAAGACCGAAGCTTGGCTTGACTAAGTAGGACACCAAGAGAAATAACTCAGGTGAGGCAGGCCCAGCACAAGTCATATTCCATAAGATTCATTTGACTCGCTTGAATACCGAACTAGATATGCCGGTTCTGTTCAACATACTCAACAAATTAGATGGAACCAGGCCTAATTTAAAGGGTTGGTAGCTTTGGATCTGGGTTGAATATTGGGCTTGGCAATTAAATAGGTTGGTTCCATGTCAATTATGTTAATAATACAAAGTGTTGATGATGATGATAGAGGACGAGACGAGACAGCTCAACTCGGCCACTCAAAACTCATCAGATTATGGGTGATTCAATCAAAAACTTGAAACTGTCACGATCAAGTAAAGCTCTTCCCGGACTCGGCTGAGTAGACCTGGTCAAACATTTGACTCAACTTGACTCGGTGAGGCATAGGTATGTGGTTTCATATTGTCCTTGCTGAGGCCTAAATTCTAAAATTGATTGAACCATCCTTCTTGGGCGGGGACTATTTGAAACTTAGGTTCCAGCCCAGGTCTGTGCCAAATATGTACAACCCTAACTGTAAAGCCATTTTCTCCATCAACGCCATTGTTGCAGTGTGGCCCATCAACTGTGATATGTGCTAAATGAATGGTCTAGATCTTGTGCATTATTATATGCATGAGTAGTTGAGTAACAATTTTTTTAAGGAAACCTTAGCTTTTGATGGATTTGGTAATAAGTTGGGTTTCTAAACCTCTTAAGAAACTAACTACTAATTTGACTAATGGTGGTCTGTGCATGCTTCCTTCGTACTTCGTTTCCTCCGCAGAGTTTGCGCAACATGCAAGGAGAGTTGTATCACAAGGCAGAGATAGTTGAGCTGTAATTTATTTGTCAGCCCTACAAGTGGAGCGGTAGACAAAATCAATTATGATGGTCCATGGGAAGCGTCCAACCAAGTGGGTGGTACCCTTGAATCCCCATCTGTTGGGACCTACTGCCCCAGGTGGGCCCCACAGCCTCAATCGCCACCGCACATAATGACAACTCATCAATATAAATATAAATTGGGGTCCTCTGACGCTTTTGACCTATAGTGACTGTGAGCGGGCCAATCATGATTAACCCTATAGGTGGAGTGGCAAACAAAATAAATTGTGATGGTCCATGGGAAGCCTCCAACTAAGTGGGTTCCCTTTAATCCCCCGTCTGTTGGGACCTACTGCCCCTGGTGGGCCCCATAGCTCCAATCGCGACCGCTCTAAAGCTTTTGACTTGTGGTGACCATGAGTAGATCTAGACTCTCAATATTCATGTCCATGTTTTCAATCGGCTGAGCCACGTAGATTTGACAGTCCTACTTGTGCCCCCACTAACGACAATCACGTTGAATTTCACCTCCCTACACACTGATCACATCATGAAATTTGAGATCAAGGGGTTCCTAAACATTGATTATTTTGGGTTCATATTTTGATAATAACGGATGCATTCGATGTGAAAATTAACTACATCCCTTCATTTAAATCTTTCACCTATTTTTTGTGATGGTCCAACCACCAAGGGGGCCAAGTGGACCCAAGGAAGGCCTGTGAGCATAGGTGTATAGAATTTCACAAATCACTGCATTTCTATAAATTCACCGCAAACAATTAATTGAGAAATGATCTCAATTTATACAATGTAAAGCAAATCTTAAAAACCATTATTCAAAATTCAAACTATCCAAAATCTCTAGCAACCTAATTAATCTTTATTGTACCTTTAACAAAGTGGGGCCAAGTGGACCCAGAGAAGGCCTATGAGCACAGGTGCAATCCATGTTGAAAGAGAGAGACAGAGAGAGGGAGGGGTCGGGGGAGTGAGCATTTATTCAAGGCCTAATGCTAGTACACCTGGTCCAACATCCAAGGGGGCCAAGTGGACCTAGGGAAGGCTTGTGAGCACAGGTGCAATTCATGTTGAAAGAGAGAGACACCGAGAGAGGGGGGGTTCGGGGGAGTGAGCATTTATTCAAGACCTAATGCTTAAACACCTGGTCCAACCTCCAAGGTGGCCAAGTAGACGCAGGGAAGGCCTGTGAGCAAAGGTGCTATCCATGTTGAGTGAGAGAGGGGGGAGGGGGGGAGCATTTATTCAAGACGTAATGCTAGTACACCAATAAGTAAGAAACTAATAGAAATATTACTTAGAAAACAAATAAATAATAAAAAAAACACTCACATATAGAGAAAAGTTAGATATCGACGATACAGATTACATATAAGTTAGTTAAAATCGTTTTTTTCTATTTTTCTCATGGATCTCGATATCACCAAGCTATTAGCTTAGTTTTAGTTAGACCTTTTTTTCTTTTATCCCAGCCTTAAGGGGGCTGGACCCTAGTCTTTGGAGAACCTGCCTCTAGTTAGACTTGTATTATAGAACTAAATACTGTAAAATGAAAGTAATAAATTGAATAGGATATCAATGCAAATAAAATGAATGACAAAGCAAATGCAAAGTCAAAGAATAATATTGTAATCGTACATGAAACATGAGGAGAAGTATTAAACATGAACATTTATAGTAGTAGTAGTAGTAATAATAATAATAATAATAATAATAATACCATTGTATATGAAGGTCTTATAGTAAGATCCTTATGACGGGCCACTTTTATGATAGATGCTTAGATTTTGTCCTAATCCGGCAAATCCATCTGTCGATTAAATGGATCTATGAGATGAGGAATATTACTATTGGTCTTACTGATCTTATTATTCATTTGGATTATTATTCAAATGCTTGAGGCCATCGGATCACCTGTTGTATGTGCTTCTTGGACTTGTGAGGCCCATTTGAGTAATGGGCTTTTGAGTTGGACCTGATGATTTTATTTGGTTGCAAAAAAAGCAAATGACATGTGTTGCAAAAAGATTTATTCTGTCATCTTTTTATTTTTTTTTCTTTTTGATTTTCTTTTATGACCTAAGATATACATTGCCAACCTAATCTTTAGACCTTTAGCCTCTGGTTGGAGGGTAACTTAATTCAGACAAACAAAGATTATTCCCTAAGGGGTACATATATGGCCACACACATGGTACCCGAATAACGCAAGGGGTGGGAGTTAAACTTGAAATCTTGTAGAACAAACTTAAGACTCAAACCAACTCTGTCATCTTTTAAAAATAATATCATAGTTATGAGATTTTCTATAATTTTTAAATGTTAAGATGCTAATTAAAATCAATGCAAAGTCAGGTGATTTTACAAAACTTTACAGATTTATCATAAGAAGAATAGAGCATGTGCTAGGCACGAGTTGTGGTCTTGCATCATTAAGTCTAATACAAATTAAACAATAAATTAAAGTTAATATCAAAATTAAATATTAATGAGCTAAAATACATGAATTTATTGAATGGCAAACCCATTTGTGTAACTATCAAAATATAAGTTCATATTATACTGTAACTAATTAATTTATATATATAATGTTGTAATAATATTTTTTTTAGCTGGAAATGGGGGTTCATTAGAGTAGAAATAATTGAAGTAAATATATGTAAATTGATTTGTAATTCTTCTAGCTTAAATTAGTTGTTTATTTGGTTAATTGAATGGCAAACCAATTTGTGTAACTATCAGAATATAAGTTCATATTATACTATAACTAATTAATTTATATATATAACGTTGTAATAATATTTTTTTTAGCTGGAAATGGGGTTCATTATAGTAGAAGTAATTGGAGTAAATATATGTAAATTGATTTGTAGTTCTTCTAGCTTAAATTAGTTGCTTATTTAGTTAAATGTTTACAGAAGTTTGAGTTGTTTTAACTATAGCCTAGCTTTTCAGGTTGTGTTAGACTTAAGAAAACATCAAGAATCTGTTCTATCTCTTCTTCTTATCTTTTTTCTACCTTGGGGTGTTCTTGTTTTTCTCTGCCTTTTTCACTTGTGAAAGGAAAAGAGATTGTGGTGGTACATTTTCGAGTGGCAAACCTTTAATCATTGGGCATTGATTGTCACGACCATTGGTTTAAAACTAGCTCGGTCGGGCTTAGATTGCCTCGGCGTGGTCGTGGACTTGCCTGTCTAGGTGAGTTCGACCACTGAGTTAGTCAACTCGGCATCATATAGTGTCCAGCCTGGTTAGAACTCTATACAAGTTAAACCATCTGGAATCTATGAGGCCAGCTCTATCATAGATCCATGAGAAGGTTCCATCTTATAAATCCAAAGTCCAAACGGCTCAAACTCTCTGCCGTGTCTTTGCACTCAGCCAAATCTGACGAGGACAGGAGTTTACCATTGTAGGACTATTTACATATAAAACAGATAATTACAATTATAAAAGAAAAATATTATAAAATCACATAGTTTACACAAATCAATCTTACTGGTAGAACCAATTCTAACTAAATTATTTGAAAGAACATTAATTTTGAGTGATTTGGATATTTGAGTCTACCCAATGGAGATTTGTGAGGCGATCTTAGACGAGCAGGACTTTTATCTAATACAAAGTGATTTTTGAAATGCATGGCCGATTTAACCCGGGTTCCATTCAAGAAGGACACTTCACTCCATAGGGGCGGCTGCATTTTTATGTGACCCATCGATTTTTATGATCTTGCGATTTTGACATGGGGCCAAAAACAGTGGGACAAGGTGAATGGACGTTCCATAGTGAATATCAGATGTGCCCATGTGCACAATGTATAGCATTTTTAATGACAAGATGAAATGGAAATTTTGAAAAATCTATTGAGAAGAGTCGATGCTGGATAGCTTTAGAGTTTAGACCCGGGTTGTCACCAGCCAAGGAGGGAATCAGATAAAGCAAGAAGAGGGAGAACAAAGGAAAAAGGAAAGATCTGGCAACACATTATGTGCTTGTTTTTAGGTAAAGAAGATGGAAGCCATGCCTGCCTTTTCTTTATTCTCATTCTTATACATCCAAGTTATTTCACGATTTCATGTGCCTGCTTGATCTAAATTGGTATTTGGCGTGCTGTCTGTTTAATATTTCTAGCAAAAAGAGAAATCATATTGTATTGGTTTCTATCTTTTTTGAAAATGGGGTTGGCTTTAATCTATATTTGCCTACGCTGGTCCATGCCAAGGTATATTGATGATTGGATCTAGATATTGCCAAATCTTAATGTGGATATAGCATTAGCAGGCCTCACCTGAACATCATCATAATTATCATCATGGATCAAATATGTTCTAGAAATATATAATCCAATCCCCAATGTAGTTGCATTAGAATAATCAAGTTTTATGTGCGAAAAGTGGAATTGTATGTTAATGGTAATTGGGGCCATAAAGTGATTTCATGATAACATAAGGTGGGCAACGGAACAATATTGTCATCGTTATAAAGATTTTCCAATAAATTAAATAAACAAGCCTACAAAATCATACAAGATTATTGGGTATCTTTCTAAATCAAAACATTGTTCAAGAGTCACTACACTTTTAGGAAGGGCTTAATTTATGATAAGTGGGCCTGATGGTAAAAAGGTTTGTTGTAAAATGGCAACTTGAAAAATATTAAATATTCTGATTCCCGGGGCAGTAAGTACTGCTAAACTAATTGGAGTGTGGATTGGTAACACCAATGAGGTTAGAATTTGCATATATTGGTCTTAATAGAAAATGTGCTGCAAAAAATTTATAGTGGGAGCAAACATAGCAATTGAGGCCTAAAACTTAGCCCACATAACATGGCAACTTAAGTTTATAAAACTAGCCCACATTCTATCACCGCATGTTGCCACTAAAGGATGTAAGTGGATATTCAATATCAGACCATATATAGCTTCCAACTCCTAAAAACTGGGTTAGAAACCCAAAAATAGGTTTCGATTGATAAATTGGGTTTAAGGTTCCAATTAATATATAAGTTCATTTTAAGATCCATACAAGTTCATACCCATGGACCTAAGATACAGCACACAAATCTTTTATGTCACAAACTTTAGCCCAAAATCAATTTTAATTGGTGCATTGTTAGAAGTTGAAATTTATCCTTATTTAAATAAAAAAAAGTTAGAACCGATTTTGAAATTGGATATTTATCCTTTAGTCAAAACATGTCCTAGAATTATATTCAAATTCTCTTATTAAAACCGGATATATTAGTGCAGGTCAAGGTTTTAAAGTCTAATACGGAGGAGTTTTTCATGTGTAAGTTATCTTAAATCATTTCTAATAAGTTGGGCCCACTAGTTCAATGATGTTTTTGGTGTTCATAATCTCGACTTAATTGGACTCGAAGAAGTGGAGTCAACTCAAAAGGTCCTGAAGGCAACTAAGTTTAATTTGTAGTTAGAGTTGTTCTAGAATATTAGGTCAGCAAGTCTGTTTAGAAGAACATACTACAAACGCCTAGCTCCATGCTGCAAAGAAAAGAGAAGGCCTATCGGCTCAACATTTTGTTCATTCATCGGTTACGATTGTCAATTTTAGTTAGGCCAAATTAACAACTCAACATTTTGTGCATTCGTTAGGAAAGATAAAGCCAAATCTTGAATGAAAAGACCAGGATATTACATTAATTACTTGTCCAGGTTTATTAGAAAAAGAAGTGGCCAAATCTTGAGTGGCTGGACCTGCTCACCAATGTTTACTGCTATTGCCTCTATTAAAGCTGGGACCACCAGTTCAATCTCTGGCAAATTCATTGAAGAGATAATGCCGAATCTCTAAATGCTGGGCCTCATCAAATCTAATGTATGTTATATGCATGACGCTATTTTTGAATGTGCATTCATCTCGTTGCTACTGTCTATTTGAGTTGGATTTTGATCTTAAAATTGAGCTCTAATGTATGTTAAAACTTGCCATTGTGTATTTGACTTGGATTTTAATTTTGAACTGATTTTAGCTACAGGAAGGGATTTTAGAAATTTGAAAGATATCTTTAATTTTGGCCATCTAAATAAATGTGACAATGTAAAAGGAGTTTCCTTTAAAGAGTCCAATTTTACACGGTCTTTAATCAGTCAATCCATATTTAGATTTTCTTAACTAAAGGTGAAGAAAATTGAAAAACCATCTGACCGACCAAACAGAAAGTTAATAACCATGTTTCATGGTTCAATTCTATTATGATTATTAAAATTGAAAAACCATGCTTTATAGTTCGGTTTTGATTTTTAGTCTCGACTCATGGTTAATAACAAAATTAAGCCGTAACATGCAATTTGGTTAACTGCACAAGGTTAACCGAATTGTAAACACTCAAGTCATGTTTTTAGATTAATTTCAACCATTGATTTTTTATCACAAAACCTCTACAGCTGTTCAATATTCAAACTCTTTCTTGGTAGAGTTAACCTTAACCAAACTATCTAATGCAGTTAACCGCGGTTCGATTTTTAATAATTTTTTACAGCATGGTTACAGTTACAGTTTTTAAAAGCTAAAAATTGTATAATACAATTAAGTTAATAATTTTCCTAAAACCCATGGTTAACTGAACCATTACACCCTTAGTGTTATTAATCAGCCCAACCTAAGCTCATACTCGCCGTAGCTCGCTTTAGGCTAGGCTTGGACCTTAAGTTTAAATACTCGGGCAAACTTAGATTATTTAACAAGGCCCATTTAATAGATAAGTCAATCTTAAATTGAATGGTAGAAAGACCAATTCCAGTTTAATTTTAATTTTGAACTGATTTTAACTTGAGGGAGAAATATTAGGGATTTGAGAGAAATTTTTTATGTTAGCAATTTAAATGAAGAAGCCAATGTAAAAAGAGTTTCCTTTTAAAGAGTCGAGTCTTATATTGTCTTGAATCAATCAATCCATATTTAGATTTTTCTTATCTAAAGGTGTTTATGGATTAGGTTAGCCTGAGCCCATATTTGGCCCGACTTGCTTTAGCATGGACTTGGACCTTAAGTTTGAGTTTAGATTATTTAACTGAGCCCATTAAATAGACAAGTTAGGCATGAATAGAATGTTAGAGAGACCAAGCTCGGCCCAATTTGACTATAAAAATAATTGTGAGAGTGCTCAAACCAGTTAACATAAGGGCGCACAAATATATATAAAGAGCTGCCTTTTTTTGTTATAATGATAACTTGGGCTGGGCTTGAATTTAATATACTTCAGGCAGGTTGGGCTCAGGCCAACTAGTTACGGCCCAATTTGAGGTTGGGTTGGGCCCGGCTTGGGGGCATGGTGCGTATGCTTAGAAGTCGAACCGGTCATGGACATTCCGTAGCCCAACCCACTCAGGCTCATGAACACCTCTATTATCTAATGTCGTGGGTAAGCAAATCTTATTTGAAGCTATATTAAAGATTCTATTATCTAAACCTTTTATCTCTTATTTTGTGAAATTCTATTATGATTTTCAATTTTAGACGGGGTTTAATTAGATCTACACCATTTAATCTCCCTTCAATCACATAATTCAAATTAATGAGAGTGAGTGGAACACAAGCATTCTCACAACTGCATTTTAATGATTTTTGTTGTACAATCATGTCATATCTCTTTCGTTTCTTAATTTTTTTTTCCTTTTTATGTATTTTTTGATGTTTTAATGTTGCTTTTTTTTTCATAGTTTTGTTTATTATTCTTTCTGTTTTGATGGGTTCTTTTAGTTTCTGTGGTGATAGGTTTTCATGTATTTATGTTTTTCCTTCTATTTTTTAACTTCAAATTATTTTTATTTATGCTATTTTTATTATTGGATTATCTATGGACTTTTGTTTTCATGTTGCATTTTTGTAGTATTTATAATCAACATTTATTTTTTAGTATGAATTTATTCTTCTGATTTTAAAAGAATGTTTGAAGTAAAATACTCAACTCATTCCAAAGAAATTAAAGCGATTTCATTTTAGAATTTACCAATAATCTTTTGTTATTATTATAGATTGAAATTTTGATTAAGTTTTTATCATCTTAATATAATAAGGATTTTATTGGTCTTGGCCCTTGAATCCGAAAAAGCCCCTTAGTATTTTAGCTTCCCTTTGGTTTTCTTTATTTATTTGAAAATTTCTACATTGGGTTTTTAAACCAGTGTCTAGGGATAAAAATCGTAGTATCAGGCACAGTATCGATCAGTCCAAAAAATTGATACGATATCGGTATCGGTCGTAGTAGTCACAGTGTGAATTTTTTTTAATCCAAAAGATTTTGAAAATATATCCAAAAGATCAAAAATATTAGAAAAGGCTGGAAAACAACGTGGAAAACAATGTTTTTTTTTTCGTTTTCAATGGTAACAAGTATAAATCAATTTATCGATCCGCCTAAGTTATAACATCAGGTTTCGCTGTCTTTTCTGAAATTGTGATTTTTTTTGTAAGAAACATAATTATAACTTATGGACTATCTTTAGGACACTTTGCCACTTGGCCTTACCTATAAGCCAAGCTCCAAAAAATGATAGAAACCAAGAAAAATCATTTAAGCATTTGGAATCTCAAAAGGGCACATTTAAATGATACATTAATTTTTTTTTTCTAATACCATGCTTTAACATCCAAAAATAAATTCACAAATACAAAAAAATTGACATAATCACATAAGTGATAAAACAACCATAAAAAATTAGCATATATGAACTATACAAAGATTATATAAAATTAAGAAACCACATTTATAGTGAAAACCTAAATATATAATATTTTAATATTAAATTATTAGAAAATCCGAAAATGAATTTAAAAAGATAAAACTAATTACATAAAAGAATAATAAAAACATTATCATACATAAAGCATACAATGATTATGCTTACTTAAAAAGACAAATTAATGATGAAATCCTCAAAATATCTTATTTCAATATTAAATTATTAAAAAAATCTAAAAATAAATTTGAGAATATAAAACTAATTACATGAAAAAAGAATGAGAAGTTATCATACATGAAGTATACAATAATCATGTTTACTTAAATAACAAATTTGTGGTGAAATCATCAAAATATCTTATTTTAATATTAAATTATAAAAAAATCTACAAATAAATAAATGTTTTTAAAGATATATGTCCGATATTTTCAAAATATCGGCCGATATATCGATGTGGCTGATATTTTGAAATATCGGCAAATATATCCTGATATTTTGGGAATAATTTGGCTAGTGGTTACCGATATCGATTCTCAGCCAAATATCTGTTCGGTATCAACTGATTCTGGTACGTATAAATTGATATGTACCGGTATCGGCTAATATTTTCATCCATGCCAATGTCAAATTCGACAAAGCTTTATTCTTTTTTAAATGAAAGAAATTCTTTGGGTATCTATGCTTCCAATTGAAGACTTTTTAGTGTGGTTGAAATTTAATGGATCAATCCTTAAGAGGACGCACTCATAGGGTTGCCCATCAGTGCCTTAAATGATGTGGGGACCTAATCCTTGATCGGATGAGGTCCTTAACAGTTCAATCCTTAAAAGGACCCACTCATAGGGTTGCCCATCAGTGCCTTAAATGATGTGGGGACTTGATTCTTAATCGGATGAGTCACATGGACCCATCATTAATTTGTAAAAAAACCCAAATTTTTATCTCTAGATATCGAATTCGACATAGCAGCCCTCTCTTCCTCTTTCTCTTTATTCATTATTTCTCTGGAAAGATCTGACTTCCCTGTAGCATGCCATAGGTTTCATTTGCTTGCCAAAGATACCTTTGATCATAAAAAAAATGTAAGCATATTTACCAATAATCGGGCTTTGGATCGTTATTTTACATTTTTATACATTAGGGACAACTTTGTCATATAGTAAATGCCCATTTAGATCCATAGAATAAAATTGTGGATCTTAGATTTTTTAGGGATTGAAAAGCTGCTGCCTAATAAAAGATTTTTTTAATCATAAAAAGCTACTTTTATAATTTCAATTAAAAAATATATGAAGATTTTCTCTTTCAACCACCATTAAGCTTTACAATTTAACCACATTTTTTTTCATTTTCTAGTGACTTCTATCTAGGTCAATGCAAGACCCAAAGTCCAATCTAACATTCAAAGTTAGTTTTTTTTTTCATACTTAAAATCAAAGCATCATTTATTCAAATTAAACCCTGATATTTTTAAAAATGCATAACTCAAATTAAAATGGGTCAAAATATTTGAGAAAAAAAATAAATTTCTTGAGTGTCATAGTTATGCTTATGTCGCATTAATATGCTTAAGAAAGTAGGGCCGATGCAAAAAATAAAATTTTTAAATATCTTATTAATGTATTTTACATAAATTCAATCTAATGGTGGTGTCAACTCTCGATGGAACAAATTTTACCACACCTCATGAGCTAAGAAAAAGAAGGGCATGCATTAAAGCAGTTTAAATAAATTTTAAGCAGGTGGGACCATTGGTTAGGAAAGAGAGTAATTAACAAGAGTACGTTGAGACTTGAGAGCCTATCACAAAAGCAAGCGTCTTTACTCTTCTTTTTAACCTTTCTGAATCACACTTTCTTACTCTCTGCTTGCTTTGCTTCTCCTCTTCCAAATCCGTCTGCTGCTGCTGTTACAGGCACACGTTGTTGCATTGCAGATAGAGCAAGAGGAGAAGAGAAGAGAGGGGAAGAGAAAGGAAGAGAAGCCTATGGATACCATTGAAGAGAAGAAGCCTACCCAACTTGGGTTCCGCATGCCTGCTGAGTGGGAACCCCATTCTCAGTGCTGGATGGGTTGGCCTGTCAGTCTCTCTCTCTCTCCACCTCTTGATTATATTGGGTTTCTTTCTTTCTTCATTTGAATGGCAAAAACATGTGTTTTGTGATTCTTTTTTCTCATTTTCTTTTGTTGGGATTGTTTGCTGGTATGAAACCGTTTTGGGGGATTTTTAAAATGGTTGTTGGAGCAGGATGGTTTGGGTTATGGTTTGCTTTGCTGTTTTTAGATGCTTTGGAGAATATGAACATCTATCTGTTTGTTGGGTGGGTGTCTTTTTAGCCTACCTGAAAGTAATCTGTTTGATGGAATTCTTAAGTGGGTGTTTGGATGCTGTCAAAGAGGAAGTAGGGAATTGCTAGAGAGAGAGAGAGAGAGAAAGAGAGACTGAGAGGATTTTCTCCCATATGGCATTTACTTGGTCTGTTCTTTTAGAGAGACAGCAATTGTGCTTTCTCTGATTGGTTTGAGAGACTTTTGATTCATTTGAGAACTGAATGGACGCAGAAGAAGAGAAAAGAGAAGGCTTTCCCTTGCTTCAGTTATACTGGAGAAATCTGCATAAGGTGAACAATCTATGATGGTGAAAAACCACTTTTTAGAGGGTGAGGAGCCTATATTTCTCCTGTATGGCATGTTGGAAGTGGATGGGAAACTGATTGCTAAAAAAATATGCTTTTCCCATATGTTTTCACTACATTCGGACGCCCCCAAGCTCCTTCACTTACTCTTCCACTTAGTCGAACAAGAAGAAAGTTTTTTTTCCCTGTTTCTGCTGAACAAGGGCCCCTTGATCTTGATTCACCAAAATATAGAGGTGGAAACTAAATTTTCCTGTACAGTTGTGTGCCCAAAATGCTATAGAAAGTAGAAACACAGTTTCATGGAAAATTTCTTTCCATCTAAGCTTTCTGGTAAAATTGACATCAATGGGAGTTCTATTGCAATTTTTGTGTATTCGTATGATGCATGTGTATTTTTTTTTATATATATTTTGGCGAAGGAAAAGAGAACATGACCGTCGTTGTCGTCATCATCATCATATTTGCCTTTTAACCCAGGGTTGCTTTAACTAAAAGCTATGTCATCTTATAACCCAACATTTCCAGAAAACAAAAATCATATAATTGGCACAACTATGGATTTGTTCAGAAAACCTTCCTTTCTTTCTTTCTTTTGAACTTTCCCCAAGTTTTTTTTCTAATTATTTGCCTCTCTATGTCTCTCTTATGCCCTCTCTCGTCTCTGTCCTAATTGGCAAATTTGACAAAATCCACTTGAAGACCATAGAAAGCATTGAAGACTCAGGAGATTTAAGATTATAGGAAGAAGTGTAGAAGACTCAAGCTCTCCAGTTCAAACTCAGAATGCCTTTAGAAGAAGGAAGAGCTCAGAACTTGAGGATTTATGTCCTATACTCATGCTATGCGGCTTCCCAACACTAGTAGGAAAATCAAAAGAAAATCAAAAGAAATGAAGTTTCTCATGGTGCATGATAATTCTGGAAATACTACAATTTTGCTGTGAATAAATGGTGTGGACACAACTGTCATCAGTCTGACTATGAGCTTCAAGATTTTAAGACCATCAAGTTCCAGAGGTAGAGTCTTGATGGTTGGGATGTTGATGGTCAAAGAACAATAAGATCCTATTGGAGAAACTGCTTCAAACAAACAGATAGCTTGTGTATAGGTTGTTGATAACTCAGATGATCGCAGAATGATAGCTCTCTAATGCATACAAACAGGGGTATCTTTATTTATATTAGGTGGACTTACGAGTTATGAAGTTACAGTGTGCTTTTACACTTGCTGAAATATTCTAGGTGCTCAATTTGAATGCTATGGACAAAGCCAGACATTGGGAAACTGTTGGTCGTAACACATACACTGGGGAGGGGTTGCTCGAGGCATTTAATTGGCTAGCCTAGGGCAATGCCTTGTGGATACAAATACAATGATACATCCTCAAATGATGTATTCTGTAGTTTGTTTCTGATTGAAATACAAGCAATACCATATTGCAAAGCAATCCTAAATGTTTTATGAGACTTTCAATCTTACTATGACCGTGATCATGAATATCTGTCCTGGGAATGAGAAATGTCATGCTAAGATTTTGTGTGCTGTTTTCCTTGTCATATTTTTCAATTTGTATGGATTGTTATATTGTCAAATTTGATTTCGGGGATTTTTATATATCTGAATGTGATGTTCCATCAGTAGGCATGGTCTCAGTGATGTGTCTTTTCTAACTTGTCAGTGTGCAAAAATGTAATTCCATTTTGGTTGTTTCAGCCCAAATATTACTATTTTTTTTATGTGCGTTTGTCTTTTTTGTTTTTCCTTTTGGGCTTAACATGACTTTCTGTGCATTCTCTAATTCCAGGCCCTGGTTGTGTTTTCACTCTCTCTTTTAAAAAATTAGACTTCTACATCTTTGTCAAATAGGAACTATAAGGTCTTGTGCAGTAGCAAAACCTTTTTTTTTTTTTTCTGCAGCTTCTAGATGTGGGATATGTGTCAGCAATTTTTATCTTTTGCAAGATGGATCTATGAGGGTTTCCCAGAAATACCCAAATTATATTATCCTCACTCTTTGGTAAGTGGCCTGCATATGTATGGTTATGAAGGGAGTAAAATGACCTTCTAGGAAGGATTGAGAAAGGATGGGTATTGTGACATTCTCCATCTACCATGTTGGTCTGGATCAAGAAACTGTAGGTCCTACATTTACAAAATAGTGTTACCCAAGATACTGTATTTTGCTTCAGCACTGGGTCCCATAGTTCCTCTTCTTTAAAGACTCTATTGCCTTTTATTACTTAATAATGTGAAACATTAAAGAGTTGTGCATTCATGTTCCATGCAAATAAATGACCAGTTAGTAAAATGATTGAAACTTCGCTGTTTCAAACCTTCTGATATTTTCTCCAACTCTACAGACAGCACTGAGCGAACTGAACTGCAGAGGATGCAACTTTGGTCTGTAGCAGGAAAACCATTTATTTTATTTCATCAGTATTATTCTTATGTGAACATTAATTATCATGTTGTTGGTCTTCTTTGGTTGGTTCTGTATTCATTATTTTATTCTTTGTTATATTGCCTGTCTATTTGATCAAACATTTGTTTTCTAGACTATGTTTTTCTCACTTTCGGTGAGAGAGGCTTAACAATGTGTCTGACACTCTATTTAAAGGTGCATGGAGAGAACTCTCTGCAAGGCATTTAAATCTTCTCATTATGTTGCCCTTCTTTAGAAAAATATATTACAGTCCCTTTGTGATGGAGACAAGGTTGAGAGGGAGTTTTCTATAACCTTAAAACAGTGGAGGGTACCACTGTTATAAGAATCACAATTGCTATGGCTGCTATGAAATGGAAACCGGGAAAAGAATATGTGGAATTAACAAGGAGTATAACACTTAAATTTTTTAACAATATGCTACTAATATGAGATGTTTCTTCTTTTTTATTATTATTTATTTTTATTATAAAGGTATCATATTCTGTTATCCATAAATATATTGCTGGCTGTTATTTTGGTAATGCTGTTATTTACACAGGCATTATTCATTACATAAGAGCACTTGAGACTGACTTCTAATTGTAGAGGTTGATGTAAGCACAATTTTTGACAACTCTTGTTGATGTGAAACCTAATTTATCCAGAGTGATATATTCTTCAGTGTTTTGAATTTGCTTGATGACCTCTTTCTCTGTTCCTCTTTAAGACATTTGTTGTTTCTTATTTTGGAAAAACATTTATCTCCATTCCAAGAAAAGAACCTGCACCGAATCTCTGTACTTTGTATTCCGTATCGATGCTTATACCAATGCATACACCATTTGAAATCACAGGAGCGACCAGATAACTGGCGAGACAATGCATCGCATGGCCAACTTGTATTTGCCAAAGTAGCATCTGCTATTTCAAAATTTGAGCCTGTGACTGTGTGTGCCAGTGCTGCTCAGGTAAATTATAAATAGCCCATGTCTGACTGTTTCTCCAAACTTATCTTTTGGGTTTCCTTTAGAAGTTGTCATGACTTGGTCTCATGTCTTCTACTTTTACATGTTCAAGTGGGATAAAGCACGCTTTCAGCTGCCAAAAAATATCAGGGTAGTAGAGATGAGTATGAATGATGCATGGTTTCGTGACACTGGACCTACTGTAAGACTGTTTTGTCTTGATTTCACTTTGCATCCTTGATATTGTAGTGTGAAAAATGGGTTTTCTTGCAGCAGTTACTTTTGGCAATTCTGATTGTAGGAATATCTTTGTTATTGAAATATAGATTATCTTGCAGCAGTCTCATTTGGCAATTATCATGAACAGTTTGTTGTATGTGACAAAGCACCAAATTCTGGTCATGCAGAGCATAAGGTTGCAGGAAACGATTGGAACTTTAATGCCTGGGGTGGTATTGCTTCTAGATCACATCTCTCTCTGTGTGTGTGTGTGTGTGGTATTGCTTCTAGATCACATCTGTGTGATATGTGCTGACAGAAGCATGTCAATGTACATGTCTTGCGCATACTACTTGTGCGTTGATGAAGTCTTACTCTGTAGTATTCTTTTTGCTATTATTCGACGTGTAAATTAAGGGTGTACGCATTTGTTCTTCACTTCTTTGAGGAGGAGACCATTAAGAATGTTGCATGATTGTTCTCACATAAGTAATTAAATCGTACCTGATTCCAAATTTCAATATCCAAGAAAGTTCACATCAATGAGGGCTGTAATAGTATATTTTAGTGTACATTGCATCGTTTGATAGAGTTCATCTGCGCTCATTTTTTTAATTGGCAACACAAACTTTATTGATTAAAAAGAAACAAGGCCAAAAGCACAAGAGAAAAACCAAAATACAAGGGTAAAGAGCATTATACCTCACACACTAAAGCATGCAGAACGTCCAAAAACTACCTAAAAACAAAATTACAATGATAATCCCATCTGCCCTCATTGTATAAACTCGGTATTGACAAAAGTTCCAATACATTCAAATCCTCTATTATCTGTTTTATTTTTCTGTTCAAGAGTCATCAATGGGCTTTTTTCTTCTTCTCTGGATTTTACTTGAAGAGACCTATCATCAGGTCTTCTTTTCTGTAAGTACCCATCATTTGCTTGCTGAAACCTTTACCTTTTTTTTTCCCTAAACCCTAAACCCTATACCCAGCTCAACCTCCCTTACTTTGTTTTGATTCTTTAATACATTTTTTTGTGCTCCTATTCTAGGTCGTATATACCAGTATGAGTTGGGATAAGCCTTTTTTTAAGACCATTCTAGAAACTAGTCAATGATGACCCTCCATGGAATCACCGATATAAGCTGTGGCTAAAGTTGCAAAAATAAGAGCCTGAATCCCGCTTGTGAATAATCCAGCGAAAGAATCATCGTATGCCGTGGAAGATAGATTATTACGAGCCATGCTTGGCATCCATGTATCCACTGCAAAGGAAACTTAACTAAAACTACCTATAGGCGGATGGGTCGAGTAATTGATGTGAGATGGATCCAGAAAAAGGGGGGTTCCAGTTATGATCCAGAAATGATTCGTGTATATATTTTACATAAACGTGAAATCAAGGTAGGTTATAAAATAGCTGGAAGACATGGGAATAAAGGGGTTTAGGGTTTAGGGTTTTGAAAACATTGCTGAACCCTACACTTCCAGGATCATCTATGCTTGTGAATGTAAAAATGATCTGGAGTTTTAGTCTTTGAAAACCATTGGACAAGTAAGGCATAATACAGTCGAAAGTAGCACTAAAACACACTTTAACTTGTAAATTCATTTCAATTGCATATTCCATCTGATGGTTATATCATGTGAACCATTTTGGTTTTCCGAAATATATAATGCACCATATTAGTTGTGGGATTGCTGAAAGATGTGATTTCATGAGTTACAGGTGATGTGAAGGTCTGTTGGTGGCTGGATTCCACTGTGATGGAAATCAGTTTATCAAATTAACTTAGCCTTGGGGAGAGGTGGGGCTGGGATTTTCTTCTTTTTCTTTTTTTTCTTTTTTTTTTTTGGTTGGGGGTTTTTTTTTTTTTTTAGGTTGGGGTGGGGGGAGGGGGGGTTATGATTGATCAGTAATATTAGTGGGCCCCAGTTATGAAAATAAATCATTAAAAAAATGGCCCCTTCCTTATAATCTACTTAAAATTCACTTAAACAAGAATTTTCCTTATAATCTACTTAAATTTCACTTAAACAAGAATTTTCCTTAAAAGTAGATTACATGTAAAGTCCAAATCTATTAAAGGTGTTAAGGAATTATTGGATGCTCATCGATCCTTTACCCACGATTGGATTGAATCTCATAATAAAAAAGAGAAATTATGATTAAAAGAGTGTTAAGACTTTAAGGTTGTTAAATCAAGAGCTAGGATGATTTTAATGTCCATGGATGCTATCTACACAGCAGAAATAGTATAAAAAAAAAGATAAAAATGAAAAGAAAACAAGGCATCATAGAAGAGTTCCATGACAATAAACCTACTTATAAAGCATCAAAAGCATTGAAAAACAGCCGCCTCATATAGTGTATAGTCCTCATCAGATTTCATTCAAAGGGCAATAAAATTTTTATAAATAATTCAATTTGTTCATATAGATCAATTTCACTTGTGCCCAAATCATATTGAGTTATATTTTTTCATAGAGAATTAGAGCATTTATTTTATGTGGTTTGCATGTTTTCTAAGTATGCCCCACTTGAGAGCATTGGCCCTAGAGGATCCGCATTCTGAGCCTTTCTTTTATTATTTATTTTCTTAAGTTGGCTGCACTCAAGAACTTCATTAAATACTACCTAAACCCAAAATGATTTGCCTAATCGTTTGATGTGGGATGGGACATTGGTGATGGAAAATGTCATTGCCAAGAAAGAGAACCATAATTTCCAATTTTTTACAAAAAAGAAAAAGACAGTAATGCCCTTATGTAGACAAGGATGCTCTTGTTCTTTCTGAAGTTCTCAAAGAGTAGAGATATTTGAGGCAAGGAGGTATAAGATAAAAGTGCCTATATTCATTCCTATTTTTTCTTGTTTATGAAGGATGAAAAGAAAGTTGAGAGGGGGCAAGATCCTAGTTTGCACTATGCTCTAAGCTGGGTTAGCTATGCCAATGGCCAAACCACAGTACTGTCCTACAGATCAATGGTTTAGATCATTAACGTCTACAAATTTAACTACTTAAGCCTTGAGGCTGCTTGGTATCCTTGTTTACAGATCTTAACATGCTCTGGTTTTTTATTTTATTATTTTTGTAGTTACGAAGAAATTTTGTCTTATTTTTTTTTTGTCTTGACTTGTTACATTTTTTTTATAGGAAGCACACAATTTTATTTGGTAAGTTCACCTGGTTTGCTTTTATATTCAGGAGTGGAAGAAGGTTGTTACAAGGACTGGAGTCTTGATATTCTAGTTGCTAGGAAGGTTTAGTTCTGATTCAATGTTGTTGGTTCTAATTTTCTTTTTGCATGTTATGCCAGCACATTTTGCAACATTTGCTAATATTCAGTTTGGTTTTTGCTGTTAGATTCTGAATATGGAGAGACTTCCTATTTTTCAAAATGATATGATTCTTGAAGGTGGAAGCATCCATGTAGATGGACAGGGTAGAGTTACTAATCTTCACAATATTATGATTCTATAGGACCAGCTGATTGCTGCTGCTATTGATTTGTTTTTGTATTTCATGAATTTGCTTTGATAATTCTTTTTCATGGATGACAAATTCCATGTGCCTGTTGGTGCATGACTCAAGTCGTGGGACAAAGATACTTCTTGCTTGTACATCATATGTATATTTGTCTACTAGAATCACTTGGCTAGGCATTATTTCCAATTACCCCAGTTAAGGGGATTCATATGGCTATATACACAGAAGGATATAAAAAGGTTGCTCTCTCTCAATCATGGACAACCATCACAAGGGCAATTTATCCTCTAATTTTGGTCCTGCCCAAAAATGCATAATTTATTTTCTCATCCATTAAGTGTATGGTATTTGATGAACTATTTCTGATGAAAAAATGCACATACTTCAGAAAGAATCTCTTGCTGCCTTCCCAAATCTTACTCAGTTTCACAAATCTCATTTTCAGGGACATGCATTACCACTGAAGAATGTCTATTGAATGGAAATCGCAACCCAACAATGACTAAGGAGCAGATAGAGGAAGAGCTAAAGATGTGTCTTGGAGTTCGGAAGGTTATTTGGTTGCCACAAGGACTATATGGTATGCATTTCTAACTATAAAAGCCATATTTCTTAGGGTTACTCTTTATGGTTCTCTTGTGACAATTTGATGCAGATAGGGAAACAATAATCCCAATTCATAGCAAACCCAACGATACCTGATCTTCAATCAAACAGAACATCAACTTAAATAAGGTGAAAAAGTAGATTCGGTGACCGTTGATCATCAAAATATACCATACATCTTCAATCCTTTGGGAGGCACACCCTCAATGTAATGGAGAAGAGAATAAAGAAGCAACCACGCATCACTTTAATTAAAAGAAATAAATCATCTAATCATGGGTTGGATGTCCCATACACAGGGTATTTGTAATCTCTAATGGATAAGAAGTTCTAATCTACTTTCTAATATTATAAGATAAATTTCCTAAATGGTATTTTTTTTTTTTGAAATGGTAATAGAAGATTTTATTAAAAGAAGCAAAGGAAAAATAAAATAAAAAAAAGGAGGAAGGGAAATGTGCAAGAGAGATGCAACATACCCAACCTCAGACAAAACACCTAATTACATAATCACTCCAACCCAAGGAAGTAGCCTATCAATCCCTTTCTTGGCTAACACATCAGCCCCGGAGTTGGTGGATCTAACTTCATGAATAAAAGAAATATCGATGTTGGCTACTAACTCCCTAATTTCGTTAAACCGGAATTGAAGTTTCCAAGGGTTAGCCTTCCCCTTAGAGACCCAAGCCATTGCATTATAAGAGTCACTCTCCATTACAAGCGAACCACAATAACCTCTAGAAAACAATCTAAGGCCTTCCAATATAGCTAACACCTCCGCTTCGTTTGAATTGTACACACCAACATTTTTGGAGAACATAAGCAATACCTCTCCCTTGCTATTACGAAGAACTCTGCCAATCCCCGCTGGACCCGAATTGACCCTAGAAGCTCCATTCACGTTAAACTTTAAGACCCCATAATGACGGGGAGACCAAAGAACAGATCTCTTTTCCTTAAAAGGACCACATGCCATGCAAACTTCCTAATTAGAAAGAATATCATTCAAATTAAAATTGGAAAACTTCTTTCTAACCAAGGCCCATTTTGCAATCGTTAAGGCAACTTTAGAGATCAAGTTAGATTTCGAAGTAGAAGCGTCTCTAAAGATCTTTTCTTCCAAATTGTCCATAAGATGGCAAATGGAATCATCCTCCATAGGACTCGGCCACAACCCGTAAAACAGTCTCCCCACCAGTACTGCAACACATGCACAATATTTTTTGGGCAGCACCAAGCAAGACCACACCTTCCTATAAAATTGCTCCAAATGCTAACCGCTACCTCACAGTGAATAAACAAATGTATGACTGACTCTTCCTCCTTGCCACACATTACACAAGTATCTGAAATGTTGTTAGAAGTTAACCTTCTCCTCCTCAGATCCGCTGTGGAGACTTTACCTGCTCCTGCCTACCTACAAAAAGCCTCAACTTGGGGTGGAGCTAAACCTAACCACACAAGGGAAGAAGGGGCCCTATGGGGTTGAGTACCCTTCAAGGTGGAATAGAAAGCTTTAGTTGAGAATTCCCCTGAGGTGGAAGGCTTCCAAATCCGAGTCCTTAGAATCCCTGTGAAAAAAAAACATGTTAGCAAAATACTCAACATCTCCTAGTACATAACCCCCTCCATCTCACGAAGTCTTCTCCTAAAAGTCACCTCCTAGACCATGCACTAGTCTTGAGCTCATAACAATCGCTTATGGAAGACTCCTTATTGATAGCTACTCTAAATAGCTTGGGAAACAAATCACATACAGTCCAACCCCTACCCAATCATCCAACCAAAATCTCACATCTCTACCATCCCCTACTATAAAACCCACCCCTCCATGCAATGCTTTCCCCCTCTTATTGGACTCATCCCCAACAGAAATAATGTCCGTCCAAACTTTGGACCTACAATGACTAGGTCTAGACTTAGTCCACAAATCCCATTTATCCTCACCATATTTAGTTGCAATCAGCCTCCACCAGAAAGCCTCCTTTTCCTCTCCAAACCTCCATTATCACTTCGCCAACAAAGCCCAATTCTTATATTCCAAATTGCCAAGACCTAAGCCCCCATAAGCTTTAGGTTTAATCATCTCATTCCACTTCATTAAATGCAATTTCTTCTTATCCCCATGTCCCTCCCAAAAGAAGTCTCTACGAAAGCGATCCAAACTCTCGATCATGGCCTTAGGGATCTTGAATAGAGACATATAGTATATCGGAAGATTGGATAGGCGAGCTTTAATTAGAATGATTCTTCCTCCCAAAGATAGACAAAGCTTTTTCCAAGATGACAATTTCTGCTTAAAAATATGAATCATTGGATCCCAAAATGACTTAGATCCTGGCTTGGCTCCAATAGGCAATCCAAGATAAACAATGGGAAGCCTCCCTAACTTGCACTTAAAAGTATCTACTAGAGCTTGAATAGTCTACTCTGGGCAACCAATTCCTACTAACATGGTCTTAGATAAATTTATTTTCAAACTAGACAACAACTGAAAACCCTGAAGAATTCTCCTAATATCGAAAACCTCTTCCTTTTTGGATGAACTGAAAAGAATAGTGTTGTGTGCAAATTGAAGATGAGTGATAACCTCTCCACTCCTTCCCATCTCAAAGCCTCCAATCACCCCCAGGTCTTTCGCGGTCACTAGAAGCGAACTCAAGGCCTCCAAGACAATCGTAAACAGGAAAGGAGATAAAGGATCCCCCTACCGAATGCCTCTAGAAGCTTTAAACAGTTTTGAAGGAGAATCATGAACCATTAAAACATTAATTTTCTTATTTCTTCTACTCAATAATATTTCCTAAAGTTGTCTTTACTCTTATATGGTTCCAAATTTCCTAAATGTTTAAGGAAAGAAAATCAAAATTAATAGTCCTTACTAATGATACCATTACTTGATAATCAAGAAAGAGAGAAAATAGAACTTGCTTTCTAAATCCCTTGAAGTGCTCCTTGTTTTAAGGAGTCCCAATCTCTTTGTGCCTCTTTCCTTTTTTTCAAAATTGGCTTCCTATTTAGATTTGAGCTCTAATTTGATTGGCCCCAATTTAAATGGATTAGATAGCCATTGGACCGATCTAATTGGTTCAAATTAAGTCAAGGTCCGATCTAACACAGGATCCATGATGTTTGGAGCTTGCGCCGGCATCACAATTCCATGGATCCTTGTTTAATATGATACTGGGTTAATCTTAGGAGAGCTTTTGTATGTCATTGTAGACTAACATTGCTAGTCAAATTCTATGCTGACTTTGTTGTGCCTTTAATGTTTATAATAATTGTGGAAAGTCTTTTTTGCTCTCTCTTGACAATCCCATTTTTATCTTCTTGTGGTGAGTAATCTTTGGGATTCTTTTGCATGTCACAATTGGTCTTTTCTGCCCTTATTCGATTGAAACCTTGGTTGCTCCACAAACATTAATTCCCTTAAATATCCACACCTACTTGAAGAGATAATCACAGCATAGCTAAAGTTTATTGGTCCCCAGGCCCTTAAGGACCAGGTCCAAGTATATTTTCTCACAACCTCAATTTTACGATGGGTTGATGAGAACATTGAGAGATTGTGAACCTGATGATTAAAGCATTGAAGAGAGTGAGACTTGGTGAACAAGGCAATCAGTCGGTGGAAGAAATAGGACAAAGAACAATGGATGCATTGTCGGGTGTGTTGGTGGACAAAGTATCAATCAATCTTGAGGTGTTTATTGCATTCATGGAATACATCATTGTGGGCAATATGTCGAGCACTCTTACTATCACAAAAGAGGGAGTTGGGCTATAAAGGACTGCCCATTACATGAACAAGATATGGAAGCCTAACATTTTTAGCTGAAGTGTTTACAAGAGCATGATATTCAGCTTCGGCAGAGAACTTAGAGATATACTTGCTTTTCTAGGATATTAAGGAATTACCAAGGAAGATGCAACAACATGTAGTAGAGAAACAATCATTGATCTCACCAGCCCAATTGGAATAGCAATTGAGGGAGGTTGAGCTTTCAATGATGGACACAACTCTCCTTTTGTCAGTGTATGGAAGATATTGAATAATATGGTAGCCATTGATAGTGGTTAGTGCAGATCCAATTAACTGACAATATGAACAACAAAAGCAATATATTGCCAAGTAATAGTGAGACATACTATGCTGACAACAACTTAACAATAGCAAGTGGAGTAGGATGATGGTTGCTGTCATGAATGCCCAATTCAGAATTTGGTTCCAGAGGTATGGCCACTCTCTCATCATCAGTAAGACTTGTACGGAAAATAATGTCTTGTATATATTTTATTATGGAGTAGCAAACCTTGGGGTGGGCTTATTGAGAACCGTCGATGCCCAGTTTGAACTATTTTTCCTCACATTATAGCCTTATGGTCAGCCGGCACTAGACTTGCTTACTTCATGGGTGTCACTTGTATAGTGAATGCAACCCATGGTTCTAAAAGTGCCATAGGGATTTTATCTTCTATAAAAGCACAACTTTGTGTCTACTCATGCTGTCATGCATCCACTCGTGCTACATATATACAAAATTCAAGCAAATCTATGTTGTCTACATCAAGGTTTAAAAAATCGGATTCGGGACTTGACTCGGTTAGGGTTGAGTTTGAGTTGAGTTGGGCTTGGAGTCCTAAGGTGTAGGAAAAATTATAAAAATATATATAAAAAGAATCTTAAAAGAAGCCCTAGCCCCAAGGAAGTGAGAAATATAGGAGAAGAAGAAGAAGAAGAAGAAGAAGAAGAAGAAGAGAGAGGAAGAGAAAAAAAGAGAAAGGGGGGGGGGGGGGGGGTGTGGAAAGAAACATGTACCTGGCTCTAGCAGGAGTGTGCGGTGGTAGCAGGAAGATCAAGTGGCAGCAACTGCCTGCAACAACAGTGGCCAAAGGGGTAGCAGCGACCAACAGCAGCGGGAGGAGTAGGCTTCGTTCACCTCTTTGTAGCAGTGAGTAGCTCTGCGTCTCTCTCTCTATCTCTTTCTTTCTCTTGAGTGTGCGCGCCTTTTTCTCCAGAAAGCCCGATAGAGAAATCCTTTTTCTTTTCCTGTCTCTTTTATAAAATGCAAATTTACTAGAAAATCCCTTTGCTTTTGCTTAATTGTTTTTTTTTTTTTGTTCTTAAACTGCATTTTAAAGGGCTTGTTCGATTTTTTAAATCATGGTCTATATATGACAACCATTACAGATAAGAGTTTATCAGGTAACGATGGCACTAACCTTAGATCATCAATTGAAAATAGATCAATCTCCAATGAGATTGATTGAATCCAAGGATGGATTTTGAAACCTAGAATAGACTTACAATAATGGGAAACACCATATGAAAGAGAAAACTCAAAGAAAATCCTTGATTAATTAATAATAAGCCTGCATTTTTATGTGGATTGATCATCCTTATATAGAGTAGGATTGATCTTGCTTTGATAACTCTACTTTCTAACGTGGAAGAGGTCTAAATAATTAGGAAGCAAACTAATAAAAATTCTAATTAGACAAAAATAAAAATTAGAAATAGTTTTCTGAATAACATAAAAATGTTTGGAAAACCACATCCCACATCGCCCAGTAATGGATTATGACTTGGCTTAATATGCATGTTTGGGCCTTTCACCTTCAAGTTCGAGCTTTTGGGTTAGTTTCTGACTCATAACATGGTATTAGAGCCAATTTCTTGTGTAGCCCACATGGCAGCCTGTTCACGAAATCTGTTGGGCCTTGATGTGAGAGGGAGTGTTAGGAAACCCACATCCCATATCACCCAGCGGTGGGTTTTGGCTTTGCTTAATATGCATATTTGGGCCTTCCACCTCAAATTCAAGCTTTTGGGTTAGTTTCTAACTCATGACCATAAAAAAAAGAAAAGGATAAAAAAGAATGCCATAGTAGGGGCTTGTTTAGTAGGTCTAGTCTTATTTTTATAGACCATTCAAAATAGAGCCATTAAAAAAAGAGCTATAAAAAAAAGAGGCTAGAATTAAAATATGTGTTTGGCAATGGAAGCATCTATTTTAAATAGACCGTTTTAAATCAATAGTTGAAAGTTTTTCACAAATATATTGAGGTCTACTAGGTATCAAGCCTTGAAATTTTACTCCATAACCATGTTTGGCCTCCCAAAGAGATCTAATGGTTTGGATCTTGTGTTTGGGGCCCCTAATTTTTTTTAAAAATATTTAATAATTCACGTTTTTACAAAAATATCTCAAGTTTGGTGATGATCCAACGGCTGAAATTTGGTCTCACAGTGGTCATTGACCTTCTACACATTTTCAATGGTTTGGATTGTTATTTATTGTCCCAGACATAATAATAAAAAATAAAAAAAGGGACTGTCTATGCACTAGTTTAAAATTGAGCATGTTAAATCAATGGTTGAAAGTTTTTCACAAATTTCTCGAGATCCACAAGAAATCAATTCTTAAAAATTGACCCCATAGCCGTTTTTAGTCTTCCCAACATTTCCAATGGTTTGGATCTTGTGTTTGGGCCCCACAGAATTTAAAAACTAATATCCAATCGCTCACGCTTTATTGCACATATCTCGAGATTCATGATGATCCAACGGCTGAAATTTGGAGGGATGACCGTGTTTGATCATATGAACATTTTCAACGGTTTGGATCTAGATTTATCCTCTTGGATTTCGAGAAAAATTGAAAAAACCAAACTGGGCGTGATCTTCCTAAAACACTGTAGCAACGCCTCTTTTTTTCTTTATCTAATTTGGAAATGCATCATGAGGAGGGCTGTGGGAAATAGAGGTAAAGCCTCTACATATCTAAATTGGATGGAGCACAAAAGTACATGCCAAACGCTCTTATTTTTACAAACTCTATTAGAGTTGGATATTTAGACAAATAGAGTCTAAAATTAGTGATGCCAAACATGTACTAGCTCTTGGTCAGATTGGGCTGTGGGTTGAACTCAATGGACTGGGTTGACATTTGGTCAATGTGCATAGTTAATTTCTTGGGCCTAGTCTGGGTCTGTACTTCATCAAACAATAATGGTCTAACCATATTAATCTTCCAATAGGCTATTGCAGCCTTCAAGTGCATAAAAGGTGATCTCTGTGAAGATGGTTTGTTTTATCTAGTGTGCAAGGCCATACTCCATCTACAATGTAGTTTGTGTAAGACCCTAGTTCCCTTAGTTTTGTGTTTAGTAATTAATTAATCTTCTTTAGTGGATAATTAGATTAGTTTTCCACGTTCGATTAGTTGTTAGATGGTTTCGGAAGGTTTTGGACCTAGATAGAGACCGAGAAGGACCTTTTTGTAATTGCAGTCAAGTGGGAGTAGTTTGCAGTTTTAGGAAGCTTCTCGGTTTTGTGCTTGTTGGATAAAGGGTGTCACTTTGAGAAATTTTCGCTTTAGTGAGTATCCCTTTTTGTTGTCCAGAATTCCTTGTAAACTACTTGGGAGCGCAAGGATCAAGTGCAGAAGTATCGTTATTTTCTTCTTGAGGTATGTGTGCATTTGGAGGCCTAAATGTCCTAATGTGGGGAGGATGTAAAACCATGGTCCCTTATATACGCCTTTAGTAATTAACTAATCTTATTTAGTGGATAATTATATTAGTTTTTCACATTAGATTAGTGGTTAGATGGTTTCAGAGGGTTTTGGATATAGATAAAGACCGAGAAGGACCTTTTTGTAATTTTAGTTAAGTGTGAGGGGTGGTTTGCAATTTTAGGAATCTCTACGGTTTTGGCCTTGTTGGATAAAGGGTGTCACTTGGATCAAGTGCAAGAGTATCCTTATCTTCTTCGTAAGCTTTGTGTGCATTTGGAGGACCAAATGTCCTAAGGTGGGGAGGATGTAAAACCTTGGTCCCTTAACTATGTGTTAGTAACTAATTAATCTTGTTTAGTGGGCAATTAGATTAGTTTTCCATGTTAGATTAATGCTTATATGGTTTTGGAGGATTTTGACCTAGATAGTGGTCGAGAAGGACTTTTTTGTAACTTTAGTCAAGTGTGAAGGGTTGTTTGCAATTTAGGAAGCTCCATGGTTTTGGGCTTGTGGATGAAAGATGTCGCTCTGAGAAACTTTCATTTTGGTGAGTTCCCCTTTTTATTGTCCAGAATTCCTTTTAAAACCCACTTGCCTTGTGTTTTAGAGCCAAGGACCTTCTTGCAAATACCAAAAACTCACCACTAAAGTTTATGAAACTTACCTGAGTTCCCTTCATTTCATTCTATCTCATTTCCTTCACCTTCTCCATCTTTCTCTTCTTTTCTTCTTCTCCTTCCTTGCATGCTAGAAACCAAGAGACTTCATCAATTTCGAACTAGAAGATGACCAATTCAAGCTCCTTTCACCATTAATCATCTTCTTCTCCATCAAGCTTCCTTCCCCTCCCTAATTCTCCTTGTTTGATCTCAATTGGCAAGCAATTACCTTTCCAAATTTCTTCTCTTGTTTAGAAATGGGTTTTAATTGCTAGATCTTAGCATGCAACCCCTCTAAGCCCCAATTCCATTTGTTTGTTCTGTAAGAACCCTCTCTAAGAACCCTCTAGCTTGAGATCTAGTGAATTTTGGTGAATTTCAACTTAGGTTTGACCTATGGCAAGTAAACATCTATAATTTCATGATATGCATGCTGGATTTTCATTGAATTCTATGGTTGTTGTTTCTAGATCACACAATTGAGCTCATTTGTGGTTTTAACCTAATTCATGTCAATTTGATTTTTTAATTAATAATTGGTTAGAATTATGATTTGCATGTTTGGGGTAGACTCCAGACGTGGGCGTTGCACGTTGTGCCTTGAAGCGTGGAAGGTTATTGGTGATCTGGTTTTGGGGGTGTGACAAGCCCCATGGCTTGGTCAGTCTCCACTGAGTTGCTGCGAACTTTTGATTTGTGAAAGACATGAATAGGAGTCTGTTCATAGGAAAAGACTCTTCTGCTTGGGGCTTATACTTTCTTATCCTCTTGTTTTGTAGGCGATGATGATACAAATGGTCATATAGACAACATGTGTTGTTTTGTAAAGCCTGGTGTGGTGGTTTTGGCATGGACTGATGATGAGTCAGATCCGCAGTATGAGCGATCGGTCAAGGCTCTTTCTGTTCTTTCCAATGATACAGATGCTAATGGCAATAGAATAGAAGTAATAAAGCTCCATATCCCTGGGCCACTTTACATGACAAAGGAAGAAGCTGATGGAATTCTACCAGTAAATCTGTTAATCTTACACTGAGTTTTTGTTCTATTGGAAATCTTACATTTAATTTTTGTTCTATTAGAACTTTGAAATGGTTTTATTGAGCAACATTTGCTTGGAGCCTGCATTTGTTGCAATTTTGTATATACTTGCAACATCATCCTAGTCTTGATCATAAATTTTGCATTACATTGTTTTAGCATATGTATAGTTCTTTCTTAATATTGTTTCTGGATTGTTAAAATTATGTGAGGAATTAAATCAAAGCCCTGCCAAAGCTTGATGGTCATTGGATGAAAATTAATCTCAAGCTACAGTGCAGTTTTCCACATCCTGAGTGCAAATTTCACGGGCTGTAGTTTATCCTCTTAGACTACATTTTGGTAGTGGAAATATCAAAATAGTTATATTCGACAAAGCCTACTTGATCTACATCCAAAGTAGAATTACTACTAGTAAAAAGTGGTGAATCTGCAAAAGGAGATTCTCCATCCCTCAATATTCTCCATCTCTCCTTCTAATAGGAATTTTGCACTGATCATTTCTCCTCATCCAAATGGCCATATGCTTTTGTGACTTGCAACAGATATAAACTAGAATTCGTGGTTAAATTTGTCCAGTCATAACCTATAATGCTCTCATCCTATTAATCCATTTGAGCACTTTAGTCAATGGCATGACATATAAATATACTGAATTGATATGGCATTTGGCTGTACATGGCTCAGCTTGCCTAAATATTATAACAAAGAATATTTTAAAACTATAAGCATATATCCAAAAATATTTTACTAGCAAATAGCTATATAGCAGTTTCTTCCACCCATCCCGACTAACTTGATTTCTATTATGCAAACAGCTGGTCTTTAGTATTGAGGAGGATGGAAAATCTGATATATGTAAACTTATTATTCCCCATGCATTACCTTTTCTTAAAAGAAGTAATGCTTTCATTTGATTATGTGATTCTCTAATGAAAAATGTTATAATCTTTCCATTCCATCACTGCTACAGGATGATGATGGTAAGCCAAGATTGGCAGGTACAAGGCTTGCTGCTTCATATGTAAATTTCTATATTGCAAATGGTGGCATTATTGCACCGGCATTTGGGGACAAAGAAAGAGACGATGAAGCTTTTCATGTGCTCACTTCAGCATTTCCCAATCATGAAGTAAGTGTCAACCTTTAGAAGCTGTGTTTTTATCCTCAACCAACTTTTCAGGTTTTTTCTTCTACACATTCAAGTACTTGAATATCTTTAGTCTTTTAAAATCAAACTTCTTCCTAGATTTCTTCTTGAGCAGCACAAGCTTGTGGTTGGAGGTGGTTGTTCCCAAACCAAGGATTAGATAGGCAACTGTCCATACCCAACCCTACAACCTGTCCTGATTCAGGATTGACATTGACCTTTTTAACTTATGGGTTAGGTTCAGGTTGACATTCAACATGATGTAATAGATTATTCAGGTTCATTTTTAGCTAATACTTTCTACCCAAACTATACCTGACTCATTGAATTAATATTTGTGCCATTATGAACCTGGCCTGGTCTGTGGTGACTCCACCATGGATATGGTTTATGTTTGGTTTGCTTAATCTATACTTTTCCTTATAATGTCCCTTAAAAGTACATGGCCTTGATGCTTAAATCTCAATTCTTTTTTCCTTAAACGACCAAATATGCAAAACCTGCCTACCTGCTTGAGTTGTGAGTTGTGACCTGCTCCTGCGGTGACATTCTTTTTTATTCTTAAAAAAAAACTTTTTCTTTTTTTTTTTTGTTAGTATATTTCTTTTAATGCTTAATAAGTCATGTATGTAATGAAGGCCTAATGCTTTAAATTCCCTGTTTTTAACTCTTCACTATTGTCCCTATAATACAGATTACACAGGCCTGCCAACCTGGTTGAATAGAGGCCTTTAACACAGTGACTTATTTTTTAATTAAAAAAATATTTTAAGACTTAATTGATTGTGTATGTCCTGAGATCCTACTAGTAGGCAAAAGATTTTCCATCTAGAATACTTTTCTACAGTGGATTGGCTATCAGAATTAGGATGGAATTGTGTTAGGGTAAACCTAAACCTGCCCCGTCCCTATCCTACCTGACCCATGATGGGTTTATTGTATGTTATATTGAACCCACCCTATGATGTGTACAGGTCGGTTAGGTTTTATATGGGTTATCTTTTATTTTAATACTTGAAATATGAAAAAGTATATATTCTATCGATATCCCTTCAATAAAGAGGAACAAAATCTTCAAACTCAGCATTCTCGCTTTTATAGAAGTCCAATACTAGTTGCACTATGTGAGCTTTTGGTATTATCTTTCATTAACAAATATTCAAATTGGTCACATATGAGGTGGGGGAGCCGAAACCCAGTTCTAACCTAAATCCGACTGGTCAAAATCTGTGAATCCATACCTGCCTGAACTTGACAAAACCAGTACAAATGCGTTCGTATTACAGGCCAATCAGAGAGGGTCACCTATTTAACCTGAGCCATTGCCATCTGAGATAACAGTATGGTCTGAATTCATGAGCTATACAAATGTTGTTGGAGTTTTTAACTGATTCCTTTTTTTTGCTCATGCCTTCAACAGGATCAAATGCTTATTCAGATTTTAATGAGGCTGGGGCACAAAGTTTGCCGGAATCTATGTCCTCAAGCTTTCATTGGGAGACATGCAACATAAAAACTGCATTTGACCTTAATGCTTTGTTTCCCATACACTTTAAGATGGGTGTCATACCTGTGTAACTGTGTCTTAACTCTTCAATTTAATTGTAGATACCTTCTGTTCAGGGTTCCACCTGTATAATATAGTGGCCTGCCAAACATTGCCTATGATAATTTCATCACAAGCAAAGGAATAAGCTGAAGGATTAAAGAGAATTTGGACTTGAATTCCATGTCCCTTATTGAGAGAGGACTTTCCTATATATAACTACTGTATGGAGCAATTACAGTATCTTTTTTCCTTGATTAAGGCAAATTTCAATCAATCATAATCTACGCCTAATCTCTACAATCCTACTGGATTTCTAACATAATATGGTACGCAATTGTTACACAGAATTGGGTGCTTCTCAACAATTTTTGGGTAGGAGTACCCAATGGATAAAATAGCCTATTCGTTTTAAATTTTTTATTGATACATGAATTGTTGTGGGCCTTCAGGTGGTAATGATTGAAGGTGCAAGAGAGATTTGTTTGGGAGGTGGGAATATACATTGCATAACACAGCAGCAACCAGCTTCTCCCAATTGGTGATGAGGAGATTATTCTCTAATGTAAGCATTTTTTCTAAGATTATAATGCTATAAACTGATTATGACCCTATCTTTGTGATATAGGGTGTTTTGTCTTTGGTGTATTCCCTCTTGTCTCAATATAATTTGTTGTTACTGATAAAAAGAAATTCTCAAAAATAAACATTTGAATTTATAGGAAAAACCTCAATGAGCCGTGGAGCTGACAATAAAGTGAGCACTGCGTGCCTAAATACCTAGTGGGGCTCACCTAGTGATCCATCTGAGTGGAACATAAAATAGGAACCTCCCCCCTCTGAAAAATAAGTTATGTAAAAAATAAGTTATGTATTTGCTCAAATTATATGATTCAGTTTTGTTCTCTAATACTGGTCCTGATTGATGGGAAGAAGTTTTGTTGTTGTTGATGATATTTAACTCTCTAATATTATCTTTTAGTGATCAAAATGGAAATATCTAATGAACTTATTAGATGTCACATAATATTATCTTTTTAGTGATCAAAATGGAAATATCTAATGAACTTATTAGATGGCAGTTTGTGCCGTGATCTTTTCAAATTATCCAAGGCTTTTTAAGAAATGAAACCTTCTGAAAGCTTGGATTTTCAAGGCAGATGTCACAGTTTCCTCCCAAAATATTTTCTGTTTGGAGTCTTTTGTTTACAGTTATGTAAATATGTTAATGTAGATGAAAAAAACTTAATCATTACAAATGACGACATTTCTTTGACAAATTTAGGATAGGTAAATGACTTGTAGAATCTAGTATAGAAAGTTAAGACATTTTTCGTCCAAGACTTTTATGCTTCCAGTCCTAATAGAATAACTTCCATGTGTGATGATCATGACATCATTTTAAACCCAAAATAGCCACCAGACCTGCCTTCATGTATGTTCCATCATCTGCAACGAGTTCAGAATCATACCCACAAACATAAAAATGAAAAAAAAAATTATTTCCCAAATAAATCAATCATCCATATTGAGTTCTAGTCATGGCCAAAGCACGATCTTTTCTCCCTTCTTTCTCGACTCCTCCACTAGTCTCTCTCCCATGCTCGATTTCCCGTGCACTCACAGTTGGATTACTCAGATATTTGGCAAACCCTGAACCTTCTATGCCCCAGGTATACTCTGATTTCCTTTTTTTTCTTTGCTGTGATCTTGTCCTTATTTTGGTTCTTTGGGAGTACTGGTTTCTGTGATCTTCTCAGCTCTCTCTTATTTCATTGCTCCTGTTGCATTTCATTTCCTGCATTTGCCAGGTTATATTGAAAGATTGTCATCATAATTAGATTTGGGATGCATTAATGCTGCATGTTAAATTGTTAATGATTGTTGTGAGAATGGTTGGATCTTTACAATCAGTTTGTGTTATTCCATTATGCTGCTTTTCTCTTCCCTAATGGGTCGCTTGTTGGCAGTCATTTACCTATGAAAATGATAAACATGCGTAAGGGTTATGCATCATCACGTTTGTTTGCGATCATTTACGCATGTGATATGTTAATGAGGTGTAAAAATGGTATGTAAATGACATTGTTCATGCACCCAAATTTTCACACCAAATCAAGTGTGAAAGTGATTTATACAGTCCTGCAAAAAAGGTTCTAGTACACTTCTTACATAGTGATTGCATTCTTGTGGGCCTATCAACCAACCGTTTTTTTCTTAACCCTTGTAGGCCCAATATTTGTAATCCAAACCATTCACTTTGTTTATTGAACTAATAAAACCCCAGACAATGAAGCTGATTGCATTAAATCTATGATGGGTTATTTGCAAAAAGTCCCAACCTATAGATTAATTTTCTGCACTTCTCTTGGCCCCCAATTCATTATCTGAACCGTTCAACATTGTTGTATTAATGGAAATATCAGGGCGTTTAGTTTCATATCTTTATTCTTCATGGGTTTTGAGAAATTTGTAAAAAAAACATAAGAAAAATCCAAATAAATTTAAAACCGTTGGATGTACTCGTACACTTGTGAAAATGGTGATTTTCACAAACATGGTAATGTTTTTCATATGTACCATTTACATATGTAAATCTCATTTCCTGGCGTAGGCAAACAACCCCCAAATGATATTGGTGATTGGTATTGCTAATGATTTGGATGGATAAGTAGGAAAAAAAGGTAGCAGTGTCCAACAAAGGGTGACAGAATTACCTCAAACCTACTCAGTACTAGACGCGCGCACAGGAAGTGAACAGTTCATTGATTCTAAGTGAGAGGTTTGAGCCCATTGCGAAGGGCTCCTATTTAAGCCAGAATACCAGTAGATAATGTGCAGCTAGGGTGAATTTCTAAATTCCCAACTTGTTAATCACTGCAGGCCAACAGGAAGTCTGAAGGAGGGTGAATTCCGATTGCCCAGATCTAACTGTTACTTCTGGCTTATAGTCCCAAACTTAGTGGGTCCTTAATCGTAGCAGTGGTCTGTGCCTGATTTTGCAGTAGGCCTGAAGTTTCAAATGTTTCCTTAGGATCAGAACACATCAAAGTTCAGATTACAATTATTCTTGGGGTCCACATCACAAGCTCACATTTTCTGTTTAGTTAATTTTAGAGAACAAAGAAATTGCTTAAGATTATAATCTCATGGCTCAATAGAGATTGAAGAGTTTGAAAACCATAGCCTGTCAGATAATTTGAATAAGAACAGGTTATCTCTTACAAACAATTTATCTCTTACAAGAGCAAGCTTTGGCAGGAACTGCAACCGAGGAGCAACAACACAATAAAAGCACCAGCAGAATGAAAAAAACCAGGAAACTATTACTTGAAATCCAACGATGCAGTAGTTGGTTTTCATGGACAGATGTTCCCATTATCAAGAGAACCCACAATGAGTTTATTATTATAGTAGAATTTAGGATCTTTTGGTTGAATTGGTGTGGCTCCCTCATTACTGAATGTACAGAGGGTTTGTTTAACTTCAATCTTAGATATTATATTTGTTAAATATTCTATTTTTATCTAAATGTGGGTCTTATACATTAATATCTTGATTTGTTTATTTTTATTTATTATTTTTTTGCATTTACATGTCTAGTTAAAGCAAAAATTTTAGAAATGATCACTTGAAAATAATATGTAAATGTCATACGTAATCAAATGATGCAAAATGTTTGTGTTTGTGAAGTTTTTCCAGCATCTATTTATTTGTGAATAACTTATGTTTAATTTCAACATGAAATGTACCTCAATCAGCTTCCCATTTTCCACAATGCATGAAGCACAAGATGTCTGTTACTCTCTTGTGTTCTACCAAAGTATAGATATCTGGTTTGGCAACCCAGGAGGAATCCTATCCAAAGGATTTCTTCTTTCTTCTTGTAGATGCTATCCTCATTGATTCAAAGTATAAATAGCTAGTTTAGTTTTTTGTGCCTAATATTTATGCAGGATTCATCCCAAGGGCCTGAAAGTCAGGCTCAAGTTAGGCTGTCTGCAGGAAAAAGAAAAAGAAAAAAGAAACTGCATTAAATGTCTAGGGCCAGACGATGCCTTTAAGCCCATTTAACAATGAGGCGAGAAAACTAGACCGAGGTACGACACACAGGCCTAAAAGAATGGCTGAAATTCAACACAATACAGGGCCGGTTCATGTTAGGTTTGGGTTGCCTGGTCATGAGTACACCTGCAACTCCATTTATTCTGCCTTGAATAGGGCTGTGTCTATGGGTCATCCATGAGCTTACAACTGAATACTTTGGCTGGGCCTAGCCGGGACAGTTCACTCAAGCATTTAGGAAATGAGGCCCTCCTGTTGATAGTTTTGCCAGACAATCAGGAACTACCTATTGTACAAAAGTCGGCTGCCCGCAATGTTCACTGGCCCATTAACCCGTCAGATGGTCAGATGGAGTGATTCGTCATGTCGACCTCCATTTCTAGACATTTGACACGATACTCTGAAATGAATGATTAAATACAACTCTCAAGATTTTGAGGTCTGAAACTAAAGCTAAACAATATGAGGAACACACTGAATAGCTATCAAGTCAAAGCTACATGAAAGAGACTACGATAGCGTAAGAAAGGCTAAGAATCATAAGAAGTATGAGCCATATTTATCTCCAAAATTTGGGTTCTAATTTCATCTTTTCCAAATTGATGTGCCAACAAATTAGCACCCCTTTTAACATGAGAAAATGAGGCATCAACTACATCTTCCACCACGTTTGCAAGTCTGCAGGAGTCCTTAAGACCCCATCCTGTAGCAGAAAGAGAATCACCTTCTACCATAATTTGTTTGGACGAAGAGATGGAGACCGCTTCTCATTGCTTGCATTTCTGTGTTATTTAGAGAACAAGAGTCAACTAGGCCTTACAGGATAAGATTACCATTTTTGCACCGTCACAAATAATTTTTCCAACTCCGGCTACCCCTGGATTATTGGCTTCACTGCCATCAAAATTGACCTGAGGATGCCTTTTACTGGGGTGACCATCTAGGCTGACATCGAAGTATAGGCGAAGAGGAAGAAGCAACCTTGTTCCAACTTCAACTAATCGTCCCTACTGGTATATATTGAAAATGAAGAAAGATAAAAACCCAAGAAGCAACGAAGATTTTTAGCCTTCTCAACATAGATTCCGTAGCTGAAGATTTATTATGGAAGGCACTGCAACGTTAAATCAGATGATAGTGAAGAATTAATGATACTCTCGTAATGATCCTTCTCCTTGATAAGCGTGCTGTTGTTCTCCAAGCTTCAACCAATGGACAAATGATCATTGGGGAGGATCCAACCGCTCGCGAGACTGTTAAATATGGTACCTTCTATTATGTTACTCTGCTGTGAGTTTAACTAGCACATTTGTTTATTTACTCTGGCTAATAGATCAAACTAGCAAACATTACATGTGGTAGAGTCATATCTGTGACCGAGCTGCTATTTGAACATAAAAAATATCTCTTTTAACACGGCATTATAATGAAAATTTTAAATCCAATATTATCCTTGTATCTAATGACCAAAATGCAATGATTTCTTCCTCTTTGCACACAACGCATTTTCCTCCCTTCTTCACTCATCTCTTCTTCCTTCATCACTCACCCATCGTCTTCACTTCTTCACACAGCCCAGTCATCTCTTCTTCCTTCATATCTTCTTCCCTATATCTCTTCACTCTTCTCTTCTTCTTTTCTTCCTTGGTATTGTGCAACTTATCTCCGTCCTTACAATCATCTTCTTCTTATCTTCCTTAACATCTTTTCTTCTCCATTTTCTTTCTCCCTCTATTCTCAAACACATTATTTTCTAGTGTTCTCTAATTAAATAGTGCAATGGAAAAGGAGATGAACACTTATTCTTCATTTCTATTTTGTTTTTCAACTTTTTTTTATTATAAAAATATATAGTGTTTGTCCTCGCAGGGCCGTACATTGTACTATTAAAAAAATTAGTTGAAAAAGAAACAAAAAGGGCAAAAAAATTAGAAAAAAATTACTATAAACAACATGAAATCACTAAAAACTACATGAATCATCTTTAACGGTGTTTGATGCAAACCTATGGGTGTAAGGAGGAAAAGAGAGTGGAGTGTAGGGAGATAGGAGGGAATAGGTGTAGGGAGAAAGGAGGGAATGGATAGTTTATGGATATTGAGTGTGTTAAGAAAAGAAAAAGATAAATTTTTAAAATTTAACTTATGTGTAGAGAGAATCTATACGAAGAGAGACCAATTTATTATTTATCTAACATTTCCCTTGAAATTCATTTAGTCTCCGATGAAGTTTTTGTTTTGGTCAACATACTGAAATGAAATAATGACATACAACTTTTTGGTCAATTTTGGTCAATTTTGAAAAACTTTGAAAATTTTGGTGGATTTTGAAATTTTCGATATATATTTAAAAAGGACTTGCTGTAATTTTATTTTATTTTTAATTAAAAGCTCCAATCCTACCCTAAGGCCTCTTTTGAATGGACGAAAAAATGGGCAAAAGGCCCTTTCACCTTTAATAACCAATACGGTGCGTCAAAAAAATTTTTCTTCCTATTTTTGGGCAATGGTTCATTGAACTGTAAAGGTTGGTATGAGTTTATTTTCTGGGTTAACGCCAATCATAGTAGCAGTAAAGCTGGTCTTTCCGATTATTCAAGTTTTTAACCTATTTAAATTCATGCGATTTGTTTAATTACTGAATTAATTCTTTGATTAGTTTATGTGAATCTTGTTTAAGCTTAATAATGAATAAAATCAGTGATTAATTGTTTTAAAGTAATAAAATATGTAATCAGGTCCTTACAGCCGTGACATGCGGGCTTGGGTTGGCCCTGCCCACTTTGCACCAAAAATTAAACAATGGCTCAAGAAATCAGACCCATCCATCATCCGTCGGACTATAAATGGTGGGCAGAGCAAAAATAACAAAATGAGGATCTCATGCTAAAGCCCGTCAATTGGATTTTAAGGATGATCTCGTAAGGGGGTCTTTGTTTGCTCAGTAGAGGTGGCCCCCCTATTCCATCAATCTCATTTGTGGTTTTGAGGCAAAAATCAGTGTTGGGTCATTGTGTTTTCATGCTCCTGTAGGCAAATGCCATTTGTAAATCACCTCGGACGCCATTTACTTACAATGAAGATATCAAACTGGAAAGTACCCGATTTGTAAATTCTCAAGTGCAATTCGAGTTGTGCCAAGTTGAGTTAGGTCTGCAATCAAAATATTTGGGTTAAGCTTATTTTATAAAGGGCCGGTTTGTTTCCATAGGAGATAAAGAATTTATGGTTAAATGAGTTCTTCTTCATTTTTAATATATCATTAAAGAGGCTCGAGTGGTAAACAGTTTATGGTAGCAATAAAAACTTTTCTATGATTTGAATTACCAAGTGATGGGTAGATATTTATTTCACATATTCTCTTAATTCTATTTCCAGAAAAGGAAAAACTGTTTTTTGATTGACATGAAACTTTGCAAGAAATTTGAAGAATGTATACAATTCATTGTATTGTATTCGTGTATATAATTTCATTATATATTATAATATTAATTATGAATTCTATATAATACATATGTATATTTCTACAGATAATTTAGATATTCAGCTCTAGTTTTGAAAGTTCTCTCTCATTCACGAAAAAAAAAAGGCCTAAAGTTTAAAATCAATCTGAATTCCATGTGGGTTTGAAAGTTCCAACCTAGATGGACGCAACACTAAGCATATTAGTTTTGGTTTAGTCCTGCCATTCATGTTCAGCTTCAGCCCAATCCAAGTTGCACCTAAAATTGACGCGAAACTTGCGATCTTCGTCCATCTGGGCATGCCAATGCCAGGGATGATGGAGCTCTCGGATTGCATTTTCAAAAGCATGCTTTCAATTGTGTGCGGCTCACTTGCATTTCCATGTTGGACAATGATACAATTAATGTGAAATTAGACATTACCATCATTATCATCTGAATTTTATTTCCACTCTTCAGCTCAACTCAATTGACAGTGTCAATTGATATGATGCAAAACTGCCAATTCATGCATGATGTAAAACTGCATCCAAAAGAAGTCTTAGGTTACCAAAAAATGCAGATATGAAACCTATATTATGATCAAGAGGAATTTGGATCAATATCAATATATATATATATGCATATGGAAATAATTTTATGAGAATTAGTTCTTACAAATTTTTTGTGAGAACTCTAAGTGGAGCCTATCTTTCATCCAATTCAAACCTTGCAATATATAAGGACTCCTCTAATAGTCACTCGCCCCAATTTTGATCAGATCTAAATTTATTAGACTGTTAAAATGGACCAAATTTGTAGGCCACGGATGAAGGAATTAGGGACATGTGATTGGGGCCAAACTTGATACGTGGGGCGGTCCCATATAAATCTTTGCATCCCGCTAATTCTATCTCCACATAAGACCCATGAGTAAGCCATATAAAAAGTTTTCACCGTTGGTGTGTGAAAACTGTTCTCACAAAATCAAAGCCCTATATATACATATATAGGATCAGAAATATTTAGGTTCAAAATCAGATCTTTATATATGTTTTGACCCAAGGATCTAGATACAAGATAATTATATTAAATGGCTTGAATTATATTCATATTTGATTGATAATCCACGTAACCTTAACTATACAACAGTAATTTGTTAATCCACCTCTATATTAAAAAAATTAAAGCTCTTTTATCTAATTATAGTAACGCACTCCCCATCTTGTTTCGATTTCATATAGAAAATCAAATCTATAAAGACGGATTTGGATTCGGATCCAGCATTGAAACCCCAAACCCCCAAGCATCTGTTTCCATCCCTAGCAGAGACCTTGGTGGATCATAAATAGGGCCCACTACACTGAATATCATTGTGCTTTTTCCATTCATGGGCTGAAACAAATTCACACGAAATTTAGAATCACAGGGTAACACGATCAACCATCATACTTCCTGTGCAGTTTAAATGTTTAATCCTTGTTAAGAATTAAGATGAATGGTCCTTATCACTGGTGGGCCCCACGTCTTTGACCTTACAGGCTACTATTTCAGGTACTGGCGGGGACCTTTACACTCCTTCCTCTTCCATAGAGTCTCCCAGAAGAGAGAGAGAGAGAGAGAGAGAGAGAGAGAGAGATTTGCTGAGTTGAAATTGGCAACACAGGGCACAAGACAGAAAATAAATCTGTGATCCAAGATTAATGCAGAAATGGAGTATTTTATTTATTTAAGGATTCAAATCAGAACATGGGCTTGTCTTCTAGATTAAAAAGAATCTGAGATCTGATCTGGTCACACAGAGAGAGAGAGAGAGAGAGCACCAAGATGGGATGTTCTTTTTCTGGGTTGAATGCATTCTATGATGCTGTGAATGGGGGTGGGGATGTTTGGATCAACGAGAACCGTTTCAGGATCGTGAGGCAGCTTGGGGAGGGTGGATTTGCCTATGTCTACCTCGTCAAACAGATCCAAACCGACGCTTCTGCTGCTACTGATGATGGTTCTGGCAAGAAATTCAAAGACCCATCTCATGTTTCAGGTCAGTTCATGAATCTTGAATCCGTTTTTCAATTTCTAGCCATGGGTTCTTGTTAAATTAGAACGTTGATATCTGGGTTCTTCATTATATGTTTTTTTAATGTCAAGTTTCAATCTTTCTGTTGAAGTTGGAACTGTTAAACTGAATTAGTGTTTGATTGCAGCCTGTTGGATGGTTGGCTCGCATTGACCCATGAATTTTACTTTTTTGTATGTTTTGCAAATTGTAATTGACCACAGTAGTAGCATCAATTTAATGGTATGATTGCTGTTCATGTTATAGGACCCATATTAGATAGAGGATGGTGGTTTGAGTATTAGAGAGTTGTCGGTGCCTAGAAGAAGGATAGAAATTTTGTTGATTTTATTCCCTGTAAAAAGCGTGGCTGGAATCAAATACTGCATTAATTACTATAGAGAAAATTCTTTGCCAACCTAACGAATGTGTTTAGGTGTTGGAATTCCTGATGTGGAGAAAATTTTCCTAATTTGGAATTTTTACTCATAGTGAAAAATCTAGGAATCGTGATCAGAGAGGCATTTCCCTTTTTCTTAGCATCTGAAGGATCCAAAAAAAGCTTTGAATATCGAAATGGAAAAGACCCAGAGGAACGCTTGTTGATTCAGACCACTACCTTAGTAAGAAAATAATATTTTATGGGTTTTCTTTAGGGATGCAACTTATTATGATTGTCATTATTGTCGTTTTCATTGTCGGCATTGTCCTCATCATCATCATCATTGAAGCATCATCACATCTATCTCAAGTTGGCTTCAAGAGCTCTACTTTTCCATCTCGACAATCCATCATGTATTTAGTTTGACGGAGGGAACTAATTATTCACAATTCAGGCATGGTAGGAGTTTAATTTCTTGAATTATTGCAATGTGTAAAAGAATTGTGGCAGGTAAGCCACAAGTGGCCACAAAGAGACTTAAAAGCTTCATTTAAGGAGTGAATAAAAGTGTGTGTTCCATTTCTGTCTCGTTTGGGGGGCATATCTTATTTAATGACCCAACATTAACTAGGATTGGGGGTAGAAAAACCAAACAGAACGCTGTCTGTGAAAACCTGGATTTGCGAGGTATCGCCAGCCTTACGTGTTCGTTTTGCATACCTTTGGTTGTCTTTCAAGATTATCAATAACCAGTTGGAAAATATTCTCTTGTATCTTCTTGTTCTGAAGATAATTTGTTCATTTCAGTAGTTGATGATGCTTTTGTGCACTTGTACACTATTAATAATGCCATTGTCTCATGGTGTATGTATCTGCAGATGATGGCATGTATGCTATGAAGAAAGTCCTAATTCAAAATAACGAGCAGTTAGAGTTGGTGAGGGGGGAGATTCGTGTTTCGTCCCTTTTCAGTCATCCAAATTTGCTTCCACTTCTTGATCATGCTATTATTGCAGTTAAGGTGATTGTTCTCCCTCTTTCAGACTTGTTCATTGTATTTGTATTGAGATTTTGGATATACGTTCCTGCAGCCAAGGAGAAGGAATGTTTTTCCAAATCACAGAATCCACATTTTGAACTCAAGTTTAGGTGTGGTTCTCTTGTGGAAATTTTGTTTGTTGTAATCTAACTTGATTATTATAATCTGGTTTGTAATCCATTGCGGTGCACTTGATTAGAAATTAGGCAGGTTGTCTCTGGCCCATACTTTTTATTGACTTTATTATCGTGCATGGAGTTAGGACCACTGGTCATATATCTTATGGGTTGGATGATTTGACCCAGTTCATTTATGTGCTTTTCTCTTTCAATATTGAAGTTGTCAAAACAATTAAGGTTGTCTGACCAATGGGACTTGATGTCCTATAACATAGTAGATCTGCACTGTGATCCAGTTGATGAGTTGTCTAAGAATCCCAAATTCAAGTGCAGTACCATTGGGCCAGACTTCTCATGTGTTCTGTTTTGTTGGCGTTGTCTGTTACCTGTCACTGTGGAAAGGGTTCTGTAACTTGGTTTGACGATTCTGTTTGTTTAGATTTTTTACCCGACACATACCTAATGCTGTGTCAAGGTAACATATATTTGCAATTCATTTTAATGTACTAGTATTTTTCTAGGGTAAACAAGAAGGTTCATGCAATCATGAAGCATATCTTTTATTTCCGGTTCATTTAGATGGAACTTTACTGGACAATGCCACAGTGATGAAAGCGAAAAAAGAGTTTTTCCCTCCAGTTACTGTTCTTCAGATATTCCGGCAGGTGAATATGCAATATCCTTGTTCAGTTTTTTCTTAATGATATAAATTCTCACATTTGCAGCCAAAAGTGTACTTCTTGTCAATAACTAATATTTAAAAATGTCTGAACTTGGATAAAAACCTCTAGTTAATGTTTTGTAATTGTAGCCCAATCAATACACTTTAATGACTGTATGGCGAATACATGCTCTTAAATCAAGCTGATGATTCCTCCTTAAGTATTAAGTTGAATCCTTTTATTTGTCCTGGTTAGGGTGTTTTTGATATTATTAGCCTTGATCAAACTATTGGTCCTATGCTCTTCACCTGCTTTTCTAAGATAAAGAGTTTATGAAATACTCCACCTAAGAGATTGTATAGCAATGTCAAGCATTGAGTCTAGCACATGTTCAGGCAATAATTTTGGATCCAGATTGATTCAAATTTCGATGTGAAACATTGCTTTTTCTACTGATTGGAATTCTTGCATCATTTTGAGGTATGGTCTAGTCACTGCCTCACTAGGTTGATCATCTGGACTACCAAATCAGGCCATCCTGGCCATATGCTTATAGTCAGGATCTCGGAGACTGTTCAAGTTCCTATTTGAGGGTCAAATCCTCAACTTGAGAAAACTAGTTGCCATCCATTCTGATACTCTTCACTTTTGTTCTTGAAGATCAGTATAAAATGTACGAGTGAGAGAGTGAGAGCGACCTATCACCCTCAAATATAAAAAACTTTCTGCCTTAGACAAAATACTAATTATTCTCATTTTTTTTGCATGATAAAAGAAAAATATATTGGTGCGATAAGTGTCAAGGGTGCTAATTTATGGGAAGTTTGTAAGTTTGGAGTGGTAGGATTGATCATAGATAGGTCCGATGCAACTTGCAAGTCAACCAAAAAAAATTTTTTTTTTTGAAAGAGGTAACGATGATATATTAGAAAGAGAGATTAGTACCACAAAAATGGTAGGGTTTAGTACCATGGTAATGATGCAAGTCAACCATGGTTCACACATACCCAAAGGAAGGCAGGGATGCTTCTCACCTTTAATGGCACTTAAAATTGACTTCCTTAATTGATAATGTTTATTCTATTCCTTTTTAAAAATGTCTTAGAACTTTTAATGTGGCAAATGTTTGGCTTCTCTTTGGTGGATGGGTTTTAACATTCTGTTACCATCAACAATTTTAATGAATTTGGTTTTATTTCTTTCTTTTATAAGAAGATGTAATCATGGTTTAAAATATCGGCAGTAACATATTGGGCATCGTTGGGTACTGAACCAAAGTCACTATGTTATATTGATATTGGCTTATGTCACAAAAATACATCAATATACTGGCTATAATGGTTGATATTTTGGCGTAATGGTTTAAGAGGCTGGTAAAAATTAAGGGGAGAGGAAGAGAGAGAGAGAGGAAGAGAGAGAGAGAGAGAGAGAGAGAGAGAGAGATGCCTGAATTGCGAAGGAGGAGTGGTGGGGTCATTGTTGTGGGCTACAAAAGATGGGATTGGCTGCTGCGGGCGACTTATTCGTCCTCCTTCATTTCTTCTTCTCTTATTTTTCCTTCTGCTTCCTCTTCTCTTCCTTTGCTTCCATTTCTTTCTATCTTTGTTTCTTTTTTATTCCCTTCTGTTTCTCTTCTACGATCTTGCAGTTGAAGCCCTCATGGGCTTTCTTTAAACTCTTTTGAAGAGTCTATATTCTATCATACTCAAACCAATGAGAAATTTGCCACTAGTGGCCCACCTATTAAAAATCTAAACCACTCAAAATAAATGCTCTTCTCGTTTATGACACCTATTCAGACTTCACTTAAAAATGTTTTGTGTCCATTGTAAGATTGATCATGTATAAATTATATTAATAAAATGTCACAATTTATTCATTTTTTTGTTTGTCCTGGGCTATAGGTGAACTAGTTAGGACCACCAGCCCCTAACCACAGGGGGCAAAAGTGTGTGAGTTATAGCCTCTTCTCAAGAGGAAAAAAGAAAAGAAGAAATTCATGTGTCTCATACACGATCAATTTGAGGATGGGCCCTATCTTGTATCCGAGTGAAATTCGGCCATATCCCATATAGGGGGTGGTGGGTTTTTTGTTTCCTTTTTTTTTTTTAGGTAGGGCGGGGGGTAGGCATTTATTTTTGGTGGTTAGATTTTTAATAGGTGGGCTTCGTTTTGGAGCCACACAAGCAAGTAATTGACATTCGACCCAACTCATGATGGAGTGAATTTTTTGTTTGAGAAGGTGTCATTTATTTTGAGCTATTTAGATTTTCCAAAAGGGCCCCCACTGGAAACCTCAAGAATTTCCCACAAATCCAAGTTTATAGGCTATATGGCAGAGAGTGGGGTCCACAACCACAACCTTATTAATCACACAAGGCATGATTAAAAAAATAATAATAATTAAAAGAAAGTGGTTTTATTCTTTTAAATTATAAAAATGGGCCCAAAGAATTTTGTATGGCCAGCCCTTAGAAAATCCAAATTGTTAAAAGGGGGTCTAGACCCTTGATTTTTAAGGCTTTAAAATTTGATTTTTGTTGGTAAAATTATTTTTTTAATTTAATCTAATATTGCTAATGGTGAAAGCATTGTCAAATCGGGTGAAGTGACAATTCACAAGAGGGTTGGTGTGCATGAAAGTTTGGATCAAAAGTTGGTGGGCCCTATTGCGTTGTTAAGACTTAAAAGGGATTGTTAAGCTTCAAGGCCCATAAATCATGGTTAAAAATTAAGATAGGTCATTGGGTTTTAATTTTTAACCAATTCTAACCCATCATGTGGCATTTTCTATTGCCTTAACATTCTTGATTGGCATGCATCTATGTGGGTTATCAAGTTTGTACGAGGAGGGCCCATGGTTAAGAATTAAGATAGTTCTTTGGGTTTTAATTTTCCTCCCTCGTTGGTTAGATCTTGCACCCGTCATGAATGCTTCCATGGAGATCCCCATCTAAATAGCGTTTATGACTATATTTCTTTTGGATATGGCTGTTATTTGTAGCTTGTCTTAGATGAATGATTTTCTTCATCTTTCTTGAAAGTAGTTGACTAAATACAGTTTTGGCTGTTCACATAACAGTGTGGAACTAATGCAACCTGAAAGTGGGTGTCAAGTGCATAAGGCCCAGTAGGTAGTGGCAGACATGTTAGGTTCAGCCAAGCCTCATCAGGCCCACTTTAGGATCTGCCAGGCCTTGCCAAACCCAAACTTGACATGATCAGCCCAATGATGCAGTCATGGGTGGTATTCATAGTTGTTTTCATGTTTTTAATGAATGGTAAGATTTGATCCACCAAATGATGTCTCAACCATATGAAAATGGATCCATTGCATATGTTATTGAAATAGCTTACCAACATGCCCAGATTTGCATGATTCCACTTTGTTTGAGAACGGTAACTAAAGCGTTAGTCAATACAGTGTTAATGGATCCGAAGGGGGTGCATATTGCCTTGTCTATTGGTGAGATCCATTTTTTGAGCCACAACGAGAGGGAGAATTTAGTGGGAAATCGATATTCTATATGGCCATGTAATGGCTTTGAAGAAGTGGAAAGAGGAAGATTGATTGTGAACAAACATCTTGTACACCTAATGCATGGTAAAGGAAAAAGTTTGTGGTGAGTTTGTTTGTGGGAGAAAGCCTCCTATTATATTATTTCCAATGATGGATGTGAAGTGATGCATCCTCTTGCAATGAAGGCCTGGAATAAAGATTGCGTTGTTGTATTGGTGAAGAATCAAAATACTATGTTATTGTTGAAGACCCTGTTCATGTTTTTGATGGCCCAATCTCCAATGAATTTGAGATGACGATGTTATTGATTTCTCATTTTTGATGTTTATCAAGAGAATTATGTTGATGATATTCAAGTATTTTGTATGTATCATGATAATATTGTTTGCATATGATGAGTTTGAAGATACAATTGCACTGTAGGAGTGCAACCTACTCCCTGCGCTCAAAGCTCTTCAGTTAGATGTTCATCAATAAAGATTGAGGTTGATGAGCCGTTGGTCAACAGTGAAGGTTGGTTTTGTTAAAGAAATTGTGAATCTAAAGATTTAAACTGGTCAATCCACCACTTTGAAAATCCATTTGATTCAGGTCCTCCATGTGAACTTCGACCATGATCTTATCATGCATGTTATTGGATTAAGATTGGAGGATTGGATGGGCTTTCTACACCATTTTGAAAATATAGTGTCTAGGCAAAGTTTTAAAAGAAAACTGTTTCAATAATAACTATTGGAGTGCAACCTACTCTGCCGCGCTCATTGACATGGTCGAGAATGAATTCATTTCGAGTGTGGGAGAATGATGCAACATAAGAGGGATTGTGAGTGTGAAGGAACATAGAACTAAATGTCCCTCAAAACACTATAATATGCAGAGTCATGTGTAGATAAGATTGGCGATTTAAGTTTCCCTAATCTAACGGATTGTAAATGATCTAATTCCCCATTTGAAGGGGATTAGAATGGAATGCATACACAACAATACATAAAGGGAGGCTCGATCTTAATGAAGGGTACTCCATTCACTTCAACTTCTTTCTGTTTCTCTTGTCTTGGTACCAGAGCTGAGGGTCGTGTGTTTGAATCCCTGGGGACATGTTTCTATCTGCGTATGGTTGTTTGACTTGTTTCTGTTCATGTGCGGAACCCCACACTCATCCTGTTTTGATACTGATATCTGCCTGAATCATCAAAATATGGCCAATAATTTGGTAGTTGAGACTGATATTTTCGAATCTTGGCATAAAAACTAGATAGAGATCTAGATCTAGATCAGCTTGGCTGCAGACATGCACTGGGGAAAAGAAAAGGAAGAGAATTAAAGGAAGGTGAGGAGGAAAAAAGAAAGAGAATGAGACTAAAGGAAGGTGGGGTAGAAAAAGAATGAGAACGAGGTTAAAGGAAGGAGGGTGAGTGAGAGGGTGAATCACTGGCTTTGGAGTTGCTCCTATGGTTGCTGCTGATTCATTGCTAGTCACTGCTGCTCTTCTTCTTTCTCCCGTTCTTCTCCTTCATCTTCCTCGCCATCTTCTTCTCCCCTCTCTCTCTCTCCTTTCTCTCTTCCTGTCCTTCATTTTCCATTCTCTTTCTGTCATAGCTGAAAGGGGTGAATGTGCCTCTTTTTTGTTCCCTCTGGACTGAAATTCATGGGCTGAAACCCACCTATTAAAAATCCAAACTTATCAAAATAAATGCTCCCCCTTATATGGGCCATGACCAAAATTCACTGTCAGGAGATGCGCCCACTGTTAGATTGATTAGCACTTGTATCTTGACCTATGTCCCATTAGAATGAATTTGGCCATAGCCCATACAAGTGCTATAGTGATTTGGATTTTTAAGAGGTGGGCCCCCACTAGCGGGCCTACAAAATTTCCATGACTGTTTATCTAGACCTTTTTTTTATATTATATATCCTATCAATCTGGTAATGGGGTCATCTGCTAACCCGGTGAAATTTTGCAGGGGCCCACACAAGAGGACGCATTTATTTTGGAAAGTTTAGATTCTAATAGGTGGCCCTCACTGAAGTTCTATCCATTCTGAACTTTGTAGATTTTGTACTTTTAAATTGAGGTGGTCCTTACGGTTGCCTCATTCCAAGTTACATTCTACTAAATTGAGCTAACATTCACAATTGTTGAATTATTTTAAGGGATGGAATCCTTTCTTTTTTAATGAGTTGTTGCATGCATGCCTTTTTCTTGCTATGGTAAACACTCATGCATCCTCACAGTGACACACACACACACACACCAATACAACCAGTGATCAATCCTTGGTTGTGTCTGTGGGGAGGAAGATGCCTAACCACTGAGTTGTTAGTGGATTGGCACATGATGCCGGTTGATGGATTTGGGATTGTATTTATTGGCATTACTGTTGTAGAACTGTTGCCTTCTTGTTGGAATTCAGATATTGTAATCGAACGTGATGAACTTTTGTGTTAAAGAAACCCTTAAGCAGAGTCAATTTGGTTCTCGTTGTTGGGAGCTTATTGACATCTGAATCTGGCCTCACCCTTGGCCTGCATCAGGGCCCTACAGGCAGGGCTCCTAGAGAGCCGATACACTCCTGTTAATTTTGTTCTATATATATATAATAGTGGTTTTGTTTCAGTTTTCAATATTGTTGTATTCATGAGCATGTCTGGATGGGCGTTTATTAATGAAGGGCTCTGCAACAGCTCTGTGCAGGGTTGAAGCATATGCATACGTTTGACCCTCCACATGCACACAATGATGTGAAACCAGGTAATGTCCTCATCACTTGGAGGAAAGGACAGCCACCTCTTGCAGTTTTAATGGATTTCGGAAGTGCTGGACCTGCAAAGAAGGAAATTCGTTCCCGTACGGCGGCACTACAATTGCAGGTGTTGGATTTTACTTCAGTAATTTTTTGATAACTAATGTCCATTTCTTATCTTAATGTTTCTGATGGATGAACTTTATTGGCATGTCGTTTGGACCTTTATTTGAACACCAAATTCATTGAATTGTCTGGTTTCAATCAAGAAGCTTTCCATGCTGGGATGGGGAATTCCACCCGCAGATGTTCCTGCACAGAGACGCCACCATTATCATGGTTGGTGCCTTTAAATTCAGGGGGTTCCCACTCCTTTGACTGTCTCCACTCCTCTTTGACTGTCTGATGGGAACATTTGTATGGGGATGTTCCCTCTGTCTAAAATTCTCGTGCTGGGATGGGATATTATGTGATCTTTAGCCTGAACTTATATATGGTGTCCTTGCGCCTACTGTTTGTATGTGTGCAATCCTCACCATAATTATCAAAACCTTCTTCCCATGTATTTGGACTTATAAAACCCCTGGTTTTTTTTAAACACCAGACTGGTAGACTACTTGATTCTCTTCTTGCTTTAGATGTCTACCATAGCTGTAATTCTCTTTAAACCTCTATTAGCGGGGCGCTGATTAGATTTTCAAGACCTGCCCTAGCCCTGATGATGTACAGTAAATCAGCAGCACTTGAGTTTGTAAACATGGGGATGTTAGTGATCCAGATTGTTGATATATATATATATATATGCCAAAATACTGCAGATCTGATGATCACAATATATCAATACATTGTCCGGAGACTATTTATTTATTTTTCTATAAATAGCTGCAAATAGACCGTTAAAGATTGATGTACAGAGGCACTCTATATGCAACGAAGAAAAGGTCAAGTACTAGTAGTCTAGTGGGCTAGAATATTTTGATCAAAGTTGCTTTTGAGGGGGTACCTGTGGTGGGACCAATTAGATCAAGTTTTTTGAATCATCAAAGCATGGACCATTCATGTAGAAAATTGAGGCCTGAAAATATTGCAGATATTCTTAGGTTGAGAATCATATTATTCCATTTATGTTGTAGTATTGTTACTTAAAAATCAAATAAACAAATAACTTCATTGGATCTTAAATTAAAGAAAAATAAGAACTAGAATGGGATTGGTCATTGTGATCATGGCTTGCATTAAATCCTTATGATCGATACTCCAATTTAGAAGTAGTTGTTTTATTATGGTTTTGTGTGTAGGAATGGGCAGCTGAGCATTGCTCTGCTCCTTTCCGTGCTCCTGAGTTGTGGGATTGTCCAAGCCATGCAGACATTGATGAGAGAACGGACATTTGGTCTCTAGGATGCACTTTGTATGCAATAATGTGAGAACTCTCTCTCTCTCTCTATATATATATCTCTATCCCACTTCCCTTTTTTCTTTTTTTTTTCTTTTTAAATTGAAACATTTTACATGTTCATCTTATTAATAAGATGTTGCCACTTGGTGATTGAGGTGTTTTTTATAGTTAAATGTGGCTCTTTGCCTCTTAACCTTGATTTATGTATACATTATAACTTAGGTGCATGTATTGATGTTTGGATATGTGCATTTTAACATTTATCATGTGATTTTTTTTTCATTAGTAAGATGTAGGCCTAGTGACTTAACTGCTAGAGTTGTAGGCTGGAACACTGGAAATTTTTTTTTTTCAGATAATAGGTTAACTCAGTATCAATACAACAACTACATTTTTTGGTGACCTTCCTTTCTCAAGGAGGAGACGCATCCTGATTCCTTGCTGATACTGATGCTAGTAGATTGATTGATTGACTGAAAAAGAAAATGTATCATACCTTTTGTTATATATAATAATTTCATGATACTCATAAGAAAATATTTATCATCTCTTCATAGCCCTAATTCTAACCTAAGTAGGAAACTAGCTGTGTGATAAACAACTATGAAGCAATTAACAACAACAAACGTTTGATATGACAAAAAGGGGGTTTGGCCTGTATATTGTTTTCTCTTTAAATGGATAGGATGGATACATGGTAATCATGCCAATTGATCGAGGGATGTTCGGCTCTTATACCAATTGATGCAAGCCCTAGGTTAGGGCTTGTGTGGAAGAATGCTGAAGCACAATCTCAAGTGCCGAAGCACAGCATGAGGTCTTCTTACTTTCTTAGTGACTTCTTAATGAGGACGCACCTCAAAAGGGATAACCCAATTTCTATTAATCAAACTCTCTGAGAATTTTTTCTCTACAATGCCCTATAAATAGGAAAACATAACTTAGGCTCTAAGAAAGCTAATTAAAATAAGAAACTAAGCAAACCTATCCTAATTACAACTCGTAAATAAAATTAAAAAAACTTATGCCAGATAATTAGCAAAATAAAATCCCTAAACTAACTTGTGCCCTATGCATGTGGCCTGAGTTGTATTTGCATCGTTGTGGTTATTCTTGCTTAGCCAAATCACTTGAATCGTAAGATTTGTTGAAACAAGTATCAAATCCACATTTGCATCGTAAGATTCACTTGTAAGTGGGATTTGTTGCATAGATAAATCGTTTCCTTAGGATTAGATACAAATCGTGGGATTCAGGATATTCATCCTAGGATTCTGACAACAATGCATGGGAATCTCTATGATAATCCAACCCCCTCAACTCACTATGCACCCATGAATTGGCAGAAGCCCAAATCTGACTCTCTTCCAACTATTATTCACCATGGGATAAAAGTTACATAAAATGATGCCTTCTAAAACCATTGACGCTTAAAGTCCATAGACCGAAGGGATAAGAGGATCTAATGGGGTTGATATTTTGTATATTCATACTTCTTATTTATATCTTTTAATCCTCCACCTCCCCCATGATTGGCATGGCTCCACATGTTCCCAAAAGGGCGTGCTTACAAATGGTGCTCAGCGAAGGGTGCCCATTAGTCATGTATGCAAACATAAATATAACCAACTGACGAATTGTCCGACAGCATTGTTGACACAAAAATCTCACTTTTGCTGCGAAGCATATTTCAACATCAAAGAAGTCACATGAGTTACATCAAGCCCTTTTATTGTGTTTTTTAGCTACGACAAGGCGCCAAACACTTCTTCATCATGCAAGAAGCACTTCAAAATCAAAAGTAGGATTTGCCAATGTTCCCGAAGCCCTGCAAAATCTCTAGAAGTGTACAAAGTTTTAAAAAAACTCTGAAGAAGAAATGAAGCCAGGACATCTTTAAACTTAGCAAACAAGATGCAGATAGCTCACAAAAGCCCTATTTTATGCATATCGAGGGGTTTCCCATCAATTTCGAGAAGTTTCCACATTATTTCTCGATCATCGATTCTTCTTGCAACAAACTAGGCAGCAACTATTTTGGGCACCGAATCTTTTCAGAATCACTTGGAAAGCTCAAGATCCTCTATTATAGTCAAAGAGTGTCCACATCAAGTTGGAGGTCATTCCAATTCCATTTAACCCAACTTCACTCTTCTAATGACAAAATAAGTCCTTGCGACAACAATGCTAGAGATTCTATTTCCCAAAACTGAGCACATGGCCACTCTCACAATACCATCAAGAGGCTCCACATCAAATTTCAGGCTATTCCAACATCGTTTGGCATTGGAGACCAAAGTTGCATTCTTTGTGTGATAGAGCAAGTCCTTGCGAGGACTCCTCAGAAGACCATATTTTTGCAATCAGAGCCAATGGATGGTCTTAAAATATGTCCAACAGGTTCCACGTCAAGTTTGGGGTAATTCTAAGGTCATTTGACCCAACTTCATTCTTTTTGCGATTCTTTGCGACAGCGACCCTGAAGACCTTGTTTTTCAAATTAGAGCACATGGTTGGTCTCAAAATACTTCCAAGAGGATCGATATCAAATTTTGGGTCATTCTAACTTCATTTGACCCAAATTTATTCTTCTTGTCGCAAAGAATGCCCTTCTAGAGACAAGATCCTTTGGGACCAGGATTCTCAATTCAGAGCTTGCAGATCATCCTATTTTACCTCCAAGAAATTTTGCCATGAATTCAAGTCATTTCAACATCGTTTGACTGGATTCTGCCTCATGGCATTTTTCTTGTAATAAGATGGATTCTTCTGGTGACGTGACCCCTAGAGGCCATGATTTTCAAAATTGAGCCCATGGATGGTCGTATTTTATTCCCAAGAAGGTTCACCTCAAACTTCAGGTTATTTCGACATTGTTTGACCCAAATTTGGCCTATTGCGACAAAACATCGTCTTCTTGAGACAAGAACCTCATCTTTCCCAAAAGCTTGGAAACTTTACTCCTCATTTTGTACATCATTTTTTAAACTTTACTGCAGGGAAAATTTGCCATTAAATCTCCAAGTATCATGAAAAATATGCAAACAAGAAATGAAAAGGTTAGAAAAGTAGCCAAGCTGTTGCAACTTTGCTCTATGGTCGTAGGTGACTGTAGCCCTTTTGTTGCTGGCGACCATAGGTGCAAGGTCACTGGTGACCATTTGGAAATCCTGGTCCATTGGATTTCCGAAGAAGTCCCATTTTGGGTATTGTTTCCATTTTTGGCTCTCTTTTCCTATAGAACTTTTTGAAAATCCATCTTTTCAGGCTTAATACTCACCGACCTCCGCAGATGTCTCGAATTCTTATTCTGCTGAGCTGATCAAGTAATCAGTGGACAAATGGTCTTGGTCTATTGACAACGATCAGCATCTGAAGTTGCAAGTTGATCTGACTGCGATTAATGCATATTATCCTTTCATGACAAAAGTCTCCTTACATTGCAAGAGCTTCCTGGGATAGAATTCCAAGAATCGCAAAAGCCACAACTCTTTAATTTCTAGCACATGTTTAGCAGCTATTCAATGCACTATTTGCCCATTAGCATGCAACAACCAATGATAATTCAAGAGAAAGGAGTTACAAATGAATTCCATTAAACACATAATCCCCCCATGATGGAAATTGAATTCATTCAGTGGCAGTCATTGGTGTTGTCTCTGGGCTTTTCACCTCCTCTCTTGACTTTTCAAGTCCCCTTCATAAGGCCTAGAAATGAGACCCTTGGCTTCATTTTCAGAACAGCCACAAGATCCACTTCTACATCTACTACAAGCATACTTTCAGCTCTCCTTCTCTTCCTACCTTGAAGAAACTTTGCATAAATCTCTACAAGTCTACAAGGTGATTGAAGACCGTTGGGTTTCCCAAGCCAAATCCCCAAGGCCATTTCCTTCTCTTCTCCAAGGCTTAGATGTGGCTTTTTAGCACATCTACTTGGATTTTTATTGGATATAGGATCTCCTCTTTGCATGAGCCTTATTCTTTGAAAATCTGAGGTTCGAAGCCTTGTTAAGAATCTAATCATCGTGTTACCATTATAGGAAGGTTGAAGGAGCTAACATACACGGGTTGCGTCCGCCAATCTGAATGTTTCCACACAATTGTTTATGTATTTTTCTTGTTTTCTTTTGTATTTGTGTTGAAAGAGACAAGGAAAGAAAATAGTCTTTTCCAACAACAAATGTATTTCGCCTTTCACGGCACCCAAACTTGCCTTTCACAACACCCAAAATTTTCTTTCATGGCAAACAAATGAAATTGCCTTTGATGGCACTAAATTTGCCTTTCATGGCATCCAAAAATCAAAATCATCTCTTTTTCTCAACACACGTACAAAGGAATATGAGAAATCTTTTTTTTTCTTTTTTGAAGAGTAGATCTCCGGATCATTTCTTTTCTTTCTGTAGTACAATAGAAAATTTGGCATACTCATGCAAAAAGAAAACCCGGCTGTTTTCTTTCCACACCAATAGGACAGTGTCGGCCCACTGATAGCCGCATCTGTCGTATTCGAAATGTCCCGGTGTTGTGGAGGGAACAAGCACGTGGCGGAATGTTAAAGGAAAAACTTTGGTTGGAATCAGGATTTGGATTTAAATTAGAGAGGGTAAAGGAGGGAGAGGGTGAAGTTGGGGGTGCGGGCTTGGAATGGAGGGAGTGAGGGAGGGAGCATGTTAAATGGCAGGTTGCCAAGTTCTATTCAACAAGTAGTGTAAGAGGTTCTTGGAGAGCTCAAGGGGAAGAAAGCATTATGCATAAGGAATTTAATGGTGGAAAGGTGTAAAAGAGTTTTGAGGTAAACAATTCAAAGAATGGAAAAAAGCACGAAGCATGGGGGCCTTGGAAAGAGAGAGCACACGTAAGAATACTGAAAAAAAAACACGTAGACAAATACAAGTCATTCTCTCACTTGTGCAAATTTTGATTTGACGTTATATCATATCGATGGGAAAAATACATATCTTCATGGAGATATTTTAGAAGAGGTCTACATGGGATTCCCTCTAAGAATTTCTTTAAAAGAACAAAATGGTGAGGTGTGTTGATTGAAAAAAGGCATTATAGGGCTAAAGCAATCTTCATGAGCTTGGTTCAATAGATTTAGTCTAGTTATGTTAAAGAAAGGTTGTAGAGAGTGTCATGAAATCACACGATGTTTGCAAAGAGGAAAGAACAATGGATAATTAGAAGACCTATGGATAACCTTTCTAATTGTGTACATTGATGACAATGACATTGTTGTTATAGGGAATGATCTTGATGTAGTGGAGAGGTTAAAGAAACATAAACGGTCCGAATTTGAATTCAATGATTTTGGTGGGTAAGATAATTTCTTGGGATTGGATTTGCAGGGTCAAAGAAAGCATTGTGATATGTTGGTGGAAATATACTTTTGATCTATTGGGTGAAATAGGAATGTTATGCTCAAATCCTGTTTATGATCCCCAGACATGCCTTGGATTTGACAAGGACATGCCTTGGATATGGAGGGACATGGATTTTATGCATAGAAAGAGAAGTATCGGATACGATACAACATGATATCGTCCCTATTTTAAAGTATGTGTGCATCATATGTTATAGATACCCCAATTGATTAGAATCACAGTATTAGTGCAATGTGCAAAGAGTCTTTTTTATTTGTTTGGAACTCAGTGTACATAGAGTTACTTCATGATATTAGATCACTTCAAAGACAGGCTGGACAATTATATTACTTAATCATATTGCTTTAAAAAATAGCTTTGCTGTAAGCATTTTGAGTCAGTTCATGCACACTCCAAGAACATGACATTTAAATGATGTATACAACAGTTTAAATTATCTTAAGAAGGCACCAAGGAATTGGATTTTGTACTCTAAACATGGTCAGTTAGTGTGGAGGCTTGTACTGATACAGATTGGGCAAGTTTCAAGATAGAAGATCTACAATCATCCATTGTACCATGGTAAGCAAAAACCTAGGCCCTGTTTGGCATTGTTTCCATGATGTTCTCCATCCCATGCTGAGACTGGGCTGTGCCTAGTTTGGATTGTGCTGAAAATGAGTTCTATTTCCAGTCAAATTTAGAATTATTTTGACAATGTGATTTTGGATCTTGCATCTTCATCTACATTGACCGTTTTGCAGGAAAAAGAACCATTACTTGACAAGAGGGAAAGACAGGAAGAAGAGTGATGTGCTGTTGTTGTGCCATTGCATCATCAATCAATAAACATAAAAGAGAAGAAAACAAATTGATCTCTAATGGATCTCTCCTATTCTCTCCCACCTCCCTTCTATTTTTCCCATTACAGAAACAAAAAGAAATGAAAAATGACTCCAAATCTCCATTCCAGATCTCACCACTGATTCTATCCAACAGAACCAATGAAATCTTTTGGAACTTTCCTGTAGAACTAAACAGCCAATCTGCAGAGCTGTGGATGTGATCTAGGTTAAAATAAGAGATCTACTGTTTCCTTCATTTGATGCTGTTGAAGTTATAGATTTGAGAAGCTGAAAATGCGTGTTGATTTCTTTGATTTCACTGATTCATTTTTGTTTTTCAGATCTAACAACATTTACTAGTGAAGTGATGATTTAGAGGACTAGATGAGAGTGTTAGGTTGAAATCAAAGATCATAGTGTTTTTGCAGATTTTTGTGTTGTAGAGTTTCAATTTGGTTTGATTTGGCAATGAATTCAAGTTTAGGGCTCTGCAATTTTATACATAGGTGCCATGTAGTGGGAGGGAGAGTTCTTGAATGTGAAAGTGAAATAGGGCAATGGAGGGAGAGAGATAGGTGAGAGAGACCAGGGAAGAGAGAGAGAGAGGTATTGGCGAGGAGGGGCAATGAGAGAGAGGTGTGGGGGAAGAGAGGCAATGAGAGAGAGAGAGAGAGAGAGAGGGGGGGGGGGGGGGGGGGGGGTTGGAATGGGGAAGGGGAGAGTTTTGTGAGAGAGGATGCGGGGGAGGTTGCTAGAGATGAGATGGTAAAAGGGCTTTGCCTGGTACTAGAAAAACGATTATACATTGTTTTGCATGAATCTTTTTGGGAATGAACAAATGTATCTTCCAGGCACATTCCATGACTAAATAGCCCACGAGAACATGGGAATGTCCCAACACAACAATGCCAAACTGGCCCCCAGTGTCCTGGAAAAGCAAGAAACTGTGGTGTCAAAGGGTGCATTTGGTTTGGCTTGTTAATGGGACATTTGGACTTTCTTCTTTTAAAAAGCTCAAAAGTTTTCAAAAGTCTGTCTGGTTTTTGCAATTTTAGAAGAACTTATAGCGAAGCAAAAGTTAAAATTTACTTTTTGATGAAGCATATTTCGACCCACTTCGCTGCAGGAAAGGGCTTTTTCATTTTGTGGGTAGTCAAGCAACGGAAATGCAAGGATTCTCGGAACTGTATGGGTCCCCTTTTCATATTCACTCTCTTCTTTCCTTAGCCCTCTTCTCTTCTTACCTTAAAAACCTAGAGCTTTCCGTCTTCCCGTCATACATGGATAGAGGTGACTCCGTCCCAGTCATCTTCTCACAACTGTGCTTCTTTTTAGTCTCTCCATTTTCTCTCATGCTCTCTCGTTCTCTCTTGATCTTTTGCCCGTTTCCATGCTATTGTGGCAATGAGAGATGATTTTCACTATCGCTTTGGGTTTAGGATGGATTTTGGAAGATCTATTGGAATGAGAGTTATCGCTATGGAGAGGATCAAAAATAAAATCATCATCATCAAAGAGAGGATCAAAAATAAAATCTGTTTAAAAAATTATGCGAGCATGAACAATGCTCCACTGCATTTGCAATTAGGAATAAGAAGGAATCCGATGTTGTTTCCGTTCTTCACCTCTGCTCTCCTTTGCCAACCACCAATAAGCTCTCTCTCTCTCTCTCTCTCTCTCACACACACACACACACACACACACACACAAAACACAAACCTTTGGGTTGGATTTTTCTAATCTCTGTTGATGCATGACTTGATGCTGAAAAATAGGGTTTGTGATTGACAGTTTTGGGGAAAAAAACCACTGCCTTAATTTTTTTTCTGGTATTGTATTGCAAAGTGAAATGGGTGTTGAAATTGGTGTGTGGGAAGGTCCGATCTGGTCTCAAACAGATGGGAGGCTCAGAGGATTCGATATTCCAAAGTTTGATGGGTTTGAGTCTTTTGATGTAAGAGGAGATATAGTTGCTAATCTGCCATGGCAGATTGGACATGAACTGTTTGCTGTTTGATTTGATGGTCCATCTGATGGAACTCTGATGTAAATAGTCTTGTGGTTTAAGGTATGATGAATTTTAATGGTAAGGATCATGGGTTTGCTAGAGACTTGATAGGAATTAGTTTGTGAGCCTTGGCTGGTTGCATCAAGTGGAATTGAATATGTTGATTTTGAGATGCCATTGTATTTCCCTACAAGGCTCCTCTATATTGTATAATTTATTTTTTCTAAGAATTTATATAGATCTTTATTATTATGTACTAAAGCTGCTTTCTATATATCTAACCAAACAACCTTCAATGTTTTTTTTTTATATTAAAAAGTAAGTGCAAAAGTTGAGCTAACCTAACAACATTTTCTCTTAAAAATTTCTTTGAAGAAGTAGATTTTCAAAAGCTACTTTTAAAAAATCACATTTGATTTTTAAGAAGTTGAACCAAACACACCCGAAGTCCAGTTTTGAAGTTGAGTGTAGAGTAATGGTGCTTGGAACTTTAATTGTGCCCGTGAAGTTTGGCATATGTGTTGGGCTTTATATATAAAGGCTCCATGGTGTTACAAACACTTTAGTTTGACAATTTGCAACAAATCTAGTTTTCCATGACCATCACAAGCATTTTGAAGCTTATGTCTACATTATTAAAAAAATGATTGAAAGCAAATATATCAAAGTGAAGTATGTACTTTGTAAGCATGCAAACTTGACCAAGGTGCCGTTGCCTGTGGCTTGGCCCGGTCCGCCCTGTGCGCCAGGTCCAACATGTCCTGGCCTGGCCTAGTAGCTTCATTCTTCTCCTTCCCTTTCCATTTCCATTGAGAACTCTAGGCAGGTCTCTCCCATTTCTTCTCTTATTTGTTAGAGAAGCTAAGATTGTACAATTCTTGTTAGAAAATCTAGGAGTTAATCCTTGGACAAATCTTGTTAGAAAATTTCTTTTCTCAAGGAAGCTTTATTGGGTTTCTCTGTCGAACAGCCATATGCTTTTAATGTATGGAACAACTCTCTATGACTACATTAAAGGGTAGGGAAATATGGCAAATGGATAGGGAATAAGGATTAAAAAAGTGGCCATTGAGCTGGCCTCCGGGCCCTCCCCATGGAGGGATTGGGCCTTGCCTATGGATGAGGCCCACCAGCCTGGGCACAACATGACACTGCCCTTGATAATTCATGGGCCAGCACTGCTGGCTGTGGGTTGTCGGGATGGCCCAGTATACCTGCTTAGTACATAGCTGAACAATTGGTGAATTTCTTTTCTACAGCTGTTTCAAGAGGAAAGTTATCATTTGTATTGTCTGAGCTAGCTATAGTAGATATTTATGTACCAGCTTGAGAGAGTGAAAAGTTGTTGTGTGGATTTAATTGCAATTATTCAGATAGCATGGGCTTCTTTGTAAACGTTTTAAACTTTTTTTTTTTGGGTAAATGCTCAAAATATGGAAACCTGTATATTGAAGGTGTCACCCAACCCAAAGCAACCCATCCATATGATTCATTTGAATCAATTTGGATTTTCTCATTTTTTCGCTTATATCATAATTATAGGGCTTTCTTTTATCTTTGAGATGAAAACCCTAGAAATGATAGGTTCAATTGGTTAACCCATAGAAGGCCTAAATTAGCTGATGTGTGGACGAAGGCTACTGTTCCATGGAACTAGAAGGGGGAGTCGAAGTAAAACTTTGGATGATGTATTCAGGAAAGACATAAAGTTGTGGAGAGGAGGGAGGGAGGGAGGAACACTGAAACTGCTAAAATAGGGAAATATCTTGATGTAAACATTACCAAAGGATTTACAGCCAGACACTCAAAAATTTGTCCCCAGATATGACTAGAGCGTTGGGGTACCAAAATTTTCTGCATCCATTAAAATCCATTTTACGTGATGTTATTGTCTCATCTTTCCATTTAAAGAAATAATTTATATCATAAATCTTCTGATTAACATCTTTTTCATTCAGGAATTTAGGCAACCTTATTGTGGAAGTGGAGGCCTTCATAATTTTGATATTTCGCCAATCTTACATAATTATTGTTCCTGTTGTCATTGTCATTGTCATTGCCATTTTTGTTGTTGTCAGGATGATCTTCATTATTATAATCATCATCCTTGTCATCATCATCATATCAGTATTGTTATTGTTCCTGAAGCACTGAAAAAGTTACGCAAGATTGCAACAGAATTGCTGCTGAATCGTTTAAGATCCAATCTTGACATTCAATCCCTCTATCTTTTACTGTTAAGTACGTGTTTAATTTGACTGTGCTAGATGCAAATGCAGCCTTATTTAGATCAAGTATCAGCTTAAACCAAGAATCAGTTATACAGCAGAAAAATTTTCATTTCCAGTTAAAAATTTTCATTTCCATGTTCTTTTTGTTGCTGCTTGTAGGTATGGTGTATCTCCATTTGAGTATGTGCTTGGTGAGTCAGGGGGAAGCTTGCAGTTGGCTATTGTAAATTGCCAAATAAAATGGCCCCCGGGACCCAGCCCTCCATATCCTGAAGCTCTTCATCAGTTTGTGACATGGATGCTCCAACCTCAGGCACCTATACGCCCTCACATTGATGATGTTATCATTCATGTCGATAAGCTCATATCTAAGTTTTCAACCTGAAGGAAATTACTGTATGCAAAGGTGAATCCAGGGGAAGCTCAGTGGAGACCACATCGGCAGATTCTATCTATGTAATTAGATGTGCAGCTCACGTCTCATGTGAAATGTTCATTTGGGCACCATTATGTTTTGTTCGTTTGACTTTGTTTCTCCCGCGACCATTATTTTGTAGATCAAACATAAATCATGTCAATTCAATGTTATTGTATCACTATACATAACCTTCATCAAAATAGATTTTGAAATCAAATTCAAGTTTAAAAAGAACGGCCTACATTCTTTTTGGTCAATTTCAGTTAAATGATTTCTATATAACCACTGGGGATGCCTTCATTCCCTCATGTCCTCCCAACTAATTGGCTCAAGGACTCTGTGGTGAGCCTTCTCAAAGTCAAAGAAACCATTTGATTTTAATTTTCCTTGTAAACTCTTCCATAAGTTGTCTTAGTATACATTGTATTGTAAGGCGTCTGAGACTTGGTTTTTTTTTATGGGTTGGATGCGTGACCTAGTTATGTCCATGGTGTGTCCTCCCATATAAATGCAAAATCTGTTCAATATTATAATATATATAAAAAAAACAAATATTAAATTCAGCACAACTCGTGCACATATTGAGACGGGTTGGGTTGTGCAAATTATAAACCTACCAAGGGGTGTGACAAGTGTGAGTCAGGTTGGGTTTAGTTTATCTTAACCCATACCAAACTCAAATCTGTTTCCATCCTTGGTCGAAGGTCAGAACTGGCAAGCTCGTCAAAGTTGAATGCAAAAACTTTGCTTTAATAGATATAATAACATACATATAAAATACTAGAATTGCGTAAGAAGAGTCCATTGGGCCAAAGGCCCAAGTCTGAATCTGGCCCATCAGGGTATTCGGATCGTAAAAATGGATTTGTGTTTGGCCGTCAGATGCAAAGGCATGTCATGGCCCCCTGCCTGTGCATACTTGAATTCAGACCAAACCCAAGTCAGGAAAGGGCCATCAGATGCGATCAGTTTTATTTTATTATCATTGCTTCTGTGCAATCATTGCCCTATGTAGTTTTCATTTTTAACAAACTTGGCAATAATACAGAGTTACTATCAAAATGAATATACAAAATCTGATCACATGCGATCAACGTCTAAGGTTCTCAGAACACTATGACCATTATTTTTTAAAGAAGCTTTTACACAAGAACGCATTGCCAAAACACATATAATAGTACAAATGAGAGGAGCAACCATACAGCGAACAATACAAAAACTATGAAAACCTAATTTCCATATGTATACTTGGGAAATGAGGTGAACAACGTTTGTGTCCTGGTGAGAAGCAACAGGAAAAGGGCCGAAAAGAAGGATATGATTGCCCACGGATTTCTAAAGTAATCATGCGCCAAGGACGCTTTCATTTTTGGCCAAGTACCGTTACAGTACTGATTGATTTCCTTGCAAATGCCAGACAGATTTCTATCTTCTTCAGTAGGTTTTTTGTCAAATCACGTCTCCATCACTGCCTACGGAGTTTTGAATGGTTCCTTCCTGACAAAGAATTTCTTCGTCCTTACCAGTGGTGATGAGGCAATTCATGATGGCAAATGCCAGACAGATAGAAATCTTCTTCAGTAGGTTTGTGTCAAATCACGTCTCCATCACTGCCTCCCAGTTTTGAATGATTCCTTCCTGACACAGAATTACAACGTCCTTTCCAGTGGTGATGAGGCAATTCATGAAGGCAATGAATGCTGTTACGTATTTCTTGCAGGGGCAATAGCACTGTTCTAATGCAATGAGATTAAGACACCGTAGATTAATTTAACTTTTCCGAAAACTCTACACAGGGGATTGAAATCATTCCCTCCTGATATTTTACACCTAAGCTCAGATCATCATCATCAAAATCTTTCTTTAAGCTTAATTCATGCCTCTTTAAGTTTGGATGCATAAGGGATTTTTTGGAAATTAACTCGCTCTGAACACTTTTCCCCCGCGATGTCTAAGAGAATTGTATGGATAAAATGAAGTAAATGCTGGATTTGGATATCTGAATGTTTGAGCGTTACGTTCTCGAGATCAACAGCCTCAAGTAGGTAAGTAGCAATCTCTGGTGTTGAGTGTGTATTTATCTCACCTAAATCCTATGTATTTCTTGTTATTGGTATATGATACTAAACCCCCCGGGTGAATCCGGATTTTATTTTTAGGGAAGCTACTATATAGAAACAAAATCTTTTAAATCCTTCCCGCTTGTTTTCAAATTGAATAGGCCCCTGCCTGGCTTAAAAGCAAAGGCTGGTTTTCATTAAAGAGACCTAAAGACGAGCCTACAGTAACACAATATTAAGGTGACGCCGGGTCTTTTACCAAACCAGAAAAGTGACCTGGGGTTTTATTTCCTCTTATGAAAGAAAATTCGTCCTTTTAACAGGGATTAAAATAGGTTGAGCCATGAGCGTGTGTTTATGTCATCTAAATCTGACCTGCCATCGGGAGGTTTCAAATTTTAAAAAATATAAATACATGGAAAAAAATGTGGTAGAATTCAAATACACAATTTTATATCTTCACACGTCTTAAGTTAATGACCCAACACCGCTAATATCATTAGAATTTTATTTATACTTTTAGTAATAAATAAATATTATATATATGGGTGGGATGGTCCAAATCAAGAAAACTCAAACCGGCCCATTCCAACAAAACCACTATTATCAAATCCACTCCTATTTAGGACTGCATCTCTATTTTACCCTTTTACATTTGTGAATTTTGCTTGACTGCTTTTTTCTTCACCTGCTCTTTTCTTCTCCTTTCGCAATGGCTTTTGTTTGTTTCACATGTAGGTAGAACCAATTGCATTAGCCACTCCATGACAAGCGTTTTTCCAAGCCTTGGAATTCTTCTTTGTATCGTATTAGCGGGCAACGTTTGAATTGCATACTACTAATTTTTTTTTCATCCCAGCTAGGGTTGGGTCCTCTAACACTCGTGCTAGCAAGGAGACACAACACATACATGTAAAGTAATGAAAATTAAGATATGCGAGAGGCAAATGTGAGGTAATGGGAACCTACTAATACAAGGAGACACAAAACTCAAATATATGAGAAAAAAGCCACTCACATATAATAAGGAAGAAGAGCCCTCGAGTGAGAGGAGTAAGCTCAGGTGAGGTGAAGATCAAAGCCCTCAGGGAGAGAGATAGACTAGTTGCTGAGGCATGCCATTGAGGGATTGGTGTCTAGTGTCTACGGAGGTAAGAAATGAAGCCTTCTACCACTAGGTGGAAAGAGGCCGTTCTTCAGCAAGCAACCTGTTGGGATATGATATTAAGGCAATTGGTTCTTTCCCATGAATGTTGGAGATGACCCACACTAGTCAAGAATTTAGAGTGATGCAAAGAGGCTTTTGTCCCTAGGGATAAAATGAAACTAAACAAGGTTAAAGTAATAAAAATAATAATAAGAACCAGAGAAGTCGATGCACTGGTGGGTTTTTACAAAAATACTTGATAGGCATACGAACTCGTCATACAAAAACATATTATTCCACACTACTACAGAACACATTAGGACACTTTTTAACAACTATGAGCACTACTACTGGCGCAGCCCTGGATCTTGAATTGGCTATAGAACAATCTCCCGAAGGATTATTCGAATCCAACGAAGGATTTAAAACACAATGCAATTCACGATCACAACTAGAGAGAGAAAATCTCTTGAAATTGAAATTATATTGATAAAAGCATACCTATTACAATGAAGAACTCCTCCTTATATAGGAGTGATTATTCTAAAAATAGAAGGACTAATTTTAAACAAACATGACCTACTAAAAATTAAAATAGGAAATAGATAAGGATAGGGAGGCCAATGATCAATTGGATGTCCTGTGGGCCTGTGATTTGAGCCGGACTTGAGTTTGGCCTGCATCAGCTACTAAACCGAGCGAGACAATCCCACCACCCCCGTAGTGAACAAAGTGGCGCTGAGGATGGCCATCTTCTACTAGGACATATCTAAAACAAATACAAAAGAAATACAATAGGAAGATGAGATTACCAATTCTATAGTTCAAACACAAGACAAATACAATAAGAAGAAGGGATTACCAATTCTAGTTACCATAAGCAAACTTCGGAAATGCGGTGAAGAAAGTCTGCCCCAAAGTAAAGAGTAGAAGGACAGCGGCGGCAACAACGGCTATGATGGTCCATGGGTTTTTGAAGTAATCCCGCTTCAAGCTTGTCATCCATGTGTTCCAAGACTTACCGTAAAACTCATTGATATTCTTACAAACTTCAATGAGATTCTCATCAGATTTATTTAAGATTATCTCTCTCCCCATCTTGTTAAAGAGAGCGGCCACTTCTTGGTCACTGTTCAACCAACGGTTAATGATTCTTTTTTCACAGAGGATCTCAACATCTTTGTCATTGTCGACGAGGCAATCCAAAAAGAAGAAGTACCCTGAATAGTAGGATTTGCACTGGGGGTAGCATTGTTCAAACGCAACAAGGTTCAAGAGTACAGACTTGGCGGTGTCCGTAACTGCCAAGAGTGGGATCTTAATGACTCCATCCTGAAACTCTATGTCCGAGCGCAAATCCCCCATCTGAAACTTGATTCCCGCTTTCTGAAGTCTGGATGCGCTGGGGATGATCATTTCCGACATAGTCTTTGTAGGTTTCTTATCCACTGAGTTAGGAGAGTGAAGGCAGGGTAGAAATTGGAGTACATGTTGGAATTTGGGAGCGTTCTCTTTTTCTTCTTCTTTGGTAGAATTGGAGGTGTCCACCCGGATAGGAAGGTGAAGGCAGGGTGCAAAACGGAGTAGACGTTGGCATTTGGGAGCGCTTTCTTTTTCTTCTTCTTTGGTAGCATTGGAGTTGTCCACCCAGTTAGGAAGTTGAATGCAGTGTAAAAAATGGAGTAGATGTTGGAATCTGGGAGATTTTCGTTCTCCTTTCTGTTTTTCTTCCTTTTTGGTGACATTGGGAGCATCCGCAAGATGATCAGGGCATCCTTCAGAAGGGAGTGGAGGTTGGAATGTAGGAGCGTGTTCTTTTGCTTCATTTTCAGTAGAATTGGGGGCTTTTTCAGTGGTTCGAACGAACAAAGGATAGACCCATGTATTCAGAAAATCATCAAGAATACCTAGCACTTTGCACAGGCTTTCGATGATGAAGAAAGGGATCTGATTTTCCAGCAAAAGCAAGTCCATTCGTATTGCTCTTCTAAGCCAGCTGAATTTAACTATGGGATCCTCTGGATATTTTTGGCGTTCCTTCGACCTGCGAAAAAACTCAATTATAAAGCAACCATCAAGTAACATCATTTCAACAAAAGCCTGGCTTCTGAGCTCAATTTTCTCTGAGTAGCACTTTCGTGCTTTCGCTTCACGCCGCCTAATGGCTTTCAAGCACAGGTCCAGGAGGCCGCGCGGCTCGTGCTCTCCCTCTATATTTGGGATGATTTCTTTGAGATACCTCCATTTGTGCTCCTCCATAGGTTTTAGTTTACAAAATTTCTCGTAGTAGTGAAATGGGCCTATTGCGACTACTTGGGGAGCATAGGCATCCTCACTGTGACGACGGATGCAGCAGGGGACTCGGTGGATGGAGCACGATTTTGTAGTCGATGAAGTTGTCAATCTTCTTGGCTGAGCACCTGTTCTTTCACTGATTGAAGTCAGCCAATTTGAATATTCCAAATCCTCTGACGACCTTGTGGGAATTGGGCTTCGGGGGGCGGGGCTTGGAGGCCCATCATCATCTTCATCCGGCTGGTCCGAATCTTCACTCTCCTGCTCAACAATTTCAGGCCCGCGCATGAAGCGGTGTGCCCCACGGATGAGGGGCTGGCGGGGCGGGCGGGGGAGAGGGTGCATCCGGCGGCCGGGGGGGGCGGGTCTGGGAGGCCAATCTTCATCTTCATCCGGCTGGTCCGAATCTTCACTCTCCTGCTCATCAATTTCAGGCTCGAGATAATCTTCAGGGAAATCCAAAATTCCCCTGGCCTGTAGAAAGCCCATCAGAATTTCTTCTGAAGAAAGAGGGCCTAAGAGTACAGGGAAAATTCGCACGGATCCTCGGTTCTTAAACTGAGAAACCAGAACCACTCCGGCGGCGTCCCAACTAAGCGCTTAAATGAAAAGAAAAATCAATGAAGAGAGACGGCGATAATAAAAGATAAATAAGGAAAATTTCAAAATGGGGCCTAATTTCGTGGGAATTTTCAAACCACTACATTCGGCCAGATCAAGGGCCAGCGGGCTACTCTTTCCTTCTTTTCTTCAAAATTTCGAAATTGTCCTTGCCTTTATGTTGCCACCCATGAAGAAGAAAAATTTTTTTTTTAATCCTTCCTTTCTTCTCCTATACCCCCTCAGCCTGCCCATATGGAGGTTCAAATCAACATCCTAACAACTTAATTATTTAAAATGGCCAACAAGTTTTTCTCATTCAAAATGAATGCAAATCAATCCAATAGTCCAATCTAGTTGGATGGATGTCAAAACTTGGGATTGGTGACTATAACGGAGCCTTTTGTTTATAGTCCACTTGATCAGACAATAAGTTAGGCCACACTATGTTTAATAGTCAACTTATCATCAGCACGAGTTATATGTGTATGCAAAGGAATACTTAAAGCTTATATAAGAAGTTTGATAAGCCTGAGCCCTTGGGGCCACCTTTAGTCCATCTAAATGGATCAAACACAGGACCCCTTTGAATTGCACATGTTCACCAATTTTTTATCAAATCTGAATTTATTGGATCGTTGGATCGATTGTGCATCGATCCAAATGGACTGTTGACCATTAATATTTTGCAGCCCAAATAGAGATGATAGAAACCACGATTGGAGCTCATTTTTTGCAAAAAAGAGGGTCTTAGGGAGTCCTTTAAATTTCCCCATCTCCACGTGGGTCCCCAAGTGGGCTCCATAGGGGTGAGCCACACACTAACATATATAAATATATATATATATATATCAGAATATTCAAGTTAGAACTATTCTCACTATTTCTTTTTTTTTTTTTTTTTGTGTGTGAGAACATTAGGTGGGGCCCATCTATCACTCAATCCAAATCTCGCAATACACATGGGACCCCCTAATAGTCACATGCTCCAAGTTTTGATCAAATCCAAATTTACTGGACTGTTAGATCGACTATACTAATCCAAATGGATTGGATTTGTAGGTCAAGGGTGATTGGATTAGGGATACGTGATTGGGGACAAACTTGATTTTGGGGTGGTCCTATATGGATCTTTCCATCCACTTGATCCCATCTCCAAATGAGACCCACAAGTAAATCTCATAAAAAGTTCTTATAGTAAGTAGGTGAGAACAGTTCTCACCTAATTATCACCGTATATATATAGTATAATGAATATTCACGTGCATCCATTTTTCACAAAAGGGTGAATGATATGTATATAATTATAACAATTTATTTGTAAAAAGGAAAATATTATAGATGATTCTGTTTAGAAGACAAATGCTTGTGTGTAAAGATAGCCATTTAAACATCCCTCATCTTTTTGGTGAGAAATGGGTGTACATATGTGTAACAATAAAAAACTAAAAAAACATAAAAAAAACTTAGAAGCATCACATGGCCCCTTTTTTTTTAGCATGCTGATTTTGATGTAAATTACATTCACTTTGACTAGGGTAGTAAACAAGTCGGCTCCAGCTCAGGTCCATGTTGGATCTAGCCTCGTAAATGAGAGGATGGACTCATGACCAAAACCGAAATCTATTCAGAACTAGTTTCCTGGATCTGGAACCAAAACTGTTAATAAGATGATGGACCCAGAATTAGAACCATGTATGCGGCAAGTTTAGGTCCGAGTTTGGGTCTTGTGGAAACTGCTTTAGAGAAAAACTATCTTTTAGAAAAAGTTTTTAAAAATTAGGATAATATGTTGGGTCTTTGGTCCACGGACCAGAATTAAGGTGGAGCCAGACCCAGAACCATTTAAGTCACGGGTCTAAAAATAGAATTTAGACTTGGACTCTTTTACTTATCGGGACATAAATGAGGACTCAAACCCGATTATAAATGAGTTGGAAACTTCGAGTAATCGAAGAATTGGAACCCCTTTTGCAACCTTACTTTTGGCACTTTTAAAAATGAAATGATGAAACTCTTTAGACATGGTGATCAGAGATGACATTCATGTGCATGTGTCCTTCACTGTTTTTCATTAGAACATTTGGTGGGGCTGAAATGCACCCATTCATCAATTTTTAGTCAGATTTTAATTTATTATTAGACTATTGAATCGATTATGCACTAATCCGAAAGAAATGGATTTTTGGGCCATGGATAAAAAGTTTAGAAACATATTATTAGGGTCAAACTTGATATTTGAGGTGATCACGCAAGGATCTTTCCATCCCCAAGTCTCTTCCCATGGTGATGTCCACAGTGGACCCCATAAAAAAGTATGAACGATCCCTCCATGAGGGATGTTTGCATATTTACTTTGTATTTGGGACTTTGTCGGGTTAGATCCATATAAATGGGTCGCCGATTCTTCTTAGAGGAACTGATGGTTTTGACAAATAATAAATCAATATTGGATCCAGATTATGGTCCTGATTAAGAAAAGAGAGGGTGATGATATCTAGAAACTAAATATGAAAAATATGTAAAAACCTCAAATAAAAATAAATAAATAATAGATCAACTCCAAGACAAAAATTATTTTCCATTTTATTGGGGACATTAATAATAACGCGCTAACACATTCAAGACAATGATGTAGGCCTTTTTTCTTCCAAACGTATTGATAAGACAACACATTTAATGTAGATGCCCCTTGACAACAACTCTTTGTTTATAGGATAACTTGTGCCTAAGGATGGCAATGTGTAGGACAAGTTCGATTTCAAATGAAACAAAATTCAATTAGTTATGAGCATTTATTGCATATTGCATTATTGAGCTCTCATGTGATGAAAAATGCACTTAGTAATATATGAAGTAAAATTATAGGGAGTAGATCAAGTTGATGCATCAAAAAATCGAAACCCACTCCGAACCCAACATATTTATTACATAAAGAACTATGCCTGATCCAAACACTACCAACATGCTAACAAACTTGCCCCTAATAAGAGCAGCTTGGGGCTGATCCCAATTTAAACTTGACTAATTGCCATCCCTATAACTTGTGTTAATCAAATTCAAGAAGGTGATGATATATAGAAAATAAATAAGGAAAAAAAGTAAAAACCTCCAGTAAAAATAAATAAATAAAGGATCCACTCCAAGATAGAAATTATTGACCATTTTATTGGGACGTGTTGATAAATAATAACGCATGCACATTTAAAAAAATGATGTAGCCCCTTTTCATTTTTCCAGACATATTGATAACACAACGCATAATGTGGATGCTCATTGGTAACAACCTTTTATTTGTAGTACGAATTGAATATGGGGATGCCTATGTGCAGGCCAAGTTCAATTTTAAATAGAACAAAATTCAATCAGTTGTGAGCATTCATTGCAAATTGCATTATTGAGCTCTCATGTGATGAAAAATACACTTAGTAGTATGTAAAGTAAAATTGTAAAGAGTAGATTGGGTTGATGCACCTAAGAACTCAAACCCTATCTGAACCCAACTAGATTATTACATGAAGAACCATGTCCCATCCGAACACTACCAACATGATAATAAACTTGCACTTAATAAGAGCGGGTTGGGGCCTGTCCCATTTAAATCTGTCTGATTGCCATCGCTATTACTTGCATCAACCAAATTCGAGAGGGTGAGATATATAAAAAATGAATAAGCATAATAAGTAAAAAACTCCAATAAAAATAAATAAATAAAGGATCCACTCCAAGACAAAAATTATTGCCCTTTTTTTTGGGACATCTTGATAATAACATGCATACACATTCAAAAGAATGATGTAGGCCTTTTTTTTTTTTTATCAAAAATAATGATAAGACAACAAATATAATGTAGAAGCCCCTTAACAACTTTTAATTTGTAGGACAACTTGTGCCTGGGGATGGTAATGTGCGAGTCAAGTTCAGTTTTAGATAACCCAATCAGTTCTAAGCATTCATTGCAAACTGAATTATTGATCTCTCATGTGATCAAAAAACACTCGGTAATATATCAACTAAAATTATACAGAGTAGATTAGGTTGATGCACTCAAAAACTCAAACCCACTTTAAACCCAACTGGATTTTTTCATGAAGAACCCTGCCCAATCCGAACACTACCAACATATTAACAAAATTGCCCCTAATCGGAGCGAGTTGGGGCCGGTCCCATTTAAACCTGGCTGATTGCACTACAACAAAAATCATTTTTTATGACGCAACTATTTGTCGGAAAAACTCAAAAACTCGTCGCCCAATGTATTTTGCGACAAAACCAAATTTGTCGCCATATTGTCGCCTATTAGGCTCCAGTGAATGTTTTTGTCAACGATTACACCTAATCGTCGCAAAATGTCAATGTTCTGCAACAAATAATATTATCAGCAAAAAAGAAACTTTCTATTGGCATATGTCTTTAAATCAGCACAAAAAAACTGATAAAAAATGGTGAAATGGAATTTTGGCCACTAAATGAAGTAGTTGCAAAATTTTTTTCTGACAAAATTATATCATCGCTAAATAAAGTATAAATTGCCATTAGTTATAATAGGCAACAAATTAATTTTATCGCACATAATTTGTAGAAATTAGGATACAAATTAGTTTCGTTGCCCAATATTAAACCTTGCCACAAATTCTCTTAGGCGATAAATTATATATGTCAGAGATAATATACCGAAAAATATTTATTCTTATTAGGCAACAAATAAAATTCATCATTAAAACAAATATATTAATTTTGTAAATCATTGGCTGCCACCTCAAAAACCTCCTTTAGTTTGACTATAATAAAATCTGCCTATTCAACTAAAATAAAATGTATAAAAACACCTGTCTATTTAACAAAAATAAAATGTACAGTAAAACATGGCCATTCATGAATGCAAATAAAATGTACAGTAAAACTTGCCTATTCGGCTCGAATAAAATGTACAAAAAAACCTGCCCATTCAACTATAATAAAATGCACAATAAAATTTACTCATTTAAGTAAAATAAAATATACAAAACCTGCTCATTCAACATATTAGAAAATATATAACTATTAAATCCAACCCACAAGTTTAGCCACATTGTCATTACTAATTTAAGTAAAAAAGTTCAATAAAGTCTGCTCAATCAACTATAATAAAATGTACAATAAAGTATACTCATTTAACTAAAATAAAATGTATAAAACATGCTCATTCAACATATTAAAAGATATATAACTATTAAATCCAGCCCACAAGTTTAGCCACATTGTCATTACTAATTCAAGTAAAAATATGGCATCCAAAATAGTGTAAGTATAATATTTTTCTGAAAAACAAAAAGAGCTTCAAGCAATTGCCCTCAATTACATTAATCTTTAGTCCCAATCTATGGCCCAAAAAAAATGTTAGGAATTAAACATGGGAATCAAAAGCAAAATGAGGCAAAATAAAAGCATGTGAAAATATTAGCATGCAAATAAGGCAAGTCCATGCAGAAACATCTATTTTTAGTTTATATGGTTATACCAACTTGCCTTTTTAATAATTTTTTATTGGCGCACATCCTGCCACTCCCTAGCCCCACGACCTTCAGCATATCTTCTTTTACAAAACGGCAATTCCATATCCCTCACAACCCTATAATACCTTATGCTACTAATTATGCTGATTGCAACAATCCCCCCCGCAAAAGAACGTTCTATTTTTGTGAAGTAGCCTTGTGTTGTTTTCCTTTGCAGCCCATCTAGATGCACAACAAAGGGAAGTTGAGTGATAAATTTTACTTCTACTTTATTTACATTCTCTCATGGAAGAGTCACCTGGATTGGGGTAGAGTCACCAATTACTGCACGCTGTGGCATTAGGAGATGGGTTGTGTCTGTGTTCCATGATGACCGGACTTGTAATAGAAAATTGCGCCCCATCCCTCTTTTACTAAATCCTGCTCTTTCTCAAATGAAGGCGATTTTATTTCAGTGCTAAACAGTTTAGACCAACAGTTGAGCAAAACTCTAATCAGGTTGACAACCACTTCTACCCAATAAAAAGAAAAGGTATGGCTTCAAGTCATGATACAGTGGCACTAAAGTTGATTTATAGAGACAGGAGCCTCTGGCAGAGATCTATTACAACCTTGAAGTGTAGCAAGTCATGTTATGAAGAAAAATAAACTAAAATAAAAGGTGGCAACAAAATACCAAGTCTTGTAGAAGAAAAGAAAAGGCCAAAATATCAAGTCATTAGATAATTGTGGGACAGGTGCCCAAAATTGGATGATCAATTAAAGAGCCTGCATCCTTTGTGAAATATGTTTCTACCTTTTGTATGTGCATTTGCCTTCTGCGAAGTTATGAAAAATGCAACTAGTTCTGAAAATGAAAACCGTGAAGCACAATTCTCCACCTAATGGTTTGAATTTGTTCTCTGTAAACTCATAAAAAGTCAACCATCTCCAAAAGAAACCACAATAATGTTAGCATGGATCAACATGAAAACACTCTGCCTCAAATTTTTATTTTCATTTCTTCCTGAAAAACAAAATTCTTAGGGGTCTGTTTGATATGTGGAATTTATGACCAGAATTTCTGGGGTTAGAAATTACAAATGCGTGTCAAGCCTTCTCCCTGAAATCCCCAACAGTAATAATAAAAATTAAAAAAAAAATCCAGAAACCAACTACAATAAAATGATCAAAAGAGCCTTCGGAATGTTTCGAATCTTGAAATTCCAAATGCTTGCCGGATATTAGCATTTGAGGAATTTGAATGATACAATTTTTAAGAAGAGTTTGAGGGAACCGAAAGTTCTATAGACAATTCGTCAAATTCTAGATATCAAGCACAACCTTACCCATAGAAAGGGAAAACTTAAAAATTCATCTAAGTCGCAGATAATATGGATTGGACCTTGGGGTGGTAACAAGTCAAGTTGGGTCAACTCTTGAGGCAGCAGTTTTGGGGCTACACCATAACCAACCTACCTCTAATCAGGTCAACCACTCAGCATTACTTACCTCAGAGTTCTTAGAAAAACAAAAATCAAGAATATGATTCTGGTTTTCTAGTGACAAAAACAGAAGGAAAATTAAAACTAAAATCCCACATAAGGAAAAAAAGGAAAAGAAAAGGAGAGTGAAAATTGGAGTTCAATAGAAAGCATGAGACATTTATCAAACATGCATCTATTTTTCTTTGAAACATCTTATCAGAGCTGATCAACAGGTCGTGAAGTATAGATGAAATACCACTAGGCTAAGCCAACTGGAAACATGAGAATATGATAAAGAAGAAAAGTGGAGGAACTAAATGGCTATGATAGCACTTAGATAAATGGTTTAAAGTTCCTGAATACACTTCAATTCAATCAGAGAAGAAATTAGGGATACAAACCAAGAAGTAATCACTCCTTTTCTGTCACCATGTCTGATCCCGTCACTCTTGCCACCAACCGCATCATCTCCTCCATTTGTCGCTGCATGGCTACTTGATTACTCTTCATCTGCTCTATCTCTTGAGATCGAGTTGCATTTTCATTTTGCAATCTCTCCACCGTACCCTGCAATGTCGCAATTCCTGCAATTCATCCAACTCTTGTCCATAATTGGCAACCTACAACATCACAGGTAACGATTTTGTCAATGTTATGTGCATACTATAAAACTGTGGCTGTGTTTGTTATAATCTAAATTTATTTCTCATTCCTAACATTGTTATGAGTAAAGCAAAAAGGAATTTCTACTCCGTAACAACCAAATATTTGATCCAGTTCACTTCAAGTTCTTTTTGACCTTACTGATGTATATATATATATTGCTGATTGTTTTTGTAGCTGTAAAATATTTATTTTAGCTAGTTTACGTATATCATTGAATGCGGTAGACCTTTTTTTTATATTAATTTTGTGTTTCTCTATGTTCTCTGTATCCATAATCCAAGACACTCAAACTGGAGTTGGATTTCGACACAAATTTAACTCAATTAGCCATTTTTCCATTTGGAAATCAGTTTACTTCAAGGTTTTTTTTCCTTACTAATTGTGAGCCATCTATGTTCTCTGCTGTTAATCAAAAGGGTACTACTGTTATAGTGAAGGGGAGGATTTCTAAAGCCTAACGACCATTGTGAGTCTGAAAAAAAAAAAAAAAAGGAAAGAAACTTAAATAGATGTGCATGTGTGTTCTTGTTTTGGTTGTCTAGCGTGTCAGTATCTGTCTTGTACTGTTTTGCTATTTTAATGTTGAGTTACTGTCTTGGAATTAATCATAACATAATCCTATAAAATTTGCTGCTTGTGATTCCGAATTTGTCCAGGATATATGGTATCAAAAGTCTTGATTTACATAGGTCTAGAGTGTCATCCTTTACTTTTCATATCACTCTCTCCCCCACCCCAACCACCCATGATGATAATAAAAACCACAGAGCTGCCTGTATCCATGTCTGCACGCATTGAATGGACATCAGGAATTGATCACTCTTGTTCAAAAGAAACAAAACCTTGTGTGGATGTGGATGAGGATGATGGTGAGGATCTGATGGGTCATGGTACGAGTAAGGACCACATGACTGAGGAGTAGCTGTGGCAACAACTTGAGCATGAATTATGCAGGCAAAAGGAGGAGGATGAAGCTGAGGCAAATGAAATAAGGGAAGAGGAAAAAGTAGCTGTTGCTGAGGTGACGGCGACCACATCCGGGAGCTTGCCTATGGAGACAGCAGAGACCCACCGATTTTACCCTCTAGGAAAGATCATGCATCTCGTTACTCCCTATCCTGAAAAGCCTACAGATGTGGGCTCAAAATCTAGATGCAAATAATCAATACCTAACAATACCATTCATCTCAGATAATTCAACGTTCACCATGTCCGCTACATTAAATCCCAAACCAAACAAAAAATCAAAGAGAGAGAGAGAGAGAGATATATATATATATATATAACAACAACGTCATAGAATATCTCAATTTTTTTAATTCCATCGCAATGAGAATGCCCCATTCACATGACAACCAAGGCCCTATAAGTCAAGGAAAAGCCATGGTTATCGCCAAACACCAGAAAAAAATTGATAATAACAATAATAAGAATGATAACAGGGTGGAAAAAAAAAAAAAACCAAAGCACGATGTCACCAAATCAGATCGCTCTTGACCCCATCCCCAATTCAAAAAACCAAGGCACATGAATAACTAATACATTACTCTGACACCAAATCATCTCAAGGGCTTGTTTGGATCTTCTTAAGCCAAGTACGAGCAGTAAACTTTTTCTCCACTTCTCCAAGTAATTCAATGTTGGAGCAGGTGGAAATGGAATCTCATTAGTTGGGATACTATTTCTCCACTTCCCCAAGTAATTCAATGTCAGCAGTCAGCACTTGCAGAAGAACAGGTAACAATCTGTGCAAGTTAATTTGCCAAAAGAGGCTTAAGTTTAGGTACGATGGCAAAATCCATGCGCAGTTTTTATATTCAATGACATCAACATCAGGGTTGCCTTGATCATCATAACGCAATTTGCAAATCTTGGTCTGTGGGTCAGTTTTTCAGTTTCATGCATGCCAGTGACCTTTTTGTGCTAGGGTTAGGATAACAGTCAATGAAGAAGCGTTCTGCATCTCCCCTGCTTACTAAAGAACAACTAAAACCCTAAAAAACGAGAACTAACCAGATACAATACAGAAGGATCATGTTGCAGCAGAAAAGAAAAGAAGCACCAACATCAACATCAGCATCAGCATCAACATCAAATGGCCAAAACATCAACATCAAAATCAAAACTAAAACTAAAAAACACAATGTGAGAAGCCATTGAAACTCACTTTGTACGAAATGGAATCAAAGCATCCAAAAACCACCAATCTTCTTCCAAACTGGGCTGAGAAACTGGAATCTGCGAATTTGGAGCTGTGGACGAACGAAAACCACCGATCTTCTTCAGATTTAGAAGAATCAGAGGAGGGAGAGGGTTTTGGTCTGCCAATCGATGTTATGGAACAAGAAACCCTAGCTTCCAGACCTGCCTATCACCAACAAAAGCAACAAAAGGCAAGAATTAATACCAAACAAACATATTCAGCCCTCAAACTACCTGATCTCCATGATTTGCCTCATTGAAAAGAAGGGAACAAGATTAGAACATCTTTCAAAATAAGGAGCCCGTACATTTCATGTTCTAGTTGAGTAAACCGGGATTAATGGTAGCAGTGAGAAGCACTTAATTGTAGTTCTTTTTTCCATCCTCTTTGTTGAATTGCCATATCAATTGCGCAACAAAAAACTTGCTACAAATTCTAAGTCCATATTAGAAGAACAACTGAAGTCACCACAAACTGTACCAATCACACAACCAAAAAAAAAAAGGAAAAAAAATCCCAGCGTCGCTACAAAACACGAATAATTCATGCCCATCGAAAGAATCACATTCTACATCAGGAATACATCACACTCACAAGCCTTAAAAATTTGCATCCACAAAATAGCATATCCATCAAAAAAAATAGAAGAAAAACACATCATCGAGCAACAGAAACCCTAGAAATCAATCGAAAAAACAAAAAAAAAGAGAGATGGAGAAGCGACAAGAGCAGATCTGAAGCAGAGAAAATCAAAAGAAATCAAACAGAGAGGGAGAGAGTGACGGATCCGTTACAATCTTTTTTGACATAAAACTATCATCATCTTTCTCTTCCCATTTCCTTTCATGGATCCTGGCTCTGGCTACCGGTCTCGAATCGGCCGATTCTCCATCTCCCGACGAGCCGACTCGGTCTCTAACGTGCTCAACGAGTTCAATCTCCCTCAACCAGAAGCGAGTCGCCCTCGACCGACTCGGCAGCCTCATCATCGGCTTCGATTTCTATTTAAAGAAGGCGAATTAGAAGCATCAGCTGCTGCTGATGATGATGAACACACGGAATGCGAAGCTGATGAGGTGGATAAGCGAAGGTGAGGATTTGCCAAAAAGAAGTTTCGGAGATCCCAACCCCAACTCCTTGATAAATAAGAACAAAACAAAGAAACGAAGAAGAGATCAAGAAGAAGAGGAAGAAGAGACAGAGAAGGAAGAAGCATACCTCAGATTGGGGACTGACACCAGATCGGGAGGTGGAGGTGCTATCGGATTCGTTACGGTGAAATCCAGGAGTGGAGATGCCCGCCTGTTGAATCGGAGAGATTAAAGGGTGGAGTTGAGTCTCGAGACTCACTGCCTCTATTATGAATTTTGTCGCCCGATGCTGTTCGAAAAACAAATGCCAAGGCGCCAACCTAATGGCGCCATTTCTCTGAATTTTGTGAATTTCGTGGCGAAATAATTTCGTCGGGGATTATTTTTAGTAATTATGTGACAATATATTTTTTGTCGTGGAATTTCTTTAATAATGTAGAGTGCCAAATGATATACCGTCGAAAATAATATGTCGCCCAATAAAAAGTTTCGTCTGGAAAACCTTTCCCCTTGATGGTGCCAACTCCATTTTTTGGAGCCAAACTATCATGCCTCGATCTCGGGAATTAGAGTTAAAATGGGCCCCACGGGGTATACAAACGTAATCCCATACTTAAGACCTTACACAAACTTTTCGTGAAAATATTTAGCGATCATTGAAAATTATCATAGCTAAATAATTTCTATTTTTTTTAAGCGACAACATGAATATTTCATTGTGAAAAATAACATTTAGGGACAAATTTTCAATACGTCACAAAATTTTCGCTGCGAAAAATGATTTTTGTTGTAATTTTGCCATCCCTATAACTTGTGTCAATTAAATTCATGAGGGTGATGATATATAGAAAATATATAAGAAAAATAAGTAAAAACCTTAAATAAAAATAAATAAATAAATAATCCAGTCCAGGACAAAAATTCTTGCCCATTTTGTTAAGACATGTTGATAATAATGTGCATACACATTCAAAAGAATTATGTAGGTTTTTTTTAGTATTTTATATATACCCCTCTAAGGCTCTTAGGACTTGTAAATAGGCATTTGCAATTTTAGTATCTGCATATAGTCCCTCGCATTTTTATTCTAATACATTCCATGTCCTAAAATTAGTAGCCTCACAACCACCATAAGTTTTTTAGAGTTAAATGATATTTTTGCCCACCTCTTTATCTCTCTCTATATATAATTTCAAAAGCTTGTAACATTGACTATTAGTATAGCACATTTAGTAGGAGAGAGTAACCCTTCATATATATATATACATATTTATATCAATTTGGGACCTATTTTGTTAAATTCAAATCGATAATAACCTATACTTATAATTGATTATACCTAACTAAATCCGTAGATGACCCACTATTGGATTGATGTATGCTTTGAAATACATAGTTAGAGTTCATGTACATTAAAGAATTATTAAGAGAGATATCATTGGATATTAGGATAAAATAACAATATCTTTTTATAAATAATGATATACTCATTTTTTAATAGATGTAAGGGCCAAGTAGTTATTTTCATAAGAGGAAATTATGGAAAAAAATCACCTTAGTGGGCCACTCTACAAAATTATACCCACTAGCAATTAAGAATTAATAAAGGCCTCATGAGGCCGTTTTTGTTTTTTTTTATTTTTTTCATGGAATGACGACATTGTCACTCCAGGACTATACCCAATGCGGGTTTTTATAGTTTTCTTTTTCCCCAAGCTCCTCTTTCTTCATTCGTCTTCCCAACTCAGCTCTGGTTTGGTGAAAATTGTGGTTGTGCCTCCATATCATTCTCATCAATCCCTTTATTTAGTGCATTTGCGAGCATTTGGTGTCTTCCCAATCGTCTTCTTCTCTAAGGTTATGTTTGAGGTTACATTTTTCTTTCCAATCTTTTGTGAGTATTTCATTGGTCTTTCCTTCTACCATTTATATTCTGATAATGACGTCGAAATGTATTTCATATGCTTTCATTCCACTCAAGATTTGAGAAGAAAGTAGTTGCTTTTTGTTTTGTTTCGTTTTTTTTTTCGTTATGTTGAATCTCTTTAAATATGGATTATTCCTAGGGTTCTTATTTGAAGTTCATATGCATGTGAGAGATGTGGTCTTTTTTTTCTTATTTTCTCTTTCCAGATTGTATTTTATTTTATTTTTTCTGTTGTTATGTATTGGGATTTTGTGCATGTTAGGATTTTAAGGCTTTATTTGAGTTTCTTATCCTTTTTATGAAATTAGAACCCTTGAATTGCATTGTAACGTTTTATATGAATCTTGAACTTCCATGTTTTTCACATCATGTATAATCTTTAATGTTTTTTTATTGCTGTAAGCAGTGAAATGAGCAATAATGAGGTTGTCGTAATATTCCACTTTGACAGTAATTTTGTCTTTGATATTGTACATCCTGTGTACAATGGTGGAAGGCAAAAGTTGAGGTAGGTAGAAAGGAGTATAACATTCTCTTCTTTACTAAAAGTAGCACTTAAAGCATTTAAATAGGAGGCATATATTGAGGAATTAAGCATCAAGTATTTTCATCACAATGGTTGTGTATTTTCATTGGTTACTCTAAAAGGTGACACTGATATTGGAAAAATATTTTAAGCAACAGAAAATGTAGTTACCGGATTACAAATATATGTGTCCAAACGTTTGAACATTACATAGAATTGAGTTAACAGTCCATTTAGGTATATGTTTGATTTTATAAATTTGAAAAATTAAAATGGCTAAGATTTTTTATTCATCATTTTTTTTATCAATGTATTCAAGGGTGAAAATGAATGATATGCAAGGAAGAAATGTAGTTACCTCAAGTTTGGAAAGAGAAAGCAATAAAAGAAAAAAGATTCGAGAATATTCTATAGTTACTCATCGTGAAGACAATGATATGTATGGAAGAAATATGTTCACTTCATCCTTGATAAATATAAGTAGAAAAATAAAGAAAGTCCAGAAATATTCAACAGCTTACACTTGTGAAGACAATAATATGCATTTTAGTACAGTATGCAAGAATATTTCAACTGATCATCTTGCAGGAGTTGATTAATTATGATAGTTTTCACATTGTAGGGGGTGAGGAGGCAAGATTATCATATAGTCTATGCGCTAATGATGAACTTACAGGGGTGGGTGGAAATTCAGATGGTGTGAATGTTGAACATGTTAATGCAAAGATGACAAATAACGCATCAGATCAGCCAAGTCCAAAAATAAATGAAAGTTTAGAGGACACAATGGTACCAACTGTGAAAGACTTTAAACCTTGACACAAGTTAAGGTCCTAGTCAATGTATGCTATGTAGATATCAACAGCAATCACACAAAGACAAACACACAATATAGATGGACACAGGATTTTTACGTGGAAAACTCAATAGAGAAAAAACCACGGGACCTAACACTGGTCCGTCAAGAACAATCACTATGAAAGAAAAATTATAAGACTACTTATTACCCTTTTACCCAGTTGAACACAACCTAAGGGACTGAAGCTTTTCTTGTCGACGCACACGCCGTTCACTCTCTTCTTAATTGGTCTTCACTCTTTGATGCCTCTCAAGAAGAACACGCACATCGGAGAAGAGAACTGATACGTAGAAGGAGATGTTACAGCACTTCAAGAACAGAGTACCTTCTAGGAAGATGAAATCTCTCTATATATATATTAGAGTTTTGATCTGGAGAGCACACGTCTTCATGGGAGAGGTGTTCCTTAAATAAAGAGTAACCCTAGAGTCCTTACCGTCTTTAATTCGCGGAGGATAAGGACGCACACAAGGCAGATCCAAAAAAAATAGAGCGTTTGAATCGCGCGTCTGTCGACCCAGTCGACCGATCAGATACTCCATCCGACCAGTCGGGTATGGGGTCTAACCGGTCGGGAACTCAGCTGATCGGTCGGGCTTCAGTTCTGTCTGCAGATGTCAGTTTGCAAGAAATTCGACCGATCTGCCATCTTGTCCGACTAGTCCTAGAATAACACATATGTATTCCAATGTTTAGATAGAAGACCATCATCTGTAACTTCCATGGTAACTTCAGTCCATCTAAAAAACATAAAATTACAACTCATAGAACCAAAGTTTTGTCATACCATGAATTTGCCAATATTACATGCCTTTCAAACTGAGTTTACAACCAAATTTAGGATTGAATCGCAAGAGAGATGTGGATAGGTCATGTGTTTCAAGGTCGTGAAAGTTTTAGAAGTACTATTGTGAAGTTTACTATTTACAATAATTTCACTCTTAAGCACTTGAGGACAAACATTACAAAAGTGATAGCTTCTTGCAAAGATGACCACTGCCCTTAGTGTATACATGCCTCCATTATTGATTCTGGTCTGGAATTTAAAGTACGGACATATAACCCAAGGCATACATGTTCTTGTCCGATGATAGAGACGCCACATTGACAAGCAACTACAAAGCTTATTAAAGAGTTCACTGAGGATAGAGTTCAATTAAGTAATGAGTTGAAGCTGAAGGAGATTATGCATGAATACCAAAAAAAATTTAGTACTCGTATTACTTACAAGAAAGCACATATAGCTAAAGAAATAACAATCAATAAAGTTCGAGTATCATTTGAGGAGTCATCTATAATCCTTCCTCGTTATTGTAAAGAATTGTGCATGAAAAATCCAGGAAACATAACTAACATTGACACCATTGATGAAGATCAGTTCAGATTTTTTTTTTTTGGGCATTTGGTCCATGTATTTATTTCTTTTTATCATTTATGAGGCCTATGCTAGCTGTTAATGGATTACACCTATGAGGAAAGTATCCTAGTATCTTATTAGTGGTAATTACGTATGTTGCGAATCATAGGTTATTTCCATTGTTATTTGCATTTGTGGAGGCTAAGCATTGTAATAGCTAGGAGTGGTTCCTTGCGAATTTATCCATGGCATTAAAAAATTCGAGGAATTTGACAATTGTGTCGGACTGCCATAGAGGCCTCGTGCCTGCATTAGCAAACATAATCCCTAGTGCAAGGTACTGTTATTGTTGTCATTATATTGCTGAAAATATTACGTTAAGCTTTGGTGATCGTGCCATAGTAATAAAGTTTTGGAGAGCAGCAAAGGCTAGTAAATCATGTGAGTATGAGGCTTATATGAATGATATCCGTATTGTAGATGAAAGAGCCTACAATTATATTCAAGAAATTAGAAAGCAACATTGGTCAAATGTATTTGCTCATGGTCGGTAATATGACATGTTAACTAGTAATGCTGCCGAGTGTACAAATAACATCCTGAAGGATAATAGAGTTCTGCCAATTACAAAACAAGTTGAAGAGATAAGGGCGAAGATGATGAAGTTCTATGAAAAAAGATATTGAGAAGCAGAAAATATTATCACTCGATTGACTCCTCATGTAGAGAAAATCCTATGTAATGTAACAGAAGAAGCAGGATAGGTGAAAGTTCGTGCTGCTAGACTTTATGAGTTTCAAGTGCAATCGGGGCACTTTATTGATGTAGTTGATCTAGAGCGCAAGACATTGATGTGCCACCAGTGGGAAATAATGGGAATCCCATGAAAACATTCTTTGGGGTGCATCAATATCAGATGTATTAATCTATACGAACATATTGAGAATTGATACTTAACAAGCGTTTATCGAGCAATATACAATGAAGTCATCCATCCCACTCGTGATATTAGACAATGAGAACATACTTCGACTCAGCAAATCTTAACTCCACATGCGTCAAAACAATCTAGGCGGCTGAAGAAAAATCGAGTTCATGTTGAAGACAGGCATTGGCAAAGGCTATAGTCACATGTTCGAATTGCAAAGAAAAAAGCCACAATCAACTTAAGTGTCACAAGCTTCCTGTTCAATAGTATATGTGTTTTGTCCAACTATCCAAATTATAATAGATTGTTTGTAAACTGGTTTGCATTTTGTTACTTTGTAAGCTCCTTTGAATCTGTAGTAGATGAATGTATTATGAGTTTAAATACATTTGGCATATGAAGAAATCTTTTTTTCTTATAAGTAACAAGTGACAACATTATCACTTTCTAGAGACGAAGTAGAATTAAAAAGTGACAACGTTTTTACTTTCTAGAGATGAAGTCATGCACCCGTAATGTTAAACTATGACAACATCGTCACTTTATAGAGACGAGTCAAGCACCCGTAGTGTTAAATTGTGACGACGTCGTCACTTTACAGAGACAAAGTCAAGTGCTTGTACTATTAAACTATGATGACATCATTACTTTCCAGAGACGAAGTCAATCACTCGTACAATTAAAGTATGATGAGTCATTACCTTGCAGAGACGAAGTCAATCATTAGTAGTGTTAAAGTGTGATGACATCGTCACCTTGCAAAAATGAATTAAGCACTCATAGTGTTAAAGTGTGACGACATCGTCACTTTTCAAAAACAAAGTGAACAACTCGTAGTGTTAAACTATGATGACATCGTTACCGCATAATCTGTCATTGAAAAAACATTTTTGTCCTTGAGTATCATTTCCTGTAACTAATTTCATTTTCAATACACATTCAAAGTGTAATTGTTCACATCCATTTGTCCTGCTTAACAATCTAATTCTTTACCTAAGGCCTCCCTTACCAGAGGGCTAGGGGCATCACCCCACTTAAACTATGGTTTTAAAAAAAAACCAATAATCTGTAAAATCATCCATACATCATGCCAAACAAATTTACAAAAATCACACATGATTAATATAAATGCTTCAAATGAAATCTTTCAAATATAACATCTGTTAAATTTTACCTTAATCACAAGATCATCTTTTATAGATTAGATCTAAAAAACATAATATGTAAGTCATAGGCGTACCTAACTCCATCATGGATTGGGTGTGAGAACGAGAGAAAGAGAGGCTCGTACGCGTAGTCTACATCTCACTTCTATTTCTTCCTTAATATGTGCAAATGATGAGAGAGTCAAGCAATAATTTCTTAAAGTAAAGCAAGTTCGCCTAGACACATATATTTATATACTTCTTTGATAGTTCCATTCTATTCATGGAAATCCATTTTTTTTCCTTTTGAAAAGTAAGTAAGATATTTATTCTTCAAAGAAATAAAATCGAGAAAGGAAGTCTATTTACTCATATAGGATAGGAACTTCCAATGGGGCATACCCCACAAATAAATTACAAAAAAAAAAAAAAAAAACCACATCCCAGCCTGTTGATCTCATAAAAAAGAATGGTAAATGTCACAAATGTTTATAGTAAAACATTTCAAACTCGGTTTAAACTCAAAGAGCACATAAGCCTTGGAGTTATGGGACATTGAGTCAAATTTATCACCTAGACATTCAAAGCTGCTTAACCTCACTCAAGAGACTCCAAATATGCTCAGAAAACATGAGCCCAACTTTCAAAGCTGACGGACTTCATCTCAACCAAATTCAAGCTTAGATGGCTCTTTTCAGTGTTCATGGGGGTATTGCGGGCAACTCATACTTTCCGATGATGAAATCATCTAAAATTCATAAGGAAGGCTTAAAAAATGTTCTGGGTTATTCCCTCAAAGTTTTAGAACTTTTAGACGCCATTAGACACAAGTTCAAATTCAAGGAGCTCAATTCTAGAGTTTTCGGGAACTCTGTGTAAAACTCCACTTTCTGGAGACCAAATTGGCTGAAATCCCTATGCAATGCATCAATCATGCTTTGGAGTAGCTCTGCAAAGTTTTGGGCATGTTGGACATCATTTGACCCGAAGTCAACATACCCATGGGCCTTGGAGACACTGAATCAAAGTCTTATCTCCCCATGGCCAAATCACTTGAAAATTGGATGGAAGCCTCAAAATGGCACTCTCATCAAACCCTCAAAATTTTGTGGCCATCAGAATTCATTTGGGCTGCAAATAGCCAAGCCTTGGGGTCCACTTTGATGAAAAGTCAACCAGTAGTTTGACCCACTTTCGAGGCTAAAACCTGATGAAATTTTCATGGCACATCTAAAATAATCCAATGACCCATCCTTCCGAATTTCATGAAGTTTGGACCATCTGGGCTTAAAACCATGCAGCATGGGTTATTCATCTGAAGACTAGTTAAGCGGGTCAGCCATTATCCAGGCCCATTTCAACCCCAATCCATTTTATACGTGTGGGTGACAGTTTTTTGGCAGGTCCAGCAGTTGTGGTAATTTCCATTATCCAGGCCCATTTCAATCGAAATCCGTTTTATTCATGTGGGTGACGGTTTTGGCAGTTCCAACAGTTGTAGTTGTCTTTAATTTGAAAATGCAATTGACAATAACCATTCCACAGAGAATAAAAGTCTCACTACAGTTTCTGAAAAGGCATCTCTCTCTTTTTTTTTTTATCCTAGAGTTTCTTGGCAACAGGCCTTTGTTTGTTTGTTTGTTTGTTTGTTTTTTTTGTTTTTTTAATTCTCTACAAGTCCTCTCTGCAACAAGACTATACAAGAAAGCTCCCTCATTTGTTACAACCAAGACTCTTACACTACTGCAAAGCACCTCCAACCTTTTCAAGGTACTGAAGTAAGGGATGACCTCTGCTCAACAGTCTAAGTGTCCTCGCAAGTTTTGCAGAATTTCTGCACCAACTACAACCATTTTTCAAAATCATCTCTGTCTTCTTCCGTTGTTTGAGGAAAGCGTACAGAGGGAGTTGCAGACACAGTGGGGAGGATAGAAGAAGAAAAGGGCTACCATGGCCCTTCAATATTTTATTTTATTTTATTTTTGTAAACTTTTCAGTTTCTTCCTTGTAATTGCTTCTCATCTGTAAACCACACTTTTGATCACATCTGAGACCAGACAGAGGGACTATATTGTTGAAAGTTGTAAATAGTTTGCTACCCCGAGGCTAGGGCACTTGAATCCAAAAAATCAAAGGGAGTTCTGCTATCTCCCATTTTTCTGTATTTGATGATGTCCTGAAAGATTGACACGATTCATCTTCAAGTAATTTTCTTCGAATCACGGGCATCAAGCAAACTTATAAAGACCAAAACAAAAGTTCCAAATCCAAAGCATTCATACGAATAGGGGAATTTCAATCTCTACAACGTTTTTGGCTGAATTAGATAGTTATTGGATGAATTATTGCAAGATGAGTTTGATTGACTCTTTTCAGATCAAATGCCAATCTTTTTTCTTTGAAACACTCTTTTCAAGATGATAAATGAGGGTATTTTAACACCAGAATGAGAGCAGGATCGATCTTTATTACAATAACAGAAGTTTGATTTGAAAAAGTCTCATCAATTGGATAATTCCTAAATAATAATCAAAGGTTGAAACAATTTCACCTTCACTAGGCCGATCATTAGCTATCCAAAATATGCCTACTATCATCTGCCTCTTATTACAAATAGAAAGCCGTAGGCCCATTTGGATATGACCCCTTAAAAGAGGATGTGAAACTAAGGAGCTAAAAGGTAAATTCCAATGACAAAAGAAGTTGTTTGGTAAACTTATATCCAAATAGAGAATTCTATTCTGAATAGTATGCACCAACTCTTTAACCACTATTGGAGTTGTCCTTTTTTGATTTTTGAAAAATCTTCAATTCCTCTCCTGCCATATATGCCTAATAAACGCACAAAAAATCAACTTCCCCATAGTTTGAGCTCCTTAGTGTTCCTGATTAATGTGCAGGGTAATTGATTTAACCATTGCTTGTGAGGATTCACATATAGTGGTGGTTAAGTCTAGTGTAGCTGTTAAATGTGTCCTAACATCTTGAGAGTAGCCACATTGAAGCATTAAGTGTATATTTGACTCTGTAGTACAATCACAAAACATGCAACCAAAGTCAAAGTTGACATTTCTTTGAATGAGGAACTCCTTAGTTTTCAATCTCCCTCTTTCTCCATTGAACTATTTGATTCAAAAGCACAAAGAAATAAGATGTTTGAGATTGATGGGAGAAAGAGAAAGTAGAATGTGATGGAGAGTTAGAATCTTATGGAAAGAAGAAAGAAGATTAGATGCATAAAACGAAGAAAGGAGATGGGTTGCAATGAATCTTAGGAAGGAGATGGAGGAAGAAAGGCTAATGTTGTGGAGGGAAGAGTGAGAGGGGACAAGGGTCGGTGTGTGGAAAGAAATTTGAAATTTCAGTTGTGGTGGGAGAATGTCCTTTTTGGTCATTTCATAAAGGAGAGAATGATTTGAAAAAAAAAGAGTAGTTTTAAGGAGCCCTACTTTGGAGCCTCCCACTTAGATGAATATAGGATTTTTTCAATAGACATATTAGACTAAATGAAACCTCACTCAATCTTGCTCTAATAAAATGATCATAAATATAATTAATTTAAAACTTAGTTGATTGTGAATAGATTAAAGACATCAATCAAAATAGAGAGAAAAAAAAGAGAGGAATAGGTGACACATTTATAGCATTAAGGCAATTTAACAAATCTATTATTCAAACCACATTGGGGGCCTATTAATAACTATTAAATACCTTAGTAGGGTGTATACAAAAATGGTTGTGGGGGCAAAAGTGCCATTTTGATAAAAAGTTGAGCAAAATTCTCATAGTGGTTGCTCATTTTCATCAAATCCACATGTTTTGGGATATGAAAGGTATTAAAAAGGGATAGGAAAGGTATTAAAATGCTAAAGTAAGGTCTATTTCTAAATTTTGAAATAAATGGACCTATTTACAAATATTGAAAACCTTAGTGGGGTATATGCAGAAAAACTCAAAACACCTTTCTTTACGAAGTACGAGACGAGTCAATTTCCTATTAGAATAGAAATCTTAGAATTAATTGAAATTTTTAGGGGGATTTACCAAAAAAAAATACTAAAAAAGGAAAATACAATTGAGTACTCCAAGCATTTTTAATATTAGAGGAGAATTGTCTGCCCAAATTCCTCCTTTTTTTTCTATTTCTCGCTTAATTTGTTGATGTCAACTAAAAACTTATCTCCCAAATTAATTGAAAAGAGAAAGAAGAATAAAAAGTAGAGAAGAAAAAAAATGTGCTGAAGCTCATCCTTCTTCATCCCACTACCAAAACTCATGATTAGTTAGATAAATTCGCCAAACCCATGTATCTAATTATCCCCAATCCTAAACCAATCTTCTCATCTATTCTCATCATATTCATTTGAAAAAAAATTAAACTATATTGCATTGACCAAGGTCGTTGGAGGTCTGTGTATAAAAGAAGGAAAAAACTAATTGAAAAGATTCTGATCGTTGGAGGGATCCCGCACCACATCTCATAAGAAGTTTTATTGATTAAAATAGTTGAAATGTGAAAATGGCTATGGATCGTATCTAGAATTTCTCTTGTTTACACAATAAAACACAAAATACAACTGATATGACTTCGAAACCAATAGCTATATATATCATTCAACCATGAAACGTCTCTTAAAATGAGAACTAATGTAATACCGACCTATGTTTTTATGAAAGGGACCCTTTGTTCTAGAGATAGAGCGAGCTGATCAAGTGATCCCGACGCACATACACGATGCTGTGCGGCCCCCAAGGAAAGGTAAGACCGGACGATTATAATCTAATATTATATTTACCTGCTTATAATAGACTAAGAAGCATCAGTATATATAATTCTTCCAATCTGTCCCTCTGCAAGGCAACGATCAAAGGGTAAGGGCTGCCCCATCCGGCATACCTTTTTGAGGCATGGACCATCCAAGATGGGTCCTATCAATAAATCAACAGCCCTAATGATTATAAACTCGGGCCAAAGGAAGTTTAGTCACTAATACTTGAGAACTAGTTATCTCCATGCGCAATCCTGTTGCATGAAATGTTGTTGAAATTGTTACGGTCCTAAATAATTATAAGATTTTAATTAGATGCGTTCCATCAGTCTTGATGCTCTTGGCGTATTGGTTAAGTCCATAGCATTTGATATTAGAGCCGACATCCATGTCTTAGGTTCGAATTACAAAAATGACTACTTAAAATAGGGTGAGAGCCATCTTAAACAACCCAAAAAAAAGGAAAAAAAAGGACTACCTATTGCTAGAGTGAGAGCCGCCAGAAATAATTATAAGATTTGATTTGATGCGTGCCATTAGTCCTAGGACTTTTGGCTTAATGGTTAAGTCCATAAAAGAAACTGATTTATCTCTTAAACAACTATTAAGAATGACTACTATGATGGAATAACATCTGGGCCGGTGGGCCAGTACTCCCTCAATTGTGGATGCTAGATGCAGTTAGTATTCATTCTCCATTCTCCATTCTCTTCCCTATCTATTTCTCAAACCGTTCAGTGACGACGGACAAGCCATCAAAATATCCTTCATGAAATTCATTTTCGTGCCAAAATGAAATCCGTGAGATGTCAATGTATGAACTTTCGCTATAATTATCTGCATCAACGGTACAAGACAAGCACAAACATTGTGTTGGTTTTGGTTTGTTTGAAAACATTCCAAAAATCCTTGGTTTTCCTTTTCTTTATCGTGATAGGGTAGCGTTTGCTTTGGAATGGAGTCAACATTGGTAAAGTGGGTAATTTATGCTTTGAGCTAGTTTTGGATTTTTCACAACTAATCCTTTGTGCGCAGTAAACAGGGCCAAACCTGCTGGTTGGATCTGAAAGCGTTTTACTGCCTGCAATCCAGCCTGATGTGGGTTCCTGGACCCATATATACACTGATATAGGATAACAAATTTCTCAAAACATCATTTCGCTTCTGTTAAAGAGTCAAGTCTTGCATGCTTAATCATTCTCCCACATAGTTTACCTTTTTTCACAATTTTGTTCAGATAGAATTACCATCAAAGTGAACGTTGAAAGTCTGATCTTATTGTTGGAGTTCTTGACTGTGGCGCAAGGACCACATGTCCGTTATTTATGTGGGGCCCACTTATGTATGATGCATAAGTGTCAATGAATTCATTTTCATTTAGCATCTTTCATGAGCCCTTTGAATTTGAGAAAGTTACTGAAAATTAGCTAGGGCTCCAATGGTTAAAAAAAGAGGGATTTGATAAAGCCCGACTTAAAGTAGAATCCCATGATGAGAAGGAATTATGTTGGAATAAAAACTATATAAGGGTTTTTAGGGGTTACATCTTGACTACGAAATTTTGGAGATTTCCCATCCACAATCACGCTTGAAGATTTGTAGTAGAGTGCTAGAAATCCCCAAGGTAGATGAAGTCTAATCAAGTGCCGTTGGATAAAGTTATGCAATTCATATTGTGTTATTTAGATCTGATTTGTTAAAGGTGATCCTTGATTAGGCTAAACTTAAACACTCCTGATCAATGGCTAAGCTTGTCAAACTATGAGCATTATTTGTAGAAAAACTTATATGTCTGCACATACCATTTAGCACTCGTATGATCAATGGCTAAGTTTATCAAGCAATAAGCATTATTTGTGAAAAGCTTACAGGTCAACACATTACGAAAACATGCAATAATAGCAGTACCAATGAAGAGCAGAAGCAACCATACAATGAAAAATACAATCCAATACAGAATCTATGAATCTAATGTCCGTATGCAAACTTGGGAAATGAAGAGAAGAAGGTTTGTGTCATAGTAAGAAGTAGCAGCAAAAGAGCAGCAAAAAAGGATATGATTGCCCATGGATTTCTGAAGTAATCATGCACCAAGGCTGTTCTCAGTTTTGGCCAAGCTTTGCCACAATACTGATTGATTTCGTTACAAACACCGGACAAATAGAAATCTTCTTCACGAATGATTAAGTCTCCCACCATGTTGTTGTAGAGAGCAGCCACATCTCCATCATTGCCGAACCAATTGCTAATGATTCCTCGGCGACAGAGAACTTCGACATCCTTATCCTTGCTGATGAGACAATTCATGAAGGCGGCGTATGCAGTGAAGTATTTCTTGCAGGTGCAATAACATTGTTCGAATGCAATGAAATTAAGAAACATTATATTTGCCTTATCAGAAAACTTTATAGAGGGGATTTCAACCACTCCCTTTTCAAATTTTATGTCCAAGATGTCAAAAGGATCATCTTTGTCGACCCTCTCTTTAAATTTAATTCCTCCCTCTTCAAGTTTGGATGCACAAGGGATCCTTTCGAAATCAGGTGACTTTGAACTCATTTCCTTAATGGACAGAACAAATATTGTGTGAAGTAAATGAAGCAGATGTTGGACATTGGAACGCTTTAGTTTTTCTACAATCGTGGAATTCAGCTCAGAAAAGATGTGACAGATAGTCTTTGGAAGAAAATCTGGGTCGCAAACAACTGTAAGATGCGATAGTCGTTGGAGAATGACATAAGGGATCTGATTTTCGAGCAAAAACAAGTCAGTTAATACTACATTCTCCAGCCATTCCAATTTAATTATGGGATCGTCAATAGATTCTTTGGAGTTTCGTTTTCGAAGAAACTCAATGATAAAGCAAGCATCCAGTACCATCATTTCAACAAAAGAATTGCTATCGAGCTGGATTACCTCTGAGTAGGATTTCCGTGCTCTTTGCTCCAAGTCTTTCACAGCATCAAAATACCTTTCCAAACTGTCTTCTCCATTCCGTGAGAGGATTTCATCTAGATATCTCCATTTGTACTCCTCCATGTCTTGCAATTGAGTTTTTCTTTTTTGGTAGTAAAACGGGCCTATTGAGATGATTTGAGGATCGTATGCCTTCTCGTTATGTTGACGGAGGCAGTGAGGGACCCGGTAAATGGAGCACGAATGGCTACTCAATGACTCTTGTAGTGCTCCTCGCTTAATTTGCAGCTTCTCTTTCATTGAAGTCACCCAGTTCTGACGCAAATCCCCTATCTCAATGGTAACGGAGGAGTCTTTTATAGATGTACCATCTTCCATTTCAATTGTTTCAACTGATATAAGTCTAGTCCGTGGGACGAGAGCCGGAGCTTTGGGTCCTGAACTCAGAAATGAGAACTATGAACCGGGCTGAAGCTTGCCTTCAAAGAAAGAAGAGGTTGATTATCGAAGATGTTGTCAAAAGGCCAGCACGTTCTTTCGCCGTGTTTAGTGGAAAATGGACGCTAGTTTTGGAAGCTTTGCCCTGGGTTGAATAGATTTCCCAATGAAAGCCCTGCACCACATTGATAAATATATGACTGTACAATAACATTTGGTCATTATCAGTCATTTAGTTCCAGCATACATCAAAACTGCAGTATAGACTACGTTTGGATATAATTCTAGTTAAGGATTCAAAAAAATGGAGGGGAGTTCATGGGCCGGCCGGTTTGAACTGGCGTTGGCAACATTGAATGGTGTTTATTTGGTCCAACAAGAGAAAGGGACTTGCACATGTCGACTAAAGGCTTGACAAAGCCATTGGCAACATTAATGGCGAAATCTCTACCCAAAGGTGACCTGTTAAGTGCTCATTGCTGTTGATGGCTCTGACCATCCTTCCTTACTTCTTATGGGAAATCCACAATCTCCTTTTCTCCCTAGACCTTTTAGATTCCACAATATGTGGTTAAGGGAAAAGAGTTATAAGGAAGTAATTCTTAACAGGTGGACCAAACCTAATAGGGTCAGTGAAAAAAAATTGGCCCGACCCTACATCTTTTAGGTAGGGACCTCAGTCGATGTAACAAAACTAAATTTATGAAAGTTGATGGAGTTAATTTTGAAACTAGACTTGAACTTGAAATATTAAGGAAAAAAGATGTTGACCTTGCCTCAATCACTCTAAATAAAAGAATTGATGAGTGCCTCTTTAGAGAAGAGCCATGGAGGCAACAATCTAGATAGCTATCGTTGAAGGAATGGGGTATGAATACTAAATTCTTCCATTCAAGTACAATCAACAAAAGAAAAGCTAACAAAATCAAGAAAATAAAAAATAAAGATGAAATATGGATAGCGAGTAAGGAGAAAATAGGGGACACCTTTGAGAAGACTCATATTCTATCTATCTTTTTCCTTAAACGTGACCATTTACTTTCAATTCACTTTAGAAGTGAACTTCTGAATGGCCCGTAAGAAACTCCAATGAATATAAAAACAATATGCTATATACAAGTGAAAGTTCCCCTAAGCTCGAGCTTATATGGGAAATTCCGTAGAGTCCTTGGGCCCCCCTTGTCCATCCAAATGGACCAAACACACGAACCCCCAAAATTCTACATGTTCACCAATTTTTGGTCAAACCCAAATTTACTAGACCATTGGATCAACCATGCACCGATTCAAATGGATTGTTAACCATTAAACGTTTGGTATTCAGACGGAGATGATAAAAAGCACGAATAGAGTGAACAGTCCAGGGAGTCTTTCAAATCCGCCCCACCAAAAATCCCCATGTGGGTCCCCACCTGTGTTAACCACACACTTTTGCTTACCTTACCTTAATTTTGAGCTTAGGGGAGCTAGCCCATATATATATATGTGTATATATATATATATATATGAGGAATTCTCAAAAACTCTCTATTTAAAAAAAGGGAGTTTATGCCCCTTTATATATATTTAATAAAAATCTACCACCTATCAAGTGCAAAGCAAAAAATAAAGGATAGCTAATTTTAAAGAAATGTTAAAGAAATGTGTTAAAATCTCGTAAGCTAAAAAAGGTATATATATATAAATATATATGGAAATAATCCTATGAGAATTAGTTTTCACCACTGTCTTGTGTAAGGCCCATCTATTACCCAATCCAAATCTTGCAATAGACATGGACCCCCTTAATAATCATACACCCCAAGTTTCGGTCAAATCCGAATTTACTAGACCGTTGCATCAATGGTGCACCACTCCTAATGAATTTGAATTGTGCGCCAGGGATGAAGGGGCTATAGACATGTGATTTGAGTGAAACTTGATATTTAGAGTGGTCTTACATAGATTTTTCCATCCTATTTGGTCCCATCTCCAAATGAGACCTACAAGAGGATCCTCATAAAAGGTTCTCAAGATAGGTGTCTGAGAACACTTTTCATAAGATTAAAGCCCATATATAGATATATATATAGAGAGAAAGAGAGAGTGAAAGAAAGAGATAGGAGTGCTAGATAGCGCCCAGGCGTTTTTAAAAGTGAAAACACCCTTTTTCTTGCAACAAAAAGGAAATTAAGAATGTAGAGAAGCAATTAATATTCATTTTAAAAAAGAGAAAAAGTTACCATATGACTTGTCCCTCACTGGAGGATAGAAAGAGGGTAAAAACGCTCCTTTTTAAATAAGGCATGCCCAAGAATTTCTAATATATATATGTCCCTCACTAAAACTTTCTTTTTTTTTTAGACCTAACAAGGTGAAAAATGTGTCATAATGTGTAATGATTTTGTCAGTTTACACATTAATACGTTTAAAAAAAGAAGTATCCCTCACTAAAATGGTGAGGGATTTATGCACTTGAATATTATCATATATATGAGAATATTTATGTGCATATATCCCTCTTATACATATTTTACTTTAAACAAGGATAATCTCATCTTATCCTAAAATAGGGCGAGGATTTTTCACAAATCAGATTGGAGAATATGGTATCGGGGATCCAAGGTTTTGGTTTGAGCATTTATGAGACCCACGGACAAATTTGCATAAAAGATCCGATGAATTATTGGTGTGGAATATCTAAGCCAACTATCTGCTGGCCAGATCTAATGATATGGACAACAGCAAATAAATCACAAAAATCAAAGAACCCTCAGCTCGATCACCACGGAAGTGTGGGACAACCAATTACACATTTTCGTTTTAAACAGAGGACTTGTGGCATACTTGTGAAGCCCAATGGCCCATCTCAGATGGAAGGGGTGTCGCCTTCTTGGTAACCTATCTAAGCAGAAAAAGGTCAAATGAAACTGAAGCTATTGGAATCTGATCAGAGGCGATCAAATTGACACTCGAAACTCCACACAAAACTGCGCACAACACTTTAAAAACAGATTCCTAAGACCTCTCATTTCATTTCCCCCTAGAGAGACGTACATGAGCATCCGTCGAGATTTAATTATCTGAGATAATTAAGAAAAAATTTGCGATTCATCAGGTGGGCACACACAACATGTGGATCTTGCCCCATTGGATGATGGGATTGGATCTCATTTGCATCAATAATTCAAGGTAAAAACATCCGAAAACTAAGAAGAAAAAGAAGAGGAGTAATTCATTTGAGCACTTACAGCAAGAAGATGAAGTGGAGGTTGTTACTTCAGAGAGAGGCTACTGCAGCAAAATTGTAAGTCAAATCCTCTCCATTAAGACCTGGAGCTGAAAACCATCAGCACTTCTCTTTAGCTATTTCTTTCTCCGAGTGCTTTTGGGCTGTAAGAAATTGTGACATGATTTAAAGATGCTGGGTAAAAAATGCACTCATAACCCTTGCCCACAGTGTCTCTAAATAATTGAAGAGCGAGAAGTAAAAAGAAGAACAAATGAACGATGATACTTTACACCTGGTCATCGGTCAAGGCCTGGTCACCGAGTAGCAGCAGTATTATTGCGACTGGGACCAACGATCACGCGCACTACATACACTTCATGACCACGGTGATTGGGCCGTGGACTTTCAAACGTCACTTTATTATATGAGCCTTCCTTTTCTACAAAGATGGAATCCGAGGGTATCTTCATATTTTCCATTAGAATAGCCGTCTCTAAAATAAATGAGACCCATTTTTATTTGTGCGGGATAATGGGCAATATATGAATGGAGTTTTTATCAGGAAAAATATCCTTAAGACTCTTTTAAGGCACAAAAATGATCTAATTTTTCGTTACTAATTAGATTAGTCCACCTACCATAGCTTGCAAATTTTTTTTTCTCCTTCACCGAGTAAAGATTCTGCTGCTTACTCTTGAAGGAATCTAGGGTTCATTTAGGAAAAAGTGAGAAATAAAAATTTTTTTCAAATTAAATGTAAGACAGGCAAACTTAGAGGTTCAAGATTCCCTAAATAATGAAACCTCTTTTATTAATTGCCTCCAATTTAGCATTTGCCTGAGAATAAAAAGATATTCAAGAGGTGTCAAGTACAATATACCTCTATTCTTGTCATTTTTAAAAAAAATTAAATCTCTAATTTACCAACAAGGATCTTATCCAAGCATCCAACATGTATTAATATAAGCTGAAAATAATCCAAAAGAGTCACGGCTCAGGTTTTGATCAATAACCTTATCTTTTAGCTTATTGTCATAACTACGAGTGGAGATTTTTTATCGAATCTCTTGAATTGATGAAAAGGAAATCATGCGGTTGTTGCAACAAGTTCTTAGGAAAAGGTTTTAAATTTTTATAAGATTACAAGACAAAATTGTTAGGTTTATGTCTTGTATTCCGGTTTAGCCGGATGAGTTCACTGGGTTAGCCAGGGACTGGTTTAAGGTTAAGGGTATTTTGGTAATTGTACCGGGGCTTCCTTGGTGGCCAAGAAAGCGGAGATTATATATATGTATAGTCTGTAACCCTAGACCTTGCGGCAGTAGTTGCCCGTGGTGCTCCCACACCACGTAGGAGAGATGAGGTGAGAGTATGGGAATCTCTTGTATGCTTTACTTGTCATAGTGAAGATGTTCGTCCTCCTGTGCCCGTGGATGTAGCCCTATTTGGGTGAACCACGTAAATCTCGTGTCTCTTCTTGTGTGTGGCTTGTTTATGTTTGATCTTGTGATTCCGTGGATGCGCACAACGGGTGATGTCAGAAAATCACAACAATTGGTATCAAAGCCACAACAATTGGTATCAAAGCTGAGGTTGGTGTTCCTCGGGTTTCTGAGCGAGGTGGAGATCGCTCGATGGCTTAGAGGTTGTGCGCATGAAGATTAACTAAGATCAGGTTCGTGATTTCTGGTTGGGCCACCATCGAAGAAGAAGAAGACGAGATTGGGTTCTCCGGTCTCGCTGGGATCGGAGGAAAAAGGATTCACATGTTTCGTTCAGATCTTGGAGTTGACTGCTGCGGTTGGGATCGGATCTTGTTGAGTTTGGATCGGAGAACAGTGCAACAGAGGATCTGGATTTTTTCTGCAAGCGTTTTTTGCAGGAAAAAGGGAGAAGATTGTCTTCGCCTTGTTGCAGCCACAGATCAGGTTTGCCTGATCATTGGAGACGATGGACCAGATTTGAGAAAACAAAAGGAAAAAAAAAATCGCTGCAGAACCGGAAGCAGAGATTTGATCGCTGTGCAGAGAATTTCTCGGTCCTGATGCTGCGAAGAAGAGAAAAACCGGGAGAAAAAAAAAAAAAGGTAAACAAAAAACTGTTCGAACTCACCGGGACTCATCGCCGGGATTCTCGCCGCCTCCGCCGCCATCACCTTTGCAGTCGCCTGTCCAGCCGCCTTCGTCGTCGATCGCCGGAGAAGACGCACGCAAAAGACCACCGCCGCGCCCTGCCGCTGTGCCCACTGCGCCGCTGCCAATAGCAGTCACGCCGATCCGCCGCCGCCTCCAGTCGCCGGGATCGTCATTTGGCCGCCGTCGCAGCCCGCCGCCGCTGATCGCCGGGCCATAGCCGCGGACAGAGAACCCGCTTGCTGCCGCTGCTGCAGAACGCGTGCGTAGAGGAAAGAAGAAGGAGAAGAAAGATTCGGGTTCGGGTCAGGTCAGGTGCGACCCGACCCGATTTCAGTCCAGCCCAGCAGTTCAGAGGCGGTTTGGCTCTGGGTCAGGTCAGGTCCGACCCGACCCATTATCAGTCGGTCCAGCCCAGCGCAAACGGGCAGTTCAGTTCCGGGTCAGGTGAACCCGACCCGGGTCCGCTCCAGAAGCCCAGCAGACAGTGCAGTGACGTCAGCAGTGAAGTCAGCAACGGTCAAAGGCCAGATTTGACCAGTTTCAACGGCTGAAATTGTTTCTGCGATATCTTGATCGTCCGATGTCCGATCGGAGATCCGTTTGCGCCTACAGACTCGTTTCGAGCAGATCTACGCAGTGGAAGAGGTTGATTGGCTGTTTGACAGTCAAGAAGGAGGTTTGATCGATTGGAGCGTAGAAACTTGTTTCTACGTTATCGGAGCCATCCTGAGTTGGATTTCAGATCCGTTTCTTCCAGCGTGCTCGTGTCGACGAGATCTATGACTTGATGCAGAAATTTGGAGGAGATCTGAACAGATGTGGATTCAGGCTTGAATCGGGTCTACTCGACCTGGTTGTTGTTGCAAACCCAATAATAGGAGTCGCCGGCCTAGTTGCAAAGGGTTTGCTGATTCAAACGAAGTTGTTCGTTTGGAGTTCACATGATTGCATGTGATGATATTCATCTTGCCAGAGCCAAGCCGGAAAAGCAGCAAGGAGGAGCTGATGTATCAGCAGTTGATCGGAGGCCAGGTCAAATGGAGTTTTTGACCATTCAGAGGCAGAGGTTTCTGCAATTGTGAAGTCATCTGGACTTGTATTCCCGATCTGTTTTGCTTGCATGCTTGTGGTGATTGGATCTTTACAGTGATGTTGAAGATGGGGTAGGATGGTGAGTGATTTAGATATCACTCAGATTCGTCAATGGTTTCGAGCTTTTAGTTCGAGGTGGAGTTTGATGAGATGAACTTTGCTCAAAGTTCATGTGCTGGTTCAACATGTCAAAGTGTTGAAAAAGACTGCATCCCTGGTGCAGTGACGTGCCATTCAGCAGGGTACGTGAAGACATTGCCGATTTTATCTCCTAGTAGCTCGAGTTGTACGGAGTTGTACGGAATTCAAGCCAAGGTGGAGATTGTTAGGTTTATGTCTTGTATTCCGGTTTAGCCGGATGAGTCCACTGGGTTAGCCAGGGACTGGTTTAAGGTTAAGGGTATTTTGGTAATTATACCGGGGCTTTCTTGGTGGCCAAGAAAGCGGAGATTATATATATGTATAGTCTGTAACCCTAGACCTTACGGCAGTGTTGCCCGTGGTGCTCCCACACCACGTAGGAGAGATGAGGTGAGAGTGTGGGAATCTCTTGTATGTTTTACTTGTCATAGTGAAGATGTTCGTCCTCCTGTGCCCGTGGATGTAGCCCTATTTGGGTGAACCACGTAAATCTCGTGTCTCTTCTTGTGTGTGGCTTGCTTCGTGTTGATCTTATGATTCATGGATGCGCACAACGGGTGATGTCAGAAAATCACAACAAAAATAGCTACAGATTAGTATGTCGAGGTAAATGGGCCCATACCTTATCAGATAACCGTAGATGTATCGAAGTCCAATCAAAAGATTATTGAGTTGAGTAAGAATCAAAGGAGAGATCTATACCTCTTTATACTAGTTCTACTTATTGTTGTATTCTAAATGTTTGAAATTAACTTAGATTAAATTTATCATCAATGAATTTGGCTTACATTAGACCTTTTTGAAGTGCATAGTCCTCATCATCTTACCCTAAATATCAAATTGAATCTTAAAAACTGAAAAAGAATGCACTATTCAAATGGTTCTGTCAGCCAACTTTTGGGTGTGTCTTCTTTTCACTAAGTTGAAAAATAAACTGATGAGATATTGGTTAGAGAGAAAGAAATGGATCTTTGGTCATTGAGTGAAGAATAAAGAGGGAGTGATGAAGAAGAGAAATGGGAAGGACTTGTGGTATACTGGAGAAGACGACTAGAGGACAAAGAAGGGAAAAAGAGATGAGTCGATAAAGATGGGCCAGTTATTAAAGAAGAGGGACATCTAGGCATGAGAAACCCATGTCACTTTATATACATGTCATCCCTCTTCCGATTTTTTAGAGAGGGATATTAATGAGGCTTCATATCTCAATAATAGATTCTGTGAAAGGATGTGATTTGGTATCGCATATTATTCAATACAGAGCGCTAGCACAGGGGAAGCTCTCTCTTTCTCTCTCTTTATATATAGATATATATGGGGAGCGCTATGCAGCGCTCAAGCATGTTTTAAGAAAAACGCCTCTTCTAAGGGGCCATTGAAATACATAATGATCATTAAAGTCCATTGGATGTGAAGATCTATATGAGGTCTACCTATTTGCAAAATCTTAAGTCTATTAGATAATTCTAACCTTATGATCCATGGTTATAAAATTTAATGGTTTAGAAAAATCATTTTATCATTATTTTAATCCAATGGTGAAGAAAAGTTGGATGAGTGCCAAACTTAGAATTATGATCATTCATGGGAGAGGAGTATGTATGAAAAGACTAGATTGAATCAATATGGGCCCCGGACCTAAAAAAATAGGGCGAAAAAATGGGCTTTTTAAAGTGGGGTGCTCGTTAGAATTCCTTTATATATATATTTATATAATATAGTGGAATATTCAAAAACTGCCCATTTAAAAAATTAGCTTTTCCTATTATTTTGCTTTGTACTTTTGATGTGGCAAAATTTTTTTTGGACATGTCAAAATGGGTAATAACTCCCATTTTTTAAATGGGCAGTTTTTTAATATTCCACTATATTATACATTTATAGGTATATAAAGGGGAGTTTTTGTCCAACTTGACTTGTCCAATGAGATCCTGCCACCCAACCTTTACATGCTAACTCATAGTAAGAGAGGAAAAAATAGGCATGCTTAAATGGTTTGACTTTCTAAAAAATAGTACAAGGGAACATATTAGCCAATTAAAAAAAGGGTGTTTCTCGTAACAAAATGTCTGAGGCATTTTCTAGTGTACCTCATATATATATATATATATTTATATGAAGCCAACTCATTTTGAATTGACAATTTTTAATTGAGTTTCATTTTCCAATTAATCTTGACTCTACCCATCTTTTGGATGTGCCACATCATCTTCTTCATGCATGGTCAACCTTGTTGATCTCTTCACTCAACACCTATCCCCCCTTTAAGAATTAAATGGCTCTTCCCTTTCCAAAACAACTAGGGTGGTAAAAATTTCAAACAGCATTAAAACCTATAATAATAACAAAAAATAATTGGTAAATTCCAAAATAAAATCTATTTAATTTGTGTCAAATGATTTAAAATATTTTACTTCAAATATTCTTTTGAAATCAAAATAATAAATCCATAATAAGAAATAAATAAAATTTGATAAAATACCATAAAAATAAAAACATGAAAACAAAAGTCCGTAGACAATCTAACAATAAAAATAACTTAGAAGAAACAAATAAACCCCTGAAAACCCAATGCCTAAAAATAAAAAATTGCAACTAAAGCATGAAAGGAAAAACATAAATCAATGAAAACCTATCATAATAAAACTGAAAAAACCAATCAAAATCAGAAAAATAAAAAAGAAAAACGATGATTAAAAAAACATTAAAACACAAAAAAATACATAAAAATGACAAAAAAAGGCACGGAAGAGATGTGCATTGATCATAGAGCAAAAATCATTAAAAATATAGTAGTGAGAATCCTTGTGTTTCACTCATTCTCGTTAATTTGAATTATGTGAGCAAAGGGGGATTAATGAGTGTCGATCCAATTAATCCCCAAATAATTTTGAAAAAACATGATGGAATTGCACAAAATAAGGGAAAAAAGTTCATATGATAGATGCTTTAATATAGAATCAGATAAGATTTGCTTACCCATGACATTAGATAATAGGGGTGTTTATGTGCAGAGTTGTTTTGGGTTGAGGATTGACCATGCCTAGCTCATCTTTTTAGTTTATAGACCAAGCCCGGCCCAAGCCCGGATTGAGCCATGACTAGATAGCTCGACCTCGACCTGCTTGAAGTATATTAAGCCTGAGCCCAGCCTAAGTTCTTATTATAACATAGAAAAAAGGCTCTATTTATATTTACTTGCCCTTATCAATTGGTTTGGATACTTTTGCCTCCATGAGATGTCATGTGTTCAATACCTCTCCCCTTTTTTCCCACAATTATTTTTATAGTTGGTTTGGGCCGGGCTTGGTCTCTTTCCCATTCAATCCAGGCCCGGCCTATCTATTAATGAGCCCGTCTAAATAATCCCAGCCCAACATGAGTATTCAAACTTAAGGCCTAAGTTTAGACTAAAGCGAGTAGAGTTGGATACGGACTCACATGCCTTATCCATGAATCCCTCAGATAAAAAAAAAAATCTAAATATGGATCGATTGATGAGTGACCATGGAAGATTGGACTCTTTAAAATGAAATTCCTTTTACATTGGCATCTTTATTTAGATGGCTAAAATAAAAAATTTCTTTTAAATCCATAAAATCTCTCTCTTAAGTTAAAATTCATTCAAAATTAATATCAGATTGAGCTTCAAATTTTCAATTAATAGCTAATTAATTAGAGCTTAATGGCAAAATCAAATCCTAACTCATACATTTGTGTATTTAGTATATATTTACAAAGTTACTATGAAAGGGCACATTGAAAGTCTGATCTCAATTGATCAACAACTAAGGTTATATTAAGAGCTTTATTTGTAAAGAAGTCACACACCAAACACATTTTCAAACTTTTACAACCCGGGCCTGAGAGTCCGTAGATTACGGTGCCCCTTGAATTATGACATGCATACTCTCCTGAAATTTCCACTTGTACTTGAGTACAGACGGAATCTCACAAGGGATATCCACATACTAGCACTTGTGAATTTTGTCTTTTGAGAAATGGTCCCATAGTATCCATTCCACATGAAGCAATCCACACTTAATTGTCCAAATATACAGTATATATATATTGACCTGTGTGCATTTATATGCATGAGTGAACATTCATACGGTTTAACAAAAGATAAACTGATATGGACAAGAAATAAAAATATAAAAGTTTTAAGTCATATGACATGTGTAACAGTCTACATGCAATTAGATACAAAAGAGTGAGTCCTAAAAATCCTAAAAATCCAAAAAACAATCCCGAGAATGTGAACGTGACGCTCTCTGATCAATGAGTCACTCAGAGATCCTCTGCTGACCACTCCTTAAGACCCAAAGGAGACGATGAGGTCTCCTCCTTTGTCTCCTCAATCTCTGGGGGACGGGAATCGGGATCCGAGCTTGTAACAGTAAATAGATAGATGTCAATACGACTATTTAGCAAAGCATAAGCATGATTAAGGTAATACAAGTTGTGTTTAATTTAATTAATGACAGCTAATTATGGGAGAGAATTTAAGTCTACTAAGCAGATTGAGCATTGAATAAACATACTTTTCGAATCAATGTCGAAAACACATTCATCTTGGCTTCTACATATGTCTCATCCTCCCGCCAGAGATACTTAATCATGGTACATTAGTGCCAGATAATATCTGAGGCCTTTAGTTTCTAGAGTCTGGAAATCCAGATACCAGCTGCAGTGGTAACATATCATATTACCCAAATTCGACCACGTCGATTCTTATAAGGGTGAAGTTAAGTAGTGCTTAACTAATTCGAATCAATCATTAAATTGTGTAAGATTTTAGTCTTTATCAATCAATTTTAATTTCAATAGTTCTTACTCAATTCATTTCAAATCAGCATCAATTAAACAATAGGATTATCAACCAATAATGTCATTGTAAACAATGATTCAGTAGCAAATTAAGAGAACAATAATCCAGTAGACAATATGCAATGCAATTTAATTTATGGAATCAAGGAATTTACCGATTTTTTCGGGGCTGTTTCCCATTTTTGACTTCTGGTGGCTCGTTTTTAAAGCTAAGTGTGGAAATCCTTGGTTTTTGCGTCGAATTCTCTAACCGAGAATTCGATTCACGAGCTGTCAGTTCTTACAAGTTACTTTGGTCTCAAACGATGCTTGTACCAGTTTCCAATTTTTTAGGGGGGCCGTTTCCCGGTATGGACCTCTGATGTCTTGTTTTCAAACCTAAGTGTTGAAAATAATTGGTTTTTGCATTTAATTCTCTAATCAAGACTCCAATTTGTGAACCGTCAGTTCCTACAAGTTAATTTATCCTCGAGTGAGGTGTTTCTACTGATTTTCAATTTTTTTGGGGGTTGTTTCCCATTTTGGACCTCCGGCAGCCCGTTTTTTAGCCTAAGTATTGTAAATCTTAAGTTTTTGCGTCTAATTCTCTAATCAAGAGTCTGATTCACGACCTATAAGTTCTTACAAGTTTCTTTAGCCTCGAGTAAGGTGCTCATGCCGGTTTTCGATTTTTTCAGGGGATGTTTTCTGTTTTGGACCTTCGACAGCCCGTTTTCGAGCCTAAGTGTTGAAAAACCTAGGTTTTTTAGTCTAATTCTCTAACCAGGATACGATTCACAAGCCGTCAGTTTCTATAAGTTACTTTAGCCTCAAGCGAGGTGTTCATGCCAGTTTCTAATGTTTTTGGGGGCCGTTTCCCGTTTTGGACCTTCGGCGGCCAGTTTTCGAGCCTAAGTGTTGAAAAACCTAGGTTTTAGTGTTTATAAATTTCACCAAGTTATTTTGTTAAAATTTCAATAGAATAATATACTAGCCAAGAGGTCGCATCATGACCTCTAGTTTCTGTGCCATCAACAACAGAACTAGTCCCTCTAGAGATGCCCAAGTAGATCACGGGATCTATCTCTGCCGCAACTGCCAGCTGTTGAACGAGGGCCTCAAGTGTAGCTTGCCTTTGGTCCTGCTCAGCTTGCCTCTTGTCCTGCTCAGCTTTCCTCCTAGCTTGCTTAGCTAGCTTCACCCATAGGGAGATCACCTCAAGATCAGGTGCCTAAAACTATGTGGAAGATGAAAAGGTCGTGTATTTTCCATACCTATTCAAGTATCCTGACTTCTTCCCAAGCACATCAACAACAATCTGTTCCTCAGTCATCGGAGCAGTGACAGAGGGTTACGATTGCTCCTCAGTCCATTGCACTAAGACCTCCTGCCATTTAAATCAATAAAGGATTTAGAAAGCTTTTGTGGCATTCTTTATCAAAATTGATTTATTAGCAAACGTACATGTCTCTGTTGAGCTACCTCATTTGCCCACTCATTATTCTTTTGCCTATAGTGGGTGTCATAGAAGAACTGAGTAATAGGCCGTGCCTGGATGGCATTCTATGCCGTCTATCATTTGAAATTATTTTGCATTAGATATGAACCTACATATTGATAAATTAATAAACTTAAATAAGTTTGTTCATATGAATATAATTAGTACCATCAGAGACATTCTTGATGCAAATGATTTAGAGCCACTAGTATGATTGTATGGTTGCTTGGCTCGACTCTCTTGAGCTTTCTTCGACTTCGCCTACATAGAAAAACAAAACACAATAGTTTGTCTTCAACAAATTATAACTAATAGAATTATGTTGGAATTTAATTAATTGATGTAGATAACATCCCAAAATTACCTTCCTCTCTGGTGATTCCCAGCACTATGAGACCATCAACTGCCAGTCAGCTGGATCACAACCCTCTGCCAGGTAGTCCTGGGGTAAGGGAACCCCCTGCTCCAACAGTTCGAGATAGTGAATATGCAGCTTATATTTCAAACTCCTATACAAAACCCCGCAGTGGCAGTTAATGTCCGCCCTAATCTGCATATTGCCCTTGTAGTCTCCGATATCAAATATTTGTTGCAATTAGGGGAGAGCCATATAAATATTAGTAATAATAAAATATAATCAGATATTATAATGAGGAGAACAAATATGATCGTTTGGTTGATATTTTTCGTTTCAATTTACCCGAACTGAAGCAATGACGGCAAGCTTGATCCTACTATTAAGCTTCTTCCAGCCATAGGGTTGGACTAGGGCGACCTCTCTAGTGGCTAACCCAAGATGGTTAACCAGTGACGGGGCATGTTCCCCCTTTGGCCTATGGCTTAAGATGGGGATCGGAACTGGGATGTTATGACCAAGCTATCTCCTTAGTTTTGCTGCCTTCTTTTCTTGCGTAAGGGTCCTCACACAGCTCGGAATTTCCAAGACTGGGGCTGATACTGTAAAGATGACAATGCTAAATGCGTTAGTAAACACAAATCATTAAAGCAAGGTGAATTCAATATTTTAAAAGGTCATAATTTTCTCACCTGCATTACTACCGACTATACGAGGACTTGGCGGAGGCTCGGTCGATGGAGGCTGTGTGATCGGAGGCTATATCGGCGGAGGTGGGTGACTCCCAAATCAAGGGTGCTCTCTGTGCCTCTAGACTGTGTAGCTGGAAGATGGATTGGCGAAGGCTGTGTCACAGCCTCGAGTGTACTTTATACACGAGCTAACCCAAGTGCAGTTGCTAATATTCAGAGCACATCTTATCCTCTTCTCTCAAGGCATATCTATAACCTGGCTTAGAGCAAAGTGACAAGGAAAATAAATAATTATTAGCAAAAATCAATAATATTAGACAAGTGAATGTAAACAATTTACATTTAATGAAAATGGAAATCATTTTAGCATGAGTGTCACTATCAAAACTAACATTTTAAAGTGCATGTCATAGACATTCATAGAAAGATTATCTCATCCGATTGAGACTAAGATGTCTCGTCATCTACATCATCATTTTCGGAGGGAATGTAGTTTTCGTCATTATCATTCTCACTAATCTTTTTCTTTCTTTTTTCGTTTGTCCCCTTAGCCAAGCTAAAAATAGCACGAACGGTCGGCGGGAGCCCTACAGATGCAAGTTTATCTGTATTCTGCTTAATTGTATTTTTTTCTCTTTAATAAATAATTGGATGTATGCACTTGACTTGACAACCCTCCTGGTTTGACCCATTTTTTTTCCTCTGTTTGGCATCTTTTGCAACTATGATATATAAACATAAGCGTAAAATCTGAAATATAAAAATGTTTTATCCATATATTAACAAATCACATGAGAAAATAAAATTAAAGACAATGTCATAAATATAAGGCAAGATCTTTATTAATTTACTTAATCGTTACATGTGCAAAACCTGAAATAAACACTACATGTCATATTCCATGTCAGAGTCAACCTGATTATGTACATCATTGTCTTCCTCATCTTCGTACTCCGTTAGTGTTTCATCCTCGTCTTGGCAATCCTCATCTATTGACTCATCACTGAGCACGATCTCAGGATCCATATCATATTTAGAGAATTGGACATTAGTACCATTAACGAGGACTAGGACAATAAACGTTTTTTTGTCTTGCTGAAATACATCATTAGGCTCATCATCATCATCATCCCACTTAGCTAGTACATCCCATACTCCTTGAGGCTTGACCCCTTCTACAACTCTCTAATTTTTTTCTCTACTGGTGTTATTGACGTAGAAGACTTGTGTCACTTGACTTGGTAGGACAAATGGATCATACTTAGACGAACGACCCATGATATCAATGCTTGTAACATTTTCTTCAATGTTTATCTTGTGCTTGGTACTATTGTTGTGCCATTCACCTTCAAATAAAACCACTTTACCCCTATGCAAATAGTATAATTCCCAGACTTTGCTGATGTATCCATAGTAGTCATGTTTCTCCCCTTCGTATTCCCCTTCCATAGCAAAGCCGTTACTCTGGCTCCTACGGCATTTCTCATGGTCTATAGTGTGATATCGGACACAATTGCAATCACATCCCTGATAAAGATTCACTAGGGATCTAGGGCCATTTGCTAATGACCATATCTCATTAGGCTAATGTCATTTGAAGTGTAATCCAAATATGTCTAGCAATTAAAATGATAATATTGTATATGTCTTACATGTTGTTTAAACTATTTTGCAAATTCTTTTTGTTGTATCTGTTCGATTTACCCACCTTTTTTATTTTGTACTAAATTCTTGTGTTTCCTACTCAATGCAGCTTTTAATGAATAAGTAAAATTAAAGAATGAATTAAGGAGTTAATAAGCAATGCATAAATGTGGTTAGATTGAAGCACATACTCTATATACGGCTCTACCTCAGGGCTATTATTCAGCACAAACCAATGAGCCATATCATGCTTTCTCTGAAAAGGATCATATGCCCTTACCATCAGTCTGATGGGACGGACAGTTTGTGTGAAGACCGACATCCCTGGGTTATGTTCTCCACCATCATCATCACATTTTACTATATTAGTCTGTTTTAGATACATTGAATAAAAAGTAAGACACTGTTTGACAATGTAAGCCTCGAAAATCAAACATTCTGACTGAGCTCGGTTGGCAACATACCTTTTTAGGGCCTTCAGAAACCTTTAAACAACCAATGATAACAATTACGATTATCAATGCAAGGCAATTGCACTAATACATAAATAATTAATAAATGATCATTAACTGTTACCTTTCTATTAGGTACATCCATCGATATTGCACCGGTCCACTACGCATGGCCTCGTGCAGCAAGTGAACCGATAGATGAACCATTACATCAAAGAAAGCAGGAGGAAAAATCCTCTCCAACTTGCACAATATTGAAATTATTTGCTTCTCCAATTTTTTCAAATCATCATGTCTTTGTATTTTCCAGCAAAGGTCTTGGAGAAAGCTGCCTAACTCAAACAATGTTATACAGATATCCTTATTCAAAAAACCGCGCATGCTAATTGGAAGGATGCATTGGATAATAATGTGACAATTATGACTCCTTAGACCAAATAATTTACCATTTTTCAAGGTTACACACCTCGAGAGGTTCACTGCATAGCCGTTTGGGTATTTAATCGACTTTAAGAATTCATAAGATTCATTTCAATGTTTCAATTTCAATGTGTAAGAGGCATGGGGCTTCAAGCTGGATCCAACCCCCCTCTCCACTAAATACAACTCTGGCCTAATACCCATATATTTTAAACCCTTATGGGCTTTCTCGGTGTCCTTGTTTTTACCCTTTATGCCCAAAATTGTTCCAACCAAAGCTACATAGATATTCTTCTCAATGTGCACAGGATCAAGGTTGTGTCGGAGTTTTTTGCACTTCCAGTAGAGCTATTCAAATATGATGCTTTTCTTTATCCAATTCAGTTCTCTAGAGGCAAGCGGTCTTTTCTTATTCTTGCCAAATTTAACTGGCACTAGTTCTTCTAGCTGGACTAGTACCTTTTGCACCGATAAATCCAAAGAATTTTTTTCACGCTCAGGCTGACCGTTGAAGGCCTTGCTTTAACGCCATTGGTAGTTCTCTTCTAAGTATTTTCAACGGCCAATATATCCAATCTTATCTTTCAACTTCACCCCTAACGAGCCGTTGTTACAAGAGGGGCAAACGTTATAACCTTTTGTGCTCTACCCAGACAAGTTGCCATATGTAGGAAAGTCATTTATGGTCCACATTACAACCGCATGCATCTGAAAGGTCTATTTAGTGGAGAAATCATAAGTCGATACACTATTATCCCACAACTCCTTCAACTCATCAGCCAAGGGCCTCAGATGTACATCAATTTCGTTTCCCGGTGAGTTTGGTCCTAGAATAAGTAATGACATCATGAAAAATGGCTCCTTCATACACATCCAATGTGACAAATTGTAGGGCATAAGTATGACATGCCACATACTATAGGAGGAGCTCATGTTACCAAAATGGTTAAATCCATCGGTGGCTAACCCTAGCATCACATTCCCTCGGGCAAACTCTGAATATTTCTTATCAAATTCTTTCCATTCCACGGAGTCAACTGCATGCCTCCCTATCCTATCATTAACGTGTTTATTCATGTGCCATCTCATCTTTGTGGCTGTTTTCCTTGACATATACAATCTGTGCAGCCTCAGTGTCAATGGGAAGTAACAGAGTACCTTATGACGGATCTTCTTTCGCTTGCCATCATTAACATTGTACCTAGGCTCTTCACATTCTGGACATTTATCTAGTTGAACATTCTCCTTCCAAAACAACATACAATCGTGTTTATAGGCATCTATGTTTTTGTATCTTATGCCCAAGTCACGTAATAATTTTTTCACCTCGTAAACTGAGGCCGGCACCACATGACCTTCGGGTAAAAACTCTTTAAAAATCTGCAGAACCTTATCGAACGACTTATTGCTACACCCATTTTCTGCCTTCCCTTGCAATATCTTGATGACAAATGCTAGCAGGGTATTTGAGCTTTTGCAGCCACAGTACAGAGGCCACGCTAGGAAACCTTCAACGAATTTTCAAAATCCTGCATATCATCCCTCTCTTGAGTATCTTCCTCCATGTGAGTTCCCCTACGTGGTCCTCTATCAACTCATTGTATTCATCTTGATTCTTTCCTGATTCATCCTGGCTCTCATCAGAATCATCGGGTTGAACATAGGTTCCCTGTGATGTATTCACTGTTAGTGTGAGGCCATCATTCCTTCAATGTGCAAATGATTTCTCATGGTTCCATAGTCATGCTTCCGACGGTTACAGCAATCGCTACACAGGCACTTAATCACCACTGCCTCTCCTGAGTTTGTTTGCAAAATCAATAAATAAGTTCACCTCGGTAGTGTACTCCGCACTGAATCGGTTCTTATAATATAATATCCAACTCTTATCCATATCTGACCTAATTACAAGCAATTAGAAATTAGAAATTGCTCCACGTGTGATATCTTTAACAGGGGGTTTCACTTAATGATGGAAGGTCTAATCTTTGACCCGATCACCCAATGCTTATCGTGATGGTTGGCTGAATAATAAATTGATTAGGCAGGCAAAAAACAAAACAAAAAAAGGTAGTACATAAAACAAACATAAAAGAAAGGAAAAATAAAATACACACAAAACAACTGTCACTACAAGATTTCCAAATAAACATACATTGACATAAAAAGCTCTCTCGTTTCTTACAAGGAGAAGCTGCTATCCTTGAATCTTAAAAAAACAAAATATCCCAATGCTACACAAAGAATAACAATCAGTTCGAAACCAATGCATAAGATGAAGCAAAAAAACAAAAAAACAAAAAAAAAAAGAAAAAAGAAAAAAAAAGGGTTGAGCCAAAATAAATAAAATGCATATGGTGAAACCAATCCAATCCAATTGAGTCCGCACATTGAAAATGGAAATGATCAGCACCATTCCCAATGAAATCTTGAAATCTGTAGAATACAATGCAAAGGATATCTAAGAACAAAAATTGAAACACCGAAAATCGCAATATCGATACTCAGAAAAACATTGAAACACAAAACAAAAGAATTAGGTGATTCAGATATCATAGGGTCCTTCTCCATATAGATCAACCAATTGACTTAAAATGAATGGAAATTGAATGCGTAGGAGTCCAAGGTCAAATGAGCTTCAGCGAAGGGCCAAAATAGGTGAGGGATGATGGAGATAATGTAGCACTGTAGCTGTGGCCTTGATTTCCCTAGGGTTAGAATTACTCGGGTAATGGCTAGGTTTTCAATTCCTAATCTTTCATTGGTTCAATTTCCATTGAAGTGGAGGTTATTTTACTATCATTTTCGAGCACTTAAACAAATATAAACTCAGAATTCTCAGGAATTGAATTACATGAAACAGATAGTTCCCAAATGTCTCCTCCATGATTTCATTATTGAGAGAGAGATCCAGGAGAGACAAATGACAAGTTCAGAAACACCCATGGATTCTGCAATTCCCAATCTCACGAGTAGAAACACCCTCGTACGCATCTTTGGGCCCCACATAGAAATAATCGAAACCATTCAAAGTGAATCTCATCTACTCTAATGGTATCTCATGTTTCAAGTTAAAAAGAGTAGATCCCACTGAATAATTGAGCATTTATGATGGAAATATGGTTAACAGCTTGGGTTTTAGAGATAAGAAAGACCTACTTATGTTTAGATCTCGGGTTGTAGCGAGTGGCGAACTTAGGATTTTCATTTGAGTAGTACTATAATTTGTAAATAACTCGAAAAGTAGAAAATGCATATAGGTTTACCAAACACTCTAACAAGTAAAATAAGCTGTAAATCACAAAATAAAGGCTTATTTTTAGATTAACCAAATGCCTCCAAGTAAGAATTCACATTTTGATTTAATCCTGATGAATTTTATTATTTTTTTTCAAAATATCTTGATCAATATTAAGGAAATCCAGAGCTATTTATGAATATATCTGCTATATCAGAAGATACATGTAATCCAGACTGGCTTTCATGTATCAAATTAAACAATTAGTTGAGAACGAAACGCAATATCTAAACCCACCGTTGAGTTCGGAACTGTTTCCATCAACATCTACCTCCAGTGCACATCCAAATAAGTAAAGACAAGAAATTTTAAAACCATTATAGTTTTCTCAAGTGCCCTTGCATTGTTGGGTATTTGTGATGTATGATAAATTTGTGAATGCGTTGTTATAAAAATTAAATATTTGTAGCCATTTGATCTAAATCAAAATGGCAAGGAGGCAGGAACAGTGAAAGGTTGCAGTTGTTTTCAATAGACCCTTGAGTACAAAAGGAAAGAAAAAAAAACAAAGAAGACTTTTAACAATGTCACATGATCGGTGACTAATCTAAGTTACGAAAGTAAGAACTTATAGAAATAAACCGGCCCTTGCTTTGTCATGGCAATTTCAGTAATGTCCCAGTAAGGCAATAACACTATAATTTGCAATTATCTCAATATTCTCTCCTGCCGTTACCCAGAAATCAGCTGTCAATATAAGTAATTGAATTGCCGATTGCTAAGATGTAAATCAAAAACCCCTCCCACCACACTGTAGTTTCTGAAACTTTCCAAAAGAGTGCACATTCTTCAACAACTTAAAACCACATCACTAAAAATCATTGAAGCCCACCCTTTTTAACTACTGAAAGTTGATTCTACTCCTGAACTAGTCCCCATTATCACATAAAATTTACTGGACCTTTGAGACTGTGTTTCTAAATAAGCATTTTTTGACACACTGTTAAGTAATAAATAAATGAATGGACAAAAGTCACTTAGTTTTATAAATACTCCAATTGATATGCACCCCAAAAACAACCAAAAACACTAAAAGGGTAGTTCAACCAAGCATGCAGTAAAATTACAGCTCAAATACAACATGGGACTATCTATATCAAACAAATCAAAACAACATAACAGAAAAATATAGTTTTCATCTTAAAAGATGAAGAAAAACTAACTTCAATAACAGTCAAATCTTGATCACATAAAATAACTTCACACTATTCTCAATTTCTAGGTAAAATGAGAATAACAGCATTCATGGATTACAACAAAAAAACACAAAAGGATGAGTAAATCATGCCTCAATGTTTTTAATTTTTTATCAACCTATCAATAAAAAAGATTAAGTAACTTAAAAAAGAAAACATTCCAGATCGACAGCAAACTCATTCCGGTTCAAAAATCCCCCAATTCTCATCAATTCATGAATTCCAAAAAAAAAAAAAAACCAAAAACCAAAAACCCTTCCAACCTAGATTTCAGAGATTGAGGGAGGAGGTATTACTTGAAGAGGGGTAGGAACATTGATCTCCTGAGCAGAGGTGGGTAGAGGCGACCGGAGAGGAGAGATTCAGGCAAGAGATTCGGGTAGAGTGGAGAAAAGGGATGCTGGTGGTCCAGTGCGCAGAGGGAGGGAGGGGGTCCTCTCGTAGAGAAGAGGGACACTAGTGAGCTGGTGTTCTCATGCTGGGATCAGAAGAGAGAAGAGAGCAGAGTGGGTGGGAGGGAGGGGCTTCTCTTGCAGAAAAGAGGGACACTGGTGTGCCGGTGTTCTTTTGTTGGGATCAGAAGAGAAAAGAGAGCAGAGAGGGAGGGAGGGAGGGAGGGAGGGGAGAAGGGGAGATAAAGAGGATGAGAGGAGAAGGGAAGAAAAGGGGCACCTATACGCCAATTTGTGCAGATGAGAGAGAGAGAGAGAGAGAGAGAGAGAGCAGAGGTTTTTTAGAATTTCGGGTTGGGGGGGGGGGGGGGTGACACGTCTGCATCTAGCGCCAACATTTAGTAGACCTTCACTGATGGCTTCCTTTCCTCGCAAAAAGTTCAAACTTCGTCAACACAATCTTTTATTTTAATTTTTTTTCTAAAAATAAGTTAAAAGTTACGAACCTTTACCAACCTAGTTTTATTTTACGTCGGTAAAAATATGATTTTACTGACATTTTTACTTAAACATCGGTAATTATTTTAACTTACTATAATTCGTCTCTAAAAGTAAAAAATTCATAAGCCATAATTTATTTTCTTTTAATTTTTTCTAAGAAATTAGTTATAAAGTACAAATATTTATCGATGACCAATTCTGTCCTTAAAAGTAAACATTTGTTTGGCAATAATTTACTTTATTGTAATTTTACCTTAAAAATAAGTGAAATTATCCTAACATTTGCAGACGAATTTTTTCTTTCTACATCTGTAAAAATAAAATTTCACTAACGAGTTATAATAAATGTCAGTAATAATCTAGTTTTTACCGACGTTTTATAATAAACGTCATTAAAAAATTGCATTTCAATTTTCATGGCCAACTTTATATTTATTACGTCAGTAAAAGGTTAATATTACAGAAGAAATGATAAACCCGTCGCTAGAAAACGTCAACAAAAGTGCATCTTCTTGTAGTGGCAATCTCAACAGAATGCACTCGGTCAAATTTGCAATAAGGTATAATCAGGAAAAGGGTGTTGATTTTGGGGAAACTTTTAGCCTAGTTATGAAACCCCCTACTATAAAAGTTGTGCTTCCCCTTGCACTAAGTCTTAATTGGCCCATTAATCAAATGGATGTCCAAAATGCCTTTCTCCAGGGTGTTTTAAATGAGACTGTATACATGGCCCAACCTTCAGGCTTTGTTGATCCTAAACGCCCAGCTCATGTGTGTTACTTAAGAAAAGCTGTTTATGGCCTTAAATAGGCCCTAGGGGCTTGGTTCAATCGCCTCACTAACCTATTTGTTGGGTTTGGGTTTCCATGGCACCTATTCGGATACCTCATTATATATACGAGTCACAAGAAGTTCTGCACTTATAATGCTTATTTATGTGGATGATTTGATAGTTAACAAAAAATAATATGTACTCCATCAATTCTCTTATTCAAGACCTCAATCAAGTATTTGCTATGAAAGATCTTTGGGCTTTAAATTATATTTTTGGACATGGAAATCATACTACTCTTTACCTTTGTCAAGCTAAATAAATTGCCGACCTTCTCCGGTGTGCTCACATGGATGGTGCTAAACCACTAGACTCTCCAGCTGCATCTGGCACCAAACTATCGTGTTCTAGAAAACCATTTCAAGATTCAACCTTGTACCGGAGTATTGTTGGTGACCTATAGTATGTCATATTCACTAGACCTGAAATCACTTTTGCTGTCAATTTATGCAGGCACCCACAATTGATCATTGGCAGGTGGTAAAACATATTTTGCGATATCTCAAAAGCACAATTCACCATGGACTTCACTTTAAAGTTGGTTCTTTTCTCCTTATAGCATTTTCAGATGCTGATTGGGCTGGCAATCTACATGATTGTCGCTCTACAAGTGGATATTATGTCTACATGGGCCCTAATCTCATTTCTTAGAGTGCTAAGAAACAATCCACTGTGGCTCAGTTTAGCACAAAGGTTGAGTATTGCTCCTTCGTTAATACAACTGCTGAATTATGTTGGGTCCACTCTTTATTTCGTGATTTGGGTATATTTTTGCACCACTCACCCCTAATTTGGTGCAACAACATCAACGCACTCCGTCTCACTTCTAATCCTGATTTCACGCATGCACAAAGCATATCGAAATTGATTATCACTTTGTTCGTGAAAAAGTGGTGCGGCGTGATTTAGATGTTTGCTATGTTACAAGTGTTGATCCAGTTCCTGATATATTTACCAAAGGCCTTTCCTCTGCTAGGTTCAAATATCTCAAGTCCAAGCTCCACGTTGCTGCTCCCCCGTTGAGCATGAAGGGGCATATTGACCAAGCCCACACACGTCAGTGGCAATTCCACACTTGCCATGATTTCATCCTTTCATATATTTCAAATAATATTTGTGTATCTTTCTATTAAGCTATAGCTTAGGCTTTTAGTTTCACATGTGAATAGTAGTATAAATGTAAGCTCAGATGATGCAGGATACTATTAAAACAAATCTTTTATTGCTGTTTCTATTCTATCTCAAGGTTCGTCCATGTTTCATAGAAGAAAAAAATTGTGCTATAGTTTCCAATAATATCTAAGAAGATTCTTTGCATCAAGTTTTATTTTTTAGTTCTGTTTTTTTTTATTATTTTTTTCTTAGAAAATAGATCACACAAACATGTCCTAAGTTTATATTTTGACTGACCACTATGTGGAATTACATGGGATAATCATCAATATCCATTAGAGCCAAATGTTCATGGATGGATAATCTAAATTAGATCTTAAAAACCTGTCATGTTTTTTTCCTTAAGCAGCTATCATCCTAACATTTCTAAGAAGGGGTATTCCTTAGGTCACGCAGGTCATGGCTAATGCTATCCAGGCCCAACACAGCCCGTAAAAGTTAAATCTGAGCCCGCCCATTTATTGAATTGAGCTAGGTTGAAGTAGGCTTTTTATCAATTGTCTGGGCACTTTGGCAATTGTTTGGACTAATAAATTAAATTATATGCATTCCTTGCATGAGACAAGTTAGGTTGAGCTAGGCTTTCAATGTCCCATTACTTTATCCAAGTCTAGCCAATTATTAAATGGCCCTAATTAAATATTCAAGCCCAACCTAAAGCAAGCTAGTTTGGGACTTGGGAGCACAACTCTGGGGGCACAAACTAGTCATCTCTTTGCGTCAAAATGTTACCTTTCTTTTCTGAACTGCCATTTTCATTGACATCGGCCGTTGATTTGTATCGTTAAATTTATGTGGACCAAATAGATAGTAGAGTCTGAAAAGTCCACTTGACCTGATGGAGCAGCTAATAAAATTAACTATTGCACGTACATGGTTTAGCTAACCTCTTCAAATCAAGCAAGCTCAGTAAGGTATGAGATTGGGTCACATGGGTAGTGGGACCTACACAAACCTTAGGGTCCATCGTAGAACAAGATTAGGCTTTACTAGATAGATCCATATGCATATGGATGAGGCAATCATAGAGGCTTGGAATGAGACAAGCGTCGATGATCTTTGTTGGGTCTCTTGGGTCCGTCACAAATCAAAATAAGAGATGCCAAGGTGGAATGTCTCATCATAGATGAGATTTTCGTTCGAATTGGTTCCTGTTGGATTATGACAGTCATCACTTTTAAAAGCTCCAATTCCAATTTGTAAACTTAAGGTTGATTAAGTACGACAGATTATGTCAATTCGACCTAAAATAAATAGGGCTAGGGTATCCTCACCATAGGTTAATCAGTTTTGATTGGTCTGAACCATTCACTCAGTCATACATTGGATGGCCAGCGATCAATGAAAATCACACAGGATAGGTGTTAAAATGCATCCTCCCACTTGATGACTATTGACCCAGGGCATCACTTTGGTGTCCACTTTTATGACATTTTGGATCTTGCAATAGCATAAAGCCAATGGTTCATCTAACACAATTGAGGCAAGCCTGAAGAGGGGAAATAACTAAGAAGGATCCCACTTATCGCCCGTTAGTTTAATTTTACAAGGAAATAAAATGCCCTAGTATGAAAATTGCCATTTCATCTTTTCAATATATGTGAGGTGTAAAACTAAAAAATAGGAAAGAAGAGCGGAAGAGTGGAACGGCAGTTGCTTTTAGTTTAACTTACTGTTAGTCAAGGGCCCTAAGAGTTAAAAACACAAAGTGTAGGGGTGTTTTTAAGGTTTCATAACAATACAGGGCCTTTTTGTAAAAAGCTCTTTTTTTAAATCAAAGGCGTCTATAACGTTTTAGCTATGCAATATATCAACCAACTCCAGCAAAATAACTAATTTATTAATAATAAGATAATGTAAGAAACTTATTTCAAAACTTAGACGGTCGTCCAAATAAAACTAAAAGACCAAAGGAATTCTTAATGTGCATGGTGGTCCAATTGGAGTCCATGCAATGGTTTCTAGTAGGGGTGTAAAAAAAATAATAAAAAACTATCTAACCAACCAAATTGAACCGGACCGACAGTTAATAACCATGTTTCACAGTTTGGTTATGGTTACGGTTATTAAAATTAGAAATCGTGCTTTATGGCTTGGTTTCAGTTTTCAGTCTCGATTTACTGTTATTAACTGAACCAAACCGTAACCACACATGGTTAATTGAATTGTAACATACTGTTAGGTTAACCATGTGTGGTTAACTAAACCATTAGATCTCAAGTTATATTTTTAGATTAATGTAAACCACTGATCCATTATCACAAAACCTCTATAGCTGTTCAATATTCAAACTCTTTCTTAGTACGATTAACAGTAACTGAACCGTCTAATACGGTTAACTATAGTTCAATTTTTCAGGATATGGTTATGGTTACGATTTTTAAAAACTAAAAACCAAATAGTACAACTTGGTTAATTATTAAATTAAAACTGTATAATACTAAAAACTGAACCGTTACACCCCTAATTTCTAATTATTAAATAGAAAAGTATTTGAGGAGGGCTCCACCTAATGCAGAGTATTGAAAAGTATTGATACAGTCTCTAATTACCGCTTTGAGATTTTAGTATGAATTGTTTGCTGTAACAAGGAATAAGAGACAATCCATTACAAGTTCGAATTTCAGAGACAACTCGGTCCTTAGAAAAACGTGTGTCGCCAAAAATGCTCCCATCATATCCAAAGTGTATTTGCATATGTCACACATTAATTGTTGCATCATCAAAAAATGTATCACATATTAAGAGCAAGTTTACATTTAATCGCCTACACTCATAAAAAGCTAATAGAATTTCATGATGAATAATTAATTTCTACAATGCGTATTTTCTGAAGTGCATGTCGTCCCATCAAGACTCTTTGGTCCCCATGGCTCCGACATGATTGGGATGGCCTCAGCTAAATCCTAGGAGTCCCCACATAGGGTCCATGGGAAACATCACACCAGTGCTATGCCCCGTAAATTTTTACAAATACTTTAAACATGATACCTAACACTTTAGAAACGCTCTTAAAAAAAAAAAAACCTTTCTGACAATTTTCCCCCTAAGGTCTCTAGCAATTCTCAATTTAACCCCTGTATTTTAAATTCATCCAATTTGCCTCATGAATTTAATTAATTTGTAACAATTTGCTTCCAGCCGTCAATTAGCTGTTATAAATTTGGACGGCTATTTGATGTAGGGTGCAAATTGTAATACAATTCAGGGGGCAAATTGGACGAAATTAAAATATAGGGTGTAAATTGAGAATCACCTGAAACTTCAGGAGGAAAAATGTCAAAAAGCCCAATTAAAAAAGATTGCGACAGGACTATTATGTCCTTTACCGTGTCAATAAAGGATATCTCCTCGTGAAGTCACAGGACTATTATGTCCTTTATGGTGTCAATAAAATTGAAAGAAATAAAGGGTATCCCCTCGTGAAGTCGCAAGAATATGTCCTTCTAAGGTGTCAATAAAATTGAAGGAAATAAAGGACATCTCCTCATGAAGTCGCAGGACTATTATGTCCTTTTAAGGTGTCAATAAAATGAAAGTGAGAGCAAAGCTTTATCTTTCAATTAGGCACACTAATTAAGTCGATCATTGCTTTGTCCAACCTGACTAAAGACTATGTCTGATTCATTAGGCACACTAAGTCTATAACTTGCTTGTAAAGACCCACCCAACACGCATGTACAATATTATTTGCTTTGGCCTATGGGATTTACAGTTTTGCTTTCCACCAAAAGACCTTATGTAAGGTAAGGGTGCAAGCTTTGTATATAAGCTCAGTAACTTTTCTCTCTATACCTGATGTGGGACTCCAAGATATCACATAGTTTATTCCAACTTGACTAAAGACCATCTCCGATCCAAGACGGTTTCTTTTGGATTTATAGTTGCTATCTAAATAAGGCAAATACTTTCGGCAATCAAATTAATGCTTAACAATTCCTCGCCGATAGTTCATAAAGTTGGGAAAACTCACATTTTGCAATTGTAAGTCCCCAAGGATTGGGTTTGATGAAAACCTTATATTTTTAGGACCTTCAGATTTGACCTCCTCCCATAGAATTTGAAATCTCTCATTTTTTTCTAATTTACACATTGATAACAATTTTTTCTTAGCTATATGCATTGATGTATATTGATATCAATGTGAAATTCTCAGCTTTACAAATCTTCAGTGAGGAATCTCTATTCCTCATTAGAGTTGTAGATTTCTGACGGATTCTTTGCTTGATGCCAAACATGCCCGAAGTAATTTCCATAATGACTGAATCAAAATTTCAGATTATTGGCTGTTGACGCAAATATGATCTCTCATATCCAAATTTGACACAGACACACTATTTTCCAGGTCGGCCCTACCGTGAATGGGCTTCAAATTGAACATCGACTCCCACAGGTCGGATCCAATTCTTGTTTGTTCCATTGCAAGGTTTGGGGTCACCAATATGCACGGAGGTTCATCAATGGGAACAACATACCAAGGCCAATAAAAAAGCAAGTTACGTGCAAATTAGGTTAACAAATGATTTTCCCTTCCTCCAACTTGCATATTTAATTGGTTTGTGCACAACACCATGTTTCATATGAAGGAAAAAGATCTACTCAATTGGCTATATATATGCAGTCGATGCAGATACGGCCTTCAGACGAAGAAAGTAGGTAGTACTAAGATGTCTCTCAATCTTGTCATGCCATTTTCTCATTGCTCACTCTCCCGCTTACCCTGTCGGATAAGCAAACTATGCATGAAGTTTGAACCACTACCCTGTAATTTCATGTCACGTTGCCCTTACTTTAACATTGATTATGTACCCCAAGGACTTAAAGCCCGAAGCAAAAGGAGTGCAGGTCTGCCCATGAAATGTGTCCCAAAAGCTAGGACAATGGAGACAGATGTCCCTCGGCGATCAGGAAATTTCCCGCCAACAGTTTGGGATTATGATTTTATAATGTCCTTGAAGAGTGATTACAGGGTGATTATCGAAATTCCTTTCTCAATAGATAATTCTTTGCATGTGAGATAGTCAATGGGTTTGTCCAAGCTTGGTTACATATATAGAACCACTGATTCCACTATTATTACTGGTCTATAATGGAAAAATTCTTTTATACTGATAGAGACAAGCAGAATAACCCACGCTAAGGAAGGGCATGGTGGGCGTAGCTAGGCTTTACACTGCATCTAATTAGTTTTGAGGTTTTTTGACAAATAAATATATGCATGAGTATTATGTGCTACAGTGGTTAGATTAATCATTCTTAAAGCCAACAATCAAGAGGTCTGCGTTTAAATCCCTTGAGCTATATATTTTTAACATTTTACCTCAATAAAAAGTCAAAATTAGAAGGAATCTAGTCAAAACTGAATTCAAAACTTTTGTCTTTAATATATTATAATAGGGATAAAATTTCACATGGATATAGTAAGTAATATATATATATATATATATATATTGGTAAAAATCGTTTGTCTAGCTTCGACTGTTTTAATAGTAGTCTTTACATTTCCCTTTCACTCATACTATAAAGAAGAAGTGGACTCCAGGAGTTGAGCATGGAATTTATCAATTGTATAATAGATGGTTGTGCAAAGCATTTTTAAATCAAAATATTTCCACTTCATAAATTCTACTGGAATCCATTGTAAGTGAGAACCTTTTAATCAAACAAAATCTTCAACTACTTGATTACCATATTCATATTTGAAACTCAAAGAGGCATAAGATTTTGGAAATTATTTTGCAACATAATTCTTTCCAAACCTCATATTTTAACGTGGTTTCAAGTACTGGACAATTTATAAGCATGCATCTCTTGTAAAATATAAGCTGCACCCCAGACTTCCATTTCTCCTATTCGTTGTTCCCTTTACTGGAACATTTCAAAATGTCGTTGTGTAACAAGTGCATAATGTCTCCAGAATGTCCATGGATTTTATCATCAACTCGATGAATTAATTTCAAGATATATAAAAGACTTTCTTATTATAATAGATTGTTCAAAACGATCTCCTATTCTTCATCAAATATTCTACTTTTCCCCTGGATACTTGAGCTAGTTACATTAAATTTGGAGCTTCAAATTATAACAAGCAATCGTATCAGCTGTCTACCATGTGGGGTGTGGGCCCAAGCATTCGTTATGATGGGATGAGTGGAACTGATGAAAGAAAGGGAAGTTGGATTTAAAAACTGATGAAAGAAAGGCAACCAACCAGAGGTTTGGACCGTTAGACTTTCCCAAGCTATCGTCGGTATTATGATATGGTCTTATGGTCATATTTATTACAAATAATTCAATGGCATTATCATCATATTGATAGGATCAGTGCCGGACCCGCATTTTATTTGAGGGTGGCTGACGATGGTTAGTTTAAAAAAATTAATTATTATTTTATTTTAATATTGTCATATTACCAATGGCAAAAGAGAAAATAAATTAATTGTGTTAGGAAAAGTGGCGCAGTGGAAAATACCTACAATCAACAGATCAACAAGATGAACACACTGTCAAACCATCAAGCAATCACATATATGCATAGAATAATTTTACATGGTTCAACAAGATTGCCTACATTTACGGAGGAGAGAAACTCATCTATCTTTTTTGATCTCTATCCTATGGAAGCTAGGGTTACAATACATCAATAAATATAGTTTGCGATTTCTTAGCGAACAAGAAAACCTATATATAATTACTTAAATACTCCTAACCCTAAGCCTCGGTCCTTGTTAAACCAAACCGACCTGACTAAAACAAACTACAAGACACAATCTAACAAATTGTGTATTTGTATTCATCCCTAAAAGAGCATAATCAATCAATATAGTGGGTAAAGAAATATGCAAGCAAGTTAATTGTGCATTTGTGTTCATTCCTATTACATGAAAGTTATCTAGAGGGAATCAACATGAAAATTTGAGAAGTGAAAATATCTTCCTAATTCAAAGTAGAGGTTGATAATGCTTAACTGAAAAAACCTCATTTTTTTTAATTGACTCTTATTTAGCATATGCCCTAGAATAAATAATATATTTTTAATTTCAAGTCAAACTGTATGTGTAGCAATTTTATTTCAAGAGATATACATCTTTTCTCATCATTTTTGGAAGAGTCTTTTATTGTGATATATGCAAGAAAAAAATGGAGATTGAGTAGTTTGAAATTTTTATTTTTTTATTACTTTGAAAAGTTTGTTAAAAACATATCCATGTAGTCTGTTGAAAAGAAAAATTAATGAAAGATTTCATAGATTTGACCTATTACTATTTGAGCTCTTTGATTATAAACAAACTTTGAGCAAACACTCAATTTAAAACTTTGATTTTCATTTATTTCTTTGTTCAAATCAAAACAAAAACTACCTCCTAAAACTCAATTTAAAACTCCTTCCTAAGAGCCTGACATAAATTACAATCATAAGCAACCAAATACTGCATCAAAATCAAATAAAATCAGCTAATAATTAATAACATGCATAGTATGTAAAAATCAATGATGACATATTAGATGTGTCACTGTCATTGTCTCTAATTTCAATATTTAATTTTATTTTTTGTGAAAAAAAATTCTAACTCCATCAAGAGAGCCCATTTCAATAATGAGGATTTTAAGAAATGTAGGATTTTTTTAGAAAATTCATCGTTTCTTAAAAAATCTTTCACGAATCAACAGAACCTTTAAAAAAATTGAAGTTTTTTAGAAATTTGTGATTCTAACATTACTATTTTTAAAAATATTTTTTAGACCAACAGCCTAACAAAATAGTGCTTGCAGCACCTAAAACTTGTTTAGAAGCCAAATGCAGAGAAGGAAAGAGAGAGACCGAACTTCGTGTTAGAGTTGAATGAGGATTATCCGTCATCAATTTAGGGATCTATTGTAAGAGTGGGAGAGGATGAGGGAGAGAGAAAGACGAAACTCAATTTTATTTTGGGGGCTAGGCCGGCTAGCCCATATAACATTAATAGGATTTTCTTTTCCATCTTTGGAGGCTAAAGTTCCCCATAACCAATTATACATAGGTCTGCCCTTGGCTAGGTTTACACTAAGTACATGGTGATCATGTTGACATAAGAAAAAATGTCGCAGATCCGAATTTCTAGATTGCAATTCAAAATATATGCAGTGGAAGAATACAAGAGCTAGCGAATCAATTAATCACACACCACAAGAAGAAGACACTTAGTTTTTTTATGTGAAAAACCCTATTCAAGAAAATACCACGAGTCCTCTTCGAACCAACAAAAACCAAGCACTAATAACGAGCAATTACAATATATACTCACAAACCCTCTTTATGTTGTAATTCAACCTAAAGACTATAGTTTTTCTTACACAATCCATGTTATCACTTTTCCCTGCCATTCACTGCCCTTTGTGCTTAATCCAATGTATCTTCAACATGATAATCTTCAACAAGAAAGAAGAAGCAATGTTCTCTAGCACTTATAGCTTCGGTACAATCTCTACAATGGCTACTCTAGAGTAGAAAGTTATTTTCAATGTGTATTCTCAACTTAAAATAGGAAAATGAATACCTTAGGATGAAAATAAACACCCTTTAAATAACCCACAACTCATACCTTATGGTTAGAATCTTTATAGAATAAAAATTCGTAGTTTTGGCACAAACAACAAACAATTCCGTATAGGAAAGTGAGTTTTCTACACATCGGGGGCTTGAGCCAGCTGAATGGGTGCTTGAGCGCACTAGTGTTTGGCTGAAAACTACGGCTTGGGCACTTCAGCGCCCATGTAAATTTTGGACTTTTGTGCAAACTTTTCGAGATTATAACTTTGTCGTTTTAGCTTCGATTTATGAGATATGACTCATTTAATTGATGTTGCCCTTAGAAAATCATTTCAAAATGCTTCAAGTTGTGTTCTTTCTTCGATTTTATTTCTTCACTTTCGTGCATCTGATAACTTACACTATAGTCCATTCTAAAAGAAATAAAAAATTACAACTAAATAAACCTAGAGTTTGGTTCAACCCATGAATTAGCCAATACAAAATTACCCTAACATATAAAAGGAAATATATATTTCATTTCCCCATCTATCATTCTCCTTTGCTTTCCCTATTTCCTTCCTCAATTTCTCCATTCTTGGGCTTCTTTCTATCTTTTTTTCCAAAGAGTCTAACTTGTTGCTTTACTAGAATTCGAAGAATTTCTTCTGCCTCTAGAGTTTGTAAATGCTCCAACATAGTGAAATTTCTAAATCTATGAATTTCACCAAAAAAGCGGAGAAGTTGAAATTTTAGAAATTCTAAATGTCATTTCAGAATTTTTAGGTTGGAATTTTAGACTTTTTTGAGGAAAATTAAGAACTTTCAGGTTGGAATTTTAGACTTTTTTGTAGAAAACTATGGCATCTGAAAATGTAGGTTGGAATTTTAGACTTTTTTTGTGAAAAACTATGGCATTTGCAAATGTAAGGGACAAATAATTGCATCATGTCTGAAAACCTCAACACACTAGATACTTGCCAACAATTCTAGTAAAGAAGCAGACTCTGAATGACATGAAAATTGGACTTCTTTTCGCAACAACTATTTACACCCATTTACACACACATAGCATTTACATGCGTATGCATTTTTTGTGTGTGTGTTCATTTGAGAATCAGATACATAAGTTCATTTGAAAATGATGTGTATATTAGACAAATTCTATATGAAAATTTGCACAACTAAAAATCTATAAATGGCTATAAAACTCTTTGGCTAAGAGGGTATCAGTGCAATATTGAATGCTTCGATTGGTACCTATCCTTCAACATACCCTATTTAGGCCCCATATTTTTAATTAGAATTGTTTACTTTCTTTGGACCATTAAATTCTAAAATACTTAGATTCATGTCCTAAATGTTTATAGATTTTACCAACCTAAGAGTTGGTGGAGTGGCTGCATAGGTTTGCTCTCCATTTATTGCATTTGAAAAAGCCCTAGATTTGCACAATGTGCGTGGTTTAGTGGGTATCACTCATGGAATTAATATTGTTGGGTCAAAGACCTCAAGGATATCCACATTATAAAAACAAAAGTACTGATAGATGTTGACATTTATAAAGATTTTACATATTTGTTTGAATAGTCCAATGCTTATTAATGCAAGAATGGTGGCTTCCAAACCAACATGTTGTGTTTCACATGTATAAGTTTCTACATATGTAAAATTAAGATATGAAAATTCCATTTCCATATCCTAGGGAAAAAAGACCTAAAAATCATCATCATCATCATCATCGTCAAAGCATTGTCTCAACAATGATGGTTTCACTACTTGAATTATGCTTCTCTATTTTGACTTATCTTGATCTAAATACTCAAATAGCTATTGCAGTATACGTTACACTTCTTTGTATCAATCCTTACTATTTTTATAAATATCCTCCTTGGCCTACAATTATTCCTTGAAACCAATTTTTAAAAAACTTTTTCTCAATGGTATTATTATTGGCTTTTGTTGGACATGCCCAAACCATCTCAAATAATTCGCTCTTAATTTATCCTCTATTAATGTTCATATTTATATCTTCCTAATTTCATCACATGTCTATTTCAATATTCTTAACTCAATTATGCTCATTTTATACATATGTTGCTTTTTGACTGACCAACATTCTTCACCATATTGCACAGTTGGTCTTATCATCATAGTTGGTCTTATCATCATTCTATAAATCTTTTCCCTCAATCTTGTCCGATTGTCATTTTTGAACACTATATATATTTTTTATGTCCTTTTAGGACTTGAAAATATGTGATCTAAAAAAGCAACCATTGGATTGACACATAACCCTTTCCGCTATCTCTTTTTTTTTTCTTTCATATTTTGGGGCCAATCAATCCAGTTTTTTAAGATACTAATATTAGTTGAATTGGATCTAATCAATCTAATCATTTCACGCTCTAACATTAATTGAAGTGGCACTAATAAAAATTTCACATTATTCCAGACATTAATCACATTTGATATTATAAAAAATCTTCAAAGTTTATACCCATTACATTTTGAAGACTTAAAACTTAACGGTGAGTATCATTTGATCGGCCAAGTATCCCATACAACCCGCATTGAGGCCCACACGCTCCCTCATCATGTCCCTCTTAATTGTCAGAGATCTCAGAGATTTGAGTGGGCACGCTGAAAGAACGTTGTAATTCGAACCACACAGGAAAAGTCCTTTGTTGTCTTTTGAAATAACTCGTAAGAAACGCTGGGCGTCACCCCTACATACGTGTGAGGATTATAATGAATTGCCCAATCTTCTCTTTCTCCCTCAATTCTGCAACGAGAACAAACTACTCCTGCAATCAGAATCGGAACCCAGCGACAATCCTCAATCTCGGCAGCGGCAGTGACGAGGAGGGCTGCGGCGGCGATGCCCGGCTTCCAGGCGACCAGGGACGACTCTAGCGAGCTGACGGCAGCAGCAGCTGTTGGAGTCCGGCGTCGTCTGCAATATCGAAATCAACAAGCCCAGAGTCCTCTAATCTTTTTTTCTCCAATGGCGGTAATCTAGGAACGAGGGATCCTCGTCTCCCTCTGCAAAACCAAACCCAGGCTAACACGTTTTTTCTTTCAAAGCTTTGCCACTTGTCAACAAAGACGAACTTTAAGCTTTTTCTCTTCTCCAGATCTGGTCTCTGCAAGATCCAATCTCATTGCACATATTCGAACCAACTGCAAACCGATCCCGTATCACACAAATTGAGTTCGAGTCTTTCGGCCATCTGAGTTCGCCACCATAAGCTCGTACACATCAAGTGTCGCTCGTCTTTCTTCCCGTCTGTCTAATCTTCATATACATGCCCCACGTCGCTTGTCTAATTCCCATCTGTATTATATCCACAATGAGTCCATGAGACCATGGTTCTGACCACGAACCATCTTCAAATTGGGAGGGTAAGGTAACCACCTTCCCAGTTTCTGATGGTTCCACTGTATGGGATTCTTCCCACATGCATGTGATTAAAGATGCAGTACCTTGATGTGTAGGCTATTTTTTATGCAGTCTCTTCGAGGAGCTTCGACCTCAGAGCACTGGACATGGGTCTGTTTTGTTGGGGCAGGGAGGAGGAGATGGATTGAAGTGAGGTGAATTAAGGGTACAATTCTAGGGGCAGAGGGCAGTGATATTTGAAAAAAAAAAAAAAAACGCGTCGTGAGCCTTCGCTGGTTTTATATGAAAATGACGGGGGCAGCGCCACATTAAAAATTCTTTCTAAAAAATTGCATCAGAATCCAGTGGCCCTTTTTGGTGGGATACGGATTATAGAGTCTTTTAAGAGTAGGTCTCAATTAATGGGTTTTTTTTTATGTTAAATCCTCTAAAAACAATAATAAAACACTAGTTAGTTTTATAGAAATAAGAAATTATTATAAATTTATTAAGTTGTTTCAAACAAAACTAATTAAATGCCTATTTCATGAAAGAAAGAGCCAGCATTAATGGGATTAATTTATTTTTCTTGGTTGGGCTTCGGAATAGATACCTTGGCAAGTGTACAAAATTAATTGGTGCCAACACCATTCAAACATGGTTGTGTTGGCAAATTGGATGTAATTTTGAATGCTATTTTTCAATTTTTGTTTGAAACGTCGTTTCTCTAATTTAAATACAATATCTAATTCTTGTACCAGTGCGTCTTCCACCGGCCCAACAAGTGTTTACCCACTTTTTGTGTTTGTCTATTATACAGAATGGGGCGTACACTCCAAGAGTTGAGGAACTGATGAATTATGTTCGGCATTTGCTTCTACGTTCCAGTGGGCAACTCGCTAGGATAGAGTTGATCAACGATCTCCAACGTCTTGGGGTGGGGTATCTTTTTGAGAAGGAGATCAGGACAATATTGGATACCGTATGCAATGACATTGGAATTGAGAAAGATCTACACACCGCGGCACTCCAATTCCGGATCCTTAGACAAAATGGTTACTATGCATCTAACGGTACATACCAACATCATTTAATTTTCTTTTCACTTTGAGTATTTTATTAAAGGGAAAATTCACCACTACTATTTTTTGATTGACAGATGTGTTCAATAGCTTCATTGATGAGATGGGTAGTTTTAGGGCAGGCCTCTGTGAAGACCCAGAAGGACTGTTGAGCTTATATGAAGCTTCATACCTTGCATTTCCTGGAGAACCTATAATGGATGAGGCTAGAGCCTTCGCAAGAAGACATCTTAAAAATCTAAAGGGCAAGATAGACGGTAGGCTTGAAGAACTAGTGGATCATGCCCTGGAGCTTCCCATACATTATAGGATGTCGAGGTTAGAAGCAAGGTGGTACATAGACAGGTATGAGACAGCAGACCACATGGATCCTCTTATACTTGAACTGGCTAAGCTGGATTACAACATATTGCAAGCCTCATATATGAGGGAAGTTCAAGATGGGTATAGGTAAGAACATAGTACCTATTATTTATGCATTGGTCCTCCACTCTATGGCCAATTTTCATTCTATATCTCACCAAACTAACTAGGTTGCACCAGAGTGAGCTTTATTGACAGACAATAGTGTTTATTGTCTATAATGCATTTTAGGTGGTGGAGGCAACTAGGTCTTGTGGACAAGCTGCCCTTTAGTAGGGATCGTTGGTTGGAGTGTTATCTGTTTTCTCTTTCAATAACATTCGAGCCTCAGTATGGATATGGCCGGAAAGTTCTTAACAAAGTCAACCAGATGATCACAACTATTGATGATATCTATGATGTCTATGGTACTATAAAAGAGCTCGAGCTCTTTACAGAAGCAGTCAATAGGTTCGTTACATTCCATCATTTTCTTCTTTCTTTTTCTCCATTTTATAGTGATAAAAAGAAGAATACTAACTAAACCAACTTCTTGTCGTGCACGTTTGTGCAAAAGCATGATCAAATACCAATCAACAATCAACCACACAAGAAAACGAGATTTACGTACTTCAATAAAGATACCAACGTCCATGGAAAACTCATTTCCACATGATTTTATTCCATTCTCAACATGTAAAACATGTCTAGGGTTATAGATTACATCAAATATTTAATATCCACTTTCTTAGCTATTAAGAAACCCCCGGGACAATTACCAAAATATGCATGAACTTGAACCCACTTGACCTACTTTGAACACCCTCTTTGTGAGTTATGCCCAGCAACTCTAAACACAGCTTTAGCTTTCTCTTCGATATGACCTCTGTCACTATGTCCGAGGAATTTTTGTCGGTGTAAATCTTCTCTAGCTTCATGAGATTCTTCTCGATGGCCTCACGAATTCAATGGTATTTGACATCAACGTATTTCATGCGGCCTTGATATATAGCATTTTCACTTAGATCCATGGCACTCTAATTATTATAGTAGACTACATACTCTTGTTGCTTCAAACCCAGTTCTTGAAGATGTCTCTTCAACCAAATTATCTCCTTTCCTACATAATTAGTAGTTATGTATGTCGCTTCAATTGTAAAGTGTGCTGTGGACTTTTGTAACTTAGATTGCCAGGAGATAGCTCTCCTAGAAAAGTAAATAAATAATTAAAAGTCGACAACCAACTATCAAGATCTCCAGCAAAATCAGCATCAGTAAAGCTTTCAACCACTTGTTTTGAGCCTTAGAAACAACTGCACAACTTGGAAGTACCCCTCCAATACCTGAAAATCTATTACACTGCTTCCCAATGCTCTTTTCTAGGGTTAGAAAGAAATTTGCTTACTAAACCTTTAGCATGAGCAATGTCTGGTCGTGTTCAAACATTAGTATATATAAAACTCCGCATAGTAGAGGAGTATGGAGCAAACACCCTCTCCTCCTTTTTCTTTATCTATGGTAAGATGTGATCACTTGCTGAGCTTGAAGTGATTGGCTAAAGGTATGCTAACTGGCTTAGCATTTTCATGTTAAACCGCTCAAACACCTATTCAACATATGTCTCCTGTAATAACCACAATTTCTTGATACTCTTGTCACGACGTATTTGCATTCCTAATATCATTCGTGTAAGAACCAAGTTTTTCATGTTAAATGAATTTAACATATCCTATTTCAAACTTGCAATCAACCCAATATCTTGTCTAATTATCAACATATCATCTATATATAAAAGAAGGATAATAAATCTACCATCAGTAAACGGACAAACATAAATGCAATGATCTGCAACTGTCCGTCGGTACCCATGAATTACCATGAATGAAACAAATTTCTTGTACCATTGTCTTGATGCTTGCTTTTGCTGGGAGCGACTCTTTTTCATCTTGAAAACCATTTGTTCATTTCTTTCTACCTCAAACCCCTCTGGGTGAATCATGTACATCTCCTCTTTCAAGTCTCCATAAAAAAATACAGTCTTCACGTCTATCTACTCAAGCTCAAGGCCCATGCTGGCGACTAGACCCAAGATAACTCTGACATAAGTTATATTCACAACAGGAGAGAAAACCTCATCAAAGTTGATATCCTTTATCTATCTGAAGCCTTTTACACTAACCATGTTTTGTGCTTCATGAGTTTTCCACTCCCATCCTTTTTTAGCTTGAACACTGATTTGTTTTTCATAACCTTCCTACCATTAGAAAGTTGTACCAGCTTATAAGATTTGTTTTTTCTGAAAGAACTCATCTCACCTAGCATGGCCTTTGTCCACTCATTTTTATCATCATAAGTCATTGCTTCTTTAGAGCTCTTTCACTTGCCCTCATTCGTAAGTAGAATCTACTCAAATGGAGGATACTTAGTTAATGATTATCGCTCTCAAGTTGACCTCCTATCCTAAGGTTCCATGGTTTATGACTGAGGAGACTATACTTCCCCTTGCTCAACACCCTCATCACTTAGCAACCCTTGTACCTTATAACGTTTCGGATCATGTTGTCCACCTTCTCCACCTATAGTTTGCACCTGAGAAGGAGTCATTGTGAGATCAACTACTCTATCAAATGTTTCTTTAGACTTATTAGTCTTTTCAACATCTCCAAAAGAACTGGTATTCATGAAAAGCTACATCCTTACTTTTAATAATTCTTCATTTCTCTAGATTCTATAACCTTAGCCAAATTCATCTCCACTATAACCAATAAAGACTCAACTCTTTGCCTTATCGTCCAACTTTGACCGCTACTCCTTTTGTACATATGCAAATGCCTTGCACCCAAACACCTTCGAGTGTAAATAGGAAGTACTTTTACCTATCTGTATCCATTCCGGAAGATCAAAATCCAATGGTATTGAAGTAGACTAGTTAATCAAATAACTGGCAGTTAGAAAGACTTCACCCCAGTATGACTTAAGTAATTGTGCCACTTTCATCATGCATCGTTTCCTCTCAAGAGTAGTGTAGCTCATTCTCTCTGCCACACCATTATACTGTAAAGTATCAGAAACTTTCTTTACATGTCGAGTACCATGCTTTGGGCAATAGCTTCTAAATTGGTTGAATGTGTACTCACTACCATTATTTATGCGGAGACATGATACGGTTCAAAAATCTAAAATGCACAATCCTTTTATTTCAATGCACCAAACGTTTTTAAATGCATCATCATAAACTGCCAAAGAACTTATTTCCACCCCATGACTCTACCTCCATGGGACTATAAACATCAGAATAAACCAAATCCAACACATTAGATTTCAATTTTGATAATGAAGGGAAAGGAGCCCTATATTGTTAACCCAACAAGCAATAATCGCAAGGGTCAAGGAATGCACCTCTGGAGTAAAGAATTAAATCCTTTTTTGCCAATGTTTGCAGTCCTTTTTCACTTATATGTCTCAGTCTCTTATGCCACAGATTTATAGAAGAACTTTCTTGAACAACATTCAACACACCTTTATATAGTTTGGCATGTATCTTGTACAGTGTATTACTCGCTTTCCCTCTAGCAATAACAAGGGACCTTCTTATGAGCTTCCATTTACGATTCCCGAAGTGACTATCATAACGAGCACTATCCAATGTAATCCCGAAAATTAAATTCAACCGCAGATCATGAACATGTCGCACATCTTTGAACGTTATTGTACAACTAAAATCGGTTTGAACGCAGACATCACTGATCCAAATAATCTCTGAATGACTCATGTTACCCATCTTCACAGTATCAAAGTTACCTGCTTTGTATTTATGAACAACACCTTATATGGAGTATTATGATAGGATGCCGCTGTGTCAACAACTCACTTAACCTAATCATAGCAATACTTAAGCACTTATCATCTTCATTTTCTAGAATATTTACTTTTTGTCGTTAAGTTGCCATAGTGTTTTCAGTGTCATTCTTCTTCTTATAGTTAGTTTCTTTTTTTTTCATAAAAGGCAAAACATTATTTTTTGACGTGGCCTATTTTGCCACATAAAAGCATTTTATAGACTTTTTTTTGTCCGTAATCCACCTATAGACTTACCATGACCTCCCTTTGGTCTCCTACTTCTACTCTTACTCCTCCACCTTTTCACTGTAACAAAGGCCTGTGCATTATTTGTTCCTGTAGTTTTTCTTCTTGTTTCTTCATTCAATAAACTGCTGGTTACTTGACCATAGACAACATACCATCTGGAGTAAAGTTACTCACGAAAACAACTGGTGTTTCTCATGTATTTGACAAAGAACTCAGAAGCAACAAAGCTTGCATCTCATAATTAATGATCATCTTCAATATGACTAACTGATTAACCATACTTTGGAACTTATTTATGTATCTTTAATTTGATTACCCTCTTTGAATTTCATATTTACAAGCTTTCTGATTAAAAATGTTTTACTCACAGAAATCTTTTTATCACATTTTGCTTCTAACTTTTTCCAAAGAATATATGCATTGGTTTCATTAGATATATAGTAAAAAATGCTGTTATCAACCTATTATCTAATGTGACCAATAGGCTTTCTATGCATCTTATTCCTATCTACATCATTCATAATTTTTTGTTGGCCACTATTCCCTCAATGGGATCATAGAGGTCTTCATAATAAAGGATGTCCTCCATATTCGGTTTCCAAATCAACCAATTTGTATCATTGAGTTTAATCATAGTAGTGTTCACAATGTTGTTTTCCATCTCAATTAAGCAAACAGTAAAAATAAACAATTAACATTAACCTTGATTCCTGTACCACACTGTAGATCTTGTCATCATGAGCACGCTGAAAGAAATAAACCTAAACTCCAACTCCGCAAGTCACTGAATCGCAGAAATAGCTTTCCTCACTTTGATTGGCCAAACTTCCTTGTTAACCATCAAACTTCCAATCTTCTTCCACTACTATGTAGATCTGCTCGAAATAAGTCTGTAAGTGAAAACAGATCTCCGATCGAAGTTTAAATGATCAAGATATTACAAAACCAAATTTCTGTCATCAATTTCAGTTAAATAACTTTGACCATATCTGATGTCGACGTTGCTCTGACGTCACCTGCTCATGTTAGCAAAGAGCTGCTGCTGGGCTACTACAAATGAGTTAGGTCGAGCTCTCCTAATCCCAAATTAACTTGGCTGCTAGCTGGGATGGACCTAGCCTCATGGGTTAGGTCTAACCCAACCCAAACCGACCCATAGCCAACCTGGGATGGAGTACGCAAGCCCAAACCGCTCTTCTCTTTCCTTCATTTCTCTATTTCTTTGCGACAGAGACAAAAAATCCAAGCCCCATTTTCTCCCTTTGCAGTGGTGGGATCCGTTGAGGTAGCCGTGGCCGCAGATGGCAAGGTGCTCTCCGGCGATGGTGCACACAGTTCGGCGACGAGTGGAAGGCATCAAGAGGTGGTAGGACAGCAGCAACCTTTTATGCTCATCTTCTTCCTCACAGCAACACCGAGAAATCCGAGAACCCTTCTCCAGTTTGTCTTCTTCGCTGAAAAGGATGAAAAAAAACGACAACTAAGAACCCAATCTCTCTTCTTCTTCTCCGACGGTGGCCAACAGAGATCATAGTCAATCTCTCCTTTTTCTGCAACAGAGAGAAATTCCTCTTGCACCTGTACAATCTTGATCACCCTTGTTCCGATTAATCGATCTCCCACGCACAATGCAAGCATTAGGAAACCCTAGCTTGACTCTCATACTACTTGTTATGCGCATTTGTGAAAAAGTGTGACCAAACACCAATCAACAATCAACCATACAAGAAGATAATAAATTTACGTGGTTCAACAAAAATCTTTACATCCATGAAAAATTAATTTCTACAATATTTTATTCCACTCTCAACATGCAGAACTTGTGTAAGGTTACAAATCGCATCAAATATATAATTTTCACTTTCTTAGTTCTTAAAAAAGCCCCAGTACAATTACCAAAATAACTATGACCATGAACCCACTTAGTCTAAAACCACTTAGCCAACACTTCTTATGACACTTTAATTTTGGTTGAAATAAGTTGGGTTATATTAAGCCGGTCTCTATAGAGCTGACTCGCCATCACAACCCAACTCAAACCTATGTGATCTTGACTAATGACATTTTTTGACATTTCGTGCAACATTACAGGTGGGATACCAATGCCATCCAACAACTTCCTGAGTACATGAGGATATGTTATCTAGCCCTACTCAACTTTGGTAATGACTTAGGTTATGACACTTTAAAAGAGCAAGGTTGCGACGTCATACCATGCCTCAGAAAAATGGTAAGCATCAATTACAGCTACATCCTATGTCCTCTATCAAAAATCTCACTCTAATTTTTTTGAGCCTCTTTGGATGACTGGAATCCTGGGATTTAGTATGGAATCCTATTGTCAGGACAAGGTTCAGGCAACAATAGTGTGACATTGGACGCATATTGTTCATGAAATTGTAGTGTACCAACAACTTCTACGGGAAGAGGGAGATTCTTAGAGAAGATCTGATCATCCCGGGAAATCCCATAAGAAATTAATAGCATGGATTTCATAGTATATGATTCCACTATAATTAAGAAAACGTATTTTGTAATGGCTTGCAGACAGAAAAACCTTGATCATCATGAAATTGTTTTGTTTATTTAGTGGGCAGATCTATGCAAAGCATACTTAGTGGAGGCAAGGTGGTACCACAATGGCTATACCCCAACACTTGAGGAGTATCTAAGTAATGCATGGATCTCAATATCCGGGTCTGTTGTGGTAGTTCACGGCTATTTTTCTATGAGATTGAAAGTAACCAAGGAAGTCTTAAAAGGTGTCGAGAATTATGCAGATCTTATACGTTTTTCATCTACAATTCTTCGACTTTGCGATGATATGGGAACTTCAACGGTATGAGCCATATGAGCTTTTTAATTCCTCCTCATCTATTTTTATGGCTATTATGCTTGTCACTTTACAACATAATGCGTGTGTCATCCAATATCTATTTTCCCACGTCCTTCACATTCTTTCCATTTTATAAATTGTATTTCTTTTTTGTCTTTTTACCTTTTTCAGAAACTAGATAGCGTAACATATAAAACAGTACCGTTGCATTGTGATTGAGGGCCTTTAGCATTAGTAAGAGGCCATTCTAGTTGGATGATAGTGTTGTGGATATGATACCACCGTTGTGCATGTATTTGTGGGAGCAACCACTATCAACAATCAACCACACAAGAAGAAAAGAGATTTACATGATTCGGCAAAAATGCCTATATCCACAGGAAACCAATTTTTACTAGGTTTTTCTCCAATTTATAGATACACAGCATTGAAATCTCAGCATATGTTTAAGATTACAGATTACATTAGTATATGTAATCACCGCTTCCTTAGCACCAAAGAACTCTATTCTTAGACAAAGGAATGTCTTAATTCTATTAAGAGCACTTCTGTTAATAAACAGGAAATTCCTAATATAACTAAGGAAACTACCAAAAACATAAACCCACTTAGTCTGGACCCACTTGGCCAATAGATGACAACTTCAGTTCTAAAAGCGTAGATTGATTCTTTCTAATAGTGAATAGCTTTCTAATTAACATCAAAATTACCAAAATACCATTAATGGTTTGTGGGTATGACCTGTATGACAAAGTTTTACTAGTGACAATTCCTAGTCTTTTATTTACCTTCTTATCTTTTGTTTCAAGCTGAGATTTTGTTAGGTTTAGAAGGGGTGTGGATCCATAGACTGTAGCCCAGATGATGTTCCTAATCAGGAGTTCAAGTTTTAATGCCCTATCTAACTGTGCTCATGGCCATTAGGATGGATTTAGCTTCGGGCTTGGCCTGTTGACTAGAGCTGGTCTTAATCTTCTGCACAAATATTTAAACGGGCTTGCTTGTACTATGTAAGCTAAAAAGCCCGGCCTAGCTGAACATTTTTTAACAGGAAGGTTGTGTTTGCTTTGCAAATGGCCTTGGATTGGACTAAACTTTAGAACCACTATGTTGGACTAGGGATGAATATTAGACTTCATAAAAGCGGCCTTGGAGAAGCTTGTGGGTGGCCGTGACCGACTGCACCACGAACACCTTAACAATTCCAACCCATTTGTGGATTATTTATTACACACAGACACATATGTATATATGTCTATTAATAACTTCCGTAATGAAAACGGACTCGATCGTTTCCTTAATGTAATTCTCTCTATAATATTCGTGTGCATTACGGCCCACCAGGGGCCCACAGACCATAGGCCAATGGGGGTGATGGAATGGGCCGGGTCTGGACTCAAACCATACTGGAACCTTTCCCAAACGGATGCTCCCACATCTGGATCGAAATTCGGTGCGGAATATATTTCCTGGCTTTAATAAGGGGACACCAAAATCTAATTCTGGAACTGATTTCGTCAAGACATCCTTATGTCAAGAAGAAGAAAAAGAAAGACAGAATAGAAGATGGTTATGCAACTCTGTTGTAGGAACGAGAAGGCCAGGACTCGCCTCGGGGGAACAAGAAGAACGGGTCAGCTGGCTTTGGTGATGCAGAATAGACGAGAAAGAGAAGTTGTTAGGATACTTGCGTGTTAGCAAATTCATGGGTTGGGCATAACTCGTGGTCCAATTGAATTGTAATTTTTATTTTTTATATTAGAGTGTTGCATGCTTCATCGGATTGCTTGAATAAAGTTGTCTAGAGAAAAAAGGTCATAAATCTCAAACAATATAGATTGGGGCAATCTACTTATCATTGGAAAGCTCTTTTCCAGTAAATATCTATAGAGTTCAAGATTGCATCAATTGGAGTTAAAATGACAAAGTTATAACCTTAAAAAGTTTGCAAAAAAAAAAAAAAATGGTTCGAAACAAGAACCGTTCGTTTGAATGAACCTAGCATGTATTGAAAAGTTTCATCCAGAAACAGAGTTCATTTGAACTAAGAAGCACTAGTTCAAATGAAACCCGAAGAAAATCCAGCCGACTTGCGCGAAATACTTTCCCTTTTGTATCAAGACTATCTATTTTTGTTTTATACAAACCCTAACTAGGATGCACGAAAATTGGGTTATTTAAAAGGTTCATCTCTCAACTCTAAGGCATCCAATCGCATTATTCTGAATACAGAATATCCATTAGAGATTGCCTTCTTCTTTAGAGTATCCATTGGAAAATTGTGCTAACTTGAAGAGCATCTAGAGATTGTTTCTTTTACTCTTTATGGAAGATCCGTTTGCCTTGCGGTTTCAAGGTGGTTTTCTTTCTTTTCGTCTTGCGATTTCAAGATGATGTTGGTCCAAGCACGTTTGACGGTGAATGGTGAGGAGTCAACAAGTTGAGGTCAATTGGGGAAAGGTCTATAACTATATCTTGTAACTATCTTTTTATAGTAGTTGATTTTTTATTGGACCAGCCGATAGGTCTCATGGTTTTTCTCATGCTGGGATTCCACGTAAAAATGATGTACCTTGCTTTCTTTCTGTTGTTGATTGTTTTTAGTTCCATTTATATTTTCATCATTGTTAATTAGACTGCAATCTAGAAATCTAATTTTAGACCTTGAAACCTTCAACTTTGGAGGTTCTAAAGAACAATCAGTAGTTAATTGCTCATACAATAGGACACAATCAGTTGCTGTAATACCCCATCCCACATCGCTTATTAATGAAATATGAGTCTAGTATATAATGAACTATGTAGATTACTACTAATAACTTAGATTTAAGCATTTTGGGCCACGTGAAAGGCTCACTAAGCTATTAAGCCAGTTGGCTACTCGGGTCATTATAAATGGTATCAAAGTCTATCACCGGCTGGAAATGTGGGACTCCCAATCCCACTGGGAAAGCCCTTGAGGCAAGATCATGACAGAGTCAGGGTGCACGAGCCTGTGAGTCAAGATAGGGGAATCCGCAGGGGATATGAGTGTTGGATGCTTCGGTCCCACATTGCCTGGTGAAGTTAGATGGATCCACACGAGGACGTGTGGCCTTAAGCGAGATAGGTTATAACACTCTAGCCCACATCGCTTATGAATGAAATATGAGTATAGTATATAATGAACTACGTAGGTTACTACTAATAACTTGGGCTTAAGCATTTTGGGCCACGTAAAAGGCTCACCAAGTTATTGGGCCAGTTGGCTACTCAGGTCATTACAATTGCTCACTACTAACACCAACTGAATCGACTTTCACTACCATCCATCTGCTTTGGTCATAGAAGAAAAAAAAACATAAACTAAAGATAAAGAAGAAAAATCATTTGAGTCGAGGGTGAATAATAGAGAAATAAGGAAGAAAAGGCTTTCATTTGGTTTTATTGACTTCTTAACGATGAAAAAGGACCATCACGTTGTTGTTCTAAAGCTTAAGTTCATAGAGAACAATGTAATAATGTATATCAAGGTTACTACGCTGCATTGGAATCAAAGTACAACAACCATAGCAATTCAAATACTCAACCTCCCGTTCTACCATGATGACGACCACTTACTCTAAAACCGTAAAGTCATATAGGACGGTGTAACAATAAATATTACAGTTTGTTAGGTTTATTTGTATAAAAATATAGATCCATTAAGTTGTAATTTTGTATTTCTTTTAGAATGGACTGTTATTCGTGTCGTTGGAAGAGCTAAAGTGAAGACTTGAAGAAAAAACAGAATTTTGAAAAAATATAAAGCTAAGATAAGCTCTTCCTACTAGAGCGACTACATGCCTGCTCGAGCGGATTTGACGAATTTCGCCAGGCAAAAGTTTTGCCCACTCGAACGTCCATTCTTCCACTCAAGCGCCTGAAGAACAAAAACCTACTTTCTTGTTTCAGGTTTGAATATGTTTTATGCCAGAACTAGTAGTTTTTAATCTACAAGGAGTATTTTTTTAGGGCATGAATTGTAGGTTATTTAAAGGATTCCTTTCTCAACCCTGAAATACAAATCTCATTATTCGGAGTCAAGATTACACATTGGAGATCATCTAATTCTCTAAAGCTTCCATTTGAAAGATTGTGCTGAAGTTTTGTATTAGAGAATAGTACTTCTACATCTCTTGTAGATGATTGAGAACATCTTGTGTGTTTAAGGTGTGGTGTGATTAAGTGGAGTGTAGTGTTGTGATTTTCCGAACAATCACCCGATTGTTGTGATTTTCCGAACAATCACCCGTTGTGCGCATCCATGAATCACAAGATCAACAATCAACCACACACAAGAAGAGACACCGAGATTTACGTGGTTCACCCAAACCGGGCTACATCCACGGGCACAGGAGGACGAACATCTTCACTATGACAAGTAAAGCATACAAGAGATTCCCACACTCTCACCTCATCTCTCCTACGTGGTGTGGGAACACCACGGGCAACTACTGTCGCCGCCGCCGCAAGATCTAGGATTACAGACTATACATATATATAATCTCCGCTTTCTTGGCCACCAAGAAAGCCCCGGTACAAATACCAAAATACCCTTGACCTTAAACCAGTCCCTGGCTAACCCAGTGACTCATCCGGCGAAACCGGAATACAAGACATAAACCTAACAATCTCCACCTTGGCTTGAATTCCGTACAACTCCGTACAACTCGATCTACTAGGAGATAAAACCGGCAATGTCTTCACGTACCTTACTGAATGGTACGTCACTGCACCAGGGATGCAGTCTTCTTCAACACTTTGACATGTTGAACCAGCACATGAACTTTGAACAAAGTTCATCTCGTCAAACTCCACCTCGACTAAAAGCTCGAAACCATTGACGAATCTGAGTGATATCTGAATCACTCACCATCCTGCCCCATCTTCAACATCACTGTGAAGATCCAATCACCACAAGCATGCAAGCAAACAGATCAGGAATACAAGTCCAGATGACTCCATTGCAGAACAACCTCTGCCTCCGAGCGGTCAAAAAACACCATTTGACTGGGCCTCCGATCAATCAATCAAACAAATGTTTGACAACTGCTGACGCATCAGCTCCTCCTTGCTGCTTTTCCAGCTTGGCTTTGGCAAGATTAATAACATCACATGCGATCATGTGATCAGCAAACCCTTTGCAACTAGGCCGGCGACTCCTATTATTGGGTTTGCAACAACAACCAGGTCGAGTAGACCCGATTCAAGCCTGAATCCACATCTGCTTAGATTTCCACCAAATTTCTGCATCAAGTTATAGATCTCGTCACCATGAGCACGCTAGAAGAAACGGATCTGAAATCCGACTCAGGATGGCTTCGATATCGCATAAATAAGTTTCTACGCTCCAATCGGTCAAACCTCCTCCTTGACTATCAAACAGCCAATCAACCTTTTCCACTACGTAGATCTGCTCGAAACGAGTCCGTAGGCGCAAACGGATCTCCGATCGGACATCGGACGATCAAGATATCGCAGAAACAATTTCAGCCGTTGAAACTGGTCAAATCGGCCTGTTGACCGTTGCTGACGTAACTACTGACGTCACTGCACTGTCTGCTGGGCTTCTGGAGCGGACCCGGGTCGGGTTCACCTGACCCAAACTGATCCGGCGATGGCATGGCGGCGACCGTGGCCCTGCAATGAATGGTGACGACATAGCAGCGGCAGCGACTGAAACCTTCTCTGGTTCTGAGTTCTGGAACCGTTGCACAGCACAGATCTATCCTCTCCGGTGAACTAAGAGAGTGCTCGGTTGGCATGCGACGATGGCAGTAACGACGGATAACAGCCACAACTGAATCGTAGAACCCACTATCTGGTTTGTCTTCTTCTTCGATGCAAAACCAAAACAGGCATGATCTGATGCATGCTTCTCTGTTTGAAGAAACAGAGATCCCAAACTTCTCAAATCTGGTCGACCGAGAAATCCTCTGTCGTCTCCGATGATTAGGCAAACCCATTCTCCTGCAAGAACACTTGCAGAAAAATCCAGATCCTCTGTTGCACTCTTCTCCGATCCAAGCTCAACAAGATCCGATCCTAACCGCAGCGGTCAACTCCAAGATCTGAACGAAACATGTGAATCCTTGTTCCTCCGATCCCAGCGAGACCGGAGAACCCAATCTCGTCTTCTTCTTCTTCGATGGTGGCCCAACCAGAAATCACAAACCTGATCTCAGTTAATCTTCATGCGCACAACCTCCAAACCACTGAGCGATCTCCACCTCGCTCAGAAACCCAAGGAATACCAACCTCGGCTCTGATACCAATTGTTGTGATTTTCCGAACAATCACCCGATTGTTGTGATTTTCCGAACAATCACCCGTTGTGCGCATCCATGAATCACAAGATCAACAATCAAACACACACAAGAAGAGACACCGAGATTTACGTGGTTCACCCAAACCGGGCTACATCCACGGGCACAGGAGGACGAACATCTTCACTATGACAAGTAAAGCATACAAGAGATTCCCACACTTTCACCTCATCTCTCCTACGTGGTGTGGGAACACCACGGGCAACTACTGCCGCCGCCGCCGCAAGATCTAGGGTTACAGACTATACATATATATAATCTCCGCTTTCTTGGCCACCAAGAAAGCCCCGGTACAAATACCAAAATACCATTGACCTTAAACCAGTCCCTGGCTAACCCAGTGACTCATCCGGCGAAACCGGAATACAAGACATAAACCTAACATGTAGTGCATGCAAATGGGAGTCATGACAAGGTGTTGTGCAAGAAGAACTCGGTCCTTAGGTTGAAGGAATAACTGGATAAGAGTTGTGAGTATATCTTATGAGTGTTTGTTACTGCTTAATAGCTGATGTTTGTTGGAGCCGTGGTTTTCTACTCGATTGGGGTTTGCCACATTACAAAAAAGCATGTGCTTCTTGTCTTTTGCATGGTTGATTGACTTACTTTTGTAAATTATTTTATTTTCCTCTACATGTGTGACTTACAATATAGAAATTGAGATCTAAAACGATCCTTCAATGTTACAAACCATTATACCACTAAATTATATTTTTTCTTATTCTTATTTTATTAACTAAGATAGAACGGAATGGAGAAACAGAATTCATGTAGCCGACCCCAATATGGTTGGGATGAGGCTTTGATGATGATGATGATGATGATGATGATGATTTTATTAACTAAGATTTTCTTAGACAAGTGGTACTTAGCTATGGGTGGAAGATGTACGGAGGCAATAAGTCGAAATCCTCTGAGTGGGCTATGATATGAGTGAGTGGGCAAACCAGAGAAACCAACTATTGCGCGTAAGCCGAGTAGCACACCATCAACTTTTAAATGAATTGGTAGAGATTGGAAATATTCTCCTACATACAACTAATAGCTTATATGCAGTCTAACACATGGGGCTTGATACAAATTTATCAATGGAAGGAGGGTTTAAAAGGTCCCCTCATGGACAACATGGATCAAAAGAATTAGCTTCAACAGATTTTCAGCCCTTGATTTGATAACCTTGAAGTTTAATGGCATCTTAATTGTAGATTTTTATTAAAATTCAATCTAATAGTGAGCAAACGTTCAATGAGTGTAGAATTAGGCCTAAAGCTAGATCATGAGGTAAAAAGGCAATCAAAGGGGCTACACTAAGGAAATGTGGGACCTATAGTGATTGACTGCACTTGTAGTTACTCATAGGAGAACATTGCCTGAGTAGAGATTGATTAGAGATTTAGTTAACTTGAATTTTAATAATTTTATCTCGGTGATTTTTATGGCAATATAGTGCATTTTGAATTTTCACATAGCCCACAAGTTATTCTGATACAATTTGCAGTACACAAATTAAACATGTTCACCATTTGTAGCATACACGTTTGGTTTTACTTATGTCAATACTTTTTCATATAGGCGATTATGATTTTTGTATTTGCAATTAATTTAAAAAAAAGTTGGAAAAACATGGGCAAAAGAAAACTCCTTAACCAATACTCTATTAGCTTTTCCCCACTAGTTTTCAAGATCTTGGCGTGTGTGTGTGTGTGTGTATATATAGGCTTTAATCATATGAGAAGTATTCTCACTCACTCACCGTGAAAACTTTTTATGGGGCCCACTTGTGGATTCCATTTAAGGATGAGACCAGGGGGATGGAAAGATCAGTGTTAGACCATCTCAAATATCAAGTTTGGCCCCAATCACATGCCCTTAACACCTTCATCTATGGACCACAAATCTAGTTCATTCTAATTGGTGCACAGTCGATTTAACAGTCTAGTAAATTTAGATTTGACTAAAAGTTAGGACATGAGACTATTAGTAGGGTTCCTGTCTATTGTAAGACTTGGATTGGGTGAGATAGATGAGCCTCACCTATACTTCTCACAAAAAAGATGGTGGAAACTAGTTCTCATAAGATTATTTTATATATATATCATTTAAAAGATAAAAAAAATTATCTAAAATTCATTGATTCCTTTTTGTAAGTGATACTTATGAGAATATCGGCTACATAATGTTCCAGAATATGGGAAACACAATGCGCATTGGTAAGTTATAATTCCCATCCATGATATTTGTGTCATTCAGCTCATATTTCTATACTTACTTCCCTATAAATGAATCAAAAGGTCATCAAGTTACATAAATGTGGAAAGCCTATTTAAGTTTTTTTTTTAAGACTCTAGGAAGTTTGTGTGAGCCTTTGGGTTGAGTCGCTTGGGTAAGTTATGGTAAGTTCTTAATTTAATTTAAAATTGGTTCATGTTTCTCTATGTTTGAAATAACTAAAGAGTGAGCTTGCGAGAGGTGACGTCCCAAAGTCTATCCAATGCTACATGCATGAAGCTGATGTCTCTGAGCCAGTCGCTCGAGAATACATACGAGGATTGTGCGATGAAACATGGAAGAAGATTAACAGAGAATATGTTGCTGGTGATCTTTTCCCCCGACCTTTCGCTGATGCAGCCATAGGTCTTGCACGAAGAGCAGAATGTGTGTACCTCAAGGGAGATGGATTTGGTCATTCAGACTCGGAGATCAATGGTCAAGTTATGTCGTTGGTGGTGGAACCCATTCCAATTGATGGCATATAATCTCAGTTTAATTCATATAATGCGATCTCCAAGAATGTTATTGCCTATTATTTGTATTGTGTCCTTGTGGAATAGATTTGACAAGGAGGGAGGTGGATTCACATACAAATTTGAAGATTTTAAGTATTAAGCATGATAATGCATGGCACCCGTAATTTGTTTTATTTGGGTGCCACAGGCTTAAACCGTTTAGATCACTGTATGTGGATATGAACTAAATACAAAATATGTAATGTGTTTTGAATTATTCCACCGGTTTGGATGGGGTCCAATGTGCAAGAACAATTACCTTTAGTGGACTCTTTTCTCTCACCATGAAGTTTTTTGGCAACGCTGGTATTAGGAATAGAAGAAAAAGATCTTTGAATTCCTAACTTTATGGGCATTTTATGATGAGAAAATCAGATAAAGAGACAAAAAAATTTTGGATGAAATAAAAATCATTTGGAAGCTGACTGACCCAAATCATCAAATAAACGAACTGTTGAAAACCATAATACAGGAAAAGTTCGTTAATCTTATTTCAATCTTTACTAGAAAATTAAAATGTTTAAACTTTGACCTAATCAAAAGACAATAAAGCAATTGCTGGATTTTCCTTTCCCCTCCTTTTCTCAAGTACAACAAATGGAAAATTGGAGATGGGAGCCTGGGAAGTTTTTAAACCCCTCTACAAGGATTAAGAATCCAGACTAAATCTTCTTCAAACAATTTAACAAGACACAATACATAATAATAACAATCAAACATTCCCACAAACAAAAACAAAATCATATACGTGGAAAACCCTATCAAGGGAAAAAACCACTGATGCTGGAACTCTATCCAGAGAAGAACCAAGCAATAAAATCGAAGATTATAAGAGTTACGTACAACCCTTCCCCAGTTGTATATCAACCGAAGGGATTGTAGAACTTCTTGCCTGCAGCTCGTTGTTGATCTTCTTCCATGCTTGAAGCACAACGTTCCGCCTTGAAGCCACTTCCAGAGGAGTCTACCAATGAAACGGAATTTAAAGACAGATCTCTAGAGAAGCTTTTAGCTCATCTCAATATAAAGAAAATTCTAAAGAAGAAGATAGGTTGCTATGATAGGATTTGAATCTTTTCCTCTTTTGCTCTTTTTATTCATGGCTAGCTAAAGAACTAATTAGGGCAAGAGAAAGAGAGTACATATAGAAAATGGTTTGTTGGCCTCCTAAATGGGAATAGACCCAATGAAGGAAAAGAGTTTTGATTAATAAGATCCACTAAGTAGTCGAACGTGTGCCACATGCGTTCGACCATGCAACCACATTCATCTTTTCTTCACCTCTCGTCACAATGACGTTCGAACTCTCAAGTGAACATTAGACCTCCAAAGCTCTCTGGATGACTGGCTGGGAAAGCCTTGCCATAACGGTCGACCGTACATCATCTGCGTTCGAACTTTGAAGCTTTCTTGAATCAGACTTGTCTCAACGCATTGTCGCGTTTTACCGAGCATAACTTGAGTTTGACCGTTGAGCCTCTCTAGAAGTAGACTTGTCTTTATGCATTATCATGTTCGACCATGCATAACATGAGTTTGACCATTGAGCCTTTTTGCAAGAATACTTTACAAACATCAAATCCCACATTCGAATGTGCAATCGAACTCCCCGTAAATACTTGCATCAAACTCACTGATCAATCTCCGTTTCTTCTTGAAGAGGAACATACAGTCCATTTTAAAGAAGAGAAAATTCAAAACCTAAGTTTTTTCCATTCCCATGAATATTACTAAGACCCTTGCAATCTCCCCATTTGGCAATTCATGTACAAAAATCCTAAAGATATACAATCTACCCAAATCCCAAAAACAAAAGATATGACCATGGTCATCCAAAAAGTGAAGTGCACCTGCAATTAGAAATGAACTTAACCTGCCCACAACCTTTTGACACATATCATTTAGTATGATCAAAATACATTATCTCCCCTTTTGTTTTTAATTGTCAAAGAATGAAGGGGATCAATTACAGTAGACTTGATAATAGATATAAAATGTAAACTAGAAAAGTGCATCATTACAGATAATGATAAGCAAGTTCTATCAAGAAAACAATCTGAAAGAAAATGATCAAGTAGAATAAGGAAAAGTCTAAAGAATACCACACATAAAACAAGTTTAGCATCTATCAAATGAAATGGTCTGAAAAAGAAAGCCAATCAGGCTTCTAGATATAATGCTATGCAAGTAGTCCATGCAAGAGAGGAACTCAGCATTGACGAAAGTAGCCCATGAAAAAGTCTATCTTTTCTTCATAGCCTTCAAAACAGGTCTTGATGTCATTTGAGATTACCTGAAAACTAGTATCAACCCGCAACTCCAACCGGATCAATCTTTCAGGCACACTAAGCTCTTGCTCGGAAGATGAACCTGCAGCACCTTAAGAAGATTGACTAGCTTGATGATGGGAGAAAGGGCTAGCAGGACCTCCTTCTCTTTCTCCTTCATTATCATCATCTGAGTCTAGCAAATGAACATGAGACCCCTAGTTGTCTTCAAAGCGTTCAAATTAATCTTTTGAGAAGCCATAACGGATTCTTCATCTAGTTCAGCAGAAAGACCCAAACCAATGAGCATCTAACAATAGTAACATGGAAAGGAAGTGTTGCATTGATAGGAGTAAAGACTATGGATTGATAGGAGTAGAGACAATCTTACACATAGATCAAAATAACACAGGAGGAAAATCGATTGCCTTCTCTTTACCAATGCAGTACATGATATAGGAAAATTCCTTAGGAACATCTGATTTGTGTTTCTTTGGGTCCACATTACAAGTAACAAAGATATTCAATAGTCTGTAAGAATCAGTCATCATCTTTTGCTTCAAAGCATGCAAAGGCCACTTGTCCAATTTTCCAACCAATTTAGTTGTAAACTTTGTCATAGTTAATCAGTGCAACTTCGTCCACATCGTCAACATCCTCAGGAAATGGATACTATGCATTTGAAGTGTAAGGAATCTTCAAAAGAGCACTTAGATATTCTGGAGATCATGACAATGTGATAACCACAAACAAGTCATAAGAGATTCCATTGAGACTTTATGCATGTTGCTGTAAAATTCTTTCATCCAATCATACACAATTTCTCCTCTAATGTTATAGAGTGAAAGCCATTTCTTTGTTAATAACCACCTATTGAAGTCAGTGCATATCAGTTCACCAAGCATTATTTTTACGTTCTGAAACAACTACTCTTGATTGATATTTGTTGGTAAACCTATTTTGACCATGTTCATCGAGAAAATGATAAGTGTTAAAAGATGCAACTGATGATGAAGCACGAACTGAGGTGCGCTTCATTTTAGGAGGCATTTTGACTTTTGAAGAGCAAACACCTAAACACATGTCAAGGCCAGGAGGAAAAAAATTTTAATCAATATTAGGAACAAAGAATGAAGGAAGGATCCCTTAACTCTTCAAGAAAATAGAATAACACAATATAATCTGTCTATTTCACAATAATAGTATTTAACCAAACACTTGGTGTGCAAACAACTTGCTAAAAGGCACAAGCTACTTAGAAAAGGCCACTTGAAAAAATCCATTAGAATGTTAAAGCCTATCAAAGTATCTTCAACTCAAATCAAAACAAATAGATCAAAAAAGAACTTATTCAAAAAGATCTCATCCGAAAATAACTTCCATAAGCCAATACACCATGAAGAAAGCAACACAACTTCCAAAGATTGTACTATGCATGAATGATATGATGAATATGGCCAAATGCAAAGAGAAGATTAATGCCCAACAAATTATATCCAAAAAAATATCACTCTATCCAAAATCTTATGAACATCTCACATAAATACACAAGATAAGACATGCAAACTAGATTGGAGAGAGGAATGATAGAGAAATCATAGATTTTTGGAAGAGAACATACCTTGAAACGTTGAAAGATGAAGAAAAATGGCTTTGGATGCAAAAGGAGCAACAAGGGTTGCAAGAATGAACATGAAGAAGGGAAACAAATGATGTTTTATAAAAACAAAAACCTCATTGTGAGTACGACCGGACAATAATGTACGTTTGACCATTCAACCTCTTTGTTGAAAGGAAAAGACAATGTGAAAAATTCAGGCAATTTCAACAATATTGGCTACAAGGAATAGATGCAGTGAGTTTAATCTAGTAAAAAATTAATCATCTTAACAATGAACATTAGTCTATAAAATTTAAAACCAAATGTTCAAGACATAGCATATGATAGAAATTCTAACATGCATGTACTAACAGCTACTTAGGTTGAATATCACAAAAGGGATTACTGATGAATCTTTAAAAATGCATATTTTCATACACATTTTGACCCATTTTAAGGACTTATTAATCCAAAGGAGCCTCATTTAGTGTGATATCATGGTTTCAAGCATTTTAAATTCATTGTACTGTATTCCTGCATAATTTGTTTAAAAATCACACTTTTTGCATAAATTCATGAAACTTGCCATTTTTGGAAATCTATTTTTGGAAAGTTTTGTGAAAATTTATATTCTCATGAAATAAATTCAATTTTCATTACTATTGTTCATTAACATATAATCATGAAAAATGGTGTGCATTTTCATTATCATTTCATAAGAGATGGGCCCACAATCACGCATTTGTGATCTTATGATTTATCTTTTCACATGAATTCACATTTCTTTTATAGAAAATTGATGATACGGGTCCCATTTGTAAAGAATTGAGGCAAAGAAATCATTTTCAAAATAAAAGAGAGAACAATTGAAGAGAGGAAAGAAGAAAGAAGAAAAATACAAAAGTCGGCTTAATGGTCCCACGCACATATTCACATGTGTGGAGACACACTTGTCAAATGTTCAAAAAAAAAAGGCCTCACTCTCCAATTGTTGTAAGAAATCAAAATTAATGTAAGAAAAGAAAGCCAAAGTGGAGAGAATTCAAGGAAAGAAAAGTCAAAGAAGGAGAATTCAAACATAGAAAGTCAATCCCATTATTCTTTGAACAACATACATTAAAATGGTTATAACTCTCAAACTGGGTGTCGGATTTAGACAATCTACTGACTGTTGGAAAGCTCTTTTCGAGTAGATATCCGTAGGATCCAAGATTGCACCAATCGGAATTAAAACGATAAAGTTATAACCCCAAAAAGATGGCTGTAATTTTTCTACTCGGGATTAAGATTGTCTCATCAAAGGTGGGCCCTATCCTTTGGCAAGTGTTAGCTAAGAAATATAGATACACTTAGAATTCTAGGAAGTGAAAGAATCTTATTTTATCTCAAACTTGAAAGACTTGTTGGCCAAGAAGAGGATTTACCAAAAGAAGAAAAGCCATATATGAGACCTTCTTTGAAAAGGAATAGAAGAAAAAAAATATATAAATAGGAAACCCCTCTCCCATACTCTTCATGAAAGAATCACCCACCTTCCACCTCTAGATTTCTACACTCCATCTCTCCCTTTCTTATCTCTTCATCTTAAGTCATCAGGGAAGCTTCGCCGTAAAGCCACACCACTAACCTTGAAGTGTCAACTAGAAGGAGGAATTCTTTTCCATCCTACTCTGTATAATCTTTTGTTTTAATTTTATTTCATATTGTGTAAACGATTTTCATACTAGTTCAATAATAGTCATATTGATATTCTTCTTATTCTTATGGTTGCAAATTGCTTAATTTGTGTTTTTCTTGTTTCGATTGACGACCCAAATATAAGAGCATACTTTAAGAAATTGTAAACTTAGATTAAGGGAGAATTTTGAGTGAATATACCGCCTTTGACTTCCTGCACTTTTGATTCTTATTATTTGCACTTTTATTTCAAATTTCTGCACATGTATGTTTATATTATTTCATAGTTTGTCTACCGCTGAAATTTTCATTGGGTTTCATTCATATTAATATCATGTTTGGGGATGTTGGTGAGATAAGATTTAGAAATCAGATCTGAAAGTTGAATTGTTGAATAAAATTCAGATTTGAAAGCATTCCAAAAGTGTGCAAAAAATTAGTTTCAATGAGGTTCATGTTGGACGACTATTATCAACAGTTTAAAAATGTTTATAATGCTGAATGCTTGATGGTTTCAACTAATTTAAACCTGAATTCAAACCTGAAAAATCAATGAAAAACAGTCCAAAATCAGTTCTAAAACAAGTTCTAAAACAATGGTAAAAGTTGTCTATTATTCAAGTGATTGTGTAATATGTTTGTGAATTGTTTCAACTATTCTTAAAAATTGATTTTCTGCACCTGAAAGATTGAAGTTTCAGATCTGAAACATGATTGAATTAGCTCCATTAAATCTGATTTTTGAAGTGAATATGGTCATTCATTATACTCAGGAACGCCCCATCCATTCATGCATCTTGTAATTTTTTTTTTAATTTGAATTTTCATCATTCATACATCATAGATTAGTTTAGGAAAGTTAAGTTTCAGATTTGTATTCAATTTTATGTTTATCATGTTTAGGAAAGTTTTTCATGTTTGTTTTGTTGAATTCTTAAATTAGAAAGTTGCATTGTTTAGTTCATATACATTGCATGGTTTTAGAAATAGCATAACTTAGGTTAGTTTCCAATTTTTGTTCTTACTCACTAACTTTCTAATTTAAAATTATGTTTTTAGAAAGTGTAGATTATTAACTTAACTTTTAATTAGGAAAATCTTTGTTTTTTTTATTTAGTTTTTAACTTTGTTAAGTTTTTATTTTTAGTAAGTTTCTAATTTTAGTTTCGTTTTATTGGAAGGTCTAATGTGTGTTTTCTTTTGCAGAGATTTTAATTTTTATTTTTAGGAAGTTTTAGAATTAGGATTTTTAGATTTTGGAATTGTTATTGTAATTGTATAATATTCTCAAATGACTGCATTTGTTAGATTGTAAATTAGGATAGTTCTAGAATTTAATTTAGGCAGGTGATAAGTTGAAAGCATCTTTAAACACTGCTTCCTGTGAATTCGACCTCGTACTTACCAAGATATTACTACATCTAGAATTCAACAAACAACCTAATCAAACCAATATTCACACAGAATAGAGACCAATGATGAAGTTGGAATGATGGGAAGCTCCCCATTAATGTTACTTAAATTTTTTGAAAACAATGGCCTTGGAAATGTCTTGACTTTAGGAGGTGAAGAACATAGCAACGTTTGTTATTCATACAAGTATCATTTGAAGTTGTATTGGAGAGTAGCAGCACTAAACATTCATGATAGCAACACTTGAATTTTTTAAAAAGATATGAGTCAAATAGAATGAGAAACCAACTTAAATCCTAAAAAACAATGAAGCACTGAGAAACCAATTTGGAATCCAAGAAGCCAACCCTCCTTTTTTTTTTTTTTTTGAACTATTCTTGGAAGTAGCTTCTAGGAGAGAAAACTTTAGCAATCACATCTAGATCAGCAACATGAGATACCTTTGCCAAGATGTAGAAGCTTAGACCTTTTGAAAATAATGAAAGCATGATGTAGAATTTCAACAAAGGAAACGATAGAACTTGAAGACTTGACTAACATTGTAATTTTGATGAATTGAGAAGAATGATTGTAGAGAGACCAACTTGAAGCTTTTGTAACTGATTAAGCCAACTTGAAACTTAGAGATACAAAACTTGATAATCATGCATCCAAGAAGCCAAGATTTTTAAATGAACATTAAGGAGGGAGCATAGGAAATGGACAAACCAATCATCAATGTTCTAAAAATGGCAAATATACTGAGATCAAGCATCATGAAGAAAACTGAATTCTCAGCAACTTTAAGTTTCAATTGGACTAAGTAAATTCATCAAAACAAACATAATCAATTACCATGTAATGTGTAGTCTGACAATTGGTTCACAAATTTTGAAGAAAAATGCTGCACACAAAAAGAGTGATGCAATTATGAATATGAAAATAACATACAAAAGCATTTAAACAATAGGATTTAAGAAGAAATCATGGAAGCAAACAAATCCCCAGATATTTTCTAAGGGATCCAAATCTTGTTGGATCAAGAGGCTTAGGAAGAATTTCTGCCAACTGGTGGTTAATCATGATATACTCCAAGGTCAAAACTTTTTCTCCAACTAATTCACATATGAAGTGATGTCTTATGTCTAAATATTTAGTTCTAGAGTGCTAAACAGGATTTTTAGATATATCAATGACACTTTTGTTGGACTAAAAACATTCATAATCCCTTGAGATATGCCATAATCAGATAACATTTGCTTCATTCAAAGGAGTTATGCGCAATAGCTCCCTGCAGTATATATTCTGCTTCAGCTATGGATGGAGAAGTAGATGTCTATTTCTTGTTGTGCTAAGCCACTAGATTGGTTCCAATGTAGAAACACCCACCTGAAGTGCTATTTCTATCATCAAAACATCCAGCCCAATCTGCATCTGAATATCTGAATATCCAACAATGCTTGTGGTAGTTTCATGAGTTATTCAAATGCCATATTCGACCACTTATGTACTTAAGGATCCTCTTAACAGCATGAATATGTGACTCTTTAGGCTTGGATTGATATCGAGCACAACATCGACACTAAAAAAAATATTGGGTCTACTTGTAATGAGATACAAAAGGCTCCCAATCATATTACGATACAAGGTACTGTTCACATCTTTTTCTTCCGAATCAATGTTGATCTTTGCAATGGTACTCATAAGGGTCTTGGAGTGTTTAAGAGAGGTTAGACCAAACTTTTTCAACGCATTCTTGGTTTGAGAAGTGAAAATTCTATTTGTGAACTACTTGATTTGTAATCCTAAAAAGAATGACAGCTCACCCACCATACTCAATTCAAATTCACTACCCATGCTTGTAAAAGAAATTTGTGCCAAATCTTTTGAATTTGAACCAAACACAATGTCATCCACATAGATCTAATATATCAAAATGTTGACTTTTCTGTCTTTTAATGAACAATGTCATGTTCACACTTTATTTGATGAACCCATTATCAAGAAGGAAACTTGTCAATCTCTCATACGAGGCACGTGGTGCCTATTTGAGACCATATAGAACCTTTTTCAACTTGTAAGCATGATCTGGATGCTTGGATCCTCAAAACCTTTCGATTGTTCCACATAGACTTCTTCATTTAGGTAGCCATTCAAAAATGTGCTTTTCACATCCATTTGGTACAATTTAATTTTCAAATGACAAGAGATAGTAAGGAGAATAGGAATGGACTCCAATCTAGCTATGGATGCAAAGGTTTCCTCAAAATCAATACCTTCTATTTGGATGTATCCTTGAGCAACCAAAAGTGCTTTGTTCCAAATAACATGACCCAACTCATCAGATTTATTTTTGAATATCCATTTTATTCCAATCACATTCATGTGAGTAGGTCTTGGAACAAGCTTCCAAATGGAGTTCCTCTCAAACTGTTCACTTCTTCATGCATGACATTTATCCAAGAGTCAATCTTCTAAAGCTTTTTTTACATTCTCTTGTTCAAAAATTGAAACATAACATATGTGGCTTACTTTATCACATGCTTGCTTTCGAGTCTTCATAGGTTATAGACATCTCTGATGACTTTGTTAAGAGGATGATTCTTCATGACTTGACCTTTTTGAGACCTTGGATGCAGAGGACACTTGTCTTTGTAAGACTCTTTGTCATTATTAGACGACTCTAATTCCAGATCTAATGATATTGGGAATCCAACCTTTTCTACAATTTCATTCCTTAATTCATTCACCTGCACCAACATAGGAATTAAATCCTCATCGTTTTTAGAGAGATTATTAGACACTCCAACATCATCTACCATAACATTTATGGATTCCATAATAGGAGAAGATTGATAGTTAAAAACTCAATCTGCTTTGCTGTTTAAGGAATATCCTAGAAAATCCCTTCATCACTACATGTCAAATTTGCCTGACTGCTCATGATTCCAAAGAATGTAGCACTTACTCCCAAATGCATGAAAATACTTCACATTGGGCTTCCTAGAATTCCAAATCTCATATGGAGTAGTTAAGTTTCCATGTCTGAGGTAGATACGATAAATTAACGTGTTTACTGCTTCAGCCTACAAATGTTGAGGTATACTTTTTGAGTGTAGCATAACTCCTGTCATTTCTTGAACAATACAATTCTTCCTTTCAACTACTCCATTTTGTTGTGGAGTCTTTGGTGCAAAGTATTTATGTTTAATGACATGTTCTAAATAAAAAGTATCAAAGTTTGAATTTTCAAACTCAGTTCCATGATCTGAACAAATTCAAACCACTCCACCAAATTCATTAGATTTTTCTACAGTCATTTAAGACCACAAGTCAACAAACACTTCATAATTTCCTAATTTATCTCTCAAGATTCATACCCAAGTGAAACGAGAAAAATCATCAACTATAAGAAATATGTATTTCTTACGTCCGATGCTTTCTATTTGAGTAGGACCCATCAAGTTCATAGGTAATAACTAAAAGGTCTTGTTGTTATTTTACAATAAGTCTTTCTGTGTGATGATCTCATCTATTTTCCCTCTTGACACAGTCCACAAACAGTGTTAGAGGGCTTTTACAATTTTAGAAGCCCCTTAATCAACTCCCACTTAGATAATTTTTCAAGATCATTGCAATTTAAGTAACCCAACCATTGATGTCACTTAAGGTAGCAAAATGATAAGACAATTCACTTCCTATGTGAATGGTGTCACAATTATAAGAAGTTCTGCTTCTGTAACGTACATTCATACCCTTTTTAACAACAATAGAGCAATTTTGAAGAGAGAAATGTATTTCATGTTAAGTATCACATAGTTGACTGACACTTAGTAAATTGACTTTTAAACTGTCAACAAGATGAACATCAAATAGATTTGACATGTTGCGAAATAAGATTGATTATTTTCCTATGATCTTACATTTCCCTCCAACTCCAAATTGAATGCTTTTGATGGCGCTTAAAAACATGGTGTGAAATGCAATGGATTCAAGTCCAACATTCACACACTTCAAGCGTTAAGAAGAATGGGAAATAACTACAAGTTATCATTATTCATCCTTTGTTTACACGTGTTCAAATGCTCTAACCATGGGGATGTAGGTTGTTTACAAGTTTTAAAAAATTACAACCCTCCCTCTAGTCTCAAATGTGATCCAAACTTGGAATTTACAAAAAAATACATGAAAAAAAGGAGAAAATCACAAAAAAGAGAGTGCAAAGAGATGGTAACCATGGGCCACGGTCACTGGCTTCCTGCCAGTGATAATGGCTCATGGCCACTTGCAGACAGTAACTGAAAAAGCCATTGTTTGCCCTTTCTTTTTCTCTCTATTTCACTTCTATGACATCTTCAGAGTGCTGGAGCTTGTTTTCTTCAATTTTTGGAGTGTTGAATGGCCAGCAAAAGTGCTTAATTTGGCCGTGGAATCAACTTAAGCCTTTAATAATCATCACATTTTGGTTACAAACTGTTTTTGTACAAATCTGAAAATGGTGCTTAAACAAGAAAAAATGGAGCCAAAGTTGTGTCGTTATGAACCTATAATTTTTAAGGAATAGAATAAAGCCTAAAGAGGCTTGTTCACAACTTCTGGGATGGCCTAAAACCCTTCCCAAGTGAGAAAATCAAAGGAATAAGCCTTCATCCTTGTAGCTCTTGCATTTGTCTTCTTTAAATGAAATGCATACTTGTTCTCCTTCTCTGAACTATTTCTCACCTTAAGTTAGTGAGAAGGAGAAGAAAAGTAGACTTGAAGTTCCTTAAAATCCTTATGAATGCTTAGAACTAGGATTGTGACTTGTTGAACTAGTGTGTAATTGATTGGAACTTGTTTCGGTGGCTTAGAACTTGATTCGAACCCTTCCTAAGTGAAAAAAAAACCTTCCTTTTGTAGACTCTAGAGTTGGTTTAGGGAGTTATGGGAAGTTGGAATTCGAAATGGAGTGAAGAAAACCACTAAAAACCACTTCACAGGTGTTAGTGACCGCAATTACGACCATTGATAGACCCCATTTTAGGTTTTTTACATATGTAACCCGTTTTTGCCTATTTGGAGGTCAAACGATGTCCGATCTGCACGAAACTTAGAGATACTTTTTGACACTATTTTGAGTGTCTCACAGAAATTTCAAATGGTTTTGATGTTCTGAAGTTGGTCAACCCCTCCGGTTGACTTTTCATGAAAATGGGCACTTGTTTCAACTGTTTGAGGCCCAAATGACCTTGGTTTGATTTGAAACCTAGAGGGACTGATATCATGGGCATCTTAAAGTTTTCATCCAAATTTAATGTAGTTTGAATTTGTGGAAGCAGGATTTCGAATAACGACCGACTTGTTGCATGTTCTAAGTCAATATTCTCCTTGCACTATAGGCAGTTAGTGTGTTTTGTAACACTCCGACCCGAGTTGACCCGGATTAGTGGGTAATTGCGTGTGTTTTTATCGCTAAGAGTGTTTAGATTTTGTTTGTTTTGGCTTTGAGTCGTAGAGAGATCGTTTGGATTGAGTTTGACTTGGTCTAGTTAGTTTGAGCCCTTTTTCGTAATTTTGGCTTTTGATTGACCTTGTCAGTTTCGCGTCATTTTGACGTCAGCGCGTGTATTTCGTCGAGCTTGTCGATTGTCGTAACTGTCTTGGATTCGAATGAGTTCGTTTGCTCTCGTTGGACCGTCATTTGATTCAAACTGATATTTGTATAAGCTATTTGGCCTTAAATGTAATTTCGACTCAAATTAAGTATAAAAATCCCACCAACTCCATCTTTCTCTCGATCGTTCTCTCTCACTCTCCAGTTCATCTCTCTCTCGTCAGCTCTCTTTCTCTCCTTCTCCATTTCTGTTTCTCTGCTTGAGGGAGGAAGAAAGGAGCTCGTCAGTGTGTGTGATTCCGGTGGACTGAGCCAATCAGCGTGTGGATTTCGTCCGTGAGGCAAGTATAAGCCCAAGATGTGTGAACACTGATTGATAGTGATTTGATTGTTGTGTTTTTATGCTTCATGGTGTTTCTCAGCATTAGACAGCTCTATTCAGCTCATTTTGCTGTTTTGTTTCTGTTTCCCGCTGTTTTGCACACTTTCTGTATGACTGTAACAAGTTCAGGGAAAATGAGTCCGTGCACTCACGGCTACGCCGTGAAATGTGCTACGGCTAAGCCGTAAAATGGCTTACGGCTAAGCCGAGACCCAACCGTAACCCAAACCGTAGAACAGTACAGACTGTTAGCTGAAAATAACTGGATGTTGGCAATTTGCCATTCTTCTACGGCCCAGCCTGATCTAAGCCGTACATTGTCTTACGGCTAAGCCGTGGACCAGGATACGGCTGAGCCGTAGAGCAAAATACGGTTGAGCCGTAAATCCGGGTGGATATTTGGGAAACCTCAGCTCAGCCGCAGTGTATATTACGGCTAAGCCGTAAGATGCCACGGCTAAGCCGTAAGGTCACCTACGGCTACACCGTGAACCCTGAGAATTGAATGAAAAGGATTAGGTTTAAGCAAAAGACCGTATATGACTTTCACATTAGAATGTAGCGAACCTGAATATGCCCAATGGAAGGTCTGAATGACATGAATGATCTCAAGGGCTGTGAATCATTCATGCTTGTTATCCAGTTGTTTAGCACCTCCCCATGGGTGTTGGTTTAAGGGACTTCGGTGCACACTCCAGACACTGCAACACTAGACAATGGTGCATCGAACAACTTAAAACTACATCAACATGCACGGTTAGAGACACTGGATAATTAGTGTAGGATTGGTTTGTAATGGACCTTGATTCGCATAAGCATTCTGATTTATACAGCATATTGATTTCGGTTATGCCCTCTTATGTGTTCTGCGCTGGACCTCTCGATTCTGTGGGAACTGCAGCAACCCCAGAGCGAAGCCCGGACGGAACCATTCTATTATCGTGTATTGTGTTTACCGATTGCTCCACTGGAGTATCAGCATCAGTTTATGTGCATTCAGTATCAGTTACCCGTATGATTTGCTTTCAGTATCTGTATTGCATTTCGTATCAGTATCAGTATCAGTATCCGTCTTATGCATTCAGTATTTGCATTCAGTATCAGTTTATGTGATGCACTTCCTATTGTTCGTTCAGCGTGATAAGTGATAAGTGATAAGTGATAAGTGATCGAGGTGCATCATCCGCTTGATTGTGATTGGTATTGGCACTACTGAGCCTCAGCCTTAGGATACCCGACAGGGTTAACTTTGGTTTAGTTATGTGTTTGCCTCTGCAGAGTGTTTCCGTCCTGGGACTCCGGACCCCGGGAACTAGAGACCCATGCGTACCCTGGCCCGGTCGCTGGTGTTCTCATTCCGTCCGCTCTCGTAAGGGAGAAAATGGCCAATGTAGTAGCCACTTTGACCGTTATCTGTTGTGATTCCGATAGCATGCTTATTCATTGCATAAATTGTTAGCATACGAACATGCCTTCTATGGATATTGCATTATGACTATTGTTCAGTATTATTCAGTATTAGACACGATTCGTGTTATCTTCTTGTTGGCTTATACTTTGCTAAGTCGTTGTACTTATGTGTTTGTCTTGTGTGTTGCAGGCTCAGATCCCTCTCCCGATCCTGCGTCGGTCGACCCGACTCCAGGAGAGGCTTGCGAGGCCCCCTCCGGCCTAGAGGAGTGGACTTGATCCATCCTCCTGAGTACGGTTTGCATCATTTTGGGTTTTCCCATTCCTTGTATTGGAGTCTGTTGAGGGGACTTTTTCTGTAATTGTAATGTGGGCTTGAGTGATATCTGTATATTGATTTTTGATCGTTGTAAGCCCACTATTTGGTCATACGTTCTTGTATTTGTTCTTGTTATCAGTTCATGTTATTTTGTAATCTCCCATTGTCTTTTAGATATTGTGGTATGCCTTGATACGTACAGCTTCCGCGTACAGTTGTTTGCACGTGTGAATGATCCCTTGTGTGTGTATGCTTGGACGGGGTCTAGGTGTGCATGCACGGGAGTACGTGTGTCATTGGTTAGACTTTCTCTGACCCCCGGTCCCTGGGCTCGGGTCGTGACATACGTATTGTATGGTATCAGAGCATTGTCTCTCAGAGCTTTGTCTCTATGAGCATTGTCTCTATCTTAGTGTGTAAGCATGTAGGCATATAGGACGTGGTGAGATTTCGTAGTCCAGTTTTGGACTATTGTGTTTGGTCCCTTTGTCTTGTGAGTCTGTGTGAGTTACCGAGTGTGATAGCAGATTGACTTTTGTGTTTTGCAGGCTATGGCATCGGGATCTGGAACACACAACAACAATGATCAGGGAGATAACGAGAGTGGGTCAGCCGCTCCACAGCCCCTCGTGAATTTCGACGAGCGCTTCTTGACTATGCTACAGGCGATTCATTCCTTGCAAGCGCAGGTCGTTTCAATCGTAGACCGACAGAGCCAAACGCCAGTTCGGCCTGCAGAGCAGCAAGTGGTTATCCAACCTAAGGAGAGCGATCCGAATGCGTTATACGACAAATTCAGGAAACGTGGAGCCACAGAATTCTATGGAAATGAAGATGCGTTGAAGGCTGATCAGTGGCTAGAGCATACTGGAGATCTCTTCTCTACCATTGTTTGTGACGACCGGCAGAAGGTTATGCTTACGGCCTCGATGTTCCGAGAGGTAGCAAAGACCTGGTGGAAGAGTGTTAGTGCAGCCTATCTGACCTTGCCTAGTGAAACAGTGTGGGAGACGTTCCAGAAGCAGTTCAGAAGAAAGTTCATTCCTGCTCATGTCCGGCGTGTGAAGGAGGTTGAGTTTCTGGCCTTACAGCAGCAGCAGCTGACCGTTGCAGAGTACATTCACCGCTTTACCCAGTTGTCCCATTTTGCTGAGGACATGATCAATACCGAGGAGAAGAAGGTGAATCGTTTTATTTCTGGTCTACACCCGAGATACGCGAATTTTGTGACTGCCTTTCAGAGACCAGCTACTTTTGATGATGCGGTCGACAGAGCACACGCTGCAGAAGCCAACCACCTAGCAGAGAGAGCCATGGACTTTAAGAGGAGTGCACCTGTGAGTTCCAGGGGACAGAGTCAGAAGAAATGGAAAGGGAAGCAAGGCACTTCGAGTTTCTCTGGGAGCAGATGCGAGTTTTGTGGATTGGGACATCCGACGGAGAAATGTTGGAAGAAGTTCGGAGCTTGTTTGAGTTGTGGATCGAGGGAGCATAAGATAGCTCAGTGCCCGACAGCTAGGCCTCTCCAGTCATCTAGATCTATGGGGTCATCTAAGTCTCTCAGTTCAGCAGCTTCGAATAGTCCCCATCCGTCTCGCCAGAGCCAGAAGCCCCAGCGTCAGACTGCTCGTGTGTATGCAGCCTCTCATGATCATGCAGAAGATGCGAAAGTGGTGGAAGGTAAAGTTCTCATTGCCCGAGCTGAAGCATATACCCTATTTGATTCGGGATCTACGCGTTCGTATGTTGCACCTCGTTTTGCGGAACAGTTACCGCAACCCCCTCGACCGCTACCCTATTTGCTAGTGGTGTCCACTCCGGTGGGCAAGAGAGTGGAGTGTAGTGTATACTACCCTCAGTGCGACGTGGTGATTGAAGGTCGCCAGCTGCCAGTTGATTTGATTTTGTTGTCCATGTTGGATTTCGATGTGATCCTTGGAATGGACTGGCTAGCGCGGTATCGTGCCTGTGTTAACTGTTACAACAGGTCGATTTACTTCGATTTTGCGAAGGGGTTTCGTTTCGAGGGCAATCAGGAGAGATGCCCGAGGCGTGTCATCTCCGCATGCAAGGCGGATCGTTTGATACGCAGAGGTTGTGCAGGATTTCTTGCTTTCGTCTCGGAGAAGAAGGAGGTGAAGCAGTTGGGCGAGATTCCGGTGGTACGTGAGTTCCCGGATGTATTTCCGGAGGAAGTACCCGAGTTACCCCCTGTCCGAGATGTAGAGTTCGCGATCGATTTAGTGCCCAGTACAGCACCCATTAGTTTAGCTCCTTATCGTATGGCCCCTGCTGAGTTACTCGAATTGAAGACGCAATTGCAAGATCTTTTGGAGAAAGGTTTCGTACGGCCGAGTGTGTCACCGTGGGGAGCGCCAGTGCTGTTTGTGAAGAAGAAGGACGGTACCTTACGGATGTGCATAGATTACCGGCGATTGAACAAAGTTACGATCAAGAACAAATACCCATTGCCGCGTATTGATGAGTTGTTTGACCAACTTCAAGGTGCTGCCTATTTTTCCAAGATTGATCTAAGATCAGGGTATCATCAACTTCGGGTGAAGGAAGAAGACATTGTGAAGACTGCTTTCAGGACACGGTACGGACATTTTGAGTTTCTCGTGATGCCATTTGGATTAACCAATGCACCTGCTGCCTTCATGGCCTTGATGAACAGGATTTTTGCTCCTTTTCTGGATCGTTTTGTGGTGGTCTTTATTGATGATATTTTGGTGTATTCGAAGACCCTAGAGGAGCATGAGGAACATCTACGTCGAGCCTTGCAGTTGTTGAAGGAACATCGCTTATATGCTAAATTGTCGAAGTGTGATTTTTGGCTCGAGCAGGTAGCTTTTCTTGGTCATACCATTTCACGAGATGGGTTGGCAGTGGATCAGACGAAAGTTGAGGCAGTGATGAATTGGCCCAGCCCAAAGACTGTGACGGAGATACGGAGTTTTCTTGGATTAGCTGGATATTATCGTCGCTTTATTCAAGATTTTGCCAAGATTTCAGCCCCGTTGACTCGATTGACCAGGAAGAATGTTCCTTTTCTGTGGACGGACGAATGTGAACGCCATTTCCAGATGTTGAAGGAGAAGCTTACTTCGGCTCCAGTTCTGACGTTACCGGATGGGCATGAAGGATTCATGATTTACTCTGATGCTTCTCGAGTCGGTTTGGGATGTGTTTTGATGCAACATGGCAAAGTGATTGCCTACGGCTCGAGACAACTTCGGGAGCACGAGAAGAATTATGCCACGCATGATTTAGAGTTAGCAGCCGTCGTTTTTGCGTTGAAGATGTGGAGACACTATTTGTATGGCGTGACATTTGAAGTGCATTCAGATCATCATAGTTTACAGTACCTCTTCACGCAGTCCGAGTTGAATATGAGACAGCGAAGGTGGCTTGAGTTGATCAAGGATTTTGATTTCCCCATCAAGTACCATCCAGGGAAAGGCAATGTTGTTGCAGATGCCTTGAGTAGGAAATCGGAGATTCTTCAGGCTTTGGACAGCCTTTATTTTTGTGAGGTATGCACAGCCAGTGGAACTGCAAGCGGTGGAGAACAGTTTGACACTTGCCAGCACAGTGAGCTTTCAGCCTGACATCATTCAGCGCATTAAGGACCAGCAGTTCGAAGATGCGATGTTGAAACGAATTCGGGATAGCATTGCAGATCGACCAGACTTTCGTTTGGAGGGCGATGTCTTGTATTTCAGGAGTAGGTTATGTGTGCCAGCAGTAGATGCTTTAAAGGAGAGTTTGATGACCGAAGCACACCATGCACGTTATTCTATGCACCCTGGAAGTACGAAGATGTACCGAGCTCTCAAGGACAGATTCTGGTGGAACAATATGAAGAGAGAAATTGCTGGGTTTGTTGCCAGATGTTTGACTTGCCAAAAGGTGAAAGCTGACCATCAGAGACCTCCAGGTTCCTTACATCCATTGCACATTCCCCAGTGGAAATGGGAGCACATTTCGATGGACTTTGTTTCGGGTTTACCCCTGACGAGCAAGAAGAACAGTGCCATTTGGGTGATCGTGGACAGACTGACGAAGACAGCCCATTTTCTTCCATTCAAGAAAGGCATGACATTTTCCGAGATGGCGAAGAAGTTCGTTGATGAGATCGTGAGACTACATGGTACGCCCGTGTCGATTGTGTCAGATCGAGATAGTCGCTTTGTTTCTTCGTTTTGGAGAGCATTTCAGGAAGCCATGGGAACGAAGTTGAGTTTCAGTACAGCGTATCACCCGCAGACTGATGGACAGTCCGAACGAACTATTCAGACGCTCGAGGACATGTTACGGGCCAGTGTGCTGAATTTCGAGAAAGAATGGGATTTACATCTTTCGTTGTGTGAGTTTGCGTATAATAATAGTTTCCACGAGAGTATTGGTATGGCACCCTATGAAGCTTTGTATGGACGGAAATGTAGGAGTCCTGTTTGCTGGGAAGAAGTTGGAACAAGGAGTTTCCACGGACCGACGATCATTGCTGAGACGACAGAGAAAGTTCAGAAAGTGATTGATAATTTGAAGATTGCCCGATCGAGACAGAAGAGCTATGCAGATACGAGAAGAAGAACCTTGACATTTCAGGTTGGAGATTGGGTATTCTTGAAGGTCTCACCGATGAAAGGTACGGTACGGTTCGGTCAAAAGAGCAAGTTAGCGCCAAGATATGTGGGTCCATTTGAGATCAAGAGCCGGATTGGTGATCTAGCGTACAGACTGATTCTACCCGTGGAGTTTTCTGGAGTACACGATGTTTTTCATGTGTCAATGCTTCGCAAGTATGTTCGTGACCCGACGCACGTGATTCGATACGATGACATTCAGATGCAACCTAATGCGTCATACGTTGAGCGTCCGCTCCGTATTGTTGGGACTAGAGAACAGCTCTTGCGTACGAGGACTATTCGATGGGTCAAGGTACTTTGGGAACATCATGGACCTGATGAAGCCACGTGGGAACTAGAAGATCAGATGGCACGACAGTATCCTTATCTGTTTGCTCAGGTACGTGTTCATTCCGAGGACGGAATGATGTCCAAGTGGGGGAGGATGTAACACTCCGACCCGAGTTGACCCGGATTAGTGGGTAATTGCGTGTGTTTTTATCGCTAAGAGTGTTTAGATTTTGTTTGTTTTGGCTTTGAGTCGTAGAGAGATCGTTTGGATTGAGTTTGACTTGGTCTAGTTAGTTTGAGCCCTTTTTCGTAATTTTGGCTTTTGATTGACCTTGTCAGTTTCGCGTCATTTTGACGTCAGCGCGTGTATTTCGTCGAGCTTGTCGATTGTCGTAACTGTCTTGGATTCGAATGAGTTCGTTTGCTCTCGTTGGACCGTCATTTGATTCAAACTGATATTTGTATAAGCTATTTGGCCTTAAATGTAATTTCGACTCAAATTAAGTATAAAAATCCCACCAACTCCATCTTTCTCTCGATCGTTCTCTCTCACTCTCCAGTTCATCTCTCTCTCGTCAGCTCTCTTTCTCTCCTTCTCCATTTCTGTTTCTCTGCTTGAGGGAGGAAGAAAGGAGCTCGTCAGTGTGTGTGATTCCGGTGGACTGAGCCAATCAGCGTGTGGATTTCGTCCGTGAGGCAAGTATAAGCCCAAGATGTGTGAACACCGATTGATAGTGATTTGATTGTTGTGTTTTTATGCTTCATGGTGTTTCTCAGCATTAGACAGCTCTATTCAGCTCATTTTGCTGTTTTGTTTCTGTTTCCCGCTGTTTTGCACACTTTCTGTATGACTGTAACAAGTTCAGGGAAAATGAGTCCGTGCACTCACGGCTACGCCGTGAAATGTGCTACGGCTAAGCCGTAAAATGGCTTACGGCTAAGCCGAGACCCAACCGTAACCCAAACCGTAGAACAGTACAGACTGTTAGCTGAAAATAACTGGATGTTGGCAATTTGCCATTCTTCTACGGCCCAGCCTGATCTAAGCCGTACATTGTCTTACGGCTAAGCCGTGGACCAGGATACGGCTGAGCCGTAGAGCAAAATACGGTTGAGCCGTAAATCCGGGTGGATATTTGGGAAACCTCAGCTCAGCCGCAGTGTATATTACGGCTAAGCCGTAAGATGCCACGGCTAAGCCGTAAGGTCACCTACGGCTACACCGTGAACCCTGAGAATTGAATGAAAAGGATTAGGTTTAAGCAAAAGACCGTATATGACTTTCACATTAGAATGTAGCGAACCTGAATATGCCCAATGGAAGGTCTGAATGACATGAATGATCTCAAGGGCTGTGAATCATTCATGCTTGTTATCCAGTTGTTTAGCACCTCCCCATGGGTGTTGGTTTAAGGGACTTCGGTGCACACTCCAGACACTGCAACACTAGACAATGGTGCATCGAACAACTTAAAACTACATCAACATGCACGGTTAGAGACACTGGATAATTAGTGTAGGATTGGTTTGTAATGGACCTTGATTCGCATAAGCATTCTGATTTATACAGCATATTGATTTCGGTTATGCCCTCTTATGTGTTCTGCGCTGGACCTCTCGATTCTGTGGGAACTGCAGCAACCCCAGAGCGAAGCCCGGACGGAACCATTCTATTATCGTGTATTGTGTTTACCGATTGCTCCACTGGAGTATCAGCATCAGTTTATGTGCATTCAGTATCAGTTACCCGTATGATTTGCTTTCAGTATCTGTATTGCATTTCGTATCAGTATCAGTATCAGTATCCGTCTTATGCATTCAGTATTTGCATTCAGTATCAGTTTATGTGATGCACTTCCTATTGTTCGTTCAGCGTGATAAGTGATAAGTGATAAGTGATAAGTGATCGAGGTGCATCATCCGCTTGATTGTGATTGGTATTGGCACTACTGAGCCTCAGCCTTAGGATACCCGACGGGGTTAACTTTGGTTTAGTTATGTGTTTGCCTCTGCAGAGTGTTTCCGTCCTGGGACTCCAGACCCCGGGAACTAGAGACCCATGCGTACCCTGGCCCGGTCGCTGGTGTTCTCATTCCGTCCGCTCTCGTAAGGGAGAAAATGGCCAATGTAGTAGCCACTTTGACCGTTATCTGTTGTGATTCCGATAGCATGCTTATTCATTGCATAAATTGTTAGCATACGAACATGCCTTCTATGGATATTGCATTATGACTATTGTTCAGTATTATTCAGTATTAGACACGATTCGTGTTATCTTCTTGTTGGCTTATACTTTGCTAAGTCGTTGTACTTATGTGTTTGTCTTGTGTGTTGCAGGCTCAGATCCCTCTCCCGATCCTGCGTCGGTCGACCCGACTCCAGGAGAGGCTTGCGAGGCCCCCTCCGGCCTAGAGGAGTGGACTTGATCCATCCTCCTGAGTACGGTTTGCATCATTTTGGGTTTTCCCATTCCTTGTATTGGAGTCTGTTGAGGGGACTTTTTCTGTAATTGTAATGTGGGCTTGAGTGATATCTGTATATTGATTTTTGATCGTTGTAAGCCCACTATTTGGTCATACGTTCTTGTATTTGTTCTTGTTATCAGTTCATGTTATTTTGTAATCTCCCATTGTCTTTTAGATATTGTGGTATGCCTTGATACGTACAGCTTCCGCGTACAGTTGTTTGCACGTGTGAATGATCCCTTGTGTGTGTATGCTTGGACGGGGTCTAGGTGTGCATGCACGGGAGTACGTGTGTCATTGGTTAGACTTTCTCTGACCCCCGGTCCCTGGGCTCGGGTCGTGACATGTTTTTTACCCGAATGATGTTCAATTTACTTGAGACTTTTAGAATTAACTTTGAACATATTTTGAGTATCTGATCCGAATTCTATCATATTTAGCCTCCTAGAAGTAGGACTTTGATCAGTGACCCTCATGACTCGGAAGTCACAGACTCTTAGGTGAGATGTGACTGAATTAGGCTCACACGAAGCCCTTTTGACTTGTAAATTGGCAAAATCCCTTTTAAGGATGATTGAAGTTTTGTGTCCAAATTTCATCAAATTTGGCCATCTCTGGAAGCAAGACTTTGGTCAGTGACCTCATGCCTTGAGGGTCACTAACCAACCCAAAGTTGACATGTTTGTTGATTTTGGTCAAATAATGTCTGTTTGACATAAAATTTTATAAAGTATCCCTTGAGCGTATTTGAGCTCCCTCCAGGAGTTTCATCTAATTTGATCTTCATGAGGTGTCACTTTGCACAGTGCCTCACAGAGCTTAATAGACAACTATCCGAATTGAGTTTAGGTCCAAATGATGTCCAAATGCTCTAGAACTTTAGAGGATTGTCTTTGAATATATTTGAAGGCATTCCACTAAGTTTTAGCTTGTTTTAACTTGTAGAAGTGTCAGTTTCCACAGTAACCTCAAGGAGCTAGTAGACAGTCATTGAAGCTTAGTTTGAGCTGAGATGAAGTCCAAAGACTTTGAAATTTTGAATTATTATTCCCAAGCATATTTTAGAGTTGCCGTTTGATTTTTAGCCACTTTGGTAGCCCAGAAGCTCGAGTGTGTTCAATGACCCTTAGTCTTTGAGGTAATAAACCTTGAAATGGAAGTTTTGTGAGGCGAATGACCAAATGAAGTTTACTAACTCTAAAATTTGAACTGATGCACTCTGAGCTTATCTGAAGTCTTTTGAGTGGATTGCATCAGCTCTTGAACATCTGAATACAGCACTTGACTTGTCATTCCACAATCCTAAGGTTTATGTGCCCTTGGTTTGGAATTTGCTTATAATGTCTTTGCTACAATATTTGTAATTTTTATGGGTCAACAACTTCCACCATCATATTTTTCAAGAGAGGTGAATAATGATTTGTCACCAGTCATTTGCCTAGAACATTTGCTGTTTAAATACCATACATAAGAATTTTGTGCCTCGAGTGCTGAAAGAACCACATTAATTACATGGCAAAATCAGATTTGAGAATCCACAAAAACCTTGTTTTGATATTTGGAATAAAAAAATATTTCTTTCCCTACTATTTATCGAGATAATATTTCTTTATGAAACAATCTGGTTGGATGTGTGATTTCATTCCACAAAAATGACAAAAGGCATAAACTTGGAAAGATACACATCCCTTTTTACGTCACTCCCTACTAATTTTGCATGTGTAGTAGTAGGCACAGTAGGTGTCATGGTGTTCATAATGGAACCTTGAACAAAAATATGTTTACCTTTGGTCTTGGAAGATGAGGCACTATGATCAAAACCTCTTCCAATTTCTAAATGATTCATCATTTGATGCTCTTGGATTTCATCTAACTTCTTTGAACCTGTGTTCATGCGGTTCAAGGAGGCTTTGGCAACAGTAAGGTCATTATGAATCACTTCTAAGTTTCCTTCAAGATCAGACTTTTGACCCTTAAGATTTACTACTTCGTTCCTAAGCATCTCTAGTTCAGTTCTCACTTCTTCACTATGCTTAGAAGAAAGAGAGGTCTTGGCACCTGCATCAATAAGTTGGTTAGACGACTTGGCACATTGTATTTCCAAAAGTTTTTCCATAGAACAAGAGTTGTCCAACTCCAATTGTAAGGACAAATTTTGAGATTTTAATACTTTGATCTAGATTCCCTTCCTATCATTCACTTCACTCAATCAGATAGAGATTTTCAGCACTTTCTATAGTTGGTTTCATGATCTTATTCTACACTACTCAATTCAGTGAAGCTAGGAGTCTCAACTAACTTTGAATCTTTTTCAGATGATCCCTGCACAGAAAGAGTATCCGATTTTCTTGACATAAAGGCTATGAATTTTTCGGATCCATGAGTGGGAGACTCAGATTCAACATTATCATCCCCAGAGTTATCATGCCAAGTGACATTCATGGCTTTGTTTATCCATTTCTTAACTCGGTTAGCACACTTAGCAGCTGTGTGACCATATCCCTAACATGCGAAGCATTAAATTTGCTTAGAAGTGCTTTTTCCACTAGTTTCGTCAGGTCTATGTACATTGTTGCCACAATTTTGAGTCCTGTTTAAAAAAAATCATTATGAATCCACCATTTTTCTTACTCAATTTTTTTTAACTTTTCAACAAACAAGGCTTCAAAGTCTTTGTTATCAAAATTATTTTCTGACCCCTCATCAAAATCTGCCTCAACACGTTTTGTGGATACAAGAGCAATTCCCTCAGCCTTTGCAGTTGGATGATGATTTGATTCAAATGTTTGTAAATTTCCAACCAGCTGATCAAGGTTTTCAGATCTTTGTTCTCCTCAATCGCCATAACTTTAGCATGAAATTTTTCAGATAACTATCGCATAATTTTCTTAACAATTTTGTTCTCTAGAATAGGTTCACCCAAATTGAAACTACAGTTGACAATGTCACTCAGTTTTACATTAAATCATCAAAAGTTTTAGAATCCTTCATTTTGATAGTTTCAAACACAGTGGTTATATTTTGGAGTTTGGTCTATTTTACTATGTCTGTCCCATTATGGACTCTTTGAAGAATGTCCCAAGCATCATTTCCAGTGGTGGAAGTGGAGATTTGACGAAATTCAGAGGCAGTAACACCATTAAAAATAGTGTCGATCGCCTTGTTATTGAAATTTGCGGCCCTTTTTTTCTCAAGTGTCCATTGTCATTTTGGTTCAGAAAAAATTTGACCATCTACAAAAACTATGGTCTAGTGTATCCGTCTTCAACACTATCCTAAACTTCATCATTGATGCATTGAAGAAAGGCAATCATCCTAAGCTTCTAATAGGCATAATTTGATCCATCGAGTAGAGGTGGTTTTGTAGTAGAGGTACCTTCTTTGTAAATTCCATGAAGAAAATCCTTATAAGAGAATGAAAGATCGATTCATATAATAGATTAGTGGGACCCACTCTGATACCAATTGAAGTTTTTAAACCCCTTTACAAGGATTAAGAATCCAAACCAAATCTTCTATAAGCAATTTAACAAGACATAATCAAACAAACCCACAAACAGAAACACAATCATATATGTGGAAAACCTTATCAAGGGAAAAAACCATGGATCTTGAAACTCTGTCTGGTGAAGAACCAAGCACTATAATCGAAGAGTATAAGAGTTACTTACAACCCTTTTTCAGTTGCATCTCAACCAAAGGGACTGTAAAACCTCTCGCGATAGATCATCTTTGATCTTCTCCCGTGCTTAAAAAGCAACGTTCCACCTTAAAGCCACTTCAACAAAAGTCTACCAATGAAACGGAATTTAAAGGTGGATCTCTAGAGAAGCTTTCAGCTCATCTTAGTACACAGAAAACTCTAGAGAAGAAGATAGATTGCTCTCATAGGATTTGAATCTTTCCTCTTTGGACACTCTAAAGAAGAAGATAGGTTGCTCTCATAGGATTTGAATCTTTTCCTCTTTTGCTCTTTCTATTCTTAGGTGGCTAAAAAACTAATTGGGGCAAGAGAAAGAGTGTATATATAGAATATGGTTCGTCGGCCTCCTAAATGGGAATAGACCCAATGAAGGAAAAGAGTTCGGAAAGAAAAGATCCACCAAGTGGTCGAGCATGTGCCACATGCACTAGACCGTTCAACCACACTCATCTTCACTTCAGCTCCGGTCACAATGACGTTCGAACTTTCAAGTGGATGTTTGACCTCCGGAGCTCTCTACATGACTGGCTTGGAAAAGTCCTGCCACAACGTTCGACCGTACATCGTCTTCATTCGACTATTGAACCTCTCTGGAATCAAACTTGTGTCAACGCATTGTCACATTTGCCTGTGCATAACATAAGTTCCACCATTGAGTCTGTCTAGAAGTAGACTTGTTTCAACACATGATCATTTTCGACCATGCATAACATAAGTTCGATTGTTGAGCCTCTTTGGAAGAATACTTTACAAACATCAAGTTCCACATTCGAATGTGCATTCGAACTCCCCTTAAATACTTGCATCAAACTCACTAAATCAAACTTCGTTTCTTCTGGAAGAGGAACATATAGTCCATTCTAAAGAAGAGAAAAAAGCACAACATCAATTCAAAACTAGAGTAATATGCCTACTTACTCAAATCTGTTTGGCATTGTTCTTGTGTTATTCTCAATTTTGTGCTCATATTTGGTTGTACTGAGATCAAATTGTGCCAAAACTAAATTTTGCAGAATTTGTTTCGCAACATTATATTAAAATACTCTCTTGATAATACGCCATACAAAACATGTTTGGTAACGGTGTAAAAAATTTCTCCAATGAATGGAAATAAGCGAATCATAGGATCTAAAATATGAGACCCATCTTTTAATGTTTGCAGCACTTTATTATTAACATACATGGGACCCACCTGTAATAGTTATAATGTAGTGCACACTTTTAAAATTTAGAATATAGGGCCTACATTTAGAAGTTTTTTTTTTTTTTTTGTGATTTTGTATATAGAATCCACATTTAGAAATTACAATGTGGTGCCCACCTTTGGAAATTATAATAGATTATAATGTGGGGCCATCTTGTTGTTGACTGTGAACATGAGACTTACTTTAAAAATTACATAGTGTTAACCTTCAAAAATTAGAACATAGGGCAACATTTATAGGCATTAAAATTTAGCTCCACCTTTTACGATTATTTGTAAAGATTGAATATTTTTTTATAAGGTTACAATTTTTTTTCAAAAGATTAAATAATTTTTTGGAACATAAAATATTTTTTCTTCAAAGATTAAATATATTTTTTGACATATTAAATATTTTTTTAACGATTTAATATTTTTTGAAAAGAAAAATTATTTTTTTAATGAGTAAATATTTTTCTTGAAAGATTAGATATATTTTTTGACAGATTATATATATTGTTTGAAATATTAAATATTTTTCATTAAAGATTAATATTTTCTTTGAAAGATTAAATATTTTTTTAAGGATTAAAATGTTATGGAAAGATTAAATATATTATTTGAGAAGAAAATATAGTTTTTGAAATATTAAATATCTTTTGAAAGATTAAATTTCTTTTCGAAAGATTAAATATTTTCTAAAATTTTATTATTTTATTAAAAGACTAAATATTTTTCTTGAAAGATTAAATATATTTTTTGAATGATTTTTTTTTGAAAGATTAGTTTATTTTTTCAACGATAAAATCTTTTTTCGAAAGATTAAATAAATTTTTTGAAATATTAAATATTTTTTTAAAGATAATGTTTTTTTTTACCATATAACCCACATTTAGAAAGTAAAACATATGGTCCACACTCAAATGATTTATAATGTGGTCAGACCATTATAAAAAAAATTAAGAATTATAATATAGGCCCACCTTTTGTAATTGTTACCATATGACCTACTTTATGAATTAGCTAATAAAGTCACCTTGAGACAAGTAGGAAACAATTATGCCAATAAGTTGTTTTAAAAATATATAAATATATAGTTTTTTTGTTTTGAGTTTCTTATGCTAGCAGGTTAAGATTTTGGTATTCTTTCCCTCAACACTAAAATTTAGAATAGTGATTTGCACATACCAAAATGTTTTCTGTAGGCTTATCTCGTGTGAATATGGGAACATCCAATCCAAATGGCACGATGTCAAATGCACCCGGATAACTAGCTACTTCATTTCCCAGTCGTAGATTTTTTTTCCCCATAACGCCGTAAACTTTAATTACATCATTGATGGGGGCCTGGTCCTTTCGACTTGGATTTCTTATGAAAATCTCCACTTTCCCATAGATGTCTGTTGCCTAAAATCTACAATGCTACCAATACTATGATTCGCTCTAATGGGCTGCTTCTAATTCCAATCAGCCCTCTTTGAAATAAGATTGAAACCCAGTCATGATTAGGCCAATCTTCTATATTAAAGACTCCTCCAACTTGTTACTATGCTTCCATTATTTAGGATAGTCATTCATTTGATGCGAACAATAATGCTAAAATTGGGATTGAAGGGATCCATCTGATTATTACTCATGTGATATGGAAAGAGCATTGTCTGTTAGAATTATTGGGCTTAAGTGTGGCTAGAATTATTGGGTTTAAGTGTGGCTCAATGACCACATGCCCACGTGGGTTTTCAACTTTAGTTGACCACTATCCATTTGGACTTCTTAGGGAAATACTTTTGATGTTTTGGAAAAGTTGCTAACCTAATAGAGTTTTCTATGTTACAAGTATCCTAATTAAATTAGGACTCCATAATCGGAAGGGACTTATTTAGGAAAACCTATATATAGAGATTAGTGGTTACAGCTCCTCTTTACACCCTTACATTGATTGTTGATTGCCTTATCGAGATCACATAAAAATTAAAGTCGTAATTCAAGAGTGTAGTTGACCCCCAATTAAAGGTAGCAGTTCAAGATCAGGCAAATGTGATGGAGTCAGGTATGCATTTAGTTTTATATTTATGTAGATCCCATTATAGACATGTTAATTTGTCCATATCACTTTGCAATGTGCAAACATGAAGTTGATGGACAAAGATAAGGTTCTAAATGTCACTTAGGATGATGTTATTTTATTACCTTGAAGATCGAGTTCATCAGAATAAGAATCACCAACATCCTCTTCTAATTCCTTAGAAGTAAAAGGTCATTCCTTTCGATTTTCTATTTGATCGATGATTTGCCTCAAAAGTTTACAAATTTCCTACAAGCTGATCAAGTTTAAGGGTATCCAAATCTCTATTCTCCTCAATTGCTACAACCTTTATTTGAAACATTTCCAGTAGAGATCTTAGAATTTTGTCAACTACCCGATTCTGATATATAAATTGACCTAGGTTAAAGCTAGAGTTGACAATGTCACTCACTTTTTCATAGAAATCATCAAAGGTTTCATTGTCATCCGCCCTAAGTGTTTCAAAGGCCATAGTAAGTCTTTGGAGTCTAGATTGTCTAACAGTAATACTACCCTCATAAGTAGTTTGCAAAACCTACCATAGCTTTTTTGGCAAACAAACAAGTAGAAATCCTACAAAACTCAGAAGAAGAAACACCATTGAAAATAGCATTGATCTCTAGGCTTTTCCCTTCAAACTCGACAACAGATCTAGTGTATCCAAGTTTCACAAAGTTTCAGACATCTTCGTGAATAGATTAAAGAAACGCAGTCATGCAAACCCTCTAATAGGCATAGTTTGTACCATCCAACATAGGAGGGTTGAAGGTGGATATGCCTTCCCGATCGAATTCCAAGAAAGGAACTCACCCAAGCAGACTCCACACCAACAACTCTCCCCAACCCACTCTAGTGGGCAACATGCCAACGTCAAATGAGAATTTTGACCCCTCAGAGGGGGATCGCTATTCATCTATAAATATATATGATGTTTGTTTTTGTACATTAAAGATGAGGATGCCAACTAGCCTCATAACCAACGGATCATGATTGCCAGCTACGGAAATGACCATAACACTAATCTTTGGCCGAAACCAAAGAGAATATGGGAGAAAATTGAGGTGGATTCTTCTCTCTTATGTTGTGCTATCAGCAACACACGACGGTTCTCTTGTCACTTCGTAAGGGTTCTCCTAATAAGAATATAAAATGTCATTACCAAAAGGCCCAAGTTTTAGGGTTAATCCTCACTTATAAAATGTCCTAAACTCAAGTAAAATAAAATAACTAAAATAAATAAAACAAAAAAGGGGGAGGTGCCAAATATTTTAGAAGAGGATTAGCCCCGTTCCCAGGTATCCCCTTCAAAATCCTTGGCAAAATAGTGTTTAAAAGCCAATTTTTCAATTCAAAGGAATAATGCAAATGAAATTTCAATTTGTGATTTTCGTGTGTGCGATAAACAGGAAATTGAAATAAAAGGGTGGCTGATGGGCCAAGTGCTTGATTAATTGAAAAGGTGTGTGACATCACTCATTTAGTTACATCATTCTCATTGGTTCAACTTTAGAAATTAGCCTTTATTCCTTTTGTCTCTAAGCTCAGTAAAATATTTGGCACATAAGGTGGATGAAGAAAGAAAAGGAAAATCTTTTGGGTTGAATCTTATTGACATTATAGGTCTTTTGAATTTTAAAAGATGGGGCTAAAAGGGCCTAGATAGGGGATATAACTAATTGACTTTACATGGTTAGTACATTCAAGTCAATCATTAGATTAACCTTAATCCCTAAGGCCCAAAACCGTCCACATTAGCTCTCCCGGTCCCCTAACAGAATAAGAAAAGTGATGGGATGAAATCTAATGCTTTGCTAAACCTAATTGGGAAATCCAGTTTATTCTATTGTGCAAACAACTTAAGCAAAATAAATTTTGGGATCTAAATGGTCTATTTGATGTGACTTTGTGTTTGTTTATTTGCCTTTGTTTTAAGGTTCAACTATTGATTGATCTATGTGTATTTTAATTAAATAGTTTGGTGTATTTTAAGTGATTTGAGTCTTTGGAAATTCAATTTTGAAGAAATCAGAAAGTTTGGAAGCAAAATGGTGATAGAAACCATGAATGAAGGGTGCCAAAGCAACTTGGATGCATGGAAAGTGGAGTCTAGGTGGTCTGGTCAGCATGGGCATAGATAGTATGGCTCCCAGGTGGACCTTTTGCATAGTTCGGGCCTCCTTTGTGGATTTCGGGCCCAATTTGATTCTCTGGGTTTTATTTAGGTTTTCGACAAATTGCTTTTAGGGGTTGGTAGTTGAATTGGTGAGTTTCAGATTTGTTTAAATTGATTTATGTGTGATAGTCAAGGTAGGCTCAAATATTCTCGCTCCTAAGTGGCACTCTGTGGATTTGAGGTGATTTGTTGGTGGTTCAGTTTGTTTTTAGTTTCTATTTTTAACAAGTTGATGTTTTGAGTGCTTTAAAGTGGATTCTAAGTTCTATTTGTTGGTGGATGGTTTAAATGCCAGGTTAGGCTCAACAATAGTTGCTCCTATGTGGCACTTTGGGGGTTCCAATGGGTTTGGTGTGTATTTTAAGTTATTTTGAGTTTCCGTTTTGATGCGGCTGATCTTTTAAGAGCTCTGATTGTGACTTCTTAGTTCAATTTACTAATTTTTTGCTTAAATGCTTGGTAGGCTCAACAATTGTCGCTCCTAAGTGGTAGTTTTGAGACTTGGGAAATTGGTTTGTTGATTTAACTTAGTTTCAGTTGTTTCAATTATTTTACAGATTGTTATAGTTGTTTTTTTTTTGGTGCTGGAAGTTTGGTTGATTGTTTGCAAGGTGTTCAAGTTGTTTAAGTTATTAGGTTTCAAGTTGATTAGGGTTTTAGGGTTTAAGTTCTAATTAAGATGTTTAAATCTTATAAGAAGTCATTGGTCCTAATGAATGCTTTATCTTGTTATTTTAGGTTATAAATTGATATTTTGTGTCTTAATGTTCCAATTTGAAATGAAATTGATATTGTGAATCTTAGAGTCTTAAGATTACTGTTGATGAAATAATTAATGTTTCAATCCACTTAGACACGAAATAAAAAAGCCTACATTATCTACCCTAATATTTTTGGTTTTATGGAATATCTTTTGATCTGTTTTTGGTTTCTTCTCCTATTTACTAAATAGCAAGAAAAGAGAAGAATTGTTTTTGGTTTTGTGAGTTTTATAATTTTATGGTTTTATGATGTTTTGTGATTTTGTGATAATAATTCAATGCAATGATAATCTAAATGCTAATGATCTAAATGACGTAAATAAACAAAGAAACCTAACCAAACTAAATGATCGATATGCTGAGAATGATGATTAGCGTTTTGATGAATTTGTTGTAGTATGTAATTTTATTTAGTTTGTGTTTTAGTTTGATTAATCAGTTAATCAAAACAACACACTCGCAAACAGTAATCACAAAATCAATCAAAATCATCAAACAACAATGCAAAATAGATGAATGGGTATGAAAAATCCGAGAAATACATGAAAACGGATGTGGAGGGCAACCTGGGTGTAAGGAATCTAGTGCCCCGGTGGATTGGGCTACCTAGGCACAAGGAATTTGGCCCCCAAGTGGTCCGGGGATCGATCTCAGGCCTCGTGTACTATCCCTAGTGATTTTCGAGGTTTTTCTGATTTTCCAGGAATGATGTGATGTTATGAACACAATCTGTGTGAGATAGACCTTCTAGATCTAAATGAAAAAAAGCAAAACATGTAGATCCGAAAGCCTACAATGATGATTTATATGACAGGGATCCAATATAATGAGAATGATGTAGATCTACACAAGGTTTATGTCTAACTGATGAAGATGATGAGGATGATATAAATCTATGCAAAGTTTGTAACAAGAATGAAAAGGAGAATGCAGATCTACGCATGTTGATGAATTTAAGCATATTTCTACACATCCAAAGTAACAAAGTAATAGATCTAAGAAAATAATAAATGAAAAACCTAATCTAAGATGCTGATCTATAGGATTTGATGATCCTAAATATGTTTCTACTATGATTGTGATGCACAAAAAATAGAAAAAAAAACACAGGAATATCAATGTGAAGCACTTCTCTCAAGATCTGAGATAAAAGCTTTCGTTGAAATCCATGGCTCTTAAGGTTTTTGTTTTTCTCTCCTCTTCTCTTTCTTCTTGGATTTCTAGGTTTTGTCTTCTCTAAAGGAAGCTCTCTATTCTATATTGCTTTGGTCGGGTTTCTAGAGGCTAGAGTATGCTTTTATAGTGCTTGGGATGCAAAAGGGAGGCTAGGGTTTCATGTTTAGGGTTTCTAGAAGGTTTAGCATCAAAACCAAAGCATGTGGGATCCAAAATCCACAAACTAGCACTACTGACCACCTAGGCACAGGTTTCTCCATGCCCAGGTTGCTTTTCAGCACTTTTTCGGGCTAGAACTTGTAGAAATCATATCTTTGATCTAACAATCCATTTTCGATGTGCGATATCTGATTGGAAAGCTCCCGGAGTCTATATTCTAATGGTCCTTCAAATCATCAGAGGTCAGATGCTTAGGTGATATTGCGATTAGTGATTCTAGGTCCGTGATTTCATGTGAATCATAAAGCTCTTGTTTCTAACAATTGGGACCAGTATGAGGATCGATTCAAGCACATTCAAGAGGGTCTAAGAGTCTTCTAACTGATATTCTAGGTCTCTTATTGTATCTCCTAAAGAAAATGACAAATGGGCTCAAAATCTCAAAGTTTCTCTCCTTTTCTCTCACAAATTCATATGCATAGTCAGACTATTGAAATCAAGCAACAAGCATCATCATCTTCATTAATTAAGAAAAATTATATCATTGGTCATTCAATTGGGGGTGAAATGCGGAGATCACTATGTATAATATATATTTTATACTAATATAGGTGGCCAAATGAGGTATCTATAGCCAGCTCAAATCTACTCCTATAACTGTTGGAGTTCATGTGTATTAAATTACTTATCTCCTTCGTATTCCCCATCCTTTGCCTTTTATTTATTCTAAGAGTCCCTCATTGGAAGTTGAGAACTCTTTATGAGGGGTTTTGTTGAAATCACATCATTTTAACTTGAATTAATGTGAGTTAGGGACTTAATTAGGTGATTTGCAGGAAATTTCAATTATTTTCATTATTTAAGCATTTTCACCTATGCATTGGAATTCTCACAAATTTTACACATCTTCTGTATTAATTTAGAAATTTACAACTTTTCTCCGAAGAGGCCCAATTTGAGTAAAACTCTGTCAAAACGAGTCCTGCTTCAATGTGAGCTCTTCAGTATTTTATGGGTTTGCTTAGATTGTGTAGGAAGATGTGAGCAGGTCATGTGAGGCATACCATGCAATAAATCTAGAAGCTTGGCTTCATGAGGATCCCACACATATGTGCACACATGCTTGGATGGTCAGAGGGGGGTCCCACTCTCAAGTTGTTAAAATAATTCAAATTTGAAACAAGCAAAGAAAGCCAAGGTAGAGAGATTTCAAGAAAAGGAAAGTCAAAGAAGAGAAATTTAAAAATGCAAAATAATCCCATTTTTCTTTGGACGGCACAGATTAAAACGGTCATAATTCTTAAACTGAGTGTCAGAATTGAGCAATCTACCTACCATTAAAAAGATCTTTTCAAGCAGATATCCGTAGAATCTACGATTGTATCAATTAGAGTTGAAATGACAAACTTATGGCCTCATGAAATTGGTTATATATTTTTAGACGGGATTGCAAAAAGATTGAAATTTTTCTCTATGTTACACACCTTTAAGTGGGGTCTATCTCTCCTCAAGTGAGGTACATTAAAGATCAAGTGGGGTCCACAATCATTGCTTGCATTATCTTAAATTATTTTTAAAATAACTTTAAAAGATCCAAGAAAATCCAAAATATGTCAAGAAAAGAAGGTTACCTCCTCACGAGATACTCTCTTTCCAAAAATAAGAAACAACACACCAGATTACTAGAATATTGATATGGGCCCAATTTGATGCCTTGATCTGATCAGGAGCCAACCTGTTCACAGCTGAATCTTGATATCAAGGAACTAAAATAGGATGAGTCTAGGTCCGGCATATAGTATATCCAGACTCGAACCCTAGGTACTTACAGATGTCCCGTGCCCAGATTCAAATCAGAATAGGCCAGGTTGAGCCTTCTGACCGGAGCCCATAGCTTACTTATAATCTACCGTCTAACACACACCCAGACTCGAATAAAGCGCCTGGACTCAAGCCCTGAATGGACACCCAAATACTTGTATGCCGATGACCTGAACCTGGACCCGAATTTTATGTCCATAAAGCGGACTCAAAAACCAATCTAATATGAAAGAAGAAAAAAACTAAATCCAGATTTGGATTCATCCTAGAATTGTTCATTTCAGATCATTCCAATTCTAGTTTCCAGCAGCAAACTTAACGAAATGCGGTGAAGAAAGCCTGCGAAAAAGTAAAGAGTAGAAGGACAATGGCAGCAACAGCGGATATGATGGCCCATGGGTTATTGAAGTAATTCCGCTTCAAGCTTGTTCTCCATGCGTGCCAAGAAGCTTTGTAATACCGATTGATTTCTTTACAGACGTTAATAAGACTGGAGTCGTGATCAAATACGATTATCTTTCTCGCCATCTTGTTAAAAAGAGCGGCCACTTCTTGGTCACTGCTCAACCAGCGGTAAATGATTTCATTTTCATAAAGGATCTGAACATCCTTGGCATTGTCGATGAGGCAATCCAGAAAGTAGGTGTACCCTGCAGAGTGCGAGTTGCAGTGGCGGTAGCATTGTTAAAATGGCTTCCTGAAGTCTGGATGCGCTGGGAATGATCATTCCTGAATGGCTCGGTAGGTTTCTTATCCACCGAGTTAGGAAAGCCAAGGCAGGGTAGAAATTGGAGTACATGTTGGAATTTGGGAGAGTTTTCTTTTTCTTCTTTTTGGGTAAAGATGGGAGAGTTGGGAAGGTGACGGCAGCGTACAAAATGGAGTAGATGTTGAAATTTGGGAGCGTTTTCTTTAACTTCTTTTTGGGTAAAGCAGGGAGAATCCACTGACTTGGGATGGTCATCAACGCAGGTCACTTAAGGCATGGGAGCGTTTTCTATTTTTCTCGTTTTTTGGTAAGATTGGGAATATCCATTGAGTTAGGAGGGTATAAATCAAGGCAGGGCACAAAATGGGTGTACCTTAAATAAGAAGCCTGATATTTACCATTTCAGGTTTGATACCTACTTAAATGGACCACCATTAAAATAACTGATCATTTATTTGAATGATGAAAAGTATCAAGATGTTAATTAAGTGGTTTTGATGATCCATCACCATACATGGGATTGTGGGTGGTTGGGGTGGGTCCGTCGCCCCTTTTTGTCCCATCCTAAGTGCTTCCCACAAGTACACATTCTCACCATAAGGTGAGCAGTTTATCATTTTCCCTGTACAAACCATGGGGCCGATAGACTATAATAGATGGAATCAATGAGTATAGAATAGGCACACCGTCGTGCTTAAGAGAATTTGTTATGGTCACTTGTAAAAAACTTAATCCCATAAAATAAATGTTTTCTCAAATGCTCATGCAAAAATTTTCACTTTAATAATGTTAGGATTATTTTACACTGATTATAAGTAAAACAAATAAATCAAACATCCAAGTGTTCCACAAAGCCAAGTATTTTTTATTAAAAAAACATTAAAAATGCTTTAATTTTTTGTGTACTTAATTTTTTGTCACTTGCGAGCATTTCTATTTCTTTCCTAGAATTTTCTGTGAAGAATTTAGGTTATTGAAATTTTTTGGACATGATATTGCATCTTGTGGCTCGGCATTTGCAATTGCGATGTATCTTTACAACAATTTTAAAATTCCAATGCCTGAATGATCTTTTTTGCTCTATCAGAAGTTTGGAATTTCAATCTCTTTGCTTTTTTATAGAATTTCTAAATGCTCAAGTACAAAAAAGTATTCAGAAATTTCACTATATTTGAAGATTCAAAACATTTTCACAAACAAATTCTCTCAATTCCACTAAAGAAGCAAGCCATAAGCTATCCTCAAAGGGAATTTCTTGAAAGACTTTCAATTTTGGCGAGTAGATAGGAATCTCCACGAAAGTATGTGTACAAACCATGGAGTCTTTATCATTTTTATTATATGGACCTGTCCTATTGATTACAATCTTCACACTTAAAGTAAGCTGGTGGGGAAATCAATAAGGGGAAATCAATAAGGGAAAATTTCAAAGTAGGGCATAATTTTCCACCACATTCCAAAATAGGATAAAAAAATCTACATTTCAAAACCGGGCATAAGTTTTTCATTTTTCTTTCAAATCATAACAAACTACTGGATTAAGCATTTACGAGCGAGTTTTAACACTTATTTTTTCAAAATCCCCAAAATGCCGTTGTTCCTTCCCCTTTTCCACTTCCTTTCTTCTCTCTTCAATCCTTTCTTTCTTTCTACCTGTTTTTATGTAACTCATGACAACTGACTTTCCTCTTCACACTTTAACCCTTGATTTCCACAATGTCAAACAGAGTCAATCATAAGGGCATGTTCTTTTGGTAGAATTTTTGCCAAGAATTTGGGTAGTTGGGGTTTTGAGGACATGATATGACATCTTGTCCCCTAACATTTTCAAATTTATTATTTCTTTATAAGCAATTTTGAATTCTACATATTTAAAAGGTCTTAAATAGCCTTGGAAATTTTAGAATTTCACTTCTTTCATCTTTTGCTAGAATTCCTAGATGCTCAAGTATAAGGAAGCATCTAGAAATTCTACTACGTTTGGAAATTTCAAAATTGCCCAAACATGAAATCTTTGAATTCAAGAAAAAAAAAAAAGGCCTTAAGAGCATCTTTGGCAATCATCTTCGTCGCAGATTTTGCAAAAAGGCATATGAACATTGATCGTTGCTGAAATTCATGCATTATGCCTTTCTTCATCAAATCAGCGAGTGGGCCTCCTATTGAAGATCTAGACCATTAGATGTACGGCTATGGGACCAATTTTCAACCATTGATTCTTCTTAGTTGTGATGATATTTTAAAAAAGGTAATTAGCGTTCCACGCATAGATTTGGATTTCTGTAAGCTTCTTTTGAAAAATCCAAACGTTAGATTTGATCTAAAGGCCAAGAACAGCTATGGAACCAAATTTCATAACATGAGCCCTTGTGGATCATGATATATTGGCTAAAACATTTCAAGCCGTTAATTTCTTAAAGGTTTCTTTCCTGAAAATCTTCTTTTTTGCCAAACCTAATTTTTTTATTTTTATTAGAGCATGGGTTAATTCCAAGGTTTAGGAGAAATTCTTTAAAACTATAGAATTCCTTCGGTACGGCGGATATTTACAAAACGTGCCATAAGCATTTCTCTGCTTTGACAAAACCCATCACACAGTTGAATTGTAAGTATCAAGGGTAAAAAAGATCACAAATACAATCCTAGCTCAACATCTATCAAAGGCATCTGCCTCCGCCTATCTTCCATCACTGCACTTGGGTTTCTGATTCTTTACTTTCTCATCCTGTAATGACATTGACCGAAAGAAAATTCTACAACCCCGCTTATCTAAGAACACAACTGCAGAGAAACACACTAGTAGAAGACAAGCCAAAACGAGTTTCTTGAGATCTCTCTATGGGCATCGATAATTCCTAGGAGATTGGTCTTCTGCAACCTTAAGTTCAATTTAAAACAGAAAAACCAAGCATAATCTAATAAAAATTAAATAACGCATACAAGAAAATAAAGGATCTGAAACTGGGTCATAAAGAATCCTCTCCAAAAAAAGGGATAACGGAAGTGTGGTGGGGAATCAAAAGGGATTAGATAAGAAGGAATTGGTGGTGGTGGTGGGCCAAGATGAGGACAGCAACAAAGCAAAAAAAAACACAAAAAACGAAAGATAAAAAAAAAGTTTGAAATGTGAATTTTTTTTTTCCTGTTTTAAAATGTGATGAAAACTTAAATCTTATTTTAAAATTTTGCCAGCTAATGTACCCCCACTTGGTTCTTATTTGTGGTAGGCGTACATGTGTTGGTCACATCGAGAAACTTTAGGCATCTCCAACGGAAACTGGGGCCCAACATACAAAATGGGGTTGGTGTCGATCGGATGTGTCCACAAGTTCGTGAAATGATTGTGATGATAATAGAATACTCAAATAGACTGTGACGGTGACTCTGATGTGATCATTTTACCATTATGTTGTTTTCACCCTTTGCCCACATCCGAATGCTTCCTTTGCCTATGGCCTGTGGTCTGGATCCAACTTCAGACCTAACTAGGTCAGGCCTGGGTCCACTAGACACAACAAACCAGATTACCAGAATATTGATATGGGCCCAACTTGATGCCTGGATCTTGCAATGAGCCATCCTGTTCACAGCTGAATATTTATATCAAGGGGCTAAAATAGGGTGAGTCTAGGTCCGGCATATAGTATAGCCAGACTCGAACCCAAGGTACCTACATATGACCCATGCCCAGATTCAAATCAGAATAGGCCAGGTCGAGGCTTCTGACCGGGACCCATAGCTTAATTTTTATCTACGGTCCAACTAACACCCAGACTCGAATGAAGGGCCTGGACTCAAACCTGAATAGACACCCAAATACTTGTATGCCGATGACCTAAACCTGGACCCGAATTTTATGTCCTTCACATGAAGTGGACTCAAAGGGCAATCTAATATGAAAGAATAAAAAAAAGTGAGTCCAGGTTTGGATCCATACTAGACTCATTCATTTCAGGTCATTCCAACCTATATCTAGACACGGACCAAAGTCCAAACCAAACCGAACTTGACTTGGACACAGACCCAGAAATTCTGGGTGAGGCATCAGATCTATTGAGGCCAAACCAAATAGAACAAGTTCTACATGTTTCCTAACAAACAATTAATTTACTAGTGAAGTTAACAAACAGGATCTTAGCGAATGCAGTAGAACCGAAGAGTGTGGATCGATCTGCAACACTGAGCCTGCCAGTTACGATGGTGGAATCCATGCCATCTCCCACAATCACCACAGTCTTCTTCCTCCAATTTGTTTACCATAAACATGCTGATAGTACTACCACTAAATAGAGAGGGAGAATCCCAAATTCCCAACCTCCAAGTGTAAACTGCAATGTACCGAACAAAGTGATGCTGACAATGGACATCTTCTGCTAGGACATATCTAAAGAAAATACTATAGGAAGATGAGATTACTAACTCTAAATTCTAAACACAACACAAATAATACAATACGAAGAAGGGATTACCAATTCTAGTTGCCAGCAGCAAACCTTGGAAAGGCGCTGAAGAAAGTCTGTGAAAAGGTAAAGAGTAAAAGGACAATGCCAGCAACAACGGATATGATGGCCCATGGGTTATTGAAGTAATTCCGCTTCAAGGTCGTTCTCCATGCGTGCCAAGAAGCCTTGTAATAGCGATTGATTTCTTCGCAAACGTTGATAAGATTGGAATCATGACCATATAAGATTATCTCTCTCCCCATCTTGTTAAAGAGAGCCGCCACTTCCTTGTCACTGCTCATCCAACGGTTAATGATTCCTTTTTCACAGAGGATCTGAACATCCTTGGCATTGTCGATGAGGCAATCCATAAAGTAGAAGTACCCTGCAAAGTGCGAGTTGCAGTGGCGGTAGCATTGTTCAAATGCAACAAGGTTCAAGAGTACAGACTTGGTGGTGTCCTTGACTTTCAAGAGTGGGATCTTGATAACTCCATTCTTAAACTTTATGTCCGAGAGGTGATCCCCCTTCTGAAACTTGATTCCGGCTTCCTGAAGTCTGGACGCGCTGGGGATGATCATTTCTACCATAGGGTCGGTAGGTTTCTTATCCACTGAGTTAGGAAAGTGAAGGAAGGGTAGAAAATGGAGTACATGTTGGAATTTATGAGCGTTCCCTTTTTCTTCTTCTTTGGTAGAATTGGAGGTGTCCACCCAGTTAGGAAGGTGAATGCAGTGTACAAAATGAAGTAGATGTTTGAATCTGGGAGCCTTTTGTTCTCCTTTCTGTTTTTCTTCTTTTTCGTTAAGATTGCGAACATCCACAAGATGATCAGGGCATCCTTGAGAATGAAGTGGACGTTGGAATGTGCAAGCGTGATCTTTTGCTTCATTTTCAGTAGAATTGGGGGCGTTTTCAGTGGTTCGAACGAACAAAGGATAGACCCATGTCATCAGAAAATCATCGTGAATACCCATCTCTTTGCACAGGCTTTCGATGATGAAGAAAGGGATCTGATTTTCCAGCAAGAGCAAGTCCAATTTTATTGCGCTTTTAAGCCATCCCAACTTAACTATGGGATCATCGCGATATTCTGTAGGATTCATTGACCTGCGAAAAAACTCAATTATAAAGCAACCATCAAGTAACATCATTTCAACAAAGGCGTTGCTTTCGAGATCAAATTTCTCAGAGTAGCATCTTCGGGCTTTCTCTTCAAGCTTACTAATGGCTCCCAAGCACCGGTCCAGGAGTCCGTGCGGCTCGTGCTCTCCCTCTATACTTATACTTGGGATGATTTCATTTAGATACCTCCATTTGTGCTCCTGCATGGGTTGTAGCTGATCACCTCTTCTCTTCTTGTAGTGAAATGGGCCTATTGAGATGATTTGAGGATCATAGGCATTCTCATTGTGTCGACGAAGGCAGCGGGGGACTCGGTGGATGGAGCATGATTTTCTACACGATAACGTTGTCAATCTAGTTGGCTCAGCAACTTGTCTATCTCTGATTGAAGCCACCCACCCTGACACCTTGTGCAGCGACAGCCGCTGCTGTTGCTGCGACAGCTGCACCTTTTTCTGCGGCTGCGGGCGCCGCTGCGGCTGCTGCGACGGCATCTGCACCTTTTTCTGCGGCGGCTGGGAGTTAGCAACAGAGGCGACTTGGAACGGAGACAGTACTGACTCCTGAGGCTGAGGCTGGGGCTGGGCGTTAGCAACAGAGGCGCCTTCGACCGCAGACACTGCGCCGACCATAGGCTGCAGCTGGGCGTCAGCGAGGGTCAGAGGTATATCGTTTGGTTTTCTAACATACCCGTCATCAACCTGGGCATCCCCGTCACCGACATCATCATCCATGCATTCTTCCTCCTCCTCCTCCTCCTCCTCCTCCTCCTCCTCCTCATTAAAATCATCATCCGTCTGTTCCCATTCACTCTCCTGGTAGTCCTCCTCATTAAAATCATCATCCGGCTGTTCCCATTCACTCTCCTGGTCGTCAATTTCAAGTTCGACACAATCTTCAGGGAAATCCAAAATTCCCCTCGTCGGTAATGCAAAATCCATGGAAAATTCGCAGGGCTCCTCGGTTCCTTATCTGAGAAATGAGAACCACTCCCAGCCGCAAGTTCTATTAGACAAAAAATATATAAATAAAAGAAGAGAGAGTGCGGGGAATCACAGAGTGTGGGTGTCACGGGGGATGAACCCTGGGAGGGCTGATTTCCACTAGGACAACTAACAAAATATAAAAAATAAAAAATAAAAAGAGAGGGAAAGCGCCGTAGTTGTTGATAAGTAAGGAAAGTTCCAAACTGGGGCCTAACTTTGTGCGACTTTTCAGACCAGTGTATCCGGCCAGATTAGGGGCCGCCCAGCTACGCACTCTTTTCCTTCTTTTCTTTGAAATTTGGATATTGTCCTTTAAGGTATGTTTGGCAACAGTCCATCCAGTGAATTCCTCGCTAATTTTCACTGGGTGGAAAACCCACATTTGGAAAACACCTTAACCGTATAAGAGGATTTCTCTTTATGCATAAAATTTCTGCAGAAGCACATAAACTTTCGGTCAAACCTCCCCCCGTCGGATCGGCACTTTCCATATTCTAGTAGAATTGCAACTGAACAGTAATATAGGCAGGTAATATGCTATCACATTTTGTGCTTTTGGGAACATACCTTGTGGGTCCCAAAATAAAAATCCAAACCGTCCATCATCTCTAGAAGGCCTAAAACAGCTAAGGTGTCAAATTTCAACCGTTGATATTCAGTATTTTTTTAGATATTTATGAAAAAGTTTATAACTTTAAAAAATATTTTTTAATTTGTGGGACCCACAATAAAAATTCAAACCGTCCATCATCTCTTAAAGCCCAAAATGGCTCTAGGGTCAAGTTTGGGATACTAATTAATCATGGAAGTGTGAGAAAATTATGAAACCATCCATGTCGCGCATCATCTCCAACAAAACAACAAAACCTCTGCACATGAATGGTATCCCACGGGCACATGAATAATACTTTTGGGCGGTAATTGGCTGTAACGTTTTGGGCTTTTGGGAACACACTTTGTGAGTCCCAAATTAAAAATTCGAACCGTTTATCATCTATAGAAGGCCTAAAACGACCACAGTGTCAAATTTCAACTGTTGAGATTCAATATATTTTAAGATATTAATAAAAACATTCATAACTTTAAAATACATTTTTTTATTTTTGTGAGACCTATAATGAAAATTCAAACCGTCAATCATCTCTAAAAGGCCCAAAACGGTTAAGGGTTCAAATTTTAGTGCTTAATTAATTCATTGTGGATTACAAAAAAATAGCAAAAAACTTGTGACTATGGGTTGTAATATATGCCAATCCATGATCTATCCTTTTTGCCAAACATGGATCCTTTTGCTCAGAAATTGATAGTGAGAAACCTACCATTTAAGAAGAATGAAGAAATTCTTGAATAGAGAAGAATCCTCTATTTTGTGGATGTTTGCCAGACATCCCATTAGGGCTTTATGTTGCTATGCATGAAAAAATAATAATAGTAACAAAGGATCAATTCTTCCTTCATTCTCTTATCCCCCCTCCCCTTTTCATATGGAGGCTCAAATCATTATCTTAACAACTTGATCAATGGTTGATAAGTATTGACTGTTCAAATAAATGCAAATCAATCCAATTGTCCAATCCAATTGAAAGGATGTCAAACTTGGATTCGGTGCTTATAATGGGATCCTCATTTTATAGTCTACTTGGATGGACGATAAGTTGGGCCCCACTAGATTTTATATTTACCTTATCGTAAGCTCGAAATATATATATTATATGATGAATATTCATGCAAATCTAGTTTTCACCAAAGGTTGAATGATGTTTACCAAATTAAAAATATTTATTTGCAAAAGAGAAAATATCATACATGATTGTATGCAAAGGCCGAATGTTTGTGCGCAGTGACACAGCCATTTCAAAGTCCCTCATCTTTTTGGTGACCAATGGGTGCAAATATGCGTGACAATAAAAAACATAAAAAAAGAAAAAGGTTCACTTTAAGATAAACATCACGTGGCCTCTTTTGTTAGAAACTGCTAATTTTGATGTGCATTACATTCACTTTCGGCTCTTTAAAAAATGAAACGATGGAACCTCTTTTCTTTAGACATTGGTTTTTTTTTTTTTAATCTTTAGACGTATTGATAGGGTATAATATTCATGTATATATATCTTTCACCATTTTTAACGAGAATTCTTGGTGGGATCTATTGTAAATGGACCATACAAATGACCCTCTTAAGTTGCACCGGTCCACCAATTTTCAGTCAGATTTGAATTTGCTGAACTATTGGATCAATTGTGCACCAATCCAAATAGAGTAACTTTATGGGTCACAAATGAAGATGTTAAAATATGTGATTCGAGCCAAACTTGATATCTAAGGTGATCCTGCGTGGATCTTTCCTTCCCTCATTCTCATCTCTTGGTGGGGTCCACAGTGGGTCCAATGGAGGAATATGTATGGTCCCTTCGTGAGGGAGTATATGAAGATTCCACAATGTTGGCAAGATAACACATTTACTTTACACTTGGGACTTTGTTAAGTCATATCCATGTAAATGAGTCACCGATCTTCTTTAAGGAACCAATGTCAATAAATTGAGTTTGGATCCAAATATTGGTCCCGATTAAGAAAAGAGAGGGTGATGATATATAGAAAATGAATAAGGAAAATAAATAAAAAAACCTCTAATAAAAATAAATAAATAAAGGATCCACTCCAAGACAAAAATTATTGCCCATTTTGTTGGTACATGTTGATAAGGACGCGCATACACATTCAAAAAAAAATGATGTAGGCCCCGTGCAAATGGGTACTCGATTTTTCGATTTTTCGATTGCCCAAAGATTTTTCGATTACCCAAAGGTTTTGTCTAAACTATCTCTCTATCTTATTGCACACCTTTGGATTTCTAAGTTGGAAGTTGACGATGAAAAAATTACAAAGAGTACACACATTGAAATATCAAATGTTAATCTCTTTCTCTATCACCTTTGGATTTCTTCGTTGGATGTTGACGAGGAAAAACTCACAAAGAGTACACACATCAAAATATATTATGTTAATTTTTTTGTGATCTATCATGCTAATCTCATATATTAAACCATTTGAAAAATATTTCTCTCTTTGCATTATTTTTTTTTCAACAACTTTGTTCTTTGCTTATTCTTTAGGATATAATTTTGTTAAAATTATGAAATTGATCCACTTGAAAGAAATTTCTTTAATTAAAAGTTGGTCTATAAGATACCGTCATAGGAAATAATTAATAATTGGTTTGAAGTATTTTTTTGAGATTTTTTCCTTAAAATATTCCCGAAAAAATTAAATCTTAATAATATATTTGTGATTTGTAATTTTCTTTGCTGGGACCTCCTAGACTACCCTACATTTCACAGACTTCTAATATGGCTTAAAGGGTAAACTTCGATTTGAAATGTTGTACCAAGACTCGATCTATTGATGCCTTAATTGCTCCAGAATTAGGCCCAATTTAGCCTGCATCAAACTAGACAATTGTTGTATAGATATATTTTTTTATGACCCAAGGTAGCCCTCACCAGCGCAACCTTCAAACCTTTGGCCTCTGGCCTGAGGATGACCTGATTCTAACAAGTAAAGATTATTCGCCAAGATGACTAAGACTCAATTACCTTTCATGTTGGTTTTTTCTAGTTTTAAACATTGTTGATTTTCACATTATATATATTAAACCTACAAGAAAGGAGGCTTATAGTGGGTGTCACGTCAGCGCTCAATTATTTTCTTTTTTTTAGAGCGTTATGTCATTATCCGAAAAAATTATACATGGCATTTGCTTCCTAAAATCTCTCCTTCAGCCATGCCAGCCACCCATATAATTAATTGTACAATTTTCATTGATTACACGGTCATATCATATTCAACCCCCCCCCCCCCCCCCCCTACCAAAAACAACACCACCATTTAAGTCTCTCCCTTAAATGTCCAACCTATGGCTTCTCTCATTCACAATTCTCTCCATTACTCTCTCTCTCTCTCTCTCTCTCTCTCTCTTATCATCTATTTGATTACTTCCCCTAAAATCTCTCTACTACAATCTCTTAATGGCAACCATTCCAAAAAATATTACACGTGTAACTTCCTAAAATCTCTCCTTATATTTATGTTTAAAATTCAAAATCTCTCTCCCCTAAAACTATCTCCCATATCTCTTTCACACGGGGGAATGAATTCAAATCCTCTTCTAATATGCAAAGGCTTCTAATAAAATAAGAATTCCCATTTATATTCAAAATTTGAATGCCAATTAATCTACCATGAATGAATGATAGTTATCAACCATTGAGCTCTCTTTAATACAAATTTGTACCATCCCTAACATCTTTCTCTATTTTAAATCCTAACATCTCCCCACAACTAAAGATAGAAATCATCTTAGATTTAATCCAATAGATTTGGATCAAATAGTTCCCCTGTTTTTCCATCTTATGTGAGTCTTCCCAAATGAAAGGATATTGTTTGGATGTACCCAAATAAAAAATCACGAGGCATGTAGTAGGTATACTATTACTTTTCTATATTTGGTTTAGTTATTATTATTATTTGTCATGTTGTTGAGTGGATTTCAAAAATTGTATCTTTTTTTTTCTTCTAATGATATATGTTTATATGATTATTATTGATATTCTTCTTCTTCTTCTTCTTTTTTCTTTTTTCCTTTAGTAGTTTTTTAGGTCTTTTTTCCTTTTTTATCTTTTCTGTAGGCTCAAACTCATGCATCCACATACACTTAGGATTTTTTTAATATTTTTTTATTTACTTAATAAGACTTGAAACACTTAGTTTATTGAGTAAAGTAGTTTAGTTTTTTGCTAAGCTTATCTAGAGTATTTTTCTCTAAAATCTTTTTAATTTATTTTCTTATCTATATCATTAATATCTTAAAGAATTTTATAAATAAAAGATTTGTTCTTTTATATTTATTTTTCTTAATTATTTTTTAAATTTTAATATGTTTTCATTGTGCGCTCGGGCTTAGTATGGGCCATTGTTGCTAGTAAAAGTAATTAAATCAACTACTATTTTTTTACATTCAAGAAAAAACAATTGTTATCCTTTTCATATTTAATAAAAAACATTAAAGCCCATTTTCACCATTGAGGAAAGTTGTCATTAAAAGAAAATTGAAAACCCTAAAATTACAGGAAGCAAGAAATCCTTTTTTGTTCTAAAAATCATTCAGTTTGCATATTTTTCTCCTACATATATGCTGTTTAAAATTTTTATAGAAGATAACTTCAAATATAATCTTTTTTTTTCATATTGAACAAAATGCATCAGATTGAAAGGTAATTCACATCTATAATCTTTGTGGCCAACAATGATAAATCATTAAATTAGGTTCTATACTTTTAAAGTTTTTTTTTTAATTCGAAGCTCATATTATATGTTTATTATAGATAGTGTTTATTTTATTTGTAATATTTTAGTTATAATTTATAAATATTAAATATGTTTATTAGAAAAATATTGATAATACCTATAACTGTTGCTTCTACAAAAAGAAGTTTTTCAAAATTAAAATTGATAAAATCCTAATTTATATCAACAATATCACAAAAAAGATTAAGTGGATTTAAATAAAATACTTATAATAATATTAAAAAAATTTTAAAAATGCCTCATTTAGGATTGTCGCTTTAAGCTTCAAATTGTCTCGAGCCTAGACCTCAAATTGTCTTAAACTTGCCCTGATTGTTCATTCTAGATCATTCCTACCTATATCTAGACACAGACCAAAGTCCAAACCAAATCGAACTTGACTTGGACACAGACCCAGAAATTATGGCGAGGCATCAGATCTATTGAGGCCAAACCAAATAAAACAAGTACCACATGTTTCCTAACAAACAATTAATTTATTAGTAAAGTTAGCAAACAGGATCTTACCGACTGTAGCAGAACCGAATAGTGTGGATCCATATGCAACATTGAGGTTGCCAGTTAATCGTGGATTCCATGCCATCTCCCACAATCACCACATTCTTCTTCCTCCAATTTGTTTACCATGAACATGTTGATAGTACTACTACTAAATAGAGAGGAAGAATCCCAAATCCCCAACCTCCATGTGTGAACTGCAATGTACTGAACTAAGTGATGCTGACGATGGACATCTTCTACTAAAACATATCTAATGAAAATACTATAGGGAGATGAGATTATCAATTCTAAAGTCTAAACACAACACAAATACAGTACGAAGAAGGGATTACCAATTCTAGTTTCCAGCAGCAAACTTCCGAAATGCAGTGAAGAAAGTCCACAAAAAAGTAAAGGGTAGAAGGACAATGGCAGCAACAACGGATATGATGGCCCATGGGTTACTGAAAAAATTCCTCTTCAAGCTTGTTCTCCATGCGTGCGAAGAAGCTTTGTAATACCAATTGATTTCTTCACAAACGTTAGTAAGATTGGAATCATGATCATATAAGATTATCTCTCTCCCCATCTTGTTAAAGAAAGCGACCACTTCCTTGTGGCTACTCAACCAACAGTTGATGTAACATCTCTAACTCTTAGGATATAATTAGCTTAGTTAATTATTTGTTAGACAATCAAGTGCATTTAAAAGCTAAGCAAGTTCGGTTAAATGCTAGGATCACATGTACGAAGTCTCACTGGTTCCAAGCCCATTTACGCTCAATACAAGCTAGTTTGCAATAATAGAAAGTCTAGAAGCCCTTTTTTTGTTATTTTTTTATTTATAAGATCTTAGATTCATCAAGTGGTTTTCCTAATATAAGATCTTCTTCTTATACTTTGATTCAAATTGAATTCATCTTGGCTACTAAATACTTTATTTTTAAAAAATTAAGCATTTTAAGAAAAATATCTCGAAAACCATTAAAATAAGCCAAAATTCCAACTCTTTCAAACCATGCCAAGAGTGGACTCATTGAAAAACTCATTTAATTTCATGAGTATTGCCACTTGCGGTGATACGATCCGACATATGGTTTATAAAATACAGCCAAAGCAAAGCTTTTAACCAAGTTTTAAATAAAGCGAGCCCCACCTCTTTTTAGATATTATAAAAAAAAATCTTTTCCTCCACCTCCTTATCTTGTTTATTTTCGCTTCCCCCACCTCACATTTTCTCTCCTGGTCCCGGCCGAAATCGACCCCATCCCCTTCAATTTCTCTCACTCATACCCTTTGTATTCTTTCTCATGTTACTTTCTCTTTTCTTTATTCTTTTCCTACCCTCGCACATGGGAATCTCACTCTCTCTCCTCTCTTTCTCCACATAATTTTCCCGCCCAGCCAGCAAATCTCTCCATTTCTTTCTTTCCCGTCTCTCTTGATTGGGTTCTCTCGTTTCCCCTCATTCCCTCACCTCCCAGTGATGGCCATTCACCATCAAAAGACCCGACTCTCCCCTTCCCGCCGGCCGGACCGCCACCACCTTCGCAGGATGCCAGCACCACCGATCTCCTCTTCCTCTCTTTCCTTTTCATTTTCTGTCTCTTTCCCTTGCTTGCTGCCTGCCAGATCTCGAGCCGCCGGAGCTTCATCTTTGTCATCCACTCCGGTAATCTTCTTCCGCTTGCTCCAAGATTCCCAAAGATCTCTCTTTCAAGAGTTTCCTCTCCAAATCCACCCTAGGTAAGATCTCTTCTTTCCTGTAGCTTGGTCTTTTGGATTTCTAATCCTAGTTTAGCAGAGATTAGCCACTTAGTTCCTTTAATCCCATTTGTAGAATGGTTTTGTTTTGATTTGGGTTTTCAGTGGATTTGAGCTTCGTGGGGGCTCGCCAGTGGGGTAGGGCATCACAACCATTTCAGGCAAGGCAAGTAGATATATTTCTTCTATGATGATGTGTACTTCTTACCTTTGAATTCTAGCATTTTACAGAATAATGGGTTCTCTTCTGCTCATTTGAATTTTTTAAATGAAAATGCTAGAATTAGATTAATTTGAATGGAATGATCGAAGGAGGATGTTGATTTGATGGGCCTCATGCCATTGGAGAATCTAGACTCATTTGATAGATGTTTTACGGGTTGGATTTGGACTGGGAATGAATTTCCCATGTTTTTGAACTGAAACAGAAATCCCTACGACATTCTGTAGCTCTACGGCTAGGCCACAGGTAAGCCGAAATTGGGGATGAATAGTGCATTACGGCTAAGCCAAAAGTAAAGTTACAGACCTAATCTTTTCATTTTATTTTTGAATTTTGAACTACAACTAACCTTGAGGCTGAACCGTGACCTTAGCCGAAGAACAACTTATTTCCTTTCTGAAAGGGAATTATTAGGGACTTTAAGGCTTGGATCTTGATACCATCAACCTACATTATTATGGACTAATGATTGGACTTTGAATAAGAGACGTTACGGATCATATGGTTTGTGTATGATGCACAATTTACTCTGAACCTAGTTGATAAAGGAATTGGGCTTACGCACTTTTGTTACTTGGATGGAATTATTAGCCCAACCCTACATCATAAGTTGTGAGGTATGCGAGTTGTGATCGTTGGTTCAGAAGTTTGGATTGTAAGCATTCATTGGCGTTCGGGTTTGCATATCTTACATTGTATTTGAGATCGTACCTTTGCATTATCTTTGACAGTGTAGTGGGTTGGCATTAATTATGAATTAGATTACAAAGGACTACTTGTTCAGTCTGTCATTTGTATTATGATTTCGGAAGTAGTTCCTCTTTGGATTGAATCTGTGTTGTGTGTATGAAGAAGCCAGCCATTCACTTTGACTTAGGATTTCAGAGTTTGAGCACCATTGAGTTTGTCTATATCTATATTATGTATTTCGATTATCATTTTGGCGACTGCTGCAGATCAATTTCGAATGGCCGATCACTGTCTTTGGCTCGGATTGCTTTGCATCCGAGATTCAACTTTGATTTTTCTATTATTACAGATTTTGGCTGGGTTCACCAACTAATTGGAAGGGCCAACACCCTATAGTGACTTATGTGCTCATTTGTGTAATATGGATTAAGATTTCTTTTATTTCGATTTACTGATTATTGTTGTTCTCTCACATGATCACATTGTCTTTACTTTATTTTGATATTGCATATTTTTTATGGATTATATCTATCTACTAGCTGACTTGTTGTAGTCTGATGATGTTGTATTTGGTGCATAGGCATTGAGAATGCTTTTTCCCAAGAGGTTTCGCTGGAGAAACATTAGGCGGCTGAGCCTGATGTTACTGAGCATGGGTGATGTGCAAATAGCATCTATTAATGCATCATGTCCAACACATGAGTGAATTCATAAATGTAAGGTGGTAGTTTATATATTTATGTTGGCCTAAGTTTTTAGTTATGGCCATTTAATCAATATATTTTTTAATTGTTCTCTTTAACTTTAGAAATGAATTTATATGCTTACTTTGAAATGTTTATTGTACCCTCTACTTCCAATGGAGTTTCCGCTGTATTAATTAGTGTATTAATCAATACAAAATCTCACTGTGGACTACAATCCATTGCGGGACCATGATTAGGGGCCACGTGTTGTATTAAACACGAATGGTTTGTTGGTTATTAATGAAAAAATTTTTAATTGGCCCTTAATCTCACATTTAACCCCAGATTTCGATCTGGGGGCGTGATAAACCTTCCGGATTAGAAACATTGAATTGTTTCTTATTTGAATTATTTTGAGACAAAGAATAAAATTATTATATGGTTCGTTTAGTTATCTTGCTTAGTGGATTCTGAATACTCTAATATATTTTATCTTATTGATTTTTATGCATTTTTAATTTGTTTTTGATTTCTAATCTACTACACATCACACTGTTAAATTTTCTATTTAGATTAAAAGTTCATATTTTTAATTATTACTTAGTAAAGCTTTCTGTGGGATCTACTTGTATTAATCGGCACCATCTCTTGCATACAGTTGTGCACTGGCAGTTTTAAATAGATTAAATTAAATTTTACATCACTACATAAACAAAGTCATCAATTGTGTATTAGCAACAAAGTCAAACGTTTTACAAAATAATACTGGATTAGATGTAAATCATGCAATATTGACCATAATGGTTGGTTGAACAATTCCCTAAACATTTGTTCTTGTACATTAACCAATTTTGACATTCATGCCATACTAGGAAAACTTAAAAGGTTCTACACATTGAATATAGACACAAGGAACTCACTAACTTCCCTACATTTTCCATTTGACATTACGTCACAATGACATATAATGTGATATCGCATTAAAGTTGATGCAATAAAGATAATAAAGCCAAACAAACCGAACAAAATTAAAGAAAATAGGAAAACCAATTTACCTTCACAATTACTTCAAATAATAATAATAATAAATAAATAAATAAAGAAGATGCTTGTGTAAATCAAATAAAGTGAAGTAGCTACAACTTGGACCATCCTATAGCAAGATTCGAAACATGGGAGATAGAATGGTTCATATTCTACTTTGAATGGATGAAACTTAAGAAGAAAATAAGGTTTCATTGGGTATAAAGTGGAACAGCGCAGCATCGAATTTGATGCTAATGTGTACAGACTTGTGTCTAGTTTGACGCTCAATACCATTCCTTCAAAAAGAAAAAAAATCAAAGTGGTTAAGTGGGACCACTTCGGTGGGTATATAGCTAAGGAGACTTAGGTGATTTTTTCAGGAAAATCCTCTAAAAAAATAGGAAGAGATGGGAGGATAATCCTTTTGAATATTAAAGCCTTAAATAATAGAAAATCACATGTAAGATTCATTTAAGGGAAAATCTCCACCAAACACTGGTGCACCGCACCTAATAGTTTCACCTTATGGTCCATCCAAGTGGACCTTAAATATGAAGCCTCTGATGGACACCGTTCAAAGTTGGACACCTATTTGAATGGACCAGACCATTAGATTAATTGATCATTTATTTGAAAGGTGAAAAATTGTGAGCTGGTAAGCAAGTGGTTTTGATGATCCATCACCGTACGTGGGATTGTGGGTGGTGGGGGTGGATCCTTCAATCCTTTTTGTCCCAGCCCAGGTGCACCCCACAGGGACATGATTTCGCCACAAGGTGAGCACCGATGCTATAGATGCTATAGATATATGATAAACTAGCAACAAAAGCCCGTGCCAAGCTTGGGCCCAAAACAATAATAATAATAATAAAATTGTTTGTGTCAAAGCCCGTCGCGGTTTTCCTCTTTCTAATAACTTTTTGATATTTAGTATTTTAATGATGATTTTTAAAGAGATGTTAATGTCTGGCTTTTGCTATCTTATTCATGAAGAAATAAAATAGTTGGCCCTATGATACTTGTTTTAAAAAAAAAAGATAGGATCTACATTTATATGGCTATATTCCTAAAAATAAGGATTATTATTGTTATTTAGTAGCCTTCTCTAATCGAAGAGTAAATCAAGAGAACCTATTCATGCTAAAGTGAGCTTATTTGATAGTTTTGTCAAATTATATAAGAGAGGATAAAGGAAATGAAAAAAAGAAAAATATAGATTTTGTTAACTAACAAAGCAAGATGAAACCTAAACTATTTTTCTTTTTCGTTTCCTTCAAGTTTTGTAAAATAATTTTTATTGTTGAATTACTTTTTATTGTTTAACTCCGCCAGTTTTTGCTGCCGGTCCCAAGCCCGGGTAAAGGAGGAGGGTTGCGTTAGGTAGGTGACAACCAGCGTAAAACTTTGTCACAACCCAAACATGAATTCTGAGAATATGATACTTCGCGATAAGGTTAGGGCGTTCCTCGCTTTAAGCGACGCATTGCAGCGTCACCCAACTGCAGTGAAAAGTGTGCAAGGGCTACCGCATGACTTTAGGATAGTGCGGTTAAAGAAGTTAGTCCATGAGAAGAAGGTGAGGAATAGGAAAATTAGACTTGCTACTTGGCATATAAGAACTTTGACAGGCAAGAGCATAGAGTTGGTTGAGGTAATGAAAAAAAGAAGAATTAGTGTGGCTTGTATACAGGAGACAAGGTGGAAAGGGAATAAAGCTAATGAGCTCATGGATGGGTATAAGCTTTTTTATGCAGGAAAGAGTAATACAAGAAATGAAGTGTGTATAGTTGTAGATAAGGATTTAAAAGAAAAAATTATGGGGGTAAAGAGGTTTGGTGCTAGAATTATAGCAATTAAACTAGTGCTAGAGGAAGACATAATTCATATCATCAGTGCATATGCTCCCCAAGTAGGACTAAAGGAAAGTGTGAAAAGATAATTTTGGGAGGAGATGGATGATTTAATGCGAGAAATCCCAACTAGTGATAAGATTTTCCTTGGAGGGGATTTGAACGGGCATATAGGAAGAGATAATAGAGGATATGAGAGAGTACGTGGAGGGAATGGATTTGGAGAAAAGAATGAATCCGAAAACACTATATTGGACTTTGCAGTTGCATTTGATCTTTTAGTAGCAAATACTTACTTTAAAAAGAGAGATGAGCATTTAATTACATATAAAAGTAGGAGTACTAGGAGTTAGATAGACTTTTTTCTAGTTAGAAAACAGGACTGATTGACTTGTAAAGATTGCAAGGTTATCCCAGGAGAGAGTTTAACTAGGCAACATAGGCTTGAAGTTTTAAATATTTGTATTAGAAGTAAAAAGAAAGCGGTAGTAAACAAAATGGACCCTAAAACAAGGTGGAAAGATTTAAAGGGGGGAAAGAGCAAATATATTTACAGACAAAATGATTGAGAAAGGAGAATGGAATCTTGAAGGAGAAACTACAGTAATGTGGAATCAAATGGTTAATTGCATTAAAAATATTGCAAAGGAAGTACTTGGAGAATCAAAAGGGAAGAGACATATTAATAAAGAAATATGGTGGTGGAGTATGGAGGTTCAGGAAGTTATTCGACAGAAAAAACATTGCTACAAAGTTTGGCAAGGGACTAACAGTATGAAAAATTTTGAGTTGTATAAGAAGGCAAAGAAAGAAGTTAAGAAAGTAGTAAGTAATGCAAAGTTCAAAGCATACGACGACCTCTATAATAGGTTGGGAACAAGAGAAGGAGAAAATGATATTTTTAAGCTTGCAAAAATAAGAGAAAAGAAAAGTATGAACTTAGATCATGTCAAATGTATCAAGGATAATGAGGAAAATATTTTGGTAAAGGATAACAATATTAAAAAAAGGTGGAAGGAATATTTTAGCAAACTTCTAAATGAAGAACATTTGGGCAATACAATAGTTAAAGAGGATACTTCATTACAAGAGCATACTTTTCTCCGTAGAATTAGAGGGGTGGAAGTGAATGAAGCATTGAAGCGAATGAAGACAAGAAAGGCAACAGGCCCAGATGGTATTCCGATAGAGGTATGGAAATGTTTAAGAGAGGTTGGGATAAGTTGGTTATGTAGACTATTCAATAAGATACTTGTGACAAAGAAAATGCCGGATGAATGGAGAAGAAGCATTGTAGTACCTATATATAAGAATAAAGGAGATATACAAAATTGTACCAACTATCGAGGGCTTAAACTTATGAGTCATACTATGAAGTTATGAGAGAGAATAATGGAACAAAAATTGAGAAAGAAGACCAAGATTTCTGAAAATCAATTTGGTTTTATGCCAGGGAGATCAACTATGGAAGATATCTTTTCACTTAGGCAATTAATGAAAGAATACCGAGCAAAGAGGAAAAATCTACATATGGTTTTTATCAATTTGGACAAAGCCTATGATAGGGTACCGAGGAATATAATTTGGTGGGTTTTAAAAAAAAGGAATGTCCGTAGAGGTTACATTGAAATTTTTAAAGATATGTATGAAGGAGCAATAACAAATATGAGAACTACATGTGGAGAAACAGGTGGATTTCCAGTGACTATGGGTTTACATCAGGGATCAACCTTAAGCCCTTATCTCTTTGCATTAATTATGAATGAATTAACTGTGCATATCCAAGAAGAAGTACCATGGTGTATGTTATTTGCAGATGATATAGTATTGGTGGATGAATCAAGAGAAGGTGTAAATGCAAAGCTTGAGAGATGGCGGGGGGCATTAGAATATAGAGGTTTTAAAATAAGTCATACAAAAACAGAATATATGGATTGCAACTTCAGTGGACATATACAAAGTGTTGAAACTACTGTCAAAATTGAAACTCATGAGATACCACATAGAGATTCTTTTCAGTACCTAGGCTCGATAATTAGTAAGGATGGGGAGATTAACAAAGACATGGAGCATAGGATAAAAGCTGGATGGCTGAAGTGGAGACTAGCTTCGGGAGTGCTTTGTGACAGACGAATGCCAACGAAATTGAAAGACAAATTTTACAAGATAGTAGTTAGACCGGCTATGACAAATGAAGCAGAATGTTGGCCAATTAAGAAGACGCATATTCATAAGATAGATGTAGCGGAAATGAGAATGCTTAGGTGGATGTGTGGTAAAACTAGGAAAGATAGAATTAGAAATGAGCGCTTTCGAGAACATTTAAGGGCAGCACCAATAGGGGATAAGATTAGAGAAACCCGTTTAGGATGGTTTGGGCATGTTGAGCGTAGGTCAGTAATGGCACCAGTGAGAAAAAGTTTGGCTATACGGGTGGAAAGCCCATTAAGAGGTAGGGGCAGGCTGAAGAAAATATGGATGGAAGTCATTAATTCAGATTTAAAGAAGTTTCACTAATCGAAAGATTTAGTTCAAAATAGAACGAAATGGAGAAACAGAATTCATGTAGCCGATCCCAATATAGTTGGGATAAGGCTTTGATGATGATGATGATGATGAATTACTTTTTATTGTTTGAGTATCGTTTTGTTGATTTTAGTTTATTTATCTGGATTGACGTCTTGAATTTAAATTTTAGTTGTTTACATTAGACTGTCAGTTTTAATATTTTTTATTGTGGATTCTTGGGGTCTTAGATTTAATGATTATTGATGGTGGATTCTTGATTAGGGATTCAGTAATAGGGGTACTTGATTAGGGATGAATGATTAGGGGTTATGAATTGTGGATTAATGAATGGGGTTTAGGGGTTTAGGCTTTTAGAATTAGAGAATGGGGTTTAGGCCTTGTGATAATGGATCCTTTTCATCTTAGGATAAAGAGAGAAAGAGAGAGGTACCTTGTAGAAGTCATCACTCCTGCTGCTGCTACTGCTTCTTTTTTTTTCCTTTTCTCTCTTTTCTATTCCTGCTACTGCTTCTCTATTTTCTCTTACATTTTCTTCCTCTACCGTTTGTCAAAGTGCAACCAGTCCAAAATCCGAAGCCCATGTCATGTGTGTTTCACATGTTGTCGATGGCGGCAACATTTAAAAAGTTGAATCGGGTTATGATTCCCCCCAACCCCAGTTCCTCATCTTTGTTATCATCGGCCGATTGTAACGATTCCAATGAACCTATGAAAGGAGTTTTTGATTTAAGAGGAACAACTTCCCCCGAACCAAAGAATCTGAAATCTTGTGATGGGTGCTTGAATAAAACTGGGCATGTTTCTTATCAAATGTTGTGAAGTTAAGGATAGCTTTGGAAGGAGAGATTTTGGGGATTAATTTAAAAAACGGGTAGAAGAAAAGAGATTTTAGTGATTGATTTAAAAAAAATAGAGAGGGAGAGAGATTTTAGGGTGGTTTCAGTTGATAAGGATGTCATTGGAATGCTGAGGTGGCGCTCTAGAAAAAAGGAAAAATAAGAGGTGCTGATGTGGCACCTTCCACAACCTCTATTCTTAGAGCTTTAATATATATACTAGTGCTTTAGGGCCCGCGTCCATGGAAAAATAATAATTAAGTATTATTAAAAATTATTAATAATTTAAATAAAATATTAATAAATATTATTACATAAATCATAGTTAAAATATTGAATTTTTATTTTTTTGAAAGGAAAAAATATTTTCTTTGAATTATAGATGTATAAAAGTTAAGAGTGAAAAAAAAACCGTTGATATTAAGTCTTCATTGAATGATTAAAGGAATTATATATGGTCTAAGGAAAAAATAAGCGTTGATATTTGTTTATTGGCATGTACTTGTTTCAGTAGTTACACTTGGTTCATCTTCTCCGCTTATCTTGGCAGTTGCACTTATTTCATCTTGTGCAGATCTTTTGACTCATGCACTTGTTTCAATTTGTACGCTTATCTTAATAAAGTTATTTGTTTTTTGTATTACAATGGAAGTACTTGGTCCAACATTTTGAAATTTCACATTTTCTTTATAATTTGATACTGCATAGTAAACATTTAAAGAAATTAGTAAAAGAAACTGATATGAAACAAATTCCGTTGATGGCATTAAAATAACACTTATAATTTTCAATTTCTGATAATAGAATGGCATATTCTTGAGTGTAGCTAATTTTTTCAATTTTTTTGACTGGAATACTGCTTTCTAATATTAGTTTGTTCATCGTTGAGCTCAATTTTATATGAAATAAATATTGCTTACACAATGCTTATTTTATTTTATTTTCCAATTGTGCATACCAATTAACCTGCAAAATAATTAAAAATTTAATATTTATATATATACATGATGATAGTTAAAATAAAGAAGTAACTTTATGTAAATAAAAATAAATATAAAATTCCTTATTTGCATATTCTTGAAATTCTTCTTCTATCATATTTATGAAAATTTTAAGTATTTCATCATGTAATATGAATGATGTTTGCTTGGTGTGATCCATAACGGTTATAGTTGCAATGTATCGATAATAAAAAAAATTAAAAACAATTGTTTCAGAATATATGCAATAGATAAATATCTTAACTTGATTAACATAACAGTTAGATGATACACAAATTTGGTTGGATTGGGGTTAACATGATTACTAAAACTCCTATTTTTCAACATTCTTAAAATTCTTAAGAACGCTACTGTTGACTGCAATGACTCAAATTGAATAATCAAGATTTCTGGGCTACTAATTACCATAAACAGTGTAGGGTTTGGGGATCTAATTCTTTACTTAAATAGTGTCAGTCAAAAGGTTATAGACTACTACAAACAATTTCAGAATATAATAATTACCTCTATAAGTGATAAATCTAAATAGTGTCAGTCAAATAGCTACAGATTATATGAAACAATTTAAGAATATATTAATTAGCTATGTAAGTACCCAAATCAAATAGAAGGAATTCAAAATAAGATGCAGTTGGGAGCAAGATGTATATACTTTGTCAAGTTTGGTGGATTCACATGGATCATTTGGGGCACTGAGATGGGATTTAAAAGATTAGTGCTTGGGCACGAGCTACGAAAAAAATAATTAAGTCTTATTAACAATGTAAGGGACATAAGAATTCTATACTATATAGAAAATAATGCATGCTTAGAAGTAAGAGAGGAATACCTCAACCTATGTATCTTTCCAACAGAGGAAAGAAAAAATATACGGCCGTTCTACTACTTCTGTCGTTATGATTTATGAATGGAACAGAGAAGTGGGAAGAGAGAGAGAGAGTATAAATTGATGCAATTTGTATCTTGGGTTTCTGTTTTGAAAGAGTTTTTATGATTAGAGATTCACTTAAAGTCCAAAGTCTAGGATGAAAATTATATAAATTGATGCAACTTATATCTTGGGTTTCTTTTTTTTAAGCGTTTTTCTTATCACAAACAAATATATAACATATATCTTAGATTTCTTTTTTTAAAAAAGTTTTTCTTATCACAAATTATTTACTACTCTAAATACAATAATTGAAATAAAATAGGAAAAATTAATAACAAATAAAAGTAAATATTTTCAAATAATTCATAAACCCATAAAAGTTTTTTTTTTGGGGGGGGGGGGGGGAGTGGAAATAGAAAGATAAATCCAAAAAAGAAATATTAATATATGTCTTTTGTCTTTTTTTACCCATGTATATTTATTATGTATACATCCCTATCCCTTAAACCTAAAAGGCAAAAGATATACCAAAAATAAAACGATTAATAGAAAAAATGTAACATTCAATTTTTTCTTAATAATGTTTCAATAAATCTTATATTTAAATAAATTTAAATATATTCTCATTTTTTTGGGCCTGGGTTTAGTATGGACCTTTGTATAAACTGTGGGTTCAAATATGTGCAGACCTGTGACCTTAGATTTAAACATTAAATATATACATTATGCCTAACTTAGTTGTGTAAATTTGGAGGTGTGGTCCACATCATTAAGCTATAGTTTATCCAACCTATGATTCAGTCAGTATCTTTCTGTTCAGTATGACCACTTATCTATATTTTCTTTTACCGACCCATATCTTGTTCAAAATTCAAATTTTTTACTTACTCACATTATGTATTTGCACATAAACTCGATACACATTTGAAAAACTCAATCTTGTGTTGGTAGGCCACAGGGTAGTGACTTTGTCGTAGCATAGATAACAACACTTTTTGCTTAATCAGTTGAAGAAAAGAAGAATATATATTTTTTTAAATAAGATTAATAAGAAACTAAATAAAACTTTGATCATATAGGATCCTTTTGATTTTAGCCTGGGTACATAGAGGACCCGAAACCAAAATCATAAAAAAGAAACCAATCTAAATAGTTATTGTTGACCCATAAAAAAATGGCAGATACTGCAGCGAAGACACCTCATCTCAGCTTAATTTAGGCTACAGAGGTTATTTACCAGATCCTGGGGAATCACTGTGAGACCCGGCATTCCTACATGTCGAAGTGATGATATACTATGCTCTGTGAGTCTCTGTGTAGAGTGACATCTCATGAAGACTAAACTAGTTATGACTGAGAGAAGCTCTGCAAAATTTCAAAACAAAACAGCATCATTCGACCCGAAAAAGCACAGAACATGCCTCTTGAGGTCACTGACTGAGGTCCTGCTTTCCGAGGTCTAAAATCGATGAAATTTGGATGAACACTCCAAGATACCTCTAACGTCAATCCCTTCAAGTTTCAGATCAAACCGAGGTCATTTGGGCTTCAAATAGCTGAAACAAGGGCCCACTGTCATAAAAAGTCAACTGGAGAGTTGACCAAGTTCAGGTGGTCAAACAGAGCTGAAACTTCTGTGACACACTCAAAATCGTGTCAAGAAGCATTCCTCTAAGTTTCGTAGCGATTGGACATCGTTCAAGTCCCGAACAGGCTGAAACAAGCCACATATGCAAAAGTCCAAACATGGGCCATGGGAGTGACCGAGGCCCACAATCAAAAGGAGTTGACCATGTTCAGGTGGTCAAACATAGCTGAAACTTCTGTGACACACTCAAAATAGTGTCAAGAAGCATTCCTCCAAGTTTCGTGGCGATTGAACATCGTTCGGGCCCCGAACAGGTGGAAACAAGCCACATATGCAAAAGTCCAAACATGGGCCATGTGAGTGACAGAGGCCCACAATCAAAAGGAGTTGACCATGTTCAGGTGGTCAAACAGAGCTGAAACTTCTGTGACACACTCAAAATAGTATCAAGAAGCATTTCTCCAAGTTTCGTGGTGATTGGACATCATTTAGCCCCAAACAGGTGAAAACAAGCCATATATGCAAAAGTCCAAGAATGGGCCTTGGGAGTGATCGGGGCCCACAAACAAAAGGAGTTGACCATATTCAGGTGGTCAAACAGAGCTGAAACTTCTATGAAACACCTAAAATAGTGTCAAGCAGCATCTCTCCAAGTTTCGTGATGATTGGACATCATTCGGGCCTCAAACAGTTGAAAATAGATTGCATATGCAATGTTCCAAAAGTGGGCCTTGTCCGTGACCGGGGCCCAATTAATGAAAAAGTTGACCAACTTCCCAAAGTCAAAATGGGCTAAATTTTTATGACATACAGAAAATAGTGTCAAGAAGCATCCCTCCAAGTTTCTTGGCAATCGGACTTCGTTTGAGCCCAAAACAGATGAAAATGGGCCACATATGCGAAAGCCCAAAATTAGGCCTCATCCGTGATCGGGCCTACGGTCACGGACCTTCAAAAGATGTTTCCCATGATTTTGGGTAGTTTCCCTCCACTCCTCTTTGAAATCCAACTCCCCACAACTGCTATTAACTCCCCAAAACTGCACAAAACTGATTGGGAGTCTATAAAAAGAGCAAATTTTGAAGAAAGAGGAGGAGACTAACACACAGTGAAGAAAAGTGAAGAAATTGAAGAAAGTCACCACTTAAGGCAACAAGAAGCAAACTCCAGCAGCACTTCCATGACCATTCCCACCTTCTTTTCTCAGTTTTGAAGGTGAGCAAGAAAATTCAGAAGGAGAGAAGTAAGTGGAATGGCCAAAGTTCATACCATGTTCGTACGTCGACAATTTTCGAGAGGATGATGTTGTCACCTCTGTTTCTCTTATTCGTAGGGCTTCATAGCCATTGCAAGAGTTGTGAAAAAAGTCTCTCTAGGCCTCATTTGGTTCCTTGAAAATAATAGGTTCAAAATGACACAACTCCAGCTTCATATTTGCCCATTTCGGACTTAAAACAAAAACGCAGTTCGTAAGCACGAATGATGAGTTACAGAGGTTTCGATTGATTCCATGGTTAAATGTGATCTTCTTGATGGTTGTCCACCACTCCAAAGTCATGAAAATGGAGTTTCAACACTTGAAAGAAGTTCCAAGAAAGAACCATTGCGAACAGGACGAAACCGGAGGTGAAACGGTGACCAAACGGTCACTGTTTGCCAGTGACCATGGCCACGGTCACTGGAATGGGGCAGTGACCGCGGGTCACGGTCACCCCTCATTTTTCCATCTTTTTGCACTATTTTCCTATTCTATGTACATTTTCTCGAAAATTCCAAGTTGAGATCACATCTAAGACTTGAGGGAGGATCACATCTAAGACTTGAGGGAGGGGTTGTAAACTTTCAAAATGCATGTAAACAATCTGCATCCCCGCGGTCAGGGCACTTGAACCTATGTAAAAAAAAGGGAAATTAATGATGAACGGTAATTAATTCCCATTCTTCTTAACGCTTGAAGTGCGTGAATGTCGGACATCGAATCCGTTACACATTTTTACGTCATTTTTTAAGCGCGATTAGTTATTTTCATTAAAAAAGATTAGAAAGGTGATAACATAGTGCTCCAAAAAAGGCTGAAAGGAAAATATCTCAATACATATAATATAGAATGTAGGGCTAGAGCTAGCAAATCCAATCAACATGAACAAAAAATAAGAACCAAGAGAGTAACTACATAATATGTACATACTTGGTGATCTAAGCTCGTCTCTCTATATCTCTCAAATATCCTTCTAGAGCACAAGAAAATAGAAGAAAGATGTAAATATTTCATATGTGCTTGTGAGTAGATAAGAGAATGATGGGTGTAGAGTTGCTCAACGAAAAGGAAAATGAGACTCACCGGAACTCTTTTTCATTAGAAAGTCTTATGAAAATGAAGTCTTGTTAGAACCAAGAGTCCGATTAAAGAGTTTAATTAAACCAAGAGTTCAATTAAAGAGTCCAGGCATGACCAATAACCATCTATGTGATTTATCTGAACCATGGGCCTACTTACGTATTTTATAGATCATTATAGAGTATTATGATGTTCAGTACAAGACGTATGAATTGGTGTCACACTTGTGTCCCAATGATGAACGGTTAAGATTAGTCTAAGACTTTGAATTAATGTGGCCCAAAACTTGATCATATGGGATCCTTTTGATTTCGGTCCAGATAAATTGCGGATCCAGAACCAAAATCATGAAAAAGAAACTAATCTAAATAGTTATTTTCATTAAAAAAAATATTAAAAGAGTAATGACATGGTGTTCAAAAAAGGCTTTAAAAAATTGAGAGATTGTAGAGACGCGATATGAATATATGAGATAAGAGTCCTTTAAAAAATAGATAGGGATGAAGTTGTAGAGGGATGAGAGAGAAAAATTAGGGAGAGAGAGATTTTATAAAAAAAACCAGGGAGAGATTTTATAAAAAACTAAGAAGAGATTTTAGGAAAATTGAGAGATTTAAGAGATTTGATATGGATAGAATTTAGCTAATATGGATGAAATCCTTATATTGCGCCACGTGTTGCTCTCTTATGAAGAGAATTGCGCCACGTGTCGCCCTCTCATGAAAAGGGGTCTTGTTATAATATATATAAACTAGCGCTATAGGGCCCGCGCTGGTTTCGGCGTTGGCCTTGTTTAATAGTTGCATTATTTGTAACTAAAAATATTTATAAATATATAAATGAATTATACATTAATATTAACAGAAAACTCATTACACAAACATAATTTTAAATATTTTAGTGCACTCTCGAAAAAATAAATATTATATTAGAAACTAAATAAAAAATAATGTACCCGTAGAGTTTTGTTAGAATAAGAATAGAAAAAGTTAGATAATTTCTTATTTAATCCGTAAACCCAATAAAGGGAAAAAAAAACTATATATAAAAAAAATAGATGGAATAATCCAATGTACAAAAACTCATAAGGTCAACCAACCCTTTCACTATGAATAATTCTTAAAGAGGAGTGTTTTTAGACCTAGAAGAATAATTACATCAATGGCCATTTGCTTATGAGCTATAAAGAGGATTACGGTGGCACATGAGGTAGACCTTATGCAAAATGGGAGCTTTTGATTATCAGTCATAATATTCAGGATTATTACAAAAAAATATTTTTTTTATATATTATTGGGCCCTGCACATATCTCAAACTCAAACTGTATATTTGTCAAGTGGATGGACCTAGCCCGCATACTTTACAATTTGGCTCCGATATAAGGTTTTACCTAGGCCATTTCAAGTCTAGATCTTAAACTAATTAGGCTCTGCCTGGCATTGCACTATCAATGGCTAGGTTGTGTTAGGGTGCATCAAAGTCTAAGTCAATATCTAAAATAGAACTATTTAAATCAATTCTAAAAGGTAAAAATAAAATTTTCTCTCACAAAGGGCTATCCTCATTATATATATATATATATACAGCGTTGCAGGGCTCGCGGCCAACACAAAGGCCTATGCTAGCTCATCTTAGTTACCACAGTAGTGGAACAAATTAAGGCATCATTCTGAAAGATGAAAGTCGTTTGTTAAAATATAGATTACTTGGTATAAGAAAAAAGAAAAATAATCCACTATCTTTACAACAAAATCGTCACTTAAATCGAATAAAAGGAATTCAAAATAAGATACAATTAGGAGCATGACGTCCGTACCTCATCAAATGTGGCGGATTCACACAATTCAAGTTAGATTGTCACCTGTATATATTTAAAGGGATTTGTTCTATAAAAGTAAAAAGGAGCTCATCACACTCGCAAAAAAAATGCCTAAACTACCCCCACCCTATTCTCTCCCCACTCACCTTTCCTGCCTCCCCCTCCTCCCCTTCCCCACCTCCCCCTCAGATGATGGCCGGTAGCTCCAATGGAGGGAGCCGCCGAATTTCACTCCCCTCCCTCTCCCTCTCCCTCTCCCTCTTTCTTTCTCTCCCTCTACCTTCCCTCCCTCTTCCTTTCTTTTCTCTCCTCCCCCTCTTCCTCTCCTCTCCTCTTCTTATTTCATTTCTGACCTATTCGGCTCTACAAGGCTGAACATTACACTTTTGTTTTGCCTTGTAACCCGAACAAAAGAATAATGTTCTGCTAGTCTTGGCCTAACAGCCTGGGGGGGGGGGGGGGGGGGGGGGGGGCTCTGGAATGGGAATTGGAATGGGGAGGGGCGAGCTTGGATCACATTGTTGCAGGAAGACCTCAACTCCCAGCAATAGGGAGATCTAGTAGAGGGGAAAATGGGGAGAGAGAGAGAGAGAAAAGGGGAGGGAAATGGAGAGGTCTAGTAGAGGGGAAAATGGGGAGAGAGAGAGAGAGAGAAAAGGGGAGGGAAATGGACAGGAAGAGGAAGAGGAAGAGACAGGGAGAGGGAGAGAACGGAAAATGGAGGAAGAGGAAGACAGGGAGGGAGGGAGATTCAGCCTTTGCCAGAGCCACCGATCGTGGCCGGGATGGGGAGGTGGGGAAGGGGAAGAGAGAGGGGGAGAAGTTGAGTGGGGAGAGAAGAGGGTGAAGGTAGTTTAAGAATTTATTATTATTATTATTATTTTTGTGAGTGTACTGAGTCCCTTTTTCTTTCATATAGCAAATCCCTATTTAAAAGATGAAATTTGTGAAAGAGAGAAAGGCACTGAGATGGGATTCTAAAGAGAGAGAGGCACTAAGATGATTGCCATGCAATCTTCCTTCTAAAAGGGTGAATTCTATTTATGATTTGTTTTTAATTAGGAAGCTTTAATAGATAAGAAGGATTTGTTAGATGTAGTGGGACCATGTTCAATAACCATGAATAAGAGTACTGCTAAAAAAACTCGGGTCCAGCCTAGTGGACTTTCCATATTCCAACTTCCAAGATTCAGCGGGTATCCATTGCATAAAAATTTTAGATTTCCTTTTTATGATATCTTGATTGGACTATAGGACTATTGAGGAGTCTCAATTCTTTTTCACCAAGTTGAATTTTTGTGGCCTAGTTTGATGGAGTCGCTCCATCCATTCCAAAAAATGGATCAATTTGAATATTTTTTGAAATCTTTTAAAAAAACATTAATCTCTCAAGTGTACATGTAGATGGTTGGTTGGATTATATCTATGTAGTTGTATTTGGGGCCCATATGGATATGGCGGGATCAATTGTTCAGAGCCTATCTTCCTACACTTGTCAAATTTGATTAATTTTATCAAGGTTATATTAAGTTGAATAATGGGCTTCCGTTCCTGGACCCACATCTTTTGTTATTGATTAAATTATTTTTTATCAAGACTTCATGAAGCTAAAGTTTATCAAAATTTTATCACGTTAGATAATGGGCCCATACATTGTGGCATTAATTAAATTGGGTTTTTATGAAAAGTTAGTTGCGTTAAGATTATGGCATGCGTTATATGATGGGGATAGAAGGATGGGTGGGGAAAGAAATTAAAAAAAAAAACTCTTATAATCGAAAGGTGTATAAGAGGAATTGTAATGAGAGGAATAAATTAGGGAGAGAGATTTAATAAAGAATGGATTTACATGGAGAGATTTTAGGGAGTGTTGGAGACTTCTCAATTTGTGTGCTATTGGCCATTTTAAAGTAGTCCAAACTTAAAAAATAAATTATAAAAAAAGCAGTTCAAACGAATTACCAAATTGGATTTGAAAAGTCTATCATTGTAGGTACGTTTTTCTTAGACCTGATTGGCAACCAGGTCTAGCTCCAAGTCTATAAAAGCATCCGCATCGCTAATATATCTGGGTTTGGATCATTCTGCTACTTGTGTAAACAGGGTTTCAGTTTGAGTTTCTTAAGGCAAGAATTGTTCTTGAATTATACCTAACCATTAGATACATAGGGTAGCTTAGGCTGGCCCAACCATCCCTATTCCGCACATTCGGTCTCATTACTAACTGATCTGAATAAAAGAATAATCTGATCAAGCACAATGATATAGTCCTTTCATTCATCATTATCCTGCGATCCTTTTCCAACAGGATTTGGATCCTTTTTGTTGTTCTCTGTGAATTTAGATTAGAATGTGTGGCAAAGTTTGTGCAGTCGCTTGCCCCCATTAAATTTGTAGATTGATCACCTTAAATTAGATCTGTGTATGTGACAATATCCATAGGCATCCTATTCAATTTATTCATTTTTCATCATTCCTTCAGGTCCAACAAAGGAAAAAGAGATGCACCAAGTTGGTAGCTGAATTGATTGTAAAAACTAGAGAGCTTGGTATTCTTTTAAATGTTGAGAGAGATTTTAGGAAAATTGAGATATTTTAGAGATGTGATATGGATAGAGTTTAGCTAATATAGATATAATCTTTAAATCGCACCACGTGTCGCCCTCTCATAAAGAGAGATGCACCACTGTCACTCTCCCCTGAAAAAAGGTATTATTATAATATATATAATAATTGTTATATAATAAGTGCTAAATACTAGGATGTCTAGCATTTTCCATACACAAACCATGGGGCTATTTTGAAAATTTAAAATAATTCTTTTTTCAAGTGGTAAGAATTGACAATTCTCACATAGCTATTTAGAGTTTAGAATATTAATTCTTTGTGCATGAGCTGATTTCCTATGTATTTAGCCTTTCTTTCTCCTTGTGTAAGTTGCCTTAGCACCTATGTGGTCTTTCTTCTCCCTTGTTTTCAAATTGATTGGCCCCTTGACTAGCTTTAATAAGAAGAGATGATTTTCGTTAAGGAGCGCATGGTGCCTCACAACCTGTTTGATAACTTACAGAGTGAAGAGAGATTAATGGTTAAATCAAGAAATGTAAAAAGAAGAGTCAAATCAATAGTGATGATTTTTGTTGTTTAGTGAAATTGGGAATATAGTTCTTAAACTTTCTTTAAAAAAAAAGATATCTTTTTATGATACTTTTTTATTGTAAAATGTAGATGTATTTTATGAAATATAATACTTTTCATGTAGCTTTTTTAATTTTATTATTTTTAAACTAATATTTACCTTATTTTATAAGTAAAGTGAATTTCCCAAAACCAAGGATCTTCAAAATCATCCCATAGGTATATCACATAGATATATCACATGCTGACAGCCACTTCTTTACAGGCTGTATTTTTCAGAGCTGCCCTGTCAATTTGGCCTCGGTCACTTAATTGCACTGTCATCAACCATTTAAAAAGACGACCCTACAACACCGACAATAGTAAAGTGTCCTCGGGTCTTTTGCCTAAAACAAAAAAGTGACCTAGGGTTTTTACCTCATATGAAAGACAATTCATCCTTTTAACCTGCGACCAAAATGTGTTTAGTGCTTGTTTTTCTCATCTAAATCCGATGTGTTCCTTGTTTTTGGTGTATATATATGATACTAAATCCCACGACTGAATCAGGAGTTCATTTTTAGCGAAGCTACTATATAGAAGAAATTCTTCCAAATCCTTCTCGCTTGTTTTCAATTTGAGTGGGCCACTTTGCTGGCTTGAAAGACAAGGCTGGTTTTCATTAAATAGCACATGTAACTAAAGGGTAAATTTGGTAATTTTATTTTAAAATAAAGTTAAAAGACATTTTTTATTTCAAGACACAATACATTAAAAGAATCAAATCAAAATCACATCTCAAAAAACTTTTTTTTACCTTTTTATATCAAAATATCAAAAAAGTTACTTTTTTATTTCACTAGTTATAAAAACAATCTACTGTTAATACAAAAAGTTAAAAAATTATATTATCTTTTCATTAAAATAAAATCTCATATTCAATTAATTTGATTTTTTTTATAGTTTTATCTTTTAAAATAATCGTTCACATCACTTCACTCGCTAAATTAATAAACAATCGCTCGGGAATCTTACATATCACATGCTTGGCCACCATATCACATGCATGTTCACCGCCACTTCTTAATTTGCAGGTTGTATTTTCAGAGCTGACCGGTCAATTTGGTCATCGATCACTTAATTATACTGTCACTAGCCATTGAAATTGCAAGCCTACAAGACCGACAATATTAAAGTGCCCTCGGCTCTTTTACCAAAAACAGAAAAGTGACCTGGGGTTTTTGACCTTGTATGAAAGATAAGTCGTCCTCTTTAGCCTCGGATCAAATTGTGTGAGTTTGTGTTTATCTCATCTAAATTCGACTTGTTCCTTGTTATTGGTACATGATACTAAACCCCAACCCTACGGTTGAATCAGGAGTTTATTTTTAGCGAAGCCACTATACAGGAAAAATATCTTTCAAATCGTTCTCGCTTGTTTTCAATTTGAGTGGGCCCCTTTGCTAGGTTATAATACAAGGCTGGTTTCATGAAAGAGCACATTGTACCTCAAGGATCTTCAAGATCATCCCACGTACATATATCACATGCGTGTTCATCGTCGCTTCTCAATTTACAGTTGTATTTTTCAGAGCTGCCAATTTGGTCATCAATCACTTGATTGTACCGTCACAGCCATTGAAAAAGACAAGCCTACAGCACCGACAATATTAAAGTGACGCCGGGGTTTTTGCCAAAAACAGAAAAGTGACCTGAGTATTTTTACCTTGTGTGGAAGACAATTCGTCTTTTTAACTTGGGATCAAAATATGTTGAGTGTGTTTTTATCTCATTTAAATCCCCAAACGTGTTCCTTGTTATTAGTATGTGAAACTAAACCCCAGACGTGGATCAGGAGTTCGTTATTAACGATGCTACTGTATAAAAAAAAAATCTTTCAAATCCTTCTCGCTTGTTTTCAATTGAAGGGGGGCCTTTCCTGGCTTAAAACAAAAAGGCTGGTTTTCATTATGGAGCACATGTACCCCAAGGATCGTCAAAATTATCCCACATACGTATCAGATGCTTGTTCACATCCCCTTTTTAATTTAGAGGTTGTATTTTCAGAGCTGGCCGGTCAATTTGTCCATCAATCACTAATTAGTTGTCAGTGACCATTGAAAATGACGACCCTACAACACCGACAATATTGAAGTGACCTCGGGACTTTTACGAAAAACACAAAAGTGACCCGAGGTTTTTTTTACCTCGTATGAAGCCAATTCGTCCTTTTAACCTGGGATCAAAATGTGTTGAGTGTGTGTTTATCTCATCTAAGTCGCATGTGTTCCTTGTTATTGGTATATTATACTAGGGGTTTTTTTATTTTTATTTTCTGTGCATACATTTTTTATAGATTTTTTGTGCACACTTTTTGGTGAGGCCTACTGTGAACTCCACCAAGAGATAAGACTGGAGGGTTGAAAAGATCTATGTGAAAGCATCTTATATATCAAATTTAGTCCCAATTACATATCCCTAACCCCTTTATCCATGGCTCATAAATTCATTCCGTTCGGATTGGTGTATAGTCGATCCAACGGTCCAATAAATTTAGATTTGAATAAAAGTTAGGGCGAGTTGCTATTATGGGGTCCTTTGTGTGTTGCAAGATTTGAATTGAATGATAGATCGACCCCATCTAAAATTTTTATAAAAAAAATAGTAAGTAACGAATGCGTATGAAAATTCTCCGTTATACTAAACCCCAAGATACTATAATACTATAGAGAAAAAAATCTTTCAAATCCTCATTGCTTGTTTTCAATCTCAGTGCGCCCGTTCTTTCGCTTAAAAGAAAAGGCTGGTTTTGTACCTCAAGGATCTCAAAAATCAATCAACAGACATGACAAGCTTGAGGCTGTATTTTTCGAGCTGGCTACACGGCTATCAAGCACTTTGTGCGGTCACTTCCATTCAAAAGACGTGCCTACAACACCGACAATATTAAAGTGACCTAGGTCTATCACCAAAATCAGAAAAGTACTAGGGGTTTTATTCCCTCTTATGAAAGAAAATTTGTCCTTTCTAACAGGATTAAAATGGGTTGAGCGCGTATTTATCTCATCTAAACCTGTCTTGCCCTTTGAAGTTTTCAAGTTTTAAAATTTATAAATACATTGAAAGAAGTGTGGGAGAATTCAAATACATAATTTTATATCTTCACACATGCCAAGTTAATGACAGAACACCACTCATCATTAGAATTTTGTTTATGTTTTTAGTAATAAATAAATATTATATGTATATATATGCGTGGGATGGGTTAAATCAAGAAAACTCAAACCGGGGCCATTCCAACCAAACCTCTGTTATCAATTTCACTACTATTAGGAATGCATCTCTATTGTACCCTCCAACATCCAAGAATTTTGCTCACTGCTTTTTTTTTTTTCACCTGCTCTTTTCTTTTCCTTTCCCAATGCCTTTCTTCTGTCTCACATGTAGGTAGAATCAATTGCATCAGGCACTCCATGAAAGCCATTTTTCTAAGCTTTGGAATTCTTCTTTGTATTAGCGGGCAAAGTTTGAATTGCATACTTCTAATTTATTTTTATCCCAACTAGGGTTGGGTCCTCTAATACTTGTACTTGCAAAGAGTCATAACTCATACATGTAAAGTACTGAAAGCTCAGATATGCGGGAGACACATGTGAAGTGATGAAAACTAGCTCACACATGCATGAAGCACAAAATCACAAACGTGAGTTGATGAGAACTTTGTCACAAGCCTGGTCCCAAGCCAAGGTAAACGGAGAGGGTTGCATTGAATAGGTTGACAAGCAAAGTAAAATTTTATCACAATCTAAATATGAATTCTGAAATAATAATATAGCTCAAAATAGAATGAAATGGAGAAACAAAATTCATGTAACTGACCCCAACATGGTTTGAATAAGACTTTAATGATGATGAGGATGAGGAGGAGGTGATAAGAACTTACTAATACAAGCAAATACAAACTCAAATATTTGAAAAAAAACAATCTACTAACAAATAATAAGAAAGAAGAGCCATCGAGTGAGTGGAGTAACCTTATGTGAGGTGGTGAACAGAGAGTGAGAGAGAGAGAGAGAGGCCTCAGTTGATGAGGCATGCCAACAAGGGATTGGTGTCTATAGAGTGAGAAATGACACCTACCACTAGGTGGTAAGAGGCCGTTCTTCAACAAGCAACCTGTTAGGATATGATATTAAGGTAATTGGTTCTTTCCCATAAATGTTGGAGATGACCCACACTAGTCAAGAATTTAGAGTGATGCAAAGAGGCTTTTGTCCCTAGGGTCAAAATGAAATAATAAGTTTTAAAAAATAATAATAATAAGAGCCAGAGAAGTCGATGCACTGGCGGGTTTTAACACAAATACTTAGTAGGCATACGAACTCTTAATACAAAGATAGGCATACGAACTCTTCATACAAAGACACATTATTCCACAATATTACAGAAAACATCAGGACACTTTTTTACTACTATTAGTACTCCTACTAAGCAGAGCGAGAGAAGCCCAGCACCCACGCACTGAACAAAGTGGCGCTGACGATGGCCATCTTCTACTGAGACATCTAAATAAAATACAACAGAAATACAATAGGAAGACGAGACTACCATTTCTAAAGTCTAAGGGGTCGTTTGTTTTTTGCCATTTACATATGTAACCATTACTCATGTGAAACGATTTCACACATTTACATTTGTTTTTACATTTTACACATGTGGTGTGTAAATCCCATATGATTTTGGTGTGTAAATCATATGCAAAATGAGTTGCAAATTTTCACACCTCAACAGGTGTGAAAAGGATTCACATGTCACTGTTGAGAGGCGGGTGAACAGTGACTACACTGGCAGTCCGCCTTTTGCATTTTTTTTTAATTTTTTGGGCCCCAAAATAGCAATCTGAACCGTCCAAACTCTTCTAAAGGTCAAAAACGGCTCAGAGACCAATTTTCAGCCGTTGGATCATCATATAACTTGAGATATGATCAAAAGAGTTGAGACCGTTGAATGTGTTGAACCGGTGATTGAACCCAGTCCGCCTTTTTTGATTTTTTGACTCCTGTGGGCCCCCTAATATAAATCAAAACCATTGAAACTCTTGTGAAGACTAAAAACGGCTTGGAGACCAATTTTCAACCGTTGGATCATCATACAACTGGAGATATGATCTAAATAGTGGAGACCATTGGACGTGATTGAACCCGTGATTGAACCTAGTCCGCCTTTTTTGATTTTTTTGACTCCTGTGGGCCCCCTAATATAAATCAAAACCGTTGCAACTCTTGTGAAGACTAAAAACGGCTTGGAGACCAATTTTCAACCGTTGGATCGTAATATAGTTTTAGATATTTATAAAAAGATCTAACAATAAAAATCTAAAATTCTTAATTTTATGGACCCCATCTTAATGATATGAACCGTCCAAACTCTTTAGAATGCATTTTTTGGCTTAGAGATGTAGTCCTTTTCTATATATATTTTAAGATATTTGTGATAAATTATGAAAAGTGACAAAAATATTATGATAAACAGTGATTTACATATGAAGACGTGTGAAAATGACAAACGATTGAATTCATTTCACATGTGAGTCAATTGCATATGCAAATGACTCACATGTGAGTCATTTACCTATGTAAAGCATTTTCATATGACATGTGAAATTAACAAACGACCCCTAAACACAAGACAAATGCAATAAGAAGAAGGGATTACCAATTCTAGTTTCCAACGGTAAACTTCGGAAATACGGTGAAGAAAGTCTGCGTAATAGTTAAGAGTAGAAGGACAGCGGCAGCAACAACGGATGTGATGGTCCATGGGTTATTGAGGTAATACCGCTTCAAGCTTGTTCCCCATGTGTGCCAAGAAGCTTTGTAATACTCATTGATTTCTTTACAAACTTTAACAAGATTTGGATCACGATCATGTAAGATTATCTCTCTCCCCATCTTGTTAAAGAGAGCGGCCACTTCTTGGTCACTGCTCAACCAACGGTAAATGATTCCTTTTTCACAGAGGATGTCAACATCTTTGGCATTGTCGATGAGCCAATCCATAAAGCAGATGTACCCTGAGTAGTGCGACTTGCAGTAGCGGTAGCATTGTTCAAATGCAACAAGGTTCAAGAGTATAGACGTGTGGGAGTCCTTAACTTTCAAGAGTGGGATCTTAATAACTCCTTTCTCAAACGCTATGTCGGAGAGGCCATCCCCCTTCTCAAACTTAATTCCTGCTTCATGAAGTCTGGCTGCGCTGGGGATGATCATTTTTGTAGGTTTCGCTTGGTTGAGAGCGGTTTCTTTTTCTTCTTTTTGTGTTGGTGGTGCCCTGTCTCGATCCTCCGACCCGCAGGTGTAAACCGCTTGCTTAATCCATCGTGCCCAGTCAGTGATTGGCCTCTTTTCTTCTTTTTGAGTAGAGTTGGGAAGGTGAAGGTGGTGTACAAAGTGGAGTAGATGTTGGAATTCGGGAGCGTTTTGTTTTTCGTCTTTTTGGTTGAAGCTGGCAGCATCTACTGACATGGGAGGGTCAGCAAGGCAGGGTACTTGGGATTTGGGAGCGTTTTCTTTGTCTAATTTAACTATGGTATGATCGCGAGATTTTGTTCGATTGGAAGAGTTTGCGAGAGGAGAAAAGGAAGAAGAGACCCATTTATTCAGTAAACCATTGCGAATACCCAACTCTTTACACAAATTTTCGAGAATAAAGAAAGGAATCTGATTTTCCAGCAAAAGCAAGTCCATTCGTATTGCTCTTTTAAGCCATTCCAATTTAACTATGGGATCATCGCTATATTTTTTAGGATTCATCGACCTGCGAAAAAACTTAATTATAAAGCAACCATCAAGTAACATCATTTCAACAAAAGAATTGTTGTCGAGCTGATCAACTTCTTCGGAGTAGCATCTTCGTGCTTCTTTTTCCGACTTCTTAACAGCTTCCAAGCAATGCTTCAAGCGGTGCTCTCCTCTGTCATTGCGGATGTCATTTAGATACCTCCATTTGTGCTCCTCCATGGGTTTTAGCCGCCCTTGTCTCTTCTTGTAGTGAAATGGGCCTATTGAGACTACTTGGGGATCATAGGCATTCTTATTGTGACGACGGATGCAGTAAGGGACTCGGTGGATGGAGCATGATTTGCTACTCGATGAAGTTGTCAATCTTCTTGGCTGAATAGCTTTTCCTTTCCTGATTAAAGTCAGCCACTGCTGGGCGCTAGCAAGAAGCACCTTTCTCTGCCGCTGCAGCTGCAGCTGCGGCCTCTCTTTCAGCGACTGCCGCGGGGCGTCAGCAACAGAGGTGACTTCGACCCGAGGCAGTACTGAGGCTGAATCCATGCTTTTATGCTGCGGCAGGGCATCAACCTCTGCCTCCTTGTGAACCGCCATGGATATTTCGTCGCAAATTCCCCCCTTCGGATAATCAAAATCATCGTTGGTTATAGGCAGCGGCTGGGCCTCACCCAGGGTCAGACGTATATCGTTTGGTTTTCTACCGTAACCGTCATCAACCTCTGCATCCTCGTCACGGACAGCATCATCCTTTGTTTCTTCGTTGTCCTCAGCCATGCAAATTTCCTCGTCCTTAGCGACAGAAGCGACTTGGAACGGAGACAGTACTGACTCCTGTGGCTGGGGCTGGGTGTCAGCAACAGAGGCGACTTGGAACGGAGACAGTACTGACTCCTGCGGCTGGGACTGGGGCCGGGCGTTGGCAACAAAGGCGGGTTTGAGCACTGCCGCCGCAACGTTGAGCATAGGCGGCGGCTGGGTGTCAACCAGGGTCCGAAGTGTATCGTTTGGTTTTCTACCGAACCCGTCATCAACGTCTGCGTCCTCATCACGGACAGCATCATCCATGCAATTTTCCTCGTCCTCCTCCTCATCAAGATCGGCATCCGCCTGCTCCCAATATGCACTCTCGTCGTCATATTCAGACTCGATATCATTGAAATCCAAAATTCCCCTGTCCTGTAGATAGTCCATCAGAATTTCTACTGAAGAAAGAAGGCCAAAGAGTACAGAGAAAATTCACAGGGGTCCTTGGTCCTTAATCTGAGAAATGAGAACCACTCCCACGTCCCAACTAAGCGCTTAAATAAAAAGAAAAATGAGAGAAGAGAGACGGAGAGCAGGAGATGACAAAAGATAAATAAGGAAAAAATCAAAATGGGGCCTAAGTTTGTTGGAATTTTCAAAGCAATACATCCGGCCAGAGTAAGGGCCACGCAGCTACCCTTCCCTTCTTTTATTTAAAATTACGAAATTGTCCTTGGCTTCATGTTGCATGAAAAAAAAAACGGTTCAATTCTTCCCTCTTCCTTCTTCCTTCCTTCTTCCATCCCCCTCCACCTGCCCATACGAAGGTTCAAATCAACATCATAACAACTTACTTAGTCAATGGCTAACAAGTTTTTACAGTTCAAAATTAATGCAAATCAATCCACCAGTCCAATCAGTTGGATGGATGTCAAAACTTGGGATTAATGTTTATAACGGGTCTCTGTTTAATGGTCTACTTGAATGGAGGATAAGATGGGCCACACTATGTTTTATAGTCATCTTATCATAAGCACGAGTTATATATGTATACATAAGAATGCTCATATATATATATATATACATATGTATACACACACATATAGGGGGAGCACTACACAATGCCCAGGCATTTTTTAAGAAAGAAAGCTCCCCCCGTTGAGGCTCACTGAGATGCATGATGATAATGGAAGTTTATTGGATGTGAAAATCTATATAAAGCCTATCTATATGCAAAATTTTGAGTCTATAAGGTATGCCTAACCTTTGATCCATTGACCTAAAATTTAATGGTTTAGAAGCATCATTTTATCATTATTTCAATCCAACGGTTCAGAAAAGTCGGATGAGCACCAAATTTGGACTTATGACCATTCATGTAGATGTAGTGTGTCTGCAAAAACTAGATTGAATCAACATAAGCCCCATAACCAAAAAGAGGTAGGGCGGAAAAATGGACATTTTTAAAGTGGGGCACTCATTAGAATATATATATAGGAATCTTTCTGTGCATACGTCCCTCACGGAAGGACCGTGCATACTCGTCCATGAAGCCCACTGTGGAACCCATTAAGGGATGAGACTCGAGGGATGGAAAGATCCATGCAGAATCATCCTAGATATCAAGTCTAGCTCCAATCACATGTCTCTAACCCCCTTTTATCTGTGGCCCACAAATCCATTATATTTAGATTGCTGCACAGTCGATCCAACGGTCCAGTAAATTTGGATCTAACCGAAAATTGGTGGACGTGTGCAATTTAGGGGGATTGTATGCGTGATCCATTTGGATAGACTATACAGTAAGTCCCACCTAGAAAAGGGACATATGCACATGAATATTGTCCATACATATATATATATGGAAATAATCATGTGAGGACCGTCCTCATGGTCCTCACGAAACCTCTTTTACTATATTTTCCATAGTGGGGCCCATTGTTTTATCCAACCAAATCCACACACATGACCCCCTTGAATCTCACACATCCATCAATTCTAGACCCCATCCGATTTGACTGAACCATTGGATCACCTACACATCCATCCAAATGGACTTTATATATATACATATATGTGTGTGTATGTGCAGTAAATCCAAAAATTCATTCAAATTGGATGGGATCCAAAATTGGTAGACGTGTGGGATTCAGAGGGGTTACATGTGTGGTCCATTTGGATGGATCACACAATGGGAAATAGTTAAAAGGTTTCTTATGGACGGTCCTCACAGGATCATTTCCCATATATATATATATGTATATGGGAAGTCTTTATACACATCTGTACCTCACCATATTTTTCCTGAGAACTTTAAGTGAGACCCATCTATCACCCAAACCAAACCATGCAACACACAAGGGACCCCCTAATAGACACATGCCCCATTCAAATTTACTGGACCATTAGATCGACTGTACTCTAATCCGAATGAACTAGGTTTATGGGCCACAGATGAAGAGTTTATGGGCATGTGATTAAGGCCAAACTTGATATGTTGGGTGGTCTTGTATGGATCTTTCCATCCCCCTGGTCTCATCCCTTGCTGAGGTCCGTAATGGGCCCCATGGAGGAGTGTGCATGAAAACTCTATGAGGGACAGCTGCATAGGAAAAGGCTTGACACTTTTTTTTTTTTTACCTATCAAGGTCAAAATGGTATGATAAGGTGTGAGGTTTTGTCCTTTTACATATTAATATTTTCCAAATAGAGTAGTGTCACTCACCATTCTTGTAAGAGACATGCACACAAATATTCTCCTATATATATATAATGTTGAATAATCATGTGCATCCATTTTTCACAAAAGGGTGAATGATATTTACATAATTAAAAATATATATTTGCAAAAAAAGAAACTATCATACATGATTCTATGCAGAAGACGAATGTTTGTGTGTAAAGACATGGCTATTTAAACGTCCCTCATCTTTTTGGTGAGGAATGGGTGCACATGTGTAACAATTAAAAAAATAAAAAGCTTCACTTTAAGAGAATCATCACGTGATCCCTTTTGTTTAGACATGCTATTTTGATGTACATTACATTTGCTTTTGGCTAGGGTTATAAATTGGTCTGTTCTGGTCTAGGTCCATATTGGACTTGGAATCGAAATCAGTTCAAAACTAGTTTTTGGGATCTGAAACCAGAACCGCTAATGAGAGGATGACTCGAAACTGCAACCATGTATGCAGCAGGTTCGAGTCCTAGTCTAGGTCTAGGTTTGCTTAGAGAATGCTTTAGAAAAAAAAAACTACCTTTTAGGAAAAATTTTAAAAATTGAGGTAATATGTTAGATCTTGGGTCTACAGGCTAGAATCATGGTGAACTAGACTCGAAACTGTTTATGTTATGGGTCCAAAAATAGGATCTAGACCTGGACTCATTTACTTATCGGGACCCAAATGAAGACCCAAACCCCAGTATTAACAGGTCGGAACCTTTGAGTAATTAGGGAATCGGAGACTTATTTGCACCCCTACTTTTGGTACTTTTAAAAATAAAATGATGGAACCTCTTTCTTTAGACGTATTGATGAGTGTCCTTCACCATTTTTTATGAGAACTCTAGGTGGGGCTGAATTGCACCCGTTCACCAATTTTCAATCAGATCCGAATTTATTGGACTATTGGATAAATTGTACACCAGTCCGAATGAAATGAATTTATGGGCCACAAATAAAGAAGTTAAGGACATGTATTTGAGGTGATTCCAATTGGACTTTCCATCCCCCAATCTCATCCCTTGTTGAGGTCTACTGTGGGCCCCACGAAGGAGTATGCACGATCCCTCTGTGATGGATGTTTGCATATTTACTTTACACTTGGGACTTAGTCAAAGCTAGATCCATGTAACTGGGTAACTAATTCTTTGTTGAGGAGCCAGTGGTTTTGATCCATTATAAATTGAGTTTGGATCCTGATTTTGGTCCTGATTAAGAAAAGAGAGGGTGATGATATATAGAAAATAAATAAAGAAAATAAGTAAAAACCTTAAATAAAAATAAATAAATAAAGGATCCACTCCATGAACAAAATTATTGCCCATTTTGTTGGGACATGTTGATAATAACGCACATTACACATTCAAAAGAATGATGTTGGCCTTTTCTTTTCTCTTTTTTCTTTTTTTTTTCAATCATATTGATAGGACAACACAATAATGTGGATGCCCGTTGGCAACAACTTTTTGTTTGTAGGACAACTTGTGTCTGGGGATGGCAATGTGCGGGTCGAGTTCAGTTTTAGATAGAACAAAATCCAATAAGTTAGCATTCATTGCAAATTGCATTATTGAGCTCTAATGTGATGAAAAATACACTTAATAATAGATGAAGTAAAATTATACAAAGTAGATCATGTTGATGCACCCAAAAACTCAAAGTCACTCTAGACTCAACTGCGTCATTACATGAAGAACCATGCCCGATTCAAACACTACCAACATGCTAACAAATTTGCTCCTAATAGGAGTGAGTAGGGGCCGGTCCCATTTAAACCCGACTAATTGCCATCCCTATAACTTGTGTTAATCAAATTTTTTCATAGACACATTCCACATCCCTATGCAGTATACATTCGAATTGTGTAACTTCATTTATTATATAAGAATTTATACTTATTTTTAAAAATTTTTAATAAATAATGTTTTTGTACAATTTGTTCCGAAGAATGTGCTATAGCTACAATTATGGGAGAGACCTGTGCTTTCCTAGCCTATTTGTTTAGATAAGAGGAGTAAAGGAATAGAGTAGAAAATTACAAAAAGATAATTTTATTATTCCTTCCTAATTTATCAAAAGGAGATAGTTAAACAATTTGGCATAAATTAGGATAGACCATTACTTTATATCATAATTATCGATTTTTTCCATCAACCTTACGGCTTGTTTGGCAAATCTTATTTGTTTGAAAAAGATCTTGAAATAGATCTTCATCAAATAGATCAGTTTCAAATGGCCCTCGTTGGAATAGATGTTTTGGAAACGCTCTCCTTTGGTAACACACAAAGACTAATTGAAATAGACTACTTTAAATCAACAGTCGAAAGTTTTTCAAAAATTTCTCAAGATTCATAAGGAGTCAAGTTTATAAGTTCCACCTCATAGCCTTCCTTAACATTTCTAAGAGGATCAACGGTTCGGATCTTGATATATGGGCCCACAAAGTCTATAAAATTTGTTCAAATGGTTTCCTTATTTTGGAATTATCTCAAGATCCATGATAGATGAACGGTTCAAATTTGAAAGCATAGACATATTTGGAGTATTAGATATTTCCAATGGTTAAGATGGCCACTTACACACCCGAAATTCAAGAAAAATTTGAAGAAACTAGACTATTCAAACATAATGTTTCAGCTGATGCGAGAATTGGGACTATCCAATCATTCTAAACTTGTTTATCATTTTCTCTAAATCTGGACCAAATCAGTGGCTGAAATTTATAACCATAGCCGTTCTCCATCTTCCAAATAGCATGAATGGTTTGGAACATGATTATGTGGCCCACAGATGTCCAAAAAAATTGATCTGTGGTTATATAGTTTTTAAAAAATAACTCAGGATCCAAGACAGATCAACAGTTGAAATTCGACGTAGTAGCCGTGTTTGGCCTTCTTCATGATTCCAATGGTTCTAATCACCGTTTAGGGTCCTAAGATTTAAAAAAAAAAAAAAACCGATGATGCTACAACTACCGCCTAAAACACTGTGTCCTTCTGCTTTAGATGTGATTCTCTTTTTCAATCATGGCCATTTATTGCGCTAGGTGAAATAAAGGCTGGGCCTCTTTATGAAACCGATAATGCTACAACTACCTCCCAAAAGACTGTGTCCTTCCGCTTTAGATGAGACTGATCTCTCTTTCAATTATGGCCATTTATTGTGCTCGGTGAAATAGAGGCTGGGCCTCTTTATGAAACCGATGATGTGTCAACTACCACCGAAAAGACTATGTCCATCTGCTTTAGATGAGACTGATCTCTGTTTCAATTATGGCCATTTAGTGCGCTCGGTGAAATAGAGGCTGGGCCTTTTTATGAGTTTTCAAACGGGGATAGAAAAGGTTGTTACCAAACACTCTTAAACCATTTTCAAACTGTTTTAAGTGAATAAGAGCATGATAATAGATATGCCAAACACTCTTAAATAGTTAGTTGAGAGGACAGAGAGTAAAATAGTACATGATATGATATAAACATTTTATTTTAGAGCATTGGATGGAAGAAGTATAAGTACAATAAAAAAAAAATTGTGATGTGTGCCAAAGGGTGTAAATGGCTCGTGCCAACAGTGAAATGGGTGGCCGTGTCATGCTGTTCCCTGGTGAAGGCCTCGGCTTGGCAGAGCCAAGTTCGCAGTGTGCTAAGCTATTCCTTGGCAAGCTAGCGCCATTGCTTTCTCTCTCTCTCTCCCTCCCTCCCTCCCAAAATTGTTTAAAATTTTGTTGAAACTTGCATGAGGCCATAATATCACATTGCAACTTGTATTTGACTATAAATACTACTCATTGACACATGTATGAGGCCATAAATACAACATTGAAACTTGTTATGTCTTGAGCTCGCAAGTCATATATCAAACTCACAAATGAAATCTCGAGCTTGCTAGTATTATCTCTAGAACACATGAGTTATGTCTCGAGCTCATGAGCGTCATGGTTCAAACTTGTGAGAGATAAAGTAAAAGGCAATTTTATCTAAAAAAGATAAGATTTATATAAGATGCTTTTAGTGTTACATTTTGAAGATTCTTTTAAGAGGAATGGAGATATTTGAAGCTTTAAAAGAAAAAAAAACCTTCTAATAAAAATAAATAAATAAAAGATCCACTCTAAGACAGAAATGATTGCCTGTTTTATTGGGACATGTTGATCATGGCGAGCATATACGTTCAAGCTTTTCGTTATTTGTGGAAATGTAGAAGTTCATACCTGGTAATCACTTTGTGCTTGGTTAAGGACTAATTGTAGCAAGCACATTTAGTAAATTTTGTTTACTAAAGGTATGCCTTATCTTAGAATAGTTTTCTCATTCCACTGTGTAAGAGTCCTATGGTCATGTCTTCTAGTTATGCCTTGTTTGATTCTGCTTCTATGTGTCAGTTGAACCTAGTCTTGTTTACTTAATTTAAATGTTTTCCGTTGTATACTATATTTTCCTTGAGATTGTTTTATGTGAATTGTTAAGATCATGAATTTGCATCTTTATGCATCATTTTAAGATGAATTAAGGGTTTAATTAGGTGAATAACATCATTATTCATTTAAATTCATCATTCCAAGAATTTTCACCTAGGAACTTGAATTTATATAATTTTTCACACATTTTCTACATTAATTTTTAAATTTACAATTTTTCTCCAAAGAGTCCCAGTTGAAGTAAAACTCTATCCGAAGGGGTCCCATTTCAATATGGGCTCTTCAGTATTTTATGGATTTGCTTAGAATGTGTAGGAAGATGTGACTAAATCATGTGGGGCACACCATAGAAGAAGTTTGGAAGATTAGCTTCATGAGGACCCCACACACATGCTTGGATGGTAAAAGCGGGGTTCAACTCTCAAGTTGTTAAAAGAATTCAAATTTAAATTCAAAAAAAGGAAAGTCAAAGGAGGGGAATTCAAAAATGAAAAGTTAATCTCATTTTTCTTTGGACAGCATAAATTAAAATGGTCATAACTCTCAAACTAAGCATTGGAACTGGACAATCTACATACCGTTGGAAAGCTCTCTTCAAGTAGATATCCGTAGGATCCAAGATTGCATCAATTGGAGCTGAAATGAAAATGGCTTTAGGAAGTTGGTTGTTTATTTTTAGACGGATTGTAGAAACCATGTTGATTTTCTCTATGTTACACACCTGTAAGTGGGGTCCACAATCCTTGCATTATTCTTTTCAAGATAATTATCTCAATCTGAGCCCAAGATTTCGGGTAAGAGGATTATCCGCAAATAGTAACACACGTAATCTCGTGTAATACACAACTAGACTTGAGTCTAAGAGGAATTAAATAAGATAGTCACATTACTTACATGGGCAAGATGCTTAAATCGGACATCTGTCCAAGCATTCAAACGCGGAAGCCTATTAATATCATTCATGAAATAATGTAATTTTAAACAAATAACAAACATCTATATGACATGCTATGAACATAAGTTAAAATGGAACATTTACTTTACAAAAGGAAAAAGAGTTTTTGAACAGTATACAAGAGTGACATAGTCTCCAATACACCAAAGATTATGAACAATACATGACAAAATAAAACTAAATGCAACCCATGATACTCTAATCTCAGTTTCATTCCAAAATAAAACCTAGAATGCTCTTTGTGAGCGCCGTGATGGATCAATCAAAGATGATTCGCTGTCCACTCGTCTAAGTAGGAGGGGTTCCCAAAAGTTTTCTCTGGAGTATTCGCCATCTTCGTAAGATAAGAACCAGGAGCTGAGCCTGTAACACTATAGACAACTAATGAATAAGATTATTCAACATAATATAAGCACAATCAAAGTAACACACATTGTATCTACAAGAATTATATCATGTAATTAAAGAGATTAATTCAGTATACTAGACATATATATTGTGCAATTGAATAAGCATGCTATAAGAATCACATAACAAAAATATTATACGAGTTGGCTACTACATTTGTCATATCCTTCCTCTAGGGATCTATGCGTTGAGAACACCACCGACCGGTCCAAGATACGAATGGGTCTCTTGTATGTACATAGAGTCCGAAAGCTCCAAAATAGCACACTCCAGCAACAAGGTTCATACTACACCAAAGTCAACCCCGCCGGGTATCATAAGGTTGAGGCTGAGTAAAGCCAGACCATTTCGATTCAATCATATCATTGAACTTAAGCAATCATGTAATTCATTCATTGAGTGAGAACAATATCAAACTGTATACATTCAATTCATTCATGCAATACGTTCGTACTCAATTCTATGTCAACGTCAAGATAATATCAAGAAATATTTCAAGTAGATTCAATGCATACAATGATCATTTCAATTCAAATCATTATAAAAAAAGTAGAAGGCAACAACGGTAATCCAATATGTCATGCAATTTAATTTAACAGGATCAAGGTAGTTTTACTAGCCAATCCTAATCTAGTTATCCACTGTTTCTAACAATACATGATGATGTAGTTTTAAGTTATCCGATACATAATTGTCTTTCTTTAGTGTACATTGCATCAGAAACGTGTATCAAAGTTTATAAAACCAACACACATGAGGAGGTGCTTAGCAAATGAACAACATCACATGATAAGTCTCAGCCCTCAAAACTTTTCATGATCTTTCATTATTCCATTGGACCGGTTAATAGGGTAAAAGAATCCAGTAACTGAGATCCTATAAGATCTCGTACAATACCTACTTAACCTTAACTTTAACTGTCTTATGGCTTAGCCGTGGGCATCTTACGGCTTAGCCGTAACTTGCACTATAGCTTAGTCTTGGGTGACTTACGGCTTAACTGTGGCATCTTACGGCTTAGCCGCAAGTATCCTAATTTTCTTCCACATTTACGGTTAAATCGTATTATGTCCTATGGTTTAAGCATATAAGTTCTACGGTTGAGCCACGGCTTAATAGTAACACATTTTCTAGTTCAGGTCTAGTTTCACTGGAGAACAAAATTAAAAATTTATGCTCTCTAAGCTATGAGCCGTAACACCTTAGGACGTAGCCATAAGCTTTAGTTTCTGAAGCACATTCAACGTCAAAGGCAAATTCAACACCTTTCAACTTGGGTTCTTCTTAAGGTATTCCCCACCTATTTCATTCATTCATTCTCTGTTAAACTTCATACTTCATTAAAAACACTAAACTTTATAATACAGTATAGTGTTAAGAAATTGAGAATAATAGGATACCATACAGTAGAGTTTAGAAAAATGAGAATATTAGGGCTGAATTCTGTGCATTCGGTGATATTACAGGAATCATAATATACCAACATGTATTAAACCAAAATTTGCTTATACTTGGATTAGAATTTAAACCACTACTCATTCTTTTGGCTTAACTTGAAACGGCACCCTAATTCTCAAACATAAATTGATATGCATGCAAGGATGAGAAAGAGATAAGTATACAAGAGAAGTGTTCTTCACTCCTTAAACTAAAAACTTGTGAAAAGGAAGAAGGTCTTACCTTTAGCTAGATTGATTAAAAGATAAGGATACGTGAATTCTTCACTTCACTGCTTATGATTAAATTAGAAGACACTAATCACACATGCAAACATCAATTCTCTTTATTTGAGGAGAAAATCATGATAAAGGAAAGAGGAATAAGAGTCTTAGGGCAAATAGAGTATCAAAGAGAAAGAAATTATCGATTAGGAACAGTGACACTTTATATATACAGAATATTTTTTGAAGTTTATAAGAAAGTACCTATTTCTTGAGGTAATTTCAATTTAAGTCAAATGAACGTCCAACGAAAATAAACGAACTCAAATGTATTCAAGTCAAGTACGAAAGTTGACTAGCTTGGTGAGACACATATGATGATGTCAATATGATGCGTGAATGACATAAAATCAAAAATTACGAAAAAGGTCTTTCACAACCAAGTTAAGGTTAAACTCAACCCAACTACCATCCATGACTTAAACATAACCCACAAAGACAAATAAGTTAAATCCATCCTAATTCGATAGAAATTAGCTACAACTTACTTAATTAGGGTCGGAGTGTTACAATAATCTAAGAAGAGATAAAGAAAATCCTCAAGAAATTAAAGAAGGAAAGCTTATTTAGAAGATTCACTTGCACATGAAAGGAGAATCTTTTAAATATGAAAAGTTTGTGTAGAGATTGGTTTTCAATGGAAAGCAAGAAAGAATCTCTCTAAAGTTGTCAAATCTTGCTTACTTGTTGGCCAAGGAGAAAACTTATCAAATATGAAGATTATTGCTACAAAGAAGGACCAAAGTTTGGAAAGAAAAAGGGTTCCAAGCCCTATAAAAACAATGCATGGACGTCCAAGAGCTCACACCACCCTCTTCATGCTTTCTTTCTCCTCTCTCCTCCATCACTCTTCCTCCCATTAAATTTCTACTTTTATTTTTAATGTATTTTTTAACCCTTTTTCAAAAAGCTAGAAATTTAGAAGATAGATTGTTAGAGAGTGAATATTGTATAAGAATGATCTTAATAAAGTTTTTTATGAAGATCTTAGCAATGTTTGGCTAATCCTTTGGATCAGAGCATGCAGATGAAGTTAAGCAAATTTTTATTTTAATTCATGTGGTTATTTTGTTCTTTTCTTGTATCTTTTAAATGAATGCTCTATTAGAATAATAGATCTATCTTCATGCCTTAGGCAACTTCTATTTTAATTTCTAATGAAAATAATTTGATGATTTGTGCTTATTTTGATAGATTATGTCTAGGGATGAAATCCTTTAATAGTTTATGTTTAATCTGATAAGTCATGCTTATAATTTTTCATTCTTTTATGAGGTGAATGAAGTCTTGGGTAATGATTTTATTCTTCTTATTAAAATTAGTTTTTGGAAAAGACAAATCTTCCAGATCAAAAACATTGATTTGTTTCTGATCTAAGTTATTTTGAGTCAAAGAATAGAATAATTGCATGATTGAATTAATTATCTTTCTTAGTGAATTCTGGATGCTCTGATCTGTTTTCTCCGTTGATTTTTCACTACTTTCAATTGCATTAAGTTTCTAATATTTTTAGTTTTATTTTACTTTAGTCTTCTAGTTAAAAGAAATTTTAGATTTTTAATTGAAAAAGTTCAAAAGCGCTCATTCTGGGATCGATCAGTATTTGCCACTGTCTCAACAAGACAACTATGCACTTACAGTAGTATTAAAGGATTGAGTTTAATTTCACATCATGAATTATGATTTCAAATTTATTATCGGTTTTTTAAACCATATAATATTTATTTTCAATCTATATAAATTGGATTTGTGTTTAAAACTGTCATATTAAATTATGAATGTTTACTTTGCCTGCTTAATTGATATTTGACTTATTGACTTCCAAAACTCACCCCCCTCCAGTTTTATTTTGTGTAGGTAATTTTGTTGTGTTTGGGGTCTTGTCAAGTGACATCGAAAAGTCCGGAGCCTCAGCAATGTAAGATTAAAATTTTCAGCTTTTGGATGTGTTTTCTACAGTTGTTTTGTAATAGACTTCAGTTCCGATTATTGATTTTTTTTAGTGCTCAACAAATTTGATGAATTAGTTACACTCAATAAGCTGTGTTTATCATAATGTGAATGAATATGAGATCCCGCGGCAGGATTTGACCTAGCAAGCTTAAGTGGACCGTCGCGCTGCGAAATCTTAAGGTCCCGAGGGCCTCCCTTCTTGGCGTGCGACGCCAGTTAACTGTCATTGCATGATAGAAGTTTTGTTACTAAATGAGGCTTTAGGTAATACTGACCGGTGTATGTATGCATGGCCCTTTGTTTCACAGATCCAGGAAGCTGATAGAATTGTCTGATGCACATAAATCTTGACCTAAGCAACAAATATTGGAAGATAGAATTGAATATCTTGCCCATTTTACACTGAGCAACATGGGATACTAGTAATCCAAGTTTTTGCTGGATGGCGGTAGACGAATAAGGATTTTCTCCGCCAAGGATATTTTTCCGGGAATGTGACTATGGTCCAAAGGAAGTTCAGTCACTGATACAACTGTCATACGCAGCTCTGGTACAGGACGTATTGCATTGATTAAGCCATGCGAATTTTCTCTGAAACCATTGAAGATTGGCTATAATGATAGAATAACGCATCGGCCATAAAAGTCCATAAAATCTGATCAAATGGGCCCACAAAATCCATAAAATTTGATCTTGTTATATGGGCCCACAAAGTCCATAAAATTTGACCTTGATATATAAGCCCAAAAAGTCCATAAAACTTGATAAATGGTTTCCTTATTTTGGAAATATCTCAAGATCCATGATAGATCAACGGTTCAAATTTGTGATCATAGTCATATTTGGAGTATTACATACTTCCAACGGTTAAGATGGGGACTTACACACCTGAAATTTAAGAAATATTTGAAGAAACTGAACTATTCAAACATAATGTTTCAACTGATGAGAGAATTGAGACTATCCAATGGTTCTAAACTTGTGTATCATTTTCTCTAAATTTGCACCAAATCAGTGGCAGATATTTATAGCCATAGGCGTTTTCCATATTTTAAATAGGATTAATGGTTTGGAACATGATTATGTGGCCCACAGATGTCCAAAAACATTGATCCATGGTTATGCAGTTTTTAAAAAATAACTTGAGATCCAAGACAGAACAACTGTCGAAATTCGACGTAGTAAACGTGTTTGGCCTTCTTCATGATTCCAACAGTTCAAATCATCGTTTAGGGTCCTAAGATTTAAAAAAAAAAAAAAAAAACTGATGAGGCTACAACTACCGCCTAAAACACTGTATCCTTCCGCTTTAGATGAGACTGATCTTTGTTTCAGTTATGGCCATTTACTGCGCTAGGTGAAATAGAGGCTGGGCCTCTTTATGAAACCAATGATGCTCCAACTACCACTGAAAAGATTGTGTCCTTCCGCTTTAGATGAGACTGATCTCTGTTTCAATTATATATGGCCTTTTATTGTGCTAGGTGAAATAGAGGACGGGCCTTTTTATGAATTTTCAAACGGGATAGATAAGGTGGTTACCAAACACTCTTAAACCATTTTCAAACCATTTTAAGTGAATAAGAGCATGATGATAGACATGCCAAACGGCCCCTTAGCAAACCTTATGTTTAGAGGAAGGAGAGTAAAATAGTACATGATATGATATAGACATTTTTTTCTCAGAGTATTTCGATGGAAGAGTATAAGTACAATAAAAAAAAAAAAAAAAAGTGATCCGTGCCTACGGGTGTAAATGGCCGTGCCAACAGTGAAATGGGCGGCCGTGTCACACTGTATCTGTGCCTACGGGTGTAAATGGCTGTGCTAACAGTGAAATGGGAGGCCGTGTCATGCTGTTCCCTGGCAGAGGCCTCGGCTCGGCATAGCCAAGTTCATAGTATACTGGGCTATTCATTGGCAGGCCAACCACATGGGCCTTCTCCTTCTCTCTCTCTCTCTCTCTCTCTCTCTCTCTCTCTCTCTCTCTCTCTCTCTAAATTATCTAAAGTTTTGTTGAAACCTGTATGAGGCCATAATATCACATTGGAACATGTATTTGACTATAAATACTACTCATTGACACATGTATGAGGCCATACATACAACATTGAAACTTGTTATGTCTTGAGCTCCCAAGTCATATATCAAACTCACAAATAATATCTCGAGCTTGCTAGTATTATCTCTAGAACACATGAGTTATGTCTCGAGCTCATGAGCATCATGGTTCAAACTTGTGAGAGATAAAGTGAAAGGCAATTTTATCTAAAAAGGCTAAGATTCATATAAGATGCTTTTTAGTGTTACATTTTGAAGATTCTTTTAAGAGGAATGGAGATATTTGAAACTTTAAAAGAAATAAAAACCTTCTAATAAAAATAAGTAAATAAAAGATCCACTCCAAGACAGAAATGATTGCCCATTTTATTGGGATATGTTGATCATGGCGTGCATATACATTCAACTTTTTGTTATTTGTGGAAAAATAAAAGTTCATACCAGGTAATCACTTTGTGCTTGGGTTAAGGACTAATTGTAGCAAGCAAACTTTGTAAATTTTTTTTACTAAAGGTATGCCTTATCTTAGAATAGGTTTCGCACTGTCCACTGTATAAGAGTCCTACCGTCATGTCTTCTAGTTATGCCATGTCTGATTTGGCCTCTATATGTCAATTTAACCTAGTCTTGTTTACTTAAGTTAGATGTTTTCCATTGTATGCTGCGCATATTTTTCTTGAGAGTTGTTAGATGTTTTCCATTGTATGCTGCGCATATTTTTCTTGAGAGTTGTTAGATGTTTTCCATTGTATGCTGCGCATATTTTCTTTGAGAGTTGTTTTATGTGAATTATGATTTTAAATTTATTATCGCTTTTCCAAACCATATAATAATTATTTTCAATCTATATAAATTAGATTTGTGTTTAAAACTGTCATATTAAATTATGAATGTTTACTTTGCATGCTTAATTGATATTTGACTTATTGAGTTCCAAAACTCACCCTTCTAGTTTTATTTTGTGGAGGTAATTTTGTTGTATTTGGGGTCTTGCAAAGTGAAATCGAGAGGTTCGGAGCCTTAGCACTGTAAGATTAGAATTTTCTGCTTTGGATGTGTACTTTATAATTATTTTGTACTAGACTTAAGTCCGGTTTATTGATTTCTTTAGTCCTTAACAAATTTGATGAATTAGTTACACTCAATAAGCTTTGTTTATCATAATGTGAATAAATATGAGATCCCGCGGCAGGATGTGACCCAACATGCTTAAGTGGACCGTCGCGCTGCAAAATCTTAAGGTCCCAACGGCCTCCCTTTTTGGGGTATGACACCAGCAAATGTCATTCCATGATGGAACTTTTGTTACTAAATGAGGCTTTAGGTAAGACTGAACTGTGTATGGATGCATGTCCCTTTGTTTCACAGGCCCTTTGTTTCACAGATCCAGGAAGCTGAGAAAATTGTCTCGATGCACATAAATCTTGACCTAGAGTAACAAATATTGGAAGATAGAATTGAATATGTTGCTATTTTTACACTGAGCAACATGGGATACTAGTAATCCATGTTTTTGCTGGATGGCGGCAGACGAATAAGGATTTTCTCCACCAAGCATATTTTTCCGGGCATGTGACTATGGTCCAAGGAAGTTCAGTCACTGATACAACTGTCATGCGCAGCTCTGCGCTACAGGAAATATTGCATTGATTAGGCCTTGTGAATTTTCTCTGAAACCATTGAAGATTGGCTATAATGATAGAATAACGTATAGGCCATAAAAGTCCATAAAATCTGATCAAATGGGCCCAAAAAGTCTATAAAATTTGATCTTGATATATGGGCCCACAAAGTCGACAAAATCTGATCAAATGTTTTCTTTATTTTGGAAATATCTCAAGATCCATAACAGATCAACTGCTCAAATTTGGAATCATAGACATATTTGGAGTATTAAATATTTCCAACGGTTAAGATGGGGACTTAAACATCAGAAATTCAGGAAAAAGATGAAGAAACTGGACTGTTCAAACATAATGTTTCAACTGATGAGAGAATTGGGACTATCCAATGGTTCTAAACTTGTTTATCATTTTCTCTAAATCTGGACCAAATCAGTGGCTGAAATTTATATCCATAACTGTTTTCCAACTTCCAAATAGGATTAATGGTTTGGAACATGATTATGTGGCCCACAGATGTTCAAAAACATTGATCTATGGTTCTGCAGTTTTTAAAAAATAACTTGAAGTCCAAGACAGAACAACTGTTGAAATTCGATGTAGTAGCCGTGTTTGGCCTTCTTCATGATTCCAACAGTTCCAATCATCGTTTAGGGTCCTAAGATTTAAAAATAAAAGAAAAAACCGATGATGCTATAACTATTGTCATGCCCCAAATTTTTATTTTTGGGGTATAGCAGTCTGTCGGATTTGAGTTGGGTTGAGAAGGATAATATGGGCTGAGTAAACACTCTTGGGCCTTGGGTTTACGTTATTTAACCCTTTTTTGCAAGTGGACTCTTTTTGAAATTTCGTAAAACTTAATAGAAAGCAGGAAGCCCTTCCTTGTAATTTAGAAAAACTTCCTTTCAATATAAACCTTTAGGGTTTTCTGCATTCTCCTATCTTCTTCCTTTCTTCTGCAACTAAGCCCTAGAGGTTTTCCAAGGGAAAAACAAAGTTGGATCTTCTGATCTTCAAATTTGCTTTTGGCTTCAAGATCCAGGCAAGTGGATAACTGTAAACAATGACTTTTGGTTACCTGCAATATTCTTTGGTTGCTTGTTGGATAACATGCTTTTTGTAGGATTTTTCATTTAAGTGTGTAAACTTATGATTTCTTTGTTTTGATACTGTGATTTGGATTAACAGTAGAGATTAGATTTCTTTTCTTTTTACGTAAAAATAAAAATCAGTACAGATATTTGTGTTTAAAAAAAAATACAGGCAGACCCGCAGCACCACAGCTCATGCTAGGCAGCACGCCGCTGCCTAGCTGCTACTACGCACAGCAGGTCGTGCCTGCTGGCGGGCTGGGTCTGCTGCTTGGTCGCGGGTGGGTCTAGGTTTCAGCCGAGCTGGTTCAATGGGTATAGCCCATAAAAAAATAATAATAACTATATATATAAATAAATACAATTAGCATTAGTATATCATCTATAATGTTTAAGCATTATGATTTGGTAGGTTAATGGAGATGTGATTATATTAATCAATTCTTTAATTAAGGGTGATTAAATTTTAATTAGAGTATATCTAGAATCCTAATTTGAATTACAATTTGAGTTTAGGTTTTGAATCGATATATGAGATTTGGATCTTTTGTTATATTTAAAGTAATAAGGTGTTTAATACACAATAATGATAATTAAGGCTTAATTATTCCCTTTCTTTTTTTTATCATAATTTGATTCAAGTTTTGATTTAGAATTGAATATTATGGTACCTAATTTGTAACACACAATAAATTTACATAATTGGATTAGATGATTCATGTCTTTTAGAAGAGTTAGTTGAACATTCACATGAGAATTAGACTAAATGTGGAGAATGAGGATGTGAGATTTGGGATGCACCACATGATAGACACTAAAAGTAGGATATCGACATCGTGGACTCATATTTCCATTGCGATAGAGGGTTGGTTCTCATGTGTATATTTAGCTAACCATGACCGTTAGGTGATTTAGTGCTTACCCTTGACATATGTTCATAATACACTTTTAAATTAAATACTCTAAAGTTGATATTGAGTTGAATATTAGGATTAAGGGTTTCATATCATGGTTCATTCTGCATCGGTATATGCATGTATTTGTAAATATGTATAATTGTATATATATATCTGACCGACTGCAGTTAGGAGGTGGACGTACGCCATCGGGTCAGCGTGTACTGTGAATTATAGTACACAGTTGTGCCTTTTGTTATATTTTTTGCGGGAATACCCGTTTTTCTGATCTGTCTACGGGAATGCCCGTTTTTGTATATTTATCTGCGGAAATACCCATTTTCGTTATTTGTCTGCGGGAATACCATTTTTGTATATTTATCTGCGGGAATACCCGTTTTTGTTATTTGTCTTCGGGAATACCTGTTTTTTTATATTTATCTGCGGAAATACCCGTTTTTGTTATCTGTCTAGGGGAATACTCGTTTTTGTATATTATATCTGTGGGAGTACCTATTTTGGTATATTGTATCTACGGGGTTACCCGTTTTTGTGCATTCATGCCATTGGGGTTTGCATCTAATATATTTTGGGTCATAATGAACATTATGTTTAATTCAGTCGATTAATCAATTGTTTGCAGTTTACTCTCTTGCCATATTATGTCAATCTGACCCACTACTTTTGGTGTCTAGGTTCTGTTACCGGTGCCGAACCGGAGGGTCAGGTGACGTAGGAAATTCTATCAAATGGCGGAGTTGTTGAGTGGAGCACCGATGACATCATTTAGGGTATCCTAGTGTTGGTGCAAAGATCGAAACTTTAGACTATGCAATAAGGCCATGTTTGGGCCATTAGTTTATTAATTTAAGTTTATTTGTTTTTGAAATTATAACTTTAATTGTTATGCTTCGAAGCACTTGACTTTAATTTTATTATTAATGAGATTTATTGCATGAATATTAAATGATATTCGTCTGCGATGAGTATGGATTTCAGTTCCACGTGTGATTATGATTGCTTGATCACTAAGCATAGCCTCACGAAGGACTTCGATCCACCCGGAATTAGAGCACGTAATGTTTATGTTAGAAAAATTTTAATTAACCCCAATTCTCACACCCCTAAAACCAAGTTTGGATCCGGCCCAGTTGTGGGGCGTGACAACTACCACCTAAAACAGTGTCTCCTTCCGCTTTAGATGAGATTGATCTTTGTTTCAATTATGGCCATTTATTGCGCTAGGTGAAACAGAGGTGGGGCCTCTTTATGAAACCGATGATGCTCAACTACCACTGAAAAGGCTGTGTCCTTCCGCTTTAGAAGAGACGACCCTACAACACCGACAATAGTAAAGTGCCCTCGGGTCTTTTGCCTAAAACAAAAAAGTGACCTAGGGTTTTTACCTCGTATGAAAGACAATTCATCCTTTTAACCTGCGACCAAAATGTGTTTAGTGCGTGTTTTCTCATCTAAATCCGATGTGTTCCTTGTTTTTAGTGTATATATATGATACTAAATCCCACGACTGAATCAGGAGTTTATTTTTAGCGAAGCTACTATATAGAAGAAATTCTTCCAAATCCTTCTCGCTTGTTTTCAATTTGAGTGGGCCACTTTGCTGGCTTAAAAGACAAGGCTGGTTTTCATTAAATAGCACGTGTAACTAAAGGGCATATTTGGTAATTTTATTTTAAAATAAAGTTAAAAGACATTTTTCATTTCAAGATACAGCACATCAAAAGAATCAAATTAAAATATCACATCTCAAAAAATTTTTTTTACCTTTTTATATCAAAATGTCAAAAAAGTTATTTTTTTATTTCACTAGTTATAAAAACAATCTACTGTTAATACAAAAAGTTAAAAAATTATATTATCTTTTCATTAAAATAAAATCTCATATTCAATTAATTTGATTTTTTTTATATTTTTATCTTTTAAAATAATCGTCCACATCACTTCACTCGCTAAATTAATAAACAATCGCTCGGGAATCTTACATATCACATGCTTGGCCACCATATCACATGCATGTTCACCGCCACTTCTTAATTTGCAGGTTGTATTTTCAGAGCTGACCGGTCAATTTGGTCATCGATCACTTAATTATACTGTCACTAGCCATTGAAATTGCAAGCCTACAAGACCGACAATATCAGAGTGCCCTCGGCTCTTTTACCAAAAAGAAAGACAATCCGTCCTCTTTAGCCTAGGATCAAATTATGTGAGTTTGTGTTTATCTCATCTAAATCTCCAAACTTGTTCCTTGTTATCAGAAACTAAACCCTAGACGTGGATCAGGAGTTCGTTATTAGAGAAGCTACCACATAGAAAAAATTCTTTCAAATCCTTCTCGCTTGTTTTCAATTTGAGTCGGCCCCTTCGCTCGCTTAGAAGAAAAAGGCTGGTTTTCATTAAGGAGCACATGTACCTCAAGGATCTTCAAAATTATCCCACTGATGTATCACATGCTTGTCCACAGCCCCTCTTTAATTTACAGGTTGTATTTTTCAGAGCTGGCCGGATGGCCATCAATCACTAATTATAGTGTCAGTGACCATTGAAAAAGAGGAGCCTACAACACCGACAATATTAAAGTGACCCCGGGTTCTTTACCAAACACAGAAAAGTGACCACGGGTTTTTTACCTCGTATGAAAGCCAATTCGTCCTTTTAGCCTAGGATCAAAATGTGTAGTTTAACTCATCTAAGTCCGATGTGTTCCTTGTTATTGGTATATTGTACTAAACCCCACGCTACAATAGTGAAAAAATTCTCTCAGATCCTTATTGCTTGATTTCAATTTGAGTGGGCCCGTTCTTTTGCATAAAAGAAAAGGCTTGTTCTTGTTAAAGAACAAATGACACCTCAAGTATCTTCAAAATCAATCAACGGACATATCACAAGCTTGTGGCTGTATTTTCGAGCTGGCTAGACGGCTATCAATCACTTTGTGCGGTCACTCAACATTCCAAGGACTTGCCTACAACACCGACAATTTTGAAGTGACCTTGGTCTTTTACCAAAATTAGAAAAGTATTTGGGGTTTTATTCCCTCTTTTGAAAGAAAATTTGTCTTTTTTAAAAGGGATTAAAATGGGTTGAGCGTGTATTTATCTCATCTAAATCCGACTTGTCCCTTGAAATTTTCAAGTTTTAAAATATATGAATACGTTGCAAGAAGTGTGGTAGAATTCAAATACATAATTTTTTATCTTCACACATGCCAAGTTATTGACAGAACACCACTCATATCATTAGAATTTTGTTTATATTTTTAGTAATAAATAAAAGAGAATCTTCGTACGCATCCGTCTCTCATTATTTTTTTCGTAAAAACTCTAGGTAGGGCCCATCTATCAGTCAATCCAAATCTTACAACACACAATGGGACCCATGATAACAACTCACTCCAACTTTTGATCAGATCCGAATTTATTGGACCGTTGAATAGACTATAAATCAATCCGAACGAAATAAATTTATAAGCCATGGATGAAGGGGTTCAGATCCGAATTTATTGGACCGTTGAATCGACTATACACTAATCCGAACGAAATAAATTTATAAGCCATGGATGAAGGGATTAGAAATATATAAGTGGGATCAAATTTGATATATAGGATGCTTTTACATAGATCTTTTCAACTCTCACAGTCTCATCCCTTAGTGGGGTCCATAGCGACAGAAGCGACTTGGAATGGAGACGGTACTGGCTCCTGGTACTGACTCCTGTGGCTGGGTGTCAGCAACAGAGGCGACTTGGAACGGAGACAGTACTGACTCCGGCGGCTGGGACTGGGGCTGGGCGTTGGCAACAGAGGCGGCTTTGAGCACTGCCGACGCAACGTTGATCATAGGCGGCGGCTGGGTGTCAACCAGGGTCGGACGTGTATCGTTTGGTTTTCTACCATACCCGTCATCAACGTCTGCGTCCTCGTCACGGACAGCATCATCCATGCATTTTTCCTCGTGCTCCTCCTGATCACGATCTTCATCCGACTGCTCCCAATATTCACTCTCCTCGTCAAATTCAGGCGCAATATCATTGAAATCCAAAATTCCCCTGTCCTGTAGATAGGCCATCAGGATGTCTACTGAAGTAAGAAGGCCAAAGAGTACAGAGAAAATTCACAGGGCTCCTCGGCTCTTAATCTTAGGAAATGAGAACCACTCCCACGTTCCAACTATGCGCTTAAACAAAAATAAAAATAAAAGAAGAGAGAGGGCGATGATAAAAGATAAGGAAAATTTCAAAATGGGGCGTTTGTGTGAATTTTCAACTCAATACATTCGGCCAGATTGAGGCCCACCCAGAGGCATCTCTTTCCTTCTTCAAAATTTCGAAGTTGTCCTTGGCCTTATGTTGCTACTGATGAAAAAAAACAAAAAAAAAAGGGTTCAATTCTTCCCTTTTCTTTATCCCTCCTTTCTTCTCCCGTACCCCCTCACCTGCCCATACGGAGGTTCAAATCAAGCATCATGACAACTTACTCAGTCAACGGCTGGCAAATTTTTACCGTTCAAAACGAATGCAAATCAATTCAACTCGAATTTAGTTGGATGGATGTCAAAACTTGAAAAGAGCGACTATAACAGAGTCTGAGTCTTTGTTTTATCATCCACTTAATGGACAATAAGTTGGGCCACACTATGTTTAATAGCCACCTTATCATAAGCACGAGTTTTATATATATATATATATATATATATGCACGGGTTGCGGGTTCTTCTTGGAGGAACCGATGGTTTTGACAAATAATAAATCAATTTTGGATCCAAATTATGGTCCTGATTAAGAAAAGAGAGGGTGATCATACAGAGAAAATAAATAAAGAAAATAAGTAAAAATTCAAATAAAAATAATAATAAATCCATTCCAAGACAAAAATTATTGCCCATTTTATTAGGGACATGTTGATAATAACACGCATACACATTCAAAAGAATGTAGGCCTTTGTTTTTAGATATATTGATAAGACAACACATATAATGTGAATGCCCCTTGGTAACAACTTTTTGTTTGTAGCATAACTTGGTCTGGGGATGGCAATGTGCAGGTCTAGTTTGGTTTTATATAGAACAAAATTCAATCAGTTCTGTGTATTCATTGCAAATTGCATTACTGAGCTCTCATGTGATGAAAAATATATTTAGTAAAATATTAAGTAAAATTATATGGAGTAGATCAAGTTGATACACCCTAAAACTCAAACCCACTTTGAACCAGACTGGATTATTATATGAAGAACCATTCCCGATCCACATACTACCAACATGCTAACAAAATTGCCCCAAATAGGAGTGGGTTGGGGTTGATCTCATTTAAACCGGATCGATTGCCATCTTTAACTTCACTCCTACACATTCAAAAGAATGATGTAGGCCTTTTTTTTTTATTAGACATATTGATAAGACAACAAATATAATGTGATGGCAATGTGCGAGTCAAGTTCAATTTTAGATAGAACAAAATCCAATAAGTTCTCAGCATTTATTACAAATTGCATTATTGAGCTCTCATGTGATGAAAAATACACTTAGTAATATATGAAGTAAAATTATACAAAGTAGATTAGGTTGATGCACCCAAAAACTCAAACACACTCTAAACCCAACTGGGCTATTACATGAACCATGCCCGATTCGAACACTACCAATATTCTTTCAAACTTGCCACTAATGGGAATGGGTTGAGGCAGTCTCATTTAAACCCAACTGATTGCTATCCCTGTAACTTGTGTCAACCATCCCTATAACTTGTATCAATCAAATTCTTTCATAGACACACTCCACATCCCTATTCGGTATATCCATTTGAATTGTGTAGCTTCATTTAATATATAAAACTCTATACTTATTTTTTAAAAGTTTTAATAAATACTATTTTTGTACGCTTCCGAAGAATGTGCTATAGCTACATTTATGGGAGAGACCTGTGCTTTCCTAGCCTATTTGTTTAGATGAGAGGGGTAAAGGGATAGAGTAGAAAATTATAAAAAATATAATTTTATCATTCCTTCCCAATTGATCAAAGTAGATAGTTAAAACAATTTGGCAAAAACTAGGGTAGACCATTACTTTATATCAGAGTAAAAAAGTACATGATATGATATAAAGATTTTATCTCAGAGTATTTGGATGGAAGAAGTATAAGAACAATAAAAAGATATAATGTGTGCCTACGGGTGTAAATGGCCCGTGCCAGAAATGGGCAACCGTGTGGTGCTGTTCCCCCGCAAGGCCTCAACCCGGCAGACCCAAGCTCATAGTGTGCTGGGCTATTCCTTGGCTGGCCCGCCCCATGGGCCTCCTCTCTTTTTTTTTATTTAAATTGTTTAAATTTTGTTGAAACATGTATGAGGCCATAATATCACATTGGAACTTGTATTTGATTTTAAATATTACTCATTGACACATTTAGGAGGCCATAAATACAACATTGAAGCTTGTTATGTCTTGAACTCTCAATTCATATATGGAACTCATGAATAATATCTGGAACTGGCAAGTATTATTGAAATCGTGAGTCATGTCTCAAGCTCACGAGTGTCATGTTTCAAACTTGTGAGAGAAAAAGTGAAAGGCAATTTTATCTAAACAAATTAAAATTTATATAAGATGCTTTTAAGTGTTACATTTGGAAGATTCTTTAAAAGAATGGAGATATTTGAAGCTTTAAAAAAAAAGACATCTAATAAAAATAAATAAATAAAAGATCCACTCCAAGACAAATGATTGCCCATTGTGTTGGGACATGTTGATCATGGCGTGCACATACATTCAAACTTTTCGTTATTTGTGGGAAAAAAATTTTTATACCTGATAATTACTTTGTGCTTGGTTAATGACTAATTCTAGCAAAGCACATTTTGTAAATTTTGTTTACTAAGGGTATGCCTTATTTAAAGCAGGTTTCGCATTGTCCACTGTATAACAGTCCTATGGTCGTATCTTCTAGTTATGCCATGTCTGATTCCTCTTCTATCTGTCAATTTAACCTATTCTTGTTTACTTAATTTAAATGTTTTCTGTTGTACGCTGTGCATATTTTCCTTGAGATTTGATTTATGTGACTTACGATTTTAAATTTATTATTGATTTTCCGAACCATATAATAATTATTTTCAAACTCTATAAATTGGATGTGTTTAAAACTGCCACATTAAATTATGAATGTTTACTTTGCATGCTCAATTGATATTTGACTTATTGAGCTACAAATCTCACCCCCTCCAGTTTTATTTTGTGCAGGAAATTTTGTTGTACGTGGGGTCTTGCGAAGAAAAATCAAGAGGTTCGTAGCCTTAGCCATGTAAGACTAAATTTTCAGCTTTTGGATGTGTATTCTATAGTTATTTTGTAAAAGACTTTAGTTGCGATTATTGATTTTTTTAGTCCTTAACAAATTTGATGAATTAATTACACTCAGTAAGCTTTGTTTATCATAATGTGAATGAATATGAGATCCCGCGGCATGATTTGACCTTACAAGCTTAAGTGGACCGTCACGCTGCAAAATCTTAAGGTCCCAAGGGCCTCCCTTCTTGGGGCATGACACCACACCAGTAACTGTCATTCCATGATGGAACTTTTGTGGCTAAATGAGGCTTTAGGCAACACTGACCTGTGTATGTATGCATGGCCCTTTGTTTCACAGATCCAGGAAGCTGATAAAATTGTCTCGATGCACATAAATCTTGACCTAGTGTAACAAAGACTGCAAGATGGAATCGAAGAATCTTGCCTATTTTACACTGAGCATCATGTGATACTAGTAATCCATGTTTTTGATGGATGGCGGCAGACGAATATGAATTTTCTCCACCAAGCATATTTTTCCGGGCATGTGACTATGGTCCAAAGGAAGTTCAGTCACTGATACAACTGTCATGCGCAACTGTGCTACAGGAAATATTGCATTGGTTAAGCCATGTGAATTTTCTCTGAAACCATTGAAGATTGGCTATAATGATAGAATAACGTAGAGGCCATGCCCCACAATTGCTGATTCAATCAGTTAGTATTGATTCTACATTTTCTTCCACCTGATTCTCAAGTTAGTGCAGAGACAATACAATGATGACAGACAACCCATCACAATATCCTCCCTGAAACTGACGAGCACGTCGAAATGAAATCCATGAGATTTCAACATATGAACCTCGCCAAGGTTATCTGCAATAGCAGTAGAAGACACACAAACATAATTTCTTCCAATGGACCGTTACTCATAACCAAGTTACATAATTTATTTATTTATATTTTGTGTGTGTAGGTGGGGGTTGGGAGGATCAAGATTTCTACTGTTTATCATATGCACCCAACGGTCTCCACAATGGGACAGTCCTCATTCCTAGCCCTCAGATTTGAAATGGATGGTTAAGAAACAAATACAACAACAGTCCACATTTGATGCGGGAAAAATATTTAATTTCATTTATAGGCACAATCTCTTCATGATGGTGCTCATCAATGATTTGGATATACAAGCCATGGCTTCCTGATAGACACTCAACGTGTGAGAGGACTATGGATGTCCTTGGATCCAGGATCACAGCATGTTTCCTCGATAATCAAACTAATAATAAGAGAGACAAGGAGGCAGAGCGATCTACGCACCTCAGCATGCACACAAATAAATAGTAAACATCAATCTTTGACATAGTCAGTCGGCATGTTCATCTTCACTTTCAGAATCTGCAGAACCAAAAATTTAAAAATCAAATATTGTTGCAATAGTGCTGTCCTATTAATTGTAGCCATACAAAAGGAAATGCTTCTAAATAGCACAAAGCATGGATTCTAGAAGCCACTATGGAATATTGATGCCAACCAAATTTCAGAGGCCTCTTGGATCATGGGAGTTCTAGGGCCTGCACTACTGCAGAAACTATCCGCTGTCATTGGGAATAAGGGGCCACAAATGATGGCTATGCCTCAAAATATATATGCCATGATTTTAATCAATAACCTAGGTTGCAATATAACATAACCTTAACCCACATCTTTTAGGTCGCAACCCTTGCCCCAAAAGATTAAGACAGGAAATTGTATCCATCCAAGCTTTTTCCAATAAACATGAGACAAAGACAAGAATTATGGTACTGGGATAAAGCCAAAGGCTGAGCTAGGATCCTCAACCTTGAATACTTTTGGAGCACCATCCATAATGGTCCATCAGATTAATGATCTGGGTCATAAAAAAAACTGTCTCCACTCATGATTTTCTGGACGTTTTTAAAAGGCAGCAGTTCAACTTCAATGTTCAAATGAATGTGCCCATGTGTTTGCATGTGTGTGCATGTCTGTTGATAAACTTTACACACATACCAGATCGAACATCGTCCCCAAGTTGGCCTCTTGCTTTGATTTGATTTGCAAGCATCCGACACATTAACACCCACCAATAAATATGAAGTACAAGCAAACAAATAAGTAGAGTGTTAAACAGGTAATAGAATATAGGCCCATCCACCTTGTGTTTCTCCTTGTCCAAGGTCAACAAAATTTCATAACTGCCAACACAAGGAACAGAGAATTAAATAAATAAATAAATAAAACACTGTTCATAGAATAGTTAACTAATTCACTTCTAGAGGTGTTGAATCACAAATATTTTGATCCAAATAATTAGTCATTCGATTCGCTGCAATTCGAAGAATGAAGACATGCGGTTCATTCCAGTTTCACATGAGGAAGATGAAATTCCACGTTTTGGTCAATGATTATGAGAATGAAATAAGCAATCGTTCTTGTTCAGTGGTGCACAAGACTAGAGGATCGCTCTGTAGTCCATCACAAAAATGAAGGCATATAAGATTAGCAATCAGTAAAAAATTCCAATCTCATCAAGTTACCAGACATCCGATCAAAAGAAATGAAAATGGATGGTAAGCAAACAATGAATGGTTGAAAATTATTGCCTTCAACTGAATGGCCAAAAATGTCCAATGACGCCTATGTTTTATATATGACTAATCTATAAAGCTTTCTTTTGTATGACCAGATCGGTAAGCCAGTTGTCAATGCCACCTGTCCACTGTCTCAATATGCTTTTTTTTTTGTGCACTAAAAGAAAGTATTTAGTTTAATGAGATATTCTTATATACACAAGTGGGGATATATCCCTCAAAAAATCAGATCCTCCATATAAATCTATCAGTGGGGCCTCTTTGAAAATTGAAACCACACAAAAATTGCCATCATCTTATATGTATTGTCTATCAGCCAACTTTCCCTCAAGTTTTAGCCAACCATCAGATTGATTATATAAAATATACATGAATCATAAAGAAATGGAGTCTAATGGTTTTGGAAGACAAATCCCTTAGATCATCTAACCCCTTCAACTATGGCCCTCATGCATATGATTATGCTTGCGGCAATTCACTAGTAGTGTGTGAAGGATTAGCTTGATCATAAGGCAGATAAGAACCATGACGACAATTCTAATTTGAAAATCTCTATCTAGAATTTGACCTATGAATTAACACCAATTGTTTCAAAAAAAAAAACATATGCATTAATGCAACAAACTTGTCAAACTTGAATTTCAAATTAATAGATTTGAAAAACAAATTAAATGACGCTACCCTCATCGAATTTTCGAACCATGTTAAGTGGCAAAATGCAAAACCTGAATCCAACTCGCCCGAACCGCGAATTAGGTGACTATGGCCCTGATTTCAGAACCTTGGAAGTTTCCATTAGCTGTGGTTAATGGCTTATTATTATTCTTTGTCAGGAATCATCATTGGTAGATTTCAGCAGCTGGTCTCAACAGATCTGCTGTATATTTACTGAGATCGTGTTCAACATCTTGCTGGGAATGCTTGGTAAAGTCCCCTTAAGTGGCTCTTCATAAAAATTGAAGGAAATGGAAAGAGGGCCTTAAAGTCCTCCTCGCGAAGGAGTTTACTGGAGAAAAACCATTGACACAAAAAGGAGACCTGACAGACCATTGTTGATAGGAGCATTGAGATTTTGGTGCTTCAGTGGATCTATTTCTGGCTAGATCTAATTATATTTTTTCAGAGGACAGTAGTTATCATCTCTTTGGTTGGCCTGATTTTGGTCAGTTAGTGGTAGGAATTAGTCTTTTGGCTGTTTAATGAGGACAGTCCTCATTAAAGAATGCCGCTCTTTCTTTTCTTACATCTTTTGGAGTTTGGTTGTTACATATTGTTGTTCTTTTGCCGATTGCTATGGATAAACATAATAGTTCTTCAGTGGACTCGCTTCTTCTAGTATTCTCATCAAATAAGCTGCTCAACAAATGATACAAGCAGCATTCTGCACAGTCACATCAACCGCGCATGTGTTTTTGGAACCAAATGTTTTCCCTCTTCATTCTTTATATTGGACCATCAACGGTTTACAAAAAAGGAGAAAAACTAGATATCATTGATCTATGCAACATGCATCTTTCATCCTCTTGGTGTTCTTTAGTGCTCCATGATGTTTTCTTAGTTTCCTGTTCATCTAACAATCAGCTTTCTGTTGGACAATTGGTGGGTAGTGGTTGCATTGCTTCCTTTCCTAAAGATGGTTGTGTTAAACAAGAGCCAATGAGTGGAAAGATCATTGAAAGTGGACAGCAGAATGGCCGACTCTTCTCTCTGAACATGGAACCACCCAACTACCACGAAGTACATCAGCTGCTTCTTTCTTATCTGTTTCTCCTAATAAAATGGATATGTGCACTTCAAGGCATCATAGGTAGAGACATCAAAATAAACAAAAGTTGTTAACAATAAATACAGGCTTGATTCAAAACAACTGTCATTTTTCTGTCTGGTATTACATTTTGTTGCAATAGATCTCGTCTCGAAAAAAGTAATTACCGTTACTAGTGCAATTCATCAACTTGAAGGGCGGCTTGGCCCAACGGTAAAGGCTTACCGGTAGCAACCTGGAGGACGTGGGTTCAAGGCACGGAATCAGCCTCTTCAAAATGAAGGTAAGGCTGCGTACATCTTGCCCTCCCCAAACCCCGCTATGTGGGAGCCTCGTGCACTGTGCCACCCTTTTTTTCAATGCAGTTCATCAACTTCTGTTTTGAATTGATCCATATGGATATTTAGGGACATGCACCAACTTTCTTCTTACTCTAGCAAGTACTTTGTAGCTTTCATTTATGAGTATAGTTACATCAAAATAACGGTTGCGATAGGCGTAGCAGGCCATAGCCAAAACACTACATAGCGGGTAATACGTAGTGGTTGTGGTACTACGTAGCGGAGTAGCAGTGTGAATTTTTTAAGTGGTGAAAAAAAATTAAATTTTGTGTAGTAGCAAATCTTATAGTTTTTTAGTGATTTGAAACATATAAGGGTAAAAACAACTTTAGAAAAGGCTATTGAGGAAAAAAAAAAGGAAAAAATAATATTTTAAGTTCTTTTCAAATATATATATTTTAAGTTAAAATGAATTGGCTCCAATAGGGTTTCAAAATGTAGCCCAGCTTCAACTGCTATGGCCGATAATGCGGTTTTAAACCACTACAGTAGGTTCACATGGTTTTTTTTTTTTTTTTTTCAGCATAAATCTAACATTTGTATTGCCTTTCAACAATTCTTGGCCATTGTAGAAAATCGATTATCTTCAAAAGTAAGACATTGCGATCTGATTTAGAGGGAGAATATACGTCAAACTATTTTCCGAAGCTCCTTAGAAAAAGGTATTGTCCTTACAAAGGACTTGTCCAAATACACCCCCAACAAAATGGCCATTGTGGGATGAAGAAAATGGACATTCTTTGGTCTTTTTTTTTTTAAAATAATGATGAGGGTTTCCCGGTGCTATATAACTCGACAGCACTATTCCCCCGGGTGCACAGACAAAACCCACACAGACGTGTAACAGGTAACTCGGGGGCTGGATTCGAGCACACAATATGGGGAGCAAACCCACGCAGCCAGGCCTTATGCCAGTTACCCAACTGCCAAGCTTGGAATTTGCTCATACATTACTCATTGACTTCCTTGTTCCTGAAACATTCCGTGATGAAACAATTAGTTAATTTATCATTAGGTTTTCTCCAAAATCAATAATGAAACTCCATACTACCGCCCGCATAAGATACATTCTAATTATGAACTCTTTTCATACTTACAATGCATCTTCTTTGTCCATCTTCCACCACATAAGAAAAACAATTTTTCCCCTCAAGTTCCATGTAAGAACCCTGAATTATTAAATGGGCCATATGGGCTTAGAAAGGCCCAGTTTCAACCAATCCAATTCATGATTGGATTGGGCTGTTGGGTCAAATTTTTCAGGTCCTTATTAGGTATAAATATATGATCCAAACTCACTTAAATTGTGACTCTATAGCTCCCCAAAGTTATGACTGTGTAACTCTCACACTTAAATTCCCCAAAATTATGACTGTGTAACTCTCAAAATAGTGACTGACTGACTGTATAGCTCCCCAAGTAGGCTCCCCAATTACACTACCAGTTGTGACTTTTAGTCTTCCCAGGTGACCTTTCAAAGGAAATCCTTTAAGATTCCAACACTCTATAAGAAGAGATCTTTTCTCATCTTTGGTCACTTTCTCATAGTTCTCATGGAAGAAGAGTAGGAGTCCAATATAGTGATATTTGAAAATAGAAGCAAGGACTTTCCAACACCTAGCATAGTGAATGTCTGATTTGAAGACACAGGTGAGTAGATTTTCCCCTTGGCTGGTACGAACTAGAATTTTTCTTTGATTATAATTGATCAACAGTCATTGAGGCCTATATACATAGTATAAAATCTGTGTTCTTTTATGATATTTCAGTTGGTGTTTACATAGGATAAGCATGTGATAGAAATTGAATATTAATGCCAACGTGATAAATCTGTATTCTTTATGATAATTGAGTTGGTGTGTACATAAGATAAACATGTGACAGTAACTAAAAATTACTGTCAACATGATAAACCAAGAGGTTTCTATTGAATTTGGATTATTGATGGTCAACTGTCCAACATCAGAACTGATCAGTCACATTACTTGAACTGTTGACACTCTTTGTGTGAATATTTAGTGATTGAAACCCAATTTCAGGTACAAGAAAATTGGTGAATTAATTTCTGTGATTAGCATACCTCTAAATCAGTATTTTAGACAACAAACATTGTGGATTTTCAGAAGTTTCAGATATGGAATTTTTTTCAATTTCAGGCTGTTAAAAACAACTGTGACAGACTTGAATTGTGGACCCACATGGCCCATCTGATCTAGAATCAAGTCCCCACATCTGAAAGAGGACTGGTGGGCGACCATGGGGATGGTGGACCCATAATGATTGGACCCTAGGGCCCCTTTCATCCAAAGGATCCAAATGGACTAAGCATAAGACCCACTTCATTTGGCATAGGTTCTGTTGAACCATATTCTTCTATACTGCTGTGAGGAACTAATTACAGTCACATGACATAAGTTCTGGATACTTGTATAGAAGCCTTTGGATTCCAAAAATTATTAATCCCTCCTTAAGAGGGTGGTCTTAACCTTTACATCCTTAAGAATTAACAGTGACTGCTACCTTCCCAATGGTGATTAACTGTTCTATTTTGTAACCTTATGAGTGTTACAATATAACGTCTAAGAAGCTCTTTCATTCACTAGTGAATTAAGAACATGTAATCTAGATGAAAGAATATATTGTAATATGTTTGAGATCAAATTTTAACTGCCTTTATCTTACTGTTAGTTTGTTTTACTAATTCATTAGCAGTACTCTAATTCTGTTTTTATTAGATTCAAGTTTAATATTATCAATACAAATTATTGTTTTAAGCAAGTATTTAAAGTGGGACTTTTATCACCTGAACATAATGATTAGATCAAAGTTAAATGTAGAAATTCGGTTCTGGTATACATTCTATGATTTAACAGAATATAAAAGTCATGGTCAATGCACATAAATGCAATACCAATAATGATCCAAAGTGGGGCAAGATTCAATAGGAAGTATGTGGGATTGACCAATGGTAAATATGATGAGGATAAAACCTATGAACTAAAAAAAAATCCAGAATTAGGATTATTATGGAGTATTTGTTGTTATGCTGGTATTGAGTTCAGTCTTCGAAAGACGAACGGTGACAGTTTTGTCATGACAAGAATATGAATATCCCTGCGGGAACATGAGATTTACCATGAATTAAGAATGGTGATAGTCTTGTCATGACACGAATATAAATCTCCTTGTTCATACAATTAATATGAGTTAAGAATGGTAACAAACTTGTCACGACACGAATATGAATCCCCTTGTTCATACAATTATTATGAATTAAAAATAGTGACAGTCTTGTCACGACACGAATGTGAATCCCCTTATTCATACAACTAATATGAATAAGAATGGTGGCAGTTTTGTCACAACAAAAATATGAACCTCTTATGAAAGTACAATATGACAATCTTCGTATACATTAAACAATGTTGTTGAATAGGGTTATGAACTCACTCTTCAGGGTAAACCTATGAACTTCTATTGATATCATGTCAGTTACTATTGTTCTCTTAATTTTAGAAATTCTACTCACCATTGTTACTTACTAATGGTTAGCCCCACTACAAGTAACGCATTTGTAGCGGGATCTGGGAACGACGGAGATCAACCTATAGATTTCCACATGTAACACTGATTGAGAGTTCGAAAAACTACCTAGATCATTAGAAGGGGCCAGCCCTATTTTGGCATACTTTTTAGATTTATTGTCTTTCCTAACTAAATCTGTAAAGACTTGTTAAGACATTAATACTGAGATTTTAAATCTTCATCATTGCTTGGACTTGCTCTTGGAATTTACTTAATGAATGTTATTGTATTATAATCATGGTAACGACTTAAGAATCTGAAGAACTCCAGAGTCTTGGGTTGTTACATTCCAAGTGAGGTTATGCTCCTAAATAAAAAGGATTTTTTTTTTTTAGCTAGAAGGATTTGTTTGTTATGACCTATCTAAGAAAAGGATATAGCTATTAGAATGCAGTTGTTTTTGGAAAAAAATTCTAAATCCAATCCTAGATTCTTCAACAGCATCTCCTAATCCACCACTTTGAGCTTACCTCTCTCATGAGGAAAATTTGGCAGAGAAAATAGGTTTTCTATAGAGAATGATGCTACAGCAAACAGTAAAATGAAAAAATAGGATGTAAAAACCGACTGCTTATTTGTTAGTTTCACACATTTGCCTCTACTCAAACATGCCTTGAAAGACCTCTTAACCTTCACGCCCCCCCTGTCCAATTTGGTTATTGCATTATGTCATTGTCTGCTTCTTTAGAAACTATTTGTTTCATGGTCCTATTCACATACTATAGAACAAAGAGATTCCTTTTTAATACTCTGGCTCTATAATTAGTAAAGATGAAGAGATTGAGGATGCCGAATAAGCTAAATAGTTGAAGTGAAGACTTACATCTAGAGTGCTTTGCAATCAACACATAACAACAAAAATAGAAGGAAAATTTTTATGACAATAGACCAACCAACCAATAGAGCAGAATTTTGGCCAATAAAAAAACAATACCCATAAAAAAAAAGAGAGTAATAGTGATGAGAATGTTGAGATGGATGTATGGTAAAACCAAAAAAGATAGAACAGAAAAAAAAAAGTATTTGGGAGCATTTAGGAGTAGCATTATTACATTATAAATTAAGAGAGACTCGTTTCAGATGGTTTCAACATGTCCAACATGGGTGAGCAATGACACTAATGAGGAGAAGTTTTTATATGTAGGCTAATGGCCCCTCAAAGGAAAAGTAGTAGGCTGAAAAGTGAAAAGGACATAGATGGAAGTAACAATGATGGATTTGAAGAAATGCAGCCTAACATAGTTGTGACAAGGCTATGATGGTGGTGGTGGTGTGGTGGTCCTATTGAAATACTACTTCACATGACTGTTTCAAGAAAGCCATGGATGAGGAGCTTCTAGCTCTAATGATAAATTGCAATAGAGATTTTGTCCCATGTCCCCAACACTACTCATATTGGTTGCAAATAGGGTAAATATATGATGAAACATAAATATAATGACTCATTCCATGGTTAAATATCATAAGATTCACAATAAAAATCATACAATTCAGATTGTATCGCAAGCAAAAAGATTTGTATCCGATGCCTAAATAGGATTTCACTCATTATTGGTTCATTCCAGCTCAAATCCTACATTTTGTTTTGAATCAAATCATGTGATTCGTGATGGGTAGATTCATCAAGAGCCCTTTTTTTTTTGTGCGCGCGTGTGTGCGTGCATGTGTGTTTTTACTTGTTGTGAAAGTCATTGCCATTGGAAGGAAAGAAGCCTATTAAAATAATTTGTCTTTAAAGAAAGAAAAGTGAAGAGACAGATTTTAGCAAGAAAGTTCTCTCTTTCATTTGATCATGCTGCTCTCCAATGTAAGTTTGCATAATTTTTACTTCTCTTTTTTTTTTTTCGTTTTATGTTTGCATCTTTCCTGCATGGCTATGGAGCTTGAAATGATCTTTTTCTCCCCTCCATCTATTTTTCTCCACTCAAATCCCAACATTGAAGCTTCAATCGCTGTCTTTTTGGCTCATGTAAAATCATCAGCTAGGATTGCCACCTGCCACCTTCTCAACACAGCTGCTGATGCAACCTACAGAAGAAGATTCTGCTGCCTAGAGAAGAAGAGAAGACAAGTACGGTCGAGAGGAGAAGATTCTGTTGAACTTGTTGAAGCCAAGTACGGTTGTTATAAGGGTTCTTTCTGATATTTAGAGAGAGATGAAATACAGAACATAAGAGAGATGAATGTCCCCCTCCTTTGAGGATCGACTGTTCTTATATAAGGGTTTAATTCCCTAATTACAATCAATTACAAATCTTAGATCCTAAACTGAAACCACAAATTAAGTCCCTAATTACAATCAATTACAAATCTTAGATCCTAAACTGAAGCCACAAATTAAGTCCCTAATTACAATCAATTACAAATCTTAGATCCTAAACTAAAGCCACAAATTAAGTAACAACCTTTGACTAATTACAACGTAACAAAAAGGTACAATAAATGAGCCTAATGGACTTGGGCTTGCTTGACATGAAATGAGCTTAATGGACTTGGGCTTGCTTGACACCCCCCCTCAAATTGATGCTGGGGAGTCATAAAGCAACAATTTGGAAACAAGAAATTGATGACGAGGACGAGGAAGTCCCTTTGTGAAGATATCGGCAAACTGAAATGCTGTAGGAACATGAGGAAGAGTAATGACACCACGCTTATATTCATCGCGAATAAAGTGGCAGTCAACTTCGATATGTTTGGTGCGTTCATGGAAGACAGGATTTTCAGTGATTCGGATAGCCCCAGTATTATCGGCATGCAATGGAGTAGGAGAGGTTTGAGAAAACCCGAGTTCCGAAAGAAGTCCCCGTAACCATAAGATCTCAGAACAAGCAGAAGACATAGCCCTATATTCAGCTTCCGTGGAAGAGCGGGACACCCGTTCTTGTTTCTTGCATTTCCAAGAAACGAGAGATGTTCCAAGGTACATGCACCAACCAGTAGTAGAACGGCGTGTGTCTTGACAGCCAGCCCAGTCAGCATCTGCATAAGCGGTCAGATGAAGAGGATTATCCTTTGGATAATATAAACCACGAGGGACAGTTTTGAGCAGATAACGGATAATGCGCTTCACAGCTGTCAAATGAAGGTGTCGAGGAGCTGTCATGAATTGGCTCACAAGATGAACAGCATATGAGATGTCAGGTCTAGTGATGGTGAGATAGACAAGACTTCCCACCAGACGCCGGTAGGTATGAGGATCAGGAAGAAGATCGCCATCATCTTTACTCAACTTGAGATTGACCTCTACAGGCGTATCAACAGGTGCAGAATCATTGAGGTCAGCCAACTCGATAAGATCTGATGTGTATTTGTGCTGATTAACAAATAAACCTTTTGGAGATTGATGCACCTCGAGGCCCAAGAAATAATGCAAAGGACCCAAATCCTTCATACGGAAGGAATCCCTGAGAGAAGCTTGGAGAGATTTGATCATACGATCATCCGTGCCAGTGATAATAATATCGTCAACATAGACGAGAAGCACAGTAACACCAGTAGATGTGTGGCATAAAAAGAGAGATGGATCAGAAGGACTCTGGGTAAAGCCACTCTCGCATAAGCGAGCCTTGAAGGTTTCAAACCAAGCGCGAGGAGCTTGCTTTAAACCATAAAGCGATTTGCGCAGGCGACAGACAGACCTCTTGAAGGGAGAGGAGACGCCTTGTGGTATCCGCATATAGACTTCTTCGTGCAGGTCCCCATGGAGAAATGCATTTTTGACATCCATTTGGTATAAAGGCCAGGATTTAGAGGCAGCAATGGCGAGAAGTAACCGAACAGATGTCATTTTTGCCACAGGTGCAAACGTTTCCTCATAGTCAATGCCATACTCTTGTCTGTTTCCGAGTGCTACAAGTCTAGCTTTGTGTCTATCCAATGACCCATCAGATTTAAGCTTGATCGAGTAGATCCATTTGCAACCGATGGGTTTAACTCCGGAAGGACAATCCACAATATCCCAAGTGTGATTCTGATCCAATGCATCCAATTCCTCCTTCATAGCCTGGTTCCAGCAATCGTGTTGGACAGCCTGCAAATAAGAACTTGGGATAGAGATAGAAGAGAGAGTGGTCATCAAGGAAGTATGGGTAAATCCATACCTATCAGGCGGTCTAGAAGTTCTAGAGGAGCGACGTAAGGGAGGAGTAGGTGTGGAACCATGTGTCGGTGGAGGATCAGGGGGAGGACCATCCGCAGTGGGAGGTTTCTCCTGACGGTGGTATACAAAAGCAGGATTAAACCGAGTAACAGAGGTTTGATCCGAAAAACCTGGTAAGAGAGCTGGGGAAGAGGGATGAGGACTGTCCATGTGAGTGGGGAAGAAATATTGATTTTCAAAGAAAATAACATTCTGAGAAACCCTGATACGACGACCAATGGGATCATAACAAACAAAACCTTTTTGATTAGTGGCATAACCCAAAAAAGCACACCTGCGAGATTGTGCTGTTAGTTTCGTTCTTTCTGTGGGAGGTAAATGAACAAAGCAAACACAGCCAAAGGTATGTAAGTGATCAAACACAGGATGATGACCAAACAATTTAAAATGAGGCGTTAAATGAGCAATGGTATGTGATGGAAGGCGGTTTATGAGATAGACAGCTGTGGTGAGAGCTTCAGTCCAAAAACGAGGGGGAACGGATGCTTCAATCAGAAGAGTTCTAGTGACAGCAAGAAGATGTCTGTTTTTCCGTTCCGCGACTCCATTTTGTTGTGGAGTATATGGACAGGTACGTTGGGAAATGATTCCATTATTGTTTAAAAATGATTGAAAATCCTTGGAAACATACTCCCCCCCTGAGTCTGAGCGCAAAGTTTTAATGCATTTAGAGAATTGGTAAATTTTCTGAAGATACTCCCACATTGCACGGGCAGTGTGGCAGGGTTTGAGGTTGAGAATAAAATGTGACTCAACAGAGCCCAGCAACCAGGTCTTGATTTTAGCATCCTTTGTTTTCCAAGCTAAAATTTTCTTATCATCTTCTGCAGGTTGAGGTTCAGATCCATCAATGTGTCCCCAGAGTTCTTTTCCTTCCAAATAAATTTGAAATTGGAAGGCCCAGGAGGTATAATTTGTACCATCAAAGCGAATCAGGGCAATCTCATGTTTGTCCATGACTAAAGAGAAGGAAGAAACCCGCACAAAGCAGTCCGAAAAGGATATTGGCAAAACAATATCTTTTGGATGGCCGAGATGAAAAGAAATGGACAAAACAGAATTTCTACAATAAAGGGCAATAAAGGGTAGATGGCCTACCTCAGATGATCCATAAATGGTGAGAAAATCTTCAAAAAAAAATGTAGAAATCCAGACGACCAAGATGGGCTGGTCCAGCTGAATGGCGATGATGATCGCAGGTGGGCCACTTCAGATCTGAGATGAACAGGGATGATCAAGGCTTCCAGATCTTGGAAGATGACTCTGATGATCAATAAATCAGAAACAAATTCTTCATAAATCCTGGAAGCTTCAGGCGACCAAGATGGTAGGATTCCGCTAATGAGTTGGTGAGAATCACAGGTGGGCCACGTCGGATCTGAGATGATCAGGATGATCTGGCTGAAGAGAATGATCACAGATGATCATATACTGGCTTCCAATGTTTGGAAGATGATGTAGGAGAAGATCACAGATGATCGAGCTCTGATACCATGATATTTAGAGAGAGATGAAATACAGAACATAAGAGAGATGAATGTCCCCCTCCTTTGAGGATCGACTGTTCTTATATAAGGGTTTAATTCCCTAATTACAATCAATTACAAATCTTAGATCCTAAACTGAAGCCACAAATTAAGTCCCTAATTACAATCAATTACAAATCTTAGATCCTAAACTGAAGCCACAAATTAAGTCCCTAATTACAATCAATTACAAATCTTAGATCCTAAACTAAAGCCACAAATTAAGTAACAACCTTTGACTAATTACAACGTAACAAAAAGGTACAATAAATGAGCCTAATGGACTTGGGCTTGCTTGACATGAAATGAGCCTAATGGACTTGGGCTTGCTTGACACTTTCTTTTCTTTTCTCTTTCCCTCCCCTCTCTCTTCCACTTGATCTTTCCTGCTCCACTTTCTTTTTTCTTTTTTCCTTTTTCCAATCATCTAGAAGTCTGACTTCAGATGTCTATTAATTCCTTCACCCATCAGCAGGCTCACCTGTGATTTTTTGCCTCCAATGGGGACAACCCAAGTGAATTTCACAGGTGGGCCCCACTGATGGATGAAAAAACCTGGGATAAGCTTCCACAGGGAAAACCTGGGATAAACTTCCACAGGGAAAACTCTGTAGATTCATTTGTGGGGTCCACCTAATAGATCCAAAAAAAAAAACTCCTTTAAATGGGTGGTTCCAATCTCACTATAGGGGCCATCAGTTTGTTTTGTCATTTTGTGAATCGTGGATCCATCAATGGGGCCCCACACATGAATCTATTTCAATAGTGACCATGTGGGCCCCTTGTGGATGATCCATCGTGGATCTATAACTTTAAGTTTCTAACCAACCATTTCTTTTTTTTTTTTTCATTCATTCTTTTTTTTTTCTTTTTTCTTTTCAGATCAATCATCAAGTCCAGACATGATTCCATTTCAAGCATGGCCATGTTGGCCCCATTGTTTTTTTTTTCTTTTAGATCATTGTTTTGGAAGAAGGATAATTTTTCGGTTAAAGGAGAAAATCCCAAACAAGCAACACTTAATAATATTTGGAAGAAGGGAGACAAGGAAAGTGTTGTTTTGGCAATTTTTCAATTTTAGTAAGCTAATGCACTACCTGTTAATGTTGTTAAAAGTCCTTTTTTAGCCCAATGGTAGAAGCAGTGGCTTCTTTTGGACCGGGGTTAAAACTCCCATGTTATCGCGAAGTGGGTGCACTTTGATGATAGAAGGGTGGATCAATGGAAAGAATAGAAGCGTAAGGACACTTTCTTTCTTTCTTTCTTTCTTTTGTCAATAGCCCAGATGGTACTATGTTTATTAAATCTGTAAATAATAAATACATCTTCAATTTGTGAAAATGCACAAAACATGTTTAAATTGATAGCTTCAATTGTTGAAGAAATTGAAGAGGAGCATACTGTGCAAGTGGTGACAGATAGTGCCACATCTTTAGTGAAGGCATGTGAATTTTTAATGAAGAAGAGGAAATTTTTATTTTGGTCACCTTGCTCGGCACATCTACTTGATTTGATGCTCTCTAATATTGGGAAATTACCCACTCATGCCATAACAATTACAAAGGCGAAGAAGATTATTGTTTTTTTATCTACAGGCATATATGGGTGTCGAATTTGATAAGAAAACATACAAAAGTGATGCACTCCAGATTGCCAAAGGGTCAATCTGTGGCAACACACACTACCTTCTCAAAGGTGAGGAGTAATTTTCTTCTTCAAATATCAAAAGCCCCTTCTTTACTCCCTTCTCCTTTCTTACATAGGTTCCAAGAGGCAAGAAGCCCTAAAACCCAAAATACAAGAAAAGTCTAAAATGCCCTCAACAAATGGGCTCCAAAGATGAAAATAAAAGAGATCCAACAATGGCCCAGGCCCAGGCCCACGTAGTCAGATGACTGACTCTGATCTACATCAGTCTCCCCTACCTAGGAAGAACTTGACCTTGAGTCCTGCAAGTATCCTCCTAGGTCAAAAACCCAATGAACAAACTACCAATGTGCTTGTTGATCCTCATACTCTTCACTAGAAACTTCACACGATACTTTGCTCTAACAAGACTCTAGGCTTTAGTTCCTTTTATCACATGAATCTAATTCAATGCTCGGTCAAACCACAAGATGTCGCAACTGGGGCATTTGCCTCAATAGTCCAGAAACTTTAACAATTAGCAGTTCTTCTTTAAAGATTTCATGTTTAGGTTATGACAAAGTTTTACGCTGGCTGTCAACCTACTTAATGCAACCCTCCTCCTTTACCCGGGCTTGGGACCGGCAGCAAAAATTGGCAGAGTTAAACTTATGAGTCATACTATCGAGGGATTAAACTTATGAGTCATACTATGAAGTTATGGGAGAGAATAATGGAGCAAAGACTGAGATGGAAGACCAAGATGTCTGAAAATCAATTTGGTTTTATGCCAGGGAGATCAACTATGAAAGCTATCTTTTCACTTAGGCAATTAATGGAAAAATATCGAGCAAAGAGGAAAATTTTATATATGGTCGTTATCGATTTAGAAAAAACCTATGATAGGGTACCGAGGAATTTAATTTGGTGGGTTTTGAAAAAAAGGAATGTCCCTAGATGTTACATTGAAAATTTTAAGGATATGTATGAAAGAGCAGTAACAAATGTGAAAACTAAATGTGGAAAAACAGGTGGATTTCCCGTAACTATAGGTTTACATCAGGGATCAACCTTAAGCCCTTATATCTTTGTATTAATTATGGATGAGTTAACTATGCATATTTAAGAAGAAGTACCATGGTGTATGTTATTTACAGATGATATAGTATTGGTGGATGAATCAAGACATAGTGTAAATGCAAAACTTGAGAGATGGCGGGGGGCATTAGAATCTAGAGGCTTTAAAATAAGTCATACAAAGACAGAATATATAGATTGTAACTTCAGCGGACATATACAAAGTGTTGAAACCACTGTCACAATTGAAACCCATGAGACACCACGTAGGGGTTTTTTTCGGTACTTAGGCTCGATGATTAGTAAGGATAGGGAGGTTAACGAAAATGTAGAGCATAGGATAAAAGCAGGATGGCTAAAGTGGAGACTAACTTCTGGAGTGCTTTGTGACAAACGAATGCCAACAAAATTGAAGGGCAAATTTTACAGGACAGTGGTTAGACCAGCTATGACATATGGAGCAGTTGGCCAATTAAGAAAACGCATATTCATAAGATGGATGAAGCGGAAATGAGAATACTTAAGTGGATGTGTGGTAAAACTAGGAAAGAAAAAATTAAAAATGAGCGCTTTCGAGAGCATTTAGGGGTAGCACCAATAGGGGATAAGATTAGAGAAACCCATTTAAGATGGTTTGGGCATGTTGAGCGTAGGCCGATAATAGCACCAGTTAGAAAAAGTTTGGCTATACAGGTGAATGGCCCATCAAGAGGTAGGAATAGACCAAAAAAAATATTGATGGAGGTCACTGATTCGGATTTGAAGAAGTTTAACTTATCGAAAGATTTAGCTCAAAATAGAACGGAATAAAGAAACAAAATTCAAGTAGCTGACCCCAACATGGTTGGGATAGGGCTTTGATGATAATGATGAGTTCTTCTTTAAAGATGAAGTTAATGTGAGGAACTTTGACGAGCAAATCTTCTTGTGAAAGAATAGGATCAATTGATTTGTTTTCCGATGAACAAATGAACAGTTTTGGAATTGGCGTAGCAATAAAATTCCTACAGTGGTGCACTGCCTCATCAACCAAATTTAAGTCTTTAAAATCCATGTCTTTCAGTTGTCTCAACATCACCCTCCATGGTATCATTGAAGATTTTTGCACACTCCAATGCCCCCATATGCTCATCATCCAAGTATTCGTCAAACTTTGTATCAATGTTTCCTTCATGTGCTGTTGAATCTTCAATTTCTACAAAATGAAACTAAAATTTGAAGGATCCTTTTCACGATCTTGATCAACATCGAAATTTATTTTTTGATCAACATGATCTTCAAGCATATTAGTGATCTCAACACATGCATCATCTTCATCTTCTAGATATTCATCAAAGATCCAACCGTCACCAACATCATTGCTAAAATCCAAACTGTGATCACATCCATCGTCATCAATTGATAGAACAATTACTTCATTGTTAGAATCTCCATCTGACTCATCTACATAAATCGGATCCTCAAAAGCACGATCGTCACTTGGCCTATCACTATAAGCCGAAAGATCATCATCGCCTTCATAAGCTAACTCATCAAACAACTGATGTTGGGGTTTGATTTAATCCATATGCCGAGCAAAGATCTCAATTTGCTTATGCAAATTTTGGATTTCCATATATTGCTAGTCATAAGGGTCAATACCTCCATTTTCAACATAATGATTCCTATATTTGATTGAATTTACAACTTCAAAACATCTCATATTAATATAAAAGAACTGCATTTCAAAATGTTGGCCTAACCTGTGTGTAGATCTTATCACCAGTCACCATGAACTTGTAGGTGGAAATGGATCAGAAATCCACTTGGATGACTCTGTTTCACTGTTTCAGCATTAGCTCATGCAACTTGCTGATAAATGCATTACCAGGTTCAATGGAATAAAATTGTTGGGATGGCTGACACTGAAGCTCAGCAGTTAGCATTGCTAGCAAATGCATCGTTGTTTGCAGATGAGCTGCTCACACATGCTATCGTGAAGCTTTATCCACTAAACTCAGCTAATGGAAAGGTTGATCCACATAGAAGATCATCAAACAAAGAAAGTCGTCAGCCTGATCAAAAAGAATGGAAAAGGCGATGGACTACGAGATAGCTTCTGTAGACAACATGCTCTTTATCTTCTGGGCTTTGCTAAAAACGGGTCAAGTTGACCTGACCTGAACCCAAACCAACCTGCCTCTTTTTAATTTGGCTGGGATTTGGCTGGGCTCTGAAACACGCGTACCTGACCTGGAACAGACCCGGCCTGGGCTTTGAGAAAAACCCAGGCTTCTCTTCTCCTTCCCTTCGTTTCTGGTTACAGAACCAAAAACATGCACCCAGCCCCCTTCTTCCTCAGCACAGGTGATGGTGGGTCAGCGGTGAGAGGGCGGTGGCAACCAGCGAAGTCCAGCAGCGAGTGGCGTGGCGCATCAATGGCAAGCAGTGTGGCGGAGCAGCAACAGGCGGCGAGGCACAGCCCTTTCCTGCAACAGATCACGAGCCACTTCACCAGAGAACCCAAACAGAAGCCCTCCTCTCCAATTCTGATCGGCAATCAGAGAACCATCTTCAGAAAAAGACTGCACCAACAGATCGAATCCTCTGCCTACTTCTCTGCTTAACAAAAAAAACAAAAACCAGAGATAGCGACCGCAGCCCAAGAACACCGAGAAACCAATTGAGTTTTTCCTTCTCTAATCAGGCAAGAACCTGATCCGCGGTCAACACAAAGAACAAAACCTCTGTAACCAGAACTCCTTTCTGACATGCGACAGAATCCAGTAATGATCTGCAAAAAAAATCCCCTGGCCAGAAACTATGTTTCTTCTCAGGCACCGGTGATGCAACCAGTGGCATGTCTTCTCCAGTTTTCTTCCTTGGCAGCGACTAGCGTCAATGGCAGAAACCCACACTGAAACCCAAAAGCTGGGACTCAACTTTTTTCATTTTTTTTTTGTTTCTCTTACCCACAGAAATCAACAAGAGACACCTCTCTTCTTTTTGATACAAAAACGAAAAGAGGTCTGGTTCCCTCTTACTCTATCTTGGTTCTACAAGCAGAACGTCTAGATTTGATATCTGGCCCACCTGAGATCTGATTGTTTCTCTCTCTCTCTCTCTCTCTCTCTCTCTCTCTCTCTCTCTCTGTGACAAGGTCGAACAGGAATCTATGCTCTAAAACATGGAACCGAATGGGAATGATCTGAAGCCAAGAGCTCTCTGCCCTTCTCCAAGATCACGTCCGCTCTTCCTTGTTCCTTGCTCAACTAGAGATCAATCTCCGACCCTTGGCGATCTACAATCTGAGATCCGAGCCATTGATCCATAGCTATGAACAAGCCTGAGTGTTGCAAACCTAGAGGCCCTGATACCAAATGATGCACTCCAGATTGCCAAAGGGCAAATCTGCCGCAAAAAATTTCAACGTATGGAGTGTATTTTCTTCTTCAAAATTTAACGCCCCTTCTTCTCTCCCTTCTCCTTTCTTACATGGTTCCAAGAAGCCCTAAAAGGCTAAAACCCAAAATACAAGAAAAGTCTATAATGCCCTCAACAAATGGGCTACAACGATGAAAATAAAAGAAATCCAACCATGGCCCAGGCCCACGCAGTCGGATGACTGATTCTTATCTACATCGAAAAGGAAGAGATCTTACAAGAGTTTCAGTTACCCATTTTGCTACCAAATATGTTACATTTAAAAGCATTAAAGGGTGCATTGAAAATTATGTTTGCTTCAAAGAAATGGGAAGAAAGTTCTTACTCCAAACAAATTGATGACATGAGAGTAAAGATATTATCTTGGGAAACCAAGAATTTTGCCCTTATATAAAATATTGCATCAAATGTGTAACTCCCTAAGTGAAAGTCCTTGGTTTGATTGACACCGATGAAGACCGCCCATTGGATATAATTATGAAGCAATGGACCAGGCTAAAGAGGTGATTGCCAAAATTTTCGACAATGTGGAGATGCAATAAGATCCCATATGGAGAATCATAGATTTAAGATGGAACCTATAGTTGCATCAACCCTTGCATGCAGCTGCAAATTTTTAACATTGCATTCCATTATGATGAGAAATTTAATCACAATTTGTAGTTAAAAAATGATTGTATGCCACAATGAGCGATTCATTCAACCTAGTAGAACTCATGTTCTTGTTGATGAACAAAGTGACTATTTAAATAGGAAAATCAACATGTTTGGAAGAGAAACGTCACAATTAATGACCAAGACAAAACAACCTACTAATCTACTTGTATTCTTAAATTTTCATATTTCTTAATGCATTTTTTATTCATTATGTTATTATTATATAATTATCAATGTTATTCTTATAAACTAGCTCTGTGGTGGAAGAATTATGGGGGAGTATTGCCCCAAACTATAGAAGCTAGCAATTTGCATTTTAAGTTTGATGTGTAGTTAACCCGAGTGTGGGTGAAATTAGAGTACATTGGAATATGTAAAATTTGTTAAATTTATTTTCCATAATTAGTTATATGATTTTTGTTAAATTTGGCACTTAATCAAACTTTTATATGGATACATTCAAGGAGGACAAATCAAGGTTTCAAAACCTGGACTCAGGAATTAACTCGCCCATGGCCAAGTCCAAGTCAACTCGGCCAAGTCGCATGGACTCAGCCGACTCAGGTCGAGTCTCTACAGTTTTTAAAAAATAAATAAAATATAGAGATATAGAGAAAAGAAAAGGACAAAGAAAAAGAAGAAAAGAGCAGGAAAAATAAAAGGAAGAAAAAAAAAAGGCCTACCAAGCTAATATCAACAAAAGTAGCTAACCAGCAAGCAGCAGAAACTAGCACAACAGAGCAGCAACATTTTCCCCCCACACTGCCGATGCTCAAAAAGCCTTTCCCCTTTTCTTTTATAACCACCCCCCCCCCCCCCCCCCCCCCCCAATGCTCGTTTAAAGTACTATCACAAAAACAACCCTTTTGTTTCTTTTTTTTTTTCACTTTAAGTTAAGTACAAGTGTTTGGCAAAGTCCAAGTCGACTCGACTGATTTTTTAAACCGTAGGGCAAATGGACTAGAGCAAAAGTGTTTAATGCTTTAGTCTTTGTTAAATACAATCTAACTCTCCAAGCCCTTCAAAACAAAAGAGGGAGGGACAAAGCTCTTGATCCTGTCTACCTATTAAATATGGATTCCAATGTCGAGTGGGTCATTGAAAAAGAATATCATGTTTTGGACAATGACATGTCATAGATGGACCTTGGAAAATGCTTTACTGATCTTGCCAATGTATGGACAAGCAATACAAGAGATAGACGACGAGCTACTACCAATTCAAAATATCGGCAATATATATAAAATAAATTAAAAAATGTGCAACTCTTTTTTTTTCCCCTCTTTCTCATCCTTTTACTCATCTTATACTTCCCAAACACACTCCAATTGCTGTAACTCTTTCTTTCACTTGCAAATAAATCAACAAATCTTTATTTTGGTGGATTTGGTCTAAGAAATCACCAAAATAACTCTACAAAGGTAGGTATATTCTACTTCTTATATATTTTTTTTGTAATTATTTGTTTGGTAAAAGCTAAAAATGAGCCATGAATATGATAATTCCATTCCACTCTTTTTCTTGTATGGTTCTATTATTTGGTATTTTAAAAATAGAAGCTTTTAAATTTTAAGTTTTAACTAGTTTTCACTTTTGTTGAGATTTAGATATTTTTTAAGGTTAAGAGTACTAATTATTATTTTTATTTTTTTAGTATAAAAATACATGATTTAATGAATCAAACTTGATAGATCTAGTAGTAAAGTACATAGATCTTCAAGATGTGGGGGATCTTGGTATATACTATACAAGATACCAATTACCAGCACTATATAAAAATTACAAATAAATTTTATTTTCTAAAATTTCATATTAATAGATAGTTCATAAGTCATAATTATGATTCTTACAAACAAAATTTATAATTTTAGACAAGCCAGCGATACAGGATGTCATAACTGAGGGGGAACAAGAATTTGATTTATACTTGTTACTAATGAAAAAAAAAAAAACATTGTTTTTCAGCCTTTTCTAATATTCTGAATCTTTTGGATATTTTTTCAAATTTTTTTGAAACAAAAAAAAATCACACCGAGACGATCACGGTGGGCCACGAACCACGACCGATACCGATACCGTATCGGTTTTTAGAACCGGCTGATACCGCAACCGATACCGCAATTTTTATCCATAGTTGTTGATCATCCAACTTTCAATCTCACCCAATCACTACTCCATATAAAATCTTTTCAAGTCCTAATCTTCTCAACTTTTCTCAGTTCAATGCTCTCTCGCTTGGCCTGCCCTAAATGGCCTCTCGGTCAACGATGCCCTAAATCTTCTACTACGACAGAGGAGATGCGACAGAGCTAAATCCTCTACTACGACAGAGGAGATGCGACAGAGGAGAAGCCCTCAATCCATCTCCTATTCCTTTTCTCTCTTCCATCTGTCGTTGATCATCCAGGAGATCATGAGGTGAGATCCCTCCATCTCTCCCTCTCTCTCTCCATTTCTATTTTCCATCCGGAAATCTAACACCTGCAGCGATTGTCTTCTTCTTGCTCGTAGTTTTTTTTTTTTCTCTCTCTATCTCCTTGTTTGTCGTGCTTTCATGTGTGTTTTGCTTGAATCGGCCATTTGTGAGAATCTTAAATTCCAACAGGTTTGTGTAACTAGGTTGTTTCTAATTTCTCATGTCCTTTGTGGGTTTTGATTGTTTCCCCATTTCATTCATGTAAACTGTAGAAAGATATTATTCACATTGAATTGGCCGTTTGTGAGTCTCTGTTTCCAATAGGTTTGGCTGCCCTGGTCCTTCCCAATTTCTCATTTCTATCATGGGTTTTGTTTGTTTCTCTAATTCATTCATGTACACTGGGAAAAGATTGTTTTTACCCTATTGGTAGAGCTACAGGTTATTCCTGTTGTGTTCTTTACATTTTCTTATTTCTTTCATGGGTTTTGTTTATTTCTGCATTTCATTCATGAAAACAGTGTAAAGGAGTATACTATATACAAGTATATGTTCTCTTTTAATGCATAAATGTGTGTTTGGAGTGATTGTTTGGGTTTTCTTTTCCACTGTTTTAATCAAGAATGAGAAACTGGAGAATGGATACATGTGAAATGGAAAACCGCTCTGTTTGCTTATTTGTTTCCTGAATTGGGTTCTTGAAGATCTATTGATTCATGGGTGGATTTTCATCTGAAGAAGTCATTTTGATTTTTTGGTTTTTTCTTCTTGGTCTTCATTGGGTGAATTTGCAGGAGAACTGTAGTGGGTGTTTTGGTCTTACACTGTTGACGAGGCAAGTGTAGATCACAATGTGATCGAACACAATGTGAACTGTAGTGGGTTTTTTTTTTTTTTTTTGAAATTTAAATGCAAAAGATTGGACGGTTTTAACAGAACCAAACTGTTATTTTACTGTTCAGTTTGGTTTGGTTTAAGCAAGCAATGGTTTGGCTACAGATTATAAATCACTAAATCCATAGATAGTGGTTTGGTGGTTGGATTAGCCTTAATCCGCACCAATCCAAACCGCGTACACCGCTACTTGTGGCTATATGATTCTCACTCTTCTTGCTTCTCAATCATAAATGTTATATCAAATGGGCGTCAAGAATGACTTTTTACCAAGGATGAAAATGGGTCACCAAATACCTAAATATCGAAGGACTTGATCAAGTCCAAATTTTGGACCCATTGAAATTTCGAGTTCTCTACTCACCAAAATATAATGCAATTTTTGTACTTATCTATTCAACTCCCCCTTATATTAGTCTGAAATCTGAATACTCTTAAAGCCGGGTATCAAAGAATCCCCTAGGCTCCTCAACAGTCCCAATTCAATAAAATTTAATCCCTTCAAATTAAGAGCCCCATTTTATATTGACTATGAACAAAATGTCGCTACAGTTTCTTGGAATGTTTACTGTCATAATTTGCAAAATTCCTTCTAAATCTTTATAGTGTATTTGTTCACCAAATAGAAATGTTGGTAATGAAAAACAAAATCCCTTGATGTTAGTAACAACCAATAAATAATTAAATAAAGCATGTCATACTCACCTTGTACTTCGAAGGATCCAAAATGGGTAATATGTGAGGCGAAGTATCATCCAAGATGCTACAAACATTATGAATGAAAAACTAGCAAACCATTCATAACCACTGTACTTTGACATTTTCCCTGTCTCTAGAAACACATCGCTTGCATCATGAAGTGCTAAAACAATAGAACCAACACGAGCAAACCTGCAAGAAGAGGCAAAAAAAATGTAAGCATAAAGTAGAAGAGAAGATTTAAAAGTCCAACCATCAATTCAAAAAGTATTTGTGTAGGCTTGCTCCAAATGCATCAAGAACAAAAGGTCAACTCAGTGTTAACAGGTAGAATAAACAGTCAGGTTTTTAAGTATTCCAATGTCATCAGCCTGGATCAAACCTAGTATTCAAGATTGATGTGTCAGGTTATTTCTGTGAATTCCAAAATGAAAACTAATTGGACCAGACTCAAGGCCAGTGGCCTTCAGCTCCTCCCAGAGAGGAGAAGCCAAGTCCATGTCACGAAAGGGTATATTGGACAGTAAAAATTAAATGAGCAAATATATCTGTGAGAAGTCTTTGGGAAACAGCATTAAGTGAACATTTGGAGTTCCCTTGACAGCCTGCAATGAATAAGGTCAAATGGTGAATGCAAAGATGGAATAGATAGAAAAACTCCCCACCTTATCCAAGTTTATAGCACCAACCAGAAAAGCTCAGCAAAAGTATGGCAGATTGCTTAAAAGTTGTATTTATTACCATATTCTATATACACCATAAGAAACAACTGAATTGGAAAAGCATGGAAGTCGAAAGTGTATGGAATTAAATGAGAATGTACCAAAAAGTTTTGAGAAAAACAACAAATTTCAAATTCAAACCATGATAACCATCTGTTTGGGTGGCCAGACAAACTCGCAGTCATTCATATGGACAATCTGATGGACGGTCAAGCCCAGATATCCTCTACAGAAGAGATGCTCTCTACAACACTCTATTAATGTAGTTAGGAAAAGATGATTACAGTTTAAGATGGAATATGATGAAACTTACATTCATCAGAATATACAAACCAACCAAGATGTCACAAGAAAAAAATTAGGTTAGGGAAAGATAAGGGTAGTCATCTAAGAAGCACGGACACTTCTAAGAAAGTGACGTGTCCGTGTCGGACACGTGTCGAACACCGACACTCCTCGGACACTCTCGGACACGTGTCCGATACTATTTAGCCGTATCTATAATTAAGAATTAAAAATCTTAATTTTGGACACTTGTTTGACACTCTTTTTGCAACGTGTCCCACAATTTCTAACTCGTATCTATGACTAAAAAATAAGCATGTGGCTAATATCTCTTGGACAATTTGTTAATATGTGGTTATTAAAACTTGTAAACTTGATATATAACAATTTTATACCATGGAAAAATATATGATTGTAAATATCAATCATATCACAAGCAGAAGACAAATAAATATTTCACTAAAGAATAGGCCTCAAGATTGGTTTCTCTTTCGTTTTTTTTTTTTTAAGGGAGGAGAAAAAGATGATCCACCTTTTTCTTTAAATGGATTTTATAGAACTATGTTTAATGATTATGAATTATGTTTTAGTGTTGTATTGATATTTAATAATTTGATATGTTTGTTAGTTGATGCAGGCCGAACCCAAGTCCGGCCCAGATCATAGGCTCGGAGGACATCCGATTGATCCTTGAAGAAGTCAAGGATCCCGATTGATGCACTTTCTATTTTGTTTTTATCTATGTAATATCTAGGGTGGGAATGCCAGGCTATATTATATATATGTATACTTAATTATACTTAATTATTGATCCCAAGGTGGCATTGGATTGTTAATTATTGGCCGAGAGACAGGATGTTGAATTTAATATCATGAGTTAAGTAATGGGACCCATTCTATTTCTAAGAGATTTCTAAGATCCCCATTCTATTTCTAAGATCTCACGACATCTTCACCATAAGGAAACAAATTGTTAGATAGGAAACAAATATTTGATTCAGATAAGAAATTCTGTACACAGTCCCCATTAGGAAAGCAAAGATTGGATAGGCTCCTAGCAAAAAAAGGGGATCGGAGGTGTACATATCTATATATATAAATATACTCTTGTAGCCTCTGAATTGCTTCACGTTATCTCCTTCTAAACACTAGGAGAGGAGCACAAAGAAAGAGAGGGAGAGACTGAAAAGAGGGACCAAGAGGAAGAAGAAGGAGGCAAACACCCAGGCAGTTGATGTCCCACGTTCGGCCAAATACTACTAAAGTCTACAAGAGGTGAGTGATCTCTCCCATGTCTATTCTTGAGAATTTAAGTGTGATTTGTATATGATTTAGAAAGCTTGATGCCAAGAATGAGTCCAGAACTATGTCGTTTTTGTGAAACGTATATAACTAGACTGAGGGCCCCACATGGATCATGTGGTAGTCAATCAGATCCGATGATCTGAAACAACACCCTGGGTCGACCTCAGTAGAATTGTCGGTGGTGGGGAACAAATCAATTGAATCACCAGAATTGAGGATTTCAGGAAGCCAGACACAATGGGTTGTGTCTGACGACCTCTGTGTGAACAAGATGATGGCTAAATAAATAATATGGCGATCTGAAACTGAAAGAGGGTGATTTCCTTGTGATTGTACACCCTTGAGAGTTGATTTAAGAAGTAAAGAAGGATGATGGGGAGGAGATTCAAACAAGAAAAAGGGGACTCACATGTTTCAGTCGACGAATACTCCTCTCTGCCGACATGAGTTGTGGGTCCACATGACCCACCGGATGCGAGATCTGATCCACAGATCTGGTAAAGGACCCTCGTGCGAACCTGGAAGTTGTGGTTTCAATGGATTCGAACCGTTGATCTCCAACAGTTGATGGTTTGAAAAAGGGCAGGGCGAGAGGAGGCTCTGCACCGACTGGATCTTGCGTCTTCAGATGATGTCGACTGAGATGGCTTCCACTGATGTCATTATATGCCAATCTTAAAGATATTTCGTTGGGAATTATAAAAACAGCCATAATGCTAATAAAAATTACATAGAAGTCCTCCTGTATTCTATAATCTGAGCGATTAAATTGGAACAATGCCTATTATCAAAGATATTTACTTATAAATTGATGGTGTGTGATAAAAGGGGCTGGGCATGTATTAAATAATAAATAAGATGGTATTCTGATCCATAAGTCTTGCTATGTATGATCTGATCTGGACCACTAGCACAGAATTGTTTATTATGATTATCTAGTCTTGGAATCATTGGATTCGATTGATAGATTGTTTATGTTGTTTGTGGATGTGGAAATTAGGACAATGAGGTCCTGAAGCGAAGGGCCCTAAGGCCGTAAAATGTGGAGATGCAGGAAAGGCATCTCGATGAATTTTAGTGTAATGAAATGTTATGTGGATGTGGACTTGATGCAAGGATGTGGTTCAGAAATGTATCGTAAAATGAATACTATTCTCTGAATTATTTGATTGATTTAAATTATTCATTGCTTATATTTAATTGTGCTGATGAAGTCACTATGTTAATTGCAAATGTATGATAGAGTAGGAGGATCATTCACCAGTTTATACTGATGTTGTTTACCCCCTTCAGGTAATCGGGTTGCGGTTGGACCAGAAAATGGCGAAGATCAGCCCGCAGTGTTTGGCATGCGTGGCTGAAAGAGAGCGATACTTTCATATTCAGTAGCTTAGGAATTTTTTAGTTTGGAATTTAAATTTATTATCTGATGTTTTATTTTGAAATTTTAGACATTGAAAACCTTATTGGTTAAGTTATGTGGAGAGATTTATTTTAATAAATGATGCTTATGCCTTATGTGATTATTTGATTAATGTGTATGAATTGTATGCCATCGTGTTATAATTCAAATTCCGTCAGGGCCCCGGAATTTGGGTCGTGACAAAGTGGTATCAAAGCATAAGGTTTTGGGCAAGTAAAAGAATTAGCAACTGTAGGGCACGTGGTGAGGCCGTGGGGTATGGATGCCAAGAAAGGAATTTAATCTATTATTAATAAAGAATGGCTTACTCATTGTTTGTTTTGCAGAAGAACTAGGACAATGAATGACGCTATTGGAAACTCTAATCAGGGTGAAAGAATTGTGGAAATGCCGGAGTATGCTCGGCAGATGTTCGAAAATTTTATGAAAGCCTATAGCCAAGTTCAGGAACAGATCACTGCTATTAACAACCGGCATGGAGAAAATGGTGACGAACTCAGTGTTGTCAGGAATGGTTCTGGGAGTGGTATCAATAACGGGGTCAGGGATCGTGAGAAGGATAATCTCTACAAAAGATTTAATGAATTCCGACCTCGTAACTTTGATGAGACTCCAAACCCTTGGGACGCAAATAAATGGGTGGAGCATTTGGAGGGAATTTTTGAAGTTATGGGATGCACGGAACGGCAGAAGGCAATTTTAGGCGCATTCAAACTTGAGGGTAATGCTAAAGAATGGTGGAAAGCTGCTAAGAAGTCTTTTGATGGGCAAGAGACAGAAATTACTTAGGACTTTTTCAAGAAAGAGTTTATAAAGAAATTTATACCTGACCACATTAAAGCACAGAAGAAAAGGGAGTATGAGACCCTAGTACAAGGGAGCTTAACCGTAGCCAAATATGCCCTCAAGTTCACGGAGTTGTCTCACTTTGCTGAAACCCTAGTTGCTACAGAAGAATCCAAACTAGAGCGCTTTGTGACGGGTCTAAGGGCAGATATCAAAAAAGATGTCAAATTACATGAGCCGACTACTTATGCAGAAGCGCTAAGAAAGGCCTTTGTGTCTGAAGAAGCAATAGAAGATATTAATCGGAGTACTCAGCAGGTGCTGCCAGTAGGAAAGCGGGATAATTTCAAGAATCAGCCACCATATAAAAAGCAAAGGACAGACGCTAGACCAGTTTGCAATCATTGTGGGGGATCACATGACACAGAACAATGTCGCAAGAGACCGGGAGTATGCTACGGATGTGGTAAAGAAGGTCACAGGGTTAGAGAATGCCCAATTGCCCAAGAGAGAAATCAAGCTAGACGAAAGGGTGTTTGTTATGGTTGCGGACAGGAGGGACACCGGTCTCGAGAATGTCCCACAAATCCTGGTGGAAATCAGTTTCGACCACAAACACAACTGCAAGGACAGAATCAGCAGGACCGCCAACAAGGGCATCAGCAAAATCAGCGATCATATCAGCAGAACCAACAAGGAAGAAATTATCAATATCAGCAGTATCCTCAGAGAGGCAACCAACAAGATCCGCCTCAAGGTCAAAATTTCAATCGTGGCAGGAATAATCAAGGTGGGAATCAGGGGGCACAACCGCCTAATGCGAGGGCTTTTGCTATTACACATCAGGAAGCTGAGGCGGCAAATAACGTTGTTGAGGGTATGGTTTTACTTTCAAAGCACGAAGCTCATGCACTATTTGATTCTAGCTCAACTCACTCTTTTGTTTCCCATCTTTTTGCTGCTAAGTTAGGAAACTCCCCCACTATACTCACTCCTGCATTAGTTGTGTCAACACCCGCAGGAAAACACGTTCGCACTAAAACTATATATTATGATTGTGAGATAGAAATTGCACAAACAAGAATGTTAGCCGACTTAGTATTATTGCACATGAATGATTTTGATATAATATTGGGAATGGACTGGCTCTCTAAATATCGAGCGGTGCTGGACTGCTTTAACAAGGTAGTGCGTTTTAACCTAAAAGGTTATACCCATGTCACCATGGTGGGGAAAAGAAAATCTTTTCGAACTGGGATAATTTCGGCCATCAAAGCTTGTGAGCTATTAAGGAATGGGTGTACGGGGTACATGGCCTACATTACCGAAGCTAAACAAAAGCCTAACTTAGAAGATATTCCGGTTGTTAGAGATTTTCCTGATGTGTTCTTAGAAGATCTGCCAGGATTACCCCCAATCCGAGAAGTTGACTTTACTATTGAGTTGGTACCAGGATCTGCTCCAATATCTAAGGCACCCTATCGAATGGCACCCTCCGAGTTGAGGGAACTTAAGGATCAATTGCAAGAACTGTTAGATAAAGGATTCATCCGGCCAAGTGTATCCCCATGGGGAGCCCCTGTTCTGTTTGTTAAGAAAAAGGACGGATCCATGCGAATGTGTATTGACTACAGGCAGTTAAACCAGATCACTATTAAAAACAAATACCCGTTGCCCCGTATCAATGAACTGTTTGACCAGCTGCAGGGTGCTAAATTCTTCTCTAAAATTGATTTGCGATCTGGATATCATCAACTCAGGGTAAGGGAGAAGGATATTCCTAAGACAGCCTTTAGAACTCGATATGGCCATTATGAGTTTCTGGTTATGCCATTTGGGTTGACCAATGCCCCAGCAGCTTTTATGGCTCTTATGAACCAAGTTTTTCAGCCTTATTTGGATCAGTTCGTCGTGGTGTTCATTGATGATATACTTATTTATTCTAAAGGAGAAGAAGAGCATGGAATACACTTACGCACGTCCTTGCAGCTATTGAGGGATAATCGACTCTATGCAAAATTAAGTAAGTGTGACTTTTGGCTAAAGCAAGTGACCTTTTTGGGCCATATTATCTCAGGACAAGGGTTATCTGTGGACCCGGCAAAGATCGAAGCTATTACAAGTTGGAAGAGACCTACATCTGTTTCTGAAGTACGGAGCTTCCTGGGCTTAGCAGGATATTATAGGAGATTTGTGAAAGATTTTTCCTCAATTGCTGGGCCACTAACTAGACTCACAAGGAAAGATGTCCCTTTTTCATGGGACGTTAGATGCGAGGATAGCTTCCGCATATTAAGGGAGAGATTGACTACCGCGCCGATACTTGCTCTTCCTTCTGGAAATGGGGGATTTGTGGTATACTGTGATGCTTCTTTGCATGGTTTGGGTTGCGTTCTTATGCAACATGGAAAGGTGATAGCATATGCCTCCAGACAACTGAAATCCCATGAACAAAATTATGCTACGCATGATCTTGAATTAGCAGCTGTAGTTTTCGCGCTAAAAATCTGGAGACATTATCTATATGGAGAAGAGTTTGAGGTATATACTGACCATAAAAGTCTCAAATACATTTTCTCACAGGCTGATTTGAATTTGCGACAGCGAAGATGGTTAGAATTTTTGAAGGATTATGACTTCACAATTTTCTATCACCCGGGAAAGGCCAATGTCGTTGCTGATGCGTTAAGTCGCAAATCGGCTCAAATGGCCTGTTTGACTGCCGAATGGAGACTACTTGAAGAAATCAAAGATCTAGATGTGGAGTTACGACCTATAGGTGATAAGGTGCTGTTGGGAAATTTTAAAGTTCAACCAGAACTAATTCAGAAAATAAAGGACCACCAGCGAGATGATGGGGCACTGTTGGATATAATGCACAGAATGGACAATAAACCAGATTTCTCTATTGATAATGGCACATTGTATTTCAGAAGTCGGTTATGTGTTCCAAATAACCGCAACATCAAAGATGAGATATTAACGGAAGCACATCATACGCGGTATACCATTCATCCCGGGAGCACAAAGATGTATCAGAATTTGAAACGGAGGTTTTGGTGGATCGGAATGAAAAATGATGTGGCAGAATTTGTAGGACGATGTTTTACCTGTCAGCAGGTGAAGGCTGATCATAGGAAGCCAGGTGGATTATTACAACCCTTGCCTGTGCCGGAATGGAAGTGGGAACACATTACTATGGATTTCATCTCAGGATTTCCTAAAACATCTAGGCACAATGAGGTGATTTGGGTCATCGTAGATCGTTTGACAAAGTCTGCACACTTTATACCATTAAAGGGTAAGACTACGATGGAACAATTAGTGCAAAAATATGTTCATGAGATCGTGCGGTTACATGGAGTTCCTGTATCTATAGTCTCTGATCGAGATAGTAGATTTATCTCACAGTTTTGGAAAGGTTTGCAAAAGGCTATGGGGACCAAGTTAAGCTTTAGTACGGCTTATCATCCCCAAACAGATGGGCAGACTGAAAGAACCAACCAAACATTGGAGGATATGCTTCGGGCTTGTGCTTTGGATTTTAAAGATGGATGGGATGAACAGATGCCGCTGGCAGAATTTGCTTACAATAACAGCTATCATTCCAGCATCCAAATGGCTCCGTTTGAAGCTCTGTATGGTAGGAACTGTCGTTCTCCGATCTGCTGGGAAGAAGTAGGAGAAGGACGGCTTCTAGGCCCTGAATGGGTAAAAGCCTCCACGGAGAATATACAGAAAATTCGAAATCGACTTAGGACTGCTCAAAGTCGCCAAAAAAGTTATGCAGATAAGCGGAGAAGAGAACTTGAATTTAAAGTTGGTGATTCGGTTTTTCTTAAAGTCTCACCGACCAAAGGAGTTATGCGATTTGGGAAGAAAGGAAAGCTAAGTCCGAGATACATTGGACCCTTTCCAATCATAGGACGTGTAAGCGATGGCAATGCTTATGAGTTGGCACTTCCACCACAACTCGCTGGAGTTCATAATGTGTTTCATGTGTCTATGCTACGGAAGTATGAACCAGACCTCTCACATATGATTCGTTATGAGCCAATGGATATTCAACCTGATCTGACTTATGAGGAAAAACCGGTGGCAATTTTAGACACTCAAGAGCGGTTACTCAGGAATCGCAGCATCCGGTTAGTCAAAGTACAGTGGCGGCATCATAATCCATTGGAAGCTACATGGGAGATTGAAGCGGACGTACGGGAGAACTATCCACAACTTTTTGCCTCAGGTATGTCTTAAATTTGGAGGACCAAATTTCCCAAGGGGGGGAGTATGTAATATCTAGGGTGGGAATGCCAGGCTATATTATATATATGTATACTTAATTATACTTAATTATTGATCCCAAGGTGGCATTGGATTGTTAATTATTGGCCGAGAGACAGGATGTTGAATTTAATATCATGAGTTAAGTAATGGGACCCATTCTATTTCTAAGAGATTTCTAAGATCCCCATTCTATTTCTAAGATCTCACGACATCTTCACCATAAGGAAACAAATTGTTAGATAGGAAACAAATATTTGATTCAGATAAGAAATTCTGTACACAGTCCCCATTAGGAAAGCAAAGATTGGACAGGCTCCTAGCAAAAAAAGGGGATCGGAGGTGTACATATCTATATATATAAATATACTCTTGTAGCCTCTGAATTGCTTCACGTTATCTCCTTCTAAACACTAGGAGAGGAGCACAAAGAAAGAGAGGGAGAGGCTGAAAAAAGGGACCAAGAGGAAGAAGAAGGAGGCAAACACCCAGGCAGTTGATGTCCCACGTTCGGCCAAATACTACTAAAGTCTACAAGAGGTGAGTGATCTCTCCCATGTCTATTCTTGAGAATTTAAGTGTGATTTGTATATGATTTAGAAAGCTTGATGCCAAGAATGAGTCCAGAACTATGTCGTTTTTGTGAAACGTATATAACTAGACTGAGGGCCCCACATGGATCATGTGGTAGTCAATCAGATCCGATGATCTGAAACAACACCCTGGGTCGACCTCAGTAGAATTGTCGGTGGTGGGGAACAAATCAATTGAATCACCAAAATTGAGGATTTCAGGAAGCCAGACACAATGGGTTGTGTCTGACGACCTCTGTGTGAACAAGATGATGGCTAAATAAATAATATGGCGATCTGAAACTGAAAGAGGGTGATTTCCTTGTGATTGTACACCCTTGAGAGTTGATTTAAGAAGCAAAGAAGGATGATGGGGAGGAGATTCAAACAAGAAAAAGGGGACTCACATGTTTCAGTCGACAAATACTCCTCTCTGCCGACATGAGTTGTGGGTCCACATGACCCACCGGATGCGAGATCTGATCCACAGATCTGGTAGAGGACCCTCGTCGAACCTAGAAGTTGTGGTTTCAATGGATTCGAACCGTTGATCTCCAACAGTTGATGGTTTGAAAAAGGGCAGGGCGAGAGGAGGCTCTGCACCGACTGGATCTTGGGTCTTCAGATGATGTCGACTGAGATGGCTTCCACTGATGTCATTATATGCCAATCTTAAAGATATTTCGTTGGGAATTATAAAAACAGCCATAATGCTAATAAAAATTACATAGAAGTCCTCCTGTATTCTATAATCTGAGCGATTAAATTGGAACAATGCCTATTATCAAAGATATTTACTTATAAATTGATGGTGTGTGATAAAAAGGGCTGGGCATGTATTAAATAATAAATAAGATGGTATTCTGATCCATAAGTCCTGCTATGTATGATCTGATCTGGACCACTAGCACAGAATTGTTTATTATGATTATCTAGTCTTGGAATCATTGGATTCGATTGATAGATTGTTTATGTTGTTTGTGGATGTGGAAATTAGGACAATGAGGTCCTGAAGCGAAGGGCCCTAAGGGCCGTAAAATGTGGAGATGCAGGAAAGGCATCTCGATGAATTTTAGGGTAATGAAATGTTATGTGGATGTGGACTTGATGCAAGGATGTGGTTCAGAAATGTATCGTAAAATGAATACTATTCTCTGAATTATTTGATTGATTTAAATTATTCATTGCTTATATTTAATTGTGCTGATGAAGTCACTATGTTAATTGCAAATGTATGATAGAGTAGGAGGATCATTCACCAGTTTATACTGATGTTGTTTACCCCCTTCAGGTAATCGGGTTGCGGTTGGACCAGAAAATGGCGAAGATCAGCCCGCAGTGTTTGGCATGCGTGGCTGAAAGAGAGCGATACTTTCATATTCAGTAGCTTAGGAATTTTTTAGTTTGGAATTTAAATTTATTATCTGATGTTTTATTTTGAAATTTTAGACATTGAAAACCTTATTGGTTAAGTTATGTGGAGAGATTTATTTTAATAAATGATGCTTATGCCTTATGTGATTATTTGATTAATGTGTATGAATTGTATGCCATCGTGTTATAATTCAAATTCCGTCAGGGCCCCGGAATTTGGGTCGTGACAATCTATTTCCTATTTAGTAGGTCTTATTTGCTTAGAATTAGTCCTTCTATGTTTAGAAACGATCACTCCTATATAAGGAGGAATACTTCACTGTATTAGGCATGCGTTTTATCAATAAAAATTTGTGCAAGATATTCTCATTCTATATTATCATCGTGACAGCCTTGAATCCTTGGATTCGAACAATCCCTCGGGAGATTGTTCTACTACCCATCCAAGATCCAGGGCTGCGCCAGATTCGTATCAAAGCCCAGATCCGGTCGCCAGCAACCTCTGTCTCAGCGCTCAATCTACTCTGCTCACCGGTTAGCCTCTCCACCACCACCAGGCGCCCCTGCCTGACTCACAAATCCTCAACTCCCAGACCAACCGTGACCTCTGTTCACACCCTTAAGCCATTCCCGATCAACCCAGACCCCTACAGCAGCCCAACTCCTCACCGGACAACCCATTCCCATATTGCCGCTCATCCCTTCCGTACCAACTCCCTATCTCCCTGCACCACGCCGAAACCCTAACTCCCCATCAGTAACCCTCACCCTGCTCGTAACCCCACTCTCTCAGCCGTAACCCAGATCCCCCACCGAGAACCCCAGACCCTGCAAAACCCCAGACCTTGCAAAACCCTCCAACCTCTGTGACACCCAACCTTCCGAATTGAACCCTCCACCGCCATCTACAACCCCTAAACCCTGATCCGACTATCCAAACCCAAACCCAAGTGAAAAAAAAAAAAAAAGAAAGAAAGAGCAGACTGCAGCAAGAAGAGAAGAAAGGGGAAAGACAAAGTACCCGGCACCAGGGACTTCCAGCGTTGGCCTCGTCGACACCGTCAGCAGCGGCGGCGGCCTCAAGCCGTTGCGTCGTCGCCGTCCTCCGCCGCGGCCACAAGCACAGTTGATCACACCGCCATCGCAGCAGCCCCGAGCACTGTTGACGGTCGCCTCCATCGTCACCCATCGCACCGCCATTGCAGCACCCACGAGCACTGGTGACGGTCGCCTCCATCGGCACTGCTTCCCTCTCCGTTTTTTTTTTCTCCTCTTCCGCTCTTCAGCTAAGTCCGCTCCCTCCTCTCTTTTATTTCCTTTCTCTGCACACAGACCGAGTAAGAAAGCTCCAGAACCCGTGCCGGGTTCCAGTTGGACCTAAGTTGGTCCGGCCCGCCCACCGACCCGCGACCCACCTACATAACCAAAAAAAAAAAAAAAAGAAGCAATCATGCCTAGGCATGGTGATGATCTTCAGCATTGGATGACTGACCGCCAGAGGGATGAAACCATCCTTAAACTAAGTCAAGAATTAGAAGATGTCACGGGACGTCTCAAAATTGCAGAAACTGCCATTGCTGAGCTACAAACAAAGCAATTTGTTAGTCAAGAAGGATCCTCCAATGTATCTATGGTTTACACGCCCGTCCAACCAGAAAGACCTGACAATCATGAATCCATTCGTGATTTTATGGAGCGCCTTCTGGCTGAACGAGATCATCAAGCTCACCATGTTGCACCCCCACCAGAGGCTTCAACTGAGCCTAATACTGAAACTCAGCATGATGAGCATATCGAATCAGGGCACGCTGATATAGATCCTCCTTATGAAGATCAAGCTGATCAGGTAGATTATGCAGACGCTGATGATGGTATTCCGCTTCTCTTTCTAGATTGTCGTTTGCTAGTAGCGGATGCTAAAGAGGATGAAGATTGGAATCATGCTTCTATTTTTCGATCTCGTGTCAGATGTATGGACAGAGCATATAATATGATTATTGATGGTGGAAGTGCTATGAATGTTATCTCCCAAGAAGCAGTTGAAAAGCTTAAACTTCCCACGGTAAAGCATCCAAGGCCGTATAAAGTTGCATGGGTTGATAATTATTCTATTCCTGTTCGTCAGCAATGCTGCGTGCCTTTTAAGATTGGCAATTATGAGGATACTCTTCTCTGTGATGTCATACCAATGAACGTCACACATATCCTTTTCGGGCAGCCATGGTTACAGAAGTTTAAAGTGATCACAGATCATGAACACAATACCCATGCTTTCAATTGGAAAGGTAGACGTATCGTGCTGCGTCCATTGCAAACTCCGCCATCCTCTCCTACCTCTTCTCCCGCCGCCACCGCAGCTTCTCCTACATCGCATATTTTAACCATGCGGAAATTTGAAGTGGAAAGCAAAGAGCAAGGTGTCATGTATGCCTTAGTTACTAAACAAGTTGCTGATGATTCTCATGCTATTCCTCAGGAAGTGAAGCCATTATTGGACAAATTTGCCGACTTAGTTCCTGATGAGTTACCCAAGGAACTACCCCCACTAAGGGACATTCAGCATGCTATTGATTTGGTTCCAGGAGCTTCTTTGCCTAACTTACCTGCTTATCGGATGAGTCCAGCAGAACATGCAGAGTTAAAAAGGCAAGTTGATGATTTGCTTCAGAAGGGCTATATAAAGGAAAGTCTCAGTCCATGTGGTGTTCCAGCACTTCTCACTCCGAAGAAGGACGGAAGTTGGCGAATGTGTGTAGATAGCCGTGCAATCAACAAAATCATGGTAAAATATCGCTTCCCTATCCCTCGTTTGGACGATATGTTAGATATGATGACTGGTGCATGTATATTTTCCAAAATCGACCTGCGGAGCGGATATCATCAAATTCGTATAAAACCAGGAGACGAATGGAAAACTGCCTTTAAAACAAAGGATGGTCTCTTTGAATGGATGGTTATGCCTTTCGGTTTAACCAATGCTCCTAGTACTTTTATGCGGGTTATGACACAATTATTGCAGCCTTATATTGGAAAATTTGTTGTCGTCTACTTCGACGATATTCTTATTTACAGCAAGTCAAAAGAAGATCACCTTCAGCATTTAGATAAGGTCTGCCAACTTCTCCGCCGGGAGCGTTTCTATATCAATCTCAAGAAATGCACTTTCATGAGTGACTCTGTTATTTTCTTGGGATATATAGTATCTGCACAAGGAATTAAGATGGATCCTGCAAAAGTAAGCGCTATTCTTGATTGGCCAATTCCTACTACCCTTACTGAAGTTCGCAGTTTTCATGGTCTTGCCAATTTTTACAAAAGGTTTATCAGAAACTTCAGTACTGTTATGGCTCATATTACTGATTGCATGTGGAAAGGTGACTTCAAGTGGACCACTGCAGCCACCAGGGCTTTTGAGAAGATCAAGCAAAAGATTACTGCAGCGCCCGTTCTGCAAGTTCCTGATTTTAGCAAGCTATTTGAAATTGCTTGCGATGCCTCAAATGTTGGCATTGGCGGAGTCCTTAGCCAGGAAGGACATCCTATTGCATTCTTCAGTGAGAAACTTTCTGATGCCAAGCGAAAGTATACTGCATATGATCTGGAATTTTATGCACTTGTCCAAACACTTCGTCACTGGAGACATTATTTGATTGCAAATGAGTTTGTGCTTTACTCTGATAATGATGCTCTGCAACATTTACACTCTCAGCAGAAGATCAGCGCTAACCGAGCTAAATGGAGTGCATATATACAAGAATTCAAATTTAGCATTCGTCATAAAGCTGGAAAGGATAACCTGATTGCGGATGCATTAAGCCGGAAAAAGCATCTTTTGACTGCCATGTCTATTAATGTGCCTGGTTTTGAGCAAATCAAACAAGATTATGCAGCCGACAAAGATTTTGGTTCTATTTATGCGGATCTCCTTAATGGCAGTCATATTCAACATCCTCATTATAGTCTTCATGATGGTTTTCTATTCAAAGGTACGCAACTCTGTCTTCCAGCCACTTCTATTCGTGAATATGTTGTGCGAGAGTTGCATGCAGGTGGATGTAGCGGACATTTGGGTCGCAACAAAACACTTGCTCTTGTCAGTGACCGATATTATTGGCCTCGTATGAAGACCACTGTGATTCATATTTGTGAAAGATGCCGAACATGCCAAATTGCAAAAGGAAACAAGAAGAATACTGGGTTATATCAGCCTTTGCCTGTTCCACATACTCCTTAGGAAGACATTAGCATGGATTTTGTGCTCGGTTTACCCACGACTGCTAGAAAGGTTGATTCCATCTTCGTTGTTGTTGATTGCTTTTCAAAGATGGCACACTTCATTCCTTGCACTGTGACTGCTGATGCTTACAAGGTGGCCAAATTATTCTTCAAAGAAGTTGTTCGACTACATGGGCTTCCCAAAACTATTGTTTCTGACCGCGATACAAAGTTTATGAGCTACTTCTGGAAGACATTATGGATGCTGTCTAACACCAAACTTAATTTCTCTACTGCTTATCACCCTCAATTTGATGGACAAACAGAAGTGGTGAATAGAAGTTTTGGCCAATTATTACGTTGCCTTGTACGTGATCGCATCACAAACTGGGATCAAATGCTCCCTATGGCAGAATTTGCTTACAATAATTCTGTCAACCGATCAACTGGACTTTCACCATTTGAAGCTGTTACAGGAGTTCGTCCTCGCCTCCCTGTTGATCTTGTTCCATTACCAGTTGATGCCCGAGTGAGTGCAGATGCTGAAACTTTCTTCCAACACATGCAGCAAGTCCATAATGAAGTGCGTCGCCATATATCTGCCAGCAATGATGTTTATAAGCAGCAAGTTGATAAACATCGTCGTTTTGTTGAATTTAGTGAAGGCGATATGGTTATGGTGCGTATTCGACCTGAGAGATTGCCACCTAGAGCTAACAAGAAATTACACCCTCGTAGTTCAGGTCCTTTCAAGATTCTCCAGAAGATTAATTCCAACGCCTATATTCTTGATATCCCTACTGATTCAGGCGTCAGTTCTTCATTCAATGTCGAGGATCTTACTGATGCAGCCCAAGGACTAGGGCTGCGTGGAGGTGCCTGAGCACGTGTCCAATGACACTTCGAACGGTCACAAAGGACTTCAACACACACGAGGGACACCTCTGGGAAAAAACCCAATTTTATTAATCAACCAAATCTGAGAAGTTCTTCTCTACAAAGCCATATATATAGTAAAACAATCTTAATAAGCAAGAAAACCCTAGGCTAAAAATAGAAACTTTCCTAATAATAATAATAATAATCCTAATCTAATTTGAAGAGGGGCTGAGAGGCGGCTGGGCCGTAGACTGCATCATCCTCCCCGGGTTGAAAGAAGAGTTCGTCCTCGAAGTCGATGCTGCTTCGGATTGCCAGTGTAAATGTGTTGAACATGAAGGACATCCCTCGTGGCAACTTTCCAGGAATTCTTCTTTGGCGGTTGTGGTTTCTCGGGATGAAGAGTAACTTGCTGTCCACCATGCATGAATGTATAGGTGTTGTCGCGCATACCATGAGTCCCATTCTTGTCATACATCCATGGACGGCCCAATAAGATATCACCACTATCCATAGGTAGCACATCACACCAGATTGTATCCTTGTAAGTCTCACCAATGGCAAAAGTAACTTTGCAAGTATGTCGAACATGCGCTCGATCACCATTCATGAGCCACTTGACAAAATAAGGACGGTTATGCTTATAAATATTCAATTGAAGGCGATCAACAAGAGCTTGGGAGATGAGATTTTCACAACTTCCACTGTCAATAACAACTGTGCAGTTTTGTCCCTGAATCATACCTGTGGAACGGAAAATATTTTTGCGCAACCACTTATGCTCAACAGCTGGTGACGCATCCTTGAGGACAAGAAGAGCATCATCTGGGGGCTCTGCATCGGTGAAGTCAATATCTGTAGTGTCAATATCCTTGGAATTGTCAATATCCTTAGGATCAGTGTCAATATCATCTCAGATATTGTTATCAGTACCTTCAATCTCAATTAGATGTATTCGCTTTGGACAATCTGCGGCGCGATGCCCGTGCTGGTGACAATGAAAACAAATCATCTTATTTTGACCTTCAGTCCTAGCAAAAATCTGTCCATTGGATTTAGCTTCTTGTAGAGGGGAATTCTTTGGCTGAGCCCATTTGGATTAGGGTTTGGGACGATTAGGATTTGGGGACGGGATGGCGTGGTGGTTGGCTGTGATGGTGGGATTCGATGACGGTGAAGATGACGATGACGGTGACAGTGGAGACCTGTCTCTGATACCAATCTGATGCAGCCCAAGGACTAGGGCTGCGTGGAGGTGCCTGAGCACGTGTCCAATGACACTTTGAACGGTCACAAAGGACTTCAACACACACGAGGGACACCTCTGGGAAAAAACCCAATTTTATTAATCAACCAAATCTGAGAAGTTCTTCTCTACAAAGCCATATATATAGTAAAACAATCTTAATAAGCAAGAAAACCCTAGGCTAAAAATAGAAACTTTCCTAATAATAATAATAATAATCCTAATCTAATTTGAAGAGGGGCTGAGAGGCGGCTGGGCCCTAGACTGCATCACTTACTCTCTATCGTGGCCATGATACTGAAGGAGAAAATGAAGAGCAGCTTATTTCTTTACCAGTTAATTCTCCACCTCCTGATGAAATTATTGATGTCCTTGATGATCAAATTGTTTCTACACATCAAGGAGGTTATCAGAAGTTTTATGTACGCTGGCGGAATCGTCCTATCTCTGATGCTACGTGGATTACAGTTACTGACTTCCAGCGCCTTAATCCTGATCTTTATGAGAGATATCAAGCGCTCAACTCGCCGGAGTCGAGTTTTTCCAAGCCGGGGAGAGCTGATGCAGGCCGAACCCAAGTCCGGCCCAGATCACAGGCTCGGAGGACATCCGATTGATCCTTGAAGAAGTCAAGGATCCCGATTGATGCACTTTCTATTTTGTTTTTATCTATTTCCTATTTAGTAGGTCTTATTTGCTTAGAATTAGTCCTTCTATGTTTAGAAACGATCACTCCTATGTAAGGAGGAATACTTCACTGTATTAGGCATGCGTTTTATCAATAAAAATTTGTGCAAGATATTCTCATTCTATATTATCATCGTGACAGCCTTGAATCCTCGGATTCGAACAATCCCTCGGGAGATTGTTCTACTACCCATCCAAGATCCAGGGCTGCGCCATTAGTTGGTAGTTGAATTTTTATTTGTTGATTGCTAAATTGATTAAAACAGTTAAAATGATATTAGTTTTTTAGTAGATGATTATATATATATATAAATTAATATACATTATTAACGTGTCCCCGACGTGTCCGTGTCCTACTTTTTTAAGAAATGCCGTGTTGGCGTGTCCGTATCGTGTCGTATCCGTGTCCCGTGTCCGTGTCCGTGTCCGTGTCCGTGTCCGTGTCCATGCTTCTTAGGTAGTCATTCTAGTCCAATGGACAAATTTTGGACCAGCTGATCAGCACAACGGTCAGCTATAAGCCATATGCAGAGGGGCCCGTGGAGTGTGGACAGACTGAATTGGTTTGCATTTATGCAAATTTTGCAAGTAGAGTGAATGAATTTATGTAAAGTTTTGTTTCACAAGAGGGGGAAACATAAAATGTTTGACACGTAGAGTTGTTTTGTTTGTAGGAGCAATAATCTGGGGCGGACCAATTACAAAGGGCACATCAGCTGCCCTCCAAAACAATACGTATCAGGCAATATATATCAGTTGCAGCAATACATATCATGTATGGGCATGAATTTAACTTGCTGTTAAAAAATCCGAATAAATATCCAAAAAAATAAAAAACAAAATACTAAAATATGTTGGATTTTGATATTTATCTACGTTGAAAACAAAACCCTTTTTTTTAATAGAGGTCTTGTATCATTGCATCATTTAAAAGAAAAGCATTGATACATTTGTTTGCCTATATTGACATTAAAAAGGGAGGACAAAGTACAACGAGGACATCATCTGCCCCTCAAAACAATACATATCGGGTAGGGTTGTAAAGGGGTCCATGGTGGACCTGGAACTGGAACCGTTAATGAGAAGATGGACCTGGAACCGGAACTAGAACCAAAACCAGTTCGGAACCAATTTCCTAGTTCCGGAACCAAACCCGTTAATGAGAATATAGAACCAAAACCAGAATAGGTTCTATGTATAGGGCAGATTCGAGTCTGTGTAAAGAATGCCTTGGAGAGAACTAGATTTTAGGGGGGGAAAAAAACTCTTGAAAACTGTGCAAAATGTCGGGTCTCGGGTCCAAGGGCCAAAAACAAACCCAGAACCATTTAGGTCACTGGTCCAAAAATAGGATCCAGATCCAAACCCGTTTACTTATCAGGACCTAAATAAGGATCCAAACCCAGTTATTATTAGGTTGGAACTTCCGAGTAATCGGGGACCCATTTACAACCCTAATATCAGGCAATATATATCAATTGCAGCAATACATATCATGTATCAACATAAATTTAATTTGCTGTTAAAAATTTGAATAAATATCTAAAAAAAAAAGAAAACTAAAATATGTTGGATTTTGATGTTTATCTACATTGGAAACAAAACCCTTCTTTTTCATAGAGGGCCTTTATAATTGCATGATTTAAAAGAAAAGTATTGATACATTTGTTTGCCTATATTGATGTTACACAGTTATATTAAGACCTAAAATTTTAATCATACATCAGTTGAAGCAAAGCCTGTTCACTATATAGTATAAAAAGTATGTATGTGATATGATGACATAATCAATTATTATGCACTATGTAGCATGCAGAATCATAGTATTGAGTTACCACTCAGTGTTTATATAATAATTACTGCTAACTACTTCGCAATTAGTAATCACTACTTATTAGTCATAACAACATTTAGATCTAAAGGACTGATCTATGGAATACATAAATCTAGGCTAAGAAAATGCAAACAAAATGATTTCTCTCAGTAAAGCTTTTTCAAAAAAAAAAAAAAAAAAGAAGTTTTAAAAACTCCTAAAATTTCACATATGTTTATGAGAAGAACTCCTAAAAAAACTTTGAACATGTCCCATATAAAAAGTGTATGAGTAAATCTATGTTCCAAACATGCTGTATGAATGATCTTGATTCTTGCCATAAACTATTATTTTACTCTTTGAAAAACCAAACATTAGATTCAAAACCTCTTACTCGAGTTATTCTAGATCTTTGGATCCTCTGATTCCAAGTTGGGGCTTCTAAATGTGTAAATATGTATATAATTAAGGGTCAAAAAAAATGTAAAGGGTGAAAGATACATGAAAAAAGTGAAGGACAGGTAGTTAGGCTCTCTAGAATCGCCCGGCTTAGCAGAGCATAAATAGCACAAATTAGCCTGGGCTTTGACAGGATTGATGCCTTAATGTTATGGCCGAGTGCAACCAAAATGGGTGAACACCTATGATGCACAAATACTTTAAAATGGGCAAACTATCGCGTCGTATCACATCCGATACTTCACTTTTTATGCATCCATGCTGTCTCTAGGCATCATAAGTGAACACAGTTGAATAATGATTTCCCTTTTTTGAAATTGAAGAGCGAGGTATGATATATTCTCCAACCCAAGGAAAAGCAGAGTCCCAAGTATGTGCGAGAAGAACCATATTATTTGGCAAGCCATTATGGATGGATAATGTCCCAAAAATCTCCCCCGTGCCTGACAATCCTACTGATGTCAGGCAAAAAGACGGGAAGGAAAGGTATTAAGAAATCCAATTAGAAAATAAAACAACTGCGCAAATTCAACATTCAAAAGGTTAAACATGAGAGATTTCTCCATGATTTTTTTGTCCTAAGCTATCCAAGATACATCAGATTAGGGCCGCAGGCATGACCAGGTCAAAATCAGGGCTGAACCAATCCAGGGCCTGCTTGTCCACAAATCTAATCAGATCAATTTTCTTGATCACCAAGTATAAGCCCTACAAGGAAAACTCAAATGCTTAAGGACAAAAAGGAGTGCTTAAAGCCTCAAATCATATAATTTATTCTTCGAAGTCTCATGGTGCAGAAAGCAAAAGCTCATTTCAGAACAAACCTGAATATGTAAGACAGCACAATGAGAATGACAGTTGCTACATGATGACCCATTGACACGCCAAAATCTGATCTCCTCGTCTCCCAAAAAATCAAAGCAAATATGGAGTATGTGTAAAACCCAGCACCATACATGTACAAACCTTTTAGTTTCAACCTGGTCATCAGGAAGCCAGTCAGTCAACTTACTTATTTCAGATAACCAAATTCTGAAGACTTGTTAAATTATCCATAACATAGCAGTAATTATAAACCACTAAACCCAAGAGGTTGAAGTGCTCAGTCATGACAAGTAGAATGGTGAAACTTGGTAATAAATAATGCTTCCTACATTTAACCTTTTTCTTTATCACTATCGCAATTTTGCAAATTGATTGAGTCGACTTGGACTCAGTGGGGCCAAGCCAACTTCAACTCGATGGGGGCTGAGACAAGTCACCCCCTAAGTCACCACAGACCCATGGCTTTTTGGCCCTAACTTACTTTCTTTCCCAATTTTCTGTCAGAAAAGCTTCAGGAGGCTGTTAGGAGGATTTGGATTGATCCTGGAAGATCAAAATCACATTTTTGGAATGAAGTAAATAAATATATATATATATTTATTTGAATGGTTATTTTATAGAGAAAAGTTGTGGTACATAAGTTAGGCTATTAATGGAGGATCATGTTACTTGTATTGTGATTAGTGTCATTAGATTAGATTGAGAGAAAATCTCTTGATATTGATACTGTGTTTGATGATTTAGTGAGAGAAATTCCAACCAGAGAAAAGAGATGCGGCATTAGAGAGAACTTTTGTATACGGCCTCTAAATTTATGTGGCCAAAGAGTCAAGCTGAAGATATGGCATTAGAGAGATTTCTTGAACATCAATGTGCAATTCATCCTTGAGGCCTCTCATGAATCATGAATGTACTTACCAACTTCTCTTGCAAAATATCGATGATTTTGCAAGAATTGTGCTCAAACTCAATTTGATAGTCTCAAAGTGTACCTGTTTGCTTGAGCCGTTGTAACGACTCAAACCCACTGCCCACATGATATTGTCCACTTCGGCTCAAGGGATTTCAACCCAATCTTTCTGTATGGTTTTTAAAAGGCCTTGTGTGGGGTTTAGATCAAGTCACACATACAAATACCCAAGACAAAGACTTACATGTTTCTGATGTAGGACTTATGCACCACTGCATACATAGTCCTTTAGAGTTTCTCCTGCCCTCTCTCCTTAGGCGGATGTTTGCGAAACCCAACACCCTTCTGCAGGGACCAAAGGCATGACATACTCTCCCATTGGAAAATAGAGCCGAGGACAGCTCTGATACCATTTGTAACGACTAGAGCCCACGGTTCAAAATCTCTGCCGATACCGGTTCGTATCGGCGATACGAACCGGTATCGGTCCATGCCGGTACGATATTTTGAAGTTATCGGTTTTTTGTATCGTCCAGGCAAAATATCCCCAAAATATCGGATAATATCGGCCGATATTTCAAAATATCGGTGTGAACCGATATATCGGCCGATATATCGGTCGATATCGGTCAAAATATCGGCCCACTATTTAAAAAAAAATTTTTCTTTTGTCTTATTTTTCTTCTTTCTTCCTCCTTTTAAATATATCATATGCCACATTTTTTCTTCCTCAACACCTATTTCACTTGTAAGGTATCAAAAATATATTTTTTTTATCAGTATAGTCTTGAAAATCATATACAACTATACTGAGGTAAGCATTTTGTATTTTTTTAAAAAATTATTTAGATATAGCTTAAAAATGATGATTTTATGCTTTTTTTTATTGTGAGTACCTTGTATTATTTTAAATCAATACATATTGAGGTTAAATCAGCTATTTAAGGTTTTAAAACTCAGAATTTTTATTAAAATCTTGTTGATCTTTGTAAAATAATTACTCAAATTTATCATTATTTTAAGTAAATTATAAATATCTAGTTGCTTTGTATTTTATTATACTATCATAATAAAACATGTTATCGTACAAGCGCAAGGCAGAACTTACTTAATGATTGAATGACGAGTACAAGCTTTATTTTCTTAAATTTCATGCTAATAGATAGCCCATAAGTCATAATTACATTGCATTTTATAAAATTTATGATATTTTAACTTGTTTAGTATATGTACCTAAATTAATTTAATTATAAATAAAATTTATATAGCTTTAGATTAGATAGCAATACATGAACATAACTTAAGGGGTCCAATAATTTGATTTATAATTTATTTTACTGTCATTATGTCATATGTTATGTTAATGTTCATGTTCTTGAATTTTACAACTTGCTTGATAATTGAATGATGAATTGATGGTTGTTGAATAATGAATGATGACTGATAAATAATAATAGAGGTATAGTTATATATTATACAAGATACAAGTACAAACGTACAACCACTATATGTAAATTATCAATAAGTTTATTCTCTAAAATTTCATACTAATTGATAGTTCATATTTCATAAGTCATACTTATGGCTCTTATAAAAAAAATTACATTTTTAGACAAGACAGCGATACAGGATATCATAACTTAAGGGGACCGTTATTTTGATTTATATATATTACTAATGAAAAAAAAACATTGTTTTCCAGTATTTCTAATATTTTGGATTTTTTGGATATTTTTTCAAAATTTTTTGGATTAAAAAAAAATTCACACCGCGACGACCGCGACGGACCGCGAACCGCGACCGATACCGATACCATATCAGTTTTTTGGACCGACCGATACCGCGACCAATACCGCGATTTTCATCCATGCTAGAGCCCATTATCCACATGATATTGTCTGCTTTGGCTCATGTGATTCAAACCCAATCTTACCGCAAGGTTTTAAAAAGCCTCATTTGGGGTTAAGGCTAAGGCCGCACTTATATACCCAGGACCATAACTTGAATATTTTCAATGTGGGACTTGACCAAAGTCTCATGATGCTAACCAAAGCACTCCACTTGTACCCCTGCAGATTCCCCTTTTTTGGCTCATAAGAGCACTTGACCTGGTCTAGCCTCAAGGGATTACCTAGGCGGATTGGTGCCTCACACTCTCCCCCACTGGAAATAGAGCCGTCCTCGACTCTAATATTATCTGTAATAACCTAGGCCCACTACCTACATGATATTGTCCACTTTGGCTCATGCGATTCCAACCCAATCTTGCCGCACAGTTTTAAAAGGCCGCATGTGGGGTTAAGGCCAAGGCTGTACTTATATACCCAGGATTTGGACTTGAATATTTCCAATGTACAACACCCTTACCCCTACGGATTCCCCTATCATGGCTCACAGAAGCACTTGACCTGATATTGCCTCAAGGGATTACCTAAGAGGAATGGAGTCTCATAGCTACATCAATTTCATTGAATAATCTTCACATATTGTTGGAATGCCCAATATTGTGACAGCAGTGTTTCCATTATCTAGTAGGACAAAGGGTTTGGATAGTTGTTCTTTTATAGTCGCAACCTCATTCCTCAATTTCAAGATTTATGTTTGCATTATTTCCATAATCTTCACTGATGTCCGCATTGTTGCCATCATCTCTACTAATCCATCATCCATTCCCATTGATTGTGGGTTGGATGTTGCTTTACTTTATCCAACCAACATTTCATGAATCACCCTAGTATTAGATCACCCTTGCAAATGAGGATGTGCTTGATTGGTCAACTGTTAGACTTAGATCTCTATTGACCAACTTGAGGGATCACCAAATTTTGTGATCTCACGTAAGGGCAAAGGTGAGTGGCGCTTGGTTGTACCACATCGTTTTTTTTCCCCCTTCAATAGTAGTAATATAAATAAGTTAAAACTTTCTTCCTTACAAATCAAGTGAAACGGTGCTTTAATCTGATGACAAGACTTGCAATTTTCTTTGATGTTTTGGCCCATTCAATTTTGTACACAACAGTGGTGACGGCAAAGTGTAACTCAAACCAGCTTTTTGGCCTACTTGTTCTAAGTAGCCTTTGAGATGACAATAATGTAAAAACATTTGAACCTTTGTCACTATCCTTTTGTAACAAAAGAGAGCCAATGGAAGTACCTGACGACAATGAGTACTTCTTCCTTTCCACCTTTGCCTTTTGCAATGTAAAGATGGGTTGAGCCTTTCAAACAGACCGCATAGAGATTGACCTCCTCTTCTTCTTTGCAACTACTACTCCTAAGGACGAGCTCCAATTTGAGGAATTAGAGGATAGGGATGGTAGGGTTGGGGCTTTTGATTTTTTTTTTTTTTTTAAAGAAAGGAATGATGGGGATATGGGTTGACAAGGGTTAAGTTGGTGGTTGGGTTTGATTCTTTTATCTTTTCTTTTCTTTTTCCTTTCCTTTTTTTTTTCCTTTTTGTGTGTGTGTTTGTGGTGTGGGCCATGGGGAGGCGCAAACATGCTCTAATACTAAACAAGTAAACCTAATCCTTATCCCATCACAATCCTATACCAAAATAACTTAATCTTACTCAAGGAAACTTACTCCTAAAATCATAAATAAACCCAACGGCCCAAATTAAAAATCATCATCATTATCAAAGCCTTGTCCCAACTATAATAGGGTTGGCTACATAAATTCTATTTCTTCATTGCGATCCACACTAAGTCAAATCCTTGAATAAGTTGCACTTCTTTGATCTATTTTTACTACCTCTATCTACGTCCTCTTCGGACTATGCCTCCTTGGTAGGCCATCAACCTGCATGGCCAAACTTTCCTTTCCAGCAACGTTGTTGGCCTGCATTGGACATGCACGAACCATTTCAAATGGTTTTCTCTAACTTTATCAACTATTGATTCTACCCCTAATTGATTTCAAAATCGCTCATTTTTAATTTTATCATCTTACTTTTACCACACATTTAACTCAATATTTTCATCTCTGCTACCTCCATTTCGTGCACATGTTGCTTCTTGATTGGCCAACATTCTACTCCATAGGTCACTGCTGGTCTAATCACTGTCCTATAAAACTTTTCCTTCAGCCTTGTTGGCATTCGTCGTTCACAAAGCACTCTACAAGCAAGTCGACACTTGTAACGCCCCACCCCCACACACATGCATGATATTGTCCACTTTAGCCCATAGGTCTCACGATTTTGCTTCTGGTAGATCTCAACCCACCAAAAGGCCTCATGCAGAGTAAGGATGCAAGCTCTACATATAATCCCAATCACTTTCCTCTCTACAGTCGATGTGGGACTCCAGGATGTCACAATCCACCCCCACTTAGGGCTGCACGTCCCTGTGTAATAGCCTACCAGCTCTCTTGGCCCACCCACGTATGAACCTGCCCACTTACATCAAACTACAGCAAGGATCCACACTTGAACTAATCGAGAGTCGGCTCTGATACCATTTGTAACGCCCCACCCCCACACACATGCATGATATTATCCGCTTTAACCCATGGGCCTCACGGTTTTGCTTCTGGTGGGTCTCAACCCACCAAAAGGCCTCATGCAAAGTAAGGGTGCAAGCTCTACATATAATCCCAATCATTTTCCTCTCTATAGTCGATGTGGGACTCCAAGATGTCACAACACTTCAACAATCTCACTTTAAAACATGAATAATAACCCAAATTACAAATAAAACAAATATTTCTCAATATTCTCAACACTAGTGACAAACCAAGAATGTTGATGACACCAGATATCAGTGTGGAATCAGCACAACAGATCTGACAAGGAGACAGAGCAGCTTGCCAACCATCAAACGAGAGCCTTAAGAGGCTGTGAAGGTGCTAAGGTGAAACCAAAGCTGGCCAGTATAGGTTGAGTGATTCTTACTAGTGAAGGGGTAATTCTAGTAATGTTCTCTAAGCATGTGTCATTTGGTGTCTACTGAGGTAAAAATATTGGATAGGGATAATGCCGGCAATGTTCTCTAAACATGTCATTTGGTGTCCACTGAGGCAAAAATATTGCATAGGGATAATGCTGGTAATGTTCTCTAAGCATGTGCCATTTGGTGGCCACTGAGGCAAAAATATTGGATAGGGATAATGCTGGTAATGTTCTCTAATCATGTGTCATTTGGAGTCTACTGAGGCGAAAATATTGGATATCTTAGAGGCACTTTGTAACTCTGTTCTTCCTTTCAAGGTAAACTTACAGTGGAAGTTGATTTGACGGATGCTATTTCACAGATTTCTTCATCCGTCACAAGCCCTTGGCCTTTTCAATTCTACTTCAATGAGATCAGGTCATTGTTATCTCCAGTTCAATTAGAGATCAAGCATGTTGAGCAAGTGGCCAATAGCATCGCCAATTCTATTTCATCTTGTTATTGACATAATGCTTTTCTACCATGTTTCTACAATCTTTCTTCTTGGTTGCTCTGTCTTCATAATTTTTTTCTCTTAATATAATACTTTCTGTTACCCATCAACAAAGAAGAAAAAAACTATCACAAAGAAAAGAGTTGACAATTGAGTGAAATCAAGCTACGGAGAAAAAAGAAAGAGAAAGATGAGAGGAGCAAAGAAGAAGACAGAAAGGAGGAAGACAAACGAGGAGAAGGGAGATAGAAACAAGACCAGCCCAACAGATTTACACACTCCAATACCATCAGAAGTTGTGCACAAGGAGAGAAGACTGTTTACAGTGGAATTAGATAATAACCCTGGTCGACCGGGTTCTCTCTCCTTATTAAGCATAACTTAAAAGAGATACAAATGAAACTCTTAAAGTCAAGGATACAAAATGAAGTCTAATCACAAAACATAAGAAATGTAACAAATCCAATCACAGCCATCAATCTAATCTACTCTCTAATGGTGCATTAACAGTATTTGTTAAAAAATTGTATTCATTTTTGGAAATTCTTGTACTTATTGTTAGAAAAAAATACGAGGATCGGTTGGTAGTGTATTATTAACAACCAATTCTAATATGCTTTCGTTCCTCTTCTTTTTTCATATTGTTTCCTTCTGTACCTATCTCTATAAACAATCAAGGTTCAAGTCCAACTTAAACCACCCCACCCTTGGTTTATAAGGTGCAATATATCGCTCGGGACATTATATTGGATTGAACCAGTGTTGAAAACGTGATTGGCTGCCATGTGCACAAATCAAACAAACTCCAAAATCAAGCAGTTATCCAGTACTAGTATGTGCTGAAATTTAAATACCAAGACAAAAGAACATAGTATGGTAAATTTACTTGGTCTTTTGATCAGGCCAGACCTGCTTTCCAGGTCCTACCCAAAAGTATTTTGTGTTTCGGAACCAAGGCTCATCATATGTAACAGAAAGAGCCAAAATCTCCGCTGAAAGAAAATAAATGAATTTCCATGCAGACTCCTTGAATTTGTTGAGCTTCCTTCTTTCTTCTATGTCAACATCTAACTTGTAATGTCCCCTTCCAAGAATACATCGTTTTGCCAACTTCTGCAATAATTTCACACATCTTAGACAGATATCTCCAAATAAATAAATAAATCAGAAACCATCACTACTTCATTAAAGTCAAGTTAATAGACATACATCCACTGGTAGAAAGGGATAGTTGCCAATCTCATTTCAATTAATGCTTCTTTCTTCTTTTAGAAGGCAGTCTGATAGGAACTTTCTTATTTCCTACTAGTATTTCATTCATTTTAACATACTATTAGCAGAAAAGAACATATAACTATTTAAAGGAGAAAAGTTCTCACACATTACTAACGCACCCACTCAACTGGAGAGGATTCCTATCTTATGCTCCCATATTATAATAAATAATGTATAAATAAAAAAGAGAGAAAGAAAGTGTAACACTCCGATCCCCTTTGAGCCGGATTAGTGGCTCATTAGTGTGCTTTTCTGTTGATTTTATCCTTTTGGATTTGGTTTCGGGTCCTGGATAGGTAGTTGAGTAACCTTTGACCTAGGATAGGTAGTTCTAAGCCCTTTTTCGTAATTTTACTTTTGCTTTGAGGGCATCACATTTGCATCATCTTGGTGTCAGCACGTGTATTTTGTTGAGCTCGTTGTTTTCCGTAACTGCCTCAGACCCATTCGGAGTCAATTGGAGAAGTTGGACCTTCGTGTGACTTGATTTGTAAATAACCGAATTTCACTGGACTTTGTTCTAAACTTCAAAAACTATAAAAGAGTCATGAGCCCAGGTGTCTCTCCCCTGCTCATTTCAATTGCCTCAACGTTGCATGCAGCTCTAGGAGAGCCACGTCCATTCTTCACTTATCTTCATTCTCTTCTTCAGTCTTGTTGGTGTTGGGAGTTTGCATCTCTTCCGATTGGGTTTTCTCTCTCATCTCTGTCTTTGCTTTGGATAAGTGGGTTCTCTCCAATTCTTCTTCTCCAATTGGATCTCCCATCTCTCTCTCTGCATACTCATGGATTGTATTTTGCTTTGCTTTGCTTGGGTTTTAGTTGATTTGGAGCTTGACTTCAGCGATTTGACAGAGCTTTGAGGCAAGTATAAGTACAGGATTGTATAACACATATGGGTATTCTGTTTGATTGCTTTAATTTCATCTTCTTCCATGTTTAGGATGTTTTACAGCCAAATTCTGTAGTGTTGGGACCTCTGGAGCTTGTTTTGCTAAGTTTCTGTACCAAATTTCAGTCTCTGTACTCAGCTCGATTTCGTGTTCTGTAATGTACGGCTAAGCCGTAATTGCGTACGGCTCAGATTCCAAAGACATGAATTTTTGAATTTTGCTCTACGGCTAGGCTACGGCTGAACCGTATATTATTCTACGGCTGAGCCGTAAGCTAGCCGTGGACTCCACCGTAGCTCAGCCATGAAATGTATCAGATCAGAGGTGGAAGATGACAGTTTAGCCGTGTTCTGAAGGGAACCACGGCTAAGCCGTAGTGCATGTTACGGCGAGGCTGTAAGATGTATACGGCTAAGCCGTAGGTCACCCATGGCTAAACCGTAATACCTGGAAAATCTGAAATAAAACTTAGAATAATTGTTTTCACACAGGTTAACCACCCATGTAAACCAGCCCAATGGATTCTTTGGATCGCATGAATAGTCTATTAGGCTGTGACTCATTCATGTGAGCGTTGATTTACTGTTAAGCACCTCCCCATGGGTGTTGGTTTAAGGGACTTCGGTGCACGTGAAGATTTCATTGCAACACTTTGATGACAACGGTGCATCGAATAATTTAAAACTACATCAACATGCACGGTTAGCGACAGTGAACAACTAGATTAGGGTTGGCTTGTAATTAACCGTGATTCTGTATTAATCTGAGATGCATTACATATTGCTTACAGTCTTGCCCTCTGTTCTACTAATCTATGTTTATGCATTACGAGATCATTTTGCTTTCGTTCCGTATATTGTTTATTCTTCGGTATGTACTATACTTTGATCTATGTTATGCTTTGACGTATTTTACGCTATGCTCTGTCTATCTCTGGCTTTGTATATCTCTGATTCATTGGGTATTCCCGGGTGGCTCTGCCCAGATATTAATACATGAGGATAAGATCCGGTCCTTGTCATTAGTGAGTCTAAAGCAGATAATCTCCCTTCTTTTGGATGTGATTTGATTGGTATTAGTCTGGCTCTACTCAGCCTCAACCCTAGAATGCCCGACGGGGTTACCTCTGGCTTAGATCTCTGTATCTCTATATCACTGCAGTGTCACTTTGTCTTGGGACCCCGGAACCCAGGAAACCGAGACCCACTTGTACCCTTGGCCCGGTCAATGGTGTTCTTATCTACTCTGCTCTGCTCTCTATTGGAGCGAATATGGTTAACGTAGTAACCACTTAGTTCAGTATTTCTACGCTTTGATTCACTTATCATGCTTTACTTCTATGCACGATTTGCTTAGCATACTAAAATGAAACTCTGTAATTACTATTCTGTCATTATTCAATTTAATACTATAAGTGTTTCGTCCCTGTTACTTATATTTGCTGGATCGTTGTATTCATTAGTGTCGTCTGTGGTGTTGCAGGCACAGATCCCTTGTCCAGCTCCCCGGCGGTCGAGGAGGCTGCAGGGCAGAGCTTAGGACACCCTCCGGTTTGGCAGAGTGGGCCTGATCACCTCTGCCGAGTGCGTACATGCATATCATCAGTGGCCTGGTTGTTTTGGTTTTTGGAGATTTTGTATTTTGTACTTCGGACTTTGTTACTCTGTATATTTGTACATCTTGATTATGGTGTGTACTCAGTCTCGTATCTGGGTTCATAGTTTTGTATCTATCTTGGTCTTTTCCGTTCCGGATTTTTCGGCTTCCGCTATTTCTTTGTTGCTTGCTATGATATCTACAGCTTCCGTGTTCGCTTGTTTCGCACGTGTTAGATCCCTTGTGTGTGTGCATCTTGACTGGGTTTGGATGCACGTGCACGGGAGTACGTGTATCACTAGTTTGGCTTTTCGCTATCCCCAATTTCTGGGCTCGGGTTGTGACAGAAAGAAAAGTGCAATGGCTACAATTGACCAAATTGAAAATAAAATGAATTGGTAAATTTTGATTAATCCACTTGTCCCAGTCAAATACATGGATGCTTTGGCCATTTCAAAGAAAAAGGCACTCTACAAACTATTCATTGTTGAATCATCAATCATGGAATGACAGCATGCACTACCATACTAAAAAAAATGAGTGGCACATCAAAATATATAGTCACTTGTGGCGCAATCGAGAAATGGGGGCAAGGAGAAGAGGAAAAGGGAGAAATGGGGAAAAATAGAAATAAATGCAATTTCCCACACCACCCTACCATTATTTTACTACAATAAGCAAGAGGTCTAGGTTGCTAGAATACCATGGTCCTTGTTGTTTTGTCTCTTCTTGCTAATCAAAAGCTTGGACCCGAGTTCTTTCAACCAAGTAGTATGGGAAAAGGTTAAAACCCATTTTCACCTTTTTTTTTTCTTTTTTTTTTCTTATTGGTGGTACAACTACTCACCACACACACTACGCAAGTCCCTAACCAACAAAACAATAACTAGGATCAAGCCTTGGACGTCCTCATAGACATGCCTTACCAATGATGCATCGGTGGGGTACATTTATATTGATCACGACCATAGTTTTTGAATATTAATGCAGCCAAAGACTGAAATGTAGTTTTCATCCAACTGAGTAAAATCTTACGTGCACCTATTATCACTTAAATTCATTCTAAATAATTAGAACATGCAGCTTAAATGCATAGGAAATTACTCTCTATTCTAAAGTATTTTAATCATTTTCATAATTTCTTACACACATAGGCGCAACTCAGCAGAGAACCATGGAACTTGGTGGAGTCGACTTGACTCAAGGATGACCTAGTCCCCACCTCCTTCCCCCCTCTCCAGTTATTGAGTTTAGTTTCATTAAATAAACTTGATAAGATGAAATATGGCACAACAATTAACATATTATGGTCGTCATCCTCTTAAAACTACCCGTAGAGATAGTTTGAGTTCATATCATCATAGATTTGATGGGATGTTTAGTTATGATCGTCAAGTTAAACATACTAAATTTCTGTCCGGTTCGAGTAATGAGAAGACTCATTATCCTTTATAGTAATTCATTCTAATGTTCGATGGCTTTTGCCAGTTGGTTTCATGTCTAGTTTGAAATTCCACTTTATTAACCTTTACTCCCTAAGTTTATATATATATATATATATAAAACTGCGTGTGAATAGTCTTATCACTGGTTCTTGGTTATGGTTGAGAACTATTTGAATGAATGACGGGAATTCTTCTCTACATGGTGAACTCAAGGAAGAAGGCACCTCCAAGATTTTACAATGGTAATCCTTGCTACCATCATTGTCAAGTTTTTTTTTTTTTTTTTGGTATAATATTGTCAAGTTGTTGCAAGCTATATAAACAAGCTTCAAGAGAATGGTTAAGAAGTTTTTATTCTACAATGAAGAATCTTTTCTTTACCCAATCTGTTGCTAAGCATTCCCTGTTTGTTAGGCAAGAAGGTAGACTTCTTACCATGTTACCTTTATATGTAGGAGACATGAATACGCAATGCATTATATCAGTCTAGTTTGATGCCTTCCAAAGGAAATATCTCAAAAGTCTCAAGAATTTTCAAGCCATAGAAGATGAGATAAACAATGATGAGATATTCATTATTTTTAGACAAAATAAGTACACCATGGATTTGTTAAAAAGTACTATGACTGAAGCCAAACCAGTAGCTACTTACAACTAGAAACACCAAAAGCTCAAGTTCTTAGTGAATACCATAACAATTTATATCAACCCCCCCCCCCCCACAACCCCCCCCCCCCCACCCCCCCCCCTCTCTCACCATGGTTCAAAATAGTGCTATGGTCTAAAACCTAATAGTGCCAAGCAGGTTTAATTTATAATACTATTTTTCCTATTTTTTCTCCTCAATAGTCTTTCCTATATTTATCTCTACCCTCATGTGGTTCCAAATCACTAAAAAAAATACAAAATTGATTGTTATAATGCATTAAAAAAATTTACACCGCTACGCCATTTGAATTTGAAACCTAACAAATAGACAGAACAAACAAACTAGACAAATGGATGAATGTAACAACTATCAAGCCTCCCAGGGTTTTTGAACTCATGACCTCTGGCTATAATACCATGACAATAACTAGTTACACCAAAAGCTCGTGTTGTTCATAAACAACATAACAATTTATATCACCACCCCCTAGGAATAGGAAGCCATTTGAATTCGAAACCCAAAAGACCGACAGAATAGACACACGGCCCACACCAGACAAATAAATGGAGGTAATATGCCTCCTAGGGATTTCGAACTCATGACCTTTGGCTTTGACACCATACTAGTAACCAGTTAACACCGAGAACTCCAATTATTAGTGAACAACATAACAATTTACAAGAGCCAAAGATCACAAGTTCGAAACCCCTATGAGGCATGTTAACTCCATTTGTCAGTCTATTATGTCTATTTATTGGGTTTTGAATTCGAACAAGAACCAAGGAGGGTGTTCATGTAAGTTGTTATGCCATTCACTAACAACCCGAGCTTTTGGTGTTTCCGATTATTAACATGGTTTTAGAATCAAGGGTCGTGTGTTTGAATCCCTAGGGAGGTATTTTTATCCACGTTGGTCATTTAACATGTTTCTGTCCACGTACAAGTCCCACACATGAGGGGTGCTATTAGGACCCTTTGATACGTATTGTTCTGGCTTTCACAAACACCTCAAGATTTTGGTGTTACTAGTTGTTAATAGTATAGTAGACTTGGGAGAGTTGCTTCGTGACAGTATAGAATATCACAGTATATTGAGAGACTTGAAATACTTCTCTTTCACTAAAGCACTTGTGAACCAAGGGAAGCAATACATCCATAATCCAGGATAGGACTATGTGGAGGCTGTTAAATGAATCCATCGTCATATCAAATGGACTCTCATGGATTAATTTATAAAAGAAATTAGCTGAATTTGATTCATCAATTAACTATAATAGCACATTCAAACTCTGATTAGGCTGGACGCTACAGGACTATCTATCACTGGTTATTATTTTTTTTTCCTGGGAATAATATTGATTCACGCAGTAGTAAGAATTAAGTAACAACAAACACCTTCTTGTTCAAGTGCTTAAGTAGAATATAGAGCAATCGTACTCATGTCAGCTGAAGCCACATAGATTAGGATTGCAGTTACATCATTGGATTTTGACAAGGATTCTTTAGAGTGGCAACCATGATGCATTGGCTACTTCAATGGAACCTGTTTTGACACATCCAGCCCGACCAACAGTCTAGCAGAGAAAACATAGACGGCGAACAGATTTAAAACCTATATATCTCTACAAAGGACCAACAGTTGGCTGATATCTGTACAAAGGCCTTGACTAAGGAGAGACACAGATTGTTGAAGAACAAGCTATACATGGGTGAACTTAATCCTAATCTGAATCCGAAGCCCTGGTTCCGCTACAATACCTCAATTAAGGATCAGAATGTATCCTAATCACCCCATAATCCTCACATAAACATCTCTAATGAACATCTGAGTCCTTCAAACTCACCCAATTACATTCAGACAAAAAACCCACAAAGAAAATAAGTCAAGATAGGTAAATCCAACAACATTCAACCAAATCAGATCCCAATCCAGAGAAAAAACAGAGACCCATATCATCAAACAGTCCACCAAACAACAAACCAACACAAACCCAGTAAGGAAAAGGAGGAAACAAAAGGAACCGAAACGAGATACCTCAAAAACGAATCTGTCCAGCAAGAATCGAACTGTTGGGAAGAACAGTGCAAGCAGGGGAACAAAGGCGAAATCTTTGAAGAGAGGGTCGGATTCCTCGTGCCAATCGATGAAGCTGATCTTTTCCAAGAGACCCATTTTTGATATCGGGGATTATCTGACGAAAGCAGCCTCCACAAGAGAGAGAAGGGAAGACTTCGATCGGACAAACAGAGACCATTGGGACCTGTTTCCTGTTGGAAAGCAGATAAAAGCAAACACCAACAGGAACTGTCAAAAAAGGCGGAATATTCACGCAGACCTAGTTGTGGGACCCACTTCACTTGATGAGGATAGGGTGAAATTGGGAATCTTCTTATTCTTGGAGCTGTAGATGGGACTCTGGCACACAGTTTTCTGTGGTCATAATCATGTGATTAAGGGCTGCAAAGTTTAATGAACCGCTGAGATCCATGTGGACAATCCAATTAGCATGATCTCATTAATTGAAGGCATTGTTTAGAGGAGGAATTTTAGACTAATCAGGTTGTAGGGCGCCGAAGCCTGTAAAAAGGAAGGTCCCATTTGGATAGCATCGTCAACAGGAAAAGATTGGGTTTTACCACAATTTTCAGGAAGCCAAGAATGAGGAATGGGAAACACCGCGCCAAAAATTGAAACTTGGTTTTCCTCGCATGCATGTACCGGTGCTCATGGCCAGGCCAGTCTGAGCCCAATCCGGGCCCAGCTCGCTTTGGGGCTGGCTTGAATATGTAGTTAGGGCCCATTTAATAATCAAGTTGGGCTTGGATAAATGATAGAAGACTCATAGCCCGGCCTGGTCCAATAAAGAATGCATGTAATTTAATTCAATTAGTTTAAAGAATTGCTCTAATGCTCATAAAATTGATAAAAAAAATCCGATCCAGCCTGGCCCAATTGATTATATGGGCGGATTAGGCCTAACTTTTACTGCCAATGTCGGGCTTGAGCCAGGCCTGAGCCAATGTTTCTAAAGTCGGTCCAAGCCTGGATTTGTATCGACCCAGCCCATGAACACCACTACATGCATGGGAAAGGTGATGTACTCATGTTATAATAATCACGATTCAAACCATTAATCCAATTTCAAAGGCCTAAAAAAATATTAAAAACAAAAAACCATTCATACCAATAAGTGGTTATATGTGGACTTTTGTATTTCTCATTTGTACAACCAAAGTACTCATCCTCTTCAAAAGTCCAAAAACTAGTAAAAAGTCAAAATTGGCAACTTGATTTATCATGAATCAATAGAAAATTGAAAAAAACCCTCAAGCTCTTCAGCCGCAATAATGCAAAAGATGATTTAGTTTCCCTCTTTTAAATATTTTTTCCTACTCGCTCCTACACCGCAATTACAAGGGATTTGTAAAATGAACCCAAAAAGAGATCAATACACTCACTTTTTTTTTTAAATAATTAAAATAACTCAAATGTCCCACTTCTCTCCTCACTCACTTTTCCCTTCCACTCTCTTCTCATTCCCTGCCTCTCCCTTCTAACGACGGCGACAATCAGGCCACTCGATCTCCTTATTCCTTTCTCTTCCTCTCCTTTTTCCTCTTCCTTTCTCTCCTCCCCCTCTCTCTTCCTCTTCTTTTCTCTCCCTCCCCTTCCCTCTTCCTTTTCTCTCCCCCTCTGGCTGATCGGGTAGCCTGCTTCCTTTCTTCCTTTCTTCTTTATTCAAATAGTATTTGCCAAATGTGAAAACCGGTGATTCCTCCAAAAAAAAAAAAAATATCCTCATCGAGGATAGCCTAGTTCTAGTGAACGAAAGGAATCTTCACTTCCTTTTTCATTACCAAATGTGCCCTTAGTTTTTTTTTTTTTTTCTAAGAACGGAGAGGAGGCTGGAGCCCCATTTTGAAAAGCCTGCCACCTCAGGACCTTGACCAGCATTTGTCCATTGATGTACGTATTATATAATGTAGGATGCCCCTCTGCTAAGCTCATGCTCTTACAGTATTTTGACTCCCACATCAGTCATTGGATCGATGAAAGAAAGAAAGAACTGTTGTTTGGGTTTTAAAAATGTCATGATTCATGAAGAAAGAAAGTAAAGAGCGCTTTTCATGATCATCTCCCCTTCATATTTGAGAAAGAGAAAAAGAAAGAGAAAGAACACGATGGAGAGAAGAGCAAAAGAAAAAAGAAAAGGGAAGGGAGCGAAGGAGAAAGATGAGAAGGAGACCAGCAACCTGTAAAACAATAGAAAACTCATTTCTCATTTCTAAGATTCTCTGTCTCACTCTCCCCGCAGTACAACCTATATCTAAGGTACTGTATATCCCCCTGACCACAGCCATGGCGCCTCTCTCAACCACCACTGCCTCTCTCTCTCCCAGTCTCTTTCTCAAGCTGCTAAATACAGATACCATCAAAGATGAACATGGGTTGTTGGACACCATCCTTGATTCTAGTTTTTTTTTCCCCCATCCTCCCTTAATATGTCTCTCAATCCCTCTTAAGTTCGTCTGTGCATATATGTGCTTTGTGATCTATCATGCATATTGAGAATACATATGTATGCGTTAGAAAATGTATGAGACTATTTTTTATAATTACATTAAATAAATATGGATATTTCTTATCTACATATGTATTCAAATCCATGAAAACAAGCATGCCCATTTGACAGATAATATCTATGCATTCCAATTCCATATAAATAAATTCCCATTTGAGTTCTAAGTGTCTCAGTATGGATTTTTTTGGTAGTCCTTCAGATGGCAGCCACCACATCAGTGGTCTAGATTACCATTGAACCAAGGACTCATCCTCCTTCCGTTGGATTGTTCGAAACAACATTTTGATTGACAATGGCATCTTACAAATTTGTTATCTTATACTAAAAATATCCAAACGAGGAGCCGTTCCTAGTGGGGCACTATGTAAAGAAAATTTTGAGGGGAGGCAATATAAAAACATATATAAATTTCTATAAATTTTTCATCATGGTCAACTGTACTCTTGTTTGGTACCAAAGGCTATAAGCCGCGCCTTATATCAATCCAATGGGCCATCCACTTTTAATTTTACCGAGTAGATTCATTTGCACCCAATTGGCCTAACTTTTTGAGGACATAATACTATCTCCCATGTATCATTCTGTTGGGGAGCATCAAGTTCCTCCTTCATTGTCTTTTTCTAATAATTATGTCTTGCAACCTGTGCATATGAGTTAGGAATCTCTACATAATATGAGATAGAAAGTAAGGAAGAAGAAAAAGAAACTACAGCAATTAGGTGGGTGAATAGTCTTAGTGAAGCGCTGAAGCATGAGAGGATGTGGATTGGGTCCCGTGTTAGGTTCCAGAGAAGGAGGCTCAGGTGTATTATTCCTTGATTGTTCTGCCACACATAAACTACATTAGGTTAAAATCTTGTGACAATGGAAGTTAGAAAAATAAGGAAGAATTGAAATGTGCCCGAGTCAATATGTTGTTGAACAAAATATTGATTATCAAAAAACACCACATTACGAAAAATTCTATTGCTATGAATGCCCTTTTTAGAAGGCTACATAACCAAGAAAAGCATAATTTAGTGATTGAGCAAACAATTTATTTCACTCAAGAGATTGGAAGATGAACAAAGCATGTACACCCAAACATATGAAGATGATCATATGAAGGCTTAACTTTATAGAGACAGAAATAAGGCTTCACAGAGAAGATGTTCTTCTTTGATACCTCTCGGACGAGATGCAGAAGCAAGAAAAGGATATCTTGCTCGAGTGAAATCAAGATGAGTACAGGTACGAAGATCCCAACTCACATAAAAACCCTAAATTGGGCTCTGCCACCTTCCTTTATACAATCCACATATACAATTATGGTATGCACATATTGTAGGTGGGCCTAATGAAAAATAAGGGTGCAAGATATAAGAGTAGGCATATCCCTATCACGTAACTTTCAGTTCTCTTGGCCCATCCACTTACACCAGACCATGACAAGGATCTACACTCAAACTAGCTAATTGAGAGTTGGCTCAAATGTTTAAACCTAAGTTACTAGTAATAACCTACATTGCTCATTATATACCATACTCACATTTCATTCTTAAGTGACGTGGGATGGGGTATTGTAACCAAACTGTCCTGTCATCCATGGAGGCCTCTTCCCTAACCACTTCGGGTCTGCCAATCAGGTCCTTGTGCTCATGAACATGCAAGGTAAAGAACCTAGCTAGAAGCAGTTCGACATCTTGATCAGGTTTCACTCTGTTGTGGGGTAGGGCCTTCGTGTGCATCATGTTTATGAAAAGATGAAGAGATATGGGGTCAGCAACCGGGTCTTTCTGTACAATATAATCATGGATGCTCTTTTGAAAATTGATGCGCTTGTCTGTTTATGACGATTTCAAGAAAGACGGTAGCATGACTTTTATGGTACTCGCAAAGGGGTTGTGTAAGGTAGGGAAGATGGATGGTGGTGTTGTGCTTTTGGGGAAGATGAGGGGGGAATTGTGCAAGCCAGATGTATTTGCATACACGGCGATGATTCGGGTGTTGGGTCGCTAGTTTGTTGCTTATTGTTCTCTTGTCAAAGGGCTTTGCAGAAAAGGAGAGATTGATGCAGCTCTTATGCTAGTTCGTGATTGCTTGGGAAATGTAACAAGTGGACCTATGGAGTTTAACTACACACTTACTGTTCTCCATGAATGTAAATCAAGAAATGCCGAGAAGGTGATTGAAATTCTGAATGAGATGATGCAACAAGGATGCACTCCTGTTTATGTTATATATTGTGCAATTATCCATGGGCTATGTAAGCATGGGAGTTCAGATGAAGCATGGAAGGTTTTTGCAGAGATGAGAAAACGCAATCTTCTGAGTGAAGCTAACTCAGTATTATATGAAGAATTACTTCTTGTCCATTTGAAAACTATGACTGCTGGATTGGTGCTTTCTTGGTTGAAGTTTTTCGGTCTGAGTCCAAGTTGAAACTAACTCGTAGCTTAACTCCTATGCCTGCTTGAGCACAATGACCGGTATCTCCCATCATGTGTCTTCCCTGTAACTTAGATTTGGAAAAACATGTTCGTAAGGCTTCAACATTTGAGTAAAAAAAACCTCTCTTTTTTATTGTGATATTACTAAGTATGTTGTAATCTTTTGTTGTCGTAGGTTGTCTGGTATTAGTTATAATTTGTAAATTTCAGCTTTTTTTCCCCCAATTTTCAGATTGTTTATGATATGATGAATTGTTGTGTTCTTAACTATGTTTGACTGGTTGTTAGTGATACATTTTTGTTTTCTTCTCATTCTTTCTCTATTGGCTGTTCAATTCAAAAATTGGATGCCAATGGGGCAATGCATTATCAGATGTGTGTGGGGGTAAAAAGTGTTTCACTACGAAGAGTTCTTTTTCGTAGAATCAAAGTTGTCAGTATGTTAATGCTTATTTCAATAGCATCATTACAATGATGAAATTCTTTAATCTCATCCCTGAGAACTTTGATGGAGTCACAAAAAATTTTGCATATTTCAAGAATATGATGCTTTTACATAAATATGCAAAATCCCAAAGCAGATGGAGAAACTGAACCCCCATAGTCTCCATTCATTAAAGGCCACCATAAGAAATGACATTACATTGTCACCTCTGCTTAGAAAATCAGATACATCCATCATCTAACAGGATCAACGACTTCAATAGAACCCTTTATATGGCACACCATCAAATTAAATACTTCCATAGTTTGAATGAACTTTCTATTTTTATTCAAATAATTTAAATACTTGATATTTTTTGGGGGGCGAAATGAGACATTTTATATTTTATAATTAGGTTTGAAGCAATTTCTCTTGAGAGTGGGTTTTGTTTGTCAGACATATGGAGATTTCATGTTATATCAATGAATACATGCCTCTTTTCTGATAGCAGTGGCTAGTTATATTTAGTTGTTTATCTAATGGACCGTGGATGTAGTGTAAAGCACTTTGTTTTAAGTTGAAACATTAAAAATTACACCATTTGAGATAGTCCCATCAACAAAAAACCATTGAGGAAGTTGATTCCTTTTATCCCTAGTATTCGAGGAAACATCCCTACACAATCTCTTTAAAAAATGGAAAAAAATATAATGGCATGTCAATTAAAGGGAACTTATTCTCCTTTTAACCCCTTGACATTGTCTTATTATTTAATTTAAGTTTGAAATTTAACCTTACAATCATAGTCCCAATGAAGGGCTGGACAAGGAACTAGTATTGCTGGAGAATAACCTGTTTGGAACTTACTGAGTTCATATAGGTGTGGAAGTTGGCCACTCAAAACTTGGCTGAGAAGAAAGACATCTCATTAATGAAGAAATTGCAAGTCCATTACTCCCATGTAATGATGTAGGTACAAGGTATATAATTGTTGTAGTAACTTTACGCTTTTGCATTTTTAATATGACGCACAATTTTGTAACTTTATTGTTCTATTCTATTATTCTATAGGACCAGTCAACCATGAATTTCTCAAGTTGTTCGACCAGCTGACTACCTATAAGAGAGAGAATGTCAAATAGGGCTATGATATGTTTGTTAAAGTTGAAATTAAACTACCAGTAATTAACTGTTTATAAATTGAAGGTCTAATTATTTGCACTCAAGATCAGTCGTAGAGTTTCCTGCTATCAAAAGAGAATTATATTCTTGAAGTTGAGAAAAATGACTATAGTGAATGTTCCAAATCTGGAATGCCGGAACACATGTAGCCAGCTCTGGCCCTGATTTTCTTGATGGTCTCCAAGAGGAGACACGTGTATTTCTCATGATCATTTTCATCCAAAATTATAGCACCTAAATATACTTACAGGGGTTTGTTTTTCATTTCACTAGTTGAGCATGTAAAGATGGATCTCTGGACCTTCTGTGAATGTGTGTTCACCTTTTATGTCACCTTGAAAACTGAAGAATGCAGCTTTTGTTGATGTTTTACATTTGTGACCACAACAACAAGCTGTGGAAGACAGGGCAACGCTGGGTAGTTTCTTCTACTATAACTTCTTGCAGCTCTCTTCTCTTTTTTTTGGATCACCATTCTTGACTCTTCTTGTTATTTTGCATTACCAGAGGTCATCTTGATTTTGGTTGAAGTGACATGGGCCAATATATCCAGGCTTCTACATAATGAGAGGACAAACGATAAGGTACACCTCAACACTTGTTTATTTAGTATCTTACATTTTTTTATTGTTTTGAAAGGTTAATCTCTTTCAGTTAAAACATGGAATTTTAATGTGTTGAATATGAATATGATTTTACAACTAAAAAAATATAAAAATGAAGGACAATATTTAAGTGCATGCATCCCTTACTAAAATAGTGAGGGACACTCTTTTTTTGGAAGATATTAATGTGCAAAAGGATAAAATCATCACACATTATGATACATTTTTGACTTACTAGGTTTAAAAAAGGAAGTATCCCTCACCAAAATGGTGAGGGATGTATGCACATAAATATCCCCCAAATATGAAGTATTGAATTTTAAGTAAAATCGCTGTTTAGTTAGCATGAACTATGAACAGATTTAGGTATATTTAGGTGTTGTCATTTATTTTTAGCTCCAATCCACCTGTAAGACTTTCTCTATCTTGTGCCGCCTCTCTCCCATCTCCTGCTACATCTGCAACTCCTTCTGGAAGCATCAACTGAATCTACTCAGACTTGGCCATTTTTTAAGATGATGCAGATGATAGGGTGCACTTGACATTTATTTATTCTCTTTAGATTGAAGCGAAGAGAAGCCCAGTTTCTCTGCAGGAGTTATCAGATGCCATTTCTTTGACTCTTTTCTCCATTCCTGTTCTCCATAAACGTCTCACAAACTCGATGCATAAAATGACATTGCCAATCCCTGATTGGCCATCTCACTCTGTTTTGAATATGCTTCTTGTCATTAACAGTGATGATACACAGAATATTTGAGAATCTAAGTAGAAACAGCCAACTGGTCTAAATAAATAAATAATTGTTGTCAAGGCGGTGGTTCGGTTGGTTTGAGCCTTGTATTTGCTCTCCAAGGTATCAAATTGCACTCTTACCTCTTGTGTTATATGGGCACTATGTGTCCGACAGTGTATGTACCCCCTAAGAAATAGTTCTTGTTCATTAAAATCGGATAACCCCCAAGTTAGAGGCCAAAGGTCTAAAGGCTCAGCTGGCGAGGGATACCCTGAGTCATAAAAAAAAAAAGAAAAAAAAACTGGTATAAATAATTATAATATGGTGTGCAGTCTATGCAAATCAAGCTGATACTCGTCTTCATTTGAGATGGAAGAAAGGGGATTCTATCAGTCCTTTGTCTCTCTGGCAGTTTCAACTTGCAATCCACTACCCAACCATCATCTGACATACACCACCGACGCATTGGGCTGTAGTTGAGATTTACTGAGTAATTGGTTGAGGAAGGATCAAAATGAGTACCATTTAATTGTGATTAGAAAGAGGTTGGCCCTAAAAGTTCAGGTATGTATCTAATTTCAGGATTTTGATATCACCATATGTATCAGTGGGCCCCTTATAGATACTTACTGGCTGGCCAAGATTCTAGGATATACAGACCTCGGTTTAGATCTGGGCTCTCTGACGAAGAATGATTTATAGAGTGTGGGCCAACACGTATCCCACATTTCAGTTTGTTTTCCATAGCCCTAATGCCAGGCCTAAGTTTCTATTTATTAGCTCTCCCTCACTCTCTCACACGCGCAGGCAGGGGATGAGAGGAAATCCATCCCTCGCACATGTAGGGCCCACCTTTGGTCCATCCGAATCAATTAAAACCGCCACCCATATTTTACCGACTTTGGCGCATTCGAGTGAACTGTGCACCAATTGATAGACTGCACATCCATGCCAATTGACAATACACTATTAAGCTTGGGGGCCTGGATGAAGATGATAGGATGTCGGATGGGGCTAACGTTTTGTACATAGGATAGGCCCAGGCAGATCTGTAAATCCCTTAGCCCCATCCCCTCTTAACATAGACTCTGATCGCCGGAGCAAGATCAGATTTAGAAGAAAGACTGGGCAAAAGAGAGGATCGACAAAGGGCATTGCAAGCGCATACATTTTTCCCAATCTTGCATAAATCTCTATTCACATTATTGTTTCTGTAAGGAAAAACAACACAGGTGGACCCACAATTGACCCACACTCAAGACAATCGACAGCTTCACTTTGTACAATATAACAGCTTAAATTCACTTAAAATAAAATTATACAAACGGCACACATGTCACACTGCAAGACACTACACATGCTCATGCTACAGTAGCACTCCTTACGCTAGGTACACAACACCAGCACTCTTTACTACAACACTTGTATCTTGCATCTTACCTCTATTTGTAGGCCTTGGGAGCCAAGTCGGTGAATTGCACATGTTGAGAAGTCATCCACGCGGCCCACTAGCTACCATTTATAAAGTCGGTTTGAAGGTGGGTTCTAGAGAATGCTGGAGTTAAGTAAGCTTGGTGATACTTCTAGTCAATGGTGAAGTCGGCATTTGAATGAGCCAAAAAAACAGTGATGCCTGGCAGTTTCTAAGCCCCTTGAAGTTGAGTATTGATTGAATCTGTAGGGTACAACCAGTCTAAAATGGCTTCCAAGCTACTTGGCTTGGCCTGATTGGGTTTGAGTTAAAGTTCAGTTTGCTTGTTTTGAGTCAAGCTCAAGTTAGGCCCCTCGGCTTGGCTTGATTCAAGCTGGTTTGTTATATATGCGTATTGCATGATACAATTTATTTTGTGCTTGCTAGTAAAAATTAATGTAATTGGAAACGCACTTCCTAAAATTCTCTTTTTGCATGGATAGCTTGGTGCAACAAAATATAAATGATCTGCTAGAATAGTCCATAGCTTGCAGCCATTAGTTTTCTTCGGGTCAATCTCTAGGCAAAGTCTGTCAAGTAATGCTGAGATTGGAGCCGAAAAATCATAGTGGAAGACTCTATTGAAGGCCATGCAGTTCATTTTTCCAATCTTTGTGCTTCGATCTAGAATCGCTGTCTCCAGAAATTTTCAATTCAGTCCTGTTCTTGCCAGGATACAGTAGCAAATCATTTATGGGCAATTGGCCGTTTTATAAAGTTCCATATTCTTTTTTATCTCTTGTGACTATAATCTAAAATGTTGGCTTGTATGTATCTTTCATATTAGTGCTTGTGCAATATTTATATTTTATTGCAAGCTTTTTATGCAGTACCATTTTTTTTCTCCATAGCTTTAATGTGGCTCCAACCCTGTAATTTGATCTTTTAAAGACGTGGCAATCATGTCTTAAACGGCCTGTTATGCTAGTGCTCTGTTCCTAACTGTGGTTGGCAATAGTACATTTGGCCGATTGCCAAAAATAAATGTGTAACTGGGGAATCTGGTTAGAGAGAAGATGATGGTAAGAATCACAAAGGAGATGGCTGAGAACATGCTACTCAAAAGTGGTGAGGTTTGCGCCCACCAAAAGTTTTGTACACTCAAACAGGTTCGAGAATTTCTGTGAGTACTATTATTATCAAATAAATGATGATGATGATGATATTCACACGTGGACAGTGTGCAGATGCACTGTGCATCAGAAACCTCCTAAAGTGGGGCCCACCAAGTGACCGTGGTCCAGATCCACAGCGTGTATGGTAATTGTGTGCAGGTAAAGGATTGATGATGATGGTGGTGGTGGAGATAATGATTCTTTATGATGAAGCCAGCATTACCCATCTCAGCAATGTCTTGGGACACTCAGTGGCTGAGGTGACTGTGACGATGAACGCTGCCATGACGAAGATGCATCTAAATATCATTAGAAATGTTCAACTCCTCGGTTAACCATATGGATGACCCGTCATTTACACTATTAATGACTAAGGCTATAACCAGGGCCTATTTACCGGGTTACCTGATGGGGCGGACAGGGAAATCATGGGTATGGACCATTTTATGGTCCTGGTTTAACAAATCTGGGTCTAAAGCCAAATATAGAGGCATGGTCAGTTTCGCGATAGGCATTAACTTCATCCAAATGACATTTTTCTTGATTATAAAACAAGGCGATAAGTAGCACCGTTGAAGGCCAGGAAGGGCCTAGCTAGGATTGTCCAAATTTGAGGTTCGGGCTTAGCATAAACATAACATTATATAAAAATGGATGGAAGGGTGGTGCCAGGCTTCGACTGATTGAGGATCTACAAAAATAATCTATTGACGCCCAGCCAATGCAATTTTGTTGGACAGCCATTGGGATTGAAAGGAAAAAAAAAAAGCCCCCTTTTTAAGGACTGGACCTCTCCTCTGAGGCCGAATTGACAAACGTAGTTATAGTGATCTTCCATAGTTCGGATTTCAAAAATGATCCTATGAATGAATTTTCATTCTCCTTTTAGATTGATCCAGTAACCGAGACATGGTCACAAGGAGTGAATTTTTTTTCTCTTCCCAATCCCATTACATCATTGAAAGAGAGAGAGAGAGAGAGAGAGCAGTTTGAATTTGAAAGATTAGACCTCCTAATTGATCACCATGACCATAGTCCATGGAGAAGGGACTTGGAACGAATCTGCTAATGATTCCCATCCCAAATGCAATCGGATAGAGGCTGGACAGTGTATCATATTCCCAATCCATTTGAAATGTACAATCATATGGTTCCCTGTCCGTAGAAAAGGAGGGCTATTGGCTACGTACTTCACTTTTCATTCCCTCCAAGAATATCTTGAAAAGCAAAAGGCTATCCGTTTCCCTTTCCCTATTTTTCCGACACGTGGTCGGACGCAATAAAACGCATCCTGACATGGTTTTGGTTTCTATGCTTGACTACCCCTGTCCCATCGTTGGCAATTTTCACAAACATCCATGATGTTTTGTAAAATTGATACAGATAGCCCTCACTGTCTTACAGTGGGAGCCAACATGCGGGGGCCATGTATCATCAATCCAAAGTATTCACATACATGACACTCCTATCTTTTACATGATATTATGGGTTTGCATTCATCCGAACAAACTTTGCCATTGAACCGAGGGTCAAATATTTTCATTTGATATCAGTCTTTTAACCTATGAGCCACTAATCAAGAGGTTAAAAGTATGGGATTAACCACATGCATGATATTTGGATCCATCGAAGACAGCTCTTCCACCCCGTCTTGTCCAGTGATAAGTGGGGCTTAGGTGGATCCTACCAAGTTGAGCTCTTAACTAACAGAGTGAGAACCATCTCTCACACGGCATTTCTCTTTCCAAGGGAATGTTTGTAAAAAGTATTAAATACTTAGCTCATTTTTTTAAAAAGTACATGAAAATTTGCATATTTATTTAAAAAGTATAAAATAATTTTATATTCCTTTCAATGAAGTCCTCTCCATAAAGAGTTTTAAATATGACAAAAATACCCTTCCCTTGTGAAATGTTTTGGTCTTTTATTAACCATTACCTTCTCAAAAACCAACCATTTTGATTTGCTTAAGTGGGCCCCGCTAGGTCATTCTGGTTGGACTTCAATTTCATCATTTTTCTTAAATGAACTTTTAAAAGTAAATTTAGAGATGATATTAAAGCATTTTGCCATTTTTCAATACTTTATCCTTCTTACAAAAAAAATATTTTATCCTAGTGAGTCCTTGATTGAAAGAAATATAGAAAATGTTTATACTCTTTTAAAATATTCAGATTTTCATGTACATTTTTTTAAATGAGGCAAAACTTTATACCAGTTTTAAAGCTCCTCCCTGTAACACCTCATCCTACATTATTTAAGAATGAGATATGAGTTTAGCATATAATAAACCATATAGATTATTACTAGTAACTTGAGCTTAAATTTTTTGAGCCACGTAACAGACTTACCAAGTTACTGGATCAGTAGGCTACTTAGATCGTGATAAATGGTATCAGAGACTACCACCAGCTGAAAATGTGAGACCCCCAATCCCGCTGAGAAAGCACTTAGGGCGAGATCAGGACAGAGGCAAGATGCATAAGCCTGTGAGTCAAGATAAGGGAATCCGCAAGGAACACAGGTGTAAAATGCTTCAATCCCACATTGCACAGTAAAATTGGTGTATCCACTCGATGACGTGTAACCTTAATGGGGGTAGATTGTAACGCCCCATCCAACATCGTTTAGAAATGAAATATGAGTCAGTACATAATAAATTATGTAGGTTATTACTAGTAGTTTGAGCTTAAGCATTTTGAGCTACATGACAGGCTCACCAAGTTACGGAGCCAATAGGCTATTCCAGTCGTGAAACTTTCGTTTAAAATATGGACTAAAATGTCAAATTAAAAAGTGAGAATATCGTGATACTACAAAATGACTAATAAAGCCCACTCAAATATATATAAAAATAATCTTTTGCTCTATTGTTGTGTTTCAATGTGAAAATTTTAATTAATGAAAACTAAGTTGGTTTATAAAGGATTTTCTCAATAATATATTGAGAAATGGAACAAATTTGGAATATCACGGCATTTTTTCAAGCCAAGATTCCAAAAATGGTAATTGTGATGCTATAATTTGCAAAAGCATGTAGCCATTAGACACATTAAGAAAATATTGTCTTTTAGCAATATGTACATCCGAGATAATACCCTTCTATATAAAGGTTTTTTGACAGATTGCCCATTGAAGTTTTATAGGATTATCAATTTACCTCTTAAAGTTTTAATTTGTATAATTAGCCCCTTGCTCTTATTAGATCTTGTAAAATTTCGGTACTTTTGTCAATCCACCATTAAAATTGATAATGGAGGTCTCAGCATAAAAGAGGCACGTGAGTTCTAAAGGACAATTTTGTGTATCATACCGAATGATTACGTGCATCACACGTGATGATCTTCTTCAACTATGTCTTTAGAGCTGCGTGAGAAGATATAGTTGAAGAAGCCATTAGGCTTGGTACATTCAGTTGAAATTGCCCTTAAGAACTTACGTGCCCCTCATATGTTAACAAAAGTGCCTAATAGTTATAAAATTTAATAAATTTAAGAGGCTAATTGGATAAATTAAAACTTGAGAAGATAAATTGAAAAGCCTATAAAACTTAAGGGGATATTATGTCAAAAAACCTTCTATATATAAGTTGGAACCATTTACTACAGCAGATGGATTGAATGGGCAGGCCCAAAAGAGCAGAACAAGCAGCACTCCGACACCGATCCTTGGTTGCTGAGCAAGCACATGTCCGGCGTCTGTCCTGCAAACGCTTTACACACAGATGTGTGACAGGGATTTTTCATCCCTATGCCATGTTCTAAGGATTTCAACTTGCTCTGATGCATGACATGCCTATGTAGACAGACGATTCAGATTGTCCAACACTCACCTAACTTAAAGCAGTCAAACGTTTTGGGGTAATTCAAGTGGAAATGAATGAATAACTACCTATGAACTCATTGGCTGACCATTTTCTTATAATAATCAATCACTAGAGCCTTTCTTGTATACACTGCTGACCATTTTTTCTTATAATAATCAATCACTAGAGCCTTTCTTGTATACACTGAATTTGAACACCAAGTAATTTTTTTCTCCCTAGCCATACTTTCTCCTCTTAGGTGGGTGGCAGACCTATTACTAGGGCCCACATGATAAATGGTCTAAATCTCTACACCTGAGCCTCGATGGTATGTGCTACTCGAAACTTGAGAGTACATCAGATATCTGCTTCTGTTCCTGCGAATATCCTCCGCATCTCTCCCCTTTACTAAAGGCTTTCTTTCCTCCATTGCAAGCATCTCTCCCTTTCACTAAAGGCTTTCTTTCCTCCATTAAAAGCTTTTAAATAGTTCTAGCTGTGGTCTTATAAATGTGCCACTCCCATCAACCACAATGCATCAAGCTCGGAGAGAGAGAGAGAGAGAGAGAGAGAGAGAGAGAGAGAGATGAGGAGTACCTCGAATGCCACCGGATTCAGGTGGAATTCTCCTATTCCTTACCTCTTCGGTGGCCTTGCCTTGATGGTGATCCTTATTGCCTTTGCATTGGCTGTCCTTGCGTGCTCGTATTACAAACTTCATAGCAATGCATCACATGGCGCCGTGGAAGTTCCACCAGTGGCCAACAAAGTTTTAGCAGACATGGAGCCAAAGATCGTTGTGGTAATGGCAGGAGACGAAAACCCCACTTTCCTTGCAAATCCTATCTCCTCAATTTCACAATAGCCAACAACAACAACAACGACAACAAGTTATGTCTTTATCTTGTAGTTTTTAAACGTATCAGCTCTTCGCAGATCTGTAATGGAGACTCTTCCGTTCTATAACAATTGAGAAACATAAATGACACGAATATGCCTCAACTGATGAGCATGCACTAAATAGTCTATAATACTTCTGGCCTACAAGAATAATTATTTGTACAGGAACTATACGAACTATAATCTGTGGTATAATTGATCACGTATACATGTATAATTGATCACGTGTCATCCATTATTAAATGGTACAAAGGTTAGAACTGTCCATTTGAAATCACTAAATTCATGACAAAAGATGGATCAAATCCATGATATATCATTGGGCAAGGTCATGGTTACCCCCTGACTCATGATTTTGAATAAAAGGCTCCAATATTTGAACACATGATTGTTGTTAATCAAATAAAAATTTGAAAGTTTGATGCTCCCTTTGCAAGATTCATCACAGAAGTCCCTTCATTTTGCAAGGAAATCAGATTTCATTGTCCTGGCTATTAACATACCTTGTTCATCGAATCTTGGTAGCAAATGATGCCTCTTCGTTTCTCTTGTTAACACACTTTTCATGTCATGGCATTTTTCTTGGTTAGGTACCGGTAACAACATTAATGATCCAATGAATTTCACTATTTAAGGATATTAGTTTGCAGATTAACCTACATCCATGTGACATTACTTGGTATCCAAGAATTCAACAGCTCAGATCTTCCTTTGGTAACCATTGCACGTACAAATTAGTAAGACCCAATTCCTTCAAACATGCAGTCACATGACAAGTGTAAGGTTTCTAAACTCATCCGTATCAACTTGGACTCAGCCATGGTCGAGTGAGTCAAGTCAAAGTGGACAGACTTCCATCCCAGTTGTATTTTCTTCTTCTTCCAGGTCCCTGCTCTCTTTGTACTCTCTCTCATACCTTCCAAGTCTATCACTATCATACCTCAAGCAAATCTCAACAACCTCTCATGTCTTCAAACTAGCGTTTTGAATGTTTCACTGTACACTAATCAAAATCCATCGAAAGTCAAAACAAGAAAAATCATAAATCACTCTCTTCTTTCATATATTATTTTTTTTATCAGTAATGAGAAAACTTGCATTAAGAAAAAAATAGTACAAGAAAGGAAAAAAAAAAGATAGACAACAATAATACCAAACTGAGTAGAGGTAAAAGAGCAATATATTCTAAGATAACAATCTAGAAAATAACATCCTTCCAAAGAACAACTCGCACAATCTCCTATTTAACTAAAGTATCAACCATAGAATTGGCAAATCTTAACTATAAATATTCTAGAAAACTACATCCATACTGCCACTTGGTGCCGTTAACTATAAATCTATATCTCCAGCATGTCTTCCATATCCATCAACCCCGTTATTTTTCCTCTTCTTCTTGAGTTGCCCCAATCTCACCTCTATCCCAAAACCCATAATCAATTCCCCCCCGTAACCACCTCTTCTTTTCGACTTCTCAACCCTCTTCTGCTCCTACAACACCAACACCGGCTCATCTCATCCTTTAAAAGGAAAAGCATAGGGAGTTGAGTTATCCCAATCTGAGTTTCCGAGTTTTTAAGACACTTACCACTAGTTCATGAGATTATTAGTTCAATAATTCTTGTATTAAGTTTTCATAATTTCTCTTTTAAATTTCTTTATTATTATTATTATTATTGGCTTAGCCTCCTTAATTTCTTCTTTTAGATTTTTTCTTTTTATATATTTCTTTTTTTCCTTTTAGCCTCATGTGACAAACTGACAATGTAGCAAGTTGTGGTTAATGGATGCGGCGACTTGGATATGTGAAGAGGGAAAGCGTGCGTTGGTGATATTGGTATAGATGTATGTGGCCAAAAGCAACTAATATGCCAATTGTACTGTTGTGATAGGGCTGTGGATTAAGTTAGAAAAGTTATTCTTCATTTGAAGAGTACTAGGCTCGTGACAGTCGCTTTCTTGAGACTTACAATCACTGATCCACACACTCTGATGTGATGGACCACACAGTAGATGAGTTTAGAAGCTCTAACATATCTATTGGGCCCTTTAAATAGATGATTAAGAAAGACATGTCCTATAAAACCCAATCTGTCATCTTTCAATCCGTGATAGCTTTTGAGTATGTGGAGTCCATCATAACAAGCCTTAACAACATGAGGTATTGTGGGCTCAACCTTCTATTAAAAAAAAAATTGGATGACTTACAACTATAGTGGCAGGGCCCTATAATAGTATATCTTTTTTTTTTCAACAGAAGAAAGTGTGAAGGAATTGCAACTCCACGTCATATTTCCTCTTAGTGGGCCATGGAAATGATAACTTGCATTGTCCAGCTCTCTGTAGCAACCTTTGCTTTGTGAAATTCTTCTGTCAGCATTTTAGTAGGAGCATGTGTAGATGACTCAAATTCTCCACTCATTCCCTTCTTTTGTTATTCCCATCTTTTCTTTTCTTTGGATGGTAAATACTCATTCTCTTTAACAACTACTTAAGTTTCTTTCTCGCTTTCAGTTTTCCGCATTTTCCTTCTGTTTCTACATGTGTTATATTAAAATTTTACAAAAGGAGTTTTGAGGAGTATTGGGAAAATGTTAGGAAATTTGGTTTGGCTTTTCACTGCACCACCAAAAGGGCCTCTGTGCATGTGCAAACACAAAGTAGGAAGACTTCTGCCGGTTCTGGATTCTAAAATAGGTCATCCGGACCTGACCCAAGGCATACCAACGCAGAATTGACCTAGACTGTCTAGCCCAGGTACAGGTACATTACTAATGCAAGGCGCTGACACAGGGCTAATGCATGAAGACAAGAGTTGTGACACAGGCAGAGCACAAATATCTTGGCATTTAGAGTTTGATCTGCAATGCATTTACTGCTAAAGAATCGTTGTGGGGAGATCAAAGTACTGACAACAAAGGAAAGACAATCCAACTGTTCAGGAAGGTGTAGCAATCCCTATAATGGTCAGTGGTAGCTAAATTTTTATATGCAGAAATTGAATATTTTTTACAAATCAACATTGCATGACCTTGTAAGGTTGATTTCTTTAAAGGGGAAAAACTTAACTTCATGGGAGCATTGGATGGATGAGCTACTGCATTAATTTTGATAAATGGTCCTATGTAATTGAATCCGACCCACCCACCCGTTAAGCCCCTTGATAATGCTCATGAGGAGAAGAACCTGTATTATCAGTGGGAGTATGATAACAAATATCCGTGAGTGTGGCGAAACAATTTGACTACTTAACCACATCAAAAGAAATCTATGAAAATGCGATGGAGAAATATGACTAGACCTTCAAATCTCACTTAATGGAGTGAAAGACTTTAAACCTTGACACAGGTTAAGGTCCCAATGCAGCGTATGCTATGTAGATTCAATCAACAACTATTTAAAACATACCAATTAATCACACAAGAGATGGACACAGGATTTTTACGTGGAAAACCCAAACGGGAAAAAACCACGGGACCTAACACCGGTCCACCAAGAACAACCACTATGAAAGAGAAGTTACAAGACTACTTACTACCCTTTTTCACCAGTTGGACACAACCTAAGGGACTGAAGCCTTTTCTTGCCGACGCATACGTCGTACACTCTCTTTGGGATTGCTCTTCACGCCTTGAAGCCACTCAAGACGAATCAGCATGGTGGAGAAGAAGTATGGAACTCAAAAGTTGAAGTTGCAGCGCATAAACCAGCAAAAGAACTTCTGAGAAGATGGATCTCTAAATGGATATTAGGGTTTTGATCTTGAGATAGGTGTTTTACTTCATGGGAGAGAAGTTCTTTAAATAAGGAGGAACCCTAGAGTTCTTAATGCCTCTAAATCTAACCAGATAAGGATGGACAGCAAGCAACTCCAAAACTTTCGCAGTTCCTGAATCGCGTCTGCCGACCCAGCCGACTGGTCGGTAGAACATACCCGACCGATCGGGTGAGGGTCCGACCGGTCGGGTTCTCATCCGATCGGTCGGTCTTCAATTCTGTCTGCAGGCTTTTTGTGTATGTGAAATCCGACCAATCCGACCTCTTATTCGACCGATCTGTCAGTAGACCTCCTGCATTACACATTCTACGCAGAAGACCAACACGTGTTCCTTCCATAAACACTTCAGTCCATCTAAAACCATAAAATTACAACTCAAGAACCCAAGTTTTGTCCATCCCATGAACTTGCCAATATTACATGCCTTTCATGGAGGGATTTAGTGCATATGTTAGCCATAAAAATACTTGAAGGAACATCCATAATAGATTACATTGATTAGATGTCAGTCAAGCATAGTAATCAGGCAGCCTTGGAGAAAGAGAGAGAATATGAATTTCAAATATTGTATTTGTTGTTGAGTCTCCCACCTTCGTCGTAGAATGTCTCTCAAAACTCAAGCCTTTAAGGAGGTTTAAGCTTCTATGAAGTTGAAGCCAAGCAATTCACTGAAGGACAAAGACATGCCACTCCCGGTCTAGCAACAATGAGCGTTGTCTTAATTGCTTGAACAAAAACTTGTCGTGGCTACATCAACCATCAAAAAAAAATGAAGAAAAATTTAGAGGCAATTAGAAATGTAAAGGTCCAAAGAATGGTGTTTGCTTCAATTGTAAGAAGCCTACACATTTTCATTTAGAATGTAGAAGAGAAAGCGTAAGAACGACTAGCAAATTAAGCTAACTAAAGGATACAATGATTATGTGGAAGTGTTACGTACGGAGCGAAGGTTTTTTGGCCTCAAATTTTTTTTAGATTGCAATTCAATTACTACTTTTATATTGCGGAAAATAAATAGAATAACCACATAAAGAAGGTGTAACACTCCGACCCGAGTTGACCCGGATTAGTGGGTAATTGCGTGTGTTTTTATCGCTAAGAGTGTTTAGATTTTGTTTTCCTTTGGTTTTGACTCGTAGAGAGATCGTTTGGGTTGAGTTTGACTTGGTCCAAGGAGTTTGAGCCCTTTTTCGTAATTTTGGCTTTTGATTGACTTTGTCAGTTTTACATCATTCTGACGTCATCGCGTGTATTTCGTTGAGCTTGTCGTTTTTCGTAACTGTCTTGGATCCGAATGAGTTCGTTTGCTCTCGTTGGACCGTCATTTGACTCAAACTGATAATCGTGTTAACTAATTGGACTTGTTTGTAAATTTGGCTCAAATTAAGTTATAAATATCCCAACCACTCCCTTTTTCTCTCGATCGTCTCTCAGCTCTCGTTCTCTCACTCTCAGCTCGTCTCTCTCTCGTCAGCTCTCTTTCTCTCCTTCTCCATTTCTGTTTCTACTGCTTGAGGAAGGAAGAGAGGAGCTGGTTGTGTGTGTGTCTCCAGTGGACTGAGCCAATCAGCGTGTGGATTTCGTCCGTGAGGCAAGTATAAGCCCAAGATGTGTGAACACCGATTGATAGTGATTTGATTGTTGTGTTTTTATGCTTCATTGTGTTTCTCAGTATTGGACAGCCCCATTGAGTTCATTTCACTGTTATTTGCTGTTTTTCAGTCGTTTTGTTCAGTTTCTGTATGACTGTAATGATTCCAGAAAAATGAGTCCGTGCACTCACGGCTACGCCGTGAAATGTGCTACGGCTAAGCCGTAAAATGGCTTACGGCTAAGCCGAGACCCAGCCGTAACCCTAACCGTAGGACAGTACAGACTGTTATCTGAAAATAACTGAAAGTTGGCAAATTGCCATTCTTCTACGGCCCAGCCTGATCTAAGCCGTACATTGTCTTACGGCTAAGCCGTGGACCAGGATACAGCTGAGCCGTAGAGCAAAATACGGTTGAGCCGTAAATCCGAATGGATATTTAGGGAACCTCAGCTCAGCCGCAGTGCATGTTACGGCTAAGCCGTAAGATGCCTCGGCTAAGCCGTAAGGTCACCTACGGCTACACCGTGAGACCTTGGGAAATGAATGAAAAGGGACTAGGTGTAAGCAAAAGACCGTATATGACTTTCATATTAGAATGTAGCTAGCCTAGACATGCCCAATGGAATGTTTGTATGACATGAATGATCTCATGGGCTGTGAATCATTCATGCTTGTTATCCAGCTGTTTAGCACCTCCCCATGGGTGTTGGTTTAAGGGACTTCGGTGCACACTCCAGACACTGCAACACTAGACAATGGTGCATCGGACAACTTAAAACTACATCAACATGCACGGTTAGAAACACTGGATAATTAGTATAGGATTGGCTTGTAATTGACCTTGATTCGTAAAGGTATCTTGATGTGTACAGCATATTGATTACGGTTATGCCCTCTTATGTGTTCTGCGCTGGACCTCTCGATTCTGTGGGACATGCAGCAACCCCAGAGCGAAGCCCGGGCGGAACCATTCTATTGTTATATTGGTATCAGTGTTATCATTGCTGTAACACTCCGATCCCCTTTGAGCCGGATTAGTGGCTCATTAGTGTGTGTTTTGTTTTGTTTATTTCTTTTGGACTTGTTTTGGGTCATGGATAGGTAGTTGAGCAACCTTTGACCTGAGATAGGTAGTTCTAAGCCCTTTTTCGTAATTTTGCTTTTGCGTTGCTTGCATCATATTTGCATCATCTTGGTGTCAGCATATGTATTTTGTTGAGCTCGTTATTTTCCGTAACTGAGTCAGATCCGTTTGGAGTCAATTGGAGAAGTTGGACCTTCGTGTGACTTAAACTGTAAATAGCTTAAACTCCATGGATCTTGTTTTAAACTTCAAAACCTATATAAGTGAGTCATGCTCCAGATGTCTCTCCCTTGCTCATTTTCAATTCTTCACGTTGCATGCAAGAGGATCTCCAGGAGAAGCTCCCTCCACGTTCTCTCTCTTCTCTTCACTTCTCTTGCTCGATTGATGTTGGATTCTCATTTTTGATTTGGGTTTCTTCATTCTCTCTTCTCTCTGTCTTTGTTTTGAGGTAAGTGGGTTCTTTCCCAACTCTTTCTTCTTCTTCTCCAATTTCACCTCTCATTCTCTGATTTCTGTGTCTTCATCTCATGCATGGTGTATCTTTTTGATTTGCTTTGATTTTAATGGATTTGGAGCTTGCTTCAGTGGATTTTCAGAGATTGAGGCAAGTATAAGTACAGGCTTGATAACACATATGGGTGCTTTGGTTGATGGCTTTGATTTCTTCTTATTCCTTGTCTAACATGTTTTACAGCCACATTTTGTGAATTTGGAACCTCTGTAACTCATCTTGTTCAGCTTCTGTAACGAATTTCAGTTTCTGTAACTATCCCGAATTCGTGTTCTGTATTGTACGGCTAAGCCGTAAGTTTCTACGGCTCACATTCCAGAGCCTCGAAATTTCACTTTTGTTCTACGGCTAGGCTACGGCTAAGCCGTAATTTGTTCTACGGCTGAGCCGTAAGCTAGCCGTGACCCAACCGTACCCCAGCCGTGAATTAAATCTCTGATCAGTCGAAACTTTTCCAACACAGATCTCCTACGGTGGGGCTACGGCTAAGCCGTGGAATGCTACGGCCAAGCCGTGGGTTGGTCTACGGCTAAGCCGTATCCTGACTGTAGCTCAGCCGAAAAAGGCATCAGATCAGAGGTGAAAGATGATCCGTTTAGCTGTGTTTTGAATGGAACCAAGGAGAAGCCGTAGTGCATATTACGACGAGTGCGTAAGATGTCTTCGGCTTAACCATAGGTCCCTCATGGCTAAACCGTTAGGCATGGCAATTTTGAAATATAATTAGGATGATGGTGAGACTTATAGGGCTCAAATACAGGTTAACCACCCGTGTAAACCGGCCCAATGGATTTCCTTGGATCGCATGAATAGTTTGTTAGGCTGTGACTTATTCATGTGGGTGTTGATTTACTGTTAAGTACCTCCCCATGGGTGTTGGTTTAAGGGACGTCAGTGCACGCCAAGATTTCGCAACACTTTGATGGCAACGGTGCATTGATTAACTTAAAACTACATCAACATGCACGGTTAGTGACAGTGAACAACTAACTTAGGACTGGCTTGTAATGAACCTTGACTCCGGATTAATCTGAGATGCATTTCATATTGTTTATAGTTTTGCCCTCGGTTCTGTTAATCTATGTTATGCATTCCGTAGTCATTTTTGCTTTCGTTCTGTATATCCGTTTTATTCTTCGTTCTGCACTAAGCTTTGATCTATGCTATGCTTTGTATATTCTCTGGCTTTGTATATTTGGGTATTCCCTGGTGGCTCTGCCCAGAGATTTAAAACGTGAGGATAAGATCCGGTCTTTGTCATCGGTGAGTCCAAAGCGGATAATCTCCCTTTCTTTGGATTTGATTTGATTGGTGTTAGTCTGGCTCTACTCAGCCTCAGCCCTAGGATGCCCGACGGGGTTACCTCTGGCTTAGATCTCTGTATCTCTGTATAACTGCAGTGTTGCTTTGTCTTGGGACCCCGGAACCCAGGAAACCGAGACCCGCTTGTACCTTTGGCCTGGACAGCGGTGTTCTGCTCTGCTCTGCTCTGCTCTCTATTGGAGAGAACATGGTTAACGTAGTAGCCAACTAGTTCAGTACTCTATGTTTTGATTCACATATCATGTTTTACTTCTATGCACGATTGGCTTAGTTTCCTAATATGGAACTCTGTATTTAATCTTCTATCATTATTATATTCACTTTGATACTATGAGTGTTACACCCCTGTTACTTATATTTGCTGGATCGTTGTATTCATTTGTGTTGTCTGTGGTGTTGCAGGCACAGATACCTTGCCCAGCTCCCCGGCGGTCGAGGAGGCTGCAGGGGCGAGTGTAGAGGCACCCTCAGGTTTGGCAGAGTGGGCCTGATCATCTCTGCCGAGTGCGTTCATGCATACTTCCAGTGGCTTTTGTTTTGGGATTTTGAGTTTTGGTTTCAGGGGATTTGTATTTGGACTTTGGACTTTGGACTTGTATTCTGTGTATTTTGTACATACGTATTTTGGTGTGTATTCGGTTTTATATCAGTGTATTTGTCTTTGCCTTTTCCGTTCCGCATTTGTTTTAGCTTCCGCTACTTATTTTCTTTGTTGCTTGCTATGATATGTACAGCTTCCGCGTACGCTTAGTTCGCACGTGTTAGATCCCTTGTGTGCGTGCATCTGGACTGGGTTTGGGTGCACGTGCACGGGAGTACGTGTGTCACAGGTTTAGCTTTTCGCTAACCCCCGAATTCTGGGCTCGGGTCGTGACAATTGCTCCATTGGAGTACTTGCATCAGTTATGAGTCAGTGATTGTGATTGATACTCATTGTCAGCACTTCCTGTAATTGCTTATGTACATTCCGTATCCGTATCAGTTTATGTACATTCAGTATCAGTATATGCGATGCACTTCCTATTGTTTGTTCAGCATGATATGTGAGATCTGTAAGTGATAAGTGATGTGATATGATTGATTGATTGAGGTGCATCATCTGATTGATTGTGATTGGTCTTGGCACTACTGAGCCTCAGCCTTAGGATACCCGACGGGGTTAACTTTGGTTTAGTTTAAGTGTTTGCCTCTGCAGAGTGAATTGTCCTGGGACTCCGGACCCCGGGAACTAGAGACCCATGCGTACCCTGGCCCGGTCGCTGGTGTTCTCATCCTGATTGCTCTCGTAAGGGAGAAAATGGCCAATGTAGTAGCCACTTGATTGTTACCTGTTTATGATTCCGAGAGCATGCTTATTCATTTGCATAATTGTTTAGTATACAGTTATAATTTCTACGGATATTGCATTATGATCATTGTTCAGTATTATTCAGTATTCGACACAATCCGTGTTATCTTCTTGTTGGCTTATATTTTGCTAAGTCGTTGTACTTATGCGTTTGTCTTGTGTGTTGCAGGCTCAGATCCCTCTCCCGATCCTGCGTCGGTCGACCCGACTCCAGGAGAGGCTTGCGAGGCCCCCTCCGGCCTAGAGGAGTGGACTTGATCCATCCTCCAGAGTACGGTTTGCATCATTTTGGGTTTCCCCATTCCTTGTGTTGGAGTCTGTTGAGAGGATTCTTCTGTACTTGTAAAGTGGGCATTGAGTGATATCTGTGTATTGATTTTTGATCGTTGTAAGCCCACTATATTGTCATACGTTCTTGTATTGGTTATTGCCAGTTCATGTTATTTTGTAATCTCCCATTGTCTTTTGGTATTTGTGGTATGCCTTGATACGTACAGCTTCCGCGTACAGTTGTTTGCACGTGTGAATGATCCCTTGTGTGTGTATGCTTGGACGGGGTCTAGGTGTGCATGCACGGGAGTACGTGTGTCATTGGTTAGACTTTCTCTGACCCCCGGTCCCTGGGCTCGGGTCGTGACAGAAGGCGACACAATATTTAACGTGAAAACCCAAACGGGAAAAAACCTCAAGTCCAAAGTAGACAAAATCAAACACTAACATCCGCAATTACAAGACAAACTCACAACCTTACAATCAATCCCTTAACACAAGGGTTGTAGTTATTTTTGCTAAAATCCTCGACACGCAATTCCTCGATGCCCTACTTTAGCACTTTGATCACAACCATGAACGAATTTCCACAACGAGAGAATAATCTCCTAAGAAGATATAGGAGCCACAAATCTGCTATGATGAAATAAAAATATCAACTCTAGAACTTGAAGCCTTCAGCCCAACTCTAATAAAATCTCTAAATAGACTCTTCAATGTATGATCTCAACTTAGAATATGGAGAAAGTTATTTTAGAATTGAGAAGAACAACATATTCATAGCTTATAATCCATGTCTCAGGGTTAAAGTCTAATTATAAATAAAAGTAGGCAACTCTCACACAAATATGAAAGAAATCCGTGTAGGTCGTGGGCTTCTGCCGCTGGGGCCTAAAGCGCAAGTGAGCGCCTGCTCGAGCGCGTACTTCGCGCAACCAGTTATTTTTAATCCCTTTGTCAAGCTCGAGGGCGGTCTTTATCGGCTCGAGCGCAGTCTTCATTGGCTTAAGCGTGGTCGCCTCCATCTAGGAGCACTCAAGAGCATGAGTATGTCCACTCGAGCACGTGCTCTGATTTCTGTTTTCTTCAATTCAGCATTTCTTGCGACACAAACTACAGTCCATTGAAAAGAATATAAGATACAAATCAATGGGCTTAAATTTTGTCCAATTCATGAATTAGCTAATACAAAAAATCCTTACACAAAGTCCATGATGGTGGACATAAATGAAAAAAATTGGTGGATAGACTCTAAAGCTATGACACATATCGAGGACCAATGCTTTATTTATCGAATTCGAGGATATGAAAGCAAGAGAATAGAGCATTTACATGAGGAATAAAATATTTTCTTAGGTGTTGGAGATAGGAAAAGTCGAATTTTCCTTACTAATAGGAAATTCTTTATACCTCTCTGATATATATATATATATTTATCGGTTGTACCTCTTTAATACTTACTTTCTCCCAATCATGAGGAGCAAACCTATGAAAGGGCTGGGCTTAGGCCGACCTAAGGTAAGCCCTTATGCTACCCTCATACATGTGGGCTGGGTCTAGGTCAAGCCAAAGCCCTCATAGCCCTCAGTGGGTCTATAATATCAAAGTCCTTACTCTACCCTCAAAGGCTAAGGTTGGGCTAAGGTTACGCCAGGGCCAAAAGAGATAAAATCTTTAATATTATTTTACATAATAATTTATCTAATACTATGGTGCTGATCCTTCTTATTTTAAGCTACAGATTGGTGTAATGCAAAAGTCAATATTTTGTGCAACTTCTGAAAAATGCAAGAAACAAGTTACTTCGTCCTCGTATAAAAACATTATTTAGGATTAAAGGAAATAAGCTAATTTGATAATATTGTGACATGAAATTATGACATAGAAGACATTATATATTAAATATCTTAACACACTAGCAATAGTTATATAGTTTAAGAAATATGTTTGGTTTATTTGTCATCAAGCTATTAGTAAGATTGTCACAGTTGCAATTCTGCTAGTTGTAGCCGTTTTTACTAATTCATATACTACTTTTTTTTAATAAAGCAATAATATGAACCATCAAAACATGTTTGTGACAAGTCTCATCTGATTCAATTAGATTTATTTCAAATGAGCAGTAAACCATTGTTAAATAAATTATTAGTATGTGTGGTTCAAATAAATATTAGACTATAACTCTTAATTTCTTGAAACACCATCATTGGATTTTACAACAATGCAATTGGACTTTGACTACCTAGGATGAATGACGAAGATGTGGGATAGTCAATCTGAATGGACTACTTATTTTACGTTTGCCCAACACTAACATAATAAATATTAGACTATAACTCTTAATTTCTTGAAACATCATCATTGGATTTTATAACAATGCAACTGGACTTTGACTACCTAGGATGAATGACAAAGATGTGGGGTAGTCAATCTGAATGGACTGTTTATTTTACATTTGCCCAACACTAACATATTCTTCAATGCAAAAGGAATTCAAGTTATCATTCATTAGAATGATTTTTACAAATGGAGACTACTAAAGTTTAAAAGTTTAATTGGATGGATGACCATCAACGTCATCATTGAGTGCAAATAAGTGTCAACCACTAGCCATTGATCGATGTCAATTTCTTTCTATCCCCTTATTCTAATGACCGTTGTTTCATTCTAGTGGACCCCACATCTTAAGTTAAAGTTTGTAACTCCCTAGGACCCTTTTCTTTGCAAAAAACTAGCACCAACCATGGTTTCTATTATCTCCATTTCATCATCATCATCATCATCAAAGCCTTTTCTCCATTTGAGACCCAAAAATTTAATAGTTAACAGTCTATCCGGATCAATGCACAATCAATGCAACGGTCCAATAAATAAGGATTTAACTAAAAATTAGTAGACATGTACAATTTAGGGGAGTCATGTGTTTGGATGGAACAAAGGTGGGGTTTAAGGGCTCTAGCTTTCGAAATTTCTTATATGAGCTTGAGCTTAGGAGAGGCTTGCCCTATATATATATATATATCTATATATGGCTTTAATTCTATGAGAACTATTCTCATGGACCTACCGTGGGAACTTTTTATAGGGATAAGACTAGGGAAGATGGAAAAATCTATGTGGGATCACTCCAAATATCAAGTTGGGCTCCAATCACATGTTCCTCATCCATAGCCCACAAATTTAGTCCATTTGGATTGATACACAGTCAATACAACGGTCCAATAAATTTGGATTTGACTGAAACTTGAGGCGTGTGGCTATCAGGGAGGTCCCTCTGTATTGTAAGACTTGGATTGAGTGATAAATGGATCCCACTTAGAGTTCTCACAAAAAAATAGGACGAGTTCTCATAAGATTATTTCCACTAATTAAGAATAATTATTAGGATTTGTATTTTAAGCAAAAATGGAAGTAAAAGTTAGATTTTTTGTTTTCAACTAAACCACTCAATTTTCCTTTTAACCATGAGTTTCTTCCTCTATGATCAAAACCATTGAGAAGTTAGATGAAAATCTATCGAATTGGTACCTCAACCCCCAAAAATAAAGGGTTGCCTAGTTGATTAGCGCAACCCAATCCTTGCTCAATTGCTCAGAGATTGACCTCGAATATGTCTCTCTTCCCACTTATGTGGGCTATCCTTTTCACTTTGTAAACTTTTTCTTTCTACTTGTAGGTTCTCCTTCCTATTACGTGGGCTTATGCTTCCTGTAGTTTATTTATGTGGGCTCTTTTGGGTCCCAGCTGGGGTAAAAAATTAAAAAAAGAAAGAAACCTGCAGCTGGTAGAGGGCCACCTAGGCCAAGGTCTAAGGTTCATGCCAAATTATATGGGAGTCAAGGATTAGACTTCCAAAAGAGCAAATTTGCCTAACAAGATCCTAACTTTTATTTTGTGGCATCAATTTCTTTAGAGCCACAACACTGAAAACTCGATGTTCAAGTTGCATTGGTTCATGTCGTGATGACATCCTGATTGAACTATTAATTAAACAATGGCACTCAGACTAACATGAAGGATCTAATGGGTTCGATCAGGTGAATCCAGTGTAGACAGGCATGAAGGATGGACTGGATCATCCTTTTCTTGGGCCCCATGTAGGTGCCAGTATCATTTTTCTATCATCAGATCTCATTTTCCATGAGCCCGGCCTTTTGAAACTGTTTGGCATTTTATCCGATATACAGTACTGGTGAGTGGTGTTGTGTATCCAAAATTTTATCAATGATCAAATATAAGGACATCGGCAGATTCCTCATCGTCAAAAATAAAAAATATAATAATAATAATAATAATAATAATCTCATTGGTTCCAATTAGGAGTCTAATTACAAGGCCATCTTTCATGGCTTTCTCAATCCAATTGGGCTTGCAAGTTACATGTTATACCTTCCTTCACCTAAGAGCTGATCTACCTCACTGGAGGTCTACTTTCCTCGTTAGAAGGCTTTCTTTCACTTCACTTAAATTTTACTCCCCTCGCCTAAGGGTATCCTCACCGCCTTTGGGACCCAGCACCCTTAAGCTGGGGTTAAAAAGAAACACATGTTTGCAAATTATTACTTTGTTCCTCTGCTGTCCACTACAATGCAGATTGGATCGCACTATAATTTCTGAGGATACGTCGACTCAACTGATTAGAACCTATGCGTAGGAGAAACAGTACTGATAGAAATAGACGGCTAGGATATAACAAGTTATAACACTATCAAAGTGACAAAAGGGCCCGTTTGTTAATTTAACTGGTAGAGTAAAGTGAGGTGAATGGTAATTTTAAAAGATAAAAAAATAAGAGGGGTTAAATCAATCTAATGATTGCATTTTGTTTTTTAGTGAAAAGAGAATGTAACTTTTTGACTTTTTGTGTTAAAAAAAAGATATTTTTTGTTAGTTAGTGGGATGAAAAAAGTAACTTTTTGACTTTTTGTGTAAAAAGGTAAAAAAAAAATTTTTTAATATAGTATTTTGATTTGACTTTTTTGGGTTGTTGTGTAGTCAAATGAAAGATGACTTTAACTTTACAATGAGGAAAAATTAACAAACGGGCCCTAAGGAGCAACAGTTTCTGCCTAGGTGCCCACGTCTTTAGGCTTATATTCCCGAGAACTTCAATTCTCACTTGTGCAGGCTCTCGTTGAAATCCAGCCCCATTAGCTAAAGGAAAAAACAAAAACAAGATGGCCAAAAGAAGCAACCTGCAGTACCAACTTGTTCTATAGGCCAAGTTTACAATGTGGCCCACTATTAAAGTAGTTCAAAACAAATGCCGAAAAAGAAAGGACCCTAAACCGTGAAAAGGATTTTATGACAATGCAATTGAACTTTGCCTACCTAAGATAAATGACGAAAATGTGGGGTTGTCAGTCTTAGTGGACTGTTTATTTTATGGTTGCCCAACAGTGACATATTCTTCAATGAGAAAGGAATTCAAGTTATCATTCATTAGAATGATTTTCACAAATGGAGATTACTAAAGCTTAAGAGTTTAATTGGATGGATGGCCATCAACATCATCATTGAGTGAGGATGAGTGTCAGCCACTAGCCATTTATCGATGTTAATTTCTTTCTATTCCTGTATTTTAATGACCATTGTTTCATTCTAGTGGACCCCACATCTTAAGTTAAAGTTTGTGACTCCTTAGAACCCTCCTCTCTGCAAGTCGGATTGGTGCATAATCGATCCAACGACCCACTAAATACAGATTTGACCAAAAATTGATGGACATATGTAATTCAGGAGGGTCGTGTTTTTAAGTGGAACAAAGGTGGGCCCTACGGGCTCTGGCTTACAAAATTTCTTATATAAACTTAAGCTTATGAGAGGTTTGCCATATATATATATAACTTTTTTGGGGGATTGGACTAGAGGGATGAAGAGATCTATCTAGGATTACCCCAAATATTAAGTTTTACCCCAATCACATGTCTCTAATCCCTTCATCCATGGCCCACAAATATAGTCAATTTGGAATGGTACACAGTTGATATAACAATCCAGTAAATTTGGGTTTAACTAAAACTTGGGGCGTGTGGCTATCAGGGAGGTCACTCTGTATTGTAAGGTTTGAATTTGGTGATAGATGAACCCTACCTAGAGTTCTCGCAAAAAAATGAAACTAGTTCTCATAGAATTATTTCCACTAATTAATAATAATTATTAGGATTTGTATTTTTGGCAAAAAGAGCGGTAAAAGTTAGATTTTTAGTTTTTAACTAAACCATTCAATTCTCTTTTTAACCATGAGTTTTTTCCTCTATGATCAAAACCATTGAGAAGTTAGATGAAAATCCATCGAATTGGTACCTCAACCCCCAAAAATAAAGGGTTGCCTAGTTGATCAACAACTCAATCCTTGCCCGCTTGCCCAGAGATTGACTCGCTTGCCCGAAGATTGACTCCAAGTATATCTTTCTTCCTACTTATGTGGGCTATCCTTTTCACTTTGTAAATTTTTTCTTTCCACTTATAGGCTCTCCTTCGCACTATGTGGGATTATGCTTCCACTAGCTTATTTATGGTGGCTCTTTTGGGTCACAACCACCTAGGCCGGGTTAAAAAGATTAATAAAGAAAGAAACCTGCAGCCGGTATAGAGCCACCTAGGCCAAGGTCTAAGGTTGCTGCCAAATTATGTGGGAGTCAAGGATTAGACTTACAAAAGAGTAAATTTGCCTAACAAGATCCTAACTGTTATTTTGTGGCATCAATTTTTTTTTAGAGCCACGACACTGAAAACTCCATGGTTCAAGGTGCATTGGTTCATGTCATGATGACATCCTGATTGAACTATTGGTTAAACAGTGGCACTCAGACTGACATGTAGGATCTAATGGGTTCGATCCTGTGAATCCAGTGCAGACAGGCATGACGGATGGACTGGATCACCCTTTTCCTCGGCCCCATGTAGGTACCAGTATCATTCTTCTATCATCAGATATCATTTTTCCATGAACACGGCTCTTTGAAACTGTTTGGCACGTTATCTGATATACAGTGTTGGTGAGTGGTACTGTGTATTCAGAATTTTATCAATAATCAAATGTAAGGACGTCAGCATCTTCTTTGTCATCAAAAATAAATTAATAATAATAATAATAATAATAATAATAATAATAATAATCTCTCATTGGTTCCAATTAGGGGTCTAATTACATGGCTGGCTTTCATGGCTTTATCAATTCAGTTGGGCTTGCAATTACATGTTATACCTTTCTTCACCTAAGTTGGGCTTGCAATTACATGTTATACCTTTCTTCACCTAAGGGCTGATCTACGTCACTTGAGGTCTACTTCACCCAAAATTTGCTCCCCTCACCTAAGGGTTTCCTCACCGCGTTTGGGACCCAGCCCCTTAAGCTGGGGTTAAAAAGATAAACATGTTTGCAAAGTAGTACTTTGTTCCTCTGCTGTCCACTACAAGGCAGATTGGATCACACAATAATTTTTGAGGATACATCGATGCAACTGATTAGAACCTGTGCGCAGGAGAAACAGTACCGATAGAAATAGATGGCTAAGATTTAACAATTTATAATACTATCAAAGTGACAAAAGGGTAATAGCAAGATGAATGGTGCGAATCAAAGTATGATGACCACGAAATCAATTAGGTCGTTCGTTTTAACCAAAAGAAAAAAAAAATTAACAAAGGAGCAACAGTTCGTACTTGGGTCCCGCATCTTTAGGCTTACATTCCGGTGAACGCAAACTTCAATTTTCACTTGTGCAGGCGCTCATTGGACACCAGCGCCCTTAGCTTAAGGAAAAACCAAAAGGCAGATGACTATAAGGAAGCAACCTGCAGTATCAAATTGTACTATACACTAAGTTTACAATGGGCCCACTATTAAAGTAGTTCAAACCGTGAAAAGAAAGGACTCTAAACCGTGAAAAGGAGACTGGCCGCAAAAGACACCACCTGGTAAACGGTAGCCACACAGTTGGTGGACGGATTTGATATTATCTTGGCACCAAGATGATTGGATTAAGGGTTTTTCCAACTTTTTTAATTATTTTGAATCATTGAGTAGTCCTTTTGACGAAAAATAGCAAAGCGCAATGGTAGTGTACTATGAAACATTATATAAAAAATCTAAGTTTTGACTTATGAATTCTCTTTAAATTCAGTTTTTCCAGTATCAGAGAATGCCATATGATATCATGGGATTGTCCCCTGATGTCTCGACTTTTATGCAACATCTTAAGAAAAAAATAATCCCAAAGGATAGAACCTGAAAAATAGTGGTCAGATGTGTTTTTACTTTTCACAAAAATATTACTTTCTTTGTTCCATAAAAAAATATGTTTGCTTGGCAGTTGCCAAAAGTATATGATACTAAAAATAATAAATCTCGTGATAACATGAGACCATCCTCTGATAATAGGATATGACAAAAAAATAAAAACAAATATTAACTATAATCAAGCGACTCAAGTGATATTATTTGATTTTTAGTCATAAAAGAAATTGAGCTTAAGAAGGTCTAATATGTTAAAAGTTAAAACCCCTATAAAAATTATCACTCAAATGAAGTACACATGACATGAAAAACGAGATGCCACCTAGGGATCGTCGGTGGGTGTACCGAAAACTAATCTTAAACCTTCCTTCAAGAGGTACATTAGAACCATTTTCCACCATTCGTGTTCTTTGGACTTTTCCTGCTAAACACTTTGGCATGCCTGGTAGCTGTCCTTGTCCCTTTAGAATATTGGCATCTCACATGTAAAAGCGTCGAACTTCATCGAGGCCTAAATTACACAACACAAAACATAAGCATTCTTACATCGATTTGGCATAAATCTGTGAAATGGAATAACAACCTAAGTTAACAAAATGCATCACTATTTCACTTTCCGTGGAATATATAACCACACTGAAACAACCATGGTTCACAAACCAATCATGTATTCTCATTTTTTAAAATGGGATTTTGAATCAGTTAGTGGGCCCTTATTTCCACCCCTTTTACATTTTCAAAATTTGATGCCTAACCCTCGATATCATGAGTCTTAACTCCTGCTATCAAGACAATGCTTCTTATATAGATTCAAACTCCAAGATTTCTCACAGAATTAAAGCAAATGAAACATCTATCGGCGACAACTCTTGTCATGAATTTCCAAGAAAATCAGTAAATCAATCAAGGGCTTTGCTTGTACTGTTAAATCGGGGTTTAAAAGTAATTTATTTGTAAAAAATCTAAAAAAGAAAAATAAAAAATAAATGCAAGCACACATGACACTAGAAAACAGACAAATAACCCATGCTGCCACAAAGAGTGGTGCTCACTGCTCACCACAGCTTCTACTTGATTCAACCCAAATGAGGCCCACCTTTGATAATCAAATTAGCTCATACCATATACAACCCTCTATTTAGGCAATGGCCCAAATTTGGGTCTATCCGGTTTGATGTGGACTGTTGTGGACTTGTGTAAAATGCGTTGCTATATTTGTTGCATGTGAACAATCCAACTGTGTAAATTACTTAAGTGAAGTAATTTTGCACCAATCTCTAGATAAAGTAGTGTATGATGTGACTAGATTTAATCAGGCAAAGGTGGTTCCTCATAGTCAAGTAATCAAGTTGCATGAACTGCAACGCACGTTCTGATAAAACTATATCTCAAAGTTACTAGATATAGCAACTCTGGATCATCTGATGCCATGATACAATTCCATAGTTGATACACACAAATAAAACTTTAAACTTCTCAAAATCACTTTTTTTTTCTCCTTTAATGATCAGTCTACGGCCATGGGTCTAGATTGAGTGAAGTTTGGATAGAAACTAAAATATTGATAATGATTTTTGAGCACCATGGATTTCAGATGTGGACTCTGTATGTCAGAAGATGGACCAAGAAAATTTTCACAGGCTTTTGATGGACATCTTCTTGTCCCTGCAATACAATAAAAATCATACGCTTGTGGTTTAGCAGCAGTGTAACTTGGCAACCAAAGTCTAACTTGCCACCTAGGAAACTTCATTACAATATAGGAATCACCTAACCCACAAAATACAAAAGAAACATGTAGATTACCCATCTATAAAAAATGAGCACAACAGGACAACTACTTTGATTGCATTTCGTCTTTTCAAGAAATTGATGCAGCAAATCAATGTGATACGCAAATCAGCTTAACACAGCTTGTGGATTGAACAGTCCCTCCGCCGGCTAGAGACATGACATGGCTTATGGCTATGTGAATATAATGTGTGCATTCAAAACCCTGTTGTAGGGAAAAAAAAAACTTGTACATCCAATAAACTGTCAATTTATTCTTGTTTTTTCATCTAAACGATAAATTACACCAATACGTCCAAAATACGAATCTATACCCTCAGACTTAAAAAAAAAAAGGGAGGCATACTTTTCTATTGTAGTAGATCGAACAAGAAAGTCGGCTTGGTCAAAAACCTACCCAATTTCCTACCAAACTATCTCTGACTTTGGTTACCCTTTTTGAGAACTATTATTTTTTTAAATCAACGCAAGCAAATCTTGCTTTTGGTTTCTTTTTTGTCTCAACAGCAATGTGAAGACACAGTAAAAACACCAGGAAAAACTTTACACCAACAAAAGATTGAAATGAGGAATTAAAATCGTTGTTGTTTGAACTCGAAAGCAAAATTCCAAAACATGTTTTGCATGGATAGAGAAGTTTAAGACTACAAGTCAAGGAGAAATCCAAACATAGAGACAGAGAGAGTACTACAAGGGCCTAAGGTGTCCATCATATATGAGGCACTGAAAGGCGAAGTGGGGAACAGTGATAGCCATGTCACAAAAAGAGAGGCCAACCCACACATACCCACTGAAATTTAATTCCTTATGCCCCTTGTAGTGTAGTGTTGTTCATCCATTTCCATCACCACCTTGTAACGGGAATCACAGGGTCATATTGATGCACTCAGTTTGGACATGTTGTAAGAGACTTAAAGTCCTGTTATTAGAATAGGATTAAGGCTAGTGTTCAACACTATGTACTTAAGACAAAACTTATCAATTAGATCACCAACCCAACCAGCCGGCCGGTCGGACGGGTGGCGGTGCGAACATGTTAGTTGTAGTGTTATGTACGTCCTCCCTCCAGAAAAAAATATGGATGCCCTTTAGGGCCCAAACTATATTTCCACTCTTAGTATATATAAACACATACACACACACTTTAGTTCACAAGCAATGTGAAATTCTCTTCTTTCCTTCTTTAGTGCCATACACAAGCAACTTTAAATGGTCACTTTGGGAATCAATTTCTCATTCATTTCTTAATGGTTTTCAATGAACAATGGTTTGAGTTAAATTTTCTCATAGAGGAGAACACATTAGCACTTAGACCCGCCTTAAGAGACATGTGAGACTCACACTTATTGTGGTTCAAAGTTGACCTAAAACCCATTTTTCCAACACATACAATTCCCATCGTTCATAGTCCATGATTTTGGACTTATGCTCCCCTCTTGTTATGATGCACAATCTTCCAAACTGAAATCCTAGTCATCCAGTGTTTCGTAGGGATAAGATGGCTAAGAACTTCAGGTATGTATAGTTCATGGGTGTGATGGTATCCCCGACCTATCTTACTGGAATTGGAGCAAAAAAATATATTGCAGATCATTTCTTAACTATATTTTACTCAAAAATGCATCGAGCATTTGTCTTTACTTGATCCAATCTACTTATATTTCATTCACTTTATATATACCAACCACTATAAATAGGAACACTAGAAAACTCTCTAGGTATTTAAAAAGAATCCCTTTTTTTATTGGTTGATGTGTTCCTCTTGCGTTATTATTCAGGAAGTCAAAGCATTTAAACATTTTTATTTTTTTTTCTTTTAATATGAGTTGGCTTGTGAAGGTGAGGTAGCATCATCTCATTTGACAAATCAAGAGGAGCAAATATATATAAAAACATTGATTTTAATAAAAATTAACTTATGTTTTGTTTCTTGTGTATAAAACATTAGACCCTTTTACCATGCCTCACCTCTCCAAAATGATTTTGGTTGAGAAATATCTTACTTTTCAAATTATTTTCCTTTTAACTATATTTTGGAAAGTAATTTATATATTTAATTTTTCTTTATCTTTTGATTAGTTTTTAATATTTCACTTCTATGTTTTTTTCTTTTTTTCTTTTTTTTGCAAAACTTATTAGCGTTTCTCCATCCTTTTTTTTAATATTTTAAACTCTTTCTTTTAACCATGTTGTAGAAGGTAAGGAAACAAGAAAAAGTTCGTCATTCTTCCATTTTTCCTCAGTCCGAATCAATATATCTTTTCCATTTATTTTAATAAATTTTTATTTCATCCTCGGCCGTTTATGGTGCTAGTTTAACATGATCCGAATCTTCAGACTTCCATAGTAGCCACCTTCCAACTGTGTTACAGGCTGTAGTCAAGTAATGACTATTAAGCCAATGATTAGGACAAAAAGACCCCAGAGCATGGCCCACCTGTATAGAAAATGCACATCAGGCCACAATAGAGTCCATGTGTCAGGATGCATCAGGTCTCCTATAATACCTACCCTGTAGAGAATAACAAAGACCAACCAACAAGAAAGAAAGTGAAATCAGCTGCTGAGATCAGAGTAAGAAAATAAAAGGGTCCTGGTGTCTGTCTACCTCACTAATGGTACATGGAATTTTTATAATTCTACCTCAATTCCATCATGCATAGACATCTTGGTCACAGATAATTAATAATTCCTCAATTCCATCGTGGTTTGATCTCTTAGTCACAGATTTATTAATAATTCAACATTCTCCTCCCCATAACACAAAACACTGTCCTCATTTATTGGGGAGACAAGACAGCAGCAGCAAACCGGGCAGAAACAGAGCCCTTTGACAACCTCATCCTCTTCCATCTGATCTGAAAGCCCAAAAACCCAATTGGGTACTCTGCATTTTTCACAAAAGCTGCTTTCTCATTGATGACAAGACAGAGAGTAAAGGTGTGAAAGACAGAGGCTGCTCTCTGGCTATTTAAAGACTTTGGTTCTTCTAATGTCCTGCACTCTTTTATCAGTTTGTGGGGGTGTTCCACTGCAATCTTGCATTAAAACGCTGGTCCTATATATTATTAAAGGTATATGTAGCCTCAGGTGTGAGAATATTAAGCCAGTGAGCAACCAGGTTCTTCAAATTTAAGAGCTTTGGTACTCTTTGTTCCTTCTGTTAGTAGGGCTTCCGTTCATCTTGTGCTTTAAAAAAAAAGCTGCTTTATGGTGGTGAGTAGTCAGAGAATTGAAGTGGTTGGAGTTACAGCTATTGAATCTGTTTCATATATTCTTTCAATTTGTTAGATGGGTTTTGTTTTTTCTCTTTGGCAATGTAAAGTTGTCTTTCTTGTGAATCTCTGTTTAGCGTAGGAATAACCATTTAAGTAACTGTGAGTAGTCATAAACTTTCAGCTGAGTTTCTTCCTGTTTTTTCCTCTCACACTCCCTCTTCACAGAGAAATGGAGTCCTACCTCAAAGGAGGTGCTGAAGAATGCAACAGCTGTGAATCTGGGTGGACCATGTACATTGCCTCGCCTATGCATGCTGACGATGCTGGTGATGATAGTGGTGATGATTATGATGGTGATGATGGTGGGGTTTCTGCTGCGGATGATGATAGTGATGATTCAATGGCTTCTGATGCATCTTCGGGCCCAAGTCGTCATGAAAAATTCTACCGCCTCCGCCATGAAATTGACAATTCTAAGGATGAAGATGAAAATGACAATGATGAGAAAGATGGCGATGGTGTTGGTGGAGAGTGTTCTGGATACTCATGTAGGAGATCTTACAAAAGTGAGGAGAAACATAGAGGAAGGATTGGAGTAAAGAAAGAAAACCCAACTCAAAGGGCAAGGAAAACTGATCCTGTATGCACTAAATCTAAGGTGAGGAAGACTAGCTCCATTAGAGAAGGGAAATAGTACATGTTTCATTTTTCAAAACTTGTTTCTTTTCCTGTGATGTCTTTCTCATAACACTACTCTTGCTCAAGCATGCGTGCACAAGTTTTTGTCTTTTTGTTTCTTTTGCAAATGTTGCTTCAACTTATTTTACTCTCTTGAAGAAGAAAGAACAGGTGAAAGGTCATGCACAGAATCTAACCGAGCAACCCTTTCCAGAAGAACCAAGAAACAACCACATACAAAAGGGAACTTCCATAAATATGAATTCCACATATGTATGCATGCTATACAAAGTCCATGCAACACATATAACCTCGACACAAAACAGTGAATACACAACTAATCCATGGGTTCAGAATACATCCAGGACACCTATATGCAGGTCCTAGAAATGCACTAATCAGATAACTTTTTACAAGTGCTGGTTTCAATGGTACAAGTTACATAAATTATCATATATGCATCCACAAATGTGTACGTCCAACAATGAATCTGTAACATAATGGGCACAGTCTTCTTTTTCATTAGAAAAAAAAAAACTGTAGCTAAAAGATGCAAGCATGCATTTCGAGTGAACTTGAAGAGAGATGGCTAGAGTTGTGATGCGATGTGAAGTTCAGTTCAATGAACATTAGCTAAAGTCGTGATGCAATGATGGGCGAAGTTCAATGAGCATGCTAACAGTGCCAAAGTTGACTGGATGACTAGATTACAGTATTACGTGACTCATAAAATTGGATGTGAATGTAGATGGCCAGCTTTTTCCTGAGGTTTTGTTTTGTCTTCACATATGGTGATTGTACCATGATTCAACGGTCAACATTACAAATTTGAAGTTGTTTTAACTTTTGGATGTTTGGTTTTTGAGAATAATAAAAATTTATCTTGATAATCATTGTTATAAGAAAAACTAATTTTCAACATAATTGGACTTGAAATAAGCCTCCAATAGTTTGAGCATATGATCTCTTTCAAGGAAAAAAGAGGACTCTACCAATGAATGATACTATGTTTTTAACATATTATCTTTCAAAAATAAATGAACCTAAGGGTCTCGAATTCTATGAAAAAAAACATAATCTCTATGATTTTGAAGTTTTTGATATAAAAAGGTTGCAATCCAAAATTGTTCTAGTAACAAATGGACCCTACAGTTAAATCTGTCTTCTGGTCATCAATATTGACTAATTATGTCCTCATCGGATATGAAATAAACTGCACTGTGTGTGGTACAAAGCAAACGCATCCAATGTTGATAGACACTAGAAACTTGGAGCTATACCCATTCTGCATCTGTTGAAATGCCAACAGTTTTGGTATCTGTCACATGTACCAAGAGGAAAGAACAGGAACCTCTGTATCAGTACCCAAATCCTTCTTTTCTTTTGGGAGTAGGTGATGATCTATTAGTTCAAAGATGTTTGAGGAAAGAAAAACAGAAGCAAGATTGAAATCAGTTAAGACAATGAATTCTAACGGTAAAGATATAGTAAAGACTACAAGGTACTACTAAGAGTTATCTAGAGAATCATCCCTAAGATATCTTTTGTTAGTTCGTCTGGGAAGAAATTGGCTGATTCATTTTTTGTCACCCACTTTTCACCTCCCAAATAAAATCGCAGAGGAATTACTGGTTTCCTATTGTCATCCATTTGTCCACTCAAATCATGTAATTCAATGGTGTAACCATGTTATTATGATCAAGTTAGTCTAATTCCCAAATACAGAAAGAACTTAGTCCTATGGCTTGAACACTGGAAATTGAGGCTTTGAAGAAAAAATCAAGATGATATGCTGCCTGTATGTGTCTGTGTAAAAAAATTGGAGATTAAATCAGTAAAGACCTTGAGAAGATCAAAAAAAATATCTGTAAATTTTTGTCTATTTGCAAGGGGAAAATGGAAAAAAAAGTATAAATGATTTTGTAGAAGTTGAGAGAAAATGCTTGGTGTATTAAGAGCAAGGAGAACAATTGTAGAATAATATATTCCATATGCCCGAGCATAACAAATTTAAATATCATCTTCTTCTTTTATCCATTTTTTAGAGCTTATCCCAGCTACTTGATGTCGGTTTTGGTCCACTCATTTTCTATTTTGTGTGAATTTGTTCACCGAGAGAAATGCATGGTAAAGAGGAAATAGTTCTTACTTTCATCACAACCCTTTTCAATCTTTTGGTGTGATATGTTTTCCTAATAGGAAAAGGTAAAAATTAAATAATTTTTCAAAATAAAGAGGATTTTGCTTTTCTTTGTATGTGGTAGGAATGAAGGATTCCTCTTTTTGTGGAAATGATAATCCGCATCCTCTCACTGCACAAATACTAGAGTTGCATGGAATAGAAGATCTCACAAAACCAACACCAGCTATGTAAGTGGTAAGAAAAAGGGTGCTTGAAAGGAATTAAGGTACCTAGTGTTTTTTTGGTAAATAATAAGGTACCTAGTTGAAGCTTGAATGAACCACACTTCCAACTAGTGACCAACATTGTATCTTCCACATTCAATGAGAAGATAACATGAACTTCTGAATGAATATATTTGTAATAAAAAATCTGGAAGAATAGATCAGCAAGTAGAGGCTTGGAAACCTTCTTGTTGTGCTTACACTAGCCATCTTGTCCAACTCAACCACTTCTTTGATTACAGCTAAGACTGATATCAGAGAGAATATTCTCCTTCCGGCAGACTGTCAGTCATGTATCCAGCTATATGGGCCCACAAGGGCATACCTTTGATTAGTTCAGCTCTTTTCGCACTCTTGTCCCCCCGGCAATGTACCTAATTTCATATTCATCAAAGTTTTACTCACCCTTTTCGAATTAAATTTTAAAGAAATCCGTGCTAAAAAAGATCATTAAACATTAAAGTTGTTAAATGAATGGCTAGCTAGGAATTAGGATGATGTGATGGTTCCAATTTTAAGCATAGCATTAGGCATAAAAAGACATTTCCATCTCTACGGCCAACAATAGGAATGCATCTAGTGGGCCCTACCAGCTGTTCCGCAAACCACTATATGCAGTCTGCTCATATGTAAAATTCTTCCCTGTCAATAAGCTCAAAATCGTAAGCCTATTTTATTCTTTCTGTGAATGGGTCAAACTTCATTAACACTCACAGAATCGCAGTCTTGGACATTAACGCGATGAAAATTAGACGAATAAGATCTTCCAGTCTTGGTTGCTTTTATTGTGCTTTTTGTTCAATGTGGTACATCAGATTAATGATCTAGATCAACGAGCATGGCCTTCACTTGTACAAAACCTTTTAGGGTCGAAGATCACATAATTACTCCTTGAAGGTAGGAGATTTTAGGAGTTCCTCAAAATTTCCTGAATGTATTTATGTAATAAAATTAGAACAAAGGACACATCGATAAATATAGAGGCTTGGATATATCCCCACCTTCTTCTGGTCATATACTTCAACAACTCTACTTCACTTTTGACTCCGAGACTCTTAACTCAAAACTCAGAACCGTTTTGAACCTTCTTAACAAATGTAATTCTAACACCCAAGCACTGTGGGATCACATGTAGGACCCCACATTTGAGCGGAAATGGCCCCCGTTGAGCTAGACCTGATGGTCCATGGCTTGCCCCAACCAAGGCTTTCATGGTGACGTTGAGGATGAAAGAGGAAATATGTATACATGGACATGGATAAAAATTTTGTTAACCATAATGCTGGCCATTAAAACAGAAACCAAAATGGCCAATGTACTGGTTATGGCAACAGATCGGCCGTATGTGTAATTTCTTTATATGCCCACCTACCACAAACAAATGGATGGTGGAGGTTGAGCAAGATCAGGGGCGGTTGAGCATGCCTTAAGCAAGGAACTGCCTGTCTTGCAGGGCCCCCACCAGTGCTACCGGCGCTTGCCACTATCCCATATGGAAGAATCATTTGGCCCTCATTTGATCAAGCAACTCTTAACACTTCACGGATTGGACAACTCTGGGGCCCCCAAGAAAGCATCTCCGGTGACAAAATTGAGATTATTAAAAATTATTTATGCTACTTCTACTCACTCTAGGCTCTGGTAGGCATCCAGGTATGCCTTTGAGAGATCTTTCAAACCCCTTGAAGCCCCTTGGAGCTCATGTTTCCATGCTTCTAGATCAGCCCCATGGCTTGGGCTATTCTGTGAGTTAGTGCAGGCATACCCTTCCCATGTCAACCAGTGTGTGGGCATATCCCTCCCTCACTCGTTTTCTCTTTTATTTTCTCCTTTAATGCCCGAAACAAAGTACATCCTGTAACAGCTACAGACACCTAATGGAAAAACTCCCATAACGGCTTTTTAACTGAAATCAGCTTAACCCACAGAATCCTCACAACGGAAACTTTTGTATGAAGAGCATTAAGCAACAGTTTGGCCCACAATCAAAACCAAAACACAGATGACGGAAAAATTCATTCATTAACATCTTCAAGGGATTTGCAGAAGTGGTTATTTCTATGATTAGTACGAAGATCATTCAATCACACCTCTACAATGAAGACATTTTCATGAATTCATTTTAGCTTCCCAACAATCTAAAGTTGTTGACTTGCTATTGATTATTAATCATCATTTTAGTTACTAGGGTAACGCCATTGCTTTTATGATTAATAATGGTTCACAAAACTGGACTACCTTGGAAATTATGGCTAATTGAATTTCAAACAGAACAAACCATTGTTTTTATGATTAATCATGGTTCACACAACTGGACTACCATGAAATTTACGGCTAATTGAGTTTCATACTAAACAAACCAAATGACGCTTCATATCCTGCAAACTAATTTGATAGATTTCATCTGTGCAACTTTCTGGACCTACCCATGGCAATTGAATTAGCTTGTATACTTTAGGACTTGTTTGTCTGCATTAAAACACATGTATGTAATACATAGAAATTCAGGGTCAAAAGAACTCTACCGAAGGATCATTAAAGAGGTAAAAATGAAGGATATGCAGTGTGCGATGAAGATATAAGGTGGAGATGTAGATAGGACCTTAGCTTTCCTATGTATTGAATTACTAAGATGATGGTTGGGTATTCATTTCTCATATTTCCTTTATTTAATTTGAATAAAAGGAAAGGTTATTGCTGTTCATTATTGGAAATTCTCATTTGATCTTCATTTTAACCACTTATGGCAAAAAAATCTATGTATTCAAATCCTATATATTCTAATGCAAAAAAATTAGCCCATAATAATACATACACAAGATGCATCTTCACTACCACGTCCTTTATGCAAGCTTCTTGAAACATAAAACAACTTTCTATTTTATGTTATGAGGGACTCATACTCACAGCCACACACACTACACAAATCGCTAGCCACTTGACCAACAGCCTGGGGGTTAAACATAAAATCATTTGCCAGTATAGACACCTAAAATATTAAAATAAACATTACCAAATTTTGGTGATTTCTCTTTTAGGTTCACTGATCAGACCATCCAACATCTGTGAATATAACGATGCCAGAAAAAACTCATTTGTCATATAGCTAAGTGCAACAAATTTATTCACCTCACCAAGTCTTACAGGAAACAGAATTAACTGAAGCTATCTGCAATTGTGAATCAGAACTTAATCATTGCATCCAAAAGCATTCACATCAAACCGTAATGTATCATTCAATTTAATCCAGAGAGTAGTTCTAAATTGAAGAAAAAACAAGGTCCTGGGGGGGTTATATCCCCAAAGGACTTCAAGGAGGAAGTTTTGGCTAATTTTTCTCAATGGAAACCGGCTGAGAAGGACATAAACACTGCTCAAAAATAGAACACATACATAAATTCCATTTAAGATATAAAGAATTTTAAAGGATGGAAATATGTATCACAAAAATCAGTCTACTTGAAACCATAATGAAACACCCAGTAGAAATTTAGGGTAAAACAGCCTTAATGAAATATCCAACAGTCTAAAGAAAGAGTTCAAAGAGTTTTCAAAGGAAAAATATGACAAAACTAAATGACACTGCTACTAGAGCAGTGCAAACCCTTATATGTAATTTGGGTAAACAAGCAAACAACAACAGAAGTCATCCATCTCCAGCCTCAAGGCCAAGATTACCTTATTCACTAAAGAAAAATCATTGAACAATGCAGAAACTCTCCAGAGAAGCTCAAATCTTTGACTGCTTAGCAATCTTGAACCACTCAGTATGGAAGGATCCAGGAATGTCAGTCCTCTCATATGTATGGGCTCCAAAGTAATCCCTCTGGGCTTGGACTAAATTAGCAGGCAGCCTTTCCCTCCTGTAAGTGTCAAAATAAGCAAGACTTGCTGACATGCCTGGTGTGCTAATGCCCGAATTAACAGCCAGGCAGACTACTCTCCGCCAAGCAGACTGCCGATCAACTATCTCCTTTGCAAATTCAGGATCCACAAGAAGGTTCGAGAGCTCTGGATTCCTATCATATGCCTTCTTGATCCGGTCTAAAAACACTGCCCGAATAATGCAACCCCCCTTCCAAATCCTTGCAAGTTCCCCCAATTTCAAGTCCCACCCTCTCTCAATGCTCTTAGCACGGATCAGGTTCATTCCCTGTGCATAGCTGCAGATTTTTGCAGCATAAAGAGCCTGCCTCACATCATTAACTAGCTTCTCCTTATCTAGCTTCTGTTCACTCAAGATGTCACCAAAGCCACCCTCTTTGAAAACCTTGGAGGCTGCCACCCTCTCCTCCTTCAAGCCACTAAGGAACCTTGCATCCAATGATGAAGCAATTGTTGGAGCTGCAACAGATAAATCAGCAGCTTGTTGGACAGTCCATTTTCCAGTACCCTTCATGCCGGTCTTGTCCAAAACCTTGTCCACTAAATACCCATCACCCTTGTCATCCTTAATTCCGAAAATATCTGCTGTGATCTCAATCAAGAAGCTAAGAAGCTCCCCCTTGTTCCACTCTGCAAAGACATGCTGCAGCTCATCATTTGAAAGCTTCCCGACCGACTTCAATACATCATAGGCCTCGGCAATCAACTGCATGTCTCCATATTCAATCCCATTGTGAACCATTTTAACAAAATTGCCCGATCCTCCTTTGCCAATATATGTAACACAAGGACCACTATCTGGAACCTGAGCTGCCACCTTTAGAAGGATATCTTCAATGTTCTTGTAAGCCTCGAAAGACCCTCCAGGCATCAAAGAGGGGCCATGTCGGGCACCTTCTTCGCCCCCTGAAACTCCCATTCCTAGATAGAGCAAACCCAGTTCAGCCATGGCCTTCTCTCTCCTCTCTGTGTTCTCATACCACTCATTGCCTCCGTCAATGATACAGTCACCCTTTTCCATGTGGACTGAAAGTGTCTTGATGGTTTGGTCAACAGGTGCCCCAGCCTTAACAAGCATAATAATGACACGTGGCTTCTGGATGGAGTTTACAAAGGATTCTGGATCGTGGAAGCCAAATAAGGGAAGATCTCCTTCTTGCTTCGCTCGTTCAACAGTCTCATCAACTTTGGAGGTGGTTCGGTTGTAGACAGAGATTGGAAAACCTTTCTCAGCAATGTTGAGGGCAAGGTTCTGTCCCATGACAGCAAGACCAGCAAGGCCTATCCTTGAAGGGTTTGAGGAAGAAGTCACCATTTTTATCCTGTTACAAACATGAGACTAATGTGTACAAAGTAGTGTAGAAGAATAAAAAAAGGGTCATATAAATGATTGCTAGTTTGATTTTAAAATGTAGTTAATCTTGATTCGCTATTCATTGAAATAATTACAAGCAGCCAGACAGTTCAATGTAGAATCTATTACAGTCTTCAGAAACTACCACACAATAAAAGTAGCACATGTAAATATCAATATCCAAAACTATCAAGTAGAGCCCCAATTCATCATCCAAACTGTTTAATATTCTTGTATTGATAGTACATATCAAGACCTAAAGTTTCATAACACCATTCTTCATGGATTTAGAGAATTTTGTGAAAAAATCCAAACAAATCTAAAACAGTTGGATCTACTAATTTACTCATGTGAAAATGATGATTTTGACAAACATGGTAATGTATTTCACATATTTAACACTTGCATATGTAACATATGCATATATAACATTTACATATGTAACATTTGTATATGTAAAAAGGCAAACAAACCCTAAATGAGATTTTCAGAAAATAAAGTGACCATCAAAAAAGACTTTAATGTGTCAGTATCATTGAGTAAAACTAGACCTACCAGGAAAAGAAAAAAGAAATAAAACCAAGCCTCTGACTGTTGCTGAAGAAAAAGCTGGTTTTCTTTACCAGATTATTCAAACAACCATCTAATAGCATGGCTACATACAGGTAGCAAGCATGGGTGTGGGACAATCTTCACCGTCGTCGTATCTTCATCCCACCTAACCAAGGCCAGCTCAATGGGACAATCCTGGTCTGATTTTCTCTTGTGAAATGAAGACCATCAACAACAACCTTTAGGTTCATATTTGCTATCAGATAGTTAAGCCTATGTAACTTCTTGGAGTTGATGTAGTTTACCATTCCATATAACATCCAAAACGTGGACAATTCAGATTTGCCAATAAATCCTTCCATGCAGTTAGCTATGTGGGGTCCATTGCAGATGGGCTAACCAATTAGCCATAAGGTTGATGAATCTGATAAGCCTCACTCAAACCTAGTGCGCTTGTGGGGCCATTGCTTTGTTGATTCATGTTGGGTCCATGTGATTGCATAGATGGAGGATCAGGACCACCCATCTAATGGGCATTTGAACAATTATTGCATTCATTGTAGACTAATGTTCTTAAAAATGGCAGTTTCTTGTTTTTTTTTCTCTTGATGACATGGGTATCCCTCAGGGAGGGGGCAATCGCTCCAGCTGCAAGGGCTTTCTCGGCAATCGTGCCCTTCCTAACGACATCATCAAAGTACGAAAGGTCCCCTAAAAATAGGAATGGTCTTAGGGATTACCCAACAGGACAAATCCCCCATGTGGCATCTGCTAAATTCACAAAAAATGCATGCGGGCCAAATCTAAGGCGTGTTTCAAACACAAGACATGGGGAGAAAACGCATGCCTCATGCCACACCACCAAGTCTGAGGTGGGTCTTAAAAGTGACAGCTAAAAAAAAAAAAAAAAACTGCATGTGCGCGAGTGAATTTTTAACAAAATAAGAAGGCTAGAATTGTCCCACCAATGTCATCTTTTGGCAGCTGACAATCTACAGTATGTGGGCCACTTAATGGATGTTTAATCCTGCCAGGCAGACAATTATTCCATATTCAAGGATCCTTCCATCTCATATTGGATTCTTCATGCGACCAATCTAGTTAATATTGTCCTGATTCTGATTCTTGCCACTCCCTCAAACTCTGACAGTAAGGTTTTCCACAAAAGGAGGCCACTATCAACTGAGTTCCATTCCCATCATGGCCAAAAACACTTAATATTTCAAAACATAACCAAACAATTTCTCAACACTGTCCAAAGTCCCAATAGCACTGCATAAATGGAACAATCAACGATCCAGATTCAATATGATATAGTTGTTCCCATTTTTCACAGCCAGATTTTCTAAGATGGATAGCCCAAATCGACCAATTTGATAGCCACAGAGTATACACACCCCATAAGTTTACAGAACTTAACCAAAGTACCCAATACCCAGCCCTAGTGATCTACAGCTTGTACTACCTAAGCAACCACCTACCCCACTCCATCTGAGGGACCCACTTTGGATTGTCACATCTCATGGTTGGCAACCAAATAGACGATCACCAAGAAAAGGCAGTCATCTATATTCAACTAAGATCTTGATCACAGAAAAAATAATAATAATAGTCCCACTATAAGAAATGTTTGATCCGTGTGTTCATTCAAGGAAAGAGCACAATCCTTCACAGATGAAAGAAAAAAGATGGGAACTTGAAGATAGGAAAAAAAAAACCAAAATACAAAAAAGATTGGATTTTTATTAAGCTCAGAAGAAATTAAGAAAGACCCAAAGAACAGGATCTCCATTAGACCAAAACCCAAAAGACAAAAACCAAGAAATCGAGATTTCTCCAAAGAAATTGGTGATTAGATCCCATGATCGAAATCAGAAGCACTCATTCATACAAAATAAAAGACATAGAGATTGTGAACTGAACATGCAGAGAGAAAGAGAGAGAGAGGGATCTGATCTGATACCTTCGATTCTTCCTCCCCAAACGTAGCCGAGAGATATGGGAAATTGTCGTTGCAACTCAGAGAATACTGTTGAAGTTGTTAGGTGGATATAAATCGATGCAAGAGATCGGTGGAATAAACCGCGAGAGCACGATTTCACGAATAATATCGTTTCGAGGAGCTTGTCGTCTCGGGAAAGTGTCGAGATATTATGATAAAGTATAATGGAAAATAAGAAATTCTTTTAATATTGTTGAGTTGAATGCAAGGTAAAAGCTGCTTTTATAGACTTTTCTCTTTTTTTTTCATAATTTTTTAATAGAAATTTACTCTAGATATGTTTTAATTTTTACAATGTTTTGGAGGAAAATGTTCTCGTACAAGCATTTGCATGATATGAATTAAAGGTTCAGGTCAGGGAACCTTCTCGAGTATGTTCCTATCGTAGATAGTAAGATGTATAGGAAAAACTCTTAACGGATGATAAGGACCATGCAAAAAAGAAATTTCAATGGAAATGAGGGAATTAAAGTTTAAAGGTCTCTCAACTATAAATTATTTTGAAATATAATCCAACACTGGAAAAAAGTCCAATGGATATGATGCCAAATCATGGGGAGATAAGTGTGTAAGGCACTACAATGAACAAACATGGGCATAAGTAAGCTGCATAGGGTTGAATTGCATATAGGAGAAGTTTTCCATACTTTGAAAGCTTAATATTATTGGGGAATTATTGAGTTTTATGTAAATATTATAATGCATTTATTCATAAGAGTTTTCACATAAATGGAACTCACGCTCCATTTCATACAATGATTTCTAAAGGCATCCATAAAAAATCAAATCGCATGACCTTTCTATCTTTTATGAAAAATTTAGCTCATTTTTGTGCTTTTCCTAATAGAAAAATGGTGAAGTCGAACTTAAGATTTTGTGGGAGAGCATCCTCCTTCTCCTCACCTGTTCTACATGAACATGATCGCACAAACATAGCAAATCTTCATTGAATGTTTGTCTTTTTTTCACTTTTATTCCTTATTAGAGAGGAGATAATTCAACCCACACCCAGCAAAAATTAGCATGGATTTCCTCATCCATAGCAATACCTAAAAACGTATCCTTCGAGTCATTTCCTATAATGGCCACGTGAAATAGACTATATAGAGCTGACATGGAAGCATGATATAGAAAATGGAGGGAATCCCTCCACATGAATTCCCGTTTGCAGCAAGGGGGAATAATTGGATTAAGGTAGGTACTATTTTTTTTTTATTTGGTAAAAATCTATAACCCTTTGAATATCGTGAAGTTCGGGGAAGGCAACTTCTTTGGTGAAATATGGACGTTCTCTCCCTCTTCTCTCCTTTACTTCATCCAAGAAAGAAATTTGTAAATTTTTAACAGCATGGAATCTATATCTGAAGATGTCAATGAAATATACATAATGAAATCCATAGCCTTTTTTAAAACAGGCTAATGCAATGATTTTGGCAAAATATCCAATGGGTCCTAACCTCTTGCACCCACTTTCATTCAAGACAAGAATCTGAAGCAAATCAGGAAATACTTTCCTCCTTGTATGGCCTTCTTTCAGATTAATCATGCCCAAAACATATAATTAAAATTAAAAAAAAAACTCTATGTCAGATGTTATAGTCAATCCATTAATGGCAAGCTTTTTCTCTGGTAGAAGTAATAATAATCTGGTGCTATAGAAAGGAAAGAGGATTTTTTTAAGCATATTGCATTTGTTGAGATAGACCTGACTAATTGCACTTTCTAGCCGCCCAGAATTGACCACAGGTCCACAGCCCTTTATTTATAGTGAGATTTTACTTCCTAGACATACTCATTACTCAAGCAAAAATATATGGAAAATCTACTTAGAAGGAGAGAGATTAGGTTGGTGTGGGACTGGGAGTCTGGGAGCCCCCAATTCAATTCTCATTCACCTACATCATGGCGTTGATAGTGTAGGTCATGCTGTAGTTGAGTAGTGAAGGTTTTCTCTTGCATGCCACTTATGGCTGAGAATAACTGAATGTGAGTTTTCCAGTTTGATCCACCTTGGACCCACTAACTTGAATGGCTCTGATCACAATACATCAAAGGGAAGGGGAACAATAGGCTACTAATAAAAAAATAAAAAAAACCTACCCCACATAAAACAATCAATTTTATGGACCAACCTATTGTCTGCATCAATAGCTGGAGGGGACCTTCATCAGCCAGGTCAGGTCAAGGCTACAACTTGTCTACCCTATCCCATTTAGAACTTGGCCCGGTAAGGAGCAGCGCCAGCAGGGTTCAAACCCAAGAAATGCCACATTTCCCGCATTTGTGGGATTCTTTTCCCACGTGTTTGAGCTTCTATTTACATGTGTACGAGCGTCATTTCCCTGTGTGTGGGCTTTTGTTGTGGTCCTACATGTGCAATGGGCTTTTATTGTGTTATACGACCCCTGACCCAACCCAGATCCTGCAAGTGACCATTATATAACGTACCAGCACATGGTAGGAAGGGATGGTTTGCTTATGAATATTAGGATATCTAACACCTCTTTCCATCCGCCTTATGCCTTAAACCAACCAAACAAGAAGAAAATTAGATATTCCGTTTGGTAAGCTCAATTTTGTATTCTGCATAGCCTCTTTCAAATCGACTTCCTCGATGCACCTTACCTAATACCTACCAATAAAAAGACGTGTGGTCTGGTGGTTTCAAGATTTCTTTCAACTGGGTAGGTGAGGTTTCAAATGGAATATCTCGGGTCTTCAATTTCTCCATTGGTGTGTTGTGGTAGGGCCATCAAATCGGAGCATCTTACATGGGTTTTAAGGGTACCCAGCCCGTTCATTTTTTATTATAATATATATTTATATAATTACTAAAATAGATTTATTTATTATTACAATATATTTGTAGAATTACTAAAATATCTATCTTTTCACACCTTTTACACCTGATTAATTTTAACATGTATATTTTAACTAAATGTTTGAATATATGAATTGATTTTTACAACTATATTAAATAATATGAATATTTTTAATTGTTATCCCAACAAGCGGGCCAAGTTGAATCTAGAAGACTTCACAGGAAAGAGTCCTTAAGAGTTGCATTAAACACAATTAGGCCCAATCTTTCACTATGCATAGATTGAGTTAATTGGGCTCGAATTTTTGCAAAAAGAATTTTTTTTTTTGCATATGTGACTGAGCAACGCCAGTTGTACATAGAAAAAAAAATGCAGAGAAGAAAGGAAGAAGAAGAGAGGAGAAATAAGAGAAGAGAAAAAGGAAGAAGAAGATAGGAGAGAGAAGAGAGAAAAAAGGAAGAAGAAGAGAGAAGAAAGGATGGAAAAGAAGAAGAAGAAAAAAAGAAGAGAGGAAGAAAAAGAAAGGAGAAAGAAGAAAGGAAGAATAGAGGATAAAGGAAGAAGAAGAGAGAGGAAGAAAGGAAAAAGAAGAAGAGAGGAAGAAAGCAAGAGATTAAAGGTTTTTTTTTTTAATCTTTCTTTTCTTCTTTCTACTCTCTTCTTCTTCATTTCTTCCTCTCTTCTACTTGCTTTCTTCCCCTCTTCTTCTTCTTTTCCTTCCTTACTTCTCTCTTCTTCTTCCTTTTTTCTTTCTTCTTCTTCCTTTCTCCTCTCTTCTTCTTCCTTTCTCCTTTCTTCTCTTTTCTTCCTATCTTCTTTGCAGTTTTTTTTTTCTATGTAAGGCTTATAAGTGACGACAACCACACATGTAAAAAAAAAAAAAAATTTTCACAAATTCGAGCCCAATTGACCCAATCTGTATATAATAAAAAATTGGACCTAATCATATTTAATGCAACTCTTAGGTGTTTTTTCCCATAAAATCCTCTTGAATCTAATTAGTTTCTATTTATTCCAAAAGATATGCTTCTTTTTTGAATCTATACTTCTATGCTGTTATAATTTTTTTACTTTATAAATATTTTCTACTCTACCACAGCTTAGCTGACTTAAAAGAAAACAATAAAAATAAAAAAATACTCCACCACATTGCTTATGTCCTTGCATTACCGATCCCAAACTTGGATAAAGGAAAAAGAGTTAATGTATATTTGGTATGTAGTGCTTGAAAACAACGTGAAAAAATTAAATTTTTTCTCTTCTAGCTCTCTGGCCCAGTAGGGTAAAGGCCTCGGTAGTGGTGGTAACGCAGGTCCTCCAAGAGCTTTAGTTGCCCTCAGCCAATCCAATGCCGACCGTGGGCATCATAAGACATCTCATTGCCCCATTCACCCAAGACAAATGATGAGCATCCCTTGAAAAACTATACGCTGCAGGGGGGCTTTCATAAATACAGAAACTTTATCCCCAAATCAGAGTCCCCCATATGAAAAATCCTCACTCCGAAAAATCTCATTCCACTTCTTATTTGCAGAACAATAACCATTCCCCACAAGAGTAGACAATCCTCAAGAGACCCCTATTTTGTTAGAAACCCACTTGTACTTTTTTGGTTGAAAAGGGAAGCAAAGATGCCAAAAAAAAAAAACCTGATTGCCTTTTTGTGTTTCTAATGGACCCTTCCGTTTTTGTTGGCCTTTCTCGTATAGAATTGCATACAAGTCAGGATCCCGTTTCTTACTTTAGGGCATGTTTGTTTGCACAATATGCATAGAAAAGGCCAACTAGTATTCATGTAGTGTTATTATGTTGCCTCTGTTTTAGTAGTGCATTAGTTCAGCAAATATGATCACGGATATAAGCCACAATGAAGAATTGGAAAAAAAAAAAAGGGCCTACAAAGATGGGAATCACATAATAGTGGTGTATCCCTTTGCAAAAGAAAAGGGCACTGTCATGAGTATTACTGGTATAAATGGATGGCAATGGAGATATGGATATAAAAGAAACAAAGTAAATTTATTATTATTATTATTATTATTTGGGGCTAACCCAGCCAAGGGGTTGGGATCCAATCGATAGCCCATACACATGAGAAGAAAGCTCACTCATGTATATTACTGTTATAAATGGATGGCAATGGAGACATGGATATATAAAAAACACAGTTTTTTTTTTTGCGGCGTTCGGCCGGGCGGGGGGGGGGGGGGGGGGGGGGGGGGGGGGGGGGTTGTAACCCAGCTCAGGGGGTTGAGATCCAATAGAGAGCCCATATACATGGGGAGAAAGCTCACTCATGTGCAAAAGGACCTCACACACGTAAAAAGAAAGCCCACAAAAGTAAGAACAGATTCCACACACGCGAAACGAGGTGGAATACTTGAGATTCGACCCCTAAGGAGCTAGGTAAGAACTAACGTATCTTACCACTAGGGTGAGAGGCCATTCTACTTTGAGACAAAGGAACCGTTCCAAACAAGATCATGTGAAAGAAGAAGATTACCATTCAATCTTGTGATTATAAATGAGCACCACAGACACCATTCACCACCGAGGATAGTTGGAAACAACATGAGCTACAAAATTGATGTGGGTTGAAGTTACTACCGATAGGGTCAGTCATTTGCCAAATAAATGTACTGGTTCTTTTTGTATGGTAATGAACCCAGGATGCACTTGGGAGGCATGAAACGGATTTTCTGTTTTTTTATCTGAAAGGAAATTATTGCTGCTTTAATGAATCAATGAGAAGAACTATGTGAAAATTCATTATAGTAGTTGGAGAAAACTTAACATTCCATTACAACAAAATTAACAATAACAAAATAATAGCCCATTCAAGTTGCAACCACTTAACAAATAAATAAATAAAATTTACAATCTCATTAACAGTCACATTACAGACAACAACCGATTAAAACTACAGAGATACGGACTAGAAAACATGCAAGCCATCATTAAACATGGAAGCCATCATTGTCCTCTGCATATCCAATGCCCTCTTTCATCTCTTGGATTGGATCAATCTGAGATATCTCAGAGGCTGAAACTAAACTGGGATTGGATACAGATATCAGTGAATGGAATTCATTATCCTATATTTCCATCTTCATCACAGCCACACATCTCAAAACAATGGTAGCCTCCAATGTAAGATAGACGAGCAATTTCAGAGAATTTGAATAGGAACTCAGTGTTCTCCCTCATACGATCGCAGCAGAAACAATATAAGGGTCGTCTTCTCCGACGTCAGCGACAGTGTTGCAGCTGCCGGGTTTCTTTTCTCTTACTTATTTAAGCAAGAAACAGAAACAAGCGTGTCACAACCCGAGCCCAGAATTCGGGAGTTAGTAAAAACCAAACCAGTGACACACGTACTCCCGTGCATATACACCTAGACCTAGTCTACATGTACACACACAAGGGATAATTCACACATGCAAACACAATGTACGCGGAAGCTGTAAGTATCATTGCATAACACAAGGATATACAAAAGGAACAATAACTGCAAAAGATTAAACAGATTTACAAAAATGTACATCAAAATAGGGGTAAACAGTCATAGGAATCAAAATACATGTATGACCCAAAACCTGAGTACAAACCAAAATCAATGCCACTTCCTACAACCCAACAAAAACTAATATAATGCAAACCGCTCTCCAGGGAATGGATCAACTCCACTCCTCTAGCCCAGACGGAGCCTCGTGTGCCTCTCCTGAAGTCTGACGGACCGACAAGGGGTAGGGAGAGGGATATGAGGCTGCAACACCAAGAATAACTGATGAGTACGACGACTCAGCAAAGTATAAGCCACAATCGGTTAACACGCGTTGTCTCTATCAGTGATCAGAATAAATAACATGTAAAGATCCATAGTGGTCATGTTCGTATGCTAGGCAGATTATGCATATGAATAAGCATGCTATCAGAATCATAGAATAGATAAAATAGATAGACGGTGCTAGGTAGCTACTACATTTGCCATATTCTCCCTTACGGCAGCAATCAGTACGAGAACACCATCGACCGGGCCAATGTACGAATGGATCTCTAATTCCCGAGGTCCGGAATCCCAGGACGGTAGCACTCTGCAGAGGCGGTCAACCGTCTACGCCAAAGTCAACCCCGTTGGGTATCCTAAGGCTGTGGCTGAGTAGAGCCAGTCAGACACAATCAGTTAAGTCATATGATGCACATCAATCAATATCAGTAGCAGAATCAGTCGGTCAAGCAATACAATACAGTATGCAGTATAATACGCGCATCACACGAGAACTAAGCATGAACTCAAGTCTTGCAATCACTTTACAAATAAACAATTACCAATCTGTACAAGAACAAAAACATGGAATCAGCTGTTCTGCCCGGGATATACCATGGACAGCGCCATCGGGGAATAACCAATCGTTGCCCCAGCGCAGAACGCTTACCATGTGATTAGGAGGGCAAAACCGAAATTAATATGCAATGCAAATCAGATTACCACTGTGAAACAAGGTTGTTTACTAGCCAGTCCTAACCTAGTTATCCAGTGTTTCTAACCGTGCATGCTGATGTAGTTTTAAGTTATTCAATACACAGTTGTTCACATGAGGTGTGTTGCAATGTATCGAGAAAAGTGTATTGAAGTCCCTTAAACCAACACCCATGGGGAGGTGCTTAACAGCTAGACAACACACATAAATGAGTCATAGCCCTAAGTACCGTTCATGAGATATTTACATTCCGTTAGGCAAGTCGGGCTGCCTACATTCTACCTCGAAGGCCCTACAAAGTCTCGATATGAAACCCATCCATTTGATTCATTTCTCAGTAGACCTACGGCTTAGCTCTGTTCTGTGCTACGGCTCAGCCACGGCGAAGATACGGCTTAGCCGTAGAATACTTCACGGCTTAGCCGTGGCTGGACCGTAGAAGAGCAGCAAAATGCCAACTCTCAGTTATTTCAGTTTGTCACCCTGTATTGATCTACGGCTAGGTCACGGCTGGGTTTACGGCTTAGCCGTAGTTCAGTTTATGGCTCAACCGTAATACAGTTTACAGCTTAGCTGTAACTTCACTGGGTTGATTTCCTGAACCTGTTACAAAACAACTGCAATAACGCTTTCTGCAACTGCAAGGGAATAACAACATCACATCTCACTCAATAGGGCTGTACAACAATAAATCATGCAAGAACAATAAAAGTAAACACGATCAAATTACTACCAACAAGTGTTCAATCAAATTGTGCTTATACTTGCCTCAAATGGGTTCAAAACACACAGACAGGTGTCCTTAGGCTCAATTCAATGTGAAACACAATTCTACTCGTCATACACATGAAAAAGAAAAAGAGAAGGAAGAGACGTTGAGTGCATGCACGGTAATTGACGTGAAGAGAAGAAGAAGCAGAAGAAACACATCGAAAACTCAAGACTTACCTTAGAACACACAAGAAAACAATGAGTGCACACCTCCCCTCCTTGGCTTGATCAAGAAGGAATTGGAAGGAGAAGGAAGAAAGAAGAACGAGAGAGAGAGAGCATGAAGACGTTGAAGAGAGAAGGAGAAAGAGGCAGTGGTTGGGTTTTATAAGATAAAGATGAACAATTTCTTTTCAAGAAAGTCCAAGTATTTACATGAATTACAGTTTGAGTCAAATAATGATCCAATAAAAGCAAATGAAGTCGTTTGCGCGCGAGTCAGTTACGAGATTTAACGAGCTCGGCAAAATATACGTGTTGACACCAAGATGATGCAAAACTAACGACATCCAACAAAATCAAAAATTACGAAAAAGGGCTCAAGACTACCTAAACCTGGGTCAAACTCAACCCATCTACCTATCCACTGCCCGAAACAAAACAAAAACATAACCAAAACGCAATAGACAACTAATCAGGCATTAATTAGTGGCTAATCCGGATTAAGTTGGGTCGGAGTGTTACAAAGCGCCTTTTCCCTGGCCACGGTGGGTCCATTGTACAGAGAAGATGAGGAACAAGGATTGTCCACCATGGGGTTCTTTTGAGAAGAAGGGAGCTAGAATCCATGCATTGCACACAAGCCTTAAAAAGATGCACTAATCTAAACATTTTATTAGAGACGCAGCATGGTCAATAAATAATTTGATAATCTGATTTAGTCTAAATACGCCCATTTGCATGAATACTACAAACAGTAGGATTATTTGTAGCAGTTCTAATTAAAACAAGATGCACCCCATGTTTCTGTCAGTACCATCCAATTGTTCACGTTAAGCAACTTTTTAACCATCCACTCTACAAAAAATCAACTCAACAGCAGTCACATATAATCACAATAACCCAACTGATAATGGTCCAACATCCTGATTCAATTGCTAGGATTAATAAAAATTCAAGAGGTTGATCAATATATGCACCAAAATTTCTTAGCATGTACAGTCAGAGGTGGGCTGTGCATTCCAAGCTACCTAACCTATTGAGCTTAATTGATAATTATGCTAGCAAGACTGCTGTTATAGATCTGTTGAAAGTGGTACTAAAAGTTGCAATGAACTCAATGTTTGATGCTGAGGGCTGATGTTAATGCCAATGTAAACAAGCACAGACAGACTAACTTGATTAGAGTATCTATCTGAAACTTAAGTTGCAAGAGAATCTAACGGCTTTGTCAGATAAATGTCCCTCTGATCAGTGGTCCACAATGCTTCTGTGGATGACTAGCCTTCATGACAACATGATGCAGAAGTACGATGCAGCTGGATGATTTTGATCATTCTTTGGAAAGTGTGATCTAGGCTTCAAACAAAACTTCAAAGCAAATCAAAAATATTATTCCGTCCCCCTTCCTCAGCATCCCTACATCCTATATAAAAAGGAACTGTCACAATTTTGGTGTTTGAGATAATTGGTTGGGACTTTGGAGAAGGAAACTGAATCCTTTTCCTTAAAAGAACAATTTGAATAAAGAATGTGAGGATTGCTCAAATAGCAAAAGCAAACTAAAACCAAATCAACTCGAGGCAAAACTCTTTTGATGTGTATAAAATCCACCACGGGAGGAGTATGTCCAGCTGTTAAGACCTCCTACTAGAACCTGAAGCTGGGCCATGGGTTTCATTGAGTCAGGTTTGAACCATGAAAGTCAATCCAGAACAACTCAGTTTTGACTCTGTACCCCTGGTTCTCGCTGGCATAATCTGGGTTTGGGCACAGTTCTACTGGGTTTGGATATGGATCTGGCTTCTGCAATTGCATCATGGACTACTAAGCACTAGTATTCATCATACATGTTCCATCACATGATACAATACACATGATACAATACATTGTGGCTGCATGAATTGAGTATTTACCAGGGAAAAAAAAAGAATATGATGCCCATCATGCAACATAAAAGCACGTACATTTTTCTTACTCTTCAAGAAAGCAACTACACTCACAAAGACATTAGCATCAAAATCTTCCTTCTTTTGTCATTTCTTCTACACTGCTATCATATAAAAACTTTCCATAGTAGCCATCATATTTAAATATTTAAGCCTTTTCTTTTCTTTTCTCCTTTTTTTTCACATCATTTAAAACTTCTACTCACAACAGGAGCCTGAAGCACAGTTACCACAAGGTTGCAGGCTCAACAACAAAAAAAAAAAAGCTTCGATCCACAAAGCCAATGTCGTCTAAACCATTCATGATTTCAAAAACATTTGCTGCAGCTGACAAACAGCAATAGCTTCAACTAAAGCTTACTTTCTTGTTTGCAGTATTGAGGTAGCTTTTGATGCTTTAGCATGGCTGAATGTCAAGTGTTGAGTAGCTCTTTCATCTGACCCCTTATTGAAGAGATAAGGCTCTATAACTATACTGATGATGATCTTGAAACTAAAACCTACTACTTACTCCCACTTCTGCTTCGGCTTTGTTATGTGGTCTGAATCCATAGATGAGTTGTTAATCTATAGATGAGTTGTTTCTTTCCAAGGGTTACGGCCAAGGGTTGGTCATAGTGAGGTTTTGCTTCCTCTGTCTGTTGAGGGACACACAATGCTTTCTTCTATGACTCTTTTCCTTCCTGTGGGTGGCTTCATACTCTCCACTTGAAGCTCTGCCATCTATTTTGCCCGAACGACTCTTTTTAGGAAGTCATTCTCTGATATGTTACATATTTCTCTTTGGGCTGTTTTCTTTTGTTTCCAGTGTTGTAAGTTTTCCCTTGAACTCTACCCTATTTCTTCCTTATGCTGTGATGAACACTGACAGTCACAAAGTAGTGAATCTAGGGCATGATATTCCTCTTAAGCAGGATTCTAATGTGAAAAAGGCTTTATGGTTCAATCCAGAATTACAAAATCAACCTGAGATAGTACATAATCAATGTTAGTGCCTTATTCATCTAATGCAACTAGATAATGCAACCTTGAACAGGGATGTTTCCCATCTGTTCATTTATCATATGCATCTGATCATACACAGATGAACGCCTTGGTCTATGGTGGTGGTTTTCACCTTAGAGTGTGGTTGCATGTTCATGGTAGAAAGAACTGATACGAGGAGGTTCTTTATCTTGGCAATTTGCTTTACTTGTTTCTTTAGCCATTGGTTCATTGGCTATTTAATCATACAGTTTTCTAAGTAGTTTAAGAACTGTTTGTTTAATAAGAATTGAATCCCAAGGAGCTTTCTAAGCACTGCTTTTCTATCAAAGGGTCTAAAGGGCCAAGTGCACATTTGGAAACAGCTGTGGTTTCCACAGCTTGCAGAATCAACAGCCTACTTTTTTAATGGACATGTCCAAGTGTGGATTTAACACCTGTGGAATTTACAAGCACTAATGGCAAGGGGGACAGAGCACAAATTCTCTGCATGAAAAGTCAAAAGCCCGACCAGTCCCATAAGACTTCAAAATCCTCAAGATCACATTTTCTCACTGAAATTTCCCGTGGAAAATTTCTGCATTAAAGATTAGACTAACACTGTGTAACGCAAGAATTCTGCAATAGAGAGGAAAACCACTCTGATTTTCCATGTGCCTCAATTTCCACCATGGAAAAGACACATTCTTTTATCAATTTTCCACCATAGGGAGAAAAATGAAACCTGATTGGATCGATGTGCTCATGCAAATGTGCCCCCATAATTTGCAACTCCAACGGTCTGCTTGCGACACAGCTAATGGCAAAAAAGCTGGTTGAAAATGAACCACTTTCCCCTTTTTCTCAGAGAAATCTAACCAATAATTTCTGGGTGTCGCACTCTTTAATAAACAGTATCCAATCTCACTAAGCTCCAAGACAAATGGGGAGTTTCCAATCCAAGTTTACCTCCTTATTCCAACAGAGATATCGCCAGGCTGCGTTTTGCATTTCAATGGTAATTCTCTAACAAACAGACCCCCAACAAAAAGCCCAGTTCAGAGAGGTCTTGAACGCCCTCAATTTGTAACAGCATGATTTGGGGGCAAGGTAATCTGAAGAATCAAAAGGCGGGTTACCTCCAAAGGCACTCCTAATCACATCAAATTGAATATACAAACATACAAACATATAGCTACGAAAACAAGAGAGAGGGAGAGAACCCAAAAGGAGATTTGAAAAGAAATGAAAATACCACTCTGTGATTCTCTAAGACACGTTGATTACATTTTGCAAGAAAGCAGCAGAGCAGAGAATGGAAGCTATGAAAGCGAAGATTCCCAATCCAATCATGAGAGAAATCCATGCTACAACCATGTCAATCAGACACTGTAGAGGAATAATACCCATCATTATCTCGCAGCTAAAATTTCTTTATCTGTTTTGGTTGGTCATAGCTAATAAGTAAGGTCCTATATGATGCTTATTAATTCATCACTTTGGGATTCCTCACTTCATTTCAAATTATTTTATTTCCAAAATAAATGAATTTTTACTTTACCCGAACATACACTTCAACTCTATCGAACCATTACCTTTCCCATAAGTTGACATTAATTTATGCTACTTTCCCATTATTCAAGGATTACAACTGCTAATTTTGTGAATATGGAAGGTTTTAAAATTAAAAAAAAAGTACACTAAATACTCAAATCACAAGGGCCCAATCACAAATTCAATGAATTTCTTAAAAAAAAAACTCTCTAATGTAAAGTTTATGGAATTTGTGAATAGGCCCTTGTGATTTGAGTTTTTAGTTTTAAATCCATATCTTTTCATTGTAATACTTTCCATGCCCTCAAAACCAGTAATCTTAGTAAGAATGGGCTACCAACATGAGGCTTGTATTGAATTTTATAATATAAAAAAAATAGTTTTGCCCTTGCATCCATGAAATAGAAAATGCGTACGTCATTGTTTACAAAAACATTATTATATTATCACATGTTCCAATGGTCACTCTCTGTAACTCTTTCATGCATATAAACCCTAATGATGTAAATTTTGCATCAATTCAATAGTTGATTATGCATTGCGTCAATTATAACTACTTATAAGTTCTAGTGTTGATAATCATTATAAGATTTAATGAAATGAGCCCATATTGATAAAAATGAATTTGTAGGGTTACCCTCTCGCACTAAATTTACTATAGTAGTTAGGGCCGGACCTAGGTACATGGGTTTGAAGATTGAAGCCCCCACTCATTTTGTCAAATTGTTTTGAAATTTTCATTTCACTCTAAAAATTTACGGTGGTAAAAAGGTTATTGATTTTTGGGACATGAAAGGTATTCAAATGAAAGTATAATCACTAAATACTAAAACATAAGAGCCAATTTATAAGTCCCAAAAAAGCTTAGGGTATGAAAGCATACCAAAATAAAAAGAAAAAAGCCAATTCCAGACCTGTGCTGTGGCGTCGGGGTTTCTGCAATATCTGCACTGTGCATACTTCCATATGTTGTGCAGGAACTCCTTTTACCCCCTTATTGATGTTTTTCTCATTTCTTGTTTTGCAACGCTACCTTCCTCAACTATTTATACAACATTGAAATTTAAGTTTTTTGGTACTGGCAATGGACGGATTTTGGTGTGTGGGATGATTGGATCCTTGACCAGTTGATTTCATCTTGGCTTTGTGTGGGCATATTCCAGCCCTACAAATCAATGGAGGGAATATATAATATGCTTTCTTAATTGGAAAGCACAATTTGACCCATGGTTTTATTTTTGTCTTGCAAACTAGTTCCAATGCAATGGGTTCCTGCAGTGCTTACAAAGTGGATTCGCTGAAGAGGATGAAATGAACACAATCCATGTCAATAGGGGTCAAGTAGAGCTCACCTGGTTGAGTCCGATTTGGGAAAACCTCACCCGTTTTGAAAACAGGTTGGATGCAGCTGGGATGCAAAGTGTGGACCGCACCTGCTGTCTGTCTGCTGGCCTGACTCGTATTGACCCTATCCATAACCAAATATGATCCTATGGAAAACGCACATTACCAGTGATATGGAACCATGCAAATACAGCGAAGGGATCCAATGCTTCTCTAACCTATCCATAGGAGACCTTGACAAACATTACAAAGGCTCACGAAGAATCACATATTCACGCGTAAGCCGGCTATTTAAAGTCCGCTCATGAGACGAGATTCCATGATAAAGCGAAAATTAGTCTGACTTTCTGTGCAACCCACTATTAATGTAATGTCTAGTGCAACGCATTTTTACAGAGAAAAAGGGGAAAATGAACTTATTTTCCACGATATAAAGGATTTTGAATGCAAGATTCCTCTGTTAAGGAGAAATTGAAATTAACAAAATGCGAGATCCTTTTCATTACACAAACAAGTTCTTAGGTCAATTTGTATGGATGAAATTGAATTCCTAAGAATTCTTTAAGAAAAATGTACTGCTTAAAATCATTAAATTTGAGAAACAACGGCGAAAATTCATAAATGGCAATTAAATAATCTCCCTACATAGGGAATGAATTAAGAGGAGATGGTAAATTAATAATCAACCATCAACTTAGTAATTAAAATCCATACTATCCACCTCTCAGTCCTCTCCACCTTATATGCTTCACCTTTCACCCTTTTATTAATATTTTCTTGTACCTGCCCAGTGACCACTGTATTCAATTTCCGTGCGAATGGGCCCCTTATATGAACCTACCACTATTATATCTGTTTAATCTACTAATTTTCCTGAAAAAGAAAAGACTCTTACACTGTAGACTGAAGAATTCCTATGGAGTTCATTTCCATAGAAATGACTAAATATGTAAAAGCTGCTCAAATTTGAATATAACTGTTTCATAGGGCCTGGACAGATGAGTTCTTCTCTCTCAAGAATTCGAGCAGCTCTTGGTGGAGAATTCAAGCATTTATGGACCTAAGGGCCCCCAATAGACATGGCATGCAACTCCCATGTGATCTTAGCAACATCCAATGTTTGAATGCAAATGCTGTGGGTATATAGCTCAACATCGACAAGAATAAAGACACTGCAGCCCAAGAGATGACTTCTGATTGCATTCGTTGCCCTCAGCAACACACTGAACAGCCATTTTGGGCTACACAAGCTACACTCAGGGCATTTTTGTTTACATTAAAATACGTAAGCATTGAATGAATAGGATTGATGCCATAAGCAATTAAAAATGTAAAAATGATGACCATAGTTCAATTTTTAAAAATGAGCATAAAATAATCTTTCTTTTCATGGGATATAAAATTAAAGCAAATAGAAAATGAACAATCATCACATTTAGTTATTCATTTTCCATCTTCCTTTGATTCTATTTTCATAAACAAAAAAGTTATTTAATGCCTTTTTTTTTTTTTTGAAATTTCACCACTGGTCTTATTCTTAACTGCTGATGATATAAATCCTGTGCACTCAAATCTTATGCATTGTAATGCAAACAAAAAAGGCCATTTAGGAGGGAACCACATGATGGTTGTTGTGGATGGCACAGCCACTCCCACAATTCTACCCAGGATCAATCCCTGGGTGGGCAAGCTTACTTGCCTCTCCCTGGCCACTAGACCAACCTGGCACCATAAAAAAGAAGCCCCTTGAGGACAGTGAGAAGCACACTCCAATGCCTGCGGAGTAAATCAAGGAAGCGATGCAAGGCTCAATTGCTATATCAGTATCTTCTCTTCAATGAGCAGCTTTGGTAAAAAATGCACCACACTCTTCATTTGCAACGTTGGGTTTCCATCTATACATTTATCAGGCTGCGTCTAACCATTTGGCTTCTGTTGAATATCATTTAGAACAACAAAAGTCTGGCGCTTGAAATAGACATTCTTGCTGCAGATGGCAAGAAAATGCACATCTCCAGGGTTGATTCTATTATATTTCCTGGTTTGGATAATAAATCTTATTTCTTTGACAAATGTATATTTTGCTCCAAAGTTATCTGAAAAGTTAATTTTTGTGAGTCAAACTTTTTTCTTTAGGTTAACATTAAAAACAAAACTGTTTTTTTTTTTTTTTTTTGACTCAACTGGTTGAAAATAACTGCTCCAATCATTTCTATTATTTTGGTTGCGTTTTGTACAGAATCAACAAACTAAGATGATGGGAAGAGGACATATGCGGAGGCGACTCTTTATTGTGGACTTTAGATCTGCACTGATTATTGTAATCTTGAGGTTCTTCTGTTGAAGTCTAGTGAACAAACAAAGGATGCCAAAACAAAGGAGCATAGGACATTTGAAAAACCAATGTTTGCTTTTTGTTTTTAAATTTGGATATATTTGACATGAGTCTGATGTGAAAAGCTTCTTTATTGCATGAGTGTTTTTCATGTTGTTTAGGTAAAAGTATGAGCTTAGCCTTTCCTGTTATCACCGCGCATGTGGGTGTTGGAAGCCACATACTCATGCTCACTCTCTCAGGAAGCAAACATAATAGCGGCTATGATGCCAATACATAGATACTGAGATGGACATGAATACAGGCAGGTATTAGGGATACAACTCTATAACATTTCTTACGTTGGAAAGTAAGAAAACGAAACAAATTGAGATGGATTTGGTAAGTAGGATATGCTAAACTCGTATACTAAAAGTATCAATGCAGAATCAAGTAATGATATGAGTGTTAATATTAATCCGACACAGATACACTACCATGTAAAGTCAAAACCATCCAAAACATTTTAATTATCTTAAATCAGCATATCTATAGCAACAAACAACAATATTTGAATCAAAGAACCATTATGGTTGTGGGATGATGCTTCAACCAAAGTTGCCATACAATCATTAGGTAGAAAATGTGTAAAAGATTGTTCAAGAATGATTTACTTCTAAGTTCAGGATGATTTTTTTTTTCTTTTTTGTTGACAGCTGCTGATTAGGAAATAAAAGAATGCCTAGTTTGTTCAATTGATAGGCCCTTCAACTGATCGTAAAATTTCCCAAGACCTATTCGCTGCCACTCTTTCATTTAAAAATTATAGCGAGATCCACATCATGATACTCTATGCAGATGCAATGTTATGCAAAATTTTCACAAAGTTGCATGATCTTAAACAGAAATAAAAAAAAGTATAAATGAAAAATGAAAGTGAAGAAAGGCAATACGCCTGTGAACAGATAAAAGAAAGGGATTCATCAAGATAAGAAATGCAAGGTTCTATTATAGTTAGAAAGAGGGAAGATAAAGATTCAAAAGAAAGAAAAAAAAAAGAGAAGAGGAAAGAAGAACAAAAGTACCAAGCTTCCAAGCTTTTACCATGGCCAAACTGTGAAGGCACTGGTTTGGAAGCCATCACTTATCCCTATTTAAAAAAATTATCCTCTTTTGCCATGGGAGAAATATTATCATGCACACATGCCTTCGCATAGGAGGCAGGAAACAGGTGAATAGCAGGAAACAGGTGAATAGCAGGAGGGAGTTGCAGTGATACGAAGAAGGGAAACCATTTTGCCTTCTATTTTGGCGTTAAAGTAGGGGATTCATTTGCCTTTACCATTAAGGAAATGAAAATGCGAGGCATAGTATTATGAGGGAGTGTTATAAATATACACAATCACAATTTTACCAAAAAGAGGGACTTCCCTTATATGGATTGATACTGTGTGTGTGAGAGAGAGAGAGAGAGAGAGAGAGAGGTGCCACATCACCCATCTCACAAAAGATGAGAGAGGCCACATGACTAACAATTTTAAAAATGTCAGGATATAGTTGTTACTTAGTTGGTCAGAGACATGAGCGGCAGAGTGCGAATTTGAGTCCCCAATGAGGAAAGAAAAATGTCCTAAATAGGTGTGGCTGTCATCAATGGTACCATCATTGCTGGAAACTTAGAATGTTGCGTGCACTTGTAATTACTTGGTTACATCTTACTATCTTAGCATGCTTTTTTAATTCCGTTTCAGTCTTGTCCACCAAGATGAAATATTTTAGTGTTTCAGAATTTTGGTGAAAATTTTCGAAATAACTTTTCAGAATAATGAAATTAAAGAATATATCTATAATATAGTAAACAATAGAAAAATAGAAATAAAAAATAAATTATGCATATTTCTTGATATGGATACTGAGAACAAAAATAAAAAATTTGGTGAAAATAGTATCTGAGGACAGTAAGTCGATAAAAAAAACTACAATGTTACAAACCGAAATAAGCCGCAATGGACAACCAAAATGGACCAAAATAAACCAGAATGGACCGAAATGGACTGGAATTCAAACAAAAAATTTTTTAGCCCCATTCCGTTTCTGTTGAAGAACCAAAGCGGAAAATTTCAATCATTCTGTCCAAAACGAACAGAAATTGACAACTATGCATATTAGGCAGGACAGATGTGGAAGTCTACCCATCTGGAGAGAAAAAACTAGTAGAAAGAAGTTCATCAGAATGATAATCATTTGTCATTGTTCCATGCTTGGCATTGTGAAAGTAAATCTTGCTACACCAAACAATAGAAAGTGGATTTCAAGAAGAAAATAAATTAATGCCCCAAAAAAGGGAAATATTTTATGTTGAAAACAAACTTGGACCATTGTAGTCACTGAGGAGAAATTGGTTCCTTGGGAACAATTTTCTAAGGAAAACATGTGCAAACAAAATGACATAGGAAAACTAAAACACTCCCTCATATTATGTCTGGACCCAAAACTAAATCAATATTTGAAAATTCAGTTTAGCAAGAAACAGAAGAGCCAACTTGCTCCCATAACCCAAAATCCACAAACAAGCACATCAATCCCAATCTCAAAACTAACTCTATTTAAATTAGGGAACCCTAATTCCCAATTCGCAGATTACAACTAGAACCAGTGCCACTCTAGTCATTCCATTTCAACAAATTAAGTTATTGCAATTCATCTCAACAGTGCATCCAAACACACCCAAACAATGTAAAACACAAGCTAAAACCAAATCTGTCAACTTCAATTAGATAAAACAGGCTACCTGATTACATTCTTCCAAATCAACAAAAACCCCAACAGACAACAATCTCAGGTATATAATTCAGAATCAACACGACCATCCCTAATCCAGTCAGATCCTACGCTCCCTTTCAAATCCAAATCTGGCAGCACATCTTTCATCAAAGATTTCAACAAAGAAACAACAGAGTTACCCGAATCCGGCCACGACACGCACAAACTCCCCCTGATCTTCTTCACCTGGCACCGCGCCAAGATCGCGGCGGCCAGGCCGTCGATCACGCTGCCAGAAGGGAAGTAATCGACGCCCGTAAAGACCGAACCCTCCGATCTCTGCCTCGACGTCTCAAGCTTGAGCGCGACGGCCTCGTCGGCGGAGAGCCGGCCGCGGAAGTTCACGCGCCGGATCGAGTCGAAGACGACGACCCTCTCGGGGCGGAGCTCGTCGAGGAGGGCTTTGGCGACGGCGTGGGATCGTTCGGCGGAGACGGGGTATTGGACGGCAGCGAGGAGGGTGGAGGGGGAGGCGGGGAGGGAGAAGAGGTTGAAGGAGCGGTGGCGGGGGGAGGGGAGGAGGGGGCTGCCGGAGAGGGGGATTTCGGGGAGGACCAGGGTTCCGATTAGGGATTTGGGGGAGATGTGGTGGAGGAGGGAGAGAGAAGGGGCGGAGATGGAGATGATGAGGAGATTAGGGTTAGGGTTAGGGTTAGGGTTAGAGAGGACGAGGAAAGGAGAAGGGAGAGGAGGAGATGGAGGAGCGAAGTTATTGAGATCTTCGAGGAAGAACCTCGAAGGAGGCGGCTGCTCTGTAAGCACGTCTTCCATATCTGAGGAGCTCGGCTGTTCTCTTCTCTGTTTATTTCTTGTGGGAGAGAAAACAGAAGAGTATTTATAGCTAACTGCTTAATTCCAAGTGAACCATGTCTCAGTCTCACTATTAAAAATGAAAGCGGGCACGTTAACATGATCCCATTGAGTGGGATGTTTTAACTCACCTAATCCCTACTGCTGTCTAAGTATAAGATTTAATATGTGATTACAATGTAACTTATTGGATAGTGAGATTGGCTAATGTCATTGATGTATGTAATTAATAGCATACAAGTTTGCATTAATTATATTGCTATTGTCATGTTCAAACTTATCACAGGATAATCTCTTATTATAGTAAAATCATGTAAGTTCAATCTTGAGACGAGGAGCCTCGTGTTAATACAACTAATTAACCTATTTATATTTAACATGCTTAACGGGTCAATCAAGATAAATTTGCCCATGATGCGGGTCAATACAACTCAAACTACATGATCCACATGATAAGAACAGTGAGTGAGGAGCAGAAGAAGAAATAATTTTTTTTCTTCTATAAAACAAAATCTAATGAAGTTTTCTAGAGTTTGAAACACAAACGTTGATTTCAATCAAGGAAATAATCCGAGCAGCTAGTCGTCAACAACCAATTTTCTATAACACTCACCAAGGATCAATTCACGACGAGTGCTTTGAAATTCCTCTCCCTTAGCCATTGAGCCCGACCACATACATATATATATACTAATTACATTTGTGATTTAGGCAAAACAAAACGACATACATTACTTTACCAATTTTTAATATCATACTGGGCCAAAGGGAGGATCCCTCCTCAAGATTTTTGCCACCTTCAAGAGGGATTATTTCTTTTTCTGTTTTTTATAGTCGTCGCTTTTCCTTCCTTCTTCAACACTTTACTTATTACTCAAATCAGTAAGAGAGCCATTGTTGGATTGATTACCATGGAACATGCTATGAACTAATTTTACTCTTCTCTAGTTAGAAGAGAAACGGAGGGTCTCATTTTGTGATGAGTGCAATTGCTACATTAATAATGTTTTAAAAAAACTTACATACACTATAACACAATCGGCATTATGGCTGGTAATAAACTTTGATTTTTGAAAATATGGCTCCCCATGCATTTAAGAATGAGAAAATTAGCTAAACGAATAATTCTATGAGGTTCAATTTATACTTTAAAATATTAAGGAATCTGTCGCCAAATGCCCCTTTGGAAATAGCACTACAAAACTTCTTTTTTTTTTAAATAAGAAACTTTAAAAATAAAAATAAAGGACCCTACACTAAAAAGTGGCGACAAGAAAGGGCTCTATTCTAACCGAAAATTATGCATACCTACATAAAGTGCGGGGAAATCACTCCCTTGCCACTTCACCAGCAGTTTACTTTCTATCGTTTGAAGCTGCAGTGGCTCCGGCTCTCCCAATCAATAGGGCGAGAAATGATCCCATCATGCGACTATGAAAACCCAATTTATCACGAGTGAGGCCCATTGGAGTGTTATTTAACCCACTCATACACAATTACGCAGGCACTTCTCCATAGAAACACCTCAATTAATGCAAAATAACAATCCAAATGTCTCATATATAAATCTAGTTAAATTTTTATAACATACTCACAACCCAACAGTCCCATGATCTAATGTTGTAAACCAAAGCTTTAAACCATCAAAACAAGACCTCTATCTTCCTTTCAAGTGAAATTCAATACATTTTCCAATACATGGGTACCCCAAAATACACCCACAACCATATTATATGTTTGCTTGTATGTAGTTTAGCTCATGAGTCGCACTCAGATCCATCTTTATTAATGAGAGATAAGATGGAGAGCTCTTATTTATCCATCAAATCAGTCCCACTAAATTAGCTTCGTCCTTGATTTGAGAGACAATGGGCATTAATGGAATCTGATGCCAGATCAAGGGTCTAATAAAGGACAAATCCCGTCATAGTAGCTGACTTCCCTGAAAGCCCGTTCAAGTTACTTGTCTCCTCCTCTCCCACTGAAAAGCCTCATTCCCTTTCCCTTCTCTCTCTCTCTCTCTCTCTGTGAAAGAGTAGAGAAACATGGGGACTACAGTCCGTAGCAGCTCCCGCAATCCATCGAACCGCGCCTTCTCGTCCCACCGCATCTTCCTCTCCGCGATCCTCACTCTCCTCTTCATCGCCACCCTCTCCGCCTTCCTCACCTCCACCGCTCCAAGCCAAGATCCGATCGATCCAGCCCTCCGCAGCCGTCCATCGCTCGATCATGGCCCAGTCCGGACCTACGTCAGCCGCACGTTCCTCGCTCTCAAATCCGATCCGCTGCGGACCCGGCTGGATCTCATCTACCGGCAGGCCAGCGACCACATCGCCCTCATCAACGCCTACGGCGCCTACGCGCGCAAGCTCAAGCTCGACAACTCCCGGCAGCTCAAGGTCTTCCAAGATCTCGCCGACAACTTCTCCGATCTCGACGAGAAGTCCCCCTACAAGCGCTCCCTCATCGAGGCCACCGGCCCGATCGACGAGGACGTGCTCCGGCAGTACGAGAAGGAGGTGAAGGACCGGATCAAGACCGCCCGGCAGGTGATCGCGGAGGCGAAGGAGTCCTTCGACAACCAGATCAAGATCCAGAAGCTCAAGGACACCATCTTCGCCGTCAACGAGCAGCTCGCCAAGGCCAAGAAGCAGGGGACCGTCTCCAGCCTCATCTCCGCCAGATCCATCCCTAAGAGCCTCCACTGCCTCGCCATGAGGCTCGTCGAGGAGCGGGCGGCGCATCCTGAGAGGTACTCGCCGGCGCCGCCGCCGGAGGACGAGCTCCAGGACCCCAGCCTCTTCCACTACGCGATCTTCTCCAACAACGTCATCGCCACGTCGGTCGTGGTGAATTCCGCCGCCAGGAACGCCGAGGACCCCGGGAAGCACGTGTTCCACGTCGTGACCGACCGGATGTACCTCGCCGCGATGCAGGTCTGGTTCAGGATGCGGCCGGCCGAGGGCGGCGCGCACGTGGAGGTGAAGGCGGCGGAGGATTTCTCCTTCTTGAACGCCTCCTACGTGCCGGTGCGGCAGCTCGAGGCGGCGGCGGCGGCGGAGGCGGAGGCGGATGAGGCTGCGGGGAGACCCCTGCATCCGTCGATGTTGGAGTATTTGAGGTTCTACTTGCCGGAGATGTATCCGAAGCTGCGCCGGATATTGTTGTTGGATGATGATGTGGTGGTGCAGAGGGATTTGACGGGGCTGTGGAGGATGGATATGGAGGGGAAGGTGAATGGGGCTGTGGAGACTTGTTTTGGGTCGTTTCACCGCTACTCGCATTACTTGAATTTTTCGCATCCTATGGTTCGGGAGAGGTTCAATCCAAAGGCTTGCGCGTGGGCGGATGGAATGAATTTGTTCGATCTCGATGCATGGAGGCGCGAGGAGTGCACTCAGGAGTACCATTACTGGCAGAAGTTGGTGAGTTTCCACGCCCTCGAATTCTATCTGTTTACTGCTCTGGTTTTGAACCCTCTTGATTCTGTTCAATTAACCACAGACTACAGATTTTAGTCCAATACCACCTTCTAAGAGAAAAAACAAATACTTTTGAAACCATTAAAAGTTAAACCATGCCCTTTATGAACTTTGGTCGCATTTCCAAGCACCATTGAACATTAAATCAATCAGATTTTAGCTGTCTTTGGGAAAAAGTAAACAGAGAATTCAAAACTATTGGATTTGATCCTCAGGTGAATTGGTTTGTCGCAATCGAGGCTACTCAGATTTCCTTCTTTACCCTAATATGTTCTGTTAACCAAGTCTTCATTTATATAATTTTGCCAAGACTCTGTGAGTAACAAAATTAATTGCATTAGCTAATGCTTTAACTACGTGGAGACGATGAAAGTATGATTGGCTTGTTTTTTTTTTTTCAATCCCATTCGTTAATTATGTTCCCTTTGGTATTTCTGGTACTTCATAGTTGTTGGAGTGATTTAGCAGTTTGCGAGTTGCTTCTTGATTTTGAGAACTAACCCTGGTAATGTCTTATTCCTAGTTAGATGGAAGAAGCATTTTAGCAGTTTGTGACAACATAATGAACGGTTGATTGTATATAGATGTTAGGTGACATGGTTTATAGTCAAAAATTGTAGGTCTTCATTAAAGTTCCCTAGCAATGCAGGGAGTTGGTGCTTTTTTCTTTCCCCATCCCAGTTAATATCTATTTTGCTTTGATTTCTGAAACCATTTTTGGTTTGATATTGAGAAAGAAGAAGAAAGCTTTATAGTCAAACCAGGGCAAATAAGAAATTGCTATGGAAAAAGCATTGAGCAACTTGTTTTAATGGTTATCCTAGCCCTTGTTGATTGAATGGCAGGGAAATAGGCTGTTGAATGAGTTCTATGATTTTAATCACTATGTTCAATCCTCGTGATGCTAATTCCTTTTTATTCCGAACCTACCAGATATAGATATGGACACAAACACTGATTGGGGATTGAGGATATATGACTTAGCACTTTTGGAAATCCAGACACATGTATGGATTCGGCTAGTCCCATTCATAACTTAAAATCTCATATTTTATATTAAGCTTTTTTTATGCAAAGTATTAATTTTCTTCTTTAGAACTCTCCTTTAAGATATGCAAGACTTTGTACTCTTTAATTGATGTAGTATCGAGTACCAATATAACTTTTTATTAGTCTGACATGGGTAGGCTAGGCTTATGCTAGTGGCATCAGGGTATGATGGGTCTCAGGACGAACTTCTTTGCTACACGGCTATACCTGATTGGTCTTGATTATTAATATATTTTGCTGCTGCATAATAATGCAGTGGAAGCAAGTTAAGCTGAAATCTGATTCAGAGTGTTATATTGTGGTCCTTTTTTCTTCAGGTAGTAATGTTTGCCGTCCATTTTACCGAAGAGTTTGTGCACATTGTACACATCTGCAGATGACCTGCATATTTCATGCAGTGAGCCTACCTTGGGTTGCCATAGCGCAAAATGCATACCAACCATTGGATTCTAACCCTACATTAGAGTGTTTTATTTTCCCCTTGGAAATGAATGGATGGTCATGCCATTTTCTTTCCCTAAAAGTCCTTATCTTCGATGATTTGTATTGTTTAATGACACGATATAAGACTATACCCACCTGGGAGTTGGGTGCCTGACATAACGCTTGGGTTTTTTCCCCAGATTGTGTGTTCAAATCCTACCCCAGATTTACCCAGTGCGCATGTGTATGGGTTTCGTGTGTGTGCCTGGGCATAGTCCTGTTGAGTTATATACTATGGGAAAAGCCCTTTTCGGCACAAAAAAACAAAAAAAAACAAAAAACAAAACAAGAAAGCCGTATGGCTCATCCAGTTTTAGGACCTGTTTTAGTATCCGTACCCAACACTTACACTGGCTTCAAAAATATGGATATCTGATGGCTTAGGTGAAAAAGGAAAAGGGAAAATATGACAGTGGGCTTGACTCATAATTAAGACAATGATGCAAGATGTTATGAAGTATGGGGATTGATATTTTTCTTTAGAGTTGTTATTAATGGAAAAAAAATTTCCTAGCATTTTACAATATTCTGAATTTTTTTGTTTTGGGGTAAAAAATATTTATGCCTTGAAGGACTATAAACTGTGACCAATTTTGCGACCGTATTGGTTTTTGGGGTCAGCAACCTTTGATACCTAGATACGGGAAGCCCTATGGTATCTGTAAAGATATGGTACAATACGGATATGGGTACTGAATACGATGAGATATGGCTTGGATACGGTCCCCAGTTTCAAGATACGGGCCTATTTGGCTATTTTTATTCTTTCTTTTTTTTAATGTTGGGCTACTGGGCCAACCAGCCACTAGCCTACTTTTTTTTTCTTTTCTTTTTTATTTTCTTCTATGTTAAGATATTATCTAGTGAGGCCCACCGCATTAAAATTTCAATCCACAGTGGGCCTCACAATATTTGAGCCCTATGATAAGTATTTATATATATATTTAGAAATGTAGTACCCATATCTGTGTCTTAAAATTTTCAAGTTGCCGTATTGAATTTTCGTTTCTTGTGTCTGTATTCGTACCCATGCCCGTATCTGGGCATCATAGTTGGCGGCTACTGTGATTGATACCACAGTTTTCATCCATGGAGGCGATACATTCCAAATTCCAAAATTTTGTGTCATAAACCTTCATACCTTACAAGCACACTGTTCTTTAATAGATAAATAATTACTTGAAATATATAATAATATTGATGTAAAAAAAATGTTTTGCTTGTTTTAGGCCTTTTAATGAGTTCACTGGGATTGACTTCAGTCACTTCATGTTTAAATCAAGGTGAAAACAAAAGCTATTGGCTTTTAAAATGAAAATTCCCCTTCCTCTTTCTTCTTTCTCAACAAGAAGAGCATTTTGGGAGTATAAAACTGCCACTGTGAAATTTGGTCAAACTGCACTCTTTATCTGGGGCATGTGTCAAATATGCTGTTTAAAGTAGTGCATATCCCCTTACCCACCCACACAAAAAAAAAAAAAAACAGGGGCCTTTTCTTACTAGATGTGGGTGGACATTTGCACGTATAGAGCAGGCCTTACTCCAAATATGCTGTCTAAAGTGAGGCATACCCCCACAATCCTAGATGTGGATGGACATTTGCACATATAATGCACGGCTTTCTAGGATTACAGATGCAGAAGCAGCAAGGCCCCTCCCCCACACCGCTCGCTCGCGATCGAAGCTGACTGCGCAACAATATCTAATTAAGAATAAGTAGATGCTAAATCTAAGAACTAAATATGAAATGTATACTTAGTCATAGATATGTATGAATCACAGAAAATCAGCTGTTAGTCTTCTTGGAATAGTTTGACACATTGAGTTGACCTAATCCATTGGGTTGGTTTGATCTGTGTCTTGACACAACAGTCCCACTTGAATTGCCGTTATTTCAGCAATGCTGCTCAATCAAATACCAACAGGATCTGAGAAGCTACTAGTAATGTGGGTAGATGAATCCTGAATAAGACTACCCACACTAGCTGGGCAAGTATCACCCTATCACTCCCATCAATGTTCAGTAGGGAAGCCAAGGATGACACCAGCTGGGTGGGATTGCAATGACCCAATTGCAAGAGTGGAGCTCTACCAACTGAGCTATATCCCTCTGAGCCATGTGGAGCATGCATGAAGGAGTTAGATTGTTCTTTGATTCTTTTCCCTAGGCTGTCCTGGACTCAAACCAGAGACATTGCCTGTGTTGTATATCATTACACCTACGGTCCCATCCAACCAATTGGAAGAGAATCTTGAGTACTATGAAGAGCTACATGAAGGAGCCATTGAGCAGCTCAAAAAGCCTGGCCTCGCTTACAGATAGTTGTAATAGAAGCAGATAAGTTTCAAGTGAATGGATACTATAAGAACAAGAAAAATGGAATTTGATTTCCAACTTGTTTGGCTAAAAAATCCTTCCTCTAAATATGTCACTTAAAAAGAAAGATCTTAAGAGTTTCCGCCACATGCATTCTAAAACTATTACAGTTTTATGATTTAATTCTTTTTTCTTGCAATATGGACTGATTCCAGTAGTGGTAATAAATGAATTCCTGATGGAAGTTTTCTATTTGATGAAATTCTGCAGAATGAAAATAGAACTTTATGGAAATCAGGGACACTGGCCCCAGGCCTGATAACATTCTACTCAACAACAAAGCCACTGGACAAATCATGGCATGTGCTTGGGCTTGGTTACAATCCTAGCATAAGCATGGATGAGATCAACAATGCCGCGGTCATACAGTACAATGGGAACATGAAACCATGGCTCGACATTGCAATGAATCAATTCAAGCACCTGTGGACAAAATATGTGGATTATGAGATGGAGTTTGTGCAGATGTGCAATTTCGGCCTCTAGGTGATGTGGATGGACATGCCGAAAGAAGTTGAGGTCCTGTACACCAATGTTGGTTACTTCGATTTCTGGCAGTGTCAGTTACAAATTTCATTTTCTTCATTACCTGTAGTATTGCGTTTTACTTCAAATTTAGATTATTTATTGTTGTTGTTAAAGTGTTTACATAAGAATAGAGTTTCAGCTCAATGTCATGTTCTACTGGTTAGAAAGCAATGAATCGTAAGATTCTTGAGAGATGGAGTTGGTACTGTGTTTCCAGTTGTTAATCGTTTTGCCATAAGTTCTGACTCACGTATTGAACGAGTGGAATGAAATTGGTTCAGGTGCTTGATTTTCCCTCTAAGAATTCTTGATAGTGTTGGGTTCTTTTGCAATCTACATTGTAGAAAATTAGTGCGTCTTACCCATGTACTGCTAGAAAAATATGAGGCCAAGCAGTACCTTGTTCTCCTACTATTTATTTATGGAGCATGTGTTGATTTGTTAATTTATGGGGCTGTGAGACGCCACTTTTCTATTTCTGTACCGCTCTTGCTGTAATTTTTGTTAACTGCTGTTGAGGTAGTTATTTCAGGATATTTAGTTTCTATCATGTATTTTCAATGTAGCAGAGAATTTAATGAATACAAGAATTGCATTTTCTTATCTCATATGCGTGTATTTGCAAGTGAGTGAGAACTTGTGTGGATTTTCGTTGCTTCCATTCCTTGCTGTGGTTCGTTCAAATACTACTATTCCAGTTTATTGATGTTTGTTCAACACTGCATAGAAATGTCATGGACTTATGCATTAGACTGAATGTTGATGGATGTGTCTAACTGTGCATTAGATTTGAGGAATGATGCAGTGTACAGCTTGCACACCGAAGCTGTGGGGCTAATTCGTTGTGGGATACTACATTTAGAAAGGGTAACTCTGGTTTTGGAAGGGCATTGGAGAGGCAGTTGATTTCGTAAATGAAAAAAGGTTTTAATTATGGGAAACAGTGACAGTGCCAGGATTTTCTCTCTTTCTTTTTTTTTTTGTTTGTTTGTTTTGGGTGGGGGGAATTTGAGAGAGAACTAAAAAAGTTAACTAAATTATACCCCAAAAATATTATTATATTATAAGGGTATGGGGGGTTGGAATTTGAGAAAGAACGAAAAAAGTTATTACATTGTACCCCAGAAATATTATTATATTATGATGGGTACAAAAAGTTAAAAGACTAGTTATTACATTATACTAAAAAATGTTAAAAAAAGAGGTTTGATTGCTATTTATATCCGACAAAGTTTTTAAAAAATGATTACAAAAGACTAGAGTAGAATTGCAAATTGCATAATTTTTAGTAATTTTTTTAGCTATGTTGGGCACTCAATGATAATGTTTTCAACGTGAAAAGCTAGGGATCAATTCCTGGACATATATGTGAAATCAGTGCCAACATAACTTGGTAATGAGTGTGTTGGCTATAATTTTAGTGGTTTTACTCATGAGTACATAATTATAATTAAAAAGTCAAAGTAATTAATTTTCTATATCATAATAGGGGTTGTCATTTGTAAAACATTTTGATCTTTGTCCCATTGTTTAGAATTCAAATCCTTCTAAAACTTTAAGAACACTAAGCTTGATGAAACCTTTGTCATGTAATTAGCATAAAAAAAATTTAAGCGCCTCTATTTATAGTAACCCACATGAAATTTCTTACTTACGAATTAATTTAGATCTAATTTAATCTAGATTATAAATTAAAATGTTATAAGTTTAAATTTTGATAATAAATGAAATGATTAATGCTAATTATGAATTTCGAACTTTGAGAAGATTAAAATTCTAGGCTCAACAATAGAAAAGAAAAAATAAAAGAAGAAAAATCACATCATAATAAAAGTGAAAGTCTACAATCCCCACATGTGTTTTAAATTTATATTCTTTACTAAGAGGGAAAAAAGATTCTTGAGAGGTCAATAAGAGAAGAATGACACCTGAGGAGGGGCAAAATGATTGGATCAAAATCTATCAATGAATATCTTTCCCCTGTTTTATAGGGAAGGAATAAGTTGAGAGGGGGCTTGCCCCCCCTAGCTCCATCGCAAATTGGAAATGGAGATAGAACTTATGTCGAGAGCTGTAATTAGGTCCTCTCTGTGAAGGATATTGGGAAACCCTTTGCGACCATTAATGATCTTAGCGTTTGTGGTGCGAAGGATTTCTGGGGCACCCTTAGCAGGATATGGAATGTAATAATGGCCTCTTACCTTTGTAGTGAAAGTGTCAATTCTTAGCTAGTTGTCCAGGTTTCGAGCCTTGGCAGTCACCTTCTCTCACTAGAGGGCAGTCCTACCTCACTGGAGGTTTTTTACCTCAACCCGAGGGCTCCCTCACCTCAACCAAGATCTACTTTTCTCACCAAAGATTTGTCCAGCCCCCCCAGCTGGGTACCAAGAAAAATAAAATGAGAGAGAGAAAAATGGGAAATGAATGTGTCCACCGATGGAAAGTCTTTTGACAACCCCAAATATATATAGAATAAATCCTTAAAACTTACATTCCCATCTAAGTGAGTGAAGTTAAAAGACTCTGACCTCTCTCTAAAAGTGGCCGTCTTAGCACCAAATCTACCTTTAAGTCGTCTATCATTTCTAGTAACATAGTTACTAATGATGATTTAAACTAATGATGATTTAATTAATTGAAAAGAGTTTTGGAGACCCCCTATCCTTTGAATAATCCTGTTGTTTGGTTGGAAGTATCCAAGGAAGCCTATTCAAATGAGAGCTTCACTCGCTCTAAATTATAATATATTAAAGTTGATGGTTTTGGATTCAATTTTGATTAGGTTCTTTTTAATTTCGACTTCTTTATTGAGCCTTGGTAAAATGTTAAAAACGTAGTTACTTGGAAAACTCACCTAACAACTATACCACATAATGCAAATATGTAATTACTTATGAGAAACCCCAGCACTGTGGGTCATGATCAATCAGATGCGCCCTTTACTGATGTGAACTTGCTGGAGCTGGTTGGTTTAGGTAGTATTATGGTTTTTCTAATTTATTTTTTCTTCATAACATCCCTAATCATGAAATCCTGGAGAGCTGGAAACCCCTTTGTGAACCAAGTCGACCGACTCTTCCAACTGATGATCTTATTTCTAAAGCCTGGGTCCTTGCCTTGCAGTGGGAAATTTGGAATGCTAAGAACATAGTTTGGGTATGTTCGGGCAAACCTGACCTGACTGCATAACTCAACCTGCAGTATATATGGTTTGTTCATGGGTCAAGAAAACCTGCAGGTTTGGATCATACCCAAGAAAGTTAAGAATAAGTCATGGTTTATTGGTTATGTTTGTCTAATCAAATTCAGCTTAGGGCACAATTTATGCGGACTGAGCATCTGAATTTTGTTCCATACATGTGACTACATGAGTGGTTCATTTCTATGCAGTCAATTATAGTTTAGAGAACCCACGTTGGCATAGAATCCATTTGTATGCAGCCAATAACAAGATTAGAAGGATGAGAGGGGTATGTTGTGGATTAGGGGTTGGTATACCACTCTTATTCGCTCATCTTAACCATTAATTTTAGGCTTCCAAATCATTTTTGAAAGTGTATACCTATAGTCTATGATGCCAACAAGTGTATTCCTACAGTATATATAATGCCAACCCTACCAAGCATCTATTGTGACAAAAGGGCCTCTGCCTATGATGAATCCCATCCTTTTAAACACCTATGTTGTATGAATATAAGGAAGAGTAATGTGCTCATCATACTTCTTGCACACAAATCCTGTAAAAGGAAGAAGAAAGAGGCTCAAAAGATACACATACATGCCTCCTCATGGTTGGATGATCATTGCAAGGTGATAGATCATGATTTTGGCCAAGATCCACCATCAGATCATGATTCTGGAAAAGATCCACCATTGGATCTTAACTCTAGAAAAGATCCACCATTGGATCTTAACTTTGACAAAGATCAACGATCAGATCTAATCTGATCCAATACTTGATTGAGATGATGGAGACCCCATGTGGCAAACTAAGAAGACCCCGCACTGAGATGTGCCACGTGGGAGGGAATAGCAAAGAAGATAATTGAAGATCAAGTGGGACCCATCCAAGTGATCGTACGGTCATGAGTCGTGTGAGCTGCCCAAGTGTATTAGTTTGCTTTTATTTAAATATGGATTTATTAGTTTGTGGATGTTTTATTTTTAATATTTGTAGTTAAATGTTTTGATCTTGACTGTAAGATTGATTAGATGGTTGAGATTTATTTTAAGATTAGGTTTTCTTTATAAAAGCATGTAAAGACCTATTTTGAGAAATGATTAATGATTATTAAAAGTTTTTGGCTACTTCTCCTACAAATGATTTGGTGTGAGACCATCGGGCGTAACCCCTTGAGGTGTAAGATCGCAAATTAGCTATCTTCTTCTCTTTCCCTTTCTCTATTTCAAATTATTATTGATTTTCCTTTTTCAACTCATCACTTTCATCTTCATCAAACCAACCCTAATAGCCTAAACCCTTGGGTCGATCACCATGTAAACCCCAATCTAAAAAACCCATTGCCATACAACACCCATTCCCTATTTCCCACAAATCCGCCGGCCACAACAGCCCCACAAAAATGTCAATCGAATGCCATAAGCCTGAGATCTCACCATCATGCCATCTTTTCCCTATTCCACATCCTATGACAGAGGTCAAATAGCCAATCAGATCTGATTAGCCTGACATCTCCCAAGCCTATTTACGTGTGTCTAAGTCCTTACACCTAGTAGACAAGTGGTAGACACCCTTACACCCAATAACCCACCTACCGCCACTACTTTTATATGCCCAGACCAACCGTTTCAAGTGGCAGGATTCAGATCTAGTAGAATCTGGACCTACGGACTGACATCAGAGCCTAGGTAGATCAGATCCAGCATAATCTGAACCCAGCCCAGGATCATCTGAACTCAGCCCAAACCAAACAGGCCCATCTGAACCCAGCCCAGACCCAAAGTAGGCCCAGCTGAACACAACCAGACCCATTACAAGACCAGTTGAACCTAATTTTCAAGAATTATTTTTTCTGTTTGTTCTTTTGGGCCCTTTGAATACTGTAAGAATTGTTAATCTTAAATCTAAAACTTTGTTTCTCAATTGCCACTTTCTAAACCTTGTTGACAACCCATTGAACCTGGCCCAATTGTTACATTATCAAGCGGGACGATTTATCTACTTAAAATTGGTTGATCCCTAAGTTAGTGGAAGACTTTTCTTCCATAGTAACTCTCAATTCAGATTTGGGAGGTTTTCATTGTGGGATTGTGGCAAGGCCTGGAGTAACCTCTAATCTCCAAATTAAAACCATATATAAGAGGTCCAATAAGAATTTCATTTTTAATATTTTTAATTGTGAATGTTAAGTGTTTTCTTAATCTCATATCATCATTTAACTTAGCTCTGCACTGTCTTACATCACAGAGACACCTATCTGACCATCGTCCACCATAAGAATTTTTTTTATTATTTTATAACCCAAGGTATTAGATTTAAGCACAAGAATATTGCACCATGTAAAACCATTACATTTGGAGCTCTTTGGAGGCTATGCAAATCATTTAATTGGTCTCATTTTGGGCTTACCTCTTATCTCCATCAAGATCTTTCCATTCAATACTCATCCTAGTTCTCAAGCATCTAGGTGAGCTCAACCAAGAAGAGGGTGATTGAGAAGGTTGCGGATGGGCATATGATTATCTAAGTTTTGGAAGTCTCCAGTTCCCAATAAAGTTGGTATGGAACATACATTTTTTTTATGTGGGAGAAATTTAGATTTAGATCAGAAACCATGTATACATGATCTAAGACATTTGGATTCTTTCCATGAATGGACCATGTGCTGCTGTAGGTTGTCAAAGAAAACAATGTGAGCTTGGTTAGAGATTAGATTGGATTGTTAGAGATTTTGAATAATCATGTTAATAGTTAGATACTTTGAATAATTTTGTAAAACTGTGTATAAATTGAGAGGATTTCCCTTGCTAGAATGTTATGGATGTTTACAAAGGGTTCTACCATCCACTTCCTTGTTAACCTTTTTATCTAATATTTGACATCGTTTTTTTCCAATTTAAGTTTCTCATTAGAATTAAACCCCAATATTTGTCTACAAACCTCATCCATTTGCATAATCATTCAAGCCTTGTGATCTTCTCCTTTCTTGTATGGAATAATTTCTAATGAGAGCTTTTCTTTGGGGTATAGGATCCTACTTCAAACTCTTTTGGGAGAAATTATGGCAGACTCAAAAAAGGAATGGAAAGCTATAATGATGGTTGAGACCATCACACGAACATACATCAACCATTCATGTCCAACAAACTTGTAGATGTATTTAATGTAATCAATCGCGTGATCCTTTCTTAGAAGTTAAAATGATCAAGCAAGTAGGAGGGTAGATAACATTACATATTAGTACGGTAAAATATACTCTCCTCATTATAGTATGGTAACTTTTTAAATTTGGATTCGACAACCTTATTTAAAAATGTGATTAGGTCTTTCTTGTGTTAAGTTTGATTAGATCATCTCATTTACGTTAATGATCTTCATGGACTCTAGAAATAGCTACGTTCTCAATGCAATTTAGCCCTGTTACTTCATGAAAAGTAGTTCCTACGGTTCGTTAACCTTCCCTCGTGATATATGCATATCTTAGTGGATCTTTGCACATGAAAACTACTACTACCGACAGGCCTGAAAGAATGAGTTACCGTCAATTCAACATCTAATACAATACATAATAATAATAATAAGTTTATCCTTTTAGATTCTGTTTGATTTGATCTCAATAATATTGCAATTGCTTATGCTATTTAACAACAATAAATTTTAAATAGCCCCTAAAAAGATGTATCCGGTCAAATGTATTACTCCCAGTGACCAATCATGAAATATACATTCATAATAGAATATCTTTCTATGGTAGAAAGATTTTCTCCAATATCAGATCATTCTTCACATGGTAGAAAAATTTTATCCTACCATGTAAAAAAACAATTAAAAATTAAATGACTCAAAACCACCATGCAAAGTGACCAACTTTTCATTATAGTAGTCATTTCAAAAGTTTTATATTTGTTACATCCACTTCGCATGAACCATACCATTTTGCCTCTAGCCCATCTCTATCGTAATTATTCTCCTAATCACATGCCCATGGCCCCCCTACATCTCTAACATCTCCCATTTGGGCCATTTCCAGCTTTCCATGGTGTTTTTCATAAGAACTGTCTATCGTTAATTGTCTGTATACGTTTACAAATTTGAATCCTCTTTTATGTAAGAAAAAATTTCTCCTATTCGCGCAACGTTATATGGGGGAGCTTGTCTAGACCATCTCAAAAGGTGGGACTCCTCCTGAATTTCATGCGCTCTCCCGTGATGACCAACACTAATCTGCTGGGAGTGTTGGAGAAAATCATCCGTTTTATTTAATCGCTTTTCATATCATATATAATTTGAGATCCGATGAGTGTAAATTTAATTTTATTTTAAATTTGGACAAAAAAACCATAAAAAACCTCAATAAAGGTGGCAGAGAATCAACTTTGAGCCCAATAAAAAACACAGAGAACATTCCAGGAGGCCAATAGGCCTTAAGAAGCCAACAATCAATTATAGAGAGGAGAGGCCTCAGGCAGAGGACACAGTGCCTTGCACAGAAAATCAAAAAATGGTAATCTAGAGCTTAGCACAAAAAAAAAAAAATAGCAATCTAAAGATTAAGCATAGATGAGAATTTCTAGGGAAGATTCTTTAGACAACTCTCAGAGAGGGAGCATTTTCTTGTTGGCTCCATTGACTACACGAAATACAGCAGGTGAATGTGGATGACCATCTTCCAAAGGAATGATGATTTTTGTTTGGTTCTACTGACCCACAAAAATATAACAAGCGAAGGGGGACAATCATCTTGCAAAGCGATAATTTTATAACCTCAACTGACTTTTATTTCTCAACTTATGCACCTCCGTGCATGCACCACAGCACCACAGAAGTCATTAACCTACAATGTAATATCTGGGGATCAATCCTTCATAGTTCCTGTAGAACACGAGATCCCTCACTATCGAACGTTCATAAAATTGACAGCTAATTTTTTATTTTGAACAGAAAATCTGAAATCTATGAATTGATAGTTAAAAATGTTAAATAATGCTCCTTTATGGTGAATTTCAAATTTAAAGTTCGTCCACCTTAATAAAGGAAGTTTTTTTAAGGGTATTATAAAAATTTTCAAGGGGCCCAGAGAAAGTGAGTTTTATTAATTCTGGAAGGACAACGCCGGTTTTAAATTTTTTTTATTTTTGTATATGCACCCCCTAAGGCTTGTAGGATTGTAACTAGGCATTCTGAGTTGTTTTCATTTGCAAATAAGCCTTACATTTTCATTTTAATGCCTTCCGTGCCCCAAAATCCAACCACCATAGACTTTTAGAGCCAAATGACACTTTTCTCATATGTTTTATCCTTATCTATATATAATCTCAAAAGTTTGGACTTATTTTCTTATAAAGCATGTAATATTAACAATTACACTTAATCGAATAAATAACCCTACATCAATCCATTTTTATCAATATAGTTCTAATTTCATTAAATCAAATTCAATTATAATAACAATCAACACATGTACTTATAATGGTTATAATTTATCCAATTCATACATGACCCACTGTTGAATTGATGAAAATTTCAAACTACAAGCTTTAAGTGCATGAGAGAGTTATTGAGAGAAACCATTGGGACTCGAGATAAAATGACAATATTTTTATAAATAATAATATAATCACTTTTTTTTAATGGATGTAAGGGCAAAGTTGTCATTTATATAAAATCAAACACAAATGTTATGGTGGTTGCCCATTTTTGTTAGTAATCTTTATTTTGGGGACATGAAAGGTACTAAAATGAAAAAGAAGGAACTTATTTACAAACACTAAAATCTTAGGGGCCTATTTACAAATTCTAGATGCCTTATAGGGTATACACAAAAAACTCTATATTTCATGATTTTGAAAAGAGTAAATGGTTTCCTCTTTAATAGAAAGAGAGTGGGGCTTATTTCATGTGCCCAACTACATTTATACTAAGAACTCCTGGAATTAGTCCCTTGTTATTGACTTTTGAATTTGGGATATGCCGCATATCTTCGCACGTGTGCAGGCTTTCTTCTCACTTTTATGCGTTTTCTTTCTGCGTGTGCAAGCCCTCTCTTAGGGCCTGGTTGGACGCAAAAGAAAACACAAAAAAGTAATATTTGTTGAATATAATCTTTCGTTTTATTAAAGAAAAAAATCTTACACATTTGGTAATCCAAGAAAAATAATAATAAAATATCATTTTCTTTTAAAAAGACACAATATTTATTCCTATAGCTCCCCCATATAGAAAACTTTCTATAATATAAAAATATTTCATATTGGTAATAACAAAGTAGTAGAGTAAATTAAAGGCTTTAATTCACCAAATCTATCATGATGTATTTGTTTATATATATGGTAAAGTAAAGTAAAGGTAAATATCACATCATGATAAAGATGGGTAAAGTAAAAGTTAGATAAAGTATATAGTGAAGTACAGTGGGAGGGAATCATAAAGTAGTCTCTTTTTATTTGGCTTTACTTTATCACATTTTTCCATAGTTTTATATGGTAGATGAAAAGCGACTCGTGATAAAGTTGTCTTGTTTACATGTGTGGTAAAATAAAATAAATATTAATATCACATAAGGGTAAAAGGTGAGGTAAAATAAGGTAAGGTAAAATAAGTCAAATGAAGTGGTAGAGCATAGTAAACATTTTAGTTTACCAAATCTATCATGATGTATTTATTTACATATATAGTAAAGTAAAGTAAAGGTAATTGTCACATCATGGTAAAGATGGGGTAAAGTAAAATATATGATAAATAAAGTGGGTGTGAATGGTAAAGTAGTTTATTTTTATTTGATTTTACTTTCATCACATTTTACCATAGTTTTATATGGTAAATGAAAAGTAGTGACTTGTTTACATGTGTGGTAAAGTAAAATAAAGAATAATATTACATCATGGTAAAAGATAAGGTAAAATAAAGTAAAATAAAAAGAGTCAAATAAAGTGGTAAAGTAAAGATTTTACTTCACCAAATCTATCATGATGTATTTGTTTACACATATGATGAAGTAAAGTAAAGGTAAATGTCACTTCATCGTAATGATGGGGTTAAAGTAAAAATTGAATAAAATATGTGGTGAAGTAAAGTGAGAGGGAATGGTAAAGTAGTTTCTTTTTATTTGTCTTTACTAAATGACATTATACCATAGTTTTGTATGGTAAATTAAAAGTGACTTGTTTGCAAATTTGGTGAAATAAAATAAAGATTAATATCTCATCATGGTAAAAGGTGAGGTAAAATACAGTGAGTTAAAGTATGTGATGAAGTAGAGTGGAAAAGACAGTTGCAAAATTGTTATGTTTTATTATCAACTTTACTTTACAACACTTTACCATGGTTTTACGTTATAAAAGAAAAGCAACGTATGGTAAAAAAAAAAAAGTGAAAATTGAACGTTACTTTACCACACAACTTTTTTATCCAAATATTGTAATTTACATATAAATTAAAGTACCTAATAATGAACTTTACTCTAATCATAGCACGTTCCAAACAACTAAATTTTAAATCTGTAATATGATTCAAAACTTATTAGACAACAAAAATTTTATAATATTTAAATAGTATACTATTCTATTCTATATTATTTTATTTTACGATATTTAAATTTATAAATATTTTATTCTGTAAACATTCAAACGGGCCCTTGGGTCCCGGGGCTGTCTCAATTAACCAAAAAAACCTGTATTTGTTCTATAACCTAGTTTTTTAAATCAAACAATGTGCTCAGTCCAGGTGGCTAGGATTGCTACGTTTGACTTCAAAGCAAATGCCTAATTTTATTCAGATCATCTTAAACCTGATATTTTTAACCCGAGATTCCAAAAGGAGATAATTCGTGCCATCTAAACCTGCCATGCATGCCATTTTACTTCAAGCAGCAGAACTCACGGAAAGTCAGGCCAAGCCATTCTCATGCCATTGATAGCTGCCGTCGGCAACCCACTCTTAAAACAGCATGAGATTGGCCTTTCTAAGTAATATATAAATCTAACTTTATTAATTTTCTAAAGCTTGAAACTTGGATGTGAGCCCCTCGTAATGCTTGCAAATCACTTGATTAAGAGATGTTTCATCATGAATTAACAAATGAACTATGCACAAGTGCTAGTGGATGGTGTTGTATATACGGGATTTAACCAATGGTCAACCATAAGGATGGTTGGCAGGGTTCATCGTCAACGTAAAAAAAAAGGGCAAAATGGACCATGCACAACTATGATTTGGGGCTGGTTTGGTTGCTGGCAATCCAGGATTTCTTGTTTTGAGTGTCCCCAAACAAGTGGAATTCTGGAATGCTCTAGGCTATATAGCATTTCAAATGTTGGATATCTAAGAAATCTAAGTACCGAAAATGTCATTTGGAATGCTAACAAACAATTTTTTTTCTTTTCTTTTTTTTCTTTCTTTTCTTTTTTATTTTATTATTTTTTTTTGTATTCCTCGCCAACCTAACCTTTAGAGCCTTTGGCCTGTGGTCCGGGAGTTACTCAATTTTGATGAATAAGAACTAATCCTTGGGGGTACATAAATATTTGAATTGGGTGTTACCCTATGTATTGCAAGATTTATATTGGATGATGGATGGCCTCTATCTAGACTTTTCACAACAAAGTGATGAGAACTAGTTCTTATAAGATTATTTCCTTATTTATATATAAAGAAGTTCTCAAAAACTCCTCATCTAAAGAAGGGGAGTTTTTACTCCTTTTGACATGTCCAATGAAAATTTGCCACCTCACAAGTGTAAGCAAAAGAATAAGAAATTTAATATAGTCATGTAGAGGCTTGAAACTCACATCCATATCCAATGTTGGCACTATGTTAGACAAATAATTAATTACCTTAACATTGTAAGTATGTCTTTAATAATTGAAGAGTGGTGAGGAGTATTTATATGGTATTGATCACTCAAATGTTCAAAACCACCGGCGAGGGATGTGAATGATGTTGTGCGCGTGTGTGCAAAGGCAACTAAGATCAAACAATCACCACACAAGAAGACAAGAAGATTTACGTGGTTCGGCAAAGATGCCTACATCAACGGGAAACCAATTTCCACTAGGTTCTCCTCCAATCTGTGAAACCACAACCTTGGAATCTCAGCCACTCTCAACATCTCTCTAGGGTTACAGATTACATCATATATATAACCATTACATCCTTATCCCCCAAGAACTCTATCTCAGAAAAAAGGAAAGTCCTAACCTATTAGAAAACTGCTGTTTGACAAAACAGGAAATTCCTAATATCATTAGGAAAACCACCCCAGATACTGAACCCATTAATGGTCTGGACCCGCATGGCCAACAATCTCCCCCTCCAAACCATAGGGAAGATGCCATGAACCCCTTACTGGGAGTTCAGGCCTGCCAACTCTGAACACAGCTCCAACTTTCCCTTAGACACAACCTTGGTCATCATGTCCGAGGGATTCTTGTCCGAATGAATCTTTTCCAATTTCATGAAGTTCTTCTTAATCACCTCACGAATCCAATGGTACTTGATATCAACGTGCATCATGCGACCATGATATGTAGCATGCTCACTAAAATCCATAGCACTCTGACTATCACAGTAAACCACATATTCTTCTTGTTTCAAACCTAGTTCTTAAAGGTATCTTTTCAACCAAAGCATCTCTCTCCCTGCTTCATTAGCAGCTATGCATTATACTTCAGTTGTAAACTGTGCTGTATACTTCTGTAACTTCGATTACCAGGAAATAGCTCCCCCTACGAAAGTAAACAAATAACCAGAAGTCGACAACCGACGATCAAGATCGCCTGCAAAATCAGCATCAATATAACCTTCCATGACTGGTTTTGAACCTCCGAAACATAAGCACACCTTGGAAGTACCTCTCAAACACCTAAAGATCCACTTCACTGCTTCCCAATGCTCTTTCCAGGGTTTGCAAGAAATTTACTCACTAAACTCACAGCATGAGCAATATCTGGCCGTGTACAAACCATGGCATGCATGAGACTCCCCACAGCAGAGGAGTAAGGAACACATGTCATCCGTTCCTTTTCATCATCTGTAGTAGGACACAAGCGCTTGCTTAGTTTGAAGTGACTGGCTAGAGTTATGCTAACTGGCTTAGCATTCTGCATGTTGAACCGTTCAAGCACTCGTTCAACATATTTCTCCTGCGACAACCACAGCTGCTTGGAACTCCTATCACGACGTATTTGCATGCCCAATATAGTTCGTGCGGGGCCCAAGTTTTTCATGTCAAACGACTTTGACATCTCCTCTTTTAACTTGCCAATCAACTTGCTATCCTGTCCAACTATTAGCATATCATCTACATATAAAAGAAGGATGATGAACCTGCCATCGATAAATCGACGAACATAGACACAATGATCTGCAGCTGTCCTCCGGTACCCATGACTCGACATGAATGAATCGAATTTCTTATATCACTGTCTAGGTGCTTGCTTCAGCCCATAGAGACTATTCTTCAACTTGCAAACCATCTGTTCTTTTCCTTCTACCTCAAACCCCTTTAGTTGAGTCATGTAGATCTCTTCTTTTAAGTCACAGTGAAGAAACGCAGTCTTCACGTCCATCTGTTCAAGCTCAAGGTCCATGCTGGTGACTAGACCCAAAACGACTCTAATAGAAGTCATTTTCACAACAAGAGAGAAACCATCACTGAAGTCGATACCCTTTGTCTGTGCGAAGCCTTTTACCACTAACCGTGCTTTGTGCTTCACCAGTTTCCCATTCTCATCCTTTTTCAGCTTGAACACCCATTTGTTTTTCAGAACATTTCTATCTTTAGGAAGTTGTATCAGCTCATATGTCTTGTTCTTCTTCAAAGAACTCATCTCATCCTGCATAGCTTTCATCCACTCATCTTTATCAGCATGAGTCATTGCTTCTCGGAAGTTATTTGGCTCCCCCTCATCAGTAAGCAAAATATATTCGGATGCAGGATACCTAGTTGATGATTGACGCTCTCTTGTAGACCTCCTAACTTGAGGTTCCGTGGTTTCTAATTGAGGAGATTGCTGCTCCCCCTGCTCAACACCCTCATCATCTGGCAACCCCTGTGCCTCATCACGATCCGGATCGTTTTGTCCACCTTCCCCACCTGTAGTCTGCACCGGGGAAAGAGTCGGTGTGAGATCAATCACTCCATCAACTTTCTCAGAAGACTTTTCAATCTTCTCAACATCTCCAAAGAACTGGTCTTCATGGAAAACCACATCCCTACTTCTAATAAGTTTCCTCTTCTCTGGATCCCATAATCTGTAGCCAAACTCATCTCCACTATAGCCAAGAAAAATGCAACTCACTGCCTTATCGTCCAACTTGGAACGCTGCTCCTTTGGTACATGTACAAATGCTTTACACCCAAACACCTTCAAGTGCGAATAGGAAACATTTTTACCTGTCCATCTTCTCTCTGGAAGATCATAATTCAAAGGAACTGAGAAAGATCTGTTAATCAGATAAATGGCAGTCAGAACGGCTTCACCTCAGAATGACTAAGGCAACCGTGCTAATCTAATCATGCATCTCATCTTCTCAAGAATAGTGCGGTTCATTCTCTCTGCCACACCATTGTGTTGTGGTGTAACAGGAACTGTCTTTTCATGTCGAATGCCATGCTTCAAGCAATAACTTCTGAACTGGTTGGATGTGTATTCTCCCCCATTATCTGAATGGAGACACTTCAAGAGTTTACCTGTTTCTCTTTCAACCTTGACATGAAACTGTTGAAACATCTGGAATACTTGATCCTTTGATTTCAATGGATAAACCCAGACTTTCTTGGATGCATCATCGATGAACGTGACAAAGAACTTATTGCCACCCAATGATTCTACCTCTATGGGACCACAAACATCAGAATATACCAAATCCAACACATTTGATTTCAATTTTGATGTCGAAGAGAAAGCAACCTTATGCTGTTTACCATATAAATAATAATCACAAGAGTTAAGGGATATACCTTTGGAGCAAGGAATTTCAAATGTACTCCTGTCGGGATGGCTAAAATTAAAGAAAAAAAAGGAGATGATTCATAAATTATAATTAAGTCAACAATCTCCCCACTGAAAAAAAAAATAAAAAATAGAAAAAATTGAACACCCAACTATCATATCTGGTAAATCAAAATCTAAAGAAAGTCAAGGACCATCTATCTCCACCTTATACCCGTGTCCCAGCACCATTTATTTTACCATGGATTCATAGGAATTCAAAAAGAAAAAAAAAACCGTGGATTTAGGTTTAGTCTAAGGTGATCTATAATCAGATCCAATAGTTCTTTTAGTAGTCTTGGGTACGGACCCGATTGTCCCGAAACCCAAATCATTTTTTACATATTAAACAAATTGTGGTATGTGATGTATAATTTCAATTTTTATGTACACAGGAATATGCATATAATATAATATAAATTTAATTCATCATCATTGATGATATTTTATATATTTATAAATACAGTTGGCATTGTCCATGATTCTGATGCTAATTTGGAACAAAAAATGTCTCATTCCTAAAGCTCATGGATCACGTCTTCTTGTTTGAACATCCATTACTAAAGATGCTTCTTTGTCCCAAAAAAAAAAAAATCCATACAAAAACGTGCCTTGAGTTGTGCCAGCGAAACTTGCAAAGCCAAAGCAAGGGACGAGTAAACGTATGCCATGACGTACGTGGTATTTTATTACTTCATAGTTTGGATGTGTGAATTGTTTTTCTTTCTTTCTTTTAAAGAAGAGAAGAAAAGTGTTGATATAACATTTTTACTTAAGTTGTAATACGTACACACACTAAAATATATATAAAATATATAATAGCTTATATGGCACCACACAGTAACAATTGTATTCCACTTTTTATTCTTCTATTTCACACACACCAACACCACCCTTATGGGATAAATACACTTGTCACCACCTCATGAGATAAATACATTTGTGTGCATTTTTTGTGCATTTTAATGTGTGTACAAATAATTATTTTTTTTACTTCATTGCTAATTATATGTAAATAGTGGAGGGAAGAGGTAATGTGATGTCACTAACCTTTTTAATAAACTTTGTGGAAAGTGATTTTTAATTTAACCTCCTTTAAGTTTATTTTATTTATAATTTGACTCCTACTTTATTTTTACTCTTCTATACAGATAAACAAACGGGCCTTTATAAAATCCCTTCTGAGCAATGGGATAGATGGGAGCCGTTTTGCTTCGGTCTTCGCTTGATTAACCATGACTCAATTCGATACAAAGGAGGCACTTATAAGGGCTTGTTTGAATGTTTCTAGAATAAAATATTTATAGATTTAAAAATTGTAAGAATAAAGTAGTGTAGAATAGAATAGTGTAATATGAACATATTATAATATTTTTACTATTTGGTAATTTTTAAATAATGTTATAGATTTAAAATTTAGTTATTTGAAATGTGCTACAATTAAGGTAAGGTTGATTATTAGAATAATTTCTTGTTAAGTACTTTAATTTATATGATATAAAATAAAGTCAAACAAAAAAAAAACTACTTTACCATTTCCTCCCACTTTACTTCACCATATACTTTGTCCAACTTTTATTTTACCCCATCTTTACCGTGATATGACATTTACTTTTACTTTACTTTACCATATTTGTAAACAAATACATTATGATAGATTGAGTAAAGTAAAGTCTTTACTTTACTCTACCACTTTGTAATTACCATTTTAAAAGATTTTTATATTGTATAAAATTTTCCACATGAAGGAGTTGTAGGAACGAATTTCGAGCTTTTAAAAGAAAATGATATTTTCTTAGCATTTTTTTGAGGTTACCAAATGTGCAAGATTTCATTCTTTAAAAAAATGAAAGATTATATTCTACAAGTATTACTTTATTGTGTTTTCTTTTGCATCTAAACAGGCCGTAACTAAGATAAGTCTAATCAAATTAACAGCCTAGGTTGGGCTTGTCTAATTTATTCATTGGGGTTAGTTAGATGAGAGAAATTTGCGGGGGACATTTGAGTGCCATAGCTATAAAATATGGGTTGGGGCCTACCCAAAACCCTTTTAAAAATGCTTATTTAAATCTAAAAGAATATTAATGGCAGAGGTACTATAAGATTCTTACCTAAATCTATAAGCTATAGGTTGGGCCATTAGGCTCCAAATGCAGGGTGGTACTCATTAGAAAAATTCATTTTCTTCTATTGTTGAGCTGGTGCCTTAAGCCTAATTTTTTATTTATAGTTACACCTCTCTGTATTATGGTTTTTTATAATAATCTTTTATTCTTTTATTTGTATTTCGATACATAAAATAAATATAACATTGATATATAATAAATTTTTTAGTTTTATATTTTGCTAAGAATATTTCAAAAAGTCTTAAAATTTAATATATTTTCAATTATGACCCAGTCTTAGCACAATAATAAGTACAGTCTAACAATGTGTTGTACGTGACTAACCATATATGCTCTTGGCGTGACTCGTAACAAGATCAGGATCTGAAATAAGTAAAACTAATATCTATATATATATATATGGACAAAAATACTACGCATGAGTAAAACTAATCTATATATATATATGCCACATTTCCCTGTAACTAGATTTGGACACAAACGTCAAAAATTGATCATCCTGTAGCTTTTTAATTTTCATTTTATATACACCCCATTAACTGATTTTTTTGAGGATTTTACAAAAAAAATCACCATAGGTGACCACTAAAGCATAAAAAGGCCCCCCATGGTTTAGTGGGCACTGAGGTGATTTTTCGTGGTTAATTCCTTGATCTATTATGGGACCAACTTTGTCCTCAATTAAAAATTGGAGGCTTTAGGCCCAAGTCCATTTTTTAAAACTCATTTAGCTTCAATTCGATCTCCAAAGTTTTTAGAGCTTTAAGTTCACTAAGACATTTTTGCCCCTAAAATACTAAAATACTACCATTTTGTCCCTCTTAAAAAAGGAAAAATATATTTATATATGGCAGCACTATTACAGTCTGGCCGACGACCACCTCCAGCCGCAGTGGCTGACTTATGATTTTTGTTTAATTGGTGCGAATGATGGTCAATTGAACAAGTCAAACTTAATAGTTTATGGTAGTTTATTCACATGAATAATAACAAAAGAGAAAATGTATTTCGTTCAAATGGATACAAAATATTTAAAACACAATAACTAATATTCTCTCATCAAAAGTGATATCTCAACTCTAAAACAAAATCTCTACAGTTGCCCTCAACGATTCTTCATGGATTGAAGCATTGTATGATTGTCTTCATGCAATCTTGCTGGCTATCTAAAAGCATACTATATAATTTCAAAGTATTATAATGAGATTTATTTAATGTATTTTGGGGATCTTGCCCTTTGGTTTGGTAATTACATATCTTATCACTTTCCAAGTATAGTCTTTTTTTCAAAAAAAAATACCAATTAATATAGCAAATTAAGCACAGTCGAGTTGTATTGTCCAAGACCATGTAATGCATAGTGACTTCCTAAATGAATGCAATGGCTCTCGTGGAAACATGTATTATCTACTTAGGAATATGTGGAAATTTTACAATAAGCATAGTAGCATAATCAAGGTGAAGCATTTTCCAAAAAAAAAAAGATCTTTTTTCCCCAAAAAGTTGAAGCATCTACTCAATAGTATGTAGATTGAGTAGTTGGGGTTTTAGCATAGAGCATGTCACAACCTGAGCTCAGAAATCGGGGGTTAGTAAAAACCTAACCAATGACACACGTACTCCCGTGCATGCACACATAAACCTTGTCCAAGTGTTCGCACACAAGGGATATTTACACGTGCAAACATGGTATACGCAGAAATAGTAGACATCATTGCAAGAAGAGAGAATGTGCAACCAGAGACAAGAAGTACCCAAAGTTACATTAATTACAAAATGTATAAGTCAAAAGGGGTACAGTCTTTCGAGACATAGAATGACAAGGAGACCCAAAGATCCCAATTAAGCCCCACAAATAACAAGACCAGGAACAAATGTAAATGCAAAGCCGCATTCCACTGGAAGTATCACATCAACTCCTCTAGCCCTGATTGGGCCTCGCTGGTCTCTCCTGGAGTTGGGGCTGACCGATGAAGGGTCGGGAGAGGGATTTGAGCATGCAACACCAAGAACAACTAATGAATACAACGATTCAACAAAGTATAAGCAGCAATAAGTTAACACGTGTTGTCTCTATTAGAATCATTCATTAATAGATAAGAATACATAGAGGTCATATTCGTATATTAGGCAATTGTGCAGGTAAATAAGCATGCTATCCAAATCATAAAACAGATATACTGGCTAATTGGCTACTACATTTGTCATATTCTTCCTATCGAGAGCAAGCAAGACGAGAACACCATCGACAGGGCCAGGGTACTAATGGGTCTCTGGTTCTCGGGGTCCGGAATCCCAGGACAGGAGCACTCTACAGAGGCAACACAGGCTACGCCAAAGTCAACCCCGTTGGGTATCCTGAGGCTAAGGCTGAGTAGAGCTGGACAAATAAGATCAGTCATATCACATGATGCATGTAAATCAATGTCAGTCGGTCGGTCAGATAGTGCAGTATATGTATCATGTCATATCACAAGCAAGCAATACAGTGCGTGCATCACATGAGAATCAAGCACTAAACTCAAGTCTTGCATTACAAGTGAACAATTACAAGTCAAATAAGTATAAGAGCATGGAAAGCAATAATCGAAATCAATATGCAATGCAAGTCAAATAATTACTGGGAATCAAGATTGTTTACTAGTTAACCCTAAGCTAGTTGTCCAACGTTTTTAACCGTGCATGATGATGTAGTTTTAAGTTATTCGATACACAGTTGTTCATTTTGTAAGTGTGGCACTGTATTAATAGACGTGTATCGAAGTCCCTTAAACCAACACCCATGGTGAGGTGCTTAATAATTGGACAACACACATGTATGTGTCATAGCCCTTAAGACCATTCATACTTCTTAAGGTAGTTCGTTGGGCAAGGTATGGGGTTGAGAAGTCCAAGTGAAGGCCCTATAAGGTCACTTCATTAACTCTATATTTTCTCCAATTCATTAAAGAGCAGCGAGACTAAAAGGTAGCATAAAAAGGTCCTCTGGATGTTAAGGAAGCAAGAGAAAAGGAATGAGCAAGATTAGGATTCAATTAGACACTGAATCTCTCAGAGCAATAGTGCTTCAAGGCCGACCGGTAGGTTCTGAAGCCCGATCGGTCGGACCACAAGCCCGATCGGTCGAATAACAGAATTCTGTACAGAGCAGAACGACTATGTGAAAGTCTTACACTCACAAAAACACCATGTATTAAGGTTATACAATTCAAAGGGCTGCCAAAGCACAACACACTTGAAAGAATGAGTAGAAGAAACTCAACAATCAAAGTTTACAAACATGTGTTCATTTGTACTGTGCTCATACTTGACTTAAATGAGCTCTTTCCTTAACTTAGTTGTTCCTTGGCCCAATCAGTTTTGGAGATACAATCCTAACACCATGCATGCCAAGAGCGATGAAGAGAAAAGATGTGCATACAGTGCAAAACGCTTGAACTCCATACTGTAGAACACACAAGAAGCGAAAAAGAAGAGGAGTAGGGGGAGAAACAAAAGAGGAAACGTGAGAATACATCAAGATAGCAAGAATCCTCTCTTACCTACGAGTGCACCAAGAAGCAGGAAGAAGAAATGAAGAAAAAAGTTGATGCACAGGCTTTTCCCCCTTTTATTTCCGTTGATCGCGAAGAAGAAGAAGGAAAGGAAGAATCTAATAGCAGAGAAGAGGATAGAAAAGAAGAGAAGAGAGAGAGAGACAACTGTTGTTGGGAGGGAGAGAGAGATGAAAATAAGAGAAAGAGAGAGGGTCGGTGGCTTCTCCCCTTATATAGGACAAGGATGACAGGATTTGCAAAATGGTCCAAGAGTTTCGGTTAATTACAGTTCGAGTCAATTAACGGTCCAACGGAAACAAATGACCTCGTTTGCATACGAACCAGTTACGGAAGTTGATGAGCTCGACAAAATACACGTGATAACACCAAGAAGATGTATGAATGACGAACTCGTGAAAATAAAAAATTACAAAAAGGGCTTATATCTATCTATACCAGTTTAAACTCAACCGAACTACCTATTCATGCCCCGAAACGAATCTCGAAATACTAAAACAACAAGCCTAACACGAATTCGCTAGAAATGGTACATAAACCATATTAATTAGTCGTTAAACTAGATTAAGTCAGGCCGAAGTGTTACAGAGCATCCATACCTAATCCACACCATTTAATTTTCTAATCCCTTAACAGTGGCCCACTGGAAAAAAGAGGGTCATACAACCAATTCCACGTTAGTTTGTTAAAAATCTCTATCATCCACTTATCGACCACAAATCAAAAGTGGGCCCCACTAGGTAGTTAAAAGTAGAAGATTGTTTAAGAGTTTGCCCTAGTTTTGACCACCTATTTGGCAATAGCCACCATGTGAGGCTCGGTATCTCTCACAAGAAAATAATGAGAGTAGAGAAAAAGACTTAAAAGAGTTCAAAAAAAAGCACAAAGGTAGGGATAGAGCAAATACTTAGCAACCCGTTGCCTTTTTCCTTTTTCTTCTTCTTCACAATGCCTTTTTTGGTTCTATTGTTGATAGATGAAGGTGAGCAATGATAGGTTTGTTAGAGCATAGAGCTCAAAACCCAGTTCTACTTTCAAATTTGAAATAAAACCCAACATGCAAAGTGAAGGAAGGAAGAAAAGGTGTGAGATTGGGGGCTTATAGCTTACCTTATTGTGATGGTCGTTGCATTGAATCGGGCGGTGCACGAAGCCCCTTAAACCAACACCCATGGGGAGGTGCTTAACATCCGGATAATGAACATGAATGATTCGCAGCCCTCGAGATCATTCACGCATTGTGTCACATTCCGTTGGGCAAGTCTAGGTGCTCTACATTCTATCATGAAGGTCATATCGGTCTTTCCATTACACCTATCCTTGTTTTTCTTTCATTAGTCTAGTGTGGATACGGCTTAGCCGTGTGTGTGCTACGGCTTAGCCGCGTGTGGTCTACGGCTTAGCCGTGACTGGGCCGTAGAAGGTCTGTCAAGTGATGACTCTCAGTTAAATCCAGAAAATGCACCATGTATTGATCTACGGCTGGGCCACGGCTGAGCTTCGGCTTAGCCATAGGGCAATCCACGGCTTAGCCGTACCCTAGCCGTAGAGGGAAACTGGGTTTTTCTCCTCTCTGGATTTTGAGCCGTAAGTGCCATACGGCTTAGCCGTACCTGCACGAAGTTAAATTCTTGAAACATATATAGAATGTCTGGGAACTCATCAGAGTTGCAATTCTTCAATGGAGATAGACAAGTACTAAATCAATGAGTATCAAATGGGCTGTAAACACATGTTTCCATATCAATTCATGTAAAACCAACCAAATCAAATGCATACCAACATGGGTTCTCACAAGTTATGGTTATACTTGCCTTAATGGAAATTCAATTGCACAATGGGAGCCCTTGGATCCAAACACAACCTAATACAAATCAAACCACATGCATGCATGAGAATTGGAAGGAAATCCAAAACACACAGACACACCATGCAAAGAAACAAGAAGGAGAAGAGATAGAGAAAGGAGATGAGAAGAATGGAAGGGAATCCACTCACCTCACATGCAAAGACCCACCTTCCTCTTGATCGATGGAGGAGAGAAATTTGGAGAAGAGAATTCAAGTGAAAGAGAAGAACTCAACGTGCACAGTGAGGAGAAAGAGAGAGAACGAGAGAAAGAGCAACTTGTCGATCATGTGAAGTTATAAAGCTAATGGAAAAGTCCAATTTACAAGAAAGGCCAAGTTAGAAGTGCAATTCCAGTTTGAGTCAAATCTGGGTCCAATCGAATCACACGACATCGGTTGCAAACGACGTAGTTACGAAAGTTAACGAGCTCAACGAAAGACACGTGTTGACATCAAGATGATGCAAAAATGACCATGTCTTAGAAAAGTTGAAATTACGAAAAAGGGCTTGGTCTACTTAATCCAGGTCAAACTCAACCCAACTACCTATCCATGACCCGTAACGAAAATAAAGCACGAACAAAACACGATTAGCAACGAAAACAAGATTAATTAACCGCTAAACGAGGTCAAGCTGGGTCGGAGTGTTACAAATTCCTTGATGGATTTGATCTCGCATTTGATGACTCGCAGAAGTCTCTCATCGGTCTCATCGGTGGATTGATGAAGAGGTTTGGAGAGGAATGATCGGATGAGGATTGGGGATTTAGGTTTCGTATAAAGTGGAATTTGAATCATTGGAGAGGATCATTTTAGTCATGAGCTTAAATGGGTGGGGACATATTGGGCTTTTACCTGGGTGCATGGCTCATATGGCCCATAGCCTTCTAAGGGATTCTCAAAATTTAATGGGTGCATATGAGAGTATGTGGGCCCACCCATGTTCAACTGGCTACAAGTGACTTCCTCTGATCGGTGACCAGTGACTTTTCTGGTCCACTTCTGGAGGGTTTTTTTGCACATAATGATCTTATTTTTATATTCCTGTTTCATATTAACACTTAGTCTTGTTTTGATATTCCTATTCTATACTAACACAGGGAACATGTTCCTATTTATATACCACATGTGCATATTTCAAACTAACACATGATCCTATTTTCATGTATGTTTCTGTTTCACACTAACACATGAAACATATTCCTGTTTACATATTACATGTTCCTGTTTCACACTAATGCATAGTCTTGTTTTCATGTTTTTATTTATATGTTCCTGTTTCACACTAACATATAGTAATATTTTTATGCATGTTCTTGTTTCACACTAACACATGATTTCACACTTACATATGGTCATGTTCCTGTTTCACATTAATACATGGTCTTATTTTCATGTATGTTCTTGTTTCAATTAACATATGGAAAATGTTCTTGTTTACATAATATATGTTTCTATTTCATATTAACACATGGTTTTGTTTTATGTTTCTGTTTTATACTAACATATGGTCATATTTTTATGCATGTTCATGTTTCATACTAACACATGGAACACATTTCTGTTTTACACTAGCACATGGTTGTTTTTACATGTTCCTATTTCACATTAATACATGGTTCTATTTTCACGCATGTTCTTATTTCACATTAACACATAGAACATATTCCTATTTACATAACATATGCTCTTGTTTCACATTAACACATAAAACATATTTCTATTTCATACTAACATATAGTCCTGTTTTTATGTTTTTGTCTCACATGAACATATGATCCTATTTTCACATATGTTCATGTTTCACACTAATACATGAAACATGTTCCTATTTACATAACAAATGTTTCTGTTTCACATTAATACATGTCCTATTTTCATATTCCTTTTTTATATGAACACATGGTTATATTTTTATGTATATTCTTATTTCACATTAATACATGGAACAAGTTCTTGTTTACATGCCACATGTCCCTATTTCATGTTAGCACATGGTCTTATTTTCACGTTTTTACTTAGTTGTTTCTATTTCACACTAACATATAGTCCTATTTTTATATATATTCTTATTTCTGATGTTCCTATTTCTTATGTTAATGTTTTTCATGTTTGTGTTTGAACATGTTCCTGCTTCTCACATATGTTCCTGTTTCTAACACTACTAATACATGGAACACGTTCTTGTTTCTCACATATACTAACATATGGAACATGTCCTTGTTATTTATATTCTTGTTTCTCACTCATGTTTATGTTTCTAACACTGCTAATACACTACTATTTTTACGTATGTTCCTGTTTCTTACACATTTGATTGTTCTTATTTATCATATACACTATTATATGATTTTGTTTCTTCAATTTGTGTACTAAAAATTTAGAATTTTTAATGTTTTTGTGTCTTATGTTCCTGATTTTTCAATTTGGGCATTGAAAAATTCAGAATTCTTAATGTTTCCGATTCTTTAATTTGAGCACTGAAAAATTCAAAATTTTTAATGTTCCTGATTCTTCAATTTGAACACTAAAAAATTCAAAATTCTTAATGTGTTCCTGTTTCCAATACGCCCCGCTGGCTGCCAATATGTTGCGGTCTTAAATGGTTAAAAGATTTTAATTTGATGTGTTCCATCAATTTAAGGGCTTTGGGCGTATTGGTTAAATCCATATTATTTGGTATCAGAGCCAATCTCCATGTCTCGGGTTCGAACCATGGAAATGGTTACTTGCAGCAGACAAAAAAAAAAAAAAGCTGATCTCCACCCGGAAAAGCCGCCGGATGCTAGTTTGAGACCATTGACAGTGGTAGTCGCTGGTGGCCGCCGTTGGTCCCCCGCCATCAATGATTTAGGGCTTAGACTCTAAAAAGAAACAAGAAAATTCTAAGGGTAGAATTGCAATTACCACTAAATATGTAAAATAGAATAGAGACGTATTAAATCTTATAACACCACCGACTTGTGCAACCAAGAGTAGGACGTGGACTTCTACTTATCTGAAGAAATGAACGTCCACCAAAATTACCGTTAAAAATTTGGTGTTGGAGCAGTTTTCATTTCCCCGTAGAGTTCTTGTTGCGCCAAAAACTTTTAAAGACTACAAATATTAATATGAGAAGCCTGATTCATGCTGGCCATGGTCCTACTATACTGCTACTCTCTTACAAATTCACGGCTTCCTGGGTCCCCGAGAAAGAGAGAGAGAGTGAGAGATTTCATGTTGGCTCTATCATTCCTTCTGTAGACAATGATAAAAGCAACTGCTTCCTTTTGCACTCATCCAACCTATCCCTCTCCCTCTCTATTCATTCCCCTAAATCCCACCACAAGCTTTCGCTCCAAATCTTCATTTCCTCTCTCAAAACCACCATCCACATATCTCCAACACCACCTTCTTCTTCGCTTCCGCTCTATCCCTAACTTCAAGGTCTTTTTTTTCTCCCTTCTTCCTTTCCTTTCAATTTCATCATCTTTCATTAGCCGCTGTAATTTCATCATCAGTTCCAAAACAATCTTTTGGAGAAAATTTGGAGTGCCGGGCGTGTCAGACTCACTCGCTAAATGTTTGAGAAAATTACGCTGTGGATTCTCCAAATAAGAGTCTCCGTTGCTTGTTTTGGAATTGGCATTTGAACTAGGTGGGGCCCGTGGATTGATGATGGTGGATCTTGGCGGTTCATCTGTGAATGATGGCTCCATCCCTTGCTCGCCACGTGGTGGCTGGATGAGGAACCTGAGTGTCGTTGTAGCCAGTTTTCCCCGGAAAAAGAGAGTAAAAATTCGTGGGCTACGTTTTCTGGGATTCCTAGGAAAATAAATTCCTGGGTTGGTGGGAATTTCTTTTTCCCGCGCGCGCGCAGGAGGAAATTTTCCTTGGAATCCGCGGAGTGTACACGAACGTGGAATGATGCATGGACAGCTGATGAGACAGTTACTGTGATTTGAGTAGTCCATCTTGTGGGGGCCACTTTTAAGTTGTTCTGCAATGGGCCACCGGATTTTATAATCATGATCTGCTACATGGGAGGCCTTATTGTTTTGAATTGATCTTTGTTTGAAGGTTTTGCGAGCAGATTGTTCGATCAACGGAGGGTTGGGGACCGCAATGGATTCATTGTTGGGGATGAACGGTTCAGATTTGCCCGCAGAGATCTGCCAAACGCGAAGCCTTCCTCCATCTCTCACTCTGCTGGATGCTGCCAGCAAGATCAAAGAGGCAGTTGAGCAGTTGAAGTTGAATCCTTCTCGTTCTAAGAGTGGCTTTTTAAGATTTCAGGTGAATGTTTTAAAGCTTGGCTGAAACTTGGTAGTATTTCATGATATAAAGGTTTGGGTCATGACCAATATGAATTCTTGTTTTCTTGTCCTAAACTTAAGATCTATTTGAACTCCATTCCCCCCACATTTAAATTCTATTTCATTATTTTATTTACATTTATCACCGTGAAAATAATTGAAAGGTAAAGGTTTGTAATTCTTTATTTTATGGTTACTATGAATAACATATTAAAATATTGCCCGGTTTATGAAGTTTTTGCATTGGTAGATTAAATGTCTCAAATTTTATTTGGAAACCAGGGTGGTGCGTTGATGTAAACCATCAGCCATATTTGATCCTTCTGAACAAAGGATAAAAGCATAATTACGCATGATTCCTAACTAACAAATCTAACAGCTAGAGTTTAACATGAAGCAGGAGATCAGTGGCATTACCCAGCCCCAAGTCTTAACAGATTCTCGAAGGTGGTTGTATGCAGCCTACAAAAAAGAGTTTTGACTGCCACTTAACCAATAACCCATCCTGCAAATGAACGTGTGGGGCTTACTAATTTGGTCATGGGTTGGTGGAGGTGGGACCCATAGTGGTTTGTAGATGAGAGACAGAGATGGTTTTGTCTCCCACTTGCAAAATCAATACAATAGGCCCACCAATCATGAATCCAACCAGCTTTCAAGTACATCCACTTACAATGGTGCAAATTTTACTCTGATTGGAGGGACTCGTCGTTTGTTGCTCACATTTGAAACACTGAGTTTCATTTTTACATGTGATCAATCTCTTGGTGCGCCATACTTCCGTTAAATCAAGACTCTGGATGACCCTCTACCGGTTTTTTGAGACCAAAATTCAGGATGACCCTCTACCGGTGTTTTAAGACCAAAACTCTGGATGACCCTCTCCAATTCTGCACCACGAACTTTTCACCCATCCTACATTGGCTTTTGTTGAGATGGCTCCCTTTTGTACTTGGTACTATTTTGTAGTAGAAAACTACCCTATTTAGGTTAGGTTGGGTTCCCAAGGCTTCAATCCAAGCCCAACCCAAGCTTGGGTTGTCTTGACTATTTCAGGCCTGAGCCCAACCTGAGCATAACAATTCAAAACCTAACCCAACCTAAAACTCTGATTAGGTTGCTGGGTTTTGGGTTTGGGCCCCAAGTTGCACTCTTTCTTCTCAATTTATGTTGTGGCCCTTGTGGGCAAATTGGAAAATGTTTGGAACTCCTTGAATGTTATACTATCTCTCTATGTTGCTGGACACCTCTGCCATTGTTGCCTCCATGAATTTTGTTTGGAAAAGGGAAGGCTTTGTTCTTCATGAATAAATTGCGATTTAGGGTTTTTTTTGTTCTTATATGTTTTTCTGAGTTCCTGTAGGTTTCAGTGCCTGCAAGCCTAAAAGCTTTGGATTGGTTATCCTCTCAAACTGAGTCTTCTGTAGCATTTCCCCAGTTTTATCTTTCTGTAAAGCACTGCGAGAACCAACCTCGTGAATTGATTTCATGCTATCAAATGGTTGGAGTTTCCGGAATTGGCTCTGCAATTTATTTTACTGGTTCTTCGAGTTCTGAAGGCTACAATTCATTGAAAAGGTCATTTTTCTTTTCTCTTTATTTATATCTGTGGGATGAGTTCATATTCATGAAGATCCTATAAAATAGTGCTTTTGACATTTTGCTCTACTTAGACAAGTAAATGCATCTCAGTTAGCATTCAACGAATCTAGTGGCACTCCTTTTTTGATATCAAATACAGGATTTTTATATTTTTAAGCCTATAAGCTTCTTCATATAGAATATTTCTATTACATTGAGCTAAACCATTAATAAATAATAGTGACCTCTTACATATATCAAAGGCATTCATGTATATTATTCATTTTCCCTTGATATAGTTCTCCACAAACTATAACTATATAAAAAGAAGCCAAAATTTGATTGTGGAATACTTCTTTCTATTTACAGTTGAAGAAAATGGTGTCAATATTGGCAACCACTAAAGTGGAAGATACGTATATGATCAATACTTAGAACCATGGTTCAAAACAGCCACCACCACGCTGCTAAACTAATCCATTATTAGCCTCTTTCTTCCCTTCAATTGCCTTTTCCTCAAGTTGTCTTTACCATTATTCTTCATATAGAATATTTCCTATTATATTGTGCTAAGCCAGCCATTAATAAATAATAGTGACCTCTTACACATAGTAGAGAAATAATGGTATGGATGCCCAGTTTAACCAGATTGATGAGGACGATCATAGCAGGTGGATCCAAGTGAGTCATTGATGTGGGTTGGACACTGAAAGTGTGGTTACTGGTTCAGTTTGAGTGTGAAGATGATGGTGAGTGGAAGGTGATGGGGAGATGGTTCAGTTGAGGAAAGAAGGACAAGAAGATCGTAAAGTCTCGTGTGTTCGGGTTGACTGAGGGAGAGGAAGGTGTTAAAGGTGAAAATTGGAGATTGGACATGGTTGGTCTGTGCCTCTGTGGGTCTCAGTTGTAAGCCTGAGATGGTGATGTCTTTCTAGTAGATGGGGGAGATTGAGACCGTCTTGTATGCACTGGCAGAACTACATCTAAGCATGCGCGTGCAGTCGCACCCATAGTTAACCTAATTCATTGTCCTACCTTCCGAATCCCAAACTATTCGATTCGTATAAATTGGGAATCGATTTGGTGGGATTCAGAAGTTTGAAAATCTCCAGTTCGAAACGATTCGAGTTCTAAGAAAACAAAAGGAATGAAAGAAAAATGAAACAGTGGAGCTTCCCTTCGTTAAAAATAGAAATTAGAGATAAATAAAGTAATTATAAAACAAGGAACCAAATCAAAAAGAAAATCTAACAGAAGTTGATAGTGAAGAGGAAAGAGATAGTGTTGGTTGTTATTTAAAAGGACAAAAAAACACATACAATCTCATTCTCCTATCCTTTGCCAAGCTTGAAACCGAGATGTTTTTTTTTTTTAAAAGAAGCCATGATGTTGAATATATGGAGTTGAGACGTTCCAAGTCGGCCATGGAGTTGGATCGTGAGATCTTCTATTCCATGCTTTGTGTTGCAGAAGATGAGAGGGCAAGAGAAATTGATGAACACAGGAAGAAGGAAAAAGAAGGACAGGTAAAGAAGTAAGATCACATCAACCCTACTGGCAAAAAGAATCCCATCGTCCAAGTCCTTTCTATCAAGTAAGAAAATTTAATAATTTAGTACTCGCCTTTTTTAACCGTCCTTTTTAAAGGTTGCCTATGTACATGTCCTTTCAAGAAAAAGAAAAAACATACAAATGGATTACCAAATAAAGAAAGGTGACAAATGGATGTTTCCTTCTCATTCCTCTTACAAGTCCAGATCCTATGGGGTTTTCACATTTATAAATCTAGAATTAGAAAAAAGTAAGCCCACAATGGGCCTATAAAGTATTAAGTTAATATTTCATTAATACTTTAATACTTCTTATAAAAAGAAAAAGAAAAAGAAAAAGAAGTATACATAAGTTTTTAATAATATATGAATATATATAGATGTTATTGGCCTTTTAAATTAGTAAATTGAATTTATCGAACTCGAACTGTGAATCAAGCGAATTGAAAGATGAATTAAATAAACATACTTCATTGAATTTTCGAATTTATGTGAGCATTGAATTGTGAATTGCGAACTCGAATTTGAATTGATCGAATTGCAAATCAGGTAACTATGGTCGCACCCACACTTCTGTAGTGACAAATTTCAAAAATTAGATATTAAAAATTCTATTTTAATAGTTGAATTCTTCACCCAGCCATTGCCTGCACCACCCAAATGAAAATTCTGGGTCTTCCATTGATTGTATGGGCACGTGGTGATGAAGAGGAATGGGGGGTTATTTGATGGCGAATAACTGGATATTTGGGCCTCAAAATGGTGTGATCCTTTCACGAAAGTTTCATGAAATAAAATCCTCTACCAATGAGCTAGAAATCACACTTTTCTTGAAAGCCTCATGACAATGGCCAAAAAGACAGAACTACCCTTTCTCAGCTGGAACTTAGTCAAATCACAACCAATCCAACCAAGCTATTAGTCTAACACCTAAGCCTACTTAATTAACATCTAAACACCATCACATTTACTTTAAAGGAAAAGTTGTTTTATTGTGTTGCATCTTATTTATGCCATGCGATCTACATACTTTTTTTTTTCTTTCTTTTTTGTTGTTGTTGTTGTTGTTGTTGTTGTGTTGGGTGTGGTGGGGGGGGGGGGGGGGGGGGGGAGGGGAACTATATTATGCCATCTGATATTTATAGTATGTTGCTGAACATGTGCAATGTGCTATTACTCATTTTTCTGCAGATATCTCTCAGTTGATGCACCACATGTAAATGCTTTTGGGTTCGTAGGTTTCAACTATGATTGGAACTCATCTTCCATGGATCATGAATCTGGTTCATTTTACCTTTTTATCCCACAGGTGAAGATAATGTTGCCACTGTCCTTTTGTTTGCTATTTTTGCATTTGATCAATTAGCATGAATGTGTAGTATTTCCTTTCTAAATATAAGTATTTTATTATGGTTGAATGCTTGATCAGAAATGATCTTTTTGTTTGAACAACAAGGTGGCAACTCAGAAAGTGTGGGTCCACCTTTCAATTTGATGGGTCCATTGGGGACGGGTGAGGTTGAATTTTTTTTTTGTTCCAACTGGTTTCTAACAGTCTGTATGGCGGCATGAAAATGAAGTGTAGATACCTTGAGAGATTACTTAAAATGTTTGTATGCTAAGTATATGTCATGCCAACTAGATATACAGTCTGTCTCGCCAAAAGTGAGGTCTGCCTGTATTCTTTCTGGCCAAGTGCTCGTGCACGTGCATGCGAGCACACACACACACACACACACAAAAAAGTGAGAAGAATTTCCCTGTTCTATTTGAGAAAGCACTGTGGCCTCATCTGAATGTTCTATACTTCTTAGGGGAAGATTCAAGTTATTTACCGTTACATGATGAGGATCATGCTTGTGTTTTTATCATTTATGCCTTGGAATCTGTCAAACTGATGGTTGGGAGATTTACATATCATTGCTGGTATTGTCGGTATATTATTTTACAGATTGAGCTGGATGAATGACTAATTCTCTTTTCAGATTGAGCTGGATGAATTTGAGACTACATCTCTTTTGGTAGCTAATTTAGTGTGGGATGACTCCTTATCTCATACATTTGAGAAAGCAGTTCGTTGTTTGGAGTTAACTCTCCGCCAGGTACTGGATTTGTACTCTCTATTCTCTCATACTAAGAATCTTTCTGCCAATCTCCTTTTTCTTTTCCTTTTAAATGTGTTTTTCTGCCCAATCTTATGCGTCTGTGCTGAATGAATTTATTATATATATAAATATATATATTTTCTGGATCCTATGCTTGAGGTGGGCATGGAGCTTTCCATAAGCACCTTGCTGTGGGCCCACCTAGAGTCCCACATGGGGATGGGGCATTGTGGGTGGGTGTGCATGTGCCATGGGCCGGGGTGGGGTTGGGGGGGTTAGATCTGTTTGGGGCCTACCCATGTACAAAGTGTGGAGCCCACTTGTTCATCTTAACCCCTTGATCAATGACCCACAAAGTGTCACGACCCAAATTCCGGGGCCCTGTCGGAATCTGAGTTATAACACATTGGCATACAATTCATACACATAAATTTAATAAGCACATAAGGCATAAGCATCATTTATTAAAATAAATCCTTTCATATAAATCAACCAATAGAGTTTTCAATGTCTAAATTCCAAAATAAAATCCATTAAATTATAATTAAATGTCGAAGACTAAAATTTCCTTAGACTACTGAATATGGATGTATTGCTCTCCTCAGCCACGCATGCCAAACACTACGGGCTGCTCTTCGCCAGTCCCCGGTCCAACCGCAACTCTGTTACCTGAAGGGGGTAACCAACATTAGTACAACTGGTTAATGAATCTCCTACTCTAACATACATTCATAATTAACTTAATGACATCATCAGAACAAATAAATATAGACAATAAATAATTTAATCAATGAATAAAGCTCATTTTACAATACATCTCTGAACTACATCCTTGCACCTAGTCCACATCATTATACCATTTTAATATACCACAATTCTTTTTGAGATGCCACTCCTACATATCCTCAACCGGCGTCCCCTCGGACTCACTGTCTCGGGACTTCGGTGTCCTGTTATCCACATCCATGCGCATCATAATAATTTTCAATGGACCCAATAGTCCAAATCTCATGCCCACAAAAGATCCTTAGTCACAAATTCATACCGTGCTAGTAGTTCAGAGCATGCTCAATTCCCTCATTTAAACCTGTATAATAAATTACATTGTCCATGTTTTCCTTTTTATAATAACAAATATTTCCATTCCACACTTAATAATGTGTAACCAACCCATGCCCCAGAGCTATTCCATCATTGCCCCACTTCTCCCCATAATTAGAAGGAATCTAGGTGGGTGTAGGCCACATCCTCACCTTCCCACGTTTCTGAAGGTTTAGAATTTTCGCGTTAACATTTACATATAAAATATCCATATTACAAAATTACAAGATGCAAGACACAACCAAATTTCATAATTTAAATCAGCCAATATTACATAAAGAAAATTATAACAGAGACATGAGTTAAATTGTAATTGAGACCAGAGTCATTTTCTGTCATTCCTTTATAAATTCCTGAAGAAGTTGTCTAAAAAGGGGTGAAGAGGGTTTAGTTAAACAAATTGGAAACCCAGGGGCCTTTTCTGAAATTTTTATAACATGTTATAAGCACTGACATAAATAAAACCCACAACCCATTTTTGGCAGAACACCCGAGTTTGTCAGGCCCCTTTGTGTCACATGGATGGTGGGTCCCAATGGACCAAATTCACTAGGAATCTCACCCCTAGGTTCGCCCATCAGTGGGTTTGCAGATGCTTGGCCCTGATCTTAAATCAGATGGGCTATATGATCCTACAACATCAAACAGCCAGAACTGCCTTTGGCGTGGTCTACTTTAGGAAAACTACTTCCTGGTATGCTAAGAAGCACGGACATGGACACGGGACACGGATACGACACGATACGGATACGCCTACACGGCATTTCTCAAAAAAGTAGGACACGGACACGTCAGGGACACGTTAATAAATTAATAATATATATTTATTAATATATATAAAATCAATAAAAAATCAACATTCAATACATTGAATACAACACTAAAACATAATTCATAATCGTTAAACATAAAATATCCATATTACCATAAAATCCTTACAAAGAAAAGTGAAGATTTTCCCTTTTTCCTCCAAACCAAAAAAAAAAAAAAAGCAAAAAAGAAGCTAATTCAATGCTAATTTCAGTCATTTGATGCAACTTCAACTGCCTCATCATCACCAACAACTTCATCATGATTAACATCATCTGTAAAGACCACGGTCTCCAACTCTGGCTCATCAAGTGAGAGATTAGCAACCTCAAGCACCCCAACATCCTCTAAGGAATCAAATGAATCCCCAGCAATATCCCACGTCTTAGTCTCCCCTTGCATATATTGTGGGGTTCTTCTTGACAGAGGACGTAACTTGCTATGAATAAAAACCAAGTCTTCTGCACGTTTTGGCGTCATCTTGTTCCTTTGCACGGAGTGCATAAAGGAGTATGTACTCCAATTCCTCTCGCAACATGATGAAGAAGAAGGCTGCATAAGTAGCTTGAAAGCCAAGCGTTGAAGCATAGGTGCACATGCTCCATGGATGGCCAACCAACTTGTTGGGTCCATATGATATCGATCATGTAAAGAATCATTCTCCCCGAATTCCCCCGTCCTAAGTGAGAAATTGGCCAACTCCATATTAACCATTGTGCGCTTCTCGGAAGTGGGGAAGTATTTGACAAGACATTTCTTTCTCTCTCTAGAAACCTCCACATCTTTATGTGGAGGAACTCACTTGGGTCCTCTTGAAGCCATTCGTCGCTAAAATACCTTCAATAAAAGAAAGAAGGATTTCAAAATTACTTTATGATGAAAAGGTGTAATATGTTAAGAAATACTTATAACTTATCTAAGAGGAAATGGCTAAAAAGTGAAAAGCTGAGGACTAGAATTCACCTAGGATTCAGAGAATGTGCCAAGCAATGGAGCGGGGTATTGTTATTGTTCCAACGATCAACAAGTATTTGGTGTACCACATCATAAAATAAGGATGACTCATCAGGCCGCTTCCCTTCATGCCTATATATTGTGGTCTTCACTTTTTCAATCATTGTATCCCACATGTCATACACCAAGTGAAGACAAGGCTTGTTTGTATCACAAAGTCTAAGCATATCATAAATGGGTGTTGTGAAGGAAAGAATGTAATCAACTTTATCCCAGCAGATGTCATCTGACAACCTGTCCTTTACAAATTTTGCTGTCCCCGTATCATCTTCTCGATAATGAGACCATTTGTCGCTTATAACCATACTTTGGAGACCACGCATTATAAGTTTGAATCTCTTAAGCATGACAATCGCTGAAGCAAAGCGTGTGTCAGCCACAGAAAGCAATTTCAAAGGAACAAACTCATTGAACATGGCCAACCTCATAGAGTGATTCATGATAAAATGCTTTATGTGCATAACATCACCAACAATCACCAATATCCAACTACATTCATGATATGTCAATTGATTGTTTTCAACATTTTTTACTGCACAAATGTTCTTCAATGCAAGATTGAGGGTGTGGACCACATATGGTGTCCAAATAATGTTGGGAAATTCTGTTTCAATGATATGTCCCGCACCCTTATAGTTTGGAACATTGTCAGTAATTATTTGAACCACATTCTCATGCCCAACATCCTTAGTGACCTCCTTCATCAAATTAGCAATTAAATACTTGTCTTTTTTTCCACCTGAACAATCAACAGCTTTAAGAAACATAGGCCCACCTTCCGACACAGCCATGAAATTGATCAATGGCCTCCTTTGTGAGTCACTCCACCCATCACTCACAATGCTTACACCCTTTTCCTTCCACGTGCTTTTGATAGGTTGCAACAATCTTTCAATATTTGCCTTCTCTCTTTGGAGCAAACTGGTCCTCAACAAATTGTACCCCGGAGGCACATAACCGACAAGTGGATTGTTGGCGGAAAAAGTGAAGCATTTACAAAATATGGCTTTCTTGCTAAGTGAAATGGTAAACCCGCCGAATAAAACATCCTAGCAATCTCAGCATGTAATTGATCACGAGTTGTTAAATTAAATGCCTTCTCAATGGGACTTGCACTTCCACTTCCACTCCCACCACTTATCTTTCTTTTCTTTGGGTCAAACCCTCATTGCATCATACTCATCATAGTCATAGAATCAGAACTAGATGTAAAACTAGGCACAGGTAAGGTACTTTTTTTTGATGCATTGGCCGTCCTCCTCAATTTTACTTCTTCTTCTAATTTTTGCATTTCAGAGATATCTTTTGTTGTAACTTTTGAACATGCAGCAATCCCACAACCAGGCAATTTTAACAAGTGAGCCTTAACCCTTGTGTATGAACTCTTTTTTATTTGATTGCAAAAATTGCTTTGCCAAGTAATATTTCCCCCTCCATCACTAAGTTTATCAAACTTGGTTACATATCTCCACAGAGGCTTGTTTATATCTTCTTCATTGGGGGGGTGTGAGCCAAAGCCACGAATGGAACTCATATTGCCAAATTCCAAATCTATATAATGTAACAGCAAATTAGCACCAGGCACTAGCATAAACAACAAATTAATAGGACATAGCATCAATTAACAACAGACAACGGCAAAGAAAAAAAAGGCAAGTAAAGGCCGGAAGAAAGCTTCCAACATTAACAAAAAAAAAAAAAAAGTACAGTGCATAGCAGGAAGAAAAAAGCCACATACAGGCAAAGGCAGGCAATGCAAAGGTAAAGGCAGGCAAGCCTTTCAACACCATTTCATAAAAAAAATGATGGCAGCAAAATAAAATAATATTGCACAGCAAACAAGAATAATATTGCACAGCAAAATAAAATGGTATTACACAGCAAACAAGAATGATAAAAAATCAAAATAAACTGATATTGCATAGCTGCAAAATAAAAAATGATGGTAGCAGCAAAAAAAAAAAAAAATGAACGGAAATGATTTCATAGACAGGAGTACCGAGGAGGAGTTAAAAAAAAAATCAAAGGCAGGAATACTGAGCTACTGAGTAGGAAATATAAAAAAAAATCAACAGCAGGAGTACCGAGTAGGAGATACAAAAAAAAAAAAATAAATAAAAAAAAACACACACACACACACAATGCTGCATTGAAGAAATAGAGTAAAAATCAATTTCATCATTTGCAAAAATCAATACCTGGAGACGGTGGGTTTTCTCTGTAGTGAGCTAGAGCGAGAGTAGCAAGAGAACACTAGGTGTTTTTTTTTCTTTCCCTCTCTTCTTCTCTTTCTCCTTCTCCTTCTTCTTCTCCTTCCCGCAGACGTTGTGTTTTTCTCTGCAGATGGTGGGTCTTCCTCTTCTGTTACTGCTACTTCTTCTTCTTTTTCTCCTTCTCTGCTCAGATTTACTGCCGATAGCCACGATCTATTCCTTCTGCTCGTCAACAGCCACGATCTCTTCCCTTTGCTCGTCGACAGCCTCGGACGGTGATGGCGTTTCGCTGACGGTTTTGGGTTTCGTAGACGGGATGAGGCTTCGATGGGATCTGCGATCTCGCCACTGGGCCGAGGCGGATTTCCGTTGCGGGATGAGGTTTCGACGCCGAGAGGGGGAAAGGATTTCAGAAGAGAGAAATTTGGGGGAAAACTTCAGAAGAGGCGGAATACGTTTGGCGATCGAAGGCTTAGGGTTATATTACTTTGAAATTTCATTTAACCCCTCTTCATTTTTTGCATTTTAATTCTAACGCTAAAAGGAATGGGTTAAAGGACTTTGAAATTTCATTTAGCCCCCTCTTCATTTTTGTTTCTAATTTTAATGCAAAAGGCGTGGGGTTCTTTTGGGTCGCCGTGTCGGGCCGTGTCTTGCCGTGTCCGAGCCGTGTCCGTAATTTAAAAAATAAAATTTAAAAAAACAGGACACTTTTTGGGTGTCCCGGACGTGTCCAAGCGTGTCCGGAGCGTGTCCGTGTCCCAGGCGTGTCGGACACCGACACGCCGGCCCCGGGGAGGTGTCCGTGCCTCGGAGAGGTGTCCGTGCTTCCTAGCAAATAACACTTTTAACCTAAGCTGGAGATTCCCTCGCCCACACATTGTTCGCATTCTAACAACTTTCAAGACACAGCTAGCAAATTGGTTGCTCCATCTAGATGTCTAGGAGTGTAATAATTATAAAACTCAATGAGGCCAACAAATAAACAGGCGAGAGTTTCTTTTTCATCTAAGGAATGTTTGGAGCTTCTTGTGAGTCACCAACTTTATATGTAATCCTCTCCATTTTTAATTGCAATTTGGATTCTCTCTCTCTCTCTCTCTCTCTCGTTTTGATGGATATCTATACAGCAGTAGAGGGTAACAAACATGTTGCAAATGGCCCCTACATGGGCAATGACCTATTGATTGAATCCCTTTCTCAACTCAGAAACAAAACAACCCACCCACCCATCCCCACCCCCACCCCCCCATTCCCACACACACACGCACACTCATACCCCAAAAAAGAAACGGAAAAAAAAAACCCAACCAAATTCAAATGCATTTCCAAAAAATGGCATTGTCACCATATATATGTCTGTGTTCTTGTACATAGGCCTTACAAGATATTACCATGTGATGTAGTTGGATGGGGCCCACCTAGGGCACCACTGATGACTGGACATTCTTTTTCGCGGGGGCACATATTGAATTTGGGGTCAACCTCATTCCTCCCCCCTCATCCATGGGCTACAAGTTTAAAGTTTTTTTTTTTTTTTCCTTGACCCTATAGTTTTGTCCATTTGAATGGTTGCCAAACTCCGTGATTTGTGATTATTGTTGGGGGGGGGGGGGGGGGGGGGGGGGGTGATCCTTTTTTGGTAGCCAGTTTGAATTGGTGATAGGTGTGGCTCATCATGCTACCTCGCATGGTGTATGAACATCTGCCATGCATATGTATATATATGGGCCTTGTTTCATTACATATACTTTGCATGAAACTTGCGTGCGATGTAGCTAGATGGGGCCACACTGATAATGGAATGAGGGGGGATGGAAAGATCCATTTGAGATGGGCCAAATATAAAATTTGGGGGTCAATCTCATGCCTCTAACTGCTTCATGTGGACAAGTTGATCGGGTTTGTATCAAGAAAAAGAATTTCACTAAATTCAAGGTCTTGTCCATTCGGATCGCTACAAACCCAATGGATCTGGTCTAAATAGGGGGAAGAGTTTTAATGGTCCATTTGAATCAGTTGCCAGGTGGGCTCCATGTGCTTCCTCTCATGGATTCCTTCGTCCAAACTGTATGTACCTGAATACATAGAGAGAGAGAGAGAGAGAGAGAGAGAGAGAGAGAGCTTATACTTATGCATTGGGGCTTTGTATGTACCTGGCTGTAGGACCCACCTGGTGCTAGGAGGAGAGAGGGGTGGGGTGAGAGGGAGGGGGGGTCCTATCCTATCATCGTCATCCGGGCCCCACAAGTTTAATGGTATATAGTCCATTTGGTTGCGTGTGTAATCGATCCAATGGTGTACAGCCATTTGGATGGGTGCAAACATTTGTGTGTGTGTTGAGAGAGGGGGTTGGGGGGGGGGTGGGCCACTTGGATGGACCCCCAAGTGGGCCCCACTTTTGTACATCAGGTGCACTAGATAACCAGTGTGCATGTGTGTGGGATATATTCCTGTGAGCATGGTGCTTGTGGGATTGCTGTGGTGTGCAACTTCAAACATTTTCAGTTTCTTTTCTCTGGATTCAGCATAACTCCCTTGACTCACTTCAAAAATTTTGGTTAGAGTGGAAAAAAGATTTGTAAATGAAGATGATTCATGCTCCATTAGTTCAGCTGCTGACAGTAGCATTCTGTACTTAGGTATTGCACATGGTCTGCTCATTATATTTTAACTTGGATTAATAACAGATGTTTATGCTGTAAGCACAATTAATAACTAGCAGATGAGAAAGGACTCCTCTAAGATGTATTACATGGTTGACCCACCATGTTTATTTATATAGTTTTGTGAAGCTGCCATAATTGAAAATGAAATAACATCAGTACAGAAAATTAGTAGTTTTCCCTTATGGGGACATAAACCTGAATCACTCGTATTTTGTGTTTGAGGAAGTTTTGTATTTATGGTTGTATATCTACAATAATTTTGTATCTTGTAGTGATGCTTATTCTTATTAAATGGCAGGCTGTCTGTAATGTTTGGCCGATCCAAGAATCTTGCTATGACGAGTGGAGAAGGTTTAATCAGAACAATCTTACTATGAAGGAAGATAAAAATATTCATATGGTACTGATTCCACCGTGTTCTTCTACTTCGCTGTTTCAAGGTTGTTTTTTGGATATAAAATGTTGAAACCAATAAAAATGCATCCCTTGCATCTTAGGGAACTATTACGCTGACTTTCAAAACAAGGGAAACTAAGACAGAATATTCATTCATAATGCATATCAATAGGAACTGAAATTATTTGTTTCATTGTTCTTTAAAACATTTGAGTTTGTATGATATTGTTAGCTGGGAAATGCCTTAAAAGCACATTTAATGGTTGTAACAATATGCTGAAACTAGTTCCTTGAAATTATTACTTGTTTGCATTGGTTAGATTGTTAAATTATATTTTTCTCTTTCCTATCCTTTTCATTGGCTAGATTTTCAAATTATATTTTTCTTTTGTCCTTTTCATTTTCTCCTAGTTAAATTACTGACTTTGGTCTTTGCACACTATTAGGTGAAGGGCCGCACTAATGCAATGATCAAAGCTAACACCTTTTACAACTATTGGATGCTTAAAAAAAAATTAAGACTTAAGATACACTGAAAAACTGAGTCTCTGAACTTGAAACTACATCCAATGTTCCACATGTTCCAAATAGCTGATAGCAAATTATGTTGAGCGTGCTGCAACGTTTACTTTTTGTAAAGAAAATCTAATAGCCAGATTCTAAACCTTGGGGACGGAATGATTTGAAATCCTTTTCCTCTTCATCTTTGATAACTATAATATGTCATCACAAGGAGATGTTAGGCGTTGGAGGTGGAAAACTGGAAGAAAATTTGTATCCCTTAAGGGATCGACAGTTTGCATGAGATAGGGCTGTGAGCCCAATCAATCAGAATGGTCAAGCCTTTAAATCAGGCATACAATCTATACAATCAGATCCAGATCCAAAATCTAAGCTAAATCAGTTTGTGTACTGTATCTAATTTACAGCTGTCTTTGACTGAATCACATATGAGTTACTTCTTGATGGGCCTCGAATGGGCCTCCATTGACATAATACGCTTTGCTTCCAAACAAAATTATGGAAATATTTGGGTAGAAAATAAGGGCTTCATAGGCTTTTCTTGTTTCACTTTGCATTGAAAGCATGGCCAAGAGCCTTTAGTGAAATAAAAAGAAACTTATCTTCATTCTCCCTGGAATCAAGACTTACATAAGTTCTTTCAGTATGTGATGTTAATTATTTATTGCAGTTGTCAACAATTTGATTATATTATGATTTTAGTAATATGATTTTTTGTTGCATGAGAATATTGAGATTTACATGCAAAGAAAAGAGTCAATTGTTAAATATCAGATCTACTGCCTTTTTTTTTTTTTTTTTTTTTTGTGCTGGATTGAATGAGAATGTTGAGATTTACATACAAAGAAGAGATTTGATTGTCGAATATCAGATCTGATGTTTCTTTCTCTTTGTTAATGGTCTTATTATAAAAACCCTTTTTTACTGGTAGCCGCAGGGACAAAAAAAAAAAAAAAAATCTAATTAGGGATCTAAACTTGTAAAATTGCACTTTTAATCCTATATACGGTAGCATCAATCCACCAGAATTTGAAAAGTATGTTCTTATCATCAGTCTTTCTAAGGTCTACCTCCTACCAAATTACATAAGTAGGTATATTATCTTGCACTTAACTTCTTGATGAGATCCTGGTACTAAACTTTAAATATATATATTGGAATGGAAACAAATTTTATTTGCCAGAAACAGTGAACAGACACCAAAAGATTAAGAACAAAAATGCTATAGCCTAACAAGACCTGAAAACCCAAAAGAAATATCAATACAACAAAGTCACCCCTCCACTAATAACCTTTGGATATGTTTAACAACGTAGAATCACATTATACACTGCTAATAGCCCTGTTCTCTTTGAACTTTGTAAACCAATCATAATTTATGCAGCTGGACAGTAAAGAAATAAGACCAATGAATAAGCAATAGGAGCAACTGTCTGTCGCTCAAACTCTAATGGCATACAATTATGGTGCCTTCCCGTGGGGATCCTAGTTCACTTAATTTTCTTTTATCCATTAATGAAATTTACTTTTTTGCATTGACTGGCTGAATTCATCTTGTAGGTATACCTAAATGCGAATTCCCTACTAGGCAGGGGCACTGTAGCAAATAAATTTCAGCTGGTATTCCCATTTCTTTGGTAATTGATTTATCTAAAGATCTACTTTTTCATTTCATTGTTGTGTGCATATTTATCAAAATCTCACAATTTACAGTTATTGAATAAAAATCTTACAGAAAATGGTTTAAATTTTTTGCCTGAAAATTGAATTCCTCCTTGTGAATCCTATTACTTCCTTGGTGAATCTTCCAATTTATGTTTTGAATCTTATTTCATCGAATCTTGCAATTCCTTGAAAGGAAGTGTCATGGTTTATATTGAACCACAGCTAGTTCAATTTTTTTTTATTCTTTCAGATTTTGTTTTTATGGCCTTCTAATTTCGAAAAACATTTTTAATGTCTTCCATTAACAATCTTGTGATTCCTTTTAAAAAAAGCAATCGTCACGGTTTCATATGGAACCATAACCAAAAGAATTGACTTTTACATATTTTCCATTCCTTATTTTGTTTTCAAATTTTGTTTATGATGTTTAAGCCCAAAATAATGGCTTAATCTTTTTCATTTCAAACCAAGGAAAGAGGTAGAAGGTGAGCCAACTGCATTTAATTTGTTGGCTAGGGATCACTTCCTCAAGGAGTCCAGGTTTGAGCTTATGATGGATATTCCTGAAAAGAAAATTAAAAAAATGAAGAATAAAGGAAAGAATTTTTTTGGGATAAAAGGGAAAGGAGAAAAGTTAGTATGAAGTAAAGATAATACATCATTGGATTGAGTATGGTTTAGATCATGATATATATAGAACTTGATAGTTTTGACCTTTAGATTCTGTGCGTATGATATGCGATTTAATGCATGACACATTGGTTGCTTGTTCATGCTCTAGTGTGGGTTTTGGTGGATTAAAAAATAGTTTTTTCTCTTAAAAGTATTAATCCTGAATTGAAACACTGCATTAAATGTTCCTTTTTTTCTCGCAGGAAGATGCTCCAGCTTCTGATCAGTTCTATTTCAAGCTTTCCACAACTCTTGCTTTTAGCAGTAAAATGGTACTATTCCGGTTTTTCTTTATTTCTTTGGGTATATTTAATGGTGCCGGTTTAATTAAAAAACCTTCAAAAAGATGTACAAATGTACTCAATTAGTCAATCCATAAACAAATTGATAGGAGTCACAGTGACTTAGATGAGATTATCAAACCCTATTGAGCAAGAGCACTGCTACATGCCTGTTTCACTGGCTTGATTGACATGTATACATTATCTATTGGGGACTAGTGATTTTCATTTTCACAATATAATCTCATGTCTGTTTCTAGTTTTGACAAAAACATGATTCATAGGGCCTCTTGAAGCAGCGACATGATTCTTGTACCTCTGTTGAACTTTTCCCATCAGTGCCATACTCAGTATGATAGTTTTCTTGGATATGCCTATTTTGTGAGTACAAAGTATTTTAAATTGTCTGAGAATGTATAATATTTAAACACGCTTCAATGCTGTTGTTTATCACATTGTATCTGATTTGTTTTTCGATTTTAGAAGAACAAGGAAACATTTTCATGATGATTAACTTTGATCTTTCCATCTTGTTTTCAGGTTGATGGTCCTAGTAGATTGAATTTCTCCTTGCAAGAGTGTGCAAACATCAATTTTGTATGGGCATCTCTTGTAATTGAAGAATGCACTCGACTTGGTTTGACAGTGAGTTCTATTTTTGATAATCTGTCGTTCATTGGGGTGTGTTTGGCTTCTCTCTATTCTGGAACTGGGGAAGTTTTCTTCTGATTTTCTGTTCTTTTTCAGTGGATGGAAATCTTGAAAGTTGAAATCTCGAGAAACACTCTTCCAGAATAGAGTGGAGTAAAATGCTATTTCAATCTGTGTTAGTAATATTCTAATTTGTTCTTTGTTTAGTACTTCTGTATAGCACCTGGGTCAAGATCATCTCCACTTGCAATTGCTGCAGCCTCACATTCCCGTACAACATGTATTTCGTGCATCGATGAACGATCGCTTGCATTTCATGCTGTTGGTTATGCAAGAGGATCTCAAAAACCAGCTGTAATCATAACTTCATCAGGGACTGCTGTCTCGAATCTTCTTCCAGCTGTGAGGCTTTAATTTTTTTCTCTCACATGCTTTATTTATCATGTTCTATCACTGTGTTATTTTTTAATGTCAACATCATTTGTGATATAGAAAGCATGCTATGCTAGTCTTTTACGGTATGGAATGTGTTCTATCAATCATTAAGCCTTCAACAAGTATGTAATAAAGCTTTTTTTTTTCCTTTTTTTGTCAGGTTGTAGAGGCTAGTAATGATTTTATACCACTTCTAGCACTCACAGCTGATCGCCCTCCGGAGCTGCATGATGCTGGAGCAAACCAATCAATTAATCAGGTTTTAATTGAAACTAACTAATGCCTATGTTTTACTTTTGTTGTTTTGGTGTCAACTAATGCACGTTCCTGCTAGCTTTGGTATTTCTAGACTATTTACTATGTGAACCAAACTGGTGAATTAGTTTCACTGAGAATACACTAATTACTAATGATGATTGAGGTTGAACTAAAACCAATGGCACCTGGCATCTATCGCGAGGAAGTAAATCAAAATCATCTTAAGTAACGACCCTAGAAAGATAGGTAGAGTTCTTTGAAAAGGAAGTACAAAGAATCTAATACTATGGAATCCAGCGGGAAAAGACTACACTCCCTATTAAAATCTTGAAATCAGTGATAATATGAAATAATCACTTACAAAATATTTTCAAGTTCACACGTAGAACCCTACATGTTTAAAGTAATTAGAAATAAAACCCTGTTAGCTAAATAAATAAATCTCTTCTACAACCACTAGTGAAATAGAGTAGGAAGTACAGAGCTTAAGATGACCATACTTTTAAATGTCTCCCAGGCCGAGAGATGAATTGGCTGAGTTGATTTAAGCTTGACAGGTGAGAATATGGGGTTTCTAACAGGACTATGCTTAGTCCTTTTGCTCAGTGCTGTAGGCAAAAGAATTCTATGCTGAATGAGAATAAGGAAAGGTTGTAACGACCCAAAAAAATTTGGAGCTCTTCAGATTCTTAAGTCGTTATCATGATTATAATACAATAACATTCATTAAGTAAATTCCAAGAGCAAGTCTAAGCAAAAATAAAGATTTAAAATCTCAATATTAATGTCTTAATAAGTTTTTACAGGTTCAGCTAGATAAGATATTAAATCTAAGAAAATATTTCAAAATAGGGTTGGCCCCATCTATTAAACTAGGAAGTGCTTCGAACTCTCAATTAGTGATGCATGCCAAAATCTATAGGCTGATCAACGTCGTTTCCCTGCCCCGCCATGAACGCATTACTTGTAGTGGGGCGAACCATTGGTCAGTAATACTTGTGAGTAGAATTTCTAAAATCAATAATAGTACATCACACAAATCTTCAAATTTCATATGATTCTTTGTAAAGGCATTTCATAGATTTACCTTGAATGGTAATTTCATAATCTCATTCAACAACATTGTTTACAATTGTCATATCGTATTTTCATAAGGGATTCATATTTTTGCCGTGAGAAAACTGCCACCATCCTCAATTGAGGGAATTCATATTCGTGTCGTGACAGAACTGTTTCCCATCTTAAATCATAAAAGTTCTTATGTTTCCATATGGATATTCATATTCTTATTGTGACAAAGAGTCACCCATAAGGAATTTCATATTCGTGTTATGACCAGACTGACACCCATCTGATGTTTCGTCAAAGGAGTTCGTATTTGTGTTGTGTTCAGTGTGTTACCCATTTTTAATTCATAAGATCTTATGTTCCCACACATGGTTCATATTCTTGTCGTGACAAGATTGTCACCATTCTTTGTTCGAAGATCAAATTAAAAAAAATAGATGCTTGTAACAGTCAAATTGCTGATCTCAGTTTAGTATATAGACTTTATAACAAGTTCCATTAGCCAAGTCCACATACTTCATATTGAAGTTTCGGCCCACCTGAATTCCTTATTGGTAATGCAAGTATGTGGCATTGACCATGTCTTTTACTCATTCATTTACCTTAATTTTCCTTATTCAAAATACTTGACTCACAGTTCAGCAGTCATTGAATTACAACATTACTTTAATCCAGTCATCATTTAACTCGTAATAGGATTGATACTTTACTCATGAATCATCTCTCATATGGTCATAATTTTATTCTTAATTCATCAATCATGACTGCCATACAGTTATCATTCATAAATTCAGCAATCATAGAGTTGAAATTAATATTAGTACACTTAGATCATGGCTGCCATACAGTTATCATTCATAAATTCAACAATCCTAGAGTTGAAATTAATAACAGTACACTTAGATCAATATTATGATCAGCATTCTAAAAGTACTTTATGTAATGTTCCTTAAAACGCAAGTTCTAAAGATGATGTCCATCACTTCCAGAAAGGTTCAGTAAGGAGTATTTCCCAATAAAACAATTGAAATCTGTTAATGACTGGATCTGAAATGAAGACAGCACAATTTCCATCTTGTGCTCATGTTTTTCTATAGTTTTCGCAATTAAAAGATCTTCTTAAATGAAGATATATAATCTTTAGAACTCAGAGACTTTATCATAAGTTTCTAGTAATAAAGATGGTGAATAAAGTTATACACAGCAACAAGAAAATTTTTTTATACGGAGCTAATACAAGACAAGGGTCTTACAACTAGTTCTATTTGAGTTCTTTGGATGAAGAAAACCAACGGTCCTCCCCTAATGGATCTATATTCATAGTGTTCGACTACTTGTCCCTTAACAGATGTAAGGACCTGATTTTGGATCAGGTGGATCACATGGCTGCACAGCTCACAAACAGTCCAATATTATTCTGACGACTTGAACTGGACATGATCCAGTTTCTGATTTTATTTACACTTAATTTCATCTTAACCAGTGATGAAACTAGTCATTAGGAATCTCCTTAATCATATTATCAATCTGAACTTTCATCTAAACAGAAAAGAGAGATTTTTAATACTCAATTCCTACAAACAGTCACCAAATTTAATTTTTATCAGATCTGCTCAGATCTTGTTCTTTGATTAGTGAATTCTCTACTGATCCAAACAGAAAATAAGTACAGCTTTGGGTCATTAGACAGTTCCAAAGATGATTTCATATTAGAATATTAAGTCATATATATATGTTTATTGATAAAGTATTTGTTCAATCATATAATTTCAATAAGAGAAGCCTGTAAAAGCATCTTTAATCAGTTCTGAATTTGATAATTGTAAATGAAGTTCTACTCACCTTGAGTACGTAATGAGCGACCCTAGATCAGACATCCACTATGCAAAAGCTCTTGTAGAATTCCTTTGCTTCAGTTATCAAATATCAAGTGTTAAGACTGTTATCTTTCTACCATAGTAGGAATAACCATAGGAGAAGTCCCTATTTATAGGGCCTTGGATGTCCAAAGGGGGTTATTCCAAACAGTCACAATTGTTGGTAAGTATCTCTTCCTTGAAGAGTCACATAAAAAACTGAATGGTCACATCTATTGGTAGGTAACGAAGAGTCTCCCTTGGAAACCAAACGGTCACTATAATTGTATCTTGGCTCAAATTCAAGAACTGAAAATGTAGGTCCAACAGCCTAACTTACCTATGAATTGGGCTGGTCGAATGGCCCATGGTCCAACAGCCCTACTTACCTATGAATTGGGCTGGTCGAATGGCCCATAGTGTAGTTCCTGGTTGGCCTACTCAAAAATTCAGATTATTACAGAGGTACATGACAATGGAGGTGGAATTTCAACATATTTTTAGGGAGGATAATGAGGTTACGATGGCATTAGTGTAACAGGGAGTGGATAGAATTGTTCTTTGTCTAGAACCAATGATATAATGTTTGTTGATTTGTCTTATTTCTCGTCATTATTGCTTTGTTTGGTATGTCTCTTAGATTGGCAATCCCCCTCCTTGTTACCGCAGTTGATATTGACCTTTTTTCCACTTTCGGTTGGTAACATTATTCAAACTTGCAACCTCGTTGTTCTCACAAGGACAAAAATTACTCACAAGTGTTAACCTAAATTTGTTCTCTCTGATGAAGATCTTGTTTTATGTAACACCTAGCATAACCTCCAGTTGGTTGAACTTTCCTCATTCCCTAACAAGAATACACTACGCCTATAAGGTATCTCCAAATCATCCCTTACTTGTGATTGTTACAAGTGTTCTAAATCAGTAGAGTCATCATCTAGCAGCATATGACTCTTGAGTCCTTAATAACGGCCCTACAGACATGATGAACTAGCAATCCTTGTTTTTTAATAGGGAAATTGTACCAACCACAGGGGACCTATTCTTGCTAGCATTTTAATTATATGTTTAAAGATAAAAAAAATCAATCCCATTTGATTTATTATTAATATATTGATTTTTTAGATAATAAAGATAACAAAATCATCGTATTTGATTTTTTATTATTATATTGAGTTTTTAGATTGTACTCTTAAGATATCCAATAGCATTGAGAACCATAACCTTATTTGGTATCCCAAGGTTCAATTTCCAACATATCTGGAGGTCATGATATTAAATACACTGACACACGTGTATGTATCAAGTTTTTGGAAAGAGTGATCTAGCCGCTTGGAAGAAAAAAGTAGCCTTGGCTTTCGAGGCCATCCTATTGCATGCCAATCATGGCATGGTGTAACTTTTGACCAAGTCTGGATGTGAATCAACAACATGTTTGAGGTTTTTTCTTGCTGATTTGCAGCGACATTCTAATTAGGCTCCTATCTTCTTCTTGCTGGCTCTCTCAAATTGAATGTGCTAGTTGACGTTAAGTTGAGTTCCCTCAACAGAGTCTCATTGCCGGGGATGAATGCTACTCTATATTGGTATCCATTGGGTTTTATATAAGCTTTGAATTATGCTATAACCAGACTAATTATATTTGGTTTGGTGGTTGAATATGTGATTTGGTGGTCGTGTATCAAAATATTGTTATAACTTTTGAGTCTTTTGTTGGATTGGGTTGGGAAATCATCTTCGTGTACTCAAGGGTTCTCCTTTGGCATCAACTCTGTCTGCCTGCATCAAAATTAGGGCCTGATAGTCAGGATGTGCTATTTTTTTATTGATATGTTAAGTTTTTATAATGAACCCCTATAGTTCTGTAAATTTAATCAAATTGTTCCTGCAGTTTTGTGAAATTACAAAACAGCCCATGCATGGATTTTGAACACTTCCCCTCAAGCTGAGATAACCTATGATGCCCAAATTTTCCCAACCAGATATCCTATAGTTCTTTTCTATTCTCTCTCTCTATTTTTTTTCTAATTTTTTTCTGTATCTTTATGACTGGCTTGCTGATTATCACAACTGAAATGGAGTCCCAAATTTAGTTGCATTGGCCATGAAGAATGAATTTGTAGCCTCTAAGAAACTTTGATTCCAGATCTGATTCTATGGGAAGCTTATTTATGTTTTGGACCACAATGTAGCCTATATTTTATGGTTTTTTTTTTTTGTGAATTTAGATTTCTACAGCAATTTCTTGCTTATCTGTTCTTCTTTTATTTATATATTTATTTATTTTGTTTCTTAAAGGTTATACATAAAAAGTTGTCCGGGTGATATCCATGACAAACTCGTGCATAGTTGAGCTTTACATATTATATTTTTCCTTGATTACTTCTTACATCCTTACCTCTATATATTAGGTCAATCATTTTGGCTCATTTGTGAGGTTCTTCTTCGATCTTCCCCCACCTACTGACTGTATACCTGCAAGGATGGTATTGACTACAATTGATTCAGCAGTTTACATGGCAACCCAGACACCATGTGGACCTGTCCATCTAAATTGTGCTTTTAGAGAACCATTGGAAGATTCTCCCAGGGAGTGGGAGTTGAGCTGCTTGAAAGGACTAAGTTGTTGGATGTCAAATGTAGAACCCTTTACTAGATATATTCAACTGCAACATATTCATGCATGTGATGATACTAGTGGTCAAGTTTCAGAGGTACTGGAAATAATTCGACGGGCTAACCAGGGGCTTCTACTGATTGGTGGTCTCCAGACAGAAGATGAAATCCGGGCCGTTATTCTCTTAGCAAAACACCTTTCCTGGCCAGTTGTAGCTGATGTCTTGTCAGGTCTACGGCTGAGAAAAGCTTCGAATCCAGTCCCTGAAATTGAAGATAATTTTCTTTTTTTGGATCATCTTGACCATGCTTTACTCTCAGATTCTGTGAGGATCTTGATGAAACCAGATGTTGTTGTTCAGGTATGCCACATGGATGCTTTTCAGTATGGTTCTTCATACAATTATTATGAAAATTTAAAATGTGAAAATTCTTGAGTTTGAAGTTGAGGACTAAGGATTTTATCTATTTTTCTATTTTTATTATGGAGCCAGCCATGTAGATCAGAGCCGATAGGATTGATCTATAGTTGAGTAGTAGTTCTCTATTGAATTGGACTGCACTTCTATGCTTCTCACCACCACACAGAAGGGTGAAATAAAGCAATGGATAAGGAAAACGAGTCCCAAACCACATTGCATCACTCGTACCGTGAGAGCTACAACACCAAACTGCTGTAATGCACAGAGCAGAAGAAAGGGGTTGTTCTAGATTAAGTACTGAAGATAATGCAGCCATAGATGTTCAGGTTGATGTGTAATTATTTTTCATATGGGCTCTTGAGTAAATAGCCCAGGAAATATCTCCATTCATCCACACATCAACAAGATATTAAATCCAGTCCATCCAATACAAATACTTAAGGCTTATTGGTCATGAGGCCTTGTGCATGCAAGACTGCACAGGTCATGTGCAAGGCTTGCAAAGGACTTGTGAAAGTTGAAAAATAGGTGCCAAGGTACAGGCACTCTGCTAGGTTGGCACCAGGTGGATCAAACCTGACTCTGAGCCTTCCTAGTGACTGCTGCAGGTGATGAGCTTTCTACAGCTAATTATGATCTGGCCCGGTCCAGTGGACTGCTGGCTGTATCCAGGCCCCTCCTTGAGCTGGATTGACTATTTCTGAGCCCTAGGCTGGACGATGTAATTGATGCATCATTAAGTGATTGGTTTCTATACATGGGGCCTTTGATTCATTAATCCAGACCATTATGGTCTATTCACTCTCCCTGTTGCCGCAACTATGATTTCAATCCTGTAGGAATATGCTTACTTAAAGAATACTGTAAACTATCCACATTCAACAATGAAAGTGGCAAGCGGTGAACGGCGGTTCCAGTCTGGCATATTTCTAGGACACTGTTATCCACTGTGTATCCTATCATATCATCAGTCCAAACTTGAGGTCAGGAGATGTTATTCATGTTCTTAGGTTAAGAATCTACCAATTGTGCACTGCAAAAATGTTTTCTTTTTCCTTCAGATTTAATTCCTTTACATACAAGACGCAAAAAGTTGGAGATATTATGCAGCAGATAATTTATTAAGGTTGTGCTTACTCTACCCATGAATAATGAAAGAAAATGACAATCTCTTCTTGGTGTAAGCAATGGGGTGCATCTAGACATGACATCTTTCCAGAGGCTCATATCATAGCAAATATCTATCTACAAATATATATCATATTTATATGGTAATCCCTTCTTTCTGAATTTGATTATCTCATGCGGTCCAATTCTTTCCTGTTCATACGCTAATCAGAAAAAACATGCACATATGCTCCCACTTTTTTCAAGATATGAAACTTCACCTTGTGTTGTAAGAGTGCACACCTGATCCTCTTCTCTTCCTCTCTCACATAAAGCCTTCTTCAGATCTGTATCAGGTCCAAGTGTTAAGTGGGTATGAACCGTAAATAAAATGCATGAATGTCCTGGGTAGCTGAGCTGGTTGGGGACGAGTCCTTCCTGACTAAAATTACATTTGATGATCCACTTGATTCTTGTTAGAAAACGCTAAGCATTTCTTTCAGTCATTCAAAGATTATTATCAATAGTCAACTGATAATCCTAATTCTGATATGATCCATACTGTATATGCTCTTTTGTTGCAATATCGATTATAATGAAAGCATTATAAAGTTAATGGTAACAAGTTGGTTGATAAAATAATTTTATGCATTATCTCTATATCTAGTGTGATCTTTTGTTTATCGACAGATTGGTGGCAGGATAACAAGCAAGCGCATTGCTCAAATGCTGGAGGCTTGCTCTCCAGTTTCATATATCATGGTTGACAAACATCCATATCGTCACGATCCTTCTCATATTGTAACGCACAGGATTCAAAGCACCATAACTGAATTTGCACATTATTTACTCAAAGTTTCCTTCCCTAGAAGGACAACCAGATGGCGCATTTTCCTGCAAGTTTTGAATATGATGGTATGAGTCCTTGAAAATGTTTATTTGTTCTTCGTTAATCATTTACCTTCATCTGAACTTTACTTTTGTGTATATTTTAATGTTGAGGGTCTGAACCTAATATTATGAGTTGGAACAGATGTAGAGAGTATGGTTCATAATAGTGGCTGCTATGTTGTTATCGGCCATATCGGCCAAGTCTGATGTGCTCTTTTTGGAAAAAAAAGGTGTTCATAGCAGCTTCTACGTAGTGGTTTTTCAAACTTTTTTATTCTTTTTTACTCTTTTTTATAAACTACTTTAAAATGCTTTTTTTTAAATAAAGGATTTTTTCTCAAAGCAGGCCTATCAAATCACTACTGAAAGCATTCTAACTTGTAGATCTCTGTTTCTCAAGGCTCAACAAAATTATATTGTTCTATTGATGAAAGATGTTGTATCATTTGTGTTTGAATTTTAAACTTTACTTTATCTACGTATTTTGTGTAGCATTTTTAGAATTTAGAAATGCTTAATAATGATGAAATTTTGATGGCACTATTTCATTATTAGCATTTTATTAGTTTCCAACTTAATAAAACTTACTGACATGAATAGATATGACAAATAGATTAATACTATTATTTTATAATCATATAGCGACACATGACCTTTATGCAATGAGAATCCCCACTATGCCTCCTATCATAATTGCTAATGGAAAAAAAAAAAAAGAAAGAGAAGTCCAATTCTAGTGTTTCTCAGTGATCTGGAATTTTTTGGGGAATTTTTTCAACACATTTTTTATTTACATTGCAATGCCACAGCCACTACATATTGCTGCAACTATTACATATTCCCCACTTAGATGCCAACCATGGTAGAGAGGCAAAAAAGTAATTGTGACTATGATGGGGTTTTGAATAATTTCCATCTCTAATCTCTAATATCTTCTTAATCATTTTTCTTTCGTTCTCAAAACCTAAAATTCATTAATTCTTGTCTTCTTGTTTGGATTAGTTTTGTGGAGTACAGTGTATGCATTTTATCCCACACAAATTTCTTCGTTTCCTTGCTTCTCTAGGAAAATTAAGAATCTTACTTGTTTGTCTGGTGGATTTCATTTCAGAAGTCACATCCTTTTAGTTGTGATATGATCACGGTAGTAATTATTAGAACCCTGTAACCCATGCAAATTCTATTTTCACTCTATGACATGGGTTCCAGCATTTGGGTCATGTGTATTTCACTCAATGTCATCCCAGATATGGGCCTCTGCTTGCCTGATTTCTATCTCTTTCAATATGCTTTCATTTTCACTGGCAATCTGAGTGGCTGAGAACCATTTGTTCTTATTTTATTGATTTTCAATTAGAATTTCTCTTCCAGGTGTCCTGGGAGATATCATTTCAAATTCATTCTGAGAACTCTTTGACTGAACCACATGTCGCACAAGTGGTTTCTGAATCCCTTCAAAGCGAAGCTACTTTATTTCTTGGAAACAGCATGGTTATACGTGATGCAGATATGTACGGACGGGGTTGGGCAAACTCCACATCTAATTTTGCAGCTGCTTTGTCAAGCCAGGAGCTACCATGCCAAGGGATCAGAGTGGCTGGGAACAGAGGGGCAAGTGGTATTGATGGGTTGTTAAGCACAGCTATTGGCTATGCTGTAGGATGCAATAAACGAGTAAGTGTTTCAGATATGTTTGCATGTATCAAATGAGACCTTGTGAAGATGGAGATACTATTTATAATTAAAAAGAAAATCGTAGGAACCTAGATGGATTTAAACTTTTTATTGTCTGTTTTTTAAAATTACAGAATTAAGATATACTTTGCTTTAGTTGTAGGCTTGCAGCTTATCCCTCCAGCCACTCTCCTTTTTGCTTGTCGTGCTTTTACCAAGTGAAAGTTATCTTTTTATTTTTTTGGGTCAACTCAAGTTTTCCAAATTTAACTGATCTTATCTTCAGGTAGTTTGCATGATTGGTGACATTTCTTTCCTTCATGATACAAATGGGCTGACAATTTTAAAACAAAGGTATTATTTTCTGTTCTTTAGTATTTAAATCATCTGCTTAGATATGCAAACTCCCTTTCTTGTTAATAGTAAGTCAAAATGTTAACTTTCTAACCATTTATATGAAGGCAGTAGGATTAGTGGGTACTTGTTATCAATATATCAATCCTGTTTGCTTAATTCAGTTTAAAGATGAAATATAATTTGTTTATGAAAAGATTTTTGTTATAATCATAATCATTTAGGGATTTGCCTGCTATGGTGGTCTCCTATCTTTTGATATATATTTTTTATATGTTTAATAGTCCAATTTCAAGGTGTTTTGACCATTGCCATATGAGCTTTTCTTTCCTCTGCTGTTGGGAAAGACCTTTTCATATTATGAGTCCAGTGACCTGTAATCGGATGTGCAAGAAAGAAGAAAAGATTGCAGTTAAGTTCTACCTATCTCCAGGGATTGACCATGTATATATGTTATTACTACTGCCAAAGCAGTTGGCAGTTGGCTACAATCAAGAAATCAATAGATTGCAATGAATCTACTTGCTACACTTAGTTCACTAGAATCTCCTACAGATAGTATGTATATACAATCCAACTCAAACCCACTTAGGAAAAGATTTTGACTAATGATGGAGTGGGTTTGGTCTTGATGGGCCTGCTAGGCTTGGGTCATGTGGCCCATTTCTACATGACCAACTCAGAAAAGTATTACTGTAGTGCATGGAGAAGTGATCATCTCATAGGTATCAGTAAACAAACAATTTCTCTTCTTTGCTCAATAGTACAACAAAAATAATTTTAGGTGTAAAATACTAGTCGTCTTCACTAATTAGTTCAATAAAAACCAAACTATCAATTATTCCAAGATTTCAATAAAAGCCAAACTATCAATTATTCCAAGATTGTCACGTTTAGTCGGTCGTATACGAGTCTTGAAGCAATTTTTGAATGTTGTGGGTTATCATTTTAATATCCTGTATGTGATTCTTTAGAAGGATCAATTAGCTCACCTTATTTGAGAAATCTAATACTAGAAGAATAACAAGAAAGGAATTAAGGAATTATAGAGAGATTGGGAGAATGATCTACCACATCATGTTGTCAATTTCTGTTTATACAGGGATTCAAATGAATCCAATTAGATCTACAATCAAGCCCAAAATAGGGGCCCAAGATATAATGAGCTAGTACTTTCTATCTGTGAATTACAACAAATAACAGTTCTAATCTTAGTTAGCAACATCCTCTAAATATCTTCTATGATTCGTTTGACTTCTTACATGAGGTTACATGCGTGGGTCCCATCAATTTGGCATAAGAAAATCATAGCATACTTGTCCTCTTGCGTTATGGTTACTTGAAGAGGGTAATCCAACATCAGTATAAACTGGTGAATAATTTCCTATTCTAGAAATAGCACAACACCACAAGTAATATATCACACAAGTTATATAGAAATCAGTAACAAGGTTTTTATGACATGCATTGCTGATGCTTAACCACAAAAAGTTTAATCACACCTCTGGTCATAATACACCTCTGTACTACATCGTCGCCCCTTGTCCACCATCTTCGCCTTTACTCATACTAATGATTGCCATATTGGCCCACTTTACTAGTCCATGTGTCCATCAAGGACCCATCCACATAATGACCCTCTTAGGTCCACATCTATAGCATATTTACATCGTGTTCATATACACATATCTGTCTGACCACGTGCGCCATCACAATTCCATACCTTCGTTGGACCCTGAGCATGAGATTGTCTTCTCACGCTATGCTAGTAGTTCAGAGTGACACTTTCGTTTCCCTTTGTCTTCCACTTTCATAATTCAATCCTTAATATCTAACAGTTACACCATTCTTTATCATAATGCCATATGAATTTACAATTGGGTCCTGACATGTGATTAATCCCATACCCGCATTGGATTTAATTGCTGCCACTTCATGTTTGGAAGTTTAAATTTCTATGGTATGGGGATCACAATACCTCACCCTTTGATAATTTCACAAATTCAGCATAATGTAAGATCGCATAATAACAGTGAATAAACATAATAAATAAAAATTTTCATCGCAATCAGTCCATTCATCACAACCTAATTTCATCAAACATTTTCTAATTGCAGTGCTTCGATACTTAATTTTTATTATTGTGCTAATGCATTTGTTATTTCTTGAAGGACAAGGAGGAAGCCTATGACAATACTTGTTACTAACAACCATGGTGGTGCAATATTCAGTCTGCTTCCAGTTGCAAATAGAACTCAGTCAAATATATTGGATAAGTACTTCTACACATCTCATGATGTATCGGTTAGAAAGTTGTGTGAGGCACACAGGTAATTGAACAAACTTGTCCTCTTTCTAGAATAATTTTCAGAAGTCATTCCTCCAATGATTGGAAATTTGCCCAAATATAGCTTTAGTCGTATTGATATTCAGTGGTGGACTAAAACAGTGCAGATGATGATTATTAGATGAGTGAGTGAATCATGTCACCTGATGTATTTAATACAACAGGGAATTTCTCCCTATTAAGTGTTATAATTGAGCACTCTTATCCATAGGTGGAGGAATTTATGCAAAGGTATGGATTTGAGCAAAGTGGGCATTACCATGGAGATCTCTATGGTATAATACCACTCTTTGTGGTGGTGTATAACAACTTTGTGTTTAGTATGTTGAGACAAAGATATGGACTCTTTTGTAATAATTACAATTTCAGGTCTATTTTCCAGATAAATAAAATACAAGGTATATTTGTAAATACTGAGAATTTATGAGTGTAAATAAAGCAGCCTGCTTGCCTAGTCACAGAGTACAACTAGAGCTTTTCTTTTTCAAACATTCTCTCATCTCTAAATGTATCTGTTTCCTTAAGTTATTTTCTTCTTTTCATTCATTTTCTTCCACTTTAATTAGGCAGGGCTGCACAGGCTTTGGCTTTTTTGGTATATAGCGTAGATCAGCCCAGTGGCTCTGACTGTGCCAATAATAACCTGGCTGGGTGTGAGCAGGCCTGGATAGGTTGGTGGAGGTTCTGGAGGGTTTGATTTGACCTGGTCGGCCTACTGATGGTGTGGGTAGGTCTTTTAGGGTTTATTCTCTCAGAGCATTGGTTAGACTTGGCGCATCCAATTGGCTGCTTGTTGATTTGGCTTGTGTGGGCTCAACTTGTTTTTTTTATTTCTTTTGGTCTTGTTTTTTCATTCTTACTCATCTCGTCCTAAACCTGAATCTAGTTCCACTGATAAAGTGATAAGTAGGGCTACGTCACTTCACACAGTGATGGATCACCATCCCTCACTTAAGGAGAGCTTGTTGTGGAATCTCGATCCGAATTTCCTAACCATTTTTATCAACCCATTGTAGAAAATATCCCCACAATCAAGATTCACGTACTCTTTTTTGATAACAAATGTTTGAAACTTTGCTCTCCCCTATGCGAAGTTCAGTGCAAAAAGTACATGTGTATTTCTTCTCTAGATACTCATCATAAATGGGGTTAGAATCAAATTTCATAATGGTCTACCTTGATCAAATCAGAATTGTCACCCAAATTTTCTAACTGAATCAACTTGACCTTTCAATTCAATTGTTCCTTGTAGTCTAATATCCATGCCCACTGGCCACTACATCAATCCAATTTGAATATACATCTCCCCTTACTGAACTATGATACTCAGGAATCTCTATTTGACTTTAAGATCTAGACCCCTAATATATCTGTCATCCTATCTCCTTTATCGATGTGCTTCTTCCTGTGGTGCATCTAATTAGAACAGTTTGACTCACTTCATTTGGATCTACCATTGCCATTATGGGTTAAAGGTTCTCACCTCACCACTAAGTCAGCATGTTGTGCGATGGAATTTGAGTGTTTTTATTTGGGTAATTCACTTGTAAAGTGAATTGAAATGAATGGTCATTTTAAGAGACAAAAAAGAAGAGGGGCCATATCAAAAAGTAAAAAAATTTTAATATTCACTTCATTGACTTTTTGTCATTTTGTGGTGTGAGAAGGAACTTTTGTGGATAAAAACAAGAGGCCTTTTGTCATTTTACTGGAATGAGAAAATCACTATTTGACTCTTTTTTTTTTTTTAAAAGAAGAGGTGATTTTTGAAAATTTGTTCCTTTTTATATGACCCTTCTTCTTTTTTTGTCTTTTAAAGTGACCATTCACTTCAATTCACTTTACAAGTGAATTACCTAGATGCCCTAATGGAATTGAATATTTCTATTTTCTTGATTTTATTTAGAAGTTCCTTCCCTTCTTGCCAATTTCCTCAACCTTTGCCTTGACCATGGGCATCCATGCTAAATGCAAGTGAAGCTCTGAAAGAGAATCAGTTCAGAGCATTTGGCTGTAATAAAAAACTAATGATCAAGAGGCTAGTTTTAAATTAATGCAACCCTCTATATTTCCCAACCAAACGAACCTTGAAGATTAAAGAAACTGATATGAAATAACTCCTATAAACCAAGAAATTCATTGCTTTAGTTTGGTTGAGGAAATTCTCCACCAAGTATGTCCACTCATCATCTTGTTGTTTTAATGTCCACTCATCATCTTGTTGTTTTAATTCCAAAAGGAATGCATGAAACTTTTTTCAGCAGTTAAGAAGCACCAGTGAGTGACATTTTCATTGCATAAAGCCATATATGTGTCATACTTCTACTCTAGGGGTGTACTTTCTAACCTGACCTAGCATTTTAGGGTTCGAGTTGGCTCTTCTATTTTCTTGCTGGGTATTTGTGTTTGTGTTGGCATTTATAACTCGATAAATGAAACGGTTGGCTTTAGATTTTAACCATTTTTCTTATTCATGCTGCCATATTGACCTGAACTTGACCAGTTGCACTATAAGATGGAAATAACTTAAAACAAAAATTTAAAATTAAAAAAACCAAATTAGTGAATGGCTAAAATATCCAAAGCACGTGAAAAAACTGATTGGGCCCACATGGTCCATCATCTTGATTGATGGACCCCACCAGCTGCTAAAGGACACTTGGGAACCTCTGCGGTGTTTATATTTCATTAGTTTGGGGCAATTGTACCCCATCTGAATGAGGTCCATTGAACTGGTTATTTGCTGATTTCTTCTGTAACTGCAGCAAACCCACCCATCCCAACACACACCCCACACACGCCTCCTCCCGGTCACGACCCAAATTCCTGGCCCTATTAAAATCTGAGTTATAACTCATTGGCATACAATTTCCACGCTTAAATCAAATGAACCGCATAAGGCAAAAGCATCATTTATTAAAATAGTTTTTCAATTAATCAGACCAACTAAAGAACCAACTACTATAGTCTACAGCGTCAAACAATCCCCATAATAAAATCTTTCAAAGTAGCTAAGAAAATAACAAAATATTGACTACTATATATTTCTTAAATTGCTGAATGTTGATGTAATGCTCTTTTCAACCACGTGTGCCAAATATTATAGGTTGATCTTCGCCATTCACTGTTCCACCTACATCTCGGTTACCTGAAGGTGCAACCCAACATCAGTATAAACTGGTGAATGAATTTCCTAGTCTAGCATACATCAACATTAATATAAAGAGCATCAAGTGAAATAATTCAGCAATAAACAATAAATCTTTCGATTCAATTAATAAAATTCAGTCATTTATCCATCTCATGACACATCTCTGAACTACATCCTCACACCTTGTAACGACCCAAGAATTTGAAGCTCTTCAGATTCTTAAGCCGTACTCAGATTATTATAACAACATCACATAAATCAAATTCTTATGAGCATCAAGGTCATAAACAATCAAATTTCATTGTATTTCAACTATTATGTAAATATTATAAGTCTTGATAACACTACTGGATAAGACAATTTCTATTTGAGAAAAGGAAAATAATAATAATGTCTAAATCTTGGGCTACTCCCGACTATAAATCTATTCTTTTGCTTTTCCGCGCTCTGGATCAACCACGCATGCCAAAGTCCACCGGCTGATCCCCGTCACTCCCCGCAATCTCCACAACTGCATTACCTGAAGTGGGGCGAACCACTAATCAGTAAAACTGGTGAGTAGAATAAGAACATTAAGATAAAGCATACTTCAATCATTCGCGGAACATATATATATTCAATGATATGATTTCAGTCAAATTCTAATCAATTTCTTTCTTGAGTGATTTCCCACTGTGGCATCAAATAGTTCCGATACCCCATACGGTGCATCTACATTTCTGTCAACAACATGGTTTGTCCTCCACCATGAATGTTGAGCCTGTTCCGATACTCCCAACTGGAGTATCTACATTTCTATCAACAACATGGCTTCTCATGCCACCATGATTGCTGAACCTCTTTCCCTCGACCAACATCCACGAGGGAAGTTCTATACTCAGTGCCAACAGTTGGTATCACGCTTATTTCAATCATCAATGGTAAATTCATTTCAATAATTTTAGTATAAATTCATCTCCACCATAATTGACTAAATCATCTTATTCTTTCCTTTGGCCAGTACCACATACCACTGGTTTAATTCTCGCCCCACTCCGAGTCGGAGTTGGTACCAGGCTGTGGCATTGCCCATGTCTTATTGAGAAATTAAATAGTTTACCATAATTTAATCACATGATTACATTTTTAAATTTAATAAACTTAGATTGGAATATTCTCCAGTATAGTTGAAATTTCAATAAACATTCCATATCAGTTTTCATCACATCTATCTCCAATTTAGAGGTGAAGATAAAGCTTTAATAATTGTTACATTGAGCATCATATCTGATTTTACTCTAGTAACTTGTCCCTACAAAATATTAGTAACAAGGACTATTAATAAAAATATATTTTTGATCAGGGACTATTCTGCAATTTCTGGAGTCTTAAATTTACGTTTTGTGCCACTCGACATAATATACAGAACCCAGTTCGTTTAGGCTATTGTTTCCGCCTGGGTATTTTGAGACCTATGGATAGTGGAGCCCAACGGTCCAAATCACCTGGGACCATGACCAGTGGGGTCGCCCATGTGTCTCCTCCAAGATGTGGGGTCCTGATCTTTGATCAGGGGACCCATGTGGACTCACAGCTACTGACGATCCAAGGTGTATTTGACGACCTGTTTTCCTAAAAATTCAAATAAGGTTTGAGTCTCCCTGTAAATCTAGCACCTTTCCTTCCTAATCCAGAGTTCAGAGGTATGTTAATTATAGGGAAGCTATTTCAGCACGATTTTGATGATGTTGATATCAATATAAACTCAAAATCTCAGAAACTACTGTCGCCCAGAATTTTCTTTTCGTCAGAGCTATTAACAGAGTTTGGATAGTGGACCCTCAGTGGTCCAATCTACATGGGACCACTACAACTGTGGTCGCCCAACAGTTCCACACTAGATGTGGGGTCTTGATCTCTCATCAGGTGGGCCACGGGGACCCACAACTCAGGTATACCAAATTGGGCATTGACGACCTGTATACAGAGATTTCTAAACTGGGTTTCGATCATCATAGCAGCCATAATTTCTGTTATCTGAACCCATGTGTAATAGATTTACAATCACAGCAACCCAATTTGACAAGTTCTATTGAAACCTTTGGTTGCTGGATGATATCCTCCATTGTTTAATGTTGGCAGCCACTCTTACATGGACTGTGGCAGAGAAACAGACCATACATCATCAAGTTTGGAAATTCTACTCACCTGGTATAGTAGTGTATTGCTCCGGCGGTGATCGGCCTCGCGTTAGACATCCACCGTTGTCCCGCTGTAGTCTTCCTCTGCTTCCAGCAATTCCACACCAGATGTTAGTCTTTCCCTCTCTCTCTTTCTCTCTCTCTCTCTTTCTCTCTCAGAAATTTTATTCTCGTTAATGTCTGAGATAAGGGACTCTACATATACATATATAGTGCTTAGAGGAGAGTCCTGTTTGGAACTTACAAGGAAGTCTTTATGTGGTAGAGTTCCTAGAGAAAGGTGGGTTCTGGACTCCTTGTTCTTTCCTATTTTGAATTTTCAATGAATCCTAATCCATGACTCTTATTCTGATTTTCAGCTATGCTAAACTAACATGGCCCACCCTATCAAGTTGGCACCAAGACTAGTTAGGTTTTTACACACCTGGTCTACATTATCATGCCGTTTAGGCACCATCCATATCCCAAGATGCCCCACACGCATCTCTTCAATACATGCATCCCGTAGGACCCACCAACACAAGGACCTCCATGCCCCACAACTCATGCACATCATAGACAAACCTCAACTGAACCGGTAAACCCCATGGTCCAAATCTTAGGGAATTTAACCAGCTGATCTATAAACAGAAAAAGAACCCAGAACAACACATGAATATTGAAGATACATGATTTCAGCCATTAGAGTATGGGCTTGTTCACAATGAGTCCTAGTACACTTTTTTCTCATATACTAATCAGACCTAGACTAGATTACGTCCATTAAATCTCCAGTTCACAATTATAATATTCAATCATCAAATCGAATAGATGTAGGAACTCACTTATCTCTTGTAGAATCTTGTGATGTTTGCTATCTGTAGTTGAGAGGACATCCATCAACTACAAACCGGCTGATCACTTTCTTCTTCTTCAATCAATTCCAAGTCCTCTCCTAAGTCTCAATCCTAAATCCCAAACAATAACCTTTCTCTTAGATTCTCTCTTAGGGCTTTAGAAAGAGATAGGATGAAGCAAAAAAGAGACCTCCCCAGATTATATAGCCAATCTCCCCTTTTCCTTGTAGGAGTCATGTTCAAGACTTCCTCCCCCACCACAAGTTCTGCGCAACAAGACTTCCTTTGGGATGGAAGTGCTGTGTGACAATAGTCCCCCTTTTCTCCACTCAACTACTAATATTGTTGGCAAGGTATGGGTCCCATTATTCCTATACATCATGTTGAAATCAAATAACTTATCTCAACAATAACTGAATGGTAACTGGACCCACCAATACAAATCAACAATTAAATATTTAAAACAGGCCCAAAATTTCAAATTATGGTTCTGCGCATAACAAAAGGTTTGAGAGGGCCCTGGGTATTACACTTCCCCCTGCCCTTGTGCATGCCCCGCCACCCCCACTGCCGCTGCCTCTCTTATTAAGTTATTATTGACTCTCCTCAATCAAACCAATCACTAACAGCAAGAATTAATATTTATTTAGGTTCTGTTTTGGGGCCCATTCAATCCTAGGACCTCCAAGACTAGTGTTTGAGTCTTGCAGGCTCGATCATAAGTGTCTAAAAATTTTAAGGCTTGATCCACCATCTGGTTTTCTTGATCACGGAATACGGGCTGCTCCAAATCAAGGTCCATATGCTTTAGAAATGGTGTCATTAAAAATGTTCCACTATAACATGGGAATGACTATACATTTAATTATCATATTGGTGTTCAACAAAATGAGTTGATAACTACCTTCCCTTTGTCTTTCCTCTGGTTCTGCATTTTCTAGTTATGTTTGCATAAATTGCAACTTGAAATGCATAGGGGAGAATGTTATTATTATGGAATTTTCAAAACAGCGGATGCAACTGTTCCTTCTATTTTGGCACTGAGCACATAATTAATGCCACCTGCAGTTTTCTTTGCTTGTAAACGTGTGTGTGCATTAAATGGCAGTGTGAAGCATCTACTAGTGCGCACAAAATCAGAACTTCGACATGCATTATCAATATCGCAACAGTTGCAAACTGACTGCGTCATTGAAATTGAAAGCAGCATTGAAAAGAATGCCATTTTCCACAGGTCTTACTTTTCTTGTTTACATAACACTGCTTATATAATTGCATTTTCAATGTACATAACACAAGTTCTCTTTTTGCAGATATTTAACAAAATCTGCTGGTCAGGCAGCAAATCATGCACTGAGTGTCCTTTCAAGACTTTCTATTCCAGATCATGTGTCCAGTAGGTGCTTTCTTTGCAAGATAAAAAGAATGGAGTATTCGTCATACAGGTAAGTTCTTCACTCTCTGTGCTTCAGAGAAGGAAAGAACAGTTCTCAATAAATTCAGTTATATGCAAGGCTGACTTGAAAATTTGCTGGCTCCAACTTTTGTTTTACTACAGAATTCAACTTTGCGCACCTCCTACTACTTCAACTGCAGTTAGTAGTGATTGCAATGGGTTTTACAGAGAAGGGTTCATTTTAACTATTTCCCTTGAAGATGGAAGTGTAGGATTCGGTGAGGTTAGTAATCATTGGAAATTATAATGTGCCCTACAAAGTCTTAGAATGCTACGCATTAGAATCATCTATGAAATAATTGATGAGTATATGTTGATGATTTTCTTTACATTTTCCTTCAGCCATGTATCTTTTTTCATTTACGTTGTTTTTTCTTAACCAATTAAATGTACCAGAAAGTGATGTTTCCTGATTAGCATCCTCTTTTTAATTGAATGAGTCAAATTTCTGTCTGCGGTTTTTCAGTTTTGAATTATTGATTGCAATTTGAGAGTTATAAGACCTAATTCCTGACCAGGTTGCCCCTATGGAAATCCATAAAGAAGATTTATTAGATGTTGAAGAGCAGCTAAGATGTCTTCTTCACAAGATCCAAGGAGCTGGGATAAGTTATTATCTACCTTTACTCAAGGGCTCTTTTTCTTCATGGATATGGAAAAGCTTAGGGATCCTGGTAAGCGAACACATCCATCTTCAGAACTGTGAAAGGGTTAAAATATCTTTTTTGGTATGTGATATCATTTGATTTTATAACGACTAAATTTTTTCGCTGGTGCCACTTCGCAGCCTTCTTCTGTCTTTCCAAGTGTGAGATGTGGTCTAGAGATGGCTATCCTAAATGCATTAGCAGCTAGACAAGGTTCTAGCCTATTGGATTTAATTCTTGGTTATGAAAGTTCAGGACCAAAGACCCATTTAGATAAAGCTGATAAAACACTTAGACCACCGAGAGTGCAGATCTGTGCCCTTCTGGATTCTAATGGTACTCCAAAGGAGGTAGCTCATGTTGTGGCTCAATTAGTTGATGAAGGATTCACAACCATAAAACTAAAGGTACGATTACATTATCATATTTCACATTTGAAGTAACTAAAGATTTTCAAAAAGTGCTGCAGTTCATGGATGCAGCAGAACAATGCAAGTTTATATATTATTTTGGACGCTGCATAAAACTCATCAACCTAAACAAGTGTGAAAGGTTTTCCTATTCATTTGTTTTTATACTTGATAACTCGATCTTGAAGGGGTCATAGTGCTAGCTGTGGATAGTCCAAAGTTGTCCAGAGAGACAATGATTCACTGACCAATTTACAACTGTAGGTTGCACGACGAGTAAATCCTGTTGAAGATGCTGCTGTTGTCCAAGAAATACGGCAAAAAGTTGGTTACCATATCAAACTTCGTGTTGATGCTAATCGAAAATGGACATATAAAGCAGCGACTGAGTTTGGATCTAATGTAAAACATTGTGATTTGCAATACATTGAGGTAAGACATAGTGAATACAATTCTACTTGGTGTTCAGATATTCTAAGGCACAGATCCAGTGGCTTCATAATATTGCTGTGTGAAGGACAAATAATTTTTTGCAGTTGGTGGCTAAGCAGCCAAATTTTCTTTAGTTTCATTTACTGGATGACTGTACTGGTACATAAATCCTTCTTGCAAGAAAGGATGAAATTGCTTTAATCTGGTTGTAGGTTTGAAATAGGTCTCTTTGGCGGTAAATTTCTTTTCTTTACTTTTTTGTAGATCCCATATGTTCACCTGCAGATGAAGTTGTTCCTGTTAACACAAGCCCATGGATATTAGGCCCACCTGTAGAATAAATGGGCCGTGACCCAATATCACATAAGATCCCACGTGAGGGGATTTAGTCAAACAACATCATATGTACAATAATACATTTCCTTTAGTGATACATTTACAGTCAATCATTCCTATGAAATCTATCACTAAAGGAAATGTATTTTTGTACATTTTATGTTGTTTGACAAAAATCCCCTCACGTGGGATCTTATGTGATATTGGGTCAAAGCCCATTTATTGTACAGGTGCGTCAGCCCTAATATCCATGGGCTGGTGTTAACAGTTCCCTCGTGGGGAGATGTATATAGTCGAAGAGAGTAGTCCAATTAAAAGGATATCGTTAAGACTTAAGACTTTATGTGTCCAATTATTGTGTTTTTAGAGTAAAAATAGATCCATTACATTAACATGTTCATTTTGTGTTGATCTTATTATCCAAAGGCTAGGCCAAATATACTTTTCTTTCATATGCAATAATAATAATAAAAGCATTGAAAAACAACGATCCATGATCAGTACCACTCATGAATCTATGATTTTTAAATACTTCAAAGTTCAAACTAGGTTTCATTCATGTACCTATCATGTACGGTACTCCAATATTATTTCTAAATCTATGATATATGGCATCATAGCTTTCAATATATTAACTTGAAAAATTATGTAGTTAGATTTTAAGATAAACAAAAATTAATGATTTGACTATGTCACTATAACAAGCCCCAGAACTGGGCATTAGATGGTACAGTTGAATCTTATTTTGTAATAAACATGTTGTAAGCATTGTTCTCAAAAATCAAAATCATAGGATTTGTATACTGAATCTTATGATTTGTATTCAGCCCCAAGGAAAATATTTGTATCTATGCCATGGACCCATTTACGTGTGGATATTTGATTCGAGCACGAATCATGTGATTCGACATTTTTTTGTGTGTTACTATTCCTATTTTTAAAATATTATGCCATGATTAACAAGATCTCTTTAGGTTTTGTATGATTTTGAGAATTTTTTTATAGATAAATAAAAAATAGTCATGTGACTTGAGCGTTCAACTGTACACACATGGTTTTCATCCAGCATTCTTTCTTTTTGTCTTTTTCTTTGTGAACACTTTTTGACATTGCCAAAGAAACGGTTTTCAATTGGTTGTAAACCCAATGCCCCAAAACCTCTAATCAGTAGGAATTTATTATGTCGCAGCAAGGAGGAAACAACAGTGGATAGCTTACCTTAGTCATTAACTTAAAATCTAGCCATCCATTCCTACATCGGTTTTTTAATTTCAGTAGACATTGATGATTTTTTTTTATTTTTATTTTAATTAAAAGAGTACAAAACCAAGGTATTGAAATGAAACTCTTTTTGGATGCCTAGGCTCTATAACCAGTAAGGATGGAGATATTTAGGAGGATGTTGAACATCGAATAGGAGCTTAGTGGTTGAAGTTGAGACTTGCTTCTAGGTTGCTTTGTGGTAGGCATATACGGATGATATTGTAGGAAAAGTTCACAATACTGCTATGAGATCAGCTAGGACATATGTAGCAAAATGTTGGCCAATCAGGAAACGACACGTGCAAACAATGAAAGTAGCAGAGATGAGAATAGAAGATGTGAGAATGTTGACGTGGATGTGTGGTTAAAAAGGACAAATAAAAAGTAAGTGCATCTAGGAGCATTTAAGGGTAGTTATGTTCAGGGAAACCCTAGGTGGCTTTGTTGGCAATTTTGTGGTTTCCTGTTCATTAGCATTGGTCACCTCTTAGTGCAATAATGTTTCAGTTACTATTTAGAAAACAACCTTCATCATTCTGGTTTCTAATATTTAGTAATGTAGTCATAATTTTGATACAATCTTGCCTAATACTATTTGCTAGGCCTTTTTTTTAACTTGAGCATCAGTGAGTCAATAAATGCTGCTACTGCCTTTCTTTCTTCTCGACCATTTTGACTTCTTATGGATTGTTGAATATTGCAAAAGGGTTTTGGCAATCATGACTTCTTTTTGACCTATCAGATGGCGCTGTTTTGTCTGCCTTCATTTTCTCATCTTGCAGGAACCTGTCAATTTGGAAGATGATATAATCAAGTTCTGTGAAGAGACTGGTTTGCCTGTAGCATTGGATGAAACTATTGACAATATTAAAGGAGACCCTCTAGATAAGCTTAGAGAGTTCATGCACCCTGGAATAGTTGCTGTGGTAAGTAAAATCTACTGTCAGAAGCGAGATGTTCAGCCTTTTTGTCTTTTACTTGTCACTAATCATACTCACATGTCTACACATTCAAACCTCAAGATTTGCATATCAGCAAGATCGCAGTGTGCATCCAGTGACCTAGATATCAGACTAGTCAGTCTTAAGATTGGCAATGTGGAGTACTGATCCAGTGCGTCACTTGTGCACGAGATTAGTGTGCGCACCTCAACATAGGGCTCCACCTGTGGGGATTGAAAGATCTCCCTGGGCCCTTCATCTTTTCCAAAAAAAATAAAAAAGCCCTAATGCTAAACCCTATCATCTCCACCTGGGCCCCACAAGTTGAATGGTGTACAGTCCATTTGAATGGGTATGCAGTCGATCCAATGGTCCAGTCCGTTTGAATGGTTGCAATTTGTAAACCTTGAGGGACGTGTGAAATTTAGAGGGCAGGTCTAGTTAGATGGACATCAGGTGGGTCCTATGCACTGGGCACACCTGATAACCATTCGGCAATGTGTACCAAATCACAAATGTAAAGAATGCAAGTTTTTGGTACATCTTAGAATACCATATTATTAAAGATGAGAGCCTGAGGTTTAGTAACATTGAAAGTACTATATTTTTTCAGAGTAGTCTTACGAGATTAGGTTGTACTTTTTTTTAAAAATAATTTTTCTCTCATTCCATTTATTTGTATCTTAAAATGGATATCTAAAGCTGGTCGTAATGGAGGGATAGTAACCTGCTGTCTGATTAAAACAGTGAACAGGTACTGGACTGGCTTGATGCCCTTGCTCGATGTGGATCTCAAACATATTGCCATGTGTCTGCATGTTTATGTGCAGACAAGGTGTTACTGGGCATGACAATTATTTATGCATACTTTAATTATTATTTTTATGCTGAATTCATCAGGTTAGCACACCAAGTGTTGTTGGGGGATTTCAAAATCCAACACTAATTGCAAAATGGGTCATAAAAAGTTCGCTGTGTTAATTATTATTTTTATGCTGAATCCATCAGGTTATCAAACCAAGTGTTCTTGGGGGATTTGAAAATGCAACACTGATTGCAAAATGGGCACACCATCATAAAAAGTTCGCTGTCATCAGCAGTGCATTTGAAAGTAGCCTAAGTTTATCAGTGTACATTCAGTTTGCATATTATCTTGAGCAGCAGCGTAAAGAAGTTTCCCAATTGGATGATTTAGAGTTGGCCCAAAGTATAGCCCATGGCCTTGGAACTTACAGATGGCTTAAGGAAGATGTAACCACTCAACCATTCAAGGTTTGCATTCATGCAAATGGTGATAAAGTAGAAGCATCTGTAGAAGATGCATCTTTTCTCATACAGAATTTCAAAATGAAATCTGAAGTTGTGCACAGAAGTTACTGCAACGGTCAAGTTCTGACCTACAACTTGACAGTTGATTATGGGGATTTCTTCTGCTCATTCAAAGTGCGAGATGCTGGATCAAACATAAATGTAAGCATTCTTCTAACATACTTATATCAACAAAAACATGTTTCTAGATGATTGAATGCTTTTGATTTTAAAATTCCACATTTGGTGTGCGGAAGGGGTGCATTGCTTCCATTTCCACAAAAAGTCATCATACTGTACTTATTCAATGGACATGTGGTTGTTCCTCCCGAAACTTTCAAAGCCGTGGAATTGCCATGTCCACCAGAAATAACCCATTCAGAATCATCCAAATGCCCCCAGAGTATCTTAAAATCTGGCATTTTTGGAAAATACAAAATCATGATGTCCATTGTTCCCTGCTACTGTCCAAAGAATAAATATCATAGAAGCAAATAACCAATTGTGCCTGATGTTATAACAAGTAGTATTTGATGATAAGGATCTATTTCATCGATATGAAAACTACTCACGTGTCCAGTATTAAGTCATGGAAGACTGCATAGGTATATAATTATGGTTCAAGCTGGCTGGATTAGTGCTTTGATACAGGTACACATCAGGTACAGCACAGTAGTTTGGCTAAGTAAATATAGTTAAAGCAGTAAAGTGAAGAAATCAATCTAGGAATATTAGATTAAGTGGAAGGAATGAAGGGGCAGAAGGAAGAAGAGACATTTGTGATAGTGAATCGATTCATCTGTATTTTACACAATTTAGATCTTTTTAATTTTTTATAAACTTTACCAAATTATGAATAACCCCATATCAGTTAATATAATTACGAATAACCCTCATGTCTTGAATAATCACATAGTTATTATATCTTTCTGTACTCCCCCCAAGTTGGAACATGGATATAATCTGTTCCCAACTGGCTACAAGTACATTGAAGCTGGCATTGACTGGATCCTTTGGTCAAAAATATTTACGATTTGATCATTTGACTTATGATAATACATCATTTAACTTCATTTGAAGCAACTCATTATCTGACATGACAATCAACCTTAATACTGGATGAACTGAGATGTGAATGGCTGCCATATTGTCACCAAAGAATTTCATTCAAAGAGACTACTTCTAATCAACAAGATATTACTAACCATAACAAGGAGGAAACATTAGATAGCTAACCTTTATCACTAATCCACCATCCATAATATCTTCAATCCTTGGGAGAAGCCTCAAAGCCCAAGAGAAGAGAAGAACAACTTCAAAGAACTGCAACTTCATTGATAATATGTGAAAGTAACATGAACTGAACTGATTGTCCCCTTTTCATGCATAAATAAGCCTCATAAAAAAACATAAAACCCTAGTTAATCTCAATTCTCAACCATAGACCTAACCTCTAATCAACTAGTTAAGATCCCTTAAATCACTCAAAAGAGAAGGAAAATGTAGGCTACTGTTAATGTGCATCCTACAGTAACTTGTGACCCATCTCTTAAGCCAAAACCCTCATTAAGCCCTAAAGCCCCTGTAATTAGTCCCCAAAAGAATCAAATCGCTGAGGTAACTTGATTTCGTTAATTTTAGTATCCCTAATCACATCAAAAGTCAACAACTACTGAAAATTCAAATAAAATCAACATTCTAAAAATCATGTGTTAATGCAGTCATAGATAATAACAGAAGCCGTAGACAGTAACCAACTCACTGTAGGACTGTTGTATTAACAGTACAAGATTGCAGTTCACTTATGAAGATAAAACAAGGAAATCAAGTACTCTCCATTCCCAATTCCATGTCATATAAGACACCAAAAAGGATACAAATAGAATACAAGCAAGGACAAAAAATAAAAGCCATACTGTAATGACCCGGATTCTGGAGCTCTTCAAATTCCCAAGTCAGTACTATAATATGTACTCATCACATACATAGGTCAAATGCATATAATAAAAAGGAATTATGCAAAAAACTAAAAATTATAGTTTCAATTATAATCTAAATTCTCAATTTCTATGAAATATCAATGTCCAAATCACATCTCAAAGAAAATACAGTCCAAGAAGAATAAGTCTTCCAAAAAACAGTAAATATATATATATATATATATCAAACTCAAATATACCAAAATGCTTATTTTAAGTGGGCTAAACTCTGCTACTAATTAAGAGTTGTTGCTCCCTCTATCAGCCACATGGGCTAATCGTCGTATTCCCCTTGCTCTCCTATGTCATCAGTACCTAAATTGGGGCGAACTACTTGTCTATATAACTGGTGAGTGGAATTTTTGAATCATTCATAATTGTTAATATAAAGGTGTGTATGGAAAATGCCCATGTGGGAGGGTGAGTCCAATTATGGGAGAGTCTTATGGCATTCCTTAATATCTTATCCTCTTTTCTTAATTGAGTCCCTATCCGTGTCATCGCACCGTTCAAATTAAATGCTCCCAAATGGGAGTTCTAATGTTCATAAGGCCTTTCTCGAAAGAAAAGTTCAATCAATTGGACACTCCCATGAAGGAAGAAGGTCCACCAATCAATCTTACATACCCACAAAGGAGGTAAGTCCAAGGATCAATCTTACAAACCCAGAAGGGAGGTAAGTCCAATAGTCAATCTTACACATCCATAAGAGAGGTAAGTCCAATAGTCATTCATCATTGCCAGTCCCTGTCCAACCTTATCACTCCTTACCCACCTAGAGTTTATTATCATTCTGATTTCAAATCAGAGGGTGAGTACTCATCTAATGTGACCATAGTACAGTGATGTCAACAGGTACAATGCTAGTGGTATAGGTCCTCTAATTTCAATTCCTTAAATTTCATGTACTGGTAGTTTCTTATTTTCAATTAGGAATTCCATTGTGCCGTTTCATGTAAGAATGCATCCAATGGGAGTTTGGCCAACAGGTCTATTCATAATCTTAATGGGAATCGTGTTGGAATCACCCTTGTTCGGATTCCCAATTGCATTCTATCTTTGAATGCTCAAAGGTGCATTATGATTCATATCAAACATAGACTATGGTTCCCAAATTCGTTGTATAAAATCATAACTAGACCTTTGTCCGCCATTTCATCATCAGTCTTTTGCATAACATGCATCAAAGAAAAGGATCATATTCTAATAATGATAAAACAATTGCCAATTATGCATTAAATCAATATCTAAAATGAATTAGGGATTAGGGCTTAGAAGGAATACATGAATAGGGTCTCAACGAAATCAACCAACCCCTAACCCAACTCTATATGAGGACCCTTTCATATAGATTGTTTAGTCGTTCACTAACAGCTCGAGCTTTTGGTGCTTTTGGTTGTTAACATGGTATCATGGGTAGGGGTCATGTGTTCGAATCCCCAGGGATGTGCTTTCGTCCATGTTGGCCATTTGGTGTGTTTCCCCACCGCCACCACACACACACACTTGTTGGTTAGCCACCATGGTTCCCACCCAATTAGGGTTCGGCCATTGTGGATCTCCAGCCGCATGGGCGTCGACCACCATGGCTTCCACCAATTCGGTTATGGCTATCATGATCCTTCCTTGTTGGCAAAGTTCGGTAATTAACGACTAGGGTTTCTGCTTATCCATTTATTCTTAAGCCAAATACATGAAACAATCAATAAAACAGCCATCCTAGAGTTTATTCCATGATTAATACATGCATTCTCTCTATTTCTATATCATCAATTTAGATAAACCCCTCACCTTGAATAACTAATTGTCACCCGTTCAATATGATGCCTCAACTTTGTCCTCTTCGCAAATTCGTTCGTCCTTTATCAATTTCCCACACAAAACTCAGGTTAGGGTTTTATCCTATTTTTCTCAATTGTAAGCATATGATGTGAGCGAAAACAAGGAGTAGGAGGCTAATAAGGTGATCGACCGGGGCTTGGATCCTACTAGGATCCTGCATACAAGTGAAATTCCTCTTTGGAATTCATGCATAGCCCCATTGGGCTTGGGCTGAGTTCTTTATACAAATCTTTGGACCCCTCTATGCTGGCTCATGTTAATAACTATTAAACTATTATAAATATGGGCCCCCACAACTTACTTTTCTTATGCTTCAGCACACATATGGCCCACAATAACAATAGAAATTAATTAAAACAAAGCGCAGCTCACTAGTTAAATTCAGATTGGACGAATTTGGGCCCTTATTCAAACCTAGGGTATCCCATGTACAAAGTACAAACAACTATTGTCTCTTCTACCAAAGACACTATAAAATCCTAGTAAATCTTCTAGAATAAACTTCTCCTTTCAGAAAAAAAAAAAACTTTTGGAATAATCTCTTACTACAATTAGGACTCTTGGATATTGTTTTCTAGTCAAAACATGCAAAACTGAGCAAGAAAATGAAAAAAAAAAATTTGGGAAATTTCTGATACTGAGTGGACTGGGAGGCATCTATCGAGATTCTTTGTGGGCCCCACATGGTCCACCTTTTGATAGAACTATCTTATAGCCAACCCCATGTGTGCTTAGTGGTCCAAGTCCCATGTGAATTGGGCCGGATTTGGTCCATCAAACAGCTGCCCCAATATTGCTGCACCTGAGACTTATTTTGTGTCATGAATTTCAGGAAATTTTCAAAATCTCCTCCCCCATTGTTATTCTCTCTTATATTAAAACAGCCCCTGAAAAGTGAATTTAATTAATTTTGGTGATGTTTGGCTTTTGAGACCTCATCAATTTATGTTGTACCGTTGTGGGCCTTCTTAGGGAGCTTTTTTTTTCTCCATATAAGGTTAGGCCACTTCAAATTCTTGATCAAGGATTCCATTAGGCATCAAGTGTCCATAATAGGATGGACGAATTTGCTTGTGGATCCCACATGGTCCACTTGCTGATCAAAAGAACCTCAATACCTTTTAGAGGACTCATGTGAGACCAATCTAATGTAGGCTAGTCATGAATTTGGGCTTGTGTGGCTATTTGACGGAAGCCTTGCATAATCGTGCCCTTATAAAGATGGATCGTGTAGATCAAATTGATTCAAATGAGATGTCCTATTTGTGGAGCATGCGTGAACTGACTAACCAAGCTAAAGACTTGACAATCACTATACAAAAAATGGAAAGTCTGAGTAAAACCCCTAATATGTGTGTGTTGGATAATGGGGATTTGGGGTGGGGCTCCAAAAAATGGAAGCGTGTGTTCTCCCATTGTTGTTGACACCCCTATTTATTATGGAAGAAGGGAATTTGTATTAACATTTGAGTCATGTCTCTTTGATGGGAGAGAATAATTCCTAGTGATTTCATTACTAAAGGAATTAGATAAGGTCTATCTCACGAGCATAGAAATAAAATATTTTCATGTGTTTTATTGACCATAGAAATGCATATTGTCTAGAGAACTGTTGGGCGTTCATATGATCTACATTCTGGCTATAAAGTTCCTTTTTGGTTACATATCTCTACTATTTTCAAATTGGTAAACTCGCTAAATTATTATTTTTATTTCTTAGTCTATCATTAAGTCAAAATGAAGGTAAGGCTGCATACATCTTGCCCTCCCCAGACCCCGTTATGCTAGAGCCTTGTGCATTGGGCCGCCCCTTTTTTAGTTTGTCAATCAATCAACCTCATCTGAACTGTTCTACTCTTGCTCTTTTGGAATTGTCTATTGTTTTATGATTTTGTTGATGCAGAATAAAGTGGTTATATTTCTCCATGGCTTTCTTGGAACTGGTGAAGATTGGGTTCCCGTAATGAAGGCCCTTTCAGCCACTACACGATGCATATCAATTGATCTTCCAGGCCATGGAAAATCTTACATGCAAAGGCATAATGACAATGGGGCAAAGCAGGAAAAGAGATTATCATTTGAAGTAATGGCAGATCTATTGCATAAGTTGATTTGTAGTATTACCCCTGAAAGGGTTGTCCTTGGAGGATATTCTATGGGGGCAAGGCTTGCATTGTACATGGCCCTGAGATACAATGCGAAGGTATATTGACCATGTATCCATTTTTCCTTTCTTTCTTTTTTTTTTTCCCACCCGCAGATGATTTCAGAATTTTGAAGTGCCTAACAAAAGTAATTACTGGTTATGAAGATCGCTGGAGCTGTTGTAATATCAGGAAGTCCGGGCTTAAGAGATGAGGCATTACGAAGAATTCGTGCGGCTCAAGATGATGCAAGAGCACAGTACCTTGCTATGCATGGTTTGGAATGCTTTCTGGACACATGGTATGCAGGAGACCTATGGAATAGGTAATTGCATCATGGACTTTACTACGTATTTTTCATTCAACTTTATGCATGCTTCACCTTTGAACCAATGCACCAAGGGATTTTGATGAGAACTTGCCTTTTTGGAAAATATTTGTATTGATGGCTGAATTGGTCAACCAAATAACAGATACTAATTGGAAATATCTAACAGTGTCTATCAAGTACTGTATGTGCATAACTGCGAACTTTTTTTCCTCGTTAAAGAAACCTGTAATATGTGTTTCAGAATTCCGAAAAGTTTTAGTAACCTTAGATATGATCTTAGGTTTAAAAAAGACAGTACATTTACTTAATTTATCTTCCGTTGGTCGCTAAAATACATACCCATAGCTTTTATCCTAACCTTTCAATAATTGATTTTAGTAATCAAATGAAAACATTGATAAGAATTATTGTTATTGACTAGTCCCCAACTTCTGGAACTAAATTATCATTATCCATACAGACTTTATTTTTCCCACGTTCTGATGTCATCTATGAAGTACATTGTTTATTGAAATGCTTTTCCAGTTTTCATTATGGACAAGGACAGGAGGGAAGAAAGTAAGCAGTTCTCTAGGTGAATTCCTCATCCTCAAATCAGTCCTTTCTGTGGGTATTATCAACAAAGCTGTGATATTTATGGTGTTGCCCCTTTTGAAATCCAAACTCTCCTTACCACACCCTTCACCCACAACATCCAAAAGAAAAGAAAAGGAAATGTTGTTGTCTTCACTAGCCAAGCTAATTACAATCTATCCATTTAGGATTTGCAGTTTTTGATTGTTAGATTTAAGAGTCAACAGTCCTTTAAGCATATTTCCAGTTATTTTCTGTTTTGATAGAAGTAAAGGGTGATTGGAATGGAAACTGGAGAGAGAGAATCTATGATGCATGGATACTTCAAAATAGGCAACATATTGTGTCGTATTGTATATGATACTTCACCTTTTACATGTAAAATCTGTGTCCCTATCATGTCTATGGTGTGTCCTTGCCGTATCTGGGCATTATAGGATATAATTCATGTAGCCGACTCCAATATAGTTGGGACAAGATTTTGATGATGATGATGATAGAACTAAAGGGACTACATTGCATGGAATTTGACTATGCCATTGGATCATTCATTTCAAGGCCCATAAGAGTAAACTTCACCGTTTGATTGAGGCATTGGTAATGCACATGTCATTAAGTAAATGTACAATTATTTAAAGTGATGTAAATTTTTTAAGTCACAGCTTCTTTAGAGCTTTATAGTAGAACTCCTTTAACCTATCCCAGATTGATGGGTAAGGCTTTGTCACTCGTGATGTCATAAATTTTAAAATTCTCAACCATTGTTCAGTAGAGATCATAAAATTTTCAAGCAAAATAGTACTTGTGGTTCACTAAATTTTTATTTCACTGACTTACAAAACGTAACATTTTGTTTGATGACTTGAAACGTATCCTTTTAAATGTGTCATCATCACCTTTGTTGGGTAAGCTACATGAATTTTGTCTCTCATTTCATTCTGTCTTGAGCCAAATCTTTGCATAGGGTGCACTTCTTTAAGTGTATCCTTATTACTTCCATTCATGTCATCTTCAACCTACACCCTTTTCCTTGGTGTGCCATCAACCTGCGTTAAAAAAAAAGAACTTTTTCTCAACTGTGCAGAGGCTAGCTTGCATTGGACACGGCTAAACCACCTCAAATGAGTCTCTCTAATTTATCAGCTATTGATGCTACCCTAAATGCTTCCAAAAGCACTTGTTTTACACCCTAAGTTCTTGTGAATAAAATAATTTTACAAATACCTTATCCATCGTTTGGAATTTACCTAAACTTTTATACCTTTCTCCAAAAGAAGTGATTGAAACAGACCCAAATAAGGATCTGAAATGCTATATCAGCCTTTACATAACAGTGTCTCTAGATTGATAGTGACTGTCGTGAAGTGCTATGACCAAGGGAGCATTATATTTTCTTTGTCAAGGTATTTTAAAGCGAGTGCTTAAACGCCATATTTTTGTAAATATTCATCAGAAATGCTACTGATCTTTGTTGTACATGGGTTGCGAGGATCATGAATCACACAGTACTGGAAGTAACTTGAACAGTCATGCAGGCTACCGAGCATGCTAATTTCTATTTTCTTCTAAATAATTAGTTCACAGTCATCTAACCACTTGTTGCATTGTTAACAGCTTACGAGAACATCCTCACTTCAAACAAATTGTTGGCAGCCGTGCACAGCATGATGACTTACATGCTCTTGCAAATTCCCTCTCTGACTTAAGCCTTGGGAGGCAGCCGTAAGTGAATCGCTATCCCTGAGCTCTTTCTACTATCAAGAGGCTAGTTTCCATATTGAACCAAATGATTTTTTAAAAAAGCAAAAGATCCATTGGCATTTAACATTATCACCCTACAGTTTTGCAAACTATAAGAAAATTTTAAAATGTTTCATTACAATTTTTTTTTGAAAAAAATGAGGGTTGGCGTTCTCATCACTGCTTTGTAGTGGTGACAAAATTCAGTAATAAATTCAGTTGTTTCTTTCAACAGGAAAATTCTTACCAGTAGTTAGTTGATTTCTTTGAAACTCAACGCCTTTATGAGCATAAAAATGCCATCATATTTTGGTTGTGTAGAGCCATAGTTCACATGAACTTAGGTTTCACATATATACGATGGAGCTTGTCAGAGCTATGTAAATCAGCTACATCTCATATAAGATCATTATTTCCGATCAACTATAGAAACACTAGTCTTTTTATATCCTTGATCAAAACTATATCAATGTTTTTATCTAATGAATGGTTCAATTTGTATCTAACATGTTTATTTGGAGTTTTGTACTTAAAACAACTTCTGGTGGTGTCCTTGTTGTAAGATACCATGTACCAACCCAAAAGCTTAAGCTGATCGGTGGAAGGCTCAAATAGATATATGAAGTTATGTTAAGCCCATTACTTGGGTGATGTGGGACATTGGACTTTTCTCAACACTCCCCCTTACGTGCAATCCTAACAGACTCCTTGGATGGGCCTGCCACGTGGGCTACACAAGAATGACACCTAGTTCTAATACCATGTAAGAAATCATGTGTCACCAAAGGCTTAATCTGATAGGTGGAATAGATATATGAAGCCATGTCAAACCCATTACTAGGGCGATGTGGGACGTGGGACTTCTCCTTACACTTATTGCATAGTTTGTAACCTTGACAAGTTATCCAATGTTGTTAAATCTTGACTTTCATTGTTTTTCAATTTTTTAAAGACTGAATCTGATTAAGTTAGATGACTCACGAAACCCCACATACCGGCTCATGTGAGTTACTTTCTCTGCTATTTTCTTAACTAAGTAAACTGACATAACATTAGTTTCTTAGGCTAGTTCGATCGTTTTTGCAAGAATTGACTTTGAAGATAGATTTGACCCTGCCATCTCAGTTATGTCTCACCTGGGTCTCCCCACCTATCTCAAATATCATTCTCAGAAAATTATCGTTCGCAGAAAATGCCAAGATATTTTTACATTTGTGGATCTCTTGCGATTTATTGTGACGATGTCATGGAAAATAAATTTATTTTCAAGAATTAAAAATAGAAAATAAATGTAAGTTCTATTAAAATTTTTTATTTACATAATTTATGATTTCCTCTCTCTCTCTTATGGTAACCTGAGGAACACGCAATTCGTGGTTGGGACAATATTGTGTTGTAGGTTCTTGTTAATATTTTCTCTTAACCCTCTTTCAATAGTTTAAAGAATTCTGCTAATATTTTGAAAAGGGAATTGCTATTTCAACACCAATTTTAACTCAGTATAGACATGAATTTTAAAATTTTATATTACAACCTTGCCCATGTATGAAAGGACCAAAAAGGCCTTTGTGCCATGAAATTTAAATCCCTAATTTCTTTTCATACACACTTTTTCATCTTCTCCTTTCCATTTCCCGTTATCCATTTCTTCCAATCTATGCAAGTGACCATCTTCTTCCATTCTCCTTGGTGACCATATTCTTCCATTCTCCTTCCATTCTCCTTGGTGACCATCTTCTTCCATTCGTCTTACTCTTTGTCCCATCAAATATGGTTTTTTTGTTAATGTGTTTGCATCAATCTCTTTTTTATGAATGCTTATTATGAAAAAAATATGATTTTGTGAATGTTTTTCATGAAAAAATATGATTTTTTCCAACACCTGGAGAACGTTTTGTTCGGCCCTGTGAGGCCGAACAAGACATTACCAAGGCCGAACAAATATTATCCTGTTCGGTCTTGGGAGGCCGAACAGGTAGTGTTTTGTTTGGTCGGGCTGAACAGGACGTTCTTCAAGAGTTGAAAAAACTCATGTTTTTTCATGAAAAACATTACAAGGTCATGTTTTTTCATGCTAAACATTCACAAAAAAGAGATTGGTGCGAACGCATTCTTTTAATAGAATCCAAACATACATTTGATAATAGAGGAAGGAGACTAAGCTTTTGATAATGGAGGAAGAAGAGAGGAAGATATGTGCTTTGTGTCTGTATAGAGAAAGATGGGTGGATAGGTGACTGTTGAGAGAAAATGTTTAGAGAAAGAATATGTATGGATGGGTGGGGGTATGTTGGGAAATGGGTGACTGTAGAGAGAAAAAAAAAACAATGTGACTAACTTAATCACATGTGTATAGAAAGGTGTAAAAACTAGTGTTAAAATAGTAGGACTCTTTGACAAAAATTGCACTTATCAGTATCATTGAGTTAACATTTTCTAATAACATAATATAATCCGATGATTTTGTCGCAAGACCCGCAATACTTGTGACACTGCTCGCCCACTACCCAAAGGAGCATTGGTCGTCTGGATCTTGCTTTAAAGGAAAACTTTAAATTCATTAGATGATGTTTTGATTTTTGTTTTTTTGTTTTTGTTTTTTTTTTGTTTTTTTTTTTTTTTTGGAGTATGAGTGGCAGGAGGTGGTCATAAATCATAATGTTGCTGATTTGTTCTGTTTCAACATTAATCAAACAATTAAAACGGACAAGTGGTTAAAATGTACTCCGAAATTGATGTCCTCAATCCTGTAATTCTGTGATAACCAAGTGTATTTTAGATTATCTGCCACAATGTTTCCTTGGCAGAATCCATGAGAGCCTCCAGGCCCATTTTCATTACAGAAAATAATTAAATAGATCCCCCTATGATTGCCTCCTTTTTCATGCTAGGTCCATGTGGGAAGATTTAAAGAAGTGTGAGACGTCTCTTCTTGTGATTGTTGGGGAAAAGGATAAAAAGTTTAAGCAGATTGCTCAGCAGATGCGGAGTGAAATCAGCTCTGCTTTGGATACCGAAGCTAACTGCAGGAAAGAGATTTATGTGGTTGAAGTCCCTGAATGTGGCCACGCTGTCCATTTAGAGAACCCGCTCCCTGTAATAAATGCAGTGAGGATGTTCATACATAAATTGGAATAGAGCCGGTCCCCCTCTTCCATACCAAACCCAACTCCCTGTGCAGGTATCAGAATAAGTCTGCAGTTACCAGACACAGCCATGATGCACCTTCCAATGGAATTGGATCGGAAATTGGACTCACTCACCATCATGACAGCCTGGTGGGTTCCACATCAGCGTGCCTCATTTCTGTATAGGTAAAATGCATTTGTTTACTTTCACGAGTGTCCTTGGATGAAGGCATGCATGCCTTTTTAGTCCTTGGTAATTTCTGTTTCAATAAGTTGATGTCAAAATGGAATTTTCAATTTTGCATGACTTTCAGCTATGTCTGCTGAAGTCAGTGTGTTCTTTTCATATAGGCTGGGTGCAATTAATCCAGTTTGTTCTAAATATATGGATGTTACTGGCCTGCTGCCTTGTATTAGCCATTTATGTTTCTATTGCTCCAATGTCCATACAACATTGCTTTTTGTGATGCAATGCAACCAGCGGAGGAAGGGCCCTGTATACTGCATCTGGTTTTGGCTCTCATCAGCACATGTTTATGGCAGCAACTATCATAACCCTCTCACCTTGTTCTAATACGAGTCATATTAACAATTTCTCTATATTCACCAATGTTTATTTATATTTCCCTTTTTATTGCAAAAATGCTTTTTAAGGCAATTGAACAAGAGCCAAATTTTTTATTTTCCAGTTTTCTGGGTTTTTCTTTCTGTTCAAGAGAGCCAAGACAACCCAAAGGTATCTTACATCAGTAAAGGTTCTCTAACTTTGGTCGACTTTAAGGAAGGAAATCTTGTTACAGACGCCTGGTAAAGGAGTCTAGATTCCAACTGAGGCTTCAATCACTTACTCAGAATGGTAACCAAAGGAGTAGGATGATTATTTCAAAGACTAAGACCATTGATAATAGTCAGAATTGCACCTGGTATGCCACTGCAATTCACAATCCTGCCAAGATTAACAAAGAAAATTGATGTAGCCTATCTCATGATAAATTATATTCTATTTCTGACGTAAAGAACGAAATAAAAGGTATCATAGCTAGTCCACTTCAAATCTGTTTTATGGCTGGACTTTTATAGTATATGTATTCCCGCCCCTACCTTCTTGGAAAAAAAAAAGAAAGCAAAAAAATAAATAAAATAAAATAAATAAATAAAGAAGCAGCAATAGTTCTACCTTCTGAATTTCATTTCTCTGCAATACTTCGGACAATAATCTTGGTATCTTTTAATAGCAAAACCTTTCTCAAGTAGAGACAACAGAGTACCCACCAAATCATAAATAATGACTGAGATAATCAGCATGATCTAGTTAGTAGGAGAAGAATGAGAAAAGCAGTATGCATATCTATTTATTTATTTATTTTTATAACTTTGGCTATCTCATGTCCAGGCAGCCACACATACAAACCCTCCTATCTACATGCACCGAGTAAAAATTATAGGAGGTGGCCAACCCAGTAAAGTGTTGAACACAAGACCTCCCTCTCCGCTTTCTGAGGCACGTAATCCTTGGCCAAATGGGCTACTATTCGGTTAGCAGTATCTATATCTTTAATGTAAGTGAAAAAAAAAATGCATTATAAAACTGAAATGAATCCTATACTGGTTCAGTGAAACTCAAATCATTGACATGGTCAAAGCCTTTTATCCGGCAGTCAGGTTGGATCCATCCGAAAAAAAAAAAAACCCATTGTTTCTGTCAAAATTCCACATTATGACTGGGCAGGTTCCTTTTGGTAGACAAAGCAGCTTGAACTAAATAATCTGCTCCAACAGTTAAAAGTGCAGGCAAATCTCTGAAAAAAAAAAAACAAACAAACAAACTTGGAAGCAATAGCAAATGGGTTACAAAGCTATGGCACTTGACCACAAATAAATGTGTCGACCCAGAGAGCCCCGGCAAAACCAATGTAAACGCATCCTAGGAAATTCGTAACACGTTGCAATAGGTAGGTAACAAGAAATTGGACATAGCCACCTTCTCGTGAGTTAAAGACAGACAAATAAGATGGATTGGGTCTTCAAACAATTCCGAGATGAGATTGGTCCATAATTTAGACCACTGTTTAGACATGAAATTAAGGAGTAGTATGTGGGTTGGAGAAAAATATCATGATCAAAGAAAGATGGGTCCTCCTAACCAACTTAAATGTATGATTTTATCACCAGTTAAGTCCAACCACAGACTCAATTAATTGATGTGGACTTTGTACCTAAAATATATAGCGTTAGTGGAGAAACAACGGAGCTTACAACAAGAAAAGTTATTCAGTTGAGAGTTCATTTCCAAACTTGCTCTTTCTCTTCATCAATATTCCGCTTTCATAGCAGTAGAGAACTAATTTGAAAATAACATGGACATCATGGTAGCATTCAAAAAGAAAGTAAAGATGAAGGATGCAGCATACCAGACTAAAATTGCAATGCTTTTCGACTGGTAACAATCACAAAGCACATTCGTATTGATGGCTCCCAAAAAGTGGACTGATTTTGGTCTTCTCTTAACCAATTAAGTAATAACAACCAAATAAATAATACTCATCATGGTAGATACGAATAAATATATAGCAATGCATCCCATTCGGAATAGTAACCAGTCTATATATTGTAATGAACCACATTTCCTGGTACCGTTTCCCAACAATGTGGGATCAGTATATATTGCTACTAAAATAATGAAGTGAAGTCTGGTTCAACAAGTATTTTATAGTTGGGCGTATGCCTAACACCAACCCTCTACCCATCAATAGGAGTAGGAAATCTGCACGGCTGGACAATCTAATGAGCTAACAAACAAGACACCAAACGCAAATGATCACAAATTGTTTGCAAGGGAATGGGGCCATCAAAGAGGAGCAATCAAGGGATAGGCTAACTCCAAGATAGTGTCACAAAGGGATAAAATTGCGAAAGGTACTGTTAAAAAAAATCATTTTTCAAATAAGGGACATCACTAATCCATTAATAACAGTTGCCTGCATAATGCCACTCCTTTACCATCATTAGATAGGGAACTTCAACAGCTTCAGCAATCGAATGGATAAAAAAAACAACACTTATAAGCTACCAACAAATGCTCACATAGTGTTTGCTTGGGGAATGGGACCTCAAAGAAAGGGAGAAGGGGCATATCTCCATGGTAGCCAAGCAAATATATTAAAGTTGAAAAAGATAACATTAAATATGGGGCATTGTTAAACCATTACGGCCAGGTGCCTGTCTGATACCATTCTTCCATTTATCATTAGAGTTAGGAACTTTTTTTTTCCTTTTTGAAAACTGTAAATTAGAGTTAGGAAACATAAACGGAAAGACAATCAATTGGATCAACAAAACAAGGCCTACAAGTACTAGGCACCGACACAAATGTCCTTACAGTGGTTGCCAGAGGAATGGGAACCTCAAGAAGGGGCAATAGAAAAGAGAAGCTAACCCAGGTAGTTAGGCAACTGGATTGAACATGCCAAAAGTTTTAAGCATCGGATAAGGGGCATTGTCAAATGAAATCAACTAAGGGACATTCCTCAATCCATTATGATCGGGTACTTGCCCAACATTACTCTACCTGTCATTAGATTGAGGAAACCTGCAGAGCAGGACAACAAAATGGTACAAAAAAAAAAAAAAAAAGGCCATTGTAGCACCAGCAGAAGTTCTCACAGTGTTTGATCAAGGAATGGGGCCATCAAGAAATATTAGGCAAAAGGAGGGGCCATTTCCAAGGTAATCGAGAGAATAAATTAAAGCTTCCAAAGGTAGCATCGAATATAGGACATCATGAGGACATCATCAATCCATTATAGCTGAACACCTGCCTGATGCCATTAGGCCAAGGTACTTGCACAGCAGGACACAAATGGGCTGACAGGACAAGATCTAGAGGCACCAACAGAAATCCTCCCACATGTTTGATAAGAAATGGGACCCCTGGAAAACTGACAATCAAAGAAGGTTTTATTTCCAAGGTAGTCAACTGAGTTGATTAAAGCCACCATTAAATAAAGGAATTGTTAAAAGGACATTGAATATTGTTAATCCATTATAGTCCGTTGTCTATTGATGCCAACACTCTGCCTAACATTAGGCCAAGATAACCGGCACAATGAACAATCAAATGGGCCGACGGAGCAAGTAGTACAAGGCACCGATACAAGCATTCAAATAGTGTTTGCACAGAATGGACCACCAAAAATGGAGCAATCAAAGGAGGGGCTGTCTCAAAAGTAATCAGACGAATGGATTAAAGATGCCAAAGGTACCATTGAATAAGGGACTTCGTTAAAGAGCATTCAATAAGGACATCATTAATCCATTAATGCATGTCGCTAATTAGATGAGAACTCATTATCTAGCAGGCCACAGCATCTAAGATCTATCTTCCAAACAGCTCTAACCAAATAAGCCAACATCTATGCAGCACGCATCATCCAAAGTTTACTCTCCAGACAATTCAAACCAAATAAGCAACAGCAGAAACCATGTCATCCAGGTAATGCATTGGTTACATGTTGGTATTGCATTCACACTCAAATTGAAGTATAGCACATAGGTCAGGCACCCATTCTGCAGTCTACAAGTAAAAATCCAGAAAATTTAAATATTCAATGGTGGACTCTCGTGTACATCTTCTCTCAACCATGCTTTCTGTTTCCACAAATATTAGCAAGACATCCATGGACAGACAATGAACTCATAAATCCAACTGATTTTATTTCAAAATGTCTTTGCAGTTCTAGATTCAATTAGGGAAGATGCAAACAAATACAAGCAACTATTTTATCAAAGTAAAATATCTGTAATATTTGATACACAAACTTTCAATGAGGGGGCAAAAAAATAAATAAAAAGAAAAAGAACCACAAGTAAGCAGTATATCAACTAACCTTACCATTTCACAAGCTCACTACAACAGGGACTAGAAAATCACAACGTTCATAAGAGAGAGACAGAGAGAGAGAGAGAAAAAAAAAGATTGTGCCTCTTTACCTTTCACCACTCATCTGCTTCAGTATGCATTTCTAAATCATACCTGACATGAGAACCCTCTTCGAGGACGCCACGAGCAGCCCGTTGGTATCTCCAGTGCTCGTAATCAAGATCATCAGTTGGCAACTCAAACCGACAGACAGGGCACGTATTCCGGATTCCCAACCAAGGCAAAATGCACTCCTCATGGAAATGGTGGGCACAAGGGAGACGCTTCACTCGTTCATCCAATGAAATCTCATCCTTACAAATGGCACAAAGGGCATTGCTTTTCTCGATATCTTCTTTCGCCAAGAAAATCGAAGGCAGATTCTCAACAACGGATTTCGCAGCGGGGGGGCTACCCCTGAGGGAATTCTCAGCCTCTGCAAACTGCCCAAACAGCACTTCATACTCAGTTGTCTGCACGTAGTCATCCTGGTCGCCCAGATAGGATTCTGTTTCTTCCTCCTGAACTGGGTCATGCTCCGAGTGTACCAGCTCATTAACAGCTAGAAGAACCTCCCAGTCTAGACTCTGCATCGCTCCTCCCGCGGCAGCAGCGTCATTATACATTCCATGAATGGATTGCTCCTCATTGATGGATGCGTCAAACGTCATGTTAATGACGGTTTCAATTTCCATGTTCATAGCTTCATCCTCCTCAACCACAGTCCTCTCCTCAACCTCTTCCCACTCGAAATCCTCAATTTGGTCCCTCCCATCTCCCAGCCGGAGACAATCCCAGCAAAGAGGAAGAACACCCAGATCCTCACTCGCCATATCCGGCGCCTCCTCGCCGCCGTCAGAATTCAAGTCAATCGGAACAACCCGCCCGTCGTCCGAATCGGATTCCGACCCAAACCCATCGGAAATCTGAATCTGAAGGCCATCCCCTTCAAACTCACAGATCTCAGAGGATAACCCAGATTCAGATTTCGATTCTTCCGAATCCCCCACGAAAAACCCATCTTCGGAGCCTTCTCCATCCACCCCATCGCAGATCTCTCCCTCATCAATGCCCTCATCGCCGCCATCGGCTCCAAACACTAACCCTAGCTCCAAAAAATTCGATTCCATCTCGACAGTTCCCTCAAAAACCCTAAAATTCAAAGGATTCGACGACGAGCGCTCGCGGCTCGCATGGGTCTGATGATCCTGAATGCGATCGAAGAGATCGAGAGAGATGCTTACCTCTTCGCCCTCGAAGAGATCGGAGCGGGAATCGGAGGCTGAGTAGGACTCAGACTCGGAGTCGGAGTCTCCGAGTTCTCGAAACTCGACGTCGGGTTGGATGGGCTCGTCTTCGGAGCCGTGGAGGAGGGAGGGATCGTGCGGAGGGATGTGGGGGGATTGGGGGAAGAAGGGGTGGATCGGACGGTCGAGATGATCTAGGGTTTCGAGGTCTTCGTCGTCGTCTTCTTCTTGTTCTTCGTGGTGATTGGGAGGAGGGAGGAGGAGGAGGTCTGAAACCCCCGCCATGTGTTTGTTGAAATGAAAACGCGGAAAGAAAGAAAGAAAACGAGAGTTTTCCTCGTGAGAGAAGTAGAGGAAGATTGTGGGGGGTTCTTCTTCCACAGGATAAATGGGGAGTGAGGTGGAGCTGTTGGTGCAATTACGAAAAAGCCATCTTTAGGTTCTTGGAAATCATTTTCTTGTAAGTTCTCAATTTTGTTAGAATGAGTATTTTCTACGGCTCAAATCCGCAAGAATTTACAACTTTACAGCGTAAATGTTTCAAAATCGCAGAAAGTGGTATGAGGAATTCTTGAGGATTTGGTTGCCAAATATGACCTCAAAAGAAAAATAGATTATACGTATTCTTAATTGGTCATAAGAAAAATAGATTATACGTATTCTTAATTTATAGTAGTGTTAGAATCAAAGTTTAAAAATACAGATGAAGCTCTCAACTCAACAAGGACTAGGCCAAGCGTAGTCGGGTTGAGTTGCAAATCCTTTTCGGTCTAGTTTTGGGTTTTTCTTTCTCCATATCCCATTAAAGAATATGAGTTTTTTGTGTAGTAGCACAACATAGTGGAAAATAGATTATCACATAGGTCATATTTAGCAATCAAATCATTCAAATAAAGACTTTAAGTTTCCACTACCTGGAAAATCTAGGTTTGGCAATTTTAACTCTATGAGAATTTAGACCAATGGAAATCCTCCTACCTCCCTTGTAGGATTTGCAAGGCCTCAATTCTGGGGACCTGCTAATTAAAATCATTTTTGGCGTAGCTATACGTGTTGATGCGACTTATATTAGCTTTACAAATCCTTGGTGAGGTAACTTACAATTTGTTGATTCCTCACTTGTTAGCTTGGCTATGCAGAAATTTGATATTGATGAGGGAGGTTGGAAATCAAATTTGGCTTTATCGATGAAAAGGATTGATTTTTATCCATTTTCTGTAACAAACTTATCTACACTGAACATTGTACATTGTATGGAAATCTGCATACACCAATGTCCCTATAGGCGGCTTCAGTTTAGATTGGAGCCTCTGTTCACACATTTAGTTCTCTCTCCTCTTTCCCTTTTTAATTTCTTCATTTCTCTATTTTTCCAGAGCAATCGCTTGTCCTTCTTCAACTATTTTCTTTTGCAAAGACACAATCATTCAGTGGAAAACTAGAGGGGAATCTCCCAACTTCACGAAATGATATTCATGTTAGGTGACAAAAGGCGCTCTTACTTCTCTGTGTTGATTCAGCACAAGCATCCATGGTACTTGTTGGAGATATCGTTTTATTGGAGACAAAATCCAAACTTTCCCATAATGGTGATAAGAGGTGTCTGTTCACTTGTAAGAAGTGTTAGTAATTACCCCACATTACTAGCATTTAAACTTGAGCAAGCACCTTCCCTTAGCTTTACAGCTTTATTACCTGAGGTCAATCCGCTTTCCACGCCCTAGGGCTCCACTACGTCTTCGAGGTCTGCTACCCTCCATTGAGGATGGTCGTAGCTAGCTAAGATAATAAAAGAAAAAAAGTCCAAAACTTTCCCATGAGGCAGATAAATTTTTGTTGCACGCCAATACAAAGAGGTGGACAAAAAAACCTTAAATGGAAAAAAAAACAAAAAACAGAAAAAAAAAAACCAAACAATCATGCGTTGTCATAAATATCAGCAACATTATAGAAAAATGTTGATATTATCGTGAGATTCACTTAAAGTGGCATTCCCCAATAATAAATAGATATGTGATATTTTTGAAATATTTAAATTTTAAAAATGGCATGAGAAAATCGTATTAATATTGGAATTAGTACTGGAACATTTTTGGAAACCTAAATAACATTTTAATTTAAGAGTTCATTTTTTTAAAATTAATTTTCTTTCCTAAACTTTCTCAATAATATCTCAAGGGAGATTGAATAATTTTGAAATATCCCAACATTTTTTCCGAAATGTAATTTCTTGAGAACAATATTTATTGCAATTGCTTGCATAATCATTCATACACAAGCATTGAGGCAACCATCAATTTGAGAATCTCATGCTTACATGTCACTCCAATAAATATAAGATTCATGTAATGGCTTTGCCAATAAAAATAAAAGAGTCTCTATAAAAATATTGAATATTCATCAATCCACTATGGTGATTAAAATTGCTAATTGGATTCTATCATATTTATACAAGAAATCCTAGCATGGCTTCCATGTGCAATCTAGCCCCTTCTTATCAAAGGTGGCTAAAACTTAAGTATATTTGTATTGCCATCAGTAGTCTACTCTTTGGTAAGAAATGATCACACAATATACCCTAGTAAATTTAATCCTATAAGAGAGACAGTCTCATTTATATCCTTGCCTTGTATTCTTCACTCCATGCCTTTTTAATAGTCCTTCAACACAACCTGTATCTCTGTGAATTTCTACGAGTTGAATACTGAGCAAACAAATAGGCCCTTAGTTTTTACTTTATACTTGTAAATATATTCACAAGTAGTAGATACATTGCGAGGAAAGGACAACTCGCAAACTCTCGTTAGTACACTTTATCTACCTCCTATTGTAGAAATTGTCATCCCATTATGTGAATAGGATCCTTCAGAATTGGAGGAAGAGCTTCCTTTAGTGAGACTTCTGAAGACAAAAGCTGGTTGTTTAGGAGATGGAATAGTTGGAGTTTCACTAGTAAGCATAGCAAGGACTACAGCCATTGTTGGTCGATCTTTTGGATCTTCTTGAACGCATAAGAGGCCAATATGAACACATTTCAGTACTTCAGATTCCATGTATGTCTCCTTCAGTGATTGGTCCATCAGATCTAAACTCTTATTTTCATTCCATAATTGCCATGCCTGAGATGGTATTCGAATTAAAGAGTTCTATAATAAGTAGAGGAATTAAGTATTCTATAAAGAAGGTACAAAGTTTAAAGAAAAAGGAAAAACTGAAAGAAAGATAAATTTATCTTGATACTCACATGTCCTAGAAGGTTCAAGGACTGCTTAGAAGCGTGAAAGCCAGTGTTCTTCTTCCCACTTATTATCTCGAGTAATACAACTCCAAAGCTAAAAACATCAGATTTCACAGAGAAAGCCCCTTCTAATGCGTACTCAGGAGACATGTAACCACTGCAATCCGCCATTGAAAATATAAAGTAAGTTATCTTCAAAAGTTCGAGCATTGGCAAACTGGGGAAGTTTCAAGCATTGGCTAATTGGGGAAGTTTCAAAGTAATGCAATATGAATGAAACAATCACATAAAATTTATGTAGAATGAGTTTCTTCTTCTTACTATGTGCCGACCACTCTATTAGTATTCTCTTGAGTCTCATCTCCTCCAAATATCCTTGCTAGTCCAAAGTCTGAAATTTTGGGATTCATCTCCTCATCTAAAAGGATGTTGCTAGTTTTCAAATCTCGATGGATAATTCTTAATCTAGAATCTTGATGAAGATAAAGAAGCCCCCGAGTGACTCCAAGAATGATTGTAAATCGCTTTCCCCAGTCTAAAAGCTTGCATCGACTTTGGTCTACCCAGTGAATTCATTAAAAAGTACAAATCAGGTGTCATGGCTGTCATAAATTTTAAAATGCATTGCAAACTAATAAGATTTAAACTCAGTCCTAAAAACTTCCTATAACATCATACCAAAGAGGAAGGAGTCCAAGCTTTTGTTCGGCATGTATTCATAGAGTAACATCTTCTCATCGCCTTCAATACAATATCCCAAAAGCCTCACAAGATTTCTATGTTGAAGTTTAGCGATCAATATGACTTCATTCTTAAATTCCTCTAAGCCTTGCCCTGAACTCTTGGAAAGTCTTTTCACAGCTATTTCTTTCGCGTCATATAGTTTTCCCTAAAAGTACAAATGCATTTGTTATCAAGTGAACTAGAATATTTAAATGATAGAATAACACTTCTACTACTGTTAATGTTCTCTTTGAAAAGTAAAGCCACTCTATAATGAAAGGTAAAAGTAATATTGTAAATAGAGTCAAAGGATGTAACATACAGCTCATGGGCTCCATTTGAAATGCTATCTAGGTTCCAATGGGGTGTAACCAAAGTGGCTAAATTTTGAAACATATTAAAAAAGTTAGAAACCATTATGTCACTAGATTTCATTTTTTCCCCCTTTTCACAATGGGAAATAATTTTGTAAAAATTAGTTTCACCATTTTTTTGTGAGAACTCTAGGTGGGGTCTATGTATCACCAATTCAAAGCTTGCAATACATAAGAATTCCCTGATAGTCACGGGCCCATTTCGGTCAAATCTAAGTTTACTAGACTGTTGGTTCGATTGTGCACCAATCCATATGGACTGAATTTACAGGCCACGGATGAAAGGATTAAGGATACGGAATTGGTGCCAAACTTGATATTTGAGGTGATCCCACATAAATCTTTCCATCCATCTCGATCCTATTCTCAAAATGGATGCACAAGTGAGTCTCATAAAAAGTTCTCACGGTAAGTGCTTGAGAATAGTTCTCAGAGAATTAGGCCCCTTTCACAATGGCGTGACAACCTTATAGCAGTCATTTTTATAAATGATAGGCTTTTCATTTTAGTGACATTAATATAACAACATAAAAATTGAAAATGCATTAGAAACATTGGATGAATGCTAATTTCTTGATATTCAATTTTTAGATTTCTAAATAAAAGATTACCTTGTATACGGGTCCAAATCCGCCTTGTCCAAGTTTATTTGAATCAGAGAAGTTCTCTGTTGCTGCAACTATGGTGTCAAATGGGACAAAAGGAATATCTAAACCCTTCTTCCCATGTTCTCCGATATTATTTATGTCTGACATGTCTCTCCCACCCAAGTGGGACAATGAAAGATTCAAAATTCTTTCCTTGTTTCCTGATCAATTTGAAATCAGAAGAAATGAGTTCTATTTGTAAAAATGCTTCTCTGTTTTTATGATAAAAATCTCTTACTAACCTTTTTTCACAATTCGCATCCTCCATAAACAATAGATTATTGCTACTAAGAAAGCAGACGCCATAACAACGGGTAATACAACTACTACCAACCGCGAGTTCCTCCTCTTCAGATTTCTACCATGTTTGTTGTAATCACCTATTAAAAAAGGGAACCCCATTTCATTTGGTCAAGAAATATTTTCTGACATGGGAAACATCACATGTGATGAGGAGTATCACTTACTTGATGAAGATTGCTGACCAGCAATGCATTGCTCCAGTCTTTTATCCCATTGGAAGTTTGCATCACAAATGCACCTCGTCCTATTCTCTCCAGACCCATCGGGAATGCATGTTGTATTTGGCCAATATTTGCAGTCCTCTGCTAAATTACATTCAGGCTCTCCGAAAGGCTCCCAGCCAATCTCTAATTCGATGTCCCAGCTACTTGCAGGAGATACATTGACATCTACAATGCTAGTATAAGTGCTGCATGGGGTATTTAAAACACCAACTGAATGCACTGTTGATGGGAAGCCCCCAGTGGCATAGCTGCAACACTTGGTTGAAGCAAGGCAAGATGTAGCACTATCCTCTATATATTGGTTGCAGGGACTTGATGAATTACAATTCAAAGATATGGGATGAGGAGTTGTACAATGAAATAACAAAATAGTGGTTTTGTTGGTTATGTAAAATGGTTGGCTTTCCTTCAAATAGATATCATGGTTCGGGGAATTGGCTTCAGGGCAGGTGTCTGTGACCGGTTTGATGAAAAATGTTCGATCTTTTGGATTGATGCTAGTGATTTTGTAAGAGACATCGGATAATTTGAAATAGAGTTGGCTGGTGGAGTTATCACAGTGGAAACTTCTGTAGGCAGGATCTCCACATCCCTCTTCAGTGCTTAAAGGATATGGAATTTTTGTATTGCCACAGCTCTGGCATGGTGCTCCTGCACATAATATGGTCTACTATTAAATATTATCGGAGTGAAAGTATGGACAGAAAAGTATTTATTGCAATTGCAAATGATCCCCACTTTTTCCTGTCACCGGAAGAATCTGACTGGGTAATATTTGTCCAATCCAACAATGAATTTTTTTCTTCTTAAACACACACACACACTCTCACCCAAGTGCTTGATCATTAGAATTACAAGTGGGAATTGATCCATGGTCAATACAAGTAAAAGGGAAAGAACCGTGCATCTGATGGGACTATTTCAGATCCGCAAAGAGTTGGATCCAGCTGTTTTTCAATCAAACAATTAAAATGGCCACATTTGTGGTATATCTTTGGGAACAATCTGAATGGCTCAAATAAAGTAAAGTATAATCTTTTTGATCAAATATATTTAGTGAAATACAAATGCCCCTCCAAGTTCCATGGTGAAAAAGTCCTTCCATCTTTCCCCCTTCTAAAACCATGGTCTTCAATCTTGGGCGTTACATAGTGAGTCGGTGAGCCAATCATAGTGAGTCGGTGAGCCAATTAGTGGTGAAAGTTCCTGGTCCCACCTATCATACCAAACTGAATTGGAGCCATTAATCGACAGTCGACGTGGAACCTTTCTAATTAATGCGTTGGGTATATGCTGTCATTTTTTTACCTAAATAGTAAGTTACTTTGGATTCCACTTGAGCGAGAGTCCATTCTAACTATCGATCGCTAATCGATGTTGTGGTCATGTGCATTAATTTCACCAAAATGTGAACACTGAAATATTACAAAATCTGACTTTCTTATAGTAATTTATTTGTCTTACCGTGGTGATTCCAATCCTGTTTAGATGAAATATTGTCAATGGCCCAAAACAGTGTGATTGGCATTGGAGATGGCAGTCATGCGGTGACTGAAATCTTTGACTGGTTTTGCATGGCATATTATGTAAATAAGAAAGCAACTTACTTGATTCAGATGATGCAGCGCGCAGGTAAAGATCGACAGACTTGTAATCACTGAGAAAACTAGAGTCATCACTTACTTCATCTCGGACACCCCACAGATCACTGAACCAAAAATAACAAAATGAGTTTTCTACGCGGCCAAGGTTTTGGTAAGCGTAAGCACTGCAGTTGCAGTTGTCACGGCACCTGCTTTTGCAATCCTCAATACTAATTCTCAAAGCGGATAGATATAAGACATCTAGCACATATATGTCTGACAAGGTCCGCCAGAACTTGTCTTCCTTGGCACACTTCAACCCACCCTTTCTGCGACACCCTCCTCGCCAATTCCCCGTTGTCCCATTGCGTGTGGACACGGGCTCATACCCTGGCAAGCAACTGCATACCGGTAAATTCTTACTATTGCAGATGCTGTTCGGCCCACACGTGGATATATCACACCCAAGTGTCGATGTCGACCATCCCAACCTCCATTGCCCAGCTGGTTCATACCATATCCAGAAGTACAGAGCACCGGATTCATCCATCACTAGTCTTGTGTAGGTATATGAGCTAGAATACGTGATATAGACCTCTTCTCCACTCCTCTTCTCAGTGAAGTAGAAGAGGAAGTTTTTGTTGACCTCTGGGAAATTTACAAAGTAACTTCCATTCCAGACGCCGCTTTCCCAGATGGGCGTCTTCGAATCATCCCAGATGAAGAGCTGGTTCTGCGAACGTGGGTCGACTCCGAAGGAAAATCTTCCCGAGACCAGGTCGTCGTCTTTCTTGCGCGATGTTAGCCAGCGGCTGGGCCCAGTTTTTGGGTTCCCTCCAATCTGCATGCCCTGCAGGAGCGTGTCGAATGGATGGTCAAAGCTCTGCCAGACTGTTGTTCCCCCATCTCTCAGCACCAGATTTCCTGAATCCAGCAGAACCGCGACCAAACTAGTTGCAGTACTCGTGGAAACGTTGGACGTCCAGAGGGGGTTTTTGTTTCCATCTAGAATTGCTAGATTCCCATCATCTTGAAGGGTGAAGACTCCATTGCTGTCCGCAATTGGCTTATCTGTATTAGCTACCCATACCACTGTCCGCGGGTCAGTTAAAAGCTTGTAGTACCAGATGGCGACATAAAAATCTTTGGATTCACCAGGACTTAAGAATCCTAGTGCGAATTCTTCTCCCGCAGAAATTAATACTTGCCAATGACTTAGTGATTGGCCAGGAGTCATGGTGTCCATTGTGGCAGAAGATAAGGAGAACTCAAAGAAAGAGACGAAGAAGGCCGCGGTGATCGAGGCAGAGATAAAAGGATTAGACCAGCTCATTGTAATTCTAGTTTTTTCTCTTAATGCTTCTGCATTAATCTAACCCAAAAGACATCACAAAAGAGAGTTTGAAAACAGAAAACAGAAAAGAGAGTTTAAAGATAGACAATTGCATTAGGACAAATAAATATAAACACGATCATACAGATGGATGCAGCATGGGAACTAAAAATCTTAGGCAGTCTTTACTTACCAGCTGGTTGTACGTCAAATACAAGGGTATAATCTTGTTCCAACTGGTCTAATCAACTTTCTTCTCGATACAAACGCCTCTTAAAACCAAGTGCATGGACATGAATCAAATGATTTACTTGTAAAAATCTGAACAAGTTAAACAGCTACCGTTGCACTCTGCACGCACTTAGTGAGATGAGGAAGAAGGTCGAAGAAGGAAAACACTCCTCCAGTGGAATCTTTTTCTCCTGCCTGACTTTTATTCCAGTAGAAAGGTATCCATTGACCTTTCCAGGTCTGCAGGATTATAAAGTATGCACTTTCGTATGTTTTTGGCCACTTGTTTTCTCAAGCTACTATCTCCGCGTAAGTAGCAGACCCTAAGAATAGTCAAGAAATGCAGCGTAGATTGAAAATGGGTTTCTCCAATCTAGCTTCCTCCAGCAGGGAATCTTGTAATAGCAAAACGTGGTAAGGACTTGTTCTCATTAATTGAATTTATAGGAACTTGTGGTAAAATAGGTTTTGCGTGAGGATTATCAATGTAAGGTGAAGATGTGTAGATGGAAGCTAGACTTTTCTAAAATTTAAAGTATAAGATTTGAAAGGGAGAGTATTTGATGGTCGGTTTTTAGATTTTTGCCTTTTATAACTACTTCAAAAACATTTTATAGAACTCTTATTAGTTCAATTACATGAAATAGATGTGCCCTAAATCTCCATACAAATATTATCCAACCCTTCCAATAATTTTCCCATCTTGCACGGATGTTGCACTTATCACTTCTTCCTATTCCAAGACTATCCCCAAGTTACATATATGCAGATAAAAAATTCTCACCATCGGATTTTTCAATTGGTAATGGGACATAAACCAAAGTGGTTCCGAGGCAGGAGGAAAACTCAATTCTTCTTCCAGGAAAGAGAGGAACACTGCCATCTAGTTCTCCGCCACAATTTTCAAAGTACGGTCAAGATGTCGCGCTGCTTTTACTAAGCGACTTTAGGTAGTACGATCAAATTTATAAAATCTGGTTGGGCAATTTGAAAAGATAATAACATGTATGCTGGACTGTAATTATGCATGGGTCAATCATGCGGACCATCACATCACCGTGATGAAGGACTCAAGTAATTATGATGGGTCAATCATGCGGACCATCACATCACCGTGACGAAGGATTCAAGTGGATGTAGCACCAGTGTGAATGATACGCATTTCCGGACAATGTAGTGGATGATTGTCCTACTTATGCTCACTGGGGGCCCTAAATCTACACAAGAATATTATCCACTACATGGAGAGATGGGTCCTAAATCTCCACAAGAATATTATCTTACCCTTTCAATAATTTTCCCATCTTGCACCAATGTTGCACTATCACTTTGTCTTAGTCTAAGACTATTCCCAAGTAACATATACGCAGATAAAAAATTCTCACTATCGATTTCTTAATTGGTAATGAGACATAAACCAAAGTTACAACACAATTACACCCGGAGTTTTGTCTAATTAATGAAGTTGCTGACAGTCTAATGTCCAAACATTTTTCTCCTTTAGCAATTTATTCACAAAACTCCCTAAAAAAATACAATCAATCTACCCATTAATAAAATCCAAAATACATTAAACTTTTCAGCCAAAAATGTTGTAGGGCCGGGCATGATGATATGTGATCACGTGTTCTATCTTGATCTTCAATTCTTTAGATTTGGAAGTGAGTGGGGTCCACGATGTGGTTGGCCGTGGACTTGATGTGTAGGTTTCATTTCTCCAATTTATTTTCTGTTCTTCATCGCGGGTCCCATGATGACTTTCTTGCTTGAGAGTGGGCCTCTGTGGGTCTTTTACTCCAATTAAGATCCTTCAAAATTTTGAAAATTAAATAAAAGATAGTAATTAAATGACTTCATAAAGTTATGCTTAAAATGCAGAAATTTGATGATTTATTTTAAAATCTAAAAATATGATGCAAAAATACATAAAATCATGAATCTGTGTTTAAATCAATTTATCAAGCCTAAATAAGCCCATAAATTAATATAAAATTATGCCAAGAATGTACCATTTAATGAACTCATCACAAAACACTATAGGCTTTGATAAAAATTTCTTCTACCTGTGGCGTGGCGTGTTGTTTGGGTGGGGGGGGGGGGGGGGGGTGGCGCGTGAAATTGAATGAAAAAATTTAGACATTTTTTAGTTAATAATCATTTTGAATACTAATTTTGATTCACAGTTAATTTATATGAGTTTTAACTCGTGCATCGCTTTCATGCTAGTTTCAGTTTAAAGCTCTTGTCCACCATTGCACACATTTTTTTCCTAATAGACAACCATTGCACTTTGTATTGCATTAGTGTGTGATGGGAAGAAAGGTTAGGAGGAAGTGAAATACTCCTCTCCATTCATTTTCTCTTGCATGGCTTTTCTTCAAGAACACAAGTTCATTTATTATGAACATTGCATGTCCTCTCCAATTTTTTTTTTCTCCAAGTTACTTTCTCCGTGGAATAGTCTGGCTAGTAGAGAAAATATAGTAGAAATTTCTACAGCTTTTTCAGTAAGAACAATCTAGATATGTAGAGTAGATTGAAAATGGATTTCTCTTTCAACTTCAAACACAATGCTCCCCCCCCCAAACAACAAAAAAAACCCCAACAAAAAAAAACCTTTAAAATTGTAAAAAAGAAGTATAAAATTTTAAATAAATATCTTTTTATTTTTATCCACTTTGCCCCTCTTCATCTCTCTTATTTTCCTTTTTGCCCCTCATCAAACCTTTTTTTTCATGTATAGTAATAACATAATTATTAAAACGTAAAGGTTGTTATGTCTTTTGCTTTTATCAAGAAGACAACTCATCAAATGATGTTGAGTATTTTTTTTTATCTCTCTCCTTCTTTTCTGATTTCTCTAATAAAACATGCGTGCATTGCCTCTTCTTCTTTCTTTTTATGTTTTTACTTTTTTTGTTGAGTGTGTTATCCAGATCTACTCAAGTTTGACACTCATAATCAACACATTTTAAATACTTGTCCATTTAAGTTATTGCCAAATCTAAGTCTTTAAAAACTTAATTAAATTAGATCTACTCTAATTCTTAAATTAGATATTTCATGTGGTTATATTTAGAGGTGTATCAAGGTTCTCTACACTAATTACATGCCCAAAGGTTTCATCAACCTTAGCATTTTTATCTAAGTAGTGAAGGATTCGACCTCTAAACAATGGGCCACATATCAAGACTCTTTTGTGAACATCACCCCCATAATCTGAGGTTCAAGAAAATAAATTAATTTGATATTTTTATATCAAAAATCGTTTGCTCACAAATAAATATGCTAAAATCAAACAATTCACAATTCTTCTCTAATCTTCCAAACCCATTATTAAATATTGTTGGATGTGGAGAGCGACAGAAATTCATCAATTTTATCATCTTTGAGGAATAATCCAATAACTAGTTTATTAGTAAAATTACATTGAACACAAGATCTCAAAATTTTAATATTCTATTAGGATATTTTTTTGGTTTTTTTTTTTTGAATTTCTCATTAAGAGAAATTTCTTTTTGCACCCCCCCCCCCCCCCCCCCCCCCCCCATTCAAAAGAAAATTTTGGATCCGCCACTGACAACAAGGAATCCCTATCCCAGCAAAATAAAAAAGGTACATGCCAATTTTGTTTGCATGTGATTGAATATATAGAAATTCATGGTAAGATGGGCTCCAACAAAAGATTATTAACAATGTGAGAGATAAAGCATATAAGGTGGAAATGCACATGAGAACTTCACTTTTTTAGGATTTGTATTGCAAAGGTCTATTTAATGGTCATTCATAGATCTCCATATTTGTTTCTTCAATTTTAACCATTATAAAATCATTTCAAAGTTCAATTACGTAAACAATTTTGCATGCATCTCCTCAAGGATATTATCCACCTTTTTCTATCATTTCCCCATCTTGAAGTCATGCCACACTGATTATTTTCTCTTTATGTAAGTCTCTCCCCCAAGTCAGGTTATGTATATGAGCAGATGAAAAATTGGCCGTGAGACTTATTTCAAAGTTCTCTTCCAGAATGGTGGCCAAGACTGTCTCCTCCGGGGAAAGAGACTGGAATACTGACATTTGGTTCTCATCCACAACTAGCAAGTCAAGGTCTCTACTCTGGTTAAAACCCCCACTGATAAAAAGACGAGACTCGGTCATTATGAGGGATAACCTCATATAATTCAGATTCGCTTATATATATATATATATAATGTTAAAGCAGCTCCCAAACCTCTTTATATTTTATAATAGGCCTTCCGAGCAATGCCACCTCATCCGCCACTTGGAGAAATCTTAGTGAATCTACAGTGGGCCCCATGACAACTTAAAACATTCCAAAGAGTTTATAGAACCTTATTGAAGAAATTGTTATTTTGTAACTTTCTATTTCTAGTTTTTGTTTTTTTTCTGCTGATATTATATTTTTCAAAATCCATTTTAAGAATTAAGTATCTTATTTTTTAAGGGCCCAGGCTAGGCATGGTCCTGCTGGGTTAGTTGACTATACACAGTGTATCAGTCTCACTGTGTTCCTTGCCATTAGTATTTCCCATTTTCATATTTCCATAGTTAGCTGGTAAGGTGTACAGGTAACTAGTTTGACCATATTACTTTTCCAATATTCCACCATCCGTCCTCACACATCTGTTCAAAGAGTTGTTGGTGGGATCCACACGCTCGTACGAGAAAGTCGTCTCAAGTCAACAGAAAGCACAGGTTCTTGGATCCTCTGGAAAGAGTGCAGAAGCGATCTTCCCTCATTTACTGATAATGGCCCACCCATCTTTCAGTCAAGCTGTTTAATCCTGGTTTTCACATGAGATATATTTTACTGTGACACATCTGCAAAATATTCTTAATTTACTTTTGGGTGGTACAGTTGGAGTTGGAGATTGGAGTCCTACTCCTATCCACGTAGACATCCTGTATTCTGATGTGGTGATTAATTAGAACTGTTACGGGTTCTTTCATTTCATATCAAGGAAGTAATCCAATCTAGTACTGCTTCCTTTCCAGACACCGACTACATGACATTTTTGCTATCAGCCAGATGATAAAAAAAGGCACTGCAGATCAATAGTTGACAAAAATAAAATGGATGGCCATCCCACGTGTAAAGACCCGAATGGCCCCTCATGATAGTCCATTAAGTTATATCAAATGACTAACCGTGGCATAATCTAATAAATCTACTTCTGTATGTCTTTTAATTTATCTAAGCGATGATGCGCCGAGCTTCTCTTTTAGTCAAATCTGGCGAGCACGCAAATAGGTGGGGACATTAATTCTAAGGTATTTGGATTTTACTGAGTTTTAAGATTGTGACTAGACTAGCTATGATACGTAGAGAAAAAAGTAGGAAAACAAAATACATGGTAAGAATGGGTGTAATAGTGATGGGAATTTGAGATGGATGTGTAGGAAGAATACAAAAAATAGAATAATAATGAATGCATTTGAGAGCTTTTCGGGTATGGCTGGTGAGGAAAAGTTTTCTACAAAGGTTGATATCGGAAAATGATAGGCAAAGAAGGATGTTGATAGAAATCGTAAAGATAGCTTTGAAGTAGTGCAACCTATCCATAATTTGGCCAAAATAAAATTCACATGGATGACTTTAAAGATAGTTGGGAAAAGGCTTTGACAATTACAACAATGTTCAGATTTTTACCAAATGAGCCCCATTGAGGAATGTTAAAAATCTCCTGCCATGAGAACCAGAGGATCTAGTGTGTGACAAGTAAGTTGGTCTAGGGGCCACTCATGTCAATTTAGTTTTAACTTCATCACTACAAACAAGAGATGAACTGAAGATGAATTTAGAAGCCGAGAGCTAAAACCACCATGACCACTTGGACCCTATATTTGGAAATGGGCAAAAGCTCTCAAAAATGAAAATATCTGACTCTGCTACTAACACACTCATGGTTGAGTGGTGTAGGTACTGTAGTTTAACACATATGTTTAAGGATCTATCAATAGTTCATCAAGTTAAAGTATTACTCATGACCAGTAGCCCAACATAGATAGATAGATAGATAAATAGAGAGAGACCCTATCTTTGCTAAGTCCATTCTTATTAGGTACAATGACAATCGCCTATTATCAAAAGTTTATTGCATCACTTACAGAGTAAAGATCCTTCACATCAATTTGACACCATCCTGATTACTATGTTTTCTTTGCGTGTTTGGTAAATTCACAATATTAAGTTGAAGTGACATGTCATTTCAAGACATAATAAACAAAAAGGAGCCAAAGTAAAATACACATTTTAAAAAATTCTTCTACTTTTTCCCACTACTGTGTTTGGTAAATTTACTTCACTATAAGGTTGCAGTGATGTGTTATTTCAAAACACAATAAACAAAAAAGAATCAAATAAATATACCACATTTCAAAAAGTTCTTATACTTATTTTACACAAAAAGTCAAAAAAATTACTTTTTTATCCCAATAACTGACAAAAAATATCTACTTTTAATGCAAAAAGTCAAAAAGTTACATTATTTTCTCACTAAATGACAAAATGTAATCATTTGTCGATTTAACCCTTCTTTTTTTTAATATTTCAAAATGATAATTTACCTCACTTTATACTATAAATAAGATTACTAAACGGGCCAGCAATACTTTTAAAAGTTATTTGCCTTTTACTCACAAGGTATAGAAATGAGTTTTATAAGTGAATGTTTCACATGTGAAACATATTACCCTATTTGTCAAAACCACTATTTTCACAAGTAATGAGTATATCAAATAGTTTTAGCACTATTTGGAATTTTTGGACTCTTTTAGCAAAATTTTCAAAATCTATGAAGAATTAAAATATAAAAGTAAATATTTTGAAGTTTACCATTAATACTAGAATGTTGGATAGTTCATATCGTGAATTGTGGGCCCACTAAAGTATAGAAAATTATATTTAGTCCATGTTCGGACATTTTTGAAAAGTACTCAAAATATATGAAGACTTAAGATAATCAACTGAAGATTTTGGGTGTTATTAAATTGATAAATAAATTGAATGGTTTGGATTATAAATATATAGCCCACAAGAATGAAAAACCTAAGGGTGGTTGATGGGCCCATGGGATTACCATCACCTAGCAAGAGCTGCAATAGCACCTTTTGCATGATAAGGTATGAAGTGATTTTCACACCTTTTTTGGTGGGTAAATGGGCAAATGAGCTTATCTACATCCCATCTTATATTTGAGTTGCACATCATATGTACAAATGAGTGGAGACAATTACAAATATTCTACATTCTAAAGAGGTTTATTGATTCAAGTGAAGTGGATAAAAAATACCTTTAGTGATTCAAAAGATGTTGAAGATATCTTAACAATCTACATTCATAGAGAGCAAAGGAATGATAACAAGGTATGGCCTCTCATTAAAAATAGTGCCGCCTCAACTGAATTTGTTTATAGGACTTTAAGTAATATGAATAATGATGATCTCAACCTCATGCTCGGTTGGAAGTCTCTTTTGTGAATCCCTCTTCCGCAAAAGGTTTTACTTTTTGAATGGAAATGTCTCAAGAAGGCAATTCAAGTCCATAAGATCTTATTTAACCAGTCTATATGCCTTAATGCAATTTGCCCTGTTTGTGAAAGTCATGGGAAGTTGATTGAACATGCTTTATTTCTATGTAATCATGCTAGAGCCACTTGGTTTGGATCACATATAGATCTTATGACCCATTGAAGCTCAACATTGGTGATTTTGGTGTGGTGGAAGAAACTACTTAAAACATGTGAATCAACTTCTAATGAAATGGTTAATCAAATTAGAGCTTATGTCTTAGCCTTGTGGTGGGCAGTGTGAAAAGCTAGAAATAGTTTTATATTTAAGGGTATTGAAATAAATCCCTCTAAGACAATTAAATATGCTAATAGCCTGGTGGCCAAGTTGATGAGCTAAGTTCAATTGAGAAACCCCACTAAGAAATTAACCACCCCATATCTTAGTTCTTATAATGATGTAGTTTTCACAGATGCTTCTTTTAGAAATTTTAATGGAAAATGTAGATTTGGTTTTTCTATTCTGTTTAATGAAAATATTGTTCATGTAGGTTCAATAGAAAGTCCAAAAGTCTCTTATCCTAAAGAGGCTGAAAAAAGAGCTATTCTTGCAATTCACTCTTAAAGGTGAATGAATATGGTTTCATCAAGATTCTTATTTTATCTTATGCACTTGAAGTCGTGTAGGCTATTAAAGGGACTTTTGCTTGGTCATCAACTCAATTCTGTGTGACATTTAGACTACTTTTTGTTTTTTTGATTTTATAAATTTCCTTTGTATTCCTAGAGTATTTAATCAGGCAGCTGGTGAGTGTGCTAAGGGGGGTAGGGTTATAAACTTGGGATTGTCCTTCTGTTTGTTTGTTGTACAGTACCTTTTTCCTTGTTTTCTTCTTTTGTTTAATGAAACTTTTCTTTTCTAACAAAACAGAAGTAAAAAAAAAAAAAAACCCTTGCAAATATGCTTACAAACAAACAACCCCATAGACTAAATCATAAAATAAATAGACTCCTTACATAACGGTAGATGGAGGCCATAGTATTATAAATTAGGCTTATTAGTGTGTTATTTGGCAATTTCTTATGCATCACATAACCCTAGTTCCACAAATCAGTAAGGATTAACCAAGTGAACCCATATATTTTGTAACACGATTTGGAATGTGATGTGACTCATTGTTTGGCACCAATGACCTAGCTACAGGTCATGTAAAAAAGTAGAGGAACCCCCACTGTTCAACTTCCCCTGCACGAACCGGAAAAAGTGGACAAAAGGAAAGATCGGACGAAAATCGTGCCCCGATCGTCTCAGGATTTTGCTCAGAGTGGCAGTGGGGAGATCTTTTCTCTTTCTTGGCAAAAGGGTTGGGGGATATTTTCTCTTTTTTGTGGTGCTCACCACCTATGTCCAAGACGTGGGGAGGGAGTTGGAGGTCCCGAATGTGCAAGATGATCTCTATCAGCAATAAGCATAGACAACCAATTGAAAATGAATATCACAATAAAAACAGAATTAAGTAAATAATAAAATCCTAAGAGCACATTTGGTAATATGTGAAAAATTTGTACTTCAATAAATTTCTCACGGCCTCTAGAAAATGAAAACCCTTTATAGCTGACGATTATTCTTATATTCTATGTTTTGTCAGAACTATGAAATGCCTGAAAATTTGCACAAGCCGTGTTTACTCTTTCGATAGAGGTGTTCATGAGTCGGGATAAGACATATCCAAGCCCGGCTCGACTTTAGAAATACTGGTGTAAGTCCGGCCCAAGCGTGACACGAGCAACAAAAGTCAAGCCCGAGCCTACCCATTTAATCAATTGGGCCAAGCAGAATTAAAAATTTTTTTTATCAATTTTGCAATCATTTTAGTAATTTTTTGTACTAATTACATTAAATCACATACATTGCTTATATTGGCTTAGCTAGGCTTTGGGTTTTCTATCACTTAATCTAAGCCTGACCCAAGTATTAAATGGGCCTTGCTTACATATGTAAGCCCAACTCGACTTTAGAAACACTAGTTTAGGCTTGGCCAAAGCATCGACACAAGGCAGATCAAATTTTTTATTTTCAAATTTCCAGCCATTTCAGTAATTGTTTATACTAATTACATTAAATTACATGCATTTCTTACACAGGCTGGGTCAGGCTTTAGGCTTTCTATCGCTTAATCCAAGTTCAACCCAATTTTTAACTGGCCCTACTTACCAATCCAAGCCCGGCCCAAAATGGGATGAGCCCAGTTGGGTTTGAGCTAGCTCAGCCTATGAGCACTCTATCTTTCGGATGAAGATGTAGCCTCTTATATCCCTTTTTTTCTTTATAAGATGATTTGGAAATTTGATTGGGGGAGGTCGAATATGAGAATCACAAGAAGAGAGGATTGGATTCTGCCAAAATTATCGGAGATTTGCTAACACCAAATATAGATGTTGATAGATACCCTAGAAATCACATTTCCTTTCTTCGAAGATCTTGTTACCAAACATGCCCTGGCAAATGTGAATTAGCACATTTGTTATTCAAAGCAATCAAGAAATATAGTTATTCAAAGTTATCAAGAAAGAACTAGCACATTTTATCCACAACATGGATCTAAAATAGTAAATAGAGATAGACAACGATTTTTCAGAGGTTTGGTCCGATCTACGTCTACTCCCAAAAGTACTAACTCAATGTCTCTTGGTGTTAACTATTTTGAGAATTTTAGTATGCGTACCTCAAGAACCTGTACAACCTAATTTTGATAAAGTGGTGGTTCGATTGCACAGGATCGCACAGGTCGCACAGGTCTACTCCACTAACTACAATTTTTTCGATATGGTAGTTAAATCAGAAAGGTTTACCTTGTAAGGACATTTATGTGTTGGCAAATTCATTGGGTTATGGACCAAACAGGGATTAAAATTTTACTTATGTATTTGATAGATTGAACTATATGAAGTGAAGACCATTTAGAATTTCTCAAGAAAATCAATTTCTGTGGAGTGCACTTGAGCGCATGTTGCCAACCGTTCAAGCGCGTATTCAATTTCAAGACAGAACCTTCTGTGCTCAAGCCGATCTCTTATGCGCTCAAGTGTGACAGATGAGGGACAAACAACAATAAATTATTTTTATCTGCTCAAGTGTGTGGTGAAGTCCGCTCGAGCTCGTCACGTAGTTTTAGAAAGCTTATTTTTAATTTTATCTTTTCTAGTTTTACTACACATCCACCTAAGTATTCTTATTTTTGCTACATCTATTTTATGAATATACGTCTTCTTAATTGGCCAACATTCTGCTCCATATGTAATAGTTGGTCTGACTACTGTCTTATAAAATTTGCCCTTTAATTTCGTTAGCATTCGCCTGTCATAAAGCACTCCAGAAGTTAGTCTCCACTTCAGCCATCCAACTTTTATCCTAAGCATTAAAACCATTCAAAACATATATGCCCCTTATTAAATCGGCCCTTAACAAACTTTACTCAAATTAGAATTGGGCTGCTATCTAATTAATTACTTAAAAAACATGAGTAAAATTTTAAAAGAAGCTTAGAATTGTATAGTGTTAAATCCTACAGGCGACCAAGGGTTATTGGAATTAAATTGATATTTATTTTTATTTTAAGTGGTTTGGAACTCCATTAATAGATGTATTAATTGTATGGATAAAACCAAAGATTACACACAAAACTTAACATAATTAGTTTTTAAAAATCAAATGGCTATACAAGATAGTGTAATTTAGGAGGACCAATATTTTACTTTATAATTATTCCTTATCGAAATAAAATATTGTTTTCTAATATTGAACAATATTTTGAATTTTTTTTATTTTTTAGAGTAAAAATTAAATTCACGCGACAGCGACCATGAACTACAATGGTATTGATTTTTGGAGTTGGCCGGTACCATGACCGAGATGGGATGCACGTCAGTTTTTACCGGAACGTGATCACTAAAATTTTATATATATCCACTTTCTTTATAATAATTAGTGATCCCAGCCTTGCTCGATTGAATATTGCCAGAGGCCCATAACGAGAGCACGTATCCATTTTGCATGATTTAGCTCCTCCCGTATTTGAAATTGGACAGTATTTTTTTTCTTTTAGGTTTTCTGTTGGTCTTCTTCTTCGATTCATATAAAATTATGCTAATGTGATTACTTGATCTTGGAAAACTCCGCAATTGCCCACTTGCTTTAGGAGAGATTGGCATTCGTAGCTTGGCACTAAACCCAATTCAAAAATTGGATGGGGTAATCTCATTTGATTCATTTTTCAATTCTCTTAGTTTTTAATATGAATTCAAAAAATTCACTGTTCAAAAATATAATTCAATATTGTTCACGATTATTCATAAAGTTCTTAGTGCTTCGAAACGTATATAAAGATGATATTTCATGAATAGACAAAAAAACAAAGTTGAACTAATAAATAATAAATTATTAAAGTTACATTATTTCGTGAAATTTAATAAATAAATAAACTTTAATTAAAATAAAAATAATGTCCCATCCAATCAGTGAGCCTGCATATGGAAATGAGGACTTTCAATCTATCCATTCTACTTAGGATTCAATGTCACAATTAGGCCCCATAATCCTTCTTCTTCTTCTTCTTCTTCTTCTTCTTCTTCTTCCTCTTCTTTTTTTTTTTTTTTTTTTAAGATCCTATTGTCATGTGCTCAATTTTGAAAAAAATTTTATTTTGTTTTAATGTTCTCTGTTTGGGGTCATTTATTTAGTGCAATTTGTCCGAAGATAATGTTCAGTGGATATCAGTAGTTATAATTTCAGTTTTGAGGGTTAACTAGTCCACTTGTTGTTGGATAGACTCTCTTTTATTCTCCTTCTTTCTGTTAATACTTGATTACACGTTCCTTTGCAGCTAAAAATTACAGGTCCTCCCACTTTGACTACATTTCCGCATAAGGCCTAAGTAATCCATGAGAGACCTCTAAATTCTTTGAGTTCAAATTAATTAACGAGGCCTGTAAGAATTTTTGTATTAGCTAAACTCATAAATTGGGCAAAACTTTAGTTCATTGATCTAAATTTAATATTCTTTAAGTATGGACTGTTGATCGCGTCGCAAAAAATATTGAAATTGAAGAAAAACAGAGAACATTGAACGCGCTTGAGTGGGCATGCTCATACGCTCGAGTGGGCTAGACGGAGACGATTGTGCTCAAGCCTAACAAAAAAATTGTAAAATAACTACGTGCGTGAAAGCTGCACTCGAGCAGACGCTCACCTGCATTCGAGCGTGCATACAGCAGAAACCTACCGACTTGCACAGATTTGTTTCCTATTTGTGCAAGAACTTCTGTTATACTTAAATTTGATTTCTAAGCTTAAGGCAAGAATTTTGAGTTATAAATAGAGGGTTCCTCTTAACCTTAAAACGTACACAATACTTAGAGATCTTTATACTTTGAGTTGAGATTACTATTGGAGAAATTATCTAGAGCTTTATAAGAGATTGGGCTGAAGGTTTCAAGTTTTAGAGTTAATGCTTCTATTCTTCGTAGGAGATTTATGGCTTTTACATTCTTATAGGAAATTGTTCTCTCGTAGAGACTTGTTTGTTGTGGAGATCAAAGCACTAATAATGGAGTACCAAGGTATTGCGTGCCAGGGAGATCTAACAAGAACAACTACAATGTCTTGTGTCGAAGGATTGACTGCAGGGTTGTGAGTATATCTTATACTGCTGAAGTTAGTAATTGATTTTTTCCATTTTGTACTTGTGGTTTTTTCTTGTTTGGGTTTCCATATTAAATTGTGTGTTGTTTTCTTTGTGTGATTGATTGCATTTATTTTTTCGCTATATGGAAGTAGTAATCGAATCATAATCTAAAATAAATCTCACGCATTATAAACTTTTAATTGGTATTAAAGCACCCACATGTCACCACTGTGGAACAAAATGATGTATCCATCCCCATTGGAATAAGCTGAAAGCTATGTTAAAAAGTAAGCAATGGAGAATTCAGTTTTCTGCACCCATATCAAGTACAATCTAGGTTAAGAAGGAAGATTGGCCATCTATTTTGGTTCACATTATGCTAAAATTTTTTAATTCACAAATGTGGGTACCAAAATTCATTAGCCCTTGATCAAGAGGATCAAGCCCCCAACCCTAGTGCTGATACGAGAATGTCTTTTAGAGGGAGTAATAATTGATGGGGAGCTACTGCTGAATCCTGGTTGACAAACATGCTACACGTTGACACCATATTTGTCAATTATGGACTAAAAGAAGGAGAAGAGTAAGCTATTAAGGGGGAGTTTTGACATTTTGAAGGGAGTTATGAAGTTTGGAAGACAGTAAGAGCTGAAGATGGATTTTCTATTATGGCATCAATTTGGTTGTAGAGTTGATGCTAAAATTTTTTTTGCTAATTTCAATTTATTTAATGTATCTTTGGATTTATTTTTGGGTAGATTGAAAGTATAGGAAATTTTCTCCATAAATTACCAAAGGGGAGGGTTGTAAGGATTTTTGTATTTGCTAAATTCATGTATTGGAAGAAACTTGAGTCCATTGATCTGTATTTTATATTTCTTAAGTATGGACTGTTGATCGTGTTGCAAAGAGTACTAAAATTGAAGAAAAACAGAAAACATTGAACATGCTCAAGTGGGCTAGACAGAGACGACCACACTCAAGCTCTAGATCGTGCTCAAGCCTGGTAGAAAAATTGTAATATAACTGGATATGTGAAGACAGTGCTCGAGTGGGCGTTCACATGCGCTTGAGTGTGTATGCAGCAAAAGCCCACCGACTTGAACGAAATTGTTCCCTATTTGTGTTAGAACTGTCTGTTTTACTTAGATTTGGTTTTCAAGCCTAAGGCGTGAATTGGGCTATTAAAGGAGGGTTCTTCTCAACCCTGAAAGGTACACAACACTTAGTGACCTCTATATTCTGAGTTGAGATTACCATTGGAGATATTATTTAGAGCTTCATGAGAGATTAGGCTAAATGCCTTAAGTTCTATAGTTGATGTTTCTACTTCTTCATAGGAGATTTATGGCTTCTACATCTTTGTAGGAGATTGTTCTCTCGCTGTAGAGACTCGTTCATTCTGGAGATCAAGGCATTAATAGCAGGGCACCGAGGAACTGCGTGTCATAGAGATCTAACAAGAACAACTACAATGCCTTACGGTGAGAGATTGACTGTAGAGTTATGAGTATATTTTGTACCGCGGAAATTAGTGATTGATTTTGTCCACTTTGGACTTGTGGTTTTTTCTCGTTTGGACTTCGATGTTATAACGTGTGTTGTCTTCTTTGTGTGATTTATTGCTTTTACTTTTTCGTTGGATAAAAGTAGTAATCAAATCACAATTTAAAATAAATCCTGGGCATTATAAACTTTCAAGGCCATATATAAAATCCTAACCGTTCATTTTCACTATCTCACAATCTATTTTATACTCCTTAGTAAGAGAATATTTTTCCCCCTAGGTAACATCCTAGGGTCGCTACTGTCCTGGGCCATCGCATATTAGCTATATTGACTAGATCAAATATGATCATGTGCATAAGAACAGATTGAGAAGATCAAGGAAGATAAACCTAAGCCATCATATCAAATTAGATCACAACAAAAAAGAATACAAAAGATCAAGGAAGGTAGTTTGACTATTAGGTAAGAAAAGCTCTTACTTTAAGCCCCCCAAAAAATAAAACCACCTCCCTCCCCTTCCAAAAAAAAAAAAAAAAGAAGCAATTCTCATCTTTTTTTTTCAATAAAAAAAGGCCTTATAAAAGTAATTGAAGCAACAAAAATTTTTTAAATTTTTAGAAAAAAGTAGTTGTCATCACTTTATTTCTCCTTAAGAATAAGGCCTTATAAAAGTAATTAAAGCAAGTACTAATTTTTTATATTTCAGAAAAAACAACTGCTATCTTTTCATATTTCAAAAAAAGAATTAAAGCCCATTTTCACCATTGAGAAAATATTTCATTAAAAGGAAAAAGAAAACCCTAAAATCACAACAATCAAGAAATTCTTTTCTGCTATGAAAATCTTACAGTTTGGACATTTTTTCCCTTGCATTTGTGTTGCTTGATATCTATAGAAGACAACTTCCAATATAATCTTTTTTTTTCATATTGAAAATGTTTTATCAAATTCAAATGTAATCCACATTATAATCTTTGTGGCCAACAATGATAAATCACTAAATTAGGTTTTATGGTTCTATGCCTTTAAAATTTCTTTAATTCCAAGCTCATATTATATGTTTATTATAGTTAGTGCTCATTTTATTTGTAAATATAATTAGTTATAACTTATAAATATTAAATATATCTACTAAAAAAATATTGACAATACCTGTAACTCTTGCTTCTACAGAAAAAAAGTCTTTTAAAATTAAAATTGATAAAATCCTAATTTAGATCAACAAGTTCACAAGAAAGATTAAGTAGATTAGCCATACTATAAATTAAAAAAAGATATGTTAGCAAAACTTAAATATAAAAAATTAATTAGTAACATTGCATTACAAAAAATGAAAAATTTTAAATTTTAAATAAAAAATTATAATAATTAAAAAAAAGCCTCATTTAGAATTATAGCTTTAGGCCTCTAATTGTCTCGAGCCGGCCGTGCATGTAGAGTAGAAAACCCATATGATACCGACAAATTCTTACTCCTGCAAATGTTGTTCACCCCACATTTGAATGGAATACAACAACCATCTCCCCATGTCGACCACCCCAACCTCCATTGCCTACCTAGTTCATACCATATCCAAAACTGCAACTAACCTAATGCATCCATCACTAGCCTTGTGTAGTTGTAGAGGCTTAGTCTCCAGTGCTGATCTTGGTGAAGTGGAAAAGGAAGTTTCTGTTTACCTCTGGACTTTCTACAAACTAACTCTCATTCCAGACGCCGCTTTGCAAATCATCCACCCAAATTGAAAAGGTGAAGAGCGTGATGGGATCCATGTGGCCTACCTGATCAAGGATCATGATCGCTCATCATATAGGGTGCTGTTGGGAGACCTTAGGGGTGGGCCCCTTAAGGATTGGACCACTGGATCTCAACCACATTAAAAGTCTCCAATTGAAACTATGGATACCCAGAGGGAAGATAGCTTGCATTAGATACAAGTAACATAGTCGAATTCGACACTCGTATAAGAAACCTGTGTAGAATTTGACATTCCCTTTTACAAGCATAAATAAAACCAAAAGGAAGGTAAAGTGCTAAACAGTTCTTTTAGGTTTAAGGGCCACTTAAGGGGTTTTTACCAATAAAATCCTCCACTAACTTTTACTAAAAAATTAATATTTTGTATTGTATAACCAACATAGTTGGAATAAGGCTTTAATGATGATAATAATTAATTTCTAATTTCAAGTGGTGAAAGGGTCTATGTTTAAAAAAACAAGCTCAACTCCCGAGTCGGTAAGGATTAGGTTGAGCCAAGTTTGGTTCAGTTACAACTTTTTTACCTTTTTATTTTCTTTTTTTTATTAATCTCTCACAAAAGAATGGGAGCTCTTTGTGTAAGTAGCACAAGGTAGTGGAGGAGTGAAAAGGATTGGAGGATGGGAAATTAAAAGGATGGGGGAAAAGTGAAATTTGAGCAATTGAAGTTTGAAGAAGAAGAGGAAAATAGATTATTACATGGGGCATATTTGGCAACCAAATTCTTTGGAAAATATTTGTGCTCTCCACAATGTGGAAAACCTATGTTTGGCAATTGTGGGCCCATTTGATATCATTTTAGTGTTTTTTTCCAATTTTGTATAATCTGAGATTTGATCGTGCCGAGGCTATATTCTACAGAACTTGTTTGGCAATAGTATATTAAATTGGTTTGCTCAGAATATGTTGTATATAACTTGTTTAATAACATTATAAAATTTTACTAGAGCCATTATATACTAGAAAAATGTGCTGTGTTTCTTCATAAATTAGATTTTCAAAATAATTTAAAAAATAAAAAAAAATGTTGTATGAACTACATAATAAAAATCGCACTGTTGAATAATTATATTTTTATATAAGTGAAATTGACATTTAAGTTCATAACGAATATAATTTTTTTAAGGAAGGTGCCTTGATACTCATAACTATCAAATCTTTGTAAGATATGTGTAATATCTTTCCGTAGGAAGTTATTAATAATTTCCTGAATCTTATAGTGGAATCGACTGTTGATGAATTAAGATTTGGGGACATCTAATAAAAGAAACCGAAATATTTTAACCCTTATGAAGGTTAAGGTCCTGAAACAAATTTTTGTAAGTAATTTAAATAGCAAGCAATTAACCTAAGTTAACAACAATCAACCATGAGAGAAGGACATGTGATTTTTATGTGAAAAACCCAAATTGGGAAAAAAATCACATGACCTCACACCGGTCCAACAGAAATCAAGCACTATGAAATTAATGTTACAAGAGCTACTTACCACCATTTGTCCAATTGCACACAACATGAAGGATTGTAATTTTTCTTGTTGACGCACATGCTATTGACTTTCTTCACTCTTGATCAAACATGCCTTGATGTCACTCAAGACAAACAATAACATTTTGAAGACACTCAAGATGAATCTACTAAGAGAGTAGAAGAAAGATCTCAGGAACACCAATTTTCGACACATCTAGGGACGAAATTGCTCAGGAGAAGAAAGATGATCTCTCAAAATGAATTTTGGGGTTTAGAATTAGAAAGATATAATTAGGGTTGAGGATGGGAGTGAATTTATAGTCCAAGGGTGGTGGGATGCTTGTAGAGTATCAATCCTTAAAGAATCAGGAAGTTTAACTCCAACATGAAATCAATTGAATAAGTCGTTCTAAGTTCACCGCTTGTTCGATTGATCGGATGAAGTACTCGATTGATCAAGCATTGTTTCTGCTGGGAGTAACTTCTAGGTTCGATCAATTGGACATCCATCCAAGCGATCGAAAATTGGTTCTCTTTGAGGCAATTTTTCACATGGCCGGTTTAACTGGAAGGTATTTTTCATCATATCGATCGAGTATCCATCTGATTGATCGGGCCTTGTAAATTTGTAGCATTAAGTTTTTGAAGTTTTTGAATTTTATATCTTTAGCTCTGCCACTTGACAAGCATCGCAGTCCATCAAAAAATAAAAATTACAACTCAATGGGCCCAAGTTCTGTCCAACCTATGAATTAGCCAATATTACAACTCTTTACAAAAACTGAGGTCATTATTATAGTTTGGGTTTTACATTAGGTGGGCCCACTATGAAATTGCTCTGTCCCCACTCACAGAAGCATGAGTGAGTGGCTCAAGTATCCGGACTCTCTCTCCTCTTTTATGTCTACCATCGTTTCATCTCATGCGTTGAGGAGGCAAGGCAGCTATCCCCCTGCTGTGAGTACTTGTTGGAGAGTCATATGGGGTCCACCTAGGGACTAAGGCTAGAAGCCTAGTACGAAGAAATTGGTGTTGCATTTTCAGATGAACGGTTCTATCATAATCAAAATATGGATCATGCAAAGAGGAGAACCTAGAGATGGGCCCTACAGATTATCACTCCAAAAGCAACACCCAGGAGATTGCCTGGACCAAAGTATTCAATAGAAACTAGTATAAAGCAAGTTGAATAGTTAATTAAATTAATATTTAAATTTAAATTAATTATTAGTTAATGAAAAGTACTAAAGTCTAATCAATTTATACCCACCACCAAACTACTACAATTTTCTAATGAACTAAAATTTTCTTAAAAAATTACAAATAAAATAAATTAAGAACTTCAATAACCATGAATATTCTTTGGAAATGATCTTTTGTACTAAAAAGTTTTGATTCTTGCATTGAATCCCAGAAAATTACTGCAACATAAAATCTCTACCGTACTAAACTAATGAATTAAAATTAACAGGTTAAGAATAATCGGAAACTGATTAGTTTAGAATAATATTTTAATAAAATATTTACAAAATGAATTTATATGAAAATATCATGATGCTTATGGTCATGGCTTGGTGAGGCACCTCCCTTCAATAAAAACAACGAGAGATCAATCCCCATAATTGTTGGAGTAAGCGGATGCGTGAGTACTTATCTTTCAAAATAAATAAACAAATAAATAAAATCAAGATATTCACAAACAACTCACGTAATTGTTAAAAGATATGTTTTATACAATGGAAGTTAAAAGCAAGGAACAATGGAAGTTAAATGGTAAAGTGAAATTGTAAAAGCCAACGACCCAATTGAGATGAGAATTGAGAACAAGGCTTTCTCCAATATTAACAATCTACAGGGGTTAGTTTGAAAACAAAAGAGGCCAAGAGTGAAGGGCATTTTTTGTAAGTCCCCTTTGTATTATTAATTAATATCCCAATCCCACCTAACTCTCTAGACACCAAACATCAGGTATTCTCTATCTCTATCTTTTTCATGATATCTTCTATGCTTGTTTGAATGCTACATTCTCTGTATGATCACAAACAAATACCCAATCAATGACTCTTGTAATTTGTGATTTGGTCTATGTACAGTTTGATTAATCACTCTTTGTCCGTGTATCTTATATCTAATGTGATCTTCTAATATGCATAACAAGTGTATGTTAAAATGCTTGTAAGGAATGCTGATAAAACAAAAAATGTAATCTTTTTCATGGAGGAATTAGCTATCGAATTGATGAAAAGAAGCAAACATCATAACTTCAGCCATATAGAAATTTGTTAAGACACCCTTCGAAGGAAGCAAACATCATAACTTCAGCCATATACAAATTTGTTAAGACACCCTTGGAAGGCATATTTGTAATCGATACATTTGATTTTTTTTTTTTTTTTTGATCAGTTTCATTTGAATTTGATTAATACATATGTATTGCTTGTCAAACAAATAGACCTTGTCTTTTTTTTTTTTTTTTTTCGAATGGTCAAACAAATAGACCTTGTCACAAATATGAGCCACATTTCAAGAACATCTTTATAAATTCTGATATTTTACTTAAACCGGCGGCCCCAATAAATTGTGATATGTTCGGAAAGTCATAAATTTTGAAAAATAGAGTGAGAAAATCACAATAATATTGGAATTAAAATGTGAAATTTTTGGAAACCAAAATAATATTTTAAGAATTTTTTAATATTAGTTTACTTTGCAAAAATTTCTCAATAATATCCAAAGGAAAATTGAACGTTTTGAAATATATCAATATTTTTCTAGAAATGTAATTTCCTGCGAATGATATACCAGTGCCAACTCAATCGTTCGTACTCACAAACATTAAAGCAACTATAAATTTGAAAAAAAAATTCAATGTTTACATGTCACAACCATTAATAGAATACTCATACATTTGCTTTGCCAAGAAAAGAATTTCTATAACACTTTTGAATATTCATCAAATCAACTCTGGTGATTGTACTTATGCAATGATGTTCTAGTATGGCTTCCATGTGCATTCAAGCCCCTTCATATCAATGGGGCAAAAATTGAAGTATAGGTGAATATCCATGAATGGCCATCAATAGTCTCCCCTATGGTAAGAAATGGTTAAAAAGCATCACACCTGTAAGTTAAATCCTTGAAGAGTGTTGGTCTCATCAATATCTCCACTTTATATTCTTCACTCTTTGCTTCTTTAATACTTCTTCAGTTCAGCCCACATCTCTAGGAATTCCTAGGAATTGAATACTGTGCAAACAAATGGACCCTTAGCTTCTAATTTATACTAGTGAGTTTTTTCACTAGTAGCAGATACATTGCTAGGAAAGGAGAACGTTGTAAACTCTCATTCGTACTCTTTATCTGCCTCCTATTGTAGAAATCGTCATCCCATTCTGTGAATAGGATCCTTGAGTACTGGAGGAAGAGCTTCCTTTGGAGAGATTTCTCAAGACAAAAGCTGGTTGTTTGGGAGTCGGAATGGTGGGAGTTTCACTAATGAGCATGGCAAGGACTGGAGCCATTACTGGTCGATCTATTGCACCTTCTTGAACACATAAGAGCCCAATACAAAGACATTTTAGTACTTCAGATTCCTTGTATGTCTCCTTCAGGGATTGGTCCATTAGATCTAACCCCTTGTTTTCATTCCATAATTGCCATGCCTGAGATAGTATTGGAATTAAGTATTCTACGAAGAAGATAAAGAATTTAAAGAACAAAGGAAAACTGAAGGAAGATAAATTTAACTTGATACTTACATGTCCTAGAAGGTTCGAGGACTGTTCAGAACTGTAAAAGCCAGAGTTCTTCTTCCCACTGATTATTTCAAGCAATATAACCCCAAAGCTAAAAACATCAGATTTCACTGAGAAAGCCCCATCCAATGCGTACTCAGGAGACATGTAACCACTGCAATCCACCATTGAAAAACAAAGTAAGCTACTTTTCAAAAGTTCTAGCATTGGTTAGTTAGGGAAGTTTCAAAGTAATGCGATGTGATTTGATCACATAAAATTGATGTAGAAGAATGAGTTTGTTCTTCTTACTATGTTCCGACCACTCTATTAGTATTTTCTTGAGTCTCATCTCCTCCAAATATTCTTGCCATTCCAAAGTCTGAAATTTTGGGGTTCATCTCCTCATCTAAAAGAATGTTGCTAGTTTTCAAATCGCGATGGATAATTCTTAATCTAGAATCTTGATGGAGGTAAAGCAGCCCCCGAGCAACTCCTAGAATAATTTTGTAGCGCTTTTCCCAATCTAACAACTTGCATCGACTTCGATCTGCCAAGTGATTTTGTTGAAAAGTACAAATCAGGTACCACGTTTTGATGTCACAAATTCTAAATTGTATCTTGCAAATATAAAGAGACTCAGTCATGGAAAATTTCTATTGGATCATACCAAAGAGGAAGGAGTCCAAGCTTTTGTTTGGCATGTATTCATAGAGTAGCATCTTTTCATCCCCTTGAATACAATAACCTAAAAGCTTCACAAGATTTCTATGTTGAAGTTTAGCTATCAATATGACTTCATTCTTGAATTCTTCTAGGCCTTGCCCTGAACTCTTGGAAAGTCTTTTTACAGCTATTTCTTTCCCTTCAGATAGTTTTCCCTGAAAAAATGCATATGTTTTCCAGTGAAGTGCAATATTCTAAATGATAGAGGAACACTTGTACCATTTGTAACTTTCTCTTTGCATAGTAAAAACTCAAGCATAAACTTTTGAGGTAAAGGAAAAAGAATGATTTAAGTACGATCAAAAGATACAACATGTGGCTTATAGAGAGAACCCTTAGGCCTACACACTAGCTAGGTTTCACTCTGCATACACAAAAATGGCTAAAATTTGTATTTTACTGGGACAAAAGTAGAAACCATTATTTAACAAGATTTTTTTTTTCATGAAAGATATTTTAAAGCTGTCATTATTTATATATGATAAGCCTTTCACTTGACTTACATTGATATAAGAACGTATAGTTTTGAAATTTCTAGTTTGTAGGAAAAAAAAATGAAGTGCATCAGAAACATTGGATGAATGCTAATTTCCTGATATTCAATTTTCTAATAACTAAAAAATGATCACCTTGTATACAGGTCCAAATCCGCCTCGTCCAAGTTTATTTAATTCGGAGAAGTTCTCTGTAGCAGCTACAATGGTGTCAAAGGGGATAAAAGGAATGTCTAAACCCTTCTTCCCATGATCTCCAAGCTTATTTACATCTAGCATGTCTCTTCCACCCAAGTGAGACAATGAAACATTCAAAAGTCTTTCCTTGTTTCCTGGTCAAAATGAAATTACTAAATTAGAGGAAATGAGTCATGCTTGTAAAAATACTTCTCTGTTTTGATGATAAGAATCTCTTACGAACCTTTTTTCATGATTCGCATCCTCCATAAGCAATAGACGGATGTAACTAAAAGAGCAGACCCTATAACAGGTAGTATGACTATTACCAACAACAGCTTGTTCTTGTTCAGATTTCTACCAGTTTTGTTGTGATCACCTATCAAAGAAGGGAACAGCATGTCATATGATTTTAGACATCAGGAAATATCTAGTGTGATCAGGAGTATCACTTACCTAATGCTGATTGCTCACCAACCATGCATTTCGCACTTGATGGATCCCATCGGAAGTTTGCATCACAAACGCATCTGTGCCTTCTCTCAACAGACCCATCGGGCATGCATTTTGTATTTGTCCAACGCACACAGTCCTCCATTAAATTACATTCTGGTTCTTGGGAAGGCTCCCATCCAATCTCTAATCCCACTTGCCATCCACTTGTAGGAGATAAATTGACATTTACAATGCTAGTGTAACTGCTGCATGTAGTATTTAAAACACCAACTGAATGTGTTGTTGATGGGAAGCTCCCAGAGGTGTAGCTGCAACAAATGGTTGAATCAAAGCAAGGAGCATTTCCATCCTGTATATATGTATTGCAGGGACTTGAAGGTTTACAATTCAAAGACAAGTGCTGAGGAGTTGAGCAATTAAGTAAGAAAATAGTGGTTTTGTTGGTTATGTAAAATGGTTGGCTTTTGTTCAAATATATATCATGGCTTGTGGAATTGGCTTGAGAGCAAATACTTGTAACTTCTGTTCTGATAACAAATGTTTGAGCGTCTGGATTGATGCTAGTGATATCATAAAAGCCACTGGGTGATTTGAAACGGAGTTGGCTAGTGAATTTATCACAGTAGAAACTTCTGTAGGCAGAATCTCCGAATCCTTCTTCAGTGCTTAAAGGATATGGAATGCTTATAGTACCACAGCTCTGGCTAAGTGCTCCTGTGCATAAAATGGTGTCAGTCTTAAATTCTACAAAATTTAGTATGAAATGCATGTATAGAAAGGGATCCTCATTTTGTATAATTAGTTAATCACCCGAGGATCTGACTTAATAATAGGTGAGGACACGGCCACAATCAGCGGTGCTGTTTGTAATAGGTGCAGATGGAGGTCAACGATTAAGTAATAATATTGGATGTCCTATGGCTTGAGGTCAATGATTAAGTAATAATATTGGATGTCCTATCACCTATGGCTACAGTGGACTCACCTGAATAAAACAATCCACTCAGATTCATACATACCAGAAGAAGCACGACAAATGGAAGTAGATGGCCAAGACATATTGGTTGAAGTTGCAGCTAGAGAAGATACAGAACATGGTGATGCAGATATAGTTGTTCTATTTGATTAGCGACAGTGTGCTGAATCTGAGCTATTAATATCAGACATATAGCAGTTGAAACTATGTTCCCTTCCAGAGTATTGAGCGGGGGGAGGCACAAACAGTTTCTGAAGTTGATTAGCACTTGGGCTTTGGTTGGAGCGAACAGACAGACCAAAAGTGAAACATGAGTGACAGTTCATTTACAGTAATTGCAAAAACCAGATGCCAGAGCAATTTACCACATAGTTTTGCAGTGGGCAAAATGCCAGACTGGTTCTATGGTTGAACAAAAGGTGCAGAATTATCTGGTGGTAGTGTCCATGCTCACTCTTCCAGTCTCCTCAGGGAAGCGATCGGTAAAGGATAAAAGCACCGACTCAAAATCATCCAATAAAGCAATAGAAGATTGTAGCATTCGCAACCGTCAAAGATATGGCCCGACTTGGGTCGAACACAACAAGGATATTGGTGGACTCAATTAATGGATATGGATAGGATTGATCAATGGGCAAGAGATTTTTGAGATTTCCTACTAGACAGATGACTCAATTAATGCAATATTGCTTGATGTAATTTACCCCAATTAAAGGGGATACTGATTTGTCAAACATACTTTATTTAGATCCTAGAAGACTATAAGAAAGGTGGGAGACTCCATGAGACCACGAAAATACAATACAATTCTATTTTTATCTGTGTGTGATCTTGGTTGTATTTGTTATGTTATTGGAGCTACCCTGACTCAAGAAAGATCTTTCATTCTCTTGTTTGACTGTCATCATTCTTCACTAGCAAGGGTACTTCCCATGAAATATTTTGGTATGTTTCCTGTCATTCGGAGAGAATGTAAAATTTCTTATCAAGATGTATGATAGAGAGAAAACGGAGCCATGGAGAAACCCAAATAAATCACGCTGATAGAAAGAAAACAGAGCCACGGAGAAACCCAAATAAATCACGCTGATGAGACACGTGTTCTGTAACCAGAGTTACCAAGAAGTTATTGGTACATGAAATTCCTCAGCGAATAGGACTCCATTCAGTTTCTATTTAAAGTCGGTCATGTCCCTCTCATACAAAAAATCAAGAGATATCGATCAACCTGTGTCTAAGGAGGAATAGTGGTGAAGCTGCTGCCACTTATCTTGATCAATGATCCAAACTATCCATCTCATTAATCCCTCATGAAACATGTATGCCTCAGATTATTTTATTTAATCCACCAAAGATGATGTGCATGATATGTATGTACAAATATTCATCCCAAATTATTAATACTAGCAAGAATAAGAAATCTTCTACCCCCAAGAAAAAGAAAACAATAAGAAGCCTGAGAACAACTTACTTGATTCAGATGATGCAACACGCAGGTAAAGACGATCTACAAGACTAGATCCTCCATTGTCTACTTCATCTTGGAGACTCAACAGATCCCCCATCCACAAGTAACAACTTGAATCACGATCTCTTCCCAGCCCAAGGTCTTGGTAAACATAGGCGGTGCAGTTGCAGTTGGCAAGGCACGCTGCTTTACACTCCTGAGTACTAATGCTAGGCCTCTGAACTGAAGAGGAGGGCTCAGTTAAAATAAGTGGGACATATACTTTTGGCAATGGCCAGAATTCGTCTTCCTTCCCACACTGCAGCACTTCCTTTCTGTGGCACCCATCTCTCCAATCCCCCATGTTCCACTTGACTGGTGACGCCGGCTCGAACCCTGGCAAGCAGCCACACACTGGCGAATTCTTGCTGTTGCAGATGCTGTTAGGCCCACACTTGGATGAAGAGTCGCACCCATCCCTGGCGGTCCACCATCCCAACTTCCATTGCCCAACTGATTCAAACCATATCCAAAACTGTAGCTCACCCGACGAGTTCAACACTAGCCTTGTGTACATGAATGGAGTCGAATACATGAAATAGACCCCATCGTCACTGCTGTTCTTGGTGAAGTGGAAGAGGAAGTTGTTGGTTACCTCTGGAATTCCTTCAAAGGAATCTCCATTCCAGACGCCGCTTTGCCAGTCGGGCGTTGTCCAATTGTACCCGATGAAGAGCTGGTTCTGCTGATCTGGGTCGACAGCCAGGGATAATTTTCCCTCGCTCAGGTTGTCTTCTTTCTTGCGTGATGTTAGGAAGAAATTGGACCCCTTTCTCGGGTTCCCTCCTAGGATCATGCCCGGCAGGAGCGTGTCAAATGGGTGGTCAAAGCTCTGCCAGACGATTCTTTGTCCATCTCTCAATACCAGATTTCCTGAGTCCAACAGAACCACAACTGAACTGGTTGCATCCATGGAAATGCTGCTGCTCCAGAGGGTGGTGTTGCTTCCATCTACAACGGCTAGATTTCCATCGTTTTGGAAGGCGAAAACTCCATTGTTTTCTGTAAGGGGACGTTCTCTGTTGGCCACCCATACCACTGTCGGCATATCTGTCGGAAGCTTGTTGTACCAGATGCCAACGTAGAATTTCCTGGTTTCACTGGGACTGGATTCACTGGGACTGAAGAATCCTAGTGTGAATTCTTCAGTCGCAGAGTTTAGTTGTTGCCAGTGTCTTAGTGATTGGCCAGGAGTCATGGTTATGATTCCTGATACGAATCCACAGGAAGAGATAAAGCAGAAGAAGAAGAAGATGGTGAAGTAGGCAAAGATAGGAGGATATGAAGACATTAGATTGATCCTCATTCTAATCTTTCTGTTACTGCTGCTGTAGAAGTCTAACCCAGTAGTAGACAGCATAAAAGAGAGTTCATCAACGGACACATGCAGGTTGTTGACTTGCTTCCTCAAATTCGCCGGAAGCCGCGTCGCAGGCGTGACCTGAAGGAGAGCTCACCTGTAGGAATTTACAGATTTCTAAGGTGCAGATTGGGGGAGACTGTTCTGTGTTGATTGATACTATTCTAAGCGTCTGGTCAGTCCACTTGGGAGCACTTGGTCCTCTGTTCCCATTTGGAGTCAAAATGGGTGTTCTCCTTGCCTATTGGTGATAGCAAACCTTCATGCTTTGGATTAATCACAATTAGAACATCTGAATTACTCAAATACAAGAGAGTATTTTCGTGAAAACTTTTCAGACGGTTGAAATGGGATTACCAGAACCAAGAAACCTACTGATATTCAACCAACAGTTGATACGAATTCTGTACAACCTTCCACGTGGGCCCTGCAGTATGCATTGGAGGGAAGAGGGCCAATCCAATTTTAGTGCATTCATGAGCTCATTATTTTTGCTGACTTTTATTGTTGTGTTTCTCTTTTGGAGGGTATGTTTGCACCCACTCCCTCATTCTACCCAATTACCAATCCGACAAACGAAGTTCTTTAGTTGTATGTGTAGATAGGATGATGATGCCTTACTACTAAATTATTTGTAGATTGGTGAACTTTTGTTGAATCAATGGAGTTTCCACTGATCATGGGTGGGCCATATTTTTCCACATATAACCACCAGTTGATGTCAATTCTATTTTAGATTCACAAATTAGAGGATCAAGTATCCAAATACAATGGGATCTTGGTACAACTGGTTTAATGAACATTAATTTTGACTCAAATGTCTTCAATTTTTTTTTCCCAGGCATAAGAATCACGAAGTGCCCTTTTTTATTTTTTTGGTAGAGGTCTTAACACGGCGTTAGTGTATAGACATGAACCCAAAAATTACTTGGAAATAGAAATATAGGAAGAGGCACGAGTAAATCGTCTACAACTAAAATTAGAGGCTCCTCAACAAAAGCAGCTCAAATGAAGCAAACCCATTTTTTTTTTTTAATGATAACTTGGGTTTACTTTTTAAAGAAACAAGTGCGTTGCATAAAATTCACTGAGCATTTTTTATGGATGCTAGGTGTGTTTGGTAAATTCACTTCACTTAAGTAAGTTGAAGTGAGGTGTGGACAAAAAAAATAAAAAGGAGTCAAATCAAAACATCACATTTTAAAAATCTTTTCTAACTTTTACACTAAAAAGAAAGCTAAAAAGCTACTTTTTCATTGTACTATGTGATAAAAAATATCTATTTTAACACAAAAAGTTAAAAAAAATTCTTTCTTAAGCCACTAAAAATAAAAACATACCTTTTTATGATTTGATCTCATTATATTTATTCTCTCTTGATTTAAGGTTTCACATCACAGCACTTCACTACACCATATATCCAAACTGGCCGGTACAAGGGATGACTTGAATTAAAATCATGTTGATTATTAACATTTAAAATGACATAAACCCTTAAACTTTGTTTATATTTGTCATAATTTGATCTTTTTTAGTTTGTTAGTGTCACTAGCCCACTAAATCAGATTTGTCGATATTGTTCTTTTAAGAACTTATCGTGTCACATTATAAACATTGCAAAATTATAGAGCTTAGATAAATGCATAGACAAGAAAGGAAGGAAAGATGCTTGAATTTATTGAAGAGAATAAATAAATTCTTACCATTGACAAACTATTTTAATCCCAAAGCTGGGCCCATTTGGGTAATTCGCTTGTAAAGTGGGTTCAATAGTCTAATGACCTTTTACAAAGAGAAATGGTGAGTTCAACAATCTGATGACCTTTTACAAAGAGAATGAAGAAGATGACGGATACTGGGGCTTTGATGAGTTAGGATTTCACAGAACAATGATTTACAATGGCAAACATGACTAGATATACCTAGTAGAACCTCCACCGAGGCTAATATACTTGCATATTAGTAAAGAGGTCGATGAGATAGAGGGTGAAAACGATAGGGGAGAGGAGTTTAAGACAGTGAAAAAGGGAAAAAGATTGTCCTGCAATGAATTAAAATGTTTACTTCATGTGATATTGTATAAATTATCATAATTATGTTTTTTTTTTTGCAAAATCACAAAAGTTTACTTTATGTAATAATGTATAAAATAAACCTTTTGTTTTATGAAATCACAAAATTTTATTTAACCATTTTTAATGTTTTCATGAGGTTCCATAACTATGGAGAATATGTAGATAAATATATGGATTTCGGTAACTGCCTGGAGTTATCAATAACTGAGGGTGATTGTACATAAAAATATCAAAAGAGAATGAATGAATCAAAGGTGTAAGTCCATTTATACGATCTTCTCAAATGAAATTACAAATGTGTGCCTCCCTTTAAACAAATGGTAAATACTCAAATGGACTCCTTATGTTTTTAGCCATTGAAGGCTTCTCATCATTAATAAAAGAGAGCCTGTATGTACACTACTTTGAACTTTTCCTACACGGCACAAAAAAAATAAAATAAAATAAATCAAAACTTTTTAAAATACCTCCACCCCTTCTCTCCCTACACACCTTCTTTCTCCCTCCTTCCCCTCTCCTTCACTTCCCCACCTCGCCCTCTTGCAGGCGGAAGGGCTTCCCCTCTCCCTCCCCTCCCTCTCTCTCTCTTCCTCCTCTGCTTCCCTCTATTCTCTCTCTCTTTTCCTCTCCCTCCCTCTTTCCTCCCTTCCTCCTTTCTCCCCATCCCGGCCTCTTTGCGGAGACCGGAATCTCTCCGCTACATGGAGATCCTGGTCTCCCTGCTCAAGGAGGGGGAAAAAGGAGAAAGGGTGGAAAAAGGGAGGGAGGGAAAGAGAAAGATGAAGATGAGGAGGAAGAGAGAGAGGGAGGGCCACTACTCTAACTCATAACCCTAATCAATTACCATGTAGATAAGATTAATTAGGGTTGGGGTCTTACACCTGTCAATGCTTCCACTTGTTGTTATTTATTTAATAGTTATTTTTATTAACAAAATCAATATTTTGAAACTTTACAGACCATTGTCTTGACAAAAAATTAGGGGACTTGTGGTCTTTCTTATTTTCAGTCGAGTCTGGATCACTACTGAGGATTAGACTCGGATAATGAAAGCATTATTACGGATATGTTTGGTTGCAAGTATTTATTGATTTTATGCCTAAAGCATTTTAGAATTTTACAAATGTTGCCTCAATATGGAGTTTAAAATATCTAAGGGGCTATTAGCATTTAGAATGATGGATTTAAGAGAATTTTATGTGGCAAAAGTGTCATTGGGAGCACTACCATGAATTTTCCTGCAGCAAAAAGCTGGGTCCACAGACTAGAAATACCACATATATCAGTCCCCAACACGGCACATGTATATACTTTTTCTCAGGGATGTTTTTATAACCTCAATGAATGTCATTTTCACATGGACTTTAAACATGGGGCGATCAGAGATTGGATGCTTGTGAGAAGGCAATCCCCGCGTGAACTTGACTGCCTTGATGAGGCAGAGACGACCTTGACTTGAGAATTGCTCCCAAAAATCTCACTCTCACGAATCTTGGCTTAGGAACCTGTTTCACGAATCTTCCTCCTGATCTCATTACTGTTTCACGAATCTTCCTCTTGATCTCATTATGGACTTAGGACCCTTGACTTCAGCATGTCATTTATAGCTCATTGACGTTCATGCAAACAGATCAACATATTTTTCATCATTTTTTTTATAACTCTGGGTATTTCTTTCCAACTTAACTTTTAAATTTTTGACCTCTGATTCATGGTTATACAACTCTAATGGGTAAGGATTATTCTTTAAGGGCCAATTTGTTTATGGGGTAGAATAAAGTGGAGAAAAGTAAAATATTTGAAATTCAAAATTTTCTACTTCTTTTAAAAAAAATCACAATTTCATCATTCTTTTAAAAAAAAGTCAAAGTCACTACAAAATTACTAAAACTCATCTACTTTTTATACAAAAATTCAAAAAGATTTCATATCAAATAACTAAAAATAAAAAGTCATCGTAACTCCATCATATATTATTTTTTCTTGATTTTGAGGTTACTCTACTTTATTCTACCCTACAAACAAATAGGTTAACAAATGGGTTGGGGGTATATTTATTGCCACATATATAGTACCTAAATAACGCGAAAGTTAAGAGTTAAAACTTCAGATCTTAAAAAGCAAACTCAAGACTCAAACTAACTGAGCTACCACATTGATGATATGCATGTAGATCATCATGATTGTGATTACTAGATAATGAAGCTTGGCCAAATGATCCGCCACACCATTTTCATCCTTTTAGTATATCTAGTAGTCCACATATTGATTCCGTTCAGCATTTCCATAGTCTTTTATCATAGAATCATAATATTCCAACTCCCAAGAAAGATGTGATGCATATGAGTGGACATGGTTGAGTAGTGTTGTCACTTTCAGTTTCACATGCATGTCAACGGATCTTTCTTGGAATAGAAAGCTCTGAGTATACCCTTGATATTCAAAGCTTGAAGATCACTAGTAACCATAGCCCAACAGAGCATAAAAGTTAAAAAATAGAAATAAAAATAAAACCTAAGAAACCAACACGAACATTAGGCAGTTCAATTTGAATGGGGTATATGCCTATGCGCATGCGCTGGCACACGGTTACTCCTTACTGAACAGCCAGCAGTGTAATTCTGCCTCAAGGGAATGAACAACCTTGACTCTCCCAGTATATGCCACAAGTAGTTGGCCAAAAGCATCTCGAAAAACTCCTTGTGGAACCAGGAAACAAATATTCCAAGGGATGTTTATAGGCTGATGCCCTCCCCAGAACTACTCATAGAAAGTTGGATGATCAATTGGCTTCATAACCGTGGAGGGGGAAGTTGGACTATTAGTCTTACGTCAGGCCCATTTGTAGCTGTTATTTTCAGCCGATTTTACTTGCAATATGGGCACGTTTTCAACCCTATTAGCGAAAGCATTTTGGGCTTGTTTTTGATCCATTTAGAACAGCTATTTGGGTTGCTTTTGCAACGCATTTAGAGTAACTTTTCAGGTTGTCTTGCAGCCCACTTATAGCCCCCACTCGGGTTTGCATTTTGGCCCATTAACCACAAATGGGACTGAGTCTGAAACCATTTAAAGACATGGTTTGGGCTGTGACCCATTAAAGCCATAATTTCGACCGTGTTCTGACCAATTTAAAGCCATCATTTGGACTAAATTTCCCATCCATTTGCAGCCAAACATTTGGCTCGTTTTTTAGGAGAACCCAGGCTGCTAATATGCTGGAATCAGACTATTCGTAGGCTGTTTGTTTGAGTGGATTCAGTTTTTTTTGTAGGCTGTTTGGCTAGATTTGGACTGGTTCGTTGGAGGGTTTGGCATTAGACATGCACAATTATATGACTACCGAGGGTTACTGTGTCCATGTTAGATGATAATGGCTTGACATATTTCCGCTGGTGGTCGCACTTCGGATATGTTGGGAACTCTTTACTGCTTGCTTGCTCTGGGGACTCTTGCTAACGTCATTCCCACGCTCCTATGGCCAGTGAGTGGTGAACCCATAATTTTCGTCTCAGTGGGGCTAAACTTTTGTAAACTTTTTCACATTAACAACAGCAAGAAAAAAAAAAATACACCATGGCAGAACACTACAGGCAAGGGAAAAAAAAAAGAGACATATTACCCATCCTTGAAAACTGCAAGAAAAATTCACAATATAATTCATTTATTATGTAACCACAGAAAGAGATAATAAATCAAATGGCACAGGTAATAATAAAGAAAATATACTAAATCCATATAATAAATGATAAAAATCCCAAATGCAGGAGATGTCAGGCTCAGGGATCCTTAGATGAGACAACAAGTGGAAGAGAAGAAAAGAGGGATTTTGGTGCAAATTGTCTTATCCAAGAATGGGATCGACAAATGTATTAATTAGACTATAATATCCAATGAAGGGACATGATTTAGTACAATTACAAGATTGAAAGGCATAAAAGGAAAAATACAATTGTAATATCTAGTATACAAGGAAGGTTCCTATACACAATTTTGACCAGATCCCACACATGGGTTATTATCAAGATGGGGCTAATTTGGATTGGGCCATATCTTAACGGGCCTATTTGGGCTGGGCCTCATCTTACTGGGTTATATTCCTACCAGAGAGACCAATGTTCATGTAATTATATAATCTAAAAAAATCAGGTGAAGAGAGAGTTACAGCTGGAGAGAAGTCTATGATCTATTTCTTATCAATCTTCAAATCCTTAGATTATTACGACTTAGAACACAAATCAGAAAAAAAAAAATATGCAACTTGATTCTTTAGCCTCTTTCACATCAGAAAAAAAATCACATTAACAATAGCAAGAGGAAATTATCAAGCAAGAGGAAAAAATACACCAAGGCAGACTTGGCAATGGCACTACAGGCAAGAAAAAGGAAAAGAAACACATCACATATCCATGAAAATAGCAAGAAAAATCTACAATATGATTCATTTATTGGGTAATCATGGAAAGAGAGAAAAAACATCATACAGCACAGGTAATAATAAAGAAAAATACTAAATCCATATAATAAATAAAAAATCCACACAGAGAGAGAGAGAGAGAGAGAGAGAGAGAGAGAGAGAGGAATTTCATGTAATTATAAAATCTAAAAAGAATCAGGTGAAGAAAGAGATATGACTGGAGAGAAAACCAAAATCTAATCCTTATCAATCTTCAAATCCTTAACAATTTAGGACTCAGACACACAAAAAAAAAAAAAAAAAAAAATCCAATATGCAAGTTGATTCTGCAGACTCTTTCCTCAACAATGATTGACAAGTTCGACCAAAACTAAAACTAGTAAAAATTCCTAGCAACCAAACATAAGCCAACAATCCAAGATAAGAAAACACAAAATGGTAGGGTTGCAATGGTTCAGTTAAGTTAACCGTGGGTTTTGGGACAGTCGTAACCAACCTATTATACGGTTTTCAGTTTTTCAAAACCGTAACTATAATCGTACCCTAAAAAACAGTTAAAAACTGAACTGCGGTTAACCGTGTTAGATGGTTTGGTTACAGTTAATTATACTATGAAAGAGTTTGAATATTAGGCGACTGTAGATGTTCTGTGATAAGAAATTAATGGTTGAAATTGATCTAAAAATATAACTTGGGGTGTAACGGTTCGATTAATTGCATATGGTTGTTCGAAACCATTTGTTATAGTCCGGTTAATCGTGTGTGGTTAACCAAAATCGTATGTTATAGTTCGGTTAGGTTAATAACCGTGAGTTGAGAATAAAAACTAAAACCAAACTGTGAAGCACAGTTTTGTGATTTTAATAACCGTAATCATGAGTCGGTTTGGTTCGGTTGGTTAGACTGTTTTTCGTATTTTTTTTACACCTCTACAAAATGGCCATAAAAATCCAAAATTAATGTTGTTTCTTTGATTTCATCCCCACGTGAATTTCAAGAAATCGATCCAAGAAGTGTGCATCATACTCCACAAGTTTATTGTTCTCCCAAACCTTCCTAGTTAACAAAACCCTCAGCTGCACATCAATTGAAGCCAATTTCTCCAGTGAATTACGAGAAATCTTTCGTCTCCCTATTTTTTATTGATACTTCTTTCAATTTCAGTATAAAAATATATAGGGAAAACATCCACCGAGCATACGGTGCTCACAATAAGATGCGCACAACTTGTCAAAATACTAGTAGGGCCCGACTTATGATCCATTCAAGTGAATTATATAACAAGTGCCTCCCGTGATAGTTAACGATCCTAATTTTGGCATCCAACTAATTGGATTGGCTCATTAGATCGGCTTGCATTCATTTTGGACGGTGAAAATTTATTTGCCATTGATCAAATGATTAGGTTAATGATTTGAGCTTCTACTACTGTACATAGGTAGGTAGGTGGAGGGGAGATCTTTCGATCGCTTCTGGTCGCATCCCCAAGTGGGCCCTAGTGGGCTGCATTAGAAAGTGGTGCTCTCATAAGTTGAGCATGGTGCTTAGCAGAGGGGCTCGTATAATATATATATATATATAGAGAGAGAGAGAGAGAGAGAGAGAGAGAGATTTAGTAGTGGGAAGGGGATTTCAAAACATGAGATTTTCGTTCTTTTTCAAATCACAGTTAAAGTTGAGGAAAAAACAGGAGTGGGCTAGATTTCAGAACATGAGATTTTTATTCTGTTTCTGGTAAGAGTTCAAGTTGAGAAAGAAAGAAGAGTGGGACAATAGAATGTTGATTTGCCCTAGATTTTTTAACAAGAATGTCATCGAAGGATGGAAAATGACCAACTACAATGGTGTAAGTGGAGAGGCTCATGAAAAGTAGACGAGATGGGAGAGAAAGTGGGGTTGAGAGGATAAAAGGAAAGAGAGAGTAGAGAAGAGTAGAGGAGATTTGGTGGCCCAAATTTCTATAGAAGAATACAATTTGCCACTTCGATGATGATGGAGATTGGAAAGAGTTTTCGACGGATTGCGATCTGTCGATTTGGGAATTATGGCAATTCGAATGAATTGATGGGGCTAGGGCATTGTAAGGTGGGACAGGATGGGTTTTGAACCTGAGCTTGGGCCACATGGCCCATATCCCTCTATGGAGTTTTCAGCATCTCCGTGGTACAATTGCACCAAATTCGCTCAATATGGCTTCACCCTTCGTGTAGGTGATGAAATGGAGAAGATGAGGAAGAGAAGGAGGAAGAGGAGGAGAAGAGGAGAAGAAGAAGAAGGAAATAAAAGGGAAGGAGAGAAAGAGAAGAAGAAGAGGAGCAGCGGTAGGCAGAGGCGGGAGCAGCAGCAGAGGCAAGAGCGGCAGCAGGTGGAGCGGCAGAGGCTTGATGGGAAACGGCGAGGCAAGACTGCTCTGTCGGTGACGTGAGATGCATCGGGTACGCTCTCCTCTATCTCCTTCTTCCTCCTCTCTATACTTCTTTTGATTTTTTTTTAAAACTTTCTCTGCTTCTTCACTCGTCAGTTCTTCTTCATTTGGAAAATATCGGCCGACACCGATATTTAGCCGATATATTGAAATATCGGCTGATACCACCAATATGGTTTGGATACCTTTGTCAAAACATCGATTCAGAGGCCTGACAAACGCATGCAAAACCTAATCCAAATCCCCCCTCTCGTGGTATCTGGCTCACCCTTCATCTTCGTAAAGAGAGGGAAACTCCATAGTGGCAATTCAAGGTGTTCACAATATGATGCGCTCAAATCTTACTCATATAAAAGTTGGTCCCACTTTAGATTGAGTATATAATTAACATAATCTTGTGCATTATTGATCATTTTCTCAATCTTAACTTTGGACTAACACTTATTGATATAAGATTTGGGGACAACTCATATAATAAAACTGAAGTCATTATGCATGCTTTGGTTTTCCATATATAGGTTGGGATTTGTGAAATTGATCTCTCATCACTAGGATCCGGAACTAACAAGGTAAAAAAGCTATATACGAATTTGTTAGGTACCCTTCAAATGCATATGCAATAAATACATATGATTTTGATCAATACATGTGTGTTACCTATCCAACAATTAGTCATTGTCATAAATATCAGCAACATGTTGATATTATGGTGAGATTTAATTAAAGTGGCATTCCCCAATGAAAATTAGATATGTGATATTTTCAAAATATTAGACTTTAAAAATATGGCATGAGAAAATCTCATGTTTACACGTCACTCCAATAAATATGATACTCATGTAATGGCATTGACAATGAAGAAAAAGAGTTTATATAAAATTACTGAATATTCATTAATTGACTCTGACGATTAAAATTGCTAATTGGTTTCTATCATAGTTATACATGAAAACCTGGCATGGCTTCCATTTGAAAATTAAAGTATATCCGTATGGCCATCAGTAGTCTCTCCAATTGCTAATTGGTTTCTATCTTAGTTATACAAGAAAACCTAGCATGGCTTCCATTTGAAAATAAAAGTATATCCGTATAGGCATCAGTAGTCTCTCCTTTGGTAAGAAATGATCACACAACATCACCCTAATAAATTTAATCATGAAAGAAAGACAATCTCATTTACATCCCCACTTTATATTCTTCACAACATGACTCTTTAATAGTCCTTCAATACAACCTGCATCTTTAGGAATTCCTAGGAATTGAATACTAAGCAAACAAAGAGGCCCTTAGCTTCTAAATTTTACATATAAATATTTTCACAAGTAGCAAATACAATACAAGGAAAGAGGAAGTTGCAAACTCTCATTAGTATACTTTATCTACCTCCTATTGTAGAAATTGTATTCCCACTCAGTGAATATGATCCTTGAGTGTTGGAGGAAGAGCTTTCTTTAGTGAGACTTCTTAAGGCAAAAGCTGCTTGTTTAGGAGAGGAAGAGCTTTCTTTAGTGAGACTTCTTGAGACAAAAGCTGCTTGTTTAGGAGATGGAAGAGTTGGAGTTTCACTAATAAGCATGGCAAGGACTGATGACATTGTTGGCCGATCTTTCGCATCTTCTTGAACACATAAGAGTCCAATATGAATACATTTTAGTACTTCAGATTCCTTGTACGTCTCCTTCAGTGATTGGTCCATTAGATCTAACCCCTTGTTTTCATTCCATAATTGCCATGCCTGAGATAATATTTGAATTAAGAATTCTATAGTAAGCAGAGGAATTAAGTATTCTAAGAAGAAGGTACAAAATTTAAAGAAAAAGGAAAAAGAAGGAAGATAAATTTATCTTGATACTCACATGTCCTAGAAGGTTCATGGACTGCATAGAAGTGTAAAAGCCAGTGTTCTTCTTCCCACTTATTATCTCAAGCAATACGACCCCAAAGCTAAAAACATCAGATTTCACGGAGAAAGCTCCTTCCAATGCGTACTCAGGAGACATGTAACCACTGCAATCCACCATTAAAAACCAAAGTAAGTTGTCTTCAAAAGTTCAAGCATTGGCTAATTGGGTAAGTTGTTAGCATTGGCTAATTGGGTAAGTTGTTAGCATTGGCTAATTGGGGAAATTCAAAGTAATGCAACATGACTGGAACAACCATATAAAATTGCTGTAGAATGAGTATATTCTTCTTACTATGTTCCGACCACTCTATTAGTATTTTCTTGAGTATCATCTCCTCCAAATATCCTTGCCATTCCAAAGTCTGAAATTTTGGGGTTCATCTCTTTGTCTAGAAGGATGTTGCTAGCTTTCAAATCTCGATGGATAATTCTTAATCTAGAATCTTGATGAAGATAAAGAAGCCCCCGAGCAACTCCTAGAATGATTGTATATCGCTTTCCCCAGTCTAACAACTTGCATTGACTTTGGTCTACCAGTGATTTAATTAAAAAGTATAGATCAGGTGTCATGGCTATCATAAATTTTAAAATGCATTTAAACTCAATCCTAAAAACTTTCCATAACATCATACCAAAGAGGTAGGTGTCCAAGCTTTTGTTCGGCATGTATTCATAGAGTAACATCTTCTCATCCCCTTCAATACAATATCCCAAAAGCCTCACAAGATTTCTATGTTGAAGTTTAGCTATCAATATGACTTCATTCTTGAATTCCTCTAAGCCTTGCCCTGAAGTCTTGGAAAGTCTTTTCACAGCTATTTCTTTTCCTCCAGATAATTTTCCCTAATAGTACAAATGCATTTGTTATCAAGTGAACTAGAATATTTAAATGACGGAACAACATTCTACTACTGTCCATGTACTATTTGAAAAGTAAAGCCCAATAATGAAATATATAGTGAAAAGTAAAGACAATAGGAGCAAAGGATGCAACATACAGCTCACGGATTCCATTTGACATGCTATCTAGGTTCACGTGTTATAGTGAAAAGTGGCTAAAATTTTTAACGTATTGAAGAAAAAGTAGAAGCTATTATGTCACAAGATTTCATTTTTTTCATCCTTTTCAGGAAGGCATTACAAGTTTACGAGAGTCATTTTTATATACGATAAGCCTTTCATTTTAGTGACATTAATATAACAACATAAAAATTGAAAACTGTATTGTTTAAATGCATTAGAAACATTGGATGAATGCTAATTTCTTGATATTCAATTTTTGGAATTCTATATAAAAGATTACCTTGTATACAGGTCCAAATCCGCCTCGTCCAAGTTTATTTGAATCAGAGAAGTTCTCTGTTGCAGCAACTATGGTGTCAAAGGGAACAAAAGGAATATCCAAACCTTTTTTCCCATGTTCTCCGAGATCATTTATGTCTGACATGTCTCTCCCACCCAAGTGAGACAATGAAACATTCAGATTTCTTTCCTTGTTTCCTGATCAAATTGAAATCAGAAGAAATGAGTTCTGTTTGCAAAAAAAAAGCTTCTTTGTTTTTATGATAACAATCTCTTACTAACGTTTTTTCACGATTCGCATCCACCATAAATAATAGATTATTGCTACTAAGAAAGCAGACCCCATAACAACAGGCAAAACAACTACTACCAAAGGAGGTTTGCTCTGCTTCGGATTTCTGCCATATTTGTTGTCATCACCTATAAGAAAAGGGAACCCCATTTCATTTGGTCATGATTTTAGGACATCAGGAAACATCGCATGTGATGAGCAGTATCACTTACCTGATGCAGATTGCTGACCAGCAATGCATTGCTGCCTTTTTTTATCCCATTGGAAGTTTTCATTACAAATGCATCTTCTCCTTCTCTCTACAGACCTATCAGGCAGGCATTTTGTATTTGGCCAATATTTGCAGTCCTCCGTTAAATCGCATTCAGGCTCTTGGGAAGGCTCCCATCCAATCTCTAATCCGATGTCCCAGCTACTTGCAGGAGATACATTGACATCTACAATGCTAGTATAAGTGCTGCATGTGGTATTTAAAACACCAACTGAATGCACTGTTGATGGGAAGCCCCCAGAGGTATAGCTGCAACACTTGGCTGATTGAAAGCAAGATGTAGTTATATATTCATAGCAGGGACTTGATGAATTACAGTTCATCGATATGGGCCGAGGAGTTGTACAATTAAATAATAAAATGGTGGTTTTGTTGGTTATGTAAAATGGTTGGCTGTTGTCCAAATGGATATCATGGCTCCCGGAATTGGCTTCAGAGCACGTGCCTGTAACTTTTGGTTTGATGAAAAATGTTTGAAAATCTGGATTCATGCTAGCGATTTGATAAGAGACATTGGATAAGTTGAAATAGAGTAGGCCAGTTGAGTTATCACAGTAGAAACTTCTGTAGGCAGGATCTCCACATCCTTCTTCAGTGCTTAAAGGATATGGAACTTTTGTATTGCCACAGCTCTGGCATGGTGCTCCTGCACATAATATAATCTACTGTTAAATATTATCAGGGTGAAGTATGAACATAACAGTATGTATTGCAATTGCAAATGATCCCCGGCCACTATTTCCTGTCACCGGAGGAATCTGACTTGGTAATGTTTGTCCAATCCAATACTGAATTTTTTTCTTCTTATTAAACACACACACCCCTTCATACACACTCGCCCAAGTCTTTCATCACACTCACCTAAGTTTATCATCAGCACTACAAATAAGAATTGATCCTTGGCTAATATAGTCAAAGAGGAAAGAACTATACATCTGTGGACTATTTCAGGTCTGTAAACAGTTGGCCATCCTATATGAATAATTTAATATTATATAAGGATTTACCAGCTTCTTTTTTTTCAATCAAACGATTAAAATGGCCACAATTATGGTAAATCGTTGGGCACAATCTGAATGGCTCAAATAAAGGGAATTTATTGCACAGTCCGTACCTTCTAGCCAAAATCTTCAGAAATCTATCTAGTGTTGGGAATTATATACAATTAAAGCACAATCTTTTTGGTAAAATACAAATGTCCTTTCATGGCGAAAATGTCCTTTTCATCTTTCTTACTTTTAAAACCTTGGTCTTTACTGAGTCGGTGAGCCAATTAGTGATGACAGTTCCTGGTCCCACCAGCCAAACAATACTAAATTGGAGCCATTAATCAACAGTGGACGTGGATCCTTTTTAATTAATAAGTTGGGCATATGTTGACAGTTTTTATCTAATTAGTAAATTATTTTGGATTCCACTTAAGATCATTCTATCTATCGATCGCTAATCCATGCTTTGGTCACGTGCATTATTTTTACCGAAGCGTGAACACTGAAATATTACAAAATCTCAGTTGTTTTTATGGTAATTGAATAGCCTGACCGTGGTTATCCCAGTTCTGTTTGGATGAATTTGTCAAAGGTCCATACCAGTGAAAGGTATTGACTTTTGGATAGTATAGGTTTTTTTAGTAATTGTTGCTCCACTGACGAACTTGTCGAAATTATGATGAGTCTGACTGCGCCTCCAGGATTTGAAGACGGACTATAAATTTTCTTTTCTGCTTTCTCTATGAGATTTGTTTCTTAGTCATCTACTAGTCGATACAAAATTTATGCTAGTGTGATTATTTGATATTGGGCAAGTCTCTAATTCCCTAGTAGCTTTAGGAGAGATTGGAATTGGAGATTTCAGTCATGCGGTGACTGCAATCTTTGACTGATTTTGCATGGCATATTATCAATGTAAAGAAAAGCAACTTACTTGTTTCAGATGAAGCAGCGCGCAGGTGAAGATCGACATACTGGTAAATACCATAGTAATCGTCTACTACATCTCGGAGACCCCACAGGTTACTGAGCCAAAAATAACATATTGATTTTCTTTCACCGCGGGCAAGGTCTGGGTAAGTGTAACTGTAAGCACTGCAGTTGCAGTTGTCAAGGCACCTGCTTTTGCAATCCTCAATACTAGTTCCATCTATCCGCTGCATTCCATTGGGGGATTGATCTGAGATATCTAGCACATATATGTTTGACCACTGCCGCCAGAACTTGTCTTCCTTCCCACACTGCAACCCACCCTTTCTGTGGCACCCACCTACCCAATTCCCTGCTGTCCAATTGGCCGTGGACACGGGCTCAAACCCTGGCAAGCAACTGCAGACCGGTGATTTCATACTCTGGCAGATGCTGTTCGCCCCACACTTGAACCGATCTTCACACCCATGTGTCCATGTGGACCATCCCGGTTTCCATTGGCCGGCTGATTCATACCATATCAAGAACTGCAGCTGGCCGGATTTATCCATCACTAGTCTTGTGTAGGTGTATGGGGTAGAATACATGAAATAGACATCCTCTCCATTGCCGTTCTTAGTGAAGTAGAAGAGGAAGTTTTTGTTGACCTCTGAGATTTTTTCAAAGTATCTCCCAGAAGCATTCCAGAAGCCGCTTTCCCAGCTAGTCTTCGAATCATCCCTGATGATGAGCTGATTCCGCAGAAGTGGGTCCACTCCTAAGGACAATCTTCCCAAGCCCAGGTCGTCGGCTTTTTTCCGCGATGTTAGCAGGCGCTTGGATCCAGTTTTTGGGATCACACCAATCTTCATGCCCGGCAGGAGTGTGTCGAATGGATAGTCAAAGCTCTGCCAGACTGTTGTTCCTCCATCTCTCAGCACCAGATTTCCTGAATCCAGCAGAACCGCAACCAAACTATTTGCATTCGTGGAAACGCTGGTCTTCCAGAGGGGGTTTTTGTCTCCATCTAGAACAGCTAGATTCCCATCATCTTGGAGGGTGAAGAATCCGTTGCTATCCGCAATTGGCTTGTCTCTGTTGGCGACCCATACCACTGTCTGCAGGTCGGTTGGAAGCCTGTTGTACCAGATGGCGACGTAAAATTTTTTTGATTCACCAGGACTGAAGAATCCTAGTGCGAATTCGTCGCCCGCAGAGATTAGTTCTTGCCAATTTCTGAGTGATTGGCCAGGAGTCATGGTGTCCATTGTGGTAGAAGATTGGAAGAACTCAAAGGAAGATATCACTAACAAGGTGGTGATGAAGGGAAGATGATTAGACGAGCTCATTCTAATTATTTATTTTACTGCTGCTGCATTAATCCAACCCAAAAGACATCACGAGAGGGCTTGAGGACAGCAGCACAAAAGAGAGTTTAATGACAGACGAACTGCAGCAGCATATATAAATATAAACATGCTTATATAGATGCCTGCAGCATGGAAACTTAAAATCTTTATTCTTGAGGCACTCTTAAACTTACCAAGTTGTCCAATACAATTATCACAATTATTACAACCGGCCAGATTCAACTTTTTTTTATTTCTTCTGAAAGGTCTGATACGTAGAGACTAGTCGTTTTTTTTTTTGGCTGAAGGGTTTACGACAACTTTACTTTCCATGGCACACTTGCTTTTTTAAAACCCAGCTGGGGGGCCAAGCGTTAAGGGATTAATAATGCTGTTAGTGGTAGAGGTCTTACACTCTCTTACAGCACCTCTCGATTTTGCTTTTAATGGGCTTTTACCAACTAAAGGGTTTTATGTAAAGTAAAAGTACAAGTTCTATGTATAAGCCCAGTTACAATCTTTTCTATGATCGATGGCATCACAATCCATCATCCTTAACACATTTGATTATCCAAATGTTTAACGGATTTTAAGAAAAAGATCAAAGTATGCATGATATTGTTCTCTTTGGCTCTTAAGCCTTACTGCTTAGCTTTTTTATTGAGCCTCAATCCACCAGAAGACTTTATACAAGATAAGGGTATAAACTCTATATATATATCTAATCACTTTCCTCTTTATAGTCGATATGAGACTTCAAGACATCACAGTCATAGCTCTACCTAACTCAGCTTGGTATTGCCCGCTTTAGCTCATGTATACGTGCGAGAACTTTTAAATTGGTCACCCATTCAGGTACTACTCTCGTCAAAGCATGTTTAACTTCGAAGTTTTTATGAGATATAGAACCACATAGCTTTAAAATACGCCATGTTAATGTTAAGTTAAAGACAAAATTTAACTTATAAGTACGCTCCAGCTTAAGATGTGAGATATTTTCATTTGGAACTTGGTCAAGATCTCATAATGCTAACCAAAGCACTCACATTTAACATTGCGGATCCGCCTTTTTTTCACTCATAGGACTACTTGAGTTTGTCTCTTCTCAGGGGGGATACCTAAGAGAATAGGAGACTCACAATTTACCTAGAAAAATAATAAAAGTAATTTGAGTAAATTTGAGTTTGAAGCTCTTCGCTAACATTGCAGTTCGCACTGCACTAGTATGATCAGGAGGAAGGTCAAGAGGAGAAATATACTCTCCTCCAATGGAATCCTTTTATCTTGTCTAACTTCTACTCAAGAAGGTAGGTCAAGAGGAGAAAATGGGGGAAAGTTTTTCAATAAACAAAGATCTATACTCACATTTTTTTCACTTTCTCCACTTGTAATCTCAATCTACTTTCTCCACATCTGAAATGGAAAATATAGGAGAAGTAAAAGTAGTATAGTAAAAAAGATCCAGATTCCAGAATCTCTAGATTTAGATTGAAAATAGGTTTTTTTAACAAACTACAAAAAAAGAAAGGTGTTGTAGCCATAGTTACCAGATTCGCTGTTCTTATCATCGAATCCCAAACTGTTCGAATAGAATAATTCGGGATTCAATTTGTGGGATTAGGGGGTTTTGAAATTTTCTGATTCGCAAGAGTTTAATCTTGCAGAAGGACAAGGAAGATGAGAAGCTGAGAGGAAATGTGAAGGAGATGGAAGACGAGCATTTGAGAATTAAGAGGAAGACAAGCGGCCGATCGTCCTTTCCATTAAATGCTGCCTCACCCATTTGTCTTTTTACCCAATATAAAAGGCAGTAATTTCATTTTCCATGTTACCGGGTAGGCTTTTACCCAATGTACAAAAGAAGAAACTTTTCAACCTATATTTTCTTTTCCGTAATGTAAAAATAAATGATAGACAAGACCTTTCCCTCCATACTATTGGCCAAGAGAAATGCCAGGAATATTGTACCGTCTCCCTTCTCGTTCATCTCAATTCCAAAGTCTAATATTACTTTTGAATTGGACTTTGTTGCACCACGGTGTGGCTCAATCATTAAAAATCCAAATGGATCAAATTGAGCATTCTCCTCTCCTATATGATCTAGTTAAGTTTCACATTCGAAGTAGTTAGGCGGCTCGAGCTCACCGTACAATTAAAACTACAAAATAGGTGAATATAATGATACAAAAAATATAAATTCTCTTTTCATGTTGGCCAATCTCTCATGGGATTTTATTTTATCAAATTGAAGACTTTCAAACACGCTTATTAGTAGGTAACATATAATTAGATCTTTTTATAAAATCCCAACATAAAAATCCAACCTTTACAAGTGACATGATAGTGAACCAAATTTCAAAAAAACCTGAGTTTGAACCACTATCAAGTTCATTTTTCTTTAATTTAAATACATAATTTTACCTTTTTTGTGTATATCAGTCACAGGTATTGCAATGACTAATGAACAGTGGTTACAACTTGTACTAGACTATAGTTAATGCCATTACAAAATGTAAAAGAGATAAATAACTGTGAGTGATTGGGTAGTTTGGAAATATATATATATATTAAAGTAAACATTCGAATTAAGCATATCGAATTCATGGAATTCGAATTGTTAATCACCCGAACTAAAAAACAAATTAAGTAAACCTACTCCATTGAATTTTCAAATTTAAGTAAGCAACGAATTACGAACTGTAAACTCAAATCCGCACTAATTGAATTACGAATTTGGTAACTATGGTCATAGTCCCACCTAACTCACCATGATACAATTTGCTTTCGACCATAGCCATGCAACTTTAAAATGCATCATGTAAACTTAAGATTTAATTTCACTGATGAGCAAAGATTGCTCTCACCCAAGCATACTTAACTTCGGAGTTCTTATGTGATTCGGGATTGCACGACTTCAAAATTGATCCTTTGGAGTTAAGATCATAAGATTTGACTTATAAATGAGTTATAAGGCTATTTCAAATGTGGGACTTGAACAAAGCCTTATGGTGCGAATTAAAATACTCCACCCTTATCTTTGTGGATTCTTTTTTCTTGACTTATAGGATCATTTGACTTAATCTTGCCTCAATGAATTATATAGGCGGATTGGAATCTCACAAAAGATCATACGAGCCCATTTGTTTGATATAATTGAATCTATAGAAATTCTGGGTAAAATAGGTTCCTACAAATGATATTAAAAAGATGAACGATGATGAACATAAGGTGGAAATGCAGGGTTTGAATTACAAGAGGGTTGAAGGGGAGACTATTTCATGGGTCAATTATTTTGATATTCACCTTTGTTTTTTAATTTTGATAACTTCCAGAATAACCTCTCTAAAAAGCTTTAAAAGTTCAACTTGATGAAACAAACAATGATATTATCCACCCTTCATATTTTTTCTATCCGACCACTTGTAATTTTTCCACAGCCAAATCTATCTCCAACAGCCCAGACCATCTCCAACTAAAAAAAAAAAAATACGTTTTTCAATTTATCATGAGACACAAACCAAAGCCGTTGTCACTTATCAGGAAAAGGAGGCCCCAAAGGGCTCCGTCCTCCTTCCTGCAAAGAGACTGGCATTTGATTTTCGTCCACAACTCTCCCAGGTTTCACCAGGTCCTTACATCATTTTACGTCGTGGGATCCAGACGCCTCTCAAAAAAACTCATCTTAATTCAAAAGAAATCGCTGTCCATAGCCCACTGGAAAAGCAATCAATCTTCTCTCCTGTTCAAGGCATTTGCAATAATTGCACGTCTCTTTGCCTTTTTATTTCGTCGCTTGCTTGTTCTAGTGGCCATCGGGACTACCTGAACCAAAAGGCCAAGGGTATATCCGTTTGTGTGGCGAGAAGTGAGAACAGGAGTCTCTTATCCACAGTGACATGACCGTGGGGGATTCCTCACTTTAATCTCACTTCTTGCAAGTCCCGATAACGCACGGACTCTCTCTCTCTCTCTCCACATTTTAATCTTCTTAATGTGAAAACGTTATAGAGCTCAAGTGAGTGATCAACTAGATAACATGGACTGAAGGCGTGATGGACACTTCCTCATTGCGCTAGTCCCTTACAAATGTTTAGGGGCTTCTTAGCAACTCAAAGTTGATAATTATTAAGTGTTTTTATTCTTTTACTTTTATTAGGAAGCCAAGCTAACAGAGGCTCTTGAGAGACCTGGCCAAGGGGAGATAGCACCTGCTTAGGTGTGGAGATAGTCCCCACTCCATGCATATACAAGGATCAAACTTAGACAGTTCAATGAAAAACCGGATATCTAATCAATTGGGCAACTTATGTCCTCATCAACCACTTTCTCGGGGTATACGGTGCAGCAATGCATTGTACTTGGCATTAATTGAATTAGGAGATCATACGAACATTTAAAGTATAAAATTTAGCTTCTTATGGACCTCAGAAAATTTTGGGATGTAATTTAGTTGGGCTTTTCCATTGTTTTGTTAAAACTATATTTTTTAGGTTATAAATTACAAACGTTGAGGATAATAAATATTATTTTCAAGTTAACGTAGCAGAAAGTTTTGATTGACTTATTTGTAAGATACATTTTACTACTACAGGAAATCATAACTCGATGGTAGGTTTTTTGTATTCCTTACCATGGGCTTCTATTGTTAGAAGCTCATTTCAGGGCCAATAGTGATGAGACTAGTGTCACGAGATTAGGAGAAAAATTTGTTCTGCTAATAGTAGGAAGTACGTAAATCATGGTAAGATGTTTTACCATTTCAAAGTTTTAAAAACCAAATATAAAAAAATCAAGTTTTTATTGCAGTGGTAATTGTTTAATCACAACTTGCAAGACAATTGAGAATTATACCTATAAACCAAATGAAAACTTAGGAACTACTACATTGGTTTCCTTTCAAAAGGAGCAGTCAGTAACTTTGTGTACGTCAGTGAGGTTCTCCACAACTGGAGAGCGGCGTCTTCCTCCTTTCCGACACTGAGGTAAACTCCATATTTAAAAAAAAATTTAAATGCAGACTCTTTTTGTGATTTATTGAAAGAGAGGCAAGTGACATTCTTCTAATTCTAGAGGCCATAGCCTTAAATTGTAAGGGTTATAAGATTTGGTTTTAAGGATTGAATTTGTGAGCTGCATGAATTATTGGCTCTTGATTGGACAACTCCTCTCTAACTTCTATGACTAGATGTTATTGACATACATTTGGTAGGAGAGAATAACCATAGATAAATCCATTTTAATCCAATCTTTACATGACACATTGTACACTATAGTCATAGCCCCACCTAACTCACCACGATACAATCTGCTTTTGACCATAGCCATGCAACTTTAAAATGCATCATGTAAAGTTAAGATTTAATTTCACTGATGAGCTAAGGTTGCTCTCACCCAAGCATACTTAACTTCGGAGTTCTTATGTGATTCGGGATTGCACGACTTCAAAATTAATCCTTTGGAGTTAAGATCATAAGATTTGACTTATAAATGAGTTATAAGGCTATTTTAAATGTGGGACTTGAACAAAGCCTTATGGTGCGAATTAAAGTACTTCACCCTTATCTTTGTGGATTCTTTTTTCTTGACTTATAGGATCATTTGACTTAATCTTGCCTCAAAGAATTATATAGGCGGTTTGGAATCTCACAAAAGATCATATGAGCCCATTTGTTTGATATAATTGAATCTATAGAAATTCTGGGTAAAATAAGTTTCTACAAATGATATTAAAAAGATGAGCGATGATGAACACAAGGTGGAAATGCAGGATTTCAATTACTAGAGGGTTGAAGGGGAGACTATTTCATGGGTCAATTATTTTGATATTCACCTTTGTTTTTTTCAATTTTGATAACTTCCAAGATAACCTCCCTAAAAAGCTTTAGAAGTTCAATTTGATGAAACAAGCAACTATATTATCCACTCTTCATATTTTTTCTAACCAACCACTTGTAATTTTTCCTCAGCCAAAACTATCTCCCACAACCATGACTATCTCCAACTTAAAAAAAAAAAAAAAAACGTTTTTCAATTTATCATGAGACAGAAACCAAAGCCGTTGTCACTATCAGGAAAAGGACGGCCCAAGAGGCTCCGTCCTCCTTCCTGGAAAGATGCTGGCATTGATTTTCGTGCACAGCTCTCCCATGTTTCACGAGGTCGTTGAAGCATTTTAAGTGGTGGGATCCACAAGCTTCTCAAAAAAATTCATCTTAATTCAAAAGAAATCACTGTCCTTGTCCCACTGGAGAAGGTATCAATCTTCACTCCCGTGCAAGGGCGTTCGCCAGAGTTGTGCGTCTCACAGCCTTTTTATTTCGTCCCTTGCTTGGCCCAGTAGCGTTGGGGACTGCCTAAACCAAAAGCCAAAGGATAGGTCGCTTGCTTGGCCTAGTGGCCATCGGGACTACCTAAACCAAATGGCCGAGGCTATATCCATGTGTGTGGTGAGAAGTGAGAACAAGAGTCTTTTCCACAGCGAATGACCGTGGGGGATTCCTCACTTTAATCTCACTTCTTTCCAGTCACAGTACCGCACAGACTTTCTCTCTCTCTCCACATTTTAATCTCCTAATGTGAAAACTTTATAGAGTTCAAGTGAGTGATCAAACAGATAACATGGACTGAAGGCGTGAAGGGACACCCTTTCCTCACCGCACTGGTCCCTTGAAAATGTTTAAGGGCTTCTTAGTAACTCGAAGTTGATAATTATTAAGGAGGTGTTTGGATAAATACATAATAAAATATTATTAGATTTGAATAATGCGAGATTTCATTATTATAGAATAAAATAGTATCATATTATAACATTGTGCAACTTATAGTAGTTGGCAATTTATATACATTTCAATATACCTTCAAAATTGTTTTATACATCATATACTTGAATATTTTAATATAAAAGTTTTTACAAGAAAATCAGATATTATAAAATATCTTCTAAGATATCCAAACACCTAATTTCTAGGTGTCTAGATTATATTCTAAACTAAAATATAATATAACAAAATCTCTTAAAACATATGCTTTCCAAACACCCCCTAAGTTTATTATTCTTTTACTTTTATTAGGAAGCCAAGGGAGCAGAGTGTCACGAATCGATAGTCTCACCCACGATTTGTAGCCCATGCGGCACTCGACAATGCCCCGTACACTTAACGAGTCAACCTTTTCTCCCAAGCTACTTGGAACTCACCATACTATAAGGCTAACACCACACTCATAAGAGAATAATACTTAGAGAATGATAAGAGAACTAGAGAACTTCTTACAACTCTTGGTTGGTTACAAATGAGGGAGGCCACTCCTTTATATACACTTTGGCCTTACAAAGTGTGGCTTAGAATGCGCCATGTGTCATCCATATATTGGTTGAGAGTTTTTTCGAACTCTCTCTAGAATGTTCTACACTACTCTTTACAAATATCTAAACTTCTATATTATTCCAAGGTTGTAAAAATTTGTAGAACTTCTAGATAATGGGCCTTGGGTCATCGGTCATGAGATTGGCCTGGCCCGCAAGATCCATGTAGGCTATGATTAAGCCTCCTCTTCACACAAAATGTGGGGCAATCTAGCATATCATGACAATCTCCCCCACCTAATCCGCAAACGTCCTCGCTGCGGCGTTCTCCTTGTGATATTCTTTGAGTACTTTCTCAAACTGCCACAAGGTATCCACTTATTCCCAACTTGCTTCATGGTTGGGTAGGCCTTTCCATTTCACTAAGTACTCTATATACGGAGGGACACCACGCCGACTTACTCTTTGGTCGTCAAGGATGCGTTCCGCCTCTTGTCAAACAATGTCATCATTGTAGCCGATGGTCGATTGATGCAGTTCCTTGACGGATCTTCCTGGTCTTCATGATATGGCTTAAAATAACTCACATGGAAGACCGGGTGGCTTTTGAAGTTAGATGGAAGATCTAACTTATATGTTGCATTCCCCACCTTTTTAAGGATTATGAATGGTCCCTCATACCTCCGTATCAACCCCTTATGGACTTTTCTGAACACTTTGAACTGTTGGGGTTGTAACTTCATCATTACCTTGTCACCTACATTGTAGTGCATCGGCCTTCTTTTCTTATCCGCCCATTTTTTCATGCGCTTGGTGGCCTTGTGCAAGTAAGCCTTGGTGACGTCCTGTTGCTCATGCCAATCTTTGGCAAATGTGAAGGCAGCTTAGCAACTCCCCACATAACCTATTGTGACCTTGTGAGGTGTGAGGGGGTCGCTGCCCCTGTTGCTATCTCAAATGGGCTACGACCCGTTGATTCACTTCTTTGAAGGTTGTAGCATAATTGTGTTACGTCTAGATGACTCACTCAATCCTTTTGGTTTGTGTTGACGTAGTGCCGTAAGTATTCATCCAAGAGCGTGTTGGTCCATTTGGTCTGCCGATTGTTTGAGGATGAAAACTTGTGGAGAAGTGTAGGTCAAACCCTAGTAACTTGAATAGCTCTGTCTAAAACTTCCCCGTGAACCGAGGGTCCCATCACTTATGATGACTTTTGGCAAGCCCTAGTACTTCACCACGTTTCGGAAGAAAAGAATAGCTACATCGTTTGCGGTGCAGTTTGTTGGTTCGGCAATGAAGGTAGCATACTTCGAGAACCTGTCCACCACAACCATAATGCTACCCAACCCATTTACCTTGGGTAGGCATGAGATGAAATCCATGGAAAAAATTTTCCATGGTCGTGCAGGCGTCGGCAATGGTTTCAATTCACCAGCCGGTCTTTGGTGTTCCACCTTGTTTTGTTGACACACAAGGCAAGTCCGCACATAGCCCTCAACATCCTCCTTCATCTGTGGCCAATAGAATTGTACACCAAGTAGCGCAAGGGTCCTCCTATATCTTGGATGACCAGCCCATTGGGTGTCATGGCATTCTTTTATGAGGTCCCTTCGCGAGCTCCCCCACTTAGGCACATAGAGCTTATTCCCCTTGGCATAGAGTAGGCCATCCTCCTCCCATAAGCGCTTGGTCCTTCCATCCTTAGTAGCTTCCGACAAGCTTTGTGCCATATTGTCTTTTGGCAAGCCCTCCTTGATTTTCTCAACTATGGGATTTGTGATGGTGACAATTGCATTTAGCTCCACAAGCTCTACCTTTCTACTCAAGGCATCTGCTACTTGGTTAGTGCGCCTTAACTTATACATAATAGCCATGTCGAATTCAGCCAAGAAGTCTTGCTACATTGCCTACTTTGGTGTCAATTTCTTTTGACTTTAGAAGAAGCTTGTGGCAACATTGTCCGTCCAAATAATAAACCAGGATCCAAGTAGATAGTGCCTCCATGTCTGTAAGCAATGTACAATGGCTGTCATTTCCTTCTCATGGACGGAGTATTTCCTCTCCATCTCGTTGAGCTTACGGCTCTCATATGCTATAAGATGCCCTTCTTATAGGAGCACCCCTCCAATAGCAAAGTCTGAGGCATCAGTGTGCACCTTAAATGGCTTTGTGTAATCCAGTAATGCCAATACCGGTTCTGTCATCACCGCTTCCTTTAGATCCTCAAAAGCTTTTTGGCATTCATCCCTCCAATACCAAGTTTGACCGTTCTTAAATAGGTCAGTCAAGGGTAATGCCCTCTTAGAAAAGCCTGGTATAAACCTTATATAATAGTTCACCAGACCAAGGAATGACCTCAACTTTATCACCTTGGTTAGAGGGCATTACTCCCATATGGCCTTCACTTTTCCTTCATCCATGCGAATGGTGCCATCCTTTATCTTATGCCCTAAGAACATCATCTCTTTTTGGGCAAATGAGTAATTTTTCCACTTAAAATAGAGTTGGTTAGAACGTAGTATCTGTAAGACTGTCTGGAAGTGCTCTTTATGTTCCTTTAGAGTTTTGCTGTAGACTACAATGTCATCCAGATATACCACCAAGAACTTGTCCAGTAGGGATGAAATATCCAATTCATAAGTGTATAGAACGTGGCTGGTGCATTCATCAAGCCAAATGGCATGACCAAGAACTCATAAGCTCCATAGCGTCACACATGTGGTCTTTGGCTTATCTCCTCCTATTATCCGGATTTGATAATACCCTGACCGAAGATCCAACTTCGAGAAATACTTCGCTTCACTAAGTTGATCAAACAAATCTGCTATCAGAGGGATAGGGTATTTATTTTTTATGGTGACCTTGTTGAGCGCCCGGTAGTCAATACATAGCCGAAGACTACCGTCATGTTTCTTTTAGAACAACACCGATGCTCCATATGGTGCTTTAGAGGGTTGGATGAAACCTGCATCAAGCAACTCCCGTAGTTGTTTCTTAAACTCTTCCAACTTGGGAGGAGCCATCCGGTAGGGACTCATTGCTGGTAGCATGGCACTAGGTTCCAACTCTGTCTTGTGGTCCACCTCTCTCCTTGGTGGAAGCCTTTTGGGTAGCTCTGGTGGCATCACATCCTTGAACTCTCCAAGGACTTGATCGATTTCCTTTGGCACCTCTGCGTGTGGGACATCCTTGTCTTCCACAAGTGCTGCTAGGTAGGTGTCTTCACCCCTCTTAACACCTTTAGCCAACTGTAGAGCTGATAGTGTGGCCACTTCTCTCTTGGCCTTTATAGCTGGGACCATGCAAGGTTTCTTTTCATCCATAATTCCAACGGCGTCCAAATGTAACATTGGCACCGCCTTGGTTAGCTTGAGAAACTCCACCCCTAGTACCGCTTTGAAATCATCCAAGGGGACTACAGTGAAGTTGGTTGTACCCTTCCAATCCCCCACTTGGATTCTACCCCCTTGGCAACTCCTTTGATGGGTTGAGCTTCAGAGTTGACCGCCTTCATACGGCTAGAGTCTTTCTCTAGTTTCAGCCCCAATTTCGTGCTTTATCTTGGCAAGGAAATTATGTGTAGCCCCCATGTCTACTAATGCTTTGGTGACCTTGCCATTGATATGCACATTTACATACATAAGGCTTTTGTTGATGGGTGGGGAGCCGGTTGCTTGTTTCTTTACCGCATTGAGTATGGTGAGGGCACTCATTATAGGGTCATCCATGCCTTCCTCATGACTAGAGGCCGCCTCCTCTTTTTCTTTCAACAAGGCATTAAGAGTGCGTCTTTTTGGACACTTAAACAGCTTATGTCCAAGGCCCCCACAAATGTAACACTGGATTTGGTTAGACTTTCCAGTCCCACTGGGTTTGTCTTGGCCCTTTTGTGAGAAGAAGGGCTTTTTCCCACCATCATTAGAATCACCCTTCTTATCTCCCCCACCTTTGCCTTGATAGGGCTTGAATGATTTTGGCTTCTCAGCATCAGAATTTTTAGAATATTCCATTAATTTTTCGGCCGTGGCTAAGGCTGTGGCTAGGTCTTATACATTCCTCCTTTGAAGCTCTTGTTCAGCCCATGGTTGCAACCCATTCATGAAGAAAAACAACTGATCCTCATCAGTCATATTGGTGATGTCCAACATACAATGGGTGAACTTCTTCACATATTGTCGAATTGAGCCATCATGTTTGAGCTTCATCAAGTTTTTCCTAGCCAAATACTCCACATTTTTAGGTAGGAATTGAGACTTCAGTTTCTTCCTGAAATCCTCCCATGACTCAATGGTACAAAGACCTCTCTCCATATCATTGAGCCGTCTATGCCACCACAACATGTCATCATCCTCCAAATATATGGTGGCCATTTCTACCTTGGTTACCTCATCCTCCACTTTGGCAACCCTAAAGTAGTGCTCCATATGCCACAAGAAATTTTCTACTTCCTTAGCATCTCTAACACCTTTATAGCATTCGCGTTTAGGTAATCGTACCTTATGGGTCTCCTTAACGGAAGTGCCTCCATTGGCAACTGTTCGCTCCAACACAACTAGTCAGTTCTTGACATTCTCATCCCTTGCACGAAGATCTGCCAACAACTCTGCCCTTAATGAGGTGACGGTTTCCTTGACCTCTTCAGTCATGACTTGGAAAGCATCGCGAGCTTCTTCATGTAGCATCTTCCGGATGTCAATGACCTTTTCGCCCACCGTGTTCACTCGAGATACCAACTCCTGTTGGCTTTCTTCTTGGGTGTTAACACGGCCTTTCAGCAAGTCTACACGACCATTTACCTCACGAACAGTACACTCCAAGGACCTTAGACGTCTCTTTAGAGTGGCCAAGTCTAAGTACCCACCTAGCTCACGGGAAGTATCTCGCGGTCCCTTTCCCTTCTTTCCACCCTTGCCAAGGATCTCGGTGACTTCGCTTTCATGAGATGCCATTGCAACTTCTTCCTTGTGATATTTGCCTTAAGGGTGATGAACCAACTTCTCTCTGATACCACTTGTCACGGACCGATCTTCTCACCCATGATTTGTAGCTCATGCAGCACTCGACTAATGCCCCGTGCACTTAGCGAGTCAGTCTTTCCTCCCAAGCTACTTGGAACTCACCCTACTATAAGGCTAACACTACACTCACAAGAGAAGAATACTTAGAAAATGCTAAGAGAACTAGAGAACTTCTTACAACTCTTGGTTGGTTACAAATGAGGGAGGCCACCCCTTTATATACACTTTGGCCTTATAAAGTGTGGCTTAGAATGCGCCATGTGTCATTCATACATTGGTTGAGAGTCTTCTAGAACTTTCTCTAGAATATTCTACACTACTTTTTACAAATATCTAAGCTTCTACATTATTCCAAGGTTGTAAAGAATTGTAGAAACTTCTAGATAATGGGCCCTAGCTCATGGGTCATGAGATTAACCTGGCCCACAAGATCCATGTAGGCTATGATTAAGCCTCCTCTTCACACAAAATGTGGGGCAATCTAGCAGATCGTGACAAGGGGCTCTTAAGAGACCCAGCCAAGGGAGATAGCACCTGCTTGCATATGGAGATGGTGCCCACTCCATGCATGCACTAGGATCGAATCTAGGCAATTCAATGAAAAACTGGATATCTAATCAGTAGGGCAACTTATGTCCTTATCAACTAGTTAATCGGGGTATATGGTGCAGCAATGCATTGTACTTAGTATTAATTAAATTAGGAGATCAAACGGATATTTAAACTAGAAAATTTAGCTTCTTATGGACCTCAGAAAATTTTCGGATATAATTTAGTTGGGCTTTTCCATTGTTTTGTTAAAACCATACTTTTTAGGTTATAAATTACAAACGTTGAGGATAATAAATATTATTTTCAAGTTAGGGTAGCAAAAAGTTTTGATTGACTTATTTCTAAGATACATTTTATTACTACGTGAAATTATAACTCGATGGTAGGATTTTTGTTTTCCTTATCATGGACTTACATTGTTGGAATATCATTTCAGGGCCAATAGTGATTAGACTAGTGTCACGAGATTAGGATAAAGATTTGTCCTACTAATAGTAGGAAGTAAGTAAATCATGGTAAGATGTTTTATCATTACAAACTTTTAAAAACCAAATACAAAAAAATCAAGTTTTTATTGCAGTGGTAATTGTTTAATCACAACTTGCAAGACAATTGAGAAGCATACCTATAAACCAAATAAAAACTTGGAAACTACTACATTGGTTTCCTTTCAAAAGGAGCAATCAGTAACTCTCTGTACGTCAGCGAGGTTCTCCACAACAGGAGAGCGGCATCTCCCTCCTTTCCGACACTGAATTAAATTCCATTTTTTTTTTAAAAATATTAAATGCAGACTCTTTTTGTGATTTATTGAAAGAGAGGCAACTGACATTCTTCTAATTCTAGAGGCCATAGCCTTAAATTGTAAGGGTTATAAGATTTGGTTTTAAGGATTGGATTTGTGAGCTGCATGAATTATTGGCTTTTGACTGGACGACTCCTCTCTAACTTCTATGACTAGATGTTATTGACATACATCTGGTAGGAGAGAATAATCATAGATAAATCCATTTTAATCCAATTTGTACATGACAATACCATTTCAAGTTGCTAACTAATATGCCCAAAATATCTAGGCGTTAAAAGGTGCGACAAACTAACTACTTAATATCCCTCCCCCCCCCCCCTCAATTGGGCGGGACACTGTCCAGACTCGAAGCACACACCCGCGCAAGATGTAACACAGAGCCTCTTTGCCCCGCGCACATGTGCCCGCACACAAAATGCAATATGAGGCTTTTCTTGCCCTGCATGGATTTGAACCCATGATATGTTGTCTTTGATACCAAGTAAGTGGAGGAAAAGTGATTTTAAATAAACGTATGTACACAGAAGAAAATGACATGCAAATTTTAGTGGTTTAAGCAAACTTAATCTACTCTACTAGAAAAAAAATCTATTTGAAATTCTTCTATTGAAAGTTTTTCAATAGTATTACCTTCAAAACTTTTGTGATTTTTATAGATAATAAAAAATAAAAAGGAAAAGACTACATTTTTTTATATTTATACTTAAAAAAAGAGAGAAAATATAAACTACACAAATATATGAAATGGACCATTATAGGATGAAACGGGTCGTGCCTTGTACCGTGCCAACAGTCGTGCCATGTCGTCCCTGCGGGCTTGGCACCCTTCGGCCCAACACGGCTAGTGAGTTTGGGCCATGCCGCATTAACTGTTGTGGTCCAATACGGCCTAGCCCATTTTACACCTCTAGGCCATGTTTCGTGTCCCGACCAAATTTCAAATGCAAACCAAACCAACCACAATCTCCCCCACACCCCCCCACCCCATCCTAAATGTGGGGAGGGGTATTACCCTCCTCAACTGCCAAATAACAGTCAAATGAAAAGCATTTTGTGGCAATTCACCCTTTTGGAAATCCATAAATACCTCCTCCCCCATCATTTCTCAACACGCATCTATATTCTACACTCTTTTTAAACCACTATTCTGTCACCTCAAGCTTTCTAAGCTCCCTTCTCTCTAATTCTGTTAGCTCTCTTTCTCTCTATAAGTTTCTCTGAGGCACCATGAACTCTCTTCAAGCTCTAAAAAGTGGTTAGACCATCACAATCGCTCAACCTTAACTCTAGTATAAATGATCAGAAGGCAGTAGAAAGCACTCATACATCAATTATCCAAGCGAGTGAAGCTGAACGTTCTCCCTCTCCAAAAAAAAAAAAGAAAAAAAAAGAAATAGTTCCTAATATTTGCGAATATTTTCAAATAGTTCCAATATTGATAATACTAAAAAGTATTGGATAAGGCATGACGCAAATTTTGTTAAAGACTTTACAATTTGCATTTATCAAGTGGCATTGGCTACTTTCATAGACACTTGCAATCGTGTATGCCCAAATATTATTTGGAGAAAATAACATTAAATAATTAATTCATGTTGTTTTTCAATTTTTGTGAATTTAATTTATTAGTTTTAATTTTATTTTAAGATGAAATCCTAAAATAAAACTTTAAATTTTTTTTTCAAATAAGATAAAAAAATTTAAAAACAAAATGGGTTGGCTGGACCATGGGCAACATGGCCCAGCACGGCACTGTTTCAAATGTGACTTAGGCCATGCTGGACCACCCCCAATGTGGCTTGGGCTTGGCACAACATGACCCACATTTATATACTTATGTAGGAGTACTGTTTTTTTGATAATCCCCAACTACAGGGTTGAGATCTAGATACTCACACAAGTAAGGTGATGGAAACTCACGCTACAAAGATATACAAACACATACAACTGACCATACATGCAAGGAAATGGAAACTTGCATATATAAGATCGCACGCATAACTCACACATGCTAGGTAATGGGAACTCGCATACAAGAGGAGATAAAGACACAACTCGCATATGTCATATAACAAAAATTCAAATATGCAAAGAGGTGACAGGGGATATTAAATTGACTCTTACATAGGTAAATGTTAAAGATGCAATTGGCTACGTATGCAAATGTTATACATGTAAAATACATTACTGATCAATTCTTCGAAATTACCATTTTCAAATTAGTAAATGAATACATTGTGGGGTTAATCAATTGTTTAATCTTCCTCCTGACCAAGCCACCGTTTTATATATTGAAGCTGAAAGATCTCTTTGTTGAGTGTTAAAGAATCCACAACTATCTTCTTGGAGGAAAATGTTTAAAATTAGAAAAGTAGACACCAGACACAAAAGGCTCCATCATTTGCAGTTTCTAGACTTGGGAAAATCTCTTGCCCAACTTAGTTAAAGGACAAGCCGTGGAAGAAACATTAATGGACTACTTTCTGGCTTCGAAGTTGAAATGATGTTTCAATCTTTGTAGTGCTTAATGGCCGGACTGGTGGCTTTTATTTTTTTTGCATTGCTTGTATCTTAGTAGGGTATGGCTCGCTAGGGATCTTATCCCACCTTCGGGGATAATATCCTTTTGGTAATTTATTTCTTGCAATGAAGACCTAACTTACTCATATAAAAAAAAGATGAATGCATTGAATGATTTTAGATGTGCTTGAATGTTTTGGATATTAAAATTTTCAAAAGCTCTAAAGATTTAAGATTGGAAACTAAATGTCTTGATGCATCTCAATTATATAAGAATACTAGAAACAAAGATAAAATACGTTAAAATCTAAAGACATATTATTTAAATAAAAATAAATGTAAAAGAAAAATATTTTTTTATCATCTTAAAATTATATGCATCAAAATATGAAGGAGAAAAGATTGAAGTAAACAAAATGTTAATTTAAGTAATATTATGCAATATCAATTAATCAAATAAGATCCTAGGCAAAAGATAGAATTACATAGAAAATTAAAACTTAGAGCCGACCCCTAGAGATGGAGAAGACTTTGATGATGATGCCACTTGATGATACGCATGTATATCTATGAGTTCCTCCAGCTAGTTAAAAAAAAAAAAACCTTGTTAAAAACCAATGCATCATACAAACCGTGAGAGTATAAATATGGTGTCAATAAAAATAAAGCTTGTGTATAGTGGTCACTATATTACTGTCATTTGATGTGAATCTTAATTTTATTGAAATAAAATAAATTTTAGGATGATAGAGAGGCATTTTTCAAATTTTATAGATCGCCCAAAACTCAATGAAATGTTGGGTCCCACCAATTTAATGATGACTTTCATGGGTATAGCACAAGCCCCATAGAAGATGGGCCAATTGGTTTTGTTGCCAAGTGCTAGGTTATGAAAATTGGCCCGTCTTTTAATATTGATTGAAATTTGATGTAGACTCATAAAATATGATTCTATTGTTTTGAGTGGTTTGGATTTTATTATAATATTGATTGAAATTTGATGTAGACTCAAAAAATATGATTCCATTGTTTTGGGTGATTTGGATTTATTATAAGTGGGCCCATAAGGAGCCATAGAAGATGGGTCCAACAGCCTTGATCAACTCGAATTTTTTTGTAAGTTGTCCCCATTGAGGGATGTCATGAAGGGGACTGGCTATTTTAACACCAAAAATGTCTCAATTAACTCAACCCATGTAAAAATAAAAAAAGTTAAAAGTGTTTAAGGAGAAAGAGAGAGAAATAGAGGGAGAAAAAGAGATATTCTTATTGAATGCGAGAAGTGTGTATCACAAAGGGAGAGAAAGATCTTATTTATAGAATATGATTACTTCATCTCCAAGCAACTTAATAAGAAAGGAATTTAACCCTAATTGCTTTCCATATCTAATGTGGGTCCCAAGGTGGGCATCCACTTTTGATAATTTCTTATAACAAAAAGACCCAAATGGCCTCTCCTTTTCTTCTTTTTCTCATTCTCTCTCTTTTGCCGTCTTCTTTCTTTTGAGCATATTTTTATTTTTCTTTCTCACTGCTAGGGTTAGATTATTTTGAAAAAAAACATCGAATGAAAATCCAGATTTTGCCCATTTCAGCCGATATCTATGATTTTTAGCAAAATCTTGGATTTCTGCTGAAATGGATTGAAATCTAGACAGAGAAATTATAGCATACACTTTGTTTCACTAGCATGATCGAAATATGCTTTGTGCCCCTCTTTTCCTTCATGTAAAAAGTGAGGCCCATTAGGAGCATGATCCTCTACCTATAAAGCACGGGTACCATATGAGTATCGATGTAGGTACAATACGGGTGCTTCGATATGGCAAAATTTTTAAAAAATAAAATATAGGTACACTGGGGTACATCCAATAAAAATTATATTTTTAAAATTAATTATATTTTTTAAAATTTGAATAATACAATATGCTGATAATTAAAATATGTTGGAATCCTTAGATGCAACAAACTAACAATTACATAATGCCATTACAAATTTAACATATTATAAAAAAAAAAGAAAGCAGCAATAATTTTATTTTTTATATATTATCCAGCATTCCTTTCTTCTTCTTCTTCCTCCTTTTTTGTTTTTCTTTTTTTTTTTCTTCTACTGGAGAGAAGGCAGTTGAAGATGAGTTAGGGCTAAAGCCTTTTCTCTTTTAAGTTTGTTGAAAATGATTAGGGTTAAAATTAAAAATTATATTACTAGCCATTTCAAACTCTTAAAAAAGATTTTATCAAAAAGCAAAAAAACTTTTACAAAAGTACCAAAAAGGTATCCATAAATGTATTCATTTTGTACCCACAAACGTGTCCATTCCGTACTTACAAATATATCTATCTTGTATCCATAAAGTCAAAATGTACCTAATACGTTTTTTGCCATACCCGTATACGAACCCACCCAATATAGGTACGTGTACATTTTGAGAGTACCCCTAGTCCTCTACTAAGGTCTGCACATCACTTCGAAGTAGAGGTCGAACAGACCTCTTAATGGACACCCCCCCCCCCCCCCACTATACTCTGCCAGAACTCAGGTCCATGTCCACAAGGACCACAACAGGGCAAATCGGGGCTTGACAATCCCAACATAGGGATACTCCTTTGTAACCCCAGGCCTGCCCTGTAATTTCCCTGCACCCTCCAGTGTTTCTACCAACTCCATAGCTGTGACCCCATTACAGCTTGTCAATTGCAGAGGCAAAGGAGATGACCATCTACAATGGCAAACATCTCTATTCTCTTCATCCAACGATTGATGACATTCTCAGGAAGTCTTTCAGACACCCTGCCTCCATTAGTTTCTATTGGAGTATGTGACTTGATCTCTATATGGTTTGACTGATCGCTATTTGTTGGTTTATCGACTTCTTTAATTATGCATATCATGTTAATGTTATTATGCTTGAAAGAAACGCTAAACATGTTGATAGTATCGTTCCCCAATCATGATTTGATATGTGATATTTTCAAAATATCATGAAATTTGAAATGTGGCGTGTGGGAATTACAATTATATTGGAATTCGAATGGGAAAGTTTTTGGAAACCTGAATATATATATTTTAATTTATGGGGATTACTTTTAGAAAAATTAATTTACTCCAAGAATTTATCAATAATATTTCAAGGGAGATTGAATATTATTTTAAAAATATCCAAACATTTTTTCTTGGAATTTTAATTTCCTGAAAATGATTTTTGTGACAAGTGCTTAGTCAATATTTCATACACACAAGCATTAAAAAGAAACCATAAATTTGAAATTTTCTTGTATACATGTCACTCCAATAAATACAATACTCATAAAAAAATTTCTATAAAAATATAGAATATTCATCAAATCAACTGTCATAGTTATAGAAGGAAATTCTATTATGGCTTCAATGTGCGTTTAAATTTTAAGCCCCTTCTTACCAAAGGGGCTAAAATTGAAGCGTAGGTGAATATCCATCCATGAATGGCCATCAATAGACTCCCCTTCGGTAAATGATTAAAAAGCACCACCCTTGTACATTAAATCCTAGAAGAGTGTCGGTCTCATCTACATCTCCATGTTCTATTCTTTACTCCTTGCTTATTTAATACTCTTTTCAGTTCAACCCAAATCTCTAGGAGTTCCTAGGAATTGAATACTGGGCAAACAAACGAGCCCTTAGATTCCAGTTTAAACTTGTAAATTTTTTCTCAACCACCAGAAACATGGCAAGGGAAGGGCAACATCACAAACTCTCATTAGTACTCTTTATCTACCTCCTACTGTAGAAACCGTCATCCCATTCTGTGAACAGGATCCTTGAGTATTGGAGGAAGAACTTCCATTGGTGAGACGTCTCAAGACAAATGCTGGTTGTTTAGGATCTGGTATAATTGGAGTTTCACTATTAAGCATTGAGAGGACTGAAGCCATTGTTGGTCTATCTGTTGCATCTTCTTGGACACACAGAAGTGCAACACAAAAACATTTCAGCACTTCAGATTCCTTGTAATTCTCCTTTAGAGAACGGTCCATCAGATCTAACCACTTGTTTTCATTCCATAGTTGCCACGCCTGAGATGGTACTGAAATTGAGCATTCTATAAAGAAGATACAAAATTAAAAGGCAGAAGGAAAACTGAAGAGAAATTAATCTCAATACTTACATGTCCTAGAAGGTTCATGGACTGCTTAGAACTATAAAAGCCAGAGTTCTTCTTCCCACTGATTATCTCAAGCAATATAACTCCAAAACTAAAGACATCAGATTTCACTGAGAAAGCCCCATCCAATGCGTACTCAGGAGACATGTAACCACTGCAATCCACCATTGAAAAACAAAGTAAGCTGTCTTCAAAAGTTCTAGCATTTGGGGAGGTTTCAAAGTAATGCAATGTAGCTGGAACAATCACATAAAATTGCTGTGGAATGAGTTTGTTCTTCTTACTATGTTCCAACCACTCTATTAGTATTCTCTTGACTCTCATCTCCTCCAAATATCCTTGCCATGCCAAAGTCGGAAATCTTGGGGCTCATTTCCTCATCTAAAAGGATGTTGCTCGTTTTCAAATCTCGATGGATGATTCTTAATCTAGAATCTTGATGTAGATAAAGAAGCCCCCGAGCAACTCCTAAAATGATTGCATAGCGCTTTTCCCAATCTAACAACTTGCTTCGACTTCGGTCTTCCCAGTGATTTCATTGGAGAGGACAAATCAGGTGTCATGGTTGTCATAAATTTTAAAATGTATTGAAAAATAATAAGGTTCAATTCTATCATGAAAATTTCTATATGATCATACCAAAGAGGAAGGAGTCCAAGCTTTTGTTTGGCATGTATTCATAGAGCAGCATCTTTTCATCCCCTTTAATACAATAACCCAAGAGCCTCACAAGATTTCTATGTTGAAGTTTAGCTATCAATATGACTTCATTCTTGAATTCCTCTAGGCCTTGCCCTGAACTCTTAGAAAGTCTTTTAACAGCTATTTCTTTCCCTTCAGGTAGTTTTCCCTAAAAATACAAACGCATTTATTATCAAGTGAAGTAAACATTTTAAATGAGTTGAACAGCACTTCTATTATTGTTAATGTGCTCTTTGAATAGTACAACCCAAAAAATAACTCTATAATGTAAAGAAAAAGGATGCAACAAGCTGTTCATGGGTTTTCTTTGGCATGCTATCTAGGTTCACATGTGTTAAAGAGAAAAGTGGATAAAAATTTCAAAGTACTTTAAAAATAAAATAAAATAAGGAGAAACCATTATGTTACTAAGTTTCTTTCTTTTTCTTTTCTTTTTTTTCCTTTTTGCTTTCAAAAAGATATTTGAAATGTTTTTTTTAACATATCTAAGAAAAAGTAGAAACCATTGGGTAACAAGATTTCATTTTAACTTTTGCAAGTTACAACAGTCATTTTTGTACATTATAATTGATAAGCCTTGCATTTTACGGATACTAATGTAACAACGTACAAATCGAAAACTGTAGTTTGTAAAACCCAATGTGAAATTGCATTAGAAACATTGGATGAATACTAATTCCTTGGTATTCAATTTTCAAATATCTAAATGAATGATTACCTTGTATACAGGTCCAAATCCACCTTGTCCAAGTTTATTTGATTCAGAGAAGTTATCTGTAGCAGCTACTATAGTGTCGAAGGGGATAAAAGGAATATCTAAACCCTTCTTCCTGTAGTCTCCAAGCTCAGTTCTGTCTAGCATGGCACTTCCACCCAAGTAAGACAGTGAAACATTCAGAGTTCTTTCCTCGTTTCCTGATCAAAATGAAATTAGAGGAAATGAGTTCTGCTAGTAGAAATGCAACTCTGTTTTGGTGATGACAATCTCTTACTAACCTTTTTTGATGTTTCGAAGCCTCCAGAAACAATAGATGGATGTAACTAAGAGAGCAGACCCCATAACTACAGGTAGTATGACTATCGCCAACAATCTCTCATTCAGGTTTCTGCCATTTCTTTTATGATCACCTAATAAAGGGAACCCATTTCACCTAGTTATGATATTTGGTCATTACGAAAGACGAAAAGTTATAAGGGGTATCACTTACCTGATTCAGGTTTCTCACCAGCAATGCATTTCCCAGTTGATAGATCCCAATGGAATTTTGCATCACAAATACATCTTTTACTCATCTCCACAGAACCATCAGGCATCATGCACTTTGTAAATGGCCAAAGCTCACAGTCCTTTGTCGAATTACATGCTGGCTTTTGGAAAGGCTCCCATCCCATCTCTAATCCAACCTCCCAGCTATTTGTGGGAGATAAATTGACATTTACGATGCTAGTATAGGTGCTGCATGTAGTATTTAAAACACCTACTGAATATGCTGTTGATAGGAAGCCCCCAGATGTGTAGCTGCAACACTGGATTGATTCTGGGCAAGATGTAGCTCCATTTTCTAAATATTGGTGGCAGGGACTTGAAGAATTACAGTGTAAAGACATGGGCTGAGGTGTTGCACAATCAAGTAACAGAACTGTGTTTTTGTTGGTTATGAAAAATGGTAGGCTGTTGTTCAATTGTATATCAAGGCTTGGGGAACTGGCTTTGGAGCAAGTGCCTGAAACTCCTGGTTTGATGACAAATGTTCGAGTGTCTGGATCGATTCTAGTGACTTGATAAGCGCCATTGAGTGATTTGAAATAGAGTCGGCTGGTGGAGTAATCACAGAAGAAACTTCTGTAGGCAGGATCTCCACATCCTTCCTCAGTGCTTAGAGGATATGGGATTGTTGTATTGCCACAGTTCTGGCATAGTGCTTCTGTGCATGAAATGTTAAAAGTACTATCAGATTAAGGTATGAACAGTATGCATTGCAAATGAACCCCTCTTTTTCCTGTTGCCAGAAGGATCTGGTTTTTGTCCAATCGAATATGGCTGTTACAAGAGTAAACTTAATACAGTAAAGGGTTCAAAATCGTGCATCTGATTGATTATTTCAGATCTGTAAAAAGTTGGCTTGACTTTATGAAAAATTCAGTTTCTAAGATTATTATTGTGGAGGGGTTTATCTATGCTATTTTTAATTCAAACAGTTAGAATGGCCACATTTGCAGTACTATCTTTGGGCACAATATGAATTATTTCAAATGAGAGAAATTTGTTGCATAGTCCCTGCCATTTAGCCAAATTATCAGAAGTCCCTGTAGTGTTGGAAATTATAATATATATATATATACACACACACACCCGCATATATATATCTATTAAAAAAACTTTCCAGAAATGCCCTTCCAAGGTGAAAAACTTGTTTCATCTTTCTGACTGATCGATTCTTAATGCCCTTCTGGATATTCCTCACTGAGCCATTAATAGTGATTTTGGTAGGAGCAACAAGGGAGGCCAGGGCCAGAGATGTGACCAGGAGAGTGCATAGAGAGAGTGGCCCAGAGAGGGTCGGGCACAATAATTGGAGACTGTGGCCAGAGGAGAGCTTGTGTTACGGTGGAAGGTGCTCAGTGCTTTAAAAAAAAAAGAAAGTAATTGTGGCTGAGTGGGACAGATGCAGTGATATTGAGGTTGGTAGATGAAATCACATATCTGAATCCATGAACTAGGAATGTGGCAGGAAGAAATAAGTTCAGATCTAAGGCAGGCCGCCCAAAAGGAGATGTTTTTTGAAAAGCAGAGCAGCCTAGGAGAGACCTGAGACTGGAAAGGAGATGAAAGCTGCAAAGGATGCGCTCAGGCCATCAGATATGAGCTGTGTTGATCAGATCAGATCTGATCATGGGCATTCAAAGAGTGGGAGAATATCAAGGAAGAAGAACCTAAGTGATCATGTCAGATCAGATTAGATCATAGCATAAAAAAGGAACCCAGAGAGCATAGAAAACCTGTCTGATATCATGTGAGCCTTCTTTTTTTTTTATTTTTTTCTCTTTAATATATAGCGTCACCAAGCATGTACACAGCAGCAGCAGCAACTTACTTATATCAGATGATGCAACACGAAGGTAAAGATCCACAGACTGGTAAAACGATGTGTTGAGGTTTACTTCATCTCGGAGAAGCTGCAGATCCCCGAACCAAATGTGGCATCTTGAATCTCTTTCAAAGCCATAGTTTTGGTAAGCGTAAGCACTGCAGTTGCAATTGGCAATGCATCTCTGTTTGCAATCATCCGTAGTAGTTTTTTTCAACAACCCCATTGCAAAGGGGAGTACCTGTACATAAATGTTTGACAACTGCACCCAGGACTCATCTTCCATACCACACTTCAACCTTTCCTTTCTACGGCACCCAGCTCTCCAATTCCCCAGAGACGCCGGTTCAAACCCCGGCAAGCAACTGCACAACGGCAAAAATTTGCTGTAGCAAATGCTGTTTACCCCACAGTGACAATCATGTCTCGATGTCGACCATCTCAACAACCATTGCCCAGCTAATTCGTACCACATCCAGAACTGCAGCTTACCGGATGCGTTCATCACTAGCCTTGTGTGGTTGTAGAAGCTTGAATACGTGTAATAGACCTCATCTCCACTGCGATTCCTAATGAAGTAGAAGAGGAAGTTTTCGTTTACCTCTGGAATTTCTTCAAAGTAACTCCCATTCCAGATGCCACTTTGCCCGTTGGGTTTCTTCCAATTGGACCCGGTGAAGAGCTGGTTCTGCCCCCGTGGGTCGACCCCGAAGGAATATATTCCGGAACCCAGGTTGTTGTCTTCCTGGCGTGATTTTAGCTGGCGGTTGAATCCAGTTATTGGGTTCACTCCTATTTTCATGCCCGGCAGGAACGTGTCGAATGGAGAGTCGAAGCTCTGCCAGACTGTTGTTCCACCACCTCTCAATACCAGATTTCCTGTATCCAGTAGAATTGCATCCAAGCTAGTTGAATTCGTGGAAATGTTCGTCTTCCAGAGGACAGTTCCTCTTCCATCTAGAACAGCAAGATTCCCATCAACTTGGAATGCAAAGACTCCGTTGCTGTCTGTGAGTGGGGTGTCTCTGTTGGCGACCCATACAACTGTCTGCTTTTCTGTCGCAAGCTTGTTGTACCAGATGGCAATATAACGATTCCTGGATTCACCAGGTCTGAAGAATCCCAGTGAAAATTCTTCGCCCGCAGACGTTAGTGTTTGCCAATCTCTTAGTGGTTGTCTAGGAGTTATGGTTTCCATTGTGGCAGAAGATAGGAAGAACTCAAAGGAAGAGAAGAAGAAGGTGGAGATGAAGGCAGAGAAGAGAGCATTACACCAGCTCATTCTAATGCTTTCTGTTACTGCTTCTGCATTAGCCTAATGACTAATCCAAAGGATATCACAAAAGAGAGCTTGAGGAAGTACAAAATAGAAGAGAGGACGCGCTGATTGCAGGAGCAAAAATAAATAGAAACATGATCATAATTCATACAGATGCCTGCAGCATGGAAAATAAAAAATCTTTAGGCAGTCCCAACTGCTAAAGTTTCAATTGGTACACAGCTTAAGAAAAAAGATCTTGTGCACCTGGTCCGGTCAACTTTATTTTCGTGTCAAAATGTCTCTAACGAAGAAGGTTGTGTATAGTTATGAATCAAACGAGCTACATGGAAAAGTCGGAACAGATCAAGCGAATTAGAGTCTATAGCTCTTGGGCCACCATTGCACTTCTTTGTTTTTTTTTTTAGATAGACAACCATTGCACTTTGTACTGCACCTGTGCGATGAGGAGAAAGGTCAGGAGAAAGAAAAATACTCCCTTTCCATTCCTTTTCTCTTGTATGACTTTTCGTCAAGAAGAAAGGTCATTTATCATGTACTCTGCATGTTTTTACCACTTGTTTTCTCAAGTTACTTTCTTCCTGGAACAGTCAGGCTAGTAGAGAAAATATAGTAGAAATTTCTGCAGCTTTTACGGTAAGAACAGTCAAGTTATGTAGAGAAGATTGAAAATGGGTTTCTCTTTGAACTCCAACACAAGAAGGAATCCCCGCAAGAAAAGAGAGGCAGAGGCCAAGTTGTTTGCTTGTGTTGAGTATATAGGAGCTATTGTAAAGTGGGTTTTAACGAAAAATTATTAAAAAGGTGAGAGATGAAAGATATAAGGTGGAGATGCACATAGAAACTTCTATTACCTAGAATTTGAATGGCAAAAGTGACCGGGGAGACTATCTTAGAATTTGAATTGCAAAGGTGTAGGGGAGACTATTTAATGGTCATTCTTAGATCTTAATCTTTGCTTCCTCAATTTTAACCATTATAAAAACATTTCAAAGATCAATTATGTGACACATACCGCCCTAATCTCCTTAAGGATAATATCCTTTCCTATCATGTTTCTGTGTTGGGATTATGTCACACTTGTCATTTTCTCTTCCAGACCATCCCCAAGTTAAAGATGAAAAATAATAACCGTCCAATTTCTAAATGGGTCTTGAGATTCATCAAAGTTTTCCTCAGGCAGACGAGGCCCAACACTGATACTCCTCCGTGGAAAGACGGGAATACCGACATTTGATTCTCGTCCACAACTCTCGAGTCAAGGTCTTTATATCAGCCAGCCCAGGTACTTTTTCCTCTTACTATTATTATTATATAGGATGTAGCAGCTCACAGACCTCTCTATTTTGAGTCTAGATCCTGCTGAGGGTTTATGAGAGCTACCATGCAGGTGGGCAGCTGGGCCCCAAGGTGACACGACGGACCTTTATATGTCCACCACACCCGGTCACCGTGGGGAAAATTTTCTCAAAGGATTCCGATTCCTCTATTTTATAATAGAGCTTCCCGAGCAATGCCACCTCATCCTCCACTTGGAGAAATCTTGTTGAATCTGCAGTGGGCCCATTAAAAAGTTAAGACATTCCAAAGAGTTAATTGAATCTTATTGTAGAATTGTTATTTTGTAACTTTCTATTTCTATTTTTCTGTATTTTTCTGGGGATATTATTTTTTAAAATTCCATTTTAATGATTTTATTTTATAAGGGCCCAGGCTGGGCGTGGTCCTGCTGGGTTAGTTAATTGTATACAGTGTATCAGTCTCATTATGTGTTCCTTGCCATTAGTATTTCCGGTTTTTATATTTCCATGGTTAACTAGCAAGATTTGGGTTAAAATAAAACGGAATGAAAAAACAGAATTCATGTAACAGACCTCAACATAGTTAAGATAAAGCTTGATAATAATGATGATGATATTTCCATAATTAGCTAGCAAGATCAGAATGATTTCTACAGGTAACTGGTTTGACCATACCACTTTTCTGACCTTCCACCGTCTTCACAGGAGAAACATAAATAGCATTGCTGCACTGCCAGCACTTATTAAAGTAAGCTCTGTAGGGGACCTCTTTTCAGGTAGTTGGTGGCTGATGGGAGGGATCCACACGCTTGTATGAGAAAATCGTCTCAAGTCAAAAGAAATCACAAGTTCCCCGTTCCTTTGGAAAGAGTGCAGAAGCTATCTTCCCTCGTATACTGATTATGCCCCACCTATCTTTCAGTCAAGCTGTTCAATCCTGATTTTCACATAAGATACATTTACATGTGTAGCATAACACATTTTCAATTTTGTTTTGGGTCTTACAGTGGGTGTTGGAGACCGGAGTCATATCCACAGACATCCTTGGATTCTCATGTGATTAGTTGGCACTGTTATGGGTTCTTTCATTTCATATTTAAGGAAGTAATCCAATCCACCGCTTCCTTTGCGGGCACTGACTACATGACATTTTGCCATCAGCCAGACGATAAAAAAGGCTCTGCAGATCAATAGTTCACAAAAACTCAAGTCTAATAAAATGGATGACCATCCCACATGTTGCGACCAAAATGGCCCCTCGAAAGTAGAAAATTTGCCCTTTTATCTGATGATAGTCCATTGAGTCATATCAAATGACTGACCCCGACAAAATCTAATAAATCAACTTAGGTGTGCTATATTTGATCCAAGGGATGATGCGCCTAACTTCTCTTTGAGTCAAATCTGGCGAGCGCTCAAATGGGAGGAGGGGACATTAAATCTAAAATATCTGCATTTAACTGTCCAATAAGATAGTAATTAGACTAGCTATGATCTGTAGAGAAAAATGTTAGAAAACAAAATACATGGAAAAAATGAGTGTAACAAAAATGGAAATTTTGATATGGATATGGCATAAAACTAGGATATATAGAATTATAATGTACGTGTTCAAGAGCTTTTAGGTGTGAAAGAGACTTTCACATGTTTTTTAGGTGTGTAAATGAGCTTATCTATGTGTAAACAAGTGAAAACAATTGCAAGGATGCTTACAAAGAAACAACCCCTTAGACTAAATCATAAAATGAATAAACTCTTTACATAACTGTAGAGGAAGCCATAGGATTAAAGGTTAGGATGATTTTATTAGAGTGTTATTTGGCAATCTCTTATCCATCACATATCCTTCTTAATTCTATAACTTCGTAAATTAGAATTTAAAGTGGTAGTTCAATTAATCTAGGACTATGGTTTTTTCCAGAAAATTGCAGGTTCCAACTGCGCTATCAGACTAAGCTCATAGGGAATTTATCAAACTCTCCTTGAGTCTAAAGAAATTAATCTAGCCCAAAAGACAGAAACAACCTTTGTCACTCCCTTAGAAAATAAAAAATAAAACTCATAAATTAGATGAACCAAGTGAACCCCTACTTTTAGTTCATTTATATATCCTTTTTTATAACCTCTTGGTTAATTTATATATCCTCTTTCGCTAAAAAAAGGTGAACCCTTACTTTTGTTAAATGATTTGGAATGAATTGTGACTCGTTTTTTGGCACTAATGGCCTAGCTACACATTTCATGTAAAAAGTGGAGGATTCCCTACTGTTCGACTTGTCCTACACGAACAGGCCGGACAATGGACACAAAGACTTGACTCTTTTTTTTATTTTTATTTTGGTAAAGACAAAAAAAAAAAAAAAAAAGAAGAAGACTGACTTAAAAAAAAGAAAGATGGGACAAAAATCTCTCTTTCCATGGGAACATTTTTCCTTTTTCTTTCTTTAAAAGGTATTCAACCGCGTATGTCCAAGTCCTTGGGCAGGGGGTTGACTAGGACTTGTTAACCAATCATGCCAATTTTAAAATCTACGGTCCCAAACGTGCAAGATAATCTCTGCCGGCAATAAACATAGATAACCAAATGAAAATGAATATCACATTATAAAGAGAATTATGTAAGCAATAAAATTGTGACAGATGTGAAGCAAAAATATGGCTATTCATTATTATCAAGAAAGAACTAGCATAATTTATCCACAGTGTAGATCTAAAATAGTAAATAGAGATGGACACAGTGATTTCTTCAGTGGTTCAATCTTCCAACCTACGTCTACTCCCTAAAGCACTAGTTCAGGGTCTCTTACTGTTCACTATTTTTAGGTTTTTAATATGGGCACCTCAAAAACTTATACAACCTAAAATTTTTTTTCAGTAGTTTGACTACACAAGTCTACTCTAAGCACAAATTTTTTAATATGGTAGTTAGATCACAAAGATTTACTCAACCACATTATTTTTATACTGGTTCGATAAAGGTTTCTAATCCGCTCTACATATATTAATAATAAAATAAAATAATAAATCAAACACTAACAATAATAAATGTTATTCTCAAGGCTGCATTTTGATGCTTAGATCTTGAATCCAGACTGAGCTTTTAGCCTCCGCAGCGGATGATCCTTGGTGCTTGATGATCTCCAATAAGGCACACTAAAGGAGCTTTCTCTCTCTTCAGTAGTCTTTACACCAGTAAAGCTTTCTTTCTCTCCAATAAGCTCTCAAAGCCCCTACCTAGCCAAGATCGTTCTAGTGAGACCACAAGCCCTATGCACAAGGACATCCCCACATTCTCAAGGAAATAGGACCTCATAAATGGACGAGGAGTACCTAGATTTAGTTGTGTGTACTTAAGCTTTATATCTTGTGAGACGGAGACTCTATTATAAAATAATAATAATAATAATAATAATAACATTATATGCCCTTTGTTGTTATTATGGCCATCATCATCATTATCATTTTTATTGTTGGATATTTTCATCGAAAAATATGGCCTATGGGTGGGATAGATTACATAGGAATTGTCTTTGGTCACTGCTTAGCTAGTTATAATATGTCGTAGGATATCCTCGCATGATCTGCATGAAATGTAATTTTTTTTACACCACGTTGGACATATATAACAAATCCAAGCCCATCATAGACAAATCCAAGCCTATCATACTCACTTATCTCATATGAGTAGGAACCCATCCTAATTTTGCACTAATCTGATCAATAATCATCGCCGAATTAAACTTCATGAAAACTATAATGTAAGAAATAATTAGAATCTAATCTGACAAAAATTATTATTTAAAGAGTAATGATACTATACAACAACTATTATTGAAAGAGTAATAATCATATACAAGGAAACAAGCTTCCCTTTTGGTCTTACGATACAAGCAACCTACTTAGGACCCATTTGAGACCCATAAATTATAAAAGAGAGGGAAATTGAAAGATTCAAGTAGGGCAAACTTAGACATCAAATTTGAAGTCAATTTAATACATTGAAACTATTCATCCATGGTCCACAAGTTAAGTAGCTTATATAAAACAACAAAATTGACCCTCAATCTAACGGTCCACTCTATTTGGATTTATCAAAATCCCCTAGGAACAGTGTAAATAGAAGGGATGAGTTTAGACAGTCTGCTCGGATGGACTAGTAGGTAGCCCGATGTGGTGGCTTCTATCGTAAGACCGTAAGCAAAGCTTGTAAAAGTTCATTACTCTTATTTAAATTAATATCAAATTAGGGTAAGCATTAATTCGGAAGAGATAGTGTTTGTCAAGAGTTTGGATTTGTCGTGGGTGTCCTACATGGTTGTAAAATGATGACTACTCACAAACTCGTGAGGTACCTTATAGCAAAACATAGCCCATTTTGGATATTCATCTTTTATTTTTCATTTTTAAACACTATAAAATTTCAATTTTAGAAATTCAGTTCAATTGAATGAATAAATCAGTTGGTGAGGAATACGACCTCTAGACGGTTTGGTAAAGGTGTGTAACTACAAAGTTAGAAATGGCCTTATTTAGGTATGTATTTTTTTAGAATACACAAGGTCGTTAAAAATGAAAAACAAAGTTAATGTTCAAAATAGAGCATCAACCAACTTCTTTTGATTCTATTTTTCTAAAACAAAATATCATTTGAGAATTCACTTTTATCTAAGTAACTGAATGCAAACATACATGATGACGTAAAACTGTCATACAAGCACAACATTTGCTTATGAAAATGAGTGCAAACAAATAAACTCGTAGAGAGAACAAGTTGGGATATCACTTGTGTTCCATTGCAATATTACAACATTGGTGTACAAATTTGCAAAGATGTGAGGATCAGTAAATAAACCCCTCTAGCTGATGTCCTAAAATACATTGTTCATGGCCGTATAATCAAATTGCAAAAATCAATTTAGATGGAAAACCCATATCCGTAATATTCTAGCAAGGCACATAGTACATCATGGATTTTCCGTCTAAATCGGGCTCAAATTTAGATGGTAAATCCATGATGTACCAGTATAGAAGTGCAAAAATGCGTTGTTCACCCAAATCTTGGAATTAGATGACTTCCAGAGAGAGAGAGAGAGAGAGAGAGAGAGAGAGAGAACTCTTCCACAACATTTGGAAGGTTAGGGACCAGAACCCTCTAAATCTCCTAGTGAAGGCATTTTACAGTCAGTTATCTGGTGATTCATTGCTCATAATAATTCTTGGTGGGGTTACAATCATGACATAAGAAAATCTAAAAACTGTGAATTTATCATCTTATATTAATAAGGAATCAAGCTCTCCTCTTTGGAAAAACATATTAAATCTCAGAAATATGACGCTAAGGGTAAACACCCTAATTGACTCATGGGTACCGGGGAGGTTGGAACCTTTGATAAATTACCCATTAAAATAAGGAATTCATCAAAATCAAATCCAAAACCAAGTCAAATATCTAACTTCAATTGACTTAAAACAAGTCTCATATATATATATATATATAACACAATTCTGGGTAGACAACATTTCTCAGCACAATATATCTACTTCTCTAGCCTCTAGGTGGCGCACATAAACGAGAATGCAGGCACGTGCTTTTCAAGATCATATAACAATCCCTCATAACACCACCTATAGTCCCAAATCCTCCTGAAAGGCTGTCGTTAATGCAGGTGCCTCCCAAAATAAAATTCTTTGTATAGTGACTTCTGCAAGGTCGCCCAATGAGAGGTTATCTCACGATTGATTACCTATTTAAACAGCCCAATGCAAGGCTGAGGAAAAGCAGGAATGACAACCTATTTAATACAACCCTTCCAAAATAGCCTCTTACCCCAGTGGTACGAGGTGTCACTTCTTACCAAAGTGCCTGTGCCCAAGGCTTGAACCCTGGTTACCACCTCTTTCCAAGCGTGCAAACAAAATGCTATGAAAAACAAGCGTCTCCCACCCATGGAGGCTTGTAAGGACTGGATAATAAGGATCATAAGGCGAGTCCACCTTCAGGTTGCTGGACACCTTCCCCAGCTGGATGGTTTGAACAGAACTTCAATGGTCTATTTGATTATAATGGAACTGACAAAGCCAGAATTGGTAGAATAATCAGAGATAATCAAGAATGGGCTATTAACTATTAAGGCTTAAGCACCTTAGATTAGAGCAAATCAACCTTTAGAAGCAGAGCTTAGAGCACTTTTGATTGGTCTGCAATCCTCCAGAAAATGGAATCTCCAAAACATTATAAAACATAGGGCAGTCTTCCATTCTAAGTTATGCGCCTCAAGAAGATGAGACTTCGTGGAACATGTACTTATGGAAACAGGTATTAAATATTTTGCAGTCCACTACTTAATGGAAAGTTTTAACTGCCAAAGGGCAGAGGACTGCCCTTTCAGTTTTCTCTCGAAATTAAAACATCCTTCATGCTTCTTGCAACAAAGTTGTCCAAACATCACTCATTATTTATATATGCAGGATTTGCAGGTTCACAATGGAGCCTAATCAAGAGAAGCGACCAGCATCATGCAGGAAACAGAGCTTCAGCTCTATAGCTACCAGGGACTTTGAAAGTGTTTCTTTTGGGATGTAATAGTTGGTAGTTTCTACAGTTATATTTGAAGTGCTGTAACAGAGTTTAGTTGTTGTTGTGCATTGCTATAGATGGTGTGGTGTTTCATATTCTGATGTGTTTCGTCTCCTTTTTAAATAGAATTTATTTGCTTTTGTGGACTTTAAGCACACTGTTTTATGGATTTTGCTAAACCGTCTCAATAACCAAGTTACATTCATTTATTCAACATCTAACCAAAACAAATTTGTTCAATTCATCCTACATCTGATGCAATTTATTTCATTGGTACATTCCATTCCTCTCATAACTATTACATCCTCTCACACAGTTTTTTCTCAACAGATTCTTTCACCTTAAACCAGCATATCCCTTGAAAAGAGAGTTGACTATTGCATTCCCCTTGAGCCATCCTTAATTGTTCTCATATAATCTCTTAAAAGAAAAGCTTGGTCCTCTCCTTTATTTCCATAACAAATATAATCTATTTTCATCATCCACAACATTACCATCAAAGCCCATACCACAATCTATCTTGAGCCAAATCCTTGGATCAGTTGCACTTCAAATATATCTTTACTACTTTCATCAATGTCCTCTTGTTCTCCCTCCTTCCCCTTGGTGGGCCATCAACCTACAAAACATTTTAAACTTTTTTGGTGTTCCAAAAATTACAATAGGTCCCATGGATTCCTCACCTAGATCTTGTGGATAGTCAGCCATTGAATCAACCTGCGTGAATTTGTTTAAAAAATAAGGGGCTTTTTCTTTGGTGTTTTGGGCTTCTAAATTTAGGGAATGGGATTAGGAATTTGTTTTTTGTAATTGGAATCATTGGTTTGGGATTTTGAGTTTTTCAACTTGAGGATTGTTTGGATTTATGATTAAAGATTTCAAATTCTTATATAATTATAATGAAAATATTTAATCACAAGAAGATTTTATGTGTTTTTCTTGTTGCCAACAAGAACAGGAAGACAAAGCTATGAGACAGTCCCATAAAATATAAATGGTAGTTTTTTTTTTTAGCCATATCTTACAAGACCTAACGATAACATCAAAGCTAGGGTAGAGATTGACAAGTGTGTGACCCAAAATGACATGCTGACAATTGCTTGACATTTTTTCAGCAGCTCCTGGACATTTTCTTATGCAACAAAATTCAAGTGTCTCCCTGTTAGTTTTAATTATCAAGAGCTCATTTGTTTGCACAAAATTGAATTCCTAGGAATTCCAAGAAATGTATTGCTAAAATTAATTACAATTGAAGAAACAGACTGGCCATACAATCCTTTGCTGCAACACATTTTCCCATGAATTCCAAGGAATTCAGTTCCATACAAAAGACTGGCCCAAAGTAATCCTACCATGTAAAAGAAAGAAATAACAACATAGGTGTATCCTCAAAATTCCAATGGGTAGCACAACAATCACAAGGAAACATCAATAAATATGCAAGAACTTTTCATCTACATCTTAAGCAATAAGCAAAGCAATCAGAGAACTTTGAAGACCATTATATGTTTCCACATCAAATTCAGAAGTATGAGCTCATCATTTTGCTTTAGCCTATTGCGTGTAAAGAAATAAACAGAATTATGACCAAAAAAAAAAGGAACCAACAAAGGCAAATCTTAAGCAGAACATGCAAAATATTAAAATAAATATTTAAAATAGTGCACACACTTATCAACTGTTTCTCAGTTCTCACACAATGAACAAAACAATCAGAGAACTTTGAAGACCATTGTGTGTTTCCACATTAAGTTCAGATCAAAGAAGCTCATCATATTGCTTTGCATGCATACGCATGAAAAAAAAAAAAAAGGTCTAAAGGGAAAAAAAAATCTTATATCATATTCCAATAAAAGACCCTTGGAACCAATAAGCGCAACCTCAAGCAAAAATATGGTGAATACTCCTAATAAAAAATCAGAATTGCGCATTAAGTTCTTTGTTCCATATTAAACACTTAAGAAAGCAATCAGAGAACTATGAAGACCAATGTGTGTATTTCCACATCGATTTCAGATCATTGTAACTCATCATTTTGCTGTAATTGTATAAAACCACTCTAATATTAACTGAAGAAACAAAACCAATCATATGGAAGCAAATAAAAATAAAAAGAAGAAACAGTAAGGGCAAATTACTTGCAAATAATACCAATGAATGCTAATCATACAAAATTTGAAAAGGTTGTTCGAGACGTGACGTGGACATTTGAACATCTGCTTACCTGCAAACTCACAGACTCACAGCACAAATCTGCCTTTGATACCGAAGTGGTTTTAAAAGTTTAGATCAATTTGACCATAGAAAAGGTTGATCTGCAGATTTTCTTTATGAGTTGCAACTTTGCCAAGACCTTTTAGACTAAATGAGTCCCTAGCTTTCCTACCCAACAATTCTAGACCAATTTTGAACAGGACTAAAGACTTGTGCAATGAGTTTTTTGTCATGTTTAATGCAATAATGAAAGCAAGCAGAGAACTTTGAAGATCATTAGGCATTTCAACATAATATTCAGAACAAATCGGCTCCTCAGTTTTCTCTGTTTCAGTAAAGCAACCCATCACTCCAAGGAAAGGAACAAAAAGAGAAGCACAAACAAAACCTGGATCAAATGGTGGAAACAAGATGACTTTTGGTAACACATCTAGCTAATGGACTTTGATAAACTTAATAGATAGGACATGTATGAGGGAAGTCTTACATCCTATGATGTGCAAATAATGTATGGATATGATAGGGACATGCAACACCCAGCTTGAAGCATCCATGCGTCATAGCTTACATTTCCCTTATTAACCAAAAACAAGTGCAGAAGTCGAGATTTTTTCTTCCCCAAAGAATACAATCTACAAAATTTGGCAAACAATTTCAAGAGTGAATGAACACAAGCAATTTCATAGCAAAGAATTGAAGGCTGTTAATGATCCAGGCTGGGTCCATGGGGCATCTAACACAGAATGGGGTTCAGGCCTGAACCATTAATCAGGCAAATGGATATCTGGGTATGGTCCATTCTAGACCTTGACTTAGACCCCATTGCCGATTGGGAGCATGCCCAGATTTCCCAAATTTGGTCTGTCAGGAAAGCCGGTTTGTAGGTCATGTTCCGGCCAAACCCAGAATAATCTAGGCAATCCACCATAAGAACAAAAGATCTTTGGATGTTGTATTACAAGAACCAGCCAGTTTCCCACATCATAAAAATTCTATAATGGATATCAAAATTTAGCAAAAGAGCGACTACAGAGGAAGAGTTTTTACTCGACCCAGGGACTTAAGACCCTTTGCCAATCAATTCCTTTAGCACCCCAATACCCATTTCTCTATTTTTCCTTGCAACTGTACTTAGAAATTACAAGGGGCTTCATGGTGCATGATTTTATCGAAAAGCAATGAAAACTTATTGATGTCAAATTGCAAAGTGACTACATAACAATGAGCAGATGGTGCAGCCAAGCAAAGCCAAACAAATACATACATGTGAGGTCCTCCCTTAAAAGGTCCAAATTGTTCAAGGCCCCAACCTGATAAAAATGTCAAATCCAATGGTCAACGTTACACGGATTGATTTAGAACTTTAAATGTTCACCCACGCATGGAGTGTGAATTAGATTTGTAGCCTTGTAGCCACAATATGAAATTCCCATAGCATATAAAATTCCATTTTATTATGGAAATATGATCAACATATGATTTAACCAAACCAAAAAAAAAAAAAAAAGATTCCAAACCAAAAAAGTGACTCTACTAGTTAACCATCAACCTCTATATGCCAACACAGGGTGGTACATCTTTTGAATGGTTTGGGTACTCACCAAAGTGGAAGACACATGTGTGATTTTTTTGGTTCAATATTAGATGACCACATGGTGCACTGCAGCAATCTTATCTAACCATTCCATATGAAAACCAACAAAATCTCCTACTATACTGCACAACAAAAAAAGGACTAAAAATCATAGATGACCACATAGGATAGGAGTGATATCTTTACCAGTTTAAGAAAAACAAGGCAGGGGAAACAGATTCGAGTTTAGAAGAGGGCATAAAACAGCCCACAGGTGGAGAGGGTTCGCCGCTTTGATATTGGATGAATGGAAAGATGGGTGGTCCTCCTCTGTCTCTCTCTTATGGGCTAGGGTTCAGCCTTTCACACGTGTGACCTTGTACGTGAGAAAATCCTCCACGGGCTCTGTTTTTTGGCATGATATACTTGCGGGTTTTGGATCTGGTTGGCCTACCAAATTGCGGTTCTAAATGGGTTAAAGACCAGGACAATCGGTTTTCTCTAATTGGGTTGAAAACAAGCCCAAATTCAGTCACAAATGGGCTTGAATTGCATGAGTAATCAAACTGCCCGAGTGCAGATTAGGAATGGGTCCGCACAATGTAGGAATCAATTTCATAGAGTCATTACTTACAACCATTTGAATGCTTAAACCCATTTTGCAAAGTCAACCCAGGTCTTAACCCATCTGGAACAACTAAGCGAAGGTGTAACTGGTTTTGTAAATGATGTCAGTTAATGGGTTTGAATTGGCCTCAAACATGAGCTGCAAACAGACCCAAAGAGCAGAGTCCGAATCAGGTAGCCTGTGCACCAAAATATAAAACTCCATAAAATAGAGCGGGCTTTTCATAAATAAATTTTGTCTGTGTGTGTTGGCAGCTGTGTGTTGGCAGTTCTGCCCTGCCAACGAGTGTTTGAATGAAACAAATCTAAATGGAATTAAAACGTAGCCCAAACCCAGATACCAGCAGAAAATGTGCTAACTTAAACCCAAATTATTGGCTGAAATACGACCCATATATTGGTTGTAAAGGCGCTGGATCATAGCTGGGTGAAGGTGGACCCATCCAATGATGAGGCTCATCAACACCCAATCACAGATTAGCTAATGAAAGCCTAAAGTTAGGGCCATTCAAAGCTCACAAAAGGACCAAATGAGTGTCAACCCACTTAAACTAGTTTAATGGTAGATCTATTTTTACACCAATTGCGTCCAAACGCCCAATTATTGGTGGGGCCGCTCAATCCCATTTAATGCAGGGGTCGAACCCATCATGGCGCAAAACATTTGCTCATTGAGGCCTATAATTGATTATTCAAGCTCAATATTCACACCAAAATTATTGCCATTTTCATAACCAATCAATGATCATCACCCCAACTTCAAGAACAGCTTCTTACCCTCATGGTAAGGCGGTACAACATAATTATTAATTTCAATTCATTTCAGCCGAAATGGCCGAGATTTTTGTTTAGGCTATGAAGCCAAAATGAAATATACGCCGAGACTTTTTTAGTTTGACTTTCAGTCAATCTCGGCCATATCGGTCCATTTCGACCGAAATCTTTGATTTTGGCTTGGCAAATTTCGGCCAAAATCCAAAATTTCTACCAAAATGATTGTTGACATAATTTTTTATACTTTTTTTACTTTTTCTACATATATGTATTTTGCATTTTTATATTTTCTCAAAACGTAATTCTAAAAAGTTTTACTAGAATGGATGAAATCCATAATTATCTTTTTAGTTTTTAATTTTCCTACATATGTACATTATTATTTTATATATTTCCCCAAAACGTATTTCCGAAAAGTTTGGCCGAAATTCCATATCGACCAAAATTTTTCATTCTAGGAGTCAGACCAAAATGGGTTCTGAAATGATATTAACAACTATGCGCCACAGTTCTTATCTGGCCATTTAATGTATGTGCATGTGGGCTCTTTCTTGAGTCTCAGCACCTTGGCTAGGTTTAAAAAACGAAAAAAAATTGCAGCTTCAAAGTCATTGGCGCCTAAGTAGATGGTAAAATTAAACCAACTATTCAAAAGCAAAGATGAGCGGGGCGGTTGCCTTATTCTCAATTTTTATTTTAGTTTATTTAACTTTCTTTATTAATTCATATCTATAATTTTTCATTGTGTCCTCTTTTTGACAATCAAGGGTTTTCTTCATTCTTTGTAGATGTAATTAATGGTTAGTGAACTTTCACAGCCAGGAGTGTAGTGAGCCCACAAATTAAATACAAAGCCTCCAATTAAAAAGAGGAAATTTTTTGTCCAATGAATCTTCCTGTGTTTCTTTCCTAATGCATAAATTGATTTTTGAATAGTTACATTTAAACTTTTAGTAGAAGAATATTGTAACGGGTTTTTTTAATTATTATTATGATCGGGAATCTCCCGACCCCACCTCAAAAACTTTTTAGGGCCAAAGGTAAAACTTCTAATACATGACACCACCTATAAACATCATGTATTAGTTAATGTACTCAAAGAAGAGAATTCAAACCGTGGACCTCTAGAGCAATACTAGACTTCTCAATCACTACGAAACATTTAAAAATCGGTATGCATTCCTAATAGTTACATTTAACTTTTATTAAAAGAATTCTATTTTGAAACTTCTATTGGAGCCGATTGTCTCTTTCAAGGAACCAGAAAAACACCCCTAGCAAAAAGTTAAATGTAACTAACAAACATTTTATGGGTTATAATTTCGTTTAGCTAGTAGTAAAATATATTTTAAAACTAAATCAGTCAAGAATTTCCAAATACTGTATTTAAAAATAAGATTATTATATCTCCAAGTTCCATATTTTTCTGCAGGTCCAATTGGTCATTAAGAATTTTCAGTTCAAATATCACTATGATCGAAGCCCCAAGTTAGTGATAAGTACAAAACATCGATGGCTACCTAGTATACCCCCATTTAAGAGGTTGATTATCAACTTTGACTAGTAGGGGCCCAGACTTTTCATGTAATTTGATTCTTAGGTACTCTAGACTCTTGTATTTCTTGAAGTAATTAAAAACAAATAATCAAATGGTAAATGGTCGAAACCTTTTTTTAAGTAACCTTTTTTTGACTAAAATTGAATCAAGAGAAGACAAAAAAATGAATACCCATAGTAAAGTAGAAGTCCAATCTATATCACTATCTGATATCCTTTACCCTTCACATCTTTCACAATTCCTTAGTAGAACTCATTTGAACATTAAAGGTTATGCATTCAATTTCCTCATATTCATATGCAATTAAACCACCCTTAAGAAGCTTAATACATGTGAGGAGACTGTACTGTACTTGCATAAGTATTCTTATGCACTGGTGAAGGGCATTTCTTCACACCCTCATATCATACTTGTTGTACCTAAGCACAAGGCCAGCTTTAGCATAAGGCAATAAAAGCCTTTGTTTTAGGCACACCCTCCCCGCCCCCCCAAAAAAAAAAAAAAAAGGCAAAAAGTATGGCCCATTTATTTTGAAATAAAGACTTTGCTTTCGGTGTAGTACGGTAAGATAACCGATCACCATATGACATCTCATTTTTGGAAAGAGTAAAAACAAAATGCCTTCTTTTTTTTGCTCTCTTCTGTCATCTATCATTGCTTAATTGTTTTTAGTTTTCCAAATCTACTATTGTCAATTTCTTAACAAATTAATTTCCAACATTACCCTTTATAAACTCTCAACTTACTCTTTCAATTTCATGGTCCCACCTTTATATAATTCTTTACCTTGATGCTAAATTATATTATTTTGGGAGTTGGGCCTACTAATTGTCATGAGCAATATTCTCTAACAAGCAACACACTTCATTGTGAACTGATTACATAATGTATGATGATGGTTCCATTAGAAATTTCATTCCTTTAGAGCTAGGCCCACCTAAAATTCTCACATAACAAATGCTAATCTCATAAATTCATGACATTCTTGAATGGGGCCCACTTAAAATTCATACATAATCTAATAGTAATCTAAAAAATTCATGATGCTCATCAATGGGGCCCACTTATAAAAAAACTCAAATCAATCAAAATAAATCACACTATATTTTATGACCCTCATTAAGTTTCACTCAATTTGAGTGGGATCCACTTAGAATTTCCACTTACTCTAATAGTGACAAACAAATTCAATATTCTCCTCAAAATTAATTTTATTTCGCATGAGAACTATCTACTTTGATCAAACTCATTATCATATTTGCTAACTGGTCCTATAGTTACAATGCTTAAAAAGAAATGAGATTTTTAATCCTTATTTAATATTCTATTAAAATGTTTTTTAGAAACAACTCTAGACCCATTACTCTTCTCAATAGGGTATTCTTTTAAAAGACCAAAATGGATTATAACTAATAGACCATCTTTTATGGGGTTGTGCTAAGCTTCATACAAATCTTTTAATCAAAATCAATTGGAGTTTTTCTGAAAAAATTAAATTAAAACTCAAATTTTAATTGTGTGTCATGAATATATGGCCTATAATGAATTTGAGCTTTCATAGAAAGCAAAATGCTCAATCCTATGGTGTGCACTTGGGCCCACCTTTGATTATTGCAACCCGTTTCAGATTTTAAAACCCATGCGCTAGCCTACATTTTATCCCCCACTTGGAATTCACAGATGGGCCTACCCTTTGAATGCTCATACTGGTCAAAATAATTGCACTCACCTTTGATAAATTCACATGATTTTTTTTTTCTTTTTAGGTTGGACTTTTAGATTTGGCTTTTTCAAAGTTCAAGTTGCCCATTGCCGAAAGTCACCCATGAACAAACTTAGCGACATTTCTATGTAGTAAATATCACCAATATTTTTAAATCTTGTTAATTAGAAATATTTTTTTATGAATGTGGCTATGTTGAAAACATGTATAGAAGTGGGCATGCCATAGAAAAAAAAACTTAATATTGTTTTCTACGATTAAATAAGAACAAATAATGGCAAAGGTACTTAATCAAATATAGTCTTATCTTTTTTGTCTAAATATTGTATGAAAAATTAACATGCATGAAAATTTATAATTTTAAGTGTAAATTATAATTTTTTAATTTTACTAAATGATTCTCGTTTTATATAAAATCCTATATTCATTTTAGTTTATTTTTAGGGCCAAGCCTAGTGCTGGTCTTTATTGCTACTAAACAAGAAAAATTAAGCGGATTTATCATAATATCAATCGAAAAAATATGGTACCAAAACTTGAATATAAAACCTAATTAGTAATTTTATATCACAAAAAATGAGAAAAAATAGATTTTAAATAAAATGTTTTTAATAATATTAAAAAATAAAGAGGCCTTATTTAGGATTGTCACTTTAGGCCTCAAATTTTCTCGAGCAGACCCTACCTAAGCAACTATGCTCCCTACATAATCTTTAACAATAAAAAAAAGGCCATTATTTTAAGTCCTAAAGTTACTTGCCCATGTTGGCCTGTTATCAATTTTTTTGTAACCTAGCTGAGCAGTTGGAACGCGAATACAATACTTACTCAGCTCACACATACAAGATAATTGGGACTCACATATGTAAGGATACACACAACTCACACATGTGGACTAATGAGGACCTACACATGTGAGGGGACATACATAACTTACACATGCAGGGTAATGAAGACCCACACATATGAAGGAACAAGACACAATTCCCACATGAAGGATAATGGGAACCCACACATGTGAGGGAACAAAATACAACTCAGATATGTGAGGTAGGGTTTGAGTTGTATTTTGTTGGCCTGTATTAGTTATGTGCAATGGAAGTAACTTTTATTAAACCCAGTCAAGGGGGTTGGGATCTAACAAAGAGCCCATACATATAGAGAGAAAGCCCACTTAGATGAAAAAAGAGCCTCCTACCCCTTGAGTTAGAGGCCATCCTTAATTGATGAAAGTAATTAGATAAGATTATTATTGTTGATGTGCTACACATGTATAAATATATCCCATGTCATGGTTCTTTCTAGTGGCCACTTTAGGATTGAACATTTTGATTCAAAGAGAGGTGGTGTGGGTGGTGGGCCACCATCGGTGACTGTGGAAAGATAGATTAGCAGTCTTCGTAGACGAATGTGGAATCTATGGTTTCTATTGAGCTGATATGATTTTCCAAGAGGAGTCCCTCAAGGAAGCTGTGCACAGTTTTATGTCCCATATAAAATTGAGGGGCTTTCACGTTGTTAATGGAGGGATAAAAATATTGATATGTGGCTGCCCTTACACCTCACAATTGCATCAAAATTTTAAAAATTTAAAAAACTCTCACATAAGTACTATTCATATATGACATTGTAAAAATGATGATTATACTAGGACGGTAGGATATTGGATTGTATGATATCCAAAGGCTATAGGATATGACACCATGTGATATTGCACATTGCACAATCATAGGATATTACAAATTTTTACATTCCTACCCAAATCCAAAATGCACATATTTGCCCCAAATCCTATTTTCTCTTCACCATTTTTACTTGCTGTATATTCCTGAATTGGAGCTTTTACCAGGGTAGAACTAGAAGTTTTTTGTCGGGGGGCCAAACTTTCTTTATCTAGGATGGATATAACTTTAATTAGATTAAAGATTTTCATAATAGTACAATATAATTAGGCAATGATTTCGAGCAGGTTGATTTCAATAATAAGCCCCATTGAAGGAAAAAACATAGTGAAACATGGATGATTATTAAAATAACAATTGTAAATACATAAGACAAAAGAAAACTACTCTTAAAATGAGTTTTTAGTCTTCTCCTCCAGTTTATACATACTTTTATATAAGAACTAAAGGGTAATCTATTGTAATGACCCATATTTGAAATCCAAACAATTTAATATATATATATCAATAATGAAAGTTAAATATTGAAAAGCAAAAAAAAATTCTCTATCTATGGTGGATATAATCTCGTTCAGTTTAAAGATGTGATTTTAAATGGGCTAGATTTCAAGGATGAGCTTCAAGACTAAAAACAAGAAATGATGTATAGAAAATTAAAGCATTTTTATTTGTAAACACATAAAGTGAAAGAAGGGCTACTTTCTTCGGCCCTTCTTCTTGAAAGTGTGATGAAGTAATAACAACTAAACCCTTTCACAGCCTCCAAGCCCAAACAATCTAAGCCCTCGTCCTTTCTTTGATCAAACTATCACAATTTTAAATCAAGTGGGCAGCAGCGACGACTCTAGATTTAGATAAATAGTTTCTAATTTATTCCTAATCCCTTATTTTTATTTTATTTTTTTATTCTTTCCTTCTTTTCCTTCACTTTCTTCTTTCATCCCATCTTTGCCCAAAATTCACTATTATTTAGTCCGTTTTTCAAAAACCAAGATTATATTCCTAGTATTTAATTTTTTATAATGTTAGAGGGGCCATCCATAAAGGGATTAACATCAAAAAAGGGGCCAAAGTGCAGATATATATATATATATATATATGAGGAATTCTCAAAAGCTCCAAATTTTAAAATGGGGAGTTTTGCCCCTCTTGATTTGTCCAATGAAATAGTGTCATCTCATCTTTACATGCTAACTCATATTAAGAGAGAAAAATTAGGAATGGATAAATGCTTTGACTTCCTTAATAATAGAATAAGAGGAACATTAGCTAATCATAAAAGAAGAATTTTCCTTAAGAAAATGCCTGGGAAGTTTTCTAGAAGCCCCAAGCCCCCCACCCCCCCAGGTTTGCCTATGGCTCTTATAATGTTCATCCTAATTCCAATGAAATGGTTTTGACTGTGATTCTTTTTCTCTCTTTGGTGGAAAGCAACATGCATTTCTTCCAAAAACTTGAATTTTGTGCGATATCCTACATTCATATAATATCACATGGCCTGAAATCCTACGACCCTTGAATATCGCAGATTTAAATTGTCAATTTCAGACCATCCTTCCTTATATGAACTACTCAAGGGAATTATGAAGATTTTGATAGGTTGGGATAATTCTAAGGTATAAGGGCAGCTATATGAACAATATCTTTGGGATATTGACCACAAAATTGTCCTTGGACATGATATTCGTCCTTCAAAAGTTTAAGTTTAAATATTTTCCCTAAAGTTGTTCGTGCAATATCTTAGGACCGTGTGAAATTACACGCATGATATCTCAAAGGCATGCGATATAATATTTATCACCTTATGTGATATCCTAGGGGCGTGCTATATCCTACCACTACTGTACTAGCAACTCTACATGAAATATTTAAATTTCAACTGTGTTGAAATAAATATTAGATTTAAATAAAAATTGTGCAATTAATATCCTAAAAAAATGACTTATATCTAAGTTGATCCAAGCCCTCCTATTATGTATGGATGGATGGCTCAACAAAGAATGGTGTAACAAATGCCTGATAAACGAAACTCCACCTTTATAGAAAAATATCTTTAGATATCACTATTTTTGCTATGAGAATCATAGGTGAGACCCATATTTTATCTAATTCAAATCTTTCATTGGGCAAGGAACCCCTTATAGTCACATTCCCCAAGGTTTGACATACATTCAAATGGACTGGATCGTTGGATTAATTGTACACCTATTTGAATAAACTATACTTCTGGGCAAGGGATGAAGGGCTTAGAGGCATATGATTGGAGCCAATTTTGATATTTAGGGTGTTCCTACATACATCTTTCAATCTTCCAGTCTTATTCCATGATGGGATTCATAGTGGGCCCCACAAAAGAGTTCGTACGGACTTTCTGTGAGGGCAATTTCCAATGGGAAGTCACCCTACTTTAGGCTTATTTGTGTAGACCTAAAATCAGCAAAAACTCAATCTTAACAAGGTGCCAAATTGTGAGGTTGTTTGGTGCAGTTCTAAAATCGGTGAAAAAACAATCCTCTTCCACTGAGTTTTTACGGAAGATAGAATTCGGATTTCTTATGGGGCTGGTAAGAAAGTGTTTCCTCTATGGAAAAGCCTAGTTTCCTCTTACACAGACTGCACCAAACAAGCCTTTATATACTCCATTGTATTATAATCCTTTTTTAGTATGTCATCACCACCAACTATTTTAACAAGAGTTGGTCTCTTTTGAGACAAGGATTCCACTCCAGAAGGCACTAACTACTTGAGTTATATTGATTACTGGCTTGCTTGAAATGTAAAAAATGAAAAAAAAAAAAAAACAAATGTTTGTGATACGTCTACTAGATTTTGAGTTATATTGATTATCGGCAAATTTTTTCTGATAATTTCAAAAAAAAAAAATTGGCTATCAATTTTTTGCGGCCTTTCAAGCAAGGCAATAGTCGGTATAACTCTTGTAGTTTATCTTCCGTAATCAGTATAACTCATGTAGTTAATCTTCTTTAACATAAAGTTTACAATCCATCTACTAGATTTTGGAGCTCTATATACCCTTGGAAAGGTCTTAAGACGTGTGTTAAAACTTTTTTCTATCAACAAATATGCTTGAGAGTCCAAAATGATGTCAAAATACAAGATTACAAACCTTGACTCCTATATTTTGTGGAGCATTTTGAGTCTAAAAGCCAATATTGTTGTACTATTAATGAGTATAAAATTCAACTAAAACATAAATTATATAATTTTAAAATGTAGAAAAAATGTTAATTAATTTTTCTCAGCCTTTAAGCCCTGCTATAATCAGTATAACTCAAGTAGTTAATCTTCCGTAACATAAAGTATGAGATCCGTCCACTAGATTTTGGAGTTCCACACACCGTTAGAAAGGTCTTAAGATATACATTAAAATTTTTTTATAGATAATAATGCTTGGGAGTCCAAAAGGATGTCAAGATACATGATTACAGATCTTGACCTCTAATTTTTTATCTACTACATAAGTGCAAATTCATATGAAGGTATGATATTTTGTAGAGCGTTTTGAGTCTAAAAGCCAATATTGTTGTTTATTAATGACTATATAATTCAATTAAAACATAAGTTACATAATTTCAAAATGTAAAAAAAATTGGCAATCAATTTTTCGCGGCCTTTTAGGCAAGCCAATAATCGGTATAACTCAAGTATTTAATCTTCCATAACATAAAGTTTGTGATCCGTCTGCCTAGATTTTGGAGCTCCATATAAAGGTCTTAAGACATACGTTAAAACCTTTTTTTATCGATAATAATGCTTGACAATCCAAAAGAATGTCAAGATACAGGAGTACAGACATTAACTCCTAATTTTTTTATCTACTTCATAAGCATGAATCCGCATCAAGATATGATATTTCGTAGAGAGTTTTGAATCTAAAAGCCAATATTGTTGTACTGTTAATGAGTATATAATTCAATTAAAAAATAAATTACATAATTTTAAAATGTAAAAAAAATTAACAATCAGTTTTTAGTGACCTTCCAAGCAAGCCAATAATCGGTGTTAACTCAAGTAGACAGGACTGAGTCCACTATATCGGTGATCCACATGGACCATACTTGTCCTGACCTCGACCATGAATTAGGCAGCTTTTTATCCTGGATTGAATTGATATGGTTCGGTGGACTGAATTGACAGTTGCACCCAAAATTGGACAAGCAAGCAGGTGTAACATTTTTACAACACCATTATGGTCCACAAAGAGACCATGCGGACCACTCAATAAATCACATCTTTTCCGTCTGATTTCCTCCTGGTTTGTCGTCAAGTAATGGAAAATTTCCATGTCGGCCAACCACGTAAGGGCCCTAATCACATATATCTAAAAAGAGGCCACGCCAATGTAAAGATCAAAATAACCCAAGTACCGCTCGGAAACCAGAAATTTTATATGGGGATGAAAACCAAGCTAGTCTTGCACCATTAAAGTGATCAACAAACATTTGGACCGTCCAGCCCAATTAATGTGGATCAATTAATGAGGATTAAGAAAAGAAACTACTTCAAACTTTGGGTTTTTCTTCTTCTCCCCTAGTGTTCTGAGTGGTGCTTAAGGCCATTTATTTGTGGTCATTTACCCCCATATAGTTGAACACATAGCCTCAATGGCTCTTTGTTGATGGGCACCAATTATGCCATTAATAGTATTTAATATCCTATACCGTTTACCATAATTCGGCGAGCTGTTTCTCCTGCGTTGATGGCTGGTGAGATCCGACCTCCGTTGTGTATAGTAGTTAAATGGGTCAGTTATATGGGAAAAGATACAGAAAAATCCTAAGGAAAAAAGTTATATAAGAAACCATATGGTCGGCAATCGCCAGCCTTAGCCCTGTGACACTCGAGTCTCCATTTCTTTTGATATACACAGTGGGTTTTTCAAGTTGTGGTTAATTATTTTGTTCCTTATTAATCTTATGCGATTGTTGGAGTTTACAAATTCTACAATTCTCTATATTTTCTGGTTTTAATTCAATTGTGCCCAAGTTAGTCTAGCGTCAAATCGAAACTATGTCATCAGAGCCCTCATCTATCATGGAATTGCATGTGAAATTTAATATTAATCCCCAAAACTAAAATTTTTGGGGTGGAGGTGGACGTGGGGGTGGAGGTGGACGTGAAGGTTGAGGTTGAGGTTGAGGTTGAGGTTGGTGCATGGATTTAAAGCATGTACAAGGCCCTATTTGTGATTTCTGAGAATCGAAAAGGCATGCTATCTGCACCGAAAATTTTACTTAATAATTCTACCAACCCAATGAGCCCTATATTGATACCATTTTGAAATCCCAAAAATACTCCTCACACTACTGAATGATAAAACTACCCCTTCTAAGCACAAACTTAACCTAGTCGTAATCAAGCTAATCAAATCACTAATCTAATACATAAACTATCTTATTAACACCTAATCAAAATTAATTAATACTGATCATATTAATTAGGGTCAGGGCCTTAAAACCACTAAATAGATCCAATAAAAATAAAGGAATATCATATGTTCAAAAAGTCCATGCGCCAGTCATGGTTATCTGATTTTTATTTGGAAGAAAATGGCTTCTGTGAAAGGCTGCTTACTCCATTCCACATGTGGGTGTTGCTCTTCTTAAATCAACTGACTAATAAAGTATAACACAATCCTAATAAGAAAATGTTGCGTCTAAAAATAAGTACTTTTTTTAATAGTTTAGAGCTTTTTAATAATTTAGAGTGTTTGACAAAACTCTAATTACATTTTAAATTTAGAGCTTAATTTAAGAATTAGTGGTTTTAAGGTCTTAAATATAAGCTTATGGGATCGCTTATATATCGGAACTTATTTGAATGATGGTAATTTTGGGTCTACTGGACGAAAATGCGCTTACAATAATTCATATTGAAACAAACACTCACGGCAATATTTCCTGCGCTCGTCTCTGCAGAGCATCTAGAAACGAGAGAAATGATTGCAAATGCATCTTCTCAGACGGTTTTTTTTTTTTTTTTTGTCATTGTTATTGATTAAACAGTAAAGGAATTGTCATTAAGTTGGTTCATCAAGCAGTGAAATTTGAGAGGTTGAGCAAAACAAAATAACGATTGGCACGTTTAGGTGATATCACGTGGTCACCAATTGGAAGACATATGTTCTGTAAGTCCAGACATGAAAGTTGAATTAGAAAAAAAAAAAAAAGCTATGGTCAATAAATTCTTGTAAATCCCTTCCTGACGTAGCTGGCATCATCCAAACCATTATGACTATCTGGGCTGATGTTATAGGATACAATTGATGATGGGCCTAGATTTCACCCCATATACATCAAGATGAGTAATCAGAGATTCATGTAAGCAAATTTACTGTAACTAATTACAGATTTTCCTCCTATCTCAGGGATTGTTATTTGGAGATACTTCAAACTAGGGCAGGGCAGACTGACCTAAATGATGATGAAGATTCGTTCAGCAGACATTCTTGACTCTAGTTTGCAGGAGAGAAAAGCAAGGAAAACCAAAAGGGGAGAACTAGGTTTTACATTTTCCATTTATATGGCAAATGATGAGCTGGAAGTCACCATATAGCTAAAGCCTTTGATGTTCCTTGAAAGAGGTAATCGGCTTCAATGTAAGATTAAGAAAAAGAATCATTCTACTAGAAGTGTTTTTGGTAAAGCATTCTACTAAACATTAAATGCAACTAAGAGTTCTTCTACTAAAAGCTAAATGAAACTGTTCAAATGAAATTTATGCATCAAGAAAGAAACACATGGAAATTCATTGGACAAAAGATTTCCTCCATTTAATTGGAGGCTTTGTGTTTAATTTGTGGGTTCATTACACTCGTGGCTGTGAAAGCTCACAGACCATTAATTACATCTTCAAAGAATGAAGAAAACCCTTGATTGTCAAAAAGAGGACTCAATGAAATATTATAGATATGAATTAATGAAGAAATTAAAATTAAATAAAATAAAAAATTGACAGGTAGACATACACCTCGAGTTATACTTTCTTTTACCTAGTAGTAAAATATATTTTAAAACTAAATTAGTGAAGAATCTCCAATACTATATTGAAAAATAAAATTATTATATCTCCAAGTTCTAAATTCTTCTTTAGGTCCAATTGGACATAAGGATTTTGCAGTTCAAATATTTGCATGAAGCCCCAACTAATCCCTTCGGATCCCAGGGGAGGTAGGTAAATCCCTTTTGGCCCTAGGGAGGTTGCTTTTATCTTCTCTAATAATGCCTTTAGAGTCGTACACGATAAATCCAGTTCTACTATTTTAACAAAACATAATGGTATTATTGTGGGTGTAGCTGTTTCTGAAGGACAAAAAGTCTTCTTTTCAAAGGAGGTCGAAACCGGAGCATTCTACCTACCCCTTTTAAAGGCTAAAGCCATTGGTATCTCAAAAGTTTGTATTTTCTTGAATTCTAAAGGGGTGGTTCATGCAGTCGATGGACGGTTTGCCTGGGACATAATTAAGCTTATTATTTTGATATTGTAAAACTAGTTTCAGAGTTTCATAATGTTAAGTTTATTTTTATTATTAGGAATTTAAATATTGCTGCTCATCTACTTGCCATACTGAACTAAGCTATGAATCAAGACTTTTTTTGTGGAGTAGGGACCTTGTGAGATTATGGTGTTTTGTGATAGGCGTTCTTTTATTGTTTCTTTAGCAGTTTTCTAGTTTTTGTTGCTTTCTTGTGCTTTTAAGTACTGAAACTCTTTTTACTTTAAAAAAATCTAAATGTATAATTTTCTCTCTTCTGGGCCTTATGGATTCTGGGCAAAGTCACGGGATGCCCCCAACAATTGCGCTCATTGTTTTATCTTGCAATTACTATACGCTTTCATGTCGAGTTCACTCTGTTTGACTTGATTTATTTATTTATTTGTTTTCTTTTCCCTGCATTTGGTCATCAATTTATGTTTTCCGTTTCACACACACCGACATAATTTTCCTTTCAATAATACACCAATCTGATGCTTCACCAAAAATAGATACACCAGTTGCATGGGACATGGATGAGCTGTCAAAAGGGGGCCCTTATCCTACTCTTAATATATGAGGGGCCGGGTCCAAGTAGGCCGAAGTTTTATACTGGCTAGACCGTTATCCTACCTTTGAGGCTACCTTTGAGGGTCGGGGCCGACCAGGATAGAATTCAAGGCCCCAAAACATAAAATAATTATTTTTTTTATATTGTTTACTAGTATGAAAAGTTGAAATAACATTATCTTTTCTAACTCCTATTTTGGATATTATAGCTCTAATTTGTTAGCTTCATCATTTTTTTTCACAATATTGTTACTAAGTATGAAAGGTTGACAAAGCATTATCCTGCCTGTAAAGCCTTTTTTGTATCCAACAAAGTCATAGCACTTTCGGAGATAGCAAATCATTCCAGCAAAAGTCATTTCTTTGAAAATAATAATAACTAGACATTTCTACCACCCCACTTCAATGCATCTGCCAGTACATCCCGCTTGTACTGTCAACTTTTTTTTAATGAACTTAACCATTCAAATAATAATAATAAGCTTCAAAAATCATGGCACCTCTATAAATAGCGCACATCAGATTTGAATGCAGCTGAGTTTAAATATGGTATGGAACTGATCAATATATGAAAATCCCGATAGTTGTTAGATATTGGATCAAACATTCATTGAATTCTGTGTGGTCCTCCCGGAGTTGCCGGCGCAAATTTTGAAATATACCTATTCACGGTGTGCACTTCGAGGCTTAACCGAGACGAAAGTAATCAAGCGGTAAAATTCTTCTTCTCTGCGCATCAAAGAGGGCAGCAAGAAAGGCAGGCAGTCAGACTGCGCTGTAGACCTCTTCTTGAGATTGAGAAGAGGGCCTCTTCTTTACTGCCTCTTGTCCTGTTTGTCATTCTTGGAGATGAAGAAAGGAGAGCAGTCTTCGGAGGACGCAGTCAAGAAGAGTCTCTGACTGCCCTCTTGTCGGTTTCTTGAGAAAGGCAGTCAAGATGAGGAACCGCCCTGCTTTCTCGCTGCCCTCTTTTCTTATTCTCTGACAGTTGACAGATCCCATGAAATGGCTGTCAATTGCTCGTCGGTTGAGAAATTGATGAATGATGACGGAAATTGTTACAACTGTGGGCAGAAAATGAATTAAACTTTTTTTTTTTATGTCATCTCATGAAAAAAAAGAAGGTGTCATTATGGAGTTCCCAATTTGTAGTTTTTACGTGGATGTTTGCGTTTGTCGTTAGATCATACATCGCAAAGTCCGGCTAGGTCCTCGGCGCTGTACAACGTGGGTGGTTAGAACAAAGCAGTGCGATCTTAATAAGACTAGATTTTGCTAAAATTTTGGAATGAGATTATAGATTTATCAACACGGATCATACATGCTGGTAAGGATATAGTCCAAAATGTCAAATTGACTCGGTTGAGTCCACTTGAGTCAAACGTCACGAAGTAGAACAATCTAATCCTTATCTCAACAATATGAGCTCATTTAACGAGAGAAAGTATGACAAATATTCATAGCCAATTGCTGAACTGACACAGCCCTCTTCTACTAAGCAAAGAACAATGCATGGTGGATGGAGAAGTGGGCCTAGTTCCTAGGTCTGTCATGGTTCTAAAACTATGTTGGTGGTTGTTGAAGGAATGGTCTTGACATGACGGCGGAGTCCTGAGTTAATTTAGTCCTACGACTACTAGAATCAAACTCCTAAAATACTCACAATTTCTTTGGTTTGTGTCATGTTTCTCTCCTTTCCACTCCTCTGACCGTGTGGCAGAAGAGGTTAGATCATTCTAGTGGCCTCAATAAGGGCCCCTCTCTGCACCCGTAGTCTCTACAAAGGGTGGACACTACAAATTCCCAACCTCCCCCTCACCAATTTCCCCACCATCCACATCTCTCTTTGACCCCTCCCCTTTTTTCACACTCGTATCTATGAAAAGGGTAAGGAGAGACCGGAGAGAGCGATATCTTATCCTGTATATTCCTTCTTTAAATTTTCTCTCACAAAATCATGAAGTTAGCAAACAAGCAAGTCCGAACGGAGATCTGTAGCTAGTAGAGGCGTGAGAAGAGCTTCTCTTCCATTTCCATTGAAGAGCTATCTGATCCACGTCCCTCTCCTCAATACCTTGAAATGCAATCCTTTGAACCCAACACCACCACGCACCCCAGTTCCAACCCCGCCACTTCAATCTTTCCGTTCCTTGATGTGGCCAAGTCCCTGATTGGTGTCTGTTTCACTTCGTTGCTCACTATGCTCATATTCATGAACCAAAACTATAGAGCAACTGGATCTCGCCCACCAGGGTCTTTTTACGTACTCTGCGTCGCCCTCTTACTTGCCTTCTGCGCTTCTGTCTGTGAAGTTTTAATCCGCAACTCGTCTGCTGCCGCCGCGGGTGCCATGGAACGCATAGCACTTGTTTCAATGGTGACAGCGTTCTTCGCGTTGATGTGTTTTCTTCTTCTGGATGAGATCGGATGGCTGCTTTTGATTCCTTTTGTTTTGGTTTTAGTGTCATTTCTATATCCCATTATCAGAGGTGTTATTATCATGTATCAGCCATCTTCCACAGGTCATTCAGTAGGCCCCCATGGCCACAGCACTCGTATGACCGTCGACGAAGAGAGCGCGCTCCCACTGGAGACCACTGTCGCTGAGAGGGTAATGTCTTGCGGGTTCAGCATTATCATTTGTTTGCTACATATATCTTCGTGTATTGGGAAGGCTGTGTACCTAAATGATTTGCGTTTGAATTGTAATAGGACTGCGAGCTTGTGGAGCACTCACAGCAAGTATATGTCCGAGTCGAAGAGCGCGGATCCGACGCGGGACCTGTTAGTTCGGCTACTGCGCCACAAGGGACGAAGACACTTTGAAGAATGTTGAAATCTGAAAGTTTGAGAGGTTAAAAGGTATATATTTTGGCATGTGGCTAAGTTTGGCATCATTCTGATGTTCTACCTATCTAAATAATTTGAAATTCTCTTATGGAGAAAGCACAGTATTACATGAATTTCACTATATTATATATCAAAAGCTTTTAAACGTGGGTCTTGATATTTTTGGGTGATAGGTGAATGTGTACTGCAATTAAATAGCTGCACGTAAAAGTTACCAATAGTCGATGAACATTCAGTCTCGCTACCACTCTCTTTAGTTGCTTTCTTTTGATCACTACAAAGGCAGATAAAGACTGTCTAAGATGATCGAAGTGCAGGAAATAGATATTTATTTATTGGCAGTGGGCTCAGATTATCCATTGAGTTTATACATTTTTCATAAATGTGACAAAATGTTTCGCTGTTTAAGATCTAACAGACCATTCTGAGAAATTGACGACCGGACGGTTAGGTCTTTAAGGCACACCTGCTAACATTATGGTCCATCCAAAGGAGAGAGGGAGAGCAACATTCTTTCTAGGATTGTCTGAGTTGTTGAAAAATCTATGGCTTCAAGCTTAATTATGTTTGTATGCAGCTTTGGCAGGTATAGTGTATATATCCTCCAGTTATTATTATTATTATTATTATTATTATTATTATTATTATTATTTTCAGTCACAAAAAACGGTGGATGAGAAGATTTGTATGGCTGGAGACAGGAGTAATTTTTCATCAATGGCATATGTAGTGAAAAAAAAAACACAAAAAACAAATGACATTAACCCATTAGAAAATAAACCTAGGATTCTCCATAAAAATAAATAAATAAATAACCTAGGATAAGGCGGGTATTGAACCAAAATTCTGGTAAAACCACTATAGTTGCCACATGAGAAATAAGTTTTAAAATATAAGAGTTTGCTACATTATTTGAAAGTATTGATCAGGGTATATGCAGCAAAGATATAATTTTTTTCCTGTGGACGTTTCATTCACGTGGCTTGCTTCTCTTAAAATTTGTGCTCTGTCACCATATTTCACTTGTAAATTGAATTAAAATTAATGTTCAAATTAAAAGAAATTAAAAGAAAAGGGGTTAAATAAAAAAACTACTATTTTTTTTTGTTACGAACATAGGATGTCCCAGCCCTTTATATTTCACCTTCTTAATTTTTTGTCATTTCATCGTGTAAGAAGTAACTTTATTTAATTTTTTAGATAAGAAACTGAAATCTTTTTTGATTTAGTGAAATGAGAAAATAACTTTTTATCCTTTTTTTTTCAAAAACAAAAAGTGGCTTTTGAAATTTTATACCTTTTCATATAACCTCTCTTTTTAGAAATTTTAAAGTGATTATTTAATTCAATTTACTTTAGAAACAAATTTCTCTTTTGTTTCCCGCGTTTAGATTTCTAGGAGTGTGGCCCTCCGCCACCACTACATCACACACAACAGCTGTGCCTGTAGTGGGGTCGTCCTCCTTTGGACCTGTGTTTGTTTTTCAGTTCATTTCTGGATGGTCTACTCCGATAGTCGTTTCTCTTCCCGATGAAAATGAAAAGAAAAAGTTCCTAACCACTAACTCAAATATGCAAGTGTGATTATTAACAGAAAATTCTCAAAAGTAATTGTATGGAACATGGACCCTACCCATGTGATCATGCTCTTGCTTAGCACAGATTATTGTGCTAGTTATTTATTATTTTTGGCATCACTGGTTAAAACATCAAATGGACATTGGCCAATAAAATATAAATATAGGATTTGAGGGCTATTTATTTGATTTAAAAAAGTTATATAAGATATAAAATAATTAATGTGTATTTTAAGCAATTATGCATGAGATTTAGAGTCATCAAATTAAAAGTGGTGACTAAAATATAATTGGAACTTATATTTTAATCTTTTATATTCTATATCTCGACTAACAAAACTATACAATTCTTTTTCTTTCATATAATTTTTATTTGAATATATAAATTTATTAATTTCAGCGGATTATCATGAATGTATGTGACCCGTTTTCAAATACTTTTTGATTATTTAAAAAAAATTAACTCTCTCAAGTCTCAATGTTGACTCTATTTACATCATTTTGTTTGCATTGGACGACTTGTGTCCCAGTCACAAATTCTCTTGCCTTGATATAAATTCGTCCCGAGCGAATTCCACCAGAAGACTAAGGAGGGCGGATTAAACGTTTACTCTATTGAGCTTTCAAACTTTATACCTTTTGATTGGAGTACCAGCAACTATAATTTTGTATCATTCAGCTTACCAGTAAATAGTCAGGGTAAAAAATAAATGAATCCCACATATGCATCGTAAGTGTCTACAGAGGTGGCCCGCGTGATACTATTTATACAGTTAAAATGCCAACTCCTCTACTAAATGTATTTTGAATAAGAAATGATTCGTTATTGGTGATGACTACAATAGAGAAATAGAATTTATATAACCAAAATAAATATCGGCCTGAGCTTTCTTGGTGATGATGACATAACTTAAGGCTTATCTCTTTATTGGCATTTCGAAAGTTCTTAGAGAAATTCTAAATTCTCATATTTATGGAATTTTTTAATTGCTCTTTGTATTTGAATATCTAAGGCCCTGTTTGGCAAATCTTATCTGTATGAAATATATCTGCATGTAATAGTTCTGTATGAAATAGATCTGTGTGAAATAGACGCTCTAAAAATAGACCATTTGGTAAGACAAAAGGATGATTTGAAATAAACTTTTTTAATACAATGATTCATAGTTTTTCACAAATTTCTCACAATTCACAATGAATCAATGCATGAAATTTGATCATCTAGCCATTTTTAACCTTCTAAAGAGAAACAACAGCTTGAATCATAATTGCAGAGCCCACAAAAATCCACAAATGTAAATCAATCATTTTTATTTTCCTCACAAATATCTCAAAACCCATTTCAGATCAATAGCTCAATTTTGAATCAATGATATTTTATGAAGTAATAAAGGCAACCAATGGTTCATATATTGTTTTAGTCGCCCACAATTAAAATGAAAAAGGAAAAAAGGGACTGTGTACAAATTCCATGAAAACTAGCCACTCTACACATCAATACATCATAGAGCAATCATTTTCCATGGGTTTCTTGAGATCCAGATATAGTTAGTAGATGATATTTGAACTACTAACAATATATATACCCTTCTAAAGAGGATAGATTGTTCAAATCTTGATGTTAGGGCTGTTAAAATCTTGATGTTAGGGCCCATGATTACTACAATTCAAATCTAATGGGTCAATTTTTCTACAACTATCTCAAGATCCATGAAGATTTGAGTGGATTTGTATGTTAAATAGAGAAAAACTAATTGAGGGATGTGTTGATAAACCAAAGGGTTTGTCTCGCTACAGATTATTAGACCTTACTCCAAAACCTTTCTTATATGTGCCTTATCGCTCATTTTATTGATAAAGATTGGAAATTGCACAAAAAAAATCCTAAACTTTTTTGTCATTCCTAGTGATAAAGGTGAGTCCATCGGTCTAGCTGTGGAGGAATGATTGGTTGATTGGGGTATTAAGAAAGTTTACACTCTTACAGTTGATAATGCGACTTCAAATGTACTGCTATTGCATATTTAAAGAGAAAGTTTGGTAAGACAAGTGATAATTTTATTTTAGGTGGAAAACATTTTCACATGAGGTTTGTTGCATATATTCTTAATTTGATTGTGAGAGATGGTTAACTGAATTGAAAGGTGCAATAACAAAAATTCGTGCTACAGTTAAGTGTGTTAGGAGTTCTCTATAAAGACAACAACTCTTTACAACATGTGTGGAGGAAAAGGGAATAGAATGCGATAGTTTGTTGTGTTTCGACGTTCCAACTAGGTAGAACTCCACCTTTCTTATGCTAGAAACAGCAATTAAGTTTCAAAAAGCCTTTGTCAAATTGGATAATGAAGATAATAAATTTTGTAAAGAATTTGATGATGTAGAAGGACCTCCTTCTCCTAGGGCTTGGGATGATTGTAATCTAATAAGAAGATTTTTAAAGAAATTTTATGATGCTACTAATCGATTGTCTGGTTAATTGTATGTGAGTTCCAATTTGTAATTTACTAAAGTTTATGACAATGTTGGATGTTGAAATGAATTTTCTGTCAATGAGGATTCTTCTTTGAGAAGTATGTCTGTTAAAATGAGATTAAAATTTGATAAATATTAGGAATCCATTGGTAAAATGAATATCATGTTATTGCCTATAGTTATGTTGGATCCCCAATATAAGTTGAAATATGTGAGGTTCTATTATGGCTACTATTTTAATTTTGAAGTATCTAAGATGATTGAACTAATCCAAAAGATAAGAGATGCATTAAATGGTGTTTATGAGGAGTACAAACAATATGGGTCTGTTAGTGCATCATCTTTAAGTCTAACATTTGAAATGGAGGTTGGTCAATCAAGTGTGCAAACAAGTGACCCCTCATCACTGTTTGAGAAACATTTGAAAAAGTAGTATGTGAAGGAGATATATCAAAAGTGGAGATGTATTTGGAGGAAGTTCATGAAAAAGTACATAGAAATATGAAGTTTAAAATTTTGGGTTGGTGGAAAACGAATTCTACCAGGTATCTTGTTCTTTCTCAAGTTGCACGGGATATTCTGGCCATTTCCATAGCTACTGTTGCTTTTGAGTTTACCTTTAGTATCAGAGGTCATGTCCTAGATCGATTATGTAGTAGTTCTCTTTCCCCTAAACTTGTAGAATGCTTAATTTGTACACAAGATTGATTGAGAGCTTTTGATGCATCAATACCTGATGTAGAAGAAATTGTGGAGGAGTTTGTTGCGCTGGAGACTTTGGACTTATGTGTATTTATTTTTATAAATTATGTTTTAACAGTCCACCATGTTTTATTAAATTGTGCTAATATAGTACTTGATGTTGCTAGGTCATTCAAGTTGCTCTAAATGGTGAAGTTGAAGTTGCTGCTGGACTGCTACTATTGTAATGGTTCTAGTTTGTTTGGTGTTTTTTTTCTTGTATTTTTAATTATGTTGAAAGTGAAAACAATGAAGACATATTTGTAATTTGTATTTTTCATTTGGATTGTAATCTGTATTTCTATTAGTAACTCACTCTCTCATCTCATTTTCAATAGCTATTTTAATTTAGATTGTAAATTCATTTCTCTTGCTATGGTTTTGAATTCTTGATCAATCTTGTAATCTTGATCCATCTTGTCTCTATGAGGTATTGATTTTCATAGTTCAAAGATTGTAATTTCATTATTACAATGGATAAAGTATGTGAAATAATGAGGAAATTGGCATTACCAACGGATTGAACGGTTTTAACAAACCAAACCATTGATCCACGGGTTCAATTCGGATTAGTTTTAATGGGTAACGGATAGATTACAAATTATAAAATTGTCAATCCATAGGTTACGATTCAATGACGAATTTGGCTCAATTCGATCTAATCCGAATCGTATACACCCCTACTAGCGTCAAATTAAGACTACGTCATGAGGGCCGTCACCTATCGTGGAATCGCATTTGAAATTTAATATTAACCCCCAAAACTAAAATTTTTGGGGTGGAGGTGGAGGTTGGTGCATGGACTCAATGCCTATACATGGACCTAGTAGTGATTTCTGAGCATCGAAAAGGTATGCTATCTGAATCAAAAGTTTTACTAAATAAATCTAAGGCCTGTTTGGCATTGTTTCCATGTTATTCCCAATTATGTGCTTAGATCTAGTTGTGCTGAGATCGGTTTGTACCGCAATTAAATTTTACAAACTTTGTTTGGTAACAGTATATTAAAATACTCTGCTGAGAATATGCCATATGGAACTTATTTGGTAACAATGTAAAAAGTTTTCTCCAACGAACAGAAACAAGAAAATCATAAGATCTAAAATGTATGACCCGCCTTTTTATATTTGTGGCACTTTATTATTGTCTTACATGAGACTTACCTATAGAAATTATAACGTAGTACTCACTTTTAAAAATTAGAACATGGGGCCCATAGTCTAGGATTTATAAGGTGGGCCTACCTTTGTAAGAAATATAATATATGCCACTTTTTTAAAGGTAAATATGGGATAAATTACAGCATTATACACACATTCAAAAAATAAGATATGGTCCCACATTCATAGGATTTATAATATAATTCTACCTTTTGTGATTGCGACTACATGACCTACATATAGAAATTACAAAGTGAAGCTACATTTTTTGTGATTTTATTCATAAAATCTACATTTAGAAATTACAATGTGGTGCCCACCTTTGGAAATTATAATAAATTGTAATGGGGTCATCCTATTTGTTGATTGTGAATACGAGACTCACTTTAAAAATTAAGCGATACCCATTTTTAGAAATTAAAATATGGGGCCACATTTCTAAGAATTACAATGAGGCTTCACCTTTTGTGAATTTTTTGAAACATTAAACTTTTTTTAAAGATTAATTTTTTTTAAAAGGACGTAAAAAGATACTGGTGGGCGAGATCCAATTTCTATATAATTTTTGTTTACGAGGGTGAGAAATGTGAGGAACGACTAGGGGATGCAGCCAGGCTCCCTTTTGCCCAGGCTTAGGCCTTTTGTATAAGTATTGGGCAGGGCTTGGATCGAAATTTTAGGCTTGTTTGTTTTATGGGCTGGGCTTAGGTTAAGTGGTAGCAAGCCCAAAACTTAGCCCGGCCCCAATGGGTGGATTAAGTTGTAACTTCTCCCTTCTTAGGCTTCTTATGTTGCATGTAAATCTTCATAGTAGAAGTTTTAAAAATTATTTATCAAAGAATACTATTCAAAAGGCATACAATGCTCGTTCTAATTGGTTTGTACTAAATAGATATTTATTAGTTGCACTAACGTAGTTATGTTTTATTAATGAGTCATATGCTTTTTATTAAAAATAGAGGTAATAAAGACTCAAACAATAGAAAGATAATTTTATATGAAAATTGTAATCACTTTTAATAAAAAAAAATTTTCATTTTAGATGGATTCATTTGGACGTACCATACATATAAATAGGACTTAGTGTATAATAGCCATGTTGGCCACCACCAGAGACCAATTTAAGCATGCTTAATAATCAAACCCAAGTAAAACTAGGCCCTATTAATATATGAGCCGGGCTAGGGCTTAGTAGATTTTATATGGGCATGGGCCCGGGCCATCCACTTATGGCCCGAGTTAGGCTTGAGCTAAGCCTGGGCTTAAGGATTTTAATTTAGGCTCTGCTCAGGCCAGGCCGATGAGCACCCCTAGGCCTGAGCCCATGAGCAACCCTAGGAACAATGAGAAACTGACGCCCATCAGGGACTTGGACACATCAAGGTTGGGAAAGGTTGAAGTGGCCGTGGAGTTGGAATTGGATCTACTGGTGGTGGGTACCATGGCTTGCATCTCCACTCTCCAGGCGTCGAGGAAAGGGACGTGGGCTAGGTGGTTATGCCAGGAGAAGAGGTAAGATGAAGGAGGTGAAACAGAAGACCTTCGCTGCTGAGTTTATATAGGTGGGTTAGCGAGTGCACAATTTAAAATGCACCCTCAAAGGCCCTGTTTGGTATTACTCCAGAAGAAAATTTTTCATTTTTGAAAATAAAAAAATTAGAGAATATGTTTGGATGCAAGTCTCGTTTCCTAGGAGAAAATGGCCAGAAATGTTTTCTTGTACTTATTGGATATCATGGGTGGTGGACCACATGACCACGACTTATGTTGATTCGTTCAATAACAACATCTTCCCATTAAAGTCATGTTCTTGGAAACACTCCAGTCGTGCGATAATGGAAAGCTTTCCGTTGATGGGGAGAAAAGTATTGACGCAGTCTATAAATGGCTTGGGAACTCTCTCATCTTCACACACAGATATTACTGCTTGGCATACCCATCAATCAGCAGGCATTACGAGAAGACTGAAAGAGTTAAGGTTCGGAACTCTCTCGTAATGCCTGCTGATTGATGGGTATGCCAAACAGTAACCTCTGTGTGAAGATGACAAAGTTCCTTAAAGCCGAGGCACTACAACAATTAGCATTTTTAGCTACGAATACTTTCGTCGCCAAAATCCCATAAAACGTCGGCCAAAACTTTTTCCGACGAAAAGAAAAACGTCACCAAAAAAATGTTAGCGAAAATTATTACCAACGGAAAACATTTCGTCGGTGAAAATAATTTTCACCAACGTTAAAACTGATATTCGCCGACGTTATCAACCGTCGGTGAAAATCAGTTAATTTAATCATAATTTTACCTAAATATTTTACCGACGTTTTCTTAACATCGGAAAACAATTCAACCTATTACGTAAAATAGAAAATATAAATTACTGATGTTTCCAAACGTCGGTAAGTAATTCTGATTTAAAGATAAATTTGTTTCCAACATTTACTGACGATTATTGAACGTCGGTAACTAATTTTAATTAATTTCAGTTAACGTTTACCGACGTTATTTAACGTCGATGAAAATCATTTAATTGAATTCTAATTTTAAGTAAATACTTTACCGACATTTTCTTAATGTCGAAAAAATTTTAACAGTAAAATTGAAAATATAAATTTCCGACGTTGTTAAACGTCAGTAAGTAATTCTAATTAAATTTAACTATATTTATGACATTTACTGATGATTACTAAACATCGGCAAGTAATTTTAATTATTTTCAAAATTTCAGTAACCATTTACCGACGTTTTTTAACGTCAGTGAAAATCATTTAAGTTAATTCTAATTTTTAGTAAATACATTACCGACGTTTTTGAAACGTCAGAAAAAAAATTAATAGATTGTTTAAAATTGAAAATATAAAATAGCTACGTTTCTTAACGTTGGTAAGTAATTCTGATTTTAATTAAAATTTAGTTACGGCGTTGAACATAATAATAATTTAATGTTTACATTTACCGACGATTATTTAACGTCAGTAAATAATTTTAATTATTTTCAAAATTTCAGTTACCAACATTTAAAAAATGTGGCCAAAAGTAACAAAATTCTAAAATCCGAATTTACAGACGTTAAAAACTCGTCTGTAATCTGAATATTTTTAATTTTTCATTTTGCTTTTTCCGACGATTTTTAACGTCGGTAAATATTTTTACATTTTCCGACGATATAAAACGTCGGTAATTATTGAAAGACTTTTCCCGACGTTAAGTAACATCGACAATCTAATTTTTAATTTGAGTTTACTTTTGCCAACGTTATAAAACGTCAGCAATTATTGATTTTTAACTTTAAATGACTTTTCCCGACGTTAAGTAACGTCGACAATTTCTTTTTTAATTTGAGTTTACTTTTGCCGACGTTAGTTCTTTTTTTTTCGTCAGCGATAGTTCTTTTTTTTTTTATGATGTAATAACTGTTTTTCCATTCTAATCTTCCAATAATCCCTATATCATCCATAAAACTATTCATACACCTGTATTTAACCAAAAAAATCCATCCTTATGATCTTCCAATAATCCCTGTATCATCCATAAAACTATTCATACACCTGTATTTAACCAAAAAAATCCATCCATACAAGAATTATTAAATAAACAAACAAACATCAACAATTTTCATTAAGTCATTCATTTCATTTAACAAATATTACAATGATACAGTCCCATATAAATATCCAATATGCAAATACAAATAGACAAAATTGAAAATAAAAAACTCTTCCAAGTTTGCAACCAAACCGAACTCATCCATCAATCTGTAATGACAAAAATAACATTAGAACTTTTTCAATGAATAAAAAATTACAAATGTAAGATCATTGAATACAATAAAATGAGAGATAAATGATCTTAGATAAGTTTTGGTTATTTTTAATTGTCTCTTGAATACAATAAAATTCCCTTGTATGGGTCCAAAGGATTTAAAACAATTTAACTATTGGCTACCCAATTTGAAATTTGACAAAAAAATCTCAAAGCTGCATTGCTAATTTTAAGCAATGCAATTGGCATGGCTCCAAAGGATAAGGTACTGCTTTGTTTTGTTTTCTGAAATGAAGATAAGCTACCTGTTAAAATCTTGCTTTCAAGCTATTCACTTGGCAGCAGAATATTGTTCCAAAATCACAATACCGATTAAGTTATGCTTGTTTTCATGCCTGTGAAACAGATAATTAAGAAGTACATTGAGATTGAGTTACTGCTTGGAAACATTGGCCGCTGTAGAACTCTGTATGAAAAGTATTTGGAGTGGGCTCCAGCAACTGCTATGCTTGGACTTGGAGCGAGGTTGTTGAATTTGAGAGATCACTAGGTGAGACAGAGCGCGCTAGTGCAATATTTGAGCTTGCTGTAGTTCAACCTGCATTGGATATGCCAGAGTTGTTGTGGAAGGTATGAGCATAAAAGGGTTCTTAAGTTAATCTTTATTTAATTTTATTTTTTGGTAACATGGCTTGATGTCTTGAACTAAACCTGAAGGTTCGCAACAGTGAACACCTTCCAAAGTTCTTGCTATAACTTCAATAGAAAACAGTTTCTCTGAACCAGTTCATGATCTCCTCCTACTACTATCCTAAACTCAGTTTTAATCTTGTTACCAGATTTCACAACTGTATCCACTACATCAAAGAAAACAAAAGGAAAAATCCTTTCCAACTTGCACAATATTAAAACTATATGCTCCTCCAATTTTTTTAAATCATTGTGTCTCTGTGTTTTCAAGCAAAGGTCTTGGAAAAAAAAAGCCTAACTCAAACAATGTTGTACAAATATCCTTATTCAGAAAGCCACGCATACCAATAGGAAGGATGCGTTGGATAAGGATATGGCAATCATGGCTCTTTAAACCAGATAAATTACCATTTTTCGAGGTTACACACCTCGAGAGATTCACCGCATAGCCGTCTAGATATTTGATCGACTTCAAAAATTCATAAAAGGCATCTCTCTGTTTTGATTCCAAAGTGTAAGACGCATGCGGCTTCAAGCTAGATCCATCGCCCCTCTCCACTAGATGCAACTCTGGCCTGATGCCCATATTTTCTAAATCCTTAGGCGCTTTCTCCGTGTCCTTGTTTTTGCCCTTTATGCCCAAAATTGTTCCAACCAAAGCTACAGAAATATTCTTCTCAATGTGCATAGGATCAAGGTTGTGCCGAAGTTTTTTCCACTTCCAGTAGGGCCATTCATATAGGATACTTTTCTTTGTCCAATTCAGTTCTCCAGAGTCACGCAGTCTTTTCTTATTCTTGCCAAACTTGACCGGCGCTAGTTCTTCTAGCTAGTCTAATACCTTCTGCACCGGTAAATGTAAAGAATTCTTTTCATGCTCAGGCTGACCGTTGAAGGCCTTGCTTCTACGCCATTGGTGGTTCAGTTCCAAGTATTTTCGATGGCCAATATACCCAATCTTATCTTTCAACTTCACCCCCAATGAGCTGTCGTTACATGAAGGGCAAGCGTTATATCCTTTGGCGCTCCACCCAGACAAGTTGCCATACGCAGGAAAGTCATTTATAGTCCACATCACAGCCGCATGCATCTGAAAGGTCTGTTTAGTGGAGGCATCAAAAGTGGATACACCATTATCCCACAAGTCCTTCAACTCATCAACCAAGGGCCTCAGATATATATCGATCTCATTTCCTGGTGAGCTTGGTCTGGGAATAAGTAATGACATCATAAAAAATGGCTCCTTCATGCACATCCATGGTGGCAAATTATAAGGCATAAGTATGACAGGCCACATGCTATAAGAGGTGCTCAAGATACCAAAAGGGTTGAATCCATCGGTAGCTAACCCCAGCCTCACATTACATGTCTCTTGAGCAAACTCTGGATATTTCTTATCAAATTCTTTCCATTCACGGAGTTAGCCGGATGCTTCACTATCCCATCATCAGCACGCTTCTCACTGTGCCATTTCATATCTGTAGCTATCTTCCTTGACATATACAATCTGCGCAACCTCGGTGTCAATGGGAAGTAACGAAACACCTTATGAGGGATCTTCTTTCGCTTGCCATCATTGACCTTGTATCTAGGCTCTTGACATTCTAGACATTTATCCAATTGAGCATTTTCCTTCCAATACAACACACAATCATGTTTGCAGAAATCTATGTTCTTGTACCCCATGCCCAAGTCACGTAATAATTTCTTCGCCTCGTAAATTGAGGCTGGCACCACATGGCCTTCGGGTAAGAAGTCCTTAAAAATCTGCAAGACCTTGTTGAACGACTTATTGCTACACCCACTTTCGACCTTCACATGCAATATCCTGATAACAAATGCTAACAGAGTATCTGAGCTCTTGCATCCTGGGAACAAGCCACGCTGGGAAGCTTGCAACAATCTTTCAAAATCTTGCACATCATCCCTCTTTTGAGTATCTTCTTATAAGTAAGTTCCCCTACGATGGTCCTCTATTAACTCATCGTATTCATCCTGATTCTCTTCTGATTCATCCTCACTCTCATCTGAATCATTGGGTTGAACTAAAGGTTCCCCATGAGCTATCCACCGTTGGTATGAGACCATCATTCCATAAATGTGCAAATGACTTCTCACAATTTCATAGTCATGCCTCCGATGGTTACAGCAATATTACATGGGCACCTAATGACCGCTGCCCCATTCGAATTCGCCTTTGTAAAATTAATAAATGAGTTCACCCCGGCAATGTACTCTGTACTAAATCGGTTTTGATAGTGTAATATCCAACTCCTATCCATATCTGACCTAATCACAAGCAATTAGAAATATTTAGAACAAAACTCTCAATAGGGTGACTCACAATGTTAGATAATGCTTTTAACCATATTACACAAATGTTACACATTTGTGTGAACATTTTGGCCTACAATTGGCACCCATCAAACATCAAAACTTGACATCGTCCATGATCAGTGACCTCTGTTTTTATGAAATTGCATGCATGCCATTTGTTACTTTCCATATTTGCAGCTCCATTACTACAATACCCTAATTTCATCTCCCTTCTTTACTCCACCCTAGCCCCTCTCCAAGCCAAAGACATACTAGTCAGTGACAAGAGGAGGCCATGCACGTGACAACCATGTAAACAGCTACAATGACTGAAAAAGATTAAAAGCTTTCACTCCCAAGCAAACATTCCCTCTCACATACCATTATTTATGGCCATTTTTGGATATTGACCTTTGATTATTCATTTTTATCCAGTTTGTAGATATACCTTTATAAAATTCTTAAGATTTCAATCGCATGAAACAAACAGCCCGGGCCCTTATAATTGCAATAGAGGACCCGGCATAATAACTTAAAGATTTAGATTTCACGGCAGGGTTTAATACGACTAAATGATTGACAGTTTGTTGCTACACAACCAATACCAAAGAGGCTTTTGTGGTCTCTTCCCGGAAGGGCTTTTGTGGGGGTGTGTTTGAGTGGAATAGGTGAGTCATCTGATTGGAATGGTCGATCATGGATGTACTGGGACAAGGAGGTGGAATGTGGTAGTAGGCCAGAAACACATGCACCTATCGAATCACAGGTATTTCACATTCATAGAATACTGCAGTGCTAGACTTTGGAGCAGCAAGATAATAACTACAGAAATATTTGTTGCGAAAATATTCAAACACACACTTGGGATAATATCATTTAAGTTTATACAGATTGTCTTTTTAGAAAATGAGATCCTATATGACTAATGTCGTCAAAATTGTTACAGCTACAAAACTGATGTGTAAAATGGAACTAAGAAAAAACTTTTCACCCTGTATTACGTATCTATTGCATCTATTCTTTTGTTTTGGATGAAAGAAATCTACTGTCATTGGCATTGTGATCTTTAGAAATAAGAATAGATGAACACACGGATATGCACTATTTTGTCCATAGCCTTGGAAGAAGGAGCACCGTTAGTGGTAACAAACAATATTTCTCTCTTGGAGTTCCATATAAATGGATTCACCCTCGGAGAATGCAAGGGGAGATCATTTTTTGTGGCAATAGAGGTCTTAGATTTTAGGGGATTTTTCGAGAAAATAAGTTTAAACTATAATTAAACAAATTTATGGAGAAAAACAATAAAATTATCATAGTGTCTATAATGTTGTTCATACTTTTTTGGGACCAATTTTTCCTCATTGATGATATCATCAAGTAGATCTTTCTCTGCGGCTCCTCTTCTCGTCTTTCTCTGCATCTCAAAGATCCCCTTAAACACAGGAATTGCATTTGAATCATTAAGATAAGTAGTGTCCTACAAAAGTAAAGTAGGTGCAACTTCCTGGTAAGCAATAGTGCTTCGTCTTTCTTATTTTGAATATTAGTTCTTATTTTGATTATTTGAAAATCAACAAGTCTATAGATTGTTTGTATCCAGGTTTGTTATCTTTTGGATTTGTATATTTTGAGAACTATTTTTCTTCTTTTTATGTAAATAGCATCCTTTTGAAAAAAAAAAAAAACCTCCATCTTCTCTCTTTTTCCGTCTCAGATAATACCAACTAAATTGAACCTAAGCCCACAATTTGGAATAAGTGGGCTCAGCTTTTGTGAATTATGAAGTGGGTTGTGTGTAAGGCAGTTCGGCGTGATGGAAGGTTGTCACAACCCGAGCCCAGAGATCGGGGATTAGCGAAAAGCCAAACCTGTGACACACGTACTCCTATGCACGTACATCCAAACCCAGTCCAGATGCACACACACAAGGGATCTAACACGTGCGAAACAAATGAACGCGGAAGCTATAGATATCATAGCAAGCAACAAAGAAATAGCGGAAGCCAAAACAAATGCGGAACAGAAAAGGCAACGATAAATACAATACTCGAAAACCAGATACAAATCTGAGTACACTACAAAATCAAAATGTACAAATATACAGAGTAACAAAGTCCGAAGTACAAAATACAACATCTCCAAAAACCAAAACCCAAAACAGATAGCCACGGAAGATATGCATGTACGCACTCGACAGAGGTGATCAGGCCCACTTTGCCAACCCAGAGGGTGCCTCTAGGCTCTGCCCTGCAGCCTCCTCGACCGCCGGGGAGCTGGGCAAGGGATCTGTGCCTGCAACACCACAGACAACACAGTGAATACAACGATCCAGCAAATATAAGTAACAGAGACGAAACACTCATAGTATCAAATTGAATAATGACAGAATATTAAATACAGAGTTTCATATTAGTATGCTAAGCAAATCGTGCATAGAAGTAAAGCATGATAAGTGAATCAAAGCATAGAGATATTGTACTAAGTGGCTATTACGTTAACCATATTCTCTCCAATAGAGAGCAGAGCAGAGCAGATGAAAACACCACTGACCAGGCCAAAGGTACAAGTGGGTCTCGGTTTCCTGGGTTCCGGGGACCCAAGACAAAGCGACACTGCAGTGATACAGAGATATAAGCCAGAGGTAACCCCGTCGGGCATCCTATGCTGAGGCTGACTAGAGCCAGACTAATACCAATCAAATCAAATCCCAAAAGAAAGGAGATTATCCGCTTTGGACTCACCGATGACAAGGACCGGATCTTATCCTCACGTATTAATCTCTGGGCAGAGCCACCAGGGAATACCCAATAAATCAGAGATATACAAAGCCAGAGATATACAGAGCGAAGCATAAACTAAGTCAAAGCACAGCATAGATCAAAGCTTAGTGCGGAACGAAGAATAAAACAGATATACAGGATGAAAGCAAAATGACCTCGTAATGCATAAACATAGATCAGCGGAACAGAGGGCAAAACTGTAAACAATATGCAATGCATCTCAGATTAATACGAAATCAAGGTTAATTACAAGCCAACCCTAATCTAGTTGTTCACTGTCACTAACTGTGCATGTTGATGTAGTTTTAAGTTATTCGATGCACCGTTGCCATCCAAGTGTTGCAAAGTAATCCTCACGTGCACCGAAGTCCCTTAAACCAACAACCATGGGGAGGTGCTTAACAGTAAATCAACGCTCACATGAATAAGTCACAGCCTAACAGACTATTCATGCAGTCCAAAGAATCCATTGGGCAGGTTTACATGGGTGGTTAACCTGTATTTTAGCCCTACAAAGTCACACCATTAGCCTAAATTTTATTTCAGATTTTCCAGGTCTTACAGTTTAGCCATGGGTGACCTACGGCTTAGCCGTATACACTTTACGGCCTAGCCGTAACTTGCACTACGGCTTAACCGTGGTTCCCTTCAATACACAGCTAAACTGGTCATCTTCCACCTCTGATCTGATACATTTCACGGCTGAGTTACGGTGAAGTCCACGGCTTAGCCATAGACCAATCCACGGCTTAGCCGTAGCTTCACTGTAAGAGTACTGAAATCAGAAAGTTTCGACTGATCAGGGGGATAATTCACGGCTGGGTCACGGCTAGCTTACGGCTCAGCCGTAGAACAATTTACGGTTCAGCCGTAGCCTAGCCGTAGAACAAAATACGAAAATTCAAGTCTCTGGAATCTGAGCCGTACAAAGTTACGACTTAGCCGTACAATACAGAACCGAATTCGAGCTGAGTACAGAAACTGAAATTTGATACAGAAACTTAGCAAAACAAGTTCTAGAGGTTCCAACATCACAGAATTTGGCTGTAAAACATAACATACATGTATAGGATGTATAAGATGAAATCAAAGCAGTCAAACAAAATACCCATATGTGTTATACAATCCTGTACTTATACTTGCCTCAAAGCTTAGCCAAATCCACTGAGATCAAGCTCCAAATCAACTAAAACCCAAGCAAAGCAAAGCAAAACACAAACCATGAGCATGCAGAGAGAGAAAGAGAGAGAGATCCAATTGGAGGAGAAGAATTGGAGAACCCACTTACCCAAAGCAAAGCCAGAGATGAGATAGAAAACCCAATCGGAAGAGATGCAAACTCCCAACACCAACAAGACTGAAGAAAAGAATGAAGAGAAGAGAAGAAGGGACGTGGCTCTCCTGGAGCTGCATGCAACGTTGAGGCAATGAAATGAGCAGGGGAGAGACACCTGGGCTCCTGACTCTTATATATAGTTTTGGGAATTTAAATCAACAAGCAATGAGTTTTAGCTACGTACAGTTTAAGTCACACGAGGTCTAACTTCTCCAATTGACTCCGAATGGGTCTGAGGCAGTTACGGAAATTGACGAGCTCAACAAAATACATATGCTGACACCAAGATGATGCAAAGATGATGCACTCAAAGCAAAAGCAAAATCACGAAAAAGGGCTTAGAACTACCTATCCCAGGTCAAAGGTTACTCAACTACCTATCCAAGACCCGAAACCAAATTCAAAAGGATTAAACAACAGAAAAGCACACTAATGAGCCACTAATCAGGCTCAAAGGGAATCGGAGTATTACAAAGGTGTTGGCTAGTAGAATAAGAGGTACACATGAATATTGGATGGAAAGATAAAAAGGAGGGAGAAGGGGATGGGAAAAGATGAAATGGTGAAGTTCCATTATGAGAGTTTGGATAAGTGTTGATGGTTCAAGAGGAGGAAGAAGGTGGGGCCTATTTGGCACTTAACGTTTTTTCTATGATGGTGTAGATGAGGGAATGGCCTTTGATGATTATGGCTGGTTTTGTAGATGGGCTTAGGTTTTTGCACTATGACTGCGTTGAGAGGGATACAAGGTTCAAGTTAATGATGATGGTTGATCGGCAACGGAGAGGTTTGAGAAGGTGAAATGAGATGATGAAAGCTGACGTGCTTGTGCGGTCCTAGTTTGTGATGATCATCAAGGGCAATGGTAACCGTGATTTTTGGCCTAGCGATGACTGGGATTCTGTGAGATGGAGGTAGGGTGTTAGGTTGGGGGTTCTTCAAGATGAAAAATGAGTTGTAGGTTGAAAGGTCTTTGCTGATATCCTCAATTGCTGACGATATGATCAAATGGGATAGTTTGATCTAAAAATTAAATACTAACAACTCTATCCTTATTGTTTTTTTCATGAACTTATTTAATTATAATTTAAACTTAATTTTTTTGTAAAACTGCTCAAATCATGAGGGGTAGCCGTAGTATAGAACTTTGAATTAGTAGAATAGATGTATTATCTCAAACTTTGTAAGTCTCATAATTTCAAATAAAAATAAAATTGTAAGGGTTTAAGAAAAAAAATTAACCAGAAAAGCCTTACCTTGGTTAGCAGCAACAGCAGAGAGAGACCGAGAGAGCAGAAAGTAGAGAGCACAGAGAGAGAGCAGAGAGCAACATAAAGAGAGAGAGCAGATCGGTGAGATCGACATAGCAGAGAAAGCAGAGAGCGACAGAGAGAGAGAGCAGAGAGAGACCGAGAGCAAGAGAGATCAGAAAGAGACCGAGAAAGGGTGAGATCGACTGAGAGACAGATCAGAGAGCAGAGAGCAGAGAGAAACAGTGACTGGGAGAGAGATCGAGAGAGGGTGAGATTGACTGAAAGAGAGAGAGAGAGCTGAGAGCTGAGAGAGATCAACTGAAAGAGAGAGAGAGCAGAGAGAGACCGAAAGAAAGAGAGATCAGAGAGAGACCGAGAGAAGGTGAGATCGACTGAGAGACAGATCAGAAAGCAAAGAGTAGAGAGAAACAGTGACTGAGAGAGAGACCGAGAGGGTGAGATCGACTGAGAGAGAGAGCAGAGAGTAGAGAGAGATCGACTGAGAGAGAGAGCAGAGAAAGATCAACTGAGAGAGAGAGACCAAGAGAGGGTGAGATAGACCGAGAGAGAGAGAGAGCAGAGAGCAGAGAGAAAGAGTGACTTAGAGAGAGACCGAGAGAAGGTGAGATCGACTGCCCGAGAGAGAGAGAGCAGAGAGCAGAGAGAGATCGACTAAGAGAGAGGGATCGAGAGAGGGTGAGATCGACTAAGAGAGAGAGAGCAGAGAGCAGAAAGAGAGTGACAGAGAGAGACCAAGAGAGGGTAACAGAGAGCGACTGAGAGAGAGACTGAGAGGGGTGATATCAATCGGAGAGAGCGAGTGAGAGAGGGTGAGATCGACTGAGAGGGAGAGAGTAGGGAGAGAGAGCCAGAGAGAGAGAACCCAACTACTGAGAGATCAGAGATTGGAGAGAGTGAGCGAGTGAGCGAGAGAACCCCGCGACCAAAGTAGATTGGGAAAGAGAGAGAGAACCCAGTGACCGGAGCAGATCGGGAGAGAGAGAGAGAACCCAGCGAGCCAGAGAGAGCGACCGAGCCAGTGGAGAACCCATCGACCAGATCGAGCAGATCGGGACAAAGAGAGAACCCAGCGAGCGATCGGGCAAAGAGTGAGAGACAGATCAGGAATAAAAGAGAAAAGAAGATGGGAGGCGAAGGAAAAGGGGAAAGGAAAGGGCACGAAAATCGAAAATTTATGAACTATTACCGACGATATACATTCGTCGAAAAAAATAATCTCGTCAGCAAAAAATTTACCGACGTTTTATTTTACAGACGAAAAAATATGTCGATAAAATTTTTTTAAAAAAAGCACAAAAAATATTTAATGCACCGACGCATAATTTTTGTCGGTGAAAATAAATTTTAATGACATTTTTCATAAACATCGGAAAAATTCTCCTTATTTTCCGACGTTTTAAATAAATGTTGGCAAAATTCAAATTTAGCGACGTTTCTGAATAAATCGTCTCTGAAAATTCGTTATTTACCAACGAAAAATTAATTTCGTTAGTAAAATTAGAGTTTTACCGACATTTCAGTAAAACTTTACTTCTACCAACGGAATTATTTTTCGTCGTTAAAAAGTATCCTTTAGTAATGAAATTTTGAAAACGTCGGCAATGAACGTCGCCAAAAGTGCAAATTGTTGTAGTGAGGGGCAACTTTAGGTAAACTTTGTCTCCCATGCTAAGGGCAGGAAAGGTCCTAAAAACATAAAAAATAATGCCTACAAGGCCAAGGTAGATCCGAAAGGTAAGAAATCGGTGAAGAGTAAGGGAAAGAAAGGATCCGAAAAATGTCATTTTTGTGGTAAGAAAGGACATTTCAAGAAGGACTGCCTCAAAAGGAAGAATTGGTTTGAGAAAAGAGGTAAGCAAAGAAATTATCTCTTGTATGTGAAACCAATATTATTGATGTCCCATCCAATACATGGTGGGTCGACTCTGGTGCAACCGTTTACATTTCTGGTTGTATGCAGGGATTCCTTTCAACCCAGAGGCCAAGTGATGAAGAAAGAGCCATCGTTCATGACCACCACTTATGTTGATTTGTTCAATAACAACATCTTCCCATTAAAGCCAAGTTACTGAAAACACTCCAGTCGTACGATAATGGAAAGCTTTCCGTTGATGGGGAGGAAAGTATTAACGCAGTCTATAAATGGCTTGGGAACTCTCTTATCTTCACACACAGATATTACTGCTTGGCATACCCATCAATCAGCAGGCATTACGAGAAGATTGAGAGAGTTAAGGTTGTGGATCTCCTCTCCCTTTTGCAATTGACTTAAGCATGCCCTAAATTAGTAGTCTTTCATAATACAAATCAATCTGTCAGAATGCAAATCTAATCCATTAAAGTTTTTCCTAAGGGGCCATTTTGTCTTACAATACTCTCCTGAAGGGGAATAAGAAAACAAATTTAAATAGCCTTTTTTTAGGAAAAGCATTAGGAATGCCCCAATGTACTACTATCATTATCCATTATCCATTATCCGTGCACTATACACGGTTTTGGCATAGTGCTTTTTCCAATAGCACATGTTAAGAACATCAATGGAAAAAGGGTGATTTCTCAACACATCTTGATGGAGGAGGGATTTATAATAGGAATTTGATGGAACTTGTTAAAGTAAGATAAGTGGTACATATTAAATATATAATAGTCAAGACAATGTGAATAATTCTATATATATATACTCCTTATATAAAAAAGCAAGATTTCTTCTCCTACTTCTCCTTTTTCCTCCTCTTGTACTTGCGTTGCTTATTTTAATCTTGCTTCTTCATTCACTTAATGTGTGGACCATCGTGGAGCCAATTCAATGCATGTCTGTTGGGGACATCCAGCAGGTATTCTCCTGCTTGCTTCTATTTATTCATTCTTTTTCCTCCAGCTTTCGTAGTCCTTATCTTTCTTCTTTATTTTCCTGTACCCAAAGTTGCAAGGTGTCACATGCATGCAACAATCGAACCCATTTTGTTGCATGTTTACCTACGCCCAAAGTTGCAAGGTTTCACATCCAGGCAACAATCTGGCCCATTTTGATGCATGTTTGCCTTATCATGCTTAATGCTTGCATTGTCCTGGTTGAGGAAGGGCTGACTCTTCCTTCCTTCTCAACATTCGTCTTCTCTTCACTGGCCTAAGGAAAAGGAAAAACCTGTAACACTCCGACCCGAGTTGACCTGGATTAGTGGGTAATTGCGTGTGTTTTTATTGCTAAGAGTGTTTAGGTTCTGTTTTCCTTTGGTTTTGACTCGTAGAGAGATCGTTGGGTTGAGTTTGACTTGGACTAGTTAGTTCGAGCCCTTTTTCGTAATTTTGGCTTTTGATTGACTTTGTCAGTTTTGCGTCATTTTGACGTCCGCGCGTGTATTTCGTTGAGCTTGTCAATTTTCGTAACTGTCTTGGATCCGAATGAGTTCGTTTGCTCTCGTTGGACCGTCATTTGACTCAAACTGATAATTGTGTTAACTAATCGGACTTGTTTGTAAATTTGGCTCAAGTTAAGTTATAAAGATCCCAACCACTCCCTTTTTCTCTCGATCGTCTCTCAGCTCTCGTTCTCTCACTCTCAGCTCATCTCTCTCGGTCCAGCCCTCTTTCTCTCCTTCTCCAATTCTGTTTCTACTGCTTGAGGGAGGAAGAAAGGAGCTCGTTAGTGTGTGTGATTCCAGTGGACTGAGCCAATCAGCGTGTGGATTTCGTCCGTGAGGCAAGTATAAGCCCAAGATGTGTGAACACCGATTGATAGTGATTTGATTGTTGTGTTTTTATGCTTCATTGTGTTTCTCAGTATTGGACAGCCCCATTGAGTTCATTTCACTGTTATTTGCTATTTTTCAGTCGTTTCCTTCAGTTTTTGTATGACTATGACAATTTCAGGAAAATGAGTCCGTGCACTCACGGCTACGCCGTGAAATGTGCTACGGCTAAGCCGTAAAATGGCTTACGGCTAAGCCGAGACCCAGCCGTAACCCAAACCGTAGAACAATACAGCCTGTTAGCTGAAAATAACTGGAAGTTGGCAAATTGCCATTCTTCTACGGCCCAGCCTGATCTAAGCCGTACATTGTCTTACGGCTAAGCCGTGGACCAGGATACGGCTGAGCCGTAGAGCAAAATACGGTTGAGCCGTAAATCCGGATGGATATTTGGGGAACCTCAGCTCAGCCGCAGTGCATATTACGGCTAAGCCGTAAGATGCCACGGCTAAGCCGTAAGGTTACCTACGGCTGCACCGTGAGACCCTGAGAATTGAATGAAAAGGGACTAGGTTTAAGCAAAAGACCGCATATGACTTTCATGTTAGAATGTAGCTAACCTGGACAGGCCCAATGGAATGTGTACGTGACATGAATGACCTCAAGGGCTGTGAATCATTCATGCTCGTTATCCAGTTGTTTAGCACCTCCCCATGGGTGTTGGTTTAAGGGACTTCGATGCACACTCGAGACACTACAACACTAGACAATGGTGCATCGGATAACTTAAAACTACATCAACATGCACGGTTAGAGACACTGGATAATTAGTGTAGGATTGGTTTGTAATGGACCTTGATTCGCATAAGCATTCTGATTTGTACAGCATATTGATTTCGGTTATGCCCTCTTATGTGTTCTGCGCTGGACCTCTCGATTCTGTGGGAAATGCAGCAACCCCAGAGCGAAGCCCGGGCGGAACCATTCTATTATTGTGTATTGTGTTTACCGTTGCTCCACTGGAGTATCAGCATCAGTTTATGTGCATTCAGTATCAGTTATCCGTATGATTTGCTTTCAGTATCTGTATTGCATTTTGTATCAGTATCAGTATCCGTATCAGTATCCGTATCAGTATCCGTATTATGCATTCAGTATTGGCATTCAGTATCAGTTTATGTGATGCACTTTCTATTGTTCGTTCAGTATGATATGTGAGATCTGTAAGTGATAAGTGATAAGTGATCGAGGTGCATCATCCGCTTGATTGTGATTGGTATTGGCACTACTGAGCCTCAGCCTTAGGATACCCGACGGGGTTAACTTTGGTGTAGTTTATGTGTTTGCCTCTGCAGAGTGTTTCCGTCCTGGGACTCCGGACCCCGGGAACTAGAGACCCATGCGTGCCCTGGCCCGGTCGCTGGTGTTCTCATTCCGTCCGCTCTCGTAAGGGAGAAAATGGCCAATGTAGTAGCCACTTTGACCGTTATCTGTTGTGATTCCGATAGCATGCTTATTCTTTTGCATAATTTGTTTAGTGTACGAACATGCTTTCTATGGATATTGCATTATGACTATTGTTCCATATTATTCAGTATTAGACACAATTCGTGTTATCATCTTGTTGGCTTATACTTTGCTAAGTCGTTGTACTTATTAGTTGTCCTTGTGTGTTGCAGGCTCAGATCCCTCTTCCGATCCTGCGTCGGTCGACCCGACTGCAGGAGAGGCTCGCGAGGCCCCCTCCGGCCTAGAGGAGTGGACTTGATCCATCCTCCAGAGTACGGTTTGCATCATTTTGTTTTCCCCATTCTTTGTGTTGGAGTCTATTGAGGGGATTTTTCTGTATTTGTAGCGTGGGCTTTGAGTGATATATGTATTTTTGATTTTTGGTTATTGTAAGCCCGCTCTACTGTCATACGTTCTTGTAATTATTCTTGTCATCAATGTAATGTTGTTTTGTAATCTCCTATGTCTTTTAGTATGTGGTTGTATGCCTTGATACGTACAGCTTCCGCGTTCAGTTGTTTGCACGTGTGAATGATCCCTTGTGTGTGTATACTTGGACGGGGTCCAGGTGTGCATGCACGGGAGTACGTGTGTCATTGGTTAGACCTTCTCTGACCCCCGGTCCCTGGGCTCGGGTTGTGACAAAACCTCTACTCTTCCCGTAGCTACTTGGGTCGGGCGACTTGATGGCCTAACCTAGATGATGCCGGTTATCTTCTTGGTGGCAAAGAGAAAAAAGCGAAATTCCTTTGATCGACGATGAGAAAGAGATGCCCATAAAATACTCAGCTAGCTGCTCTATGCAAAAAAATCTCGAGGTAAAATCTCGTGATTTTCATTTTTTTCTCTTTACACTTTCATGCTTTTGGAGTTCTCAAATACATGGATGGAGATGGACATCAGGTATATTTGGGATTTTGGGGATTCAGGGTTTCTTTAATTTATAAATTTGGGGGATTTTGGGGTTTGTTTAATCTAGAGTTGTAGCTTTGATAAGCAACGCGGAACACATCGTGTATTAAGTAGCACCCCAACCACAGAAAGTATGTGCACTTTCTCGCAAATTAGACTCCACTCACTTGGAATCCCAACTCCTTAATTTCCGAAAACCACACATTTCATAAGTGATGGATTAGGATGGTTTGCAGACGTGAGAACTATCTATGCTTGCTTGCAGAGGTTAGAACAACAATACAACCCGATCTCCTTTTTGTAATGCTTTCTAGAAAAAAAAGGTTATTTTTTTCTCTCTCAAGTTTTGCAACCCGGTCTCCCTTTTCATAAATTTTTCTTGTAAGAATGCCTCAAATAATGCATCTTGCTTTACTTTCTTGAGTATTGATGATGTCAATTATAACTCAGTCTTCATTTTCTGTATTAGGTTTCTTTAGGGGACTTTGATATTATCTTCTGAGATAGTTTTTGAATTTTAGCTTCTTTGATATAGAAAATGTGATATTTGTAGTTAGAAAGCCTTTTGCTATTATATGTGTGTGTGTGTGTGTGTGTTTGTGTGTGTATAAGCTTGTAGTCCAAATACAACGGTAGAGCCTCAATGGACATTCTTGTTCATCATTTCGGAGCATTTCCATAAGCAGGATGCCACATTTAACATTCAATGGATTGTCAGTGAGAGATCCTGTGTGGAATAATGGGTGGACGAGATGATGACAAGAACACACTCAAGTGAGAAGTTTTCGGCAGCCCCTTTCATCCATTTTTCTTTATTTTCATCCAATTTATATTCATTTATTTTCCATTCTTATCTTTTCTTATCCATTTGATAGTGAAGAATTTCTCTAATTTGAAATTTGAATAGTTAATTTTCTTTATTGGCATTTAGATGGAGTTAAAAATTCAAGTGAATTAGTTTAGGTGATGATAAAGGATTTTTCCCCTTCTTTTTCCTGTATACAAATGCAAATGCAAATGTTTGATCCTCACCAACTAAAACAGATCAATAGGGAATTACTGCAATAAACCTGTTTGAATGAATGCCCCAAAAAACTGCTCTATCCCACACAACTTGTTTGACGAATCACCAAATCACTGATGGTGGATGTCATTGGTCCTAAATTATTAATGATCCAATAGCTTTCAGTGCATAGAGTTCTCTTCCATTAGATAGATTATAGGACTTTTCTTTTTTATGTGCATAACCTTATTGTTTTCCATATCCGCATGGGATTAGCACTTCTAATACTTAATAATTTAATGTATGTTGGAAACTATGGAAACTAACACAACATCTTTCTTAAAAAAAAACAAAGGGAGGGGGGGGGGGGCGCGGGGAATCCCCTCATCGATGCTGCCCCAGTGGGCAAGCTGTTACTACTTGATCAAAAAGAAAGAAAATAGAAATAGAATACATTTCACATCCTATATACACTTGTGAAACCTTCGCTTTTATCGAGGCCAATTTCAACTCTGGCATTCAATAAATTCTACAGCACACACACATAAAAAAGAAAAAAAGAAAAAAAAACCTAAGACGACAACATATCTCAAAAGTATTAATAAGTAAAACTGTAAACTTAAATATGAAAATGATGGAATTGGTTTGAGATGTTTTTAATAAATTAAAGATGCATCAAGTTTATCATATCATAGATCTAGAAAAAGACATTTGTTTAGATAAATCATCAACACTAGAGTTTTATTTGGTGGGATCTTCCATCAAACATTGGTCCTTTTAACATCTGTAGAGTATTTTTAATATGTTGGTGGCTGTACAATTGGCATGGGGCAGAAATTGAGAATTAAAATAGGTGGTACATGATCCTTCAAAGAAGCAACAATTGATCTTATTAGCCTGCGAAAGTATACTTATTTAATTTTCATTTTCTTTGCACCCATTTGTCACAACTTCAAACGGTGGCCATTCTTAAAAATGAAGAGAAATTCTTATGCTTTGTGAGTTGGTTTCATTTCAAACAATATATTTTTACTGCAACTATACTACTTTTTTTTTTCTTCTGTTCTTAACTCAAGGAGGAACGACTATGGGGATTATAGTTGGTACTCTTTTGTTGGGTATTGTATCTTTCCTACTATTGTTAATATTGTCATTTTTTCCAGTTGGAGTTACATTGGATAAGCTATTTCAATATAGGGAAGTTCTTCGAGGAGGCCACATTTTCCATTCGTATCAAGATACTATCAAAATAACACTAGGTCCTGTAAAAGGGGCCAATGGTCTTGGAAAAACCAAATTCCATCTATTTAACTATGTTGGACCGGTTGTTTGAAGACCTCAAAGGGCCTCCAAAATATAGGCTTTCCTAGATTGCTAGTAGAATCCTAACAAAATGGGGGACCGAATCATTTTTTCTGACAGTAATCGAAATCTAATCATTAAGAAGCTGGATTGGCTTGTAACAAATGAGGCCATGTGCATTCTAAAGGAAACCAAGGTGCTATTTTTCTTTAAGTTTCTGTTTCCTTGATTTTTCTTTTTTCAATAAAGGTAATAAGAACTTCCCATGATGTAAATTGTTGGTGGAGTAATTAAACCATGCGATAGTGTAGCTTCTGTCAGTTGTACTACAAGAAATTAACTACATCTCGTAAAGAACCCTAAATCTTTATCATTAATTTGAGTAATCCAACAGCTCTGCAAATGCAACTGGGTGCAGTGTGTCTTACAGTGCATAATTTGCCCTAGATATTTTTCCATATTTACAAGTATTACAACTGGATGCCTCACAGGTATTCACACCTCTAATGTTTGTTTCATGCTCATGGGTGTATGCCTTATACCATAACATTTTTTTCAGGGATATGAAAACCTTAAATCTTCATTTGAATAATTGTGATGAGTTGAAGATTTATGAGTCACACTTTTCTTTTGACATCAACATGCACCTAAAACCTTTCTTGCTTTAGATTCTGGCATAGTCTTCTTTTGTTATGCCTGCAGTATTTTCTTTGCGTCTTTCTTTAGATCTCCTTATAAATAGCATGCAACCTTACCGGCAGTATTATGCTACTTCACTACCTTTGTTATCCAACACAAAAATCTTTCAATACTTGTTTCCATTGCAACAGTATAGGACAACTTACTATTGCTTACTACACCTTGAAAACCACACCATTCAGATTATTGTTGCATATGGCTTAGATTAAAGATATTCCAAATGGAAAGGTAGTTACTTATATTGATGAAAGCCTCTACCCCCAATCTGTATGTGTATGCCAAAAGCGATATTTTGAATACATGAATCTGGATGCTTCTTATGCAGGTTGGTGTTATTATTAGAAAGAGTAGAGAAATTATTAAATATCTTTAGCTTCAGTATGGAAGCCAAGATTCAAGTAACTAAAGATATGTTATAAAAAAAAAGTAACCAGATATATCGATGTTGATCCTACTTCTCTCACTATGCTAGTAAAACTCATCGACACTCCACAGCAAATCAACTAGGCTGAACAGTTCATCAATAATGTTCTTGCAGAGGTAGAATTAATATGTTGTTTTTTCTATTCTCATATTTACCATCTCTTTATCAAAATATGAATTGCATTATGGTTTGTGTAATATTTTAATGAATTCTAATGCGATATAAATGATGCAGTCTGAAGCAGGGAGTTCTGGAACAGTTACTGGTCAAGGCTCTATTGGTGGAATCTTTTAGTATGCCTTTTAATTTGTATTTTTCTTGCTATGTTTAAACATTCATTCTTATTGTCATCGAAGGTGTATCCTATCTTTCTAGAGTCAGCTTATAAGATAAACTTTTCACTAAACCCTATTCAAAGCCTTCTTCTTTATATCTTAATCAATCTTTTATTACTACTACATATTCAAGGTCTTTAAGAATCATCCCCTTCTTTTAATTTGTTGGTTTTGTATCCCTTCAATACATGGGACGTGTGTTTTATATCTTCTGTGTTCAATTTTATTTCTATCATTGGTAATTCATATATCCATCTTAGGGAGCACAAACTCCCCCTAACTGTATGTTTAACATTTTTCATAATAGTAGGCATGTCACCATGATATTTTTGCTCACACTAACTATTACGTGCAATGCACATACACTTCACTAGCTTATATAAAAGGAGAAGTTTGTTTAGCAAGTGTTCTCCTCCTTGTTTTATTTTTCTTCTCCTGTTTTTCCCTTTTCTCACCTGGTTCTACATGCTTCCTCCCTTTAGCTGCTTCAGCGGTTCCTTATCCTTATGTTTTCACGTTTCACACTTAGATGGCATGTGGATGGTACCAACCGGAACATGAGTCATCCTTTCTTCTTTCTCTATTCTTTCTCTATTCTCGATTCTTCCTTCGAAATAGGTGTGATGGAAAGGAACAGCTGTAACGACCCAAGTAGCCCACTGGCTCAATAACTCGGTGAGCCTTTCACGTGGCCCAAAATGCTTAAGCCCAAGTTACTAGTAGTGACATACATGGTTCAATATATACCAGAGTCATATTGTACTCATAAGCGATGTAGGATGGGGTTTTACAATCTACCCCCCTTAAAGCCACACGTCCTTGTGTGAATCCATCTAACTACACCAGGCGATGTGGCACCCGTGTCCCCTGCGGATTCCCCTATCTTGACTCACAGGCTCGCGCACCCTGGCTCTGTCCTGATCTTGTCTCAAGAGCTTTCCTAGCGAGATTGGAGGTCCCACATTTCCGGCTGGCTATAGGCTCTGATACCATTTGTAACGACCCAAGTAGCCCACTGGCCCAATAACTCGGTGAGCCTTTCACGTGGCCCAAAATGCTTAAGCCCAAGTTACTAGTAGTGACATACATGGTTCATTATATACAAGACTCATATTGTACTCATAAGCGGTGTGGGATGGGATATTACAACAGCAACCCATTTGAGCTATATTAGTTTGGTGGAATGTCCAATGGGTAAGCCATTTGAAATGAGTTTCAGCACCTTCTTCCTTCTCTTAGGTTTTCTCATCGTCTCTCTCTCTCTTTCCTTACCATAAGGGACCAAATCATCTTTTCAGGTACCTCTATCTTCACAAATCTCAAGTTATTCTCTATCCAATGAGCTTTATATTTTCAATTTCCAGCATAGATTGATATGACCATTTTAATGCTTTATCATTGGAATATAAAACTAGAAGCTTCAAATATTTCCTCTTAAAAACTTTGCATGATATGATTCATTTAAATGAAATATTGAATCAGTGAGATTTATACTGTTGGAAATTTATACTAAAAGCATACTTTTATATATTTATCTTTTGACTAATTTATTTATTAGTAAACTTTGTCTTTTCATCTTAATGAGAATTTGTATGGGCAAATGATTGCATTGTTCTTTATTATGCATATATATGTCTTTTATTTTATAAAGTAGACAAGTTGGTGTATAAAGTTCAGCTTACACATGAAAAACTTATTAATCGGTTCTTATAAAATATAAGTTATTTTTGTTCACAATCTAGATGGAGTTGGACGCACCATCGGTACGATTGTAGTATGGTGTTTTAGCAGTCTTGTCTTAGCTGCGAGAAACGGTAAAGTTTCAACTCATTATGCTAATACACTTTGTGTGTATTGAACTGGATCACTTTTGGGTTTATTGTCTTTTTACTGACTATATAAGATGATTAATATCCAAATTATTATTATGAGTGCTTGTGCTCTTAATCCCGATATAAATAATATGCACATATATTTAGTGTTTGGCATTTTGATTTGTAAATGAATAATACCTTTTATGAGTCAATAATCTCAATAAATTGAATGACTATACTACTTGTATAGTCGATATTAGTTTATTAGCATAATCCATGTCTCGTAATAGAAATTAATGATATCCCATTGATGAAGCTTATAAGTTTTGATAAAATCAAACCATGCAAATAGACTTTATGTCCGACATATCAAATAAGTAAAGTGCAAGGTCTTGAAAAATTATAAAGATATCGATTACATATAGATGTCAGTAATTATTTAATCGATGGATATCTGAAATCTTAACGTAGGGAAATTAATAAGTATTTGATAACAAGAAACTCGAAATATTATTTTGAGAATAAGGACAGGAATGCAATTATAATTCTCTAGTGGACTGAATTATAATTTATAGAACTAGGATTCTAATTTGAGTCGAATTAGGATTTCTTATTTTCATAAGAAGCCCATTCTTTATTTTCTTCCTAAGGTCTCTATTGTAATCTATAAATATGCGCTATTGCTCTATGAAACATAACAAGAGAAATCTCATTTTTTTCGAGCAAAGAGAATTCATAAAAAAAGCCCACACTCTGGTGCGAGTTTAAACATAAAGGAATACAATAGAAAGTCTTGATGTTTTTAGGTTATTGTAAGACCAAAAATCAGATCAAAGAGATCTCGCAGGTATGTTTTTAAATCATTATCATCTAAAGTTGTTTTTGCAATAATCTGTATGCAATATCTAGAAATCCTAGCTGCTGCCTCCAACATATACTTGCAAATTTTTGATAAGGTTAATTAACATAACCTTGAGAACGAGGCGTATTGGTGGGTACCCTGTTTCTCACCCTACTTTCTAGGGAAGATCCTTGGCTTGCTTCCTCCCTTCAGCGGGCCATCCTCCCTTTGGTACGAAGGCTATTTCTTCTTGTAATGAGCAGAGTATCTTCAAAAAGGGATTTGCCCTCTAGCCGAGCACCAAAATAATAATAATAATAATAATAACATAACTGTAGCAAGATGATTAAATTCCACTCATGTTTACCCATATGGGTGCAAGTTTTAGTTTGATCATCACCACTGATTAGGCTGAGTTGTAGACTAAAGCAGTCATTGAGGTTGTCATATATGGTTTGATAGATGCTCAAAATTTTACTATTGTCCATTTGACAAAAGGCATTTGAAAAGGGTAATTCAATCTTATTATCAATTTAGACATGAGGGATTTCCTATATCTATTTGCTTTTATTTTTCTGACAAAATATTTTGAATCTTACAAAAGAATATTAAAAAAAAGGAAACAAATCTTAATTTTCCAACCCAATGGTGATCATCCAAATCGAAGTGAAATTTCATATGGTGATGGATGAATTGACCGCGAATTGAATAGAAGGTTTAGATCCAAACAAATGAACCTTCTTGGATGAAAAATTGTGATTTATCAAAAATAATTATTTATTATTACTTTGATCATGTTTTTCTCAATCTAACATTGAATCTCACTCCAATGAAAGCGAATCTCAAGTCCACTAAGGTAGAAGTGAGTTGAAGTATCACAAAATAATCTAAATCTCTGAAAGGTGATCCCCCAAAAATTAGATTGGTGTCATTCAATTTTATTGATAAGGTTAACCTTATATTATGATTTTCCATTTTTTCCACACATATAATCCTTCAACCTTGATGTAGAATTTTTTGGTAGGCCTTCAATACCCTCTTTATAGAGTGTTATAAGTTTTATGTATGCTTTAATTAAACTTTTTTTTCTCCAATATCTTCATTTGGTCTATCTGGTTTCCAAAAAAATCAGTTGAGAGAGTCTGTTAATTTATTTGTGTATATGTTCAACTGTAGAGTCTCTTCCAAACCATTCTATAAAGTAAGATCCCTTATCTAATGGTAGAATTCTTAGTTAAAAAAACTAAATGAGTCAAGAAGACTCTCATTTTAACTCATGCACTCATCTCCTTTTTTCTTTCTTACCTGCATGGCATTTAGGTTGAATTAGGTGTTTCTTCTTTATTGAGCCAAGAGAAGAAATAGTAAGTTGAATGTTAATATACGGCAAATATAAACAAATTTTGTCTGAGTACATGTTGATACATCTTAATAATTCCTGCACCTTAGTGGAGCTCTTACCCATATTGACATGGCCTCATATCCTATGGAACATTGAAATTGTCAGAAAAAAAATTACAAAGAGACAAAATCAGGTTACTTTGAAATGTTGCCGTTTGGGATCGCAGAGAAAATGGGGAGGCGTTTTGGATTTTTTGACGAACGAGATTTTCAACTGTAGAATATCTCTTAAATTTGCAGATCTCAAAAACTAAGGGTTTGAAGAAGATCGTTGGAGGAGAAGGGAGAGATGAGCGAGAGGGAAGCGATTTTAGCTGACTCTATGGGTTTCGTCCACTGCGGCTCCTCCTTCCCCTTTTTTCTCTCTTTCTCGTTCCCCTTGTTCTCTCTTTTTCTCCCTCGCTTTCCCTTTCTTCTCTCTCTTTTCTGTAACTGTAAGGGGGGGGGGGGGGGGGGGGGGCTCTGACTCTGCGTGTTTCATCACCAGCGGCTCTCTCTCTCTCTCTCTCTCCCTTTCTTCTTCTTCTCTCTCTTTCTCCCTCTCTTTCCCTTCTCTCTCTTTTTATGCAATCTTACGCAGGTGGGCACGTGTGGGTCATTCAGCGGGTCTCACCTAAAATTTTCAGAAAAAAAAAAAAAGTGAGAGACGTATACACATAAATATTTTTTATATATATATCCGACCTCTACAATTTTATTTATTCAGTCTCCAAAAGGAAAAGATAATTATATACAATGGAAAATATATCTATAAGCAAGATTCTGTGACTTTTTTAGTGGGGCATTTTACATGACCAAATGGACATTGCCCTATCTTACATCGTTTTTAAATTCAACTGATTTTAGATATGACTTGAACTTATCTGGACCATCCAATTTGGATTTTGACTCAATCTTCTTATTTCAATCCTAGAAATTGGCTCAAGACAGCCGTTGATCAATCCCATTTTTATAAATACGATTAATGTCTAATCTAATATAGGATCCCCTGGATTTTTACCATTTGCTCCGGCATCATTGACCCAATCTATGAACAACCTCACCTGAAGAGGTCATACCAACTTCACCATGTCGTTTATTTATAACAAGGAAGAAGAATTTTTGTCCTCTTGTTTTTGAAAATCAAAATTGCTTTAACGATGACATTAAAACTTTTTTTTTCTCATAATGTATTGTATATTATCTAAAAGGAAAGATTTCAGTAATGAAATCTCACCCGAGGAGGTCTTACCAACTTCACTATGTTCTTTATTTATAAAAAGGAAGAAGAATTTTGTCCTCTTTTTTTTAAATCAAAATTGCTTTAACCATGACATTAAAACAAATTTTTTCTCATGATGTATTATATATTATCAAGCCATATGTTAGGCTCACTGTTGTTGTATCTTTAAGACTCATGTTGACTGCTTTCAGTAATGAACGTCCTTTTAACTAAAAAAAAAAAAAGGAAAGATTTGATCCAACAAAAAAAATGTATACTGTATTATCCATCTAACTCATGGGACCTACTTAGATGCAATGTTATTATAAGAAGATAATAAATCAAAAAGGTCTCTTTGTAAATGTGTCATGAAAGGAAAGAAATTTTCAGTATTTTGATTTTATCCTCACTTTAATTCAATAATTCTATTGTTTTCACCTCATCTTACAATGAATAAAAGTTGAATGACCATAAATTAGGTAAAAATTGGGGTAAAGTGCCTCATAGATTTTATGATTCAAGGACAGTACATGCACTTGGCTTTTAGACTTAGGTATGGATGTTCATGGGCCCGGTCGGGCTTATTCATCCCTGCCTCACCTAAAAAATGCTGGCGTGGACCAGCCCAAGCAGCACACAGGTTGTAAAAGTCACCCCAAGCAGCTCCTTTAATCAATCAGGACGGCTGAATCATGCTTTTTATCAATTTTGTATTCATTTGAGTAATTGTTTGCACAATTTTTTTTAATTATTTGTACTAATTAAATTTAATTAAATTATATGCATTCCTTACACAAGCGGGGCCGGGATGGGCTTGAATTTCTATCACTTAATGCAAGCCCTGACAAATTATTAAACGGGCCTAGTAACAAATCCAAGCCTGGTCCAAGGTGGGCTTGACCCTGTCGGGCTTGGTCTGGCCCAGCCCATGAGCACCCCTACTATTAGAGGAGGAATTTTCGACCGGAACCTCCAACACTCACTGGACCACCCTTTCCCACCAATTTGATGAAATCAAAATCTCATACATTCCAACGTCTCCAAACTGTCACCAGACCCAACAACAAACCATGTCTCCATACTTCCATCTCTCACCTCTCTCCAACCAGACTCTTCTCTCTCCCTCCTCCCAAATCTCCTCTCAGAAACCTCTCCACCTCTCCACTTTCCTCACCCTCTTCAAATCAAACACAACTCCCCATGAAGAAAACCTTCTCCCACATCTTCCAAGAATGCGCAAACCAGAGAACCCCCCATTTGGGAAAACAGGCTCACGCGCGCATGATCACCTCCAATTTCATCCCCACCGTCTTTGTCACCAACTGCTTGATCCACATGTACATCAAATGCTCCAACTTGGATTACGCCCGCCGGGTGTTCGATCGAATGCCCCAACCAGACACAGTTTCATGGAATGCTATGATTTTTGGTTACACGAGCTCTGGGCTGATGGGTACTGCACAGTCCATTTTTGACAGAATGCCTGAACGGGATGTAATTTCATGGAATTCGTTGATTTCGGGGTATTTGGAGAATGGGGATTCTCGGGCATCGGTTGATTTGTTCTTGCAAATGGGACGGACGGGTGTGAGACCAGATCGTACGACGTTCGCTGTGGTTCTTAAATCATGCTCAGCTTTAGAGGATTATGAACTGGGGATTCAGACCCATTGCCTTGCTGTTCAAATAGGTTTTGATATCGATGTGGTGACAGGTAGCTCTCTGGTTGATATGTATGCTAAATGCAAGAGGGTGGAAGATTCTCATAGGTTTTTTAACGAAATGCCCGAAAGGAATTGGGTATCTTGGAGTGCTCTCATCGCATGTTATGTGCAGAATGATATGTTGATGGATGGTTTACAATTATTTCTAGAAATGCAGCACGCAGGAGTTGGGGTGAGCCAGTCCACATATGCAAGTGTTTTTAGGTCATGTGCTGGTCTTTTGTCATTAAAATTAGGGTGTCAGATCCATTCACATGCTATTAAAAGCAATTTCGGTTCAGATACCATAGTTGGGACTGCCATTTTGGATATGTATGCAAAATGTGGTGCCTTGTGCGATGCTAGAAAAGTGTTTACCTTGTTGGCGAAGCATAGCATGCAGGCTTGGAATGCGATGATTGTTGGGTATGTGCGAAATAACCAAGATTTAGATGCTCTGGTTCTGTTTTCCCGTAGGCAGAGTTCTGGTTTCAGCATTGATGAGATCAGTTTATCAGGTGCTTTTAGTGCCTCTGCAGGCAGTGAAGGGTATTTCGAGGGGACCCAAGTTCATGGCTTGGCAATTAAAACTGGGTTTGAGTCGAACATTTGTGTAGTTAATGCAGTTTTGGATATGTATGGAAAATGTGGAGCTCTGTTGGAAGCTGAAAAAGTTTTTGATGAAATGGACCAAAGAGATGCAGTCTCATGGAATGCAATTATTGCAGCTCATGAGCAGAATGGAAATGATGATCAAACACTGTTGCATTTTAGTCAGATGTTGCATTCAGGGTTGAAGCCAGATGAGTTCAGTTACGGCAGCGTCCTAAAAGCTTGTGCTAGTTCACAATCTTTGGGTAGTGGAATGGAAGTCCATAGTCAAATCATCAAATCTGGATTGGGTCTTGATTCATTTGTTGGAAGTGCTCTCGTGGACATGTATTGTAAATGTGAAGTTTTGGAAGAAGCAGTGAAGCTCCATGAGAGACTTGACGATCAAACTATGGTGTCATGGAATGCAATCATATCTGGGTTTTCTTTGCAAAAACAAAGTGAAGAAGCTCAGATGCTCTTTTCTCAGATGCTAGAGGTGGGTCTGAAGCCTGATAACTTTACATATGCCACAGTTCTTGATACTTGTGCTAATATAGCAACCATAGGATTAGGAAGGCAAATCCATGCGCAGATTATCAAGCAAGAATTACAAAGGGATGCGTACATATCGAACACTCTTCTTGACATGTATTCAAAGTGTGGCAACATGCAAGATTCTCTGCTGATGTTTGAACGGACTCCAGAGAGGGATTATGTGTCATGGAATGCAATGATATCTGGTTATGCACAACATGGTCTTGGATTAGAGGCTCTTAACATTTTTGAGCAGATGCAAATTGAGAATGTGAGACCAAACCATGCAACATTTGTAGCAGTTTTACGTGCATGTGGATACATGGGTCTGTTTGATAAAGGATACCAGTACTTCCATTTGATGATCCATGACTATGAGTTAACACCACAGCTAGAGCATTATGCATGTATGGTGGATATAATTGGCCGATCTGGGCGGATTGATGACGCATTGAAGTTAATCCATGACATGCCGTTTGAAGCTGATGCAGTTATATGGAGAACACTTCTCCATGTCTGCAAAATCCATGGCAACGTCGAGGTGGCAGAACAGGCAGCCAGTTCTATTTTGCATTGTGACCCACAAGATTCTGCTGCCTACATTCTTCTATCGAATGTTTATGCTCAAGCAGGAAGATGGGATGAGGTCTCAAGGATGAGGAGGATGATGAGGCAGAATGGGCTCAAGAAGGAGCCTGGCTGTAGCTGGATCGAGGTAAAGAGCAAGGTGCATGCATTTCTTGTGGGGGATAAGGCCCACCCAAGATGTCAAGAAATATATAAGAGGTTGAATGAGCTGATAAAAGAAATGAAGTGGGCTGGATATATGCCCGATTTGGATTTTGTTCTTAATGGTGGGGAAATTGAGTAAGAGGTGTAGCAACTCTAACAAGCTGTCTAGGTCTGCCTATGACCACATCCGTTAATTTTTGGGGCCTAAAATAGGGGTCCCAAGAAGCCAATTACCACCAGAAAAAATGGAGTCTGGACTTACTCCTGACCTTTCTAGAGAACATGGTAAAGCTCAGGCCAGCACATGGGTCATGTCTTCCTCCCACTGAAACTCAAGGTTTAGGAACACACTGGCTGGGACTGGCTGGGCTGTGCTTCAAAGCTCCATAGGACCTTGGTAACTATGTATAGAAGAAAGCGGGGAAAATGGGGTCTCAAATATCATACTCTGCAGTGACCCACTAAATATATATAATCCTTCCCTGCTGCTGTTCAAAACACTATATTCTTACCAATGATTATGTTACCGAAGCTGACATTCTTGCTTTGCTTCACATTCAGCTACACCAAATCAGGTGGGAGCACCAAGCTGTTCTAGTGATAATTCGATCGGCAACTTAGGATATACTGGTTTCAATCACATTAACTGAATCGAGCAACAAAAAGAGACAACGTACTTTGGTTGATTTTTACGGATTCACTTCAGTGGACCTTGAGAATGTGGGAATGGGATATTTTCCCATCTATATCTCCTAACTTGGAAACAAAAAATGTCTTAGTAATTTACATTGAGGTTTCTTCAATAATGGAATTACAAAATTCCTCAAATAAATTCAACTAATCTTCTTACTGAATATGATGATGATATGGAAACGGTGAGTAAAAGGAAAAACGTTGAGGACTTGTTAGGTCTCCTCGTAGTCTTCTTGCCTGAAACTTTTGTGCTGAATCATGCTCTTTGTTTTCACCCGATGTGTGGTAACCTCTTTATATGTTTATTTATAAATACACATTTTTGCTGCTAGAGAGTTTCGTGGCTGTTGAACCCAATCAATTGAGAGAACCTTTTCTGGCTTTTTACACTGGTATGATCTTTTTGTTGGGTTCTCTTATCTTTGAATCTGGTATCTCCTCCCCTAAAATGTGCGGAAACCTATTTTCAAGCAAAACAAATGGTATTTCATTTTGTTGCAGGAGAGTCCCATCACAGGCACAAAGAACCATTGAATGGCCCCTTCTTTGTTCCTTCACAGGTGAGACCTGCTGCTAGAAAACAGGTATGATCTCTCTGCATGTGATTTTTATAGTAGATGAATGTGATTATAGTATTTTTTTCTCTTTATTTAAGTAATCTTTTTATCGATCCCTTTATTTATTGATAAAAATTCATTTGACGATAATTATGTTGGAAATTGTGAAATTTCTTACTATTGATTTGCAAATTTTTGTTGTTCATTTACAGGTATGACATTTTTACTGATTCTGCATAGGCCAAATTGTTTGTGGATGCATTTGTTCAGTAAACTGTAAACCATTTTGCTAAAATTCACAGTATGTCATTTTATGTTTCCTTTTTTTTAATTTTAATATGCTTATCTGGTTTTGGATGCCAAACAGGATGGGAATTAGTGTTGACTTTTTAATGAGATTTAAACATGGAAAAGTCTATGTGAAGGTTTGTCTTGTGGTTAGCGCCTGACCCACTTGTACATGACCAACTTTTTTTTTTAATTTTGTTCTTCTATGTCAGATGGACCCATTTGCACAAATGGATGGAGCAGCCCATTTGGAGCCATGCATGGAGTGTCCATGTGGGCCTCTGTTTTTCTCTTGTTTTGACCAATTCTAATGGGTGAGTGTGGGGCGTAGTTAATGTAACACTCCGACCCGAGTTTACCCGGTTTAGTGGGTAATTGCGTGTGTTTTTATCGCTAAGAGTGTTTAGATTTTGTTTTCTTTTGGTTTTGACTCGTAGAGAGATTGTTGGGTTGAGTTTGACTTGGTCTAGTTAGTTTGAGCCCTTTTTCGTAATTTTGGCTTTTGATTGACCTTGTCAGTTTTGCGTCATTTTGACGTCAGCGCGTGTCTTTCGTCGAGCTTGTCGATTTTCGTAACTGTCTTGGATCCGAATGAGTTTGTTTGCTTTCGTTGGACCGTCATTTGACTTAAACTGATAATTGTATAAGCTATTTGGCCTTAAATGTAATTTGGACTCAAATTAAGTATAAATATCTCACCAACCCACCCATTTCCTCTCGATCGTCTCTCAGCTCTCGCTCTCTCACTCTCAGCTCGTTTCTCTTTCTCTCTGTTCAGTTCTCTCTTTCTCTCCTCTCCTTCTCTGTTGCTCGTTGCTTAAGGGAGGAAGAAAGGAGCTCTTTTTCGTGTGTGATTCCGGTGGACTGAGCCAATCAACGTGTGGATTTCGTCCGTGAGGCAAGTATAAGCCCAAGATGTGTGAACACCGATTGATAGTGACTTGATTGTTGTGTTTGTATGCTTCATTGTGTTTCTCAGTATTAGACAGCCCCATTCAGTTCATTTCACTGTTATTTGCTGTTTTTCAGTCGTTTCCTTCAGTTTCTGTATGACTGTAACAAGTTCAGGGAAAATGAGTCCGTGCACTCACGGCTACGCCGTGAAATGTGCTACGGCTAAGCCGTAAAATGGCTTACGGCTAAGCCGAGACCCAGCCGTAACCCAAACCGTAGAACAGTACAGACTGTTATCTGAAAATAACTGGATGTTAGCAATTTGCCATTCTTCTACGGCCCAGCCTGATCTAAGCCGTACATTGTCTTACGGCTAAGCCGTGGACCAGGATACGGCTGAGCCGTAGAGCAAAATACGGTTAAGCCGTAAATCCGAAGGGATATTTGGGGAACCTCAGCTCAGCCGCAGTGCATATTACGGCTAAGCCGTAAGATGCCACGGCTAAGCCGTAAGGTTACCTACGGCTGCACCGTGAGACCCTGAGAATTAAAGGAAAAGGGACTAGGTTTAAGTAAAAGACCGTATATGACTTTCATGTTAGAATGTAGCTAACCTGGACATGCCCAATGGAATGTTTGAATGACATGAATGATCTCAAGGGCTGTGAATCATTCATGCTTGTTATCCAGTTGTTTAGCACCTCCCCATGAGTGTTGGTTTAAGGGACTTCGGTGCACACTCCAGACACTGCAACACTAGACAATGGTGCATCGAACAACTTAAAACTACATCAACATGCACGGTTAGAAGCACTGGATAATTAGTGTAGGATTGGCTTGTAAGTGACCTTGATTCGCATAAGCATTCTGATTTGTACAGCATATTGATTTCGGTTATGCCCTCTTATGTGTTCTGCGCTGGACCTCTCGATTCTGTGGGAAATGCAGCAACCCCAGAGCGAAGCCCGGGCGGAACCATTCTATTATTGTGTATTGTGTTTACCGTTGCTCCACTGGAGTATCAGTATCAGTTTATGTGCATTCAGTATCAGTTATCCGTATGATTTGCATTCAGTATCTGTATTGCATTTCGTATCAGTATCAGTATCCGTATCAGTACCCGTATTATGCATTCAGTATTTGCATTCGGTATCAGTTTATGTGATGCACTTTCTATTGTTCGTTCAGTATGATAAGTGATAAGTGATAAGTGATAAGTGATAAGTGATCGAAGTGCATCATCCGCTTGATTGTGATTGGTATTGGCACTACTGAGCCTCAGCCTTAGGATACCCGACGGGGTTGACTTTGGTGTAGTTTATGTGTTTGCCTCTGCAGAGTGTTTCCGTCCTGGGACTCCGGACCCCGGGAACTAGAGACCCATGCGTGCCCTGGCCCGGTCGCTGGTGTTCTCATTCCGTCCGCTCTCGTAAGGGAGAAAATGGCCAATGTAGTAGCCACTTTGACCGTTATCTGTTTGTGATTCCGATAGCATGCTTATTCATTGCATACATTGTTTAGTATACGAACATGCTTTCTATGGATATTGCATTATGGTTATTGTTCAGTATTATTCAGTATTAGACACGATTCGTGTTATCTTCTTGTTGGCTTATACTTTGCTAAGTCGTTGTACTTATTCGTTGTCTTTGTGTGTTGCAGGCTCAGATCCCTCTTCCGATCCTGCGTCGGTCGACCCGACTGCAGGAGAGGCTCGCGAGGCCCCCTCCGGCCTAGAGGAGTGGACTTGATCCATCCTCCAGAGTACGGTTTGCATCATTTTGGTTTTCCCCATTCTTTGTGTTGGAGTCTATTGAGGGGATTTTTCTGTACTTGTAAAGTGGGCATTGAGTGACGTGTGTATTTTGATTTTTGGATTGTTGTAAGCCCGCTTTATTTGTCATACGTTCCTGTATTTGTTATTGTTATCAGTTCTTGATAGTTTGTAATCTCCTATGTCTTTTGGTATGTTGTGGTATGCCTTGATACGTACAGCTTCCGCGTACAGTTGTTTGCACGTGTGAATGATCCCTTATGTGTGTATGCTTGGACGGGGTCTAGGTGTGCATGCACGGGAGTACGTGTGTCATTGGTTAGACTTCCTCTGACCCCCGGTCCCTGGGCTCGGGTTGTGACAGTTAAGTAGAAAATGGGGACATTTGATATGTAGAAAGAGAGGGAAAGGAGTTGAACCAATGGAGTGAGAGGGAGATGAGAGAATGGTGGGGTGGTTAGGTTGGTAAGATGGGTTGGAGGTTGTCTTCCATTTGGCAAGGTGAGGTGGAGGGGTAGTTGTGCACAGGTGGCTCCATGTGGGCCATGTACACTTGAGTGGTGACATGGATTGCCTTGCCTGGGGATGCCACATCACATGACTTGTCGCCCCTTGACTTCTTGCCATGTGGTCACTGAATAGACTTGCTTAAATGGAAGGGATGCGGTGTGGGGTACCAAACGTGGGGCAGGCAAAGATGAAAAGACTAGAGATGGAAGGTGAAGGGGATAGGTCAAGCTTTCGCCTTATTGTGAGGGCATTCACTGCCTTCTTTTATTAACCTTGTATTTAATTGATTTTGATTTAAGAACTATGGGCAATGAGAATTGACATAAAAGGACCAACTAGTCACGAATCTCCCCGGATAAATTCCAATCACCATTACCCACTTGATCAAACTTGATGAAACTGATGATAGAAATATCGCATTATTTTCACTATTATTCTTAAAACTACAAATATTTTCCGAAATACCACTTTTGCCTAGCATGACCCGCTGATGACCATTACTAGAATGCTTTTATTGTGTGATTGTGATAACGTGACTCCAGAAGCATTATTTTAAGGGTAATAAACTTGCCTATCATGTCTCAACGATCAACATAATTGGATGGCTTTATTGAATTATTTCCTATAATTATAATAAAAATCTAAAAGCCACCTTTGAAATCCAGGGGCACCTTTGTTTGCATGGAATTGAATACATAGGATTCACAGTCAAGGAGGCTCTAAAACGAATGATTACAGAGGTGATGAGGGTGAGAGGATGTAAGGTAGAGATGTAGATTGGACCTTGACTTTCTTGCATCTTAATTAATGGCTGCACAATTGATTTTTTTTTTTCAACTGTCTCCCCAATTCTTTTTTTATTAAAGGATAGAGTATTTGATCATTTTTCAAACATTCAACCCGTGGGAAAATCAGTCCTGTCTTTAATGCAATGGGCTCATTTTGCAGTTGTGGGTGAATTCGTTTAAATGAAACAAACGGTGCATACAGTATTCCTGGGGTGGTCCGAGTTTGATTCCACGGCCCCAAGGTCTGTGATCTAGTTCTCTACCAGTGAGAAAGTCAGCTTTAAAAAAAAAAAAAAACTACCAGTGCATAAGGCTACCTAAATTCAAAGAATCATATGGAAATCTAATTGTTTATTTTGGAATTTAATTGGTAACTTGAAATGTGAAATATCAATTGTATGATGTATCTAGAAAGTCATAATGTCTATATGCATGTATCTTGTGTTGAGTAGTTTCTAGTACTGTGGATATTAGAGCTTATTGTAGAGAAAAGTGTAGTGACATTTTGAAGTGAACGGTTAATATAGCTTATTTAATTTAGAATATGCACTTTGAACAATGAATCCTTTGACTGTACATCTGCACACAGAAAATCTCACTTACTCCACTTAATTACTTTATTTTCAGAGATACCAAGTTGCATAGCATGGTGCAACGATCAGAATTAGCGACATGCATTCCTTTAATTTCTCTATTTATCCATATATTTGAAGATAAACAAAGTTACTTAGCATGGTTCACTGATTAATTAATATCAGTTAAATGTTTTTATTAGATAATTGTGATGACTTGAATGTGGAGCATTATTTTAAGAGTAAGAGGTGTTTAAGTCATTGCAGACTCAGCACACAGACCGGTGGGTGGCGCTGGTGATGCTTGGTAGGTAGGCTTCCTTATTTGATTAGGATTGTGCTTTAGAGTTATTTTCTATGGTACGTTTCCTATTTTGGTTAGGGTTATAGTTTTGCAGTATATATTGGTGGATGTAATTCAGTTTAATATAATGCAATAAACTAGATTTGCTTTTGTTCTCAATTTCTATCCTTGCATCTCCCTCAACAAGAGGAATTATATAGGGTGCTAGGTCATGAGTCCTAAGGTCCTAAGGTAATTGTACAACTCTCAATTGGTTATTTGATTATTCGAGTATCTGAAGTCTTTGATTCTGAATAAAGTGGGTAGATTATATTCTAAATTAGGACATAATATAGCAAATTCTTTAGAAATATATGATTCCCAAAGACCACCTAAAGCACAATAGCAAGGAAGGAGGGGAAGAAAAGGAAACATGGAATTCCTTTGAATGCCTCTTTCATCATGTTACACAAATTAGGTCATGTTTGAACCAAATTGCTGTTGAAAAACATCTGCCTTTCTTCGATCATTCCTTCTCCATAGTTTGGCTTTGTTTCCTCAAGGAATAATAAAAAAAATTGTTAATTCGTTTTCCACAATTCTGATGGGAATCATTTCCTAGGATATGAAAGGTGTTTCCATGCTTTAGAAGAACACATTTAAAGAGTAAGAAAATAAAGGTGACATTCATAAGGTTAATGAATATGAGTTTGACCATCCGTGCTTAAAGCAAGGGCATGAATATGAAAATAAAAATAAAAAACAATGATAGGGGTCAATATTTTAAAAGTAAAGTTTTTTTAATTTATAAAAAGGCGCCTATCTTTTCAAGAAACCTCAAAAACACCCATGTACACACCTCGGCTAGGGTCCAACTAAAGGAAAAGCCCCTTAAATTTATTAGAAAGTTGAAAAGGCATTTTTGTCTCTATGTCTCTTCTCTTTAGGACGAACTGAGAGGACCATATTGGAGAGAAAAACTCCACTCAAAATGCTCTACCCTTTCTCCCTGTCAACATTGTGATTCATCACTCGGCCCTTGGAAAGCTTAGAGTCAAATCCCAAATCCACAACTGAAACACATGCGGAAGATGGGTAAAAGGCATCTACTAATACATTTTTTTAGGGTAAAAGGCATCTACTAATACATTTTTTTAATCTGGCTCATAGATGGATTTGTGTTAGGATAGGGTTTTTGAACTCATAGGTTGGTTTTATTCTCATCTTGCATATTTCTAGTTATTTCACATTCTGTAGCACTGATGCTAGTGGTAGACATAGGATTTTCATTTGAAGGGGCTGATGATTCACCCTCTAAGACTCCTTTGGCCGCTGTGGGAATTTATCAAAACTAATCTCCCCAACATATTGCAGGCTTTGGGGGTCCATTTGTGTTGACTTTTGAAGAGTACAATCACATTTTGTGGAAAATTGAATTATTGAAAGATCAAAGGTATGTTCATTCATAGAATAAAAATCAAAAGTGACCACTTAAATTCAAGCACGGGAATTGGGCAACATATCATGTCCCAAATTCCTCTATGGGCATGCGGTATATTTGAATCTGATGCGAACAGATGGAAAATACAGCTGATTCAGTTCTCTATTCTACATCAACCTATCTACAACTTGAAGGTAAGAAGAATATGGCAAGATGATCCCAACCCTTCATTTTAACACCTCTAAAGTCTAACAGTTTTACTAGAGCATTTTCATTGTGGTCAATCAAACAGTGTATATTAGTTTGTATTAGTATCAAATTGGGATGAGTTCCAATTCATAATATTAGGCGTGCGTGGAATGGTTTGAATTTATATGGGTGGGCCCCATTACCGAAGGAGTGGGCATGCCATTGTTGCATAATGATTTCATTTTTAACATAAAAGGTCAAAAAGGGAGAAAATAGAAAAAGAAAAAAGAAAAAAAAAACTAAATTCTGGGGTTGTGATCTACACCATAGACTACTCACTCTAAAGCTAACTACTCAAAATGACAAAGAATATTACATATTAGAAACGTTTCAATGCTTAATTTTAGGATGTGTTTAAATAAAGTTATATCGGAAGAAACCCAAAGAAGGAAAGGAGGAAAAAAAAAAAAAAAAAAGAACTTCTTCGAAGAAGACAACATGATTTCTTGAGCAATAAACGACTATTACCTGCTCGACGCTTCTTTCAGCATTCTCAGTGGCCTTTAGAAGATCCTTCTCGATCATCTCCATTCTTACCATTGGCAACTAAAGATAGAAGGTCCATTCAAATCTGAGACAATTCCACTTCGATGCCATTGGCTTTTGTTGAGTCTGTGATGCATATTGCTTGTGGAGAAAGAGGATGAGGAGAAGAGGAGGTCTAATGCTTTTGTGATAACATGTGTCCAAGTGGTAGGGGCCACTGCAGATGGAAGCATGCGGTATTAAAAGCTGGCAATAATGAGTCGAAATTCCTCCAAACTTCCCCAGTCGTAGCTATCATTCAATTTCAGTGGTTGGAATGATGCGAGTTTACATGGAACACATTTTCTACTGTTGAGATTGATATATGCATGTATGATGCGTGTGATACCTCTTCGTTCATGTAGATGAATCTCGTCACATGGATCATGTCCTATTAATATTTTGTAATGATTATTATTATTTTATCATGTAGCTCTACTCTTGAAAAGACAGGGGTGGGTGGGGAGCAAAGGTAGAAAACAAATTTTTAGATGGTGGGACCGTAGGATGTATGGGTGTGAATTTTCTAAATTTTATGGAAAAAATCAAGGATAGAATGTTTGCCTTTGGTAAGGATGGCAACCAAGCTGACGTTGACAGAAGGAGGTGATGGCTGGGATACTGAGAGGGCTTATCATGAAATTCAAATGTAAGTAGGCGGTCAACCATTCTGCTATGAGCCACAATCTAATTATGAAAATTTCCCAAAGTACATCCGATCAGGGTGAGAAAAACTTTTATATCTTGGAGGATGATCCTACGTTAGAAGAAATGGACTCCAAGTATGTAGTCGCTTTAAGTTCTTAAGCGTACAACAATCAGGGGTGGAACTAGGTATTGCCCATTTGCCCCCCAACCCAACTCTTTATAAATTGTATTCCCTTGAGTTCTTTGTACAGAAACATATGTGATAGGAATTTTATAGGTCTTTTCACATATGGCCCCTCCAAGATTTCTTTTTTCACATAGTGGCTCTCCAAGTTAAGTTTTCTAGTTCTGCCCTTGACAACAATTTTAAAGCATCAAGTATGTAACGCATTATACAGTGAATAAGTCTTTTGATTTAAAGTTATTTGCAATCAGCGTGACTAAAAAATGTGTTGATCTAAATGGTAAATGGCGCATACGTGCATCTAGATTGCAAGATGATATTACATTTATGATGAAGACATGCATATTCCTCTGAGCATTCTCGTCTTGGTATAAATCACGAAAGCACTCACATGGCAACTACAAAATGGATAGAAGATATGTGAGTCAATAATACAAAATGATCAAAATATCAAAGTAAATGCAATCATGACAAACATATACAAGGAGTATGGAGTCACCTCACCATATAAGAGGAAAAGAGTTTGCATTGGATAGAGTGTGGGGGTCATATTAAGACCGATGAAAATTTGATTCAAGTATTGCGTAATGAGATTAAATATTAATCCTATTAGTACTGTGGAGTATAGATGGGAAGATGGTTACACATTTATGCATCTATTTATTTATTTTATAGTAAGTTGTCAGCCATTTGTTAGTTTGGATGGCTGTTATTTGAAATATAGATTTAATGGGGTATTGTTGTCTGCAATTCTTTTGGATGAGTACAACGGTATTTTTCCTTTGGCATTCGCCCTTGCTAAAGCTGAAATAAAAGAAAGCTAAACATGATTTAGTAATGTTTTGAAAGGTGTGTTGGGAAGATCAATAATCACTTCCACGTGAGATAGGAGAAGAGGGTACATTGAGGTAGTTGAGAGAGTGTTTCCATATTCTTCTCATCATTTTGTGCATGACATGTATAATAACTTTCATTCAAAAGAAACATCCTGATTAATTCTTAAAAAAAATTTGGGAAGCAGTTTGAGCATACACAAAGCAGGACTTTACTATGCCAATTGAAAATAATAATAATAAACTCTTTCTCCATAAGCTCGCCAATGAATTGATGCAATACTTCCTCAATGTAGGCTTTGGAAGCTATATCAATCAAAGTTACAAAAATAATGTTCCCAAGCGGAGAAATTCTAGGCTTATAGTCTTTTGAGCACTCAAGCCAAGACCCAACTTGGAAGTTGGTGGAGTGGCATAATGCATTAGTTTGCTCTCTATATCTTATGTTAGAAATCTCTCCAAAACTTTTTTAGTTCATGTTTGTATGGGTTGAACAGGCAGCACTATCGAAATTAGTTTAATTGGGTCAAAGATTTCACGCACACCATGTGATAAAAAAAAAAAAAGAAGCCTCAAGACCCACAGGCCACAACTAACCATCCTTAATTGTTTCACCCTGGTTGAGAAGTCGTATTATTCTAGAGTTTCAGGTTCAAATCCTTTTAAAGTGTCATAATTGATACATAGTATTTGTGGGTGGTGTCATGTATTTTGAGTTTTAGCATACAATATTTGTGAGGTGGTGTCCGGATTTCCTTTCATAAAAATAAAATGAAATAAAAACCCACAACCAAATCAAATCTACTTACACCATGCTTCAAATTCACGTGCAGGAAAACTGACACATTTTAGATGGCCACCCCATGGATGGGATCCGGTCCATTTATTAGGTGGGGGCCGGGCTCCTGGCCATAGAAGCCTTAACAAATGATGAATCCAGACAAGTCGTTCCATTCTTACGCGTGTGAGGTCAGGCACGTGTCCTCAAAGTACTAGCGCGAATAGCTTTTTCATTTTCTTTTCTGTTCGCAGTGTGGCAGTTCTGCTTCCTCTGCTGCCCGACTACTGTAAAAGCCGGCAAACATCTAGTTCGAGGTATCAATCAAACCCCAAATATCACCAGATTTCAGTAACTAATCCATCTTCAATGCTCTCTAGTTGATTTCAGAATCTGTGATCTGCTTTTATGTTTGAAATCTCCCTTTTTTTCCCCTTCCTGTGAGCTGAAATATGAAGTTTTTGGAATTTGGGTCTTGAAAAAATCGTCTGAATTGTGCATTTTGAATCGATTGGAGGCGTTTAAAGATTATTTGTGTAGATTCTCTTTCTGGGTCATTTCCGTATCGCTTTATTAGGCCAAGCGGGCGTCTGGATGTATCCTTAATCAATCAGTTTGAGTGTTTATGCTGATTTTTTTTCTTCTTCTAATCTCTCATCTCCATGAACGCCAGGCATTTCTTTGTTATCTGAAGTTTTTAGAACTTGGGTCTTGAAAATATCGACTTGTGCGTGTGGAGTCGACGGGAGGCGTTTCCAGCTCATTTCTGTATTGTCTCTTTCTGGGTCTTTCTTTTTCTATCCATTCATGGCGCCAATGGGGCGTTTTGGCATGTACCTTGAGTTGCAGTCAAATCTGAGTGTCATGTTGATTCATTTGTGTTTGCGATTTCTTGTTCTAGGAATTTAATCCTGATATTTCTTTGGTAGCTGAAGTTCTTAGCACTTGGGTTTTAAAATTATTCACTTGTGCCTTGGAGTTGATCGGAGGGGTCTCCTGGTTCATTTCTGTAGACTCCTTTGTGTGTTTCTTTTTCTATAGTTTAGTGTTTGTGCTGATTCTTCCGTGTTTCCGATCGCCCCTAAATCCTTTCATTTGTTTGTTATCTGAAGGTTTTTTTTTTATTATTGTCTTGAGTCTTGAAAAATATCATTTTACCTGTGGCCTTGGGGGCTTAGGCGTTTCCTGAGATCATTTCTGTAGAGTCCTTGTCTTTCTTTTTGCATCAATTTATGAGGCCAGGTTGCCTTTGGATTTACTTTAAATAGAAAACAGTTTGATGATTATGCGGATTCTGTTGTTTTTTGTTTAACCATGGTTTTTGTGTGTTGGCATAAGAATTATAGATTGATTTCCGTGTGCATGGGATAAGGCAAGGGTGCATCAAGCTTGCTTCTGACATGGCAGAGATTGGATTTTTTATATATATATATATATAGCTCTTGCTAGACTGTGAATAGAAAAGGTCTTTGTTGTCCTGCTTCAGGTTAAAAAAATAATAATTTCCTTAACTGCTTAGTCTTCATGTATGTGCTGTTTCATTCTTTTGTTTTTCCTCATTATAAATGAATGCTCTAACAAATTCGACATCCTTCCACTTAAAAATTTAATAAATTATTGAAAATGAACCCACCTTGCAATCTATTTGAATTGTTGTGGTGGACTGTTTTCCATTTAGCTGCAAGTTTGGGCAGCAAAGAAATCGGGACAGAATATTTTTTGTTCTCCTTTCCTATCCTAGTGATCACTGATCAGCTCTGACAATGACTCTGGGTAAAAACACGAGAAGGAACCATCCTACATAATGCACTTTCCGAAAGCTCTATCTCACAATGCAGAGCTGATTGGGTAGCAAAACATTCAAACAACTTGCATTACAAGGTACTAAGGATTCTAGGACTTGTTCTTTTCAGGGTTTTAGTCTTCTTGACATGGCAATTAACAACAGTCCAGCTGATGATGCAATCACTTCAGGAGAAGTCCTAATGAGAGTGCATTTTGATTTAGCATATTCTTCAGAGAAATTCTTGAACTTGCAGATTCTGTCAATGTGCGTAGCAGCTAGAGCAAGTGATTATGAAGCTCTGGTGGTGGAAAATGGAGACATCTCAGCTGAGACTGTTGAAAAGGCGTTGGAATTTGATATTTTATCTGGACTCCTACATTCTGAGGTGAAACAGCTTGATAGTTTCGTGGTTTCCCTCCAAGAGGAGATTGTGGTTCTGCATGAGAAATTATCTTTGTGCAAACATAATGAAGCTTTTGAAGCAACAGAAAGAAAGTTGCATGACTCTGAAGATTCTTTGAAGAGGTTTCAGTTTCAGATTTCTGAGATGGGAGCACAATTAGCCAAGTTCCGTAGTACTTCCGAATCTAGTGGGAAAAGATCATGTAAGTCCTACAACTTCATTTGTGGAGAGATAACTTCATTTTATAATTAAGATATGCAATAAGCATGAGAAAGTATTCTTGAACATGTTATAGCCATTCATCTGGTGAATCCTGTCATGGATGGACCACTGCCAAATGATGACATGGATCATACAATCCTAATACTTGATTGTCAATGCAACACCAGTTGAGTTTTTTTTTTTTTTTTAATGTTATTCATCATTTCCGAAATCAAATGGTGAGGCTTATCTGACAAATTTGTTTTTTTTTCTGTTATGGCCCATTATGGGCGGGCCTGTTGTTGATCAGTGCAAATTCTGGAGTCATGTTCCATGTTATGAAATAGGGTTGCTAGTGACTTGTGGGAACATGTGGAGGTCCAAATTGCAAGTGGTTTGGATGTTTTGGCTGTGTATTTAGGGTGGTACAGACAAGAAATCACACTTGGTAGAATATAAGTTTTCTTAACTTTTTAATCCGGATCAATATTAACAGTTAGTGATGATAAAATATATGTGCAGTAGACAGAAAATAGTGCCCTACCGCCTACGGTACCATCTGGCCTCAAGTATGATACCAGCCAACATAAAGTAGAATGAGTCTTCAATTGCATTTTAGCAGTTTGTGATTAGGGTACTTCTACATACAAATACAACATTAATCTAAGTTAATGCTTTTCTTCACTTGATGGGTGTTTACAGGGATTGTCTCAGTTACCAACTTTCTAGAAGATGGTGAATATTCATCCATGGAAGCTAGGGTGAAGCAAACTGCTGAGCAACAGAGAAACCTCTTGAGAATGCTGGAGAAGTCTTTGGCGAGAGAGCAGGAACTTGAAGAGAGACTAGCAGAATCAAAACATAATCAAGAAGATCTCAAATTGAAACTGCAGCGTCTAGAGGGTGAGATGTTTCGCATGGAAGAAATGTCAGATCTCATGCAGGAGAGGTTCTTTGAGGCAGAAAACATTGCAGAAGTATTGACTGGATCTTCAAAAGTATTAATGGGAAAACTTCAAATTGCTCAGTTTAGTTTGAACAGTGCACTGCAACGAGAAGCTGATTTGAGCTCAAAGCTGCAAAGCTCAATGCAATTGCTGTCAGCTGAGCAGAGTGCCTTCAAGGCCTGTTGCTTGGAGCTCAATAATTTGAAAACCCATCTTATGGAAGCTGACGACAGATGCCGTCTTGCCAATTTTGAGGTTATTTCCTTGAGGGAAAAGATTGACTCGCTTGAGGCACAGCTGAGAGAATCCGAGGGCCGATTACAGCATGCAAATGCTTCTGTTGAAGCAAGCCAAGGGGAGCGGGAAAGACTATCTTCTCAGATTATTGATTTAGAAAATTTAATTGATGAGCTGAAGTTGAATGTGTCAAAATCAGATAGCAGGGCCCAGAGTGCAGAATCCAAATGTAACTTACTAGCCGAAGTTAACTCAAAACTCAACAAGGAGCTGGGTCTTCTTAGAAGTAATGATAGCAGTGAAAAGGTAAACCTTCTCGAGAAGCAGCTGAGGCAATCTGATACTCAGTTGCAGCATGCAAAGGCATCTATTGAAGCAATTAGGGAGCAACAGATAATGCTGTATTCTGTTCTCCATGATATGGAAAATCTAATTGAGGATTTGAAGACAAAGACTTTAAAAGCTGAAAGTAGGGCCGAGAACGCAGAAGCTAATTGCATTCAGTTAACTGATAGTAATTTGGAGCTCAATGATCAGCTGGGTTTTCTTAGAGGCAGAGTCAAACACTTGGAGGCATCCTTGCAGAAAGCTGATGACGTAAAACTAGCCACTGCAAAAGATATTGGCATGAGGACTAGAGTTATTACCGATCTGGTTATGCAACTTGCCATGGAAGGAGAGCGTCTTCGAACACAGGTCGTAACATATTATTTCTGTGCCTTTACTTGTTTGTGATTCGAAACTGACTGATGTCAACTGTATGGTAGTCTTCAGTATTGGGTGGCTCCTATTTCCTTGGTTTTCTGGGGTGATTAATGACCTAACATTTGTTAGAATTTGAACCTATGTATCACCATGGCACACCTGTATATATGCATGGTCGTTTTTAAAATCTTATGAAATAAGAAGTCTTAAGTTTTATGAAAAATCTAGTGTTAGAACGCATTACCTAGGCTTGTTTGTAGGGCTATTGCTCTTGCATTTAGAGGATAAGGTACTAGTAGTGACTGGTGATACTGGATGCTGCAGGGATAGGAGGATACAACTTTACTATAGCGTATCCATTATTTCTTAATGTTTTATTAGCTTGTTCAACAGAGGTAATTTTATTAATTCAAAAATCTGAAGAACAATTAAGATTTTATGCCGAACGATCTAGTTATCTGATGGTGAGAACTCTTTGTAATAAAAATCTGAATGCAATTCATGCATAGTTGTCAAATTTTGTTTTGAACCCCCTTTTGGCCTCTAAACTGAAATGTTTCAGCTTATGCGGAATTCAGTGGAACATTTCAGGGGTCCATTTTTAAAACAATATATATAGTCAAAATATTTAAAAATGTAGAAAAAAATAAGATTATAAAAATAACATATAAATTATATGCGTCTAATCGTTCTGTTCAAACAATATTATGATATGCAAGCATAAAATCTATGGATATGAACACTACAGTTTCTATGTAGTGAGGTGAATATGCAGTGAAGGTTTCTGTCTGCTATGCAGAGTCACTATCAAAATGTAGCTCTTACATTACGGATTGGTCCCCAAATACACTGCAGCCGAGATCAGTTACTGAAATGGTATCCAATCCAAGATGGGGCACACCTAATGTTCCATCTAGATTGATTGGTACATGCATATACAATTTATATGTTGAAGACTGTGTAAGTATGCATTACACGGTGAATGTGTCTTGGAGAACACAGGAAAAGAAACAGAGGAAAAAAGAGAGATGTGGAGGGAGAACAAGAACTGAACGAGGGTGAAAAACATTGAGAAAAAGAGGAGAAAAAAAAGAGAGAAGGAGGAGGAAGGAGAAGAAGTACCCGGTACACAGCTTCAGCAATGCCTTGAGCTTGTGATGGCTTGATGAGATAGTGCATCGGAGACATGGCAGCAGTGCAGCAGCAATGAAAGGAGGCAAGGAGAGAAATATTTTTTTTTTTCCTGATACGAATGGTCGTGGACCAGGTGGGATGAGGGTTTCAGTTTTCTTTTACTGGGTTTTTGTAAGTAATTGCAATCAGGCCCCTGCATTAAAATAAAATAAAATAAACTTAGGTTTTCAGACAAATTCTTGGATTTCAGCCTAAATTATTGAATTTCCAACCAAAATTTTTGTAGGGGGTTGTTCGGTTCGGACTAATGGCCAAGCTGAATTTGTTTGACCATTTTGCCCAAACCAAATCAGATATGATGGAAATGGATTCATGTCATGTTTTGCATAAGATGTGTGTATCTACATTTGTTTCTTTAGTATTAGGAAAGGAAGTCTTATACCTGCTCTATGTGACTCTACATTTTTATCTGGGGTTATAGGTGTCAGCCCCCAATCCCCCCCCACCCAAACGCCAACACACACCCACACCGACATGCCCTTCTCTTTGTCCTCCTCTTTCCTCTTTCTTTGCGGAGATAGCACGGTATTTTATATGTGAAATGATATTGTTATTATCATCATCTTCATTATCATATGAGCCTTGTCCTATCACTTGGGAAAATAGTATGTACAAGTATGCCACTAAAAGTGTATGAGACTCATGAAGTCAATAAGCCAGCAAAATTGCTGACTATGATTCCACCATCCTGACTGTTAGAGGCCGGTACACAAGTGAAGACAACATACAAAGGTAAAGGGATTACTTTTGATGTAGTCTAGCAATTTGCAATGCTGTTTATGATCTTTAGTAGTAATTTGTTGACATCCCTATTGGTTATGATTAGACCCTAAACAAGGGATTTGATTCTTAATGAGTTGCTACAGATTTTACAAAGGGATATTAGGGATGGCAAACGGGTTGCGTAGGGTTTTTATAGGGTGTCCACAAGGTGTAGTCAGACCCTTATCTGACCCATTTTAAAAAAGGGGTCAGAAAATCTCAACCCTCATTCAATGCAGTTCAACCCAACCAGATCTGTGTGACTTGTGGAAGAAAGAGGGGGAAAAAGGAAGAACTAGAAAAAAAGAAGAATAGAAGCAAAATCCTATTTTTTTCTGCAATTACCTTGACCTCCTCTTCTTCCTCTCTCTCAATCTCCATTTCAAGTGCTCGATCACTCTGCAATTGTTATTATTATTATTATTCACCTGTTGTGGTTCCTTATTATCCTTTTTGAATGTGTCTTCCGCTCTTTACAACATGAGCTCCACAAGCCTATGAGAGGGCCATCTCCTCTCCCATGTTCTCATACATGACCTTCCCTTCCATAGGAACTTCATTCTAAATGCAGAGCGTAGGGTTATGGCTGGGTCTGACAGGTTATGTGGGTCAACGTCGAACTAACCTGTTTTCCCAAGGGTCAGGTTTATCTGACCCATAACTGACCCAATAGGATATGGATCTGGTTATACAAGTCAGGTGTGTTCAGATATGGGATGGTTAGCGGGTTGAGTCAGATTTTGCCACCCATGGGGTTATACATACTTAGATGGATCACAATGGTCGCAAGAAGATTGAAATTTCTTCAAATTCCATTTGACCATGTCTTGCTCTCTTGCATTAGATTTACAATTGTTCTCCTATATATATTATGACGTCAAAGCTAGTTTTATTATTTTCCATATTAGATTAATTGAGTTCTCATAGCAGGGTGGCTTCTTTAATCTGTAATTGTGTGTGACTTTTTGTGTGGAAGTCCTGTCAGCGTGAATTCCAACAATGGCACTTGTCTATTCACTTTCAGACTGGATAGGACCTGTGGCAACCCTAAAGACAGCACGTGGGTTAATTGAAATGGAAAACTGTGCTGAAGAACTGCATTGCTTTATCCATCCATGCCATCTGTGGCCAAAATCGATCTTCCATTATGCAAAAATGAAAAGACAAACTCCACATGGTCGTATGCTTTTCTCATGTCACCAATTAAAAAAAGGCATTTTCATGTCCAACTTCACCAAAATTCTGAACTCTTCTCTATTTTTATGTCCACCTTCACCAAAATTCTGAACTCTTTTATCTTTTTCTTGAATCAATACATTTATTGGACAGACACATAAACCAACTTAGGCACCTTGGATAGGAGATAATCAAGCTCATCACTTCCTTTGAATGCTTTGGGAACACCTTAGAAAATTAGCTTCTAATGCTTCCAACCAGATTAACTGGCCTTCACCTCTCAATCGTTGCTGTCTTTTCTCCCTCGTGGAATGCGAGAGATGAAGGATGAGAATAGCATTTAGAGAACTGCTAAAAGTTCTCACATAATAAATTCCATAAACCCCTTAATAATAGCATCTTTTGATAATATGCCCACAAAACCAGTGGAATAGCCTGGGAAACCCATCTGTTTGTGGTGATCTGTCTTCATTTGTCTTCATATTGCCCCCTCCCCACCCGCACATACACCAAAAAAAAATAAAAATAAAAAAAAGAACACACACACACACACACACACCAAAAGAAAAAAGAAAGAAAGTAAAAAAAAACACCGAAAAAAAAAAAGAATGAAAAAGAAAAATGAAGATGAAAACCCTCTCTCCAACCACTGCACTTTATCGTTTGAAATAAGGGTCTAAAGTTCAATGGTTCTTTTGTCAATCCTACTGCTGTTCTCCTTCGACTACAATTTCTTAATGTAATTTGATTGCCTCAGTATAGGCACTTTGTGGAGAATGCTATATTCTTGTGTTCCTATTTTAACCATACTGTCCTATGTCTTTGCCTCCAAGCATTCATCTCTTTTTGAGAAGGTGGTGATCTTATCTTTATTCTAAATTTCTTTTCATGTAGATTTTACATCAGTGTTGTACGGCTTGAATCTCATTCTATGTGCATAATCGTTGGAAGGTTTGCAGACTTTTCGCCCAACACTCTGTGTGATGCCTCTTAGCGTGCAACAATGGCATGTGTTTGTTTCAAGTTACAGTCTTATATTACTAGATTAATTGTAATTGCTCCATGTGTGAGATATTTTATGAGGCTGGCTTCAAAGACAATGCTAAAGAACTATACAGGAAATAGGTAGCAATATTTATTTGTAGATGTCTAATTATCCTGCATTAGAGTTCAGAACTGAAATGTTGAAATCAGCCACTTGCATTTTAAAGATAAACATGTCTTTTATATGCAGATTCGCTCTATAACAAAAGAGAAGGACAGTTTAGAGGAGATATGCTGTAAAGCAAAAAATGATGCCTCTCTTTCTGTGACCTATGTGGGGAATGTACATATGAAAGAGTCAGTCTTCCTTAAGGATGATGCAACTACTGCTCAATGTTCCAAAATCAAGGAGACAGTTACAGAGTCTTCTGCTACTAGTTTCCAGGTTGGTATTCGAGTTCATGCTTAGTTATCTAAGTTGCTGCTCTAAAGATTGCTGATCGCACTTTCTATACCCAAATCGTAATTAGCTATATTTTCCCATGTTTGTTGTGGTATTGTGGATGTTGGAAATCACATTGGGGATACTAGATTTCCTTTTCACACCAAATCCTTAATCAATCAATACCGATTGATAGTGGTTGGTGATTGAAAACAATTGCTTCTTTTTGGCTAACTATATATTATGTTGAGGCAAGATGCTTACAAACTCTATCCTTGCCTATGCCTTTGTGGGACTATGCCCCTTAACCTACACACTACATTTACTGGTTGGCAAATTTCCCTTTCGAGAGGCTGAAAAATCAAGGAATATGGTAACCTACCCGATGCAATTTCCACTTTGTCCTCATCTTGAAACCCAAATCTCAATGGACCACCATGCTGAATCTTGGAAAGCTACTTGAAAGCACTGCAAAACAGTTGAGAGAGAGAGAGAGAGAGAGCTTTCCTGGAGAACGCAGATACTAGGTACTGCTGTTCCTCATAATGTGTGTGCGCTATTGTGCATATGGTTCCATCTATGACATTACCTTCCACATTATCTTGTGATATTTCTAAAAATTCCCATGTTGGGTCAATACTGTGATCTATACATAACAGGCCTAATAAATTTGCTTCATTTCTATATCAGACAGATAGGCATGCAAAAGATATTGACGCACATGAGACTGCAATGGGTAGTGTTGGTGCCGAGTCCGGTCTTGAAATAGTACGGAGGAAAGAGGCTAGACAGCATAATTCAAATTATGTTTGGGGAGCAGGTGCCGTCGTATTGATTTCAGTGCTTGTGGTGTACCTTTTTCAGCAAGAACGTTGCCCTTTTTGATGCTCTGAGAAGATTTGATATTCTCCATGTTCTTACACAGCAACATTGATGTATGTATACTTCACTCCTATATATGTACGTCCTCTTGGTAATAACTTTCTTGGTTTCCATTTGGATATTCCTTTGCATTGTCTGAAAACCCAGGATCAAAACAGCTGTAATGCTAGCAGCTGAAACACTACGTAGTCAGCGCTACGAGGGGATTGCGGCATGATTCAAAAAAATTACGAAAAATGAAAAATTCTGTAAAATGCTAGAATATATGTTTTTTTTTCAAAATATAATTAAGATAAGAGGGCATAGTAGTCCCCTTATTATATATATATATATATATATTTCTTTTGGGTGTCTTCTAACTTTAGATAGGAAGAAAGTGATGTTAAAAGTGATGTTAGTGACCCAATTGATAGAAAAATTGTGGTAAAAATGGAAAGAAGATAAGCAAAAAAAAAAAAAAAAAAGAGAAAGGGGATAAAAATCCCTAAGCCCATTTTGAGCCATAAGTGGATGGCTCGGGCTTAGCCCATATAAAATCTATTAAGCCTATGCCCAAGCCCGAGCCCGGCCCATATAATTAATCGGGCCTAGCCTAATTCAAGCCTGATATTTAAGCACCCTAAGTTGGCTTTTGTTGGAGCCAACACGGTTATCATGCGCCAATTCTTATTTATGTATAGTCGTGTTCAAATAAATTCATCTAAAATGTTAAAAAAAATCTTTATTAAAAGTAATAGTAATTTTCATATAAAGCCATCTTTTCTACTCTTCCAGTTGATGTTTCCTTTTTTAGTAAAAGCATCATTAACAAAGGAGACCTGTGTTGGTGCAAAGAGGAAATCTTTGTCTACTAAAAATCAATTATAATGAACATTGTTTGTCCTTTTGACAGTATTTTTAGATAAATAATTTTAAAATTTCTACCAAGGAAGATATCTGTGCAACATAAAAAAACGTAAAGAGGGGAAGTGCTTTGCAACTTAATTCACTTATTTGGACTGGGCTTGGGGCTTGCTACCACTAGCCAAGCCTGGCCCATATAACCAAGGGGCCCATATTTTTAATCCAAGCTCAGGCCAGCCCAGCCCATGAGCACCACTACTTTGAAGTCATCAAAACACAGTTGTTATGTAACGGCACTAGCACTAAAATAGCATAACGGTCGATATTTTGATTTATGCTCTTAACACTTTAACAACTAGTGAAATTGTAGATGGACCTTTTGATATTTCCACCTGGAATAATTTTTCATATTATATTTTCTGTGATGGGGGTTCTGTATTGCAATGAATTGGTCTCGAGTTCGGAAAAAGGAGGGTTAACCCGAAACAGGTGGTCGGTCATCAAATCATATATGACATGAATCTTTTGCATAATTTGCAGTGCATGCATGAGATAGGGCTGTGAAACAGGCCAGGCCATATTGGGCTCAAGGTTATCCAAGCCTGACCCTCAGCATATGCAGCCTACACCCAAGGTAGGCCATAGTCCGTGGAAAGCATGCACTATTTGGGGCCTTGGCCCTCGCATGCCAGGGTTAGAGCTAGGGCTAGTCTCAGGGCTTGATGAGAAGATAATTATTTTTTGATTTTTTTTCTACACTGCTATTGCGCATCCCTCTTAGTCCAAGGCTAGGGCTGGGGCTAGTCTCAGGGCCTGATGAGAAGATTATTATTTAATTTTTTCTACATTACTATTGGGCATCAATTATAAATTTGACGTTATACCTCGTTTATTTAAGCTTGGGACCGTCAATGAAATGCAACAAGCAACATGTGGTATATTGAACTGGCTAGACAGCCACTTAGCGCTTATTTGGCATCAATTCTATGACTCCTGTGCTTAGATCAAGTTGTGGTGAGATAGCTTGTGTCAAGATGGAGTTGTGGAGAACTTATTTGGCAACATCACTTTGGACATTATCCCTATTCTCGTTGATAAAGGAAAAAAGTTAGGCATCATGGTCTTATAAAATTTGAGCTTTTTGCTCAATAGAGCATCCAAGGTGGGTCCCACAATATGATCAGTTCAGATCAATGGACAGGAGGCTCCAATCTGCAGAATTCACGGCAGAACAATATGGAGAACTTGTCGAGGTCGATCGAGAGAGAGATGAGATGAGAAAGACGCACAGGATGGAGAGGAGAGTGATGATTTATAGTGCCTACACCATGTCTGATTATGATGTCAAATGGGCTTTTGTTAGATTTCTTAAATGGGTTCTCTTATTCTGTTCGTTGGTTTTGGTGTGGGGGGTGCGGGTGCTAATATTCAAGCGAGAAGCCTACAGCCGCTAGGGTCGCGCTTGGCCGTGGCTAGTAATTTTTTACGCATTTTGGTGCCTAAATCATAGGCCACTCCCAGGCATGTATCTAGGCATTTGGGTGACCATATGTACCCAAGCATTTGTGTTATTTTCCAGTCTAGGTGCGATGATTTTCACCTTCTTAACTTGGGAGTGGTGTACAAATACTGTTAACATGGAATTGAATCCATATGACTTCTATTACTCTTAGAAAATGGCTAAAATCTCTTAGAAAAAGTAGCTTAACAGAAGCCAGCTTCAAGGTTTTTTTTGTTTGTTTCTCTCTGACTCAGAGTATCCCTCACCACTCAACCTTTAGACATTTGACTTCTGATCTGAGATGATCTAATTCTAACGAACAAGGACTATTCCTTGGGGAGCAAAGCCAGCTTCAAGCTTCGTCAGTGAAATAATAAGACTATTCAAACAAGACTTCTCTTTTTGGGCACGAGGTTACCTGCTAACATCTTGAGTCATTGGAACTTATGCCTTAGCAATTGCAAAGCATGGTTCAAAACCTATCATTCCAAAGGGTGTGCAATTATCAATCTGTATTGTGAGACAATTCCTAGTGAATTCCTAGTGGGTCTATTGTGGACTGAAGTTGGAAGGCCAAGTAAGGAGTGATCGAACCAACATTTGATTATTATGGTGGCGGAACCAACATTAATCAATTGTTTGCTCTCCTCCCTGATGAAGATACATGCATTTACATTGAAGGTAAGAAGTCCTTGAGTCAATTGTTACAGAAGCCGGGATTCTCACCATGGAAGGAAAAATTCAAAATTAGAAAATTGGAAATGATTCTTCAAAGATTCGTTCAAGTTCATTATGTAGACGTAGACCCTACGACTATGCAATTTAGTTGTAGAATAAGTCGAGGTAGAACTGCTCATGCTCGCTTCAATGCTTTGAAACTAGAATTTTTATTTCAGTCTTAGTAAGTGCTGGATGCCTAGATTGTGAGTTTTAACTTCTATTTATGCTTGATGCCGGGGCTGGGGGCTTTTTCTTTGAGTTATGATTGGTGTGATTTTTAGTTTTATTTGTGGGGTATGCCCCATGGGAGTATCTATCCTCCATTTGCGATAAACTTCTCCTTTATACCTTATTCTTCCAATAATTTGAAGACTTAACTTATTCTTAAAAAAAAAAAAAAAGGTGGCTTACATTAGAGTGACAAAGTTGGGCACGAAATTATCTATCCTTTGTTGAAAATGAATAAAGGGAAGATGAAAAATGAATTCCCAACTATTGATGTACTATATCAATTTTTGGGGCTCATCTCCACCTTTTAATCTTCACTGTTCGCCTCTTCAATAATTTTTAAGTGGAAACCATTTTATCTAGAACTCAATTCTATACGAATAAAGGTTTGGGTTTGGACTAACATTTATGATTGTTTAGAAAAATGGGTTGGGATCAAGCTGTGTTGATTCTACGATTAAACTTAGCATCCCAATTAGAACCTTAACCCGACCCAACCTAGCCCAACACAACCGTAGTTTAGGGTTTGGGTTGCTTTTTTAAGTCTAGGTTTAAACCTAATTAGTAAATAAGTTGGAGATTAGGTTGAGCCTCTCTGCATGCTAATGATATTGAAGAGTAGACTCCAACTGATGGAGAGTGTTAAAAAGTATTTTCGTGGCCTCTACTAACACTTTGAAGTTTTGATAGTAATAATTAGTTGAGGATATTTAATAAATAACTGTATTCAAGCCAACTTAAACCTTATGAGAACCAAGGCAAGTTGGCCCTTTGCCACTGCTAGGCCTAGGTCCAAACCAAGGGTGGACCAAGAAAGTTTCCCTTGAGGGGCTCAATGTAAAAAACATATGGGGGAAAATTAAAAGAACCATTCAAATCTCAAAATTACAAGGGATTTTTGGGCTTTTTGAAGTTTGGGTGGGGGCTTTAGCCCCCAAACAACTCTACTTGGGTCTGCCCTTGGTCCATACGATGTCTCAACTTAGGTGTGTTCAATTCCTAGAGCTTGTGGGGAGTCTCCGTTTTCTTCTTTCATTTCTTTGTTTTTTTTCCTTGCTCTAGATGAAGATCCAAACTCATACACTCTCACATGCACGACTGTGCCCCTAACCGAGGTTAGTGGTAACTGGGATCCCACTCTCACAAACTGCCAGAGATCGACCCTAGTACTGTACAGCAGGGAAGTGTCCTATGGCGGAGAGAGACAGCTGAATTGCATTCAGGTGGACTGTAGGCGCGGAAGCAATGGGAAAGGAATGGATTACCCCAAGAATGACTCCTGGGCACATAGATCAGTGTAGTTTCCTATTCCTCCTATGTAATTGGGGTTTAAAAATAAAAGTAACCGTGCCGCTGAGCAACAGCAGGGGAAATGTCCCTTGGTTTTAGGCACAGCAAGAAGGTATCTGCTTCCTTTTGACAACTGGACACCTGGCATAGTATGAGACCCAAGCCTAATATTTAGGCCTAGATTCATCTCTTAATAGCTACAGATGAAAGCTGAACATGAAATTAGGCACTTGCGCAGATGTGACGAAATATGGCTTGCACGATCTGACGATTCCATTCATGCATGGATCACCCATGGTGGGGTTGGATAAGACTCCAACAGTGAAGCCTAGCAGGGCAATCATATAATTTTCATCAAGATAAATAATCAAGTAAAGCATCCACATTATGGACTTTTTTCCGGATCTTGTGTAAATGGAAGTTAATGTATTTCGATAACCTATGATAACAGGTTACTAAAATTACATTACAGGTCAACCAAGATCCAAGGATCAGCATCACTTGTAGGCCCTTTGGACCATTGTAATCCAAGTCATATGTAAATGATGCCTCTTCATGTGTTTGGATAACCTGAGTTTCTATCATAGCTCTTTTATTTCTTCCATAACCAGTTTAAATTAGTCATGCAACCTAAGTGCAGGGAATCTGGCTTCCAAGGGTCCAAACAAGGTCCTAGCTTAGGAAACTCAGGTAGGGAAATGTATGGAGATGAATCCAAATGGATGACTGAAGAGGGATATCTTTCTGGTTCTAGATTGCAAACTCACAACTCAGAATCAACTCGGCAACCTGAGTGAAGCGTAGTCAGCAACACGAGGAGTCAATTCATATTACTATGAAAACAAAAGTTAAGATTGGAAGATTAGAAGAAAAAAACTACTCTACTGTGTCAGATTTTCATTTTTATCAAAAGATTACTGCAGCCTAATTGAAGGCCTACTCACTGAGCCATTACAGGACTAGGGTTGCATTTGGACCAGTCTGTGTGGAACTTAAGTTGGACTCAAGCCCAGATGATTTAGATGTTGTCCTAATACTTAAAGGCCAAGGCGTGAACTTAAGCCTACTTTGGTTAAATCGTGGTCACTTATACAGAACGGCCCTTGCTCTGAGCTGTGATCCAGCTTATTTAGTTTAGCTAGTTGGGCCAGTGTCTTATTACTAATTCTAGCCAAGAGCCCATATCCAGCTCAAAGTGGCCCAGACCAAGGCAACCTCACCTCGGGCTCAGCCTGGGCTTGCCTACCTTATGCCTACAAAAATGGAATCTGCTCCATTACTTTCTACACAGTTATCATTTTTATACAGAAAAAGAAACTGCTACATCTTTACTTTAAGTTTCCAACCATGATCTAGTTCGCCCAGGCCACAGCTGTGTATGGACATGCCTATGTCACCTTAAATGTGATAATGACGGACCCAGCGTTAAGATTTGAGAGGTCCATGTCAAAAGCTATGTCACCTATTTTGAAATTAGCGGTCCACCAGACAGAAAGGCCTTTGTACATAATAGTGGACGCCAAGTTACAAGGATTACTGGGTGCGGATGGTCCACCAATTGACTTACTAGCCACCCCACTGTTGCATTTGCCTGGATCATCCTAACCGTCTGTTAAGATCTCACGAAATGGACGGTTGGAAGAAATTGGTTGAGCAGTCCATTTCAGGGGTGTTAATGGACAACAACAGTCCGTCGGTTGGAAAGGTTGGGCCCACTGTCGTATGCATTATGCATAGGCCCTTCAGTGTTCACATCATATCATGGGATCTGCTTTTTAATGATATCTGAGTGTGGGATGTAGTTAATCTTAGGCAAAGGATTATCATATAGCAACAAAGATGGTTATTTGAGGTCAAAATCAAGCCCATATATGATTTGGCCTTACGCATTATAGTGGCCTCTGCATCGGTTGGTCTGACCATGGCCCATTCTAATTGAAGCTGTTCGACACATCTTGATCACATCTCAACAGTCCGAGGTCATCACAAACCTAGCCCATTTAAAGATGGCCCTGAAAGCATGACCCGTTCATGCCTCTACCTATGCCCCTACTCAGGTCTCAGAGTCATTGAATCTGGGCCTGGGCCTTGCAATTAAAACTGAACCAAGGGGGTATTTGCTTTATGTAATTGACTTCATATGAATTTTAAGACTTGTTAAAAAATGAAGAATCAAATGTGAGCATCCACAAATGACTGAAATAACTGCCCTTTTAATCAAAATTCAAAATTGAATCAAGGGAAGGTGGGAAATGATTTCTTATCTATCACCCTCGTAATTCAAATCTTCATCCTACGAAAGTCAAAATCTAATATATATCGTTACCTTATATCCTTTACCCCTCACCTCTTTAATAATTTTAGGATAGACTTAGTTGACCATGAATATTTCCAATGTATTCTATGCAAACCAAAAAACCCAAAGTATTTTCCACCAATAAGTAATAATTATCTACTTAAATTGTCTCTTCAAGACACAATGGTCAAGACCACAGTGTTGAGCTTTGTCCTTTATGTTATGGTCTATAAGTGAGGGTTTAGACCATCAAGCATATAAAAAATAGTGATCTTGTATTCCTCAACGAAACTGGTCAGGTTATTGGCACTACAGATTTTGAACTTGGCCTAGGCCTGACCACATTATAAGAATTTACTTTTAAGACCCGATCCAGCCCAAATGCCAAAAAAAAAAAAGAAAAAAGTGAAAGCCCAACCCAAAGCACCCAATTCACTAATTTGGCCCACATCTAGAATTAGCAAAGACAAATGAAGAAAGGCTGAATCTTGAGCCAAGAAAGGGAGATGCATATCAACATCAACCTGACTAAGACTCCTCTCCCAATTGTCTGGAGGAAACTTCCTCTATCTAGGATTAAGCCAAAAATGCCTCTTTTAGATAAAGCAAATCTTCATTGGGACTACTTTTGGACAACATTAACAAGATCTTAATTCCTCATTGAACTCAAAAGATGATCTTAAAAGGTAGTTAGCACATCATGTCACTAAATTCGTATCTGTGGGAGGACCAATCAAATCATAACAGCTGCAAAAGTTTCATCCAGTACAATGATTCTGATGCTTCTCATAAGCACACTTTGGACATTTTGGGTCCATGGTAAGGTGACAGGCCAATGACTGGAAGGATGCCCCCTCTGATTGGAGGTGTGGGTAAGTGACATACAACTAATTTTCTTCTTTTATTGTGTGTGAGTGAAGATTTAGTGATGAGGATTTGCTAGTCAATTAACGAAATCAAGATCATGCAATTATTCCTCTCATATTCATGAAAGATCTCAGCCATTCACCCAAGTAGTGTAGGCCGGATTGCGGATACAGTCTATGAGTCGACAGTCAATAATGGGATAAAATCCAGGCTGGAATTTTGATGTGATCTTTCATTATGGGGAATCTTTTAGGCGTCTCCCATGTATTGCTTGCATATCAAATCAATGGTTTGCATCATCAGACTGTGGCCCCCTGTTAAGATGGAATGGATACTTCCTGGTTTTAATATAAAATGCTCCATATGCATAGGACAAGTGGAAAATTTCATATAATAAACTAAGAATTTTTAACTTTGTTACTAGTTTATTAAAGAATAGGGGTCTTTGCGTCCTCGTGCATATAGATCTCGGGACCACTAGTAGTTTATGAAAGTTCTTCCTAGGCACCTATGCTAATTCCTAAAGGGGTGAATAGGATTAATTTAAAAAAATGTATGTACACCAACCAAATTTCAGTTCCACAATGAAGACACAAATAATAAACACAATCAATGATCACTTGGAATGAATGACAACATATAACTTACATTGAGAGCAATGCAATTTAAAATATGTAGCAATGTGATATTAACTGTAGATGATATGTCAACCAAGAACACACTAAGATATAGCACATGTAAAGCTAATTAGGCATGCCAATCTCATATTCATACGGGATATTCCATTGAGATATAAGAAGATGAACATACCAAATTTGTAGTCCTTGGGTCTACATGACCAATAATACTCCCATTGTGACCATTCTCTTGATCTACGATATTCACCGTTAGAGGTTTTGAAAAGAGTACACCTCAAATAAACCAAATATTTTGATAAAGTGATTTGATCACTAAGGCCTATTCCACTAATATATATATATATATATTTTTATAGTGGTTCGATCGCAAAGGTCTAATCCACTTCACAATAAATATGAATTGAAAATAAAATAAGAATGCTTATTTCTAGATAATAATGATGCCTTGAGTGAGCTCCTTGACGCTTGGAACCGAGGCTCCCAAGATTTAGCCTGCTTGCAATACCCCTTGGTGATAAATATGCCGCAATGAGTACCCAACTAAGAGGTACAGCCATAGAGGTGGTCTAGGCCTAGGGTGATTTGGTTTTTTCTTTGTGAGCTCGAGAGGATATCCTAGTGAAAGGTAATTCTACCGAACACAATTGCTTGAGCTTAATTTGAATGCTTCTTGATATACCTATGAAGAGCCTAAGTGTGAGTGGAATTGGATTTTGTAGCTCTTTCTCGGTATTACTTAGTAGCTAGATTATGGGAGAAGAGAGTTCTCAAAATCAACAAAGATGCAGCCATTGAAATGAGGACAATTATATATGAAGGTAGGGATAACATTGGGTTGGGTTTAAATGAGATTTGCCCAGACCCACTCCCATTTGGGGTTGGTTTGGTAGTATATTGGTTCAGTTTGGGTCAAGTATGGTTTTTCATGCATTAATTTGAGTTGGGTTTGAAGCGAGTTTGGATTTTAGATGCATCAACTTGACCTACCCCATATGTTTTTACTTGATATAGTTCTTAGTGTGTTTTATATAAATTTGGAGCTTAACAGTGCAATGGGCAATGAGGATGTATGATTATCTTAATGTCATTGGTTCAAATCTCCCTTAGAACATATACCTTTTCACATTTTTTTATTTTTAAAAATATTAAATAAACCACTAACAACCTCGACCCAACCAATCGTTGCCATGATGGGGTGGGTTTGGTATGGCAACCATTAAACCCGTCATGAGTTAGGGAAGGTATGGTACAGTAAGAATGCCAATTGGGTTAGATTTGGATCTCGACAAACCCGAAACCTACCCGCTCCATTGCTATCCCTTATATAAAGGAGCTCTCAATTGCTAGGCGGACTTCCTATGGCTAGCCATCAATCCCAATGCCCAATTGCTAGCTTTGATTATAGTGAAAGAGGACCAATTTGTACAACGATTAGCAATAGTGACCAATTTGTACAATGATTAGCCTATAATTAGTTGTGCATAATATACAGTTAGCCATGAGTTGACTGTAGCCCAAAGTTGCCGAAAAGCTTCAATTCTGCAAAAAGCAACTGTAACCTGATCGTGTTCTTTTATGGTTAGCTTACAATGATCTCATAGTTGAAAAACAACATTCTAGAAAAGAAACTATAATAGGCCCTTAGAGACCTTACGGTTAGCCGCACCATTATTCCGGCTAGCCGTGAGGCCTAAATTTGATCAATTGATCAGTTAATTTTACCTTGTTCAATTTTACCTGATGGCTTAAGGGTTCTAAATGCATTTCTTTGGTTAATCCTAGGGTCCATATTATCTGAATATGTTGGCAAAAATCAATGTACCTTTTGATGAAAAACAGTTCTTCCAAGACTTCATTTTTTAGATTTGATCTTGATCTCCCTTGTTGAAACTTTTAGGGGCAATGTCTTTGGCTTAGACACATAATTAACAACCTAGGGAAATGCAGATTTTACTATAACACTAATAGTTCATCTATATAGGATAGTGCCTTTACCATCTTATCACCTGTTGTAACACTCCGATCCCCTTTGAGCTGGTTTAGTGGCTCATTAGTATGTTTTTGTGTTGTTTAGTTCTTTTGGGCTTGGTTTCGGATCTTGGATAGGTAGTTGAGTAGCCTTTGACCTGGGATGGGATATGTTCTAAGCTCTTTTTCGTAATTTTTCAATTGCTTTGAATGTATCATATTTGCATCATCTTGGTGTCAGCACGTGTATTTTGTTAAGCTCGTTATTTTTCGTAATTGTCTCAGACCCATTCGGAGTCAATTGGAGGAGTTGGACCCTCATGTGACTTGAATCGTAAATAGCTTAAATCATCGGACTTTGTTTTAAACTCCAAAACTATATATATGAGCGGAAAATCTCCCTTCTTTTGGATTTGATTTGATTGGTATTAGTCTGGCTCTACTCAGCCTCAGCCCTAGGATGCCCGACAGGGTTACCTCTGGCTTAGTTCTCTGTTCTCCGTATCGCTACAGCGTAGCTTTGTCTTGGGACTCCGAAACCCAGGAAACCGAGACCCACTTGTACCCATGGCCAGGTCGGTGGTGTTCTCATCTGTCTGCTTTCTATGTGAGAGAATATGGTTAATGTAGTAGCCACTTAGTTCAGTATCTCTATGTTTTGATTCATTATCATGCCTTACTTCTATGCACGATTTGCTTAGCATACTAATATGAAACTCTGTATTTAATCTTCTGTCATTATTCACTTGATACAATGAGTGTTTTGTCCATGTTACTTATAATTGCTGGATCGTTGTATTCATTGAGTTGTCTGTGGTGTTGCAAGCACATGTCCCTAGTCCGACTCCCCGGCGGTCGAAGAAACTGCAGGGCAGGACCTAGAGACACCCTACGGTATATCAGAGTGGGCTTGATCACTTCTGCCGAGTGCGTACCTGCATATCATTAGTGTTTTGGTTCCTTAGAGATTTTGTATCTTGTACTTCGGACTTTGTTACTCTGTATTATTTTGTACATCATGTTGTTGGTGTGTACTCAGTCTTGTATTTGGTTTTATATCTGTGTGGGTTATCTACGTCTTTTTTTCATTTCGCATTTTGGTTTTCCGCTCGTTCTCTTTTGTTGTGCTTGCTATGAGATCTACAGCTTTCGCGTTCGCTTGCTTCGCACGTGTTAGATCCCTTGTATGCGTGTATTTGGACTGGGTTTGGATGCACATGCATGGGAGTACATGTGTCACTGATTTGGCTTTTCGCTAACCCCCGATTTCTGGGCTTGGGTTGTGACACTTGCTAAGCAAAAGGGCTTTTATTGTACCTTGCTGGGCAACTAATCAGGGACATATTAGTTTTAATGGGTGCTAGATTTTAAGTTCCCTGCGAAGAGGGAAAAAAGCTTTTCTATTGAAATGAAAAATGCAAGAGGTTTTTTACTAGGGCGAAAGAAGTCGAATATCTAAATGGATAGATCTACAAAAGACCTTCAAATTTATAGAACCTAATTTCATAAGATAAGGTGTGGATAGATTATCATATTTGGATAGTTTAGTAATCTCTAGTAGGTCTATACTTTTTATCTTTGAATCTTTTGGCAAGTTTATTTTTTGGATCTATTGATTTAAAAATGGTTCAAACACATGTTTGAGTGCTTTAGGACAAGTTAGTGATTGTGAATGTTTGATTCTACAACAATAAAAAAACAATATTGTTTCTCGTTTTAAAAGAGATTAAAAATGTAACGTTTTCAAAGAGAATTAAAGGTCTAAATCAATCATACCTTTTTTTTTTTTTTTTTTTTTGTGGGGTTGAGGGGTGTGGTTACAAGTTTGCTCATATATTTTTATAAGGGCAGGGGGTTTAATACAAGTTTGCTCATATATTTTTATAATATAACAAATTTTCCTATATTGGTTTTCTATATTATAATTGATAAGTTTGCTCGTACTAATTTTACAGTATGACAACTTTGTCCATGTAACTTTTTCAATGAATAAATTTTCTCTATTAATTGAATTAGACATATTAAACAACTTTGTAAAGAGTCTAATTAAAACAGACATGTTTCAAACAAATCTAATTAAATCAAATCGATTTTAATCGAATTAAACTTCATAGGCCCTAGTCTCTCTTCTAGATGTCAATCCTTCAAAATCTTAGTCAATAGTCAAAAAATAAGATGTCTTCCTCTAGGAGGAAATTTTAGTGCATAATGTTTATATGAAAATTTCTACTAATTGGGATTCCATGGCCAGGCCGTTTCCATAAGCAAGATTGCCTTGGGAATTGTTTTAGGGCCTGTTCTTTGGGCATAATTTCTACCAAGAATTTGGGTTGTTGAGATTTTTGGAATATGATGTGATAACTTGTCCCTAGCATTTGAAAATACCATATTTCTTCATCAAAATTTGAGAATTCTAGCTATCTAAAATGCCTTTTCTTATCAAAGAAGTATTTTAAAATGCCAACCTCTTTAGTTTTTAGTAGAATTTTTGAATCCTCAAGTAAAAAGAGAATTTAGGAATCCTCCAAGTCTAAGAATTCAGAAATTCCCTAGACAAAAATTCTCTGAATTCGATTAAAGAGACGGGCCGTAAAATGTCAATTTGAGTACCTTGACTTCTCAAGTTGGAGAGGCCTAACATTTTTACTGTAGGGGTTGAGCAAATCTTTACAATGGGCCCACCAACGAAGAAAAAAGCCTTCGGGTCTCAATCTACGTTACCAGAGGTGGTGAATCTTAAAACTCAATCCTAGAGGAGACATTTATTATGGATTAAATAAACCATGTCTTCAACCTCATTGATTAACTATATCGTTTAGCAGTGGGTATCACTCTTCTTTGGGTGAGTTTCACGCTCATCACCTATCAAGCCCATGCGTTGAAATCTAACATTTTATCATGATTAAAAGTAGAAAATTAAAAGTGCATTTGACTCAACTTTATCATAAAATCAAGTGTATAAAATCATTAAAACACCTTTTTTGCACTCTACTAGATTTAGAAGTATCGGTATCAAATTAAGTTGACTCTCCCTAACTCGGGAAAATCAAAATGAGTCTAATATAACTACTTGCTTCATATAAACTATAAAGTCTCCAAAGAGTTCTGCATCAAGAAAACCAATAGAATCCACACACATGATAGCAAGAGGGACATTAGTATCAAATGAGTAGTCCCCAATAAAGGTTATTAGAGTGACACCTGGATGGGACCGCAAAAAAGAAAGGTGCTGATTGTCACACATGGCAGAGTTAGCTCCACATGCTAATATAAATCCAATGGGAGCAAGCAATTGGGATTCCTTGTGAATGCATCAAAACAAAAGGTTTGAGTCCATTTCAGGATTTGAAATGTGGTTTAGCAATATATAGTATCTATTTAAAGAAAGGCAAAGGTGTCCCAACCAAAAGAACAATACTGTTAAAAAGAAAGGCGAGGTTCTTTTAACCTTAGCCAAAAGAGGGGGAATGGTCCCCAATAATTCTCCACTCCACATCAATGAGCTATTTATATTAAACTGTGTAAAACGTGCAACAAGGTAAAAGAGGAAATGGAAACCCTAATTTTCTTGATAAGAAAAGGACCCTTCCTTCAAAGTGAGCCTACAATGGGGTTTCACAAGATAGGTTTTGAAGATAATGCTATGGTAAAGTGAAGAAACTGATCTTTCCCTTTCAAGATCTATTCTCTTCTCTACTAATCAGGATCCTACTGATTAAGAATGATTTGGATGTTTTGTGATAGACTAAAATACATGTTTTAGGAGCTTTGTGGGCCCACTTGCAATTCTCTACTTTCACACCTTCTCACAAGTAACAATTAGCAGATCTAATGTGTGACGCAAGCATGATCTAAGGGTGATATACCTTAGTAAGGGCGGGTCATCTTGACTCCACGGCATCCCAAGTTCCAAGCCTAGTCAAGTACCTTGTTCCATACGGCCACCTTTGTTAACTTTGTTTTAAAGTAATTTTTTTAAAAGTATTTGTTACTTTTTTTATATCCATCGAAATCAACTTTTTCAAAATAAATCAAAATAGAGTATATTTGCAATAACAAAGTGCATGGGTTCTCCTATTTCAAACCCCCTTTTATAGCGTGAGACTAAATTAGGGGTGAGAAATCAAGTTTACTCAAAGGGCTAGCTACTTCGATGAGTGAATGTTTTAGGGTGATGGGAGCATTATTTCTAAAAACTACGAAAAAAAACGGGATGAAAAGAAGTTAAAAGAAATTGTTAAATTTTGACTCAGGTGAACTGAGTTGACTTTGTTCGATTTAAATTTAAGCGACTTATGGCCGAAAGCTCCAATTCGTCATAGGTTTATTAAGACTCATGAAGACTTGGCAAGATGACTCAACCAAAATTTTTGTATTTTTAACTGTTAAGTTCCATTAGATGAGAAGACTTAATAGTATAAGAAAGGTTTCCAAAAAGCCAAAAACAAAAAGAGAAGGGAAACCAATGCCAACTAAAAGAAAAGATCACAAGACTAAGCTACATTTGCCACCTCCTTCTAATTCCATAAGAACAACTGAACAGGATCCCTTGGACTTGAGGGAGGACAAATACCCATGAATGAATAGTGATCTTCAATCTGTGATCAAGCCTCATCTGAATAGATGGAGTTCTCAAAGCATCTTAAGTTCCTTTCCTTCCAAATAATCCAAATGACAACTAGGATTGCCATACACTAAATAATCCTCCCTATATTGAATTCAACCTCTAAGCGTCATGCCTCTAACAATCGAAGGATGAAACTTAGATGAGTCTAACAACAGTCAAACCAGCTCAGAACTTCATACCACAACGCTTGCGCCACTTTACAGTTTAGTAATAGATAATCCATTGTTTCCTCATCTGCCAAGCTTATTGGACAAGCATTAACATGGATCTTTTTTGCCTCTTCAAAGTTTATCCATAATTAATATAGCACTGCATAAAGCCACCCAACCAAAGACTATGACCTTGAGCGGTATTTTCATCTTCCAAAGCTTAAGCAAGCAGCTTTATCTAGTGCGAGCCCCAAAGATAACAGAGAAAAAGGATGACACAAAGAAAATATCATCTTTTGAAGTAGTCCAAATTCTTCCATCGTCCACATCAGGAGAAATAACCATCTGATTGAGAATGTCAAGGGGTGAGAAAAAATGATTCACCTCAGTCTCTGTGAGATTCTACTTGAACATTGGCCCACAATGCATCTGAGAACAATTGTTTACCAAGTTACATGAGACTAGCGCTCTTTGATCTCTGGCACAACTAAATAAGTCTGGAAAACTTTTCAGATTTATTCGGTCGATCAAGTCTCTAAATCGACTTGACCCAATGAACTTTCCATCCAATTTAGGCTTTCCAAATTTTCTACTAAGGGCATGTTTGTTTGTGAGGTGGAGTAGAGTAGAGTAAAGTAAAATAAAAATTTTGAAATTCAGATTCACCGCCCCCCCCCCCCCCCCCCCCCCCTTTTTTTTAATTTAAATTCCCCTCATTATTTTTCAAAACAAGTAAAAATGTTATCACTAAATCACAAAAAAAATCTCTATTTTTTATACAAAAAGTCAAAAAAATTCTATATCAAGCAATTAAAAAAAAGTAATCATAATCCCATCATATATTATCTTTTCTTGATTTTGAATTTACTCAACTCTATTTTTCCTACTCTACAAACAAACATGCCCTAAGCCATCCAATTTGGGTTTTTCAAATTTTCTGTAGGAATGTGGAGTAGGGATATTATGACTTCATGGTAGGTTTTCTTCGATTAAGCAATCTCGGGAGATTCTTAATCAAAAGTTTAATAGCAATACCTAGATTGTAGCTTATGTTGGCCAAATGGGTCTAAATCAAGTGGCCAAATGGGTCCAAATTGCAGGCTTCAAAGAGGATATTGGATTGATCATAATACAAACTCAAAAGTCACATTGGTCTAGGAGTATTGACCATCTGATTGATGAAAGCCATTAGAAACAATTATAAAGGAGATTTCGGCAGTTCAAATTCAATGATGAAAACCTAATTATTTAATTTTGATGATCCCTTTTTATTTTCTCTCTATCAAAATCAGAACTGGAGGGCTTGTAGATGGGCCCTACCCACTAGAACCCATTGTCAACTACAAGTAACCGAAAAAATTAATACAACTAGAGTGTTGGCTATAGACAAGCTTGTCCATCGAAGCAGTACATGTATGTATACATTTTACCATACACCTAGGAGGGTGAGGAATAGAAGGTAGGGAACAAGACTAGGTCTGTGAAAATGAGACCTCTCAGTTGCGTTACAATGGCCCCCATATTTAGGGCTAGAACAACTTTCACAAGCAAAGTATGAGACTCTTCTTTTTAAGCATGAGGATGATAAGAGGAGCATGCGAAGAGGCTTGCTTTAGATCCTCCCATCTTTGAGAAAGTGACAACTTTAGTGACAAAAGTAGTTTTAAGGATTAGTTTTCCGAGAAAGAAAAAAGATGGTGCATGGAAAAGAAATAAAAAGGAAGGAATCAATGATTCCCATCTTATCGATTTGAGTGTGGCATCTCCATGAAATTTCTGCCAAGGATAATGACCCTTGTCTTTTGAACACTTCCAAACTATATGGTTTAAAGGGAAGATAATGCAATCTTATATGTTGCATGTAGAAATGATTAAGTAATGGGTACCAGATTAGACACCTCGTTGTGGTGATTGATATTAGACTGGATGAGTCATCTGAAAAGATTGCATTGGGACATGGTCCACCAAAATATATTAAGAAAACAAAAACATATAATTGAGGGACAATATCTACTCCAGCAAATAATAATTGTGAAAGTTAGTTTGAGGGGTTCCATACATACCAGAATGGTCTAAGTTTTTTATTTTGGAAAAGCTATTAGTGCACGAAAAGGGAAGCATATTTTCATTTTGGGGGCTTTCCCAAAAAAAATCATCGGTCACCTCTTAACAAAATATTTATATATAATATTTATATACACTTATTGTTTAAGTGATAGACAGAACTAATGTAGTGTAAATGGTTTTGGGCCTTAATAAAAGAAATTTGGAAAGAGAAGGTAGTGCGTTCAATCTCTACTACATACATTCTCTTGCATTTCTACATATTTTAAAAGTTTTAAGCCTTCAATTTGACTTGATCCACTCAAGCATGGCAGGTTTGGTATCATATAATAGTGAACCGTTACTAAATTGTTTGATGCAATAAATTTGAGATAGGGCGGGTTTGGATTAACAATCCCACACTTAAAAAAAAAAAAAAAGAAAGAAAGAAAGAAAGAAAAGAAAAAGAAAAAAAGGAAAGAAAAAGAAAAAAAATAACCGCTTTGCTTCTATTTTGTTGGATTGGAATACCTTTGTTAAAATTGTGGTGGGGAGCATTACATGGGGGGGAATGGTAATTACACTAGTCTATCAGTGCAAAGGTCATCCATGGGGGTGCTTTCTTCGCTTCTACCTTCTACTTGTAATATGCTCAAACCACGGACGATCATCAGCATTATGGGTGAGATGAGATGCCTTTGACCACTTGGGCTATCTCTAAGAAGGGTGGTAGGTTCTAGCGGAAGAAAGGCATGTATAATTGAGCAAACAAACCCTAGATCCTTGGATTTTGAGGTCCTCTCCTTCTTTTAATGTTTAAGAGTTTTGAATATCTTTGAATGCTTGGAATGCTGATATTGCTAGATCAAGTGCCGAAGCTACTGAAATAAAATATAGAACTACTTAATTTATCCAAATCTTTTTAAAAATCACATAAACAGGATTTGAAAATGAAAAGGTGTTGAAATTAAGGAAGCCTGTGTATCACTTGGATTTGAGCATTTGAAATGATAACTCAGTCATATAAACAACCTCTTCAAAATAAAAGTAAAGCTGCGTACATCTTGTCCTCCCCAGACTCCGCTATACGAAGCCTCATGCACTAGGCTGCCTAAATGATAACTCAGTCTCTGAATCAACTGCAGGTCTACTGTTGCACCCAGCATCCTTTGAATCCTATTGAGTTTGCCATGTAGGGCAATCTTTAGTGATCTAAGCCATTCAAGTCCCTGCTGATTCATCTCATTTTCACATGTTTGAAAGGAAAGCTCCAGGAGCTGCTCACTTGGTTTCCCAACAGATCGGCCCCAGAAAATTGGAGCATAGACCATCTTATTGTCTGACACCTGATAGATGTTCAGGTCTGGTTTGGTTCTAGTATTGGACCATATCTGATTATCATTTATCAGAGTACGTATTATAAAAAAGTACAGGCCTACAGACCTATATCTTTAAGGTATTTACTACTGTATTTATTAATAACCATGCACCTTATCCAGGTCTGGGTCCCTTGGGTGTGTGTCTGGTATATGTGCAAATTAGTAATCAGGCACGGGTCTGGATACACCCAGTACATCATAAATGAAAGGACACAGGTATTAGCTACATAATGAGATTTATTCTAGTGCATATCACACCCACATAAGAGTGCTAACTCACCTAAAGGCTATCCTAATTATGAGAGAGAAACAGGATGGAAAGATCACAATTGGACCGAGGGTTATGCAAAATATCCACCCATTTAGATTCTCAAAACCCCTTAATTTATGGCCTTTAAGATTAATGTTCTAAAAGGCATAATTCTCTCTCTATGCCATACTTCCAATTTGAAGGTCCAAAAGATTAATTTCTGGAAATACATGTGATAACAAGGTGCCAACCATGAGTCTGTCGAGCATCATTTTCTTTTTAATTTCAATACAACCATAAGTACCGGTTAAATAAATATCAAAATAGAGGCAATTAAAGGGCTATACGAGGGAAGGAGTGCTACGGACAGTGATAACTTGATCCTGGTGGACTAGGCAGCATAAAAGATAGGGCAGACCACACATAAGGGCCCTAGTGATCGTTCTTAAAATGACTGACATTATAATTATCTCAACTAATAAACGGTCACGATGACAAGGAACATTAAAAACCTAGACACACTTGAATGGGTTTTTTTTTTTTTTCCTTTGTGTAAACACAATTAAGCTCGTTTGGATTAATGTAGGAGTTTTTTTTTAATTTTTTATAACCACATTTAGAGATTGTTTGTAAGCTGCTCATATGAATATCACAAGAGGAATGTGCTAGTGCATCAATTAAAATACTTAGAAATTTACTTTGGAGTGAGTCTTCAATTGGGACTTGGAAATTTTCCTCGTATTTCTTCATATTTTCTCTTTGAACTCTTCACAAGTAACTTGGACACTCGGATAGAATTTTTTGCTTGAACTTAGCCTTTATGCTGGCCTTGTACTTGCCATCATCAAAGGTGACATTTAAGTTGATCACCATCATTGAGAAATTGACGGTTATGAGAACATTGAATAGTTGAGTTGAGATCATGAACTAAGGGCCCATAGAAGTGTAAAAATTAAATTTAATGGTTGAGATTTTTCATAAATTACTCAAAATCTATTCCTATGGGTCTCATATTTGTAATTGAAACTTAATTGTGATCTGTAATTAATTTTAATTTTGAGTTTGACTTGGATTAAGAGACTTAGATGAGGCTTAGCACGACCCCACAAAAAATAAGTCCCTAAGTAGGCCCTATTAAGGAGAGTAATGAATTTGTCACCCACTAAATTATGTGGGGACTCTTAGTGGGTCCCATTCAATTTGAGTCTTCATGGGTCCTACTCAATTTGAGCAAAATTTGATGTGTGATTTATTTTAATTGGTTTAGATTTTTTATAAGTAGGTCCTATTGAGAAGCATCATGGATTGTTAGAGTACTATTAGATTATTTGAGAATTTTTAGTGGGTCTGCATCTAATTCAATGAAATCTGATAAGAGCTCATAAAATAACGATGGGCTCAAATAGCATGGCCACATTAGATTAATCAAACGATGGGCTCAATTCCTCCGCTAGTGGAATTTAGTAAGGGCAACATTGAAATAGTGTCAATTCATGAAGGATAAAATTGGTGTCAAAACTGAAATAATGTCAATTCATGGAAGATATTTGAGTCAATGGAAGAATTTTCAAGTTGGGCTCACCTATCCATAGCTGTGCCCCACTATGAAAATAATAAAGAAGGGTAGAAGAATGTACATAAAGGTGGGCCAACTTTGTCTATTACTTTTATCGATTTCAATTTGTATTACCTCTGCTATTGCTTCAAGAATCTCCTAATATATGAGAATCCAATCCATTCAATCTAATGACTTCATTAGTATTAAATTAATGCCAATTGATGGAGTTAATTATCCATCATAACATGGCAACCTTAGATTAATCAAAAGATGGGCTCAATTCCTATGGTAGTGGAATTTAGTAAGGGCACAAAAAATTTTTGATATCAACATTGAAATAGTGTCAATTCATGAAGGATAAAATTGGTGTCAAAACTGAAATAATGTCAATTCATGGAAGATATTTGAGTCAATGGAAGAATTTTCAAGTTGGGCTCACCTATCCATAGCTGTGCCCCACTATGAAAATAATAAAGAAGGGTAGAAGAATGTACATAAAGGTGGGCCAACTTTGTCTATTACTTTTATCGATTTCAATTTGTATTACCTCTGCTATTGCTTCAAGAATCTCCTAATATATAAGCACAGGCCCACATTTAATATTACATTGCTTGGAAAGGGACAACACTTCTCTCATAGTTACTTTCTCCCATAGCATTGCGATGTCAAGTGATATTATGTAATTGGACAATTCAGTGGGGGTCAAAACCCTCTTTTTCAAGTGAGGCATTATAGAATTTTCACACACACACACATATATAGGGGCCTTTTCCTGTGTATACGCATCATGGACTTTTTGTGCACACTCTTTGGTGAGGCCGACTATGAACCCCATCAAGGGATGAGACTGGGGGGTTGGAAAGATCTATGTGAAAGCACCCTACATATCAAATTTAGTCCCAATCACATATCTCTAACCTCTTCATCCATGGCTCATAAATTCATTCCCTTCGGATTGGTGTATAGTCGATCCAATGGTCAAATAAATTCTGATCCGACCGAAAGTTGGGGCTAGTTGCTATCATGGGATTCCGTATGTGTTGCAAGGTTTGGATTGAGTGATAGATAGGCCCTACCTATAGTTCTCACAAAAAAAAAAGGTAAGGGATGGATGCGTATGAAGATTCTCCGTATATATATATGTATGTATGCATGTTTAACAACTAAGTAAGGTTATTTTAAGGAAGCAATTGAGAAAATCATTTTACATTTCCTTTCCTATGAAATGAGGCGACATTTGATTAATGAAGAGAACTCACGGCAGCATTATATTATCGTGCAGCGATGTTGATAAGTAGTAGCTTAGTAATGTAAATAAATATGATCTGGGCTCTAGTTTTGGAGGAATTTTTTTTGCTGAAATTTCCTGTATTGGAAATTTTTAACAGGATTGCCGATAGCTGTCCAATGGCACATCTAACATTTCCTGTTTATTAGAGTGGAATTCAAAAGTACTAGTTTGGAAAATGTCACCCTCTCTTTCCAAATTCTTCAACGTCAAATTTTCCACATACTAATGTGGTTTGAAACTTTACCGAGAGGCCCCACTAATCCAATTACACAGGCCTCCTTACAAACCTTTCAGAATCCACACACTGGAGCATCCCCAAACTAACAGAAATGCGAGTCCAGAACACAAAATGCTGGCAAGCAGACAGCTTCTCTGAGTCAAGATGCTCAGGAGTATGCTTTTGGTCACTCCCGAGGTGTATGCCACCTGTCATGAAATATTTTAACAGCAGCAGTGGCGGTGGTTAATCATCAATGGCTCTCTTTCTGATGTAGGCGTGAGTATAAATGCACAGCCTTTGCTTTTGATCCACCCTTTTCTCTGCGCCCATGTTTGAATCCTCTGCATTCATCAGCCGCTGATCTTCCTTTTCCCCTCATCGGTCTTTCATCACTCTGTTGATTGAGTGAAAATTTTTTTTCGCAGTGTACGAACAAAACAGGACAGTTCAAACAGTGTCCAATCCGCAAAAGCTGCTGTGAATGTTACAGAGGGACGACAGGTGCCAAAAAAGAGGAAGAAATCTGATCTGGGTATCTTTTCTTTTGTACTTGTAGTTGGGTTCTCTCCCCCTATTTGCTTCCTCCTTCATTTCTCTCTGGGTGTGTTGGGTTTTGGGTGGCTGGGTGGTTAGCCGAAATCAATTTGCTGAGTTACTGATTTAGGCCTTGGCTGCTTTGGGGTGGTTTTCTTTTTTTCAGTGCTCATTTGTTTTGCTTCTAATGTTGTGTAATTTGAGTGTTCTGGAAGTTTACAGATTTGGGTTTTGGTAATTATATGTTGTTTTCTTGTGGGTCTGTGAATTTGGAAGCTTTTGTTGTGTAGTTTGGGTGAGTGGGTTTTTTTACTGGGTGGTTTTGGAATTGCATCTATGTTTTGGTTGTGATCTCATTATACCGGATTCTTGTTTGGGGGCCTTAGGACTGCCTTAGAACTCTGTGTAAAGTGAGTTTTGTTCTGTATTTTTGAGGCTTTTCTTGTTTAATAACTTGGGTGTTTTTGAAGTTAGTATTTAAGCTTGCCATTATCTGGGATTTACTGGAAATCAGTTAGTGTGGCTTTGGGTGGGCTTCTACTCAGTTCTGGGGAGATCTTTTGTTATTAATTGCTAAAATCAATGAAATTTTTGTTGGGTTATTGAGATTTAGCTGAAGTGGGTCTCTGTTTTCTCATATTTTGATACAAATTTGGGTGATTTCAGTAATCTATCTTTGACTAGCACTCTTGAGAACTGAAGTGTTTTTTATTTTTTTTTGGGGTAAAAAAAAAATCTCAAGTGTTTGGGGTTTTAAATTGGTTGATGTTGTTTGTATGTTAGTTTGAGATTCCTGATTAGCAAAAGAAAGATCCCTTTTTTATCTTCTGTTTCTGTTACTGTTGTTCCAAGAGGGATGGGATCTAGTGGGAAGGAAAAATTTGTTATTGAGGAAAGTGGAGATACGTTGAATTATCCTTCATCTAGTATTTCATTGGACTGGCGATTTGGTGGTGGAAATCTGACGTCTCCCCCGCATTTGGTTCCTGAAAATTCTAGTACTTCTTCATGTTCATCCACTTCCATGGTAGATTCATTTTCCTCTACTGTTTGGGATCAGCCCAGCTCACAAAATTTAGGAATTTGCTTAAATAACATTCAAACCAGTGCTAGCACCTCCACGGTAGGAGCACCAAGGAACACAAGTCCTGGCTCTTTGAGATCAGAGGACATGGAAAAATTGCATAGTGTTGGGTGGAGCAATCCGAATTCGATTCCGAGATGTGGTGGCCTTCTACAAACTGGGGCTGGTCTCCTCCCTTTTAGTTTACCTCAGGTCCCCATGGATTCTGCTTTCATTGAGCGGGCCGCAAGGTTCTCATGCTTCAGTGATTTCAGCAATATGGTCAATCCTTTTAGCATGTCTGAATCTTTGAATCCTTTTACCAAGGGTGGAGTGGTTCAGACACTCCAGGTCCAATCTAGTAGTGGTTTGAATGTCTCTGGGGTGCAATTTCAGAAGGATGGTTCACGGATGGTGGAAGTTGTGAAAGATGGTATAAACGTGGATCATGAAGTGATGGAAGATCGTTTACAAAAGAATGGAGGAGAAACTGGTGGGTTTTATAGGCTTTCTGATGAAGGGAATCATGGAATTGGAGCTCCACCCAATGGGTCTGAAGAAGCTGAGTTTACTGGCAATGGTCAAGAAGAACTGTCTGTTATGGAGAATGTGATTGAGGAACCTTTGACTCAAGCACTCAGTGCAAAAAAAAGGAAGAGGAGCAATAAGGTAGAATTCTTGCTTGATAGTTCTGTTGAGTAATCTTTACTTATTTCTTCTTGTATTTTTTCAAGCGTCATTAATCAGTTATGAACTCCTACTTTTTCAAGCATCGCTTGTCAATTATGAAGGGGACAACCGTATAGAGTGCTTATAAAATAAAATTACTTTGTGGATTGCTTATGATTTTGCTAAGTTGTGCTTGGATATACCCCAGATTAAATGCAAATTTATTCATTTTGGCATAGTGGAACGATTAACTACCCATTCTCTTAAAAATAATTGCTATCTATTTGTGGTACTCATAAATGTGCAATTGTCAAATCTTGGTAATGGTCATGAAATCTTGGCATCATTGGTTGACTCTTGAAGTCACATGTATCACCATGTACTAGAGGATACTCATTGGTCTCTGTTGGCAATTATGACTGGTTCCGTGATTCTGTTTTGTCACAAAATTGGTGATGTAAGAATATTTGCATTTTTCATCTGGGTAAAAATCGAATACAGGTTAGGTGTCAGACATCTTACTAACAATATGATAAACTGTGACTTAGGGTTCATTTGAGTCACATGCTATTGAATTTTATTGTCAAGTGGATTATATCATTTGCTCTCAGTGTTTGGGAGAGCAGAAAACAGAATCATAGTTCAAGATACTATTTTTCTGTCTTCTCTACTGAGATCATCATCCATGCCTAATTACAATAATGATTTGGGTCATTAATGTGGGAAGGGTATCCCCCCTATTGTGTTTCCTGGCCCCTTCACCAATGTCCAGTGGAAATAAATCCATGCTGCCAATATGTTCAAATTGAATATGATTTGCAGTATATTCAATGCAACCTTGAAAAGGATCATGTGTACATATATTTCTATTGATGTTGTTACTGATGAACATTAGTCAACGTGGCCATTGTGTTTTCATGGAAGGATGTTCAATTAGAGCATGGTAAAGGGTCCCCTCAGTTGTCTGTTGGAACTGCAAAGGAGAACATTGAAACTAAGGACGAGGGTGAACAAAATGTAATTTCAGTGACAGCCACAACTACCAAAAAACACAGTAAAGATAGCTCTCAAAATACAGATGCATCAAAGCAAGATTACATCCATGTTAGAGCAAGACGAGGTCAAGCCACAAACAGCCATAGTCTTGCTGAAAGAGTAAGCTTTTCTGTTGGCTCATTTTATTTCTTTTATCAAAATTGATTTTTTTTATAAAGCTGGAGTTGACCTTTTGTTAGTCTAAGCCATTAATATTGTTCCTCATCTTGGGATATGTCATGCCTAATATCTCTGTTACTAGATGAACCTCAATTTTTTGTTAACGGTACAGGAAAGGTCTTATCCACATATGCTTTGGGTAACCTAAAGGCTGATCTCTTCTAGCACAGCTTGTTGGACAGAAATGGACAAATCATAATGTTTCTTTTCTTCTCTCTCTCTCTCTCTCTCTCTCTCTCTCTCTCTGCTTTTTTTTCTTCCTTCCGTCTTGTTCTTTCAAACAGGAAGGTTAACAGGTTGGATTTATTTAAATTGCAGGTGAGAAGGGAAAAGATCAGTGAACGGATGAAGGTTCTTCAAGATCTTGTACCTGGTTGTAGCAAGGTAGTCGTTTAAAAATTAAAACCGCCTTAGTGTTATCCGGCCTCATTGAAATTTACGTTGCATTTGTAGTTTATGTTTTAAATCTGTCCTTCACAGGTCACAGGCAAGGCGGTCATGCTAGATGAGATCATCAACTATGTTCAGTCTTTGCAACGGCAGGTTGAGGTATGCAGTGTAAGAATGCAAGTTTCGTGAATGTTTTTTTTTTTTTTTTTTTTTTTTGTTTTTTCATCCTTAGTTATGAATTTGATTGGGAGACCAAAGCTGGGTGGTCAATTCAAGAAAACATGTGCCTTGAAACTAGCATCAACATAAATGAGAGTCTCCAGTGGAAACGCTTCTTATGCATCTGCTTATTCTATAGTCTCCGGCTTCCATAATCTATTGTCTTGTGGTAGCTATAAATTGTAACCTTTTCTCTCTGGTTCCAGTTCTTGTCGATGAAGCTTGCAACTGTCAATCCACTGCTAGATGTCAACATTGAAGGGCTCCTTTCGAAGGATGTAAGTAAAACTGGTTTGTGTGTTTATACTTAATGGAGGTTTACTGAGCCCTTGCTAGATGGTGGCACGTATGCTATGAAGCACGGACACTTGTATAGGGTCCCCGTGTCCAACACACGGACATGGACACGGCTCAGACACGGCCGGACACGTGTCTGACAAGCCAAAAACATGTCCTATCTTTTTAAAAAATTTTTTAAGATGCGGACACAGGATGGACATGGCTCGGACTCAGGGCGGACAAGTCGGGACACAGGGTGGACATGTCAGGATACGTCTTGGACACGGCGGGAAGAGGAAAAAGCTGCTGCTAGTTTTCTTTTTTTTGTTTTTTTGCTTTGTTTTTTTCTTTTTTTTCAGAATTGCTGCCGCAGTTTATATATATATATTTTGCTGCTGCTGTTTTTCTGTTTGTCTTTTTAGAATTGCCGCTGCTTTTTTTTTTTTATTTGCAGCTGCTGTTTTTTCTAATTTGCTGCTGCTGTTTTTTTTTTAGTCTTTTCAGAACTGCTGCTGCTATTTTTTTTTTCAGAATTGTTGTATTGTTGTTGCTGCTGATGTTTTCTTTCTTTCTTTCTTTCTTTTTTTTTTTTTTTCCGAACTGCCGCTGCTGCTGTTTTTTTTTTTCTAGAACTTCTGCTGTGGTTGCATTTTTTTTTTCCAGAACTGCTGTATTTTTTTTTCATAGTTTATTTTTCAATTGATGCACCAAAATTAGAGGCTATGCTATTTACTGATGACGGGAGTATTGGTGGGGATGATGATGCCATTGAAGTTGTGTCAAATGATGAATCATGAATGAAGCGAGGATTATTTTTATTATTTTTATTTATGGAGTGGAGTAATGGAGGAGGGATTTTCTTTTGTTGTTTTGATTATGATGTAATTGTGATATGTAATGTTGATGATGTACTATGGCTTACTATCTCATTATATTATGCATTATGGATTTTATTTTTGACTTTTCTAGTATTAGTTATGTTTCTTCTTTATTAATTGTGAAATTATGCTTCTTAATTTGGCTAAAAATATAACTATTCTTTAATTTTATGATTATATTTAAATATATATATTTATTATTTGTTGTGTCCTAGCCGTGTCCATATCCTACTTTTTTAGGACTTGTTGTATCATTATATTCGTGTTATGTCGTATTCGTGTCCCGTGTCCGTGTCCGTGTCCGTGCTTCTTAGCATGTATGAGTGGCCACTTGAAGTGCGTCCACGAGTATGGATGCGTAAATGGGCGTCCATTACTGAGGAGCTGCATGCGTACCTAGACTCTTAGAAAGCCATATTTAAGTACTTCTTTTGTACATTTGTAGGTCACTGTTCACTTGATGAGCAGGCTACTCTGATGTTTTTCCAGAGGCATTGTTTTGCAGAATGTAGAATGCTGCACCTTTCCTGTTCTACCATGTAGTATGATTTCTGTCAACTGATTTTCTGATGGCCCTGCTGAGCTATAGTTCTTCCGGATTGGCTAGTCATTGCATTTTTTTCTTTGGCCTTTTTTAAGGACCATAGGAACTACACTGTTCATTTCGCCATTTGTAGGCCATGAAGTAAGATTAGGAGCATTATCCAAGGCCAATCCCAAGACATCCATAGTGTCAATCACTGTTTCAGGGGTCCTGAATGCTAGGAATATGAGAGGTCCAGAAAATCATGTACTTTCTATGTAGCATGATTTTTCAAATCCTCTTCCTGGCCTGGGCACATAGAGAATGGAGCCTACACAAAGGACTGCATAGATGACACAAAAAGTTGGCTTAGCATACCTTCATGAATAGTGACTTCATTCCCCAAAAAACTAGTTCTGAAGAGAACACGAAAGCATCGGATTGTTTTCATGAAAGAGTAAAAGAGTATTCAGTTTTTGTGGACCATTTGAACTATGCTGTTCATTTTGCCATTTCTAGGCCATGAAGTAAGATTAGGAGCATTATCCAGGGCAGATCCCATGACATCCATGGTGTCAATAGCTGTATCATGGGTCCTGAATGCAAGGAATATGAGAGGCCCAGAAAAACATGTACTTTTTATATAGCATGATCCTTCAAATCCTCTTCTTGGCCAGGGCACATAGAGAATGGACCCTAGACAAAGGACTCCATAGATCATAGACAAAGTTGGCTTGGCATACCTTCATGAATCGTGACTTCAGTCCCCAAAACACTAGATCTGAAGAGAACATGAAAGAGTCAGATTGTTTCCTCGAAAGAGTAAAAGAGTACTCAGTTTTGTTTATAATAGGATCATTACTAAGTGTTTTCTATCTAATTTATAGCTTTTGTTTTTATTTTTTCAGATTTTTCAGTCACATGGTCATACACCATCCACTATAGGATTCTTGCAAAATATGGGCATCAATAATCCCCAGTTGCATCTATTTCAACAGGGATTGGCCCAAGCAGGAATTCCTAATATTGGGAACCACTCAGATATGCTTAGGAGAACCATCAGCTCTCCATTGACTACCATGAACGGATACAAAGAACTACTGGCACATCAGGTTTTTCTTAATTCTGTATTCATTTTAGTTCATGGTATTTGTTGTGAGGATATTCAACTGGTGCATAGGTTGTCACAATTTATCTTGATATTTTAATTTCACACATATTTGTTCAGTGTGCTCTTGGTTACCATGTCCTCCAACATGTGGGACAATCTGGATGCATGCCGATTCACAATGATAGGTGGGATAGGGAACTACACTTTGGATTATAGTTGGGCAAAGTTCTATTCACATGGTTGGTATGTGTGCGCGCGCGTTTGTGTGTGCATGAAGTATTGAACACAACTGTCAACCATATTTATTGATTGGCATCTCTATATATGGTTTTTCTTACCAAAAAAGGAAAAGAAAAAAAGAACTAGAAGTTTACTTCTGTACCAGGCTCCTCATTCCACAAATAGTAGACACTACAGCTTTTTTATGTGCCATGCAACAGTATCAAGCATAAAAAGTATCCCACAATATTGACATTGAACAATCATGTAAAAGCATTCATTTGACTTGATAAATTACACGTTGTAAAAACCAAGTATTAGGCGACAATAAGTTGGAGGAAATTGATAACTCCCAAATAACTCAACTTATTAGGAAAAAATCACATTTGCTGGTACTGATAAAAAAAATAAAATAAACAATAGCACTTCTGGTCCACAAAAGATCTAGGCTTCCAATTTAGCCTGACACTTGGGCTGAGCAACTCCATACAACATATATGGAATTTTAATAAGACCTTTTTTCCCTTCTTGGATTAGTTGAGACATATGTCAAACAGCATGAAAATTCAGGGGAAAAAAACCATCCTAAAACTTCAAAGAGATGGGTGACTATAATCTTTATAGGCCCACACCACATTTGAACCATCTGACTCTAAAGATGATGACTTAAGCCCTCAATTTTGTTCTAAAAGCAAAGATCATGGTTCTGCTAGACTTTCCTTTTTTTCTTTTAAGAATGGTATTCCTTGCCTGATTTTTAATTAAAAAGAAAGAATCATGGAAGACGAAAGTCAAGGGGAGATGTAGAAGAAGAGAGAAGTTGGGACAAGTACTTCTATAGTCATATGTATGCGAGTGCACAAGTAGTAACATTTAAATCAAAAGATTTAATGCCCCCAGTCCATGTCTAGAACTATGACCCTTAAGAAGTACAGTAACATAGATCAGGCTGTTTTTATGATGCAGTGATGTTTCCTTCCAGACATACTATTCTATTGAGTGTGTGGACAAGAGTTTTCATTAGCGGTACTATCCTTCATCCAATGTGATCGAGATTCAGATGAAAAGTAAACCTCCTTGGCCTGAACTGAGATTTTTTTTCCTAAAAGTGGGTGCTAATTAAATTTGTGAGTTCAGAATAAATTGTATGAAAGTTCAGAACGCAAGTGCATGGTATTACATTGTGTGTCTAGAATAATCATCAATGGAAATTATGTAGTCTTGACTGCCCCCAATTAGAGTGATTGGAGGATTTTCTCGAGTATCAAAATGTGATAACATGGAGGGAGAAAGGGAAATAGAATCAGTTGTACGTGGAATAAAAGTGCTTCTCCAGTTCAATCCAATGCATAACTCCATAGTAGAAGGTTTAACCTTTTTCCAGATTCCAGAAGATAATAGAGTTTTTAACTTAGGTCCACTTATTACCAATAACAGGAAAATAAAGGAACAAAAGCAGTATTTACACACAAAAAAAAGTGCCTTCCAAATTACTTGCTACCCCAACGAGATTCTTCAAACTCCAGTTTTGCATGGAACAACCCGAAGAACAAAATATGACATGAGTGCCCAGGTCAACTAATTGTCCAGCAGATGTGGTATTGAGAGATAAATTATATATAAATGACTTTTTTGACACTTTTATCAGGAGACGTCCGGTTTCAATTAGAGAAACCAATGAGCCATTCACAGTATAAAGGTGCATGAAGAAGGAAATGGACTACTGTGAACAAGATGGGCATCAACAGATGTTTTATGACGTGATGCAGCATAATCAAGCATCCAAGAATAGGATAAGATGTCTTGGCTGAGATGCATGGTAGATGTAGTTATTCCTGATGTCTAAGACTGAAGCTTCTGGTGAACTGTCCTTCAAGAACAGCCATGGATGCAAAGAAGAAGAAAAAAAAGGTTGCACCGAATGAAGAAAGAGCCCAAGCATTCTGTATGTCTATTCTTCTAGTGTAGAGAACAATTTTGACATAGTTTATCATGGTAGAGTAGTTTATCATGGTAGAGTTTATCATTTTGTAGGTAAATCTGGTCGACTGAGGGCAGCATTTTTTTAGTGGTTTGTTGTCTGTCACTTGTAGATATTAACATTGTTTCTGCAGTAGCTTCGTCCACTGTAGGCAAAGAATTGAGAATGCAAGATAGGTCTTCTCAAAGGCTCAAATTCAGAGTGGAGTGCCATTAGGAAATGAACAAGCCTAATTTCCGCCTAACATTTAAGAAATATTTCTGCAGCATCCACAAGAAATTGGCCGATCCAACTGATGCAAGCCAGATCCATGATTGGCCAGCCCATTGGACCCAAGACCAATAAGGCCTAGTAGATTAGAGTAGATCTTATTATTATTAATTGCTTTAGTTGCTTTCTTAATTATTAAAAAGTCCACTCATATTTGGTTTAGGACTTCTTATTTGATTGGAATTAGTTGTTTCCTTTATTAGATAATATCTTAGTTATAAATGAAGATATAATCTCTTTATGGGATATAGACATTGATGTTGAATAAAGAATTTGAGTTTGATTCTCAGTTGAGAGAATTAGTGTTTGTCTTTAGTGAGGCACTAAGACATTCTATCCTTAAGCCTTTTGGCTTGGAGATTAGCCCGTCGGCTTTTCTTTTTCCTTGCGTTGCTTCACTATTATGGCAAAGTGATCTTAACATCCAGTCGCAACAAGTTGAAAATCCTGGATATTTTTGCCTTCTCATCTGAAGGACCTTTTTTCCATCTCGAGTTGACTGGTCTCAACATCAGGCCTTCCTAGTAGTCCCTGGCTACTTTAACAGTTTGTATTTAGCCCACACCAATGGACTATTCAGCAGTGTTTGCTGTCTGTGTTTGTATCTTACCATTGCTTATCTTACATTCACCTAGTTTTTTTCCGTTCAGCCTCTGGCTTCTTGGTTTGTCCGTTCCTCACCATCTTTGGCAGGTACTTTCCAAACACAGCCAAATAAATAAGTAAAATTTTTTAGACCAAAATGTGTCATTTTGTCCATATTATTATCAAGAAAAAAAAAAGAAAGAAAATCCCAGCTTCAATAGGTTGAGAGTTTTTAAACTAGTACTGCAGTCAGAACAAATCAAAGGAATGCAGATATTGTAAACTGCTAATAGAGCTCTTCTAATCACAGTGCAGTTAAAGAACTCAGGATAATGCAGCTGAAGAAAATATACTTAAGCCAATAAAATTAAGAAAAAAGCTATCAACCAAAATTATATCGAATATCCAGCAACGGATGTGTTATCTGACATTCTTTGGGAACCAAGCATAGTGGGTGCTTGTAGATGGAGGAAAAGATCATCTCTTCCATAAATGGAAAATCTAAAGAATTTACCAAGAATATAAGAGAAAATCTCTGAAGTGATAAATTTTATAATAAAAAAAATTGGTGATAATGCCACTACATATAGCAATAGAAGAATCCTGAACCAACTCCAAATCACATAGAAATTCATAATTTTCCAATTGATCAAATAACATGTAAACTTCAATTTGACTAGTGTGTGCATCGGGTCTGCCAGATAATTTCTTTCCATCCTGACTCTCCATAGAGTCATTTGCTACCTGTTTTATATCAGAAATGGAGGCTGGAATATTCATAGTAGTCAAAAAAGGGTCAAATTTTGAAATAGCAGCTGAAAAGTGGACTGTGTGTGTGTGCACTGTGAAACATGTACTGGCAAATTATATGAATGATTTGGAAGACCAATTTGGAAGGACCGCAGGAGGTTTTTGTACATGTACACCGCCAACCTTTTTAACCTGCTGACTGCTCATCATATGAATGATTTGGAAGATCAACATGTCTCTGTTTCTGTAGAAACTTTTATGCTGCTTTTACATTTACCAGCTACGTAGTTGGCGTGATCAAATGTTGGATAGGCATTTTCAATTTCTTCATACTTTTACCCACATCATAATTATCTACAGACAAGCAATGTATGGAATGATGAGCTCCATAATGCTGTTCAGATGAGCTTTGATACAAATGGCCCTTTCAATGCTCAAGAGTTAAATGGTAAATAAGTTATGTTTTTGTTTTCCCCACACAAGTTGCAATGTTGTGCTCAATTAAACTCTCAATTTTGTTCTACAGGATCAATGCCACTAGATCACATGAAAGTTGAGCCTTGATCCTTGCTCTCGTGGCAAGTTCTTGATTCTGACTGTTTCAGGGAAAAAAAAGTAGAGATAAGTTCATATACTTCAGCTAAGAGTTCGAGGTGCATAGTATAGTATCTTCTAAGCATGATTAAAAGATGTGGGTTTTCCCAGTTCTCAGTGGAGTTAAATCCAGAGATGAGAGCAAGAGTATTCTGTATAGAAGAATGGAGGCAAGCCTGCCCCAAGAGTTAAGGAATACAAAGAAACAACTGCTTTATTTTTCTTTATTCAAGTATTGTCAGTAGATAAAGAGAGTCCATGTAAATGTTAATTGAGATATTTATCCTCTGAAATGAGGATCTAATTGCTACAAAATTTGAGTGTTCAGGTATCATGTCTTGATTTAATGAACTTAAATGGGTTGGAGATTTGGCTATGGATTTTGGGCTGTCTTCAGTCAAGATCATTTTGTAGTCTTTGGGATTGTAGAAGGATAAAAAGAATTGAAAATAATAAAAAGAAGAATAAAGTCGTATAACACTCATCTCAAATAAAACAGCCTATTTAAGTGGGTTTTTTACTTATTCTAATTTGGGTAATAGTTATAGTTTGCCATTCTATGTGCTGATCTGATGAAGGTGTTGATCAACTGAATGGCCTGTGGGGTTTTAATGACTAAAAAATGAAACTTTCATACTCAATGTTGTGAAGGAATTCGGGTGGTTTGTAGAATTTGACTCTGTATTGTCGGCTACAGGGCATAGAGCATCTTTATTCTCCATGATTTTGGAAGAACAGATTGTCATCAGATATGTAGGTAGAGCAGGTATTGGGAGGCGCAGTTGGTGGGTTACTATCTATAAATCATAAATTATGGAACCTAAAATTTAAGTTAACACAACTACAAATTCTGCACTAATTGAATTGTAAACCAAATTATCAGTAGCATTCCTATGGTAGGAATTTTTTTTTTTTTTTTTTTTTTTTTTTGCTATCCCAGCTATAGGGGATGGGACCCCTACCCTTAGAAAGAGGGAAGCAGACCTCAGAGAGCGACAGTTAAAAAAAAATATTGAATGAGGTAACAAAAAAAAAATTACTGAATGAGGTAACCTAAAACTTAGATTCCTTTAATTGTTTATTCCTCTTGTGAGCTGCTGTAGCTTTAGTTTGATACTCTGCATGACCGTTGATCATGGGTTCCCTGCTCTTCTGGGCTCGCCATGTAAAGTTGCTGTCTTGTTTGAGAAGTTGAATAGCTGATTATTTGCATGGAATTGAATTTGTAGGAATTCTAAGAAATTTATTCTTTCAAATTCTTATGACAGTGACTAAAATTGAAGAGAGCAAAGATCCCCCAAATGACCCAGAAATATCTTCTTTCATGAATAATTAATACTCATGGTCTTTCTATCAAAAAAAAAAAAAAAAAAAAAAACTCAGGGTCTCAGGCCATCATCACCTTAGTAAATAAATCCTATGAAAGTAAGGGCCCATGACATCACCCTCGTATTTCGTTCACCCTTATTAGACTCTTCGAGATTCCTTTGGCATGTTTGGGAGAAGGATAGGGTAAAGTAAAGTAGAGTAAACTCAAAATCAAGAAAAAATAATATATGATTGGATTATAATGACTTGTTTTTAGTTGTTTGATATGGAATTTTTTTGAATTCTTGTATAAAAAGTAGAGATTTTTTTGTAGTTCAGTGATAACTTTTTAACTTTTTTTAAAAAAAGATGAGGAAAATCTAAATTAAAAAAAAAGAAGGGAGAGAATTTGGATTTTTAAAATTTAATTTTATTCTATTTTACCCTACCCCTTTGCCAAACATGCTCTATTGAAACATTACTAGTGAGGCCTAGCCTTAGGATGGCTAGAAAGTTGAGTTGAACTAACAATATCTAAGCAGTAGCAAGCCACCAAGGTGCCCGTTGCAGGGCCGGCTCGAAACAAGTTGAGGCCTAAAGCGATAATTCTAAATGAGGCATTTTTTATATTTTTAATAATATTATAAATAATTTATTTAAAATTTATTATTTTTTCTTTTTTTGTAATCCAATATTGCTAATTAAGTCTTTATATTCAAGTTTTGCTAACACATCTTTTTCAATTGATAGTATGGCTAATCCACTTAATATTTCATGTGACTTTATTGATCTAAATTAGGATTTTATCAATTTTAATTTTGAAAAACTCATTTATGTATAAGCAACAATTATATGTATTGTCAATATTTTCTAGTAGACATATTTAATATTTATAAATTATAACTAATAATCTTTACAAATAAAACAAACACTAAGTATAATTAACATATAATATTGGCTTGGAATTAAAAATAAATTTAAAAAGCATAGAACAATAGGATCTAATTTTGTGATTTATAAATATGGATTATATTTGAATTTGATGCAACTTCTTCAATATAAAAAGGAAAAATTTATACTTGAAGTTATCTTTTAGTAATTTTTTAGAACAGAAAATGATTTTTTGCTTGTTGTGATTTTAGGGTTTTCTGCTTTTCTTTTAATGGCAACATTTTCTCAATGGAGAAAATGAGCTTTAATTTTTTTTTTTTTTGAAATATGAAAAGATAATAGTTATTTTTTCTGGAATGTAAAAAGATGGTAGTTGCTTTAATTACTTTTATAAGGCCTTATTCTTTACAAGAAACAAAATGATGACAATTGCTTTTTTTGAAATTTAAAAAGATTTGAGTTGCTTCAATTATTTTTATGAGGCCTTATTTTTTAGGATTGAAAAAAGAGAGAGATAGGAATTACTTTTTTTTGCCTTATTTATTTTTTTATTTTGCGGGGGCTTAAAGCAAAGGCTTTTCTTGCCCAATGGTCGAACCACCCATGGCCCATTGGCCAAAATAGGGTCTATTTGACTTGTAAGGCCAGAAAAGATGTCCTAAGTGCCACATATTGGAAAGTCTGTTACATGCTTTGTTTGAATCATTAGTTTTCCTCTTTTCTCAAAATGTAACAAAAGAAAAGAGGATCCAATCGTACATGAAGCTCTGAAGCAACATTATAGTTGACTTTCGATATTAGGTTTTTTAGCAAGGTTTTGATGAAGAGTGGGTTCCATCTAAGGGGGAGTATTAAAAAGTATTTGTTGCCTCAACTAGCATCGAAGTTTTGGTTGTTAGCTAAAGAAATTTAAGATAGTATCAAAGCTAATCGGTCGTAACTTCACTCCAAAAAGGCACAACTTGGCATGAAAATGAATATGTGCCATCAAAAGTGCACTGACTGGGTTTTACCTGAGGAAGAGTGTTAAAGAGTGGGCTCCACACGATGGGGAGGATTGAAAAGTATTTATATCGTCTCTACTAATGCCCTTATATTTTGGTAGTAATAGTTAGCTAAAAAAACTTAATAGTTACCCCATAAAACTTACATATATATATATATATATATATAAAGTTTATCTATGCACTTTTCCTATTGTTGCAAGCTTTGCCTATATACTTTTTTTTTTCAGTTGAATCATATATGTTATGTCTTACACAAATGGTTTTGTTATAAATACTATAATCAAATCAGCTGTATTTCAAACAGTTAAAATAGTATCTTTTCGGTTAGTGTCATCAGAATTTCAAAACACCACATAAGTTCAAAATATTGTGAGAAGATCACCAGTGAATTGGAATAAGCATAAAGAAATTAGGAAATATTGAAGATTCATAAAATAAAAAAAAGAGAGAGATGTTTTTTATTTGACATTATGATTATTTCTTACTTATTTTGTTTTCTGCAACAGGTTTTCATAATATCAGGGGGAACCCTCCCAAAGTTGAAAATATTGCAATATTTCCTAAGATGATAATTTACCCAGAATTATGCTTCTGACAACTAAATTTATATCAGTGTTGATACAGGTCATGAACATGACAGTAACATGCCAAGAAAAATCTCCATACTAGTAAATATTTTGTAGCAGGTTAGTTATATGATTCTTTGAAGTCTGTAATAATGGTACTTCAAAGCACATACACAGAGAACGCAAGAGTGCTCAATTGCTGTGTCTTTATCCAACTGGCCAGGAATCTTGACGTTACTAGTCTGTGCTCTATCAACTGGCTCCTTTTAAAGTGATATCAACCAAAAGCATTATGTAACTAACTGTTAAGCAGAAGTTATGGTATCCATTTGCACTATTTGTTCACAATCAGTCTATGTTTCAATGGTCAATTTAAATTGAGTGGGGGATGACCTTTCCTATAAATTTGTTCATTTCATTTGTCTAGTTTGGATATAGAAGAAATGGAGCATTGGTGATTTTAGAAGTATACTTCTGATTGCATGATATGCGTTACAAATGAAAGTTAAATCTGTTTGGTCTGTTCATCCCTGACGTGATCTACCAAAAAACTAAGATCAACCTGCTAACCCATGTTTTGGATCAATCATTTCTAGTTTCAGTTCAGTTTCGGACTTCAATTTGACATTTCCGACCTGATTCATAGAGGTTGGATTTGATTTTATTGTAACTATTCAACTTGCCAAGGTTTAGTCAAACCAACTAATTTAACTATGGCTATCTAATCCAGTTTGAACCAACATGTTAATTAGTTTGGGTTGAAACCGAAAAATGAGTTGGGAACGGGGGTTGAGCCTCTACGTTTTTTTTTTTTTTTTTTTGTTTTTTGATGACACCCAATTCCAATCCATTGGAACCAACTTGACCCGTTGCCACCCATAGACTTCATGCCACATGGAACTTCATTAAAAAAAAAAAAATTTCTTTCTGACTTCTCAAAAGAAAAACAAGAACAATTTTGACATAGATATTAGATATGTAGCTTTCCCAATTGCATGAATTGCATAATCAACAAGGGAACTGTGCCTATTTTACCTTGAGGAGCTGTCAATATGATCATATGGTGTCTTCATGCTAGTGGCAGTTTGTTTCATGTCCAACTCAATCCAATTCAGATGGGACCTGTCAGAAGCTAAGAAAATTTCACATTTCTGCTTATGTATGAGCATGCGTCACCCAAGAGAATGGACCCCGGGTCAAAATTGATAAAGGACTCTGGCAATCCCAGCTATTAAATCTGTGATGTGCGGACAAGCAATTCAAGACGCATTCGGCTGTAAGAACATCAGATCAACCCAATTACATGTGGAATTCTTATGTGTTGCATTTCATGGCAAGGATTGCTTGCATCCAAATGAGCCCTAACAGGGAGAAATGGCTTCACTTGCTGATAGAATGTTCAAATGACCACATGTCTACGATTTGCTAGCAACAGCCCTATTTCATTGCTATTTTATAAAATCTTTAGAGCCTGTTTGTTTGGATAAAATTGAATGCACAGGGATTCATGGTAGAATGGGTCAACAAAGGAATATGAGGCGAAGACATAACTAGGTGGATAACTGGGTATTCAGTTTTCGTCCCATTAATTCATTTTTCTTTAAAGGGGATATTATTTAAAAGTGATATATTTCCTAGAATTTTGAGGAATTGAGTTCCAAAAACTGTAATAATAATAATAAAGAAAAAGAGGGCCCCGTTAAAGAAGTAATTGCTACCGTCTTATCATGACCCATGGTGGGGCCTCACATCCAGGTTTTTTAAAGTTGTGACGGATTTAGGTTAATTATACTTTTGGATAGCTACATATTAATGGGGGACTATTTACTGTGTTACGAGACAATGATTTGTAGCTATTAGCCAACAGAACAGGTCTCAAAGGAAGGACCTTTGGCCGAATTCTGATTGGCAGTATTAAAATAAGCTTGCTCTATTTATATGCTTCTCAAAGCAGCTTCCCCTTACACACACACACACTCTCTCGGGCCTCAATCTCTACATCTCCATGGCCTCTCAAGAAGTCCACCAGCCTCACTTCATTTTCATTCCTTTCCTGGCTCAGGGCCATATGATCCCCATGATGGACATGGCCCGCCTGTTCGCCAAGCGCGGTATGATCTCCACCATCATCACAACAGTCCTTAATGCGGCCCGATTCAAGCCCATTATTGATCGGGCCATAGAATCCGGCCTGCCAATTCGGCTCGTCCAGCTTGACTTCCCTTGGCAAGAAGGAGGCCTACCTCAAGGACTGGAGAACGTCGACGCGATTGATTCTTCAAACCAAGGGGGGAAATTCTTCCCTGCACTAGAATTGCTACAAGAACCAATTGAACAGTTTCTCAAAGAGGATCATCAACCTGCCCCGAGCTGCATGATCTCAGACTTCTGCCTCCCATGGACATATGATATCGCGTGCAAGCTTCATATACCGCGAATTGCATTCCATGGGACGTGCAGCTTCTCCCTTCTGAGTGCACTTAACTTGCGACGTTTCAAACCCCATGAAGGTGTCAGCTCCGAATTTGAGTTATTTGTCATGCCGGGCCTGCCCCATAAAGTGGAGATATCGAAAGCCCAACTGCAAGACAACATGATCAACAAGGGCAACTCTGAGATGACAGCAATGTTTGATAGATTCAGAGACGTCGATTCAAAGTCTTTTGGTGTAGTTATCAACAGCTTCAATGAACTGGAGTTCGAGTACGTAGATTACTACATGAAAGCTTTGGGAAAGAAGGCTTGGATGATCGGGCCCGTTTCACTTTGCAACAAAGAGATACCAGACAAGGCCCAGAGAGGGAATAAGGCAGCCATAGACGATAAGAAATGCTTGAATTGGCTAGATTCAAAGAAGCCCAACTCAGTTGTTTATGCTTGTTTTGGAAGCTTAAGCCGCTTAACGCCTGCTCAACTGAAAGAGATTGCACTAGGCCTTGAAGCTTCAAACCAACCATTTGTTTTAGTGATCCGAAAATGCGAGAGAATTGAAGAAATGGAGAAATGGCTATCGGAAGGATTAGAGGAGAGGGTGAAAGATAGGGGTCTTATAATTCGAGGCTGGGCACCGCAGACATTGATCCTTTTGCATCAAGCAGTGGGAGGGTTCTTGACACATTGCGGTTGGAATTCGACTTTGGAGGGGATATCTGCAGGTGTTCCATTGATAACATGGCCTCAATTCGGTGAGCAATTCCTCAATGAGAAGTTTGTTGTAAATGTTTTGAAGATAGGTGTCGACATCGGCGTAAAGGCTGCTGTGAAGTGGTTTGAAGAAGAGAAAAATGTGCTGGTGAAGATGGAAGAAGTGAAGAAAGCTGTAGAGAGATTGATGGGCAGTGACAATGAAGCAGAAGAGAGGAGGTTGAGAGCAAGAGAACTTGGAGAGAATGCAAGAAAGGCCATGGAAGAGGGAGGATCTTCTTACAACAACATGACACTTCTTATTGAAGATATCGTCGAGCAAATCAGCCAAAAAATGGAATGAAAGTGATCATAAATTGTACAAGGGATATGCACGCAGTAGTGTTGTGAAAGGGTGAATTTGCTGTGTCTTTTCCTATTAGTATAAGGGCACTTATAGGTTGGCTTTGTTGTGTTGCATAACATATAAAAGTTTCAGTAAACTTATATATGTGTAGCTATTTAGCAATGTTATGAATAGAATAAATGAAAAGGTTGTATTTGTTTAAACATTGTTATTGCATGTGAAGAATGCAAGGCACAATTATTTGATTTATGGGGATGTGGAAGGCGGCATCATGGAATGAATCTGAATCAAGTTTTTGCTCCAATTTGAAGGCTATAAAAATGTACTTGAGAAGTCCCATAATATGGACATTTGCAATGAAGGTTCCTCCCATGTTCAAGTTTGGAACAAAAACTTATTCCGAAATATCATTCCATTTTTTTTGTTTATAGAAGTCTTAACTGCATACTGTAATATTCAAAAAGGTTTTAGGCATAATTAAATCCGCGCTTATACATATATTGCTCTCTTGAGAATAGCAAAAATATTAAGAGGGAACTCTAACCAATGAAAGTTTCTTCTTCTAATTGTTTTCCATTTTTTTTGTTTTTGAAAGACAAGTTAAGTCTTTCATTTTTTATTATGTTTTTTTTAAGAAATGACAGAATTAAAAAATCTTTTAAAAAAACTTTTTTCTCTTTTCTTTATTTTTTTCCAATAAATTAGAAACCTTATTGTGTTTAAGTAGTGGGAATTTGTGAGAAAATGATTCGAGCTTTTATTATCTTTAGGAAAGAGAACATGTTTGAACAATCACCTAAACTCATATTAGCTTATTGATTAAATCTACAACATGAGTCATTCACCAATATTGTAACTTTTGAGGCCCATAGCATGCTGCAAACGAAGGGCAAACCCAACAAATTCAACTTGGGGGGCCTTTATGTGAAATAAATATTGGAGGAAGGAGTAAATGTTAAAAAAAATTTTAATTTCCAATTCCAAAATTTTACTTTGTTGTGTGTGTTGGGAGGGGGGGGGGGGGGGGGGGGGTTAGCAATTTTAATTTTTTTTTCAAGATATGGGTGGAGGCTTCAGCTCTCACACCCATGTACGGGGTTTGCCCCTACTGCAAACTATTGAAAAGGTAATGCAAAGACCAAGATATGGGTGGAGGCTTCAGCTCCCAAACCCATGTGCTAGGTCTGCCCTTGCCACAAACTATTGAAAAGGTAATGCAAAGACTAAGTTAGACATTGAAGAAATAAGAAAACTGAATCCTAATGAAGAGAACACATCAAGCAGATTGAATTAAACAAGAGGTTGGAAGAAACTTGGAGCAGAAGGAGGAACTATGGAAACTACAAAAGGAAGAAAATAGAAATACCAATTTTTTACTCAAGCACAATTAATAGAAGTAAGTTAAATAAGATAGAGAAAATAAAACATTTTGAAGGAAGATAGCACTTGAGTAGGAAGGAAATTGGTAATGAAATATATAGAAATCCAACAAAAATTCTCTCATCAATTCACCAGAGAGATCTTAACTTGATCAAAGAAATTACTTGTCCTAAAATCTCTACTAGGGAAAATATGAATCTAATATTGACCCCTTTAGTAGAAGAAATTAAATAAGCAATTTTCCAGCTTGGACCTCTTAAATTGCTAGTCCTGGAAGGTTATCAAGAGAATTTTTACCAACACACAGGTAAGACACATATGGTTGACCAATATCATTTGTGACAGACGAATGCAAATGAAATTGAAAAGCAAATTTTATATAACGGTGGTTAAACCAGCTATGACATATGGAGTACAATGTTGGCCAATTAAGAAGATGTATATACATTAGATAGATGTGGCGGAGAAGAGAATGCTTAGGTGGATGTGTAGTAAAACTAAGAAAGATTGAATTAAAAATGAACGCTTTCGAGTGCATTTAAGGGTACCACCAATAGGAGATGAGATTAGAGAAACCCGTTTAAGATGGTTTGGGAATGTTGAACGCAGGCCAGTTATAGCACCGATGAAAAAAAGTTTGGATATCCAAGTAGATGGCTCATCAAGAGGTAGGGGTAGGCCGGAGAAAACATTGATGGACGTCATTAAATTAAATTTGAAGAAGTTAACTTATTTAAGGATTTAGCTCAAAATAAAACAGAATGGAGAAACAGAATTCATATAACCAACCCCAACATAGTTAGGATAAGGCTTTGATGATGATGATGATGACGATGATTTTTTTTAATCAAGGAGACATCACTAAAAAGAATTAATAACACTTATAATGCTTAGCCCAAACAAAAGTCATTTCTAGTATATTAATGATCTTAGACAACTCGGTTATAGACCCTACCAAAGTGCCTTTATCAAAGGAAGAGTGATTTTCTGATAATTACATTATTGCCCACAAAATGCTTACTCACTTCAAGAAAAATGAAAAAGAATAAACTCATGGGACTAAAGCTTGACATGGTAAAGGCTTAGATCGAATGGAGTGAGATTTTCTTGAAGCCACTATAGAGGCAAAAATAAAAATGAAAAGTTGGTTGAGAAAATCTAATGGATTCCCATAAAGGTAGAACATCTCATCATAAAAGGATTTTGCATTGGAAACTTAGAAGAAGGTCATCTTCTTCTTTCTATATAAGTCTCTCATAAGGTAAAAAGTACACTAAAAGACTGGAGAAAGAGTTTCTTCTAGTTGTTAGAGATTTAACAAACCCCAAAAGGAGATGCATACTCAGAGAGCTCAAGAAGATCTCTAAAGATCTAGAAATCAAAAGGGAAGGATCAGTTTACAATAAGGGGTGATCTTATTGTTCTTCTTTTCAAGATTATTCAAATTAATATGCTAAGTTCTATGTGATGATTATCAGATCTTCTAAGGTTTTTGAAAACTTGTAAAATCTTTATTCCAAATAATTTTTTTTAAATGTTAACTTTCATTAGATGAAAAGACTTAACATTACAAAAAAGCTATACCACCAAAACAAAATGAGAATGAAAAATAGTAAAGAAAAAAGAGTCTAGAGCCATACAGTTAAGTCAGCTTATAAAGTGTTTATTGCAAATAATTTAAAAAAAAATGATAGTGGGGTTTTTTTATATAAAAAAATGATAGTGTGTTAATGAAGTAGAAAGACATCCGGAGACTCCCTACTCTGCAAAGGATCTTATTTTAATGGTGGAACTGTCTTAGAAAAGCTACTTTGGCAATATCCTTAATTATCTCCAAACTAAAAATTATAATTTTTCTTGTCTGATTTGTAATTACTCAAAAGAGTCAGCCAAACATGCCATTTTCCAATGTGATCGTGCAAAGACAATTTGGTTTAAATCGTTCTTCGGCCTTTTGGCTCATAAAATTCTCATCCATTGTCTAGTTGAATGTAGAAGACTTCCTTCAATTATGATCGACCTAGCTACCTCCCAACTAATAATTATCTTTCTAAAGCTTGGACCCTTATTGTTTGGTTGAACATGTCATTTTTCACTGTGATCATGCAAGGACAATTTGGCTTAAATCTTACATTGGCCTTTTGGCTCATAAAATTCCCATCCATGGCCTAGTTGAATGGTAGAAGACTTCATTCGGTGATGATCAACCGACCCTCCCATCCACTGTTTTTTTTTTTTTTGGTAAAAAAAGATTCAATAACCAAACACAAAAACACAAGCAAAGAACCCAAAACAATAAGAAAACACTAGTCCCACCCACGCAAGCGAAAGCTTCCCTAGTCCACACATAGTTGAGACTTGCTTGACCCCATTTAGCAAGACAGTGGAGCGCCATATTTAGTTTCCTAGGGATGTAAATAACTTTTACGGACTAAAAAAAGTAGGTAAATAGCTGGATATCCATTATGATCTTCTAAATCCTCCAATAAAAAACTGCTCTAAAAACTTTCACTACTTCCAAAGCATCCATGCACAAAATAATTCTTGAAGGCCCGCATCCTCTCACCTCCTTTAGTGCAAAGTGCAAAAAGAGCCACCCTCATTTTAGCCTCTTTAGCGGAGAAGGCTCTTGGTCCTTTGGCGGCACTTGCAGCTACAAGTGAACTATTGTAAAGCATTGCAAAACCAAAAGCAGACTGGCCAGAAGAGGGGTTATAAGCTGCCTCACTAAACAAAATAGTTGCATTTTCAAAATCCAAATCCCCAAATTGAGGAAGATAAGATAGAACATGAGACATAGTTGGAAAATTATCTATAGAATGGTGACTAGCCATTTTGGGTTGAGTAATCATACTATTAGCAATAGATAGAGCCCATTTGGTGGGTCACTTGGATGGTTACAAATGACTATCTATTAAAGGGTGTTAAATCAAGACCCTTTAAATCTCTTGAATAAATAAAAGTTTGCTTTTTCATTTTTACTTTTTCTTTTCGTAAAAGGCCAAACCAATCCCTTCGGGCCCAGGGGGAGTCGGGAAATCTCTTGTGACCATAGCACAGCTCGAACCTGCAACCTCCAAGAGCAAATCGTGGTCCTAAGCCTATTGAGCTACCTCTTAGGGTCAATTAAAACTTTGTGTATGTTATCCTTCCCTGATACAACAAAAGTAAAAAAAGTTCTAATGAAATGAACCTAAGCCTTAATATCATCAGTAGAAAAGATGAGTTTTAGTTTTTTCCATGTTGCATTTAGAGGATTAGGTGGTAAGGGTCTTGACTTTCTCTATTGCATTTCTCTTTTTACCCTCATTTTATTTTTTTACTTCTTAGTTTATTTTAGGAGTAGCTAGATAAATACCAAAATGGACTTAGTTTACACAACCCATTTTCTTTTAAAATTTTTTTTTAAACTCCCCAAACTATCTCAACTCCTTTCTCTCCCTACAGACCTCCTCTCTCCCCCCCCCCTCTCTATTCTCTCTCTCTTTCCCACTCCCTCTTCCTCATCCTCCTCCTCTTCCTCTCCCTCCCTGCATTCTCTCTCTCTCTCTTTCCCTCTCCCACCCTCTTTCCTCCCCTCCCCCTTTCTCCTCCTCCTCACATTTGGGATGCGATCTCCCTCTACAAGGATGGGGAGAAAGGGGGAAGGGAGGAAAGAGGGAGGGAGAGGGAAGGAGAGAGAATGGGAGGGAGAGGAAGAGGAAGAGGAATAGGGGAGAGAGAGAGAGGGAGGGAGAGCCCCTCCACCGGCCAGAGCTCATCGCTCGCCTGTGAGGGAGGTAGGGGAGGGGGGAAGGGAAGAGAGAGGAGGCATGAAGGGAGAGAAAGGGGTGAGGGTAGTTTAGGGAGTTTCAATTTTTTTTCTTTTTTTAAAAAAATGGACTATGTAAACTAAATGGACTGTGTAAACTAAGTCTATTTTGGTGTTTATCTAGCAACTCCCTTTATTTTATTTTTTTTTTTTTGGACACCCAATCAAGGGAGCCTAGGACCCGTTTTAGATGATAGCTTGCTCATCATAGGAATTCGAGTCCCCTATGTAGCAGAAGTTTAGAAAAAAGGTATACTTTAGGGTTAGCTTAAGTGAAATGAGATAAGTATTCATCTAGCCTACAATTTACTAGTGCAAGCAAGCATAGTGTTTTGGGTTTTAACAAGCAAAGATGCTGCTGAGTGCAGATTATTTAACATAAGGAATTGGAGAGTCGTTAAATATTTTAATTGATTTTGTAAAATAATATTTATTTGATGCTAAAATAACTTTGCAGGCCAAATGATTTCTGATTCAGATCTTGAAAAAAATAAACCCTCTCTGTCTATGCTTTAATGATAATATGTAGGAGCATACATTTTATATTATTATATATAATGCAAACGTAGTTGATAGTTTGCCCATATTACTCCGATTTAAGTTAATTTAAAATTTTAGATGTGGGTCAGGTTTTCTTGACCCATGACCATTTGAATATATTTTGGGCAATGCCAACACGCTGCGTTCAGATTGGGTTGTGGGTTCAGGTCATATTTTGCCACCCACACTATAGACTAGACAGTTTGCTCTGCTCTTGACCCAATTCCAACTGATTCGAACCAACATGACCCATGCCTAACCATAAACTTCGTGCCACATGATAGTGCTCTATGAGAGAAATTGATTTCTGACGCATTGAAAGCAAAACAAGAACAATTATTGATATAGATATTAGATATGTAGCTTTCCCAGTTGTAGGAATTGCATAATCTACAGGGGAAATGTGCCTACTTACCTTGAGGATTTGTCAATCTGTTGTCTTCATGCTGCTGGCATTTTGTTCATGTGTAACGCAATCCATTTCAGCTTGTGTATGAGCGTGCGTCATCCAAGAGAATATAAAGGATGACGGCAATCCTAGCCATTGATTTGGCTGCAAGAATATCCGATCTAGCCATCATCTTGCACTCTTATGTGCTTGGATCCAAACGAGCACTAACAAGTGCAAATGGCTACACTCAGGGATGGAATGTTCAAATAATTTAATGCCTTAGATTCTCTAGCAAAAACCACCTACTTCATAATTGTCTTATTAAGACCTTTTAGGCCTTTTTATTTCCATGAAGTTGAATTTGGAGGAATCCAAGGTAAAATGGGTTCCAGCATAGGAAAAAGGGCTATGATGGCTACTATGATCTTCAATTTTAGCCACTTTCAGAAATACATTTTTTAGGATTTTAAGAAATTTAGTTCCATATATAATAATAATAATAATAATAATAAGGTAGAATAGAAGAAGAAGAAGAAGAAAGAGAGAGAGAGAGAGAGAAGAAGAAGAACAAGAAAAAGCAGCCATTAGACCTGGGACCATTCAACGAGGGGGTTGCAGTCATCTTGTCCTGACCTATATGGGGCCAACCCAGGTATGCATTCTGGTAGGTCCCACATCCGGTTTTTTTTTTTTCCTTTCGTTGCTGCTTGGTTTAGTTTAATTATAGTTTTCGGTAACCACTATGATATGAGATCATAACATGCAGCTATGATATGAGATCATAACATGCTGCTATCTGCTAACAGAAAAGGTCTCAACTTAAGGATCTTTGGCCGAATTCTAAATGGTAGTATTAAAATAAGCTAACCTCCTCTATATGTATGTATATGCATCAAACAAGCAGTTCCTCAAACAAACGCTCTTGGGAGTCTCTATCTACATCTCCATGGCCTCACAAGAAGTCCAGCAGCCTCACTTCCTATTCATTCCTTTCTTGGCTCAGGGCCATATGATCCCCATGATGGACATGGCCCGCCTGTTCGCCAAGCATGGCGTGATCTCCACCATCCTCACAACATCCCTTAATGCTGCCCGATTCAAGCCCATAATTGATCGGGACGCAGAATCGGGCCTACCAATTCGCCTGATCCAGCTCAACTTCCCCTGGCAAGAAGCAGGCCTACCTCAGGGAGTGGAGAATGTCGACGAATTTGATTCTATGTTTCGAGTAGTGAATTTCATCCCTTCACTGCAATTGCTACAAGAACAGATTGAACGGTTTCTCAAAGAGGATCATCAACCTGCACCAAGTTGCATAATCTCAGACTTCTGCCTCCCATGGACTCATGATATCGCCTTCAAGCTTAATATACCAAGAATCGCATTCCATGGGATGTGTAGCTTCTCCCTTCTGTGCAGACTTAACCTGAGGCGTTACAAGCCCCACGAAAGCATCAGTTCCGATTTCGAGTTGTTTGTCATGCCAGGCCTGCCCCATAAAATTGAGATAATGAAAGCCCAACTCCAAGATGATGCGATCAACAAGGGCTATTCAGAGGTGACGGCAATGTTTGATAGATTTGAAGAAGTAGATTTGAAGTCTTATGGTGTGGTGATCAACAGCTTCGATGAATTGGAGCTTGAATACGTCAACTACTACAAGAAGGCTATGGGAAACAAGGTGTGGACGATCGGGCCCGTTTCACTTTGCAACAAGGAGATATCAGATAAGGTCCAGAGAGGGAACAAGGCGGTGATCGATGAGAAGACATGCTTGAATTGGCTAGATTCCAAGAAGCCCAAGTCGGTTCTTTACACTTGTTTTGGAAGTATAAGCCGCTTGACACCAACGCAGTTGCAAGAGATTGCACTAGGCCTTGAAGCTTCAGACCAACCATTTGTTTTAGTGATTCGAAAATACGGGAGAATCGCAGAAGTAGAGCAATGGCTATCGGAAGGATTCAGGGAGAGGGTGAAAGAGAGGGGTCTTATAATCATCGGGTGGGCGCCGCAGACATTGATCCTATCGCATCAAGCGGTGGGAGGGTTCTTGACGCATTGCGGTTGGAATTCGACTATGGAGGGGATATGTGCAGGCCTTCCATTGATAACATGGCCGCTATTCGGTGAGCAGTTCCTCAATGAGAAGTTCGTTGTGAATCTTTTGAAGGTAGGTGTCAGCATCGGTGTCGAGTCTGCTGTGCCGTGGTTCGAAGAAGAGAAAAGTGTGTTAGTGAAGATGGAAGAAGTAAAGAAGGCTGTAGAGAGATTGATGGGCAGTGACAATGAAGCAGAAGAGAGGCGGATGAGAGCAAGAGAACTTGCGGAGAGTGCAAGAAAGGCCATGGAAGAGGGTGGATCTTCTTACAACAACATGACACTTCTTATTAAAGATATCATGGAGCAAACCAGACTAAAAATGGAATGAAAGATATCAGGATTTGTGCAAAGGAATGTTTAGTAGAGTTGAGAGTGAAGGATGTCCTGTGTGTTAACTTTATGCAAAGGGCAATTGTTGGTAGTGTTGGGTTTGTTATAGTTGCAAAACATACATTAATTTGTCACCAGCTAGCCCTATATATTTGAGCTATTTTGCAATATATGTTAGAATAAATAAAAGAGTTGGATTACTTTGAAACATTATTTTTGCTTCTGAAGAATCCAGACCACAATTTATGGATTTTTGGGGGATGTAAAAGGGCATCATGAACTGAATATGAGGTAGATTTCAATGCAGGAGGGCCTATAAACTGGGCACTTGCAATAATAAGCTCCAACCATTTGCTTTCATGATGGACAGGTCTCACACCTCCTGATGTAATTTGATTATTTGGATGTGGTTGTAAGTGCGGTAAGCCAATTAAAAGTATTATTTTTTTTAACTGTGTTGTATCTTATATTCCCATCAACGAATCTACATTTTTTTTGAAATTTCTTGTTTAAGTGGGCGTGGGGCACCAACAAGTTAGCAGATCACCGGATCATTGGTTTATAGAATGGATGTATAGTAGCTTATATAGGGAACACTACTTTGTTATGAAAACTTTATTCGAAACATCAAGTTGCTTTATTGCTTATAAACCTCAAAACTTAATTTCATTTTTTTTTTCTTTGTATTGGTGATTGGGAGGTGAGGAGCCTCCTAAATTCATCCCCCTGGAGTAAGTAAGCTAGCCTCGTGCCTGCTAATACTTGAGAATGGAAGAGGGAATTAGTTGGCTTGTTGAACAACAATAAGAGGGCAATCTAATCAACCAACATTGCATCTAGAATTTTTTAAATTAGAATTAGAAATCTTTTGCGATAACATTAAGAGGGTAATCCAAACCTCATGAATTTTTTTTTTTTGTCAAAATATGATTCAAAGAACATGGTTGCACTATTGTAGAAACCTGTGTAGTAGCTTGTTGATCAATCAACAACATGAGTCCTAAGATTAAATTCTTCATCAACATTCCTTGTTTTAAGGTCTTATAGCATGTTAGAAAATGAAACTCTTGTTAGAGAATATCATCGGTGGTTAGCAGATTTGTTCGGACTTTTTAGGATTTTATGAGTTGTTAATAATTTCCCATAAATTTCACCGTGGATTTTATTAAATGAAAGGGTTGCATTTAAAAGCAAATCCAAACTAACCTTAGCACGAGAATAAGGATAAATTCCTAACAACTCATAAAATCCTAATTAGTCCTAACAAATCTTCTAACCACCGATGATATTCTCAAACATCCCCTTTCAATCGCATGATCTTTTCTTAGAAAGAATATGTGATTGTTGATATGAAAAAAAGCACTGGATCTCTGATAACTCTCCTTATGGGGAGAAGCTATTAGTGTCTACTTCGCACTCTTCTATACAAGTGCAACATCAACAATTTGACCTACTCTTTTAGCAGAAGAAAAAATAGCTAGACTTTCCACTCTTAATGCACCCTACAAACTTTAAATCCAAATATGCTATCACATGTAAATTATCTCTTGTATTTGGGCATAAAACCTTTAGTATCATATCCATTTTTCAGTTGCCTTCTACTGATCAATTGCACATTAACATCTACCAATAAGCACTTGTAGTGCAAAACTAATACCCAATCAGTCTTATACAAGTCTGAGCTTATAAAAACTCCCTATTGCGAGAATCAAATATGATTCATTTGGTTTCATTGTAAAACTATTGGACATTAGAACTTTCTAAACATTCCACTTCACCTATTGCGGCGTCTTTCATTTCATAAGTTTGCATTTGGAGTCTTTAAGCACCATGTTTCATTTGTAATGCAAAATAAATCATGAGCACTTTCTAGATAGATCCCATTCTCAAAAATAAAAGATGCACCTCCCACATCCTTCCAATCAAAATACTTAGAAAGATATATCCTCATACTTTATAAGAGAGATGTATCATTATTGAAAACTAGGATATTAGCAACAATTAACATTGAAAAAAAAAATAGAAGAATCTACTACCATTGATCTTTATATTTATATAGATATATTCATTAGTCGATCAAATATTTGAAAAATTCAAACAACGTAATGACATTATTGAATTCTAGATGCACGATCACAATGCATGCTTTGATACCATAGTTAGACCTTACTAACTAGCACACCAAATATTTTTTCCTTTTTCTAAAACTTTTAGTAAGTGTTGGTACACATTAGTTTAGGAGCAAAACCATAGGAAAGGAGCTTTCTTTCCTTGTGTTTTACTTCTCTTATGTTTAATAGAGGAGAGGAAGAGGACATGAGTCCTACTTTAGTTGTGGTACTCCTCTTCAAGGTTTTTATGTCACTGCCTTCTTAATTTCATTAATACTATTCGACTAGTAAGTAGGTTAGGTGGTGGTGACCACACATGAAAGTGTATGCTCACAATGCCGAGCTGGCTAACCGTGGCATGGATTTGGTGAGCTGAAGAGGTCCATGATTAGTTCCCTTTCCGTAGTTTCCTTTCTTCTCTTTCTTATTATAAGTTGCAAAAGGGTTGTCTATAAGGGGCCTTCATGTTTGAGATAGGTATACCTATTTTAGTGATAATCAGTGAAAATTTACCCAACGAGGAAGCTAACGTACCCAAAGATGGGTTCACTTGATTTCACAATGCTTCTCTATAACTACAGGTTCAATTCATATCAACAAGATTCTTTGTGGTCTTTTCGCATCAAGTTGTGGCTTGAGACTAGTGGATCCCCTATTTCCCTACCTCTTTATTTTGGCTGAGGAGATTCTTAGTCTCAACCTTGCGAAACTCACCACGCAGTTTTCATATTTTCGGTCTGATCTGTTGCTCCTCACATATGCCATCTCCTATATGCCAACGGCATCATGATTTTCCTTAGAGCCTTTCTAGGAGGAGCTAAAGCCATCAAATCTCTTCTATCCTCTTATCAATTACCAGCGAGGCAACTCTTCAACCTTTAGAAAGTAGACTTCTCTCCGCAGATGTATTTCCAGAATTCTACAACGATGGTCATCAATCATTAGCATTCCTCCCTCCCCTCCCACTTCCAAATATTTGAGTGTGCATCTTTTTATTGGTAGTCCAAAGAAACATCACTTTTCAACCTCAATTAAAGCAATCCTTAAAAGGCTTAATGGTTGAAAAAAACAAGCTGTTTTCCTTCGCCGGTAGATTGGTTCTAGTGAAGAATGTAATGGCAGCCACTCCCATGCATATTATGATAGTTATCCCTCTTATAATGCTAGCTATCAAAGAAATCGAGAATTTTTTTCGTAATTTCTTATGGTTAGCTAATCAATGCTCAGTGAAAAGGAACTTAGTCAAATGGAACTTGGTAAAATGCATTTCGAAAGTCAACGCTGCATGTATGCTAAAGCTCTGCTGACAAGTTATTATATCTTCTTCTCTCTAGGGCAACATTCTTTAAGAACATGTATATTCCAAATTCAACTCCTTGGAGCCCCTCTACCGCCTCTAAAAGTTCTTGTATTTGGAAGAAATTAAATGAGAAAGCGCTCACCATCCCTTCAGCATTCTTTCAAATGGGTTATCAAAACTGGCAAAAGCATTAACCTTTAATATGAAGGCTTGTTGAATGGTTCCCCTATTGCTCCTCAATTCCCTCATTATTTATTCTCCATTGACGATGGCATATGCAACATCATCACTGGTCTTGTGGCTTATCCTAAACTCCCTTCCCCTTCATATTAAACTACATCTAGCTACTGCCCAATACATTCCTCTCCCATTAATAAGACTATTGACAAGCTCCTCAATACTAGCAGCTGGTTAGACCTAGAACATAAAAAATAAAATAAAATAAAATAATCATGGTGCCCTCTTGTATGCAATTTTGTCATGAGCCCTTGCCTATCTTGTTTCACTTGGAGGCTTCTCTAAAGGAAGACTCCTACTGAAACTTGGGCTCAATCAATAGGTGTAAAGCTTGCCTCAAGGTGTCCCCTTTATCATCATGCTCTACTAAATTAGATGTTCATTTGTTCTTCCATTGCAATTTCTCTTCAGGTTATGGTCCTTGATTCTAAAAGCTTCTGGAAGTCCAATACAATGTTTGATGCTCTATCTGAAATTTAGTTGTCTCTAACAACAAGCAAAAACCAGGCTGATCATCCAAGTATTAGAGTCATCTTCTTCTTTATTGTGTATACTATTTGGATATCTAGAAATGATGTAGTCTTTCGTGAGACTTTTCCCTATCTTTTAAGAGAAAAAAACTCTCCTTAAAGACCTTTTTCACATGCTTATTGGTTTTCAAAAATCTCCTAATATCAAGAGACATAGATCTTTTCTCTCTCTCTCTCTCTCTCTCTCTGGGTTAGTCTCCTTTTGAACTTACTTTTCTCTATCTTTGTATCTATGGGCTAGTACTTCTTTTTCTTGTTCGGCTTATCCTTTCTTCTAATACAAGTTTCCATTTAAGCAAAAAAAGACTTTTGAGAGACCATTGCACCACTGACGGGGGGCCAAAATCTACCTAGAGACAACATAGATATGCTTTAGCTGCCAAATTAAATAAGGTTTTCAATCTTTCTTCTTTTTTTAATTTTAATTTGAGATTTACTTGAGCAACTAATTTAGATTCCAACGGTTTACTTGTTCAATTGGTTAAAAATACTAGCAGTTCCTTAGATTCCAATGGCTTTGGTAGATTTAGAGTTAATTGCCAGTTAAAGTTAATGTCTCGTTTAAGGAAACCCTAAGGTCTAGGGGCAACATTTTTAACATCAACGATGAAGATTGAAGATCTTCCAAAAGTCATGAAAATCCTATATGTTTTGTCCACCAACTGCCCTAATGAAACTAAATGTGAACTTGTTGGAACTATTAAGAGAAAGTAATGGAAATCAAATGATTTTTATTATAGAAAATGAGAAAACAAGAAGAAGAAATATACATCATATGGATATAAAAACAACATTTATAAATAGGGATTTAGGAAAAGAAAAATATATACATAGAACAACCAAAAGGATTTGTGGCACTTGGTCAAGAGCATAAAGTATGTAGGCTAAATCAGGCACTAAAACAATTCGTGTTTCGAATTTAAATCAATTTAGTTAATGAATCAAAGGAATGTATGCATTCCAAATAATGATGGAGGTTGAGATGAGGATGTAGGTTGTAATAAGTAAGGATAATGTTATTGCATACTAACCCTTCACAACCGTTCTTGAGATTTAAAAATGAGAGTTCAAGGAAGAAGGCAATTCATGTGTGAACTTCAACCCCTCTTTCATAGAAGTTTCATGGAGGGAAGAGGGGTTAGAAGTTTACACAGGAATTTCACTCTTCCTTAAACTTCCACTTCTAAATCTTGTGGGAGTTGTTGTGAAGGGTTATATGTGATAACTTTATCCCTGTTTGGTGCAACCTCCCATCTTTATCTCAACCACTCAACTTTGAATTACATAGGAAAAGCAATATTTTTTATAAGGCTTGTAGTGGAACCTTATCGAGGCCCAACCACATATCAGCAAAATGCTTTTACAAATGAAAAGTGGGGCCCTATTTAGGTAAAACATATCCTTGATTTTAGTATTTATTTATTTAGCTCCTCATACCCAAAATTCACATAATATCTGATTAAATGTCAATTCTAGTCAGAAAAGTTTTCACAGTTTTTATTGATTGGTCCTGAATAGAAAAAATTAATGAGTTTGGTCATTACAATTTCTGAATACCTAAAAATATTATAGATTATAGTTTTTACTATGAAGATAGCCTATTATGAGAATTTAAGAACAGATAAAGATTTTGCCGGGCACCAAATAGAAATAAGAATATATTTATAATGTATGTAAGAGGATGCGTGCTCTGACAATTACATAAGTTAGATGCTCAATTATACTTTTAATTAAATTAGACTCGTTTCATAAAGGTTAGACTCTTCTCAACTGAGTCCAACAATTAAAAAGTCAAACTCCACTAATAATTCACGGTTGCATGGGATTTTAAACCTTCCCTCTCAAGGGATTTCCATGAATTTTTTTTAACCCAGCTGATGGCTGGGACCCGAATTGCCATATGCAAAACGAAAAAAAAAAAACAAAACAAAAAAAGAAGGGGGAATAGGTAGCTCCTCTAAGTAATCACCCAACGGCGACAATGAGCAAATCTATCACAGCCCCAATGTCACCAAGGGGCAATCTGCCATGCATGCAGCAGCTGCCCATGTAGACAATGCCTTCCTATGATAACATGGCTGACTATGATAGGTCCAGCTACAGTAGGGCAAACTCTCATATAATCTCAATTCAAAGGATACAGGCTAGGTTTGAACCAATTACCTTCTAAGGAGAACATGCACCATTCTTCCTTGAATAGGAAATACATTACTCGCCTTTATATTTATGGCCATTTCAAATGTGTAGTTAGTGAATCCTTGCCTTTTGCGCCCCCCTACTTTCTCAAAATCTTGATGTGTCATGTAGTTTTGTTTCATTTTAATGTATAGCAAGGAAAATCTTCTACTGAAGAAAAGTTGACTGGTTTTGGTTTTTTCTCTTTCTTCTTAAGCATGGATGAGTAAAATATCTAAAGGGGTTATTTATTTCTTCATGATTGGGACAACTGACAACACAGCCTTATCTACCAGTCTGAAAGTGGGCTTCTTTCACTCGAAGTGGATGCCTTTTTTAAGAGCACAATCACAAGACATTGGTAAGATTAAAATATTCAAAGTTTCTGTCTTCCCCTTCTTTGTAATGTAACTTTGTTTTTTTTACTTTAGCACACTTGGAAACCACTGGATATTCAAGTTTTTGCAAAGAGTCCCATGGTGTGATTCTCCATGTATAAATAATCGGGACGATGTTTTGTTGTATCTTTAGAATGATTCATCATCATCATCAGTCGTATTGATTCAGAATGATTCGTCATTATCAAAGAACTATACTAACTGTGTTGGTGTTAACTACATAAATTTTCTTTCAATATTCCAGTCTATCCTATGCCATATTTCAAGGCCCCGGCATGATCATGGAATGTCAGTGTCTCAAATTCATGTTGTAGTTGTGGAAAAGTTTTATCCTGGCCGAAAACCTACCTTATACAACCCTCTTTTATATGAGCTTGGGATCAGCAGTTGCAGAAACTGGCGAAGTTATCGAATCAGAATGATTGACAATCACAAAACCATTCGATGTCTTCAATAAAATCAGTTTCATTTCCCTCTTTCAAAACAAAACAACATATACACATTTATTCTCCTACTAAAAATGGGAAAATAATAATAAAAAAAGACATTGATACATTTCTAATCAATCTGCCTACAAAATCACCTTACTTGAAAAGGTAGGCATTTTATTCAGATGCTTCAAGATCTTCTCTGCCATCTGCCTAGTGCTACTATCTCCGTGATGGAAAGCACTTACCAAAGTAGAAGGTAGTAACCTGTCCTGTGATATATCGCTTAGAGACCTGTCTCCACCCTTAATCAAGAACCTCTCAATCATCCAAAAGGACTTTTGCCAAACAGCCTCCTCCCTGTGCTCCCTCAACACATTTAATACATGTTGCACAACATTTGCCTCACTTAACAAACTCACACTACTCTCCACATCCACCTTGTCATCCAACAAAGTGCAAATGGCTGAGAGTGAGGCCTCCACCACTCCCACATTCTCATTATCCAGACATGCCAAGAGCTTCTCTAGAGCCCTTGACTCTATGAGGCAAAAAGTACCTTTTGAAGAACATGCCCCCCTGTGAACTGGGCAGACTCGTAATTTCCTATCTTGGGGTGGTGACCCACCAATGAAACACCTCAACCAGTTTCTCCTAGACTTAGGTTTACTGATTTGGGGTGTTTTTGATAGGTGGATGGATTCTGCTGACAGATTTTCTAACCCAATTGCTGATAGCCTTCGTACTTCATCACTGCCAGATCTAATCAGTAGTTCTGTGAAAACTGATGTAAGGTTGTGTTCGCTAGCTAGGAAGAGGATCTGTGGATCATATAAGGTGGTTGTGAATCTAACTAAAATACCCACCAAACCTTCCATGTAAGAGCTGGAAAACCTGCTTGTTCTTGCCATACCTCTCTGAATTTCATGGACTCTTTGCAAGATTGTGGGGACTACATCTTTGTTAAGTAGAGCTAGATTGAGTGTTAGGTTCTGGTGGGGGAGTTTCGATAGTAGGCCTGCCCAAACTGCATGTTTTTCTGTAATTTGATTGTTTTCAAGCTTCTTTATCAGGTTTTCCGGCTGTCCTCTAGTCTTGCAGAGCCTATCAGCTAGTGTGTGGCCCATGTGGGGTGACAGATTGATGAGGAGCTTCGTTGATGCAATGCTTAGCTCTTCCAGTGGGGTATCAATGAGTTCAATCAGAGTGTAGCTAGCCTCAGTCTCTTTGATCACTGCGACAACACGGACCACTGATTTGGGTGATTTCATGAGACAAAGTAGTATCTTGATGAGGTTGATGTTCAGACTGTCAGGCATAGAATTCTTGATCATGTGGATAATGTTGTATATGACATAATCCGATATCATTGTATGTCCATGTGTGTTCACTGAAAGAGCCTCCAGATCAAGATCAGACTCAAGTATGTTAGCAAGGATCGCAGCAGCCTCCTCTTGCGAGTTCGTTGGCTCATTGTAGATTTTCCGTGTGAACATTTCTTCAGTCATTATTGGGACAATACCAGCTTCAACAAGAGTTCTGCTATTTGGGCGGTAAGATGAGATTTGCACCAGTGCTTTGAATGCTGCCTTTCTTGTTAGAGTGTTTCCACTGTGCACCATCCTTATGAGTGATGCAGAAGCTCTCTCTGCAACGTATGTTTTACTATCATCCCCCAGAACAATCTCACCAAGGCAGCTTCCCATCTCCATCTGTATCTCTTCAGATCCTGTTTGGAATTTTTTTAAGTCATGGAGACAAGAAATAGAGAATGTCAGTGTCAGCTTAGTGCTACATAAAATCATGCTCATGGAAAGTCTTATTCCATTTCTTTTTTTTTATTTTTTATTTTTTGGGAGGTGTGTAGCCCAAAATGCTACATGAAATGATATTTTGCTGCAATTTACAACTTGCCAATTCCACTCTGCGTATAGGTCAGGAACCACATACTCTCAATACATGAAAATTCATCTTTAAATAAATGAAGAAATTTGAGCTGAATAATATCCTGATTCCTGACAATCTCCATATTATAGAGACATCAAAAATTAAAAACAAACTCACCAAAACTGAAGGAAATAATACTACCAAAACTGAAACCGCACTATTTGGCTCAGAAGTAAGCATACAGGGAAGTATTTGTTTGTTAATGTACCATTTAAAGCTACAAACCTAACAGTTACATTACGGCATGGAATAAATCTTCGGGATGGCCCTATCTAATTGGGGGAAACTTGATAATTCATTGGAAAGAATGCAAACTTGGATCTCATAATGGAACTTGTTTCCATAAACAATCTAATAGTTGCATGCTGTGATATCTTTTCTGCAACAAGTGAAAATCATAGTCCCTTTTTTTCTTAATTGAACTAGTTACTAATCCAAAATGCTCCATCTTCACTGGCATACTAAATTATGCAAGCATGATAGGTGCCAGCAGGTACCTCTGTTCAGGATTTTCAGTTGCTTGGTTGAAGACCACATGGTTTATGTCTACCTTTGGAAGATCTATAAATCCAATAGCTTGGATCATGTGATATCAATTAAATTTATGTCCTTAATTGCACAGATCAAAGTTACAGATGTGCTTTTGTCTGGACTTCACTTTGAGGTCCTAACCCATAAGATCTCAGACCCCATTAAGTTAACAATTACCCCAAAATCAATTGGTGATGGGAAAGGCAGAACAATGGTTCTATGGCCTTCTCGGTTGTGTTAGGAAGGCATTCGACCATCACTCCAACACGGGTGCACACGAGGGTTGTACCAAGACAAAACAATCCACACCCCACACCAACCCCAACCCCCCCCCCCCTTTACCAGTTCCACCCGAGACTAGAACCCCCAACCTCACCAAGCTTTGATACCACTTGTAGGATCTCAGACCCCATTAAGCTACCACTTCTCACAAAACCAATTGGTAATGGGAAAGGCAAAACAATAATTTTATGGTCTTCTCGGTTGTGTTAGGAAGGCATTTGAGCATCACTTCAACACAGGTGCACATGAGGGTTGTGTCGGTACCTAACATAACCCTTTTAAGATGTGGCAGATAGCACTCTCCCATATCTATGTTGGGAACCATTCCTGTCGAGATTCTGACATTTAGAAACAGTGAGAAAAAGCAAAGCCCTATTAATGCGGCTCATACTTCCCACTTTCCCCAACCAAGGAGATGAATGGATGATTATCTTCTCTACCAAAGTATCATTCCAACTTTCTGTTTGAAAGTGGTACAAATTGAAGCTAAGTGTGATTAAGATACTTAGACATACCTTCAATAAGATGGTTCAAAAGGGGGTCCAACAGGCCATTCTCTGCCATACACTTGATATTCTTTGGACATTTCTCCAAATTTTTTAGTGTCTTATCTGCTTTCTCTGCAGAAAAAGCATCAACAGACTTGTTGTACTTCACTGTAATCAATATCAGGATCCCTCCAGGAACTGATCCAATCTTTTCACAAATTGCTTCTGATCTTGAAAGTTCAAGCAACAGGGACAATGCCGAGTGTCTCTCTATTGAATTATCACTGGACAGCATCTTGACTATAATAGGAACTGCTTTTGTTTGAGCCACCATTTCCTGCACATGATACATTAAATGAGAATGTAGAGAATAATGCATGCTGTCATGAGTCAGAACATAGTGTATAAAGTTCTCTGCAAATGTTGTGATGACATCCGGTGTGATTGTTTTGGTACATTGGATGTTTGTGTTTGACATGTATTTGGGTCACAAAAAAGATTGATAATAAAAATTTTCAGATACTAGTTTTATGAATTACCTAACCTAAATTATCATCCACACACACAACCATCAGCTATGTCTCTAAATGATTTGAGTTGGGTAGTCCACCTGCTGTAATTCTCTCTGTTTTTTCCAACCACCCTGCTGTAATTCTCTCTGTTTTTATTTTATTTTATTTTTTTCTTCTTCTCATACTGCTTAACTTTATGAGGAACAGAAAATCATCTATTCTATGATAATATCTGTATCACTTATCATATATATTGGGTGTGCTTGGTTGTGCTGGTAATTAATACCAGTATCCCAAACCATAATTGGCTTCTATTCTAATCCTCCCTTTCCAAATTTATAGTGCTGGTAATTACTGTTGATTTGAACCAGAATACCAACAATATTCCATCTATTCTGTAATATTCTATCTATTCTGTATGGCCTAAATCAAAGAGAACAAATACCCATCTTTTCCAACCAAAAGATCATTTAATGAGGTTTTTGTCTTGGATACATCCTAGATATCTAAAATGTGTTCATATAGAGTACATACGTAACAAAAAATACAAATTTTGTGTGTGACTGAGTCAAACCTTTGTCTCTTCATCATCTTCTGCAAGTAACATTAATGTGACTGCAGTTTCACTCCTCACTTTCCGATCTTCATGACCCAAGAACTGAATAAGCAATGGTATTATTCCAACATTACGCATCTGCACCTTGTTATATCCTTTCCTCCAGCAAAGAAACTGCAAATCCCTCAATGCTTCCAGTATCATACTCTCTGAGCTGGCTAATGACAAAGCAGCCCGGGCAACTTTGATCCTCGTTGCTTCATTCCTCTCTTTCCACTCTTCTATAGTCGTCTTCAATGCTATATTGGTACTTAAAATCTTACCTTCCAAATTTTGCCCTGTGATTGGGCAAATTATGTTTTCTGAATGATCATTGAACTTCTTAAACCACTCAGTGATGGCACTTCTTTCAAATGTAACACCACTCCCAACGGTAACTGGGTCATCCATTATTTTTTTTGTTAATGGACAGAAGAATGTATCGTAGAGAGGTTCCATGTACTCAGCCACCTGTGGCAATGTCTGAAATGACTGGCTACCACTTCTACGACGATCTTGTCCACCATAGCTCATGCCCTTGAAAAAATCAATCAAGCGTGGCATTTCAGCACTTTGGACATCTATATCAAATGTTTGAGAACTTCCCATCGGAGCTTGTACACGAGTTGAACAATGCTCAATTTCAGTAACTGTTTCATCTCCCTCTTCAATATCTACAGTATACAAGTCCTGTGAGTTCAACTTTCTGGGTTCATACACTTGAATTCCAGCTACTTGGAGTTGAGCATTTTGCATCTCTTGAGAAAGAGATTGCACTGCAACTTCAGCGTAGTTATTATTTTCAAATGTAGATGATGGTATTAAGCTGAGGCCATGTCCAATGTTCCTTATTACTGTTTCTAACTGTTCAATGTTGCTTTTGAGTTCTTGATAGGAAATTTCACTCGCACATTTCTTCACAACTTCTTTAGCAAGATCAACATTCTTCGATAGCAGTTGTAGGACTTCTTTGGCATTCGACGGAGTGTTTTCTGATGTTTGTAATTCCATTATGGCAGGAGAAGTGCGTTCAAGGTAGCATCCAACTTCCATGAAGTTCTCTTGTTCAATCTCAATGCCTTCCACCAGGGCTGTGATCTCTGAGATTGATGCTAGCAAGGAGCGTGAAAGTTTTACAACCAAATCTGAATCTTCAGGCAGCTGAAACAGAGATTGTTTATCTGATAGGCTTTTGCGCAATTTAGAAGTTCATGGTAAGAGATTTAAGTATAATTTGCAATAAGGAAAGTATATTGGCAGAATGGAATATATATTTATATTTTTGTTGCATGTGCCTCTAAGGTACTCAAGTAGGAAAACCAAACACTTCTACAGATAGATAGAATGGATAACCGTTTTTTCTCACAAAAGATTCAAACCAGTTGGTGAGTTTGGTTACATACAAACACAACGTTATTGGTTTTCCAATTTAATTTTCACCATCTTTTGAAATGTTTCTATTTTTTTTCATCAAGTATTCCTCAGCCAATGTTTTTCTCTGAAAATATAAAAGAGAAAATTTCAATATTCTAAAAGACCTCAAGTATTTATCAGTTTGCCAAAGTTCCCTTCTAGGAGGTTTCATGTGAATTACCTCTGCTTTGATGGTTTTCAGATCTCAAGTTAGTAGGACATGCTTCCTCACAGACAGACCGTTACCCTCAAACAACTCCTATAAGGCCCATTTTCTATGATTTTTCTAGGGAGTTGTTGGGATCCGAGAATTTGATTGAAGTTTGGAATTTTTGGATTCCTGAAATGATAGAATATACAAATTCACCGAGCAGAAGAAAAAATCCTACTATGAAATATTATGTGTGGATAGTTGTTGGATTTTTATCTTGAATTTGCGATTTGTTGAGTTTCAAAAATTTTTGTTTGGCTGGTTTCTATATTTTTGTCTGATTATTAATACATGTGCCTCATTAAAACACGTAAAATCATTATTCAATTCAATGTGTAGCATTACTCAAACTTCATTGTTGTTGTGGCAAGTTTCCCATTGTAGAAACCCACTCCATGGAAAATCATTTCGTCTTTTTAGTTGTAACCTATGGCGGTTCCAAAAAAGAGCCACCAAACAACCCAAATGACCCAGACTAACAAATCCTAAAGCCAGAGAACCCTTTAGTGGGGTAGTTTGGACAGGATCAACATGCAAGCATTGTTTCCCTACTGTGGCAATCAGATACCCGCAAAAGAAGTGCCAAAGAAGTACCGAATTCCATTCCCAAATAGATCCATGAGCTTCAATGATAATTGTCACAAGTCAGGTCCTAGAAGAGAAAACATTTTAATAGGTTTAGGTGATGATTTTGTATGGATTTCCTTCCTTTCAATTATGAAAGCACATGGACTACCACTTCACTAATCCATCTAGACTCAACGTTCATTTGATCTAATCAATTGAAAGAATTATCAATTTTTCTCAACATCAGTGAACTTCCCTTAACACGGACACAGGGCTAGAATACATACTGATCAATATTAGACCAACCAATTGGCGAGTTACCTCAATCATGGGCCATAAAGAAAGATGGTGTTCTAACCAGTGATCTAATAAGCTCTAGGCTCATTCAAGAGCTGGGATACTAACTCCATTGACCCACTAAATGATCATTCAAAACTTCTGGAGTATCATAAACAAATTTAGATGGATGAATAACAAATTTACTAAAAAATTCTGCTGAAGGTTACTGAAATCCATGGAGAAGATTTGCAGAAGGCACTTACCGACATCCGATTGGAGCTCCCACCAGAACAGTTCTTTTTGGTCTGAGAGAACCCAAAGAAGGGACTCGGGTCAAGATTATGTTTTTCTCATGTGGATGCGGAAGTAGTAATGAGCTAATATGGTTTGAGGAGCAGTATTTTTGAACTAGTCAGGTATCTTCACCAACTGTTGATTTCTAAATTTTTGTCATCCTTATCAACTGCTTAGGTGGCTGATAATTATTTCTTGATAGAAACTGCATTTAGTATGCATAGAAAGGAGAGTGAAGGTTTGAAAACCATGGAATTAGATGGGAAAAATAGGATGGGGTTGATAGCAACATATATCCCGGATGTATGACTATGCATGTTGTGGGGAAGGATGGTGGGTCATATACAACCAACAGGTTCCTCTGAAGCCAGGCCTAAGAAATCATTATTTGTGCCTGTCTTTGAAATCAAAATCCCACAAAATCATGTTTTTCACACATACTGGCTGTGAGGCAATTTCACCTATGATAGAGTCGGGGGCCATCATCAGACTGATAATGTGTATAATGTGTACATATATGATTTCAATATTTATTTAATCTAAGTGTTTTATACATAATCAATCTGTTGGTAAATTAATCTCCAATCAGAGTAAACTTTGGGTTAGAGCGATCCAAAGATTGAGTTTTATAGCCGGATCCAAATGATGGATTTATAGGGCTGGCCTCAGAGGTTCCTGCTTGATTTAGTTATTTGTAGATTGCCCACCTGGAAATGTGCTCATTTGACCACCCAAACCATTACGTTTTGCCCCTTGAATTTTGATGCAAACCTTTTGAATTTGCAACGATCTAGTTTTATGTTCATGATCAGACTGGGATGATCATGTATTAGATTAATTTTTAGGCCAATCCCCAATCAATAGTGTGGCCTTTAAAAAGGTCTGAAATGGCATTTATGAATTTTTAATGCCACATGTGTTGTCTGGGCACGCTTGGTACATCACTACGGCTGTTAAGAGGAGACGCTAGTACTGACAATGAACGCCCTTATTTTTCATTCTTAATGACAATTGAGCATGAACAATTCAGTCATTCAACCATCAACAAGTAAGTTACTTAAAATTGACTGGATCAGCTCTTGGTGTCATGCTTGACTTCTGTTTACCCAAATCCAACAGCTATTTTGGTCCATTAATGCTCTCTCTCGCGGGTTTTTTGACCTCTTCCCAAATGGAGGAAGACTCTCTCTCTCTCTGTTTAGGGGTCTTTTGACCTCTTCCCAAATGGAGGAAAACTCAACTTGAAAATCTAGTATTTGTGCGTGGTCCTTTTTTTGTAACTGCTTTAATTTCTTAAAACTTTACAACCCTATCTCTCCCATTAATGAAGTATCTGCTTTAAGTTTGGCAATGCAAGCTTTCAAGCAGAAGATATGAGTGTTAATTTGAAATAAATATTAAGTATTAGGTAGCATTTTTTTTTATTTTTCAAATCTCAGCTATTGGGGCTGGTCCGAGTTGGTGGAGCTCTCGGGTGAGAAACTGTATAGAACTTTAGTTAGGTAGGTAAAAACTGGCATCTCTTATCAGTGGGGTAAGAGACTTACCGTATTAGGCTGCAATTGAGTGTATTGTTAGAATGAATTGTACTTTAAATTTGACTTTTAGGCCTTTGCACCTGTATTAACCTGGTGGGTGGACCTACTCTTGTCAAGGTGAGGCCAACAAAATTATTTTTAAACAAGATTAAGAAAGTCATTTGCTGATCTGCTTGCATGACAACTCGATGGCTGTGATATAGGTGAGACAAAAAGAGGATCCTAATATAAATTAGGTATAAATTAAAGGAATAGTTGGATATCTGAATCACAAATTGGGGTTCATGATTGTGTTATGTATGTGTTTGCTGAGGGTAACTTGAGATGATTCATATTTTTGACTTGCTTACGTAGATTCAGCAGTTTTATAATAATTTATGTAAGTGGGAGCAGGTTTTAGATTAAGATTACTTTAGATGTGGGGTTTGACTTGGATTATAAGAATGGTTGGTCCCTCCATGGAGACGTGTAAGGTCTATCAGCTAATCCAATGTGAGACCTACCAATTCCTCCATGGCTTCAACCCCCATGAATTGCATGTAGCTTGTTGAGCCTCACATCTAAGGTTTCTAATTGTAGGAGGTATGATTGTTTTTAAGCCAAAAATTTACAATGGGTGATAATGGAACTGATATTCACAGTTTATAACCTTGTATAACTAAATAGTTTAAAGGAAAAAAATACTTCTTTCTTTTTATGTAACTATTAAATTTTTTACTAATTTGACATTTATATTAAATTCGAGAAAGTATTCAAACAGCATTTAAGGGTCATCTAGTGTGGCTATGTCCTATTTCTCCCATTATTTTAGGCCCCACGTCACAGAGGTCTCTATGCTGTCAGTGGTATAAAACATGGCTCTAATGTTAGGTATTTGCTGGGGCCACACTTTTGGATGGTGACTAATATAGCACTCTAAATGGACGCTCCGGTTTATCTCACAACTCCTGTTTTCTGCCTATTGAAATTTTCAGATTAACCCTTTTCATTCTAATGTAATGATCTTGCAGATAAGGAGCAATGAAGTTTCAGCCCATTCAAGTGATATCAATTGTAAAATAGATAAAAGCTTATCACAGTTTATAAATTGTTAATTTTATCAGAAGAATCAGTAGTAGATAGTTGATGAAAGTGAAAATTCATTTGAGAAAAACAACACATTTAGATGGATGATTCGTAAGAAATCAACCATGTTGATTGACATTAGCCAAAGAAAGGTAAGTCAACATTTGAACAATTCTATATATGGAACTTATTTTGAAAAAAAAAAAAAAAAACAACACCACATCTAGATGGATGATTCTTAAGAAATCGACATGAAGATTGACATTAGTAAAAGAAATGAAGGTCAACATTTTAACAAATTTTTAATATATTGATTAGTTTTCCCACTGTCAGTTTTTTTTACTCCTTTGTGAGTTTCATTAATAGATATGATGAGAATGAAGGTGAAACTTCACCAACCTTCAATATACAATATCCCCGACATCCCACCATCCCCACATTCCAGGGTGCCCTATGAGGCCTACATTAATTTTTACCATAAAAATCTCTGATGATCCATTGAGATATATAGATAAAACAGGTGTATAAATTCATGAAGAAATCTGTATGAAGAGAGTACCTATTTTGTTACAAAAGTGGAGCATGACATCTCTGCAAATCTAGTCCTCTTAGATAACTATTTGTCATATTACAGTTTTACATATTTGTAAAATTAGTCCTTTTTTATGATATGGGTATTCCTTTTTCAAGATCTTTGACCTAATAGGATTAATACCCTAGGCGATGCCCGTTAAATCCATACAAATGCACACAGAACAAATATAAAAAGGTTTCGAACATAAGATATGGGGAGCAAACCCCCTCTTTATGTAACCCCACCAAGTCCAAGGTGGCTTTCATGTAATTGTACTTCATAAACATTCTAAATATAGCATATTTCCTTAAAGACAGGTACAACAATTTAAATGCCATTCTAACATTGCAATGGTATTGGAACCCTAAGTATGGGGTTTAAGGTTTCTTTTCTGAAGTCAAAAGATCATTGGGTTCTTTTGTAAACATTGGTCATAAGAGCTTTTCAATTCGAGAGGCTTTGGAGTAGATCCTTAATTCTAATCGTCAAAACACCGTTTTTAGGGCCTCTGGTTTTTAGAACTACTTCGGGTTTCTTATCTCTATACTTTTTAGAGATTGTTTGCTGCTCTACATCATTTGAAGATCACTCTGGTTGACCTTAGCAACTTGGGCATTCATTATTGCCTGCATCCTTTGAAGATTTCTCCAATTAGCCTTAACAACTTTTATGGGAGGAACCAAAAAATATAGTCGGGGCAATGTGAAAAAAGAAATTATTGGGGGTGCTAAATGATATATTATTATAAATAGGAGGTTTACAAAATTTCTCCCCGAGTTTCGCAACTAGCCACTTTAGTGGTTATTGTTAGCTACATCCTTTGGAGATTCCCTTGGTCAACTATTATGGCTTTGGCATTTGCTCTTTCATCTCCAAGGGGTTTTCGACATCAACACCCAAATTGTGACTCTTTCTCCACATAATCAAACTAAACTAATAGCTCAATCTTGATGGTGTGCTATTCTTGAGTATAGAGATGGAAGAAAGAACTCATTTATTGTGCTCTTGATACAAATTGATTATGCATACCGAAAAATATTACCTTTTTAGATGACGTTCTTCATTCATGCATGCCCCTAATTCTTCATTTCATTTCACAATTTTTTATTCCACTCTTCTCTAATTCATCTTCATTAGAACAATGTAATGCATAGTTTATCAAAAGAAAAGGAAAATAGCCGACCCCCTCCTTATTAATCTTTCTCAGAAGCTTTTATAGGTGTGCCATAGGATGCTACATCAGATACTCTTATCATCGACTCTTTTGGTGTGTTTGAATGTGAGGTAAATTAGGATAAAATAAAATGAAAATTTTGAAATTCAAAATGTTCTCATTCTTTTTTTTAAAAAAAATTTAATTTCTCTTATTTTAAAAAAAAAGTCAAAAAGTCATCACAAAATTACAAAAAAGTCTCTACTTTTTATATAAAAAGTTTAAAAAAAATTCATATCAAGCAATTAAAAATAAAGAGTCATTATAACCTCATCATATGTTATTCTTTTTCTATTCTAGGTTTACTCTACCGTATTGTACTCTACCCCACATCCAAATAAACCCGTAGTCACTCATCTATGACCACAAAGCTTTTAAGTATTGTGGATACTTCTCTTCATCTCTACTTCCCTTTTTAAATTCAATTTCTATTCCTGGGTCTTATAAGCAGACAATGTAGCACAAGTGTTGGCAGGTTGCTATGCACAAAGAGTTGGAAGCTCTCCAAAATAATAACATATGGATCTGGATCTGGTCCCTTGTGTCTCACAAGTCAAACCTCTTGCTTGCAAATTGGTTTATACAAGAAAGCAGAAATATGACTGAAGGCTTGGCATAAACCAAGATCCCCTTGTTGCACAAAAACATAATAGGTTATATTGAGACATTTGATGTTGCAATTTTGACACTTGTTGATGCCAAAGCCTATTTTTCAACTAGATGCCAAGAATGGTTCTTACATAGTGATCTATCTGAAGGGAATATTGTACATGGCTCCACATGGAGAAAAAGCTGCATAGCTTATGGGGACTACAAGGAAATATATATTTATTAGAGTTGTAGGACAAATGTGTCTTGTCAAAATCTATGTCATTACTAGGTCTTCACTGGGTTAGTTTTGGATTGCCCTAGAAGGCTAGATCGCTGTTGGGCAATTAATGGCCATAGACTGGGTACCCAAGTTTGATTCTAAAGCACAAATAATGCCCGGGTTTTTCTTAAAAATGGGTCTTGTCAAAATTTATGTCATTACTAGGTCATCACTGGGTTAGATTTGGATTGCCCTAGAAGGCTAGACCGCTGTAGGACAATTATTGGCCATGGACTGGGTACCCAAGTTTGATTCTAAAGCAAAAATAATGCCAGAACCTCTTTTTCTGAAAGATGGGCCCTTGGGGTATAACGAAGTCCAGGTGATCATTACGATCCCCAAAATGTACCATCACTGTGGGCCCACTACGTCAGCGGCCTTGAACAGCAGCTTGTGGGGCCCCACTCCCAATACTTGGATTCAGCTGGTGCCTCGGTGGGTTCGGTGCAGGGTGGGCACTTTTGGATGCTTGTTGTGCCTGCTGAAATGGCCGGAAAAGAGGAATTGGGGCAAGACCCGCTTGCAGAGTCTCTGAACGATCTCTTCACCAGCGTCTCTTCCATGGTCAAAGGCCAACTCCAGGTCCTTCCTCTCTTCAAATCATCCCTCTAGGCTTTCTGGGTTTCTACCCTCTTGTTTTAATTTCTTTCCATTTCATGGGTTTCAATCATCTCAACTGCTTTCCAGACATTTCAATCGATTTCACCTGCTTCCGTTGGATTTTCCAAGAATTGAGCTGATTGTTTCTCAATTGGAAGGTTTCCTGGAAATGGGTTTTCCTTGTTTTCCCTTATCTCTGCCTCTGCAGCTTTGGGTGTTCATGAATTTCAATGGAAATCCAGGAGTTTTGTTTCCAAACTGATGGGAATGGAGTGGCTTTTGAAAAGCAGGAGAAATGGGTGGGTTTATTCTGGATAACCCTCCCCATAGAAATGTAAATAGATGCAGCCTAAAAGAAGAAAATTCTGGAAATGGGTATTTCCATGAATTTCCTTGTAGTTACTGCTAGCTAAAGAGCCCTGTTCTTTTGTGCAGAATTCTATATGTTGTGCCGGTGTGATTGCCTTGGATTTTGGGTTGAGGAATAAGTCATGGATGGATCATAATTGTTTGATGTACTCCGTGAAAGAGCTTACTTAAAGCATTGCTGGATTCTGGATTTTTCTGTTGATTGTGGACTATCTGATAAGTATTCCATTTTCTGCTTTATCCAGCGAATTGGCCCACGCTTTTGATACAGGCTTGTTAATATGGCGAGTATGAGATCTATGAGACATCCTATGTGAGACATGAGTAGAAAATTGTTATAGAGTCAACCTAGCTGAGTTCGCCTTGATGTAGCGACAAGAGTCATGATGAATATTAATTCCAACAGAGAAGTCAGTCCTCACATTATTTCTCTGAGTTTTCCCAATGGGAACATGGGTTTTGTTATTTATTTATTTGGAAGCAACCACAAGAATTATCTGAATTAGAGTTTCCTCTCAGGCATATTGCGGTTATGTCTCTCCGGAAAGTTACATTATATGGCTCAGAAGTTCTATAACTACATAATTTGCATGATCCCAAATATCTCCTTCATTCATATGAAAATTGTCACAATATTTCTTTCCTATTTTTGGCCATTTTTATTATAGTAAAAAAATGTATTTGAACAGCCAGTTTATTATACTAAAAAATATATTGCCAAAATGATGTGTTCTCTAGCTTAGCTGAACAAGAGCCCCTGGCATAGTGGAAATTGCTCACTAGTGCAGCCTTGAGGTTTTGGGTTCTAGTCGTGTTTCTAATTTAAAGAAAAAAAAAAAAAGAACTTAAGGTTTGCTAAGAATTAATTATTTGTATTAGCTAAATTATTAAACACAACTCCGTTTAGTTCTAATCTGTGATTTACTTCCTCTGCATATTTTGTGACGCAAGCACACAAGTGGAAGGGCCTAGCCGAGCAATATGGCATCCACTTTACACCCCAGGGTTCAAGGGGGCTTACAAAATCCCTCGATTTTGTTTTCACTTGGAAAAGAGATTTCCTTTTTCATATATTTCTTAATTGCTTCATATGTTGTTGTTTTCCATTATGAGTCCTAGTTAGTAGTTAGTCAATCATCCAATTGGTTGAATATTTCTTTGGTTAGTTTTTTACATTTTTCCCCCTTCCCATCAAAGTCAGGTTTGTTTTCTGAGGGTTTAATGTGTTTCATTGCTTCTAAAACCATGTAAGGCTGTCTTCCACTAGAATTAGCCTCTGCAATTTTATTTTTTCTGAGCAAGTACATGCATGAAGTCCTTTGTTGTGCGTGAAGCACATGGGTGTGATTCCTTCAGGTGTTATTGTTAAGCCCATCATCAACCTAACGCAATTGTGTGAGGCCATTTTCAGCAGTGTTCGGTCACTTTTTTTTCTTTAGTAGTTTGGGGCGGTGGTAATTGGTACAATTAGGTTGAGTTAAAGCATGTTGGGACGTAGGCAAATGCATCGGCTGCCTCCTTGGCTAAAGAAGGAGTGGACAGATATTTTCCCTTTTGTTGGTTTGCTCTTTGTAATGGTGTGTTTGGGCTTTGTATACAATAGTTTCCTCTTGTTTGCTCCTTATGTGGAATTTTTTTTTCCTTGTATTTCCTCTTCATTTAATGAAATATTTTGTTACCGATTAAAAAAAGGGGCTATTAATCTACACATCCAGGGATAAATCCCTAGGCCCTTAGCAGCTACATGAGGACAAGACACCTCTTCCATTAATCTAAAAGGCATGCCTCCATCTTAAGGTGAATCTTCCACATGCTTTTGTTTGGACAACTTTGCTATATTTTTTGTTTTGATTTTTGCAAAGTATGGCGACAAATCCAGTCATGACACTCTCTATTCAACTCAGTTGTTGAATTAAATTCTGGGATAAATTTGGCTTTGTAACAGTTTCTTGCATTTTTTTTTATTCCTTTGAATACAATTGACTTGTGCAAGAGCTAAGTCTAGAAATGGTTATGCTTGTGTGACGGCTACCTGACTTCTTTACTGAACCCCTTATTCCACACACGATCCACGAATAGGTTCCATATGCAGTTCTACTCCCATAGTCTGTTTGGGTTTTTCATTGAGCATAGCTAATATTTGCATTGATACTTTTCTTTACTAGACTTGTTGCATTGGATTGTTGTATAATAGATGATTTCTTGGGGTGGTATGGTTCAAAGGAATCAGACTGGGTTACTGTGTACTTCCCTAACACTGTTTTCAAGCTAACTCTCATCCATTCAAGTAAATGCTTGTTGTATTTTGCTATTGAATTTTTAAATTTGTTATTTCGGATCATGGGTGTGTACTTGGGATCATGACCTAGGTTTATTATGGCCTCTTGATTTGCATCATTTTGTATCTAACATAAATAATAATAATAATACATTTTCCATTTATCCTTTCTCTTGGCTTCTTTCATTGGAACTCTTTTTTATATTCATTTTAAATGTTCCTTATATGGTTTTTCTTGTTATCTATGATACCCGAATACCTCATTTGACTTGAGATATCTACACCGCTATGGTCCAATACGGATACGTGTACAAGATACGGCAAGATACGGCTGGGATATAGGGTACAATTTTAGGATACGGCTATCTTGTATTTTACGAAAAGAAAAAGGAAAAATTGGAGGAATTCATCAAAATTGAGCTAAACAACGAATCATGTCTGAAATTTTTTGTTATAATTTGAAATAAGTACTTTCATTTTCACATTCAACCCCTTTGTTTTATTTTAATATTGCAAAACTCAAAACCCATTATATTTTCGATGGTTGTTTTCCCCCTTTCATTTCATATTTAAAGTTCTACCATTTTATTTATAATTTTTTTACTGGATGAGAAAGTAGCCTTTCTTGTCATGTCATTCAATGTCCTTCTTTTCTCAATTTAAATTATATTTCCCTCTCCTTGAAAAGTTGAAACTTCTCTCCCTCCCTCCATTTTAATTTTGATGGTTGTAATTTTTTAAGATTATAACATTACATTATAAGTTTGACCATATCACTCCACTTTAGACTGATATTTTCAAGGACCTATTTCTAGTAGTTAATCATGTATGATGTATCACATACTAAAATGTGATATTCGTACTACTATCCGTGTCGTATCCCGTGTCCGTATCATATTTTAAGTGATGCCATACCCATATCCGTGTCTTAAATTTTTTGTGTTGAATCTCCTTTTCCTGTGCCGGTATCTGTATCCGTGTCCATATATGGGCATCATAGCTTGTTATCCTTCTATTTATTTTTTTGAGCTTATAATACAGCTCTCCCATTCATTGGTTCTCAATTCTTCAGCACCATTGTTGGCAATGCTGCCAATGCCTTGTTCCATCAATATGGGACTTGCTTTGTGAGTTCTATTTCTCTACTCATCCCTTCCTAGGGCTAACTTTTCTGTTACAGCACAACTTAAAATGTCACTTCTACTTACTTCCAAGTCTCTATTAGCCTCCCCCTTCCCTTGGTACTTTGTTCCTGGAACACTTCCTTTGATCCTTTCTTCACAAAGGTTGTTTTTAGTTCCTTAGTTCTAAGCTTAATATACAAGTTGCTATAGGCCTTGCTCAGAGTCTTTCTTACAAATTTCGTAGCATATGCTTTTGCGAACTTTTAGGTGTCGCTTGTTTGCATTCATTTATATATGTGAATGATTCCTATGTGTAATGGTTTTACATCATAATGTTTGTTTGCAGTCATTAATGGGAAATATCAAGCTGTCAAATTTCTTATCTTAATTTTTCATTGATTTTGAGAAATTTGTAAAAAATGTCCGAAAAAATCCAAATACATCTAGAACCGTTGGATGTACTCATTTGGTCATGTGATAATAGTAATTTTGACAAATATAGAAATGTGTTTCACAATTGTAACATTTGCATCTGTAGCATCTACATATGTAAATCTCATTTCCTATCACATATAAAAGGCAAACAACCCCTTACCGCTAGAGTCTTCCTCTATACTTGTTTCCATCTACTGCTTGAAAAGTACTTATGCTAACCTCTTCCTTTGCCATCAAGTTTCTTTGAGTTTGAAGAACTGTTTTATAAAATGCATTTCAGATCCAAAGCAATCTATTAAGCACAAACAATCAAACCAACTGCAGGAAGGTTACCATTCAGAAAGAAAAATAGAAAGAGAGAATACAAGACATTCAGGTTACAATTTTTTCATAGCTCCGGATCTGCGAAGGGAAAAATGACCAATTCCACCAATGGTTTTGGATGAATCCACGGAGGATTCAACGAGTGGGACCAAACTCTGAATGGGGCTTGGCTCAACTAATGGAAAATCTTAATTCAATAAAATAAAATAAAAAGATTGTCCTCCCTAACAGGGTTTTGTGCTTATATAGGATGGGATGCGACGTTCCTTCCTAAATTGGAATCCCCAGTCCACTTACTTTCTATTCTTCTTTCGTTTTTATTATATTCTCTACTATAAATTAAAAACTCATAACAAAAGGAACAATTAATTGATAATGTACTGAAAATAAAGGATATCACTATAGAACGATCGTTCAAACCCCATAATAAAATTGGCTGTCCAACTGGGCCAGTTGGGTTGGTCCCAATGGGCTTGGGGTACCCATTTGTTTTTGGTCCGGCCTGCATCAACTTTCCCTTTGGTGCTGAGTATCATAGAAGAGTTTAGACAATCCTAGGTAACATATGTGTTGCAGCTGAGCAATTGTTAACAATTGTGCTGTGTTCTTTGGTTGTCACTGCTGCATGTGTTTCGGTGTCATTCAATGATCTTGTGTGTGACACTGCATTTACAGCAACTTCTATGACCCTTTACAATTGCAAGTGTTTTTTGTGGGGAAGTAAAGCTTTAGGTTCTGTCCATGATGAAAAGCTACAGGGGGACATGCATGCGTGCAACATATGTGCATCTTAGTTTACATGCTTTGCATGAACCAGTACAATGCCAGATCTACTTGCATTGTCAATGTGCATGAGAACAAACGCTCTAAACTGGCATATTTGGTGTCTCTGTGTTCCCTCCTTTCTTTTTTTTTTTTTTTTTTGTTTTGAGTGAGTCATTAACTCAGGCCAAAATTGTAGATTCCAAGCTCACGTACCAAGCTAGTGCTTTAGTGACTTAGCCAGCTGTTCCTTCAATTTTCATTAAGCAATTTTACTGGTACTTCATATAGAAGGGCACTCCGCATGTGCCTATGTGGTCTGAAGATTGGCTGGGATTAATGCTATTGGTTCTGTTTCCATTAAAAAAAAGGTTATTGGTTTTTGGTCTGTTTCCTCGCTGCTCTAAACTGAACCTTTCCTTTCAATTAGGGCATAAAGGTAACTAACACTATTAGTTGGCGGGACATACAAATGAACCTCATTACTTACTATGAAATAGGATGTCTGATTTCATTGCTTCTACTTCTAAGAAATGATCTCTGTACAATTTCAGGGAACAAATAACCTGTTAGAACTTTTGGAGAAGATGAACCTTAGAGTAGCAGAGGAATACAAAGGCTTTGGTGATGTAGCTTCTGGATTAAGGATCTTTGTTGAGCAATTAAAGGCAAAAAATGGAAGCTTTGATGAGTATGTTCAGCAGATCGATGCAATTGATCAGCAGGTGACCGAATTTGAAGCTGTAATTTCAATGCTTGATAAATATGTTAGTTTGTTGGAATCAAAAGTCCAATCTGCATATCACAACCTACCCACATAATTATTATGCTTAATGTTTCAACTCGTATTTACCGGTAGGGAATTCAATCATACTGTATGTATACTATGTTAGCTGCTCAATGAGTCAATTCTTATATTAAGGCTATTTATATTAAGTAATTTTCTGATCCTAAGCTTGGGGCTATTCATAGATTCTGTGCAGCTTAAAGTAACTTTGGCGTAAGACCAAGGATCTGCATCTTCACAGTAATGGTCTCTCCATCTGAAAAGCATGGAACTTTGAACTGATTTTCCTTAATTCCACAGGAAATCATTTTGTGGGGTTGGGGGAGAGGAAAAGGGGGCAGCATCTCGGCATTACACAATCAACCCCGTAGTTCATTATGTATGTGGGGCTCATTTTGTCTGCTAAGATGATCTAAGGGCTGCACAGTAAAGAGACCATACCTGAAAAGCAACCCAGCCTTTTAGTAGAACAAGGACCCTCTTCTTTAATTGAAGTGTCAATGCTCATTCTGTGTAGTTTGCATTCTTTGGGGCTGTCCTTTAAATGATCTAAGGGCTGCACAGTAAAGAGACCATACCTGAAAAGCAACCCAGCCTTTTAGTAGAACAAGGACCCTCTTCTTTAATTGAAGTGTCAATGCTCATTCTGTGTAGTTTGCATTCTTTGGGGCTGTCCTTTAAACAAGTTTGAATCACCTGATCATGGACCTACATTTATCCTGTGGTTCTGGACATTCACTCCCCGTTATATTGGGAAGCAATGCTTGTTATAATTTTTCAGCGTAATGTGTATTTGCTTTTTCATTTTTTATTGTTCAATGTTCTTCCGATTTATTGATCTTCTGATGGTCGAGGGAAAAAAAATATAAAGGTTTTATATGGGTTTGGCAGAGAATGGGCTTGTGAAGCTCATTTCAAAAATACAGCAGGGCCAAACATTGATTTTGGAAAATATACTTCTTTTTTTTTTTTCAGAAGGTTTTTCATATTTGCTATCTATGTGAGTAATTCTCTTGTACAAGCTTCCTTTGCCGTGTTACTGTACGAGCCACCTAATAGACCTCACAAATTATGGAACAAGGGGGTTTTCAAAGAGCCAAGTGAGGTCAACCTAGATATTAAATTTAAAGTCAATCTAATACCTTTAACACATTCGTCCATTGTTTATAAGGTTAACAGCTTTATATAAACCAACAAAATTGACTATCTATCTAATGGTCCATTTCATTTGAATCTATTATAATATGGTGGGACCCCTATAAATACGGAGGTTGGGTTTGTATGGTCTCCTCAGTGGACAAGTCCTCATCATGGTTTCATGAGAACTATTAGTGAAGCCCAGTGAGAGATCCATCCAAACCATTTACAAATAGTTACTGATTTGGAGGTCTGGCATCCATCCAAATGGACTAGATAGTTGGATGGAGAGTTGATTGTGTTTTTTTTTTTTTTTAATATGAAGCAATTAAACTTGATGAAATTGTTAGTGCCATGGAATTGAGGTCAAACTTGATAGGTGGGTACAAAGATCATTCCATCTCCTTTGGTCCCGTGCTCAAATGGGAGTCACAGTTGGGCCCCACAGAAATCTCCATGAGAACAGTTGTCACCTTAACAAAGCCGATATTGCAAAAGCTTAGTAATTTTAGTATCACCTTTCTTTTCATGTATAATAATTTAGAACCATAAAAGTGCCTTTTGGGCTAACGCACAACTGTGATGATCACGTGGAGGGCCTACGCAAGATATAGAACTTTTTCCCCCTCAACTTCCAAATTGAATAATGTAGTCCATTTGCGGGTTACACATGCCTTTGAGAGGAGTCCATTTCTGCTCTGGTTAGAGCGTGACTGGGAAAATGACCTACTTTTACATGCATGTGGTTTATATATATATATATATATATATATATATAGGAGAATCATCCTACGCATCCATCACTCACCATTTTTTTCGTGAGAACTTTAGGTAAAGCTCATCCATCACTCAATCCAAACCTTGCAACACACATGAGATCCCACGATAGCAACTCATCTCAACTTTTGATAGGATCCGAATTTATTGGACCATTGGATTGACTATACACCAATCCAAACGGAATGAATTTGTGAGCCATGGATGAAGGGGCTAGGGATATGTGATTAGAACCAAATTTGATATATAGGGTGCTTTCACATAGATCTTTCCAACCCCACCCAATCTCATCCCTTGGTGGGGTCCACAGTGGGCCCCACCAAAGAGTGTGCACGACAAGTCCATGAGGGACGTATGCACAGAAAAAGGTCCCATATATACATATACACGGATAATATCTAAGTGCATACATCCTTCAATAAAATGGTGGGGGACACTCCTTTTTGAGAAGGTATTAATGTGCAAAAGGACAAAATCATCACACATCAAGAGACCTTTTTTATATTGTTAGGTCTAAAAGAGGAAATATCCCTCACTATCACCAAAATGGTGAGGGTATATATATTTATATAGACAATCTTCATGTGCATATATATTATTTATATTTGTGTGAAGTTTGTTCTAATAGTTTTTTTTTTTTTTTTGAATTCCTCTAAGGTTCTTAGGATTTATAAATAAGCCCTTGAGATTTTGGTATTTGTAAATAGGTTCCTGTTTTTTTATTTTAATACCTTCTTTGTCCCCAAAAACGAATATTCCTACCAAAAGTGGGGAGGTTCGTGTTGGATTTTTATATAAATGATAGCTTTGCCCTTACATCCATTTAACAAAATTGAGTATATTAATATTTATAAAAATACCATTATTTTACTCAAGTCCTAATGGTCTCTCTTAATAATTCTCTCATGCACATGAAGCCTAATTATATATTTTGAAACTTTCATCAATCCAATGGCAAGTCATATATGGATTTGATAAATCATAATTGATTATAAGTACATGTGTTGATTGTCATTATGATCAATTTGAGTTTAATAAAATAAGAACTTCATTGGTATAAATTGAATTATGTAGGGTTATTCTCCTACTAAGTGCAATTGTAATGTTAAATGTTTTATAAAAAAAAAATAACAAGTCCAAGCTTTTCAAATTAAGCACATGAAGATAAAAGATATGAGTAAAAGTATCACTTCGCTCTAAAAGATTACGGTGCTTGGAACACTACTAATTTTGGGACACAAAAAGCATTAAAATGAAAATGCAAAGGCCTACTTGGAACTGCTAAAACCTCAGGCCCTTAGGGGGTATATAAAAAAAACCTCTTGTTCAAAATGTGCTCCAGAGATGAGAGATGTGGATGGTCACTGCTGCCAAGGCCTTCCACACATCCCTTCTAATTGGTCTCTCTTTAACTTTTTTACTATCTATCCATATTTATGCAGCTACTGACATGCTGATATGACTTGTGTCATGTATGCAAAGTGGTCGGTTTGATGGCTGCATGGCTTAGTTCAGATAGACCCTGGATTTGATAAGTCGAAAGCCCAGCCCAGGTGCCAAGCTTCCAGGTAGCTCTGCAGCATGCCGAACTTATCACCCAAATTTATACCAGTTTATCTCTCGAATAATCTCAAATAAAATGCTTTGCTGGCTATTTTCGCCACCTGGGCTTCTCTTGTTGGGCCATATAGAGATCTCGGTCATCACCTTGGTAGGACAACCTAAAATCTGAAAGCGAACCCCCAATCAGAGCTGAGCCCATGTCAAGATGATTAGGTCATTTAGGTGTAATTCATGTCTTTAATTAAAACCAAATCTAAAACAGGTTGCAGGTGCTTTAAGAGTGGTAAGTCTTATGGCCAGTCCAATTGGGTGAAATCAGGACTGCATTGAGCTATTCTAATCTAAGGCACGCCCTCCTGATCAAGAGCAGAATAATCTCTTGAAACTGGGAATTCTCATCTGTTTTTTACTTCTTGATTCTGATATAAAGTAAAGCCCACATTCAATTCGCTATTTTATCCTAGTTAAATGCATAACGGAGATCTTAAATCAGAAAAAAGGGAGAAAAGTCACCGAAACATTCATGTTCTCATCAGCTGCCCTGATTTCAGCTAGCAACGCCAAAAAAAAAAAAAACCAATAGACACCAACGCAACAACTGAAAACATGTTACAACCTGAATCTTTGCAACCGGCTAGATCCAGAAATTTCTTGTACTATGAAAATCTATAGAATCCCCACTGTCATCAGTCATAATTTTACTTAAGCTGTACTTTACCATGTACAAAATATCTGCTTAGTGAGATTGTCTCAACATGTTTGCTGCTGAAACTCTGCAGACCAAAATGGCGGCCTCTTGGCTTCTACTTGGGTAAATAATAAATAGTCAGTCTTCACTTGCAGCACTCTAAACGATGACCTCGAACCATTCTCTTCACTTCACCGTACATTTAAATCACCCAAGCTGCTCTTGAAAGTTCATTAAAAATATGGAACAAACAATTTTTTTTTTCTTGGTACCCTGCTTAGGCGGCTGGAACCCTAACCCTTAGTGAAGGAAGTAGATCTCAGGTAAGATGAGAGAAGTAGACCTTCATTATAGTAGAACAGCCTCTGGTGAAGGAAGGTGACTGCCCAATTTCAAATCCTAGGCAGCCTCCTACCACCGAGTTAAGAAGCCATCCGTAAATATTCATAATGTTATCTATTTTGAGTGCGAGTGATTTCTACTCTTCTGTTCAAACCTCTCTACAGCAATGTTTTCGAGTATTCTGAAACATTTTCATAACACTTGTGGCCTTTAATGGTCCTCCTTCACCACATAATTATATAAAACTACTTCAGATCCATGATAAAAGTATTGAGACAAATTTCACCTAGTATTCATCACTTCAGACAGTATTCTATATCTTAATTTAGTGCATATTAGAATGTCAGACCGTATGGTCCACTCGACCACATGCCCACAAGTGGGTCCCACTTCAGACACCTAATGCAATTAAGGAATGAAGATCTTTCCTATTTTAAAAATCTAATGAACTTGAAAACTAGCAATTTGCTTCCTACTCAAATTACTAATTAGTGGGATAGTCCTACTTAGGAGTTCCATGATGAGAAAAAAACCATTACATAGATCTAAAGTAACTTCACTTCAAGATATTACTATTTTCATCACTTGCACGCAATACGGTAAAGTAGAAGTGAGTTGTGAACTCCATCGTTAATGCCCAACCCTATGATGGAGTCAAGCATGCATGCAATCTACATATCATGTTGTTCAAATCTGATCTGATAAAGATTATCCTATAATTAGGTTAAATCTAACAATAAGGATATTAAGAAGAAACAATTAAGATGAAGTTGGTGTTTTCCATACTAAACCTACATAAATCTATATTGCACTTGGACGATCCAACACCAGAACCAAGTTTTTCAGCTATGTTTTAGAACCATGCTCACATGTTGGTCTGCATGCCCCATTTTCACCAATTTACCTAAAATTCCATAGTTCAGTATGGTAAAACAGCTAGAGTTTTGGAATCTTTGCTCATCCACAACGGAGTACTTGAAAGAGCTCAAATTAGTTTTGTCAACAAAACAGCTGCTCATCTAATGTTTTAATCCATGACGATAACCTAACTATAAGAGTCAAAGTTTCATAAAATGTACATTCGAATGGTTAGAAAGAAAAACGCTCACTAAAGCAATGAATAGTACATCTATTAGCATCTCCCCAAACCAACCATGTTTGCATGTATTAGATTAAATTGTTGTTAATGACATGTCTGTGGCCATTTTACCATTGGCACATCAATGACGTGACTGATAAATTGGTTGGTCCATAATGAGTAATGATCAGCACATTTGCTTACTACTTATGCTTTATATAGAAATTGCTATCATTAATAGTATATATCATTAGCCAATCCTTAACTTTTGATACCCTAATCTACAACATAAAATGGAGAGAGAGAGAGAGAGAGAGAGAGAGAGAGAGAGAGAGAGAGAGACCAGAATGAAGTAATACATATAAGAACACAATTATTATTACTGATATTTATATTGAATAAAATGAGATACACGACATTCGTATTGCACCAGCATCAAGCGAAAGCCAAATAAATTACCTCTGAAATCACAGAAGGAATACATTTCCCATCACCAAAGGACCTTTCATACCAACCAATTTAACTGCGGGAAAGAAAGGGATGAGAATTATAATACAGATGATTTCATGCACTGACCTTTGTTTCCTCCAAGACACCTGGGTGCTTGAAACAGTCAATGTTCCACAGTCCGACAGACCTCATCATGCCTCCAAAGCTGCCAACATTCAATCACAATAGTCAATAAAAAAGCAGATTTTGCACATGCTAAAACCAGAATTTCAACCACTAAAGTAAGCAACTAAAAAAAGTGATGAGAAAAGGAGGGGAAAAAAAAGACAATCTTGAGTAGTCCAAGTTTTATCCAACCGGTCAATGCTGTTCCTCGCTCTATCTGGATGGTCAATGCTGCTTCTCGCCTTATCTGAACGGTCAATGCTCTTTCTCGACTTCTCTCTCTTATCAGTGCTGACTCTTGACCTATCCCGACGGTCTGTGCTCAGCCGAGACCTCTCTCGGTGATCTGTGCTTGGTTGAGACTTCTCTCGCTGGTCCATACTCTCCCAAGATTTGTCTCTCTGGTCAATTTTCGGCCAAGGCCCCTCTCTCTGGTCTGTGCTCTTCCTCGGAAGCTCCAAAGGCACCTCTCTCTGATCTGTGCTATTCCTGGGGAGCTCCAAAGGCACCTCTCTCTGGTCTATGCTCTTCCTGGGGAGCTCCAAAGGCCCCCCTCTGTGGTCAGTGCTCTTCCTGGGGAGTTCCAAGCAATCAAAGCTCAACCGAGGAGGGTCTCTAATATTCAAGTTCTTTTCAGATGTGTCTCTAAGGTGGGGTGATTTTTCAATGGCTAAGATGAACCTTTTCAGATGCCTTATGTATTCTGGGTAGAGTTCCAAGTCACAGTGCTTTCCTCCATTAAGCCACAGTGGCTCATACTTCTCTTTACATAGCTCCCAAAGTCGCTTGCCATGGGAGCAATCTACGACATCATCTGCAGTTCCCTACAGGCACCAAAAACAGTATGGACTCAGATTAGAACATCAGGATGCTGATATGGTCAACCCTGATCTGGTTTGGCAATTGCAGCAAATATCAGAAATATTGATGCTAAGAGCCTGTTTGTTTTCACTTTGCATAGAATGCATAGGAATTGATGCAAAGGAATGATGTTACTAATTAAAAAAAAAAAAAACAAATACCATAGTCTAAAAATGGTAAATGCAAATAGTTGTTCTCTTCTGCACTGGCAGTGGTTGTAACACTGTTGATTGAATGGTAATGGGGAACGGGACAAATACAATGATACGCATTACACCACAGGTATACACAAGTTATTTGTAATTCACAAATAATTTTTGAAGGCTTTAGAGAAAGAGGAACAACCAGTTGAGTATTTTGACTTGGAGAAGGTAAATAGTTGTGTAACAAGATAGGTAACAAATATGCGAACTTTTTTCTTTCCTTTGAATCAATAAGAGATAAGTAACAAATATGCAAACCTTTTTCTTTTGAATCAATAAGAGATAAGTAAAAATATGCGAGCTTTTTTCTTTCTTTTGAATCAATAAGAGATAGGTAACAAATATGCAAATTTTTTTGTTTCTTTTGAAATCAATAAGGCAATGTTTGAATTCCAAATTTCTGAAAATCAGAGTCTGAGGATCTGAACTTTATGGGCATGCCCCACTCTCTGGCACATCAGAATGGTCTGTTCGGGTCTTGTGAGGTTCCTACAGCTAAACTTGGGAAACCTGCAATACAATTGTTAGCCCAAATGGGAGAATCCTAGGGTGCACAAAGAAATCTACCAATGTATCGGTGAACAACCCACAAAATCCAGTTCCCTTGCAAACTTTGACTTTCATAACTCTCAATGTCAAATCACCACCTAATCGAATCAAGAGCATTAGCTAAACAAACATCATTACAGTCAATTGTGCAAGAGTTTCATCTGTGGACTCAACATTTTTTGGTGAAATAAAAAGAAGCATCACATTAAAAATACTCACATGCATTACAAGAACAGGACAATTGACGAGTGGGATCTTATCAATATTCTGCACAAACAGATGGCAGCCGGTAATTGTATATAACAGTTGGCAGCATTCCCAGCAACAAAACATCAAACAAAATTACAAACCTTATAGATGTCAAACCAATATGTGCGTTTCACAGGGTACAAAACACGCAAACCAGATAAAATAGCACTATGCAGAACAACAGCTCTCAATTGGGGCAAACGTGTCGCTAAATCCAGCGTGGGGCCACTACCAACCGACTGGCCATATAGAATAATGTCTTCCTCCCTTGCTCCATAAGTATCTTCAAGGCATTTATAAGCAGCCTCTATGTCTGCATATGTATTTTGTTCACTTGGCTAACAAAAGCAAACAGAAAATTATCAATTTGATTAGAAACAATATCACGAGACAAGAGCCTCAAATACAAAACACAAGGTGCTGGAACTCAAGGCCAAACCTTTCCAGATGATTGTCCATATCCAGAATAATCATACCTGTAAATCACAAGTTGGAATGAAAACATAATCCAATCGACAGAAAGATGTTATCTTAACATCATGGCCAGATGACAAGCACCAGAAAACCAGATTTCAGACTGCAGTTTAAAAAACATCAGAACGTCATGTGGCCACTTGTGAACTCATAAGTCATAACTCATACTTACAAAATAGTCCAATTAAAATTAATAGTCCCATAAAAATATAATGTGGCATTAAATGAGCGAAGTTTCAAAACGAATCGAGAATACTTAATTTAAGTATACAAATAAAAATGACAGATGTAATTCTCCCCCTATAACTAAAAGCAGCTGGAGGACAGATTCCAAACTAACTCCAAAATACTAAAATACTAGATGCTAATATTTCAATGCAAGGGAAACTGAAACATCATCCCGAGTTTAATGCAGCCTGTGCATTGGTGGACAGTTATGTCACCATAGATTCCATGTCAATGGAAAAACATCCTCACTTATATCTAAAGTTAAATGTAAGGAAAAGGAAAACTGTTCTAATAAGGATAACAAGATATTTGCAAATGGAGTTAGCAAGGTAAAACCTTGGATTTATGTAGCAAGATAAAGTTAGAATCGTGGAGTATGCAATTCGGGTTCTGCCATCACCAACCCCTACATAGTCTATTAGAGTGCCATCTGCAGCCCCTATAGGCCCAAAGAGCCATTCCAACAAGAACCAATGAATCTATAGAGACACACATTCCAACTTGGCTCATTTAGTCTATTAGAGTGTGCCATCCCAACCCCTACAGGCCCAAGGAACCAATCCAACAAGAACCAATGGATCTAATAGAGACACACTCCCCAAGAAGAAGGGAAAGCGGACATGTCTTCTTCCAATAGAAAAGGCAATATACTCCTACCAAACTAACTTCATTGGAGAATGCTATGGTTAGTGTTTCAATGAACTGGTAAGCATTTCAGTTCAAATCACATAGTTTAACACCAGGGTTCGGACGGTCATTAAACATTTTACTGCAAACTATGCAGCAATGCATCGTTTACAATCACCAAGAACCACAATGAAACACCAATAACACATTTCAAACCCACAAAAATGTCATTTCTGATTGGTAAGCAAAGATCATATTCATACGCATGAAATCCTTGTCTTCTATTTTTCAGATGGCCAAGAATCACAGTCATGAAATTACACACACACACACATACAAAAGACAAGTTTCTATGAATTGATGCTCAAACCACAATTCAGTAACTGAATGGTGTAACAAGTACCCTCTTCAGTCTTAAACTAGGTCACAAACCTCAAGCACAGAGAAGACATCTTTTTTTTTGTGACAACCTTTGGTAAATGCTAATGCTATCTCCTCGCTTTGACTATTTGTGATGACCACAAAAGATGCAGTTATCCCACCTACCCATTCATACATTCTGTAAAACTGTTCACCATTCATAATGAACACCAAGAATATATTAGCAAGACCACCTACTTTCATCTATTCTTCTTTTTTCTTTTTCTTTTTACCACTCATATCTTACTACCCAATTGTACAACTTCATCCAGGTTCTCCTAAATCTGCACAATGGATGAAATGATCAGCAAATCTAGACCATCGATCAGCTTAGCACTACCGCTTGGGCCACAGTGACCAACAATAACATGAAAGAAACTTTTGACATGAGAGTCCGAATTGCCACCAATGATACCCACAAGACAGAAATCCTGAAAACTATTGACAAAACCCATTCCAGTGCAGCATATATGATCTCCAAAACAAGCTCAATTTCTTATGAAATATGAAAAAAAAAATGTTGATAAACCACAATTCCTTACAAACAACGCCGAAAAAAAAAAAACTAGAGTTATCATATTCCACAAAAAGTTTCCAACTAAAAAAAAAATGGCGGCCTAGTCCAGGAGGCTTCCGCATGGCAGGGTCTTGGGGGGGGGGGGGGGGGGGGGGGGGGGTTGCAAAATGTATGCTGCCTTACCTTCATTTTGAAGAGGCTGTTTCCAACTAAAAATAAAACAGAATTGTGATTTCCACAACTTCCAATCATTTCCAGCAAAAGAAGTGAAAAACCTCAACTTGGATCTCTCTGAGATCCCAAATAATTGCAGAATTTCTAGCATTAACTGGTATGCACAAGATGGAAAAGCATAGAACCATTTGATCAAAACCATTTCAGTATAGCATAGCTTATCACCAAAAACACTGAAAACAGCACATAAATGAGCCATCACTCGACTCCTAAATTTCCCAGGAAAAGCTCCCAGCTAAGATCAATAACCAGAATTGCAATTCAGACGATTTCCAACCATTTCCGAGTTCCAACAAACAAATGTAGTAAGCTCTCAACTTGAACCACCTCCAAGATTAGAACAGCCCAAATCAGAAGATCAACTAGAACAGCACCAAATAATAACGGAAATGCCACTGGAACATGAGAAAAGAAAGAAAGCACAGACCCCAAGAGGTTGACGCAAAGATGAACACTGAGCTCAGTAAAAAGCTCATACATCTGCCCCAAATCCGCCGCATTCCCGTGCGAATAAAGCAGCGTCAGATCCGCCGCCGGGTTCCTCACGTACACCGCCACGATCTCGTTCCCTCTGCTCGTCGGCAGCCTCAGCACGTCCACGTCATCCCTCTCCGCCACGCCGACCAGCCGCGTCCGGCCGGTCAGCTCGTCGACGGCGAGCTTATACGACGGCGGATCCGGGGGGAAGAAGGCGAACTTCGCCGCCATCGACGACGCCATCCCTCCCATTTCCGGTGCGAGAGAGAGATCTCCGAAGCCGATGAGAGATCTGACCGCGCCGGTCAGGTCGGAGGGTGGAAGTGGCGCCGGAATCTGGCTGTGGGCATCGGAAGCGGCGAGGACTCGATCGGGAAGAGAGCGAATTAGGGTTCGGAGGAATCTAGGGTTTTGGAGTGGTGTAGCTTGGAATGTGGGAATTGAAGGAAGGAAGCGTGGATTTGGGGGTTTTTATGGGGAGGGTTTTGTGGAGCGTTGGAAGGAAGAGAGGAAGAGAGCCAGTGTGAAAATCAAAAAGGAGGGGGAGACGCGGGGAGCGCTGGTTGGTTCGTCGCGATGGTCCGTCCATGGGTTCGTTGCACTTTTGGGAGATTATGTACAAATGATCTTACGAGTTTTTTTTTTTTAAGTAAAAAAATTATTTTTCAAAAAACAAAAACCTTTCGTCCCAACTCTAGAGAGAAAAGAAGGACGGTTCAACTCTAAGTATTTAATTTAATATCATGGAATAATTTGACATTCCTTAGCGTTACATGGCAAATATTACCAAAGGAGCAAATTTATCAAAATATAAGAAATATATATAAATAGTAGAACCCTTTCACCTCATTATGAAGTATTTTGACCCTTTATTTATTCTTTTTTTATTATAAAATGGGTTTATGACAATTTTTCCCGTATTAGTTCTCCTTTGTGTGGAATTCGAATTTGGAGAATAGGGTGTATACTCTTTTTTCTCTCTTTTGTTTTTAATTTTAGCTATATTGAGCTACTTGTTACTTATGACAATTTTAAATTAGAGTGTCATCAGTACCACTGAATGATGGATATACTCATAAAGAAAGAGATATTTTTATTAATATGAAAAAAATATCTTTTATCCACAAATGACTTTATCTGCATTAGTGTAAGAATGCAGATTCCTCTAATGTGAAATTCTAGCATTCTACAAACATGCCTTGTAAAAAAATTCAAATTTGGCTTTCCAAAATCAAGTGTAGTTTTGTGTTATTGTAAAAGAGAGAATTTTACTCTTTCTGCCTTACCCTGTTGAGGAAATCAAAATCTTCTAGAATATACTATGTTTTCTACGAAAACAACAGTTAAATACAATGATTTTTTATGGCCTTATATTGGACATAGACAACATTAAATAGTAAATCTCACATGAATTGAGTTGAGATTGAAAGCGTGCACCAAAGCATAAAGGGAGGTTTCCAGTTATGTTTTGTGCTTTCTCACGTTTGTGATCTCTATTGTATGAATTTCTATAAAAAAAAAAAAAGGTGATTACTATGTGTCCTATCAATTTTTTATAGATACATGTTTGAACAAAATTGAAATAGTCAAAAGGGTGAGCAAAATTGGTTGAAAACTCAAATCCAATCCTTAATATGAAACAATAAAAGCTTAAGCAAACATAATGAGAAAGTAATGGAATACAGAATCCACAACTTTAATAATCTTTGATCATTTGGGAGACACTCTCTCAAATCTATGAACAAGGATAATAGTTGCAAATAATGCAACCTTCATTGAAATATGAAAATAAACAAGGCATGCCATGTGATGTTCATACAGAGGTTTACCAAAAATAATAATAATAATGATCACATAGTTATCTCGTACGATTTCTTAAAAGAAATTAATTCCTGCATTAAGCTAGACCGCAAACCTTTTTAATTAAAGAGTCCATAACCATTTCCAATACTAACGGCACAAAAAAATAGAAAGTTGGTAAGCTTTAAGTTTTCGAAACCTGGGGCCTCCCTTTGCTAGCTAAAAATGGGGCCCACTTGAGCCTTTTGGTTTGCTGTCCAATTAAAGAACCCCTCTCATTCTTGGATGCAAATTTGAAAGTATTCAATTCTGAAAATTCTGCACTTTATAGTTTTGCTGGATTGTATTGGGCGTCCCATATAATAAGGGTTGTGGCCTGTGGCCCTGCATTCACCAAATTGGGTCCAACCACTCGCTGGTTTGGATTAAACATCTGGGTGCCCCTTGTTGCTAATTCTCTTGTGGGGCTTGGTCAGTTTCTGCGCCTAAACTTACTAGATCAAGCTGCCCACTAAATTCTGCATTATTTGGCCCCTTTAGGTCAATTGGAATTGATAGATGGAATCAATTGATCCACTAATTTTTCTCAATTGGATCCCAGTTAATTCAGAATATTTAAATTTAATTTATATTCATTTTGGCCCTTCATTCCATGTTTTGACAACCTTGCCCTGATTAATATGGATCTTAAATTTCTATGATTGACCAATTTAATCCAAATAATCACAGGGTCCACTAAATCCAAGCTCTCCGCTCATGCATCATAAATCTTGATTAGCTATAGTAAAACAGTTCTACTAAAAAAGGGAAATAATTACTATATAGTAAACATGGACACATGATAAAATTGGTGGGCACATCTTCTAGCGGCTTTGAATCTTCAAAAGAAGTGGACCGCAGTTGTGAAAATTCAGTTCAACCTACAGGACCAAATGCTTTCGTCAACCTTATATGATCATTTCCTGTATTTATATTATAAATTATTATATATATAGCACTATAAAAAAATATTAATGTTATTTATATATCACATATGATAATTGATAACCATATTATCAGATTGTTATTTACAGTACACTTGGAACATAAGGGTATTCAATCAAGCCTAGAAAAAACAACATCTAAACTTCTGATCTAGTCAAGCCCTTGGTTAAATTATCAATGGTTCATTGACATCCTAATGACATCAATATTCTTTAACTTTTGGTTTTTCTTACTATACAATCATAAATAAATCTAAGGACGCTTTTTCGTTTCAATGGATATGAAATTGATGACATGGATTCAGCAAGAATTTTATAAAAAGATAAGTGGTGTAGGATATAAGATTGAAATGTAGATAGATGATGACTTTTTTAATATTAATTTGCTAAAATGATAGCTAGGTATTCATTTTTCATTTCCTTTCATTTCATATACAAAGATTATTTAATGTTGTGGGGTGTCTTTACCTTTGATTATTCGATATGAGTCACTTTTTAAGGATGCATCTGTTTGGATTTTCTAAAGTCAATTTCATCCAAATGGCAGACCCGAGTAAGATAACTATCCGAGATACTCGTGGCTAAGCAATGCTGGCACATCAATATCACTTACATTATTAGAGATCAATGCCCGAGAGTTCATGCCAGTAGTATCACTCCTGCCAATCTAATAGTATCACTCCTGCTAACCTAGCTAGCAAAAAAGAAAAAAACTAAAAATCAAATATTATGGATGCAATGGTGCATGATCTTCGATTGAAAGGAGGAGCCCAATTTAAAACTGATTGAAGTTTAGGTTAAGAAATAAAGGGAGCATGTGCGACATGATTAAAGAAGACTGCAATCGAGTAGGATTCGAGACTACGTTTATCCATCTGAATATTTTAAATAGCACTCCAGGGTCAAATCTGAACAAAAAACAAAAAATTACTAGGTGCTTCATAAGTGCAGAAGATTCTCTAATACAGTAAATCATGAAACAAATCTTACTTATAAGGCTTGCATTTTTGGCCCAGACAAAACAAGTTGAATATAATACCAGAATTCTACTTTGGTGAGAATTGTGATCCATCAGATCGACCTAAAAAATATAAGGCTGGATCTTATAAATTCTGACATTCTGCACCTGTATCAAGGCCAAAAAACAGAGAAGAAAGCTATCACATATCAAGGGCCACAATCTTCGCGCCCCTTGTCAAATTCGACTTATGACTCAGTAAAAGAACTGAGTCAACCCAACACAAGATAATCATCCTGTATCAATTATTTAGATATTGACCTTGGTCATGGCTATCAGTATTTTAGTAGACTATTGGCGGATGTAGAAATTATGTACGGTGTTTGAAATCATACCGGGTCCACTTGGTGGATTAAATGTTCCACGTGTGCCAAGTGATGATGGGAAAACCCAAGACGTCAATGCGTTGTACCCTGTAGGCCAGTATACTTCATTGTCAGTGTCAAGTGTAGAGAGGTTATGTGGGCCCCAATTAGGAAGATGATAATAAGACTTGGGTTGTGAATGAAACATTCTGTCAGGTCATTTCCATTGGCGTTACGCACCATTTTCGAGAGGTCGTGCGGACCCCATCAATCAAGGATTAATTAAACACTTGTAAATTTTGAATGGGTAACGCTACAAAATTCTTTGGGCAAACAAAAGGCACCTGTTTTTAACCTATTAAATTTTAACGCATGCATCTAATTTGCTAAAATTAGTTATTTCTTATTTTGTTGCTTTATATTTGTGAGGTGGTAATTTTCATAGAATATATTAAAAGAAGAGATTTTTTTTAAATGAAGAGTTTTTGAGAATTTTTCATCTTTAATTGCTATAGCGAGGTTCTTTTTATGCTTACTAAGCATATTGAAGTGTGTGATTCCAATAAAGCAAAAATTCGAGCTATTCTAAAAGCTTTTCGGTGCTTTATAAGGCACTTCTAAAAGTTGTTCTTATTGTACAAAGTAACTTTTAATGTAACTGTATGAGTGTCTAATCAAATGATCAATTCATGAAAACTTTATTTCCATTTTAATGAAATCCAAGCGCTGTCAGCCTCAATTACTATTATCTTCCATCGTGAGTTAAGATCCACCAACTCTATGGCCATTGCCTTGGTTAAGCAATGGATTGATAGGGTATCTCCTTAGAAGGGTTTTCTTATGTAAGCAAGGTGGAGTGGAATACATTACTCTTATACCTCACTTTCTACTATTCTTTTATAATCTCAATTTTCTTTAGGGAAAGTCTTTGTCACCATCTAAAAAAACAGGTGTAAAAATTATAAAATTTACTCTTAGAATATGATTGCACTCCCATTGGACAGGTTAGATGGATCAGTGAGAAGTCGATGGAATTGACTGTTGGAAATGGAGTCTAGATCCTCTTTAAATTTCACAAACTTAAAGTCACAATTTACAAGTGATAAATCCAATTAGAATAAAGAAAAACAACAATGCAGAGGTTAATCCTTGTTAATAAGTGAAATTAGAAGAGCCTCCATCTTATCACAAAAAGTAAAAAGTTGCAGGAAAGAGGAGAAATGGTAGACACAGGAAAAGGTTGTTCAGATTTCAAATTTGTACCATGAATTGTATCCTGATAGGCCCCACATAGTTTGCCTGTGAACCTCAACGGCTCTTTAGAGTGAAGATCAATTAAATCCCTTTATCATGCATACGTATTGCGTTAATTGGGGGAGCCATTTTTCCTGCTTTGATGAAGATTGAAACGCCTATATATATATTTAAATATTAAGATTTATGGAAATATAGAATAAGATTTATGGATATATAGAAAAATCTACAAAAAAAACAAAAGACCTATGGAAATACCTACTGTCCATCTCCGCAAATGTCTCCGGATTTTTCATTTATAGGTCCAAACAATGATGATGCTCACTCATGTGAGAAGAAAAACCTGCTCTAATAGAAAGAACGAATAGAAGCCGATAAAAGGAAGTCCAAGCGATTGGACTATCCTATACTTCACTTTTGCATGACATCTAATACAAAAAAATCCATGTACAAATGGGCTCATAGAGGTTTTACTTTTTAAACGGTTTCGTAAGACCAATTCACAGCTTTAAATAGGCATTTTAGATTCTATGATTCGAAGGTTTTCTTAAATTTCTAGAGCTCTCGAGGGAATTAGGATTTGAAAATTGTGACCATACACGCTGTTGAGCTTGTGAAGAGGATCAACTGTTTGATTTTGATCTTGGGGCCCACAAATTCAAAAAAAATCATATCTAAGGGTCCACATTTAATCACAATTAACTTCAGATCCACAAATGATCAGCGGTTGAAGTTTGATACATTCGCCATGTTTTGGGTTTTAAAGAGATTACATGGTTCAGATTGATTTAAGGGAGCCACACGTGAACATAATTAAGAAAGATCAGACAGGGTTTTCTAACTTGAAAACCCTTTAGAAAACCCGGTCAGTTTATGTCTACATTAATTAACGGTCCAAAGTTTTGTACAATTTCTCAAGATGTGCGAGGCATTAGGATCTGAAACTTAGTAGCATAGCCATTGTGAAGAGGATCAACAGTTCAGATTTTAATCTTGGGGCCCAATAATTCTAGAACAGTGGATATAAGGGTCCATGTTTTTTACACTCATCTAGAGATTGCTGAATGACCAATGGTTCAAATTTGACCCCATATCTGTTCTTGGGCATTCAACGGTTAGGATTTTGATTTTGTTCCCCATAATTAAATAAAGAAAAAAGGAAAAAACAGTGAGGTTTGTTTGAGCACTATAGCTCCGCCTCTATCCACTTTAAACAGATTTATCTATCCAAAAAAGTCATGTTTCAGGGCCCTTCCCAAATAGACATAAATTGTCTATTGTTATAGACATTTTTGTTGCACCATCCAAGGAGTCTTATTTCTCTAAACTTTTATTTCAAACATCTTTAAGACAAATAGAGTACTTAACAAACGCCCCTAAGTGTAGGTAATTATTTTAGCCAAAGATGTAGAGGAGACTTTACTTTCCACTGACTAAAATTATTTGGTCACTCGGATTGCAACAGTGTGAATGTGATTTTATATTATTAGGGTGATAGCTAGGTATTTATTTCTTATCCATGTTAATTCATATCTTTATTTGAAGGAAATACTATCGATGTTATTTTTTGATAATTTTGCTACGTTAATTTTAACTTTTTTCAGAAACCCAAGTCATAAAATTCCTAAAGATTAAATTGGATGAAGCAAAAAGGTTCTACATTTTTTCAAATGTTATATGACACTGACTCTTGTGTTTTTTTTTCTTTTCTTTTTTTTTGGTGGGGGGTGGGGGGAGATAGAACATTGACTCTTGCGATAGGACAGTGGGCATCATCTGCATAGTACCTAGTACGAAGAGAAAACATAATTGAAGATAATAATAATAATAAAAGTAAAGTCGTGTAAAGCTGTAAACTGAAGTAGTGTAGCTGCTCAAATATAATAGAGATCATCAATTCTTAATAAAGAAAACGAAGTCTTGATTTTAGGTGAATTTAATTAGAGTATTTTAAGCCTCAAGGCAAAGAAATCTAATGGAAACAATCAACGTCCCTGACTGCTAGCTCAACTACATGAGGTATGAGACATTAAAGCTATTCATGATTCATGGAAGAGGTAGGGCAGCAATTGAGGTTTGAGCCTCTCATAGAATTAAGAGATCATACCAATGTAGACTAGAAGCAAGAATAATAATAATAATAATAATAAAAGAGAGAGAGAAAGAAAAGCATGATTTGGCATATGCCTGGCTCTTAGGCTCAATACGAGGTAACACAGTTTCTCTCAAAATCGAAACCAATCAAATTATGAACACCTAAATCCTTAAATGACCCCAAACCGGCCAACCCTAAATCTCATTTTCCTATGTGCTCCAATGTAATGTTTGGTTAGTATCTTTGCATTCATCTGATTTTTTAAAACATGTTCTTTTTAACATGTAATGGCACACGACCTAATTTTTGTTTAAACTACTACTTTGCTTTCATCCATTCATATAAAAACCATTGAATTTATTATTTAAAGATAAATTGCTTGCTTAGAACATTGGATTTTTAAGTATTTTTAAAAATAAATATTTTTTTAATTTTGATGCTTCTAAATCTATTAAAATGCTTATTATTTCCACACTTTTGTGATGTTTAAATATATTTCATACATTTTATTCTTATTGACATGAAATGGATTTTATGCTTTTTCTCATTTCCAACACCACTCTTATAAGTGCACAGTTTTGTTAAAACTATTAAGGTATGAGTGTCTCACTCATAGACAATTTAGTTTGCCAATTTATAGTTTCAAAACTGTTAGGGTATGTATATATCAAAACACATTTTCAAACTCCATATCATTAAAGCAAGAGACTGATGTGAAGAAGCAAGATGTAATCCTTTTTATCCATTTTATATTGATTTTAAAATTTTATTTGATTAAAGTGGTTAGAAAATACAATTCAAAATCTGAGGGCAATGAAGTATATAAATAGTAATCTGCACAACCGAATGGGGGATCAATGGATAAATAATTGCTTGGTTACATACATCGAGAGATATGTAGTTAATAGCATTGATAATGAATTTAATATGAAATGATTTTAAAACATGAAAACTTGTTGAGGGAAATTGTAATTTTTTATCTATATGTTTGATTGATTTTGCTAAGACTTTAATATGAATATGCTAGGTACTTTAATATGAATATGCTAGATTTTCTTTTGTAGATGTATTTTGATAGAGCTTATAGAATTTATATTTCTTTTTTACTACCTTGATAAAATTTTCTGGAGCCACCCCTAAGTTAGCGCACTGTAAAATTTGGTCAATCATAGAACAATATGATTTACAAGTGATCAGCTGCCCAGGAAACCAACCCAGTTCGATAACTATGGCCAATTCACAAGGCATGATGGTAGTTTCTTTAAAATTTAGATTTAAGAGGTAGGCCCACTGAAGGATTTTTAGGTCTGCAAAAAGAGATTTTTCTTTGTGGTATGTTGTAATTACCCGGTCTGTCTGTCCTCTATAATTAATTGGTGGGTGATAACGCTACTTAGTGATTAAATCGGAATTTAATTCCTTAATAAAAGAATCAATGGTAGTTAATGCATGCTTTAATTTTTTGCTGCTAAAATATGAATGCCCAGAGAGCTGTGTGGACCCGGAACTCAATTATTGTACTCGAGTGAGATTTTATTTTGACTTCGGTGACCATTTCTTGTTCTTTCTTTTTATAGCAGATGGCTTTTAGTGGGCCATCCTTACCCAACTTTTAGCCATAACTTTTTTTTTCTGCATTATGGCCTTTTGTTGGCTTTTATGACAAAAAGGAATTTGTGTTTGAAATTTTAGAAAGGGCGTGCCTTTGACATTGTCAAGCAATGGGATTGATTGAGGCTCCACCTTCGGCCATAAAGGCTAGTTTGTTGGCTTATGTTTTGGTTTTGAAATACAGTTCCTAATTTGATAGTGGTTGGTCATGGTGTTGAAATGGTTAACGTTTTATAGGATTTTTTTTTAACAGTTTCCTTCACAAAATTTACCGTTGTCTTTTCCCATGGCTTCATTATTTGTTTCATGTAATTGAATTCATAGAAATTTTATTAATTTTAAGATTTCAATATTTATAAGTGACTAAATATTAAAGAATCAAAGTGAATAGCCAACATTGACCATTAAATGACCTCATTTTTAGTGGAAATTGAAGCAATGGATTATAAGAATTAAATACCCAATGATCACCCTTATAATTCAAACTTATCTACAAACATGCCCTTAAATTAGGAAGAAGTGTCTCCAAAATCATCAAGTGGAGAAATAGAAAAAACATTAGGTGTGGAGCCTTCCTATAAAAATTCACCACCTTCTCTAGCAGTGATTTATCCACTTGCTTGTATTTGAAAGGAGAATGTAATGTACTTGAAAAAAATATATTAGAAATGAGTATATTAAGAGCATCTAAGGCTAGCAACAATAAATGATAAATTAAAAGAGACTCGTTTGAGATGTTTAGATATGTCCAATGCAAGACAACAAGAAGCTAGTGAGAAAAACTATTTTTTATTTCTATGCAAGTGGGTGCCAATTTAAAGAAAAAGTGATAGATTTGAAAAACAGTAACAAACCCAAATTTGGATCTAAAGCAAACAAGGAATTCCTCATTAATTTTTTCTCAAGATTTAAGAGAATCTTTTTCCGTAATTGTTCATGCTCCCGCCCTCGCCCCCTTAAATTTGAAAATCCTCATTATGCTGATTTTATGCACCGAGACAAGTTTTCCTCAACTATATTCATAAATATTTGGTGATATCGATGCGAAATCCTTATCTACATGAGGAATCCTCAAATCCTTATCTACATTTGAGGAAAAAAAAACCCTCCCTATTTCTCAACCCTCCTTGATCCACCTCAACATAATCTCCTCAATGAAAAAAAAAAACCTCTTCCTCTCCCTCCCTGTCAACATATGCGCCTATTCCTCAAGGGATATGATATATCTAAAATGCCTCTTCCTCAAAGTTAAAGGGATAAATTGTAATTGTGCTTGTCCCTTTGAGAGGAAGGAGAGACTAGAGAGTCAAGAGACGGGAGTTCGGGAGTTAGAGAAGGGGTGATTGTGGCATACAAGTACTATGATCGATCTTGGTCTCGCGTGTATTATGAAAAGCTGAGACCTAAATCTCCTCGGGGACGTAGATAAAGAAGACAACTATTATGACAATCGTCAGAGAGAGTGTAGGGATCATTGTATGAGGTCTAAGAAAAACACCATGATTATACATCAATGCAAATGCTTGAACGTGTACAGGGTTTCTACAAAAAAGAGATAAAAAACATGCACTGGGTTTATCAAATAGAACAATTGAAGATAATTTATAATTACTTATCATATTCTAATTTAACCTTTTGCTTTCCTCTATTCACGGATCAATCTCTTTTATATTTGCTTATCACATTATTCTAATTTAAACTTTTTCCTAGCATGGAGAAGGTGTGGGGAAATTTAGTAGGGACTAAATATGAGAGTTAAGAAGAACTATAGAATTAAGAAATGTTATTTTACCAAAAACCGAAAAAATTATTATTTAACATTTGGATTAGGCCATCCCTAAGTTCAATAATTGCATTTTTTTTCTCAGTTAAAGTTGAGCATTTGGATCTAGGCTTATTGGATTCAAGCAATATATAATTACTAATCATTTGGATGGATAAAGTGGGCTCCACTTAGAGTTGCCGCGAAAAAAGTGACAAGTGACATCTATACATGAATATTATCCTATATAGATGCATATATGTATATACCTTATATATATTTGAGTTATTTTATGAATATCAAGGCCATTGTAGGGAGGATTGGGGGGTGATGAGAGTATGGTGGGGTTAGGGGTTTCAGAGATTAACTTAGGATCTACTAACGTGGGAAAAATGAAAAATATCCAATGGAAGGTACTGTTTTGAAAGCACCAAACCCATTAAAATTTTAGCCTAGAGAAATTTGGAAGGGATTAGCTCAATCTATGTTTGTTTCAGGCCTTGGATCTATGGTTCTAGGAGGATCCAAGCATGTAACCTTTTTTTTTTTTACTTTTTTTGGTAAAATCCAAGCATGTAACTTGACCAAGGCACAGACACGTTGGAAGCCGTCCTAGTAATGGTCCACCACTTCAATATATGGGTCCAATGAAACTGATTTGATGGACCCCGTACTAGATAGAAATAGGGCCACTTAGTCACACGCCCTTCAATGAATCCCTTAACAAAATTATCTGAATGAAAAACATCAACCGTCCTGATTTGAAAAGAAGAGGGCTTGAATTTTAAATTGCTAGGATGTTGCCGCTAAAACAATGTCTTTATGGGGTCCAATGTACGAATGGTCTATAACACCAAACTATGGGGCAATAAATCCACTTGACAACCATACCATTCCATTCCTCTGTCTCTAATGAACTTCATAATTGGACCATCCACAAAAGTCAAAGGCGAACAAAATCTTTCAAAACCTGTCAACTGTGTGTGAACGATGTTTCTCTCTTTCACACCCGTTCCCAAGAGATGAACACCATGCCAATGTCCCTAGTCAGCCCCCATTGCTGACCATGAGGCAGTGTGACAAAAAGCCTAGTTAGGTGTTCATTTGTTTGTCTTTTCTTTCCTTCTTAACTCAATTTTTTTCTTGCAACAGTACGAGGGCATGGAGAAAGCCCATACTATGGTAATAGTACAGGTGATCACACTATGCACGTGTTTAAATAATGTGGCCATCGTATCCATGAATCTGGACCATCCATTTATTTGGGTTGTGAGTGATTCCCCATCTTAATCATTAGCTTTGGGCTGAGCGAATACTCATTTAATTGTTTATTGTTGATGCATCAGACAACCGATCAGTGAGATTTATTGGAATTGGCTTCCAGGTTTCAACCCGCCGATGAACAATGTTCTTGGCTGCCCGATCAATCATGGTTTCCATAGTGATCGATGGATAGACCCTTCAAGATCACCAACTTTGAATTTGAATCTACTGTCGAATTCTCGACATGTAACTGAGTCAGTGTAGTTGGCCTAATACGAATCCCACATTGAATCTGAACTACCTTGGATTTGTATTGAGTTTTGTATTTATAATACACTTTTACGGATAACAATGGTTCCCTCTCCAAGGGATGAATACAAAGAGAGTTTATCATAGTAACTCATCAATGATAAATATTCAATAGAGTTACAAAGATAAATATCTTATAGTTATGGACTCTATGTTGACTGCATCATTATCTGTCATGATTTGAGGAATGATAAGATAAGTGGGCTGTGCTTGACCGTTTCTGATTATGTTGAAAAACAAGATGGATTGTGTTTTAAAGCCCATACTGGACTCCAGCCTAATTTTCTGGACAGAAATATAAATAGGCGGTGGCCAGGCCTATGCAAGATTAAAGACCCAGCCAGGCCCAACATATTAATTAGGGTAAGTTTGTTTATATGGAATTGAATTCTTAGAAATTTATGGGCAAATGAGTTCCAACAAGGAAAATAAAAGAGGTGAAAGATTAAATATATAAGATAATCAAGATGTTGATGGGACCTCACTTTTCTAGGATTTGGAGGGGTATTCAATTTCCGCTAAATGTGTGGTGGTTTGATTTTGCCATTTATGAATGTTCACATTTTGTTACTTCAGTTATAGCAGTCCTTGATAGAAATATATCTCCTTACATTCTAGGAAACAAACTCCATCCAAAACAAAGGGACCCCAAGTAAAGAAGAGGCAATACATATTTCACAAATAGACAGGCCTGGGCCTGCCTTTTATTCCCATGAACTGGAATCAAGCCTAAATATTAGGCCCCATAACCAAACATTTGGCTTTGACAGAACTTCAGCCCGGTCCAGCTCTGGCTATGGACACTCCAAATAAGCAACTTAGGGAATGAAACATACGCAGAAATAACATTGAATATCGGATCACACTAATCATATATAATACAAGGAGCTGTTATCAAATAAAAAGTTAAGACATAAATGATCAGCTCTTTAACATCCAATCTTAGGGATACGATCCTTTTATTATCATGACTTTTAAGTTGTCCATCATACGCTATGGGCCCACATTTGTAACAGTCTTGAAGTTGACAAATATATGATACCACAGTTTCCCCAATGACAAGAAACCCTAGTTAATGCTCATGTTCAAATGTTTATATGGGGACTGGTGACCTATAATAAAAATATCAAAGCCCTAGGCTTGGTGGGTGCCAAACGCTCACTCTCCTCGTTGCATGCATGGCGGTCGACAGGCCCAAAACACACCTCCCTTCAAAACCACGCCAACGTACAAATGTACCCTTTCATTTCAAGCCACCCCAAAAGCTACGTCAAATAGAACTTTTGTTTCAAGAATTTTACACATAGATCACTTTGAAATTTATTGACAATCACAAGAAATAGGAACTTGCTAGAATTTACATTCAAAATAGAAAAATACCGTTGGGACCCAAGGAAATTTTTCTAAGTTTGTGATTTTTTTTTTCTAAAGCGCCTTCTGTAAATATTTAGAATAGTTTGTTTGTTGTCATTTACGTTTGTAAAAGATTCACATATCTAATAATTACAGATATTTACATTTGTCTAGATTAATTTACGTGTGAGAAGTAAAAACTAAGTATGGAAATGGTGTAAAAACAGATTGATTTTGAGCTTAGATTTTTCACACCTCATCAAATGGTAATCTGATTCACATGTTACTTGAGTCATGTTAACTTTACTCCCCACCTCGCAACTTATCTCACAACCATCCTATGTGATACTTTTTCTCTCCATCATCTCTACAATGTTAAAAACAAAAAAAAAAATAATTTAAGCCTGTCATATAAGACAGTTGTGAGATGGAAAGTGTGTCTAGCATTATTCATGTTACTATCACTAGACACAAGATACATTAATGATAGGGCATCCTCATTGCCAATCACTGTTTTTTAGTCTTAAAACTTATGCGGGCCCCAAAATTCTGATTTGAACCATATCAAAAGTTCAATTATGGCTATGGGTTCAATTTTCAACCATTGATTCTTCCTAAACTATAAGATATTTAACCAAAAAAACCTCTAGACATGAAAACTAGCCATTTTAGGAATTTGTGGACACCATTTTCAAAATACAAATGATTCAAACTCTTTAAGAGGTCAACTATGATTATTTGAGCAAATTTGACATGTAAACTCATCATAGATTATAAGATATTTACAAAAAAAAACATATAATCCTTGGATAGACCTAGTGATTTTAATCACTATTTTCATGTCCCTTGAACTCAATCAGTTTTTCCAATCCTTCTATGAATGTGGGCACCACAATCATGATCGGAATCATTGACCTCTTTAAAATGACCAAAACATCCATGGGGCAAATTTTCATGTTTAAATCCCTCATGGATTTTCAGATATTTGTAAAAAAAAAAGTTTAGATTAAAAAAATCTTAAGTTTTGAATTTTGTGGGCTCCTTTTTTACAATCTGAACTTTAATCCTCTTTAGAATGCCTTTTTTGGTTAGGGGTCAAGTCTATCTTTATTCATAATAGTTTTTTAGAAATTTGTGATAAATGATGAAAAATGGTAGAAATTTTGTGGAGAATGGTCAACTATATTGGATGCACTATGATTCACGTGTGAGGAGGTGTGAAATAACGAACAATTGAATGTGTTTAACATGTGACTGAGTTGCTTATGAATGTGAATTATTTACACATGTGAAGTGTTGTCCTATTTCATGGGAAATTGTCAAACGGACTCTTATAAGTGCCTAAATTTTAGCTTAAATTCTTAGTATAATAGCTTTTGTCTTTTATAAAAAAAAAAAATAAGTTGAATTCTATTAGTTACTAAGAAATCTACCCCTTACTGTTAGTCAAAGTGATTGCATGCATCAATGCTTATCACACTACAACCCATAGCCTATCTACAATACTCACCTACACAACTTATAGTAGGTTATCAACCTAATTTCTCCCATTTGCGTAAGTTTGGTTGCATAGTTTTAGTCCTTATACCACCCCCTCAGCATACTAAGATGGGACCACAACATGGGTTGGGAATATATTTAGGTTATAACTCTCCTTTGATTATTAGCTTTTTAAAACCAATGATAGAAGATGTTTATATTGCTCGTTTTGCTAATTGTCAATTCAATGAGATAAAATTTTCGTCATTAGGGGGAGATAAGGTAGTTCATGAAGAATGTATTGTTCCTGCAAGACAACCCGTTTCTGAAGAATGGAGTGAACTAACGTGAAATACTTCCACTTTGTCTTATATGGACTTACGTAGTTCACGATATGAAAATGAAATACGTAGAATTGTGCACTTACAAGAAATTGTAAATAGATTACCTGATGCATTTAACGATATAGCAAAGGTAACCAAATCAAATGTGCCAGCTATGAATGTATCAACTAAAATTAACATCCTTGTAGGACTAAGCTAGAAAATGAAGAGAAAAGAATTTATAATACACCAGAAGCTTGCCAGACTTATAAGTTCAAAGGATACAGCTCCGTGCAAAAGAAGAAACGTACAATCACCATCATATCCTCCCAACAATATACTTAATACTCCTGAAGAGATTCCTCTTGAAGAGGCACATAATACTTCCAAGAGGTTATAACAAAATCTGCTTTCTCTAGAATAACGGAAGTCCTGATGATACTGTAAGAGCCCTTGAAAAGGCAACGGTACTAGAAAATGAAAAGATCTCTATACTTTCTAATTATTCAAGAGAGAAATGGGATAGAAAGAAAATTGACATCGATAATGCATTTGCATATGCAATAGCTACACAAATATGAAGGGAAAATAAGGATGATGATTGGAAAATAGAACCATGTACTATAAATGAATATTAACAAAGGAAAGTTTAGCCAAAATAGGAACATGTCAAGATTTTAGAAGAGCTCGAAATAACTGTTGATTATTTGAAAAGAGAGTTTGAACTAAAAGACTTTGGAAAAATAAAATTTTGTCTCGGCCTGCAAATCAAAAAAAGTTCTAGTGGAATATTAGTCCATCAATCTAATTATACCAAGAATGTTTGAAAACGTTTTGATATGAACAAAGCACATCCACTAAGTACTCCCATGGTTGTTCAGTCTTTAGATATAAACAAAATCAATATCGTCCAATTGAAAAAAATAAAAAAGGTATCAGGTTCTAAAGTACCATACCTAAGTGCTATTGATACTTTAATGTATTTAGCACAATTTGCACTAGACCGAACATTTCATTTTCAGAGAATTTATTTACCAAATACAGTTCTACACAACACAAAGGCACTAGACTAGTATCAAACACATCATATGATATTTACGTGGTACAATTGATTTAAGACTCTTTTATTGTAAAGCTTCCAAGTTCCTAGGATATACAAATTTAAGATATCTCTCTTATCCTCAGAAGGGTCAATCACAGACAAGTTATGTATTTCTTAGTGGTAATGCTGCTATTTCTTGGTGCTCTATTAAACAAACTTTGGTAGCTATTTCTTCTAACCATACTAAGATTTTAGCCCTCTATGAAGCTAGTAGGGAATGTGTGTAGTTAAAATTTTTAATTTAGCATATTCATAGTTCTTGTCAATTGCCTCTTAGTATAGTACCTCGAGCATTATTTACGAAGACAATGAGGTATGTATTCAACATATTAAAAAATGATACATTAAAGGTGACAAGACGCAGTAAGTTCTTCTTCACATTGCATTAAAGTTTTTCTTCACACATGAGTTAAAAAAAACAATGAGATTGAAGTTAAGCAAGTTTGTGCAAGCAATAACCTGTCTAATTTGTTTACTAAGTCATTACCAAAGTCAACATTTTATAAACTTATACATAAAATCAGCATGCGTAGAATCTACCATCAAACTAGGTTTTCCTTGTTAAGGTATTAATGAGGCAACATTATCCACGTCCAACACTAATTCAATAATTTTGTAGAACATTGTACTATTTTTTTTTCACTTTAGTTTTTATTCCATTGAATAATAGTTATCCAAGAGAAATTATTATAGAAGATATTATTATGGGCGGATGCCCACATAGAGGTCGACATTAGATAAAGAAAGCACTTAGGATTAGAGTCCAAATATATTTAGTTGCTTGGGAAAGAAAAAGCACTTAGTATTAGAATCCTACCATATTGAGTTGCTTGCGAAAGAAAAAATCTTATTCTATAAATAAGATTTTTCTCTCCATTTATTCTGTATACACAACTACTCTTATTGATAATACACAACAACTCGTATTGATAATAAGATTCTCTCTCTCTCTCTCTATTTCTTCCTCTACTCCTGTCTTTCCTTAATAGTATTAATAAGATTGTTATTTTTAAATATTTAAAAGGAAAGTGGTTATTTGTAATTATCAAAATTCATAGGGGGTTGGCTGTGCGCAAACCTTTCTTTTTTCTGTTGTTCGAAGTCCTGCTGCATCTACCGAAGCAGTAGAATAGAGTAATGAATGGACACAGATGTTGGAATCCTCGCTTTGACCTATCTCCACCTCCCTTACTCTCCCCTTTATAAAACCCATAAATAAACCTCATTTCTCATTCCCTCTCCGTCATTGCTGTTTTTGCATTGGCAATAGCACATCAAAGCCTACTAGAAAGAAACCATGGTGCCCATTAGGCTCACAACCTTATTACTATGGTTTTTGTTGGCCTTTATTTTCTCCAAACACTCCATTGCTCATGACCACCAAGGTACATTTCCCTCTTGACTTCATTCTCATGCATTAGTTAGAAGTGAACTGGAAACCGGACAAAAAAAATGAAAGAAAGAAAGAGGAAGACAAGAGGAAATGTTTGATTTATATATGTTTACTTTTTGCTTACTACGTACCTTCTCTATGATGACAGTGGGTGCTGCAGTGGGTGCTACTTCTGTTAATCAGGTAAGCTTTTCCATTATTCTTATTAGTATGGAATCTACGCAGTTTTCTTTAACGTGTAAAGACTAAATAGAGTGTTTTGATTGGATGAAACATGTTTAGCAGGAGCAATCCGCTGATGCTGTGGTGGCCTCACTTAGAGACTCATGGATTAAAGGAAGGAAAATGTTGGTAGGGAGGCAGGAGGAGATGATGAAAGAGAAAGGTGTGAATGGAGGCTCCTCAGAGATTTCAGGTGCAACCCATTTCATTAGAAATTGCCAACATGAAAGGAAGGACGTGTTCAATGTAGAAAGTAGATTGAGTGTTGGAAGTCTTCTTCCTATGATGGTCAAACTAGGTGGCCATTTATCTTTTAGTGCTGACTATAACCTGCCAAGACACCACCCACCAAAGAATAACTGAGAAAATTGCCGTAAAGCTTTCCATGGCAGCTTTTTCTTTTGTTTTTCTTATTTGAAACCTTCAATAGATACAGGTGTAATTGAAAGCATGTGAGAATATCTTTGAAATGTATGCATGCAATTGACTTTGATGTTTAGAGAAATTTTGACACTAACTTAGAAGTTAGTCTTCTCTTATTTTTGAGTGACTGAGAGTTCAAAGTTTAAGCTGTTGAACTTAGATTGGTAAGGATTTGTTGTAATTTGTCATTAATGGAAATGATTTTTTGTTGGTTTTTAATGGAAATGGTTATATTTGTGACAGTAATTTTATGAATGTGGATAGTTGGAAGGGAATGGTGTGGGTTGTGGTTCCATTTGAATAGTTGGTTATTTGGATGCAGGCAAGGCTAAAAATGCTTCAGGCAAGTCTGGGATATCTAAAGATGGCAGGAATGTTCAGGTCCTCTCTCTCTCTCTCTCTCTCTCTCTCTCACACACACACACACACACGCACACACGAGTATGCTAGTGTATTCCATATTGTGGGCAGGGCTGAGCGATTGGACAAGTCAGCAGGAATTGAACCGACCCATTAATCAGGTTGGAAATGCATGTCAAACCAGACTCATAACTAGCAGTTCAGGATCAGGTTGGGTTGGTGTTTCATAGGGAAATTGGTTGGGTTGAGTCAGGTTCGGTTTCGTTTAGATGGTTTGAATACCAAGAATGGGCTTAACCCATCCCCAACCCGTTTTTTAATAAACTGAAAAGTCAATTAATAACCCAACCTGGAAACAGAAAGTGTCAGCCTGAACCATGAATCATCAGGTTGGGTCAGCAATTCTGCCCCACTATTGAGTCCAATTTTCAGAGAGAGATCCAGCCTTGGAACTACGAGTCAGGCCCAGGCTCTGCCAACTTCCAATCCACAGAGCTCAAAAAAAAAAAAAAAAAAAACGTCAACCATAATGCAGCCCAGACCTGGTCTAGTCCGGCCCATGACCACCCCACTCACAGGCAAAACCATGAGCAGGTGCCACACAGGACCACACCAATCCACGCTTCCTTATCACCCTCCCATGTAAAAAAAAAAGATAGCAAACCGTAGGAGACATTAAGAATAAAAGATAGAAAAAAATGGAAAACTGTTGGAGACATTAAGAATAAGGTGTAGGTTTCTTAATGACTATTCCAAATGAGTGATATTAATATTTAAACTAGAGGCTTTATCTTATTCACATGAACCATTGACCAGTGGGCTATTCAACATGCATATGTTGCACGTGTTAAGGCACACGTTTTTACTTTTTTGTTTTTTGTATTTGACCCTAAGGGACCATTGGACCCATGGGCAGTGACCTCTAGCCAGCTACCCCATGGCACTCTTCTTCATTATTGTGACAATAATAAGGTTTAAGTTTTCTTTTGGGTTGAAAATGGGCCTTCCAACTCTCTGATTATCCAAAGGTTGCAACCTATTAATAATTTGAATTGGTTTGTATTTAGGTCTTGATAAGTATAAGGGTTCAGGTTTGGATCCTTTTTTTTACCTATAATATAGACGAGTTTGAATCGAGTCCTACCTTAGTTTCAGCTCGTCAACCTAGTACTGATATATTACATCAATGTTTTTAAAATTTTTCTAAAAATTAGTTTTTTTTAAGTTATTCTCTACCAAGACCTAGACCCAGACCTATATCCGTCCCATATACGGAACTGATACCTGCTCCGGTTTCATCTTCTCAGTAATAGTTCTGGTTTTGAAATTAAGAAACTAGTTCCGAAATGATTCTAGTTTTATCTTCTCGTTAATGATTACAGTTTCAAGTCCACCATAGATCGGGACTGGATCAGACCTGTTTACATCCCTAATTTACTTCAACAACACCAGTTCAAAAGAGTAGAGTACAACACCCAATAGGGAACTGGTGGACTGATGAGGGTTTTTTTTTTTTTTTTTTTGAAAAGAGCATAAATTCTATTAAAGGAGACAAAACAAAGAAAGCTAAGAAACAAAACGAGCCCCCCAAAACACAATTAAGAGGAGCATCGAATTGAACCTCAGCCGACCATAGTTCACAAGACCTGCTCGCATAGTCATGCACAATCCTATTAGGAGTCCTAGACACATGAAGGAACTCAACTAATCCAAAATATTAAACACTATCAAAAATATTAGAGACAATGCAATTGACCAGTCTTGACAACCCTCTAGTGCTTGAATCACCTCAAATAAGTAGAAAGCAAAATTAACTAATGAGAACCCTTACCGGCTAAAGATAAAATATGGCAGAGAAAATAGCCCTTCCCTCCACTTCTTTAGTGAAGGAGACTTTCGAGCCGCTCATAAAACCTTTAGTTAAAATATTGCCACCAACCCAAATTGCAGACCCATAATCTCCTTTACCACCGGGTTCTAAAGGCCGCAGCACAAAAGATTTTAGTGATGAATCATTTTTTCCCCGGCAAAAACTAGAGGGGATCCTAAAGCAGTATCTACCACTGTCACTGCGTATGAATTTATAATAACCCAAGACTTTCCTAAGTAAATGATTTAGATTTCAAAGGCCGGCCCCTGGATTTATGGGGCTCACCTCGAGCCCTGGGCCTATACGAACTGGGTTCGTGCACATGATAGCTGTGGTATTCTTTTGGAAGAGCCAACGGCCCTTCCTCTTTGACCTTAATCAAATGAACGCCATCAAACAAAAATAGACAGGTGAGCCAAACTTGGGGTCATCTGTCAATATGGTTTCGGAGTTCGTGGCTTGTGCCCTTCGCATAGCACTAATTTCAGGCGATTACTTCCCGGTTTCATCAGTGACCCATTGCAATAGTTCCTGTAATTCTTAAATGCTTCTCATGAAACCCGGAGCCAAACTTGTTCTTAGTTTTTAAGTGATGAAATAGTACAAGTAGGCTTTAGGGCATATTTGTGTAACACTTTTATGTATAAAAGGAGACGATTTTCTTCGAAGAAATCATTTAAAATGCGTTTGGAACATAATTATTTAAAACTACTTTTCTACCATGGCACCATCATGTCAGACTTTTCCCTAAGAAGGTTGAAAATGGAATTCATATGGGGGCCATCAAACTTTCACTTTCGTAAAAATGGAAACCCTCTTCCCATTTTACAGTGGGTTGTAATTCCATATCCAGGCTCCTCCCTTTTTATCTACTCTTATTCCCCACCCGTCTCTTCCTGTTTCTACACTCTCTACCCCTCTTTGCACTCTCCATCCACCTTTTTACCTGCTTTTTTTTATGGTTTCCAAACTGCACCAAACAACTTTATCTTCAATTCACTGAGGAAAAATACTTTGTAACAAACGCTTACTTTTGTACTTATGTGAAACTCTTTTACCATGGAATTTATTTCCATTGATTTTGTTGGTATAGTAATTTTCTCTTTCCTCAAGAAGCATGTGTACACAAATGTGTCATTAGTGTTTTAGACTGTTACAATAAAAGTTATAAGGAAAACCCATTACATGACAGCCATATATAGGATTACTGCTCTAAAACATATAGGGCTTGTTTTCTCCTAGCTAGTATTGAATCGGTAAGAATTCTAAGTAATGCCTTACCATCAAAGGGGCTAAAATCTAAGATATAAATGTGAAGATTCACAAATAGCCATGAATTATCTCCCCTTTGGTGGAAATTGATTATCTAGCCATTGCCCTACTAAATCAAGAGTTAGGAAATTGAACATCTATATATGTTGTCACCCTACATCCTTTATAACATCTCACGTATTTATGTTTTTTTCTTTCTTTCTTTTTTTTTTTTTTTTTTGAGTTCCTCACTAGCAGGGGATAAGGACTCAAGATGCCTATGCTACTAGACTATCAATGCATTGGCCGGTTGATTTTCTTTCTTTAGAGCTCCCCTTATAGTTAATTCTTGGGAATTTGATACTATTAGATCAGGATTAGGGCCAAAACAATCATACACCACGCAAAAGGAATAAGAGAAGCAATCACACAACATACAGATTTACGTGATTCGACAAGATTCAAGATTGCCTATACCCATGGTTCAACAAGATTCAAGATTGCTTATACCCATGGAAATGACAATTTCACTATAAAGAAATTCCTTCACGTCCCCACCCCCCCCCCCCCCCCCCCCCCCCAAAACCAAAAAGTTATCTGTGTTCTCTTTGCTCTTTTACTTGATTGCTTATAAAGAATAATCTTAGGAGAGAATATGTAAGACTAGCCCTAACAAAGTGGGCATTAATGAAATTATCCAATAAGAACCTTTTGAGCTAAACCCAATAATTTCCACTTTGGCAAAAAATATCTGACTCTTTGAAGAATTGTTGTAATGTGTTTATAACACTTGTACCTTGTGAGAACATCATCCTACCATGTTTTTGTTGTGATTTTCTGAACATCACCCGTTGTGCGCACCCATCAATCACAAGATCAACACGAAGCAAGCCACACACAAGAAGAGACACGAGATTTACGTGGTTCACCCAAATAGGGCTACATCCACGGGCACAGGAGGACGAACATCTTTACTATAACAAGTAAAGCATACAAGAGATTCCCACACTCTCACATCATCTCTCCTACGTGGTGTGGGAACACCACGGGCAACTGCCGCCGCAAGGTCTAGGGTTATAGACCATACAATATATAATCTCCGCTTTTTTGGCCACAAAGAAAGCTCCGGTACAATTACCAAAATACCCTTGACCTTAAATCAGTCACTGGCTAACCCAGTGACTCATCCGGCTAAACCGGAATACAAGACATAAACCCAACAGTTTTGACCTCAATGAAGATGAGGTAAACCTTCACTCTTTAACAAAAGGAGAGATTGAGCAAGAATAAGTAATGCTAACTTTTCTGTAATGACTGACTTGGTAAGCATTCTCATCTATGTGAATCTTTTGAATGGAGATTTCACTATAGCAAGCCAATCTCGAATTCTATGATATATATCAACTATGTTTTTTGTCATTGCATGATATATATGATTCTTTCAAAGGTTATTGCACTTTGACTGGCATAGTATAGTAAAATTTATTTTTGCTTGATTCTCACATTATTTATAAAGCCTCTCAATTAGATTACTTCCTTAAAAGTCTCTGAAGCTATGTCCATGTACTGTGCCTCTATAGTAGATGATGCAGATGTAGACTAAAACACCGATCTCTAGATTATCGGTCCGCTAACAAGTGTGTAAACATAACCTGTGGTGGATCTTCTTTTGTGAAGATCTCCTACAAAATCAGAATATACATATCCAATTACACTATATGACTCATATTTTCTTTCAAATAAAATTCCCAAGTCTTTGATTCCCTTCAAGTACCTTTTTCAATATTCTTTCTCTAGATTTGCTATATACATACTCACTACATCCACTACTTAAGCTATATCCAGTCCTGTACAAATTATGGCTTGCACAAACTATATCATCAAACATCCCATTGCTTATCCTAAACAATTCTTCAATTTCTTTATTAGCACTAGAATATTGTCTGGTACTTAAACTCAAATCCCAATGTTGAATTTTAATGGTAACCACAATTTTCCAGGCTTTCCATCTCTCCTAATTTTCATGCTTAACATCTTAGTGGTTGCCCTAAGGTCTTTTATATCAAATTTTTTTTCTCAATTGAGTTTTGAGTTCATCTACTTTAGATAGGTCTTACATACAATGAGCATGTCATCCACATATAGTAGCAATATGATAAAAGAATTATCATCTAAAACTTTATAATAAACACAATAGTCACAATCACATTGATGGTAGCCAATCTACAACATGTAAGAGTTGAAGTTCTCGTACCATTGTTGGAGACTATTTCAACCCATACAATCATTTTTGTAATTTCCACACGGCCTTCTTTTTCTACTTCTTTGAATCCTTCACGTTGCTCAATGTAAATTATTTTCTTCAAGTCACCATGAAGGAAAGCTATCTTCACATGTAGTTGTTCAAGCTCCTTGTCAAACTGTGCTACTAATGCTAACAACACCCTGATAGATGTTTGCTTCACAACTAGGAAAAGTACTTCATTATAGTCAACCCATTCTTTTTTGTAAGTACCCCTTTGCTACTAAGCATGCCATAAACTTAGTTCTTTATTTTCTTGCAAAGCTTCCTTTTTCCTAAACACACATTTATAGCCAACCAATTTCCTACCTTTGGGTTTAGAAATTAGCTCCTAAACTAAGTTCTTTTGAAGAGTTTCCATCTCATCCGTCAAAACACCCATCCAGCCTTCTCTTTTACTGATTTTTATAGCTACTTCAAATGTAGTTGGATCACTACTGCTAGTGATAGTAGCAAAATGTACTTCTTCCTTATCCCATCCAAACCTCTAAGGTAGTTTGATGGTCCTCTTTGCTTTTTTTTGTACTAGACTTGTTTATTCTTGCTGAACCTCATGTTGTTCCTCACCTCCAAATGTACCAACCTTTGATTGACTTTTTGCTTGTTTCTTGGTTGCATTTTCTATATGAGGAATTATTTTAGTAACTACTTTGTCAACACCATGCCCTTTGACTTTACTATCATATTTTCTATTCAGCATAGAAGCTTCATCAAACATAATATCTCTACTGCAAATTTTTTTCCTATTTTCTAGATCCCACAATTTGTATCCCGTTACACCTTTTTTAAAGCTGATGAATATGCATTTGAGTGATTTGGAGTCTAACTTGGACCTCTCATCACTAGGAATGTGTGCGTATGCTGGACAACCAAATACTTTTAGTGAAGAATAATTCACATTTTTACCTGTCCACACTTTTTCTACAACTTTACAATCAAGGGATCCTGATGGTGACCAATTAACCATGTAGTTAGTGTGATAAACCATTTCTTTTCATGCTCTTTGCTTTCTCCAAGAAAGTCATGTTCATTCTTTCTGCAACTCCATTTTGATAAGGATTATTTGGGATAGTGAAATGCCTTGTGATACCTTTGTCGTTGCAAAAATGTAGAAATATGTCACTTCTCCATTCATCCACGTTATCTATTCTCATATATTTGACTTTTCTACCTATTTGATTTTCTGCTTCCGTTTTTTACTCTTTGGAATTAGTAAAGACCTCAGATTTTTCTTTCATAAAGTAAACCGAAACCTTTATTGAAAAGTCATCAATGAAAGTCACAAAGTAGTGTGCTCCACCTTTTAACTTAACCAGGGCTGGTTCCCACATATGGCAGTGAATGTAGTCTAGAATACCTTTGCTTTTACAATTATTTCCTACAAGTTTAAAAGACACCTATTTTTTTTACTTGACAAGAACATAGTATTTGTAAAAATCTAAATTGTATGTTTTCACTGCTTTTTAACAACTGCCTTTGGTAAAGTTTTAAGATGCTCCTCTCACTCATATGCTCTAGACGCATATGCCACTACTAAGACTCATCTTTGCTATTTTTGTCTTATGTGGAGACTGTCACTCAACTTACAACTATGTCTCCCACAATTTTATATAAATTGTTCCCTACTCTGGTACCTTTCATTAATACCAAAACTCTTTTAGTCACTTTAAACCTCTAATTTGTGCATAGAGATCTAGGTTTTCTGTTTCTCTGTCTTCCTATATTGGAACCAATCAAATCAACTAGAACAATTTCTTGTGGCTCATCTTCTTGATTACCACCTCGGTCAAGTTTTAAACTCTGCTCCGATCTACAACTCTCTTAGAAAAAATCTGCAACATAACCTAGTTCTGCAATAGAGACGGAACCCTATTTGGATTACTCTATTCTCTGTGTCTACCAAGAAGTCATGCGGCCCATGATCACATGAGAAGCAACTCTAATCTTTCTTTGTCTTCTGGGAAACCATATCAAATCACAACCTTGCAAGATTCGACAAATCTTGTCCATAAATTGTGTGCAGAAACTCCAAAGCCCTAGGCTATGAAACTCGAGTGATCTTCATCTAGCTTTGAACTAGATGATCGTCATCCATGCTCTAATACCAATTGTTGTGCATATGCAAAAGCTCTAATACCAATTGTTGTATCTCTTATGTCACCTGTTAGATCGAGTTTAGGGCAAACACATCAACATGCAACACATGCACAAAGAAAAATAAAAATTATACAACCATGACACTTAGATTTTATGTGGTTTGGCAAGATTGCTACTTCCACAAGTTAAAAGCATATATCTACTCGATTTCACTATAAAGAAACTTGACAATTCATTAAAAAAATTTTCACTGCGATAACACCGAACATACTCGATTTTCATTGATCTTAATCTTGCTCTCACAATACCCTGCCATATGTAGTAGGTTGTACTCCGAACGCCACAGGGAAGAGAGTTCTCACCTCTCTCACACTTACGTGGCCATACGTGGTTGATCATCATAGGGAAGAAAGCTCTTACCTCTCCTATACATAGTATAGGATTAGATTACATGTATATATAATAGCCAAAAAAGCCTCGGTACAAAGAATAAAATACTCATGACCTTAAATATATTCATTAACTAGACTAATGAACCAATCCTACTAAACTGCAATACAAAACATAAACCTAACAGATGCAGAACAAACAAACGGGCTCTAAAACTCTACTAGAACTCTATTTTTCCACTATGATATCAGATTCCAAGGTTTATCTAGAAGTCATCTTTTTTTTTATTATTGTTTTTATTTTGTAAGCATTTCTTAGGACTTAAAACATTTCTGTGTCGTCAAAGGAACACTTGCATCCATAAGTGGCCCTCTCAGTATGGGCCAAGGGTTAACAATCTTTGTTAAGGTATGCAACTTCTATTTACACTGTCGAATGAATTCTTTGAATCTAACATCATGATCATGATGATTATCATCATCAAAACGTCATTGCATCTATTTTTGGTTAATTTTGTGAGTTCTGTTTTTTCCAATCTAAGGTGTGTTGTTTTATCGTGTGATCCAAAAGGTTAGCAAAATATTGAAGCCAAAGACATCAGACTCCCCCAACATGGAAACTAATGGGAGTAATAGCCAGAGCCCACAAGATCATCACCCAAAAACTCAGCGTCCTCCTAAAGTCTCAAAAGCTCCTTTAGTAGACAGCAACCTGGAACCTTCAAGTCCGGAAGTAGCAGCCTTTCAAGAACCACATGAAGTTTCCCAGAAAGTTGAATCGCAAAGGCTTCTGGAGGATGCCATTGAAACTATGGATATGTTAAACATGGATTACAAAAACCCTCACCGCAAGTCTCCTATTAGCAATGGTCATCCTGAGAATGAAGAGAAAAATAAGAGGCGTTAGGGTTTAAATTTTTTTACCAATCTAGCAGTTATCTAGGACTTACTTTCTTTACAAACCACAAACTTCTATTACTAGACACAAACAATTAGTGTAGCTGCAATTAGTGTTGCGAATCCTGTTTAAATGTTGGTTGCTGAAATTAGCGTTGATAATCTCACTCACTTTTGCCAGAAAAAAAATTTTCACATGTTCAATTAATGGTCATGTGAGCCAAGTTGAAGATGTCTAATTGCATGGCGCAGTCCCATTACCCATGTTCACTCCTCAAAGTTTGTACGTGCACATTTTTCTAACCAGTGAGATTAGTTACTGTCTTCATAAGTTAACAGATTTATTATCGTGATCATCGTGGGAAATGATCAGTTAAATGTAATTAGATGAGAGTAATACTAGAAAAGTGGCCCACCTCAGTGTTGCACATTTTAAGGGCTATGTCCCTTTCACTCCTCGACATAACATGTCACCTTATTCTCTTTCATTTTTGAGTCTTCATCTATTTTATTTTTTTACCTTTTCTATGTGTCAATTACACTTCAGATTAGTAGAACATACTCCTGACTATTAGGTGTTTATCAAGGTAGGTAAATAGGATTAATAAAAATTTCATTTTGATCAATCATCTATAGTTTTTGTAAGATTGATACGACCTAGTCAGGTGAAATTTAGTACTACAAGGTATCAACCAAACCATAGAACATCGGTTGGTGCATTGGTGACGATCATGTAGTGTCTAATGAGTTGCGCACATCTCACCTTAGTTGCATCTGACAAAACATTGTTGATTTTAAGACAAGAGGTGATAAAAATATTTTAAGAGCATTGACCATCACCAAGGTGATGTAGAACCAGCTTGATGGGCATTTAAGCCAATAGCATATATTACTAGTGTGCAACTAGGTCTACAATAGATATAGTTTCTACATGGTAGATAACATGGAAGCGATATTATTAAAATAGTGGAATCATATGATCCTATGATCTTGCGCCATGTTCTTCCAATGGTGAGCGAGGGCGAAGTAAGAAATTTTTCTTTAAGGGGCTGCTATAGTGCTATGTGATTTTTTTAAGGGACCATATTAAAAAATCCCAAATAAATTTTCAAAAGCTGCTCCTCTCTATTTCTGACCCAGTGATAATTTCCTGATTCGAATGAAGGTATTCTGTAGCCATCAATGACTATTGGCATCCCTTTTTTCGTTTTGGAAACATAATTGTTTTATTCAAGATAGAGAATTACATTTTTCATGATCCACAACAGACAAACCATCACAATTTGAGCTTAAGCCTATTTTTGCTAGAGCATGGGCTTTAGCAGTATCAATTCTACGAATAGCTTTGAATTTTAGTATTATGAATTCTTTCACTTCTCTCTAATTTTTTGCACCGAAGCATAAATCTCTCAAGGTGGATCATTTGCACTTGAGTTGATAATATCTATAGATATCAGTGAATCACTTTTAAAGCAAAATTTTCTCCAATCATACTGTATAGCCAAATCCATGGTCTCTTCTATTGCAAAGATTTCAGCTATGAGAGAAGAATCACAAAATGTACTAAAACTTGATCATCACACTTGAGAGCAATACCTCTTAGACCCAATTTATTAGAGTCCATTTCTATAGCTCCATCACAGAAAAACTCAATTTTTACAATATCCTCTTCACTGAAAGTTTCATCCCTCTCACATCCCTTTTCCTGAATATTTGCATCCTTTCTCTCCTCAAGAGATGTAATCGATCTATTCCTTAGTATAGTAGTTAATAGCATTGATAACATCATAGCAATTTGGCTACTTTCAATTCAACAAAAGAAATTTCTTAACTGAAAAGCAAGTAAAGCTACTTTCTCATTTCATTTTAGAGGTATGTGCACATGCTTATTTATAACTCAATTGTATAAAAGGGTAACTAATATAAAAAGTTATTTAGTACTTCGGAAGTACATACTCCTTTATCTTCTACACAAATCACAATGGAGAATGAGGTTAGTGGACTTCCCACAAAGGCAGACCCCACTGACCCCATTCTCCCATTGTGATTGGTGGAGAAGAAGTAGGAGTAGGGCTAACATAGAGGAAGCCAACACACTGGATTGATTGGCATTGTCACCTTAATATCACATGTATGCTGTGAAATAAATCCGAAGTCTTAAGATTTTAATTGTCACTGCCAACTAGTAGTCCAATATAGGAAAGATCTAACAAGATCTATACTAAACTAATGCAACATTTCACATAAAGCTGGGCAAATTGGGCCTGGATGAAGTCATTTTGGTGTGGGCCTAGACCATATGGAGCAGTTTCTTTCTTTTAAAAGAGGAAAGGTGACTCCCACGTTTGAACCCTGATTAGAGAGGTAAGAACCGACAAACCTCTTTCGAGTGGAGTAAGAGGTCACCCTTCTATTCTCCACTTAAAAAGGAATTCATCCTTGCATTCTAATTCTAGAACCATGGTGTAGACTTGATTTCATTCCTACAATTCTCTTTTTATTATTAGCATTATTAGAGAATTCCTACATTTATTGTTGAAAATATATGTCCTTGAACTTGCAGTCTGTAGTGTATTTGTAGAATTTACATACAACTTCGCATTCTTTATTAATCCACATACCAATCGATGTCTTCTTATTCGCCTGCGGGTTGAGTTAACTTGGTGAAGTTAAACCGAGTTTAAAACAGCCATCAAGATGGCTAATTTATGTAGCCGGATTTTTAAATATACAATGGCCAAAGTAAAGCCTGTTCAGCTGTTTTGGTCAGAATAGTAGGTAGGGCCTAAGCTAAAGCACTTGTCCAAGCCAAATTAAGATGGCTTAGGCCAGATACAGGCTGGTCCTCCATGTGCAACCCAATTGAATACTGACTTAAAACTACGAGTGTGAATGCACGGATCTGTCAAGTTTGTCTAGGCTTGGCCTGTATAGTTAATTGGTCTAATTCTAAAGCCTGTATTTGTACTACAGCCTGCAAACATGAAAATCAGGCCCAGACCCAAAAACTTGCAAAATCCGTATGAATTATCTACGGGCCAGGCCTTTAAGAATAACGGTACAACATCAGGACTTGGATTGGGTATGGGCTTAATCCAAACTCGACATCAATTATGTGTAACAATCCAAACCCAAACCCATACAAATGCGTACCTCCTTTATAGTTTGTTAATGATAGCCACTAAAACAACACCAAGTTTTACTCAATTTATACAACCAAAAAATGAAAAATAAAAACTTCCCAAAATACTCACACCCCGTCATCTCCCCACACCCCTTCCCTCTCCCTCCCCCCTCTCTCCTCCCCTTCCCCACCTCCCCCTTTAGCTGGCGACAAGCTCTAGCAGCATAGGGGGCTTTCCCTCTCCCTCTTCCTCTTCCTCTTTCTCTTCCTCCCTCTATTTCCACACCCCCCCCCCCCCCCCCCTCCGCCCCCCACCCCACATTTGGAGAGAGAGGGAGCCCGGCCCTCCGTCGTCAAAACTCATCGCTAGCCTTTTTTTTCAATTTCCTTACACACAAAAGTGATTTTTTTAATTAAAATAACTATTTTGACCAAAAGTCACAAATGCACTAATGTGAGCCTAATTTACATAAAATGACACCATGAATTTACATCATTGATCATGATTTCTCTTTAATTAACTAATAATGGTAAAAACATTTGACATTTTTTTATTTAAAATCATGAATTTGAAAAGCCTTCTAAAAATGGAAAGTTTTATGATTTTATGAAAAATTGATGATTTTCAATGATATTTTTGCAAGAAAATTCTAACATAAAATTTGAAATAATAAAAACATGAATTCCAATTAAATGAAGAGATTTCTACTGAATAAGTCATTAAAATTCCAGAAAATACACATAAAACGATGCATTTTTAAGGACTTATCACTGTGGGGGAATATTGTAACGGTGAAAATGTATGGAAAGCATGAACAGTAGTTTTTGTCCTAGCACGTCAACGGACGCTTTCTTTAGGATGAGTTTTGCCCCTCTAGATAAATCCAGATGTGAAAAGGATCTTAGTCGGAATCGCCCCAGGATATAACGGCCTCCACAGTACGATTCCCCTTGGTCGCACACCAAGTTCAGATCAGCCGAGCTCCAGCAGAAAGCGCTTGTAAGAAAAGAAAAGCAAGGGAAACAGGAGAAGGAGACACTTCTGTTTAATATATATGTATGTATGGATATTGATTATTGAGAAGTTTCTAATTCAAACTAAGGCCTTATAAATATGTACTTAATACTGGAGTTAACAGAGGTTTGGTTTTTATTTTGGTTAGGTTGGAGTTGGCCAAATGTGTAGCGAATCCATCTTGTGCAGCTAATATTGCATGAAGAAAAGTAAGGGAAACAGGAGAAGGAGAAGAAAAAAAATTCTTAAATCGTTTAAACCCAAGTGCCCAATTTATAATAAAAATAGTATTTGGGTATAATGACAGCAATAAAAATATGTATTTAAAATCACCATTCCATTAAAAACCATTTAAGAAAGGATGCGCATCGCGGACGCACCATTCCATTAAAAACCATTTAAGAAAGGATGCGCATCGTGGACACGCACTCGGTTAAACATTTTTTAAATCGAGATTCTCTTGCCAAGCCCAATTCATGTACGCGCATAAGGACTATAGAAAAAAAAGTCCAAAAAAACTTAAAACATAAAAGACAAGGAAGTACTTATATAGTCCTCAAAGATTTTACACTTTTTCAATATGGGACTCTTAAAAAACCTAAAACTTTCTTTGTAAATTAAAACTATAAAAAATCAATTTTAAACCCCTTAAAACCCGGCAAATGGGGTGGGGACTAAACTGAATCAGAATAACTTTTTCTCCCCCAAATGAGTGTGACCTTGAAAGCCTCGTACAAACATGGATACCTGTCATGACAGCTTCCTTTCACTTCCCATATTTGAGCCCACGGTCAAAATTTGCATAGTAGTCAGCAAGATTAGTTCTTGATTGACCAACAAAATATGTCATTCTCCATACCCACCGACGACTCTCCTAACGTTTTTTTCCCACTTGAGTCTTGTCCCGGCAATAAAACAGCTCCAGAAGAATAAATAAAAAGAAAGAGAGAGAGAGACTCCAGAAGAATAAATAAAAAGAAAGAGAGAGAGAGAGAGAGAGAGAGAGGCTGAGAGAGAGGGAGGCCTTGGCTTTCATCTCTCTTCACAGACCAAGCCCAAACCTCCAGACCCAAACCCATGTCGATCTCGACCGGTGCACACGTCCTCCTCTTCCCATACCCTGCACAAGGGCACATGATCCCCCTCCTCGACTTCTCCTACCTCCTCTCCCTCAGAGGCCTCACCATCACCATCGTCATCACTCCCAAAAACCTCCCCATCCTCCAACCCCTCCTCTCCACCTCGCCCACCATCCAACCCTTAATCCTTCCCTTCCCCAACTCCCCCTCCATCCCCCAAGGCGTGGAGAACGTCCAAGACCTCCCCCACAATGGCTTCCTCTCCATGATGCAGGCCATGGCCCAACTACACCAACCCATCATCCAATGGTTCAGATCTCAACCCTCCCCACCTGTGGCCATCATCTCCGACCTCTTCCTCGGCTGGGCCCACCACCTCGCATCCGACCTAGGCATCCCACGTGTCCTCTTCTCCCCCTCCGGAGCCAAGTCCATTGCCTTCATCGACTCCCTCTGGCGCACCATGCCCAGCCCACCTGGCCCAGTCTGCTTCCCTGAGATCCCCAACTCCCCAAAATACCCCTGGTCGCAGGTCTCCCCTGTGTACAGGTCCTACAAAGAGGGTGACCCAGTTTCGGAATTCATCAAAGACGGGATGCGGGCCAACTCGGCGAGTTGGGGGGTCGTCTACAACTCGTTCGCCGAGTTGGAGTCCGAGTATTTAGATTACAACAAGAGGGTTCTCGGCCACGAGCGTGTGTGGGCCGTCGGGCCCCTCCTGCCCGCCAAAGAAGTGGGGTCCATGCACAGAGGTGGGTCCGGATCCGTGCCAGCTGGCGAGGTGATGAGCTGGCTTGACAACTGTGCCGACGCGTCGGTTGTCTACGTGTGCTTCGGGAGCCAGGCCGTGCTGACTAGGCGCCAGATGGAGGCCCTGGCGGACGGCCTGGATAGAAGCGGGGCCCGCTTCGTTTGGAGCGTGAAGGGGGCCACCAAGGGACACGTGGCGCTCGGAAAGCAGGCCGAGCTGGGTGTGGTCCCCGCGGGGTTTGAAGAGCGTGTGGCTGGGAGGGGCCTGATCATTAGAGGGTGGGCCCCACAGGTGGCGATACTGAATCACAGAGCGACTGGGGCGTTCCTGACTCACTGCGGGTGGAACTCGGTGCTGGAGGCGGTCGTGGCTGGGGTGCCCATGCTGACGTGGGCAATGAGTGCGGACCAGTTTTTGAATGCGACTCTATTGGTGGATGAGTTGAAGGCTGGGGTCAGGGTCTGTGAGGGGGCTCAAGCGGTTCCTGACTCGGACGAGTTAGCTCGGGTTTTCACTGAGTCGGTGAGTTCGAATCGGGACGAGTGGGTCCGAGCCAAGGAGCTGGGCCGGGTGGCAATGGGTGCCGTGGAAGAGGGAGGGAGTTCTTTCAGGCATGTAGATGCTTTGGTGAAGGAGCTAAGTGGACTTGATATTTATGCAAATAAAAGAAGTGTGAATTAGAAATTTTATTGGTGTCTTTGTCTTGCAGTTTTCTTTCCTTTGGACTATACTATCAAAAAAAAAAAAAAAAGTGTGAATTAGATATTTTATTGGTGTCTCTGTCCTGTAGCTTTCTTTCTTTTGGACTATACCTTTACTTTATTTTCTTTTTGTCTTTGGGCACATGGTTCGTCACATGATTCAATTTTAAGATACCCAAATGTCAAAATCAAACACCCAACCTGACCTTGATTTTACATGGGTATTAAAATCCTAGCCCAAGCCTAATAAAGAAGGTTCAACAAGACCAACACAAATATAGCTTATCATGGGTTCAAGTTCCCGTTACCTCTCCTATTTATGTATGAGTTAAATCTCCTTGTGTACCAGTTCACATCACGTCGCCTTTGCAGTCTCACATAATCTAAACTCCTTAGCCGAGATACCCAAAAAACATGAAAAAAAAATGTTGACAATGTAAGTTAGAAAACAATGGTAACTCTGTACCTCACTTAGATTCTTCTTTTCATGTGTAGGCTCTCTTAGATTTCAACTAGCTTGGGCAATATACAATTAAACATAACCATGTATGTTCCATTTTGGTTGGACACATATCGACTCGTGCTTTCAATTGAAAGATTGCACCCCAAATTAAGATCAAACCTATGTTGCATCTGAATTTTCAAGTAGTCAAAGCAACAAAAGTTGTATATCCTAGAGTTGAGGGCTAAAACTATATATTACATATAGAGGATGTGATTTGCATGATAATATTTGGAGGGTTTTACCAAAAGAGTACTCTTAGTTTTTGTAAAGATCAAAAAGATCCTCAAATTTCAATATCAGCCAAAAAAACCTCTCAATTTCAATATCGACCAAAAAGGCCCTGAGCAAGGATATCACTGTTTCTATGCCAACACAACTTCATTTTTTTTTTTCTTCTTCCTTTCTTTCCCTTTGACGATCCCATTACTTTATTTCACAAGCAATTGGAAAATCACGACAGGGATTTTCTTGATGAGATTATGGCTATGATTCGTGGTTGTGATAATGATGAAGATGCTGGTTTAGCAGCTTGGTTGAGTAATGTTTGTTTGGAGGGTTTTGAGAGGAAATAATATTTTTTAGGTTGGTTGAAGAAGATGAGTTGAGAGGAGACACAAGAGCTATTTCATTTGGAGGATTAGATGATGAATGTATTTGGATGTGAAGTAAAAGGAGTATTGGAGAAAAATGAAAATGGGTCTTAGTTTAAGAGATGAGAAACATGGGAGGTGAGAAGAGATGAAAGTAAAGTTTGATTTGATGACGGATAGGTGGGTTATTGTGTGGGTGGAGTTTCATTTGATGATGGATAGGTGGGCAATGTTGTTGCGGAAGGATGGTGATGGGAATCAGAGGGAGAAGATTTAGATTTAGTTTGAATGAATTCAGATAAGTGGGTTGGAAGAATACAATGAAGAAGAAGATAAATGTGAGTTGCGATATCGCAGCACACCTGTTTTGTTGAACAGAGATATTGCTGCTTAACGAAAAAATAAACAAAAAAAAGTGCTGGAAAGGGCCTTCTTGGTCTATATTGGTATTTGAGGATCTTTTGGTCTTCCAAAGTCTAAGAGGATTGTTTTGGTCAAATCCACTAATTTATTAGAAAATTTCTTACCAAGAGCTAAAATCACGAAGACATTGATTTACCATTTATTTTCAATTATTTAAATTTTGAGGTGGGCATTTGTAATTCATTAATAGAATCTTGATTTAGAATTAATGTACTCCCACATGTTTAGAATCTTGCATGTGCTTCTTATATTGTTTGGAATTCTCCTTTTTAGTGTCCAACTGAGATGAGTGCAAGAAAAGCTCTTTACCTTAGTGGTAAGGAGTTTTATCAACTTACATGTGCTACTTGTACTGTGTTTCCATCAACTGCATATGTGAAAGTCCATAAATATCTAGAAAGACCCAAGAGTCCTTTAAAACATGTGTCCCAATGAAAAACTTCCTGGAACAGTGTTTGCTTTCTTGTCCATGAAAACCTTTGATACAACTTGTTTTTCAGTTGGCCCACTACTTTTTCACAATTTTGTTTTTTTTTTTTTTTTGAAATTGCTTGAGTGTATGTATCTCATATACTAGTTGCACGTTCACATGTACAACTTGTGCATGCACGTCTACCATGATCACTATATATTTGTAGTGTGTGCGCGTGTAGATGAGATACACATGCATGTGCGACTATAATTAAAAAAAAAAAAAAGGCCGTGTGAAATGGCAGTGTGCCTAAAAATATTATATGAAAAGCAGTTGCATACCAAAAAACAAAAGTAATGCTAAAAGCTGTACAAGCATTTTTCTAGGACTTTTTTGGCATTTCATCATTTGGAGGACTCATTTGTGTCTTTACAATCGCATTTTTGGTGTATATATATATATGGAGAATCCTCATACGCATCCATCTCTCACCTTTTTTTTTTTTTTTTGTGAGAACTCTAGATGAGGCCTATCTATCACTCAATTCAAACCTTGCAACATACATAAAACCCCATGATAGCAACTGGCCCCAACTTTCGGTCGGATCCGAATTTATTGGACCATTGGATCAACTATACACTAATCCAAACAGAATGAATTTATGAGCCATAGATGAAGGGATTAGGAATATGTGATTGGGACCAAATTTGATGTGTAAGGTGCTTTCACATATATCTTTCCAACTTTCCCAGTCTCATCCCTTAGTGGGGTCTACAGTGGGCCCCACCAAAGAGCGTGCACGAAAAGTCCATGAGGGACGTATGCACAGAAAAAGGCCCTATATATATAGATATTATAAAATGTGTGTGGCTTTGTCTATAAGCCACAGTTGTTAAGTGATGTGAGTGTGTGACTGGGCGTAAATTTTAATCCTCATTTTAGAAATAACAATAATAATAATAATAATAATAGTAAAATATGTGTGGCTTCACAAATTAGATCCAAATACTAAAATCGACCAAGTACATGTGCGCTCGGGCATCGCCCAATCCCAAGTTGCACCTGCTATTGCGAATTCATTGGCAAGGGCTTGGTCTTTTTCTTCACTAGCGTGATTGTGAATGCATGCATTGGCATTGTATTGAACTTCAAACTCTACAAACAATATTCATCTGCCATTGGCATTTCTCTGTGGATTTTCCAAGTTAAAGCTGCACTTTTTCAATCATATCCTCAGTCTGACTGTCAACCTGCGATAAAAAAAACTGCACTTTTCTTCATAACAGTACTCTCAAAGACGTACAAGCTGTTGAAGATTCATATTTGTAGGAAAGCATTGAGAAGGCGTTTGCCTGAAGCAAGCATTGGCCATAATAGAATTTGTAGCTTCTGTTGGGTGGTAAGAATCCCAATACATATGTTGGCTTCGATCTGGACATGGCTGCTGTTCGGGCTTGCATGGCCCTATTCCATCACCATAAGTGGAGCAACATGGAACATTTGTAGAGGTAAACCCTGACGAAGTATACAGGGAATCTTCATTATTATGCGGTCATTTGAATGTGGATAAGGAAAATAGAGATCAACAAGTGGAGAAATAGCATATTGATTGCTCATGTTTCGCATATAGATGCTAGAGTTATTATTATTATTTTCAATTCTGGAGAGGGCCATCCAGGCATAATCTAGTGCTAACTCACCTATGAGTCGCACCAAGGACTATGCAAATCATGGGGAAGGTGGGATTTGAAAGATTTCAATGAAACCTTAGGGCGTGCAAAAATATCAGCCCATTATCATCCTAACCCTTGTTATGGTCTTTAAATTTAATGGTTAAGGCATCACTCGTTTGGATTTCAATCCAATAGTTACTAACAATTGGATGAGTGTCAAAGTTGAGCTTATTAAGGCAATTTACGAATGGTAGAATGTGTGTGAAGGATACCATTAATAATAATTGGGCTAAGCACCCCAACAAAGTAGGATGGGCGACAATTAAGGACCTTGAAGATGAGCCTCATAGATACAAGGATTAAGATGATCTAATAAGTTGATATCTTGGGCATCCCTGCATAATTGCGATGGAAACTTTCCATCCCCACCTCCTCCATGAATGCATGCCTCAAATGAGCCTCACAAATGAGTTCAAACGATACTATGGGTCGGCAATACCAAAATTGAGCTCCAAAAATTGATATCTAGCTATGGACATTGTGTTTCATCTTCATACTCTTCCATGGTCTTTGAAAGCTCAACTCCAAAGGTCACCAAGTTATGCTAGCCAAGCAAATCTGACAGAAACTTGATAAGATTCGCATGAGTTACTAAAACTCAAACGACCTTCCGAGTCACATTTGAGAGTCCAAAATTTTGACCAATACTCTATTTATCAAATGAGATTTAAGCTTATTTAAGAGAATAAAAAACTTACCATATCTTGGAGCATCCCTGTATATTTTTTGACTAATTGGATAAGTTATTCCCGGGACAAAATGTGATCCCTGCAGGGTGGAATTCAGTCGCTGTACCATGGTGGCAAATCTGTTGTTGTATTCCAGCACAAAGTTATTTATCTCCTCCACACATTGCCCCCTCGTTGGTGTAGCATTTGTGTTGTTTGGTATGCACCCGATCGGCCCAATGTCGAACATCAAAAATTTCCTCGCCCCAAGGTCATATAGCCTCTGCAAATAAGTGGGCAAATGACTTTGTCTAATACTACATTTGGAAGATTAATTCCTTTTTAGTACATTTGTCTGCCTATAGTTATACAATAAAGAAGGGGGGTTATAGTAACAAGATTTTTTATATACTATGAGAGGTTTTTATTGACTCATTCTACGAGACTTGTTCCATTGTGTTTGTTCCTCATATATTGGTCCTTATTATCTTACTAATTGTAACGGCCCAAACAGAACATATTGGACCAATATATGAGGAACAAACACAAAGGAATAAGTCTACAGTAGAATGAGTCAATAGTTTTCAAGCAACTTCTATTATCTATTAAATTCATCTCCATATCATAGAATGATGATCTAAGACATCGAGTATCATATTATTCTATTTGAAAAGACATTCCTCTTAAACAGAGTATAAAAGAATTGTCTAATAACATCAGAAAGATAAAAAGATAGGGTACAGATATCTGTAGTCCAGGGTAAGTACCAAATCATGATTTTGGATGTTTTAGATATGAGATGAAATGAAAACAAGTAAATAGATAATATTACATTTTAGGAAAACTGTGTTTGCTAGATAATTTTGGATATATTAGTAATATGTTTACACATAATCTAATATTAGGATATCCAACTATATCTGACTATCATCACATCCTTCTTAATATTAGGGCTGTTCCATGTGGCCTGGGTTGGGCCAGGCTGAGGCAAATCCAGACGGCCCACTTTAGAAACACAAGCTCGTATTTGGCCCAACGCTGCCCATTTGGACACTGGGGCTGGGTTGTATGAGGCCGAACCAGGTTTGTCATCATTTGTATGGTTCTGTAGCAATTATTTGAAAAACTATCACTAAATTACAAACAAACCTTTTTCAGGCCACGCCCTGCCCAAAGCAAGGGGGCCCAGGTGATATGGCCAAAGCTAATCCGGCCATGAGCACCTTACTTGATATGTAATATGTCCATCATATCAAGCTTCTTATAACAATAAGAAGAAAATTCCATAAGAAACATCAAGTTTATCCAACACTAGGTGATTATAGATTTGCCCAATATTTGTTTGTGTGGGTTTAGTAGGTACCACCACAGGAGGATGCAGTCATGTTGGGTCAAACACCTCTGAGATACCCCCATCATAAAAAAATTTTTATAAAAAAAATAAAAGGAGTAAAGTTTATCAGTCACTTGCCTTCATTTTTCTTTGGAGAGAATCTATAAGCATTTGAGCAAATGCTCGTGGAGGTGGTCTTCGCCTGATCCTATAGTAGTAGTCCTTCTGTAGATAGTTGTTGATGTAGTCGTTGGAGCCTATGGAAACAAAGAAGATGGATCGAGACAAGTGATCCGAAAGTTGTTGGCCCGGGAACATCTTTGGTAGGTCCCTTCGGACTGTCAGCTCGAATTTATCGATCTGTTCTCTGAATGGTGCACATCGTCCCTACACAAAAGGCCCACTTGACCATTTATGTTAGTTAATGGAAAAGGTCCCACTTGAATGTGTTAGGTAAATTAATTTTGACAATGTTAATATATGGCATATATGTGTTAGGTAAGTTTGAGCTGTATATGACACAAAATAGAAATTTTCTAGTCCAACTCGCAGAAAAATATCAAACATGAGCTTTGACATGTTGAATATTGAGCAATGGACCTCTTCCGTTCGAGGTGCAGACAAGATTTAGTGGAAAAGTAGTGATGAGGCATACCAATTTTCTCCCAGTTACATAAAGAATGCCTGCCGAGCCCGATGCGTAGTTCACACCAGTCCTTGTTTTGGCTCTCTGGTCTCTGGAAAGACCAAAGTACGGAGGAACATATGGCAGCCCCAGCACCTCAGCTGCAATGAGATCTCAGAAAGATTACAAAACATAGATATCTCGGATTAATACTGTGCCGAAATTTTCGGCGTTTAGACTACTAATCCTACATCTCTTAACCACTTGATTGATGACCATAGGGTCTAACGAATTAGTAGCTACCGGGGAATGGGTCAATACCCTGGAGTAGGGTGGTGGCTCATGAAATTTCACACGCTGTGCCATGCTGGGCCATGCCAACCCACATGCCATTTTGGCCCGGCCCATCTTTTGAACCTTTTTAAGAATTGAAGTCTAAAAAATGCATTAAAAAACTATTGAACTTGAAATAAATATCACATTGAAGCTTGTATAAGGTCATAAATACCCTTCATTGAAATTTAAAATCCTCAATTCTCAAATCTTCGTGCCATAAATACGCCTTTTAAATACACCCATTAATCCCCCAACATCCACAAGTCTGTCCACCCACCAACAAAGGCTCCCCCAGGCTGGGCCATGCCAGGCTGGTTAACCAGGCCATTTTACATCCCCAATCCGGGGACAAGTTTTAGTGAGGTGACGGCAGCTCTAGGCTTGAGATTTTCATGTGAATTTTAGGAGCAGATCCAACGTTTTCATGTGGGCTTCTAAGGTAGACTGCCCCCAAAAGCTTGTATGTTGGTCCACCCTTAGGTGGCAGGTCTTATATTTAGGAGCAGAATTTCTATTGCAGGAGCGGTTCTCACCAACAAAGACGGAGTCTCTAATGGGTCCCAGCCCATCCGACTGGGTACTAAAAAATTATTGCTTAAAAATAAAAAAATATATATGGGATCATCTAAGCTAAAAATGATCCAATCATGATGACAAGAAGGGAGTTTCCATTCATCTAATTACTAATGTGGGCTGGGTCCATCTTCGATTGCTCGCTGCTGCTATTACATACCTTCCAATAAGTATTCAACTACCCAGATTTCGCTTAACTCGACCATTGCGTGCAATGCATAAATTTCCAATTCCAACATCACAACCAAAGTTCCAACCAAACCCACCCAAAGGTTACCAAACCGTGAATGATCAAGTCAAATTTAAGTTGACTTAGTGTAGTGAACAGGGATGTAAATAAGCTTAGTTTCCAATTTTTTTATTATCAGGAGATTTCAACCTATTAATAAATGAATTTAGATCATCATTTAAATCCTGATAAGTAAACGAATCCAAGATCTGAATCCTTTTTAAGGACCTAAACGGTTTGGTTTCACCTTAATTTCGGCTCATGAATCTAAAACCAACATATTAACTTAATTTTTAAGAATTTCTCTTAAAAGCTAATTTAATTTTCTAAGTCATTCTCTACCCAAACCGGGACCCATCCCATTTAGGGAACCATTTCGGTTCTAGTTGCATCTTCTAATTAACGGCTTTGGTTCCGGAACCACAAAAGTAGTTCCAAACCGATTCTAGCATCATCATTTCATTAACAATTCAAATTCTAGATACACATAGACTTAGACCAGAACCAACTATTTACATCTCTAGTAGTGCTGGAGGATCAGTTAGCAACATTGAATCCAAATCCCAACCCTATCTATCTATTAATCAACTTAGAAATGTCAACGTCAACCAACCTGAAATTTATATGGAGAAAAAAAAGGCTTCAATCCAACCCTAAGGTTAGACTGGGATAGTCATGTTTGTTTGCATTAAATTACACAAAAAAGTGAATACATGGTGGTTGAAAATGAAGATCAATGGTAAATTCATAAATTGATCATCAAAAAGCATCTTTGTTTAATTTTGTTTTCCTTTAAAGAACATGTAATTTGATGCTAGTTTTTTAAATTCACTTTTAATTTTCACTTTTAGTCATCCAATGTATTGAATTCTCATGTATTCTTATGCAAACAAACAGGTGTAAGAGAAATTTTCACCTGCGAAATCTACAAATGTCTTCCCATTAGTGAATCTTCCCGTGGTCCCACCGACGAAATCAATACCATAGGGGTGATAATTAGCTTTCGCTGTGGTTAACAGGTTATTATTGTTTCCTGAATCAGATAACGAGTCTCCAAACACGTACAAAGCAGGCACTAGAGGGTGATTTTTTGATTTCACAGGAAATAACTGAAGGAGAAGAACTAAGATCAGGATACAGAAGGTGGTAGTCATTCTCTCTCTTTCTTCTCTCTCTCTCTCTCTCAAGAAAATTCAAAAGTAGCAATAGAATTTCCTTGTCGTTGAAACGGGGGAGCATATGTTGAGGTGACCCCAAAATGTAAGGAAAGTGGATGTGTAATTATAGGTGCTGTTCAGGCAGCCATACCCATAAAATAGGATCTTGCTATTTGAAAGTTTCAAACATGAGCCTATTTGCAAAGAAACATGAGGACATTACGGCTTGAATTAGAACTATGTGGATGTAATTTGATCAGAGAACAATTTGGGGTTAAAAATGAAAGACAAGAAAAGGTCTGTTGTTGATGGGTCCCACTGGCCAGGCCATAAAACATGGATAGGTTGTGGATCAGCCGTCTGCCGTAAATCGATGTGGGCCATCCCTTTAAATCCATCGGTTGATCCAATTTCTGAAATCCACAAAAGTCAAATCATTTGTCGTCTCCCGGTCATGGCCTATGTCCGAATCCAAAAGAAAAGTAACACATATCTGTCAGCATATCTGGGTCCTACTGAGGTCGATCGATCGAGAGAGAGAGTATAATGATTAAAACGTACGACGACATATTATACATGGGTAGTTGTTTACCTAAGAGCTACCTCTCACCATTTCTATTAGACAGAAAAATCTAGGTCGCTTTTAAGGCCCATTGCCATAAATGCTAATCATGCAGGTTACTGTGATGGAACTATATCATTGCGAACTAGACTTAGGAAAATAAATATTATTCCAGTCAGCACAACCATTGAACTAAGGGCCTAACAATTTAATGGTTTATTAAACTTCATATTTTGTGTAATTCAATTCGAGTGGATTTAATTTTGAGTAGTGTCAGATTAGGCTGAGTCACTATTAATGGGGCTTACTGAGGGAATTCAAATCCTATGAGGCTTTTGACCCACGATGATCATGAGTGTATCAATCACAGCCCGTTATATTACCATGAAAAAAATCTCATATGTACTAAAATCATCACCTCTCACACGAAGCTTGAGATATACCTCTTATTGTATACATAAATAAATATTTTAATTGAAAAAAGAGAGTTGGCCTTTATTTACCACATGTGTAAAATGGTTGATGGCACAACAATGCTTTACCTTTTAATTACTTGCCTCCTTTAGTTATCACGTTCACCTCCTTACGAACAATTAGATAATCAATAATACTAGCCATACGTCCCATCTCACAACTCATCTCACAGTCATCCTATTTAACAGTTTCTCTCTCCTTCATCTCTACAATGTTAAAAACAAAACAAATGAATTAGACCTGTCATATATGATGGTTGTGAAATGAGTTGTGAGATAAGGAGTGTGGCTAGCATTATTGTTTTGTGGGACCATCATTTTGTGATTCAACTAAATAATATTACATTCAATGTATGTGTACACAGAGTGTTAAACTTCCCTGCAACGTACCTCTGGATCATTTCAACAAAGGTGACTTGTCATATAATCATATTCACACTAATTACATTTCATGTATTAACAACAATGTGAAGAAGAATACTTTATCTTTACTTGATCCTACTCCATAATATTACACACTTACCTGTGTATGAGAAGTAGTTCAAACCTCAATCTGATCTTACCATTGAAATACATGAATCCATGTTTTATGCTTGTTAATCCAACTATTTAGTTACGGCACATCTTGCATGATCCAATCTACCTATATTATGCACTTTCTAATTGTAGATACTTTTTCCTTTAACTATACAAGAATTAACAATGTAAATAATAAATTTTATGTAATTATTTTAATGTATTTGTCTTACATTAAATGGTAGAAATGCTAAAACCTCATTTCTTTAACATGTCTCACCTCTCCAAAACATTTATGTTGGAAAATCCTTGCAGTCCAAATTATAAGTTTTTTTTTCTTTTTCTTTTTCTTTTTGTTTCATTTTATTCTTTAAATTCCTTGTGAAGCTTCCTCTATTTATTGTTTAAATTAATTAATCAAACTTTTAGCTTTTCACATCGGTCAATAACACCAAAGCTCGAGCGAACAGCATAACAATTTATATTAACATGATCCTCTATCTCTAGCTCTACAGTGTGTACGTAAATCAGAAGGCTTTCATCTTTGCTCCACCAATGTAGTCATTGGATTGTGGCTAATTTGTAAGAAAATTAATAATTGTTATCACAAGTGGATCTCCCCATCTTCCATTGCCCACTCTTTTCCTCTTGGAAGCTGTCTGCCAGTGATACAGTCAACTTGCTAATTTGAAATGCGCTATTGTGCATGGCAAACGATCTCTCATCCCATGTCCTTAGTCTGGTTGCTTACCTGTGTGGATGCCCTGCCCCTCCAAGTGATCATCAGGATAAAATCACTTAAGCAGCCTCTAATTCTTACGTCCTATCTTTGCATCAATTTTGGGACTCGGATTACTCGAAAAAAATGGTTCTTGGATCTTGGTCACCAATTTGTTTCCTTAATGACATAGAAGGAGATAAAATTGGAATACGACTAACCAGTTTCAATTCTTATCCATAATTGATCCCTTTCAATTTCGATTATAACAACAATTATGTGTATCTAGTCAGGTATCTTATCTATATATCCCTATTAGAAATTTGCTATGCTTGCATTTTTCATTGAATAGATTGAATATAAACTTGAAGTCAGGATAAAAGATGGGATACATGGATAGCTAGCTACATAGACAGCTATGGTTTGGGACAAGTTAATGCTGAAGCCCACCATGTCTTGCTTTATCTGGCGTCTTCTCCCCAGAACTCTTACCAGTAGGTGGGCCAAGGAGTGCAATTAGCTTGGTACCATTGTGAATGTGATCATGAGTCTTTTTATTAATTTACTTTTTTCATCTAAACTGTGGGACTGGATTTTCCACAGTTCCGCAGTTGGTCGCCCTTCCACTTATACAGCTAATGCGATTTGGCCTTCCCGTCTTCCCTATTTGCCAATTCTGACAAGAAGACTAAGCTGGGCCTAAGCATTGCCTTCTTCAACGTAGTCATCTTTCAAAAATCTAATTTAGATCTTCCAAGGCCAACTCTTTAAATTTATATGTAAGCTTCCTTTTGAAATCCAATTCCAAAAAGGACCTGTCTGTTTGCATAGAATGCAAAGAAATCAAATACATAGGAATGATGTTTGATATATTGAAAACAGGAAATTTGACGGTGATTATTGCCGATGCATGAAGGATAAGACCACACCCAGCTTGATCACAAGATCATCACTGGAGTGTTGACTTTGATACCATGTGGTGAATATCTGAACAATGAACATCAAATGACCTCCCCTTTATTGGAAATTGAATGGATGATAGAAAATGAATAGCCAACCATCCATCACACTAGTAATTTACATCACCATATTATATCCTTCAACCCTAACCTCTTTAGTAATCCTATAGAAGAGCTCATTTGACCATTAATTTCTCTATATTCAATTCCTATGCATTTTATGCAAACAAATGGCCCAAAAGTTCATCTTAAGAAATGATGAACTAGCACGGTCCACTGGATCAACTGCCCGGATGGCTGTATCACCAAACTACTCTGATCTACCCAAAAAAAAACTCCTGGGATGAATAATATAAGTGTTCTTGGCCCGGAACTTTTAGCATTTCGCTGCATTTTTCTTTCTTCACAGTTTTCATAACCCACCTTCAAATCTGTTCAGGCCGACTTTTATGTCCGTTAATTGCTCTGTATTAATTAAATTCATAGCAACTCAATATAAGATGAGGTATAATGAAGGAAATTAAAAGATGAGGATATAAGGAGATGTAAATGAGAACTACATTTTCCTGAGATTTGATTTACTAGGGAAGACAATCCGATGATCATCTAAATATTCACCTTTTTACTCTTTTTTTTTTTTTAAGCTTAGCCCCTCTCACAGCAAGGCATTGCTTAAAATTATTAGGAATGGAACACCCCTAGCAAACAAACGGCCCTCTTAAACTAATTGGGGTACCTTTGTTCACAAGTAAAGCCACATTCAAGACAATGTGAATTCTTGAATTTTCAAGGAGATATTAATTCATTATTACCTGATATTAAGATGCATTTTTGTCTCATAACTTCACACACAAAGTTACATTTTATCCTCGTTATTTCCCTCTTACCTTATTTCTTTCTCCTGCTTTGGAGAAAATATAGGAGAAAAAAGCGAGGCAACAAAAGGACAGGAAATGTAGTAAATATTAAAACAAACAGCCCAACCTTCTTGCCCATTTCCATTTTCCAACAATAAGGTAAATTTCTATGAAAATCATACTATGTAACATAAGCACATAAATAGAGCAATAAGTAATTAAATTACGGGTAAATTGAGTTCAGACCAACCAAGTTCCAACATTCCAACTTAGCCTTTAATCAAACCACTCTAAATTACAACAAGCTGTTTTCTAAGACACCAAATTTCAAAATACATTACTACATTACACATGCATTAGCTTATAGCACTAATAAAATCTCTAGATAACTGTACATTAACTTTTCCTCTTTTTCTTTCTTCTCCTCCACTTCTTGGGACTTGATTTACTCATCATCTTCATACTATATGAAAGATGATGAAAGAAAGAAGAAAACAAAGGCAAATGAAAAAAATATATTACCTCCTTCAACCAGCCTTCAGTCCTAGAAATATTTACATAATCTCCTACCTTCACTAAAACAGCTCCCCCATACCTGAAACAAAGACTACTGCAGATCCTTCCATTTCACCGAAGCCCGGCTTCTTATTATTCATATTTGGTTTTCTATTTCTATGTTTTTTTTTTTTTCCAAACAAGAAAAGTAATGCAATCGAACTCTTAAAACTGGCATGAAGTCCCTAGCCTCTGCCTCTGCCAGGCCCCTGACCTGCTGCATTTCCGGCCAGCAAATGCCCCCAACAGTAGATCCTGAAACTTCTCAAGGAACAGCCCCCACTCCTCGTCATTCAAATCTGCCAGCTTCACAAAGCATGCACCCGCAGGCAGCTGCTCATTCGCACTGTGCCTGTTACCTGCACTGCCTAGAAAGCTGAGAGAGTCATACCCCTTCGAGAAGACCGGATGTCGCTGACTCTTCTCAGACAGACTGATGCCCTTAAGTGACATGGAGAGCTTTGAAACCATTGAGGACTCATCACGAGCCGAGGGGAGGTGAGAGAGAACCCCCGTCACTGCTGCAGCGCACTCTTCTTCGCCCTCACTCTCTCCTTCCCCTTCCTCTACACTCTCTTCTAATTTTGAAAGTGGGTTCCAGCAATTTCCCACTTTAAACCCAAATTGGTATGGTGGAACCTTTTTGGCAAAATTGTCCACCTCTGCTTCCTCGTCGTCTATAGCAAATTGAAACTCCTCATCCTCTCCTATATCAGCAACACTAGGTGATGACAAAACTTCTCTTTTTGCCAGCAGATTCATTGCTTCAATGCACAAAACTTCTAGTTCACTTGGCTCCTCATCCCGTCGCCTGAACTCCCGGCTCATCATTTCACCAATTTCTGCTAGGCACAGCCCATAAGCTGCTGCTTCCTTGAGGAAGATTGTGCAGAGGACCAAAACACGAAGACATGCCTCTCGGATCATCGGCAACTCCAACCGAAGCATCTCTGAGTCCTTTACTGGATCTAGACTTGCAATGTACTCAAGCTCATCATCAGAAAAAGGAATTGACGCCTGTGGCCAATGGATCCACTCAAAGTAAGGATCCTCCAAGCTCTCAGGCAAGCAGAGGCCATGATCAATGGGAATGAGCTCCACCTGACCAAACCCTCCAACCCTATCGAGCTTCCTTACCAGAAGGTTGCCAGCATGTCTGTCTGTGTTGAAAATCCTAACATCTAATATTCCTATCCTATGTACAGCAGCCACAGGGAAGCTTGACGTTCCATGGTCGCTCGCATCAAAATCATGGGGGATGAACTGCTGGAATGATGCAATCTTGCTGACCTGTTTCCCATCATGGGATCTATAACCACTCACCCCATTGTTGATGTGGAACACTGAGTGAGTGATCTTGACAAGGACTGTTGGAGGCACGTTGGCGAAGTGACCATGATCGAGAAGGTATGCTGCAACCTCTCGAAAACCTGTCTCTCCAACTCTCACCGACCGTTTCAGTCCTGGCTGCCCAAGAGCCTTTCCGACAAACCCTTTCGGATTGTTTGGCGCAAATGGCTCTTCATCAGTTGGCTTCACAATGGCGACACTCTCACCTTGGCTGTTCCTGAAATAGTAAGCACCTCCAAGGCCACTGTGGACAGGGATTGGATCAACACCACTTTTTATTGCCTTCACAACATCTTTAATCAGCTGTTTTGTTCTGGAACAGTGACTCGAGCAACCTAATACCTCAATTGGTCCACTCAGATCCCCCTGTTGGAGATCTTTCCCAGTAGGAGAAAGACATGGAGTCGATGAGCTTCTATGCATATAGTTCCTCCTGAGGAGCAGTGGGGAATCATTCCGAACAACGCTGAGATCATTCTTCAACACAAGGTCTCCAAAAGTCAGCAAGCTCTCTTCAGTTGGAACATTGAGGGCCAGCTGCAGTCTCCTTTTCACGGTATGGGCATTGTCACTTCGATCCAGTTCGATGCCCAAGACACTGCCAGTGTCAGTCTGCACAAACACGCGCCGCCTCCCAACAGTCTTTCCTTCCATGCTCTTATTTACATGGTACTCACTGCTGCTGAGGGTTCCATTAAGGACTCCGAGTGCCATCTGGGTCCGAACAGGGCTTTCCAAGTTAGGAGACATGAAAAGAATAGGAGAACAGAGTGTCGTCAGCAACAGGAACAGCGAAGGAGATCCCCTTCTCTCTCGAGCAGGTGCCAAACTTAAATACTGACACTGCTACACAGAGAGAGAGCTCTACTGCCCAAACAATCATGAATTGATTGCAAGGAAACTTAAATGCCACTCATTCATCACATTAGTAAACACATGAAGAAATGGCAGAGATATACTGAACTCGCTACATTGAGGAAGCCATCAGATCCCTAAAAATGATGAACCAAAAGCAGTTAGAGATACAAATTATGAAGAATAGAGCAGAAAAATGAATCAACTTCTTCCGATCTAAAAAACTGAAAAATGAACAACATACTTCTATTTCAAACAATTTTGAATCAAGAAAGCTGAAACTAATAAAAGTTCTAATTTCTTGTGGCTTGAGGGTGCTAGACTTAAGATGGGGACGAAAACTGTGTGGTCTTCAAAGAATGAAAGAAAGGTGCAGGATTTATAATAAGGTCGGGAAAGGTGCCGGATTTATAATATGGTCGGAAAGAGCTCTTTTGTGGGAAGATTTAGAGGGTCCAGAATGAATCACAAAGTCACCTTATCTACCAAGAGTCTCCTTTTTTATGGTCTTAATTTTCAGGGACATCTTTTTTTTAATGGTATTTTCAGGGACATCTTAAAAGAAAATTTACACAATTCTCATATTAATGTTAAGTCATGAAACAAAAGGGAAATTTTAACACCTAATTTCAATGGAACAAATTATCTTAAGTGGTCCCAATCAGCTAACATTAACACTTGCCGGGAAAGAAAGCTTGACTATGTCAATAAGAGAATCAAACCACCACAAGATTGGAAACCTGAAAACCGTTCACTTAACTTATAGCTTCTTCAATCCACACAGCCATTTATTTTTCCACACTTAACATGTTTCTAAAACTGCCAAGGACATTTGGGATGGTGTAGCAACTTCCTATTCATAAAGAAAATTTAGGTAAAAACCTATGAACTGCAGATGGAGAAAAGAAATTTCAATAAGGTGACCATACCATTTGGAATTATTTTTCCGCTTTGAAAGGCATCTGAGAAGAGTCGAGCCACTACCAGCTTTTTTCACTTCTAAAGAGTGGACAAAGTATGTTAAACATCAATAAAAAAATTAACCCTCCATCAAATGGTTCAGTCTATTCGGATTGGTGCAAACCCATGGGCTTTCTGACAGGTCATAAGGTGCCACACTAGGTGGTATGCACCAGATCATTTGATATGCATATCTATACATATATATGTGTGTCTGCGAACGTGCGGGCATGTGTAACTGTGTATATATATTCTTGTTCTTAGAGGCCAGAATCAGAATATGAGTCTGTTAAAGCTAACATTCTAGCCTCAGAAATTTGACCCTCAACTGCAAAAATCACAGAAGCATCTCTCTTTCTCTCATTGCAGACATTTTTCTCCAACCATGTGACAATTAAAAGTGATATTCTTTTTTCAATTATATGTTCTGAAGACAACAAGGGTTTGCTTGGTTGGTTGGAACTCTGCATGTCACCCAGCTATCCACAGGTCAATTCCTTGGTATGCCACTTCTCCCTCATGTGAGTTATATTCCCGCTTTGTGGGATTCCCCTTCCCGCTCATGCGGGCTCTCCTTCTCATGGTGTGGGCTTCTTCTCTCACTTTTGTGGGCTCCCTTGGATCTCGTATTCATGTTTGGTTTGTGACAAAATTTTACAATAGCTGTCAACCCATCTAAACCAACCCTCCTCTTTTACCAAGGCTAGAGAAACTCGTTTTAGATGGTTTGGGCATGTCCAACATGAGCCCTCTAATTTTATTTGAATCATTTTTAGGCCAAAATAATTGAATTTTCTAACCGGCTACATATGGGAATCTCCATCTATTTACGTAGGTTACTTTAAGTGGTTTCCCTTATTAAATGCCCAGCTACTCTTAAGCTGTCTTCATTACTAAATCGTGTGCATTAAAAACAATAATAATATGGATGAGTCTGTCATGATGTAAAGGACAATAGAGTATTTTGTCTATTGCATCATTTTATATGAAATTATGTAACGGATCAAAGAGCTTTTTCTTTTCCCCAGGGCATCATAGGGGCAATATTGTGATTTTTAGGTTTGCTGTTTAATTTAATAGGGAATCTCATTTCTTCGATCAACTTCTCTCTCTTCATTTTCTAATCCTAAATCCCTAAATTTCTATATCTTGCTCTCTTTATTTCCTATTCTTTTCTTCTCTTTTCACATCATCCAAGTTCTGAATTTTTAATATCTTGGACTTTCTCTTCATTCAAGTTTAGAGGAAAGCCTAATAAGCATTTCTAGAGTAATTGATCTTATCTCTCCATCGCTGCTTGGGTTTAGCCATCTCTTGCTCTTATATAAGCATGGTAACTAGATAAATGACAAAGGGCAAGCAACTCATTTAATAGGTACTATTCTCAGTCATGAAATCTTCATTTTTGGGACAAAGTATTTCATGTGAAATTGTAGTGTGCTAATTTGAAATTAATTCTTCATTGATTTGTCCTTGAATTTGGTACCATTGCTGGTTAACATTGTGCTGAGTTGTCAAATCTTGTCGCTTTCGGTTTGGTTGGTTATTTATTGTGGGTTTAATTACATTTTCTTAGGACATACTATAGCAGCTGAATTGATAGTAGTCTAAGTTGGTTTCAGACTATCAAACCTTCGATATCCCCGGTCATACATAACAATGGCAAGAATAGGTCACAATTATATTACATTATTACTTCACAGATGTAAAGAATGGTCAATATGCAAAAAATAGTGAAGTAAAATCAGGAGAGTCTTACAACACAACATAGGTTATTGGTTTGGATATTGTCGTTAGAACACCAAATAAGGAAGTGAGAAATTTCACGAAAATAAGGTGGTGAAATCTAAAAACATTAACAACATGCAAAGAAAGAACTATAAGGAGAGGAAGCAGGTACTGGGATGTGGAATCTAATAAATGAGAACCATTCAAAAAATAAAAAAGACGATAAAGGAGAAAAGGGGGGAAAGATCAAAATTTTATCTCGTGATCCAAACTTGATGATAACCACAACCAAGGACTCTCCACCCCTGGTCCAAACACATCCAAAAGTGGAGGAAAACTCAAATCATGCTTATCAATATAATATACCATGTTAAAAAATAAGAATGTACATGTCAATCGGAACTCAACTTCGGCTCTAGTAGTGAATGAGCTACGACTCCTTTAATGGTTGCACCTAAAAGGAACATCTTCAATACCCATCATCATTGAACAATCTAGGCTCATTGGAACCATAACTGAGTAAATTGTCAATCAAACCGACATTTTTTACACAAGAAACATGCACATGTCTAGGAAAAAAAATATTATTCTAAAACCTATTTTAATGTCTATTTGGGACCCTTGTTGAGTAGATACGCCATCCCTTCTGTTATAAGCAGTGGACCCAAGCGGCCTATGAGTCTATGACCAGCATCCAGTTATCCCTGACTTAAGAAGAGCTGGATGGATCCTTCATCATTGAAGATACACCAATTTGTTGCTGATTGGTTGATCTTCCTATTTTTTTACCATATTCGTTCTTCATGTTACTCTTCCTTGATCCAGAAGCAGATTGAAGATGCTGCCTCCTCTGATAGTCCATATGTGCATGGATAAGCCTTCCAATCATCATAATCTCTAATTGTTGTGATTGAACCATCATATATGTAGAACATCACAATCCATCCATCTGATAACACTCAATCATCATCCAATGTGCCTCCAAATTTGAACTAAAATTGGATACTTCAATAGTTGGATGTTCTATGGGAACCATCATGACTATAAAAATTTGTCCATTGATGATTCTTCCAGTTCGTCCAAAACTATAGTTAAATTTGTCCATTGAAGATTCTTCCATTTCATCCAAAACCATAGTTAAATTTGTCCATTGAAGATGATCAGACTTTCATTCACAATATCAGACTTGTCTTCAATCTTTTCTGTCTTCTCTTCTTTCGTTTGTTTATTTTCAGGGACCTCTTGTGAAATTGGCTCTATCAAATGGCCAGGTCGTCGATGTTCTAAATTTAGATTGTCTCAATCTTCTTCTATCATCACTCACACATCAACTTCTTCGTTTACTTCTATTTACCTTCGTATAGGTGGAGTTAGGATGAGTGGTAGCAAAATTAATTGTTCGTGGAACCTAACCTCATAGGTGTTAGGTTCTATATCATAATGCACTTTAGGGTCACTATGAAACATATTTTCTCCTTTTTTTCCCTTTTTAGTCTCATGAGTGTGTTTGGCAGAGGGAAGCGGGGTAGATGTTGCCTCCTGATGATGATCATCATTCTCTTTTATAACTTACACCGCCTTCCTAACATTTGACCCATTTCACCAGCAATTAAGTGCCATGTAACCAATCACCAAGATGAGGAGGGATCCAAATTATAATGTGTGTACAAGAATGTAAGAATGAAGGATGCACAATGAAAAAAAGTGGGTATAAGACATAAGGGTAAGCGTGCAAAGATAAATACAAGATAGGTTTAGGAAGAGATATCAGTAGGTACATACTACAAAAAAAAAAAAAAAAAGGGAGTGTGTACAAAGGATACACCCCTTTCCCAGGATTCCCTCAAATCACCATCAGAATTCAGAACGACCAAAAAAAGGATGTAATGCAATGCCTAGACCAAGGTATGATAAATTCAACATCTAGAATACAAGTTAAGACAGCCTTAGCGAGGATGAAGTAAAATAGGCACTAGGATCAGAAGGTATGACTATAGATGCGTGGATTTCATTGGGAAAAATTGAGATTAATTTGTTAATCAAGATGTTTAACAAAGTCTTGGGTTTAAGAGGGATGCTTGATGAATACAGAATGAGCATTATGGTTCCTTTAAACAAGAACAAAGGAGATCCAAGTGTAATGACTACAAAACTATCAAACTAATGAATGATGCAAAGAACTTTTGGAGAGACCTACAGTGCAATACTTATGACTATATTCATATATTTTACACAAGAAGTTAGAGTTCATGCTAGTAGTTCAGCTATATTATAGAAGACATTTTTCTATTGAGAAAACTCACAAAATAGTTAAGGGATAACATCAAAATTTATACACAACTCTTATTGCTCTAGAAAAGGCATATAATCGGGTATGAAGGAATTTAACAGGCATTAAAAACCTTAGAAACGAGGAAAGATTTAAAAATATAATTAGGTCCAGAGGCAATTATTTTGACGAACATCCCTAATGCCAATATAGAAATTGTTCAAGACACGTGAAGGAGAAACAGTGCGCATGAGAACCATGTTTGGAATGATATCTGACAGTCCTGTTGGATTTAAATCGCAACAAGGATCCAATTTACATCCTATTATACATTTCACTTAATTAAAGGAAACTTAATGACAGGTATTCAAGAATATAGTTTCATGGTTTGTATTGTTTGGAAATAATGTCGTACTAATTAGTCAAACAGAAACAAGGAAATAATAATAACTGAGAACTTTAGTGAAGGTGATCTATTCAAATGTGTAGAGAATTAGGATACCAGAAACAATAATTGGAGTACAATTTTGGTGTCTCGAGTATAGACTGTATGCTCAAAATTGTAAGTTAAATATGTGAAAGACATCAATCCATTCAAGAAATCCTAGAACAAAATAAAGGGCTGGAGTTAAATATAGTGAACAAGATTAGTGTAGAGTGGAAAAAAGGAGAAAAGCAGGTGGAGTGATATGCAATCATCGAGTGCACTAAACTGACTGGGAGGGGAAAGACAGAAATTTAACTTGTTTTTTGTAAATCAAAATGTCGAAGAACAACGAGTATTAATATGCATGCTATGGACCTGTAAGGATGCACAAGAAAATGTAAGAAAATAATAAAATAGAGAATACAATCTTTCATATTTTTTTTAATCTACAAAATTAGTGTCTGGAAAACCAAGAAAGGTAAGGGAAAAAAAAGATTATTTTCTTTCAAAACAGTATTAGTATTTTTCCTACAGGTGGCCCCTCCAGAAAACTTTATATGGTATACAAATCCTTAAAAATGTAGTTTTACCAAAATCCTTCACCTCTCTCCCTTCTCAAAAGAGAGTGCACTTGTCAGGATGATGATGATATAAGTGGTGGTGGTGGCACTAGTGAGGGTAGGATTTGCACAACCCCAGGCCCAGCCCAGCCCAACCCGGCCGTTTGATAGACCTAGGTAGAGGTTACTAGCATGTAGGAGCTTATTGAGAATTGCTTTTAAGAAAAGTGTAGTAGATTTTGACCTTTTCTTATTATGACGTGCATCTTTCTGTCTAGGGTTCTTATATTCATTTCATCATAGCCCCCAATTACTCTCGAGTGTATGGTGCATACATGCATATGCACGCGCGCGAGCACACACACAGAGTCATCTTATCAAAAAAAAATTTTTAATATAAGATGACAATTGTTCTACATTTGTCTGCCAGAACTCTACAACCAAACCTAAAAGAAAGGATAGGCTAAGAAGGTGTTGGTAATGATGGTTTGTGCCACCAGCACTCCAATTTAAAAGATTCTTCATCCAAAAGTATTGCTTCATGCAGCAATGGGAAGGCTAGCAAAATTGATAGTTTCAAGTGAAGAATTTTAAAAAGGTCAATTTGCTGAATATGACATACAATACAACTAAGGCAATAATGCATGAAATCATGACAATATTAAATGAAAACAGGAACCCTCCACCACGTGTCATTCAAAATTTAATATGAATGGTGAAGTAAAGGGAAACCGAGGCAGATAGGAATCAAAACAGTTCTTTGCCATCACGATTAAGTTGTCTTAAAGCACTTTCAGTGTCAGTGGGTGATGAAGATGCCATTGTGCTGCTGGCCGAACATTTTATGGAGTTCTACGAGAAGCAGGGGAGGAAGAAGGGACAGGCATGATGCCTCCCAATCCCAGCCGAAAGCACATTCATTTATATTTGCTGTGTTTTGGGCCCATTTGTTTTAAGGGAATTTAAGACTTTCCCTACCCTATTTGTGAAATGCCTATATTACTTCTCAGACCCTAACTCAATGGTTGAGATGTGTTTTAAGGCTACAGTTTTGTGGAAACATAAGAGTTGAATGAGAGAAGAGGGAAGGCAGTTTTTTGAAGGGTTTTGAAAACGAAATACAGTCTCGTTCTCTGCAGGAACTTGCGACAGAGAGCTTCCTGTCAAGCTGTTTGTGGTTGTTATCCTCTTACCTTTGTGAAAGTGCATTCTACTCTCTCCCCTCTCTCTATAGATATATGCTGTTTGTTTGCTGTGGCTGACACATGCAGGTGCAGCTACTGCATACAGTTACTGCTGGGACCTTCTGCTGCAAAACTAATGTCTGCTGCAGGCCGCTGCTGTTTCTGTGACAATGTTGCGCAGCTAAAACTCTGTTTCAGCTAGTTGTTGCTGTTATAGGTGGATTTGGTAACCAGCAGTGCACCAGTGAGTATCAAGGAGTCTCATAAAGTTACATTATTAGCCTTTGAATTTTAAAGAAAATTATGACTTTTCACAACAAAAAAAAATCTAGGAATCTTATCATTAAGGAAGATTCCATATATCACTTGGGACACGCGCGCAGAGAGCGAGAGAGAGAGAGAGTTGAATAATGAACCATACGATTTCCATTTACAGCAAATGAGTTTGCGGAGTTCTACATAAAAGAACAGGGAGATTGGTGAGCAAAAATAAGAATTGACAGCAAACCGTGTTTTCTAGGTTCCATTTTTCCATCTTAGGGCAAGGGTTGTGATTCCTTGTTTGAAGACTAGGTTTATTTTTGTACAAGCATCTTTTGCTTATTTACCATTTATATCTCTTATACTATATACTTTTTTTTAGCACTAGCTCTTTAACTAAATGAAATTTCATCAGTGATTGAAAAGCACATTCCACACTAATAAGGCATCCCGGTGAAAGGATATCAATTCAATAAGAAAGAGACCACTCACTCACTCAGTCCCCAAGCCTGCACATACAGTCATAAATCTAATGCTACTCTATGATCTTTGTGTGTCTCTCTCTATCAACAAAACAAAATCCAAAGGTGCATTGATGCCACTTTACCTATCACAGATTCATGCGTTAGGTCAATTATTTTTATGTCTATCTCAACATTCTCTCTCATTTTCTATTGGAAACTCTCGATATTGTCTTGAGAACCAAAATGTCATAAAGGCTTTACTTTCTAATTCTTCACCAACAACATCCTAGGCCTGTAAGTAAAACATTAGTGCCACGGTCTTCATGGCCCCCGTGCGCAGTATGGAAAGAGCTTAAGGCAGGCTATGATGGCGCTCTTCCCCTTCTTCCACAGTTTAGCCTCCAAAAATCATCTCCAAAGAAACACAGATGCAGTGAAAAATAAATGTAACATCTACTGATAAAAAAAATTGTGGAAATTACAATCAGAATACTCAAATCCCGCGTCTCCATCCACTCTAAAACTGTGGAAATCACAGCCAAGTCTTTACCAAGTAAGCAGTTATATATCTCATACACATCAAAATTCAGAGAGAGAGAGAGAGAGAGAGAGAGAGATAGTGATCATATGAAAAGCTTCTGTTCATTGCTTACTTTAAATATCAAGCAAACAAACACTATGATCTCCCAATCCGAGAAAAAAGCCAAGTGTCTGCAGTCATTTGTTAGAATCTGAAGAACAAGAAACAAGGGGAAAAATCAAAATCACGAACCTCAATTCGCTGTTGCGCAGAATCACTCTTACCGTTTTCGATTTCGATTTCGATTTCCAACAAAATTCCATGATCAAACATCTGGAATCCAACCAAATCCCAACATTTTCTACCGATCGATTCCTAAATTAAAAGAGATCATCGCATTTCAATCAGACCTTCAAACTGCTAGAAATTCACACAGACCTACGAAATCGGCCAAATCCACTCCACGAAATCGCATGCCAACATCAAGAAAAACAGCATCAGGAAATCCGATTACTACATGAAAGTAACTAAGATCGACGAGATGAACTCACTCGGCGAACATCATTATGTGGAGAGAACGAATGGAGAAGAGGTGGCCGTTGATTCGGATCTGGAGTGGGACAGAGATCGAGATGAGCGGCTCCGATGTGAGATCAAGAAGGATCAACGGTCGAGAATCCAGCGACTCTCAAATCCCCTCCGCCACGCCAAAAAAGAAAAAACACCCTTCTCTCTCTCTCTCTCTCTCTTCTGCTTTGTATGAACTCTCGCTGGCGGGGTTTAAAACCCAACCACGGTTAGACGACCTGGTTTTCTCATTCCCATGCGAGAAATCCGAAGGGATCGATTTTCCGTAGCGACATTAACAGTTGGCATTTATGTGGGCCCGCTGGTCCCACTATTTCAGCAATGGGTCTCTAGATTAGTTTGTCTTTAATTGGAACGATGGGACTAAGACCCCCTAAATTACAGGGACAAGTCTGTGACTAAGAGACAGAACCATTTTTGTCCATCCCTGCGAAAATATCTTTTTATGAAGGACACATTTGTTTGCATGGAGCTGGAATCTTTTTTGATCATTGGCAAATGGGTTTCCGCAAAGAGTTATTAAGAATATGGTTATTTTATATAATTGAATACTTAGAATTATATTTCTTCTAAGTGGTTACAAATTGAATAATTGTAGGTGAATGTCCAAAAATGATAATTCCGGATCTTTTGTCAAAAAAAGCCACAGTGACACAGCCTACTATGCATGCATGCTAAGCTACCCAACGGCTACAGTCACCGTAGGATTTTTCCTTACTGAGTCTCATTTCAAAAATGATTATATCAAATGAAAAGTAAATTGATGAAAGATGGAAATTGAATACTAAACTATAACCATCCAAAAAAAAAATGCCTTCCAAAAAAAAATTAAACTTTCCAAAAAGATTAACCTTACAAAAAACATTTTAACCTTTCAAAAAAACCCTATAACCCTAGTATTCAGTAACTAGGGAAGCCAACCCAAGTATACTCTTCACCTGGTCTTATCTTTCATGTAACAATTTTTATTGGAGCTTAGTTAACTATGAATTCATTCTTAAATAAAGAGATGTGTGTGGCCATATATGTATATCCCAAGAAATAGTATATGCTCATTAGAATCAGATAACTCTCAGGTCGGAGGTCAAAGATCTAAAAGTTAGACTACTATGGAGTACTTTGGGTCATATTAAAAAATGAATGAATGGTAAAGGACATTGGGTGGACCTATAATGAAATATGAGCTTTTACATAATTTGATTTGCTAAGTTGATTTATAGAAATTGATTTAATATATTCCCTTACTTCATCAGGTGATCTTATTCTTTGTTTCTTCAATTTACTCACCTTTAATGATACAGTTTTTAAAATCCTAGGAATTTGATTCTTGCAAATAGATGATTCGTAGGGTATCTTTACATAACATCTATGGTAAAGTGATTCTGCAAACTTCTACTTTTCTTCCCCTGAAAAAGCAATTCACACTCTCCATCAGGATTTTCATGATACCATAAAGAAGTAGTTACACTTCGTCATTCTTCACTGTCAAAATGCTCTTATACCAAAATAATAATAAAAATAGTGGGAGTGCAAAAAAGCTGGCCTCCTTTGCATCTTTTCTAAGAATTTAATGTCATCTAAACAAACTTTAATTGATTTATTCATCTAAACAAACCTGTAGCTCATGCCAAATAACCAATAGCAGGATGAGAGCTGGACCCAAGTGTCTTAACACGAGTGCAGTCGCACTCGCATGATTCAAAAAAAATTTTAAAATTACACCATAAAAATTTAATTTTAATATTTAACTTCTTTATCCCGCCTTCGAGTGCACCACCGGGCAAATATCATGGGTCCACCATTAAGCATATTGTCAACAGGGTTCAAAGGATTTACTCTCCACCTTCATTTCATTACAATTTTACAAGTTATCATGAAGCTAAAGTTCATGACTGTATGCTTTGATCAATTCAAATCCTTTGATCAGTTGGGCCACACCTCTGTATACGTGGCACATAGCCAGGAACCGAACTGTCCGTATATAGTGCAAAAACGAGTTATTCGCAACGACAGTTGATTTTGTTTCCCTCCGTTTCTCTTCAATCCAAAGGCTCGAGAACCACGGTAATGGCCGTCGGATGGTTGGTAAAGATGCGATCTCAGTCGTTGGAAGTCTCTCACCGGATTGGTGAAGACCACGTGGAATGAGCTGACGTGGAGCACATTTTGAGCACGTTGGACTGACACGTGGAATAGGCAGTACCGAGGGAGCACTGCAGGTTTGTACAATGAGCTCTCTTTCTCATAATGGTAAATTAAGAAAGCGAAATTTGGATCTTCTGTGGGTTGCGTGTACAGTGACTCTCTGGGTGCAGCCATTATGTATTGACCAATGGAAGAGTCCAAATCAACTATGAAATGAAGACACCAAAACTGAAAAAATGACCTAGGTATATCTTTAGCTGAGCCAAAATTCTGTCTAATCCGGTAATCGCCGATCCTCACATTGATTATATGTAAAACATATATAATTAGGATGAAAGCATAATCAATCTAAGAGTGGACCTAAATCTATAAAATTAAAATTGTGCACATTAATGGACCAAAGGTGCATTGTTCAAACAATTTGGATTAATAGGTGGTTAGATACAAGTTCATCATGCGTGTTAGATACAAAAAAATACAATGGTGGCCATCTAACATATTTGAAAACTAATGTAAACGTTGATCTCCACATAGGATGCTAGGGCAGCTGAGGAGCTTCGATTTTGAAAAGTTTGGCCTCCCATGCATTAAAGAAAGCCATTGCACCATTCTATAGGGTAGTGGCGCTGCACTATAATCTTGAAATGATTGAAATCCAGTTTTAGATTGCATTTGTGCAACTATCTTTGTCAAGAAGGGGATTTCCACCTCTTAGGTCTAAAATTGATATCTTGTTTTACGAGGAAAAAAGAAGGGGCATCTTTTGGCATTTTCAACATTAAAGCCCATTCATTTACCAAAAACATTTAATGCTTTTTCTTTTAAAAAATAATAATAAAAGCTTTTGGCAAACACCAACGCATTTTCCATTTATTGTCCACGGTGATTGAGTTGCATAAACAAACAAAGGGATTGCAGCAATCGAATTTGATGCAAGTTGGGAGAAATTAATAACTTAAAATTGCCCTATCCAGTTAAAGATAGGTTTGTGATTTGCAATACCAAGCATGTTATACATGTCACTAGAAAAAAGTCATGCTAGAAACTTTTACTTTGAAAGTATTATTATTATAATATTTAAAATATTTTTTATTTTGCATACAAAGATGGCTTTGGATCAACAACCCATCTATAACTCTTCCAAAAGTAGTCTTGACACCTGTTACGCAAGATATATGTATTACAATCAATCCATTATAAAACTTCTAAACTAGTTACAAGTGAGGTGGTGCATGACAAAATAGCCACTCTGAAAGTTTCAAAACGCTAGTTTCGTCTTAAGGTCTCAATACAGATTCTAATATGAATGGTAGAAATATCAGATTAATTAACTAACTAATTAAGCGATCACACAAAAGACAAGAGACACTATTTTTTTACGTAGAAAATCCTATTCGAGAAAAAGCATAATGAAAGCATTATGTAATTGAAAATTACAAAAGATACTCACAAATCAGCCCAATTGTATCTCAACCTAAGAACTCCGATGATCTAGCCAACTCCTCACCGTTCACCTTCACCGTATTCGACACAACCAACTTGACAAGCTCTTCAAGTTAAATCTCTTGCTTGAGAGAGTAGATGAGTAGATCTAGAGCAAAAGATTCAGCACTTCAGATTCTTCACAAGATGTTCTAGAGAGAATGTTTTAATCTTCAATGGATGTTAGGTTGTTCTTCAGGAATATAGATAACCTAGAGCGGAAGAGAATAACCACATATATAGGCTTAACTTCATAGTTTAGGTCTCCCACGCACATAAATCATTTTCCTAAAAAGTAGGAGGATAAAAAAAAAAGAAAGTTTGAAGATCTGAAAAACAATTTTACCGCTACGCACACGAGCGCGCTTGCACAAACTTGACATCCAGGAATCGGTGCACGAGCGCATGGCTATAGGGCTCTTGCGCACTCATCTTTGGAGTTGGTGCTTGAACACGATCTAAAAATTTTCAGCGCATTCGTCTGGGGTTTTAGCGCACCAGCACAGTCTGAGGCTCGCATTAGCGTGGTCTAGGAAATTTAAAAAATCTAATTCAGAACAAACAACGCAGTCCTTCCATGAAACACATGATTAATTAATGAATTCCAGTTTTGTCTATATCCCAATGAATTTACCAACACTCAAAGATCCTTACAAACTCATTCAAAATTTACTTGAATTAAAATTCTACTCTATACTTGTCCCAATAATTTTTGGGGGAAAATTTGAAAAACTAATGAAAATTTTGGCTTGTTTTCAAAATTTTATATATGAAGATTTGAATATTTTAAAAAAGTAAGAGAGTTTTCTATAATTTTTTCAATCAAGTCCCCTCCATAAAAAATTCTAATAAAGAAAAAATACCTTTATGTCACTTTTCAAGTCTTCCCTTTAATAAAGCACTTGAGAGAAATGATCAGTCCAACCCAAAAGACCTAGTGGGGCCCACTTCGACAACCTTTGTGCATGGATGGTTAAAAAGGTGGATTATGGCTTGATTGAAGGTCACAAGGTCATCTTGATGTGGTGGGGCTAGGTTTAAGGAACATCCGCATTCAGGGTTAGGCTATATTAGCCCATTTGGTTTGCGGTTTTTTTTTTTTGGGTCATCTAGATGCCTTTTGGGTGAGAATCCTCACCCAAAGATATCTCAAAATTTTCTAATCTATGACCAAAGTTTTTCATTGGGATTTGGAAATCTATGTAAAAAGCCAAGAGGTGTATGATGGAGAATCTCTATTCGGCTGTGGAAAGTAGAGAGAAAATTCGTGTGCATAAAAATAGATGGGGTTCTTGGCCACTCCCCAAGTAACCCCACCTAAGGTCTCAAATACCCTTTTGTTCTTTCTCTGTCTACCAATTAGAGCATAAGAACTCTGTAAGTATTTTTGTATTGGCAAATTCATGAGTTGGACAAAACTTAAGTCCATTAGTATTGTATTTTACATATCTTTGAGTATAGACAATAGTTTGAGTCGCCGAATGCACTGAAGTGAAGAAATAGAAGAAAAAGCGACAAATTGAAGTGGTTTTCTACGGATAACATGGATTAAAAAGGTCATATCTCACAAATTGAGCATTGGATATGGGCATGTGACCTACCGTTGGAAAGCTCGTTTCGAGAGGATTCCGTAGAGCCCAAGAGCGCCTCAATCGGAGCTGAAACGAGAAAGTCATGGCCTCTGAAAGTTTGCAGGAAAATGCTGAAATTTTCACCCGGGCAGAACCTTAATCTGACCGATTGGGCAATTTATGCAACCGATCGAGCAAGTGTAGAAAGTGCGCCGACTTGAAATTTTTCAGCCTGAATTAAAGAGGAACTTACCTGTTTGATGTCAACTCCTTTCCTGATCATATTATACTTATGAAGCACGAATTAGATGTTATAAAAATGGGTTTTCTCTCAATCCTGAGGAGTGGAACACAGATCTCAATATTCTAAGAAGAAGATTGTTATTGGAGATCACCTTCTCTAAAGGTCTTCTATTGAAGAGTTTGAGGGCTGAAGTTCTGCTCTAGAGATTATTGTTTTCTACTTATCTGAGTGTAAAAGATTGCTTTGGGGAGTAAAGTACAACATCTAGAAGGCGTCTAGGTGTCTTAAATCTGTCACAGAGAAGGGTAGGGGGTCGTTGCAGCAGGGAGCCATGCAAGAGAATTACAAGGTAATTAGGTTGAGGAGCAATTAGATAAGGGTTGTGAGTATTCTCTTGTAACTGTAGTATAATTCATAGTGCTTGATTCTTGATCGTAGTTTTTTTCCGTTTGGGTTTCCACATAAAATATGTGTCTTCCTGTGATGTGTGCTTGTGGTTTGATTTATTCTCGCGGCGGGGTTGATTGTTTGCACACAAAATATTGAAATTGATTGAATTAATCCATTTTAGATGATCTCTCCCCAAAAAACCTTCAAACTCCTTACCATCTCATCTCAAGGTCTAGAATGGGACAAAAAAGAAGTTAAGAGTCTTTGAGGAACCAGGATGTAGTCAACCTAATTCCTAAGATTTCCCAGGGGTTAGGGATAACCCTTGTTGGAAGTCCCAATAAATGCATTGTTAATGGTTATGATGAAAGAATTGTAGGAAATTTTTGTATTTTTTTCAATATTTAAATTTTTATGTATTTTTTTTAAATGAGACAAAAGTATTATACTTTTTTTTTAATTCCCAAACAAGGACTAATTTGCCCCTACTTGAGCAAGTCAGCTCTATCGCCCTTGTGAGCCCAATCCAGCCACTAGCCCCAACATTGTAATTCATTTATCGCACAGGTGAGCCCCACTGTCAGGGCTAAACACTTGAAAATGAGGATCCCAATGGTGATGGGGATTGGTCAGGCAACATTCAGAGATTTGATGAATGTAACTGACGCGTGTGATCTTTCAATCTAAAGTACTTTTCTTGGTATGAAATTTAGAAGGCTGTCATTTCAACTCTTCTAACAGAACACAAGGCACAAAACCACAGCAGAAATCAAAAAGTTAAAAAATGCTATTAGTTGAACAAGGGAAATCTTGTAACTTCTTATTTTCACTTCATATCTTATTGCCCTCTTATTTTTCATGCATATATTCTAAAAGAATTAAGAAATATTTCATGATGTAAGTTTTTTTTTTTTTCTTTTCAGTTTTTCTTAGAAAAGATGACTAGATTAGAATGTATTATCCTATTTTTTCCATTGTGCGGATTGCATATCTATTTTAAATTTATAACATGTAAAATTATGAAGTATATACCTAGTTATGGGAGGAACCAGAGGAGGGCCAGCAGAAGCCATGGCCTCCAAAAATTTCAAAAACCCCCTTTAGATGTTTAATATTTTTATAATTTTTTACATATGCCCCACCCAAAATTTTTTTTAAAGTCCCTATAAATTTGAAAAACTAAATTAATTTTTTTATATGTTATCCTCCTACAAAAATATTCTAGATAGTGGCCCCCCCCCCAAGCAAGAATTTTTGGTTCCGCCCATGTACCTAGGCACATAACCATAGAGCGATAAGGGTCTAAAATCACGCAAATATGAGACCAGTGGACATTTTTCCATAGTCAAAACATACCTTTCAGCCATTAACAAGTGGTTTTAAAGAGAATCTTACATGCGCTGTGTGTGTTTTTAAGGCAAGCAAGTTCATGCAAATAACAATTGATTGTAGTACAACTTACCAAAACAATGAAAGGAAGCATCAATATTAGGGCATGTTTGTTTGCATTATCATGATATATAGGAACTGAATAAATAAAATTTAGGGGCACACCCACGAATTCTTCCATGGATGGCCACTATGTACAAAAGGAAAAAAAATTGGGAGGGCCACATTAAAAATGAATATAGTTTTCAAAATATATAAGAATTTTTTCTAAAATTTTTGGGGGACCATGTGTAAAAATTTATAAAATTAACTAAAAGAAAATTTGGTTTTTTTTTTTTTTTTTGCTCGGGGTTGGGGGTGGGGGGAGGGGGAGACAACGTGTAACTTTGTTGTTTTGTAGGGTGTTTTGTAATTTTCTATGGTTCCTAATAGAAATCTCCGCCCTTCGCAAAAAAAAAAAAAAAAAGGGATAAGACATGAATGTTAAAAATGAGCATTAAATAATCTTTTTTATATATAGCAAATAGAATCAAAGGAAGATGGAAAATGAATTAAATGGTGATTTCATTTTTCATCTTCTATTAGTCCTATTTTCTTGAAAGGAAAGATCATTTGATACTCATTTGAAAGAAAATTGCTCCCTAGCCCCCTCTCTCTTATAAAACTCATTCTACTTAACTCGTACCCTACCAGTTAGTTTTTATTATTGATAGCTTTCTTTCACTACTATATTTTGCCCCTTTTTTCTTATTGTTATTCTATGTATGTTACTTCCTTCATTAGCAATTTTTTCTTATAATAAAACCAAGTCTTGGATGCTATTCTTATCTACGACAGGAGGCATGTCTTCCAATTGCACCAACATTGGATTTCCATTTTGATTTTGTTATTATTTAATTCAAAAGCATCAGATTCAATAATTTTATAAAATTAACCCCGTCCTCTCTTTCAACTCTTTGACTTTTTTACTGACCAAAAAAAAATTCATGACTTTTTTCAATAGTTTTTTATGGTAAAGTAATGCATTTAGTGAAGTTTTCTGTTTTTAATTTACACTTATTCTCTCTTGCATTAACTTTCTTTCAGTAATCTTACTATACGAAGACTTTGCAATGGTGCACAAACCATGCCCATTTTTTTCCTAATGCCTCTTTTGACTTAGGGCTTGTTTGGTAGGTCTAGTCTTATTTTTATAGATCATCTAAAATAGAGCTATTAAAAAAAGAGCTATAAAAAAAAGAGGCTAGATTTAAAATATGTGTTTAGCAATGAAAGCATCTATTTTAAATAGACCATTTTAAATCAATAGTTGAAAATTTTTCACAAATATATTGAGATCTAGTAGGTATTAAGCCTTGAAATTTTACTTCATAACCACGTTTGGCCTCCCAAAGAGATCTAACGGTTTGGATTTTGTGATTGAGGCCCCCAATTTTTTTAAAAAAATATTTAATAATTCACGTTTTTACATAAATATCTCAAGTTTGGTGATGATCCAACGGCTGAAATTTGGTCTCATAATGGTCATTGACCTTCTACACATTTTTAATGGTTTGGATTGTTATTTACTGTCCCAGAAATAATAAAAAAAAATAAAAAAAGGGGCTGCCTGTGGACTAGTACAAATTCAGCATATTAAATTCAATGGTTGAAAGTTTTTTACAAATATCTTGAGATCCACAAGGAATCAATCCTTGAAAATTGACCCCATAGCCGTTTTTAGTCTTCCCAACATTTCCAATGGTTTGGATCTTGTGTTTGGGCCCCACAAAATTCAAAAAATAGTATCCAATGGCTCACGCTTTTTTGCACATATCTCGAGATTCAGGATGAATTAACGGCTGAAATTTGGATGGGTGGCCGTAATTGATCATGTGAACATTTTCAACGGTTTGGATGTAGATTTAGGGGCCCGGATTTCGAGAAAAATCGCAAAAACCGTACTGGGCGTGATCCCTCATTTTCACTGTAGCTGGGCGCCTCTTTTTTTTTCCCTCTGATTTGGAAATGCATCACAACCCCTCCTCTTCAAAATAGAGCTTTTACCTCTTATTGTCTAAATTAAATAGAGCTAAAAATGCATGCCAAACGCCTCTATTTTTCTAACTCTATAAATTTTAGACATTTAGACATTTAGAGCCTAAATTTTAGACTTGCCAAACATGCACTTAGTATGGTTTCTTATCATATCTCTAGTCATTTCCACTTTTTACTGATCATTTTTTTAGCTCATATGGTTTGCTTTTTGGCGTTTTAAATGTGGCCTAAGCCCACCAGGCCTACTAATCAAGTGCCTAAGACCAGGAAAAGAGCTGACCAAAAAAAAAACAGAAAATAAAGAACTATCTCATTTTATTCATAGGGCACATCAAGTAGGATGATAAGCGAGGATAATTAAGTTGCCTAAATGCGTCACAATAAGGTGGAATTTGGAGAATTCTCTAAGGCAAAAGTATAATCTACCAGGTTAGACTTTTGGAAACTCATAAATGAAACATAGAATTTCAAATGCGGGGAGACAGCTACTAACATACATGAATGATAGAACTTCATTTTTTGCAAAACAAACACCATGAATGATGGTCATTGCAATGCGAGCTGCAAATTACGATTCAACAAAGTAACCCAATGATTGAATTGAACCTTGGTTATCCTTCTGTAGCCTATTATGTGTTAAACAGAGTTACATACAACAAGTTGTGCAGAAAAGAATGAAGGACATAAGCTCTATCAGAATTAGCTCTGTCGGAAATCGCTTACAAAGATTCACTATGCCTGTCCCTTGGGCTTGGATTTATTCAGGCCCAGGTATCCGGTGCATTGGACTTCCCAACCGAGCTGGCTGGATCAAGCTTTGACAAGTCACTGTGTGGCTCATATAGTTCAGGATGAATCGATACCTGATATGACTTATATCCACTCTGGCCCATGTTTGGCACATTGCTTTTTTTATCTTTCAAACCAAGATCTTTTTTTTTTTTTTTTATACTTTTCAGGTAGAACCCTCCTGTTGATGTTGATCCAAGATGCATTTAAATATATTAAGAGAGTCACTGTTTAGTTTTTGTTTTAAAAGATATTTTTTGTGATAAATACTTAAATGGGTCACAAATGGGTAAACAGGTTGAGGTGGCAAAGACAAGCCCATCTGTCTAAAAATTGTGTGAGCTTGGAATCTCTAGACATATACCTTCCAGTAGAGATGAAAATGAATCAAGTTCGGGTTTGTGCTGGCTCTGACGTATAGTTGGACCTGAATTATATAGTGGACTCGGACCGTCCCAGAGCAAGATCAGTGGACCTGTGTAGAAACCTGAATTTAGAATGAAAGACCCGGACTCAATATAGGGCTTGGGTGTCGACCTAAAAGATATACACAAAATCCAAATATGCATGTAGTATAGCATCTGGGATAACGACCTCAGCTATGAAACAAATGAACCAGAAGTCCAGAACCCAGTGTCCAGACCCAGATTAAAAATGGGTCCAAGTATTAGATCAATACCCGAATCAAGAACATGTCAAAAGAATTTGACCTGTACCTGATCTTTTTCTTTTTAAATTGGTCTAGTCGGGTTACACGAGTGGCCTACCTGCTCAAATTCATCAAAACCAGTAAAAAATTAGTTCAATACCCGAATGAAGAATATGTCAAAAAAAAATTGACCAGCAACTGATCTTTTTCTTTTTCAATTGGGCTAGTCGGGTTTTACTATGGCCTACTTGCCCAAATTCATCAAACCCCCTACCAAACCAACTCCAACTCGGATTCTGGGTGTTTTTTTTACTTTTTGGAAGCGGATCCTATCTAATGCATCTGAAAGGAGATTTTGAATCATCCATTGGTTGGTTATTAACTAGATGATCCTGACCTTCAGTTTAGTAGTCATTCTGAATTTGGGTAATCGACAGTATATTCCATTGTAGCCGTCCATCTGGTGGGGCATTATGTGGACACTCATAATCACCAATTGACTGATCAAGGGGCCACACTTCCGATGGCTTGAAAGTCATTGATCTTTTTTCTAGATGATAGCATTGTCGTTTTCCTTCACTCCCTTCACACCCACCCACATAACAAAATGGAATCAATACTTGGGCTGCAAGTTGGATCACGAAACAGTCACAATCCAACAATTTGGCATAATATGAAATCTAATAAGCTTGTATTTACACATTACTCTTATCCGATGTGGACCAGTCATTTGCAAGTTGGATCAAAGAACATACTTTACTTGCAATTGGGTATTACAAAGAACAGAACAATTGTTATGTATGACTCTAAAAAATTCATTTCACAGGTGAGTTACCCAAATAAGTTTTTGGTGGTAGGCTGGGTTTTGGCCGAGTTGTTAAACCATAATTACTATTGGAAAGTGACATGACGCCATACTTCAAAAAATCAGGATTCGATTGTGTTGACCTGCGTGAAACCGGATACACGTCGGCCTGCATTAATAATGGGCTCATCAGCATTATAAGCATGAATTTGTTTTGAGTGGGGAAATAATATGATACGCGACCGCCTTTGCACATATAGTGCTTGAATTTCAGACAGTTACTGGGCATAGGAATCACCTAAGCACGTCCAACATCCTAAACACATGAACATCAAGGAAATGAACGGATGTTGTTGGATTGATATCTTGTGTTGCAGGTTTATCGAATTGATCTATATTGTAAATTTTGGATCAGAATTTGGATTAAAGGTATTTTAGTCTTTATATTAGACTTTTTAGAGGATGAAAAAGATAAAATTATATATGATGTAACTTATAATTCTAAATCTAAGCAAAAAGCGTAGTAATATTTTTTTTATGTAGATATAAATTTATTGTCAAACCAAGTAAAATTGTCATATATACTTATTTCTTTTTTTTTAAATAACTTAATTGTTAATTATAGATTACGCACATTTGCGAGTGCATAATATTTCTGAACAGAATTCAACTTAGTTTATAACTATTTGCAAAAGGTCCCATCAAATGGCCTTAGCCTTTTATTTTCTTGTGTTTAGTGGTTGATGGTATATATGCAAATTTACTATAATAAAGTTGAGTTACTGAAAATATTAGGATAAATGTCAAATCATTATCAGTGCTCCCACCAGTACAATTGGTGTCTGGGAGTACCATAAAGATATGTTGTATTGACTTTTAAATAGCTTTAGCTGGGGCCAATCCTCCAGACCATTCTGCCAGTTTTGAATCAAGGCCTGTACTGCTTTTGGGGTTTTGGTCCAATACAATGAACACCAAAAATGAGGAAGCCGACTTATGAAAGGAATCGAGAACAGGTTACAGTTTCGGTAAGGAGTTATAAAAGGAGTAGAGAATAATAGGTTTCAGTTTCAGTAAAGCCCATGAAATCGAGATGTAGAGAATGGAAATTCAATGTCACCAGTAGAGATGGATTTGTTAAGCCCTACAAGTTGGCTCCAACTGCTCTGCTGGAAACTGGCCAAAATATACATTGAGGCTATTGGCCTACTCTTGAATTACTGAAAAAGGGTTTATAGCAGGTGAAGATGAATGTAGAAGAACATCATTTCACATCTGACAATGAAGCAGGAGGTAGGTGATATAAATGAACATGAACAGGTGGGGTCTGGCATGGACGAGGTAAAACCATTCCAACTCTGTCATCTTGGGACAGGTTTATGCTGTTAAACAGGCCCTTCCTAAATTTCACTGATGAGCCCACCATCGGATGATCATGTATACGATACATAAAATTTTTTTATAATGTTTTATTGAAGCATATTATATTCAATAAATCTTTCATTGGGCACAAACCATATCAGATTTGAAAGTTCATCGTTACCCTGTAGAAAATAGAGCTATTTTTCATGAGTGTTAAATAGGTGAGCTCCATTGTGAATAAAATACAAGAGTTTTTTTTGTAATATTTTATTCATATGTATTATATTTTAGAAAATCTTACTGCAAGCAGAGAACATGCCCAGTGAAATTTTGCAAACATCTCTTACAAGAGAGAATATATATTTTTATGATAGATTAGGATTTTAAACAGATGAGCTCCATTGTGGTTTAGACATGAGTTTTTGTGCTTTAGACATGAGTTTTTTAGTAGCTTATTTAAGTGTATTATAATTATTAAATCTTATTATGAGCGGTATTAGCTATATATCACATAGAAAAGACATACATCCATGTATTTTGAGTTGTTCAGACTTAAAAAGTCAGTAGGCCTTGTTGTGGACCATCAGATGTGAGTCTAGGACTAAGAAAGAGGGGATGGACTTGGAGAAATAGGTTTTTAAATTTTACAAAATACCCACTGCTATTTTTTGTATGTATTGAAAATTGAACATTAAAAATGGCATGGAAAGTCAGCCTTGACCGCTGTTGTGCTATTTGCCCACTCACGAGAAGCTTGAGTGTGCAGATCAGTCGACCCAGATTTGAAGAAATACTCATCTCAATGTGGCCCACCTCTAATCGTACTTAATGGCATGCAACCTTAGAAGCATTTTGGTTTTAATTTAAATCATTCATTGTCTTTCTTTTTTTTCTTTTTGAAACTTCTGAGCTAAGCTTGAGCTTAGGTTTGAGATAGTCTAGTATTCCTCATGCATGACTGGGCTGTAGTTTTATGTATTTTACAACTGGATTTGAACTAGGGCTTGGCCCCCAATTTAATGTTAGCTTATAAGAGTCAAGCCCTTGAAGGAAAAGCCCAAGTCAAGTCCATCCAACAAGCCCTAGTTCAATCTCAACTTGTGGCTCCATTAACCGAGCGTGGCTTGATCAGCTTATAAGTCAAGCTCGGGTATTAACATAGGTGGATCTGCATACAAGCATTTTAGTAGTGGTTGCCCCAATTATACCTAGGTCAACTTCCAAAACCATATGAAAATTTTGAATCTACTTTCATAATTCACATGAATATCCTGGGTCCACCCCCAAATCGCATAAGAAAAATTCTGAATTTGCCCCAATAACTCAATTGTCTAAGGCTACCTCTCTTAGATAAAAATCTTATGTCCACCACTGGGTGCAAGCCAAGCCTACCAAGCCAAGTTAAGCTCACTCGACTAGCTCGAACGCAAACCAAGCTAGAACTTAGAAAACAAAAACACTAAGGATGCATTTGAAAGCGGGATAAATTTTCAGTAGGAGTGCATAGCTAATATTATTCAAGCCCATCTAATGATGCTATTGCATCCGATGGGATTCTATTTATCCCAAAGATATATCCAATCTCATGTTTAGTTGGATCCAGATAAATAAAAAATAAAGGACAAAAAGACCTAAAAAATATAATCCCACCTTCACTCAAAGCCAACTCAAGTTATCCCACCTCATAGGTAGAATTATTTAAACCCCCGTACTAAGTATTAATTCATTATAGTATTAGGACTAGGATAATATAATCACAAGTACTAAAATTGTCACAACCCGAGCCCAGGGTTCGGGGGTTAACAAAAGCCAAACCTAATGACACACGTACTCCCGTGCATGCACACGTAGACCGAACACAAGTAAACAGGTTAGAGAGTTGAGATCACTGATCGAATGCAATATGTTGTGCAACAAATCATGTGAAACTGAATCATCTGTATTTACAAACCAATTCTAATCTAATTATCCGGTGTTTCTAACCGTGCATGATGATATAGTTTTAAGTTATTCGATGCACCGTTGTCTAGTGTTGCATTGAATCGAGCGGTGCACGAAGTCCCTTAAACCAACACTCATGGGGAGGTGCTCAACATCCGGATAATGAACATGAATGATTCGCAGCCCTCGAGATCATTCACGTGTTGTATCACATTCCGTTGGGCAGGTCTAGGTGTTCTACATTCTATCATGAAGGCCATATCGGTCTTTCCCTTACACCTATCCTTGTCCTTTAAATTTTTAGTGTGCATACGGCTTAGCCGTGTGTGTGCTACGGCTTAGCCGTGTGTAGTCTACGGCTTAGCCGTGTCTGGGCCGTAGAAGGTCTGTCAATTAATGACTTTCAGTTAAATCCAAAAATGCACCCTGTATTGATCTACGGCTGGGCCACGGCTGAGCTTCGGCTTAGCCGTGCCCTAGCCGTAGAGGAAAACTGGGTTTTTCTCCTCTCTGGACTTTGAGCCGTAAGTGCCATACGGCTTAGCCGTACCTGCACGAAGTTAAATTTCTGAAACACATACAGAATGTCTAGGAACTCATCAGAGTTGCAATTCTTCAATGGAGATAGACAAGTACTGAATCAATAAATATCAAATGGGCTGTAAACACATGTTTCCATATCAATTCATGCAAGACCAACCAAATCAAATGCATACCAACATGGGTTCTCAAAGTTATGGTTATACTTGCCTTAATTGGAAATCAATTGCCCAACTGAAGTTCTTGGATCCAAACACAACCTAACACACATCAAAACCACATGCATGCATGAGGGATGGAAAGAAATCCACAACACCGACCCACCATACAACGATGGGAACAAGAAGGAGAAGAACTATAGGAAGGAGATGAGAGAATAGAAGAATGTCCCACTCACCTCACATGCAAAGGAACCAACCTCCTCTTGATCGATGGAGGAGAGAATCTGGAGAAGAGAATTCAAGTGAGAGCGAGAGAGGTTTCCACGTGCAGTTGAGGAAGAAAATGAGAGAAGGAACATGAGTTTTGGTCGATGGGTGAGAGGATATAAGCAATGGGTTGTTCAAATTACAAGAGGGTCCAAGTCAAAAGTCTATTTTCAGTTTGAGTCAAATCTGGGTCCAATCCACGACATCGGTTGCAAACGACGTAGTTACGAAAGTTAATGAGCTCAACGAAAGACACGTGTTGACATCAAGATGATGCAAAAATGACCATGTCTTAGAAAAGCTAAAATTACGAAAAAGGGCTTGGTCTACTTAATCCAGGTCAAACTCAACCCAACTACCTATCCATGACCCGTAACGAATTTAAAACACAAACAAAACACGATTAGCGACGAAAACAAGATTAATTACCCACTAAACGAGGTCAAGCTGGGTCGGAGTGTTACAAAAATTGCAAACAGACAAGGGATAAGTGGGACATGATGTAAAAAGTTGCTTATCTCCCCACTTATCCCCTCCATATCCTGCTTTCAAACTCATCCTAGCTATCCGAGTGATCATTATGGGTAACAAATAATGTCCTACCCCTAGCCCAAACCTCAACAGCTGAACCCAACACAAAATGTTAGTATGAAAGACCCGAATGTAGCACATTTTCTTATCTGACTAAAAATGTTAATCTGCAACCAATCCAAAAGTTTGAAACACTAAGTCACATAGGTGGTGTTGGATCGGGCTGACCTACTGTAACAAGTATGGGTTCAAGTCAAACCTGAACCTGACTCTGTTTATTCCCTAACTAGGCCGGATATGCTAACTGGGAACTAATCCTGATAATGTCACATAAATTTTCTATGACACTACCCAAATTCATTATAGTGATAAACATGGTGAGCCCCATACCCATGTAATTAGCAAGTAATGGTCGACACAACTACTCCTCCCACCATCCCTAAAGAAATGAAGAAGAAGAACAACAACAACAACAGCAGATTGTGACAATATTAGGAAAAATCATTGTTGGGTTTATGTCTTGTATTCCGGTTTAGCCAGATGAGTCCACTGAGTTCGCCAGAGACTGGTTTAAGGTCAATGATATTTTGGTAATTATACCAGGACTTTCTTGGTGGCCAAGAAAGCGAAGATTATATATATGTATAGTCTGTAACCCTAGATCGCACGTTGAGGAGAGGTGAGAGTTCTCTTGCCTGTGGTGTTTTCACACCATGTAGGTGAGACGATGTGAGAGAGTGAGAGTCTCTATATGCTTTACTTGTGATAGTGAAGTTGATTGTCTCTGTGCCTGTGGATGTAGCCCTATTTGGGTGAATCACGTAAATATCTATGTCTCTTCTTGTGTTTGGTTGCTTGTTGATCTTGTGATTGATGTATGTGCACAACGGGTGATGTAAAAATCACAACAAGTGGTATCGGAGCTGAGGTGGTGTTCATTGGGTTTTCTAAGCGAGGTGGAGATCGTTTAGTGGCTTGGAGGTTGTACGCATGAAGATTGACTGATTGAATCCTTGTCGAAGGGTTCGGATCTCTGTTTTCAAAATAGGGAAGAAGAGAGATCAGTTTCGTGATATTTGGTTAGGCCACCATCGGAGAATAAGAAGGCGAGATTGGGTTCTCCGGTTTGGCTGGGATCAGTGGAAAAAGGATTCACAAGTTTAGTTCAGATCTCGGAGTTGATCACTCCAGTTGTGATTGACGCTGTTCGAGATTCGATCCAAAAGTAACCATGTCAGAGGAGTCGTTCGTTTGGGTTCTTGGCTGCAACAGGGAGCAGTCTCTGTTTGACTCGTTTCGATAAGGGCTGCCGATCGTTTTGGAAGCAGACTGTTCGGAGTTGAGTCGCAGGTCAGATCTGGTTTATGCGGAAGAGGTGGAAAGATCATGTTATAGATCTTTGCCTCTGGTCACTACACATGGCATCAAGAAGAAGGGAGATCGGTCAAGCTCTTAAGTGGGCCTGGTGTTTCAGTCGCTGATGATTGTGGAAAACGAAACGGTGTCAGTAGCCCGCTGCTTCCAGGAGGAATTCGGCCCTGTCTTCCCATCTATGATGCGTCTCTCTGGAGAAGGAGATCAGGCGACGACGAAGAATCTTGATCAGGAAGAGAATATTGGGCCGATTCGATGGAAAGTGGATCTCCAATGGCGACGGAGAGATCAGTGACGAATCGGTCGAAAATGCACAATCGCCAGACTGCCATCGCGCCTCCTCCGGACTGCCATCGTGCCTCCTCGCCTCGCAGGTCGTAGGTTGGCCGTTCGTTCTGCTGTCGCCGCTAGCCGCTGTTGTTAGTTCCTCGTTGCCATAGCCGAGGAAAAAGGGTCGCCATCGTCGCTCCTCGTTTTCTAGTTGCAGAAACAGAGGTTAAAGACAACCCAGGTGATTCCGGGTTCGGGTTGGGTCAGTCAGACCTGACTCGTAGTGGATAAGCCCAAAAGAACCGGTTCCGAGTTTTGGGTTTCGGGTTGGGTCGTTCCGACTTGACTTGTTGTGGATAAAGCTACCTAGTTCAAGGGAAAGTCAGGTTGGGTCAGACCTGACCTGTTAGGAGCAAAAGCCCAGCAGCAGCAGTTCTGGGTCAGTTCGGGTCAGGCTAACATGACCCGTGTACATGAACCCACCCCAGCAGTGCATCCAGTAGATTCAGCTAGTTTTGGGTCGAGTCTGACCAGACCCGCATTCGCAGAGTCCAGCCCTGTGCAGTGAAGTAAGTTCAGTTCGTGTTCGGGTCGGGTGGACCTAGACGGGTTGCAGAAGCCCAGTCAGCGTCAGCAAAGTGCTGATGTCAGCACACTTCAGCAGAGGAGGTCAACAGGCAGGTTTGACCAGTTTCAATAGCTGAAATTATTTCTGCGATATCTTAATCGTCCGATGTCCGATCGGAGATCCGTTTGCGCCTACGGACTCGTTTCAAACAGATCTACGTGTTTGTGGAAGAAGATTGGTTGTTTGACGGTCAACGAGGAGGTTTGACAGATCGGAGCGTAAAAACTTGTTTCTGTGATATCGGAGCCATCCGTGGTTGGATTTCAGATCCGTTTCTTCCAGCATACTCGTAGTGACGAGATCTACAACTTGATGCAAAAATCTGGAGAAAATCTGAACAAATGTGGATTTAGGCTAGAATCGGGTCGACTTGACTTGGTTGTTGTTACAAACCCAATAGTAGGAGAGTCGCCGGCCTAATTGCAAAGGGTTTGCTGATTCAAACGAAGTTGTTCGTTTGGGGTTCACATGCTTTCCGGATCGCATGTGATGTTATTCATCTTGCCGGAGCCAATCCAAAGAAGAAGTAGTAAGGAGGAGCTGATGCATCAGCAGTTGTCAAACATTTGTTTGATTGATCGGAGGCCCGGTCAAATGAAGTTTTTTGACCGCTCGGAGGCAGAGGTTGTTCTGCAATTGTGAAGTTATCTAGACTTGTATTCCCAATCTGTTTTGCTTGCATACTTGTGGTGGTTTGATCTTCATAGTGATGTTAAAGATGGGGCAGGATGGTGAGTGATTCAAATATTGATATCACTCAGATTCGTCAATGGATTCGAGCTTTAAGTTCGAGGTGGAGTTTGACGAGAAGATGAACTTTGCTCAAAGTTCATGTACTGGTTCAACATATCAAAGTGTTGAAGGCAGAAGTCTGCATCGTCGGTGCAGTGACGTACCATTCAGTAAGGTACGTGAAGACATTGCCCGTTTTATCTCTTGGTAACTCGAGTTGGACGGAATCCAAGCCAAGGTGGAGATTGTTGGGTTTATGTCTTGTATTCCGGTTTAACCGGATGAGTCCATTGGGTTAGCCAGAGACTGATTTAAGGTCAAAAGTGTTTTGGTAATTATATCGGGGCTTTTTTTGTGGCCAAGAAAGTGAAGATAATACATATATATAGTCTGTAACCCTAGATTGCGCGTTGAAGAGAGGTGAGAGCTTTCTTGCTCGTGATATTCCCACACCACGTAGGTGAGACGATGTGAGAGAGTGAGAGTCTCTGTATGCTTTACTTGTGATAGTGAGTTGATCGTATCTGTGCCCGTGGATGTAGTCCTGTTTACGTGAACCACGTAAATCTCTGTGTTTCTTCTTGTGTTTGGTTGCTTGTTGATCTTGTGATTGATGTATGTGCACAATGAGTGATTTAAAAATCACAATAATCACTACGCCTAGGATGGATTTTCTAAGAAATGTTTAACATTCTAAGAGAAATGACAATTTAATTGTGTTTCAGCTTAAAGGTTAAAACCCCTTACAATTAAAATAGATGATGAGGCTGATGGCTGCAACTGTTTAACGTACGAAAAGGATACACAGGTGGTTGCCAAGTTTAAAAAATAGTCAAAATGGTTGGTGGATTACCGTAACAATTAAAATACTTTCGGCACCCGGAAAATATTTACCGTTGGATGAAAATTATGTCGGTTGATTGTGAACCATTTAAGGTTCCTGCTTGACTTATTTCGAAGGTACTTGTTTTGTTGCTGAGATGTCACATCCAATATTTTTTCCGATGGGTAACTTTCATGTCCTACTAAAAGCATACATGCCACTCAGAGGCTATAACCAGTAGAGCTCAACCATAAATATTTTTTCTTATTCTTATTTTTTAAAATTATTTTTACTCTTGCACATGTTTACTTGCAGGAGGAGAGGAGTGAAGTAAAATTAAAGATATAATCAAAAGAAATGAAAAAAAATGAAAGAGGTTAAGCGTAAATGACAAAAATGTGTACAACTTGCTATTTATATTATTTTCTTATGGATTTAAGGAAAAAATTATCATTTTTATAAAAATTCAATACAATCCTATTTTAGCTATCTGTTCTTATCAAATTTGATCTTATGCTAGATTAAAATGAATCATCATTAATTCTTCTATGCCAGTCAAATGTGGAATGTGTTAAATTCTCTCCATAATTTTTAGTAAAGAAAGTCTAATTTTACAGGCGAATATCAATGAAATTGAAGGGTAAATTTTACAGGACAGTAGTTAGACCAGCTATGATATATGATGCGGAATGTTGGTCAATTAAGAAGATGCATATTCATAAGATAAATGTAGCGGAAATGAGAATGCTCAGGTGACTGTATGGTAAAATTAAGAAAAATAAAATTAAAAATAAGCGCTTTCGAGAATACATAGGGGTAGCATTAATAGGGGATAAGATTTGAGAAACTCGTTTAAGATGGTTTGGGCATGTTGAGCGTAGGCCAGTAATGGCACCGGTGAGAAAAAATTTGGATATACAGGTGGAGGGCCCATCAAGAAGTAAGAGCAGGCCAAAGAAAATATAGATGGAAGTCATTAATTTAGATTTTAAGAAGTTTCACTTATCGAAAGATTTAGTTCAAAATAGAACGGAATGGAGAAATATAATTCATGTAGTCGACCCCAAAATGGTTGGAATAAGGCATTGATGATGATGATTATGAAAGTCTAATTTTATAGCACCAATAATTCCTTCAAAGGGAGAATTTCTCTTTGGTTACCAAATGTTCTCTAGATTTTATGATTTATATTATTATATGTGATTGTTATTTTGTTATTTGACACAAGGGCTTCAACAAGATCATCCCAACTTTAGGGAATTTGGGTTAAAGAAAAGAGAAAAGCGCATTGTGGAAATTTTGACAATGAAGAGAACTATAATGGATAGGATCATCATCAATGGACTGGACTTAATCGATTCAGTGACCAGAAAAATTTGATCTTTCCTCTTGATGTGTAAAATGCCAACAAGGCACATCCATATGTGCCTGTAGCTTTCCATCAAAATAATAAATAAATAAATAAGATGTGCCTATAGCTTTGAAGACTAGTGTTTCACGTGTCAATTGCCAATAATAAGCACATGCATGTCAGCCAATGGCAACTTGTGAGTTGTCCTACTAGGTAATCAAATATACGTGAGAATTGTGTATTAGCACCTTCTCTACAATTCTCACCCTTTTTTGTATGTTTGGTAACTTTACGAATATGTGAAGTGAGGTAAGTGGTTAAATTAAAAGATTAAACATAGGAAGAGCTTAAATAAACAAAAATAATGTCATTTTATCATTTAGTAAAAAAGAGAATGTAACTATTTTATTTTTATAAGTAGATATTTTTTATCATTTAACTGCTTGAAAAATAACTTTCTAACATTTTACTCTAAACAATAAAAAAATTATATTGAAATGTGGTCCATTTGATTTGACTCTTTTAAATTTATTGTATTTTAAAACTGACATTACACCTCAATTTTCTAGGAAAGTAAATTTATCCAATATACATGGTTTGGAAAGATTTTAGTTTTTCTTATTGTGTAAATTGAGCAAAAGTTAGTATTATTTTAGCAGCACTCTAAAATAATCATAAGAAAGGATAATATGGTTAGAAGAAAACGAAGAGTAGAGGATTTTTCTAAATTTACAAAATGTGGGCTTAGTGAACTTTTCTTGTCAAAGCCTTTCAATGGATCCCACCAACCACTGCACCGAGCCCTTATGCCGGAATGATCGCCTTTTGCGTGGTATGTTATTAGTTGATGGCTATCGGCCACGTGAGTGCACTGTAAAAATAGAAACTGAGTACCTTTTTTTTTATAATAAATTTCATTTGGTACTCCAAATTCATCAAGTGTCACTGTGCTAACGACCTTTAACTATGATAGGTAACCCTATTTGTTTAAAATTCCTTTTACTCAAAGCCTTTCTGAAAACATAACATGCACTTGTGTGCTGTTTGTTGCAACGATTAGTGATGGAGGCAGAATTTTCTTTTACTTGCAAGCAATACTCCACTAATAATGGTGAAGCCAAGATTTTTTTACTCGGGGATCAATAATATATATAATTTTGTACTTATAATGTAAAATAAATTTTGTATAATGTTTGCATTTTTTTACTAATATATAAAGAAGAAATCCTACATTTTAAAAAGGCTTCAATATTTTTAAAGATAATTTCTCAAAACTTTGAAAACAAATAAAATAAAAAAAATAAAAGGGCTCACCATAGTGACCACACAAAATAATCGTTTACTCCTTGCTACAAGATTGAAAGTTGTGTCTCACTCCATTCAAAGTAGGGCTTATATCGAATATTGTATCACATGTAAACAATTTTATCCATAATTAATTAATAAAAATATGTTAATTGGTTACTTGTGCTTACTTAATGGGCCACAAATCTTGTGGTACATGAATGGTTGAAAATTCATTGTTAGTTATCTGTGATCATTTGATGGGTCGGGTCCTGTAGTAGGCATGAATGATTAGAGCACACCACTAAAAACCATTAATCAATGCCATCAAAAGTGAAGCGTTATTATACTACTTATAAAAAAATGGTGTTTTCTTAAGTAGTCATTCTAAAAAATTTATTTCAATAGTAGTTGGTCTCATCATAAAATTGAATATATCATATTTGAACCCAAAAGATAACAAAGATGCCAAAATTCAACAAGGTGTAGAAATGAAAGTTTTTCTCTGTGTGTTGTTGAGGAGAAATGCATTCTTAAATCTCCGTTTAGAAGCTCTCCTTAAAACTTGTAGAATCATATACATTTATTGAAAGTTTATTGAGTCCCGAATTTTTAGATTACAAGCCAAACAATATACAGTGGAACCAAAAAAGTAAACTTGCAAACAAACAATCGACCACGCAAAAAAAAAAAAGACCCACATATTTTTACGTGGAAACCCCAATGGAAAAAACCCACAAGTCGCACAGGACTAATCAAATATTAATTTTGAACAATTATAAGATATACTCACAGCTTTACATAATTAGTCCATTGACCACATGATATAGTTTTTCTTGCAAGAACTCAAGACATGACTAAGCCTCATATGCCCTACTATTCGCGCTTGATGACTACCTTAATTCCGTAAGGCTGAATAGATCTAAAGCACCAATACGGCGATCTCTTTCGATGAACTAAAAGCAATAAATTTCTTACGAAAAAGTATAAGCATCAATCTAAAACTGGAAGCTTTCAGTAAACTCTTTCCAATGAAAGCCCTAGAGAAAAAGGATGATCTCCAAATAGTATTCTTAACATCTCTAGAATTAAAAGCTTTCTGCAAACTCTATCCAACGGAAGCATAGAACCAGAAGCTTTCCGCAAACTCTCTCCAATGAAAACTCCGGAAAAGGATGATTTTCAAAGAGTATTATTGACTTAGAACAATGAGATGTGCCCTTTAGGATTAGGAGAGAAACCATTTTTATAATTCACAATTTGTGCCTTATTAAGATAACGATTATAGAACCCCACTCACTAATCCTGATACAAATTGAAAATATTTCCGTAGAAAGTTGGTGGATTTATTTCTGCCATTCGATTGATTGACATAAAATGCAGCACTAATGGATTTAAATTTTGTGTGACTTATGAATTCGTCAATACAAAAATCATTCCACTTATTTCTTGGAAGCAAATAAACAACAAAAGTACTCTCATAACCTTTTAAAAATCTTACATGTTATGAAAGGACAAAGAAAATAAAGAGGGGTAAAATTGAAGAGACCAAAAACCATTCAAAAATTTAAAATTTATTTCATGTATTCTTCGTATCGACAAAGGTTGAGGTCATATAGGTCTCGAGTCCACATCTAACCATTTTGGACTCTCAGTGACCTCTCGTTATTTTAAGCACGTGGGGCTACTTATCATGAATCTAATCCCCCCACTCTCACCGCATCTTTCTTATCTAACTCTCACGAATCATTAAATTGAAATCCTACAAAACGATGCATTTTAAAATTATTAATCTTGAAGACTATGGTTCAAATGGTCAAAAAAATTTAATGGATTTGAAATTTTGCGGACATATAGCCCTTGGTCAGATCTTTTGATCTCTGCCTCTTTCAATAGAGAAAAGTGGGCCCCACATGAAAGTCCAGTATCTGCTGGTCGCCGTGTGAGCAGACCACACCATATAGCAGTTTCCTCTTTAGCTCATACCTAATACGTTGCCACAGATATATTATATTAGTAACTTTTGCCAAGTCACGTGCCATATTTGGAAAGGACTGACAGAACTCCTAAACGCTACAGAACGTAATTGATCCTTGATCTCCATCACTTCATAGTGTGAGGAATTTGCAAATGGATGGGTGAAGAAGCCATGAGTAGGGTCCACTTATAAATTCTTACTTGTAATGAGACATGTTGCAATTTCACTCAAATAGGCATGAGGCTCCTTTTGGGTTGATCACATGATTGATTTGAGATGAACTCCACTCACTTGTATCTTTTGTCTTTTTTCATAAGGAAGGCCGGTGGAGTTCACTATTGTAAAAAGGTGGTGGGACTAATCTAGCAATGTGCCCCACTCTGATAAACTTTAAGATAATGATGAAATAATTACGAGATGTTAAGAGCATTAAAAGGGTTTCAATTTAAACCCTCTTGCTTAGTCCCACCATTTACATTAGTAAGCATGCACATGCAGAATCTTTGACCATATGAATTACAGATGGTGATTCTAAATTGACCATTTATTGAAAAACAATGCCAATTGGCATCTTTAGTCAATGAAATATGGAAATGAATAGTTAATTATTAATTACTGATTATGATCTGTAACACCAAAAGCCTTATATCCAATTGTTGAAAATGCTATGTGATTCCCACACCTTTCTTTCAGTTATGTCTTAACAACAAGAATTTGTTGGAGAATCTATAACAGGACACAAGATCAAACAAATTATGGTGCCATAGATTCAATTGTCCTAAATCTCTTCTGTCCAAATTCAAAACTCATTAAGTTAAGTATTACTGAGATAACTACCACCTCTTGCATGCTAATTTAAATTTTGAGTAGCAAAGGACAAACACCCCCACTCTAGTGCTTAGAAAACACTGTCGTGGAGTGATTTTTCACTTTAATCATTTGGTGAAATATGCCAAACTTCAGTGCCACATGAGGCGTTGATGATGATGAAAGTACAAATGGCAATTTCACCGAGGCCGAGGAAAATTGCAAGTACAGGAGAGCAAGGTTGACTAAAGGAGCAAAAGTTAGGATGCTCTCGAGGACTATGTTACTGTGCTCTGTTTTTTAACCCCCTTCTTCTACCCAAAAGCTAGCTGAAGAGGAAATGGGCATTGTAGCAGCTCACTGTAACTAGCCTCTTTTGCTTCCTTTTCCTTGTTTCCCTCTCTTTTGTGGGGGCTTCCTTTTTTTTTTTTTTCTTTGAATGGGGAAGATGGTTTTCAAGTCAAAGTTGAGATGGGTAGCTCTTGTTGGTCTGGTCCTCTCAGTCTTATCTCTCTTTTCTCATTTCCTTCTTGCTGAATACACTGGAGAAAGCATTGTTGGTGGCCAGCCTTCAATCACAATCTTCTCTTGGAGGCCCAGATTTGAGAAAGCAGAAGTTCCTAAGACTGTAATGAGCAAACCCCATAAAAGTTTTCTTCTTTTGTCTTGCCTTACCTTAGTCAAGATTGGATCTTTTTCTTTTGATGGGTTTTTTGGCATTCAATCAAGATCTCCTCTTGGAGACTTAGATTCCAGAATGCAGATCTTAATGAAGCTTTGGAATGGACAGAACCCATCCAAAGATTCAATCTTTCTACTGAAGTTTTGGTCTTTTTCCATTGATTCTTTCTTTTCCTTTTCTCTTCCTTCTTTTTTCTTTTCTTGGGTTTGTGCTGTCTTGTTTTTTCACTGCTGATGGAAAAAGTGGAGCAAAGATGGAGCAAGTTTTTTTTTTTTTTTTTTCATTTTTTTATTTAGTTTACTGTAGTTGTGCTGAATTGGGTTTTTTTAATTAGGGGCTTTCCTGGATCTGAAAAAGAATAGGAGGAACATTAATATACAATTCATCTTTCTTAATTGAAATTTGAAGCGTTAATTTCATGTGGATTAGGCCATTGGCTGTCAGTTCCTATTGTTGTTTCTCTCCTTGTTTTTATTGGTTTTGACTTTCTTGTTTTCTGCTGGTAATGGCAGGGACAGAACTTAATTCTTTTCTTTACTAAACTGTAAATTCATCAGTCTTTGTGTTTGATTAATCCTCTTCCGGAGCATACAGGGACTAGTGGGGAAAAAACCCATTTGGAATCTAACTTTTCTTTGGCGGTAAAATTGGTTTGTTTATCACTGATTTTATTGTATCCTGATGGACCTGGAACAAACCCAACTAAAATTTCATTTGTTTTACTCTAAATTTGAATAGATGTCTTGGCTTTTGGATTTCTGTCTCCTTTTCCTCTTGAATTCTGAATCTGTTCTTTTGTGGGGGACGCAGAGTTCACTTTATAGAAGATTATGGGGTCCTGTGAGGTCACTTTTATTACTACATCCACATGCAAACCCCAGAGGAAAGTATGAAGGTTAGAGCTTCTCTTAATTTTCTGTGGTACATTTTGCATATGTTCTGTTCTCACTTGTTATTCTGTTATTCCGAAATTTGCATTCTGAATCTGGATAAAATGATAATGGCATTATATTGCCCAAATTGAACCTTGTTGTAGTTAAAGTATGATATATTACTCTGGAGGATGTAAGAGTACATACTTATTAGAGTTGGGCAGTCAAAATGCCTCAAATCTTGTGAAGATTATCCTGATCCCCTTATCTGATAACAACTGGTTTGCTCTGTAATGTGATACATGGACATAGACTGCACATTTTCTGCATATAGTGAGTGACTTGTGTGCTTGATGTTGTAGTTCAGAGCGCTGGAACTATTAATACATTAAACTTGTTATAGTGTGAAAGGAATGAAGAAATGGAAAACCATTCTTTGATGGATCATTTTGATGGCTTATGCTTCATATTAAATTTTGTGTTGCATAGGGAGCTTCCAGTGTCAATTGCACTGAACTAGATGTGATCTTGGTTCAGATTGATGGCCTGTGGAAGAGTGTTCTCATCATCTTCAAGTGTAAAATTCAAGGAAATGGATTGAGGATTCATCATGGTTCCAAGCTAGACATAGGAATAGAATTTTCTTTAGGTTGGATAATTCATGCGGAATTGGTTAGGGAGGTGAAAATCCTTTTCTGTAAGGACAAATGGCTTAATAATCACAGTGTCTCACTGATAGATTTCTGAGTCTATTCTCCATTTCTGTCAACCCATTTATGAAGGTTGAGGATTATGTGATACATTGTAAATTTCAAGGTGCATTGTCTCCTTTTTCTGGCACAGTCTCTCGGGTCATGAAATCAGTTGCATTGCTAGTCTCTACTCTCTAGCTTCTGGAAAAATCTAAGTGTGTCAATCTGGGGAAAATCGTGGTTGTGGATGACCTCCACCTCCATAAATTTTTTGAGGTAAGGCTTGCTAGCGGTGGTGGAATTGGTGCAAGTAGTATTTTATGATTTTTATCTCATGTGTGGTCTATCTTGGCACCTCCAAAGTTCACCTTTCTCCAGGTTTTCCATTTTAGATCTTATCCTCACTGTGAATCTGATGCAGGCCAGATCTATGATTGACCAGGCCATTAGACCCAAGATCAATACAGCCTAATAGATTATAGTAGACTATATTAATAGTAGTTGCTTTAGTTGTTTATTTGATATTTGGCAAGTCCAGTTGTATTTGATTTAGGACTTCTTATTTGTTTAGAATTAGTTGTTTCCTTTCTTAGAGAATGTTTTAGTTATAAATAAGGTTGTAATCTCTTCAAGAGATATAGACTTTCATATTGAATAAAGATTTTGAGTTGGTTCTCAGTTGAGAGAGTTTGTTTGTCTTTTGGTGAGGCACCTAGACAATTTATCCCTAAGCCTTTTGGCTTGGAGATTAGCCCGTTGGCTAATCTTCTTCTTCTGCGCTACTTCAATTGGTATCAAAGCAGAAGAAAACGAGAAAGACAGTGAAGGAGAGACGTCACAGAAGAGAGAGACCGAAAGAGAGTGGTACCTGTCACCGGAGAAGAAGGCACCCAGCTGCACAGCACCTTCGGTCGACGCTGCAGCCAACGACTACCCTCCCAGACGCGTCGTTGACTCCCGGCAGCATCGCCGGCGAAGGGAGCCTCCTCTCTTTCCTTTCGTTTCTGCATCAGAAGAGCCGAGGTGTGCCTTTTCTTTTCTCCTCTCCATACTGAAGCAAAAGAGAAGTTTCCTTTTTTTATTTCCTGTCTTTATTTGGGCCGAAAAGCAGGTTGGGCCGAAACTGCTACCCGAGATCAAACCAGTATTGGGTTCGGTCCGGATCTGACCTGAACCAGCCCAGGCCCACAGCAGCAATATATATAATCCAGTCTTTTTGGATTGATTGATCTCAGCCATTGCTTATCAAATGATGATATTTTAGTCGGATTCATGATCCATCTTCACTTGCGTATTTTTTTCAATAAGATCAAGTCATCAGGTCAATCAATTTTGAGCATTCAGAAGATTTTTGAATTTCTTATAGTAAAATCAAAATGCAAATCTTTGGACCATCTGATGAAATTCAAAGCATGTTATATGAGTATAAATATGGAGATTGGTATTTTGCAAATAAGGTCTACTTTGAGCAGTTCCTCAATCTTAGACAGGCAAATTCGACAGTTTATGAATATTTAAATCAATTTTCGAGTCTGCACCAAGTTTGTGGCTTAGAACAAAATAAGCTGCATGATTTAACTCGCTTTATCAGAGGTTTGAAGCCAGAGATTCTTGAGAAGATGAAACCATGTCACAGTGTTTATGAAGCATACAAAGAAGCAATTCATATTGAGCACATGCTTCAATGGTCCCACCTGCAACAAGTCAAGCCTAAGCAAGAACATTCTCTCCAACGAACGAAAGATCATCTGATGGGAACAAAATTTGAAGGTAAAGATACTCACACCCTTGTCATTCGCAGGCTTCTCACCACCAATGAAAAGGAAGACAAAGAGTGGAAACAGACTATAGTATTCCAAACGCGAGTAAGGTGTGAAGATCGATTAACTAATCTAGTTATTGATTATGACAGTACTATCAATTTTGTGGCACAATATGTAATTGACAAACTTAATTGGCCTACAGAGACTCTTCCAATGCCTTACGAAGTTACATGGTCTAATGCTTCTGTCATTACTGTAACTCACAGATGTTTAGTATCTTTCAAGATTGGTGTATATGAAGATAAAATTTGGTGTGATGTAATTCCCATGAATATCACTCATATTCTTTTGGGACAACCATGGCTTCTTAATCGGAAAGAAGTGAATTGAATTGAAGTATTAATACCATAAAACTTGGCCATGTAAAAGAAGTGAATTGAAGTATTAATACCATAAAACTTGGAGAAGTCAACGATTGTGGGAGGTGGAGGACAATGTGGGTGCTGGTGGTAGTGAGGGCGTGGAGACAGAAAGTGTTTTGGGGTTTTGGTGGGTGTGGGTGGGGTGAGAAAGGCATCGTTGCGGTTGTAGCAGATGAGCTTGGTGAAGCGTAGGGGAAATGTGCAGAAAGGCGCTGGAGATGGTGTTACAGCAGCGTGGTGGGATTTGACAGTACTAAAGAAAGAGGGATTATGGCAGGAAATCAGTGTTGTGAGCATGTGTGCAAACTGCTAAAGCAACCAGATCAACAATCAACCACACAAGAAGACAAGCGATTTACGTGGTTCGGCAAAGATGCCTACGTCCACGGGAAACCAATTTCCCTTAGGTTCTCCTCCAATCTGTGAAACCACAGCCTTGGAATTTCAGCCTCTCTTTTTGTCTATCCAGGGTTACAAATTACGTCATATATATAATCATTACATCTTTATCTCCCAAGAACTCTATCTTAGAAAAAAGGAAAGTCCTAACCTATTAGAAAACTACTGTTTGACAAAACAGGAAATTCCTAATATCATTAGGGAAACCACCCCAGATACAGAACCCAATTATGGTCTGGACCCACATGGCCAACAATCTCCCCCTCCAGACCATAGGGAAGATGCCCTGAACCCCTTAGTGGGGAGTTTAGTTCTACCAACTCTGAACACAGCTCCAGCTTTCCCTTAGACACAACCTTTGTCATCATATCCGAGGGATTTTTGTTCGAATTAATCTTTTCCAGCTTCATGAAGTTCTTCTCGATCACCTCACGAATCCAATGGTACTTGATATCAACGTGCTTCATGCGACCATGATATGTATCATTTTCACTGAAATCCATAGCACTCTGACTATCACAGTAAATTACATATTCTTCTTGCTTCAAATCTAGTTCTTGAAAGAATCTCTTCAACCAAAGCATCTCTCTCCCTGCTTCATTAGCAGCTATGTATTCCACTTCAGTTGTAGACTGTGCTGTACACTTTTGTAACTTCGATTGTTAGGAGATAGCTCCCCCTATGAAAGTAAACAAATAACCAGAAGTCGACAATTGACGATCAAGATCGCCTGCAAAATCAGCATCAGTATATCCTTCCACGACTGGTTTTGAGCCTCCGAAACACAAGCACACCTTAGAAGTACCTTTCAAATACCTAAAGATCCACTTCACTGCTTCCCAATGCTCTTTTCCAGGGTTTGCGAGAAATCTACTCACTAAACTCACAGCATGAGCAATGTCTGGCCGTGTACAAATCATGGCATACATGAGACTCCCCACAGCAAAGGAGTAAGGAACACAATAACACATGCCATCCGTTCCTTTTCATCATTTGTAGTAGGACACAAGCGCTTGCTTAGTTTGAAGTGACTGGCTAGAGGTATGCTAACTGGCTTAGCATTCTTCATGTTGATCCACTCGAGTACTTGTTCAACATATTTCTCCTGTGACAACCACAGCTGCTTGGAACTCCTATCACGACGTATTTGCATGCCCAATATCGTTCGTGTGGGATCCAAGTCTTTCATGTCAAACGACTTTGACATCTCCTTTTTTAACTTACCAATCAACTTGCTATCCTGTCCAACTATCAGCATATCATCTACATATAAAAGAAGGATGATGAACCTGACCATCTGCAACACTCAAACACTTATCATCATCACCAGCGAGCGCCACTACTTCCTGTTCCAAAGTAGCTGTAGTGTTATCATTGTCAATTTTCTTTTCATTATTGGATCTTTTCTGTTCCTTCATGGCAAAGCAATTTTTCCTGACGTGGCCCATCTTGCCACAGAAAAAACATTTCACTGACTTTTTCTTGCTCTGTGATTTACTGCTAGACTTGGCTTGTGATTCACCTCTAGATTTGCCACGACCCCCCTTTGGACCTCTACTTTTACTCCTCCCCCTGCTCTCAGTAACAAAGGCCTGTGCAATATCTGTCCTTGCAGATTTTCGTCTAGTTTCTTCATTGTGTAGACTACTGGTAACCTGACTCATAGATAACACACCATCTGGAGTAGAGTTGCTCAAGGAAACAACCAATGTCTCCCATGTATCCGGCAAAGAACTTAGAAGCAACAAAGCTTGCATCTCATCATCAAGGATCATCTTCATAGTGGCTAATTGATTTATCATACTTTGGAACTCATTGATGTGAACTTCGATCTGACCACCATTCTTGAATTTCATGTTTACAAGCTTTCTGATCAAGAAGGTTTTATTCACTGAGGTCTTTTTATCGTACATTGCTTCTAGCTTTTTCCAAAGGGTATTCGCATTGGTTTCATTAGACACGTGATGAAATATACTGTTATCAACCCACTGTCTGATGTGACCAATCGCTTTTCTATGCAATTTGTTCCATTCAACATTTTGCATATCTTTCGGTCGGGCACTATCCCCCTCAACGGGATCATGGAGGTCTTTACAATAGAGAATATCTCTGATACCACTTGTTGTGCGCGTGTGTGTAAAAGCAACCAGATCAACAATCAACCAATTGAAATGGTTGAGCTTAACCATGGTAGTGTTGATAGTATTGTTCTCCATCTTAATCAAATTAAGCAATAGGAAAAAACAAATAACTAACACTAACCTCAACTCCTGCACCAAGCTGTAGATCTCGTCAACACGAGTACGTTGGAAGAAACGGATCTAAAATCCGACTCCGGATGGCTTCGATAGCGCAAAAATGGTTTTCTGCGTTTCCGATTTGGTCAAACTCCTTGTTGACCATCAAACAGCCAATCTTCTTCTACTAGCACGTAGATCTGCTCAAAACGAGTCCGTAGGCGCAAACGGATCTCCGATTGGATGTCGGATGATCAAGATATCGCATAAACAAACTTTTGCCGTCAATCTGGTCAACTCTGGCCGTTGACCGTCTGTCCGATGATGTTGGTTGACGTTAGCATGATGACATCACTCTGCTGATGTCGGCAGTGGACGGGCTGGACCGACTGCTACATGGTTCAGGTCGACCCGACCCGAACCATAACCTGCACTTCTGGGTTTTGCTTCATGGGTTGGGTCAAACTGACCCGACCTGAAACCTTGACTTGGGATAGCTGCCTGGGCTTTCTCCACGGCGGGTCAGGTCAAACTGACCCGACCCGAACCCAAAAAACCCAAAATCGCCTGGGATACAGTCGTCTTCCTTAATGCTGTTTCTGCAACAGTGACTGTAGATGGACAAATCCCAGGTCGCCTGGTCCGGCTCTGGCTGCCTGGTCCGGAGACCAGCGGCAATGGGAGGCGGCGGCGACGTGCGGACGGCCGGCGATCTTTGGCAGCGGCGACCGGTGAGTTGCAGATTTTTTTTTTCTTCCGGTTGTCCTCCTCAAATCCAGCACCCAATCTTCTTCTCCGATGAAGATCTGCAGCAATCACAGCCGATCACCTTCTCTGTTTCCGGAAAAACAGAGCAACACTCGAGAACCCAATTTCTGTCTTCTTCTTCCGCGATCGCGTGCGGCCCAGCAGAGATCAACCTTGATCTCTCCTCTTCCTGTTGATCTTTCACGCACAACTTTGACTCTCTGATACTACTTGTTGTGAGCGTGTGTGCAAAAGCAACCAGATCAACAATCAACCACACAAGAAGGGAAGCGATTTACGTGGTTCGGCAAAGATGCCTACGTCCACGGGAAACCAATTTCCACTAGGTTCTCCTCCAATCTGTGAAACCACAGCCTTAGAATCTCAGCCTCTCTTTCGGCCTCTCTGTGTGTCTATCCAGGGTTACAGATTACATCATATATATAATCATTACATCCTTATCCCTCAAGAACTTTATCTTAGAAAAAAGGAAAGTCCTAACCTATTAAAAAACTACTGTTTGACAAAACAGGAAATTCCCAATATCATTAGGGAAACCACCCCAGATACAGAACCCAATTATGGTCTGGACCCACATGGCCAACAATCAGATGGTGAGAGTTTGGCAGAGATGGGTGATTGGATGCAAAGGTGGGTTTTCGCATATGGAACATGAGGAAGAAAGGGAGTCAAGGAAGACGATTAGCAGTGAGATGAAATTGAGTACAGAACACGGCGAAATCGTGAATGGGGCCGAAGATGATGATGATTATGTTGAGGATGACCTGGAGAGACAAAGGGAGGGAGGAGTCGTTGGGAGTCTCAAGAAACAAGCAAAGAAGGCCAAGAGTTCTTGGGTTGCAAGATTACCATTTAATTGCAAAAATTCCCTAATTGCTCCCGTCCAGTTCTTGGGTCGAAGACTATATGGGTCTGGAACCAGACCTGGTTTCTTTTCGGAACTGGACACAGTTTCTTTCTGGATCAGAAATCAGGTTTTGGAACAGAATTCAATTTTCTGTCTGAACCAAATTTAAGTTCCAAGCCTGATTTTTTTTGGGTTGGAAAAGGTCAGGTAGTTGGATAATCATATATCCATTTGCAACCTTAGGTGGGGCCTTGTCTCCTTTTGAGGTAGCATACATTGACAACTTGGAGAGATGTTGGATTGAGGTGATTGACTATGTTAGAGCCTCTAAGAGGTTTGTCTGTCGGTGGGATCTACCGCTGAATAATGGTGGAAGCTTATTTTGATGCTAGTGCTTGCGGTAACAGTAATACTAGCATTCGTTAAAAAAGGAAGACGAAGAAGAAGAAGAAGAAGAAGAAGAAGGGATATTCTAGCAGTATTGTGTGTGTGGTGGTCCTTAGGACCAGCTAGCTGAAAAAGTGATAATGAATTATAGTTCATCACCTTGTTGATTGGTGTGAGGGAGTCTTACATTTTGGCTCCGTTGCCCTTGGTAATAGAGGACACTCATCTTTTACTGTTTCATGGGTTTAAAGAGGTTCATTGTCCTAAGAAGGTTCGGCTGTGGTTTGATGAACTAAGGGATATCCTTGCGACGAAGAAGATTCTGCAGCTGATTCTTTATCTAAGAACAGTATGTTTCTTGAAGAGTTGTTGTCCAATGCGTGATGTTCTGTGCTATGATCTGCTGGGTCTGTTTGTAATTTGCATTGCTATTTTCCTCTCTCTCTTTTGCCGGTTTGGTACCTTCCTTGTTGTATGTTGTTTCCCTGCTTTAGAATTTATCTATCTCTATCTCTAAAAAAACAACAATAGCGAGGCTACTTATCTTGTCTAAATATTCATTTTTCCAGTGCATTCTCTTCTTTTAATGACCAAATATTGCCTTATCTATGTAACAGAAATTTCCTTAGTCGTATTCAATTATGGACTTTATATTATTCATCCTTTTTTTAACAATTTTACATTTATTCATCTTAGGTACTGTATCTGACACCCACGTCTGTGTCAATGTCTGACTCTTAACCTATATTAGCTTCCTGTCATTAGTTTACTCTTTTCTTTTGCTCAAATTTTGGTAGTCTAGTCAACACAATGCATATTTTTATTTTTTCTTATATATTTCTTACATTTAGTTTAAAGCCTTTTTTCGTAGGGATAGCATGTTCAGAATTTGTCCGCTAGCTATTAGACGTTTCTAATGTTGCCTAATGATGTGTTTGATGTTGTCCACATGATTGTTATTGTTCATATATGTATGGAGGCTTGTTATTTCTGACAATATCAGGATTGGCATGAAAACTGCTTTACCTTCATTGAGGGAATGCCCTGTATTTATATTAATGTTTACTGAGTACAATTACATGATTTTTTTTTCATGGGGGTTGTTGTGGGGTGGCTTGTGTGGGTTGGGGGGGGGGGGGGGGGGGGTGTTGTGGAGAATATGTATGACAGTACAAGGGTGATTTGGGTACAACTAAACTTACAACTAGTTATATGGAGGGGCTCTCATATTAGTGGAGACATCATGCTTCACTACTGTTCCAAAATTGGTGCACTTTGCATACTCCCCCTCAAATTGATGCAGATTGTCAGGAAGCATCAATTTGGACATAATAAACTGTGACATTTTCGAGACACGATTTAGTGAATAGATTGACAATTTGTGGTTGAGATAAGATATGTGAGATTGTGCTGTTTTCAACTTCATAGTATTCACGAATGAAATTATAATCAATTGCAATATGTTTCCTCTGTTTGTGAAATCTTGGATTTGCCATGAGTCTCATTACACTTTTGTTCGTAGGAGGAGTAGGTGCTAAGACAGAAACATTAAGTTTATGACTGTCGAAGCTAGATGATTTTTGAGCATGCAATGGATATGGACTGTATTCAGCTTGTGTTGATGACATGGAGACCCTCTCCTATTTGTTACATTTCCAGAAAATTAGGGAATTTCCTTCTAATCATTTCTTGATCGATGAGTGTGAAGACATTCTGGCCAATCATCATCAGCATATGCAGTGAGCTGTAGAGAAGAATCATTTGGAAGAAAAGCCCATCTCTTGAAATTCCATATAGATAATCCAAAGAACAACACTCCAGTGAAGATTTTGTGGGTCAAGTATAAAATTGGCTGACAACTCAAACTACACAGTAGATATCCAGTTCAGTTATTTTCAGATAAATAAGATGACCAACTAATGTGCTGTAAACAACAGGATTTGAAATTGGGTCCCCATTGTTCTTGCTGTGTTCGACATTAAGCTCAATGGGAGTATCAAAAGGCTTTGCATTTGTTGTTTGAGCAATTTCAATGAGATCGTCTTGACTTATGTGAAGAACAACGGTCTAGTGAAGATTTCGTGGGTCTAGTATAAATTGGCTGACAACTCGAACTACACAGGAGACATCCAGTTCGGTTATTTTGAGATAAATAAGATGACCAACTGGTGTACTCTAAAGAACAGGATTTGAAATTGGGTCCCCATTGTTCTTGCTATATTTGACATTAAGCCCAATGGGAGTATCAAAAGTCTTTGCATTTGTCGTTTGGGCCATGTCATGAGATCGTCTGTGTATTTATGTTGAGAAAGAAAGATACCAGTGGTACTGGGAGTGGCTTGAATCAAGAAAAAAAGTGAGATACCCCAAATCGTTCATGTGGAAAGATGATTGCCACACTTGTTTCAAGGAAGTAAATGCCAGAGTTATCATCTCCAGGAAAAAAATGTCATCAGCATATACTAGAGTATGGTTATGCCCTTGAAGACCTTAGGAAATAATGAGTGGTCATAGTTGTTTTGGTAGATCCCATGTTTGAGAATTGGAGACCAAAAATTTTGAAACCACACAGGTTGAGCCTGTTTGAGTCCACACACAGATTGACAAAGTCGACTAACATATGTAGTGTTTGAAACTGCACAGCCCAGAGGAGTCATGCACATTGTTTCTTTGAGATCTCCATGTGAGAAAGCTTTCTTAATATCTAGTTGGATGGTCAGAATTTGGTAGCAGGTAGTGCCAAAACCATGCGAACAATTGTCATGTTGGTGATAGGTGCATCATACTCAATGACATTCTATTGTTGATAGCCCAGCACAAAAAAAGCTAGTTTTGTATCTGTCAAGACTTTCATCTGATTTCGGCTTTATAGTATGAGCACATTTTGAAACCAATAGGTTTGTACTGTGAGGGACAAGGGATACGATCCCGTGTTTACAAATTGTTGAAATGTAAGAAATACATCAGATTTTGATTTGGAACACAGAAGATAAACTCATGTATCACAACTATAATCATCGACAAATATAACAAAATATTTGTTTCCAACCCTAGATGGTAGGAGATACTCAAACATGAGTGTGCACTAAATCAAAACAAGTTGATGCATTGTGAGTGCTAATTGAGAAAGGAAGGGTATTCCCTTTCCTCACAACATCTAGTGCAAGATAATTGAGAGTTCGTAAATATTTTATTTCCAAACAAACTAGAATTTAGCATAAATAACAATTTATTAATCTTTCGATGTCCCAATTTTTGACTCCACAAAGATAAATCATTATTTTTTGAAGATTCGAATAAAGACAAACAGCGAAGAAACAGGTCAAGAAAGTAATCATTATTTTTTCTTGTATCAATTAATATAATGGCCAAATTTTTTACAATTATAGCAATGTACTTTATCAATAGTATGGTTCACATGCCATTAAAGAAAAATAGTATGGTTCACTTCTTGTCTTTTTTCAGACACAGTTAAGGCTGCGTTTTGGTTGCTAGAAGAGTTACCAAAGGATAAGTTCTTTTGTCCTAGTAGAGTTTGTGAATGGTACCTTTGTTGATGAAGAAGTTCTTGTCTTCCTGAAGATAGATATCCAGTGTTGGAGTTGAAACCCAATCATTAGGCTTGCATGTACGGGCTTATATTCTCTTCAAAGTCTCATAAGAAATTGATGTCTCTATTTACATTTTGGATAGCAAAAAAGGCGATATCTGGAACAGTAGATTATATTAAGGAGCTATATTCAATCCAAAGTGCTATAAATCTAGAATAATAGTCCTGAATAGATTTATCATCGTGCGTATATTCTCCTATTGCAAATTCAAGTGAAACCTCCTAACCTCATTTTCCTGATGAAATATTATTTGCAAATGGGACCATATGTCCTGGGCTGTAGTCTATGTCCAACTGATTAATTTCACATTTTTACCTTTCCATTTGGTTACTTCTTTGGAATCCTTAGGTTCTGTATTGGATTACTTAATATTTCTTTTTCTGTCACAAAATTGTGAAAGTGAAATTTCTGAAGGAAATAACTCTTTCCATAAAATTTAAAAATTCATTTTTATCCTCCATTAAGTAAATTACTCAAGATCAATCGAGAGGAAACAAAAATACCCAAAGCGCTGTAAATGCTGAGTTCTGTCAAAAACTCCATAATGATGTACTGAGTTTGTCACTGTTTAGTAGAACTTAAGATGAATAGAAACTGTTGAAGACAGAAGGTGCTGATATTAAGTACCTAGTCCGGAACTTTGTTGAGAAAGATTAGAGGTCTAGGTGCTAATGAAAAGCAATGTGCTAATGAAAAGCAATCTTCAGAGTCGATTATGCTAAATCTGAAAATAGAAATCTGGGCAGAGGTCGAACAAGTTGTGTTTTCCCAATCTACTGGTCACAGTACATGGCCTGATTGGTACTCAGGATCCAATCTTTAAAAAGGGTTGAAACCCCTTTATTTTTCGTTGATGTTTCAGCAATAGAGATGCAGGATCAGAAGAACTTAAAGTTCACTGAGGTCTACTGGTCGGAGCTTGGAGCAAAGAAAGCAGAGGACTCAGCTGATGAGACCTGCAACAGTGCCAAGAGGGAAGGGTCAAATTGGTGCTTGCAACAGTTGACATGACTCGCAAATCCCTAGAAATCTTCTAACTGAAGATACCTGGTTGGTTTGTAGATGGTGGAGAGGAGGATCAATGTTCTCAGAAATTAGAAAATCCAAGTGATCCACATATCAAATTGCTGGGAGTGGAAGCCACAGTGCAAAGAAATCTGCAGAACAAAGATGAGATAGTCAACAAAGAAGCAGAGGTAGTCCAATCACTTAATCTTGTCGATTGGATCGTCGGAGGGGTTGGATGAAAGGGGATCAGGTTGCAGACCCTTTTGAACTATGTGGCAGCCCCTCTCGGTTGAATTAAACTCGTAGATGACAGGATTTTATAAACCCAAAAAAGAAACCCTAGATCTCAGAGAATGGGAAAGCTCTGATACCATGACATGATGACAGTATCATGATTGACATAAAAACTGTTGTACCCTCACTGAGGGAGTACCCTGTATTTATATAAATATTTACAAATTACAATTACATGAACACCCCTTTCAAAGTGTTTAAATAGAGAACATGCACAAGTTTTATCTGGGAATAACTAATTTATAAGTAGAGATAGGTACCATGTTCCGTTGGTATGCTAGAACTGGTACTCTTTAGAATTTCTTCACGCGTACATATGACTGCATGTGCTCACATATAAGCTTATTTACAGTTAAGTAATCATTTATAATGTACTTGCTATTTTCTTACATTAAGTACATTCCAGCTCCTGGTTCACAGACCAATGGCTTTATCTTTGTCAAGATACAAGGAGGTTTCCACGAGATCAGGAATGCTGTGAGTTCTAATATAGCTCATTTGTTCAATACAAGCAATCTATTGTTATCCTTGAGTTGGCATTCATCTTCTTGTGTATGCAGATTTGTGATGTTGTTGTGGTTGCTCGGCTTCTCAATGCCACTTTGGTCATTCCTGAGCTTCAGTCGACAACAAGCAGCAAGGGAATCAGGTCTCTATCGCTTTTAAGTTGAATTTACTTTTTATTTTTTGGTAAAATAAGTTGAATTTACTTTTAAGGAACCTTTTGATACTCTTGTTGAATGACTACCAAAATGCACGAACACAGAGGCAAATGGCCCTAAACTATAGTTCTTCCATCTTGCCATGTTGACAGTAGATGGACCTCTATTTGTTCAGTTTCATGTTCTTCTATTGATGTAAATGGTTATCTGTAACATCAATTAACTTATTGTTTCTTTCAGCAACGAGTTTAAGAGTTTTGCATACCTCTATAATGAGGATCAATTTATAGCAGCATTAGCAAAGGATATAATAGTTGCAAGAGGCCTGCCCAAAAATTTCAAAGCAGCACGGAAAAAGAAGGAGATACCAGTGTTTAAAGTTCCTTATTCAGCTCCACCAGAGTTCTATTTAGATCTTGTTGTCCCAGTACTTAAGCGCCATTCAGTAGTTGAGCTACTTGTTTCAGATGGTGGATGCTTGCAGGTACAGTTCTTGAATTTTTAGGTTCTGCCATCCCAAAAATATCACTTGAGAGTTTGCTACTTTTAGTTATAAATAAAAGCATGTTAACATAAACACAAACATGCGCATTTGTTGTCCTTTACATTTCAAATTTTAGAAGCTTGTTCACATTCCCAAAGAGATGCGTGATAGTCACCATTGGATTAAAACTGTTCTATTCTTATATTATGGCTATCCAGATCTAATTAGAGTGATCCATGTGTCAATTTAATTCATGATGGGTCCTTCCTATCATGTGGAGATTCCAGTTCTACTTTAATGAGATTCAGGTGTTGACATCTTGGCGTCAAGTGGTGTTTTGTAATGAGGTTAGGTTGGCAAATGGTTCGGCGGATTTCATATCCAAATGGGGTTGGACTGGGTTGATACTTGGCTTGTTTCTAATATCTGACTTTGTTTGGGCTGGGTATAATGCTTTTATACTGGCTTTCTTTGGTTGTTTGGTGCCCTTTGTTTTGTACTTTTCTTAATCTTTTATATCATTCTCTCTTATGGATTAAAAAAAAAAAAAGATGTAGCAAAGAATGGAAATTCATTGCAAGGACAACCATGAAAATCTATATTTTGTGGTATGTGATGTTTGGCAGGGGCTCACTATGAAGACGTTTTAGTAGTGAATTTTGCTGAATCCATGTATTGATTAGTTTTTGGATTCAGAAAAGGCACAAAGGCTTCAATAGGAGGTTGAAGTAATAGAGAAATATGGTGGCCTATCTACTTAGTTCTAGTCCTATACTCCTCTGGATCTCATTATCACTTGCATGGCCAGAAAAGTCCTTGCAATTATTGACTCAGGAATTAGTATATCTGTAAGAGGGAACTGACTAATATCACTAATAGTGGAGAAAATCCACGAAGACCATTCTAGGTGGTTTTGGGAATCTACTAAAGAATATTAGAAGCAACCCTTGTATGGTATAGTAAAGGCTTACAACTTAAATGCCAAGGAATGGGAAGGCAGTGACCAGTTAAAAAATTTTTTTTTTGTTTTGTTTTGTTTTTTTTTTTTTTGAATTGTGTCAAGTGAAGACTTTGAATGAAGCAAACAAAGAACATAGCTTTAAATGGCATTGGGTTGAAGAAATAGAGCTCACAAATCTGATCACAAATAAATATATAAGTTTAAGAAATTCATGTCATGTTTGGACTAATCGTACTTTGGACTCAAGAATACCTAAGAGGTCTCTCTCTTGAAAATATTCCTATATTTATTTTGCATATTAAAATATTAAAACGTTTGCTATTGTATAAAATTTAGTTCATAAATGCAAAAAAAATAATGAAAATTTGTATTTATATAGTAGGAATACGTTAAAACTATATGAACAATACACAAAGAGGTAAATTAAATTCTTATCTGAATAATGAATGGCGACATTTTGGCCATGTCATAGAATTTTGGCCTGCCAAAAGAAAATGTTATTGCATGTTGATAGGGTCCACTGGCCTCAAAAAATAATAGGGGGATTTAAGGATCAACATTCATAAAAAATTAACCCCATCTGAAATTGTTAGATTATCAATTCATGGTTGTGATGGTGTGTTCTTCACTAATTTTTATTTTAACCATCTTAAGTTACTTTAGCTTGGATTGTTGACAAATTAGGCAAATCCCTCCTTTATCCGGTGGGTAGGTTTCACCAATATGCTACTTGACCCACTTCAATATAGTTCATTCATCACGTATAAAGAGTCATCATGATAGCATAACTCATCTGATATGTTTATCTGACATGTTAAATTAAAAAAAAAATGAAATCTTTGATGCACTGGGTAAAGGTGATTATTTGTGATTCATTGAATGCCTCCAGATAAATAATTAAACAATCTGTACTGCGGGGATGTTCTCCTATGTGAAGACCATAGACTTCTCATTTTCAGCCCAGCTTGTGGGGACCACTTAGATGCTTCCTTATTTGTGAGGATGGGTTACATCGAAAGATCTCCTTATGGATAAGGGTCATGAAAATAAAAAAATCAGCCCCGATTAGACTGTCCTAGCCTTTGATTTAATACCCATAAAATTTAGTAATTTTTTAACCATAGGTTTCTGTGAGATTCAATCCATCCAACGGTGGATAAAGGTTTGATGAGAGAGCAATTATGCCTAATTCTAGATAATGAGGGGAATGAGAGTTTGGAAGGGCCTACACTGATCAAAGGTGGGCCGAAGTGGCCCCCAGGAATCTGGACTTATGGTGTTGCTTAGAGGAGATCATTTATCTCTGTTCTAGGTTGAGATTACCAGCATAATTTAGCTGTCCAATCAATTATTGCTGCACTGACCTTTTTTATCTTTCCTGCATATTACAATTTGTTTGGCTCATTATTCTGCAGATACTCTGGATGCATTGGGAATTGAGAAAACTTTATTTTCTTCATTCTTTCGTATCATGCTGGAAGTTGGAAATTCTTGTGGAAAGTGTGATGATATGCTTTTTTCCTTTTTATTTTATTTTTTAACTTTAGTTGCCTTCTAATTTGAATAGGCTATTCTTCCACCTGATCTTGAAGAGTACCAGAGGTTGAGATGTAGAGTTTCTTTCCATGCTCTTCAGTTTCGACACGAGGTCCAGGAACTTGCCATGAGAATACTAAATCGGTAGGGGATGCTTTTCTGTATGACACTTCAATTGTTTGTGCATTATCTTAAGTTATCATTTTAAGCTTTATTGAGAAAACTAGTATCTCTTTCATCATCGTCATCATCATCAACGCATTGTCCCAACAATGTTGGGGTCGGCTATATGAGTTTTGTTTCTCTAATTTATCCCCTATTGTTGCGACCCATAGATGCTCTCAAATTCGCTTATTTCTAATTTTATCCTTCCTAGTTTTACCTCACATCCGCTTAATATTCTCATCTCTGGTACCTTGATTTTGTGTATATGTTGCTTTTTGGTTGCCAATATTTTGCTTTATAGGTTATAACTGGTCTAATTACTGTATTGTAAAATTTATTGAGAAAACCAATATCTCTTTGATAGGTTGGAAATGGTAGTAGAGAGGGGATTCTATTTGGTAATTAAGTTGTTCTTCTGGTGGACCCCCTCGTGTGACAACACTTGGTATAATATATCCACTGTGAGATGATCCTTGCCATCCAATTGATGGCTTGCAAATGGACTACATCCTGTGGTTCACTTTTGGCAGTGAAAATAGGATGGCTAGTAAACTAATATCAACTAGTTATAATTCATAGGCGATAACATGCATATTTTGGATCTCTGATGAGGGACCAAATGGATTATTTTGGTTGTGTCCTTCCTAGATTTTGTTATCCTTCAATTTTTCCTAAACTGTCAGATTACGGGCTCCTGGGCGACAATTTCTTGTATATTATCCTGGAATGACCAGAGATGCTCTAGCTTATCACGGTTGCTCTGAACTCTTCCAGGTATGTAGTTCAAGCCCTCAATATATGATCGTTAATTATATTGTGTTTGGATGTACCTTAAATTGCAATCAGTTCGATGCATTTGGAGTGTGGATTGTCATTTGTTTGGCTTTACTTTGGAACTGTTCAAGAAAGTTGGAAATCTATTGAATAAAAAAAGAGAGCAGAAGACTCGACCCAATAATAGCCATATGTGAGAACAATGGTTAGGAGTAGAGAATGTGGAAACACATACTGCCCTGCTCGTTTTTTCCTGAATGTGACAGAGTCCGAATTCTAAATGCTCGGAGGAGCAGAGAAATATGTTCTGTCGATATCTATTCTAGCTACTTATAATTTGGGGTACATTTAAACACGTCCGCTGATTCTCTCTTGATCATTCAAGCTTTTCTTGTGTCTGATTGTTTTACACGATGTCCTTAAACTTTTCCAAAGGATGTTCATACAGAACTCATACAGCATAGAAGATCATGGATGATCAAACATGGATTTGTCAAAGGGGAGCTTCCTGTGGATTCTGTGAAGCGACATCTTAATGGTTCCTGCCCGCTGAAGCCAGAAGAGGTAAGATATTATGAGGAACCATGTTATCCTTGACATGCGAATATACCTTGTATACTTCTGGTTGAACATGCTTTTGAGGTGCCCACTGGTTGGTGATCCACGCTGTTTTTTTAAAGGGTACTGCAGTGGGTAGATCAAGGGCAAGTAAACTTTCTTGATGATACAAATATCAATGCCAGAGTGGCGCCAAATACTGGTTAGCTTGAACCTTCTCGTCTGGCTTCGTTTCCGGCAAATGTTTTGCCTGACTATTTTCTGGCATGTGTCAATGTGGTTTTTGTGAGAACAATGGTTTTAATCATTGAATCGTCAATCTCCATTTATACTCAGGGCCCAAACATTTCCCAAATTTATTAAATTTGGGTTGTTTTAGTACTAGGTTAAATATTAACTTGGAGTTGGCTAATTATTCTTATAAGTTCTTTTAAAATGTGACAAACTTATTATTTGATTTGGTAAAGCAATATTTCTTAACTTTTTATCTTATTTTCTTCTCCATTTTATTTCTATTTGAAACCAGGCTCTATTTGATTATTATGCAGAATCCATGAATCATATATTTTAGGATTTGCTGAATTGGATGCTAACTTGGGCTGTAATATTTTGTTTTTACAGGTTGGTATTCTTCTTCGTGCATATGGATACTCTTCAGACACGATAATATATATTGCAGGTGGAGAAACCTTTGGAGGCCAGAAGATATTAATTCCTTTACATGGTATGTTTGAGAATGTCATTGATAGGACATCCCTAAGCACGGCTAGAGAACTCGCTGGTCTTTATGGCCATGAGGATTGCATTGTTGGCACTCCGCATCGGCGGCTTCCTTATACTAAAAAGGAAACAAAGCTTGACTCATGGAAAACATCTGGTCCACGTCCTCGGCCGCTTCCACCTCCTCCTGCCAGGCCCAAATATCCATACAACATTGAGGGCTGGTGGGGCTGGGTAGCTGAAATTGATAAAGAGCCAGGGGCAACAGTCATGGAGCTGAGAACAAATGCCCATAAACTGCTTTGGGAAGCGATTGACTATATAATTAGCATTGAAGCTGATGTGTTCTTCCCTGGATTTGATCGGGACGGCAAGGGGCGCCCAAATTTTGCAAGCCTAGTGATGGGTCATCGACTATACCAGTCTGCTACCTTAAAAACTTTTCGGCCTGATAGGTACTTACTTTCATGCCCTCTCTGCCTTTAAAGTTGGAATAATGTGAGGTCTTTAACTTCAATAGCAGGAAGTTAACAGTTGCAATGTATTTTTATTAAGGTATGGTTAACATGAAATGCTTCCATGCTCATTCATATTTCTTTTTTCTAACTGTTCGCACCCTGCTTCTATAGGAAAACGGTAGCTACGCTTTTAGACGAAATCCGTGACCATTTATACCAAGCAAATCAGACTTGGTTGTCATCAGTGCGTGGGCATCTCAGTAGAAGCATATTTGATGGCCTAATCGAATCATTCTCAAACTCAAAGCCACATACTTTTCTCTCCCACCCTGTTCCAGAATGTTCATGTATGAGCCATGAGCCACTTAAAGCATTGCACCACTCCCTGAGTCCTTCAAGCCCCTTAAAAGCTCAAGTTTCCTTGGGGGTTGAATACCAATGTCCTGCATGGATGGACAGCGACGTCGCACTCACACTTTTAGATGAGAGTGAGGAGGAGCTTGTTGATGATGAACCTGCATCAGGACAGTTCTTTCAGCAAAGCAACAACAGTGAAGTCGTTGGAGTTGAAATGGGTAGCAAAGAGGATGCCCGAATGGAAGATCAAGAAGAACTTGATGGTGGGGATTGATAACTTGATGCTGAACGAAGTGGTTGAATGAGCTCATTTGAGTATCCACCATGCCACAGCCCTTGTCTATGGATCTAATATTCATTTTAGTGGGGTCCTCAACTGACAGAAAGTGTACAGCTTACCAGTTCCCACAATTATATTCACGTGGGCACTGGGTGTGTTGATCTTTTTCGTTTGTCCAGTGAGCCACAATGTGGATGTGTCCTGAATTCTCCTAAATTGTAAGATCCTAACCATTCTTATCCTTTTCCTGTCTCTGGTTGATGTTGACCATTACTTCATTCTTGTTAACTGTCTGTTCATAGGCTATTATTGATTGAATGGTTAGAGTCTCCCAATTAAAGAGAATTTTGGAACGTCCTCCATGCAGCGAGGCTCATCAAATCAGGAGATACAAAACCTCACATGCATGTGGAGTTGGACTAGAGAGCATCAACCAACTCTACACTTTGTAAAGGACCCCATTATCCCTCCATTTTCACTTGCATGCCTTTGGTGATCGGGCCAGTTCGTGAACAGTCAGCAATGTTTGCTTTAGAGGCGTAGTGAGAGGGTCTTCACTGTTATCTCAAGCTCAAAAGATCATTAGCACCAGATGATAATCGTGCCCAGGTGGCTCAGCTCTCCTAGTTTCAATACAAGCCTTTTTTTCTCTGGTTTTGGGTTGTGGCAACGGTTGATATAGCAAAAACAAATTTTGATGTTATACCTATTTTTACATGCCCTTAATGGATAGATCATTTGTTTCATTTGTTTGTCTTGCTGCTGTGCTTTTCTGCTTGGTAACCCCTTTCAGTACTTAGTTGGATCCTGGAATTTGGTTGCCCTGCTTTTGGTTTGCATCTACCTACACTCTCTATGCCACATAACGTTAAGAACCAGGACTTTTACTTGAACTCTGTCATCTAAACACAGTGACTCTCAACTGCGTGTAAACTGAACCTCCACTTTAGCTTCAAAGACCTAAGTAGGCTCTTAAATCTTTAGCATATTCATAATGGATTTTAGAAAGTCATGTTTGGCAACCTGCACTTTTTATTTTTATTTTTTATTTTTCATTTTTTAAGATATGCCTCCTAAGTCCTAAGGGAGTTGCTCAGGCCTCTCACCATCACATGGAAACCTAGGGATCATTAGATCCCACCTACTATACCACGGAGCCAAAGTGCCCCAAAAAAAGTTATACCTTTTCATCTTGTTAAAGATCACACAATCCTTTTCATCTTGTCATGTCTTGTTGGAAAATTAGAAGTGGAGGATTAATTAAAATAGAATTAAAATTGAGCCTAATATTTGATATCAAAACAGGCCCCACTGATATTTTGAGCCTCAAACGAACCCTTAAGTTGGGTCCTGTTTTTGGCCCAAAAACCGGTCTGCAAGAAGCCAAAAAGGGCCTTAGATTGTGGTCTGTGGCCAAAACTGAGGCCTGAAATTGGGACATTTGTTGCCTAGTGTGGGACAGTAATGTAGCAGGCCCACAACATAAGCAGTTTAGAGCGTAGGGCATATGCAGATGAGGCTCCAAGCAGCTATAATTTAGGCCTTAATCTTCTATTGTTAATAGGTCTAGAAATTGGTCATATTCAGGCCTACAACAGATCGTAAAAGGTGATCCAGATGACGCCCATGACAGTTGCGAATACAAGTGCCTTTCAGCATGTCTAATCCTATGTATTTCAGGCCCAATATTTGATCTGGAACTGGCTTATCAACCCAAGTCATAAAGGTGACGTTATACTTCAAAGTAAAACAAGCCCTACAATCTGTCTATTAGCCAAGATTAAATGGGTCCAAAGACTTTTCAGGCCTGAATATGAAACAGTCCACGCAATGATGACATAAATTAGCTAAGAACTAACTAGTAGAAGCAACATAAATACTTTTCAATACTACCGCTTTACAATAAAAAAAAATCTTATGAAACCCTTTTCTTTCCTTCTCTCATATCCCCGAAAACGCTCTTTCCACTCCTCCACTCTCTAAACGCTCTTCCCCTTCTCTGTGACCCAAGTGTGGATGGCGGTGACTATAAAGGAATTTGTGGAATTTTTGGCTAATGAGTGGTTGTTGCGGAAGGCGGCTTCTTCCTCCTCCTCTTCTTCTTCGTTGGAGAAGTTGAGGAGGTCCTCCACGATGAAATGCTCCATGGATTTCATGTCAGGGTGGTGCTTTTTTGGCATGAATTGTGGGGTTCCGACACTGATCAAATTGCCATTGGTAATGTGAATAAATAAAAACAAAATAAAGTGAATACATAACAGCAAAGTAATGTTTGATATTTTTAGTTGATTATCATCTACACAAAATAAACAAAAAATTCTCAGTCTGCCACTAATTTGAGGTGACGTTAAAGTCCTGGGCTAGCGGATCGCCTCACCAAAATGTCTCAGATTTACAAGATTTCAACTCCCGAAAGACAAGCTACATGTCATGGCAAGGTTGTGTCAGCGTACTGGCAGATTCAGCCCCACATGTGGCTCACTTCTCCACATTCAAATTGAGCATGTAATCAAGTGCAATTAACTATTACCTATATTTCAATATTTAATTGTTTTCTATATTACAACTATGAAATATTTTAATGTAAATATTGGCCTCTCACCCCAGTGATAAGAGGCGTCAGTTATTAGCTGACTCCCCAAGGTTTAAAACTTGGCAGTCACCTTCCCTTATTGGATGGTTGTTCTACATTATCCAAGGTTTACTTTCCTCACGGGAGGGCTAAGTCTCATCCCATGTGATTGATGGATAATGTTATCAAACTATATGCAGTTATTTGTACAGAAGCTGACACATGGAGACACTTTTGAAACTTGTAGTAATAGTGGCACGATCAATACAGAGGAGGAGCAACTAACTGTGCATTGAACATAAAGTACAATACCTTGAACCAAAAAAGAAAGAAAGAAAGAAAGGAAAAAAAAAAAAAACAATAACAATAACAATAAAAATACAATCCAATAGATTGCAATCTACTTTCCATTTGCAAATTTGGGAAATGCGGCGAAGAAGGTCTGGGTCAAAGTAAGTAGCAATAAGAGAAGGGCAGCAATAAAAGAAATGATTGCCCATGGATTTTTGAAGTAATCATGCACCAAAGACGCCCTCAATTTTGGCCAAGCACGCCCACAATACCGATTGATTTCATCACAAGCATCAGCCAAATAGAAATCTTCATCACATATTACCTCTCTTCCCAAATTGTTGAAGAAAGCGGCCAAATCCTCATCATTGCCTAACCAGTTCGCAATGATTTCTTCTCGGCAGAGAATTTCGACGTCCTTGCTATTATTGATGAGGCAATCCAAAAAGGTGGCGTATGCTGTGAAGTATTTTTTGCAGGGGCCATAGCATTGCTCGAATGCAACCAAGTTATGAAATTTTATATTTGTATTGTCCGAAACCTCTATACTGGGGATTTCCAGGACTCCGTTTTGAAACTTTATGTCCAAGTGGGAAGTGTAGTCGACATCCCTCAATCTAAACTTGATTCCTCCCTCTTCAAGTTTGGATGCACTAGGGACTAGTGGTACAGAACCTAGCTTTGATTGTCCCTCTTCGGTGAGGACAACGTAATTTGTGTGAAGCAAATGAAGTAGATGCTGGATTTGTTTTTTGGAAGTCTTTATTTCTTCTATGCACGGAGCGCTTGCAACCTTAAAGAGAGAAAGAGTCCATCGTTCAAGGGAATTAGATGGAACGTCATCTTTTTTCATTGTCAAATCAAACAGACGTTGGAGAATGAAAAAGGGAATCTGATTTTCAAGCATGAGCAAGTCAGCGTTTACTGCATTCCACAGCCATCTCGATTCAAAGATAGGATCATCAGTCCGGCCACCCAAAAAACACTTACAAAAGTGCTCAATGATGAAGCACCCATCGAGTACCATCATTTCCACAAAGGAATAGCCGTCGAGCTCGATTACCTCTAAGTAGCATCTCCGGGCTCTTTCCTCCAGTTGCTTGATAGCGACAAAACACTGCTCCAATACAAAACACTGCTCTTTCCTCCCTCTTCCATTGCGACGGAGGATGTCATGTAGATATCTCCTTTTGTGCTCTTCCACGAATTTAAGTTGGCCTTGTCTTTTTTCATAGTGAAATGGGCCAATCGAGACCACGTGAGGATTGTAAGCATTCGGGTTTCGAACACGAAACTTGTGAGGGACTCTGGGGATGGAGCATGAAATGCTAGTCCATGAAACTTCCGACCTTCTTGGCTCAACAAGATACCTATCATTGATTTTAGACACCCAATTTGGATCCAAAGCCTCCATCTGAATGGTGGTATGGGCTTCTTCTGGGTCCCTTGTATCACCATCATCATCGCGGGAAGAAGAGGGATCGTTTTGGCTCTCCTGATGCTCAACCCCTTGTTCCTCGAATCTTTCTACCCTTTCTGCTTCCGAAGTGATCTGATCATCTGCCATCATTCCTCAGTTTCTTTCCCTTCCTTCAAACTCTCTTAACCTTGAAAAGAGTAAAATTAAGGATGTGATCCAAATGACTGTTAATATATATGCGCGAATGAGAATAAATGTTTTATAGAATGATGTGGCCAAATTCTTTCTACTACAAGTAATTATCAGATGTTTGGAAGAAAGGTGCGCTGCCCTTGGGACATGGTACTTGAGAGAATGGTAAAATATGGTGCACAAACAGCTGCACCCTAAAAGTAAATAAGTATCCAGGCACATTTCACTTCAGACCTGCTATAACAGATTTTTGGACTTCACTCCGGTTCAGGGAGCATGGTTCAGAAATGGGATGGTTTTATGTAGAAGTCATCTTTGTTTGCCGAATCACTGATGGATGGCCGGCAGAGGCACATTTAGTTTCAAGAAGATCAGTGTCTAGAATAGCTATGAAATTCATTTTGGAACCGAAATATTTGGAGTTGCATTTCAGAAAAATATAAACAAATAAGAAAACATTTATGCAGAAAAAAATATAAAAATAGGAAATAAAATATAAATTATGCATTTAAGTCATCACCCTTTTTCGCATGGAAAGAATGAAGAGATGCAATGGAACCTGCAGAGGCAGAGGAGGCAGCAAAACTAAAGAATTAAAATCTTAAAATAAAAAAAGAAAAGAAAGAGAGAAGATAAAGTACCTTGCTCTAGCTGCGGCGATAACTCGAGTTTCTAGTTCTGGTGACATGTGAGGCAGGGCGACTATAGACGGGAGGAGATTAAAATAGGCGGGAGGACGGTCAGTGAGAAAAGAATGTTAGGACGCGTGTGCTCCATCGTGATTACATGTCTAGCATTGTTAGGTGATCACATGTCTAGCATTGTTAGGGCCTACCCTACAAGTCTGCTAATTTAAGATACTTGTCCTTTAGGCATTGGTTTTACTAAATATATTTTGAATTTAATTTTAGTTAGCCCAATCAATTAATAATTTTGTTTGACTAATCTACAAGGGAATTAAGAAATTTATCGTTAATAAAATTTTTTGATTGGAAGAAATTTCTCTGGGGCTTATTTATAAAAGTAGTTTCTCGGTTCTCTTTCTTAATGTACGAGATCTGTAAAGTACTCATTAACTCTCACACATTTTGAAGTCGGTGATAAGGGAGATAGGTGAATACCTGATTTGAGGAAGGCGATTTGCTCATCATCGAAATCATGGCGCAACCTACGCTTTTTGTCTTTTAAGATTATCTATTATTTAAGACATAAGTCTACATCTATAGGTTTTTATGTTTTGTTGCAAACCACATATTAGATCTTACAATAGTATAAAAGCCATGTTTTTTGATTTATGTATTCAACAATCTCTTAGTTGGCAACAATCGATTTTATTGGCCCTAATCTTGATCAAGTTTTACTCATAGCTATCTAGTTTGGTAACTCTGTTATCGAATCCCGTGCAATCTGAATCGAACAGCTCGCTGTTCGATTCGGCGAATTCTTGATTTACAAAAAATTGTGATTCGCCACAGTTCGTGTTACATCAAAACTTTGTTTTTCCTTCTTGTGGGAAATTGGAAAGGAGACTTCTACCAAAGTCGAAACTATTCTAAAAATAAATTTATTTTGAGAGAAGTTTATACAAAAGATAGCAGAGATCTAAATATTACCAAAACATTACAAGAAAAATTAAAAAAAAAATAGAAAGTTTAATCAAAAGAGGGAACAAAGAGTAACAGATTTTAGAAATAGATTAGAACTAAAATCTATAAATACCTATTTAATCCGGTGCAACCATAGCTGCAAAAACTCTCAAGGCCAGGGAATCCAGATTTCAGATCGCCACAATCTCTCCGTCTCCCCTGTGTGTGTGTGTAGTGTGAAGCGAAGATTTCAGGTATGCTTTCTCCCTTCCCCTTCATAACGTTTAATGAAGAGAAAGAAAAAGAAGAAAAAAAAAAGTCTTGCGGAAGATTGAGGCGAGATGGAAGGCGACAATGGGGACGGTGAGCTGTTGAACTTGATTGATAAGGATGATGGATGGGGAAGTGGGAAGGATATCAGTGTTCCCACTGCCCTATGCCTCATTTTATCGTATGGTACTCCACAGCCCCATATGCTTTAATGTTCCTCTCTCTCTTATGCACGATTCAGAGTCCATAACCCGTTCAATTTTTATGATAATGAATATAGATTAGGAAAAATCCCAATTGAAACCCTTATCCAAATCATACAAAATAATCCTATTATAGATTTATAGGTTATCTATGAAGTATTCATTAATCCAAGTTTGATCTACCATTGGATTAAAATTTAGATGAAAAATATGATGATAATAACTTTTTTTCATCATGCATTCAATTCGACGGTTGGATAAACTCTGATCAATGTAATATTTGAGAATTACATAAGTAAGTACATTATATAAATTTTGAACCATTAAGATTTAAATAATTATCCCTACCATCTAGTTCCAATTCTTGTATTTCATAGTTTCTGTAAGTTACAATAGTACACAATAATGAATCTTTTGTAACTTAGTATTGATCGTACAAAATAATGAATCTATGGAAATGCACTGTTGACTTTTTTCAACCACCAGCATGCATCCCATTTAAGTCACTCCATCCTTTCCTTTGCTTTTAAAATTTTTTATATTGTACTTTGGACTTATCCATTGTCAGATTTAAAGATGTATATATTATATTATATAAATATATATAAGACAACCTCTTTTTTTTTTTAATTAAATAGGTGACCCTTGTTTTGTTGTAGAAGACACCGTAGGCAAATGACATTTTGGATAGGCTTTGTATTTTTTTTTTGGTAAATTGTGAGTGGGATATATATTTTTTTAAACTATTTTGTATTCCTTCCGGTCTTAAAAGTATCAAACTAGTTTTGTTTATTTTATGAATTTGGTGAATTGTTTAAAACCTCATGTGGAAAAAAAGTTCCTTCAATTTCTATAGCTGGTAGTTTATATTTGGAGACGAAAAAATTCTAATGGATCAAAATCATATGACCCCTTTTATGCATGATTTATTGAAGTTAAACTATAAATTAATTAAAAAAGTAAGAATAAACACTTACAAGATATGTGAATAAATATTACAAAAGAATTCACTTATTTATACTAATATGACCCCTTTTATGTATGATTTATTGAAGTTAAACTATAAATTAATTTAAAAAAAGTAAGAATAAATACTTACAAGATATGTGAATAAATATTACAAAAGAATTCACTTATTTATACTAATATGACCCCTTTTATGTATGATTTATTAAAGTTAAACTCTAAATTAATTTAAAAAAGTAAGAATAAACAATTACAAGATATGTGAATAAATATTACAAAATAATTCACTTATTTATACTAATATGACCCTTTTTATGGATGAATTATTAAATTAAGCTCTAATTTAATTAAAAAATTAGTAAGAATAAACACTTACAAGATATGTGAATAAATATTACAAAATAATTCACTTATTTATGCTAAATAAATCAGTGGTGAAATATGTGAATAAATGTTAAAAAGAATTCACTTATTTATACTAAATAAATTAGTGATGAATCCCTTTCTTATAAGAGAGCAATTAATTAAAAAATTTTAAGAAAAGTTTATGTAACACTCCGACCCGAGTTGATCCGGATTAGTGGGTAATTGCGTACGATTTTATCGTTAAGTGTGTTCTGATTTTGCTTTTCTTTGGCTCTGAGTCTTGGAGAGATTGTTTGGGTTGAGTTGACTTAGTTTAGGTAGTTCGAGCCCTTTTCGTAATTTTGGCTTTTGATTGACCTTGTCAGTTTTGCGTCATTCTGACGTCATCGCGTGTATTTCGTTGAGCTTGTCGATCTTCGTAACTGTCTTGGATCTGAATGATTTCGTTTGCTCTCGTTGGATCGTCAGTTGACTCAAACTGACAATTGTGTAATCTGTTTGGACTTGTTTGTAATTTGGACTCATTTTAAGTTATAAATATCTTACCTACTCTTTTCTTTCTCTCGATCGTCTCTGCCTCTCTCAGCCTGTCTCTCTCTCTCGTTCAGCTCTTCTCTTTCACTCCTTTTCCTTCCTGTTTGTTGCTCGTGAGGGAGAGAGGAGCCAAGTTGTGTGTGTGTTTTCCAGTGGACTGAGCCAAGCAACGACGTGATTTCGTCTGTGAGGCAAGTATAAGCACAAGTAGTATAAACACTAATTGATATGGCTTTGATTGTTTGTATCTTACTCTTTGTGGTATGCATCAGTGTTAGACAGCCCTATTGAGTCCATTTTGCTATTATTTTCCTGTTTTCGGTCGAAAGACTCGTTTTCTGTATGTCTGTAACTATTCCAGAAAAATGACTCTGTGCACTCACGGCTACACCGTGAAATGGCTTACGGCTAAGCCGAGACCCAGCCGTAACCCTGACCGTAGAACAGTACAGACTGACATCTGAAAATAACTGAGAGTTGGCAAAATGCTACTCTTCTACGGCCTAGCCTGATCTAAGCCGTACATTGTACTACGGCTGAGCCGTGGACCACGATACGGCTGCGCCGTAGAGTAAAATACGGTTGAGCCGTAAATACGGATGGACATTTTAGGGAACCTCGACTCCGCCGCAGTGCAGATTACGGCTAAGCCGTAAGATGCCTACGGCTAAGCCGTAAGGTCACCTACGGCTACACCGTGAGACCCTGAGAAAGGAGTAAAAGGACTAGGTTTAAGAAAGAGACCGTTATGACTTTCATGTTAGAATTTAGCTAACCCGACTATGCCCAATGGAATGTTTGAATAACATGAATGATCTCGAGGGCTGTGAATCATTCATGCTCGTTATCCAGTTGTTTAGCACCTCCCCATGGGTGTTGGTTTAAGGGACTTCGGTGCACACTCCTGACACTGCAACACTAGACAATGGTGCATCGGATAGCTTAAAACTACATCAGCATGCACGGTTAGAAACACTGGATAAATAGGTTAGGATTGGCTTGTAAGTGACCTTGGTTCGTAAAAGTACCTTAATTGTATAAGCATATTGACTTCGGTTATGCCCTCTTATGTGTTCTGCGCTGGACCTCTCGATTCTGTGGGAAATGCAGCAACCCCAGAGCGAAGCCCGGGCGGGACCATTCTATTATTGTGTTTTCCTCATTGCTCCGGTGGAGTACTTGAGTTCTGAGTCAGTGATTGTTATTGATACTCATTGTCAGTGCTTCTTTTATTTGCGTATGTGTAGCAGTATCAGTATCAGTATCAATATCAGTATATGTGATGCACTTCCTATTGTTCGTTTAGTGTGATATGTGAGATCTGTATGTGATATGATATGATTGATTGATTGAGGTGCATCATCCGATTTGATTGTGATTGGTATATGGCACTACTGAGCCTCAGCCTTAGGATACCCGACGGGGTTAACTTTGGTTTAGTTTATGTGTTTGCCTCTGCAGAGTGTTCTGTCCTGGGACTCCGGACCCCGGGAACTAGAGACCCATGCGTACCCTGGCCCGGTCGCTGGTGTTCTCATTCCGACTGCTCTCGAAAGGGAGAATATGGCCAATGTAGTAGCCACTTTGACTGTTACCTGTTTATGATTCTGGTAGCATGCTTATTCATTTGCATAATTGCTTAGTATACGAACATGATTTCTATGGATCTTGCACTGTGACTATTACTCATTATTAGACACAATTCGTGTTATCTTCTTGTGGCTTATATTTTGCTAAGTCGTTGTACTTATGAGTTGTCTTTGTGTGTTGCAGGCTCAGATCCCTCTCCCGATCCTGCGTCGGTCGACCCGACTCCAGGAGAGGCTCGCGAGGCCCCCTCTGGCCTAGAGGAGTGGACTTGATCCATCCTCCAGAGTACGGTTTGCATCATTTTGTTTTCCCCATTCATTTGAGCCTGAGTCTATTGAGGGGATTTTCGGTACTTGTACCGTGGGCTTTGATTGATATCTGTATTTTGATTTTTGATTGTTGTAAGCCCGTTCTATTATCATACGTTCTTGTAATTGTTCCTGTCATCAGTTTACTGCTTTTGTAATCCATTATGTCTTTTGGTATGTGGTGGTATGCCTTGATACGTACAGCTTCCGCATACAGTTGTTTGCACGTGTGAATGATCCCTTGTATGTGTATGCTTGGACGGGGTCTAAGTGTACGTGCACGGGAGTACGTGTGTCATTGGTTAGACTTTCTCTGACCCCCGGTCCCTGGGCTCGGGTTGTGACAGTTTGAAAGACATTAATTTTATTTTTTTAAAAAATTCATTTTAACTACTTTAATTTTTTGATATATGGGCCACACTTTGAGAAGAACAAGTAATGTATAATATTTATGAGCCATCAGTATTTTAATAAAAGGCTCATTGTTAGGCCCGATACAAAAAAAAAAAAAAAACAATTGATAAAAATACAAAAAAGGAGATTTGAAAAAACTTCTTAATTGGAATGTCGTTTTGTATGGCTCATTGATGACTTAGAAATACACATTTTCAAATAATTAGAGATAGAATTGTAATATTGATTATGTATTAAAAACACATTATTCTTATATTAAAGTTTGTGTAGCATAATGTTTAGTGGACAAAAAAAAAAAAAAAAAAAGAAGAAAGCAACAAGAAGATGATCATGTCATCTATATTGAAGAAGAAGGTGAACAGTACATCGATGAGAAGAGTGATGAAGATATAGATGGTAATCAAAATGATGTTTCTTCAGAAAAAAAAAGTCTTTTCAAAGGAAAACCACTATGGGATGAAGTGACGATATTGGGGGATGCAAAAACAGGTAAATTTTGGTCATGTCTACACTGCAAGTGTGAATTCAAAAGTTCCTACATAAGAGTTCATCAACACTTTTTTGGGCCAGGGCCAAATAAAAAATCAGATATTATTCGATGTCCAACATTGCTAAAGCAACCTAAAGGCCCTCAATTATTACAAGAAATTATGGATCGGGTTATGAAAGCTGAGAAATCTGGAATTCATTCCCAGTTAAAGCAATCAACACTTCTCCCACCGTAACAAGTTAAGCAAAAAAACCCAATTATGGAGTCATTTAAGAAAGTGGAAAGGGGTTCTGTTGACAGTGCAATTATAAGATGGTTATGTGCTTGTGGAGTGCCCTTCAACATATTGAGGTCACCATTTTTTCATGAAATGATTTCAGCTGTAAATAAAGCTCTTAATGGATATAAAGCACCTTCATTTGAAAAGGCCAGAACATCTTTGTTAGATGAGGAGAAAAGAAAAGTGGAGAATGAAATTGCAACAATTAAAGATACATGGAATGCGTTGGGTGTTTCTATTATCTCTGATGGATGGACCAACGTAAAAAATCAGCCATTGATTAATGTACTTGCAGCAAATAAGGATGGGGCAATGTTTTCATATGCGGTAGAGTGTTCTGGAATTGAAAAGACTGGAATTTATATAAAAAGCTTATTAATAGATGCAATTGAAGAAGTAGGTCCATCTAACATTGTTCAAATAATCACAGATAATGCAGCCAATTGTAAGCTGGCAGGTAAGGAGATTGAAAAAATTTATAACCATATATTTTGGTCTCCTTGTGCCTATCACACACTCAATCTGATCTTTAAGGACTTGTCAAAGTCTTGGAAATGGTATAAAGACATTTACAAAATGTGTAAGACAATTGTGACATATATTGTTAACCATACACATGCATTGGCAATATTTAGAAGTCATTCTCGATTAGAACTTCTAAAGGTTGCAAAGACTCGGTTTGCATTATATTTTATTATGATGAAACGGCTTTTAGATGTGAAACAGGCACTTAAATCTATTGTTGTTCTTGATGATTGGAGAGAATGGGCAAAGCATGGTGACGAAAATATGAAGAAAACATCAGAAAATATAAAGCGATGGGTGACTGACGATGATGATACTTTTTGGACAAGTGTGTGGCAAATGGTAAAAATTACCATGCCCATCTTCAAAATGATTAAATTTTGTGATCAAGATGGACCGTTGATGGGAGAAGTATATGAAGGAATGGATAATATGCTTGGTGAAATAAAAGATAGTCTCAATGATTATGATGATTTTAAGGAGATTTATGAGATGGTGAAAGATAGAATAATAAATATTTTATTTATTATGTTTTTATTGTATTCCTGACACATTCAATAAATTATTTTATAATCTGTTATTTCTACAGGATACTGGAGTTGAGGCTAAATTGAGAGCTCAATATGCAGTATTTCATTCCAAAGATGGTGTTTTTGGACTTCTTGCAGCAAAAGTGGATGCAGTTACTATATCACCAATAAAATGGTGGTCAACATATGGAAGTGAGACACCGGAGCTAGCAGAGATAGCTATAAAAATTCTTGCACAACCTGTAAGCTTATCATTTGCAGAGAGAAGTTGGAGTACATATTCATTTATACATAATGTTAAAAGAAACGGGCTTAATGCTAAACGTGCAGATAAACTTGTCTTTATTCATTCAAATCTTCGCCTTTTATCACGCATGAAGGAGGGATACCATGATGAACCATTTCGAAAATGGGACATTAATCCTAAGCCTAATGTTATTGATGATTCAAGTGCACATTTAGAAGACCTAAGGTGGAAAGCACTAGATGATGATGATGAGCCTCAACTTCAAAGTCGTAATGAGAGTAATGTGGAATCCCGACGAAGTGGCACATCTAACGTTGTAGTTGTTCAATTAACTTTACAATCACGTCCACCTATCAGACAAAGAAGTATTTCATCATACGGACGTAGTTTGCAATCTTCTCATGACAAAGGAAAAAAGCGTTGGGAATGAAGACTTTTATTCTAAAATTAATGAACTTTTAGTTTATCTTACTTTCTTTTTCTATTTTGCTACTGGACATTACCGTTATATCTTTTTTTTTATTTGGAGTTTAGGATTTAATTTATTTTATATGGATGGTTAGATGATTGAAGTTTATTAATTCATACTTGAACTAAAAGAAGGATGGATTTTTTAAAAATATTTATTTGTGAAATGTCATTATTTATATGCTTATTAAAGCATCCAATTTCTATAAAATATTTATGTATAAATTGAATGGACTTACGCATAGTATCGAACTACATCGAATTATATATTCAAATTAGTCTAGCGAATTCATCGAACTCGAACTGCGAATTATGCAAACTGGAAATCGAATTAGCTAATCCTACCCCATCAAAATTTTGAATTTAAGTAACTTGCGAATTGTGAAATGCGGATCCGAATTCGAATTGGTCGAACTACAAACTAGGTAACTATGGTTTTACTTGTTTGAATCTACCTTCTGCTCATCGTGTGCATATTGTGTGATCCGCTGCAATCTCTCACTAGGATTCAAGTTTTATGTTTGAGCGTGCCTAACATTCACTTGGATAGTTTCACATGACAAGTCCATTAATACGTCGTTTTGTTACTGTGTTACATGAATGATGGGTAAAAACGTGACTCTCTTTGTGGTTGTGATTCCAATTAACATGGCAATTATTTTGTATAATTGATCAAGATGTATTAGTTCTGTCATCCATCTGTAAAAACATGGGGACATATGTGCGATTCTCATATTGATGAAGGATTCATATAAGGGACACCTCAAATATGATTTGGGACTTGTGCGTAGTGTTTCATATGCTTTAGGACATCAACATAAAAAGGGTGATTTTTTATCACATATGTGGGACCCACATCTTGACGGAGGGATTTCTATTAGTGAAAAGGATGGGCCTCACTGCGTTTGGTGTGCACACTCTCATAGAGATGTGTCGTGTCATTTGGTCTTAATTTTGTTCATGGCAGTATAAGTACTTCAAAGTACTTCTCCATTTAAGATGATTTCTGATTCAACTAAGATTTCTACACATAGCAACTGTTATGTTAAGAGGTTTGCCTTATCTAATTTGAATCATTGTATGGATTACTTTTTGTTTTTTTTTTTTTGTCAATGATGAGAATTTTATCATATTTCTGTTAAACTTGCTTCTTTTGGGAATTTGAGGCATATATTAGTTTCCCTTTGGTGACAAAATGCTGAATTTTATTGAGTATCAAGTAATTGTTAAATTAACTTTTTTATTCCTATAATTTCTTGGTAATATATATGATGTGATTTTATCCTTTTATCCTCTTCTTTTTAGGGGTTTGAATATATATATATATTAACTAGATTGGATTTTATTTTATGTCACATGCATTGGATTTTGAACACTTTGGGCCATTTTATTTCAATACATGACTAGGGTCCATGAATATTTGGGATCCATAATAAATACTTAATAATTGTATGTTTATTCCATGGACCTAATTAAATATAATGAAATATGAAAATATGGATCAATTTTGGAGAAATAAAGGTCCAATATTTTAGTTTTCACCACTAATGACATTATAACTAATCTAGATTAGACCTCTTTATGTCATTTTATAAATGCTATTAATTCAATTGAGACCTATAGTTTTAAGTAGTGCAGTAGTCACCAAAGTGGCCTATTATGAAGAACTAGTAGGTGTCACTTGAAATTTAAGACACGTAACACTATTTCTTATTAAAGATAATAGCATTAGACTTGCAATTTTAAATTAGGAGAGTGAGAATTGGCCAAAAGGTGTTATTGTTACTCAAATAATTATAAGACGAAACAAGTTAATTTGATATATATACCTAGTTGAGATTGGTTCCTATGCCCAAATGTGTAAAGCCTGGTGAATTACGTTTATATTATCATGTTAGCCTATGGATGGATAGGTTTCATCCATGGGCGATCCTATTTGTATGTTGTAGTCTCGACCCAAAGGAGGGATTGTAATGATGTACTGAATCACTTACTAGATTTGTTTCATTTATGTAAAAAATCATTCTAAATTTATGTTTTGGGGTGAACTCAAAGCATTTAAATAAATTAAGCATTTTTTTTCCTTTTATATTTCAGCATTGACCCCTGCTGCCTTGAATGGATATCTCTCGAACATACCGATATTGAATGAATCAAATTTTATTGATTGGAAGAAAGTGCTTTTAATAACCTTGGGTTGCCTTAACTTGGACACCGCATTATTGGAATCCAAGCCTGCTAATCTTATTAAAGATAGCTTTCAAACTCAGAGAGCATATTTTGAAAAATAGACTAGGGCCAATCGTTTGAGTCTTATGATAATAAAAAGGCCCATTGTGAAAAATGCTCGTGGTTCAATCTCTTATAATGAAAATGCTAAGGCAGAGCTCGAATAAGTAGAGTAGCAATTTCAAGCATCGGATAAAGCTTTGGCAGCTACTTTGATTACCAAATTATCTTCTATGAAATATGATGGATCTAGTGGGATCAGGGAACATATCATGCATACGAGGGATATAGCAGCCCAATTCAATCTCTTGAAATAATAATTTCTGAGAATTATATAGTCCAATTTATTTTGAACTCTTTGCACCCTCAATTTGGTCTTTTCAAAATTTCATATAACACCCAAAAGGATAAATTGACTATGAATGAGTTGGTGTCAATGTGTATTTAAGAGAAGGAAGACTTAGACAGGAAGAACAGCTATATAAAATAAATCTTGTCTTCTAAACCCTTCAAATAAGAAATAATTTCCCAAGGGGAAGAAAGGCTTGAAGAAAAAAGGCAAAAAACTTGCTCTGATTGATTAAGTGGGAAAGAAAGGTAGTGAATCAAGGTGCTTCTTCTTGCCTTTTTTCAAGCGTGAGCAAGTCTGCCACTACTGCTTGTCTCCAGCCATCACTTTTTTTTTTCTCTCTTTTGCTATAAGTGAGATTTATATTGAAAGTACAAATAAAATAATAGTACAAAATATATACAACAACAGAGAAACAAAATATCATACATCAAAAGAGGAAGTTTTTAACCTAATGAAACAACTATCTTACATCAAAATTAGATGTTGTATTTATATTAGTAGCCCAAAAAGGACCACTCTAATGGTCTAACTGATCGTCAAGAAAATGTGGCAAGGCTATATAATTTTCTGAAACTAAACCAAAATGCTCCCGGGAGAGCTCTATTTTCATGCTTATCTTCTCCTGCACATCACTTTAATTTAAAGATGGGATCATCATTGGAATCTTTGGGAAAGTGCTTGCAAATAACTCAATAATTGAAGCACCCTCCGGCACATAATTCTCTTTAAAGGAAATTAAGAGAAAAATCACCTTGGTAGGCCACTAAACAAAAATGTACCTAGTAGTAATTTGGAATTAAGTAAGGCCCCATGGGGCCATTTTTGTATTTTTTAATCGTTTTGGTGAAGTGCAAAGTCGTCACTCTACGACCATTCTTGACGTGGCTTTTATTGTTTTCTTCTTCCCCAAGCTCTTCTTTTTTCATTATTCTTCCCAAGCTCAGCTTTGCTTAATCTAAAACTTTGGTCATGCTTCCTCATCGTCCTCAGCATCATCCCCACAGTAGACCAATATCTTTATTTAGTGCATTTGTGAACATTTGGTGTCTTCCCAGTTGTCTTCTTCTCTAAGGTTTTGTTTGAGCTCATGTGTTTTTTTCCCAATCTTTTGTGAGTATTTCATCAGTTTTTCCTTCTACAATCTATATTCTGATCATGGCTTTGAGATGTATTTCATATACTTGCATTCCACTCACGATTTGAGAAAAAAGTAGTTGCCATCTGCAATGACCTGAATTTTGATTTTTAAATTAGAATTGATTTCGACCTTTGATTTATCCCTGATGGACCCCATATGCTTTTAATTTTGTGTTATTACTATTTTGGCTAGTCATTTGTTTGATATCAATAGGTCCCGTATTTTTTTTGACGGAATTTAAGATTTTAGGGAGTTTGTCTCAACTAAGAGATTTAAATTTGATGAGAATTCTGAGTGTTACAAAATCCATTTTCAGGATTAATTAGAGTCCTAATTCACTTTGATAAATTTAGTCCAACCCTACTTGAACACTAGAGTCATCTCAAACTCTACCTTATAGATAGAGTTCGATCTAAACTAACCTCCTTTGCCAATTCCAGTTTGAGAATAAGTCCCTTTTAGAACTTTTCTCTCCCTCTACTATAAATAGAACCCTACACCTAAGCCATCTAGTCATCATACTTGGGCCACCATACCCATTGTTTTGGCTAACATCACCCTTAGCGTGGTCCATCTCTCTCTGTCTGTTATTGGACTCAATCCAATTTCTCTGTCCATCTTTTATGGTCGTTTGGAACCCATGCAACCCAGACTCCATTATTAGCATAACTGAGCCATGCCTGATCTATCAATCACCAGGTCAGGACCCTAGCTCTATTTCTTTCTTCTTCTTTCTTCTCTCATCATAGCAGCTCAGAGGCTCTTCGTCTTCATCTTATTCTTTTCTCTCATCCTGTTCCTGACTAAGAAACCAGTGCAGAACCTGTACCCATCTCAGGATCCAATTTAAGCCAAAAAGAACCGAACTCCACTGTTTCCCCTTTTCCTCTCACTGTTCACTACCGAACCAGGCACTGTAACCCACCTGGCGAGTTCTTTTTCTCCCCTTTGTTTCTAATTTTCTCCTTCTCCTTTCCTTCCTCTTTCTCTGTCACTTCTTTTGCACTCGAACTCATCTTCCTTGTCTGCCGATCATCTTTTCTCTGGTTCTTCTTCTTCTCCTTGCTCTCTTCTTGCTCCATTTTTCTGCCTCTTCTTTTCTTCTTTATTGTTTCTTCTTTCTTCATCCAGCCATCTTCCTCTTCTTCGTTTCCATCTCTTCTTTGTTTCTTGACTTTTTCCTCTTCTTTTTCTTGTTTTCTCTTCACACTTGCTTCTCTCTTTCCGATCTCGTTCCTTCTTCTTTTCTCTACTGGTCATCATCGTCTTTTGGCTACTTCTTCTTCCCTGGTTTTCTTCTTCTTTCCTGACTGTTGGTTTTCGTTTCTTCTTCATCACAGTAGGCTCTCACCGAAATAGCCATGCTGTTCATCTTCTAGCCAAACAGTACCCATTTTCATTCTCTTCTTTGATTTGCTCTCCCTCATCTATCACTGCCAAACCCACCCACCGTACGTCCCCACTATCACCACCGGACTTCCAGAACAAGTCAAGTCAAATTCTCTGATCGCTGACAATCGAGGCAAATAGTCTTACCATGATTCCTTAGCCATAGAGTTTTCAAACTTTGTCTTGTTTTGATTTAAATATGTAAGGCTTTGAACTATTAAAATAATCCTAGGTTAAGATACTTTGTTACCTTTGACATGCTTATGCATGATGGTTATGTTAGACTTGGTCTTATTTCCTTGCTACAATGGATTTTTCGTGAAATTTATTGTTGATCATTAATTATCATTGGATTTAAAATGCTGAAAAATGTGAAAAGTCCTAGTAACATGTGATTTACTTTGTGATCTCAATACTTGGTCATCTTTGTGATTAAAACGACTTTGAATTCTTGGATTTATTATTTATACCCTCAAGGCATTTTCTAAAATACGGGCAACGTACTGTGGGGACACTCACACGCGAGTTTAGCCCTTTTGGGTATGACATTGGGATTGGGGACCCCTTTGTGCAATATTGCTAGTTTACAGCTAGTTTCCACTTTGTTTTGTGGATATTATCGGTATTTGTGGCCTTGTGCCAACTTTGTATGTAAATAAAATGATTTGTACCTGGTGGGTACCTTGTGCTGGTTCGGGCCTAATTCTGATGAACACACTTTGATATTTTGTTTACTGCGGAGATGCCTGATACCTTTTTATTTGTTGATTTAGTTATTTGCTCATTTACTCAAAATACTTGAATTTTGGTTATATTAACTTCTTGTCGCTTTTAAAATATTGCACTTGCCTTACTTGATATATCTTGTATATACGAACCATGACTCTAAATTCGATTTCTTAGATTGTCACCTGTTTGCTAGGTTTTATTGTTTATATTACTTGTTGAGTTTTATTTACTCTTGTTTTTCACCCACAGATTTCGAGATTGATTCGAACCTAAGGAAACCTAGCGTGTTTTACGGAATAGGGATGGAGATATAAGCTACGAAATTCAGCCTTAGATTTGGAGGATTGATTTAGAATTTTATTAGAGCTGAGAAATTGTTTATTATATTTTGAGGATCACTCTCACTTTAGATTTGTTTATCATGTTAAGAGATAAATTTTATTGTTTAGTATGGGATATTGATCGTGTTATTCTATTTAGATTTTTTAAAAATAAATTTTGGATTTTTTTGTATTTATTTATTGTGGACCTGTCATGTTTCATGATTTGAGGGTCACAAGGGCCTCAGATTTTAGGGAGTGACACCATTGCAAACCTTTTTTTTTTTTTTTGCCTTATGTTGAATCTACTTAAATATTGATTATTCCTACTGTTTTTATCTGAAGTTTATGTGAGTGTGAGAGAGATATATATTTTTTATTTTCTTTATCTAGATTGTAATTTTTTTATTGTGTTTTAGGGGTTTTGTGTTTGTTAGGATTTTTGGATTTTGTTTGAGTTTCCTTCCATTTTGATGAAACTAGAGTCCTTGAATTGCTTTGTAGCGTTTGTATGAATTTTGAACTTTCATATTTTTCAAATCATGTATAAACTTTCATTATTTTTGTTTTTTTAAACAATGAAATGAGCAATAACAAGGTTGTAGTAATATTCCACTTTGATGGTAATTTTGTTTTTGATATTGTACATTCTGTGTACAATGGTGGAAGGCAAAACTTGAGGCAGTTAGGAAGGACTATAACATTCTCTTCTTTGCTAAAAGTAGCACTTGAAGCATCTAAATGGGTGGCATATATTGAAGAATAAGCATTAAATACATTTATCACAACGGTTCTGTACTTTCATTGGTTACTTTAAAAGATGACATTGATATTAGAAAATTTTTTGAAGCAACAGGAAATGAGGTTACTAGGTTACACATGTATGTGTCTAAAAGTTTGAACATTACACAGAATCGAGTTAACAATTCATTTAGGTATATGTTTGATTTTATAAATTTGAAATTTTGAAATGGCTAAAATTTCTTGTTCATCATTTTTTTTGTTTTTATGAAAGTGTTCAAGGGTGAAGTAGAACAATATGCAAGGAGGAAATGTGGTCACCTCAAATTTGGAAGGAAAAAGTAGCAAAAGAAAGAAGGTCTAAGAATTCTCTACAGTTAATCATTGTGAAGACAATAATATGCACGGAAGAAATATAGGCACCTCATCCTTATTAAATATAAGTAGGAAAAAAAAGATGGGAAAAAATAAAAATAAAGTCTGAGAATATCCTACAATATTTGTGAAGATAATGATATACATTTAAGTATTACAGACAAGATTATTTCAGATGATCACCATGCAGGAGTTGATTATAATGATATTCACATTGTAGGGGGTGAGGAGCCAGGACCATTATATAGTTTATGCGCTAATGATGAATTTACAAAGGTAAGTGGAAATTCAGATGGTGTGAATATTGAATGTATTAATACACGGATGACAAATAATACATCAGATCAACTAAGTGTCACAACCCGAGCCTAGAAAATTAGGCGTTAAGTTTAAACCTAACCAGTGACATACGTACTCCTGTGCATATACACTTAGACCCTGTCTAAATGCACACGCATAAGGGAATTGCACATGTGCCAATACATATATGCGGAAGTTGTAGGTATCAAACCATAACAAGAGAAAATAAACCAAAACAACATCATATCCACAAAATATTACATGAAGTCTAGAGTTATATAAAGGTGAGCCAAATATAAAAGGGAGCCCATTACAAAATGTAGAGACCATTAACAAAACAAAACAAAACCAAGTACAACCCCGACTAAGGAAGACCTATATGCATGACAAATTGCTCTCCGGTGGAGTGCTTACGTCTACTCCTCTAGCCCTGAGGGGGTGTCTACGGTCTCCCCTGGAGTTTGGCTGACTAATGAAGGGTCGGTAGCAGGATCTGAGCCTACAACATCAAGGACAACTCATGAATCCTACGATTCAGCAAAGCATAAGTAACAATAAGTTAACGCATGTTGTATCTAGCAGAATAAGGAACAACTGATAATTTATAGAATTCTAAGTTCGTATACTAAGCAAATTATGTAGTTGCATAAAGTATGCTAAAGAATCAAGATATACATGTCATGTACTTTACTAGGTGGCTACTACATGTGCCATATACTCCCTAAGTGGGATCTTATATATTGAAAACACCATCGATCGGACTAGGGTACGAATGAGTCTCGGGTTCTTGGGGTCCGGAAGCCCCAAGACATAAACTCACTGCAGCGTTGCCATACATACTATGTTAAATTCAACCCCGTCGAGTATCCTAAGGCTAAGGCTGAGTAGTGCCTGACCATATGGAATCAGTCATATAATTTAACTTGAACTTGAGTAAACCATACATACATATCATATTTAGAATCTTAACATATGTTCAATTCATACTGTACTCAAGTGAACGGAAACATATCGAGCATTTCAAACAAATCGATTATATATAGATATATAGATCTCATCGAAAAGGCATAACGAGAACTATGCAAACCATATAGAAGAGTGGATGGCAATAATCGTCATTCAATATGTCATGCGGTTCAATTTGCTCGAATCAAGATACTTTACTAGCCAATCCTAACCTAGTCATCCAGTGTTTCTAATCCGTGCATGATGATGTAGTTTTAAGTTATCCGATACACAGTTGTCTTTCTTATCGTGTTGCATTGTATTGAAAGAGTGTATCGAAGTCCTTTAAACCAGCACCCATGGGGAGGTGCTTAATAGCTGGATAATGTATATGAATGAGTCACAGCCCTTGAGATTATTCATGCAATTGTATCACGTTCCATTGGGCAAGTTAAGGTTGCTTACATTCTAACTCAAAGGCTTTACAAGGTCTCTTCATCACCTACCTTTCTTACATTTCTTTGGTCTTATGGCTTAGCTGTGGGTGACCTACGGCTTAGTCGTAATATGCACTGCGGCTTAGCCATGGTTCCCCTTACTGTTCATCCGCATTCACGGCTTAACCCTGTTTTGTTCTATGGCTCAGTCACGATGAGGGTATGGCTTAGCCGTAGCATACCTCACGGCTTAGTCATGGCTGGACCGTAGAAGGTTCTCTTAATTTTCTGCTCTCTGGAAATCAAGCCATAGCTCGACTTACGGTTGGGTCACGGCTACCCTATGGCTTAGCCGTAGCCTTACCGTAGAAGAAAACCAAGTTTTGCAGCTCTCTAGAATCTGAGCCGTAGGCAGTTACGGCTTAGCCATAAACTGCACGAGATTATTTTCTAAACCTGTTACAGATCAAACTGTATATGTACAAAGATGAAACAACAACATCAAAGAGATAGAATTTGACACAATTGGGCTGTAAAATATAATTCACATGCAAGATTAAGAAGTTATTCATAATCAATTATATACCAATATTGGTTTATCTAAATCGTGCTTATACTTGCCTCAAATGGGTTCTAACACGTTCTTTGTTGTCCTTGGGCTCAAATTCACTTTCTAAACGCGATTCTAAGCACCATGCATGGAGAAAGAAAGAAGAAGTGAGTGCATTCAATGGAGAGGGAAAGAATTCAAGACTCTGAGAAAGAATCAAGAACTTGATATTTAGAGAGAGATGAAATACAGAACATAAGAGAGATGAATGTCGTGCCTCCTTTGAGGATCGACTGTTCTTATATAAGGGTTTAATTCCCTAATTACAATCAATTACAAATCTTAGATCCTAAACTGAAGCCACAAATTAAGTCCCTAATTACAATCAATTACAAATCTTAGATCCTAAACTGAAGCCACAAATTAAGTCCCTAATTACAATCAATTACAAATCTTAGATCCTAAACTAAAGCCACAAATTAAGTAACAACCTTTGACTAATTACAACGTAACAAAAAGGTACAATAAATGAGCCTAATGGACTTGGGCTTGCTTGACATGAAATGAGCCTAATGGACTTGGGCTTGCTTGAACACACAAGAAGATGTCAGATAAGATGGGTGCACAAAATCCGCTTTTTTCTTGGCTTTGATCATGGAGAAAAAGAGAAAACAGAAAGGAAGAAATGAAAAAACCGACGTTGAGAGAAGAAGTGAGAGAGAGTCGGTGCATGCATGTGATCTTATATAAGGATAAGGATTGAAAACTTATAAGAAAGTCCAAGGGGTTACATTAATTACAGTTTGAGTCAAATAACGGTCCAACAGAAACAAACGATGTCGTTTGCATACGAGGTAGTTATGGAAGTTGACGAGCTTGACGAGATACACGTGATGACACCAAGATGATGCATGACTGACAACGCTTGACAAAATTCAAAATTACAAAAAATGGCTCATGTCTACCAAACCCGGTTAAACTCAACCCAACTATCTATCCATAACCCGAAATGAAACTCAAAAGAACAGAACATCAAACATAAAACTGATTCACTCGAAATGACCCAAAATCACAGTAATTAGTCTCTATACTAGATTAAGTTGGGTCGAGTGTTTCACGAAGTTCGAAAAAAAATTAAAAGCTTAGAAGACACAATGGTACCGGTTGAGTTTATAACCACAATTGGCATGAATTCAGCATAGGAGATGTGGATAAGTCGTGTTTTCAAGATCGTGGAAGTTTTAGAAGAACTATTCTGAAGTTTGTAGTTTACAATAATTTCACTCTCAAGCACTTAAGGACATATATGACAAAAGTAATACCTTTTTGAAAAGATGACCACTGCCCTGGGCTTATATATTCGTCCATTATTGATTCAGGTTTGGAATTTAAAGTATGGACATATAACCCAAGACATGCATGTTCTCATCCAATGATAAGTATGGCAAATCGCTAAGAATATGCAAAGTGAGATTTTGCATGAATACCATAAAGAATTTGATGCCTGTATTACTTATAGAAAATTACATATAGCTAAAGAGATGGCTTTTTTTGGGCATTTGGCCCATATATTCGTTCCTTTTCTAGGTATTATAACTAATATTGAGACTATGGATGAAAATTGGTTCATAAGTTTTTTTTTTTGGGCATTTGGCCCATGTATTCGTTCCTTTTTATCATCTATGAGGCCAATGCTAGCTATTGATGGATCACACCTTAGGGGAAAGTATCCTGGTATCTTATTAGTGGCAATGACTTTGTTTGGGTTGATAATTGGGTTGTTTCTAATATCTAACTTTGTTTGGGCAGGGTATAATGCTTTTATACTGGTTTCTCTGGTTGTTTGGTGCCCTTTGCTTTGTACTTATCTTTTCTTAATCTTTTATGTCATTCTCTCTTACGGATTAAGAAAAAAAAAAAAAACAGATGTAGGAAAGAATGAAAATTCATTGTAAGGACAACAATTAAAATCTATATTTTGCAGTATGTGGTGTCAGGCAGGGGCTCACTATGAAGAGGCTTCAATAGTGAATTTTGCTGAATCCACGTATTGATTAGTTTTTGGATTCAGAAAAGGCACAAAGGCTTCAATAGGAGCCTGAAGTAATAGAGAAATATGGTGGCCTATCTACTTAGTTATTGTCCTACTCCTCTGGATCTCATTATCACTTGCATGGCTAGAAAAGTCCTTGAATTATTGACTCAGGAATTAGTATATCTGTAAGAGGGAACTGACTAATATCACTAATAGAGGAGAAAATCTACGAAGACCATTCTAGGTGGTTTTGGGAATCTACTAAAGAGTATTAGAAGCAACCCTTGTATGGTAAAGGCTTACAACTTAAATGCCAAGGAACGGGAAGGGAATGATCAGTTCAAAAAAATTTTTTAGTTTAGTTATTTTTTTTTTAGTTGTGTCAAGTTTAGTTTTTTTTTTTTTTTTAGTTGTGTCAAGTTAAGACTTTGAATGAAGCAAACAAAGAACATGGCTTTAAATGGCATTGGGTTAAAGAAATAGAGCCCACAAATCTGATCCCAAATAAAGATATAAGTTTAGGAAATTCATATCATCTAAGGCGTGTGAAGGGTTTGGACTAATTGTACTTTGGACTCAAGAATACCTAAGAGGTCTCTCTCTTGAAAATATTCCTATATTTATTTTGCATATTAAAATATTAAAACGTTTGCTATTGTATAAAATTTAGTTCATAAATGCAAAAAAAATAATGAAAATTTATATTTATATAGTAGGAATATGTTAAAACTATATGAACAATATACAAAGAGGTAAATTTAATTCTTATATGAATAATGAATGGCGACATTTTGGCCATGTTATAGAATTTTGGCCTGCCAAAAGAAAATGTTATAGCATGTTCACAGGGTTCACTGGCCTCACAAAATAATAGGTGGATTTAAGGATCAATGTTCATAAAAAATTAACCCCATCTGAAATTGTTAGATTATCAATCCATGGTTGTGATGGTGTGTTCTTCACTAATTTTTATTTTAACCATCTTAAGTTACTTTAGCTTGGATTGTTGACAAATTATGCTGCGGAATCCATAAAACCCGTCCTTTATTTGGTGGGTAGGTTTCACCAATATGCTACTGGACCCACTTCAATATAGTCTATTCATCACGTATAAAGAGTCATCATGATAGCACAACTCATCTGGTATGTTTATCTGACATGTTAAATATAAAAAAAAAAAATGAAATCTTTGATGCATTGGGTAAAGGTAATATTTGTGATTCATTGAATGCCGTCAGATAAATAATTGAACAATCCGTACTATGGGGATGTTCTCCAATGTGAAGACCATAGACTTCTTATATTCAACCCAGCTTGTGGGGACCACTTACATGCTTCCTTATCAGTGGAGATGAGGTACATCGAAAGATTTTCTTATGGATAAGGGTCATGAAAATAAAAAAATCAGCTCCGATTAGACTGTCCTAGCCTTTGATTTAATACCCATAAAATTTAGCAATTTTTTAACCATAGGTTTATATGAGATTCAATCCATCCAATGGTGGATAAAGATTTGATGAGAGAGAAATTATGCCTGTTCCAGATAATAGGGGGAATGAAAGTGTGAAAGGGCCTACATTGATCAAAGGTGGGCTCCAGTGGCCCCCAGGAATATGGAGGAGATCATTTATCTTTGTTCTAGGTTGAGATTACCAGCATAATTTACTTGTCCAATCAATTATTGCTGCACTAATCTTTTTATCTTTCCATCATATTACAATTTGTTTGGCTCTTTATTCTGCACTGGATGCATTGGGAATTGAAAAAACTTTATTTTCTTCATTCTATCATATCACGCCGGAAGTTGAAATTCTTGTGAAAAGTGTGATGATATGCTTATTTTCTTTTTATTTTATTTTTTTACTTTAATTTGAGCAGGTTGTTCTTCCACCTGATCTTGAAGAGTACCAGAGGTTGAGATGTAGAGTTTCTTTTCATGCTCTTCAGTTTCGAAACGAAGTCCAGGAACTTGCCATAAGAATACTAAATCGGTAGGAGATGCTTCTTTGTATGACACTCCAATTGTTTGTGCATTCTCTTAAGTTGTCATTTCAAGCTTTATTGAGAAAACCAGCATCTCTTTCATCATCCCCATCATCATCAACACATTGTCCCAACAGCGTTGGGGTTGGCTATATGTATTTTGTTTCTCTAATTTTATCCCATATTATTGCTATCCATAGATGCTCTCAAATTTACTCATTTCTAATTTTATCCTTTCTAGTTTTACCTCACATTTGTTCAATATTCTCGTCTTTGGTACCTCCATTTTGTGTATATGCTGTTTTTTAGTTGTTAACATTTTGCTTTATAGGTCATAGCTGGTCCAATTAGTGTCTTGTAAAATTTATTGACAAAACTAATATCTCTTTGATAGGTTGGAAATGGTAAAGAGGGGATTCTATTTGGTAATTAAGTTGTTCTTCTGGTGGACCCCCTCGTGTGACAACACTTGGTATAATATATCCACTATGAGATGATCCTTGCCGTCCAATTGATGGCTTGCAAATGGACTACATCCTGTGGTTCACTTTTGGCAATGAAAATAGGATGGCTAGTAAACTAATATCAACTAGTTATAATTCATAGGCGATAACATGCATATTTTGGATCTCGATGGGGTGGACCAAATGGATTGTTTTGGTTGTGTCCTTCCTAGATTTTGTTATCCTTCAATTTTTCCTAAGCTGTTAGATTATGGGCTCCTGGGCGACAATTTCTTGTATATTATCCTGGAATGACCAGAGATGCTCTAGCTTATCACGGTTGCTCTGAACTCTTCCAGGTATGGAGTTCGAGCCCTCAATATACGATCGTTAATTATATTGTGTTTGGTTGTACCTTAAATTGCAATCAATTCGATACATTTGGAGAGTGGATTGTCATTTGTTTGGATTTACTTCAGAACTGTTCAAGAAAGTCGGAAATTTGTTGAATAAAAAAAGAGAGCAGAAGAGTTGAACCAATAATAGCCATATGTGAGAACAACGGTTAAGAGTAGAGAATGTGGAAACACGTACTCCCTGCTCGGTTTTTCCTAAATTTGACAGAGTCTGAACTCTAAATGCTCGGAGGAGCAGAGAAATATATTCTGTCAATATCTATTCTAGCTACTTATAATTTGGGGTACATTTAGACATGTCTGTTGGTTCTCTCTTGATCATTCAAGCTTTTCTTGTGTCTGATTGTATTACACGATGTCTTCAAACTCTTCCAAAGGATGTTCATACAGAACTCATGCAGCATAGAAGATCATGGATGATCAAACATGGATTTGTCAAAGGGGAGCTTCTTATTGATTATGTGAAGTGACATCTTAATGGTTCTTGCCCGCTGAAACCAGAAGAGGTAAGTGTTGGGTTTGGCTCGAAAGGTCTTTATTGGGCCTGAGTAGAGGGCCCAGTTGATTAATGTTAACATCTTATATATTCTCTTTGATGCTTTAGTTCTTTGTAACAAAGAAAGATAGCATGGAAGGGAACACAGATAGAAAGCTTGTTAGGGGGAGAGAAAGAGATTTCTTAGATAGTGAAATCTTTGTGCCCGTGGACGTAGGCAATCTGGCCGAACCATGTAAATCCTCGTGTCCTCTGTGTGCGTGATTGTTGGTTTTTCTTTCATTGTGGTGTGTGCTTGGCTAGATCTAGATCTAACAAGTGGTATCAGAAAATTTGTTGAGATCGTGGGATCGTGGAGATTTGTGGGATCAAATCTCGAGAGGTATCATCGATCTGCGAGGGAAAAAGCGAATCGACAAATTGTTAGCAGGAAAGAAGAAGGGGGTTCGGTTCTCTGGTGCAGAGAGAAAACTAGGTCACGGTTTTTTTGAAGAGGTTTCAGTTTTGCCGTGTTTTGCATCAAGCTCGATTGCTGTTGTTTCGTGTTTGTCTGCTGCCACCCGTTGCTGCTCTTCATTGTATCTGCCGCCACCGTCATCGGCGAGAATCACTAGATCTAAAAGGGATCTGGTAGTTTTTCGGTTTCTTTGCTGCAAAAACCAGGGAGCAAGCTGCCCTGCGGTCGCATCACTGCTGTTACCGTGCGTAGTCGCTGCGCGTTTGCCGACCGGAAGCACCAGTCAGTCGCACCCCATCGCCGGACAGAGCCGTCTCCATCAACGTTGCTTCCGCCGTCACCACTGCATGCATCACCTGGTTTTTGCCACCACTGTTAGTCTGTCGGAGCTTTCCTTGCCAGTCCGTTGCTGCTGAGGAAGGAGAAGACCGTGAGGAAAAAGACCCCGGTTCTTCTGTTGCAGAACCGTGGGGAGGAAGAAAGGTTAACCCAGCCGGGTCAAACTAGGTCCAGGTCGGGTTGAACAGACCTAGTCCAGTAAACCAGTGCAACCAAGTCGCAGGTCAGGTTAGGCGGAGCTGACCCACAACAACCCAGCCCAGTCAACGCTGGATCCAGGTCAGGCATGGGTCAGTTGGACCTGACCCGATTTTGCAACCCAGCCTAGCCCGTCAGAATAAAGCAGTTTTCGGTTTGGGTCAGGCTGACCCAAAATTGTTTGCAGAAGCCCAGTCCAGCAGCAGTGCTGACGTCATACAACTTCAGCAGGTTGACCAGTTTGACCAGATTCAACAGTCAAAATTCAAACTCAGTTTTCGGAGTCATCTGGACTGGGAATTGAGCTCTGTTTTTTTCCGGTGAATTCCTGGCAACGAGATCTACGACATGCACGGAGTAGATTGGTAGTTTGACAAGTAGATATTTGAGTGAGTTGTTTGTGGGATCATCTTCAGATTTATCATGGCAGCGGAAGATGAAAAATATCTTGATTCAACAAGGTATTAAGGTGGCATTGTTAGGCAAAGAAAAGAAGCATGATAAGATAAAAGATGAAGATTGGGTAGACATAGATAAAAAGGCAGTCGGCTCTATTCAATTCTACCTCTTCGACAAAGTCATGTATAACGTCATGGAAGAGGAGACTGCAAAGGGTCTATAGGAGAAGCTCGAGAGTCTTTATATGAGTAAGAATCTCACTAACAAGTTGCATCTTAAGAAACAGTTATATGTGTTGAAAATGGAGGAAGGTTGTGATGTGCTGGAGCACATGAATATTTTCAATGGAATGATTAATGACTTGATGAGGCTTGATGTGAAATTCGATGATCAAGTCTTTGCTGCTGTTGAATTCTCTTCCTGATTTATATGACCATTTCGTGACTACATTGCTGTATGGAAAGGACACACTTAATTTCGAAGATATTAGGCAAGACATCATCTCCAATGCTGCAAGGAAGAAGGCCACAAAAAATTAGTTCACATGTAGAGGACTTCTAGTAAAGGAAAGTTCTAGTGAATGTGGCAGATCCAATGATAGGGGCAAATCAAAGAGGAACAACTCTAGATCAAAATCACGAAGCAAGAAAAATTCAGAGTGCTTCTTTTACAAAAAGAAAGGATACTGGAGGAAAGATTGCATGGAATACAAGGCGTCTAAAGATAGGAAGAATAAAGTTGGGAATAAAACTGCCAACAGTGACTCCACCAGCGTTGCTTTAGAAACTGAAGTGGAACTCCTATCTGTCTCGCAAGGTAACCATTTATCTGATACTTGGATTTTAGATTCTCGTTGTTCTTATCACATATGCCCTAATCGTGATTGATTTGATACCTATGAGGAATGTGATGGTGGTAGCGTTCTAATGAGCAATGATGCACCCTGTAAGACCATTGAAATTGGCACCATTAAAATTAAAATGGCAGATGGTGTTGTGAGAACCGTGGGTGATGTGAGACATGTACCAGCACTCAAGAAAAACCTAATCTCGTTAGGCTTGCTTGAATCCAAAGGGTGCATATTCATGGCAAAAGATGGTTTGCTGAAAGTGTCTAAAGGTGTTTTGGTATTAATGAAAGGTACCAGAGTGGGGAACAACCTATATAAGCTTATGAGAAACATAGTTGTAGGTGGAGTGACGTCTCCATAGATGATAAAACCAGTGATGATGAGTTTCAGCTATGGCATATGCGTTTAGGGCATATGAGTAAGAGAGGCATGTTAGAACTACATAAAAGACAGTTGTTAAAGGGTGTAAAAACATGCAAGCTAGATTTTTTGTAAATACTGTGTTTTTGGCAAGCAGAAAAATGTGTCATTTAAAACTGCAGGCAACAGTTGTAGAAGCAGTGGTATTCTGGACTACATTCACTCCGATGTGTGGAGACCAGCCCCGGTTATGTCAAAAGGTGGAGCATACTACTTTCTGACATTCATTGATGATTTTTTAAGAAAGGTTTAGGTCTACTTTATGAAAGAGGAATCTGAAGTCTTCAATAAGTTCCAAGAGTGGAAGGCAGAAGTAGAAAATCAAACAAGTAGAAAAATCAAGTATCTGAGATCGGATAATGGGGGTGAATACAAAAATGGTAGGTTTTGCAAAGATAAAGGCATTATAAGGCACTTCATTGTTCTAAAGAATCCTCAGCAAAATGGAGTTACAGAAAGAATAAACATAACACTTTTAGAAAGAACAAGGAGTATGAGACTTCATGCAGGGTTGTCTAAAAGTTTTTAGGTAGAAGCAGTTAACCACGCATGTTATGTGGTTAATCGGTCACCATCAAGACCCTTTGACTGTAAAGTTGCAGAAGAAGTATGGACAGATAAAGAGGTGGACTATTCTTCATTAAAGGTATTCGGTTGTCAAGCTTATGTACACATTCCTAGTGATGAAAGATCCAAGTTAGACTCTAAGTCACTCAAATACATATTCCTCAGCTCTGAGAAAGGCGTAAAGGGGTATAAACTATGGGATCCATAAAATAGGAAAAGGATCTGCAGCAGAGATGCTGTGTTTGATGAAGGTTCTATGCTGAATAGAGAACATGACAGTGAAATGAAAGGGCATAGTGTTGAAAAAGTGGTTACTGAAGTTATTCCTCTTGCAGATAATACAATTAAGGAACAAGCTCAAAGTTCATCAGAGGTTGGTACATCTGGAGGTGAAGAACAACGTGAGGTTCAGCAGGAACCTTCAAGTCTAGCAGAAGGAAGGGCAAAGAGAACCATCAAGCCACCTCAAAGGTATGGATGAGATGAGGATGAAGTACACTTTACTTTTATTACCAGCAGTGGTGATCCGACCTCTTTTCAAGAAGCTATGGAAAGCAGTGAAAGACAAGGTTGGATGGGTGCTATGATGGATGAGATAAAATTTCTCTAAAAGAACTCAGTCTGGGAGTTAGTTCCTAAACCCAATGATAGAACAATAGTAGGCTGCAATTGGGTGTTTAGGAGAAAAGAAGCTTTGCAAGAAAATGCAGAACCAAGGTTTAAGGTACGTTTAATAGCAAATGGGTACTCACAAAAGGAAGGGGTTGATTATAATGAGATCTTTTCCCCAGTTGTGAAACATATGTCTATCAGGGTGTTGTTGGCCTTGGTAGCATAGTTCGATATAGAGCTCGAACAACTAGATGTAAAGACAGCTTTCCATCACAGTGACTTGGAGGAAACAATTTACATGGAGCAACCTGAACGATTCAAGGAAGTCGGAAAAAAACACCATGTGTGTAAGTTGAAGAGATCATTGTACGGGCTGAAACAATCTCCAAGACAATGGCACAAGCGTTTCGACTCCTACATGTTGCAGATTGGCTACCATCGATGTAAGTATGATTGTTGTGTTTATTACAGAATTTTAGATGATAATTCTGTTATTATTCTACTGCTTTATGTGGATCATATGCTCATTGCATGTAATGACGTGTCAAAATTTGATGAACTCAAATCTTAGTTGAAAAAAGAGTTTGACAGGAAAGACCTTGGAGCAGCCACAAAAATGTTGGGTATGAAAATTAGGAAAGACAGGAATGCTGGAAAGCTATGGTTATCATAGAAAAAGTACATCTCAAAGGTATTTGAAAAATTCAATATGCTAAATGCTAAGTTGTGTCTACTCCTCTTGTAAGTCACTTTAGTTTAAGTGTCAGATAATGTCTGAATGATGATGGGAAAATTGAAGAAATGTCCAGGATTCCATATGCAAATGTGGTAGGATGTTTGATGTATGCTATAGTTTGCACAAGACCAGATATAGCTTAAGCAGTGAGTGTAGTGAGTAAGTACATGGCGAATCAAGGAAAAGAGCATTGGAATGCCGTAAAGTGGATTCTGAGGCACTTGAAGGGCACCAAAGACTTGGGAATTTTGTTTGAAAGAAAATGGGTCAGAGTTTGTAGTTGGATGTGTAGATTCTGATTTTGCAGAGGACCTAGACAAGAGAAGATCTACTACTGGATACGTTTATATGCTTGCTAGCGGACCGATAAGTTGGAGATCGGTGCTTCAGTCTACAACTGCATTATCCACCACAGAGGCAGAATACATGACAGCTTCAGAAGCTTCTAAGGAAGCAATCTGGTTAAGGGGTTTAGTAAATGATATGGGTGTCAAGTAGAAATCAATCTTGTTACACTGTGACAGTTAGAGTGCAATATGCCTATCAAAGAATCAGATATATCATGCAAGGACAAAACACATAATTGTTGTATATCACAGAATTCGAGATTGGGTTGCTACAGGTAAGATTTCCATTAAGAAGATTCACACAGATGATAATTCAGCTGATATGCTTACCAAGCCAGTGACGACAAAGAAGTTCAAGCATTGCTTGGACTTGCTCAATCTCTCCTCTTGTTAAAGAGTGAAGGTGCACCTCATCTCTATTGGGGTGCAGTCATGGTGGGATGACATTCCCACAAGGTATATGTTCTAAATATTTCAACAATTCTTCAAAGGGTCGGATATTTTTTCGCCAAGGTAGAGATTGTTGGGTTTGGCTCAAAAGGTCCTTATTGGGCCTGAGTGGAAGGCCCGGTTGATAAGGGTTAACATCTTTTATATTCTCTTTGATGCTTTAATTCTTTGCAACCAAGAAAGACAGCAAGGAAGGGAACACAGACAAAAAGCTTGTAAGGGGGGAGAGAGAGATTTCTTGGATAGTGAAATCTTCGTGCCCGTAAACGTAGGCAATCTGGCCGAACTACATAAATCCTTATGTCCTCTGTGTGTGTGATTGTAGGTTTTTCCTTCATTATGGTGTGTGCATGGCTAGATCTAGATCTAACAGTAAGGTATCATGAGGAACCATGTTATCCTTGACATGCGAATACACCCTATATACTTCTTGTTGGACATGTTTTTTGAGGTTTCCACTGGTTGGTGATCCATGCTATTTTTTTAAAGGGTACTGTAGTGGGTAGATCAAGGGCAAGTAAACTTTCTTGATGAAACAATTGAAGAAATATCGATGTCAGAGTGGCGCCAAATACTGGTTAGCTTGAATCTTCTAGTCTGGCTACCTTTCTTGTGGATGTTTTGCCTGACTATTTTCTGGCACATGTCAATGTGGTTTTTACGAGAACAATGGTTTTAATCATTGAATCATCAATCTCCATTTAAACTCAGGGCCCAAACATTTTTCAAATTTATTAAATTTGGGTTGTTTTCGTACTAGGTTAAATGTTATCTTGGAGTTGGCTAATTAGTCTTGTAAGTTCTTTTAAAATGTGACAAACTTATTATTTGATTCGATAATGCAATATTTGTTAATTTTTTATCTTATTTTCTTCTCCATTTTATCTATTAGAAACCATGCTCTATTTGATTATTATGCAGAATCCATGAATCATATATTTTAGGATTTGCTGAATTGGATGCTAACTTAGGCTGTAATATTTTGTTTTTACAGGTTGGTATTCTTCTTCGTGCGTATGGATACTCTTCAGACACAATAATATATATTGCAGGGGGAGAAACCTTTGGAGGCCAGAAGATATTAATTCCTTTACATGGTTTGTTTGAGAATGTCATTGATAGGACATCCCTAAGCCCGACAAGAGAGCTCGCTGGTCTTTATGGCCATGAGGATTGCATTGTTGGCACTCCACATTGGCGGCTTCCTTATAGTAAAGAGGAAACAAAGCTAGACTCATGGAAAACATCTGGTCCATGTCCTCGGCCGCTTCCACCTCCTCCTGCCAGGCCCAAATATCCATACAACATTGAGGGCTGGTGGGGCTGGGTAGCTGAAATTGATAAAGGGCCAGGGGCAACAGTCATGGAGTTGAGAACAAATGCCCATAAACTACTTTGGGAAGCGATTGACTATATAATTAGCATTGAAGCTGATGTGTTCTTGCCCGTAGTTGATCGGGACAGCAAGCGGCACCCAAAGTTTGCAAGCTTGGTGATGGGTCATCGAGTATACCAGTCTGCTACCATAAAAACGTTTCGGCCTGATAGGTACTTACTTTCATGCCCTCTCTCTGCCTTTAAAGTTGGAATAAATAGAGGTCTTTAACTCCAATAGCAAGAAGTTAACAATAGCAATGTATTTTTATTAAGGTATGATTAACACGAAATGCTTCCATGTTCATTCGTATTTCTCTGTTTTAACTGTTCGCACCCTGCTTCTAAAGGAAACCGGTTTTAGACGAAATCTGTGACCATTTATACCAAGCAAATCAGACTTGGTTGTCATCAGTGCGTGGGCAACTCAGATGAAGCATTTGATGGCCTAATTATCAAGCATTCTCAAACTCAAAGCCACATACTTTTCTCTCCCACCTTGTTCCAGAATGTTCATGTATGAGCCATGAACCACTTAAAGCATCACACCGCTCCCTGAGTCCTTCAAGCCCCTTAAAAGCTCAAGTTTCCTTGGGGGTTGAATACCAATGTCCCGCATGGATGGACAGCGACATCACACTTTTAGATGAGAGTGAGGAGGAGCTCGTTGATGATGATCCTACATCAGGATAGTTCTTTCAGCAAAGAAACAACAGCGAAGTTGTTGGAGTTGAAATGGGTCGCAAAGAGGATGCGTGAATGGACGATCAAGAAGAATTTGATGGTGGGGATCGATAACTTGACGCTGAACGAAGTGGTTGAATAAGCTCATTTCAGTATCCACCATGCCACAGCCCTTGACTATGGATCTAATATTCATTTTAGTGCGGTCCTCAACTGACAGAAAGTGTACAGCTTACCAGTTCCCACAATTATATTCACGTGGGCACAGGGTGTGTTGATCTTTTTCATTTGTCCAGTGGGCCACAACATGGATGTGTCCAGAATTCTCCTAAATAGGAAGTTCCTTACCATTCTTATCGTTTTCCTGTCTCAGGTGGATGTTGACCATTGCTTCATTCTTCTTAACTGTCTGTTCATAGGCTATTATTGATTTAATGGTTAGAGTCTCCCAATCAAAAAGAATTTTGGCACGGCCTCCTTGCAGCGAGGCTCATCAAATCAGGAGATACAAAACATCATAGGCATGTGGAGTTGGACTAGAGAGCATCAACCAACTCTACACTTTGTAAAGGACCCCATTATCCCTCCATTTTCACTTGCATGCCTTCGGTGATCGGGCCAGTTCGTGAATAGTCAACAATGTTTGCTTTAGAGGCGTAGTAAGAGGGTCTTCACTGTTATCTCATGTTCAAAAGCTCATTAGCAGCAGATGTTAATTGTGCCCAGGTGGCTCGTCTCTCCTAGTTTCAAGACAAGCCTCTTTTCTCTGGTTTTGGGTTGTAGCAATGGTTGATGTCACAACCCGAGCGCAGGAGATCGTGGTTTATTCCAAACCTAACCAATGACACACGTACTCCCATATATATATATTGAGACCTAGTCTAAGTGCATACGTACAAGGAAATTTCACACGTGCCAAATATATACGCTGAAGCTGTAGGTATTAAACATAACAAGGAATTATAGACTAACAAGATGATATATTAACAAAAGATTACATAAAAGTTAGAGATATCCAAAATGAATCAAAATACAGATAGATGGATCATGACTGCTCTCAAAATCCCAAAATCGAATGAGATCCCAAAATGGGGAAGACCTATGCATGCAGAACGTTATCGCGCTCCGTGGGAGGGATCACATCCACTCATTTAACCCTGATGGGGCATCTGGGGTCTCCCCTGGAGTTTGATTGACTGACGAAGGGTCGGTCGAGGGATCTGAGCCTGCAACACTAAGGACAACTTATGAATACAACGATTCAATCAAGTATAAGCAATAACAAGTTAACATATTTTGTATCTAATAGAATAAGTAACATGATATCAATCACAGTATTTCAAATTCGTATACTAAACAGTTATGCATTAAACAAAGCATGCTATCATAATCAATGTATACGTGGCGTGTACATAACTAGGTGGCTACTACATTGGCCATATGCTCCCAAAAAGGGATGTTATATCCGTACTGAGAACACCATCGACCGGGCCAAGGTACCAATGGGTCTCAGGTTCCTGGGGTCCGGAAGCCCCAAGACATAAACTCACGGCAGCAAAGCCATATAAACTATGCCAAATTCAACCCCGTCGGGTATCTTAAGGCTGAGGCTGAGTAGTGTCTGACCATATAGAGTTAGTCATATACTAGACTTTGAGTAGATCATGCATATCGTGTCAAGCATATATCATACGTGCTTTAGGTGCAAACATATAGTATACGTGCATACGGTCCAAGTATACATACATACGTACAACACTCAAAGTTCTGGAGACATATTGAGCAAACCAAACCATACGAATATTCAAGACGACAACTAACCAATCATACTGAAGAGTGGAGATCAATAAGCGTCATGCAAGATGCCATGCAAATCAATGTTCGATCGAATCAAGATTAGTTACGAGCCAACCCTAATCTAGTTATCCAGTGTTTCTAACCGTGCATGATGAGTAGTTTTAAGTTATCTGATGTACTGTTGTCTAGTGTCGCATCGTATCATAATTGTGCATCGAAGCCCTTTAAACTAACATCCATGGGGAGGTGCTTAACAACTGAATAACGTACATGAATGAGTCGTAGCCCTCGAGATCATTCATACAGTTCTCATCATAACCCGTTGAGCAAGTCAGGGTTACTTACATTCTAATTCAAAGGTCCTACAAAGTCTTTTCAATACCTACCTTTCTTACTTTTCAAAGGTCTTATGGCTTAACCGTGGATGACCTTACCGCTTAGCCGTAGGCATTTTACGGCATAGCTGTAACATGCACTGCGGCTTAGCCGTGGTTTCCTAGACTGTTCCTCAGCATTTACTATGAACTAAGGTAACCATGTATTCTCTTATGGCGTCACCATATTTGTTCTACAGCTCAACCTCAGCTGGTCACGGCTTAGCCGTAACACACCACACGGCTTAGCCGTGGCCGGACTGTAGAAGGTCATTCATTCTTTTCTGTTCTTTGGAAGTCAAGTTGTGACTTGACTTACGATAGGGTTACGGCTGACCCACAGCTTAGCCGTAGTACATCCTATGGCTTAGCTGTAGCCTTACCGAATAAGAAACTGAGTTTTACAGCTCTGGACTTTGAGCCGTAGGTAGTTACGGCTTAGCCGTATACTGCACATGATCATTTTTCTGAACTTGTTATAGAACTAACTGGATGTGTACAAAACAGAAACAACAACCTCTAAAGAATAGAATTCAACACAAATGGGCTGTAAAACACATTCCACATGCAAGATTAAGAGAATTATTCATAATCAAACATATACTAACATGGTTCATCCAAATCATGCTTATACTTGCCTCAAGTGAGTTCAAACACATGCACAGTTGTCATTGGGCTCAAATTCAACGTCCACACACTGTTATAACACACATGCATGCAGAGGAAAGAAGAAAGAGAGAAACGTGAGTGCACGTCCAGAACCTGACATGGAGGAGGAGGAAAAGAAAATCAAGAATCCAAGATTACCTTAAATTCACAATAGGAGATGGATAGACAGACTGGATGCCAAAGCTTTCTCCCTCTACCACCCTTGATCATAGATAAGAAGGAAACAAGAGGGAAGAAACGAAATAGGAGAGAAAGAAGACGTTGAGGAGAGAGAGTAGAGGTGGTGCATGTCTTATAAGGATAAGAATGAGGGAAAATTGGAGAAAAGTTCAATATTCTACATTATTTACAATTCGAGTCAATTAACGATCCAACGATTCCAACTGACATAATTAGCATACGAGTCAGTTACAGAAGTTAACAAGCTCGACGAAAGACATGTGTTGACACCAAGATGATGCGTAAATGACAATGTCTTACAAAATCTAAAATTACGAAAAAGGGCTTGGTCTACCTAAACCAGGTCAAATTTAACCCAACTATCTATCCATAACCCGGAACAAAACAAAAACAAAAGCAAAACACACTTAACAACTAAGTCATCGTTAATTAGTCACTAATCCAGATTAAGTTGGGTTGGACAGTTACAGTTGACATAGCAAAAACAAAATTTGATGTTATACCTATATTTACATGCCTTATGGATAGATCATTTGTTTCATTTGTTTGTGTTGCTGCTGTGCTTTTCTGCTTGGTAACCCCTTTTAGTATTTAGTTGGATCCTGGAATTTGGTTGCCCTGCTTTTGGTTTGCATCTACCTACACTCTCTATGCCGATCGAAAAAGGTAAGAACCAGGACTTTTACTTGAACACTGTCATCTAAACACACTGACTCTCAACTGCTTGTAAACTGGACCTCCACTTTTGGCTTCAAAGATCTAAGTAGGCTCTTAAATCTTTAGCATATTCATAATGGATTTTAGAAATTCATGTTTGGCATCGTCCACTTTTTATTTTTATTTTTTTTTTCAGCTTTTAAGACATGCCCCGTAAGGCCTAAGGGAGTTGCTCAGGCCTCTCACCGTCACATGGAAAGCTGGGATCATTAGATCCCACATACTATACCGTGGAGCCAAAGGGCCCCAAAAAAAAGTTATCCCTTTTCATCTTGTTAAAGCTCATACAATCCTTTTCATCTTGTCATGTCTTGTTGGAAAATTAGAAGTGGAGGATTAAGCTAGATCTAACCATCGGTCGCAATCACATTGATCCAAAGAGAGATCAATTTGAATGGCATGAATTGTGGTTTCCGACAAGTGGCGCTTTTTGGGCATGAATTGGGGTTTTTGACACTGATGAAATTGCCATTGGTAATGTGAATAAATAAAAATAAAATAAAGTGAATACATAACAACAAAGTAATATTAGATATTTTCAATTGATCATCGTCTACATTGGTTAAACAAAAATCCTGAGCCTGCTACTAATTTGAGGTGATGTTAAAGTCCTGGGCTAGAGGATTACCTCACCAAAATGTCTAAGACTTACAAAATTTCAACTCCTTAAAGACAAGCTGCATGTCATGGCAAGGTTGTGTTTGCATACTGGCATATTCACCCCAACATGTGGCTCACTTCTCCACGTTCAGATTGAGCATATAATCAAGTGTAATTAACTATTACCTATATTGCAACATTTAATCGTTTTCTATATTACATCTATGAAATATTTTAATGTAGATATATTTAGAGTAAAAAACGGCCTCTCACAGCAGTGGCAAGAGGAGTCAGTTCTTAGCTGCCTGTCCAAAGTTTAAAACTCGCAGTCACCTTCCCTTACTGGATGACTGTTCTACAGTATCCAAAGTCTACTTTCCTCACCAGTCCAGCCTCTAAGTTGGATAAAAAAAATACTAAATAAATAAAAAAAAGACTTTGAGAGTCTCATCCCATGCGATCAATGGATAATGTTATCAAACTATATGCAGTTATTTGTATAGGAGCTGGCACATGAAGACACTTTTGAAACTTGTAGTAATAGTGGCACGACCAATACAGGGGAGCAACAAACTGTACATTGAACATACAGTACAATACCTTAAACCAAAAGTGGAAGAAAGAAACAATAACAATAACAATACAATCTAATAGATGAGCTATTGCAATCTACTTTCCATCTGCAAATTTGGGAAATGCGGCAAAGAACGTCTGGGTCAAAGTACGCAGCAATAGGGGAAGGGCAGCAATAAAAGAAATGATTGCCTATGGATTTTTGAAGTAATCATGCACCAAAGACGCCCTCAATTTTGGCCAAGCACGCCCATAATACCGTATGATTTGATCACAAATATCAGCCAAATAGAAATGTTGCTTATATACTATTACCTCTCTTCCCAAATTGTTGGAGAAAGCGGCCAAATCCTCATCACTCCCTAACCAGTTCTGAATGATTTCTCTTCGGCGGAGAATTTCGACGTCCTTGGTATTATCGATGAGGTAATCCATAAAGGTGGCGTATGCTGTGAAGTATTTTTTGCAATGGCGATAGCATTGCTCGAATGCAACAAAGTTATGAAAGTCTATATTTGTATAGTCCGAAACCGATATACGGGGAATTTCCAGGACTCCCTCTTCAAACTTTATGTCCAAGGAGGAAGTGCAGTGGACATCCCTCAATCTAAACTTGATTCCTCCCACTTCAAGTTTGGATGCACTAGGGATTTGTGGTAAACTTTGCTCTGATTGTCTCCCTTTGGCGAGGACAACGTAACCTGTGTGAAATAAATGAAGTAGATGCTGGATTTGTATATTGGAAGTCTTTATTTCTTCTATGCACGGAGCGCTTTTAGGACTGTAGAAATAAAATGCCCATTGTACAAGGGAATTAGATGATGGGGAGGTAACATTTGTGTCTGTCATTGTCAAATCAAACAGACGTTGGAGAATGAAAAAGGGAATCTGATTTTCAAGCATGAGCAAGTCAGCGAATACTGCTTCCTCCAGCCATTTCAATTCAAAGATAGGATCATCAATGTGCTTATCCAAAAAACACTTTGCGAAAGAGCTCAATGATGAAGCACCCATCGAGTACCATCATTTCCACAAAGGAATAGCTGTCGAGCTCGATTACCTCTGAGTAGCATCTCCGGGCGCTTTCCTTCAGTTGTTTGATAGCGACAAAATACTGCTCCAAACTCCCTCCTTTATTGCGAGAGAGGATGTCATTTAGATATCTCCTTTTGTGCTCCTCCATGAATTTAAGTAGGCCTTGTCTTTTTTCATAGTGAAATGGGCCAATCGAGAGCACGTGAGGATTGTAAGCATTCGGGTTTCGAACAAGAAACTTGCGAGGGACCCGGTGGATGGAGCATGAAATGCTAGTCCATGAAACTCCCGATCTTCTTGGCTCAACAAGATGCCTATCATTGATTTTAGACACCCAATTTGGATCCAAAGCCTCCATCTGAATGGTGGTGTGGGCTTCTTCTGGGTCCCTTGTATCACCATCATCTTCAGCAAATCTTCTTTCTACCCTTTCTCCTGCAGAAGTGATCTGATCTGCCATTATTTCTCAGACCCTCTTTTTAGCTTCTCTATGTTCAAACTCTCTTAATATAGCTTGAAAAGATTAAAACAAGTCGATCGTGATGGGATGTGATGCAAATTAATTACTGTCTCACATAAAACGGGATTTTTGAAGTGCCCGTGATTCTTGACGTAACCGAATTCTTATACTTCTTTTTTTGGTTAGTTCTTTTTTGATGTGGCCCAATTCTTTCCTTGATACCCATTAATTTGGTGGGTCCCCGGGGTAAGGTTGATCCAAATTCGTTACTTGGTGGTGCCAATTTCTGGATGCCATTGGCATTCTTCGTGGGCCATAGATGATATAGGCTTGCTTAAACAAGACGAGCCTTTTTTTTTTCTGAAAATAAAATTGTTAATAAATAGACATACATACGTCATCAACTTAATCATTGGCCTCAAAAAAAAAAAAGTTTTTTTTTTTTCAGGAATTGTTCACTTGCAAGCAAACTAGATATAGCTGATATGCCATCTCTTATTCCCACGGCCTACTTGGATTCAAGTTTACCAATGGATGAGGGTTAGATTGAAAGGTCTCATTCTATAAGGCAACTAAAAAATCAGCCCCATCAGGTTATCCTAACCATTGAGTTAAAAGCCTTAAAGTTTAATGGCATTAATTTGAACTATAGATTCTCTTAAAATTCAATCGAATGGTAAGTGAAGGTTCAGCAATTGTAAAATTTGAGCCTAATACTAAATTATGGGATAAAATTTTTCCAGTTGGGGTGCACCTTTTCTTTTTTTTTTTTTTTTTTTTTTAGTGATGTAGCTATCCCTGTGGTCTAAGGTGGAGTGCACTTGGGTCACCATAATTGCATATGGCGTAGCCCCTTCCATCATGTCACATATGAGTACCATTTCAACAGGCTGGATCCAGGCCTAGCTAAAAAGCCTGATAGACTCTTATCAAGCTTGTTCTGTATTTTATATATCCATATTATATAACGTACTCAATAAAAAAGGTTAAAATACTCCATAGATGTGCTATTGAAAAACAGTCAATTGTAAGGTAGTAAGGTCATTTTTATAACCCAGGCTAAATCCTAAAGCAGGGTTCTAGGTGCAAAATAGCTAACGGGCTTTCATCTAGGAGACTAGGGCATCTCCATTTCCCAATCAACTGGGATCGGATCTGAGCACTACGGTCCATGTTGGACCCAAACTTAAAATATGGCAACCCAGCAGAAAAATAGAAATGGTCAACCCAAACCTGACTTGCTGTCCGGATTGGGTTGGACTTGGTTTGCCTGAATTCAACACGCAGCAGCACTCATTTCTCAAAAAATTAGGTGAAATCGACATGCTTCTCCTATTTCAGTAGACCAAACAAAGATGACAATGATGTTGACTTCCATGAAGCTAACATTAGAAAACTTCTTAGAAACTGCGTTCAAAGGAATTCAACTTAAAATAAGTCAAAAGGAATGATCCTTTGAACAAAGCAAACCCACGGTCGGTTTCTCGAGTCCAAACTAGCTTGAGCATCAAGAAATCCAGACTATAAATAAAGGCAAAACACTTCCCAAGTACTCGACATTTAGCAGACCTTTAATTTCCACTGCAAACTAAGGAGCTTCACTTCAGAGACTTAGTTCCAAAACCAATTTAAGTCATATATTTTGCCTGGTGTATCTCAGTTGACATCTTCTACTGCTGAAATGGAATCAGATCACAAGGCAGTCAAGAATAAAGATAGGAAAGGAAGATGGCCTGGGTCTCTTTTAAAATCATTGAGTTCCTACTTCTGTGTCCCTAGAAGTGGAAACAAGGAGAGTTGGGAAACTTTGCCTGATAGCGGGCCGGAAGAGGCGATGGTCTTGGCCGCCAAGCATTTCTCTTCAGCGCACAAAATACACATGGGCTAGTGTTTCTGCATCACTGTCTAGCTCGAATCTATCTTCTTGTTTAGCATCTATTTTTAATCTGTGTTGCCCATGTACAATTTGGACATGGATTGTATAGTTTGATGTAGCCAAATATTGTTGTTTATACAGATCTCGTTCAATAATATTTCTGTTCAAGTTCTGTTCTATCATTTTCATCCCCGGCTGGTCTGGGCCCGGCCTGGCGGGTCTGGGCCCGGGGCGGGTATGGGTCCGTTAGCCCATTTTCTTTTCAAAAAAAAAATATTATTAAATATATATATTTATACACAATATTACTAAATAAATAATTAAATTAGGATATTCTTATAAAGAATTAAAATGTTATATTTTGATTAATGGTTTAGTATTTTAATGGAGATTAAATTTTTATTAAATTAAATTTTAATTCGACATTATTAGAAATGTATCTGGATTATTTATAAATTTAATTGAGAATTATGAAATTTTGATTAATGTTCATTTAGATTGATTTGAAATAAACTAAGATGTATTTGGTAGTGATTAAACCGTAAATAGAATGTATTTATAATTTTAATTTGGATTCTTAATTGAGTTAGATTTCAAATTGGGATCCGAAATTTGTACCTTTTGTTTTGTATAAAACGATAAGGTGTATTTGTACACAACAATGATATTAAGGAATTAATTATTTTCTCCCCCTTTTTGATCATGACTTGATTTAACTTTGGATTCAGAAGTTGAACATCTTTTACCTAATTTGTAAAACACACTAATTATATATAATTGGATTAGATGAATTATGTCTTTTAGGAATGTTAGTTGAATGTTCACATGAGAATTAGACTAAATGTAGAATGGGAATGTGAGGTTCGGGATGCACCACATGATAGGCACCAAAAGTAGTATATCGGCATCGTGGACTCATATTTCCAATGTGATAAAGAGTTAGTTCTCATGTGCATATTTATTTAACTTTGACCGTTTGTGGATTAGTGCTTACCCTCAAAGAATTTGAATTGACACACGTTCATAAGAATATTGGGATTAAGGGTTTCATATTATGGTTCATTTTGCATCGGTATACGTATGTATTTGTAAATATGTATATTTGTATATATATATCTGACCGACTGCAGTTCGGAGGTGGACGTACGCCATCGGGTCAGCGTGTACTGTAGATAATAGTATACAGCTGTGCCTTCTGTTATTGTTTGCGGGATTACTCGTTTCTGTTATTATCTGCGGGATTACCTGTTTCTGTTATTATCTGCGGGACTACCTGTTTCTGTTATCTGGATGCGGGATTTACCCGTTTCTGTATATTTATCCGCGGGAATACCCGTTTCTGTGCATTTATGCCATTGGGGTTTGCATTTGATATAATTTGGATCATAATAAATACTTATGTTTAATTCAGTTGATTAATCCATTATTTGCAACTTACCCTCTTGCCAGATTATGTCAATCTGACCCACTACTTTTGGGTGTCTAGGTACCGTTGCTGGTGCCGAACCGGAGGGTTAGGCGATGCAGGAAATTCTGCCAGATGGCGGAGTTGTTGAGTGGAGCATCGATGACATCATCTGAGGTGTCCTAGTGCGGTGCTGAGTTCGAAAACTTTAGATTATGTAATAAGGCCATGTTTGGGCCATTAGTTTATTAATTTAAGTTTGGTTGTTTTGAAATTTTAACTCTAATTGTGATACTTCGAAGCACTTGACTCTGGTTTTATTATTAATGAGATTTATTACCTTATTGTGATGTGATATCCGTCTGCGATAAGCATGGATTTTTGTTCCGCGTGTGATTATGGTTGCTTGATCACCAAGCATAGCCTCACGAAGGACTTCGATCCACCCGGAATTGGGGCCCATGCTGTTATATCTAGAAAAATTTTAAATTGGTCCCAATTCTCACACCCCTGGAACTGGGTTGGATCCAGCCCAGTTTTGCGGGCGTGACATTAAGTTGGCCTTGTCTTTTTTCATAATGAAATGGGCCAATCGAGACCACGTGAGGATTGTAAGCATTCGGGTTTCGAACAAGAAACTTGCGAGGGACTCTGTGGATGGAGCATGGAATGCTAGTCCATGAAACTTCAAAACTTCTTGGTCCAACAAGATGCCTATCGTTGATTTTAGACACCCAATTTGGATCCAAAGCCTCCTTCTGAATGGTGGTGTGGGCTTCTTCTGGGTGTCTTGTATCACCATCGTCCTCGCGGGAAGAAGAGGGATCATTTTGGCTCTCCTGCTCAACCCCTTGTTCCTCGAATCTTTCTACCCTTTCTGCTTCAGAAGTGATCTGATCATCTGCCATTATTCCTCAGTTTCTTTCCCTCAAACTCTCTTACCTTGAAAAGAGTAAAATTAAGGATGTGATCCAAATGCTGATAATATATATGCTCGAATGAGAATAAATGTTTTATAGAATGATGTGGCCAAATTCTTTCTACTACAAGTAATTATCAGATGTTTGGAATAAAGGTGCGCTGCCCTTGGGACATGGTACTTGAGAGAATGGCAAAATATGGTGCACAAAAAGCTACACCCTAAAAGTAAGTAAGTATCAAGGCAAATTTCACTTCAGACCTGCCATGACCGATTTTTGGACTTCACTCCGGTTCAGGGAGCATGGCTCAGAAATGGGATGGTTTTATGTAGAAGTTATATTTGTTTGCCAAATCACTGATGGATGGCCGGCAGAGGCACATTTAGTTTCAAGAAGATCAGTGTCTAGCATAGCTATGAAATTCATTTTGGAACCGAAATATATGGAGTTGCATTTCAGAAAACTAAAAAAAAATAAGAAAACATTTATGCAGAAAAAATATAAAAATATGAAATAAAATATAAATTATGCATTTAATTCATCTCCCCTTTTCGCATGGAATGAATGAAAGAGATGCCAAAGAACCTGCAGCAGGCAGAGAAGGAAGCGAAACTAAAGAATTAAAATCTTATAAAAAAAGAAAAAAGAAAAAGAGAAGACAAAGTACCTTGCTCAAGCTGCGGCGATAACTCGAGTTTCTAGTTCTTGTGAAAGTGAGGCAGGGCGACTATAGACGGAAGGAGATTAATTGTGTGGAGTGTGGTCGGTGAGTTTAACTGTGTGGAGTGTGGACGGTGAGTGAGAAAAGGATGTTGAGCGCGTGTGCTCTTCTGACCACATGCCTAACATTGTTAGGGCCCAGGGTACATGTCCGCTGATTTAAGATGCTTATCCTTTTTGGCTTTTGGTTTTATTAAATATATTTTGAATTCAATTTTAGTCAGTCCAATCAATTAATAATCTTGTTTGACTAATCTTTAAGGGAATTAAAGAAATTTACTTTTAATAGCTTTTTTTAATGGGAAGAAATCTTTTTAGGCCTTATTTATAAAAGTGGTTTTTTTATTCTCTCTTGACCTATGAAATCTATAAAGTACTTATTAATTCTCACATATCTTGGAGTCAGTGATAAGAGAGATAGGTAAAAACCTGAGGAAGGCGATTTGCTTATCAGCAAGATCATGGTGCAAGCTATGCTTTCCATCTTTTAAGATTATTTATATTTTTATGTATAAGTCTACATCGATAGGTTTTATGTTTTGTTGCAAACCACATATTAGATCTTACAATGGCATAAGTGCCATGTTTTTTGATTTATGCATTCAATAATCTCTTAGTTGGCAATAATCGATTTTATTGGCCCTAATCTTGATCAAGTTTTACTTGCTTGAATCCAACTTGTGCTCATCGTGTGTATATCATGTGATCCGCTGCAATCTCTCACTACGATTCTAAGTTTTATGTTTGAGCATGCCTAACATTCACTTAAATGGTTTCACATGACAAGTCCATTGACACGTCGTTTTGTTACTTAATTATATGAATGATGGGTGAAAACACGACTCTGTCTGTGGTTGAGATTCCAATTAACATGGCAATTATTTTGTATAAATGATCAAGATGTATTAGTTCTGTCATCCATCTGTAAAAACATGGGGACATATGTGCGATTCTCATAATGATGAGGGATTCATATGAGGGACACCTCAAATATGATTTAGGACATGTCAGTAGTGTTTCATATGCTATAGGACATCAACACAAAAAGGTTTATTTTTTATCACATATGTGGGACCCACATCTTGATGGAGGGATTTCTATTAGTGCAAAAGGATGGGCCTCATTGCGTTTGGTGTGCACACTCTCATTCAGACGTCTCGTATCATATGGTCTTAATTTTATTTATGGCAGCATAAGTATTTCTCCTTTTAAGATGATCTCTGATTCAGCTAAGATATCTACACATAGCAATTGTTATGTTAAGAGTTTTGCCTTATCTAATTTGAATCATTGGATGGATTACTTTTGTTTTTTTTGTTTTTGGTTAATGGTGAGAATTTTATCATATTTTTGTTAAACTTGCTTCTTTTGGGAATTTGAGGCATATATTAGTTTTCCTTTGGTGACAAAATGCTAAATTTTATTGATTATCATGTAATTGTTAAATCAATTTTTTTATTGCTATAATTTCCTAGTGATATATATGATGTGATTTTATCCTTTTATCCTCCTCTTTTTAGGGTTTGAATATATATTAACTAGATTGGATTTTATTTTATGTCACATGCATTGGATTTTGAACACTTTAGGCCATTTTATTTCAATACATGACTAGTGTCCATGAATATTTAGGATCCATAATAAATACTTAATATGGATCAATTTTGGAGAAGTAAAGGTCCAATATTTTCATTTTCACCATTAATGACATTATAACCAATCTAGATTAGAACCCTTTATGTCATTTTATAAATGCTATTAATTCAATTGAGATATATAGTTTTAAGTAGTGCAATAGTCACCAAAGTGGCCTATTATGAAAAACTTATAGGTATCACTTGAAATTTAAGACACTTAACACTTTTTCTTGTATAAGGATAATAGCATTAGACTTGTGATTTTAAATTAGTAAGTGGAAATTGGCCCAAAGGTGTGATTGTCACTCAAATACTTATACGACGGAATCAGATAATTTGATATATGTACCTAATTGAGATTAGTTCCTATATCCAAAGGTATAAATCCTGGATAATTACGTTCATATTATTTCGTTAGCCTATGAGTGGATAGGTTTCATCCACGGGCGACCCTATTTGCATATCGTAGGCGCGACCCAAAGAAGGGATTGTGATGATGTACTGAATCACTCACCAGATTTATTTCATTTATGTAAAGAATAATTCTAGACTTATGTTTTAGCATAAACTCAAAGCATTTAAGTAAATTGAGCATTTTTTTTCCTTTTATATTTCAGTGTTGACCGCTGCTGCCTTGAATGAACATCTCTCGAACATACCAATGTTGAATGAATCAAATTTTACTAATTGGAAAGAAAAGCTTTTAATAACTTTGGGTTGCCTAAACTTGGATACTGCATTATTGGAACCCAAGCCCCTGATCTTACTGAAGATTGCTCTCAAACTCAAAGAGCATATTATGAAATATAGACCAAGGACAATCGTCTGAGTCTTATGATAATAAGATGGTCCATTGTGAAAAATATTCGTGGTTCAATCCTTAATAATAAAAATGCTAAGGCATAGCTCGAATAAGTAGGGCAGTAAATTCAAACATCGGATAAAGCCTTGGCAGCTACTTTGATTGCCAGATTATCTTCTATGAAATATTATGGATCTAGTGGGATCAGGGAACATATCATGCATATGAGGGATATAGCGGCCCAACTCAATCTTTTGAAATGACAATTTCTGAGAATTATATAGTCCAATTTATTTTGAACTCTTTGTCCCCTCAATTTGGTCTTTTCAAAATTTCATACAGCACCCAAAAGGATGAATAGAATATGAATGAATTGGTCTTAGTGTGTGTTCAAGAGAAGGAAGACTTAGACGGGAAGGGTAGCTACACAAAATAAATCTTGTCTTCTACAACCCTTTAAATAAGAAATAGTTTCCTAAGGGTAAGAAAAGCTTGAAGAAAAAAGGTAAGAAACTTGCTTCGACTGATCAAGTTGGAAAGAAAAGTAGTGAACTAAGGTGCTTCTTCTTGCCTTTTGTTAAGCATAAGTAGGTCTGCCACTACTGCTTGTCTCCAGCCATCACCTCTTTTTTTTTCTCTTTTGCTATAAGTGAGATTTATATTAAAAGTACAAATAAAGTAATAGTACAAAATACATAGAACAACAGAGAAACAAAATATCATACATCAAAAGAGGAAGTTTTTAATCTATCGAAACAACTATCTTACATCAAAATTAGATGTTGTGTTTATATTATAGCCCAAAAAAGACCACTCTGATGGTCTAAATGATTGTCAAGAAAATGTGACAAGGCTATATGGCTTTTTGAAACTAAACCAAAATGCTCCCGGGAGAGCTCTATATATCTTCATGCTTATCTTCTCCTGCACATCACTTTAATTTAAAGATGGGATCATCATTGGAATGTTCGGAGAAGTACTTGCAAAAAACTCAATAATTGAAGCACCCTCCAGTACATAATCCTCTTTAAAGGAAATTATGAGAAAAATCACCTTGACGGGCCACTAAATGAAAATACACCCAGTAGCAATTTGGAATTAAGAAAGGCCCCATGGGGTCATTTCTGTATTTTTTAATTATTTTGGTGGAGTGCAATGTCGTCACTCCATGACCATTTCCGACGTGGGTTTTATTGTTTTCTTTTTCTCCAAGCTCTTCTTTTTCCATTATGATTCCTAAGCTCATCTCTGCTCAGGCGGAAACTTTGGTCGTGCTTCCTCGTCGTTCTCATCATCATCCCCATAGTAGACCAATCTCTTATTTAGTGCATTTATGAACATTTGGTGTCGTCTCAATTATCTTCTTCTCTAATGTTTTGTTTGAGGTTATGTGTTTTCCCAATCTTTTGTGAGTATTGCATCAATTTTTCCTTCTACCATCTATATTCTGATCATGACTTTGAAATGTATTTCATATGCTTGCATTCCACTCACGATTTGAGAAGAAAGTAGTTGCCATTCATTGCAAACCTTTTTTTTTTTTTTTGTTGCCTTATGTTGGATCTACTTATATGTGGATTACTCCTATTGTTTTTATCTGAAGTTCATGTGCGTGTGAGAGAGATGGTTTTATTTTATTTTATTTTCTTTATCAAGATTGTAATTCTTTTTATTGTGTTTTGGGAGTTTGTGTTTGTTAGGATTTTTGGGTTTTGTTTGAGTTTCCTTCCCCTTTGATGAAACTAGAGTCCTTGAATTGCTTTGTAGCATTTGTGTGAATTTTGAACTTCTATATTTTTCACATTATGTATAAACTTTCATGTTTTTTGTTGCTTTAAACAGTGAAATGAGCAATAACGAGGTTGTAGTAATATTCTACTTTGATAGTTATTTTGTTTTTGATATTGTACATCCTGTGTACAATGGTGGATGGCAAAACTTGAGGCGGATAGAAAGGACTATAACATTCTCATCTTTGCTAAAAGTAGTACTTGAAGCATCTAAATATGATGCACATATTTAACAATAAGCATTAAATACTTTTATCACAATGGTCGTGTACTTTTATTGGTTACTTTGGAAGATGACACTGATATTAGGGAAATTTTTGAAACAACAGGAAATGAGCTTACCGGGTTACAAATGTATGAGTCTAAAAGTTTGAACATTACACAAAATTAAGTTGATAGTCCATTTAGGTAGATGTTTGATTTTATAAATTTGAAATTTTAAAATGGCTAAAAGTTTTTGTTCATCATTTTGTTTTTTTTGTTTTTCTGAATGTGTTCAAGGGTGAAGCAGAACAATATGAAAAGAAGAAATGTGGTCACCTCAAGTTTGGAAAGAAAAAGCAGCAAAAGAAAGAAGGTCTCATTTAATCATTGTGAAGACAATGATATGCACGGAGAAAATATAGGTACCTCACCCTTGTTAAATATAAGTAGGAAAAGAAAGAAGTTCCGAGAATATCCTACAATATTTGTGAAGACAATGATATGCATTTGAGTATTGCGATAAGATTTTTCAGATGATCATCTTGCAGGAGTTGATTATAATGATGTTCACATTGTGGGGGGTAAGGAGCCCGGACAATTATATAGTCTATGTGCTAACGATGAATTTACAAAAAAGGGTGAAAATTCAGATGGTGTGAATGTTGAAAATGTTAATATAGAGATGACAAATAATACATTAGATCAACCAAGTCCAAAAAAAAATTGAAAGCTTAAAGGACACAATGGTACCTATTGAGTTTACAACCAAAATTGGAGTGAATTTAGCATGGGAGATGTGGATAGGTCGTGTTACAAGATTGTGAAAGTTTTAGAAGAACTATTCCGAAGTTTGTAATTTACAATAATTTTACTCTCAAGCACTTGAGGACAAATATGATAAAAGTGACAACTTCTCACAAAGATGATCACTGCCCTTGGCTTATACATGCGTCCATTATTGATTATGGTCTAGAATTTAAAGTATGGGCATATAACTCAAGGCATACATGTTCTCATCTAATGATGGGTATGGCACATCGCCAAGAATCTGCAACAGCTTATTGAAGAGTTTATTAAGGGTAGAGTTCAATTGAATAATGATTTGAAGCCAAGCGAGATTTTGCATGAATACCAAAAAGAATTTGGTGCCCGTATTACTTACAGGAAATCACATATAGTTAAAGAAGTGACACTTCATAAAGTTTGAGAATCATACGAGGAGTTAATTATGATCTTTCCTCATTATTACGAGGAATTGTGTATGAAAAATTCAGGTACCATAACTAATATTGAGACCATGGATGAAGATCGTTTTAGAAGGTTTTTTTTTGGCATTAGGTCCATGTATTCATTCCTTTTTATCATCTATGAGGCGCATGCTAGCTATTGATGGATCACACCTTAGAAAAAAGTATCCTAGTATCTTATTACTGGCAGTGGCTTTGTTTGGGTTGATACTTGGGTTGTTTCTAATATCTAACTTCGTTTGGGCAGGGTATAATGCTTTTATACTAGCTTTCTCTGGTTGTTTGGTGCCCTTTGTTTTGTACTTAAGTTTTCTTAATCTTATATGTCATTCCCTGTTACGGATTAAAAAAAAAAAAAGATGTCAGAAAGAATGGAGATTCATTGTAAGGACAACCATGAAAATCTATTTTGCGGTATGTGGTGTTTGGCAGGGGCTCACTATGAAGAGGCTCTAATAGTGAATTTTGCTGAATCCACGTATTGATTAGTTTTTGGATTCAGAAAAGGCACAAAGGCTTCCATAGGAGGTCGAAGTAACAGAGAAATATGGTGGCCTATCTACTTAGGTCTAGTCCTCCTCTGGATCTCATTATCACTTGCATGGCCAGAAAAGTCCTTGAAATTATTGACTCAGGAATTAGTATATCTGTAAGAGGGAACTGACTAATGTCACTAATGAAGGAGAAAATCTACGAAGACCATTCTAAGTGGTTTTGGTAATCTACTAAAGAATATTAGAAGCGACCCTTGTATGGTATAGTAAAGGCTTACAACTTAAATGCCGAGGAACAGGATGGGAGTGATCAGTTCAAAAAAATTTTTTTTTTTCGTCTTGGTTTGTTTCGTTTCGTTTTGTCTTTTTTTTTTTTTTTTTTTTTTGAATTGTGTCAAGTTAAGACTTTGAATGAAGCAAACAAAGAACATGGCTTTAAATGGCATTGTGTTGAAGAAATAGAGCTCACAAATTTGATCACAAATAAATATATAAGTTCTGGAAATTCATGTCATGTAGGCATGTGAAGGGTTTGGACTAATCGTACTTTGGACTCAAGAATACCTAAGAGGTCTCTCTCTTGAAAACATTCCTATATTTATTGTGCATATTAAAATATTAAAACGTTTGCTATTGTATAAAATTTAGTTCAAAAATCAAAAAAATAATGAAAACTTGTATTTATACAGTAGAAATATGATAAAACCATATGAACAATACACAAAGAGGTAAATTAAACTCTTACCTGAATAATGAATGGCGACATTTTGGCCATGTTATAGAATCTTGGCCTGCCAAAAGAAAATGTTATAGCATGTTGGTAGGGTCCACTGGCCTCACAAAATAATAAGGGGATTTAAGGATCGACATTCATAAAAAATTAACCCCATCTGAAATTGTTAGATTATCAATTCATGGTTGTGATGGTGTGTTCTTCAATAATTTTTATTTTAACCATCTTAAGTTACTTTAGCTTGGATTGTTGACAAATTATGCTGCAGAATCCATAAAACCCCTCCTTTATTTGTTGGGTAGGTTTCACCAATGTGCTACCTGACCCACTTCAATATAGTCCATTCATCATGTATAAAAAGTCATCATGATAGCATAACTAATCTGATATGTTTATCTGACATGTTAAATTAAAAAAGAAAGGAAATCTTTGATGCATTGGGTAAAGGTGATTATTTGTGATTCATTGAATGCCGCTAGATAAATAATTGAACAATCCGTACTATGGGGATGTTCTCCTATGTGAGGACCATAGACTTCTCATATTCTGCCCAGCTTGTGGGGAGCACTTACATGCTCCCTTGTCAGTGGAGATGAGGTACATCAAAAGATTTCCTTATGGATAAGGGTCATGAAAATAAAAAAATCAGCCCCGATCAGACTGTCCTAGCCTTTGATTTAATACCCATAAAATTTAGCAATTTTTTAACCATAGGTTTCTGTGAGATTCAATCCATCCAGCAGTGGATAAAGGCTTGATGAGAGAAATTATGCATGGTTCCAGATAATGGGGGGAATGAGAGTGTGGAAGGACCTACACTGATCAAAGGTGTGCTCAAGTGGCCCCCAGGAATCTGGACTTATTGTGTTGCTTAGAGGAGATCATTTATCTCTGTTCTAGGTTGAGATTACCAGCATAATTTAGCTATTCAATCAATTATTGCTGCACTGATCTTTTTATCTTTCCATCATATTACAATTTGTTTAGCTCTTTATTCTGCAGATACGATTGTGCATTGGGAATTGAGAAAAATTTATTTGCTTCCCTCTATCATCCCATGCTGGAAGTTGGAAATTCTTGTGAAAAGTGTGATGATATGCTTATTTCCTTTCTATTTTATTTTTTTAACTATAGTTGTCATCTAATTTGAACAGGCTATTCTTCCACCTGATCTTGAAGAGTACCAGAGGTGGGGATCTAGAGTTTCCTTTCATGCCTTTTGGTTTCAACACGAGGTCCAGAAACTTGCCATTATAATATGTTGGGTTTTGTCTTGTATTCCGGTTTAGTTGGATCGGTCATCTGGTTTAGCCAGGACTAAGGTTTAGGATTAGGGGTATTTTAGTCATTATATATGGGTTTTCTTGTTAGCAAAAAAAGCGAAAACTATATATATTGATGTACTGTAACCTTAGATCTTAAGGGGATTGAGATGGGATCATGATAGATGAGTCTTCTATTCCGTGGACGTAGGCAAGATTGTTGAACCATGTAAAATTGCTGTGTTCACGTGTGTGATTGCTTGATGGTATGATTGCTTGTATTTATCATGGTTGATCCGTTGATCGAGGGTAATTTCCTTTGCACCACTTTTCCCAACAGAATACAAAATCGGTAGGAAATGCTTCTCTGTATGACACTCCAATTGTTTGTGCATTATCTTAAGTTATCATATCAAGCTTTATTAAGAAAACCAGTATCTCTTTCATCATTGTCATCATCATCAACGCATTGTCCCAACAATGTTGGGGCAGCCATATGAATTTTATTTCTTTAATTTTATCTCATATTGTTGCTACCCATAGATGTTCTCAAATTCGCTCATTTCTAATTTTATCCTTCCTAGTTTTACCTCATATCCGCTTAACATTCTCATCTCTGGTACCTCCATTTTGTGTATATGTTGCTTTTTGATTGCTAACATTTTGCTCCATAGGTCATAGCCGGTCTAATCTCTGTTGTAAAATTTATTGAAAAAACCAATATGTCTTTGATGGGTTGAAAATGGTAGAAAGGGGATTCTATTTGGTAATTAAGATGTTCTTGTGGTGGACCCCCTCGTGTGACAGCACTTCGTATAATATATCCACTGCGAGATGATCCTTGCTGTCCAATTGATGGCTTTCAAATGGACTACATCTGGTGGTTCACTTTTGGCAGTGAAAATAGGATGGCTAGTAAACTAATATCAATTAGTGATAATTCATAGGCGATAACATGCATGTTTTGGATCTTTGGTGGGGTGGACCACATGGATTATTTTGGTTGTGTCCTTCCTAGATTTTGTTATCCTTCCATTTTTCCTAAACTGTCGGATGACGGGCTCTGGGCGGCAACTTCTTGTATATTATCCTGGAATGACCAGAGATGCTCCCGCTTATCACGGTTGCTCTGTAACTCTTCCAGGTATGGAGTTCAAGCCCTCGACATATGATCGGTAATTATATTGTGTTTCGATGTACCTTAAATTGCAAACAGTTGGATACATTTGGAGAGTGGATTGTCATTTGTTTGGCTTTACTTCAATACTGTTCAAGAAAGTCGGAAATCTGTTGAATGAAAAAAGAGAGCAGAAGACTCGAACCAATAATAGCCATATGTGAGAACAATGGTTAGGAGAAGAGAATGTGGAAACATGTACTGCCCTGATCATTTTTTCCTGAATGTGACAGAGTCCGAACTCTAAATGCTCGGAGGAGCAGAGAAATATGTTCTGTCAATATCTATTCTAGCTACTTATAATTTGGGGTACATTTAAACACGTCTGCTGATTCTCTCTTGATCATTCAAGCTTTTCTTGTGTCTGATTATTTTACATGATGTCTTTAAACTCTTCCAAAGGATGTACATACAGAGCTCATACAACATAGAAGATCATGGATGATCAAACATGGATTTGTCAAAGGGGAGTTTCTTGTTGATTCTGTGAAGCGACATCTTAATGGTTTCTGCCCGTTGAAGCCAGAAGAGGTAACGCATTATGAGGAACCATGTTATCCTTGACATGCGAATATACCTTGTATACTTCTGGTTGAACATGGTTTTGAGGTGCCCACTGTTTGGTGATCCACGCTGTTTTTTTAAAGGGTACTGCAGTGGGTAGATCAAGGGCAAGTAAACTTTCTTAATGAGACAATTGAAGAAATATCAATGCCAGAGTGGCACCAAATACTGGTTAGCTTGAACCTTCTAGTCTGGCTTCGTTTCCGGCGGATTTTTTGCCTGACTATTTTCTGGCACGGTCAATGTGGTTTTTGCGAGAGCAATGGTTTTGATCATTGAATCGTCAATCTCCATTTAAACTCAAGGGCCAAACATTTCCCAAATTTATTAAATTTGGGTTGTTTTAGTACTATGTTAAATGCTATCTTGGAGTTGGCTGATTATTCTTGTAAGTTCTTTTAAAATGTGACAAGCTTATTATTTGATTCGGTAGAGCAATATTTCTTAACTTTTTATCTTATTTTCTTCTCCATTTTATTTCTATTTGAAACCAGGCTCTATTTGATTATTATGCAGAATCCATGAATCATATATTTTAGGATTTGCTTGAATTGGATGCTAACTTGGGCTGTAATATTTTGTTTTTAGAGGTTGGTATTCTTCTTCGTGCGTATGGATACTCTTCAGACACAATAATATATATTGTAGGGGTAGAAACCTTTGGAGGACAGAAGATATTAATTCCTTTACATGGTATGTTTGAGAATGTCATTGATAGGACATCCCTAAGCACGGCTAGAGAACTCGCTGGTCTTTATGGCCATGAGGATTGCATTGTTGGCACTCCGCATCGGCGGCTTCCTTATGCTAAAGATGAAACAAAGCTTGACTCATGGAAAACATCTGGTCCGAGTCCTCGGCCGCTTCCACCTTCTCCTGTCAGGCCAAAATATCCATACAACATTGAGGGCTGGTGTGGGTGGGGGCTGGGTAGCTGAAATTGATAAAGAGCCAGGGGCAACAGTCATGGAGCTGAGAACAAATGCCCATAAACTGCTTTGGGAAGCGATTGACTATATAATTAGCATTGAAGCCGAAGTGTTCTTCCCTGGATTTGATCGGGACAGCAAGGGGCGCCCAAATTTTGCAAGCTTGGTGATGGGTCATCGACTATACCAGTCTGCTACCTTAAAAACGTTTCGGCCTGATAGGTACTTACTTTCATGCCCTCTCTCTGCCTTTAAAGTTGGAATAATGTGAGGTCTTTAACTTCAATAGCAAGAAGTTCACAGTATCAATGTATTTTTATTAAATGTATTTTTGTTAAGGTATGATTAACATGTAATGCTTCCATGCTCATTCATATTTCTTTGTTCTAACTGTTCGCACCCTGCTTCTATAGGAAAACGGTAGCTGCGCTTTTAGACGAAATCCGTGACCATTTATAACAAGCAAATCAGACTTGGTTGTCATCAGTGCGTGGGCATCTCAGTAGAAGCATACTTGATGGCCTAATCGAATCATTCTCAAACTCAAAGCCACATACTTTCTCTCCCACCCTGTTCCAGAATGTTCATGTATGAGCCATGAACCACTTAAAGCATCGCCACCCCACCCCCCCCCCCCCCCCTAAGTCCTTCAAGCCCCTTAAAAGCTCGAGTTTCCTCGGGGGTTGAATGCCAGTGTCCCGCATGGATGGACAGCGACGTCACAGTCACACTTTTAGATGACAGTGAGGAGGAGCTCGTTGATGATGAGCCTACATCAGGACAGTTCTTTCAGCAAAGCAACAACAGTGAAGTTGTTGGAGTTGAAATGGGTAGCAAAGAGGATGCCCGAATGGAAGATCAAGAAGAGCTTGATCGTGGGGATTGATAACTTGATGCTGAACGAAGTGGCTGAATGAGCTCATTTGAGTATCCACCATGCGCAGCCGTTGTCTATGGATCTAATATTCATTTTAGTGGGGTCCTCAACTGACAGAAAGTGTACAGCTTACCAGTTCCCACAATTATATTCACGTGGGCACTGGGTGTGTTGATCTTTTTCGTTTGTCCAGTGGGCCCCAATGTGGATGTGTCCTGAATTCTCCGAAATTTTAAGATCCTAACCATTCTTATCCTTTTCCTGTTTCTGGTGGATGTTGACCATTACTTCATTCTTGTTAACTGTCTGTTCATAGGCTATTATTGATTGAATGGTTAGTCTCCCAATGAACGAGAATTTTGGCACGTCCTCCATGCAGCGTGGCTCATCAAATCAGGAGATACAAAACCTCACATGCATGTGGAGTTGGACTTGAGAGCATCAACCAACTCTACACTTCGTAAAGGACCCCATTATCCCTCCATTTTCACCTTGCATGCCTTTGGTGATCGGGCCAGTTCGTGAACAGTCAACAATGTTTGCTTTGGAGGGGTAGTATGAGGGTCATCACTGTTATCTCAAGCTCAAAAGATCATTAGCACCAGGTGATAATCGTGCCCACGTGGCTCACCTCTCCTAGTTTCAGTACAAGCCTTTTTTCTCTGGTTTTGGGTTGTGGCAACGGTTGATGTAGCAAAAACAAATTTTGATGTTATACCTATTTTTACATGCCTTTAATGGATAGATCATTTGTTTCATTTGTTTGTGTTGCTGCTGTGCTTTTCTGCTTGGTAACCCCTTTCAGTACTTAGTTGGATCCTGGAATTTGGTTGCCCTGCTTTTGGTTTGCATCTGCCTGCACTCTCTATGCCATAAAAAGCAAGAACCAGGACTTTTACTTTAACTCTTGTCATCTAAACACACAGACTCTCAACTGCGTGTAAACTGAACCTGCACTTTTCACTTCAAAGATCTAAGTAGGCTCTTAAATCTTTATGTCACGTCCCCAAAAAAATAAAATAGGGTTACGTGAAATTAGGAGTCAAAAAAATTTTTTTTTTTTTGGGAAACAAAATCATTGACTCCTAATTATTTCTTTTCCACAGGATCTTAGGCCGTGGTGAGTTTAGGCCATTCACATTCATTCCCATTCTGCGGAAGTAATTTCAACCAATAGGTACCAAAAGAAGAAAACAAGTTTGCATATCACTAGATAGCAATAATAATATTCCAAGTTGCAAAAGAAGTAAATAATAATTTACTACAATGTCTCACTGAAAGATCAAGTCTCTAAAGAATGATTTATTTAAATTGATTGCAATTTAACGAGTCACTCCTGTGCTTGGTCAGACGGCCTCGAAGCCATCGTTTGCACCCCACTCGGGAACATCAGTTGGCTCAAGCGTTTGAAACGCTTCAGCCTGCGCCTCCTCCTCGGCAAAGCCGGGCTCGGTACCTATGCATCAATTTTAGAAAACAAGGGTCAACCATAAATGGCGGCAAGTAAAATACACATAACTCAAAATGAAGTACACTATCAATGTGAGATTAAGACACAAAATCATAAGAATATGTAAGCAATATAAGTAAAAGAATGCCATGCAACATAGAAAGAGCGGGTCCTACATCCGACTCTACCTCAAATGAACAATATCACTTTCGCCGAGCATCGCATCAGCTGATGCCCTTACGGAATTTATACCGTCTTCGGATGCCTCGCATCCTGTCCAGAAACGGTGGATCAAATCCGTCTTCGGATGCCTAGCATCCTGTCCAAAAATCACGGTGAAACCAACCGTGTACGAGTGGTAAGCTCGTCTTCGGCCCTAAGTCCGGTAAAAATCATCACAGTGTACATCTGTGAACCGACTGCAGTCGTCCAATGACCAGATCCGCATAATAATCTCACACAGCCCTGCCCCTTCCTGTGTCGAGACTCATAAACATGGCTCAGTGATTGTTTGACAGACACATCCTATGGTAGTGTGAAGGGCTAGTCATAATAGGTATTCAAATACCATGTAATAAAACATTATACCAACCGAATAGTGTTCAACATAACATGAATACCTCATAAATAAACACTGTATAGTCCAAGTCACAATACGGTCAAAGTCATCATAAAATAACGGGTATAAATTCTAATATGTATGCATCAAGGTAAATAAATACAACATGATGATCAAGAAATAATTCCACACATATTCCTAGCACTGTGACCACAATTCACGCATGCGACAATTCCACACGAACCAAGATGAAGTAAGGTTGGGAATTTTTGAAAACGGGGTGATGCATAGCCCAATTCTCACTTCATCTGAGTGCGAGTGGTTTGTACCGTCATGTGCAAACCATGAAATCTGTAAGAGGAAATCTGCCCGCATAACCCCTTACTTTGATGATGTGATGGATTTGGTTAAATCGAAGTTATTGGGTTCTAAGACCAACACAAGGGTTTTACGGAGTATATAACCATCCAAAAATAATAATAATAAATGATTGGTTAAATAATCATTAAAATAAATTATCAGACCCGAATTTATCATTCTCATGATCTCACGCAAGGGATGGCCCACCTGTTCACTCTTAACAACAGTCCAAATAATTATAAATCCGAATATATACCAAGGACCCACAAGGTGATGGACCCCCCCTATAATATAGCAACTATACACAAGAATAAGATTCCCCTGTTGTGCACAACCACACAGATTTGGAGACACCAACCTTTTTTTTTTCTTTTTACATATATAAATATATATGTATGATGTCAGGTCTCTTAGGTACCCAGGTGGCCCTTGTATATATGTATAAAATGTTTCTTCACAACCCAGATGACTTATCACAAAGTGCATTGATTTTTCAGTAATGGCTCCATCATCACACAGGTGCCAAGGAATTCCACATCGCCACCATGGATCTAAGTGTTGGATCAAGAGGTCCCACCATCTTCTAGGGTCCCACGTGATGAATTCCACATAATCATGGTCCATGTTACCGTCATGGGGCCCACCAAAATAAGTGGTAGACCCACATTTACATCTAAGAGAAATGCCCCTCCCTGCACATGTTGCTGCCAAACAGCAACGTGTGCAGGGATTGACTCGTCCCATATATATGTTGCAAATTTTATTTTTTTTTTATATCAATGGCCCACCATCAACCCAGTAATCAAGGGTCCACGTGACGGCAATGAGGCCCACCTGTAGGTGGTGGCCCACCATGTTTATAAAAGGTGGAAACCCCCCTGCACATGCTGCAGGTTTTTTTTTTTTTTTTTTTTATGTTGGTGATTAATGGGGGGCCACCCAGGTGGGTGACCCACCTGTGCATTACTGCACAGGTGCATTGTGCGCCTGTGCAGTAGTGCACAGGCTGCACCTTCACATGGCAGATGACGTCTGGGATGGATTCCCAGACGTCTTCATCACCCCTTCTTTCTTTTTTTTTTTTTTTTTATTTATAAAAACACTGGTGATCTATAGGGGGGGGGGGGGGGGGGTCACCCACCATCATGTGCAGGTGGGTGGCCCACCTGTACATTACTGCCAGGCACATGTGTGCCTGTGCAGTAATGTGCAGGCGCCAACCCACTTGTGCACAAGTCGTCTGGGATTCAATCCCAGACGTCTTCATCATGCATTCTTTTTTTTTTTTTTTTTTTTAAACCGGTGGCCCATCACTGATTGATGAAAAGTGTACAAACACTCTGTGTTGTGCCAACAAAAACGTGTCTGGGTTCATTCCCAGACACGATCATCTCTGTTTTTTTTTTTTTTTTTAAACAAAAGGCCCATCTTCACAATGGCCCAAACCCCTTTCATCAAATCTATCAAGATCATCAAATCCATCAAAACCCCATCAACCAAAAATCTGTGAAACAAATACCCATCTAACCTGTCATCAATCTTTAGAGATTTAAATGGGCATTTACAATACATCTAAGATCATGAAATCAATGGATTTAGTGAAATCATTAGAGATATGTGCAAATCCACTTGCCTTTGATGCAAAAGATCTAGATCTCTCTCTTTCCCTCGGTCACGCCGCCTACCCCAACTGAGAAGATGAAGAAGAAGGAGGAAAGAAGAAGAGATGACGAAGAGGATCCACCTGTTGGGCTTGGATTTGGGCTTGCCCCCACCTTGGCCGATCAAGAGAAGGTGATGGAGGAGGAAGAAGAGCTGCTGTAGAGGTGAGGGAAGAGAGCACCACCGATGGAATATAAGTAGGCTTAGGGTTTGGGGAAGAGTTTTGGGTTTTTATAAAAAGAACCCTATTGTTTAGGCTAATTATAAATATGGGCCTGGTTTGGTTAAATGGGCCCAGAATGGGTCCGAATTGGGCCGGGTCAAAAGGTGGATACTCATGATCCTAACCTACTATCCGATTAACCCAAAACCCAAAAGAAAATTATATAATTATAATAATCATAATTAACTAAAATACAAACAATTAAATAAAAATTATATTTAAATTAATTAAAAATGGGAACTGGAGTAGGAACCTTACACTTTAGCATATTCATAATGGATTTTAGAAATTCATGTTTGGCACCCTGCACTTTTTATTTTTATTTTTTATTTTTCATTTTTTAGGACATGCCTCCTAAGTCCTAAGGGAGCTGCTGAGGCCTCTCACCATCACATGGGAACCTAGGGATCATTAGAGCCCACATACTATACCACCGAGCCAAAGGGCCCCAAAAAACAGTTATCCCTTTTCAGCTTGTTAAAGCTCACACAATCCTCTTCATCTTGTCATGTCTTGTTGGAAACTTAGAAGTGGAGGATTAAGCTAGATCTAACCATCGGTCGCAAGCACATTGATCCAAAGAGAGATCAATTTGAATGGCATGAATTGTTTTAGAAGGAAAAAGATGGAAGAGAATTGTAATGGACCTAGATAGATCTTCCCCTACGTATTTTGGGTAAAAAAAGGTTTTAATTAATAGGCCTTAAAAAAAAGGTCTCATGCTGGGTCCGAAAACAAGTGGTTATTTGCCCCACACAAGGCAAAAATAGAATTAAAATTGAGCATAATATTTGCTATCAAAACAGTCCTCACTGATATTTTGAGCCTCAACCGGACCCCAAAGTTGGGTCATGGTTTTGGCCCAAAACCGGTATGCAAGAAGCCAAAAATGGCCTTAGACTGTGGTCTGTGGCCACAACTGGGGCCTGAAATTGGGATATTTGTTGGTTAGTTCGGGACAGTAATATAGCAGGCCCACAACATAAACATAGCAGGCCCACAACATAAACAGTCTAGAGCGTAGGGCATATACTGATGAGGCTCCAAGCATCTATAATTTAGGCCTTAATCTTCTATTGTTAATAGGTCTAGAAATTGGTCCTATTCAGGCCTACAACAGATCATAAGGTGGTAATCCTACAACAGATCATAAGGTGGTAATCCAGATGAGGCCCATGACAGTTGCGAATACAAGTGCCTTCCATCATGTCTGGTCCTATGTATTGCAGGCCCAATATTTGATCTGGAACTGGTTTATCAACCCAAGTCATAAAGGTGACGTTATACTTCAGAGTAAAACAAGCCCTACAATCTGTCGATTAGCCCAAGATTAAATCGGTCCAAAGACTTTTCAGGCCTGAATATGAAACAGTCCACGCAATGATGATATAAATTAGCCAATAACTGACTAGTAGAAACAACATAAATACTTTTCAATACTATCCCTTTACAATAAAAAAACCTTATGAAACCCTTTTCTTTCCTTCTCTTAGACCCCCGAAGATGCTCTTTCCACCCCTCCACTCTCTAAGTGCTCTTCCCCTCCTTTGTGACCCAATTGTCAATGGCGGTGATTGTAGAGGAATCTGTGGAATTTTTGGCAGATGAGTGGTTGTTGGGGAAGGTGGCTTCTTCCTCCTCTTCTTTTCGGTGGAGAAGTTGGGGAGGGCCTCTACTATGAAATGCTCCATGGATTGTTGTGATTTTGATAATCACCTGTTGTGCGCATCTACGGAATCATAAGACCAACAATAACAAGCCACACAAGAAGAGACACCGAGATTTACGTGGTTCACCCAAACAGGGCTACATCCACGGGCACAGGAGGACGAACATCTTCACTATGACAAGTAAAGCATACAAGAGATTCCCACACTCTCACCTCATCTCTCCTACGTGGTATGGGAGCACCACGGGCAACTAATGCCACAGCCGCAAGGTCTAGGGTTACAGACTATACAATATATAATCCCCGCTTTCTTGGCCACCAAGAAAACCCCGGTACAAATACCAAAATACCCTTGACCTTGAACCAGTCCCTGGCTAACCCAGTGGACTCATCTGGCTAAACCGGAATACAAGACATAAACCTAACAATCTCCACCTTGGCTTGAATTCCGTACAACTCCGTACAACTCGAGCTACTAGGAGATAAAACCGGCAATGTCTTCACGTACCCTGCTGAATGGCACGTTACTGCACCAGGGATGCAGTCTTCTTCAACACTTTGACATGTTGAACCAGCACATGAACTTTGAGCAAAGTTCATACCCTCGTCAAACTCCACCTCGAACTAGAAGCTCGAAACCATTGACGAATCTGAGTGATATCTAAATCACTCACCATCTTGCCCCCATCTTCAACATCCCTGTGAAGATCCAATCGCCACAAGCATGCAAGCAAACAGATCGGGAATACAAGTCCAGATGACTCCATTGCAAAACAACCTCTGCCTCCGAGCGGTCAAAAAACTCCATTTGGCCGGGACTCCGATCAACTGCTGATACATCAGCTCCTCCTTGCTGCTTTTCCGGCTTGTATCTGGCAAGATGAATAACATCGCATGCGATCATGTGATCAGCAAACCCTTTGTAACTAGGCCGGCGACTCCTATTATTGGGTATGCAACAACAACCAGGTCGAGTAGACCCGATTCTAGCCTCAATCCACATCTGTTCAGATCTTCTCCCAATTTCTGCATCAAACCATAGATCTCGTCACCACGAGCACGCTGGAAGAAACGGATCTAAAATCCGACTCAGGATGGCTTCAATATCGTAGAAACAAGTTTCTACGCTCCAATCGATCAAACCTCCTCTTTGACTGTCAAACAGCCAATCAACCTCTTCCACTGCGTAGATCTGCTCGAAACGAGTCCGTAGGCGCAAACGGATCTCCGATCGGACATCGGACGATCAAGATATCGTAGAAACAATTTCAGCCACAAATCTAGTCAAACCTGCCTGTTGACCGATGCTGACATCACTGCTGACGTCACTGCTGACGTCCCTGCACAGTCGGCTGGGCTTCTGGAGCGGACCCGGGTCGGGTTCGCCTGACCCGGAACTGAACTGCCCGTTTGCGCTGGGCTGGACCGACTGCAGACAGGTCGGGTCGAACCTGACCTGACCTGGCCTATACTTGCTGACTGGGCTGGACTGAAATCAGGTCGGGTCGCACCTGACCTGACCCGAACCCGCTGTTGCTGCTCTGGGCTGGACTGGATGTAGACGGGGCGGGTTGAACCCGATCTGACCTAACCCATAGCCCGTTTCCGTCAATGGGCTTCTGCACGAACGGGTTCAGGTCGAACTGCGACCTGACCCGGACCTGGACCCGACCCCTTCTTCTCCTTCTTCCTTCCTTCTTTGTTTCTGCAACTTACAGAGACCGCCTCGTACCCAAACCGTTCGTTCTCGGCGACGGTCAGGCTGGGGTGGCAGCAGGTGACAGCGTCTTCTCCGGCGACAAGGACGGCGAGGATCCCAGCGAAGATCTCGGCGGCGACTGCGACGATTTGGGGCGCGCGATTTTCGGATCTTCTGCGCAGTCAGGCAGCCTCTCGTCGGCTGTATCTCGGTTGAATCTGGGCGGAGCAGCAGCGGCAGACGATGAGGAAGCAGCGGTGGCGGTAGGCCGGGGAGGAGAAAGAAGAACAGGGAACAGAGGTGCTGCCGGTTTTGATTTTTTTTTTTTTCTCCAAATCTCTTCTCTCTGCAACAGGAACCGGTGTGTGGCCCAAACATAGATCACCCATGATCTTTGATTTTTCTGCACCAAGAATCGCAGAACTCCGGATCCTCCACGAAGATCCGATCCGTTGATCCTTACATCACAACTGCTGCGATCTAACTCCGAGATCTGAACAACCTGGGAATCCCTTTTCCTCCGATCCTATCCAAATCGGAGAACCAATCTCGTCTTCATCTTCTCCAATGGTGGCCCAACCAAAAATCATGAACCTGATCTTTCTTCATGCGCACGACCTCCAACTGAGCGATCTCCACCTCGCTCAAAAACCCGAGGAACACCAACCTCGGCTCTGATACCAATTGTTGTGATTTTGATAATCACCCGTTGTGCGCATCTACGGAATCATAAGACCAACAATAACAAGCCACACAAGAAGAGACACCGAGATTTACGTGGTTCACCCAAACAGGGCTACATCCACGGGCATAGGAGGACGAACATCTTCACTATGACAAGTAAAGCATACAAGAGATTCCCACACTCTCACCTCATCTCTCCTACGTGGTGTGGGAGCACCACGGGCAACTAATGCCGCAGCCGCAAGGTCTAGGGTTACAGACTATACAATATATAATCCCCGCTTTCTTGGCCACCAAGAAAACCCCGGTACAATTACCAAAATACCCTTGACCTTGAACCAGTCCCTGGCTAACCCAGTGGACTCATCCGGCTAAACCGGAATACAAGACATAAACCTAACATGGATTTCGTTCAGGGTGGCGCTTTTTGGGCATGAATTGGGGTTTCCGACATTGATGAAATTGCCATAGGTAATGTGAATAAATAAAAATAAAATAAAGTGAATACATAACAACAAAGTAATGTTAGATATTTTCAATTGATCTTCGTCTACACTGGTTAAACAAAAATCCTGAGTCTGCCACTAATTTGAGGTGACGTTAAAGTTTTGGGCTAGCGGATCGCCTTATCAAAATGTCTAAGACTTTCAAGATTTCAACTCCTGAAAGATAAGCTGCATGTCATGGCATGGTTGTGTTTGCATACTGGCAGATTCACCCCACCATGTGGCTCACTTCTTCACATTCAAACTGAGCATGTAATCAAGTGTAATTAACTATTACCTATATTGCAACATTTAATTGTTTTCTATATTACATTTATAAAATATTTTAATGTAGATATATTTAAAGTAAAAGACGGCCTCTCACCGTAGTGGTAAGAGGCGTAAGTTCTTAAATGCGTGCCCAAGGTTTAAAACTGGACAGTCACCTTCCTTTATTATATGGCTGTTCTACAGTATTCAAGGTCTACTTTTTTCACCAGTCGAACCACTAAGTTGAATAAAAGAAATGATAAATAAATAAAAAAAAAACATTGAAAGTCTCATCCCATATGATCGATGGATAATGTTCTCAAACTGTATGCATTTATTTGTAGAGAAGCTGACACATGAAGACACTTTTGAAACATGTAGTAATAGTGGCACAACCAATACAGACGAAGAGCAACCAACTGTACATTGAACATACAGTACAATACCTTAAACCAAAAAAGAAAGAAAGAAAGAAAGACTGAAAAAAGAAAAAAAAAACAATAACAATAACAACAACAATACAATCCAACAGATGAGCTATTGCAATCTACCTTCCATTTGCAAAGTTGGGAAATGCGGCGAAGAAGGTCTGGGTCAAAGTGAGCAGCAATAGGAGAAGGGCAGCAATAAAAGAAATGATTGCCCATGGATTTTTGAAGTAATCATGCACCAAAGACGCCCTCAATTTTGGCCAAGCACGCCCATAATACCGTATGATTTCATCACTAATATCAGCCAAATAGAAATGTTGCTTATATACTATTACCTCTGTTCCCAAATTGTTGGAGAAAGCGGCCAAATCCTCATCACTCCCTAACCAGCTCTGAATGATTTCTCTTCGGCGGAGAATTTCGACGTCCTTGGTATTATCGATGAGGTAATCCATAAAGGTGGCGTATGCTGTGAAGTATTTTTTGCAATGGCGATAGCATTGCTCGAATGCAACAAAGTTATGAAAGCCTATATTTGTGTAGTCCGAAACCGATATAAGGGGAATTTCCAGGACTCCCTTTTCGAACTTTATGTCCAAGGTGGAAGCGCAGTGGACATCCCTCAATCTAAACTTGATTCCTCCCTCTTCAAGTTTGGATGCACTAGGGATTTGTGGTAAACTTTGCTCTGATTGTCTCCCTTTGGTGAGGACAACGTAACCTGTGTGAAGTAAATGAAGTAGATGCTGGATTTGTATATTGGAAGTCTTTATTTCTTCTATGCACGGAGCGCTTTCAGGACTATAGAAATAAAGAGCCCATTGTACAAGGGAATTAGATGATGGGGAGGTAACATTTGTGTCTGTCACTGTCATTGTCAAATCAAGCAGACGTTGGAGAATGAAAAAGGGAATCTGATTTTCAAGCATAAACAAGTCAGCCCTCACTGCTTCCTTCAGCCATTTCAATTCAAAGATAGGATCATCAATGAACGCTTTTTTCGAAGCATGCCTGCGCAAGAGCTCAATGATGAAGCACCCATCGAGTACCATCATTTCCACAAAGGAATAGCTGTCGAGCTCGATTACCTCTGAGTAGCATTTCCTGGCGCTTTCCTCCAGTTGTTTGATGGCGACAAAATACTGCTCCAAACTCCCTCCTTTATTGCGAGAGAGGATGTCATTTAGATATCTCCTTTTGTGCTCCTCCATGAATTTGAGTTGGCCTTGTCTTTTTTCATAGTGAAATGGGCCAATCGAGAGCACGTGGGGATTGTAAGCATTCGGGTTTCGAACAAGAAACTTGCGAGGGACCCTGTGGATGGAGCATGAAATGCTAGTCCATGAAACTCCCGATCTTCTTGGCTCAACAAGATGCCTATCATTGATTTTAGACACCCAATTTGGATCCAAAGCCTCCATCTGAATGGTGGTGTGGGCTTCTTCTGGGTCCCTTGTATCACCATCATCTTCAGCAAATCTTCTTTCTACACTTTCTCCTGCAGAAGTGATCTGATCTGCCATTATTTCTCAGACCCTCTTTTTAGCTTATGTTCAAACTCTCTTAATATAGCTTGAAAAGATTAAAACAAGTCGATCGTGATGGGATGTGATGCAAATTAACTACTGTCTTACATAAAACGGGATTTTTGAAGTGCCCGTGATTCTTGACGTAACCGAATTCTTTACTTCTTTTTTTGGTAAGTTCTTTTTTGATGTGGCCCAATCCTTTACTTGATACCCATTAATTGGTGGGTCCCGGGGGTAAGGTTGATCCAAATTCGTTACTTGGTGGTGCCAATTTCTCGATGCCATTAGCATTCTTCGTGGGCCATAGATGATATAGGCTTGCTTAAACAAGACGAGCTATTTTTTTTTTCTGAAAATAAAATTGTTAACAAATAAATATACATACATCATCAACTTTGATCATTGGCCTCAAAAAAAAAAAAAAAAATCATTTTTGTGGAATTGTTCACTTGCGAGCAAACTACATATAGCTTATATGCAATCTCTTATTCCCACGGCCTACTTAGATTCAAGTTTACCTATGGATGAGGGTTAGATTGAACGGTCTCATTCTATAGGGCAACTAGAAAATCAGTGCCATCAAGTTATCCTACCCATTGATTTAAGAGCCTTAAAGTTTGATCAGATTAATTTGAACTATAGATCTTAAGATTCAATCGAATGATGAGTGAAGGTTTAGTGATTGTAAAATTTGAGCCAAATACTAAATTATGGGATTAAATTTTTCTAGTTGGGGTGCACCTTTTTTTTTTTTTGTAATGATGTAGCTATCCCTGTGGTCTAAGGTGGTGTGCACTTGGGTCACCATAATGGCATATGGCGTAGCCCCTTCCATCATGTCACATAAGAGTACCATTTCAACAGGCTGGATCCATGCCTAGATAATAAGCCTGATAGACTCTTATCAAACTTGTTCTGTATTTTATATATCCATAGTATATAACGTACTCAATAAAAAAGGTTAAAGTACTCCACACATGTGCTATAGAAAAACAGTCAATTGTAAGGTAGTAAGGTCATTTTTATAACCCAGGCTAAATCCTAAAGCAGGGGTCTAGGTCCAAAATAGCTAACGAGCATTCATCTAGGAGACTAGGGCATCTCCATTTCCCAATCAACTGGGCTCGGATCTGAGCACTAAGGGCCAAGTTGGACCCAAACTTAAAATATGGCAACCCAGCATAAAAATAAAAATGGTCAACCTAAACCTGACTTGCTGTCCGGATTGGGTTGGACTCGGTTTGCCTGAATTCAATACAACGGCGACACTCATTTCTCAAAAATTAGGTGAAAATGAAATCGACATCCTTCTCCTATTTCAGTAGACCAAACAAAGATGACAATGATGTTGACTTCCGTGAGGCCAACATTAGAAAACTACTTAGAAACTGCGTTCAAAGGAATTCAACTTAAAACAAGTCAAAAGGAATGATCCTTTGAACAAAGCAAACCCACGGTCGGTTTCTCGAGTCCAAACTAGCTTGAGCATCAAGAAATCCAGACTACAAATAAAGGCAAAACATCCTCCCAAGTACTCGACATTTAGCAGAACTTTAATTCTCACTGCAAACTAAGGAGCTTCACTTCAGAGCCTTTGTTCCAAAACCAATTAAGTCATATATTTTGCCTGGTGTATCTCAGTTGACATCTTCTACTACTGAAATGGAATCAGATCACAAGGCAGTCAAGAATAAAGATAGGAAAGGAAGATGGCCCGGGTCTCTTGTAAAATCATTGATTTCCTGCTTCTGTGTTCCTAGAAGTGGATACAAGGAGAGTTGGGAAACTCTGCCTGATAGCGGGCCCGAGGCGGCCATGGTCTCTGCCGCCAAGCATTTCTCTTCAGCGCACAAAATACACATGGGCTAGTGTTTCTGCATCACTGTCTAGCTCGAATCTATCTTCTTGTTTAGCATCTATTTTTAATCTGTGTTGCCCATGTACAATTTGGAGATGGATTGTATAGTTTGATGTATCCAAATATTGTTGTTTATAAAGATCTTGTTCAATAATAATTCTGTTCAAATTCTGTTCTATTATTTTCATCCCGCTGAAACCCATGTGCATCTAATGTGAATGAGCCCTTGTCAAATTAAAGGGAATGATGAGATGGGCAATTTCTCTTTCAAGTGACTGTTGGCAATTGGTGATTAATCTATGATGAATGCCATGGAGCCTATTTTAGTATGTAATTAGTTGAGTTTTCAATTTAACCCCTCCCTAAGACATGGCCCAAAATCATGGAAGGTTTTTTACCTACCTTCCTATTGGGTAGTCTAGCTAAGGGATCCGTCGCTCGTAGACTGGTGCATATGAAGTAACAGAGACTTACACATACAAAGAAAGGGAGATGAGATGGCCAAAACCTGGCTACCGCGTCTGTCCACGTTTTACCAGTGGCGTAAGAAACCGTTTGCGGAGTCCATTGTTCAATGCATGATACAAATAGTTGTTAGTGTAGGTCCTATATGGGTATATTAAAAAATAGCGAAAGAATCTATGCCCTTTCATCGGTCTGCTAACGAGAACAGCAACCATCTTTAATCAACAATGCAAAAAGGACAAAATTGGACGACCAGAGACTATCTCACCAAGGCCTTGCTTTCTGTACATTATTGGCACTTTTCACTGATCTGAGATGTAACTGGGTTGGGTTTGAATTAAGGCCCACCAGACGTGGATCCAGAACCACTTGCATCTAATGAGGTTTTCTCCAATCCTAACGTCCATTCTTGGAAACAGGCCTCATAGTTTCAACAATGTGTAATGTGTAATTAAAGCAATGGTTATAATTAACTAAACAAGCTTATAAATAAATTAAAAGTAAACAGTAGAAATATATAATAGTTACATCTGAGCCAGATCATTGTAGAATTGTAAAGTCAGTTGCATTGAGCTTTGGATCCTGATTCAGTGGACTCTCAATTTGGACCTGTCCTGGTACATTTTGTTAGTGTTTGGTTCAGAGGGTCTTGGGTCCAAGACACCCTATTCACACACCTACAATTGGTGGGTCATCTTTACAAAAAAAAAAAGAGGAAATTGTGGGTCATTCTGCTGATGGTTGCTTCGAGATCTTATTTTGACTAAGTTGCAATTTGTAGGCCAAGACTGGTTAACTGTGATATTCAAATATTAAAATAGTTAACTGTGGTGGGGTCCACAAGCCTCACAAAATAATAGGGGGATTGAAGGATCGACATTCCTAAAAAATTAACCCCATCAGAAATTGTTAGATTATCAATTCATGGTTGTTATGGTTATTTTAACCATCATAAGTTGCGCTAGCTTGGATTGTTGACAAACTATGCTGCGGAATCCATAAATCCCTCTTTTATCTGGTGGGTAGGTTTTACCAATATGCTACCTGTCCCACTTCAATATTGTCCATTCATCACGTACACAGAGTCATCATGATCGCATGACTCATCTGATATGTTTATCAGACATGTTAATTGTGTTTTAAAAAAGTGAGATCTTTGATGCTAACTGTCCCACTTCAATATTGTCCATTCGTCACGTACAAAGAGTCATCATGATAGCATAACTCATCTCATATGTTTATCAGACATGTTAATTGTGTTTTAAAAAAGTGAGATCTTTGATGCACTGGGTCAAGGTGATTATTAGTGATTCATCGAATGCCTCCAGATAAATAATTGAACAATCCATACTACAGGGATATTCTCCTAGGAGAAGACCATAGACTTTTTATATTCAGCCAAAGGTCTCTTATGGATAAGGGTCATGAAAAGAAAAAAATCAGCCCTGATCAAATTGCCCTAGCACTTGATTTAATAGCCATAAAATTTAGTGATTTTTTAACCATAGGTTTTTGTGAGATTCAATCCATCCAACGGCGGATAAAGGTTTGATGAGAGAGAAATTAGGATAAATGTCTGATGAGAGAGAAATTATGCCTGTGTCACAACCTGAGTCCAGAAATCGGGGGTTAACGAAAAGCCAAACCAGTGACATACGTACTCCTGTGCAGTGCATTCAAACCCAGTCCAGATGTATACACACAAGGGATCTAACACGTGCGAACTAAGCGTACGCGGAAGCTGTATATATCATAGCAAGCAACAAAAGAAAATAGCGGAAGCTAAAAATGGCAATAAACCAAATACGAGTCTGAATACACACCAAAATACATCAAAATCATGATATACAAAATAATACAAGAGTGACAAAGGCCAAAGTGATAAAAGACAAAATCTCCAAAAACCAAAACAAATAGACGGCTGATGATATGCATGTACGCACTCGGCAGAAGTGATCAAGCCCACTCTGCCAGGCCGGAGGGAGCTTCTACTAAGTCCTGCCCCGCAGTCTCCTCGACCGCTGGGGAGCCGGACATGGGATCTGTGCCTGCAACACCACAGACAACAACATGAATACAACGATCCAGCAAATATAAGTAACAGGGACGTAACACTCATAGTATCTAATTGAATAAGGACAGAAGATTAAGTACAGAGTTTCATATTAGTATGCTAAGCAAATCGTGCATAGAAGTACAACATGGTAAATGGATCAAAGCATAGAAATACTGAACTAGGTGGCTACTACGTTGGCCATATTCTCTCACATAGAAAACAGATAAAGCAGACAGATGAGAACATTACCGACCTGGCCATGGGTACAAGTGGGTCTCGGTTTCCTGGGTTCCGGGGTCCTAAGACAAAGCTACGCTGCGGCGATACAAAGCACAGAGAACCAAGCCAAAGTTAACCCCGTCGGGCATCTTAGGGCTGAGGCTGAGTAGAGCCAGATTGATACCAATCAACTAAATCAAAAGAAAAAGGGGAGATTATCTGCTTTGGACTCACGGACGACACTGGCCCGATCTTATCCGCAGGTTTTAAGCTTTGGGCAGAGCCACTAGAGAATACCCACTGAATCGAATATATACAGAGCATAGCGGAAATTGAGACAAAGCACAGCATAGATCAAAGCAGAGTACAGAGCGAAGAATAAAATAAATATACAGAACGAAACAAAATGATCTTGGAATGCATAAATATTGATTAGCAGAATAGAGGGCAAAACTGTAACCAATATACAATGCATCTCAGATTAACGCGGAATCAAGGATAATTACAAGCCAACTCTAATCTAGTTGTTCACTGTCACTAACCATGCATGTTGGTATAGTTTTAAGTTATTCAATGCACCGTTGCCATCAAAGTGTTGCAATGTAATCCTCACGTGCACCGAAGTCCCTTAAACCAATACCCATGGGGAGGTGGTTCACAGTAAACCAATGCTTACATGAACGAGTCACAGCCTAACAGACTATTCATGCGGTCCAAAGAATCCACTGGGCCGGTTTACATGTATGGTTAACCTGTCTTTGAGCCCTACAAAGTCACACCATTATCCTAAGTTTAATTTCAACTTTTTCTAGGTCTTACGGCTTAGCTGTGGGTGACCTACGGCTTAGTCATCGACAGCTTACGGCCTAGCCGTAACATGCACAACGGCTTAGCCATGGTTCCCTTCAGAACACGGCTAAACTGGTCATCTTCCACTTCTGATCTGATATCTTTTACGGTTGAACTACGGTGGAGTCCATGGCTTAACTGTAACTTCACCGTAAGAGTACTGGAATCAGAAAGTTTCGACTGATCAGAGTGTTAATTCACGGCTGGGTTACGGTTAGCTTACGGCTCAATCGTAGAACAATCTACGGTTCAGCCGTAGCCTAGCCGTAGAACAAATTTCAAATATTAAGTCTCTGGACTTTGAGCCGTACAGAATTACGACTTAGCCGTACAATACAGGAAACGAATCTGGACAGTTACAGAAACTGAAAAATCATATGCAAATTGAGCAAAACACACTCCAATGAATCCAAAGTGATAGATTTAGGCTGTAGATCATGCCAAGCATATAAGAACAAAAGAATCCTAGCAATCAAACAATAAACCCATATGTGTTATACAGTCCTGTACTTATACTTGCCTTAAAGCTTTAGCAAATCCACTGAGATCAAGCTCCAATCCAACTAAAAACCCAAGCAAATCAGAGAACAACCCATGCATGAGATGTATGAGAGATACAGAGCTTGGAGGAGAAATCCAATTGGAGAGGAAGAAATCAAAACCCACTTACCTCAAAGCACAGACAGAGAAAGAGAGAGAGAACCCAATTAAAACGGGTGGAAAACCCAACACCAACTAAGGAGAGAAAAGAAATGAAGAGAAGAAGAGAAGAGAACGGACGTGGCTCTCCCTGGAGTTGCATGCACCGACCAAGCAAATGAGCAGACATCTGTCCAGTCGATGTGTATATATAGTTTTGGAGTTTAAAACAAGGTCTGTCAAGTTTATGCTAATTACAATTTAAGTCACACAAAGGTCCAACTCCTCCAATTGACTCTGAATGAGTCTGAGACAGTTACGGAAAATAACGAGCTCAACAAAATACACGTGCTGACACCAATATGATGCAAATATGATGCATACAAAGCAATTGCAAAATTACGAAAAAGGACTTAGAACTACCTATCCCAGGTCAAAGGCTACTCAACTACCTATCCAAGATCCGAAACCAAGCCCAAAAGAAATAAACAACACAAAAACACACTAATGAGCCACTAAACTGGCTCAAAGGGGATCGGAGTGTTACAGCCTGGCTCTAGATAATGGGGGAATAAGAGTGTGGAAGGGCCTACACCGGTCAAAGGTGGGCCCCACTGGCCCCCAAGACTCTAGACAAAAAGTGTTGCTTGGAGGAGATCATTTATCTCTGTTCTAAGTTGAGATTACTAGCATAATTTAGTTGTCCAATCAATTATTGCTGCACTGATCTTTTTATCTTTCCATCATATTACAATTTGTTTGGCTCTTTATTCTGCAGATACTCTGGATGCATTTGGAATTGGGAAAACTTTAATTCTCTTCATTCTATCATCTCATGCTGGAAGTTGGAAATTCTTGTGAAAAGTGTGATGATATGCTTATTACCTTATTTATTTATTTATTTTTTTACTTTAGTTGCCTTCTAATTTGAACAGGTTATTCTTCTGTAACAGCTCGACCCCAATTAGCCGGGTTAGGAGTCAATGACTCTTGTTGTTAGCGTAGTGTTAGAGGATTTTCTTGGGTTATTATGTTTTATTGTTGTTGGGTTAGGTTTGAAGTCTTGGTTAAGTAGTTGGGTTGAGTTTTACTGGATTAGGTAGCTTTGGGCCCTTTTTTGTAATTGTCAATTTTGTTTGAGTTTGTCATTTCGGCATCATCTTGATGGCATCATGTGTTGTTCATAGTGCTTGTTACTTTCTGTAACTAACTCGGAATCATCTGGAGTCGTTTGAAATGTTTAAGTACTCATTTGACTCGAATTGTAATGTGTATAACTTTTAGACCTTGTTGCAAATGGCTAATATATATATATATATATATATAAGGCCATCGCCTCTTTCGTTAGTTCTTATCCTTTTCTTCTCCTTCGCTCGTTCTTCTCCCATCTTCATCTCGTGGCTGGTGTCAAGCTCCGAGTGCTCATGCCGGGTTTCCTTAATTTGAGTCTAGAAATGAGTGAGGGTTGATTCTTCATCAGTAAAGGCAAGTATACACAACGATTAGTTGAATACATGTTGGTAACTTGTGATGATTGTGATTTACTTTCAATATCTTAGCCTATGCATGTTCTACAGCCCTCTTGGTTCTTCTTTTATTGTTAGGAAGATAAATAGAAGGTTTTGTAAGCCTTAGGTCAGTGGGTACCTAGTTCTATTCCTGACCGGGCATATCAGGGCAGACCAAACGGTCCTGATAGTCCAACTGGTCGAATTGAGGTTCTGCGAGCAGGTCTGATCGATCGGACCTGTACCCGGTCGGTCAAGTCGTGCACTTTACACAATGTAGGTTCTTCATATAAAGGGTTTCAAGTCTAACCAGAGGCTTTTCATAAACCTTCTATTGGCCTAATTATTAGGCTACGTAATGGATTGAGAATCCCTTACAGTCCTATTATAGGAGAACCGTTACCTCATCTTAGACCTTACACAGGTACACCTTCGGATTCGATATGGCAAGGGCCTCATAAGGGTGTGTTAGCAGCCCTTTAGGACTTAAATTTCTACCTTTATCTTAGCCTTGAGTCCGTTATGAACCAACTCTGTGCGTATCAAGGAGTATCAAGACCGACCGGTCGGTCTTGAACCCCGATCGGTCAGATTTTGGTTCTAGATGGGTCCGACTGGTCAGACACTTACCCGATCGGTCGGGTAAGTCACCTATAGACTTGTAGGAAATTAAATGTACATAACTTTTTGACCCATTCTATATTACTTGGAGACCTATAGATGAACTATACTAATGACCGAACATATCAATATCATGAATGGTCTTGACGGCTGAGATACATTCATGAATGTTATCCATTTGTTAAGCACCTCTCCATGGGTGTTGGTTTAAACGACTCAGATACTCTTACCTATACAATGAGACACCAAAGGAAGAACAACCGAGTATCGAATAACTTAAAACTAGATCATCATGTACGGTTAGTAACAATGGATAGCTAAGTTAGTATTGGCTAGTAAAGATCGTGATTCCTGCAAGGTAATCCAATTTGGATTGCATATTGACTTTGGTTTTGCCCTCTTATTTACGTGGTACGCTTCTGCACTGGGGCAACGATTGGATATTCCTTAAGGGCTCTGTCCATGGTTAATCCCGGGAGGAAACAGCTGACTTCCATGTTCTATGGTACTTCAGATCTCTTAATCTTGACATAGATAATGGATTATCTGTCTACCCGTTGAATTGCAAAGATGCTAACCGTTACTCCTATATGACTTGCTTGACATGTGGGGTATGTTGTGACTTGATATGACGTGCTTAATATGACCCACATGATATTACTTGCGTTTAGTCCTTGAGTCTCGTGTGATGCACGCACTGTACTGCTTGCTTGTGATATGTCATGATACATATACTGCACTGCCTGATCGACTGATATTGATTGACGTGCATCATATGATATGATTGATTTTGTCTGTCTAGCTCTACTCAGCCGCAGCCTCAGGATACCCGACGGGGTTGACTTTGGCGTAACCTGTTTGTTGCCTTTGCAGAGTGCTCCTGTAAGGGGATTCCGGACCCCAGGAAACTGAAACCCATTTGGCCGATGTTGTTCTCATTATGTTTGATTGCTCCTCATAAGGAGAATATGGCATATGTAGTAGCCACCTAGTACAATATTTCTGTTATTGACTTGTATGGCATGCTTTACTCATTGTACGATTTGCTTAGTATACGGAATTGACATCTTATATGATTACCTGTTACTGATTCTTTTAGACACAACACGTATTACCTTTATGTTGTTTATGCTTTGCTAAATTGTCGTACTCATTCGTTGTTCTTGGTGTTCCAGGATTAAAGTCAATTTCCGATCCCTCGAAGATCAACCTGACTTCGGAGGAGATTTTAGAGACCCTAGTGGGATGGGGAGTGGGTGTGATTGATCCGCTCTAGAGAGCGCCTTGCATTCCTCACATTCCCATTTGCTGCATGCTAGTGTATATGTATCTTTTTATATATTATATATGTATTCATTGAATATTCTCCCATGTATTTCATGTGACGACAATTTTCCCTAGTGATTATGTTTATTATATCTTTTTATGTCCTTTTGTGCATTGATACTATCTACGGCTTCCGCGTATAAGGATTGCACGTGTGATAGCTCCCTTATATATGCACTTAAACCAGGTTTAGGGGTATATATACGGGAGTATGTGTGTCATTGATTAGGTTTTTTCCTAATTCCTGATTTCTTGGACTCGGGTTGTGACATCTTCCACCTAATCTTGAAGAGTACCAGTCTAATTTGAACAAGCTATTCTTCCACCTAATCTTGAAGAGTACCAGAGGTTGAGATGTAGAGTTTCTTTTCATACTCTTCAGTTTCGACACGAGGTCAAGGAACTTGCCATAAGAATACTAAATCAGTAGGAGATGCTTCTCTGTATGACACTCCAATTGTTTGTGCATTATCTTAAATTTTCATTTCAAGCTTTATTGAGAAAACCAGTATCACTTTCATCATCATCATCATCATCATCAACGCGTTGTCCCAACAGTGCTGGGGTCGGCTATATAAATTTTGTTTATCTAATTTTATCCCTTATTATTGCTACCCATAGATGCTCTCAAATTTGCTCATTTCGAAGTCTCACCTCTGGTACCTTGACTTTGTGTATATGTTGCTTTTTGGTTGCCAAAATTTTGCTCCATAGGTCATAGCCAATCTAATCACTGTGTTGTAAAATTTATTGAGAAAACCAATATCTCTTTGATAGGTTGAAAATGGTACAGAGGGGATTCTATTTGGCAATTAAGTTGTTCTTCTGGTGGACCTCCTCGTGTGACAACACTTGGTATCATATATCTACTACGAGATGATCCTTGCTGTCCAATTGATGGATTGCATCCCATGGTTCACTTTTGGTAGTGAAAATAGGATGGCTAGTAAACTAATATCAATTAGTTATAATTCATAGGTGATAACATGCATATTTTGGATCTCTGATGGGGTGGACCACATGGATTATTTTGGTTGTGTCATTCCTAGATTTTGTTATCCTTCAATTTTTCCTTAACTGTCAGATTACGGGCTCCTAGGCGACAATTTCTTGTATATTATCCTTGAATGACTAGACATGCTTTAGCTTATCTGGTTGCTCTGAACTTTTCCAGGTGTGGAGTTCAAACCCTCAATATATGATCGTTAATTATATTGTGTTTGGATGTACCTTAAATTGCAATAAGTTCGATACATTTGGAGAGTGGATTGTCTTTTGATTGGCTTTACTTCAGTAACTGCTCAAGAAAGTCGGAAATCTGTTGAATAAGAAACGAGAGCAGAAGACTTGAACCAATAATAGCCATATGTGAGAACAATGGTTAGGAGTAGAGAATGTGGAAACACGTACTGCCCTGATCGTTTTTCCTAAATGTAACATCCTTGAGTCCCATATTGGCTATAGAAAGGAAAGTGAATAGGTTTATATATAAAGCTTGCACCCTTACATTGCATGAGACCTTTTGGTGGATTGAGGTCCACCAGAAGCAAAACCGTGAGGCCCATAGGCTAAAGTGGATAATATCATGCATGTGTGAGCAGAGAAATATGTTCTGTCAATATCTATTCTAGCTACTTATAATTTGCGGTACATTTAAACATGTCTACTAGTTCTCTCTTGATCATTCAAGCTTTACTTGTGTCTGATTGTTTTATATGATGTCTTTAAACTCTTCCAAAGGATGTACATGCAGAACTCATACAGCATAGAAGATCATGGATGATCAAACATGGATTTGCTAAAGGGGTGCTTCCTACTGATTCTGTGAAGCGACATCTTAATGGTTCCTGCCCGTTGAAGCCAGAAGAGGTAAAGTATTATGAGGAACCATGTTATCCTTGACATACGAATATACCTTGTATACTTTTGGTTGAACATGTTTTTGAGGTGCCTGTTAGGTATATGTCTTGTATTCCGGTTTAGCCGGATGAGTCCACTGGGTTAGCCAGGGACTGATTGAAGGTCAAGGGTATTTTGGTAATTGTACCGGGGTTTTCTTGGTGGCCAAGAAAGCAGAGACTATATATGTATAGTCTGTAACCCTTGACCTTAAACCAGTCCTTAGCTAACCCAGTGGACTCATCCGGTTAAACCGAAATACAAGACATATATCCAACAATCTCCACCTTGGCTTGAATTCCGCACAACTCGAACCACCAGGAGATAACACCGCAATGTCTTCACGTACCTTGCTAAATGGTCCGTTACTGCACCAACAATAATCTTCTTCAACATTTTAATTTGTTGAACCAGCACATGAACTTTGAGCAAAGTTCATCTCGTCAAACTCCACTTCGAACTTAAAGCTCGAAATCATTAATGAATCTAAGTAATATCTATCTGAATTACTCACCATCCTGCCTCATCTTCAACATCACTGTGAAGATCCAATCACCACAAGCATGCAAGCAAAACAGATCGGGAATATAAGTCCAGATGACTTCACAATTGCAGAAACCTCTGCCTCCAAGCGGTCAAAAAACGCCATTTGACCGGGCCTCCGATCAATCAAACAAATGTTTGACAACTGCTGACGCATCAGCTCCTCCTTGCTGTTTTTCCGGCTTTGGCAAGATGAACAACATTACATGTAATCCGGAAAGCATGTGAACCCCAAACGAACAACTTCGTTTGAATTAGCAAACCCTTTGCAACTAGGCCGGTGACTCCTACTATTGGGTTTGCAACAACAACCAGGTCGAGTAGACCCGATTTTAGCCTAAATCCACATTTGTTTAGATCTCCTCCAGATTTCTGCATCAAGTTGTAGATCTCGTCAACATGAGCACGCTGGAAGAAACAGATTTGAAATTCGAGTTCGGAAACGCTCCAATCGATCAAACCTCCTCGTTGACCATCAAACAGCCAATCAACCTCTTTCACTACGTAGATCTACTCGAAATGAGTCCGTAGGCGCAAATGGATCTCCGATTGGACGTCGGACGATCAAGATATCGCAGAAATAATTTTAGCTGTTGAAACTGGTCAAGCCTTGCCTTTGACCATACCTTCGGTGATGTTTGCTGACGTCAGCGCTCTGCTCACTGGGCTGGACTCTCCACAAGGGTCAAGTCTTACCCGACCTGAACTCGCTGATCTGCTGGATTAAACTGCTGGGTTGGGCTTCTAATACACAGACCAAGTCGACCCGACCCGACCTGAACCTGCAACCTCCGCTGCCTGGACTTCGCTGCTAACAGGTCAGGTTGACTGCTACCCGACCTGACCCCGAACTACTCTGTATGTGCTGCTGGGCTCACCACGGGTAGGTCGAAACGACCTGACCCGAAACCCAAACCCCCTGGGATTAACAGTCGTCTTCAACAACACGACGATTCTGTCTGCGTTCTGCAACAAGGAGAAACTGGACTACTGCTCTTCGTCCTCGGCTGCGGTCCGGCGACAGCAGGGCAGGACGGGCGGCGGTGTACAGCAACGGCGACGACCACTGATTGGTGTCCGGCAGGCTGCGGCGGCTGGCTACAAACGGCGGTGAAAGAGAATGAATGTTCCGGTGTTTTTTTTTCTTCGCAAATGATTTTCGTATCTGGTCTTCTTCCTCACAGAAATTCGGCAGCCCTTTTCAACTTTCTCCCCTGTTCTGCAACAGAGACCGATCTCGTTGCCTGCAAAACCGATTTCTCTAAGAAATCGATTTTTCTCCTGTGGCCATCTGTGATCAACGTGCTCCGATCTTCCTTCTCAGATCTGGAAAACTAGATCCTCTGTTCTTAGAAATCGAACCAGCCGCGATTACTTCGAGATCTAAAAACAACCTGTGAATTCTTTTTCCTCCGATCCCAACCAGACTGGAAAACCCAATCTCGTCTTCTTCTTCGATGGTGGCCCAACCAGAGATCACGAAACTGATCTCTCTTTCCTCTGTTTCGAAAACAGAGATCCGAACCTTTTGACAAGGATTCAATCAGTCGATCTTCATGCGCACAACCTCCAAGCCATCGAGCGATCTCTACCTCGCTCAGAAACCCGAGGAACACCAACCTCGGCTCTCATACCAATTGTTGTGATTTTGACATCACCCGTTGTGCACATCCATTAATCACAATAGTGCCCACTGGTTGGTGATCCATGCTAGTTTTTTAAAGGGTACTGTAGTGGGTAGATCAAGGGCAAGTAGACTTTCTTGATGATACAATTGAAGAAATATCAATGTCAGAGTGGCGCCAAATACTGGTCAGCTTGGATCTTCTAGTCTGGCTACCTTTCTGGGGGATGTTTTCCCGACTATTTTCTGGCATGTGTCAATGTGGTTTTTGCGAGAAAAATGGTTTTAATCATTGAATCGTCAATCTCCATTTAAACTTAGAGCCCAAACATTTCCCAAATTTATTAAATTTGGGTTGTTTTAGTACTAGGTTAAATGTTATCTTGGAGTTGGCTAATTATTCTTGTAAGTTCTTTTAAAATGTGACAAACTTTTTATTTGATTCGGTAAAGCAATATTTCTTAACTTTTTATCTTATTTTCTTCTCCATTTTATTTCTAATTGAAACCGGGCTCTATTTGATTATTATGCAGAATCCATGAATCATATATTTTAGGATTTGCTAAATTGGATGCTAACTGGGGCTGTAATATTTCGTTTTTATAGGTTGGTATTATTCATCGTGCGTATGGATACTCTTCAGACACAATAATATATACTGCAGGGGAAGAAACCTTTGGAGGCCAGAAGATATTAATTCCTTTACATGGTATGTTTGAGAATGTCATTGATAGGACATCCCTAAGCACGGCTAGAGAACTCGCTGGCCTTTATGGCCATGGGTATTGCATTGTTGGCACTCCACACCGGCGGCTTCCTTATACTAAAGAGGAAACAAAGCTTGACTCATGGAAAACATCTGGTCCACGTCCTCAGCCGCTTCCACCTCCTCCTGCCAGGCCCAAATATCCATACAACATTGACGGCTGGTGGGGCTGGGTAGCTGAAAATTGATAAAGAGCTAGGGGCAACAATCATGGAGTTGAGAACAAATGCCCATAAACTGCTTTGGGAAGCGATTGACTATATAATTAGAGTTGAAGCCGATGTGTTCTTCCCTGGATTTGATCGGGACGGCAACGGGCGCCCAAATTTTGCAAGCTTGGTGATGGGTCATCGACTATAACAATCTGCTACCTTAAAAATGTTTCGGCCTAATAGGTACTTACCTTCATGCCCTCTCTCTGCCTTTAACGTTGGAATAATGTGGGGTCTTTAACTTCAATAGCAAGAAGTTGACAATAGCAATGTATTTTTATTAAGGTATGATTAACATGAAACGCTTCTATGCTCATTCATATTTCTTTGTTCTAACTATTCGCACCCTGCTTCTATAGGAAAACGGTAGCTACGCTTTTAGACGAAATCCGTGACCATTTATACCAAGCAAATCAGACTTGGTTGTCATCAGTGCGTGGGCATCTCAGTAGAAGAATACTTGATGGCCTAATCGAATCATTCTCAAACTCAAAGCCACATACTTTTCTCTCCCACCCTGTTCCAGCATGTTCATGTATGAGCCATGAACCACTTAAAGCATCGCACTGCTCCCTGAGTCCTTCAAGCCCCTTAAAAGCTCAAGTTTCCTTGGGGGTTGAATACCAATGTCCCGCATGGATGGACAGCGACGGCACACTCAACACTTGTTGATGAGAGTGAGGAGGAGCTCGTTGATGATGAGCCTACATCAGGACAGTTCTTTCAGCAAAGCAACAACAGTGAAGCTGTTGGAGCTGAAATGGGTAGCAAAGAGGATGCCCGAATGGAAGATCAAGAACTTGATGGTGGGGATTGATAACTTGATGCTGAACGAAGTGGTTGAATGCGCTCATTTGAGTATCCACCATGCCACAGCCCTTGTCTATGGATCTAATATTCATTTTAGTGGGGTCCTCAACTAACATAAAGTATACAGCTTACCGGTTCCCACAATTATATTCACGTGGGCATTGGGTGTGTTGATCTTTTTCGTTTGTCGAGTGGGCCGCAACGTGGATGTGTCCTGAATTCTCCTAAATTGGAAGATCCTAACCATTCTTATCCTTTTCCTGTTTCTGGTGGATGTTGACCATTACTTCATTCTTGTAAACTGTCTGTTCATAGGCTATTATTGATTGAATGGTTAGGGTCTCCCAATCAAAGAGAATTTGGCACGTCCTCCATGCAGCGTGGCTCATCAAATCAGGAGATACAAAACCTCACATGCACGTCGAGTTGGACTAGAGAGCAACAACCAACCCTACACTTTGTAAAGGACCCCATTATCCCTCCATTTTCAATTGCATGCCTTTGGTGATCGGGCCAGTTCGTGAACAGTTAACAATGTTTGCTTTAGAGGCGTAGAAAGAGGGTCTTCACCGTTATCTCAAGCTCAAAAGATCATTAGCACCAGATGACAATCGTGCCCAGGTGGCTCACCTCTCCTAGTTTCAATACAAGCCTTTTTTCTCTGGTTTTGGGTTGTGGCAACGGTTGATGTAGCAAAAACAAAATTTGATGTTATACCTATTTTTACATGCCCTTAATGGATAGATCATTTGTTTCATTTGTTTGTGTTGCTGCTGTGCTTTTCTGCTTGGTAACCCCTTTCAGTACTTAGTTGGATCCTGGAATTTGGTTGCCCTGCTTTTGGTTTGCATCAACCTACACTCTCCATGCCAAATAACGTTTAGAACCAGGACTTTTACTTGAACTCTGTCATCTAAACACAGTGACTCTCAACTGCGTGTAAACTGAACCTGCACTTTTAGCTTCAAAAATCTAAGTAGGCTCTTAAATCTTTAGCATATTCATAATGGATTTTAGAAATTCATGTTTGGCACCCCGCACTTTTTATTTTTATTTTTATTTTTCATTTTTTAAGACATGCCTCCTAAGTCCTAGGGAGTTGCTCAGGCCTCTCACCATCACATGGAAACCTAGGGATAATTAGATCCCACATACTATACCACGGAGCCAAGGTGCCCCAAAAAAAGTTACACCTTTTCATCTTGTTAAAGAGCACACAACCCTTTTCATCTTGTTAAAGAGCAGACAATCCTTTTCATATTGTCATGTCTTGTTGAAAAGTTAGAAGTGGAGGATTAATTAAAATAGAATTAAAATTGAGCCTAATATTTGATATCAAAACAGGCCTCACTGATATTTTGAGCCTCAAATGGACCCTGAAGTTGGGTCCTGTTTTTGGCCCAAAAACCTGTCTGCAAGAAGCCAAAAATGGCCTTAGATTGTGGTCTGTGGCCAAAACTGGGGCCTGAAATTGGGACATTTGTTGCCTAGCTCGGGACAGTAACATTGTAGGCCCACTACATAAACAGTCTAGAGCGTAGGGCATATACAGATGAGGCTCCAAGCATCTATAATTTACGCCTCAATCTTCTTTGTTAATGGGTCAAGAAATTGGTCCTATTCAGGCCTACAACAGATCATAAAAAGGTGATCCAGATGAGGCCCATGATAGTTGCAAATACAAGTGCCTTTCATCATGTCTGATCCTATGTATTTTAGGCCCAATATTTGATCTGGAACTGGCTTATCAACCCAAGTCAGGAAGGTGACATTATACTTCAAAGTAAAACAAGCCCTACAATCTGTCAATTAGCCAAGGTTAAATGGTCCAAAGACTTTTCAGGCCTGAATATGAAACAGTCTACGCAATGATGACATAAATTAGCCAAGAACAGTAAAAGTAACACAAATACTTTTCAATACTACCCCTTTACAGTAAAGATACCCTATAAAAACCTTTTCTTTCCTTCTCTCATACCCCGAAAACGCTCTTTCTACCCCACCACTCTCTAAACGCTCTGTGACCCAATTGAAGATGGCCGTGACTGTAGAGGAATCTCTAGAATTTTTGGCTGATGAGTGGTTGTTGGGGAAGTGGCTTCTTCCTCCTGCTCTTTTTCATCTTCGTTGGAGAAGTCAAGGAGGTCCTCCACAATGAAATGCTCCATGGATTTCGTGTTAGGGTGGTGCTTTTTGCGCATGAATTGGGGGTTTTTGACACTGATGAAACGGCCATTGGTAATGTGAATAAATAAAAATAAAATAAAGTGAATACATAACAACAAAGTAATGTTTGATATTTTTCGTTGATCATCTTCTACACTGATTAAACAAAAAATTATGAGTCCACAACTAATTTGAGGTGATGTTAAAGTCCTAAGCTAGCGGATCGCCTCACCAAAATGTTTAAGACTTAACAAGATTTCAACTCTCAAAAGACAAGCTGCATGTCATGGCAAGGTTGTGTTAGCATACTGGCAAATTCACCCCCACATGTGGCTCACTTCTCCGCATTCAAATTGAGCATGTAATCAAGTGTAATTAACTATTACCTATCTTGCAATATTTAATTGTTTTCTATATTACATCTATGAAATATTTTAATGTAAATATATTTAAGGTCAATAATGGCCTCTCACCCTAGTGCTAAAAGACGTTAGTTCTTAGCTAGTTGCCAAGGTTTAAAACTAGGCAGTCACCTTCCTTTACCGGATGGCTATTCTACATTGTCTAAGGTATACTTTTCTCACAAGACGGCTAGGTCCAGCCTCTAAGTTGGATAAAAAAAATACTAAATAAGAAAAAAACATTGAAAGTCTCGTCCCATGTGATCGATGGATAATGTTATCAAACGATATGCAGTTATTTGTACAGAAGCTGACGCATGAAGACACTTTTGAAACTTGTAGTAATAGTGGCACGGCCAATACAGAGGAGGAGCAACCAACTGAACATTGAACACACAGTACAATACCTTGAACAAAAAAAAGAAAGAAAGAAAGAAAGAAAAAATAATAATAACAATAACAATAACAGTACAATCCAATCCAATAGATGAGCTATTGCAATCTACCTTCCATTTGCAAATTTGGGAAATGCAGCAAAGAAGGTTTGGGTCAAAGTGAGCAGCAATAGGAGAAGGGCAGCAATAAAAGAAATGATTGCCCATGGATTTTTGAAGTAATCATGCACCAAAGACGCCCTCAATTTTGGCCAAGCACGCCAACAATACCGATTGATTTCACCACAAACATCAGCCAAACAGAAATCTTGCTTATATACTATTACCTCTCTTCCCAAATTGTTGAAGAAAGCGGCCAAATCCTCATTACTGCCTAACCAGTTCTCAATGATTTCTTCTCGGCAGAGGATTTCGACGTCCTCGCTATTATCAATGAGGTAATCCATAAAGGTGGCGTACGCTGTGAAGTATTTTTTGCAGTGGCGATAGCATTGCTCGAACGCAACAAAGTTACGAAATTTTATATTTGTATGGTCGGAAACCTCTATAACGGGGATTTCCAGGACTCCGTTTTCAAACTTTATGTCCAAGTGGGAAGTGTAGTGGACATCCCTCAATCTAAACTTGATTCCTCCCTCTTCAAGTTTGGATGCACTTGGGATTAGTGGTACAGAATCTTGCTCTGACTGTAGCTCTGTGGTGAGGACAACGTAATTTGTGTGAAGTAAATGAAGTAGATGCTGGATTTGGATTCTGAAACTCATTATTTCTTCTACACTTGAAGCCTGCTCTCCACAACAGTAGTGAAGAGCCCATTGTACAAGGGAATTAGATGATGGGGTGGTAACATTTGTGTCTGTCACTGTCATTGTCAATTCAAATAGACGTTGGAGAATGAAAAAGGGAATCTGATTTTCAAGCATGAGCAAGTCAGCCATTACTGCTTCCTCCAGCCATTTCAATACAAAGATAGGATCATCAATGTGCTCATCCAAAAAATCCTTGCGAAAGAGCTCAATGATGAAGCACCCATCGAGTACCAACATTTCCACAAAGGAATAGCTGTCGAGCTCGATTACCTCTGAGTAGCATCTCCGGGCGCTTTCCTCCAGTTGTTTGATAGCGACAAAATACTGCTCCAAACTCCCTCCTTTATTGCGAGAGAGGATGTCATTTAGATATCTCCTTTTGTGCTCCTCCATGAATTTGAGTTGGCCCTGTCTTTTTTCATAGTGAAATGGGCCAATCGAGAGCACGTGAGGATTGTAAGCATTCTGGTTTCGAACAAGAAACCTGCGAGGGACTCTGTGGATGGAGCATGAAATGCTAGTCCATGAAACTTCCGATCTTCTTGGCTCAACAAGATGCCAATCATTGATTTTAGACACCCAATTTGGATCCAAAGCCTCCATCTGAATGGTAATGTGGGCTTCTTCTAGGTCCCTTGTATCACCATCATCATCGCGGGAAGAATAGGGATCATTTTGGCTCTCCTGCTCAACCCCTTGTCCCTCGAATCGTTCTACCCTTTCTGCTTCGGAAGTGATCTGATCATCTGCCATTATTCCTCAGTTTCGTTTCCCTTCCTTCAAACTCTCTTACCTTGAAAAGAGTAAAATTAAGGATGTGATCCAAATGACTGTTGATATATGCTCCAAGGAGAATAAATGTTTTGTTTGTACAATGATGTGGCCAAATTCTTTCAAGTACAAGTAATTGTTAGATGTTTGGAATAAAGGTGGGTGCCTTTGGGTCAAAGCCTCACAGTACTTGACAGAATGGCAAAATATGGCCCCAAAAAGCTACACCATAAAGTGAATATTTATTTAGTTCAAGGCAAATTTCACTTGAGACCTCCCATAACAGACTTTTGGACTCGACTCCAGTTACTCCAGTTCAGGAAGCAATATGGCTCTAGTTTCATATGTACAAGTTATCTTTGTTTGTCAAATCACTGATGGATGGCCTGCAGAGGCACCTTTAGTTTCAAGGAGATCAGTTTCTAGCATGGCTGTGAAATTCATCTTGGAACTGAAATATTTTGAAGTAGCATTTTAGAAAAATAAAAAAATTATACAGAAAAAATAAAAAATAAATTATGTACTTAATTCATGCCCCTTTTTGTCATGGAATGAATGACAGAGATGCAAAGGAACCCCAGGAGGGGGAGGAGGAAGCGCAACTAATAAAGAACTAAAAAAGAGAGGAGGAGGAAGAAAAGGAAGTACCTTGCTCGAGCTCCAGCAATAGCTCCAGCCAGCCTCTAGTTCTGGCTACGAGTGATGGGAGGAGGAGGGTTAAAATGGCAAAAGGAGTCTGATTTTCTACATGAGCATGCGCATGACAGCCGCCGTCTCCTGCCATTGTTTTAATTTAAAAGCTATTGAGATGTCTCTTCCACCTATTTGACACCGACAACTTCCTGCTCCCACTTGCCTAATTGTCCGTTCCGAGAGAGGCTGCCAACGGGTGGGTTTCTTATCTTTGTTCTACCCAACAGTGGGTCCTCATATCTTTCTGCCCTTTTTACTGCAAGAGTGATCTTCGCCTTTATTTCTCATATATAGTTTTTTGCTCGCACTCTCTTATCCTGGAAAGAGTAAGAGAGTCACTCCACCGGGTGTCGTGCAAATGATAGTTTTATATGTTCTTATAAGAAAAACAAACATCTCGATGTTGCCCAAATCTAATCTTGGTGCTCATTTGGTGAGAGTCTCGTGACAGAATGTTGATCCAAATTCTTTACTTAGTGGTGCTAATTTTTCAATGCCAATCGCAATCGTGTTATTGGTGCCCATAGAGGATCGAGGCTTAAGGTTTTAGGCATATGTCTTGTACTTGGTGTTCTCTCATGGGTGTCGCGAGCCACGTGAGGGTGCGTAAGGAAGGTCATAATTTGCTTTCCTTTTTTTCTTCAATTGGTGGAAAAGATTCAGATGATGAAATTGAGATTTTAGCCATCTTTGAAGCTCTATGGTTATTCAATGATTTGATAGGGAGCCTTTGATCGTAGAAAGTGATTCTCTCAATACTATTTATTGTGTGTCCAATGGATGCCGCTTCAAGTTTCTAGTTTCAAAGTTTAGGCATATTTTTTGCTCAGCAAATGAGGAGGCAGATTTGTTAGCCCAAAAAAGGGCTTAATTTGTTGTTTTTTCTTTTTCTGTTTTCTTCTGTCAACTTTTGTTTCCTTTGTTAGGTTGGCAAGTATTTGCTCAATTACCTTCTAATCTCTCTCCCCATTGTTTTCTTCCTTTAAAAACTTTTTTGCTCCCATTCAAAAAGGAAAAAAAAAAAATTTAAGCACTTTTACCAAACAATGTAATTCTTTGTGTGTGATTTCTCTCTTCCTTCAATCGCTTGTTTAGTTGTGGATTGCAGTGTTCCACGCTTCCGCCAAAAAGCACACAACAAATGATATTAAAGTAGATTGCATATCGCTTATCATTTCATTAACTTTTATCATGGGCCACAATTTGAAAGGAAACTCTTGGCCTACCAGCAGGTTGCATATAGCTTATCTGCACTCAAGCTTCAGGGACTCATTTAGATCCAAGCTTACCAATGGGAGAGGGCAGACTGAAAGGTGTCCTCATGACAACGGGGATTCAGAGAAATAGCTTCACCATATTATCCTAGCCATTACTTTAACATCGTTAAAGTTTAATGACATCTTAACTATAGATTTTTTTTTTTTGAGATTTAATCCAAGGAAGAGTGAGGTTTAGTGACTGTAAAATTGTCCTGATGCCAAATCAAGGGATGAAAGAACATCAATGGGGCTGCACTTTGATGAAAGCTGGGCCCAAGTGGGACTTAGAGTGCTGACCTGCACTTTCAATTGCTCGTGAGGGAGTAGTTTCGAAACCATTTAGGCCTTAATCGATGCACAGTGCTAGTGGATAGTGTTGTGCATACGGAATTTTTTGATCAACTGTCAGCGGGTTCCTTGCCATAAAAAAAGGGTATAGTTTGCCAGTTCATATGCAGAATTGGGCCAAGACACAGGGTCACTAACTCTAATATTTTCGAATAAAGGGAGGGTGCACCTGGATATCGTAATTGCATATAGCTTAGCCCTTCCAGATGGCACATGTGAGCACGGCCAAATAAGGTACCCAACAGGCCACGGTCCACACCATATTAACAGGCAGATCCAGGCCAAGGTAATAAGCCTCATAGACTCTTACCAGGCTTGTTCTGTATTTTTTATATCTGTATTATATTAGTACTAAATCAGTAAGTTAAAATATTCCATACATGTATTACACAAAACAATTAATTATAGTTTCTTACATAATTTTATTATGGTCACAGCTGGATTGGAATAGATATTAGTCTGGCCAAGAATCTCTTGCATGATCTGGAGCCTTTTCGTCTGTTGGGTGAAGTCGAAGTATAGAGGATTGGTATTGGCATCTGGATGTCCTAGCTGTTGCTCCAGCGAAGAATCAGACAATCACCTTTTCTTCATCCCCCCTTTTGTGAGATCCCTGTGGCAATGCCTTCTTTCATCAATCCCCTCTTCTTATCAATGGCTCCCCCCAAGAAATTTTTTATCACGACAACCCGCTCCCCCAATTATTATTATTATTTTTTCACAATGGCCACTAAGGCCTAAATCCTACTGTAGTGTGCCCTTACTGAACTGTTCTCTTATGGAAGAAATCTTGCGGCAACAAATTTTCTTCCACCTCTCATCTTCACTCTTTGGGAGACTAGAAATGAGTAGAGATCCCTCTTTGGCAAGAGTGAAATCTCAAGTGGTAGATCACACTATGAACATGGTTAGTTCCCTCCCACCGTCAAGTAATGGCTCAGTTGGTTTGAGCATTGGATTTGCTTCCCAAGGTCTCAAGGTTGACTCTCACCTCTTGCATTATGTAGGTACTATGTGTGTAGTAATGGTAAGGCCAAATGTTTAAAGGCTGAGTTGGCGAGGAATACCTTAGGTTATAAAAAAAATAAAAAAAAATGGTTAGTTCCCTCCCTGAGCAAGTTCAAAGTTCTCTTTCTCACCCTATTTTGTGTTTCAAGGCATTACTACTTAATCCTTCTAGGTTTTTGTTAGAGATCAACTTGGTATCGTGTAATTATAAGAAACAGTCTGTTGTGTCAAAATCAAGATATGAATCTTAATATCGGTTGTCCCTAGCACTTGGAAGAGTTATTTTGGATTCGTATGGTGATCAAGTTTCTTGGAATTTCTCTTTCCAGTCATTTATCATGATAATAATAGTGCCATTGCGCTTGCTTCTAATCTGGTATATCATGCCAGTATAAAATACAATAAGGTAGATTACCATTTCATCTGGGAAAAAGTGATTTGGAGTGACGTTCAAGTATTCTTTGTGAGTGCATTGATCAACTAGCCGATGTCAAAGGTCTCAGAATTACAAGATTTCAACTCTTGAAAGACAAGCTGCAGGTTATGGCAAGGCAGTCTAGCTTGAGGGGCCTTGCCATCTAACTTGAGGGGCCATGTTAAAATACTAGCTGATAGGGCTGTCAAAGGGCTGTCCAAGGTTGTCCTAACCTTACTCTTATTATATGTAGGGCAGGCCTTGGCGGGCCAAAGCCCTCAGAGGGATTGCACTACAAAAGCCCTTACCCTATCTTCGAGGGCTAGGCAAGGGCAGGGCTTAGAGCCTTAAAACGAAAAAACCATTTTTTTTAGTGTTTTACATTGTAACCAAATATCGAGTGTTAACCTAGCATTATATTGCCTAACTTCAATTGCAACGGAACCATTAAAAAAACATCTATAGAATATAAGTTGTCTCTAAAGACACTCTTTTATGGGACGAAGTCATACGTGCTTTGTGACTTAGGTTCTAAACATACTTGTTAGAGAAGGAAAATTGTTAAAGAGCTTGATCTATTTCACACCTTTCACAGGACTTTCCATGTATGAAATCATTCCAACAATGTGTTATCATTGAAAAATTTAAACTACTTATATTCTCATATCTTTTATCAATTGATATATTTTTTTCATTTAATACTGTTTTGACTATTAAGTATTGTTGGATTTTAGTCACAAAAATAAATGCAATTAAAAAATACTGTTATTTAGACTTTTAGAAATTGATAGGTACAACTATCTAATTAAAGGGATATTTGGATCAAGTGTCCGTGGGGCTTAGGGCCAAAGGCTCTTAGGTTGAGCTGTTGGAAGATACATTAGGTCATAAGAAGAAGGGTATTTAGATTATCACATATGCTTAAAGTTCCATGCACATATAATCAATCTCTATGAATTGGTTGGTATATCAAGTAATTCTATAGAGCAAAAAGTGTATTCTTATTAACAAGGAGGAGTACACCCACTTTTGCACTAAAAAGAATTTATTTTTGTAAAACAAGAATATATAAAAATAATATAAAATTTCTAAATAAGAATCAATAGAACTAGAAGAAAGGGATTAGAAGTAATCATGCAATACTTATTGCTTATGTATTAAGTATAGAATACATAACTTCAATAGCTAGATATAGATGAAATAAACCAAGTATGTGTGTATGAATTTTTCGGATATTTTCTAATGGGTAGGTGGATATGAAATTGTCCTCATATCCCCTTTTTATTACTACTAAGTGACAACGCTAAAGGCATTTAAGTATAAGTTATATAAATAAATTATATATTCTAAAATAAATAAAAGTAGGAGGGGGCTGTAAAAAATTGTCCAAGCCGGGCCCTAAGGCTTCTCTTTAAAAACAAAAGCCCTCAATGGGTGTATTTGGATGGTCAGGAGAGTAAAACCGTTTTTTGAGGGCCAGGCTGGGCCGGGCACTTTTGTCTCAAGACTAAATTGATAGGCCTACCGGCGGATTCACCCTCACATGTGGCTCACATATCTTCTCTCCATTCAAATCATCAGATATCATCCCATCCTCATTCAAAGTCATATCATACATGAGGCAATCTACCGTCCAACCTTATTGAAGACAATTATCTCACTGCATGTGTATATTCCACCCTAAAATGTTAGGTCTCACTTGGGTTTATCACAAAACTTATATTATTTATGCTGCTAATGAAATCCAATGTTTTTTTGTTGGTTGCACCATTCCTTACAATTTTGCGTCATTTTTGTATATTCACTCTAGGTTTTCATTTTTAGCCACTTATATGAATTCATAAATCTTATGTATTTAATTCCTATATGTTATGTGCAAACAAACATGCCTAGAGACGTGATTTTAATGTTTGGATCAATCAAAAGTGAGCCCCATATAAATATTTTATAACATGCATCGTTTGCAATTCATTAAATTTATGTGTTATTGCAGCATATACTAGCGCATTCTGACATGAGTGCCACACTGTATTCACAATGACCATGATCCAAGGGCAACCCACCTTTATTTAAAGCATCTAATTAAGTTTAATTAACTATTACCTATATTGCAATATTTAACGGTTTTCTATAGTATATGTATGGAATATTTTAAGTTGATTTTATTTATAATATGTATGGTATATAGTATAAACATATTGAAAGTCTCAACCCATTTAGAACCTGAAAAAATGAGGTCGACACTCCTACCCGACCCAAGCCGACCTGTTTTGATCCACATAACCCGACCCATTTGAAATGAGGGTCGGTCATGGGTTAGGTTTTACAAGTTGGGTTAGGGTTGACACCCTTAATCTGATGGATCCCCGTGATTTTTCAATTTTCATATAACTCTTCAAATTTCTATAGGCGGTAAACTATGTGACTCTTAGTTTTATACGAAATAGTTATGCAATAGTTTGCCTCTTTTATTTTTATGTTGTATAGTTAAATATCTTGACACTTCAAAAATAAAATCTATTTTTATTATTTGACAATCTGATGTTTTTGGATTTTGAATATTAATTTGTGTCTTTTAAGTATAGAAATTTTTCATTAAAATATGAAAATGAGTGGAACAAAATTGCGTCAATGAGTCTTATAGTTATCCTCAAGTATGACATTAAAAAATTGAACCAAAATTGGAAAGGGATTATCGCAATAAATGAGCTAAAAATTGTTAATGGATATTGGCCTAGTTTTTTACATGTTGAAAATTGGTGATTTTTATTTTCTTGCTCAATACAACAGTTGAAATAAATTTGGACCTAAGGGAAGGTTTACAATGGAAATTTGGTCACATTAAATGAGTTAAATTACAGACGAAAAATAAAATAAATAGGTTAGATCGGGTTAAACAAACCTAGCCCGAATTATATTTGGGTTAGAGGGGTCTGGTGGTTAAATGTTTCTAACACGTTTGCCATGTGATCAATGGATAAGGTTACCAAGCTATATGGATTTATTTGTACAGAAGTTGACACATGGAGAAAGTGGCACGACCAATACAGAGAAGGAGCAACCAACTGTACATTGACATACATTACAATACGTCAGACCTAAAAAAAAAACAAACGATCCAATACGTAAGTTATTGCAATCTACTTTCCATGTGCAAACTTGGGAAACGAGGTGAAGAAGGTTTGTGTCAAAGTAAGCCTCAATAAGAGAAAGGCAGCAATAAAAAATACAATTGCCCATGGATTTTTGAAGTAATCATGCGCCAAAGACGCCCTCCCCTCAATTTTGGCCAAGCACGCCTACAATACCGATTGATTTCACCACAAACATCATCTGAATAGAAATCTTGCTCATATATCCTTATCTCTCTTCCCATATTGTTGAAGAAAGTGGCCAAATCCTCATCACTGCCCAACCAGTTCTCAATGATTTCTTCTTGGCAGAGAATTTCGCGTCCTTGCTATTCTTGATGAGCCAGTCCATGAAGATGGCGTATGCTGTGAAGTATTTTTTGCAGTGTAAATTGTTGGGTTTATGTCTTGTATTCCGGTTTAGCCAGATGGATCTACTGGGTTGGCCAGTGACCCGTTTAAGGTTAAGTGTATTTTGATAATTGTACCGAAGCTTTTTTGGTGGCTAAGAAAGTGGAGATTATATATGTGTATAGTCGGTAATCCTAGATCGTGCAATTGAAGAGATATGAGAGTTCTATTACCCGTGGTGTTCCCACACCATGTAGGAGAGGCGATGTGAGAAAATGAGAGTTTTTGTATGCTTTAATTGTCCTAGTTAAGGTGATCATCTCTGTGCTGTGGATGTAGCCCTATTGGGGTGAATCACGTAAATCTTTGTGTTTCTTCTTGTGTGTGGTTGTTTCTATGTTGATCTTGTGATTCATATATGTGCACAACGGGTGATGTCAAAATCACAACAATTGGTATCAAAGCCAAGGTGGTGTTCTTCCGGTTTCTGAGCGAGGTGGAGATCGCTCGGTGGCTTGGAGGTTGTGCGTGGAAGATCAACGAATTGGATCTTCTCAGAGGACACAGATTTCTATGAAATCAAGAGATCAGCTATGATCTCTAGGCCACTGGAAGAAGACGACAGAGGATTTGGGTTCTTGGTTGTGCAGGAGAGTTTCATCGGAGAAGATCGAAGGTTTTTGTTTTTTGGCTACCGGATATTTTAAGGAAAAAGCCTAGAGAAAGGTTTGGATTGCTGCAAGAAAGAGAGAAAAAAAAAAAACTCACCGGTAGACGCCACCTTTGTTACCAACCGTTGCTGCCACCAGTCGCCGACAGTCGTCGGTGGTTGCCTTCGCCGGACTAGCCACTCAATCGCCACTGGTCCCCATTCTTGTCTGCCATAGCCAATGAAGGAAAAGGGCTTTCGGTTTCCCTGTTGCAGAATAGGGACAAGAGAGGAAGAAGATCGTCTTGAATGACAGGTCGAGTTCGGGTTTTGGGTCGGGTTCCGACTTGACCTGTAGAAGCAAAGCCCAAGGCAGCAGTGCAGTTCCAGTTTGGGTCGGGTCGACTTGAACCCATTTGAAGAAATCTAGCCCGCCAGCACATTAGTAGACATCAGCAGAGTGACGCCACCAGGCTGACGTCAGCCCACATCATTAAATCATACGGTCAAAGGTATATTTGACTGGATCAACGGTAGAATTTTCTTTTTGTGATATCTTCATCATTTGACGTCCGATCGGAGATCCGTTTGCACCTATGGACTCGTCTCAAGCAGATCTATGTGTTTGTCGAAGAAGGTTTGCTGTTTGACGGTCAACAGGAGTTTGACTAATTAGGATCGCAAAAAACCATTTCAGCGATATCGAGCCATCCTGGATTGAATTTTATATCTGTTTCTTCCAGCGTGCTAGTTGTGACAAGATTTACAACTTGATGCAGAAATCTTGAGAAGAGAAGATTGTTGCTCTCCACTCGCCAAAACAGGAGAAATCTGGATATGCATACCTTGCCAGGAGAGGGAGTATTAGGTAGCACCAACTTCTCTTGTAGAGAAGATCAGAACAGATGTGGGTTCAGGTCAGAATCGGGTCGACTTGACCTAGTTGTAGTTACAAACCCAATGGTAGGAGTCGCCGGCCTAGTTGCAAAGGGTTTGCAGGTTCAAACGAAGGTGTTCATTTGGGATTCACGTGTTTTTAGATCGCATGTGATGTTGTTTATCTTACCAAAGTTAACCCAATGAAGAAGCAACAAGGAAGAGCTGATGCATGCTCATATCAGCAGTAGTTAAACATGTGTTTGATTGATCGGAGGTCAGGTCAAATAAAGTTTTTAACTGTTCGGAGACAGAGGTTGTTTTGCAATTGTGGAGTCATCTGGACTTATATTCCCGATTTATTTTGCTTGCATGCTTGTGGTGATTGAATCTTCATAGTGATGTTGAAGATGGGGCATGATAGTGAGTGACTCAAACATCGATATTACTCAGATTCGTCAATGGATTCGAGCTTTAAGTTCGAGGTGGAGTTTGACGAGAAGATGCACTTTACTTAAAGTTCATGTGCTAATTCAACATGTTAAAATGTTGAAGGAAAAAGAATGCATCGTCGATGCGGTAACGTATCGTTCAGTAAGGTATATAAAGACATTGCCGGTTTTATCTCCTAGTGGCTCGAGTTGTATAGAATTCAAGCTAAGGTGAAGATTGTTAGGTTTATGTCTTGTATTTTGATTTACCCGGATGGGTCCACTGGGTTAGTTAGTGATCGATTTAAGGTCAAGGGTATTTTGGTAATTATACCAGTGTTTTCTTAGTGGCAAAGAAAATGGAGATTATATATGTGTATAGTCGGTAACCCTAGATTTTGCAATTGAAAAGAGGTGAGAGCTCTCTTCCCCGTAGTGTTCCCACACCACATAGGAGAGATAATGTGAGAGAGTGAGAGTTTCTGTATGCTTTATTTGTCATAATAAAGATGATTGTCTCTGTGCCGTAGATATAGCCCTGCTAGGGTGAATCACGTAAATCTCTGTGTTTCTTTTTGTGTGTGGTTGCTTTTTTATTGATCTCGTAATTCTAGTGCACAACTTGTGATGTCAACAACACAACAGAAATAACATTGCTCAAATGCAACTAAATTATGAATTTTTATATTTTTAACATCATAAACTAGCATATGGAGGATTTTAGTACTCCCTTTTTGAACTTTATCTCCAACTAGGAAGGGCCGCCAACTCTCTTTCTGAACTTGATTCCTCCCTCTTCAAGTTTGGATGCATTGGGAATCATCTAAAAAATACTTGTGAAAGAGTTCAATGATGATCTCCCTATCAACAGGGTAGATCCATTCAGGCCTAAATAATAAGCCATATAGACTCTTATCAAGCTTGTTATGTATTTTACAATATGTCTATATTATATAACGTTCTTGATAAAATAAAGTTAAAATATTCCATACATGTATCATAGAAAAACTGTTAATTGTAAGGTAGAAAGGTCATTTTAATCACCCAAGCTAAATCCTAAAGCATGGATCTAGGTCCAAAACAGCTAATGGGCTTTCATCTGGCAGACTAAGGCCTCTCCATTTCCCAATCAACTGGGCTCGGGTATGAGCTCTAAGGTCCATCTTGGACCGAAACTTAAAATATGGCAACCCAGCAAAAAATAGAAATAGTCAACCCAAACCTGACTTGCTGTTCGGATTGGGTTGTGTTGAGATTTGACGCCATGTTCTGCTGTTGTCATTGTCATTCAGTGTGATCAGTTTTCAAGTGAGAGATTGATGGGTTGGTGAAGCCTAATCTGGGTATATTTAATATTTACTGGGGTAAATATGTAATTTGTCTGATTAATCTGAACCCTTTGTTATAAGGCAAGATCCGACGATTGTAAATGCTCAGGGTATTGTTTATTAGGGCTTTTTGTCACGACCCGAGCCCAGAATTCGGGGGTTAGCGAAAAGCTAAACCTGTGACACACGTACTCCCGTGCACGTGCACCCAAACCCAGTCCTAATGCACGCACACAAGGGATCTAACACGTGCGAACTAAGCGTATGCGGAAGCTGTACATATCATAGCAAGCAACAAAGAAAATAGCGGAAGCCAAAGCAAATACGAAACGGAAAAGACAAGGACAAATACACTGATATAAAACCGAATACACACCAAAATACGTATGTACAAATATACAGAATACAAATCCAAAGTCCAAAGTCCAAATACAATCACTCAAAATCCCAAAACGAAAAGCCACTGGAAAGCATGCATGAACGCACTCGGCAGAGATGATCAAGCCCACTCTGCCAAACCTGAGGGTGCCTCTACACTCGCCCCTGCAGCCTCCTCGACCGCCGGGGAGCTGGGCAATGTATCTGTGCCTGCAACACCACAGACAACACAAATGAATACAACGATCCAGCAAATATAAGTAACAGAGATGAAACACTCATAGTATCAAAGCTGAATAAATGACAGAATAATGATTTCAGAATTTCATCTTAGTATGCTAAGCAAATCGTGCGTAGAAGTAAAGCATGATATGTGAATCAAACATAGAAATACTGACTAAGTGGCTACTACGTTAACCAAGTTCTCTCCAATAGAGAGCAGAGCAAAGCAGAGCAGAGGAGAACACCACTGACCGGGCCAGGGTACAAGTGGGTCTCAGGTTCCTGGGTTCCGGGGTCCCAAGACAAAGCGACACTGCAGTGAATACAGAGATACAGAGATCTAAACCAGAGGTAACCCCGTCGGGCATCCTAGGGCTGAGGCTGAGTAGAGCCAGACCAATACCAATCAAATCAAATCCATAGAAAGGGAGATTATCCGCTTTGGACTCACCGATGACAATGACCGGATCTTATCCTCACGTATTAACCTCTGGGCAGAGCCACCAGGGAATACCCAAAATATACAAAGCCAGAGAATATACAAAGCATAGTCGAATTACAGATTAGAACATAGATTAAATCAAAGCACAGCATAGATCAGAACTTAGTGCCAAACAAAGAATGATACAGATATACAGAACGAAAGCAAAATGACTGAGGAAATGCATACATAGATTAACAGAGCAGAGGGCAAAACTATGAACAATATGCAATGCATCTCAGATTAATACGGAATCAAGGTTCATTACAAGCCAGTCCTAAGCTAGTTGTTCACTGTCACTAACCGTGCATGTTGATGTAGTTTTAAGTTAGTCAATACACCGTTGCCATCAAAGTGTTGCGAAATCTTTGCGTGCACCGACGTCCCTTAAACCAACACCCATGGGGAGGTGCTTAACAGTAAAACAACACTCACATGAATAAGTCACAGCCTAACAGACTATTCATGCGTTCCAAGAATCCATTGGGCCGGTTTACATGAGTGGTCAACCTGTATTTGAGCCCTACAAGTCTCACCATTATCCTAAGTTATGTTTCAGGATTACCATGCCTAACGGTTTAGCTATGAGGGACCTATGGTTGAGCCGAAGACATCTTACGAGCTCGTCGTACTATGCACTACGGCTTCACCTTGGTTCCATTCAAAACACAGCTAAACGGATCATCTTTCACCTCTGATCTGATGCCTTTTTCGGCTGAGCTACAGTCAGTATACGGCTTAGCCGTAGACCAATCCACGGCTTAGCCGTAGCATTCCACGGCTTAGCCGTAGCCTCACCGTAGGAGTACTGATATCAGAAAAGTTTCGACTGATCAGAGATTTAATTCACGGCTGGGGTACGGTTGGGTCACGGCTAGCTTACGGCTCAGCCGTAGGACAATTTACGGCTTAGCCGTAGCCTAGCCGTAGAACAAAACGAAATTTCGAGTCTCTGGAAATCAAGCCGTAGAAGTTCACGGCTTAGCCGTACAATACAGAGATGAATTCGGGCTGAGTACAGAAACTGAAATTTGATACAGAAAAGTCTCAAAACAGGATACAGAGGTTCCAAATTCACAAGCATTGGCTGTAAACATCAAATACACTAAAGAAGATGGAAATCAAAGCATTCAAACAGAGCACCCATGTGTGTTATCAAAGTCTGTACTTATACTTGCCTCAAATCTCTACCAGATCCACTGACTCAAGCTCCAAAGCAACTAAAAATCAAAGCAAATCAAAGAGATACACCATGCATGAGATGAAGACTTAGCAATCAGAGAATGAGAGGTGCAATTGGAGAAGAAATACAAAGAGTTGGGAAAGAACCCACTTACCTAAGGCAAAGACAGAGATGAGAGAATGGAGAAGAACCCAAATCAAACAAAGGATCCAATCCTCAATCGATCAAGAGAAGGAAAGAAGAGAGAGAGAAAACGTGGAGAGCTTCTCCTGGAGTCTCCTGGAATTGCATGCAGACGATGAAGACAAATGGGCAAGGAATTGGACATCTGGAACATGACTCACATATATAGGTTTGGAAGTTTAAAACAAGGTCCGGTGAGTTTAGACTAATTACAGTTCAAGTCACACGAAGGTCCATCTTCCCCACTTGACTCCAAACGGATCTGACACAGTTACGGAAATTGTCGAGCTCAACGAAATACGCGTGCTGACACCAAGATGATGCAAATATGATATGAGCAAAGCAAAAGCAAAATTACGAAAAAGGGCTTAGAACTACCTATCTCAGGTCAAAGGTCACTCGACTACCTATCCAAGGCCCAAAACAAGTCCAAAAGAAATAAACAAAACAAAACACACACTAATGAGCCACTAATCCGACTCAAAGGGGATCGGAGCGTTACATCCTCCCCCACTAGGAATCATTCCGTCCTCGGAATGACTACCTACCTGCGCAAAGAGATGTGGGTACTGGCGCGCTAGCTGCTCCTCTAGCTCCCAAGTAGCCTCATCCGGACCGTGATGCTCCCACAACACTTTAACCCATCTGATAGTCCTGGTACGGAGAATCTGCTCTCGGGTGCCAACGATGCGAAGCGGACGCTCAACGTAAGTTGCATTAGGCTGAATCTGAATGTCATCGTAGCGAATCACATGGCTCGGATCTGGCACATACTTACGGAGCATCGACACATGGAAGACATCGTGCACACCGGAGAACTCAACTGGAAGCGTCAACCGATAAGCTAAATCTCCAACTCGGCTCTTGACTTCGAACGGTCCTACATATCGCGGAGCTAACTTGCCCTTCTGACCAAATCGAACTGTGCCCTTCATCGGGGAAACTTTAAGAAATACCCAATCTCCGACTTGGAATGCCAAAGGTCTCCTCCGAGTATCAGCATAGCTCTTCTGCCTGTACCGAGCAATCTTCAAATTCTCTATCACTTTCTGTACTTTCTCCGTCGTCTCTGCTATGATCGTCGGACCGTGAAAACTCCTTGCTCCTACCTCTTCCCAGCACACCGGGGTCCTGCACTTGCGTCCGTATAGTGCCTCGTATGGTGCCATACCAATACTCTCGTGGAAGCTGTTGTTGTAGGCAAACTCACACAATGTTAGATGCGTATCCCATTCCTTCTCAAAGTTCAGTACACTAGCTCTGAGCATATCCTCCAATGTCTGAATGGTACGCTCCGACTGCCTATCGGTCTGGGGGTGGTATGCCGTACTAAAACTCAGCTTCGTGCCCATAGCTTCCTGAAATGCTTTCCAAAATGAAGACACAAAACGACTATCGCGATCAGATACGATCGATACTGGGGTACCATGCAATCTGACTATCTCGTCAACAAACTTCCTGGCCATCTCCGTGAATGTCATCCCTTTCTTGAACGGAAGGAAATGTGCTGACTTGGTCAATCTGTCCACTATTACCCAGATCGCATTATTCTTTCTACTGGTCGGCGGAAAACCGGAGACGAAATCCATCGTAATGTGCTCCCACTTCCACTGCGGAGTGTGCAATGGATGCAATGATCCTGGAGGTCGCTGATGGTCAGCTTTTACCCTCTGACAGGTCAAACATCGAGCTACGAACCCTGCGATCTCCCGCTTCATATTGTTCCACCAAAATCTGTCCTTCAAGTTCCGGTACATCTTCGTACTCCCTGGGTGCATCGCATATCGGGCATCGTGCGCATCTGTCATCAACTTATCTTTCAGCTCATCCACAGCGGGAACACACAATCGACTCCTGAAGTACAAAACTCCATCTACCAAGCTGAAATCCGATCGATCTGCAATCCGATCCCTGAACTTCACCAGGAGGGGGTCCTCAAACTGGCGATCCTTAATCTCCTGAATCACCTCAGGCTGAAATACGACGGTAGTAGCTAATGTCACCAATTCACCTACCATCCGAACCTCTACAGGCTGATCATGCACAAGCATATAGAATCCTACCAACGCCTGAAGACTGTCTGTCCTCCTGCTAAGTGCATCTGCAACTACATTTCCTTTGCCTGGGTGGTACTTGATCGGAAAGTCGTAGTCCTTGATGAACTCTAACCATCTTCGTTGCCTCATATTCAAATCATGCTGATCAAACAAGTACTGCAGACTGTGATGATCGGAATGGACCTCGAACTTCACACCGTACAAGTAATGTCGCCACAACTTCAGTGCAAATACAATAGCTGCTAGCTCCAAGTCATGGGTGGCATAATTCTTCTCATGTTCTTTCAGCTGTCTGGATCCATAGGCAATCACCTTCTGATTCTGCATCAGTACACAGCCTAGTCCAACTTTAGAGGCATCTGAGTAAATCATGAATCCCTCACTACCATCCGGGAGAGTCAACACTGGCGCCGTAGTGAGCTTTTCTTTCAACATCTGAAAACTACGCTCACACTTCTCTGTCCACTCATACGGAACCTTCTTCCGAGTCAACTGAGTCAGCGGGGCTGAAATCTTCGAGAAGTCCTGCACAAACCTGCGGTAATATCCCGCCAATCCCAGAAAACTCCGAATCTCTGTCACTGATCTAGGACGGGGCCAATGGACTACTGCCTCAATCTTAGCCGGATCCACCATCAATCCATCTCTAGAAATCTTATGACCCAGAAATGTAACTTGCTCTAACCAGAAATCACACTTAGACAACTTTGCATACAACTTGTGATCTCTAAGCAGCTGCAATGCTTTCCTCAAATTGTCTGTGTGTTCCTCAGCAGTTTTCGAATAGACCAATATGTCATCTATAAAAACCACAACGAACTGGTCCAAGAAGGAAGTAAACATCCTATTCATCAAGGCCATGAAAGCTGCGGGTGCATTCGTCAAACCAAACAGCATGACAAGGAACTCGTAGTGTCCATACCGAGTCCTGAAAGCTGTCTTCGGAACATCCTCATCCTTCACCCTGAGCTGGTGATATCCTGACCTCAAGTCAATCTTCGAGAAGTAAGCTGCACCCTGAAGCTGATCGAACAACTCATCGATCCTAGGCAAGGGATATTTGTTCTTGATAGTCACTTTATTCAACTGCCTGTAGTCAATGCACATCCGGAAACTGCCATCCTTCTTCTTGACAAACAATACAGGAGCTCCCCAAGGTGAAACACTTGGGCGTATGAACCCTTTATCCAACAAATCCTGCAACTGTTTCTTCAATTCCAACAACTCTGCAGGTGCCATACGATATGGAGCTCTACTGATAGGTGCTGTACCTGGTACCACGTCAATAGCAAATTCTACCTCCCGAACTGGTGGCAACTCTGGCACATCCTCCGGAAAGACATCCGGAAACTCGCTGACTACTGGGATCTCACGAAGCTGTCGTTGATCTTTCTTCTCTGAAATGAATGCAAGAAATCCCTCACATCCCCTACGAAGCATCCTGTCTGCTTTACAAGCAGATATTACACGTCTTGGGCACTTCATCTGGCTGCCCTCAAATCGGAAGCCGCTGCCCAAATCAAAGTAGATAGCCTTGCTGTAGCAATTGATACATGCATGATATCTTGCAAGCCAGTCCATACCAAGGATCACATCAAAATCCAGTGTCGTGAGCAACACGAGGTCTACTGGGAGCTGATGACCAGCTATCCGCACATCACACTGAGGGTAGAAGACACTGCACTCCACCCGTTTACCAACCGGAGTGGATACTAGTAACAAGTATGGAAGTGGTGTGGGTCGCTGTCGAAGCTGCACAGCAAAATGGGGTGCTACGTACGAACGCGTAGACCCGGAGTCAAATAAGGCTAAAGCTTCAGCATCATAAATTAAAATTTTACCTTCCACTACCGTGGCCTCCTCCGCGCCCTCATGTGTAGCAGCATAGGCTCGGGCTGTCTGACGGTTCGGCTTCTGAGCTGGGCGAGCTGGCTGAGATCTGCCCTGCGCTGTAGGTCCTGCCTGTCTCGTCTGTGGAGAGGACTGAAACTTCGGGCATTGGGCCCGTCTGTGATCCATAGAGCCACACCCGAAACAAGCCCCAATCTTCCTCCAACATCTGTCTGTTGGGTGATCCTTCCCACAGTGACCACAAATCACCTGAGTACTGCTCGAACTGCCCTGTTTACCCTTGAACTTCTTCTGAAACTGACTTCTGCCACTGAAACCTGCCGCCCTCTTAGCTTCTGTTCGCTCCTCCTCAAAGATGGCCTCTGCATCATAAGCTCTGTCAATAGCGTCATCCAATGTAGCCGGCCACATACAAGCAACCACGTGGCGTTTGTGCCTCGGATTCAGGCCGTTGACGAAGCGAGTCACCTTCTTATGCTCTGTGTTCACCATGTCCTCTGCAAAATGAGACAACTCGGTAAACCTGTGTACATAATCTGCAACTGACATCTGTCTCTGCTGGAGGTTGAAGAATTCCACTTCCTTAGCTCGCTGAATGTGAAGAGGCATGAACTTCCAACGGAATTGCTGCTTGAAGGTCTCCCAAACTGTGGCACTGGGCATAGTCTGAAATGAAGTCTTAACACTCCTCCACCATGTCTTGGCTACACTCCGAAGCATAGAGGCTGTGAGAACCACCTTCTGCTTGTTACTGCACACAATCGTATCAAAAAGCTCTTCTGTCTGTTCCAACCATTGCTCAGCCTGCAATGCGTCCTCTATCCCATGGAACTCAGTCGCCCCTCGCTTACGGAACTTGTCGAAAAGAGCATTAGGGTCTGATTCCTTAGGCTGGAAAACCACCTGCTGATCTATACGGGGTGATACTACTGCAGCAGCCTGACTCTGCCTATCTACCATGGATGCCATCTGTGCCTGTAAGGACTGCATAGACTGCATCATCATCATCATCCGCTCCTCACTACTGATGTGTGGGGGTACCGATCCACTATCACCATTGTGGCCCTGCTGATTCTCATCCCGAGATCCGGATCCTGATGCCATCCTGCAAAAGAAAAAGAAACACAACACACAAATATGAAATGCCCCTGAGTTAGTCAAATCCCAAATCAACATATGAGACTTCGAGTCAAATAGTTGATAGCGTTATCTCACCACGATCTTAGATGCCTACATGCTTATAACTAGCATGCTCTGATACCATACAATACGTATGTCACGACCCGAGCCCAGAATTCGGGGGTTAGCGAAAAGCTAAACCTGTGACACACGTACTCCCGTGCACGTGCACCCAAACCCAGTCCTAATGCACGCACACAAGGGATCTAACACGTGCGAACTAAGCGTACGCGGAAGCTGTACATATCATAGCAAGCAACAAAGAAAATAGCGGAAGCCAAAGCAAATACGAAACGGAAAAGACAAGGACAAATACACTGATATAAAACCGAATACACACCAAAATACGTATGTACAAATATACAGAATACAAATCCAAAGTCCAAAGTCCAAATACAATCACTCAAAATCCCAAAACGAAAAGCCACTGGAAAGCATGCATGAACGCACTCGGCAGAGATGATCAAGCCCACTCTGCCAAACCTGAGGGTGCCTCTACACTCGCCCCTGCAGCCTCCTCGACCGCCGGGGAGCTGGGCAATGTATCTGTGCCTGCAACACCACAGACAACATAAATGAATACAACGATCCAGCAAATATAAGTAACAGAGATGAAACACTCATAGTATCAAAGCTGAATAAATGACAGAATAATGATTTCAGAATTTCATCTTAGTATGCTAAGCAAATCGTGCGTAGAAGTAAAGCATGATATGTAAATCAAACATAGAAATACTGACTAAGTGGCTACTACGTTAACCAAGTTCTCTCCAATAGAGAGCAGAGCAAAGCAGAGCAGAGGAGAACACCACTGACCGGGCCAGGGTACAAGTGGGTCTCAGGTTCCTGGGTTCCGGGGTCCCAAGACAAAGCGACACTGCAGTGAATACAGAGATACAGAGATCTAAGCCAGAGGTAACCCCGTCGGGCATCCTAGGGCTGAGGCTGAGTAGAGCCAGACCAATACCAATCAAATCAAATCCATAGAAAGGGAGATTATCCGCTTTGGACTCACCGATGACAATGACCGGATCTTATCCTCACGTATTAACCTCTGGGCAGAGCCACCAGGGAATACCCAAAATATACAAAGCCAGAGAATATACAAAGCATAGTCGAATTACAGATTAGAACATAGATTAAATCAAAGCACAGCATAGATCAGAACTTAGTGCCAAACAAAGAATGATACAGATATACAGAACGAAAGCAAAATGACTGAGGAAATGCATACATAGATTAACAGAGCAGAGGGCAAAACTATGAACAATATGCAATGCATCTCAGATTAATACGGAATCAAGGTTCATTACAAGCCAGTCCTAAGCTAGTTGTTCACTGTCACTAACCGTGCATGTTGATGTAGTTTTAAGTTAGTCAATACACCGTTGCCATCAAAGTGTTGCGAAATCTTTGCGTGCACCGACGTCCCTTAAACCAACACCCATGGGGAGGTGCTTAACAGTAAAACAACACTCACATGAATAAGTCACAGCCTAACAGACTATTCATGCGTTCCAAGAATCCATTGGGCCGGTTTACATGAGTGGTCAACCTGTATTTGAGCCCTACAAGTCTCACCATTATCCTAAGTTATGTTTCAGGATTACCATGCCTAACGGTTTAGCTATGAGGGACCTATGGTTGAGCCGAAGACATCTTACGAGCTCGTCGTACTATGCACTACGGCTTCACCTTGGTTCCATTCAAAACACAGCTAAACGGATCATCTTTCACCTCTGATCTGATGCCTTTTTCGGCTGAGCTACAGTCAGTATACGGCTTAGCCGTAGACCAATCCACGGCTTAGCCGTAGCATTCCACGGCTTAGCCGTAGCCTCACCGTAGGAGTACTGATATCAGAAAAGTTTCGACTGATCAGAGATTTAATTCACGGCTGGGGTACGGTTGGGTCACGGCTAGCTTACGGCTCAGCCGTAGGACAATTTACGGCTTAGCCGTAGCCTAGCCGTAGAACAAAACGAAATTTCGAGTCTCTGGAAATCAAGCCGTAGAAGTTCACGGCTTAGCCGTACAATACAGAGATGAATTCGGGCTGAGTACAGAAACTGAAATTTGATACAGAAAAGTCTCAAAACAGGATACAGAGGTTCCAAATTCACAAGCATTGGCTGTAAACATCAAATACACTAAAGAAGATGGAAATCAAAGCATTCAAACAGAGCACCCATGTGTGTTATCAAAGTCTGTACTTATACTTGCCTCAAATCTCTACCAGATCCACTGACTCAAGCTCCAAAGCAACTAAAAATCAAAGCAAATCAAAGAGATACACCATGCATGAGATGAAGACTTAGCAATCAGAGAATGAGAGGTGCAATTGGAGAAGAAATACAAAGAGTTGGGAAAGAACCCACTTACCTAAGGCAAAGACAGAGATGAGAGAATGGAGAAGAACCCAAATCAAACAAAGGATCCAATCCTCAATCGATCAAGAGAAGGAAAGAAGAGAGAGAGAAAACGTGGAGAGCTTCTCCTGGAGTCTCCTGGAATTGCATGCAGACGATGAAGACAAATGGGCAAGGAATTGGACATCTGGAACATGACTCACATATATAGGTTTGGAAGTTTAAAACAAGGTCCGGTGAGTTTAGACTAATTACAGTTCAAGTCACACGAAGGTCCATCTTCCCCACTTGACTCCAAACGGATCTGACACAGTTACGGAAATTGTCGAGCTCAACGAAATACGCGTGCTGACACCAAGATGATGCAAATATGATATGAGCAAAGCAAAAGCAAAATTACGAAAAAGGGCTTAGAACTACCTATCTCAGGTCAAAGGTCACTCGACTACCTATCCAAGGCCCAAAACAAGTCCAAAAGAAATAAACAAAACAAAACACACACTAATGAGCCACTAATCCGGCTCAAAGGGGATCGGAGCGTTACACTTTTGTTCTATTTTGAGTAGTGGGAGAAAGAGAGAAAGTTGGTTTATTTGTAGAGAAGAACTTTAGGAGAATTGTTTACTCTTATAATCACAAGAAGATGATTGTTCTTCTTATGGGTGATCTCTAACAATATTGAATATGTTTGAATCTCCGTGGACGTAGCCCACATCGGGTGAACCATGTAAATCTCGTGTCTATTATGTGGATTGTGTGTTTTTCTTGTTCTTCTTTTTTCTCAACAACTGGTGTGATTTTGACATCACCCGTTGTGCACATACATCAATCACAAGATCAATAAAGAATAACCACACACAAAAAGAGACATGGAGATTTACGTGGTTCACCAAAACAGGACTACATCTATGGGCACAGAGATGATCATTTTCACTATGACAAGTACAGCATACAGAGACTCTCACTTTCTCACATTGTCTCTCCTACGTGGTGTGGGAACACCACGGGCAAGAGAGCTCTCACCTCTCCTCAGTGCAAGATCTAGGGTTACAGACTATACACATATATAATCTCTGCTTTCTTGGCTACCAAGAAAGCCTCGGTACAATTACCAAAATACCCTGACCTTAAACTGGTCACTGGCTAACCCAGCGGACTCATCCGGCTAAACCGGAATACAAGACATAAACCTAACAATCTCCACCTTATTTTAGATTCCGTATAACTTGAGCCACCAGGAGATAAAACTGGCAATGTCTTCACATACCTTGCTGAATGGTACGTCACTGCATCAATGATGCAGTCTTCTTCCCTCAACATTTTGATATGTTAAACCAGCACATCAACTTTGAGCAAAGTTCATTTTCTGGACAAAACTCCACTTCGAACTTAAAGCTCGAATCCATTGACAAATTTAAATGATATCGATATTTGAATCACTCACCATCCTGCCCCATCTTCAACATCACTATGAAGATCCAATCACCACAAGCATGCAAGCAAAACAGATTGGGAATACAAGTCCAGATGACTTCACAATTGCATAACAACCTCTGCCTTTGAGCGGTTAAAAACTTTATTTGACCTGGCCTCCGATCAATCAAATACATTTTGACAACTATTGATGCATAAGCTCCTTCTTGCTGTTTCTTCATTGGCTTAGCTTTGGCAAGATAAATAACATCACATGTAATTTGGAAAACATGTGAACCCCAAACGAACAACTTCGTTTGAATCAGCAAATCCTTTGCAATTAGGCCAGCGACTCCTACTATTGGGTTTGCAATAACAACCAGGTCGAGCCGACCCATTCTAACCTAAACCCAAATCTGTTTAGATCTTATCTTTGCAAGACTTCTGCACTAAGCTGTATATCTCATCAACACGAGCATGCTGGAAGAAACGGATCTAAAATCCAAGTTCGGATGGCTCCGATATCATAGAAAAAAGTTTCTACTCTCCAATTGGTCAAACTTCCTCGTTGACCATCAAATAGCCAATCACCCTCTTCCACTACATAGATCTGCTCGAAACAAGTCTGAATGCGCAAATGGATCTCCAATCGAACATCAGACGATCAAAATATCGCAGAAACAATTTTAGCCATTGAATCTGGTCAAACCTGCCTGTTAACCGTGCTGACGTTACTGTAACTATTCTGCTGGCTTTCTGAAGCAAACTCGGGTCGGGTTCACCTGACCCGGAACTAAATTGAACTGCGCGCTGGGCTACTGCACACATGGGTCAGGTTTGAACCTGACCCAACCCAAACCTGGGTCTGAAACTGCTCTGGGCTTCCTGCTGCATGGGCCAGGTCCGAACCGACCTGGACCCAAATTTAAAATAGTTCCGACCTGGGTTAAGAAACCCAGCCCTCTTCTTTTTCTATCACAGTTCTGGTGTTGTTACTAGAACCTACTACAGCCCTCAATGATCCTCTTCAGAATTTTCAGGGGTTGGGGTGGCCGGCGGAATGAGAGACGGTGACAGACAAGCCTCTTCAGTGATGATGAGGCAGCGGCGGCGGCAGTGGCAGTGTTAAAAGTCCATTTGTCTGCGAATAAGAACTGAACTTCTTTTCCTCGGTTGCGGCAGCGAGGAACCGTGAGATGAACCAAGAGAGGGCAGTAGCGATTCGGATCCCGTGATATCCGGCGGGCAGCATTGATTCCGATTCGGGGAGGCAGTAGCAGCAATGGAGGGGCGTCCGAGACGATCTTCTCCTCAGGTGACGACGATAGCCGCAGCTTGCAAGCGGCAGCGACAGGGAGAGGGAAAATCAGTAGAGAACCCCGGATGCTTCTACTCCGGTCTTCTCCGCGAAATCTAGCAGCCACAAAACAAACAACCCAGAAAACAGAACCTCTCCAACAGCAAGAACCCCTTTTCATCTTCTTCTTCTCCGATTGGAAACTCCAATCCATGGCCTAACTAGAGATCACTCGTGATCTCTGATTTTTCTGCAATGAGAATTGCAGAAATCCAGATCCTCCCAAAAGATCCGATCCGTTGGTCTTTCATGCACAACCTCCAAGTCACTAAGCGATCTCTACTTCGCTAAAAAACCCAAGGAACACATCCTAGGCTCTGATACCACTTATTGTGATTTTGACATCACCCATTGTGCACGCACATCAATCACAAGATTAACAAATAACAACCACATACAAGAAGAGACACGGAAATTTACGTGGTTCACCCAAACATGGCTACATCCACGGGCACAGAGATGATCATTTTCACTATGACAAGTAAAGCATACAGAGACTTTCACTCTCTCACATCGTCTCTCCTACGTGGTGTGGGAACACCACGGCAAGAGAGTTCTCACCTCTCTTTAGCACAAGATTTAAGGTTACAGATTATACACATATATAATCTCTGCTTTCTTGATAAACCAAGAAAGCCTCGGTACAATTACCAAAACACCTTGACCGTAAACCAGTCACTGGCTAACCCAGCGGACTCATCCGGCTATACCGGAATACAAGACATAAATCCAACTGGTTGGACTCTGTTTGCCTAAATTCAATACGTGGGCAACACTCATGTCTCAGAAATAAGGTGGAATACCCATCCTTCTCCTATTTCAGTTGAAACAAACAAAGATGACAATGATGTTGACTTCTGGGAAGCTAACATTAAAGAAAGCTTCTTATTATAAACAGTGTCCAAAAGAATTCAACCAAAAATAAGTCAAAAGGGAATGATCCTTTGAACAAAGCAAAAACATGGTTCCTTGAATCCAAACTGTCTTGAGCATCAAGAAATCCAGACTAAATAAAAGGCAAAACATCCTCCCAATTACTACATGTTTGGCAGACCTCTAATTCTCATTGCAAGCCAAGGCGCTCCACTTCACAGCCTTTGTTCCAAAACCAAGTCATATATTTTGCCTAGTATATCTCAATTGACGTCTACTCTACAGAAATGGAATCATATCACAAGGCAGCGAAGAATAAAGATAGGAAAGCAAGATGGCCCGCACCACTTTTAAAATCATTGAGTTCCTACTTCTATGTCTCTAGAAGTGGAAACAAGGAGAGTTGGGAAACTCTGCCTGATAGCGGGCCAGAGGTGGCCATGGTCTCGGCCGCCAAGCATTTCTCTTCAGCGCACAAAATACACATGGGCTAGTGTTTCTGCATCACTGTCTAGCTCGAATCTATCTTCTTTTTTAGCATCTATTTTTAATCTGTGATGCCCGTGTACAATATGGAGATGGATTGTATGGTTTGATGTATCCAAATATTGTCGTTTTTAAAGCTCTTGTTCAATAATATTTCAGTTCAAATTCTGTTCTATTATTTTCAACCCTCTGAAACCCATGTGCGTCTAATGTGAATGAGCCCTTGTCAAATTAAAGGGAATGATGAGATGGGCAATTTCTTTTTCAAGTGACTGTTGGCAATTGGTGATTAATCCATGATGAATGCCATGGAGCCGATTTTAGTACGTATTTAGTGTGATTTTGCAATTTAGTCCACCATAAGATACAGCCCATAATCATGGAAGGTTTTTCTTTACCGACCTTTGCATTAGCAGAGTCAATTGTTCATTTTTTTGGTAGTCCAGGGTCTGGTCCCCTATAGACCACACGTCCAAAGTAACAGAGACTCACACATGCAAGGGAGGGGGGATGGCCAGGTTTGAAACCTGGTCATGCCAGTTCACATCTTACCCGTGCGTGTAAGAAGCCGTTCTTAGTGGAGTCCATTGTTCAATGATACAAATGGTTGGTGCAGTGAGTCCTATAATGGGTATTTTAAAAAATAGCGTAAGAACCTATGCCCATTTCATCGGGTATGCCAAAGAGAACAACAACTATCTTTAATCCTTTTTCCACACCATTTTCTGAAAAACTAATTGACAGTATCAATCAAAGTCGTGCAAGGGGCAGGGCACGAATACTTTTCTGTTTCGTGTACATGATAACAAATGCTTGAGCAAGTGATAATGTTGTAAAATGGATTTTTTTTCTTCAGTATTCTGTCTAGCAAGTTCAAGATATTTTCTATTTGCAAGATTTTGTTTTTTTTTTTTTTCGTTTTTGGTTATGTATAGTCTGAATAGAACGAGCATTGGATTTGCTCTATCTCAACAGAAGTTAATATGATTCATCTCTTTAATATGATTCTTCTCTTTAGCAGTATCTGATTTCACTTGTGCAGTACTGAACACTAATGTTTATACATGTCAAGGATGCTATTATGCTCTCTGCTTAGGCCAGTTTGATTGAAAGAAGCCCAGATTCACATTCAATGGGGAGGCCTGTGACCTTGAAACCTTCTGCCCAATATTGAAATGGAAGAAGCTATTAACAATGTCTCCAGTCAAGGCTAGGGTGAAAAGAGCTAAACTGCATATACGCTACATGAAGCCGCTCACAGGAGAACTTTTTAATGGATATATAATTCATTTTTTTTGCTTCGAATAGATGACACAACAGTATAATTGGAACTGATAAGGCTTTAATGATAATGATGACGATTCTTTTTGCTCAAATGAGTCGTCTCTATAAAATCTAATAACATCATTATGTGGGACTTTTTTTGTTTCACAATGACCACTACTGAGCTTGTTAATAGCCAATTTTAATTCCTACTTACATTTTTTATAGGATATGCCCTAATTACTTTGTATCATTGGATGGACTATTGTAGGCTCGTGATAATGTTAGGCCTTTTATCATATTTGCTTAAATTTGCTAATATTGATAATTTAAGGCTTTTTTAGCAAGTGTGATGGGCCCACTTGTGTTTACATATGGGTGGACCTCAATCACAAAGAGACACCCAAGAAAGAATTCGTTTGAATTTGAATGGATGTGTCATCGTTATATGGTGATAGGGATAAAAATTAATTTGAATTTAATCTAACTCCCTATCCTTATCATCACACTGTTCAAATTCAAATCAAGAAAACTTGATCCAACTTTGTTTTTATAATCTCTCCATTCAAATTCAAATTTGAATTGAGAGTTTATCAACCAATAAGCCAAAGTCTACATATAGACATGGAAGGACATGAGCGAGAGTGGCTGCTGATGATCTCAAAATTCATATCTGACAACAAAACAAATAGCATGAAGAACAATGAGAAAAAGAGCCTCTTGTCTTTCCACAAAATCTGAACCATCCAACCTTATCTTTTAAGTCTATTATGCCCATGTACAATATGGAGATGGATTGTATAGTTTGATGTAACCAAATGTCATAGTTTAAAAAGCTCTTGTTCAATAATATTGCAGTTCAAATCCTGTTCTATTATTTTCAACCCTCTGAAACCCTTGTGCATCTAATGTGAATGAGCCCTTGTCAAATTTAAGGGAATGATGAGATGGGCAATTTCTTTTTCATGTGACTGTTGGCAATTGGTGATTAATCCATGATGAATGCTATGAAGCCAATTTTAGTACGTAATTAGTGTGATTTTGCAATTTAGTCCACCATAGGACACGGCCCAAAAGATCATGGAAGGTCTTCTTAGTGACCTTTGCATTAGTGGAGTCAATTGTTCATTTTTTTTGTAGTCCAAGGGCTAGTCCCCCATAGACTCACACATCTGAAGTAACAGAAACTCACACATGCAAGGGAGGGGGGATCGCTAGGTCTGAAACCTGCTCACGCCAATTCACAAATTGTTGTCATATAAATTTACACGTTTTATATACTGTATTTGGTATTTGTAAACTGTAATAGTAGGCTAATTGCATATTAGCTCGACTGTTGATGATATGAATGGAAGTTCCAACAATTAATGAATGGGAAGCATACAATGAACTAGCTATAATCATCAAAGACTTGGAACTCATGAATATCATAGTGAACGTGGGTGCACTTCTTGGTATATGTTTTTATGTGTGAATAAGAAGATGCTTGTCTATAGTTCTTCCTCTATTGCTTTCTCTATGTACTTTTTTTATCATCTATTTCATGTTTCGATGTATCCAAATGTGTATGGTTCATGTTATCAACGCATAAATCAAATGGTGTTAATGTCACCATTTCTTATTGTATTGAAAGAAAATTTTCATCTAGACTTTCAATTGGAAAATAAACTCTTCAGTGGAAGCTAGGGTCCACACCTTAAAGCATTCGACTTGGTTACTTCAAGGCAAGAAGCATAAACGAATATGCTTATAGAATTTGTTGCTGATAACCATTTGAAGAGATTTTCTAAGTTGAAAAGATGACCACCAAAATCAAATTCTACCACAAAATGAAGTCCATCAAAAACCCTTTTTGTTTTAGTTTACATTAGTTACATACATGAGTAGGCCATATGATGTGTAGTATTGGCTGGATTTGTCAGCCAAAGGGTCATCAATGAATTAATAAAAAAATTCAATATTTAGTTGTTGTTATTTATTGTATTAAATCCAACCTAATTGCCATGTAATTTAAGAACACCATTTAATTTAAGAGCCGCTCGCATTTAGCTTTTTAGATTTGTGTCACTAAATTGTAAAGCTCTAGTGTTGCAGGAGATCATGATGATCAAACTCATATGGACTATTTCAAAACAATCAATGAGACGTACGCAACTAGAAGCTGAGGAAAGGAATCAAAAGTGAAGTTCGAAATTTGGTTAGGAAGGTTATTACATGTTATGCATGTAGTCAACTTTGAATAACAAAAGGTTTTTGGAGTTCCGTTTCTTTGTATTTATATTGTTACATGTGAAGACCTACAATTCTATAAATCATGCCGTAGAAACTTGATTTTTACTGTTATAGGTGACATTGTCAACATATACAATTGACTCGACCGGGTAGATCTTTTGCTGTCTCTTTTTTATGTCCTTTGATTTTTATTTTCTCATTCATTTTCTCACATCTGTAATCTTTTTACTTTAGGTGGATGTAACTTGATTTATATTTTACACATGTATTTCTAGGCCTTTGAATTATACATAACAGGGTATATTTTAATTTTTTGAAATTTCATAATTAGCATTGAAGCTTATGTGTTCTTCTCTGTATTTGATTGGGACGGCAAGGGGAGCCTAAATTTTGCAAGCTTTGTGATGGGTCATTAACTTTACCAGTTTGCTTCCTTAAAAACATTTCTGCCTGATAAGTACTTACTTTCTGCACTCTTTGCCTTTAGAGCTTGAATAATGTGAGATCTTTAACTTCAATAGCAAGAAGTAAACAATAGCAATGTATTTTTATTAAGGAATGGTTAACATGAAATGCTTCCATGTTCATTTATATTTCTTTGTTCTAACTGTTTGCACCTTGCTTCTATCGGAAAACTATAGATACGCTTTTAGACAAAATTTATAACGTTTTGTAACCAAACTATAAATATTAGCTTAATGAAAATGTAATTTAGATAATTAAGTCCTTAGAGTCTATTGATTCCGAATTAGTGTTAGGATCGTATGTGAGTCTTATTGGATTTAGAGCTCGTTTGAGCAAAAAAGGGGGTAGCTTATAATATTAGAAAGTCTAGAAGCCTTTTTTTTCTTGTTATTTTCTGATTTGTAAGATTTTGGGCTTTTTGGGTACATGATTTAATTTCAAGCGACTTTCCCTTCTTCAATGATTCGATCTGAACCCATCTCGGCTGCCTAATACCCGTCCCACCTTTACCTAAGGATCTTTTTGTAATTACCCTAAAGATCTAATGACGGGGCCTAACACAACTACCAAGTAGCCCAACACTAGGCACAAACAGTATCAGACTTGAGCCTAATATTTGATACCAAAACGGGCCTCACTGATATTTTGAGCCTCAAACGGCCCCTAAATTTGGGTGCTTTTTTGGCCAAAAAGCCGGTCTGCAAGAAGCCTAAGATGGCCACAATGGGGTCCTGGAATTGGGCCCTTTGTTGGCTAGTTTGGGATAGTAATATAACAGGCCCACAACTTTCTAGAGCGTAGGACATATACAGTTGAGGCTCCAGGCCTTAATCTTCAATTGTTGATAGGTCTAGCAATTGGCCCTATTTAGGCCTAAGACAAGCATACAACAGATCCTAAAAAGGTGATCAAGATGAGGCCGACGGCAGTTGCAAATTCTAGTGGATATGAGCCTTTCATCAAGTCTGATCCTATGTATTTTAGGCCCAATATTTGATTTGGAACCGGCTTATTAACAAGTCATAAAGGTGATGTTATACTTTAAACGGAAATAAGCCCTACTATGGGTTTATTAGCCAAGATTAAATGCCCCTAAGACTTTTTAGGCCTGGATATGATATAGTCCCGCAATGATGCCATCAATTAGCCTAGATCAGACTAGTGGAAGCAAGATAATACTTTCAATACTACCTCTAATTGGAACTCGGTTGGCCCACTTTTGTTGGAATTTGAATAGATTTGAAGTTGACCACCACAATACCATATTAAATTGGGAGAATCTTGAATAAGACCTTAAGTTTTTATCCTACTTCAAAAAAGGATACAGGTTTCAAACTGTGCAAATTAATTCTTAAGTTTTCCAGCAAGTTTTTAATTAAGGACAACCGACCATTTAATGATATTTTTGGTGAATTTTTACTCAATTATTTTTAAAATACCCAAATTACCCTTTAATTAAAACCACGATATGGTTTGGTAAACACTACATTTAGCCAATCGTCATGGAGAGACTAGTTGTCCTTGATTACTGTTAGGAGGCTAGTAAAAAAAAAGAAAGATAATATAAAGGAAGAGAATGAGAGTTTTATTTCAATGAGACGTAGTTTGAAAAATTGAGGAAAAGTTGCCAAAAAATAGTTTTAAATGGGTGAATATCCTTAATTGAAAACTTCGTAGAAGACTTAGGGACTAAAGTGAAGAGTTTTGGAACTTGTGTCATTTTTCAAAGTAAGACAAAAAAAATCAAGGCCTTATTTGAAACTTTTCCTATTAAATTACCTTTGCTAACTATTTTGATCAAAAGTTCGAGGCTTTAGCAGACATACTTTTCAATAATGACAAGGCATAGCAATGCATGTCCAGTAAATTATTTACAGTATATCGGGTTTACTGATGAGCTGGAGGTCTCTCCTTCGATTGTTTAGACCTTACTTAATGCTACATGTAAGTGGATGTTGTTGTGTATTCAGAATTTCATCAATGATCAATAGTAAGGGGTCAACAGGCTCCTCATCATAACAAAAAAGGGTTTTATCAATCATTGAGCTACATATTTGTTGGTACCAAAAGGGTTCTTCACTTTCTAAAAGGGCTTTTGAGTGATAGGCTTCATTTTCATATTTATTTGTTTGTAGTCGTTGTGTTTTTTTGATGTAGATTGGATAGGCGATTGAGATGATCGCCAATTGACGATGGGCTACATTGTTTTTATTGGTTCAAACTTGGTAAAATGCTAAAAAACGACTTACTGTGTCTAAATGACAAAATCAAGCAATGAGTCTAAATACTGTGTCCCAAGCACTTAAAGTAACAAAGTATTTTGGATTCTTATGGTGATCAAGGATCTTGGAATTTTTCTCTCCACTCATTTATTGTGATAATATTAATGCCATTGTCCTTGCTTCTAATTGAGAATATCATGTTAGGATAAAATGCATAGAGGTGAATTACCATTTCACAAGAAAAAGTTATTTGGGGGTGACGTTGAAGTTTGCTAAGTACCATAGCTAGTGGATTTCTTACCAAAAGGTCTCAGAATTACAAGATTTCAACTCCCGGAAGACAAGGTGCATGTCATGGCAAGGCCGAGTTAGCATGACAGATTCAACCCCACATGTGGCTCACTTCTCCACATTTGAATTGACCATGCAATTAAGTGCAATTAACTATTACCTATGTTGCAATCTTTAACTGTTTCTACAATACATGTATGAAATGTTTAACTTTATTTTATTTAGTATATATAATGTATAATGTAATACATAGAGTCAAGAACGGTCTCCTACTCTAGGAGTAAGAAGCGGTAGTTCTATATCATCCAAGGCCTATTTTTTTCACCAAAAGGGGCTAGGGCTCCACCCGATGCCGACTTTTTTCACCAAAGGGGGCTAGGGTTCTAGCCCCTTAGGTTGGATAAAAAAAGATTTAAGAAAAAAACACACACACACACACACATTGAAAGCCCCATCCCATGTGATCAATGGAAAAGGTTATCAAACTATACGCATTTATTTGTACAGAAGTTGACACACCAAGAAACATTTTGAAACTTGTAGTAATAGCGGCACAACCAATACAGAGGAGCAACCAACTGAACATTGAACATACAGTACAATACCTTGACCCAAAAAGAAAAGAAAAAAAAAAACAATAACAATAACAAGAGAATCCAATCCAAAAGCTACTGCAATCTATTTTCCAAATGCAAATTTGGGAAATGAGGTGAAGAAGGTTTGAGTCAAAGTGAGGAACAATAAGAAAAGGGCACCAAGAACAGATATGATTGCCCATGGATTTTTGAAGTAATCATGCACCAAGGACTGCCTAAATTTTGGCCAAGCACGCGCACAATATCGATTGATTTCAATACAAATATCAGCCAAATAGAAATGTTGGTCATATACTACTACCTCTCTTCCCAAATTGTTGAAGAAAGTGGCCAAATAATCATCACTGCCCAACCAGTTATGAATGATTTCCTTTCGGCAGAGAATTTCGACGTCCTTGCTATTATTGATGAGGTAGTCCATAAAGGTGGCGTATGCTGTAAAGTATTTTTTGCAGTGGTAATAGCATTGCTCGAATGAAACCAAGTTATAAAATTTTATATTTGTATTGTCCGAAACCTCTAACTGAGGGATCTCCAGGACGCCCTTTCCAATGTCAAACCTTATGTCCAAGTAAGAAGCGTACTGGACGTGGCTTGTTCTAAACTTGATTCCTCTCTCTTTGAGTTTGGATGCACTCGGGATTAAAAGTTTGGACTCACTAGGGGCTGGTGGTAATGATTGTCTCTTTTTGGTGCGGACAACGTAATTTGTGTGATATAAATGAAGTAGATGTTGGATTTGGACATTGGAATTATTGATTCTCTCTGTTGTTCTCATCGAATTATTGATTCTCTCTGTTGTTCTCATCCCATTCCGTTCACTATGGAAGAAACTGAGAGCCCATTGTGCGAGGGAAGTAAATGGGGAGGGAACATTTGTCATGGTCAATTCAAATAGACGTTGTAGAATGAGAAAAGGAATCTGATTTTCAAGCATGAGCAAGTCAGACTTTACTGCTGCTTTCAACCATTTCAATTTAAAGATAGGATCATCAATGTGCTCACTGAAAGCATACCTGCGAAAGAGCTCAATGATGAAGCACCCATCGAGTACCATCATTTCCACAAAGGAATAGCTGTCGAGCTCGATTACCTCTGAGTAGCATTTCCTGGCGCTTTCCTCCAGTTGTTTGATAGTGTAAAAATACTGCTCCAAACTGCCTCGTCCATTCCGAAGGAGGATGTCATTTAGATATCTCCTTTTCAGCGCCTCCACTACTTTGAGTTGACCGTCTCTTTTTTCATAGTGAAATGGGCCAATCGAGACCACGTGAGGGTCGTATGCAGTCGGGTTTCGAACACGAAACTTGACAGGGACTCTGTGGATGGAGCATGACATGCTAGTCCATGAAACTTCCAATCCTGTTGGCTTAATAGGATGCCTCTCATTGATTTTAGACACCCAATTTGGATCCAAAGCCTCCATCTGAACGCTGGTATGGGCTTCTTCTGGGTCCCTCCTGTGACCATCATCGTGGGAAGCAGGGCGAGCAATTTGGCTCTCCTGCCAAGCCCCTTCCTCAAATCTTTCTACCCTATCGGCTTCAGAAGTGTACTGATCTGCCATTATTTGTCTAGAATTTTTTTTTCTTCTCTTTCTTCAAACTCTCTTAACTTGAAAAGATTAAGAAGTCAAATCGTTATGGGATGTGATGCAAATGACTGTATTACATATGCTTCAAGGAAAACAGAATTTTTGGAGTGCGTGTGATTCTTGACGTGACCGAAATCTTTACTCTACGTTTTAGTAAATTATTTACTTCTTTTTTATAAGTTCTTTTGTGATGCGGCCAATTCTTTAGTTTGGTGAGTCCCAGGGCGTTAAGGTTGATACAAATTCTTTACTTGGTGGTGCCAATTTCTCGATGCCAATAGCATTCTTGGTCGGCCACAGATGACATAGGCTTAAGCAAGACAAGCCATTTTTTTTTCTAAAAATGAAATTGTCAATAAATAAACAAACATTCGTCATCAACTTTCGTCATAGGCCTCAATAGTTATGGGAATTGTTCACTTATGAGCAAATTGCATATAGCTTATATGCCGTCCAGCTCCTTTGGGGCTAGCTTAGATTAAAGTTTACCAATGGGTGAGGGGTAGATTGAAAGGCCTCCACATTACACAAGCCATCAGAAAATTAGCCCACCAAGTTATCCTAGCCACTGATTTAAGAGCCTTAAATTTAATGACATCTTAACTTTAGATTTTCTTGATATTCAATTGATGAATGGCAAGTGAAGGTTCAAGTCATTTTAAAACTGGACTGATACCGGATCATGGGATAAAATGACTGTCATAAGGGCTGCACTGATGAAAGGTGCTTGGTCCAAATGGGCCCCACAATGCTCAACTGCACTTGTAGAAATGTTGTGCTAGTGTGGGCTTCTTCGGGTTTCAATGTTGTCATGTTGCTGTATGAGCTTCATTGGGTATCTCAAAGGGAATGGTGATCAATTGAAATAAGCTAAATTTTCAGGAAATAATATGGACATACGCTGGGGTAAATGACCTTAGCTCATCTTAGGGGTGGCAATAGGTAGGATTGGAGTGTTGCTGTAAACATGTAAAGGCTCAATTCATAATAAAATTGAGAATTTCAACCTGAATTCAACCTAGTAGTTAGAAGGTCCAGCCAACTCTTACTTAACAGGTCGTGTTCGGTTGCATTAGTAGGTCATAGTGCAATTAATCAGATTTTAATGAGTTGGTTCAAGTTGGTATGTCAAGTAACAATAATGGACTAAACCTGAACCTAACTTAAAATTGATTGGGTCAGAAATGGTCAATCCACACCTAACTTGCTAGTCGGATTGGGTTGGACTCGGTTTACCTGAATTCAATACGACGGCAACACTCATTTGTCAAAAATAAGGTGTAATTGACATCCTTGTCCTATTTCAGTAGACCAAACGAAGATGACAACTTATATTAGAAAGCTTCTTAGAAACAGTGTTCAAAAGAATTCAACTTAAAATAAGTCAAAAGGGAATGATCCTTTGAACCACAAAGCAAAAGCACGGTTCCTTCAATCCAAACTAGATTGAGCATCAAGAAATCCAGACTAAATAGAAGGCAAAGCATCCTCCCAAGTACTCCACATTTGGCAGACCTTTAATTCTCACTGCAAACCAAGTAGCTTCACTTTGCAGCCTTAGTTCCAACACCAAGTCATATATTTTGCCTAGTATATCTCAATTGACATCTTCTACTCTACTGAAATGGAATCGGATCACAAGGCAGAGACGAATAAATATAGGAATGCAAGATGGCCCGCACCACTTTTAAAATCATTGGGTTCCTACTTCTCTGTCTCTAGAAGTGGAAACAAGGAGAGTTGGGAAACTCTGCCGGTTAGCGGGCCAGAGACGGCTATGGTCTCTGCAGCCAAGCATTTCGCTTCAGCGCACAAAGTACACATGGGCTAGTGTTTCTGCATCACTATCTAGCTCGAAATCTATCTTCTTGTTTAGTATGCAATTTTTCATCTATGATGCCCGTATACCATATGGAGATGGATTGTATAGTTTGATGTATCCAAATATTGTTGTTTATAAAGATCTTGTTCAATAATATTGCAGTTTCAAATTCTGTTGTATTGTTTTCAACCCTTTGAAACCCATGTGCATCTAATATGAATGAGCCCTTGTCAAATTAAAGGGAATGATGAGATAGGCATTTTCTGTTTCAAATGACTGTTGGCAATTGGTGATTAATGTCTGATGAATGCCATGGAGCTTATTTTAGTATGTAATTAGTTGAATTTTCAATTTAATCCGCCCTAAGACAAGGACCAAAATCATGGAAGGTTTTGTTACCATATTAGAGGAGTCAATTGCTCATTTTTTTGATAGTCCAGCTAAGGTACTAGTCACTTGGGGAGACTCGCAAGTCCAAAATAATAGAGACTCACACATGCAAAGGTAAGGGAGATGGCTAGGTTTGTAACTTGGTCACCCCTCCGGTCCACGTTTTACGAGTGGAGTAAGAAGTCCTTTTCAGAGGAGTCCATTGTTCAATGATAGGAATGGTTGATACTGTAAGTCCTATAATGAGTACATTAAACAAGGAAAGTATTCATATTTTGGTGAGGGACACTACTTTTTTGAAAGGTATTAATGTGTAGAAGGATAAAACTACCACATCTCACACACCTTTTTGATCTTGATAGGTCCAAAAAAGAAAGCATCCCTCACCAAAACAATAAGGAACATATACACATGAAAACTTCTCATTAAAAAATAGCGAAAGCATCTATGCCCTTTTCATCGGGTCTGCTAAAGAGAACAGCAACCATCTTTAATCAACAAGGGAAAAAGGATAAAATTGGAGGACCAGAGACTATCTCACCCAAGCCCTATTTTTCTGTTGATAATTTGCACCTTTAAAGTGATCTGAGATGTAACTGGGTTGGGTTTGAATTAAGGCCCACCAGACCTAGGTCCAGAACCAATTGCATCTAATGAGGTTTTGTCCAATCCTAATGTCCATTCATGGAAACAGGTCTCATAATTTCAAGAATATATAATGCTTATAGAATTTGTAGTTGATGACCATTTAAGAGATTTTCTAAGTTGAAAAGGTGACCATCAAAATCAAGTTCTGCCACAAAATGAAGTCCATCAAAAACCCCTTTTGTTTTAGTTTACAGTAGTTACATACATGAGTAGGCCAAATGATGTGTAGTATTGGCTGGATTTGTTAGCAAAAGGATCATCAATGAATTAATAAAAAAATTTAATATTTTGTTGGTGTAATTTATTGTATTAAATCTAACCTAATTGCCATGTAATTTAAGAACACCATTTGATTTAAGAGCCGCTCGCATTTTTCTCTTTAGATTTGCATCACTAAATTGTAAAGCTCTGGTGTTGCAGGAGATCATGATGATCAAACTCAAATGGATATATCTCAAAACAATCAATGAGATGCAACTAGAAGCTGAGAAAAGGAGTCAAGAGTGAAATTTGAAATTTGGTTAGGAAGGTTATTACATGTTATGCATGTAGTCAACTTTGAATGACAAAAGGCTTTTTGAGTTCCGTGTCTTTGTATTTAAATTGTAACATGTCAAGATCTACAATTCTAAAAGTCATGCTGTAGAAACTTGATTTTTACTATTATAGGTGAAATTGTTAACTTATCCAATTGACTCGACCGGGTAGATCTTTTGCTGTCTCTTTTTATGTTCTTTGATTTTTATTTTCTCATTCATTTTCTCACATTTGTAATCTTTTTACTGTAGGTGGATGTAACTTGATTTGTATCTTCCAAAATGTATTTCTAGGCCTTTGAATTATATAAAAAGGTGTATTTTAATTTTTTAAAATTTCATAATTAGCATTGAAGCTGATGTGTTCTTCCTTGTATTTGACTGGGACGGCAAGAGGAGCCCAAATCTTGCAAGCTTTGTGATGGGTCATTAACAGTACCAGTCTGCTTCCTTAAAAACATTTTCGCCTAATAGGTACTTACTTTGATGCACTCTCTGCCTTTAGACCTTGAATAATGTGAGATCTTTAACTTCAATAGCAAGAAGTTAACAATAACAACGTGTTTTTGTTAAGGTATGATTAACATGAAATGCTTCCATGTTCATTGATATTTCTTTGTTTTAACTGTTTGCACCTTGCTTCTATAGGAAAACTGCAACTATGCTTTTAGACAAAATCTATAAGGTTCGGTAACCAAAATATGAATATTAGCTTAATGAAAATATAATTTAGATAATTAAGCCCCGTTAGAGTCTAGCGATTCCAAAATAGCATTAGGATCGTATGTGAGGCTTATCGGATTTAGAGCTCATTTGAGCAAAGTAGGGGATAGCTTACAATATTAGAAAGTCTAGAAGCCTTTTTTTCTCATTTTTTTTCGGATTTGTAAGATTTTGGTCTTTGTGGGTAGATGATTTAATTTCACGAAACTTTCCCTTCTTCACCGATTTGATCCGAACCCATCTCGGCCGCCTAATACCCGTCCCACCTCTACCTAAGGATATTTTTGTAATTACCCTAAAGATCTCATGCCGGGGCCTAAAGCAACTACCAAGTAGCCCAACACCAGGTACAAACAATATTAGAATTGAGCCTAATATGTGATATCAAAACAGGCCTTACTGATATTTTGAGCCTCAAACGACCCCTAAATTTGGCTGTTTTTTTGGCCAAAAAGCTGGTCTGCAAGAAGCCTAAGATGGCCACAATGGGGGCTTGGAATTGGGCCCTTTGTTGGCTAGTTTGGGATAGTAATATAGCAGGCCGACAACTTAAAACAGTCTAGAGCGTAGGGCATATACAGATGAGGCTCCAGGCCTTAATCTTCAATTGTTAATAGGTTTAGAAATTGGCCCTATTCAGGCCTACAGCAGGCCTACAACAGATCCTAAAAAGGTGATCTAGATGAGGCCGACGACAGTTACGAATACTAGTGGATATGAGCCTTTCATCAAGTCTGATCCTATGTATTTCAGGCCCAGTATTTGATCTGGAATTGGCTTGTCAACAAGTCATAAAGGTGACGTTATACTTTAAACGAAAACAAGAACTACTACGGGTTTATTAACCAAGATTAAATGCCCCTAAGACTTCTTAGGCCTGGATATGAAATAGTCCCGTAATGATGCCATCAATTAGCCTAGATTTGACTAGTAGAAGCAAGATAAATACTTTTTAATACTACCTCTAATTGGAACTCGGTTGGCCCACTTTTGTTAGAATTTGAACGAATTTGAAGTTGACCACCACAATACCAAATTAAATTGGGAGAATCTTAAATAAGGCCTTAAGTTTTTTCTTTACTTCAAAAAAGGACACAAGTTTCAAACTGTGCTGATTAATCCTTAAGTTTTTCAATAAGTTTTCAATTAAGGACAACCGACTATTTAATGATATTTTTGGTGAATTTTTTACTCAATTATTTCTAAAATACCCAAATTACCATTCAATTAAAACCATGATATGGTTTGGTAGCCACTATATTTAGCCGATCGCCATGGAGATGTTAGTTGTCTTTGATTATTGTGATGAGGCCTGTAAAGAAAAGGAAGAGAATATAAAGAAGTGAATGAGAGTGTTAATTTAATGAGACGTAGTTTGAGTAGTTTAAAAAATTGAGGAAAAAGTTGCCAGAAAATAGTTTTAAGTGGGTGAATATCATTAATTGAAAACTTCCTAAAAGACTTAGGGACTAATGTGAAAAGTTTTGGAACTTGTGCCCCTTTTCAAAGTTAGACAAAAAATCAAGGCCTTGTTTGAAACTTTTCCTATTAAATTACCTTTGCTAACCATTCTTATTAAAAGTTTGAGGCTTTAGTATACATACTTTTCAATAATGACATGTCATGCCCCGATCCCGGGAATTGGGGTTAGGATGGCCCCACGGGGTGTGCATACGTAATTCCGTAGTAATCTGTGCATGTAAACATACACATACAAATGACTACAAGGGAGATTGTACATGAACGTGTAGAGAAGTTCCTCCAACACGTAAATTACATTCAACAATGAACGGAAGCCTGTGTAATACATCTGTAAAAATCATAAGCAAAGTTAAGCGTGGTCGAGTCAGAGCAATTTCAGGATGGCTGACCTCCTAGGAAGTCCAAAGCGGACAATACCTCGATGGTGCGGAGCAGATTGTTACAGATGGTATCAAAGCAGGGGATGGCTCTCCTCTGAGTGGTAGGAGAGGACCACTAGAATCCTGCCTCCCTTTTGAATCCTGCCCTCCACACATGGGGGGGGGGGGGGGGGGGGGGACGAAGGAGGAGGAACGAAGTCCCACATCACTGATGAGGCCGTCTTCGGTCCGACATTGCTTAGCACAGTCTAGATATGTGGATATGGGGACATATCCGGCGGAAGGTGGTGGGCCTATAACGACCCAGTCCCAAAGTATATTTGAATGAAAGAATATAAGTAATAATCTATTCTAAACTATCGAGGCGCCTTGGTAGTGTCACAACCCGAGCCCAGGGACCAGGGGTCAGAGAAGGTCTAACCAATGACACACGTACTCCCGTGCGTGCACACCTGGACCCCGTCCGAGTATACACACACAAGGGATCAATCACACGTGCAAAAGACTGAACGCGGAAGCTGTACGTATCAAGGCATACCACAAATATACCAAAAGACATAGGAGATTACAAAACAATATACACTGATGATAAGACCAAATACATGAACGTATGACAATAGAGCGGGCTTACAACAATCCCAAAATCAAAATACAGGTATCACTCAATGCCCACTTTACAATTACAGAAAAATCCCCTCAATAGACTCCAACACAAGGAATGGGGAAAACCAAAATGATGCAAACCGTACTCTGGAGGATGGATCAAGTCCACTCCTCTAGGCCGGAGGGGGCCTCGCGAGCCTCTCCTGCAGTCGGGTCGACCGACGCAGGATCGGAAGAGGGATCTGAGCCTGCAACACACAAGACAAACGTATAAGTACAACGACTTAGCAAAGTATAAGCCAACAAGAAGATAACACGAATTGTGTCTAAAACTGAAGAATACCGAACAATAGTCATACTGCAATATCCATAGAAATTTTGTCTGTATACTAAACAATTATGCAAATGAATAAGCATGCTATCAGAATCATAAACAGGTAACAATCAAGTGGCTACTACATTGGCCATTTTCTCCCTTACGAGAGCAATCAGGATGAGAACACCAGCGACCGGGCCAGGGTACGCATGGGTCTCTAGTTCCCGGGGTCCGGAGTCCCAGGACAATCACACTCTGCAGAGGCAAACACTTAAACTAAACCAAAGTTAACCCCGTCGGGTATCCTAAGGCTGAGGCTCAGTAGTGCCAAGACCAATCACAATCAATCGGATGATGCACCTCAATCAATCAATCAATCATGTCATATCACTTATCACTTACAAATCTCACATATCATGCTGAACAAACAATAGGAAGTGCATCGCATATACTGATACTGAATGTACATAAGCAATTACAGGAAGTGCTGACAATGAGTATCAATCACAATCACTGACTCATAACTGATGCAAGTTCTCCAATGGAGCAACGGTATAACACAATACACAATAATAGAATGGTTCCACCCGGGCTTCGCTCTGGGGTTGCTGCATTTCCCACAGAATCGAGAGGTCCAGCGTAGAACACATAAGAGGGCATAAACCGTAATCAATATGCTGTACAACTCAAACCAATCCAGTACTTATACGAATCAAGGATCCATTACAAGCCAATCCTACACTAATTATCCAGCGTCTCTAACCGTGCATGTTGATGTAGTTTTAAGTTATCCGATGCACCATTGTCTAGTGTTGCAGTGTCTCGAGTGTGCATCGAAGTCCCTTAAACCAACACCCATGGGGAGGTGCTAAACAGCTGGATACAAGCATGAATGATTCACAGCCCTTGAGATCATTCATGTCATTCAAACATTCCATTGGGCATGTCCAGGTTCGCTACATTCTAACATGAAAGTCATATACGGTCTTTTACTTAAACCTAGTCCCTTTTCATTCAATTCTCAGGGTCTCACGGTGTAGCCGTAGGTAACCTTACGGCTTAGCCGTGGCATCTTACGGCTTAGCCGTAATATGCACTGCGGCTGAGCTGAGGTTCCCCAAATATCCCTTCGGATTTACGGCTTAACCGTATTTTGCTCTACGGCTCAGCCGTATCTTGGTCCACGGCTTAGCCGTAAGACAATGTACGGCTTAGATCAGGCTGGGCCGTAGAAGAATGTCAAATTGCCAACATCCAGTTATTTTCAGCTAACAGTCTGTACTGTTCTACGGTTTGGTTTACGGTTGGGTCTCGGCTTAGCCGTAAGCCATTTTACGGCTTAGCCGTAGCACATTTCACGGCTTAGCCGTGAGTGCACGGACTCATTTTCCCTGAACTTGTTACAGTCATACAGAAACTGAATGAAACGACTGAAAACAGCAATATAACAGCAAAACACACTCAATGGGGCTGTCTAACACTGAGAAACACAATGAAGCATAATAACACAACAATCGAATCACTATCAATCGGTGTTCACACATCTTGGGCTTATACTTGCCTCACAAATGGAAATCACTCGTTGCTTGGCTCAGTCCGCTGGAATCACACACGCGAATGGCTCCTTTCTTCCTCCCTCAAGCAGTAGAACAGAGATGGAGAAGGAGAGAAAGAGAGCTGAACAGAGAGAGAGACAAACAGAGAGCGAGAGAGACGATCGAGAGAGAGACAGGGAGTTGGTGGGATTTTTATAACTTAATTTGAGTCGAAATTACACTTAAGGCCAAATAGCTTATGCAAATATCAGTTTGAGTCAAATGACAGTCCAACGAAAGCAAACGAACTCATTCGGATCCAAGACAGTTACGACAATCGACAAGCTCGACGAAATACACGCGCTGACGTCAGAATGACGCAAAACTGACAAGGTCAATCAAAAGCGAAAATTACGAAAAAGGGCTCGATCTACTTAGATCAAGTCAAACTCAACCCAAACGATCTCTCTACGAGGCAAAACCAAAACAAACAAAATCAAAACACACTTAGCGATAAAAACACACACAAGTACCCACTAATCCGGGTCAACTCGGGTCGGAGTGTTACATCCTCCCCCACTTGGACATCATTCCGTCCTCGGAATGAAAGCGTACCTGAGCAAACAGATAAGGATACTGACGCGCCATCTGATCTTCTAATTCCCACGTGGCTTCATCAGGTCCATGATGTTCCCAAAGTACCTTGACCCATCGAATAGTCCTCGTACGCAAGAGCTGTTCTCTAGTTCCAACAATACGGAGCGGACGCTCAACGTATGACGCATTAGGTTGCATCTGAATGTCATCGTATCGAATCACGTGCGTCGGGTCTCGAACATACTTGCGAAGCATAGACACATGAAAAACATCGTGTACTCCAGAAAACTCCACGGGTAGAATCAATCTGTACGCTAGATCACCAATCCGGCTCTTGATCTCAAATGGACCCACATACCTTGGCGCTAACTTGCCTTTTTGACCGAATCGTACCGTGCCCTTCATCGGTGAGACCTTCAAGAATACCCAATCTCCAACCTGAAATGTCAAGGTTCTTCTACGCGTATCTGCATAGCTCTTCTGTCTCGATCGGGCAATCTTCAAATTGTCAATCACTTTCTGAACTTTCTCTGTAGTCTCAGCAATGATTGTCGGTCCGTGGAAACTCCTTGTTCCAACTTCGTCCCAGCAAACAGGACTTCTACATTTCCGTCCATACAAAGCTTCATAGGGTGCCATTCCAATACTCTCGTGGAAACTATTGTTATACGCAAACTCGCACAACGAGAGATGCAAATCCCATTCTTTCTCGAAATTCAGCACACTGGCCCGTAACATGTCCTCGAGCGTCTGAATAGTTCGTTCTGACTGTCCATCAGTCTGCGGGTGATACGCCGTACTGAAGCTCAACTTCGTTCCCATGGCTTCCTGAAATGCTCTCCAAAATGAAGAAACAAAGCGGCTATCTCGATCTGACACAATCGACACGGGCGTACCATGTAGTCTCACGATCTCATCAACGAACTTCTTCGCCATCTCGGAAAATGTCATGCCTTTCTTGAATGGAAGAAAATGGGCTGTCTTCGTCAGTCTGTCCACGATCACCCAAATGGCACTGTTCTTCTTGCTCGTCAGGGGTAAACCCGAAACAAAGTCCATCGAAATGTGCTCCCATTTCCACTGGGGAATATGCAATGGATGTAAGGAACCTGGAGGTCTCTGATGGTCAGCTTTCACCTTCTGGCAAGTCAAACATCTGGCAACAAACCCAGCAATTTCTCTCTTCATGTTGTTCCACCAGAATCTGTCCTTGAGAGCTCGGTACATCTTCGTACTTCCAGGATGCATAGAATAACGTGCATGGTGTGCTTCTGTCATCAAACTCTCCTTTAAAGCATCTACTGCTGGCACACATAATCTGCTCCTGAAATACAAAACATCACCTTCCAAACGAAAGTCTGGTCGATCTGCAATGCTATCTCGGATTCGCTTCAACATCGCATCTTCGAACTGCTGGTCCTTAATACGCTGAATAATATCAGGCTGAAAGCTCACTGTACTGGCAAGTGTCAAACGGTTCTCCACCGATTGCAGTTCCACTGGCTGAGCATGCCTCACAAAATAAAGGCTGTCCAAAGCCTGAAGAATCTCCGACTTCCTACTCAAGGCATCTGCAACAACATTGCCTTTCCCTGGATGGTACTTGATGGGGAAATCAAAATCCTTGATCAACTCAAGCCACCTTCGCTGTCGCATATTCAACTCAGACTGCGTGAAGAGATACTGTAGACTATGATGATCTGAATGCACTTCAAATGTCACGCCATACAAATAGTGTCTCCACATCTTCAACGCAAAAACGATGGCTGCCAACTCTAAATCGTGCGTGGCGTAGTTCTTCTCGTGCTCCCGAAGTTGTCTCGAGCCATAGGCAATCACCTTGCCATGTTGCATCAAAACACATCCCAAACCGACTTGAGAAGCATCTGAATAGATCATAAATCCTTCATGTCCATCTGGTAACGTCAAAACTGGAGCCGAAGTAAGCTTCTCCTTCAACATCCGGAAATGGCACTCGCATTCGTTCGTCCACAGAAAAGGGACACTCTTCCTGGTCAATCGAGTCAATGGTGCAGAAATCTTGGCAAAATCTTGAATAAAGCGACGATAATATCCAGCTAATCCAAGAAAACTCCGTATCTCCGTCACAGTCTTTGGGCTGGGCCAATTCATCACTGCTTCAACTTTCGTCTGATCCACTGCCAACCCATCTCGTGAAATGGTATGACCAAGAAAAGCTACCTGCTCGAGCCAAAAATCACACTTCGACAGCTTGGCATATAAACGATGCTCTTTCAACAACTGCAAGGCTCGACGTAGATGTTCCTCATGCTCCTCTGGGGTCTTCGAATACACCAAAATGTCATCAATAAAGACCACTACAAAACGATCCAGAAAAGGAGCGAAGATCCTGTTCATCAAAGCCATAAAGGCAGCAGGTGCATTGGTTAATCCAAATGGCATCACGAGAAACTCAAAATGTCCGTACCGTGTCCTGAAAGCAGTCTTCGCAATATCGTCTTCCTTCACCCGGAGTTGATGATACCCCGATCTCAGATCAATCTTGGAAAAATAGGCAGCACCTTGAAGTTGGTCAAACAACTCATCAATACGCGGCAATGGATATTTGTTCTTGATCGTGACTTTGTTCAACCGCCGGTAATCTATACACATCCGTAAGGTACCGTCCTTCTTCTTCACAAACAGCACTGGCGCTCCCCACGGTGACACACTCGGCCGTACGAAACCCTTCTCCAAAAGATCTTGCAATTGCGTCTTCAATTCGAGTAACTCAGCAGGGGCCATACGATAAGGAGCTAAACTAATGGGTGCTGTACCGGGCACTAGGTCGATCGCAAACTCTACATCTCGGACAGGGGGTAACTCGGGTACTTCCTCCGGAAATACATCCGGGAACTCACGTACTACCGGAATCTCACCCAACTGCTTCACCTCCTTCTTCTCCGAGACAAAAGCAAGAAAACCTGCACAACCTCTACGTATCAAACGATCCGCCTTGCATGCGGAGATGACACGCCTCGGGCATCTCTCCTGATTGCCCTCGAAACGAAACCCCTTCGCAAAATCGAAGTAAATCGACCTGTTGTAACAGTTAACACAGGCACGATACCGCGCTAGCCAGTCCATTCCAAGGATCACATCGAAATCCAACATGGACAACAAAATCAAATCAACTGGCAGCTGGCGACCTGCAATCACCACGTCGCACTGAGGGTAGTATACACTACACTCCACTCGCTTGCCCACAGGAGTGGACACCACTAACAAATAGGGTAGCGGCTGAGGGGGTTGCGGTAACTGTTCCGCAAAACGAGGTGCAACATATGAACGCGTAGATCCCGAATCAAATAGGGTATGTGCTTCAGCTCGGGCAATGAGAACTTTACCTTCTACCACTTTCGCATCTTCTGCATGATCATGAGAGGCTGCATACACACGAGCAGTCTGGCGCTGGGGCTTCTGGCTCTGGCGAGACGGATGGGGGCTGTTCGAAGCTGCTGAACTGAGAGACTTGGATGACCCCATAGATCTGGACGACTGGAAAGTCCTGGTCTTCGGGCACTGAGCTATCTTATGCTCCATCGATCCGCAACTCAAACAAGCTCCGGACTTCTTCCAACACTTCTCCGTCGGATGTCCAAATCCACAAAACTCGCATCTGCTTCCGGAGAAACTCGAAGTGCCTTGCTTCCCTTTCCATTTCTTCTGACTCTGTCCCCTGGAACTCACTGGTGCACTCCTCTTAAAATCCATGGCTCTCTCTGCTAGGTGGTTGGCTTCCGCAGCGTGTGCTCTGTCGACCGCATCATCGAAAGTAGCTGGTCTCTGAAAGGCAGTCACAAAATTCGCGTATCTCGGGTGTAGACCAGAAATAAAACGATTCACCTTCTTCTCCTCGGTATTGATCATGTCCTCAGCAAAATGGGACAACTGGGTAAAGCGGTGAATGTACTCTGCAACGGTCAGCTGCTGCTGCTGTAAGGCCAGAAACTCAACCTCCTTCACACGCCGAACATGAGCAGGAATGAACTTCCTTCTGAACTGTTTCTGGAACGTCTCCCACACTGTTTCACTGGGCAAGGTCAGATAGGCTGCACTAACACTCTTCCACCAGGTCTTAGCCATCTCTCGAAACATCGAGGCCGTAAGCATGACCTTCTGCCGGTCGTCACAGACAATGGTCGAGAAGAGATCTCCTGTATGCTCTAGCCACTGATCAGCCTTCAATGCATCTTCATTACCATAGAATTCTGTGGCTCCACGTTTCCTGAATTTGTCGTATAACGCATTCGGATCGCTCTCCTTAGGTTGGATAACCACTTGCTGCTCTGCAGGCCGAACTGGCGTTTGGCTCTGTCGGTCTACGATCGAAACAACCTGCGCTTGCAAAGAATGGATCGCCTGTAGCATAGTCAAGAAGCGCTCGTCAAAATTCACAAGTGGCTGTGGAGCGGCTGACCCACTCTCGTTATCTCCCTGATCATTGTTGTTGTGTGTTCCAGATCCCGATGCCATAACCTGCAAAACACAAAAGTCAATCTGCTAACACACTAGGGAACGCACACAGACTCACAAGACAAGGGGACCAAACACAACAGTCCAAAACTGGACTACGAAGTCTCACCACGTCCTATATGCCTACATGCTTACACACTAAGATAGAGACAATGCCCTGAGAGACACAGCTCTGAGAGACAATGCTCTGAGAGACAATGCTCTGATACCATACAATACGTATGTCACAACCCGAGCCCAGGGACCGGGGGTCAGAGAAGGTCTAACCAATGACACACGTACTCCCGTGCGTGCACACCTGGACCCCGTCCGAGTATACACACACAAGGGATCAATCACACGTGCAAAAGACTGAACGCGGAAGCTGTACGTATCAAGGCATACCACAAATATACCAAAAGACATAGGAGATTACAAAACAATATACACTGATGATAAGACCAAATACATGAACGTATGACAATAGAGCGGGCTTACAACAATCCCAAAATCAAAATACAGGTATCACTCAATGCCCACTTTACAATTACAGAAAAATCCCCTCAATAGACTCCAACACAAGGAATGGGGAAAACCAAAATGATGCAAACCGTACTCTGGAGGATGGATCAAGTCCACTCCTCTAGGCCGGAGGGGGCCTCGCGAGCCTCTCCTGCAGTCGGGTCGACCGACGCAGGATCGGAAGAGGGATCTGAGCCTGCAACACACAAGACAAACGTATAAGTACAACGACTTAGCAAAGCATAAGCCAACAAGAAGATAACACGAATTGTGTCTAAAACTGAAGAATACCGAACAATAGTCATACTGCAATATCCATAGAAATTTTGTCTGTATACTAAACAATTATGCAAATGAATAAGCATGCTATCAGAATCATAAACAGGTAACAATCAAGTGGCTACTACATTGGCCATTTTCTCCCTTACGAGAGCAATCAGGATGAGAACACCAGCGACCGGGCCAGGGTACGCATGGGTCTCTAGTTCCCGGGGTCCGGAGTCCCAGGACAATCACACTCTGCAGAGGCAAACACTTAAACTAAACCAAAGTTAACCCCGTCGGGTATCCTAAGGCTGAGGCTCAGTAGTGCCAAGACCAATCACAATCAATCGGATGATGCACCTCAATCAATCAATCAATCATGTCATATCACTTATCACTTACAAATCTCACATATCATGCTGAACAAACAATAGGAAGTGCATCGCATATACTGATACTGAATGTACATAAGCAATTACAGGAAGTGCTGACAATGAGTATCAATCACAATCACTGACTCATAACTGATGCAAGTTCTCCAATGGAGCAACGGTATAACACAATACACAATAATAGAATGGTTCCACCCGGGCTTCGCTCTGGGGTTGCTGCATTTCCCACAGAATCGAGAGGTCCAGCGTAGAACACATAAGAGGGCATAAACCGTAATCAATATGCTGTACAACTCAAACCAATCCAGTACTTATACGAATCAAGGATCCATTACAAGCCAATCCTACACTAATTATCCAGCGTCTCTAACCGTGCATGTTGATGTAGTTTTAAGTTATCCGATGCACCATTGTCTAGTGTTGCAGTGTCTCGAGTGTGCATCGAAGTCCCTTAAACCAACACCCATGGGGAGGTGCTAAACAGCTGGATACAAGCATGAATGATTCACAGCCCTTGAGATCATTCATGTCATTCAAACATTCCATTGGGCATGTCCAGGTTCGCTACATTCTAACATGAAAGTCATATACGGTCTTTTACTTAAACCTAGTCCCTTTTCATTCAATTCTCAGGGTCTCACGGTGTAGCCGTAGGTAACCTTACGGCTTAGCCGTGGCATCTTACGGCTTAGCCGTAATATGCACTGCGGCTGAGCTGAGGTTCCCCAAATATCCCTTCGGATTTACGGCTTAACCGTATTTTGCTCTACGGCTCAGCCGTATCTTGGTCCACGGCTTAGCCGTAAGACAATGTACGGCTTAGATCAGGCTGGGCCGTAGAAGAATGTCAAATTGCCAACATCCAGTTATTTTCAGCTAACAGTCTGTACTGTTCTACGGTTTGGTTTACGGTTGGGTCTCGGCTTAGCCGTAAGCCATTTTACGGCTTAGCCGTAGCACATTTCACGGCTTAGCCGTGAGTGCACGGACTCATTTTCCCTGAACTTGTTACAGTCATACAGAAACTGAATGAAACGACTGAAAACAGCAATATAACAGCAAAACACACTCAATGGGGCTGTCTAACACTGAGAAACACAATGAAGCATAATAACACAACAATCGAATCACTATCAATCGGTGTTCACACATCTTGGGCTTATACTTGCCTCACAAATGGAAATCACTCGTTGCTTGGCTCAGTCCGCTGGAATCACACACGCGAATGGCTCCTTTCTTCCTCCCTCAAGCAGTAGAACAGAGATGGAGAAGGAGAGAAAGAGAGCTGAACAGAGAGAGAGACAAACAGAGAGCGAGAGAGACGATCGAGAGAGAGACAGGGAGTTGGTGGGATTTTTATTACTTAATTTGAGTCGAAATTACACTTAAGGCCAAATAGCTTATGCAAATATCAGTTTGAGTCAAATGACAGTCCAACGAAAGCAAACGAACTCATTCGGATCCAAGACAGTTACGACAATCGACAAGCTCGACGAAATACACGCGCTGACGTCAGAATGACGCAAAACTGACAAGGTCAATCAAAAGCGAAAATTACGAAAAAGGGCTCGATCTACTTAGATCAAGTCAAACTCAACCCAAACGATCTCTCTACGAGGCAAAACCAAAACAAACAAAATCAAAACACACTTAGCGATAAAAACACACACAAGTACCCACTAATCCGGGTCAACTCGGGTCGGAGTGTTACAGGTAGCTCGACTGGTTAAGATCGGGTCGTTGCCACTTGTGAGATCAGGGTTCGAGTTTGTCCAAGGACAAAATCCCCGCTGCGTACTCTGAGGGCAAGATCAGGACAGAGCCTTGGGGCGCGAGCCTGTGAGTCCAATGGTCCGGTTAGGTGGAACAATACCTCACTTAGTGAGGCGCCTTTTGGGAACAAAACCGTGAGGACTTCCATAAAAACTGTAAAGTTAAGCGTGCTCGAGTCAGAACAATTTCAGGATGGGTGACCTCCTGGGAAGTCCAAAGCGGACAATACCTCGATGGTGCGGAGCAGATTGTTACATGACAAGGCATGGCAATGCATGTCCAGTAAATCATTTAATGTATATCGTGTTTATCAATGAGCTGGAGGTCTCTGCTTTGCATGTTTAGGCCTTACCTAATGCTGCATGTTAGTGGATGGTGTTGTTTATTCAAAATTTTATCAATGATCAACAGTAAGAGGTCGATAGGCTGCTCATCATAACAAAAAAATGGTTTTATCAATCATTGAGCTACATATTTGTTGGTAGCAAAAGGGTTCTTCACTTTCTAAAAGGGATTTTGAGTCATAGGCTTCATTTTCATATTTATTTATTTGTAGTCATTGTGTTTTTTGATGTAGATTAGGTAGGTGATTCAGATGATCGTCAATTGACGGTGGGCTACATTGTTTTTATTGGTTCAAACTTGGTAAAAAGCTAAAAAACAACGTACTATGTCAAAATGACAAAATCAAGCAATGAGTCTAAATACCGTGTCCCTCGCACTTAAAGTAACAAAGTATTTTGGATTCTTTTTGTCACGCCCCGAAATCTGAGATCCTTGGGACCCTCAAACCATGAGGCACGATCGGTCCACAATAACTAAAATAAAAGAAAATTTAATTAATAAATCTCATTGACTATTAATTGCACGAACAAATAAACTCCTACATGTGCTACTAATGTTTAATGTGAAATTCTTGTAACTCATTCGTCAATCCCGGTCCCGCATGCAAGCTACGTATCCTCTGTGTTCGGCTCAACTGCGAAATCTGGGGAAAAACAAAGGGGATGAGTACAACTTTGCAAATAGACCCATTATGAAACTGTAGCAAACGGGTAACAATCAAGATATCAAATTTAAAAGCCACGGTTTCGAAGAATCAACAATGAGTGGAATATAGCAATCTCAAAGGTGATTAAGTCGAATAATAAAATTAGATCAAATACAATTTGGAAAATATCGAATTTCAGCAGAGTTTAAACAAGACGGTGGAAATAAGCAAGATAATCCAATAATTAATCAAAATTTTTACAAATTGGGTCATGGAGTATGAATTTAGACATTTCAAATGTAATTTCACAATTGCTTAAACCATGGTAACAAGATAAATAGTTCAAATCAAAATATCAATAGCGAAGGTGTTAATTAATATGAATGTAAAATAAATCATGATCCAAAGTCACGAATTTAGGAGAGTTATATCATAATTAAATACAAATTTAACAAGGATGAAAATATATAATCTTCGAAGCAATAAAGAGGGTTAATCAAGACTTCACAATTTAGGAGTAACATTCTAAAACCAATTTAAAGATAAGGTATCTCTGCAGTAAACCAAATAACAAAGTATAATCGAAAAAATGAAGCCTGTGCCAAGTATAAAGTACCCGCCAAGTATAAGTCATTTTCATATCTAAAGTTGACACGAGGCCTGAGATACTGGTAATCTCCTCAAAACAAAGTGGGTCTAGCTACAGACTAGAAATATCGCATAAAGGGGTCCCAATCCCAATGTCATATCCAAAATGGCTAAAATCTGCGTGTGAGCGTTCGCACGATAAGTTGCCTATACTTTAGAGAATGCCTTGATGTCGAATAGTATACAAATAACAAAGTCCGAAAATTCTCAAATTTCAATTTACACCTCGATTTAGGGTTACAAAAATAAATCTATCACATGATATTGAATTTTTCACAATCAAACTGTTTAAATAAAATGACCAATAATCACTAACAATAATTTATTGAGAATTTTATTTTATAATAGAATGGTGTCCAAGGATCAATATCAGATCTAGCCATCAATAAAAACAATTCAAATTAAAAAAGGAACAAATCAAATAAAATCAAAGGAGCAAATCCTCAGAATTTCTATGGTTATCTCAATAAGTTCACAAGTGCAATTTAAATCATAATTGAGACAAGGAATACAAAACTTCAGGTACTAGGGTAACATAATAAGACTGCTCGCTTGAATTGACGGCGGATGATTGACTTGACCAGCCCTGATCTAAATATCTTAGGGAATCATGCAGTTCTTGTTACTATCGGTTTACAATTGGTTTAGTAATAAGATCCAATAATTCAAGTTCACACACGGGCTCTATTGGATTCGGGTCAGGCTTGATCATGGGTCAAAAGTGATGGAATTGTCATATGTTGGTTTTGAGCCCGGGCAAGTCCATGCAAGTGGGCCTTAAGTAGAATTAAGTAATACAATCCATGCATGCACATAGGTGAAAGGAATTTGGATCAGTGAGTTGGGTTTGAGATTCAATGAGTGGCCTAAAACATGATGAGTTGCGTAAATACACGAGATGGGCAAGAGTTCAATAATTCAAATGGGTCCAACTGGGTTGGACTCGGTTTAGGTTGAAAGTTGGCTTGAGCCTGGGTTGATCTAGATGCCTGGCTTCAGTTTTGGTTTATGGAAAAAGAGTTGCTGTATAATAAATCAAGGTGTCATAATAGGAGCATAGAATAATATAAAATACAAGAATGGAGAAAAGATATGCTCGGTTTGTAGTGATGGATTCGGATGGGTCATGAGGTGTGTATACTGCTGGAATAGGTAAGCAAGAGATGATGGAGGTGACACGATTCAAGTGTGTTCATGGGTGCATGAGAAAGAAGAAGCAGCAGAGATGGGTTCTATGATGGAGTGGATGGAGTGCAGAGTGAAGAAAGAGAAAGGACGTTGCTGGTGATGAACGGTGCAAGTGGAGGAGAGGCTACAGATGGGTTGGAAGTTGAGGTGGGTCTGTTTCCTATGACGAGGAAGAGAAGAAGAAAACGGTGAACAAGAAGGAGAAGGTGGAGAAGTCACCGAAACAGGAAGAAGCTGGGGATGTTCCAGGTTGGGCATGGTTCAGGTCAGGGTGGGTTCGGTGGTTACATAAGGTAGCCTGGGGGTGATGCCATGTGGTATGATGAAAAACAACATGATGTGTGATCCTTGATGTTGATGATGGCCAGATCGATGATGATGAAGCTGGGTCCTTGATGGGACCGGCCATGATCAAAGAGAAAGAAGAAGGAGGCAATTAAAAACGAAGGAGAAGAAGAGAATAAAACAGAGAGGAAGAAGGATGGTGATGCTGGGCCATAAAAGGTTTGGCCATGGTGGAGGAAGAAGGAAGAAAAACAGGGAGGAGAAGCAGAAGATGAGAGAAACCGAGGAGAAGAGAAGAAGTAGAGAAAGAGGAATGAATGGCTTGATCTGGTTGCTCGAAGAAGACGAGGGATGACCATTTAGCTCGGCTGATAAGTGAAGGAGGAGAAGAAAAAGGGACGAAGGTGTCATGGGAGAAGAAGCAAAGTGGGTCTAATTTCTGGGAATGCATGGAGATGGGTTTTGCTCTTGGCAAGAGGCCCCCTTGATGAAAGACAGAGATGTGAGGGGAGGGAGGAGAGAGAGAAACATAATGAAAAACAGGTAAGGGTGGGGGCAAACAGAAAGAACGGAGAAAGGAGAAGAAGAAAAGAAAGAAGAAAAGCAAGAAGGAAAGAAAGAAGATGAAGGAGAAGATGACGCTGCAGATGGATGCAATGTGATGGATTCGATCGTGTGATCCGTAATAGATGGTACAGTAATGGAGAAAATGTGGAGACAATTGTAATGGAGTGGTGATGAGTTTGCCCTAGCTAGGCCTGACTCAACTATGGTCGAGTCTAGCTCATCAAAGGTGATCCCAATGGTGGTGCTGACTAATGGGAATGACTGATTGCGTCTATTGAACCCAGGGGGTTTGTGGTTTGGGCTTGGCTTGGTCAAGCATGTGGTTGCTTCGCAAAGTGTGGGGTTAATGGAGGGTGATGATGATAGCTAGATGATGACTGGAGGCAAAAAGAGCTCATATGCACATGCTACCATGCAAAAATATGAGAGTGACCTATTATACTATTTGTAAAAGAAAACAGTGGAAGAAAGAGAAGACATACAAAAAATAATAGAGCACTGTAAGAGGGAGAGAACAGAAAATTCCAATGTGACTAGAGAAGAGAGGGATAATGTCCTTTTTTAGGAAAAAAAAAAGAGTGTCTCCAAAAGAAAGGAGTCCTATACTAAGTTAGCCAAAGATAATAAGTTAGGTTGAAATCTAAAACACAAATTGGGATTGAACACTAATTTCAAGGTGAATTTAAGATAGGAAATACAATAACAAGGGGCCTAATAAATTTGGATATTTTTTTTAAGCTAGATTCTCTAATAAGCTAAATTCTAACAAAACATGATCCAACAAATAATTTCAAATTTTAAATAGAATAATACAAATGCATATGGGGTCCATCATAGATCAAATCAAAGGTCAAGATTAATTTTAATTGAAAATAAAAATTCGAGTCATTACACTTTTGGTGATCAAGGATCTTGGAAATTTTCTCTCTACTCATTTATCGTGATAATATTAATGCCATTGTCCTTGCATCTAATTGAGTATATCATGTTTGGATAAAATGCAAAGAGGTGGATTACCATTTTATAAGAAAAAGTTATTTGGGGTTGACGTTTAAGTTTGCTGGTTTAAGTACCATAGCCAGTGGATGTTCCTACCAAAAGGTCTCAGAATTACAACATTTCAACTCCGGGAAGACAAGTGCATGTCATTGCAAGGCCGTATTAGCATACTGACAGATTCAATGTGGCTCACTTCTCCACATTTGAACTGACCATGTAATTACTTGTAATTAACTATTACCGATGTTGCAATATTTAACTGTTTCTACAATACATGTATGAAATGTTTAATTTTATTTGATTTAGTATATATAATGTATAATGTAATATATAAAGTCAAGAACAGTCTCCCACTCTAGGAGTAACAGGCGGCAGTTCTATTTCACCTGATGCCTACTTTTTTCACCTAAAGGGGGTAGGGTTCCAGCCCCCTACGTTGAATAAAAAAAGATTAAAAAAAAAACATACACACACACATTGAATGCCCCATCCCTTGTGATCGATGGAAAAGGTTATCAAACTATATGCATTTATTTGTACAGAAGTAGCACACGAAGACACTCTCTGAAACTTGTAGTAATAGCGGCACTACCAATACAGAAGAGCAACCAACTGAACATTGAACATACAGTACAATACCTTGACCCCAAAAAAAAAAAAGAAAAAGAAAAAAAGAAAAGAAACAATAACAATAATAATAGAATCCAATACAAAAGCTATTGCGATCTACTTTCCAAATGCAAATTTGGAAAATGAGGTGAAGAAGGTTTGTGTCAAGTGAGGAACAATAAGAAAAGGGCACCAATAACGGATATGATTGCCCATGGATTTTTGAAGTAATCATGCACCAAGGACTCCCGCAATTTTGGCCAAGCACGCGCACAATATTGATTGATTTCAATACAAATATCAGCCAAATAGAAATGTTGGTCATATACTACCACCTCTCTTCCCAAATTGTTGAAGAAAGTGGCCAAATAATCATCACTGCCCAACCAGTTATGAATGATTTCCTTTCGGCAGAGAATTTCGACGTCCTTGCTGTTATCGATGAGGTAGTCCATAAAGGTGGCGTATGCTGTAAAGTATTTTTTGCAGTGGTAGTAGCATTGCTCGAATGACACCAAGTTATGAAATTTTATATTTGTATTGTCCGAAACCTCTAACTGGGGGATCTCCAGGACGCCCTTTCCAATGTCAAACCTTCTGTCCAAGTAGGAAGCGTACTGGACGTGGCTTGTTCTAAACTTGATTCCTCTCTCTTTGAGTTTGGATGCACTCGGGATTAAAAGTTTGGATTCACTAGGGGCTGGTGGTAATGATTGTCTCTTTTTGGTGCGGACAACGTAATTTGTGTGATATAAATGAAGTAGATGTTGGATTTGGATTTCGGAATTCTTGATTCTCTCTGTTGTTCTCTCCCAATCCCGTCCACCATAGAAGAAACTGAGAGCCCATTGTGCGAGGGAAGTAAATGGGGAGGGAACATTTGTCAAGGTCAATTCAAATAGCTGTTGTAGAATGAGAAAAGGAATCTGATTTTCAAGCATGAGCAAGTCAGCCCTTACTGCTGCTTTCAGCCATTTCAATTAAAGATAGGATCATCATTGCACTCACTGAAAGCATACTTGCGAAAGAGCTGAATGATGGAGCAACCATCGAGTACCATCATTTCCACAAAGGAATAGCTGTCGAGCTCGATTACCTCTGAGTAGCATTTCCTGGCCCTTTCCTCCAGTTCTTTGATAGCGTGAAAATACTTCTCCAAACTGCCTCGTCCATTCCGAGAGAGGATTGTTAAAATATTAATTCAAATACCATGCTTTGAATAAGTCATCGTTGCTTGAAGAAGTCCACAAACGTTCATGTGAACGTGTACTTGTTAGTTCTAGAGTTTAGGGGTCATGGGACACTTGTCCTTTTATTGTTATGTCACCTATGTGTATTTATGAGTTGTGTATCAGTGAAATGACAATCCAATGAATGAAATTTTTAGTACAATCTCTGTGTAACTCTCTCTCCCATTCAGTTTGCTTCCATTTATCTTGCTAACAGCCAACATTTTGTGGTATCAAAGCTTGGAGAAGAAGAAAGAAAAAGAAGAGAAGAGAGAAGGGAAGCAGCCGGCTGGGAAAGAAAAAAAAAGCAGAAGAAGAAGATAGAGAACAAAGAGAGAGAAGGGAGCAATCGGTTGGAAGAGTAGAAAGAAAAGAACAGAAGAGAAAGGAGAAAAAGAGAAGAAAGAAAAACAAAGAGAGAGAAGGGAGTAGTCGGTTGGAAGAGTAGAAAGAAAAGAACATAAGAGAAAAGAGAAAAAGAGCAGAAAGAAAAACAAAAAAAGAAAAGAAAAGAAAAAAGCAGGAGTGCACTCGGCTAGGAAGAAAAACAGTCGGCTGGGAAGAAAAGAAGAAGGAGAAGAGAGGAGAAGACAATCGACTAGGAGAAGAAAAGAAAAGAAAAAAAGAAGAACAGTGTAGTGCAGTCGGTTGGGAAGGAAAAGGAGAGAAAAAGAAAGAAGGAAGGAATGGCTAACAATAGTGCTGTAAGTGTTTCTCAACCATTGGTTCCTATTTTTAAAGGTGATAATTATCAGTTTTGGAGTATCAAAATGAAAACCTTATTTATTTCATATGATTTATGGGATTTAGTTGAGAATGGGTTACCTGAATATGACTAACAAGAGGGTAAACTTACTGCAACCCAAAAAAGTGAGATGAAAGAAAATAGGAAAAATGATGCAAAGGCTTTATTTTACATCTAACAAGCTCTGGATGAGACCATCTTTCCTAGGATAATGGGTGCCACCACATCAAATAAAGCATGGGAATTGCTTCAAGATGAATATAAAGGATCCAATCAAGTTGTTACCTTGAAATTACAAACTCTTCGCCGTGAGTTTAAAAAGTTATTGATGAAAAATTCTGAGTCCATTCAGGGATTCTTTACAAGAATTACAACTAATGTGAAACAAATTAGGTCTCTTGGTGAGGACCTAACTGATCAAAAAATTGTTGAAAAAGTGTTAAGAAGTCTCACTCCCAAATTTGACCATGTTGTTGCTGCCATTGAAGAATCCAAGGATTTAATTAAATTATCTTTGACTCAATTAATGGGTTCTTTCCAAACACATGAAGAAAGATTAAACAGAACTGCAGATAAGCCAGTTGAGCAGGTTTTCCAGACAATACTTGATTTAAAGAAGGGATCAAGCAATAATGCAGGGGCTACCTCCAACCAAAGGCAAAATAGCCACGGTCGTGGTCGTAGGAGGCAAAATTTTCGTGGAAGATGCCAAGGAAGAGCCATGTATAATGGAAACGAGAGAAACCACAACAAAGGTAATCTCAAACCTCCTCACTGCTATAATTGCAAGAAAAGAGGTCATATTGAAAAAGATTATTGGTAAAAAAACAAGTCCTCAACTGTGCTTCAATGTTCAATTTGTAACAAATTTGGACATGAAGAAAAAGATTGTTGGCATAAAAACAAAAATCAAGCAAATTTCCATGAAGAAAAGACAAATGATGAAGTTGAGGCAAATTTATTTCTCTCATGTTTATCTACAAATGCTGAATTTGTTGGAGATATTTGGTTTTTGGATAGTGGGTGCAATAACCATATGACAGGTGATCAAAACATTATTTGTTGAGATGGATGAATCAGTAAGATCACAAGTCCTAATGGGAAATGATAGTCAAGTCCAGGTGTAAGGCAAAGGAATTGTCTCTGTGAACACCAAGTCAGGTACAAACCTTATACATGATGTTATGTTTGTACCAAGTTTGGCTCAAAACCTAATTAGCTTGGGACAGTTAATAAAAAAGGGGTATTATGCTATTTTTGATGAGGATAAATGCATGTTATTTAAAAAGAAGAATATGGAATTAGTCACGACAGTGAGAATGACTCAAAATAAAATGTTTCCTCTCAAGATTTCTGATCTTACCCTCAATGCATTTAAGTCTGTGGAGTATGATAATTCATGGCTTTGGCATAAGCGATATGGGCATCTAAATTTTCATGATTTGGATTCCCTGTATAAAAAATATGTGGTTGTTGACTTAACTATTGTACATCATGGTAACACAATTTGTGAAGCTTGCATTTTTGGCAAACATCATCGAACCCCTTTTCCAGTGGGTAAATCTTGGAGGGCTAATCAACCATTAATGTTGGTACATGCTAATATCTGTGGCCCTATGCGCACAAATTCACTTGGTGATAGCAAGTATTTTTTATTATTTATTGATGACTACACAAGGATGATTTGGGTGTATTTTCTTAAGAAAAAATCCGAAGCTCTTTCATGCTTTCTACAATTTCGAGCTTATGTTGAAAAACAAAGTGGATTTTTACTTAAGACGGTAAGAACTGACCGAGGGGGTGAATTTACATCCAAGGATTTCCTTATGATCTGTAAAGATGAAGGAATACAACGAGAACTTACTGCAAGTTTCACTCCACAACAAAATGGAGTTGCAGAGTGAAAAAATCGTAGCATTGTTGAAACTGCAAGATGTATGTTGAAAGAAAAAGGGCTTCCAAAAAGCTTCTGGGCTGAGGCAGTATCTACAGCGGTTTATTTGCTTAATCGCTCTCCTACAAAAGCAGTCAATGGAAAAACACCATATGAAGCATGGTATGGGAGAAAGCCAAATGTAAGTCACTTAAAGGTCTTTGGTTCTATAGCTTACGCACATGTCCCTCGTGAAAAAAGGCACAAGTTAGATGATAAGAGTCTTGAGTGCATTTTTGTCGGATATAGTGAAGAAACAAAAGGATATAGACTTTATAATCCTGAAAATGAAATTTTATTCGTTAGTCGGGATGTAATTTTTAATGAGAATGATGAATGGAGGTGGGATAGTGAGGTTGATCACTACCCTCTAATTGTTGAAGAAGAAGAGACAGCATCTTTTGGTCCATCACCTGATACTCCATCTAGTTCGACTAGATCCACATCACTTCCTAGAAAGGTCAGAAGTCTTGTTGATATTTATCAATCAAGTGATTTTATATGCGTTGCCACTGAACCCACTTGTTTTGAAGATGCAGTAAGGGAGAAAAATTGGCATGATGCAATGAAAACTGAAATGAATGCCATTGAAAAAAATAAAACATGGTAGTTGGTAGATTTACCACCAGGTAAAGAGGCTATTGGGCTCAAATGGATTTACAAATCCAAATTTAATGCAGATGGGCAAAAATATAAGGCCCGTTTGGTGGCCAAAGGGTATGAACAAGTTCCAGGCATTGATTTCTTTGAAACCTTTTCTCCTGTTGCTAGAATCGACACTATAAGGACTATTCTAGCTGTGGTTGCTCAAAAAGGATGGAAACTCTTTCAATTTGATGTAAAATCAACCTTTTTAAATGGAGAGTTGCAGGAGGAAGTATATGTTGAACAGCCTCCTGGGTTTGAGATTAAAGGGTTTGAAAATAAAGTTTACAAGCTAATAAAGGCACTATATGGGCTCAAACAAGCTCTACGAGCTTGGTATAGCAAGATTGACAAATATTTTTTAGACCATAATTTTCGAAAAAGTGAAAATGAACCGACCCTTTAAGTGAAGGTTGGAGGTAAGGATGAAATTCTGATGGTGTGTTTGTATGTTGATGATATGATATTTACTGGTAACTCTCCAAAATTGGTTGAAGAATTCAAGAAAAATATGATGTCCCAATTTGAAATGACAGATCTAGGTCTGTTACATTATTTTTTGGGGATGGAAGTTGTTCAAGACTCAAATGGAATTTTTCTCCACCAAGAAAAATATGCAAGGGATCTGCTGGAAAATTTTCATATGTCAAATTGCAATCCTGCTAAAACACCCATGAATACCGATGAGCAACTTATTTTAGAGGATGGAATTGAAAAGGTGGATGCAAAAGAATTTCGAAGTATAGTTGGCGGCTTGATTTATCTCACATATACAAGGCCAGATATAATGTTTTCAGTAAGTTTGATTTCACGGTTTATGAACAGTCCAAGTCAAGCTCACATGGGTGCAGCTAAGAGAATACTACGATATATTCGCGGAACATTGGATCTCGGACTCAGGTTTAAAAAATCAAATACTTGTAAACTTGTCTCTTATACTAACAGTGATTGGGCTGGTTGTGTAGATGACAGGAAAAGCACTACAGGCTATGGGCTTAGTCTTGGGTCTGCATTGATATCATGGGCCTCAAAAAACCAGCAAACGGCAGCATTGTCTACAACCGAAGCAGAATATATGGCAGCTACAAGTGCGGCTTGTCAAATTGTGTGGGTTAGGAGGATTCTATCCGACCTGAAGAAAAAGCAAGTGGAAGCAACAATTTTATTTTGTGACAACAAGTCAACAATTGAATTAACAAAGAATCCAGTTTTCCATGGAAGAACAAAGCACATAGAAGTTCGGCACCATTTTATTCGCGAGCTTGTGGGAAAGAAAGAGATCAAGCTGGAGTACTGTAGCACAGAGGAACAAGTTGCTGATATTTTCACAATGGCTCTTTCTAGAGAAAGATTTTTCAAATTACGAAGAATGCTTGGTGTTGAAGGCATATGAATTAAGGGAGAGTGTTAAAATATTAATTCAAATACCATGCTTTGAATAAATCATCGTTGCTGAAGAGGTCGACAAACGTTCATGTGAACGTGTACTTGTTAGTTTTAGAGTTTAGGGGTCATGGGACACTTGTCCTTTTATTGTTATGTCACCTATGTGTATTTATGAGTTGTGTATCTGTAAAATAAGAATCCAAGGAATGAAATTTTTAGTATAATCTCTGTGTAAGTCTCTCTCCCATTCAGTTTGCTTCCATTTATCCTGCTAACAGCCAACACGGATGTCATTTAGGTATCTCCTTTTCTGTGCCTCCACTGCTTTGAGTTGACCGTGTCCTTTTTCATAGTGAAATGGGCCAATCGAGACCACGTGAGGGTCGTATGCAGTCGGGTTTCGAACACGAAACTTGACAGGGACTCTGTGGATGGAGCATGAAATGCTAGTCCATGAAACTTCCAATCCTGTTGGCTCAATAGGATGCCTCTCATTGATTTTAGACACCCAATTTGGATCCAAAGCCTCCATCTGAACGGTGGTATGGGCTTCTTCTGGGTACCCCCTGTGACCATCATCGTCGGAGGCAGGGCGAGCAAGCTGGCTCTCCTGCCAAGCCCCTTCCTCAAATCTTTCTACCCTTTCTGCTTCAGAAGTGTACTGATCTGCCATTATTTATCTAGAATTTTTTTTTTCTCCTCTTTTTTCAAACTCTCTTAACTTGAAAAGATTATGAAGTTAATCGTTATGGGATGTGATGCAAATGACTGTATTACATATGCTCCAAGGAAAACTGAATTTTTGAAGTACATGTGATTCTTGACGTGATCGAATTCTTTACTTTAGCTTTTAGTAAATTATTTACTTCTTTTTTTATAAGTTCTTTTGTGACGTGGCCAATTCTTTAGTTTGGTGAGTCCCAGGGCGCGAGGTTGATCCAAATTCTTTACTTGGGGGTGCCAATTTCTCGATGCCAATAGCATTTTTGGTGGGCCATAGATGACATAGGCTTAAGCAAGACAAGCCTTTTTCTTTTTTTACGAAAATGAAATTGTTAATAAATAAACAAACATACGTCATCAACTTTCGTCGTGAACCTCAATAGTTATGGGAATTGTTCACCTACGAGCAAATTGCATATAGCTTGTTATATGCCATCCAGCGCCTTCAGACCAACTTAAATTAAAGTTTTCCAATGGGTGAGGGGTAGATTGAAAGGCCTCCACATTACACAAGCTATCAGAAAATTAGCCCACCAGGTTCATATGATTTAAGTGCCTTAAATTTAATGACACTTAACTTTAAATTTTCTTGATATTCAATTGATGAATGGCAAGTGAAGGTTCAGTCATTTTAAAACTGGACTGATACCAGATCATGGGATAAAATGATTATCATAAGGTCTGCACTGATGAAAGGTGCTTGGCTCAAATGGGCCCCACAATGCTCAACTGCACTTGTAGACATGTTATGTGCTAGTGTGGGCTTCTTTGGGTTTCAATGTTGTCATGTTGCTGTATGAGCTTCATTGGGTATCTCGAAGGGAATGGTAATCAATTGGAATAAGGTAAATTTTCAGGAAATAATATGGACATACGCTGTGGTATATGACCTTAGCTCATCTTAATGGGTGAAATGGGTAGGATTGGAGTGTTGCTGTAAATATGCAAAGGCTCAATCCATAATAAAATTGAGAATTTCAACCAGAATTCAACCTGTAGCTAGAAGGTCCAGCCAACTCTTACTTACCAGGTTGTGTTGGGTTGCATTAGCAGGTCATAGTGCAATTAATCAGATTTTAATGAGTTGGTTCAGGTTGGTGTGTCAAGTAGCAATAATGGACTAAACCTGAACCCAACTTAAAATTGATTGGGTAAGAAATGGTCAACCCAAACCTGACTTGCTGGCCGGATTGGGTTGGACTCGGTTTACCTGAATTCAATAAGACGGCACCACTCATTTGTCAAAAATAAGGTGTAATTGACATCCTTCGCCTATTTCAGTAGACCAAAGAAAGATGACAACTAACATTAGAAAGCTTCTTAGAAACAGTGTTCAAAAGAATTCAACTTAAAATAAGTCAAAAGGGGATGATCCTTTGAGCCACAAAGCAAAAGCACGGTTCCTAGAATCCAAACTAGCATAAGCATCAAGAAATCCAGACTAAATAAAAGGCAAAGCATCCTCGCAGTTACTCCACATTTGGCAAACTTTTAATTCTCACCGCAAACCAAGGAGCTTCACTCAACAGCCTTTGTTCCAAATCCAAGTCATATATTTTTCCTGGTATATCTCAATTGGCAGCTTCTACTCTACTGAAATGGAATCGGATCACAAGGCAGCGAAGAATAAAGACATGAATGCAAGATGGCCCGCGCCACTTTTAAAATCATTGAGTTCCTACTTCTCTGTCTCTAGAAGTGGAAACAAGGAGAGTTGGGAAACTCTGCCGGTTAGTGGGCCGGAGGTGGTCACGGTCTCGGCAGCCAAGCATTTCTCTTCAGCGCACAAAGTACACATGGGCTAGTGTTTCCGCATCACTGTCTAGCTGTTTCTGCATCACTGTCTAGCTCGAATCTATCTTCCTGTTTAGTATGTAATTTTTCATCTATGATGCCCCGGTACAATATGGAGATGGATTGTATAGTTTGATGTATCCAAATATTGTTGTTTATAAAGATCTTGTTCAATAATATTGCAGTTCAAATTTTGTTCTATTATTTTCAACCCTCTGAAACCCATGTGCATCTAATGTGAATAAGCCCTTGTCAAATTAAAGGGAATGATGAGATGGGCAATTTCGTTTTCAAATGACTGTTGGCAATTATTGATTAATGTATGATGAATGCCATGGAGCCTATTTTAGTATATAATTAGTTGATTTTTCAATTTAATCCGCCTAAGACACAGACCAAAATCATGGAAGGTTTTCAACCGTATTAGAGTCAATTGCTCATTTTTTTGGTAGTCCAGCTAAGGTACTAGTCACTCAGGGAGACTCGCACCTTCAAAGTAATAGAGACTCACACATGCAAGGGGAGGGGGGATGGCCAGGTTTGAAACCTGGTCACCCCTCTGATCGTGAGCTCCAAGTGCAGAGCCGCGATGTAGTAATATCCTGGTAGGTACGAGATTGAATTCATAGGAAGCTATGTATTTTAAGGTTTCTTTTTCAATTTGACTTGCTTTAAAATAAAAATATAAAACTAGCCTAATTTAAAATCTAACAAACATATTCATCCTACTTGCCAAAATCAAATTAATTACAAACTAATGAAAAGAAAAAAAAATTTCCTAAATCTAGAAACCTAAATCTAAAAATTTCTAAAATAAACCTAAAGTTGCTGACAAACTAAAACACAAGTTAGAACTTCCAAAAATAAAAACTAAAATTAGAAACTAACTAAACTAAAGAATATTAGAAACAAAATAAACAAAAGTTAAAAACTTTCCAAAGGTAGAATTTCCAAAACTAGAAAACTTTCCAATTTAAAATCTTCAATTAAAACAAATTTAGAAAGATATTTAAATCTAGAAATTATCTAAAACAATCAAAAACATAAAATTAGAAACAAATTTAAAATATAAAGTTAGTAAAATTAGTAATGCAATGCATGCCATGAGATGCTGAAAAATTCTAAGTCTAAAAAACTAGTATGCTAATGCAAATTTTATGCATGATTTGAACTATTCTAATGCATCTTAAATATAAGTTTTATGGCTGAAAATTATGCTCTACTGATACAAGAAACTAACCAAAAAAAAAAACAAAAATTAAAAAAGGATCTAAAACGAAAAAGTTATGAATGCATGAACATGACAACTTTGTAAAATTCTGTGCAGAAATTCTGATCCGAGTTGACTGATTGGCAAAGTTTAAGCCTCTGGTTCACAAGCCTTCCGAAATTATTTTGATTTGAAATTCTAGGGAATGAAAAACCACATCCTAAACTTTAATTTTCTCAAGTTTTAAAGAAAAATATTATGATTTGATTGGTCTACCCACTTCAAACTTTTTGCCAAAAACTGTTTCTGCAGTTTGCTGAAACTGTTAAGTTATGCTGTTTACGTACTGAGTCCGAATTTTATTATTAAATCCAGATCCGAAGGCTTAATTTTCAGCAACTTAAATATGCACAAAATCTTAAGATATGCAAATACATGCAATGAATTCCAATCCAACCACCAAACTATGTAAAAACAAAACTTAAAATCAACATGAACATAACAAGAAAAATTACAAAAATGCAGAAAATAAAATAAAATTGCAGGAAGTCAAAGGCGGTAATAACAGAAAGTCAAAGGCGTAAACAACTGAAGTCAAAGGCGGTGGATTGCTCCTTAATTCTGATCTTAACTTGGGCTCAAAAAGATTAAAAGTGTTGTCCTAGTTCTTATTCTTCATCTTGGGTCATCAATCTAAGTGAGAATAACAAATCTCCATTCGATGTAGAAATAGATTTCAGAATTGGCCTCTAATCTTTTTTCACTCAAACCTCTTTAACTCCATCTTGCATTGCCTCCAAACATACAATGTATCCAAAGATACAAAGTATATTAAAAAGGTTACTAAGATGGGTTACTAGGTGAGATTCCAATTCTATCACAATATTTAAACAAGAATGAAAATTAACCCAATCACAAACAAGACTAAAATTATGAACACCACAAAATCAAAGACAATAACAATTGAAAAGAAACAAACTTTACTAGCATGGAATTGTTTTACAAAAGATTGAAGATAAAAAAAACAAACAATTATATATTAGGATGGATGAGAATTCCGCCTTCTAGTTGACACTTCAAAGTTGGTGGTATGGTTTTAGAGCTAAGTCTCTTTGATGACTTAAGATGGAGAGACAAGAGAGGGAGAGATGGAGTGTAGAAATCTATAGGTGGGAGGTGGGTAATTCTTCCATGAAGGATATGAGAGAGGGGTGCCCTATTTATACTTTTTCAAGTCCTACTCCTTCTCAAACTCTAAAATCTTAAAAATAATAAAAAAATGAAAGAAAAAGGGTCCCAAACAATGGCTTGGATGTGACATATCTTTTGGGATTTTTTTTCTTTTTATTTTTCTTTTCTTTCCTTGCTTGCCTTGTTTGAAAGTTTCTCTTGGATGCTTCTTTCCTTTTTTGTACGTGCCACCTTGCATTGAGATCTTTTGAGAGATAATTTAGGGATAAGAATCCTCTCTTGAAATCAAACTTGGCCCACATGAGGTGTAAAACTTCCCCTTTTATCTCTTTGCATTGTCAACTTTCCTTTTTTGGAAAGTTCTCCTTGCTGGCCCCCAAACTTAAAGAGATATTTTAGATAATTCTCTCTTGATTTTTCCTTTATTTTTTCAATCAAAATATGATCCAAAACATGTGTTGGACGTGGAATAGCCTTATTGGACATTTTATTTTTATTTTTTCAATTAAATCTTCTCCTTCTAAAAAAAAAATTCTTATGTGGCTTTCCTTATCCATCTTTGATGAGATATTCTTTAAACTCTCTTCAAAATCTATTGAAAATGTACAATAAATAAATGGACCCCATCTTGGATGTTTTACAAGTGTACCCCACACATGTGCATATGTGTGTGGGACCATGAAGCCAACTTTTTGCAATTTTCTTCAAATTTCTTTTCCTCTTCAATTCTTCTCTCATTTCTCTTAAAAATCAATTCCTTGCCTTAATTCTTTACAAATGGGACCCATATCATTAATTTCCTATAAAACAAATGTGAATTCATGTTAAAAGACAATTTTACCCATAAGATCACAAATGCATAAATGCGGGCCCATTTCTTATGAAATGACAATGAAAATGCACACCATTTTTCATAAATTTATATGAATGAACTAATGATGATTAAAACTCAATTTATTTCGTGAGAAAAATTATTTTCACAAAACTTTCCAAAAATAGACTTTCCAAAAATGATAAGCTTATGAATGTATGCAAAAAGTGTGATTTTTAAATAATTTATGCAGAGAAAGACTAAAATGAATTTAAAATGCTTGAAACCACTAAATCACACTAAATAAGGCTCTTCCAAGTTAATACGTCCTTAAAATAGTTCAAAATTTGTATAAAAATATGCATTTTTAGAGACTTATCACCCTCTAGTCCACGTTTTACCAGTGGAGTAAGAAGTCCTTCTCAAAGGAGTCCATTGTTCAATGATAGGAATGGTTGGTACTGTAGGTCCTATAATGGGTATATTAAAAAGGAGAATATTCATATTTTGGTGAGTGACATTCCTTTTTTTGAAAGGTGTTAATGTATAAAATGACAAAACTATTACACCTTACACACCTTTTTGACCTTGATAAGTCTAAAAACGGAAGTATCCTTTACCAAAATAGCAAGGGACATATGCACTTGAAAACTCCTCATGAAAAAATAGCAAAAGAACCTATGCACTTGAAAACTCCTCATGAAAAAAAAGCAAAAGAACCTATGCACTTTGCTAAAGAGAACAGCAACCATCTTTAATCAACAAGAGAAAAAGGACAAAATTGGATGACCAGAGACTCTCTTACCCAGGCCCTATTTTTCTGTTAACAATTTGCACTTTTAAAGTGATTTGAGATACTGGGTTGGGTTTGAATTAAGGCCCACCAGACCTGGATCCAGAACCAATTGCATCTAATGAGGTTTTGTCCAATCTTAACGTCCATTCATGGAAACAGGTCTCATAATTTCAACAATGTGTAATGTGTAATTAAACTAGTGGTTATAAATAACTAAACAAGCTTATAAATAAATTATAGGTAAATAGTAGAAATATATAATTGTTATATCTGAGCCAGATCATCATAGAATTGTTAAGTCAGTTGGACTGAGCTTTGGATCCTGATTTAGTGGACTCTCAATTTGGACCTGTCTTGGTAATTTCTGTGAGTGTTTTGTCTAGAGGTCTTGGGTCCAAGACACCCTATTCACACACCTCTAATTGGTGGGTCATTCTGCTGATGGGTGCTCCAGGATCATAGGTAGACTAAGTTGCAATTTGTAGGTCAAGACTAGTTAACTGTGATATTCCAATCTTAAAATAGTTATGGATCACGCCTTTCCAAAGTGGGCCAACAATAATATGGACCTGAACACTGGAACACTACAAGAAAAATGACAATTAGCGACACTTTTATAGCGGCAATTTTCACATTCCGCCACTAAATGTCTTCATCAGCAGCGCGCACTACTATTTGCCACTGCAAGTTAAAAATTTATATATCTACGGCAGCATAAAAAATGTTTGCGGCTGAAGTTTCAAAAGTTAAAAATTTACATCTCTACAGCAGCATAAAAAAATGTTTGCCTCTAAAGTTTCATTTTACTGCCATGGCTCATTAGTTGGGCTAAATATTAGTGTATATAGCAGCAGACAGTATTATATGCTGCTATAGTAGTGGAAAATTAATATCTATAATAGTAGACAATATTGTTTGCTGCTATAAAGGTATGTAATAGGTAAGTAGGTGTATATAATAAGTAAGTAGGTGTTGTAGAAGTAATTGAAAAAGCTTATATATAATAGCATAATATATTATATGTTGCTCAAGAAAGGTTTAGAGAATTATATATAGATGCAAAAATTATATGGTATTTGAAATTCGTATCATTTCATTTAAAAAAAAAAAAGCCAAGGCTCGTGTACAAGATTTTTCGATAGGGTCTATCTAGGTTGGTTTTGAATCTCATGTTTTGGCTTGGATTGCTAGTCAGGTTGCTTGTTGCTTGCATAAATTTCCATCATCAGATCAACGGCTCCAATTTCTTTAAACCATTAAACAATGGCCCCATATTAACAAAACTCTCATTTCCTCTCATGTATTCAAGTTCCTCTCGCTTCCTCTCAGCACCAATTCTGCATCAACCTCATGTGGGGCCCACATGAGGGTCCCCACATGTAGGGATCCATTTGTTAGTGACCATATACCTTCATTTGTACCCATCCAAATCTTTTCATACAAATTATTTCTTAATGGCTGGGTGAAGCTCACATGGAGGTGCTGTGTGGTGCGGTCGGGTGAGGATGCCTGGTTTTATAGGTACACGGTGCACCCATTTAGGTATTGGGATTCAGTCAGGACTCAGGGGACTTGGGTAACTTGGGCTTGAGGAAATTTGGTTCTGGTAAGAGTGTTGGACAAATCAAGAGAAGAGGAGTGGATGATCCTGTCGATGATGGTGATCCAGGGCAAGCCTCGACTCGCCAAATTCTACGATTTCCTCTTCCTCTTCTTCTGAATATTGCTTCCTGAAACCCTAGCTTGCATTAGCGAAACTCGCACTTCCTGAATCTCTTCCTGAAATCCTAGCCCTCTCTGCGATGCTCAAAACTCTGCGAAACCCCATCCCTCTTTGCGATGCAAAAACTTTGTGAAACCCTAACCTCGCGAATCCCACTAATCTCTTGCCGAAACGCTAATCTGCTCAATCTATTCCCCCAAATCCTAATCCTCTGTTGGGAATTTGCCTTCTCCATTGGTAAGAATCTGAGATCATTGAATGATCGCCTGATCACTCGCTTTCTGATTTTGGAGCTCGTGATCTTGATCGGTTTAATGTATGCATCTTAGCACTTGATTATTTACTGTTTGACAACGATTCTGCCTCGAAATCCCCTTGTGTTTGGTTACCGGCAGCTGAAAAAATGGTTTGTTGAACTTTGCTTCGAAGGATTGCTAGGTTTCCTCAGCTAGATTTGGTAAACCCTATCTTCGTTTTATTGAATTGGGGATTTCCTTTTTTTTAGGTGATTCAAGATAGTTTGAGATTATTTTGAGGTGATTCTTTGTGAAGATCTGTCCATATCTGAATTGATTTAAGAAACCGATACAACAAATTTCTGGATATCTATTCATATCAATTCATTAGGAATTGATTCAAGTGACTGTTATTGTATTTATGCATTTCTGTCTGACGGGATCAACCATAGAACCTTTGATAACAGTGAAATTGACCACCGATTCTGAAATTGGACAGCAATTTTGCTTTACATCACAGTATTTTCTCTATGGATCTTGTTATTTTGGCTTGCTGTGTGGGATATATTTTGGCTTGTTCACTGATCTGAAACCATTGTGTGGTCCATGTGTTGATCCTAGCTTGTATGTTTAATCCTGGCAATTCTCAATCTACATTAATCTTTTTCTGTTTTTTTCTTTTTATGAATCCCTGCTTGATCCCAAAGCCCTTTTCTAAATGTTGATAACCATGTTGATAACCATTTCTGATTTTGCTTCCCAAATTATCAAAATGGTGGTAGGGGATGGTTTAATGGGTCACACTAGTACACAATTTGTCTTTGTCAAAGGGTTCATGCTTTGTTGTCAATGAATAGCAAAATCTATGGAACAAAGCAAATCTGGTTCTTCCTATTGAACCGGATGATGTCACATATATATAAATTTGTAAAGTAAAACTCATACTTTTGTTTTCCCAATTCATAGCCTTTTATTTTATTTCCCTAACATCTTTAAAACTAGCACTACTTGTATCCACTTAGATTTTTTTTTTTGTTCCACCCAATAATATAATCTATGATATTTAGTAAACTGATGCGTAAGATTTAGGAGATATTTAGTTTTGGAATGTAAGATTATCACCAGTTGACAACTCTAAAAGAACAAGTAACTTGCCTTTGCCCATTCTAGACATTATCATGCCTTTCAATGTGTAAGTGGTCGGCAATAAAATCACACATGCTGCTCTGTTTCTGGAGTACACACTAATGTGAATGTGCATAATATTAATTTATTAGAACTTGTACTAAGCTTCTATTATTCAAAATTATATTGGTCATTTTCAGAATGCAAGGTTTTTTCAGTAAAATGAGTGTTGGCTTGAAAATGTGAAATTTCATCTTCTTTTCATACTCTTTTTCTGCTCACATGCTTTACACTTGAATTCCAACTCTTTCGATATTACTAATCATCTCCTCACATGGGATTTGAACTTTCATATCTGAACATGCCACTCTATATGAATTTAAGAATCTCATCTTTTGTTGGCTGCTAGAGTTTCTAGCTTGCATCCATCCTCAAGTTCTATGCCATCTAATAGTGAAATATAAATGATAGTAATCTTTCTGATTGCTTATGTCACTAGGTAGGGAAATCAAATGAACTGGAAAGTGAATCAAATGAATCTACCCAATCAAATTTCTGAATCAAGTTAAAGTCTCCAATAAGATTACTCTGTTTTAACGGTCCATTTGTTCAGAGAAGTCATTATGGACAAGAGTTGGACTCTTGAGTCGAGAGTAAGCACTGCATATGAAGAAGGGGTTGAACGATTCCTTGACTTTGCATTTGCTAATGCAATATCAAGGGATATGATCAAATGTCCATGTAAGAATTGCAGTAATGTATATTATCGATCTTAGGATGAAGTACATGAACATCTAATATGCGATGGATTTGAACAGAGTTACGCTCGTGGTGCTTGGGTTTTCCATGGGGAAACATTTTCACCACCACATCAAATGTCTTATAACGTAACCTTGGATGAATATGTACCGGATGAAGTTGATGATATGTATGGAATGTTGCGGTCAGCATTTGGAATTCAAGATCCCGAATCTAGTTCACAAGGACTTGAAGAAGGACCTAATGCAGAAGCAAAGAAATTTTACAAATTGGTAGAAGATGTCGAGCAAGAGTTGTACCCGAGATGCAAGAATTTCACCAAGCTTGCTTTCGTTGTGCGATTATACCACATAAAGTGTCTGAGTAGATGGAGCGACAAGTCTTTTACTATGTTGCTTGAATTGTTGAAAGAAGCATTTCCTGAAGGGGAAACTTTACCAAAGTCCTTCTATCAAACCAAAAAGATCATTAGAGAATTAGGCCTTGGTTACAATATGATTGATGCATGCTCTAATGATTGCATGTTGTACTGGAAACAAACTGCTAAAGAATTTGCTTGTTCTGTATGTGGCACTTCAAGGTGGAAATCTAATGATGACGGTGCATCACCTTCTTGTTCCAATGAATGGAGAATTCCTGCGAAGATTGTGCGTCACTTTCCCTTGAAGCCTAGGCTTCAGAGGCTTTTCATGTCAGATAAAACGGCTTCATTCATGAGATGGCATGCAGAGGGTCGCACCAATGATGGGGTCTTGAGGCATCCTACTGACTCTCAAGCATGGCGAAGTCTTGATGATTGATACCCAGATTTTGTAGCAATTTCGCAGCAGAGCCTCGTAATGTTAGACTTGGGTTAGCAAGTGATGGCTTCAACCCATTTGGTACAATGAGCATTGCCCACAGCATATGGCCTGTTATTTTAATGCCATACAACTTGCCACCATGGATGTACATGAAGCAACCTTATTTTATGATGTCATTGCTTATTCCCAGCCCACAGGGACTTGGGAATGACATTGATGTTTATTTGCAACCATTGGTAGATGAGTTAAAGGAGTTATAGGAGGATGGATTACACACTTGGGATTCATCAACTAATCAAATTTTTCTGATGCGTGCAGTATTGTTGTGGACGATTAATGACTATCTTGCATATGCAAATCTCTCAGGATGAAGCACTAAAGGTCTCTTTGCTTGTCCTCATTGTAATGAGGACACTTGTCATTGCTTCTTGTTTAATGGGCAAAAGTTATGTTATATGGGCCATCGCCGTTTCTTGGATGCCAATCATAGGTTCCATTGTGATAAATCAAATTTGATGGAAAGATGGAATTCAGATCCGCTCCTTTGTTAAGAACTGGGACGGAGCTGTTGCAACAATGTCGTGACATCAACATCACGTTTGGAAAAATTAAGAAGAGAAAATGGGAAGATAACACAAGTGGATGGAAGAAGAAGAGTATACGCTTCACATTACCATACTGGGAGCATCTTTTATTATGCTCCAACTTGGATGTCATGCATATTGAAAAGAATATATGTGCTAGTCTAGTTGCGACATTGTTGAATATTAAAGGAAAAACAAAGGACACCGTAAAGGCACGTCAAGACCTAAAACATATAGACATTAGACCTGCCCTTCATCCATATGAGGAAGGAAACAAAACACATTTGCCTCCTGCATGTTTCTCAATGTCTCAAAAAAAGAAAGATATTCTCTGCAAGGTATTATCTCGGGTGAAGGTTCTAGATGGTTATGCAGCTAGTATATCATGTTGTGTGCACTTGAAAGAGTTCAAATTATCTGAATTGAAGAGTCACGACTACCATATTTTAATGCAACAATTACTTCCATTAGCAGTGCGAAGGGCCTTGCCAAAGAATATTAGTGCAGTATTAATTGAGTTAAGCAATTTCTTTAGGGAAATATGCTAAAAAACTGCTAAAGTCAAAGTTCTTGATAGACTAGAGTCTCGAATTGCAACAACATTGTGCCATCTTGAAATGATTTTTCCACCAGCCTTCTTCGATATCATGGTTCATTTGCCAATTCACTTGGCAGGAGAGGCCAAGATTGATGGACCCGTACAATACCGATGGATGTACCCAATTGAGAGGTGTGTTTAACTTCATTGCATTTTTTTCAACATATCAATGTAGGAATGGTACTGTTTTTGTAAAAAAATATTCTTATAATTTCTTATTTCTAATTATTCATAGGTACTTGTTTACTCTCAAGTCATATGTGCGTAATAAAAGTCGACCGGATGGTTCAATAGCAAAGGGATACTTGGCAGAAGAATGTTTGACATTCTGTTCAAGGTATTTGCATGATATAGAGACAAGGTCGACTCTTGCACCAAGGAATTACGATGATGGCCCAGGAGAAACAAATCAAATGTCATCAATTTTCTTGAGGTCAAGTCGTATACGTGGGAAGGAGACGCTAATAAATTTGATGCACGATGCATGGGAGCAGATGCATCGGTATATTCTCTTTAATTGCACCGAAGTGACCCCATTTCTCGAGTAAAACACTTACTTCATGTTGATTATTATTTTTTTAAGCAATCAAATATAATATCATTCTTAGTGTTCTAACCAAGGGTCATTTTTGCACATAGAGAACACCGTCAAATAATCTATAGTAATAATCGTTATCATCGACTAATGGATAGAGAATGCATGCACAATTATCAATTTCCCAAATGGTTTGAATCTCATGTAAGTAAAAGATTTTCTTACTATATATATACATATGTATAACAACTAAACACATATTTTTCATAAATATGATTTTGGTGCTCTACTAATATGTGGTATCCATACAGGTTGATCACTCGCGATTAGAAGATGACGAACGGGTTACTACAGACATTATCTTGTTAGCAAGAGGTCCTAGTAAGGTGGCCAGTAGCTTCTCCAAGTTTGTGATAAATGGGTTTAGGTTTCGCACGAAAGATTTTGATAAGAAAAGTAAGACTCAAAAGAGTGGAGTTGTGGTTACCGCAAAAACATCAAGCTTTGCAAGTGTTAAGGACAGGAACCCTGTTATAGGAGATGTTACCTACTATGGTGTTTTGACTGATATCATACAACTAGATTACTATGAAGAGTGAAAGGTGGTCTTATTTAAATGTGATTGGGTTGACGTCACATCCCAATGCAAGGGTGTCAAAATAGATGAGTTTGGGTTCACACTTGTAAATTTGAAGCGATTATTAAGTACTAATGAACCATTTGTGCTAGCCTCTCAAGCATTGCAAGTATTTTATGTGGAAGACCCGGTTGAAATGGATTGGCATGTCGCTATTACGACAAAACCTGGGGATTTTTTTGACATGCGTGGGGATGTTAATGCAAATGAAGAGGAGACATACTTGGAAAGTGAGCTATACAATGCTCAACAGTTAGAAGAAATTTGTGTAGATGTCGATAATATTAGTGAAGCAAGGGTAGATGTGCCTAGAATAACTATTGACACACCTCTAGGCACCCAAGTAGGGAGAGACCATGGAGATGATTCTAAATTTGAAGACGCTGATTTTGTCAATTCTGATACCATTTCAAAATTTTGAATTGAATAAATTTTTTTAACATGTCATTGAATTCCAGAGTAGTTGTAGTGTTTGTAATTGAATTCAAGTTTTTTAAATTTGTTGGTAACTTTTTGGATGGCTAGAATTGTCCCCCTCCTTTTCTTCCTTTATTGAATAACAGTTGAAATTTTCTAAATTTCAGTTTGTTGTTGAATGGAATATGGAAATGTTGTCTGTTTTATTGAAACTTCTTTTGATAACTCTAGTTAATGCAATGAACTTGAATTCCTTGTTTTCATTCCTTTATTGAGTATCATCTTTTTTTTTGTGATTTTTGGGCACCTTTATTTATTTTCTCGCGGTGTCTGATTAAATTTTACTAATACAGAATGACTTTTATTACTTTATTTTGACTTTTACCTTCTTAAGTGCATTTTGACTGTTTATATCATGGTATTACAGCCATTTCAAGTTGTGAATCAAAACTCTTAACTGGCAATCGCTCTATCTCACAGGTAATGTTTTGGGAATCTTATTGTTTTTTCATCAAATTTCCGGAATTGCAAATGGGGACCCCTATAATACGTCCTTTTACACGAATCTTCCCCACCGTAAAGAAACAAATTCATTGCATAAACCCAGCCATTTGAGAAATGATCTCAATTTAGACAACTAATCAACCATTATTCAAAATTAGCTCTCAACTCAATTAGCTCTTCAAAGACAGCTTGGCAATTTAATTTATTAGAAGTGGATTATGAAGGCAATGCATTTTGGGGCCTATAAATATTTTCCTGCTGGTCGAGCAGTGATCTGGACATTCATCTACTGGATTTTTCAATCTTTCTATGTCGGTCCTTTACATACCATCCATAGAAGTTGTTACTATATATAAGTTTTCGTTGTTAAAACATATAAATAAATTCATACAGAGGAAGTGTAGTTTGGAATGATCATGTGTAGAAAAGAGTTCTTCCAAGAAATAGATTTAAGAAGTGACCACCCCTTCACAGATCTGGGCTCAACAATCACGTACGATTGAGGATGCATAATTTGACAAGAAATAGTAAAATATTTTTCATTTTTTAAGACTCGAGTTCTCGTGACCAAATATATGTCTGTAACCAGTTGAACTAGACTAGAAGATGATTTAGGACCTTTTCTTTGCATTGAATGCAAAAGAATTCATGTTCTAAGTCATTGAAAATGAAGATCAAAGGTAAATGTCCATTATTTTGGACTTTGGAGTTAGCGAATTATTCTTATAAGTTATTATTTTAAAATGTAAAAAAAACTAATTATTTGATTCGGTAAAGCAGGATTTCTTAATTTTTAATCATTTTCTTCTCCATTTTATTTCTATTTGAAAGAAGGCTTTATTTGATTATTATGCAAAATCCATGAATCATCTATTTCAGGATGAGCTGAATTGGATGCTAACTTGGGCTGTAATATTTTGTTATTATAGGTTGGTATAATGTTATTCTTCTTCGAGCATGTGGATACTGCTTAGACACAATATTATAATATATATATATATATATGGGAAAAGTTCCCCTTAGCTTGAGCTTATATAAGAAATTTCATAAGCCGGAACCTTTGGAGCTCACCCTTGGTCCATCCAAATGGACCAAACACACGACCCTCTGAATTCTACATGTGCACCAATTTTTGGTCAAATCCAAATTTACTGGACCATTAGATCGACTGTGCACTAATCCAAATGGATTGTTGACCATTAAACATTTAGGGCCCGTGGAGATGATAGAAACCCCGGTTGGGGCTGATATTTTGCAGAGAGGAAGAGGGAAAAGAGGAGAGGAAGAGGTACAGGAGGAGGAATAGGAAGAGGAGAGGAAGAGGTATAGGAGGAATGGGAAGAGGAAGAGGGAGAAGGAGAGGGAGGGGTAGAGGAAGAGGAACAGGGAGAGAGAGAGAGAGAGAGAGAGAGGGAGAGCCACTACAACAATTAACAATTTTAGCGATGCATTTTTTCGTCGCTAAAAGTATTCAAAACGTCGGCAAAGATTTTTACCGACAAAAAAATTTTCGCCGCCTGGACGCCGATAAAAAAACGTCACCAAAATATTTTACCGACGTTTTTCAATTTCGTTGACAAAAGTCCCCTTTACCGACGCACCATGGAGACTTTCACCGACGTTTTTTAACGTCGGTAAAAGTTATAAAATTTCATTTCAATTAGATAATAATAGCTTTTACTAACGTTTTGGAACGAAGGCAAAACCATGTTTTACAATATTAATTTTTAAAAATTGTATATACTTTTACCGACGTTAAAAAAACGTCAGTAATGTATTTATTTTTTAAAAATGGAATTTTACCTTTGCCGACGTTTTTAGGAAAATTTTCATCGCCAATAATTTTTTTTTAAAAATACAATATTTATTTTCTTATTATAATTTGAATTCTTTATTTTTTTTATTTTTCCTTTGCCGACGTTTTTGAACATCGACAAAACCACATCAGAAACTATGGCAAAGAGAGAGCAGAGAGAGAGCGAGAGAGAGTGAGAGAGAGAGAGAGCAGAGAGAGCGAGAGAGAGAGCAAGAGAGAGAGCAGAGAGAGCAGAGAGCGAGAGAGCGAGAAAGAGAGATTGGAGAGAGAGAGAGCAGAGAGCGAGAGAGCAAGAAAGAGAGATTGGAGAGAGAGCAGAGAGAGCGAGAGAGAGAGAGAGATCGGAGATAGAGAGCAAAGAGAGCGAGAGAGTGAGAGAAACAGAGCAGAGAGAGAGCGAGAGAGAGAGAGAGATAAGAGAGAGAGCAGAGAGAGAGATAGCGAGAGAGAGATCAGGGAGAGAGAGAACAGAGAGAGCGAGAGAGAGTGAGAGAAACAGAGCAGAGAGAGAGGAATCTGGAGGCGAGAGAGAGTGACTGATCAGAAAGAGTAAGAGAAAGAGAACAGAGAGAGAGGAATTTGGGGGCGAAAGAGACAGCGAGAGATCAGAGAGAGTGAGAGAAAGAGAGCAGAGAGAGAGAGGATCTGGGGCGAGAGAGAGAGCGAGAGAGTAGAGAGAGTGAGAGAAAGAGAGCAGAGAGAGAGGATCTGGGGCGAGAGAGAGCGAGAGAGTAGAGAGAGTGAGAGAAAGAGAGTAGAGAGAGAGGATCTGGGACAAGTGAGAGAGGGAGAGAGCAAAAAGAGTGAGAGAAAGTGAGTGAGAGAAAGAGAGCAGAGAGAGGATCTAGGGTGAGAGAGAGCAGAGAGAGTGAGAGAAAGCGAGTGAGAGAGAGAGAGCAGAGAAAGAGGATTTGGGGCGAAAGAGCAAAGAGAGTGAGAGAAAGAGAGCAGAAAGAATGAGAGAAAGAGAGCAGAGAGAGCAAGAGAGAGTGAGAGAGAGTGAGAGCAGAAAGAGCGAGAGAGAGCAGAGAGAGCGAGAGAGCAGAGAGAGCGAGAGAGAGTGAGAGAGAGAGAGAGCGAAAGAGCGAGAGAGAGAGAGAGAGCGAGAGAGCGAGAAAGAGAGATTGGAGAGAGAGCAGAGAGAGAGCGAGAGAGAACAGCGCGAGGGAGAAAGAAAATCCAATTTGGGGTGGGAAATTGAAATGGTGGTGCCCAAGCTTTTACTGACGGTTAATTTTCATCGGCAAATGAAAATTTCATCGGTAAAATTTCAAAACTTTTACCGACGTAAATTATTTTTCGTTGGTAAAAATATTGCTACAGTGGAAAAATTGTCTTCCTAAGTACAAACTTTTACCAACATTATCCGAATTTGTCGGCAAAAAATTTCATCGGTGGCCCAAGTACATACTATTGCCGACGAAAACTATAAACATCGGTAAAAGTAATTTTTACCGACGTTTTTTGGCGACGATTTTATAATTTCGTCGCTAAAGACTATCATTTACCGATATCAATATGTGGTTGAAAATTCAGCTTCTAGAGACGTTTAAAAAAACGTCGGTAAAAGTGACTTTTAGCGACGTTTTTTAAAAAAACGTCGCTAAATGTCTAACTGTTACCGGAGATAAATGTCTAACTTTTAGCAACGATTTTTTCTAAAAAAACGTCGGTAAAAGTAACTTTTACCGACGTTTTTTTTAGAAAACATAGGTAAAAGTCAACTGTTAACGGAGATAATGTCTAACTTTTAGCGACGTTTTGCAAAACATCGGTAAAATGTAACTTTTATCAACGTTTTTAGAAAAAACGTCGGTAAAAGTCACCTTTTCACCGACAAATTTATATGCGTCGGTAAATAATAGCCTTTAGCAACGAAATTATAAAATCGTCGCCAAAAAACGTCGCCAAAAGTGCAACTTGTTGTAGTGGCCCCCCTCCCACCGGACAGAGCTCATTGCCGGCCAGAGGGAAAGGGGGGAGGATAGAGGAGGGAGGGAGAGAGATGTGTAGGGGAGAGAAAGATATTTTGAGGATTTTAATTTTTTTTCCCATGTGTCAAGAGAGATAAAATTGTTGTTCAAATAGCAGCACCCATTTCAAAACTGCCCATTTGAATTCTTTCAAAACTGCCCATTTAATTTCTTTAAAAAGTCTTTTCCAATCCTACCCTTAGGAACTTTCTACTGATAGTATAAAGGTAGGTCCCATGTACTATGATTCTTAAAAAGTGAGGCTAGATTATAAACCTCAAAGGTGATCCATATTTAGAATTTATAATGGTGGGATTCATAATTTCTAAATTAGGACAATATTTTAATTCCTCAAGGTATGTCCCATGTAATTTTCAAAAAGTAATAATAGGCCCACATCATAAATCTCAATCTCTCAAAATCATCATTTTATTATAAATTTGTTGCACTTTTTTTTCCTCATTTTAATATTATTTTAAGAAAACATGCTGACTGTTGGTTGACGATACTCTAGCTGGAGTTTCATCAAGGCAAATTAATTTGATCAACATGTTATTATCTACCCATTTTTTAACCCTTTGATTAGTTGGTAAGGGATATGTGCTCAATTCCATGGTTGGGGATACTCCAATCGTCATTTTCATTCATGTAAGTTTGTTTGATTCAAGCCGAGGTACAAGTCCCTATTGGATAAAAATATAGGAGGCCTATGCTCGCGTCTACTAAATACCTAAACTCAAGTAAAGTTTGCGCCCATTTCATGTTTTTATTTTTTATTTGCTTGATCATTCTTTTAAAATATATAACTTTTTTTAATAATTTAATCACTTAATATTTGTTTAGAATGTGTAACATATTTTTTTTATTATCAATAGCTCAATTATTTTTCTTATTATTTACAACGGAATGATTATTTTGAAGAGGAAATTACACCTTGGAGGGCCTATATGAAAATATAAAATTTCTTAGAGGGGCTAATGTTAAAGTTTTAAAAAATTCCCATTAACAATGAGGGATTTTTAAAATTTTTGGGGGTAGGGGGTGGCCACCCCAGTTGCCCTAGGTTTGCCCTACAATCGACGATCACAAAAGGTGTTCCATGTTGTAATTTTCATAATTGTGGGCCCCATGTTATAATTCCCAACTTTGGAATTACCCTTGCAACTTCTACAGATGTGTCCCACACTATAAGTTATAACATAATTTCTAAAGAAGGGGTCATAGTCTAATTCCTAAAGTTAGATCTCATGTAAATTTTAAAGACTAACAATGAGCTCCAACTTAACATCTAAACCACTCAAAATAATCTTTCCATCGTAAATAATAAGAAAAAAAGTAATTGAGCTATTAATAATAACAAAGGATGCTACACATTTTAAACAATTATTAAGTGATTAAATGATTAAAAAAAGTTACATATTTTAAAAGAATGATCAAGCAAATAAAAAATAAAATCATGGGGTGCGCGCAAATCCCGTGTCAAACCTGTACCTAGGCTTGAATCAAACAAATTTACATGAATGAAAATGACAGATTGGAGTATCTCCAACCATGAGATTGAGCATGTATCCCCAACCAACTAACCAAAGGGTTAAAAAATGGGGAGATTATAATATGTTGATCAAAATAATTTGTTTCGATGAAACTCCAACTAGAATATCATCAAATAATAGATTCATCATGCTTTCTTAAAACAATATTAAAATGAGAAAAATAAAAAGTGCAACAAATTTATAATAAAATGATGATTTTAAGCAGTTTAGATCTTATGATGTGGGCCCATTATTGGTCTTTGAAAATTACATGGGAGCTATCTTTAGGAATTAGAATGTCGGCCCTACTGTAGAAATTATGAGTCCAACTATTATAAATTCTAAACATGGATCACATTCGGATTTATAATTAGGCCTTACTTTTTTAGGAATTATAGTACATGAGACCTACCTTTATGTTATAGGTAGAGAGTCTAAGGGTAGGATTGGAAAAGACATTGTTAAGAAAGGGATTTGCTATTTAAACTAAAAAAGGGACTCTCTTCACTCGACCATTAAAAAAAAAGAAATTTGAAAAATGACCCAAATGCCCCCACCCTCTTCTCTCACCACTCATCTTCCCCAACTCCCCCTCTTCCTCCGGTGACAATCTTTGGCCCCGGTTTCCTCCCCTCCCTTTCCCTCTTTCTATTCTCTCTCTCCCTCTCCCTCTCCCTCTCTCTCTTTTCCTTCGTTCTCCCTTTCCGCCCTACAGCTGGGGCATCGGGTGGCAACCCTAATCCCCCTACCCCTATAGTAAAAAAGGGACTCTCTTCACTCGACCATTAAAAAAAAAAAGAAATTTAAAAAATGACCCAAATGCCCCCACCCTCTTCTCTCACCACTCATCTTCCCCAACTCCCCCTCTTCCTCCGGTGACAATCTTTGGCTCCGGTTTCCTCCCCTCCCTTTCCCTTTTTCTATTCTCTCTCTCCCTCTCCCTCTCCCTCTCCCTCTCTCTCTTTTCCTTCGTTCTCCCTTTCCGCCCTGCAACTGGGGCATCGGGTGGCAACCCTAATCCCCCTACCCCTATAGTACGGAGATGGGGTGACATTAGGGCGGTTGCCCAATCCCCCCTACAGGGCAGCCCTACTAATGCCCGATTCCCCTGCTGTAGGGGCGGAGAGCGAGAATAGAGGGGGAGGGAGGAAGAGAGAGAGAGAGAGAGAGAGAGGGCTAGCGCGTCCCCCCCCCCCCCCTAAGCCACCGATCATCATCGTCGGTAAAGGGGAACCTGAAGATGAGTAGAGAGATAAGAGGGTGGGGGCATTTGGATTATTTTTTCTTTTTATTTTTAAAAACAAGTGAGTGAAAAAGAGCCCCTTTCGGAGTTTAAATACTAAATTTCTTAAGAAATTACCACGGCTAGTTTTGGAATGATATTATATTTAGAGTAGCAAACATGGTGTGTGTTTTATTCTTTGTTTGAGTCTGAGTTGGCACAAAGTGATTGGGCAGCAAAAGACGTTGTAGAGTAATACTATGTAGCGTCGCTGCACCAAAGTGGACCCTCATTTTTTTACAAGCATGGAAAAAAAAAACCAAAGTGGTCATGTGGGACCTCTTTGGAAGGCAAATTATTAAGGGGTACTTTCAAGTTCAAAAGCCACCTAAGGGGTTTTAACCAGTAAAATTCTCTATTTTCTATATAAATGATATTGAGAAGAAAAGATTTAGAAAAAATTTAAGACATGATATTTAACTATTAGGGATTGGTTTGATAGTAGGTTGGGTTTAGGGTGTCACCAACTCATTTACATGTTATGTATATTTTATTCACTAAAATTTTCAATGTGAAGTTACAATTCCATCAAATGAGTATTTTTTTTTTTTAATTTCAGAATGAGTAAAAGATTTTCATCCATATGTAGACCAACCTAACCTATACTAATCACAAGCTCAGTTTGGTATCACAAACCTTAAACCCATCACAAGGTGGGCCAAGCATCACTGAGTAGATAAATTGTAATTCAGCGCATTTTTAGATTGACCTAAATATGAAAGAAAACCTAAGTCAGTGCTTACATGCTCTAGGGTCACTGGCTTTCAACACATAACATATTCCTTCATGTGGTTGAGTTTCTTTAGGCTTGCAAATCTGTCTAATCATTTTGTGCACTTAGTTTCATGGGAGAACGATTTGGATCTGTTTTAATTTTAATTTTAATTTTTTTTATACCTTAGCCTTAGTTGGGACTCCTAGCTCTCTAATGAGGGAAGACACCTCTGGTGAGGTTGGTAAACCATCTTATGAGGGAAGAAGGCCTTGTGTGATAAAAGGTGCCTGGCCAAGATTTGATCAGGGTTTTTATTTTTTTTTCCTTCTTCTTCTTATTTTAAGTAATATATCAAGATGACTTTTCTATCTACTAAAGAAAAAGAATGAAAGAAAATAAAACACACATTCACACCAACAACTTTCTTCCATACCCGCTACCCAATAAACTCAAGCATTAGTGGCTTCATTTCTTATTCTCTTTTTCCCAAAAAATATCAAACACTTACCGACACACCCTTAGACCATGACATTAATAGACACCAAATAAAAAGAAAAGAAAAAAAGAAAAAGAGACATCATTTCAAGATAATAATGTAAGGAGCTAGGCAGTAGTAGTAAGTAGTAACCCCACCAACTATCAGAATGCATTGAGGAAAAATAGGCACAATAGCATCAATATTTCTTCTTTCTATCAAAGAGGGCTTGTCCCGCTTGAGGGGCTTCACCACGTCCTAGGTGAAGTCATGGTTGTCCCTTCCAAAATGCCCATAGGTTGTAGTCTTCACAAAACTTCCAGTGCCACCCCTTTTCAAATCCAAATTGATGGCCATCATCCCTGGCCTAAAGCCCAAGGTCTCCTTCACTATATTTAGTATGTCCTTGTCTAGTATCTTGCATGTCCCATAATAATCAAAGAACATTGAGAGTGGCTCCAGCACTCCAATGGCGCATGAGACCTGCACAATACACCTCCTTGCCAGACCATTGACAAGAATGCTCTTGGCCTCTTAACAATGTAGGCACCATTGTGGTCCACCTTGGTTGGGTCCTTGCCGGAGAAAGTGTCACAACCCAAGGCCGGGCTTCCCTTAATTAGGGTAATTTGCAAAATGTGACACGCGTACTCTCATAAAATTCCACCCAACCCCGTGTCAGGAGTGAATCCACAAGGGATACTTACAATCTTCACGCGGTGGAAAACTCCTCAATTGACACTTGTCAATAGTGTCTCTAGTGGAAGTTCGTAGTTATCTCATGTACAATTCATTAATCACGAGGTATCATAATTGGACAATCTATAGAATTTTAACCTTTAAACACTAATGTAAGTTTTATACACATAAAGATAAACTTGAATGACTTGGTTACAAAATCTATGTACATCATCCACAAGTTCGAATCATAAAAGAAAACCAATACCATCCCAATGTATGACCAACTATGAAGGATAAGATAGCATGGTACAACACTATCCAAAATAAATTCCAAATTAAGACTGGGGTCTCCTTCAGAGTCTCCTCAGCCTTGGTTACGAAAATAAATTTCATGCTCCATGCAACTGGTTAGAGGATATTCTCAGCAGTCCACTTTTCTAATCCTACAGGAGCCTTTGGGGTCTCCTTCAAAGTCTCCTCAGCTTGGCTAGATTGGGATAGACAGTTAAGCCTGTAACATCAATTGAATAGCTGTGAATACGATGATTCAACCAAGTAGAAGTAAAAGTAAAATAATGCACATTACATCTATAAACATTTAAGAACTACCTGTTAAGAGACCATACAAACAACCAATGCATTCCACCATAAGAAAACTAGTCAAATAACTAAATACATTATATCATAATTTCAATCATACATCAGGTGATACTTATAGCTGGAAACTCGTAAAATGGCTTATTGTACTCTTTCACAAGATTTTAAACAAATCATATGATATTTATTTCTTAGGTGGCTTAATAGTGCTCTTTCATGAGAACTTAAAAAATCATGTGGGAAATACTCAGTGTCCCAGGCTTAGGTACAACTGATTACCCTATTGGAGTTCCGGATACTCCTATTATTCACTACAATGGCCAAACTTAATCTTTAGTTCTTATTTCTTACTTAATTCAGTTTTATTTCATACCATTGTACTCACGTTCATCTCCCCTTGTACTCACATTCATCTCAATTCATCATAAAAGCAAGGAGTATAAATACTTTCACCATATCAGTATTAAAGAAAGATAGTTCCATACCATAGTCAGACACTCAAGGAAGTTTAATAACTAAATTCTGGTCTATTCACCTGTCATCTTTAACCATCCATTTAGGTATGGTTTAAGACACCCAATGTACAGCTATTCTTGATGTTACTTTTTGTATATGAGTGGTCTATTAATGTGCCATAAACTCACACCAATGGTTAGGTACTAAACTGATTAGATGATGCCCATGAGTTTTCTCAAATCCTCGAGATTGCTCATGTTTTATATGATTTCATTTAGTCTGTGATGGGGTTAGGGTTCCATTATTAGAGGCATCTAAGGTTTTGTACACCCATTGATCCTAATGGGTTAAAGGTTACACTATAATTAACTTCTAAGTTAATCATAAGAGGTCCTTGGCAAGGAAAGTGGGTTAAATAGGCTTTAGGACCCCAAGCCATAGGCCAGTTTCAAGGGCCAGCTAACTGATCGGATTTAGGGTTCGATCGGCCGGATTTGTTCTAGAGTGTTTAACATGGAAAGACTTTAGATTTTTTGAAGTTTGATAAGTCCTTAAAATTGCATAATTTTATGTGTATTTTCAGGAATTTTAAGGACTTGTTCATTATAAATCTCTTCATTGGATTGGAAATCATGTTTTTATGATTTTAGAAATCATTATTGAGTTTTCTTGCAAAATTCATTCAAAAATCGCAATTTTCCATAAAATCATAAAACTTTCCATTTTGGATTTTTATTTTTAGAAGATTTTTCAAATTCATGGTTTTACATGAAATGATAAATTTTCTCATTATCATTAGTTAATTAAAGAGAAATCATGATCAATGATATGGATTTATGTTGTCATTTGATGTAAATTGGGCCCACAATAATGCATTTGCGATTTTTATTCAAAATTATTAAATTAATTGAAAAGCACTTCTATTTGTAGGAAAATTGGAGAGAAGGTCCCACAATCAAAACTTGAAGTCAAGTCACATGAAGGAGAGGGTCCCACGCACTACATTGTTGCATGCTATTGCAAGAAGTTGAGATTGGAATCGAAAATTTATATTTAAGAGAAATTAAAAAGTCGAGGAAAGAGGAGAAGATTTCTGAAATTTGGAAAGTGAAGAAAAAAAGAAAAAAGAGAAAGGCAAGAGGAGAAAAAACGTGCAACACCATCCCACCAACTCACCTGAAGATGCTCTTTCTATTTTATCCAAGTCAAATACTATTCAATGGCCTACCCATCATGCCAACTCATCCCTAGTCATATACAATCACAAGTACATTTTCTATTCCTCTCTTCACGCCACTTTTTTTTCTCCCTCTCTCTCCTACACATTTCAACACCCATTATATATATTAAAGCTCTAAAAATGGAGGCCTCTGGAGGGGGCCACTCCAGCACCCCTTATTTTTCTTTTTTTCTAAAGTGCCACGTCAATATTTCACGAAATTACACGTAGCGTGACTTTCCTAAAATCTGTCATTCATCAACGGAAATGACCTTAAAATCTCTCCCGTACAATTTTAAAACCTCTTTCTCATTCCCCTAAAATCTCTCTTCCTTATCCCTAGGATCTCTCCCTTTATTCATTTTTTTAAAATAATTCCTAAATCTCATCAGTTCCTCAACTCATAATTTATACTAATTTAATTCCTTTCATTTCTCTTTATAGTATCTTTATTTTTTATTTATTATAATTATAATTCTTAAAATTTCAATTTTGGCCCCCAGCTCTTATTTAACTCAAGTAGAACATTAATATTTGGAAACGGTTAAGTTTGGGCGAAAATTTTATGTTTTGCTTGAATTTAAAGGTTGACCTTCATGTAGGTCATGCAGGTCAGGTTGTCCCACTTCAGAAGTGGGTTGAAATTCTTTGACCCATCTTAAAATTGCATCCATTTGCAAACTAATATGGTTTGAACCTCAACCCCTAAACACCCAATGCCAACTCAATTGAACCCGTTTGCCATCCCTTGTTAACCCAAATCCATCCCAACCGGGTTTCTTGGCCCTCCATCGTTGGGCTCGCTCTGATTTTGAGGGACCATACCCATCTTACGTGGATCCATCGTGTACTGGCCTAAGGGTGTTTGGATAATTTGGTCATGCAGAAGCCTGGGCTGCGGACCCACTTATATTCTGCTTTGATTTGGGCGAACCTCCCCCAGGCTGGTCCGGTCCACCAAAAAAGTTCTTGTCTTTTTTGGGCCCAAACTGGAGGAACTAAAATATTATGTTGGCCACATCTCAGCATCTGGGATGGTAACTCTCTGGATTCACCAGAATCAAAATCAAAATCTTGTTTTTGAAATCTATATTGCCTTGACAAATCTCCTCATCAATATCCAAGCAAATCTTTTAAAGATCTTTAATGATTTGTTTTGCTGTGGTGAGAGATTCAAGGCAACTTCTCTCGCATAACATTCCGATTTGGCTACATAAAATGCATCAAATTTCTTATCGGAAGATAACAAAGTATTCTGAAACTAAGCAGTTGAACAAAATGAAGAGCAAAATGTCTCATTCATGGACAAGGAAAAAGCCCGTTCTAGCAACTCTATTGTCCAAAAGTAGGATGCTGAAATGGAGATGAAATCAATGACCAAGATGTGTATGAAGATGACCCAAGACGAAGAGAATGACGAAGACCGAATTAGCGAGTTGCCCAACTCTATCCTTCATCACATCCTCTTCTTGGTTCCATGGGAATGCGCAGTAAGAACCAGCATTCTATCAAAGAGATGGAAGGAAATCTGGAAATCCATGTTGGCTCACACAACAACTCTTGACTTTGGTGAGAATTTTGCAAGTTGGAAAGCCATTCTTCTAACAATATCACGTGCCATAAATAGCTTACTCCTCCACAGAGGTGAAACCATTGAAGTTTTTCGGCTCCATTTCTATCCCATGAAACAGTACTAGCCCCAAGTCAACAAATGGATTGAATTTGCTGTAGAAAAGAGAGTTAAGAGAGCTTGATCTTGGTGTCTTGCAAGCCACTGACCCACTTGATAAAAAGTTAAAGAGCAAGAGCAAGAGCTTTTTCACTTGCTAGACAATAATATAAAGTGCTCCCTTTGTCTCTTCTCTTGTGAATCCTTGTTCATTTTGAAAATTTTCGGATGCAGTTTGATCAATCTTCCATATCGTTCTAGGGGTTTCAGCTCTCTTAGGAGTCTGCATCTTAGTAAGGTTTATATCACCAATAAAAAGTTCGATTTAACCCTTCTCAAGTACCCTGTGCTGGAGGAATTGGGTCTGATGGCGTGCTGTGGTTTATGGTCGTTTGATCCTTCAGCTGCTAATTTGAAGATCAAAAGTTTAACGCGGATAGGATGTGATGTCTAGGACAATGGGGCATTGCTTGTGTCCAAACTAAATCAAATTGAGATCCTGACCCTATGCCATTTGCATCTTGGGGTAATTTTTTTTATCCCTGTTTATTTATTTTTTATTAATTATTATTTTTGTATGATGCCGCCTTTGTATTGAATTTCTAGAAATTTATAACAAAGTGGCTTGAGCCTGATTACCCAAAAAAATTGATTACAAAAAAAAATTAATTTTATTATTAGTATTGTTATTATTGTTGTTGAATGTTTCCAAAAAAATTGATTACAAAAAAAATTAATTTTATTATTAGTATTGTTATTATTGTTGTTGTATGTTTCCACCTTTACTTTTCATTTTTAACCACATAAAAACATAGTCTTTTTTTTTTTTTGTTTTGTTTTTGGTAGAAGGAGCATTCCTTTGTGATTGAATTCATTATTTATTTTAGTGCAAACAAACAAGCCCTAATTATTACCAAAAAATTATATCACCTCTAATGGAACATGGATGAGGGGAGGTAGGAAATGAATACGATCCATTTAGCAATTCAAATCCTAGGAAAGTGAGGATGGCATTAGGGTTGCTCATATCTATCACCCCTCACCTCATATCCATCATCTCTCACCTCTTTAACCTATTTAGTGTTGAATTGCAAGGAATACATGGTATATTGATTAGGAAGAGTATATGTGATTAATAAGATTGGATACCCACATTCCTAGATATGATTTGGTACTATTTTCCTTCCAAAGGGACAGAATATTTGATGACCAAATTTATAAATTTTACATTAAAAAATTGCTTCTCAACTTTAGCCCCATCTCTTTATATATATTAATCTCTCCACCACAATTTCAAAACCTCTTTCTCATTCCCCTAAAATCTCTCTTCCTTATCCCTAAAATCTCTCCCTCTATCCATTTTTTTAAAACAATTCCTAAATCTCATCAGTTCTTCAACTCATAATCCATACTAAATTCCTTTCATTTCTATTTATAGTATCTTTGTTTTTTATTTATTATAATTATAATTCTTAAATTTTCAATTTTGGCCCCCAACTTAGAGTCATTTGTTGACTTTTTTTTTTTGGAGTGTCATGTCAGCTTCACCAAAATGGCACATGGTAGAAATCACTAAAATCTTTACTTCATTTTATTCCCCTTACCCATAAGTAATTGACAATATTAATGCACCCACCATTTTTTGTTCAAAATTCAAAACACCCCTAAAATCTCACCCACATCAATTCAATTTATACTAACACCCCACATTATGTCCCTAATAGATTGAGCTCCAATGGGATATAGTTTTTTTTTTCTTTTCCTTTTTCGTTTTTCTTTTTTCATCTTTGAATCGTATAGTTTTTAACCTTTTGCTTCCATCTAATTTTCTTTCTTTTTTATTGGTGATTTCAATCCATACATTTTTTTCTATTTACAAAGCTTTTGTAGGCACAACATTATAGTTTTTATATCAAGATGAAATGAAAGATATCTAATTTTATTAATTTTTTTCATCTCTGCTTTTTTATAAGATCATTTTTATACCCTACCCTAGGAGGCCATGGACCCAAAAGAGCCCACACAAATGGAGAGAGGAAGTCATGGGAAGGAGAGCCCATACAAGTTATATATATAATATATATATATATATAATTTCATTATGCTTTATTAGTTAACAAAATCTATGTTTCTCTTTTCTTCATTTCCTTTATCATCTTTTTTATAATTTTATAAAACTATTAAATAAGCCCACTTTAGCATCAATAGGGTCTTTTAACTTACTCTTCAATTAGAAAAGGCCACTAAATAACAATGATAATCCTTATTTTTAGGAATATAGCCAAAAAAATGTAGATTCTATCATTTTTTTTTGAAACAAGTATCACAGGCCCAACTATTTTATTTCTTCATCAATAAGGTTGCAAAAGATGGACACTAACATCTCTCTAAAAATCATCATTAAAATACTAAATATCAAAAAGTTATTAGAAAGAGGAAAACCATGATAGACTTTGACATAAACAATATTTATTATTATTATTTTTGTTTTGGGCCTGGAGCTCAGCACAGGCCTTTATTGCTAGTTTTTTAAATATATGACCCCAGCTACATCTCCAATGACCACTCCTCATCATCTCTCTCTCTCATATATCTATATATGTATATATATATCACAAAAAGAGGAGAAACTCACGCCTAGCTACTCTCTCCCTTACATCTCTCGTCCCACATTCCACTTGTTATTTTTTTATTTTTTTTCAACCCCATTCATCTCATTGTAATCAAAAGTGGGGTTTGGCTAAGCCCACTTTTGGATCCATTCTATCTATTCCTCCTTGGTGTGAAGCATGAAGATTGAAGCCCGGATTGCGCTCGAAGTCCCTTCTTTTTGATATCTTGATATGGGGTAAGGATAGATTTTCTTTTTCTGGTTTTAATCATTTTTAGGGTATTATTGGGTGTATTGGTTCGTTTAATTTTAAATACACAATTAGTGAGTTCAAGGTATGCCGCCTTGGATCGGCACCATGTGTTTGTGTGTCATGGTGCTTGTGTGTGGTGACAGCACGTACTTGGTGTGGTGTTTTTGTGGATTTTATTAATTCTGCCAATACAATATTTTAATTTCCAAAAATAAGAGAAACTAGAATTCTTTTTATTTTTTTATTATATCTGAATGTCTTATTTCTGGTTTCTAGTTTAGTGCATGGTTATTTATTCCTTTACATTGGTGGTTTGATTTATTTTATTGTTTTGCAGTTTCTAGTTTTAGGTTGTTTTTAATTTATGATTGTTATGTTAAATTTAATTTGTGAATTTTTTTTCAGATTTGGAATTGTAATTTAAATTTAAAATTTAGAAATAGTAGCGTGTATTTTTGTAGATTTTATTAGGGTAGCTTTAGTTTTTCAATTAGGATAGGTTTTCTGTGAATATTAGCTCCATGTGGATACAATCCCGGACTCACTGGGTAAAACTACATCGAGACCTTGCACAGTTGCACTTAGGGTCCATGTTGATCAAAGTTCAATTTTTGTTTCCTCCTCTTTGTACCTTACGAAGGACTTTATATTTCACTAAAATAACCATCTAGATGACTGGTATCAAATGCCTTTCCATATTCATCTTATTACTACGAATCTCCTTCCATTCTATCCTAATTCATCCATCCATTCCATGTGACAAAATAAGAATATAAGAAGGCCAAAATGTAACCATAAACATATTATAATTCATTCAGATTATCAAACTATTAACATGCATTCACAAATTTCTGCTTATACTTGCCTTTAGTGAGTGCTAAGATCCCTCTAATGGCTTCCTTTGAACTCACTTGTAGAAAACCCCAAATTCTTACGACTCTTATCGTGGAGAAGACATGAAGATGGTGATGAAAATTCATGCATGCATGCAATCTTTGAATGTTTTAAGTTCTTTTGGCATTAAGAACAGAGAAAGGAAGTCTCTCTCTTACCTTAGGTTCTTGTAGAGGGAATAGGGAATGAAATTGGGTCTTCTAACTCAAGAAGAAGATAGAGGAGAGGAGAGAAATGGTGATGGAGCTCTTCAAGCTTGCATGTAGACTTTTCCTAGATAGAATTTCAAGAAAGTGAAAAGGATGGAAGGAGAAGGAAGACTGCAGGAGGAAAAAGGAGGGGATCGGTTGGAATGAGGATCAATTCCTCTTTATAAACAAATTTCCTTATAATTATAAATAAGCCCACTTTTCTTTACAGAATTTCAATTTAAGTCATCTGCAAGCCTAATTGATTCCAATAACATCCAATGAGGTGGGGTTTAATATAAATAATGGCTTACTCAATGAGGTATACATGAGGGTGCCAAAATGGTGCACATATGAAGTGACTTCTTAAAATTGAAAATTACAAAAAGGGGCTTTTCTCACTAAATCAAGGTCAACCCGATCGAAGACTACCTTTCTTAGACCTGAACTTGACCCAAATAAACATAATAAGGCAAGCCACAAGTAACCGGCAAAATTTCATCTTAAACAAGATTATTTAACATAATCTATAATTAATTAGTAGTAATCAAGATTAAATCGTGACGGGGTGTCACAGAAAGCGCCTTTTCTTTGAGCACCCCACCCATCGTAGGTGTCAATAATGATCTTATAACCAGTAAACCCAGTATCACTATGGGGGCCACTGATGACAAATCAGTTTGACGAGTTAAGGTGGAAGATGGTCTTCTCTTCTAGGTACTTTTCGGGATAATGGTTTTCATCACATGCTCTTGGCCTAACGATTTTGCATTTGTTGTGATTCCCAAATGGCCGACCCCAATATAGTTGGGATAAGGCTTTGATAATGATGATGATGATGATATGATTCCCAAATGGAATGGGTTCATCCCTAAGCATCTACAAAGGGGCATTTATGTGTGTGAGATAGACGTTTTTGGAAGAGTAAAAGAAGAGAAAATTATTGCTTAATTAAGAGAGACGTTTCTAGATGAGTAAGACAAGAGTGTTAGTGTAAGCATAGACATTTTTTTTAATACTTCAAAGAGAGATGTTGAAGAAAGAAAGGGGAAGAGTCGTGACCATAAATTCCACAGTTGTATGCACAGTCAAAATCAATTGAATTCAATTGTTTGATTTCTGCAATGCAGCTGGATTCAGCCAGCTTAATATATTATAATTGGATGGTAGGCAAAATGGTTCTTCGCTTTCTAAAAGGGACTGTCAGTCATGGGTTTCATTTTCATATTTATCTGGACACTATGTATTTTTATCTAGATTGGGTAGGTGATTTGGATGATCGTCAATCGATGATGGACTACATTGTTTTTCTTGGTCCAAAGTTGGTGTCTTAGAATGCTAAGAAACAACCTACTGTGTCAAAATCAAGCAATAAGTCCGAATACTGAGTCTCGAGCACATAAAGCAACAGATTTTGAATTCTTATGGTGATCAAGGATATTGGAATTTTTTTCTCTACTCATATTTTATGATAATATTAATGCCATTGCCCTTGCATCTAATCCAGTGTATCTTACAAGGATAAAATATGAGGTGGATTACCATTTCATTTGAGAAAAAGTGAATTGGAGTGACTTTGAACTTTGCCGTGTCGGTAGCATTGATCACCTAGCAGATGTCTTTACCAAAAGGTCTTAGAATCACAAGATTTTAACTCCTAAAAGACAAGCTGCATGTCATGGCAAGGCCGTGGCAGATTAACTCCCACATGGCTCACTACTTCACATTCAAATTGAGCATGCAATTAAGTGTAATTAACTATTACCTATATTGCACTATTTAACTATTTTCTATAGTACATGTATGAAACATTTTAACTTTTTTTTATTTAGTATATATATGGTATAATGTAAGTACATTAAAAGTCAAGAACAGCCTGGGACCCCCTGTGGTAAGAGGTGTCAGTCAATTCTTAGCTGGCCACCCAGGAGGACACTAAATGGGAGAGTCACCTCCCCTCACCAAGAAATTATTGTACGTCACTTGAGGTCAGTTGAGGTGTACTTTCATCACCTAAGGGCCAAAATCCCATCCCTCTAAGCTGGATACCCAAAAAAATTAAAAAAAAAATACGAACATTGAAAGTCTCATCCCATGTGATCGTTGGACAAGGTTATCAAACTATATGGATTTATTTGACAGAAGCTGACACATGAAGACACTTTAGAAACGTGTAGGAATAGTGGCATGACAAATACAGAGGAGCAACGAAGTGTACATTGAACATACAGCACAATACTATGACCTGAAAAAAAAAAAAGGAAAGAAGAAAATTAACAACAGTGCAGTCTAACGGGGACTCTCTGCTTGTCTTGGTGGATAAGACAGCCAACTGTAGTGGGTGCCTTTCTTTTCATAGCAAGGAGGTATCCAGGCCGCTTGGTGCACCTGATTAGTCCCCCCCCTTAGGGACCCGCCCCCACCCCATGACATGGGGCATCAAACCCAAGGGATGCGGGGCATACCAACAAGGGAGTCGACCTATAGGACGCATACCCATGCCTTAAGCCAACTGCGCCATCGAGAGTGCCTTCACTTTTCTCCCACTTGGCTAAGAAAGAAAAAAAAGTACAGTCTAACACATCAGCTGTTGCAATCTACTTTCCAAATGCAAATTTGGGAAATGAGCTGAAGAAGGTTTGTGTAAAACTAAACAGCAATAAGAGAAGACCGCCAATAAAAGATATGATTGCCCATGGATTTTTGAAGTAATCATGCACCAATGACTCCCTCAATTTTGGCCAAGCACGTGCACAGTACCGATTGATTTCATTGCAAATATCAGCCAAATAAAAATCTTGTGCATATACCATAACCTCTCTTCCCGTATTGTTGAAGAAAGCAGCCAAATCCTCATCACTGCCTAACCAATTATTAATAATTTCTTCTCGGAAGAGAATTTCGACGTCCTCGCTATTATTGATGAGGCAGTCCATGAAGGTGACGTATGCTGTGAAGTATTTTTTGCAGTGGAAATAGCATTGCTCAAATGCAACAAAGTTATGAATTCTTATATTTGTAGCATCCGAAACTTCTGTGTAGGGGATTTCTAGCACTCCCTTTTGGAACTTTATATCCAGCAAGGGAGGGACACCGGCACTCTTTCTAAACTTGATTCCTCTCTCTTCTAGTCTGGATGCAGTGGAGATTAGCCCATGACACTGGTTTGATTGTTTCTCTATGATGTGGACAGCGAAACATGTGTGACATAAATGAAGTAGATGTTGGATTTCGATATGGGAACTCTTGATTCTTTCTGTTGTTGCAATCAAACCCACTTCACCATGGAAGTAACGAACAGCCCATTGTGTAAGGGAAGTAGATGAGGAGGGAGCATTTGTCATTGTCAAATCAAATAGACGTTGGAGAATGAAAAAGGGAATCTGATTTTCAAGCATGAACAAGTCAGCCCTCACTGCTTCCCCCAGCCATTTTAATTCAAAGATAGGATCATCAATGAACGCTTTCGAAGCATGCCTGTGAAAGAGCTCAATGATGAAGCACCCATCGAGTACCATCATTTCCACAAATGAATAGCTGTCGAGCTCGATTACCTGTGAGTAGCATTTCCGGGCACTTTCCTCCAATTGTTTGATTGCAACAAAATATTGCTCCAAATTGCCTTGTCCATTGCGAGAGAGGATGTCATTTAAATATCTCCTTTTGTGCTCCTCCATGAATTTAAGTTGATCTTGTCTTTTTTCATAGTGAAACGGGCCAATTGAGATCATGTCAGGATCATATGCATTCTCGTTTCGAAGACGAAACTTGCGAGGGACTCTGTGGATGGAGCATGAAATGCTAGTCCATGAAACTCGCGATCTTCTTGGCTCAACAAGATGCCTATCATTTATTTTAGACACCCAATCTGGATCCAAAGCCTCCATCTGAATGGTGGTATGGGCTGCCCTTTCTGCTTCAGAAGTGATCTCATCTGCCATTATTTCTCAGTTTTTTTATACCTTCCTTCGAACTCTCTTAATTACCTTAGAAAGGAGTAAACTGATGTGATCCAAATGTCTGTTCATATATGCTCTAAGGAGAATAAATGTTTTATAGAATGATGTAGCGAAATTCTTTCGGGTACAAGTAATTATTTAGATGTTTGTAACAGAGAGCTGTTAATGTACACCAAAATTTTGCTCATTCTACACGAGGAAAAAAAAAGAAAGAAAAAAAGAAAAATAACCAAAAATTCCCAAAATGCCACCACTCATTCTCTCCCCACACCTTCCCTCCTCTCTGCTCCCCTTCCCCACCTCTTCCTCCAGTCGGCGACGAGCTTCGGCTACAAAGGGGTCTTTTCCTTTCCTTCCCCTCCCTCTCCCTCTTCCTCCTCATCTTCCTCTATTCTCTCTCTCCCCCTCTCCCACCCTCTCTCTTCCCTCCCCCTTTCTCCACCTCCCACTTAGGGCTGGTGGGAGGAGGAGAAAGGGGGAGGGAAGAGAGAGAGAGAGAGAGAGAGAGAAAAGGAAGGAGTGGGGAGAGAAGGGGTGGGGAAAGAGAGAGGGAGAATAGGAGAGAGAGAGGGAGGGAAAGGAGAGGGAGATCCCTCATCCATCGCCGGAGCTCAATGTCGGTTGGAGGGGGAGGTGGGGAAGGGGAGGAGAGAGGGGGGAAGGGGAGGGAAGCTCTTAGAGAGAGAAAGGGTGAGGGCATTTTGAGAATTTTTTTTTTGTGACATGTAAACTGAACTAAATTCAGAGTACATTAAATAGCTTCCTTGTAATAAAGGTGGGCTACCCTTAGGGCATAGTACTTTGTGAGAAAAATTGAGATTATATGAGACAAAACTCCTCAGGAGGGGATCAATCAGGTCCCCCATTTTATTAATGGGCAACCTGCCCACACTACTTATAAATTGAGATTAAGTGAGCAAAACCCATCCTTAAGCAGCCTGCCCACATTATCCGCGTGCATGATAGGCTGTCGTGACCTGGGGCACCAATCATCTGAGGATCCGGACTCCACTGCCCACGAGCAAGGCAGGGGCTGCTTCGTGGGGTCACCGTTGGGGTTTACAAAAAATGGCGCCCAAAAAGCTACACCATAAACTGAATATATGAGTATCAAGGAAAGTTTCACTTCAGACCTCCCATCACAGATTTTTGGACTCGACTCCAGTTCAGGAAGCAATATGGCTCTAGTTTCATCTGTACAAGTTATCTTTGTTTGTCAAATCATTGATGGATGGCCTGCAGAGGCACCTTTAGTTTCAAGGAGATCAGTTTCTAGCATAGCTGCGAAATTCATTTTGGAACTGAAATATTTTGAAGTTGCATTTTAGAAAAAGAAAAAAATTATACAGAAAAAATAAAAAATAAAAAATAAATTATGTATTTAATTTATGTCTCTTTTTGGCATGGAATGAATGAAAAAAGATGCAAAGGAACGCCAGGAGGGGGAGGAGGAAGCACAACTAATAAAGAACTAGAAAAGAGAGGAGGAAGAAGAGGAAGTACCTTGCTCGAGCTCCGGCTGTAACTCCAGCCAGCCTATGAGTAACGGGAGGAGGGAGGTTTATATGAGAAAAGGAATCTGATTTTCTAGCGTAAGAATGTCAGCTGCTGTCTCCTTCCATCGTCTCAATTTAAAAGTTATTGAGATGTCTCCCCCAGGTATTTGACAACGACAACTTCCCACTCCTACTCTGAATTGCCTAATTGTCCGTTCCGAGAGAGGCTGTCAACGGGTGGGTTTCTTAACTTTCTTCAACAACAGTGGGTCCTCGTATCTTTCTACCTTTTTTACTGTGAGAGTGTAAGCTATGTAACATTGGCAATTTCATTGGATGGGCAAAATTTGAGATTAAAAGTATTATAATTTTATTTTTTGGATGGACTGAATCCTCTACCACAGTTACAAATGAAGGTCTTCTATTTTAAAAATAAAACGCATGTATTTTATCTGTCGGACTGGTCGAATTTTTGGCGGATCGATCGAATTACATGGATACAATATCTGTAGACAGAATGGAAGACCAACCAGTCGGTTGTGGTGCCAGATCAGTCGGACCCCATGCTCGATCGATTGAATAGCTTATCCGATCAGTCGGCTTGGTCGGCTGGCACGAAGCAAAAAAACTTTGATTTTCTGGATCTCTCTCTTGTGTTCTTAGGTCTTTCCTTATCTTCTTGGAATCTTGAGCGGAAAGAACTCCACGGTTGTTGTCTATATAAGGATCATCTCTTCTATGAAGAAATGAAGTCTTTCCAGATTAAAATCCTAGAAACTCTATTGAGAGATATCTTCTTCTCTGGAGCTTCTTTGTCTTTCATATGTTGCAAAGCTAGCTTCTAAAATTCGTCATCTTTCTCTACTTTGGTGATTCGTCTTGAGAAGCATGAAGGCGTGAAGATCAAGTTTGAAGAAGGTAAACGGCATATGCGTCGACAAAAAGAAAAGCTTCTAGTCCTTTAGGTTATGTTCAACTAGAAAAAGAGTAGTAAGTAGTTTTTGTAACCTTTATTGCATTGTATTTGATCTTGGTTGACCGGTGGTTGGTCCCATGGTTTTACCCGTTTAGGTTTTCCACATAAAAATCCTGTGTCTATCTTCATTGTGGTGATTGATATTTTTGTTAGATTTATTATTGTTGGTTATCTTCATAGTTAAATCTGATTGGGACCTAAACCTGTGTTAAGATTTAAAGAGTTACAAAGAGTGATCTCCGCCTCTATTTCTCATATATAGTTTTTTTTTCGTACTCGCTTATCCCGGAAAGAGTAAGAGAGTCACTCCACTTAGTGTAATGCAAATGGTAGTTTTATATGTTTTTATAAGGAAAACAAACATCTCGATGTGGCCCAAATCTTTACTTTGGTGCTCATTTGGTGAGAGTCCCATGACCAAAGGTTGATCCAAATTCTTTACGTACTGGTGCTAATTTCTCAATGCCAATCACAATCGCATTCTTGGTGCCCATAGAGGATTGAGGCTAAAGGTATTAGGCACAAGTCTTGTATTCCGTGTTCTCCCATGAGTGTCGCAAGCCACGTGAGGCTTGTTAAGGAAGGTCATAGTTTGCTTTCCTTTTCTTCTTCAATTGGTGGAAAAGATTCAAACAAAATTGAGATTTTTGCCATCTTTGAAGCTTTAAGGTTATTCAATGATTTGATAGGGAGCCTTTGATTGTAAAAAGTGATTCTCTCAATGTTATTTACCAGGTGTCCAATGGATGTTAGCTCAAGTTCTTATTTTCAAAGTTTAGGCATATTTTTTGCTCAGCAAATGAGGTGGCGGATGTGGTGGCCGAAAAAGGGGCTTGATTTGTTGTTTTCTCTTTTTCTGATTTCTTCTATCAACTTTTGTTTCTTTCTTTAGGCTAGCAAGTATTTGCTCATTTACCATCTAATCTCTCTCTCTCTCTCTCCCCTCTCTCCCCGTTGTTTTCTTCCTTTATAAACTTATTTGTTCCCGTTCAAAAAAAAAAAAAGAAAAAGAAAAAATGTACGCACTTTTACCAAACAATGTAATTCTTTATGTGTGATTTCTCTCTTCCTTCTATGTCTTGTTTAGTTGTCGATTGCAGTGTTCCACGCTTTCGCACACATGCACACAACAAATGATATTAGAGTAGATTGCATATCGCCTTATCATTTCATCAACTTTTATCATGGGCCCCAATTTGTAAGGGAACTGTTGGCCTACCAGCAAGTTGCATATAGCTTATCTGTACTCTAGCTTCAGGGACTTATTTAGATCCAACCTTACCAATGGGAGAGGGCAGACTGAAAGGTCTCTTCATGACAAGGGGGATTCAGAAAATTAGCTTCACCATATTATCCTAGCAATTACTTTAACATCTTTAAAGTTTAATGACATCTTAACTATAGATTTTTTTTGTTGTGGAGATTTAATCCAACGAAGAGTGAAGTTTAGTGGCTATAAAATTGTCCTGATGCCAAATCAAGGGATGAAACAACATCAAGGGGCTGCACTATGAAGAAAGTTGGGCCCAAGTGGGATCCGGAGTGCTGACCTACACTTTCAATTGCTCGTAAAGGGAGTAGTTTCCAAACCATTTAGGCCTTAATCAAGCACAGTGTTGGTGGATGGTGTTGTGCATCCTGGATTTTATGATCAACTGTCAGCGGATTCCTTGTCATAAAAAAAGGGAGTAGTTTGCCGGTTCAAATGTCACAAGGCCAAGACACCGGGTCACCAACTCTCATATTTTCGAATAAAGGTGGCGTACACCTGGATCATCGTAATTGCATATAGCGTAGCGCTTCCATGATGGCACCTGTGAGCATGGCCAAATAAGGTACCCAACAGGCCACGGTCCACACCATATTAACAGGCCGATCCAGGCCTAGGTAATAAGCCTCATAGACTCTTACCAGGCTTGTTATGTATTTTATATATCTGTATTTTGTTAGTACTAAATCAGTAAGTTAAAATATTCCATACATGTACTACACAAAACAGTTAATTATAGTTTCTTAGATTATTTATTATGGTCACAAAACAGTTAATTATAGTTTCTTAGATTATTTTATTATGGTCACAGCAGGTTTGGAATAGATATTAGTCTGGCCAAGAATTTGCATGATCTGGGGCGTCATCATCTGTTGGAGGAAAACTCCAACAGACAAGACTGTTGGGCGAAGTCGAAGTCTAGAGGAGTGGTATTGGCATCCGGATGTCCTAGCTGTTGCTCCAACGAAGAATCAGAGAATCACCGTTTCTTCATGTGCCCTTTTGTGAGATCCCTGTGGCAATGCCTTCTTTCATAAATTCCCTCTTCTTAGTCTGCAGATTTCTCCCTATTGCCATCTGCACTCTAGTAGGGAACTAGCGGGGCTGGTGGGGCCATGGCCCCCCTCCCCCTAAATTAAAAAAAAAACCCTTTAGGTAAATGGAGATTTAAAGTCATTTTTATCAATGGCTCCCCAAAGAAATTTTTTATCACAACAACCCGCTCCCCCAACGTTATTTTTATTTTTATTTTTATTTTTCACAATGGCCACTAAGGTGGAAATCCTACCGTAGTTGGCCCTTACTGAACTATTCTCTTATGGAAGAAAGCTTGCTACAACAATTTTCTTTCACCTCTCATCTTCACTCTTTGGGAGAGTAGAAATGAGTAGAGAACCCTCTTTCGCAAGAGCAAAATCCCAAGTGGTAGATCACACTATGAACATGGTTAGTTCCCTCTCGCTGTCAAGCAGTGGCTCAATTGGTTTAAATATTGAGTTTGCTCCCTAAGGTCTTAAGGTCGACTCCCAACTCTTATATTTTTTAGGTACTATATGTGTGGTCATGTATGTACCTCATAGAGAATAATTCTTGCTCATCAGAATCGAATAACCTCCGAACCGGAGGCCAAAAGTCCAAAGCCTCAGTTGGCAAGGGATACCCTAAGTCATAAAAAATAAAAAATTGATTAGTTCCCTCCTTGAGCAAGTTCAAAGTTCTCTTTCTCACCCTATTTTGTGCTTCAAGGCATTACTACTTAATCCTTCTAGGTTTCTGTTAGAGATCAACTTGGTATCTTATAATTATAAGAAACAGTCTACTGTGTCAAAATCAAGCAATGAATCTTAATATCGGTCCCTAGCACTTGACGAGTTATTTTGGATTCGTATGGTGATCAAGTTTCTTGGAATTTCTCTCTCCAATCATTTATCATGATAATAATAATGTCATTGCCCTTGCTTCTAATCTGGTATATCATGCGGGTATAAAATACAATAAGGTAGATTACCATTTCGTTTGGGAAAAAGTGATGGAGTGACGTTTAAGTATTCTCTATGCGTGAATTGATCAACTGGCCGATGTGAAAGGTCTCTGAATTACAAGATTTCAACTCCTGAAAAGAAAGCTGCAGGTTTTGACGTGGTTGTCCAGCTTGAGAGGCCATGTTAAAATAGTGGTTGACAGAGCCGTCAAAGGCTACCCAAGGTTTCTTAACCCTACTCTCATTATATGTAGGGCAAGGCCTTGGCGGGCCAAAGCCCTCGGAGGGATTGTACGCCCTTACCCTATTCTCGAGGGCCAGGGCCGGGGAAGGGCAGGGCTCAGAGCCATAAAACAAAAAAACAATTATTTTTTTAGTGTTTTACAGTGTAACCAAGTATTGAGTGTTAACCGAGCATTATATTGCCTAACTTCAAGTGCGATGGAGCTATTAAAAAACCATCCGTAGAATATAAGTTGTCTCTAAAGACACTCTTTTATGGGACAACGTCATATGTGCTTTTGTGACTTAGGTTCTAGACATACTTGTTAGAGAAGGAAAATTGTTAAAGAAGTTGATCTATTTCACACCTTTCACAAGAGTTTCCATGTATGAAATCATTCCAACAATGTGTTATCATTGAAAATTTTAAACTAGTTATATTTTCATATCTTTTATCAATTGATATTATTTTTCATTTAATACTGATTTAACTATTAAGCATTATTGGATTTTAGTGACAAAAATAAATGCAATTAAAAATACTATTAATTTAAACTTTTAGAAATTGATAGGTATAATTATCTAATTAAAGGGATATTTGGATCAAGTGTCCATAGGGCTTAGGGCCAAAGGCTCCAGGGCTGAGCTGTTGGAAGATACATTAGATTATAAAAAAAATGGGTATTTGGATTATCACACATGCTTAAAGTTCCATGCACATATAATCAATCTCTATGAATTGGTTGGTATATCAAGTAATTCTATAGAGCCAAAAGTGTATCCTTATTAACAAGGAGGAGTGCACCCACTTTTGCACTAAAAAGAATATATTTATTTTGGTAAAACAAGAATATATAAAAATAATATAAAATTTCTAAATAAGAATCAATAGAACTAGAAGAAAGGGATTAGAAGTAATCGTGCAACACTTATTGCTTATGTATTAAGTATAGAATACATAACTTCAATAACTATATATAGATGAAATGAACCAAGTATGTGTGTATGAATTTTTCGGATATTTTCTAATGGGTAGGTGGTTATGAAATTGTCCTAATATCCCCTTTTTATTTCTACTAAGTGACAATGCTAAAGGCATCTGAGTATAAGGTATATAAATAAATTATATAATATAAAATAAATAAAAGTAGGAGGGGGCCCGTAAAAAATTGTCCAAGCTTGGCCCTAAGGCTTCTCTTTAAAAACAAAAGCCCTCAATGGGTGTGTTTGGATGGTTAGCAGAGTAAAACCACTTTTTTGAGGGTCAGGCTGAGCCGGGCCCTTTTGTCTCAGGACTAAATTGATAGGCCTACCCGCGGATTCACCACCACATGTGGCTCACTTATATTCTCCACATTCAAATGATCAGATATCATCCCATCCTCATTCAAAGTCATGTCATACATGAGGCAATCTACTGTTCAACCTTCTCGAAGACAATTATCTCACTGCATGTGTATACTCCACCCTAAAATGTTAGGCCTCACTCGGCTTTATCACAAAACTTATATTATTTATGCTGCCAATGAAATCCAATATTTTTTTGTTGGTTGCATTTCTTACAATTTTGGGTCATTTTTGTATATTCACTTTAGGTTTTCATTTTTAGCCACTTATATCAATTCATAAATCTTATGTATCTAATTCCTGTGTTCTGTGGAAACAAACATGCCTAGAGAATTGATTTTAATGTTTGGATCAATCAAAAGTGAGTCCCATATATATATTTTATAACATGCATGGTTTGCAATTCATTAAATTTATGTATTGCTGTAGCATATACTTGCGCATTCTGACATGAGTGCCATACTGTATTCACGATGACCATGATCCAAGGGCAACCTACCTTTATTTAAAACATCTAATTAAGTTTAATTAACTATTACCTATATTGCAATATTTAACGGTTTTCAATAGTATATGTATGGAATATTTTAGTTGATTTTATTTATAATATGTATGGTATATAGTATAAACATATTGAAAGTCTCAACCCATTAGAACCTGAAAAAATGAGGCCAACCCTCCTACCCGCCCCGAGCCGACCTATTTTGATCCACATAACCCCACCCATTTGAAATGAGGGTCGGTCATGAGTTAGGTTCTATAGGTTGGGTTAGGGTTGACCCCCTTAATCTGATTGATCTCCGTGATTTTTCAGTTTTCATATGACTCTTCATATTCTTATAGGCCATAAGCTATGTGACTCTTAATTTTATGCAGAGTAGTTATGCAATAGTTTGCTTCTTTTATTTTTATGTTGTATGGTTAAATATTTTGATACTTCGAATATAAAATCTATTTTTATTATTTGACAATATGATGTTTTTGGTATTTTGAATATTAATTTGTGTCTTTTATTTTTATGTTGCGTAGTTAAGCATATAAATTTTTCATTAAAATAGGAATATGAGTGTAACAAAAATGCATCGATGAGTCTTATAGTTATCCTCAAATATGACATTAAAAAATTGAACCAAAATTGAAAAGGGATTATCGCAATAAATGAGCTAAAAATTGTTAATGGATATTGGCCTAGTTTTTTACACCTTGAAAATTGGTAATTTATACATTTATGCTCAATACAACAGTTGAAATGAATTTGGACCTAAGCGAAGGTTTACAATGGAAATTTGGCCACATTAAATGAGTTAGATTACACACAAAAAATAGAAAAAATAGGTCAAATCGGGTCAACCAAGCCCAGCCCAAATTATATTTGGGTTAGAGGGGTCGGGTTGGGTTGACCTGATATGATTGCTGGTTAAATGTTTCTAACACGTTTGCCATGTGATCGATGGATAAGGTTATCAAGCTATATGAATTTATTTGTACAGAAGTTGACAGATGGAGAAACTGTTGAAACTTGTAGTAACACGGGCACAACCAATACAGAGGAGGAGCAACCAACTGTACATTGAACATACAGTACAATACTTCGACAAAAAAATAATAATAATAATACGTAAGTTATTGCAATATACTTACCGTATGCAACTTGGGAAATGAGTTGAAGAAAGTTAGTATCAAACCAAGCATCAATAAGAGAAGGCCAGCAATAAAAGATATAATTGCCCATGGATTTTTGAAGTAATCATGCACCAAAGACGCCCTCAATTTTGGCCAAGCACGCCCACAATACCGATTGATTTCACCACAAATATCAAGGTATGTTTTTATTAAGGTATGATTAACATGAAATGCTTCCATGTTCATTCATATTTCTTTGTTCTAACTGTTTACACCTTGCTTCTGTAGGAAAACTGTAGCTACGCTTTTAGACAAAATCTATAATGTTCCGTAACCAAAATATGAAAATTAGGTTAATGAAAATGTAATTTAGATAATTAAGCCCTGTTAGAGTCTAGCGATTCCGAATTAGTGTTAGGATCGTATGTGAGTATTACTAGATTTAGAGTTCGTTTGAGCAAAGTAGGGGGTACCTTACAATATTCGAAAGTCTTAGAAGACTTTTTTTTCTCATTATTTTCCGATTTGTAAGATTTTGGGCTTTTGGGTTGATGATTTAATTTGAAGAAACTTTCCCTTCTTCACCGACTTGATCCGAACCCATCTTAGCGGCCTAATACCCATCCCACCTTTACTTAAGGATCTTTTTGTAATAATCCTAACGATCCCATGCGAGGGCCTAAAGCAACTACCAAGTAGCCCAACACCAGGCACAAACAATATTAGAATTGAGCCTAATATTTGATATCGAAACAGGCCTCACTGATATTTTGAACATCAAACGGCCCCTAAATTTGGCTGCTTTTTTGGCCAAAAAGCCGATCTGCAAGAAGCCTAAGACGGCCACAATGGGGCTTGTAATTGGGCCCTTTGTTGGCTAGTTTGGGATAGTAATATAGCAAGCCCACAACTTAAACAGTCTAGAGTGTAGGGCATATACAGATGAGGCTCCAGGCCTTAATCTTTAATTGTTAATTGTCTAGAAATTGGCCTATTCAGGCCTACAACAGATCCTAAAAAGGTGATCTAGATGAGGTCGACGGCAGTCGCGAATACTAGTGGATATGAGCCTTTCATCAAGTCTGATCCTTTGTATTTCAGGCCCACTATTTGATCTGGAATTGGCTTATCAACAAGTCATAACAGTGCCGTTATACTTTAAACAAAAACAAACCCTACTATGGGTTTATTAGCCAAGATTAATGGCCCCTAAGGCTTTTTAGGCCTAGATAAGAAAAGTCCCGAAATGATGCCATCAATTAGCCTAGATTTGACTAGTAGAAGCAAGATAAATACTTTTGAATACTACCTCTAATTGGAACTCGGTTGGCGCACTTTTGTTGGAATTTAAAGGAATTTGAAGTTGAACACCACAATACCATATTAAATTGGGATAATCTTAAAGAAGACCTTAAGTTTTTACCTTACTTCAAAAAAGGACACAAGTTTCAAACTGTGCAAGTTTATCCTTAAGTTTTTCAGTAAGTTTTCAATTAAGGATAACTAACTATTTAATAATATTTTTGCTAAATTTTTTACTCAATTATTTTTAAAATACCCAAATTACCCTTCAATTAAAACCATGATATGGTTTGGTAGCCACTATATTTAGCCGATTGCCATGGAGATGCTAGTTGTTTTTTATTACTGTGAGGAGGCTAGTAAAGAAAAGGAAGAGAATATAAGGAAGCGAATGAGATTTTTATTTCAATAAGACGTAGTTTGAGTAGTTTAAAAAATTGAAGAAAAAGTTGCCAGAAAATAGTTTTAAATGGGTGAATATCCTTAATTGAAAACTTCCTAAAAGACTTAGGGACTAATGTGAAAAGTTTTGAAACTTGTCCCCTTTTTCAAAATAAGATAAAAAATTAAAGCCTTGTATGAAACTAAAAAAAATTAAAGCCTTGTATGAAACTTTTCCTGCTAAATTACCTTTGCTAACCATTTTGATCAAAAGTTCAAGGCTTTAGTATACATACTATTCAATTAAAACCACGAGGTTTCAATAATTTTAAAACATCAGAAAGCTTCTTTGAAACAGTGTTCAAAAGAATTCAACTTGAAAAAAAGTCAAAAGCGAATGATCCTTTGAACCACAAAGCTAAAACACGGTTCCTTGAATCCGAACTAGCTTGAGCATCAAGAAATCCAGACTAAATAAAAGGCAAGACATCCTCCCAATTACTCCACATTTAGTAGACCTTTAATTCTCACTACAAACCAAGGAGCTTCACTTCACAGCCTTTAGTTCCAAAACCAAGTCATATTTTGCCTGGTATATCTCAATTGACATCTTCTACTCTACTGAAATGGAATCAGATTGCAAGGCAGCGAAGAATAAAGATAGGAAAGCAAGATGGCCCGTGCTACTTTTAAAATCATTGAGTTCCCACTTCCATGTATCTAGAAGTGGAAACAAGGAGAGTTGGAAAACTCTACCTGATAGCGGGCCGGAGGCCGCCATGGTCTCGGCTGCCAAGCATTTCTCTTCAGTGCACAAAATACACATGGGCTAGCTAGTGTTTCTGCGTCACTGTCTAGCTCGAATATATCTTCTTGTTTAGTATGTATTTTTAATCTATGGTGCCCATGTACAATTTGGAGATAGATTGTATAGTTTGATGTATCTCCAAATATTGTTGTTTATAAAGCTTGTGTTCAATAATATTGCAGTTCAAATTTTGTTCTATTGTTTTCAACCCGTTAAAGTTTAAACCCATGTGCATCTAATGGGACTGAGCCCTTGTCAAATTAAAGGGAATGATCAGATGGGTAATTTCTGTTTCAAGTGACTGTTGGCAATTGTTGATTAATATATGATGAATGCCATGGAGCCAATTTCAGTATGTAATTAGTTGAATTTTCAATTTAATCCACCCTAAGACACGGACCAAAATCATAGAAGATTTTTTTACTGACCTTTGTATTACCGGAGTCAATTGCTCATTTTTTTGGGTAGTCTAGCTAAGGTACTAATCACTTGGAGATGCGCATGCCCAAAGTAATAGAGAGTTACACATGCAAGGAGAGGGGGAATGGGCAGGTTTAAAACCTGATCCCTCCTCACGTATACATTTTACTTGTGCTGAGTCCGTTGTGCATTGATACGAATGGTTGGTACTTCGGATCCTATAACGGGTATATTAAAAAAATTGTGAAAGTACTTATGCCCTTTTCATCGGGTCTGCCAAAGAGAACAGAAACCATCATTAATCAACAAAGTAAAAAGGACAAACTTGGACGACCAGAGCCTATCTCTCTCGGGGCCTGTTTTTCTGTTGATTATTTGCACTTATAAACTGCTTTGAGATGTCTCTGGGTTGGGTTTGAATTAAGGCCCACCAGACCTGGACCCAGAACCAATTGCATCTAATGAGGTTTTGTCCAATCCTAACGTCCATTCATGGAAAGAGGTCTCATAATTTCAACAATGTGTAATGTGTAATTAAATCAATGGTTATAATTAACTAAACATACTTATTAATAAATTAAAAGTCAACAGTAGAAATAGATAATAGTTATATCTGAGCCAGATCATCATAGAATTGTTAAGTCAGTTGGATTGAAATTTGGATCCTGATTCAGTGGACTCTCAATTTGGACCTGTCCTCGTAAATTTTGCTTGTATTGAGTGCAGAGGGTCTTGGGTCCAAGACACCCTATACACACACCTCTAATTGGTGGGTCATTCTGCTGATGGGTGCTTCAACATCATATTTTGACTAAGCGGTCAATTTGTAGGCCAAGAACGGTTGACTGTGATATTCCAATCTTAAAATAGTTATGGATCATTCCTGTCCAAAGTGGGCCAATAAAAATATAGACCCTAAAAAACGGCTATACTTTCAGATGGGGACCCCTATAATGTCCTCTTACACCCAGCTCCTTGACCATAAAAGACTAAATTTATTGTACAAACCCAGGGTGCCACCATTCAAAGGTGACGTACTCAAGATTCCAACGTTTTGTTGCGAGGTAACAAAATGCACCTCTTACCATTTGGGTAACTGGATGTTCTTGAATGAAGTGGCTCTTGACTTGGAAAATGGAATAAGAATCATTCCTGAAGATGAAGATGAAGATGAAGACGAAGATAAACATTCCTACAGTGCTCATAAAAATGTACAAGGCACACCCATGAGAAAACGAAGGACCATGTAGTCAAAGACGAAGACTCCTACAACTTGTGCGAAACGTTTTCTTCAAACAGCTGAGTCACAAATTGACTTTTACGTTGTCGCCAAGAAATCCCAACATGAAATAAGTCACTTAGAAAGCATATTCATATCATGCATTGAATTTATCATGCTACATAAAATGATAAATAACATAAAATTAAGTGCATAACTAAATGATTAAAAGATAGTTTTATCTTTTAAGCCCTCCATTTGATCATTTAGATGATAAAAGACTCCTATGCCCCTGGAGGCTAAAAATATGAAAATAAAAAAAAATATTTTTTTGGTAGAGAGTATGAAAATAAAATTTGTGAAATTGACTGGGGCAGGTTGGATTGAGCCTACTGCCTCTTAAAAACTGGATGGAATAGAGTGGAATGGCTAGAAGGCAGGAAATTTAGGGGCCGTTTTGGCGCCGGAACAGGATGGGATATAACAATGCATGTTCTACAATAGCTTCATTAGAATTTTGAGAAGAAATATGTGAATTGTGTGTTTCTTGGCTATGATAGCTTAAGAAAAAATTTTTCATTGAACGTGCGACCATTCAGATCTATGTACTGGGGGGTATGTACTTTTAAAGGGGGTCCATTATCAAAGCCTATGTTGCTTAGTTTTACTCCTCAAGCATCTCTTTAAAAAACTAATCTGGCGAGAAAAGGCCTTGACACTGTAGAGGAAACTTACAGATGGCACTAATATGAGAAAAAACAACAAATGCCATTTTAGATGGTTTGGGCATCTTTACAAAACACTAGTAACAATTATTTGTTTGGTAAATTGAAGGGGAGAGAATGACCAATTAGTATGTTCAATGAACCAATGAGGAAAGAAACAATTATTTGTGTGGCAAGCTGACGTTTGAAAAAGCTTCTAGGAAACTGCATTCAGAGGAATTCAACTTAGAATCACAGTCAAGGAATCACCCTTACAAACTAACAAAAAGAAGAAATCTACGATTCCTTGAATCCAAACTACCTTGAGCACCAAGAAATCCAGACTATGTAAAGGCCAAACATCTCCCAAGCAATCCATATTTGATAGACACTGGATTTTATCCACAAACGAACTCACTCCACTTCACGGCCTCATTTCCAAACTGAGTGATTTTGGCAGTTGTATCTCAATTGACATCTTCTTCCTCAACTGAAATGGAATCAAAAGACACAGCAGGGAAGAAGACTACAGGTAGGAAAGGCAAATGGCCCGCTTCACTCTTAAAATCATTGATTTCCTGCTTATATGTATCTGGGAGTACTGGAACCAAGGAGGGTCCGGTTAGTGGGCCGGAGGCAGCCATGCTCTCAGCTGCTGAGCATTTCTCTTTGGCGCATAAAGTACACTTGGGCTAGCACTTGTTCTCCATTTAATTGTTTTTGGGTCACTTTGTAATCTAGCTCTAATCTTGCCTTGTTTAGAATGTGTTTTTAATCTTTCATGCCCATGTACGGTATGGATATAACAAGACATGGATTTTTCATATGGAATTTAAGTATAAGATAAGATATAATTTGAATGGATTGTGCAATTTGAAGTATCCATACATTCTTGTTATAAAGCACTTGTTCAATTGCATTGCAGTGTGATTCTTGTTCTATTTCAACGCTTTAAAACCATTGTCATCTAATGTGATTGAACCCATGTGAAATTTAAGCAAATGGTGAATTAAATGGCTATATTCCTAGTGCCCGTTGGCAACTGGTGATTAGTCTCTTGGCAGAGGCAATGAGCTGAGTTTATGTAATCAGCACGATTTCGCGATGTATCACCTTGGACCTTTTCTTCTGTCCAAACCGAGGTAGGTCCAGCCAGACCTGGATCTCTAACCACAATAAGTTTGGGGTCCAATCATAACCATACATGGGCAGAGGTCCGACAATATAAACCAAGTGTAAGCAGACGGTGATAACTTCGCAAACATATAAATTTAGATAGAAATATATTGTGATTCAAATACTTGTGCTTGACATAGAAATATATTGTTATTCAAGTATTTGTGCTCTATCTGATTGATGTATGGTAGTATTTTACAAGTTGGAAAACTAGTGACGCAGGCTCAACTTGTCTGATGCTCAAAATTTAACTCGAATACAATCAACGGAGTGACTTGATAGAGTCCAAACGGATCAAGTACTTATAAAATATGAATGTATATTTATTTACATGTATTCATGATAATTAACTCAAATCATTAAATTTGTATATGCATGAAATATTATAATAAGGAAAATAAAAGAAAAATATTGCATATTTAATAATTTATTAGTCCAAATATCAAATATTAAATATCAAATTTAAGTTTCACGTTACATTTCAACCACCGGTTTTAAATTTGTAACTCCAAACCTTGTGTATAATTACTTAAAAATAAATATTAGTTGTTTAAAATCAGATGTAACTATCTAACTGTTTATAATGCAAGCAACTTACTAAAATGAGGTGATTAATCTCCCCCATAATTTACTCCGTCCTCTGTCACAACGAAATGATTTGAGAGATTCCAAGAGTCAACGGGAGGAGATCTCCAACCTTAAAATTTTGAATAGTTGGATATATGGTCTTTTGGATCACGACCCAAGGGAGCATAAATTTGGACCCGTCCTAGTAATTTTATCTAGAGTCCAGTGAGGTCTAATGGACTTCCTAATTTCAGGTTATTTACTGTAAAAAGAGTATTCCATGTTTTCTGTCTTGTACTCAAGGCAATTGAATTGCTGGGCTTTCTCTGCCTTTTATTCTACAAGGGTGATTAGACCTAAGCGCATAGGGGCGGCCAAAATGAATCCCACTATATATTTACATTAAGGGAAATATTCAAGTAAGAATTAGTTGTCACCATGCTTCTATGAGAACTGTTGGTGGAACCCACCGAGAAACCCATCCAAACCATCCGCAAATAGGGAACTCTTTTGATAGTCATTAATCCCAAGGTTTAGCACCCATCCAAATGAACTTAACCGTTGGATGGATGATTATTTATATATCTATGAAGCCATTAAACTTGTAGGCCACAGATGAATGTGTTAAGAGCATGGGATTGGGATCAAACTAAATAGTTGTCGAGGTCTCACATAGATCTTTCTATGCCCCTCGTCTCATCTCCTTGTGGGCTACGGATGAAGGGGTTAGGAGCATGAGATTGGGATCAAACTTAATAGTTGTGGTCATCCCACATAGATCTTTCTATGCCCCTAGTCTCATTTTCAAATGGGACCCACAAGTAGGCTCCATAAAAAGTTCTCGCGTAACTCCGTAAAAATTTTTCTCACTCCAACAAAGCCCTTACATAAAACTCATACAAATACAAATTATGGGCAATTTTTTGGCAACCATTGAACTTGGAACCTAGCCAGTTGGCCAATATGGGACCAACTCTCTTAGGGGCTGATTGTGATGTTACAAAGGCCGACATCCCAAGTGGGACACACCCTTTTTTGTATAAAATGCCATAAACAAGCCAATATTGGTCCTTCAAGGGACTTGTATGTTTGGGTCAATCATAAGTGATGGCACCAAGTCACTTCGCTGCATGGTTAACCATGGTTACCTTCCCCTGATGAGGGCGGTTTTAAAAAATGTGTACAAAAAACATATAAAATGGCATCTTTGGGGGCCTAGTTTTAAGCAACCTTAGAATGACTATGGGTTGGGTTTACAAGGGGATCCTCCCCGAAACGCTCCTCTTTCGGGAGGGTCCAACAGTGTTTTGGCAAGTTTTGAGTTGCATAAAATTATACATAAACTAACCTGAGTTATGTTTGAGAGGGGTTTGGGTATTGGGTGTGCCCTAACCCGGGATGCCAGATATGTCGTCACTTTATATAACAAAAAATTGCTTATACGTAGTCTCATTTAGCAAGGAGTGATATTTTCATGGGCTCCAATGTTCGACCATTCATATAGGGTGGTTTGGGCATGAGAACCATAAAACCTGCAACAAGTTGGGGCTGACACGGGGCAATGCATATACCAATCAAGTCAGCCTAACCCGAACCTGCCTGCCTTATCACCATCCCTGAAGCCAACCATAAAAAATGAGACCTAGGCACGTGGTCCACGGGTTAAATATGGTGAACCAGCCCCTAATGTGGACCGGTTTTGGTGAAATAGAGATTGGCCAAAGCAGGCCCCACATGTCTATGCATAAAATGTGCGATATCAACACACACAAATGTCACATTTGGGGATAGTTTCAAGTCAACCAAGAAATGGGATAGTCGCTTGATATTCATGGATTTAGCCATGGTGGAGCAGGCCTTAATTTTGGTGATGAAGTGGGCGGCCAACGTGAGCCCACCAGTGTTCACCAAAAAACAAAAAAAAAGGTAAAAGATTGGTTCATATCCCTTCATCCAATGCTAGCTTTGGATCGAACATAATAGGACCGCTGCGCAGCTAGTAGGGTTTTTGTGACTCGAACCCAATAGACCAGCGCACATTAACGGAGTGGAGCACATGATCATGAGCCAATTCCATCATTTTCAATCAATTTCACCCTTGAACAGCAAAATTCGTTCTATTTGAATGATCAAAAAGGCCTCACCGCCCATCATGAACTAAACCAGTGTGCCATGGTGGAGCCCTAAAATGAATAAAAATCAAAGCAATTTAACTAAAAAAGGGTTACTGGTTACCTTGGATCAGATACTTGAACTTGGACTGGTCGATGCCCCAGTGGGCCTACCTGAGACAATTAACCTGGAGCAGAAAGAGGAATGGCTACGACAACCCTGTGAGTGTCACATGGATTTTCGCGGTTACAAGAGCCCATGAGTTGGTCAAGAGTGAAAAGGCATAGGATCGCTGGAGACCTTGTTAAAAAGGCCGCGTGCAAACTATGGAACCGGTTTATGGCCCATCTATCCAAAGTGGTAAACTTAGTATAAATAGGCTCATATTAAGCCCAATTCTGGAGGGATGGTTCCTATCGTCATAAATAGATAATCTCAGGTCAGGTGGGCCAAGAATTTTGAGTTTGGGACCCAGTTTTCCTTTATGGGCCTCATCAGGTCCAAATACAGAAAGTGCTCGAAATAACATCAGATTGAGCACAAATTGGGCATGAGCTTTTTTATAGGTTTCAAGAAGGCAATCGTAATATATGGAGGTAGAACTTCAAGGTTTGGAGCTTCAAATTTATAAAATAGTTTGCTAGCCCGAAATCTAAATTGCACGACCCTGTTACCGAAGCGGGTCATATTTTGAACTTAGAATGATCTCAAATTTGGAGTGAGGGTCTATCTAGTCATAATTAAGAGGATCATGGGTCTAATGGGCTTCAAAATCTGAGTCTCAGACCTTTTGCTCCAATTCTCGAAAGTGTTGAAAATGCTATCAAAATCTAGATTAAGTAGGATTTTGGCATAGCCATAATTTGACATTAGCAAAGCAATTAGGCCAATTCCCACTTGCCTCAGTTCAAAGGGATTTCCTTGACCTCCATCCTTCATAATTGGAAAGAGACGGCTGAATCCTGTCCCCATTTTTTGCATCACTTCCCAAGTGGCTTCCTCCTCCCCCACTCTATTTGAAACTAAATTTTGATGGTAGCGCTTGTAGTAATCTGGGTATGACAGGCGTGGGGGGTGTTATCCACAATGAAGAAGGGACCATTCTTTGGTGTTTCTACAAGCCTCCCGTTTCAACCCTCAGCACCTTGTTGTTGAAGGAGATTCAAATTGTGTTATTCGTTGGGATTCCAACTCTTTCAATCCGCCATGGCATCTAGCTAATTTGATTGAGGAGGTGTTAGAGCTGTCCAAATCTTTGAGCGTCTCCTTCCACCACATAAAGTGCACGGCCAATGGCAAAGCAAGCCTACTTACAAAAGAGGGAGTTCACAAATCGGATTTGCTCGTCTCTGTTCACTTTAATTTTGTAGCTCTATGTTTCTACCTTCCAGTTCTTTCGGTCTTGCCTGTTTTAATGACATGGCCCTTTGAGCTGGTTGTTTCTTTTGTTTGTGTTCAGTATACTTCACTTATAATGTATAGCTTTTGAGATAAATAAAGTCATCATTTTCAAAAAAAAAAAAAAAAAAAAGGGAAGCAATTGAGCCGTTCTAGAGATTTTAAGCCCTATGCAGTTATTTTTGAATTGTGTGGCAGCCATCGATTGGTGACAAAAATGGCCTCAAAATCAAGAAGAAAGTCCCCTATGGGCCTAGGAATGTCTTAGATTGTCATTTTTAGAAAATCTCCTTATTTTGAGTTTTCAGATTTATGGTTATTTTGGTAATTTTTCATTAAAAAAAGGTGGGTCATTTTAGCCAATTCTTATATATGAATTTTGTTGCATTAGTTTGATAATTTTTTATAATGTGATGGTAGTTTTATTTAAAAAATAATGTAGGGAGGACCTGAACTTTGTCATAGATTTTTCCATTGTTTTTTCATGTTCAAGAGAAAAAGGGTACCCAAAAGGTTAGTAGCCCCAATTTATGTCCTATCATTGGAATTCTTAGTCGTGCAAACAGCCATTAAAAAACTATATTAATTTTCTTCACTGTTTTTAAAGAATAAAAAGAAAACAGTTTTGGGGTCAGTCCCAACCTTCCCCTCACCCCCCACCCAAAAAAAATGTACAAATGTGATAAAATAAAGTGCAATTGTATTTTTAAATGTTGGTCACTATTGTATTTTTAAATGTTGGTCACTTGTTACTTGTTTGATACTCATTTAAATGTTGGTCACTACTGAATTTTATCACAAATTTTTATAATATTATATAAAACTATTTGAGAACTTCTGACTACGGTAATAAGATCATATGATCAACTTTAAATTTTGTGTGCTCGTTTTCCGTGTTTACATTAGCTTGATAAAAGGTGGGCATTGAGCAAATATAGTGCATCTTATCTTATTGTCAACTGTCATTAATGTTAGCCTAAAACAGGCCTCTTACCATATTCATGGGAGGTGATTGTTTTTACTTACTTGATTAAGGTTCAAACCTCGATAGGCACATTTCCCTTGCCAAGGGGCTGTGTTACCTAGCCCGAAGTTTGTCCTCTTCCCTTGTCTGGGTGGAGGCCAGCCCCCTACAGATACCCAAAAACGAAAAAAAAAAATTATCATTAATGTTAGGCTAAAATCTTTCAACTAAAATGAATGGTCACAATCTCTGGAATGTGATCAATCGAATCAAATTCTCTCAAAACAATCGAAAATGACATTTCATGTGACAACCTTTTTTTCCCATAATGTGATAAAAACACATGAGCTGATGCTTCGTCCTTAAAGAAAAAAGGGAGATAAAAGATAATAATAAAAGGGTTCATATGAGGACAAGATCGCCAACTAGGGAAGTATCACGAGAGTTGTGGGCCATCCTCTTCCCATGCATGTCCACTGGAATAGCATATTCCCCACACACAATCTATCTCCTTCCTTCATCTTCTTCTCTAGTTTTCCTTCTATGTAGGTGGTGTTGTACGGGTCCACTGGCCATTTCGATAGATAATGAGCATCATAAAGAAAACAAATTAAGGAGAAGATCCAGCATATTTCTTTCGAATAGACCCTCTTTGACCCAACGATGCGACATGCTAATCCCTTGTCTATTCCTCCCCCCTTCATTGGAGAGTCCAGATCCTTAGTTTTTCTGAACAGTGAGTGAATCAATCATAGTTTGCTATATCATCAGAGGAAGCCTATTAATTTAGAGTTTGAATTGCCTGCGTGTTTGCCCCACTGTGATGGTGGGTGAATTTATGACGGTCCACTACATCACCGAGGGCCAGCTTGCCATGCATGTGGGTAGCTTACCCATCCAAGGTAAGGTTGTCCCATTATAACATGGAAGACTATGATAGGTCCACCTACGATTACCATGGGGCAAACACTTATAAAATCAAGATTAATCAGTTCATGTGGGCAGGTGGCTACCTCATTAAGACAGCCATTTTATAGTAATATGGTGAACCATGATTGATCTACTAATAGTCACCATATGTCAAATGACGGAGAGGATCCCAATTCTTCGTTTGAGAGACCATTTTTTATCTCAGAGGCTCTACAAGATCGCCACGGCAACCTAGTGTTGACACCAATTTTATAATGACACAATTATGGTTTTAACAAATTGTAGGATTAATGTAACACATCAAAAGCCATGTATCTATTTAGGACACTATATACCACCACACTATCACAACGGACATCCTTGGGGGCGCTCAGTCAACCGTGAGGTAGCCTCAACCAGCCTGTGGGATTTGACTTACTCAAAGAAAGCATAGTTAATTTAGGATGGATTGGAAGTGGGTTATTGTGTTGGGTTGCGTAGGTTAGAACACAGCTAAAGTTTAAAGTGGGGTTTGATTTGGTCAAAAATATGGGTAAGGATAGGTTGAAATGGGGTCAATAGGTTGCGTTGGGTGGGTTTGGACGCAAACCAATGCTTATAGGATGTTTGACTCAGTAAAATGGTGGTTCATGGTTTTTGAATCTAATCGATCGAAGCGTTGAAATGGCCAATGCATGGCTTGTTTTGGCTTTGGAAAGGAGGCAGCCAATGTGGGCCCCATTCATGGCTTGAGCAATGGGTTTAGGCTCAAACTGTGTCCTGAAAAGTTTGAATGGGTCAACTGGGCCCAGGTTGGTGCTCTATGTTGCATGGACGAAGGTGGGTACACTATGTTGTATGGATTTGGGGTGTCACCATGTCCCTGATAATAATTTGATTTTGTGGGGGCCACTTAATGAAAGATTCCTATTGGTAAAGTTCAGTGTGGCCCACCTACACACTTAGGCCAACCCAGTTCCTTAAAAACAAAGAAACTGAAACCCAACCAAACCAGAAGCACCCACAAGAGGGAAAAACCGAAAACGCTCTCGTGTAAACTCTTCCGGTCTTTGCCTCCACAAGGAGTAGGAGTAGAGCTCTTTTTCTTTATTTTATTCATTTTTCATGGTTACAACACTAGAGCTACCCTTTTAATTTTATTCATTTCCTTTCTTCTTTTTCCTAATTTTATTTCTTTCGTTTTCTTTGATACTCATGGTCCCCACGGCTCACACTCACACTACTCAAATTCTTATATAATAAATCTAGAGATCAATCCTTGGTCATAAATGCGGATAGCGACTAGGGAGACCCCTCATCGCAGACCAATGGATTGGCTTTTTTTTTTTAATTAGTTGTGAACGTGACTAGAGAACAAGATAGGTTTGGATCATGCACTAAACCATGGCTTTCAAATTAGAGCCCTGACCCAACTATGAAAAAGTTCACTGGACCCAACTCTGGGTTTCACTGAAAATCTATATTGTTCAAAATTAATTCCTTTGTTTCAAATGGGAGTCAATCCTGGAACCAATCGGCCATTCATTGACATGAAAAATGTATACAAATTCAGAAAACATCACTACCGAACCCGGGTTTGGGCCGGGTTGTCAAACGGATCCAAAACAAGTACGTCCATATTGTCTTTTTGGGGGTCTAACGTCTAAGCGTAGCTGAACGTTTGGCACAATTTCGACATTTTAGTTATAAGCAGGGGGCAAAGTCGAAATTTGCAGCACTTTTGAGCAGTATCATTGTAGCCAACAGCCGTCCCTCACGACGTCCAAAATCCACCGTTACATAACGCTAACAGCGACCATCGCCGTTCCGTTAGGAAGCAGAAGGCGACAAGATCCAGCAGGTGGCGGGGACCACCGCACGCGACCGCCGCCCGCCACGTGGCATATAAGGCAGGGGGATTGGCGCACGTGACCTCCCCCTCCTGCAGCTCACGTGCGCTGCCACGTCACTGCCAGGTGGGCCCCCGCGCTATTATGAGGTAGGCGCTCTTTTTCAGGATCAAGCATCACATGCCAACCCACCCAACAAAAGCAGGAGGTAAACCAAAAACCGCTCTCCGCCCTTCAAAACCGCCTTCGAAAACCGCCGTCTGGAAACCCCAGAACCGGTTTCAAACCCCCCATCGCCCGTCCCATAGCTTTTGTGGGACCCACCACCAAGCGGGCCTGAGTTGGCCACGTGATTTCGGAGGCGACGATGCGGTAGACTGACACCTACTGTCACGTGACGCCGTGCGGATTTTGCGGGCCTTGGGACACGTGTCGCGCACTCATTGATTTTAAAATAACGAAAAAGGTTTTCTTTTTTCTTCTCTCTTTTCATATATATGTCAATCTTATGTGAAGTTGCATTCATCTTATTTTTATATTGTTTCTTTGTGAATTAGTGGTGGGGTTAATTTGGCAATTAATGATCCAACCAAATTATCCAATGTTACATTTAATTGCATACAAGTAATATATAAATCATTTAAACTTTAAATTTTACTCAAATTAAGGTTTAAAATCATTTGATTTGACTGATATTACTTTATCTTTTTATTTATGATCAAATCTTTCTCCTACTCTTATATATTGTTGGGGTTAAAAATAAATAAATATAGCCATTATTTCATTGATCAACAGAAGATTGGCCATATCAAATATCTGACCCATTAGGCTTTATTAGCTCTCTCATCTCATCTATGATGATGATTATGGGCCGTTCAATGAAATTAGATACTGGCAATGATTAATTTTACTAGAGGGCTGATTCATATATCCTTTTTTGTTTATGTGGGGTCCATTGAACCGACAACAAACCATGGACCACGTTGTCATCTCTCTATTCTCCCCTCATAGGCATTAGTTAAAGCAAGAAAGCAATTAAAATAATGAAGTTTCCGCCATTAATGGAAATGTTATCTTAAATCTGTGACAGTAGCTCAAGATTTATTTACAGATCCCTAAACGGATACCTTAAAAAGGGAATGTCCATGCTCTGTGGGAATTGGGAAGCAGTGTGGAAGAAAAACCATAGGAAAAAATAAAGTAAACCCTGGCTTTGATTTGTTTAATATGTGTCTTAATCCGATGGACTTATCTTAGCGTGAGTTCATGAACGTGGAATGCTTTTTGGATGCATTGGAATCTTTAGCTTTCCATTACTTTAATCCTTTCCTTTTGTAGGTGTAGTTAGAGACAATAGGGTTTGCATCATTTTAAAAACACAATATTAAAGGGCTGTCTTGGACATGAGTACTATACAATATGTATTGGCAGTACAATGAACAGTCCCACTTTTTCTTTTTATGATCCACATTTTTCATCTAGTGAGCCCCATTCTAGATGAGTCGCCCATATGTTGCCCACCTTAAGAGCCGGTTTGTTTCATGTAATTAAATGCCCAAGACTATATAAAAATGATTATCAAATAACATTTTTTTTAATGGAAACTAAATTAAAAAAAAGATGAAAAATAAATATTCAACCATTACTCTAATAATTTAATATCTAGAAAAGTCAAGTTATCACCTACATCTCTACATTGTACACTTCACCCTTACCTCAAATCCCTCACCCTTCTCTTTAAGAATCCCTTAGTGGAGATAATTTTACCACAAAACTTCTACAATTTTAATTTCTATCTATTATTTTGCAGGTGAGCATGCCCTATATGTAATTAATTTATTATAAAGGGACTCAAACCTAAAATAAATTTGAATCATATTTGGAATTGACTATAAAACATATTTATTGCTTTTAATATGAGTTCTAAATAAATCAAAAGAAATGAAATATTTATGAAGCTGCTCTAAGATGAAGCTAGACTTTGATGCTGATAATGATAATAGTGTCATCTTTTTACACTACTCCAAATGAACAACAGCATTAATCTATGAGAACTTAAATTGGGGACTGAACCATTGGAGTTGGTAACGACTGATTCTAAAATGGACCGACCATCTGTTAAACCGAACCTTATTGTTCCCAGGTAAGGGTGCAACTTGGCTTGGGAAGGCAAGATACTGCATAGTCGAACACGACCTAAAATTGCATGTGTGCCAAGTGAGCTCAGGATGGTCATGGGTTGGTACGACCCAACTGATTTGGTGGAGCAAAAGATGGCCTATTGCTCGGGGGAGCACTGTACATTGCCTATTAATTGTTATTGCTTGCAAGTGAAAACAAAGACGTACCAAACAAAACATGGAGTACTTGGTTTTGTGTGGTGAGAAAGGGAATATGATATGAAGGTTAGAGAGAGAGAGAGAGAGAGAGAGGGTCATAATAACTATGAGATTTTTACTTCAAAGGGGAAGATCTGTCAAAGGAGAATTACATTGAGAGAAAGAGCCACGTGATTTGAGAGAAGGTTTTCTAGGAAAAATGGCAACAATGTCATGCGGAAAGTAGCCTTCCTTTTCTCAGGAAAATAACGGGTCGAAGGCAAGACGACAGTGAAACACGCATCATCTGGTGCCAAGTCGGAGAAATCCATCAGTAGGCTATGATGTGTAAAAATAAATCAATGTTTACTTCTGCACTGAGAATTTGGTTCAGCTTCTGATTGGTCATGTGTTTATTTCCTCCTGCTGTTCTTTGTATTTAAATCAGTGACCCACCGTTTCTGCCGTGCACCCGTCACTCCTAGAATTTTCACAAGAAGCAGCACCCAGGATTCTTAGCCAGCAGTAGAAAGTTTTCACGCCTTCTAGCTTGTCATTTTATCATAGTTTGGTGTGAAAAGAGGAAAACATTAAAAATTTTTTCCTCAAATCCGTTTAAATCTATTTTCTATTAGAGGAGATGGGCATAGGCCTAGGCCAAAGTAGGGGCCCCCCAACCCCCCAAAAAAAAAATTTACACAATGGCCCTTCAATGCCGATATCCTAGTTCCGCCCCTAGAGATGGGAATCACTTCACTATACGAAATCTGCATGTCTTGAAATTTCGGCATTTCACAAACGTATACTAAAAGGGTGGTTGTGTTTGGAAAGTTGTTTGAACAACTTATTTTCACTGTAATTTCTTCTTTTGAACATTCTTACTCACACACCTAACCAAATTTTCGCCTCCAGCAGTCCATAAGAAGAGCTTGTGTCAAGCTGCATCTTTGTTGTTAATGCATAAGGGGACCCACTGCATGACAGGCATCCATTTAATTTCAAGCACAACTCTTCCAATGAATACCCCTGAAAGAAAATCACCCTACATACCTCTATCTATTACCAGCTGAGCTACTACTTGAATGAGGCAATCTTGAAGTGAAATGTATTTATATCTCTTATATAAGGTTCGAAACTCTAGCTTTTGATGCAACAAGTTGGGTTAAATGGTGAGCCATTCCCAAACCAGCTCTTTTAGGGGCAGATTTGGTATTATTATTGTTAGTTCTTAAATTTTTTTGTTTTTCATATTTTTGACCCAAGCTAAGTTCGAATTACCTTTGGGTTCCGACTACCTTGCCCCACCTTCTTGCGTGTTTGACTAATATACTTATTGATTGATAAATTATGACAAAAATCGTGTGTGGTTAACAATTGAAAAGGCAGAAAGTGCCGGTTTGGGAATTTGAATCCTCGTGTGCATGAAATAACTAAAATTTTCTTCTTTTCTAATTAATATTCGAAAAATCAAACTTGACCAAAGGCCCACATCCCATTATAGAGCGAGTTTACTGTCGTTAAATCATAAATTCGTGACAGACTAGAGACACAGACACGTGTGGATAAAATAAAAATAGTTTTTATCCTAAATCATATCAAACCTGAGTCTAAATTTACTTTTTACAACAAAGTGTAAAACACATTTTCACGTTTAGCCAAAAATTAAAAAGACTTAAAACCTTGAAAAATAAAATTTACAGTTATCAACATGGAATAGCCGAAAACCCTTCTCTCCTCTACTTCAATTTCCTAAGAAAGAATGCCAAACTGCAAGATGACCCACCCATCCTTCCAGGCTAATAAGCAGAGATGACCAATGATTTAAAGGGTGTCTCTCTCTAAAACTATGAAGCAATAAATTGCAGCCTGCCCAAAGGAGAACAAGGTCACAGACCCCAATGTAGACACATTTATACATGTTTGGATGAAAATGCAAACCACAGATGCTATGTATGTTTGGATGCATGCATGTGGATGTGCATGTGAATATTCTCGGCAGCAAGAGGCAAAACATGGACGGTAGAGAGTTGGGGAATAAAGATCCCATTTCTTCATTTGTATAAGCAACCGTCCATGCCGCTAATGAAAAACAAAACCATGTCTAGATAATGATATCTTTTCTAGATTTGGCCAGCTTGGAGATGTTATTTGATCCCCTCCACTTCTTAAGAGTTCTTATATATTACACTAAGGAGGAGACTAACATGCATATAATCATTACAATAGTTAGTAGTGGGAATGAACTTGGAGATGAACATGAGCTCCTATGGACTCTAATCCGGAAAATCAGCTTTTCTTATAATTATTGGACTCATTTTTAATTCAAGTTTGGGTTTTCAGATTTATGCGTAGACTTGAATAAATTAGGGTCTCATTTAGATCCAGACCCAAAGCCATTACTGTATTTATATATGTATATATGTAGAGCTCATATATGTATTAAATAGATTCTATGAGTATATATGTATCTGGGCCATGATTTAGGTATGGTTTAGGGTTTAAAACTTATATTGACCTTCGAGAGAGGTTGGTAATTAGCAATTCAAGTTCATCCAAGTGTACCATGGACCTAGACATTAGTCAGGACGTCTTTCCATGTGGACCAATCAGCGCATTTAATGGTAACACACCGACAAAGAATGGCTACTTTTGACAGCCATTGTACCAAACAATAGTTAACCGCCGTACAATTGTTAACGACGCATTCAACGTGCGTGTGAACTCATGTAATAATCATAAATAATTAAAAATGAAGATTCAAATAATGTCGAATTGTTGGGATTTGGTTAAAAAAAGATGAAAAATGAATACTCAACCATTATCTTAGAGCTTCTTTGGCAAATCTAACTATATAAAGTAGATTTATATGAAATAGATTTATATGAAGTAGATGTTTTCCAAATTTATTAGTTTGTAAGATAAAAAGATTATTTGAAATGAACAGTTTTTAATATAATGGTTCGTAGTTTTTTACCTATTTCTTAAGATCTATGATGGATTAAGGTATGAAATCTCATTAGCTAGCTGTTTGCAACCTTCCAAAGAAGATCAACGGTGCAAATCATGCTTTTGGGGCCCATATAAATCTAAAAATGTAGATCTAAGGTGCTTCCAATTTCACAAATATCTTAAGATCCGTAGTAGATCAGTGGTTCAGTTTTGATATCATGACTGTGTTTGAGGTTCTTAAGAAGCTCAACGGTCTAGATCTTATAACAGATACCTATAATTGGAAAAATAAAGACAAAAATGGACTAGTGTTTCTCCAAATTTCTAATGAAGATATAATGTTCTAATGTTTCCTACAATATCTCAAGATCTGTAAAAGATCAATAGTTCAAATTTGACATGTTCGTCATGTTTGAGGTAATTAAGACATCTAATGGTTTAGAACTTGCTGCATTGGCCTACAATTTTTTAAACAAGAAAAAAAAACGAACTGACAATTTGTCACGTTTTTGCTGGATAGTGTATGTTGTACTGCATCAATGGCTCATGTTATTTTGATTATCAAGATCCACAATATCTCAAGATCCACAATAAACGAAGGTCTGAAATTTATACTCATAGCAGCTTTTAACTTTCTAAAGAGAACGAACAGCTCAGATTGTGATCATCTGGGGTCCCACGAAATCCCAAAATACATCTTTACATGTCTATGATTTTTACAAATACTTGAAATCTGTGTAAGATCAACGGTTTAAATTTGATATTAGAGTCGTGTTTGACCTCTTCAACATATCTAGTGGTCCATATCTCTCTCAAGTGGCCCAGAATTTAAAAAAAAAAAAAAAAGAAAAATACGGGCTTGGCGTCCGCTCGTGTAAAGAACTGTTCTAGCCCCATCTTCCGACTTCAGGCATTGTTGTCTATTTCTCACAACTCCCTTTCTCCTTTTTCCCACAGGCATATATGTCTAATATTCTATTTGAATTAGATATTCCAAGGGAGGTTGCCAAATAGTCAAAATAGTCGAAATGTCGATTTGAAAACTCTTAGACCTCTGGAGTAAAGATGCCAAATGGCATCTTAGTAGATTGGATCTTAGGAAATTCAAGATCCCATCTACAATGCTACCTTATGCCATCTACCATTTCTACAAATTATTCACACTTTTATCTTATTTGATAATCCTTCTAGGGAGTTTTGACGATGAATTTCTATGTATTTTTTATTCTTGTGTCTTCTAATGTAGTAAAACATGACCACATTGATTGGCTTGGTTCTCAAGGAAGTTATGTAAGGATTTTTGTGTTGGCAAGTTGATGGGTTGAACAAAACTTAAGTCCATTAATGTTGTATTTTACATATCTTTGAGTATGGATAATGGGTTGAGTTCCTGGATGCACTGAAGTGAAGAAATTGAAGAAAAAGCAATAAATTGAAGTCATTTTCTGTGGACAACATACATTAAAAAGTTATATCTCACAAACTAAGCATTAGATATGGGCATGCGACCTACTGTTGGAAAGCTCGTTTTGAGCAGATTTCGTAGAGTCTGAGATTGCCTCAATCGGAACTGAAACAAGAAAGTTATGGCATCTGAAAGTTTGCAAAAATATGATAAAATTTTCACCTAAGGAAAATCTTAATCCGACTTATTGGACCTTTTATCCGATCGATCGGACAAGTACAAAAACTTTGCTGATTTGCGATTTTTCAATCTGATTTGAAAGGGAACTTGCCTATTTCATGCCAAATCTTTTCCTAATTGAAATATACTTATGAGAGATAAAATTGGGGCTATAAATAGGGGTTCTGTTTAAACTCTAAGATAAAGATCTCATTGTTTTGAGTGAAAATATATTTTAGAAATCATCTCCTATATAGTTTTTTTTTTAGAATTGAAGGGCTGAAGTTCTACTTTAGTGATTCTTATCTTCTACATTTCTAATAAAAGATCGTCTTCTAAGCGTAGAAGATCTGAGGAGTCAAGCTAACAACTAGAAGGCATCTAGTTGATTGGATTTGTAACAGGCAATGATAAGCGGTTGTTGTAGAGTGATTCTTTACAAGAGGTTAATGTCACATAATCATGCAGATGTCTGTAAGTGGCTTGTAACTGAGTGATAATCCATAGTGCTTGATTATTAATCCAGGTTGGACTCGTGTTTTTTTTCGGGTTTGGATTTCCACATAAAATCTGTGTTTTCTTGTGGTGTGTGCTTATAGTTTGATTTTTTTTCTGCTGCATGGTTGATTGTTTACACACATAATATTGAAATTGATTGCATTAATCCATTCTAGAGGATCTCTTCCAAAAAAACCTTTAAATTTTTCCCTCTTGATGGTTGTTCCTCGATTTATATATGATGGTGCATTTGCGTGATGAGAGGAATAGAGAGAAAATTTCTCATTTTTATTTGTTTGGTGTGAAAATTGAAAGAATAAGATAGATTAATTGATTTTTCTCAATAGAAGTGATTTTGATTTTTTTTTATGAGAATTAGAGTTTAGATCTCCTCTTAGTGAAAACAAAATTTTATAAAATATAAATTCTCTCATTGCACAAACAAGGTTGTTTTATAACCCAATCTCCCCCGTAAATGCCCCTTAATAAAGGTGACATGAAAATAGCTCGGCGACAAATTCAAAATGTACGACCCCAACTTGCTTTCGTCCTCCTTACAACTTCAGAGAAGTGCACTAATGAAAAAGGGCCCAGGACCAAATTAAACCCAAGGGCATTTGGATTGATATGAAACTCAAAAAATCCTATGCCTGCTCCTTTCAGGCCAGCTGCCCACATTGACCCAATCTATGCACCTGCATAGCTACAGGGAGGGAGGGCTTCTGTCATTGTCGATTGGAGTCATGGCCCTTGGGGATGGAAAAGAGCAAGTTGAGAACGATTAGCTTGATACCTACATGGGGCCACCGAAGAGATGAGGATTCGGGTTCTTTTGCTTTTGTTTGTTTGTTTTTTTTTTTTTTTTGAAACATTTGTGTGGTTCGTGGACCAACCACAATACTGTAGAGTTGGGTTACACAGACCATTTCTTTCTTGTTTAGACATGTCCCAGCTGTATGCAACTTTGTTGCAACAGTAGCACGTGCGCTATCTCTTTCAGGCATGGGATTCTCTCTCTCTCTCTCTCTCTCTCTCTCTCTCTCTCTCTCTCACGTATATGAAACAGCTCGGATGAAATGGAGATAAGTAGGGTGACTTTACAAAGCCATAGTGACAACCATGAAGGCCAAGGAAAATCAATTTTGGAGGCTTTTTATGTAATATATATAGATATATAACATAAACTTTTAACTCTTTTATAAAAAAAGTACATTACAAATTGGATATTAAAACAGTGTAAAAGTTTTCTATAGTTATTCAATTAACTCATTTATGGTGTTTTCTCTTTGTCACAAATGACCTTTTTTTTTAAATGATAGAAATGCCCTTAAGACAGCAAGTGGAGGAGCGTACCCAGGAAGTGTCTCCCTTGGGGGACACTAATGCACAAAAATATCTTTGACCACATATGAAAAAGCATGTACTTTTAAAAATATATAGTGGTTTGTTTTTTAAATTTTGGGGGTCCATAATAAAAAGCTATAAAATAAAGTCTAAAGGAAAAGGGGTTTTAACAATTTTAGAGGGTCATATCATGTAAAAATCTTTAAAAGTTTATAAAGAATAGGGGATCTTAAAAAATTATGCGGGCCCAGGGCCCATGCTAGCCCCCTTGGTTCCACCAATGAGCATAACTTTGGGTTAACATTTTACACACATCTAAATCTTATTGAGATCTTTCGATCTCCATATCTTCCGTGATGAACAAAAGCGTGTTTCCCTAGGGAATCTGCATGATGATACATTAGTTGGTTTCACTGAAATATATATATGTAGAATATTCATGTGCATATGTCGATACTTTTTTTTTGAAAAGCATTAATGTGCAAAAGGACAAAACCATCACACCTCACACCTTTTTTACCTTGATAGGCTCAAAAAAGGAAGTATCTCTCGCTAAAATGGTAAGGGACATGTGCACATGAAAACTCCTCTCTTTTTATATATATATAGAGAGAAACAGTCCTGTAAGGACGGTCTTTATGAACTATTTCTCATCGTTTTAGATAGTGTGACCCACGTTGTGAGCAATCTAAATGGATCACATATATTACCCCCCGTAAATTGTATACGTCTACCAATTTTAAGTCCCATCTAAATAGATTGGATCATTGGATCGACTACACACTCATATATATGATAAATATATATAAAGTCTATTCGGATCAATGTACAATTGATCCAATGGTACAATCTATTGGAATGAGACTTAAAATTGGTGGATGTGTGCAATTTAGGAGGGTCATGTATGTGATCCATTTGGATTGTTCGCAATATGGATAGCACTATCTAAAATGGTGGGAAACGATCCGGAAAAACCATCCTTATAGGACTATTTCTCATATATATATATGTATACCATGTGGTGAGGGATAATTGCCTTTTAGACTTAACAAGGTAAAAAAAGTATCATGAGGGCGATGGTTTGTGTTATTGCACATTAATACTTTCCATATATGGAAGTATCTTTTACTACAAGGTGAGGAATATATGCACAGTAATTTTGTATACATCTAGGAGAATATTAGTATGCGTCCATCTCTTACTATAAGGTGAAAGACATTTTCATATTTGAATATATTAATTTGCAAAAGACAAAAGACTATATAAAAAAGAAAAATGCTTAAATACAAATAGGGAAAGCCATGTAAGCATTCCTTATATTAAGGTGAGTGAAAGATGCAAACTAATATTCCTCATATATATATAAGAAGATTTTCTCATTTGCATGCTCTTCATAAAAAATACAGATGCAAACATGCTCATGTAAGTCTTAAACCTTGAGTTTACTTTTCTGTACTAATTTACATATGTAAATGATGTACATCCATACTAGATGCGCATGATTGTATTTGTTCGTACCCACTTACACATGTGATGCATAAATGGGGTGCTAAAATAGTGTATAAATGAGGTCAATTCAGCCTCTCAGTTACATACTTATGGAGGTAGTAGAATGTTAGGTCATTCTTGCTAGTCAGTGGTATAGTTTCTAACATCCATACTAGTTATGGGTTTGAACCCCATCAACCATATCTTTGTGAGCCCCAAATTCTTAATTTGAGCCATCCATCTTTTTTACAGGGATAAAAAAAACCTAAGTTATTTACCTATCATATCACTACAACAATTCTAGGATTTGGCAATGAAATGTTTTGTCGCTGAAAAATATTTTTTCATCTCAAATTAATTATGACGATAAAGTTTTTTTGTTGCTCATTTCATCCCCATTGTCCCGTCTTTAAATAACTTTGGCAACAAAATCAAGCCTTTTCGCTGTAACGCCGCAATCTAAGATGTCTTATTTCATCGTCAAATATACCAGAATTTCATTGTTGTATTTTATATTTCATCATTAAAAGCACAAAAAGAAATAATTAAAAAAAATTAGTGATGAAATAATTTCATCGCCAGTTTTGGTGACGAAATAATTTAGTCGCTAAAGGATTTACCTTCATTGCTAAAAGTATTTAAAAAAATGTGAAAATACATTTGGCAATGAAATAATTTTGTCACCAAAAGAATTTTTTTAAAAAAATATTTTAAATTTGCTACCCTCCCACCAACTCTGCCCCTCTCTCTTTTCTGCCCTCCCCATCTTTGTTCTCTCTCCCCTCCCTCCCCTTTTTCTCCTTCTATTTATCTCTCTTTTCTTCCTCTCTGTTCTCTCTCCCCTCCCCCCCCATCTCCCTCCCTCTCTTCCTTCCTCCCTCCCCATCTCTATTCTTTCTCTCTCCTTCCCTCTCCCTACCTCTCTCTCTCTCCCTCGCTCCCCCTCTGTCTTCCCATCTATATTCTCTCTCTCCTTTCCTCTCCCTACCTCTCTCTCTCCTTCCCTTTCTTTCCCTCTCTCTCTCCTTCCCTCTCCCTCCATCCCCCTCTCCCCATCTTGATTTGTTCTCTCTTTATCCTCTTCCCTCTCCCTCTCTCTCTCTCCTTCCCTCTCCCTCACTCTCCCTCTCTCCCTCCCCATCTATATTCTCTCTATCTCCTTCCTTCTCTTTAACTCTCACTCTCTTCCTCCCAATCTCTATTCTCTCTATCTCCTTCCCTCTCTTTAACTCTCTCTCTCCCTCCCCATCTCTATTCTCTCATTCCCTCTCCCTACCTCTCTCCCTTTCTCTCCTTCCCTCTCCCTACCTCCCTCTCTCCCTCCCCCTTCCTTCCATCACCCTCTCTCTTCGTCCCTCCCCCTCTCTATTCTCTCTCCCCTCTCTCCTAGGGCTTCCATTTTATAAGTTTTCTTTTTTTTTTTTTTGCGATGAAATCATTTCCTTAGCATTTTTTATGGGATAATGGCTTTTTTTTTTGTATTTTTAGATTTAGTGACAAAAACTTAAATTTTGTCACCAATAGTACGCCTTTGGTGATGACATTTAAGTTTTAGTCGCCAATTCTAAAACTGCAAAAAAAAAAAAAAAATACAGAAGCACCAAAAAAGGTGCCTTCTTTGTTTGTATTTTCAAATTTGGCAATAAAAACTTAAATTTCGACGCCAAAGGTGTATTATTGGCGACGAAATTTAAGTTTTCATCACCAAATCTAGAAATGCAAAAAAAAGGCACCTTTTTTCGTATTTTAAAAATTGGCGACGAAAAATTAAATTTCATCGCTTAATGTCTATTATTAGCGACGAAAATAATTTTTACGTCTCCTCTATTAAATTTTAGGCGAAGAAAGCTTTTTTGTCACCTATTTTTTTCTATAATTAGATACGAAATAAGAGTTTCATCGTAAATTCATTAATTATTAAAGACGAAAATAGATATCTGTCACTAAAAATATGCCCTTTGGCGATGAAATACTATTTTGTTGCTGATTTTAAATCAACAGCGACGAAATATTGATTCATTGCCAAATTTTGTCACGAATAATGTATTTTCTTGTAGTGTATTCCAAACTTTTGTTAATTTTTCAGACATTTATGATAAAGTATAAAACGTCAACCATATCATTTTTCACCTTTATTGGCCTCAAATTCATGATCCGAGCCATTTATCCTATTTACAAAGCAAAGGAAACACTAAGATACTTGATCTCATATTTTAAATCTACACAAATATTGAGAAGTTTGTAAAAAGAAATTAAAAAAAAATCTCAACATATAATCTAATTTTCTACACTTTTGCATGCACTCAATTCATAACTCAAGTTTTAAATATTCTTATGTTAAGGATACGTATTAAGAGTCTAGTTTCAAATCTTACATCTTCACAGATTTTGAGAAATTTGTGACAAATGCAAAAACAATAAAAATACATCTAAAACTATTAGTTGCATTTAATAACTCATGTAAAAATGATAATTTTGACAAACATAATAACTTAGTTCACATATATAAGATTTACATTAGGGTGCTTCGGTCGAGCATCGTTTATACATGAAATGAAAGAAAACGGGAATTTTTATTTTCATGGCATTTAAGATACTACAATTGAAGGGACCTCTTTTTCCTTTGTAAAAATTTGAAAATGAAATAACTTTTTTGCTCTTTCTATGAAAACCATCCTACATGGAATTGAGATTCTATAAGTGTTTGCCCGTGTACATGATAGATTGCCCTTCAGCGATGTAATAAATCGTGAGTGGTCCACCCATGGTCACCATGTAGCGAGCACTCAACGATTGATACCATAGGCAGAACTAGTTGGCAACCCCCCCCCATTGCCGGTACCATAGGCAGAACTAGTTGGCACACCCCCTGCCCTCAAAAAATTAAAAAAAAAAAAACCTTTAAGCCTTTTAAGTTTTCAACATTTTTATAAATTTTTTTTACATATGGCCCCTCTAGAAGTTTTAGAAAAGTCCATATATGTTTTAAAACTTATATTTAATTTTTTATATACGGCCCTCTAAAAAAAATCTTCTAAATAGTGGCCCCAAGGAAAAATACCTGAATCCCGTGACCGGTACTCTCCCACATGAGTAAAAGACTATGAGATAACTCCATGTAATAAAAAGGGACCCACCATGGGATGATTTGGATTGACAGATGACATCAGCTCCACGCGCATAAAATGTGTACGAGTATGATCCACGCATGCCCATACATCCACGACCCCACAAGGGATAAGGACGTGACATTGTTAGAGCTTTTAGATTTCAAAGGCAGTTGGATGTTGGAAGCGCATGTAAGACACAAAAGGTGCCTCCTGCGTTATCTCACGTCTGTACGAGCGAGCGAGTAAATGGAGTCCATAGCTATGTTTCACCATGGAAAAGCCCAAGAGCCACCTGTGCGTGCTTTCGTTCTTCTTCAAGTGTAAACGACTATGACTGTCGATTTTTAGGATGAGTAAAAATGCAATTAGTTAGGTAAAGAAGCTCGCCCATGTGGTAATTATTAGGATTTTTGAGTTTTGGCCATAATTTGTGGGTTGAACAAAATTTTTGTCCATAAAATTGTAATTATATATATATATTTTTAAATGGATTGTGATTTTTGTCGAAAAAACTAAAGTAAAGATTAAAGATTTTGAAGGCGCTCGAGCGGCTGAATTTGAATTTGAATCTTTCAGACAAGGGTAAACTTACTTATATGGCATGGGGGGCTTCAGCCCCCACCATGCTTGAAAAATGCCCAAAAAGGCTATATAGCCCAATTGGCCTAGCCCCCATTTCAAAATCCATGGAAGCCCTCACCCTTGCCAATTCAAAAATATCCCTCACAATTGATCTCTTTCTTTATCTCGGTCCCTCTCTCACTCAAAGTCCCCAAATAAAAAATCCTTGAATCGGTCTCCATATATGAAGTAACCAAGTTTTATTAAATTTTATGTGCAACAATATATGTATTAAATATAGTGTGTAAAGTCTCCATACATTTATTTTAAAAATTACATGAACAAAGGTAAAGCGTAGAAAAATGCCCATTCCAAAGTTGATCATTATCAATTCATTAGAAATTTCTCAATTTACAAGAGCCTAACTTCAACTTTTCAATTCAGGCTCACTAAATCTTATTACTTTTTTCTCATTATGCTCCTTTATTGTATATTTCAATACATATTAAAGGATGCTTTTTGAGAAATATTGGACTTGAGTGGGACATTAATGCATTGTATAAGCTTATCAACAAATCTCAAGTCTAGAAAACACTTTCATTCCAACTTTTTTTTTTAGACTCCAGCCAAAAGAGTAATTAGGTCCTAAGAAAAAGCCCGCTTACGTAGAAAAAGAAGCTCATGCAGGTGAGAATAAAAGCCTACACATGTAAAAAAGGTGGCATATCTAGGGTTCGAACCCTAGATAGGACCACCGCTTCTTACTGCTTCGGTAATGAGCCATTTTCCATTCCAAATTATCAATGTGAAAATTTCTTACCGAAAAAAAAAATGTTAATACAAAAAAGTATAGTAAAATAATGATTGACGTATTCTAGTGACCATTGTCAACCCCCTCAAACAAAAATCCTAAGTTCGCCATTGCTTCTAAACAGAAGCTTTCCCGTTCAAGTTAAGGCTTTAAGTATTAAAGCACACATGACAGAAGTTGTGCAAAATTGAAATAACTGGATGATTGTTTTAACGTTAGAGCGGATACTCACACGCGTTCGGAAGAAAATCCACTTTCTTGTTTACGATTGTCTTTTATTTGTGCCAGGACTACTATTTTGTATTCAACACAAATTCTAACTCAAAGGCACGAATTGTAAGTTACCTAAAGGGTGTTTCTCTCAACAATAGAGCACCTCTCTCATTATTCTAAAGTGAGAAAATCTAACTGAGAGATTACAATTTCTTTAGAGAATCTATTGGAAAGACTATGCTGAGTCTGAGTACTAGAGGATATTGTTTCTAAATCTATTGTAGAATATTAACTTCTCTTGTAGAAGATTGAGCACATTATGATTTTAAAGTAACTGAATCAAGCGCAAAGAGAAATGAACGACGCAATGTCATTGCAATGTGGAGTTATGCATAAAGAACTACAATCCTTAGGTTACGTAAACTTAAAAAGGAATTGCGAGTATATCTTGTAATTGCTCGATTCATAGTGCTTAGTTATTTTGGTCCGCGTAGAACTCATGGTTTTTCTTGCATAGGGTTTCCACTTAAAAATTGTGTGCCTCTTTGATTGTGTAGTTGATTGATTTGCTTTTTTTTTTCCTTTGCTATTGTTAATTAAACTGCAACTTAGGAAACTCAGTTTGAACGAACTTTCAATAATGGTTTTAAGGTTGGATTTTGGTTATAGATTTTGATTAAAGTTAGATTCGAAGTAAATTTACAATATAAATATATGGCCCCATTCTGTCTTGGTTCGAAGTCAATTTTACATTAATTTGAAAGCATGCATAAATACTTCTTAAAGTTTATTAAATGAGCTCAACTCGGGCTGTCACCCGAATGATCAAGGATAGGTCTCATTCTACCACACTCTCCACATGTGTGGGTTCTCTCTCCTTTCATATGCGAGTTTCACTTCGTATGTGTGGGGATCTACCTTCATGTGACTGTATGAGTATCTCGGGGTCTTAGCCTCTTAGTTGGGATGCTAAAATAAAAAATAAAACACAGTTAAACCACCTTGATAGTATGTACGAACAATTTAAGATTGAAGAATGTTTTTTTTTTTTAAGAAACATTTGGTACGCCGTGACTAAAGAAAGCTATAATTTAATATTTTCCTGGTGCCCCAACTAAGGGACTTGGGATGCAAGAAAGCCCACACAAGGGAATGATTAATTTTACATTCCTACCTTACCCTAATCAATCTAATTAAATTCATTCTTGTCAAAGTCTATGTCAATTTCAAACTCAAAGTTAAGTCCTAGTGAGATGATCACATTTAGTCAGCTACATTATGTTTTCATTCTTAATATGCAATTTGTAACTGATAGTCAAATGTGAACCTCCTATTGCAAAAGGTAATGGGTTTAAATATCAAAATAATCTTACCTCATATCACTATTGCATTTAGTGTTTTTAGTAGCCGCGCCACTTCACTTAAGTCATATCAAGATCTAGACAAATTTTGATTCTCTATTCATCAATAGTGGTTTCATTAGTTCAAATCAAGTAATATATAGCTCTGCCATTGCTCTACTGCTTCATTAAATTTTACTCCAATAACATCGACGTTAACCATGATAATAATCACGTGGTTAAAACATGAAAAAGAAATAAAGTGAAATAAATTATTGTACATATTAACATTCTAATAGTTAACTACACTCCAATGAAAAAATCTAGCTTAATTAATACAAGAATAGAAAAAGGGTATCCACATAGTTGCTCTATAATAGATATCAGTCACACATAAAATTTCATTTCATCCCTATTACTCAATTGGTTAGAGACATATACAGTATGTGTTGGTGCATGAGTTACGAGAGTCCCTTTAGACCAAAACAAGAAATCCTTCAAGTGCAATTTGATTTGAAATAAAGAGTGCACATGCATAAGACTAGGTCTGATAGCAAGTGGATGGAATTTAAAGATGATTAAAGCTTTAATTACCACAAGTTTCTCTAAAGGGAGAGAGACCATCCCAAGTTTCAATGGTTAGGTTGCCAAAACTGGGTAATTGTGAAATAACATCCATGGTCCAAAGTTGGAGCATCTTAATCATTGAATGGTAAGCCTCAACATGCTCTCTCTCTCTCTCTCTCTCTCTCTCTCTCTCTCTCTCTCTCTCTATATATATATATAATTCATTAATGGTAGAAAGTATTATATAAAATTTTATCCACCACATGGTTCAAGAAAGATGGGAAGATGGCATACAGACTCTCGAGAAGGTCCATTACTTTCAGGAGCACAAATATCCAATGTCCTCGTTTTCTAACCACTTTGCATGTGAGACGTCTTAATATCCTTCGTAGCCTATTGAGCTCCCATGTTTATAGCCGTTCAGTTTATGGACTTTTTGCTCATTGAACACAGATCCTTGCTTAACACCCTTTTCTAACAGCAGTTCTTTCTATATTAGATTGAAGATACACCTATGATTAGGGCTGTCAATCCGGCCCTTTAAAGAGGGGGCCCGGCCCGACCCTGCCCACAAAAGCCCTCAAAATGAGGGCTTATTTTTTTCATTTAAAGCCCGAGGGTAGGGTAGGGCTTTATTTTTAAAAGCCCGCATCTAGAGGGCTGAGCTTAGGGTTGACTAATTAGGCCCGAGGGGGCCTAGCCCGGCCCGTTGTTTATTAAATTTTAATATAAAATATATAATATCCACAATGACTTTGAAGATGATTTGGTTTATGATGCACCTACCAAAACATCTTCAAATTTGGATAAAGTTGATTTGATAAAGAAATCTAATGAGTTTGAAGATGATTTTTTAGCTTTTGAAGAACAAATGACTCAGACAGTTGTAGAGGAAAAATCGGAATTAGATTGTTATTTGGAGGAGCCAAGAGATAAATTTGAAAATTTTAATATATTGGATTGGTGGAAAGTTAATTCAACAAAATATTCAGTTATCTCTAAAATGGCTTGTGACATTTTAGCAATTCCTATTTCTACAGTTGCTTTTGAATCAACATTTAGTACGGGAGGAAAAATATTTAATTAATATAGGAGTTGTTTAAAATCTGACACTGTAAAAATCTTAATTTGCACACAAGATTGGATACGTACGCAGCAACACAATGATGTAGTACATTCGATGGTCTTTTAGATATTCTAAAAGTAGATTAAATAATTAAATAAAGAATTATTGTTATTTGTTATATATTTATTATCATTTATAGAATTATTATTATCCATCTTATGTTTTATATTGTAAAAATGATTTTATCCCACCACCAATGCCTTAAAAAAAGTTTTTAACTCCACCATGCTGTCTTTTGCATTACATTCCCGATCCCTAGCCCGGGCAAAGAAGGAGGGTTTGTATAAAGTTGGTTGGTGATGGTGGTATAGGTTGTTGCATATAAAAGATTTATTTCCATTAAAGAAAAAAATTTCCCTTTCTTTTGGCCTGGCTTAGCCCTGGCCCGGCCCTAGCCCTTGAGGGTTGGGTAAGGGCCTAAAAATTATAGACCCGCCGTAAAAGTCGAGGGTTTTTGCTCAATTAGACCCGGCCCGCACATGTGAGGTAGGATAAGGGCTTACCTAAGTCCGGCCCGGACCCGGCCCTTTGACAGCCCTACCTATGATCTATTTAATTTCTCCATAATCATTAATTATTAATTTAAAACTAATCTAGATGCCAAGTACCGCAGATTTTTATCACAATAAAATTGGACGATGTATAGCTCTTAAATTTTCAATAGTGGCAATTAAAAGCTAAGATTATATCATAATGCATAGTTTATATGGTAGACATCATCAACACATGATTAAAATTTAAACAGTGAATAGGTGTACGGCTATCAACTTAAGAAGAATATGAGGGCCCTAAAAAAAAAAAAAAGGCTAAACAGCGATGACAGTGCGTCACGAAGAACAGCATCAGCTCTTGCACGCCATTGGTGTTGGCGTTGCCACATGTCCACGCAATAAGACGTGCAGTATATAGTTAATTTAGTAACCATGAAGCAGGTGACGCACGTCACGTCTCAATCAGTGCTAATCACGTGCGTTGTTACCAAGAAAAACAGCAAGGAAGCACATTTATTTATTGTCCATTGATTTTTTTAAACACGTATTCTTATCATCTTTCTCTCTCTCTTTCCCTCCCTTCTCTTTCTCAACAGAGTAACCTAATTTTACAAGATAATTTCTCTTGTGGTGCTTGCTAACGTCAACTAACCAATTGATTTAAACATATCTGCTTATCTTGGTCAAGGCTAATAATATCATAGGAAGATATATTTCTCCAGTGGGATGTGCGATTAAAAAAGAGGTTGGATACCATTTATCATGGGCCCATCCTTGTAATAAGGGGGAGGTCCCACCCTACGGACGATCTAGATGAGAGCTCAAACCAATAATAGATCTAGAATTCTTGTTTGAGGGAACAAACCCATGTAAATAATTTAATTTTAGAGAAAAACTCTATATCTTTATATGAATTTTGGGTGTAGAATTATTATTTTCATGTGGATTTTAAAAGCAAATCCATATTCAATGGAAGCAACCCCACTCCCTCAAAGTCCATATATTCAGGTCTGGCCATTACTCTAGCATCTTGATTTTGTAAGAGACTATTTTCCTCGTATAATATACTTCTTCTTAAATGAGAAATTGTCATGAGATAAAAAATTGTTGGATTGATTACATATGAAAAAAATATATTAAATTGTACAAGTCATCATGATCAATTTAGTAGTAGTTATCACTCTAGTTATAGTGAAAATTTCATTGAGGGGCTGAGATATGAATGTGTTCGATTTGAAAGAGTCAATGGGCAAATTTTGAACCAGTTGGCCCAGGCCTAATAGAGCTATTGGTCATCCAAAGCCTGGTTCAGGTCCATATTGGCAGCTTTGGTGGGTTCATTCATGTTAAATCAAGAATAAACTACCATGCATCATAGTGATGCTAGCATAGAAGAAATCATCCTTAAACACGGATCACCCATCCAATTAAATCGATGCAACACCACATGGATTGGTTACAATGCAATAATTTCACTGAATTGATCATCCTAAACACTAAATCAGTCACCTACTTCTTGCTTCTAGGCTTATGTTCAACGTTTTACAACAATGTTAATGAGTTTAACAATATAAAGGTTGTTCATGTCAGTACTTAACCCATGGACAGGTTATCACTGCTTTTGAACGGCTAACAACGGTCCAAAATTGTAGCACAATTGCATAATTGGTATGGGTTCTGGGTATCTATTTTTATCCAAGTATGCTACCGTCTATTAGAAGCTTTAGATGGATGAAAAACACATCTAATTGCTTCTGGAGAACAACATCGTTAATATTAAAAAAGACATAAAAATCTTAAACCATTTTTTTTCATCTTTTTAAGTAAGAGCTATAAGTGAAGTCTTGATCACATGTAGCCCACAATGTTGAAACTTCTAGTATTTGAGCAAATCACAATCATTTGCTCCATTTAAAAATACAAACTACGTACACAACGGAATTTCTTGTCATTTCACCTTAATTACATAACATAACTACCGGTTCAAAAGGACAAATATGACTTGGGGTTCACCAATCAAATGCCCCATGTATGATTTAGTGTTTTGTTTTAAGAACATCCTCTTACATCAGTAAATAAAGGTGTGTGTTCATACCTCGCATTCTAGGGTTTAAACTTGGATATATCACCTGTCTCCACGTGTACATGCTTTTTTCGTGTGTATGGATTTTTTGTTGGGTCCCAACACCCTTCGCTGAATTACAAAATAATAATAATAATAATAATAATAATAATGCATGATTTAGGTTGAAAAAACAACATATGAAATTCCCTCATGAGATTCATTCAAACAAATGTTCTAGATAAAAGAATGTAGTTAGAGTTGTAGTTTTAAATACCATTATCCAAATGCAGCTTCAGCCTCAGTCATAGCACTTGGCATTCCTAAAAGATTAAAAAAAATCTAGTATCAGATCAAATCAAAATTGTTGTTGAAAATTAAGATAGTATTATACTTTTTGATATCCTGCTAAAAGTTACTATAGTTTTCGATTTCATTATTATGTTTTCTTCTTGAAAGACCAAAATTTCTAAAAATCTCCCATTATAATTCCATCCTCAATGACTCGCTAGCCATATTTCTGAAAATCTCCTGCCTAGCATATATGTTTTTTTTTTTTTTTGGTAAATGAGTATATGTGCTTAGCACTAACTCAATTAGAAGAGTAATATGTAATGAGGGTTCCAGCAATAATAAAAGATAATACGGTTGAGCCTCTACTTTTAGTATCCCAATGAATAATCAACTAATACATTAAAATTTAACTGTTTTTTTTTCTCAGAAATTCAACTGTTTGATTTAGACAAATACCAAATATAATATTTGATGACCAGAGATATTGTGATCCCGGACGTCATGTGACCATTCCTCACAATTCTACATGAAATTATTAGTTCATAACAACAATTAAGAATTTAAAAAAAAGAAGATGTTAAAGTTTAAGACTTAAATAGAAGCATTCTTAGTGATGGCAGCGATGTCGTTGATACAATAACGGCCTCCACTATGGGCTAATGGCAAACCCAAGATCATTGTTTGAGGGGCAGACAAACAAGTAATTAGATTTTCAAAGCAAATCTAAAAACTTCACATTGATTTAGACTGTGGACCTATAATTTTTATGTGGATCTTGAATTGGAGCCACAATTTTTACATACATTTTGCAAGTGGACACTAGATTTGACAGGAGTGACGGCCCCAAAGGCATGTACTTGGATTCATCAGTGTTTAGGGATCATTGGAAGCATACCCTTTTATAGAAGAGGAAAGAGAAAATTGAGTATTATCTGATTCAAAAAGGACTATTTACCCAAAAATTTGTCCAAACCCTAACCGATCATAGAGTCACTTGGGTGTGAGATTTCCATAATCAATCAGTCTCACATAACAACCTAAATTGGGTAATCTAAAATTGACTGGATATCCTATTGTGACTTGTGATGGGATTAGTGAAATTACATGCCAGCCTGTGGGCCCATGAATAAGGTCCCTTCATGGATATGGGCGACGTAGCCTTCCAAGAAAAAACACTTTAATAAAATATTATATATTTTCCATATCTTGCTTCCTTCCCCATTCCACTATGTCCCCATGACTAAAAAGAAAAATAATTTATAAGTGTATTATGCAGCAGCTCAATAAAGAAATTGGGAAATTATTTTAATGGGAAGGAACAGTGAGGAAAATGAGTGGAAGGGAATCTGGTGCACATGAGAGCTCATCAAAGAGCAGAGCGGGGATGCCCGCGTTTTCCGCAAATGTGTTGGCATTTAGGTTGGGGAGAGGGGCCCACAGGGGAGGCACGTGACTTTGGGGCCTTTTATAAACCACAAACATGCTATGCGAAGTTTGTTGTATTGGAGTTTGGAAGTTTAATAAAAACATAGGTTAAGTATGGGGATTTACGCTAATCATGGGATGAGCAGATAAAAAGAAGACAAGAGGGTGAGATGTCAACGCCAACCATAGTCAACCTCATGTGATGTATTGTTCATGTGCCATCCCTCCTTTGATGGCAATGGGTGGGTTAAATGGGTGACCTGCCTGGACTTGCTTTTATTTATAAGGTTGATCGATTGTGATTAGAGTCACATTTTAGATGGATCTTTTTTTTCTCTAATGACTACTTATTAATTGTTGGAGAAGCAGAAACTTTGATTAGGGAAGACAAATAATGCATGATAGAGTAGTACATATGAAAGAGCTAAAACCGAGGGGTTATAGGTTCAAATTTTTTTCAAATTTTTTTAACTTTATAATCATCTAGGTGAAATTAGCACCATAAATTATAAAGTTGTGAATTAAATTGGGTACAGGTAATGTCACTGTTAAAGCCTTCTTAGAGGCTTGATTGATAATGGAGTTTGAGGATTTTGAGTGGACCTAAAGTTGGACATGAGTCCATTTTGGTTTGTTGGAGCTTTGAAGTTATGTTTAGGTCTACTAAATTCGCAACTCATTTTTCGCCTCAACTTGGTGGAAAAGCTACAAGCACTTAACAAACACACATACACAAAAACATTTCCTCCAACTTTTCATAAAATTGGTTTTTACACAAAAATGTCTTTAAAGACATCTTCTGAATTTTATTTGCCAATTTATTTCATGTAATTGGGTTTTTAGGAATTTAAAGACTAGTATTTCTAAAATTATTTAAATTTGAAAAAATAGAAATTAAATTTCTAAAAAGGAGTATGAAAAAGAGATTAGATGAAGATGAAAAATAAGTGTCCAATCATCACTCTGGTAATTAAAATAATGAATGTAATTACATCTCTACAACTCATCCCTTGCACCTTTAAAAATCCATTGTTGGTCCCATTGAGTACTAATATCTATATATTCACATCCATGTAAACTAAAGTCCACTACTTGTACATCTTTTATAAGTTTAATAAAGTTTAGGTTAAACAGCTGGCTGTGTGTAGTTAGGGGGAAGGTTTTCCTCACCCACCGAAACAGTGGCAAACGCACAATCTACTCACTTGCAAAAGAATCCAATCCAATAAGAATCACCCAAAAACTGGCATCCCCTCGCCGTTAGACGCCCTAAAAAAACCGTCACGTAACGGCGTCAATGTAAAAACACCGTTTCCCATAACGGAAAAGAAAATCACAGCAACAATGGGCAAACCACCCCGTATAAAGATCCACCAAAGGCCCCTCCAACCCGACCCCTCCTCCTCCGTTTCGCTCCTCGAGAGAAAGAGAAAGAGAAAGAGAACGAGAACGAGAAAGAGAAAGAGAAAACAAAACAGCACCGAAAATTCAGTGAAATACGAGCGAAATTCAAATCAAATCTCGCTGCATTTCATCTCTTCTCCTTCCCCTTGCATTCTCATCTGAATTCTGAGGAATCGCTCACAATCCAAGCTCTAATCAAGGTAAGTTTTGGAATTCTTCTCATTCCAGATCTGATTCTAAGCTGCAGAATTCTCAATGTTTCTGAGGTTTTGGATCGTACCTGTGCAGATTTCGCAGGAAGCTTCGATTTTGAAGTCGTCTTCTTCTGTCGAGGGATTGTAGATCTGGGCGTCGATCTGCCTCGTTTTGCATCGGATCGTGGAAATTCAGCTACGAAAGTGTTGAAGATCGGATCTTGGATCGAGACGTGGGAGGAATTGGTGTTGGAGTGATTGGGACAAGGAAGGGAATTGAATTCAGAAGGGAGGATTCCTTTGTTTCTCGTGTTGTCTAGTTTCTTCAAATATGGAGCTTCCTCAACCCAGGCCTTGTGGTGCTGAAGGTTTTTATTTCTCTCTCTCTCTCTCTCTCTCTCTCTCTCTCTCTCTCTCTCTCTCTCTCTTCCTTCACTGTTGGAGAAAGTGATGGTGTCTTTGAAGATTTATTTTGGTGGGCTTTGGTGTGTGTTTTTACAGGTAAGAAACCAACCAATGATTTTCTCTCTCTGTATACTGATTCATCTTTCCAACAACATCAAGATCCAAGACCTTCTCAAGGTATGCACCATATTCAGTTTTTTTTTACCTTCTTCTTCTTCTTCTTCTCTCTCTCTCTCTCTCTCTCTCTCTCTCTCTCAATTTGAATATATTTATCTTTTATAAAATATAACTCCTTCATCATAATTTGTGTCTTGACTATTTTACATGAAGATAAAAATGAAAAAAAAGAAGCTCCAAACTAAATGTATAATTGATTTTATATGAAAGTATTCGACTTAGTTTGAATTATTATTAAAATTTTATAGCAAATTATGATCTAATGTTTAGTGCCTTGGGTGTTTAGATTTTAAGCTTTGTTGTATTTTGATAAATAATTAAGAGTTCTGATGATGATCTTAATGGCAAAAAACTATTTTTTAGAAAAAAATTTCAAGTAATATTTTTGTTTTAGAAAGGGTGGCTATTTTTGAGTTGTGAATTTTAGAATGCTATTAAGTGCGCTTAAGAAGGGAGAGATTTACTTTACCTTCATATGTTGTTAATCCATCTGTGTGTGGCACATGTCCTCTTAAAACGTGGGAAGCCAAGTAGTGGCCAAAACTTGTCTATTTCAAGGCCTCTTTTGGTTGGTCCACTTCTGAAGGACCATGTTTTTTTGGCCTTGTGCAAATGCATGACGACTTGGGGGACCCACTTAACCCATGAAATACAGAGAGTGATTTATAATTATGGATAACCCATTTACCAAAATCCAGTTTGATTTGATATTTTTATCACCCTTACTAAATATATAATTGTGGATAACCCAGTTACATTTTTTAGAATTTATTTTGATTTGATATTTTGATAACCCTGACTGAATTTGAGGATTGTTATATGTAAATCCACTTCTAGTTTTTATCAGAACAATCAATTTCACAGATCAGGTAGCTTGTGAAATTATATTGGCACACATCTCAAACAAATTAATAGAATATATGAAATTGTAAAATGGAGATTGCATCTAGTGGCGGACTTAGACTTTTCATTAGAGGGTGCAGATACAAATAAGTAATTGTATTTTAGGAATAAATATTGAATTTTCATGTCGGTTTAAGTGGCAAAAATAAATTTTTTATGTAAACTTTTAAAATAAATTTAAAATTTTCACTATGATTGAAGCGATCCGAGCTCTGATGGGAGCTAAAGAAAAAATTGCCTAACATAGGAAAAAAAAAATCATGTAGAGGCACATGTCTTCTGTAATGTGTGGGAAGAGAAGACAAGTCAAAATTGGGTCATTTTGGTGCCTCATTTAGATGGCCCACAAGTCAGGATCATGTTTTGGCCTTTTTCAAATGCATGTCAATTTGTGGGCCTGGATTAAAGACATGAAAAGTGTTGCATATGCCATGCACGTGATAAAACAGTTGAAACAAACGTTAGTTGCCCCATCTGTCATCAAAGTTGGCCAATCACCGCGTGACTAGCCGTAGCTTTTTAAGTTACGCGACTGGGCTTAATGTTTTAACTTGGCCCAAGCTGCATTCGGACGTTTTGATAAGTTGGCGCTTTTCAACAGACGTTTGTTTTTTTGTTTTCACATGCGCCAAGCCTGCACTTTATAGCACATTATTTTTTAACTTCCTGGCTTCTATATTTGCAGATCAGGTTCAAAGAATTCTACCCAGAAATGAAAATTTACTGCAAATATCTATGACGACAAAGTTTGATATGAATCACTAAAGGAACTGCAGTTTAAGTTTGATGAAGAATTAAATACTCAATTGTGGCCTGTCAAGTGTGTTAATTTCTCGAATCAGCCCTTTTTATGTCTTTCCTTCGGGTGTTTTGTGGGACCAGGGCGGAATCAGAAGATTTTCTTTGGGAATCACTATGTAAACGAAAATTCTAAGAGTGGTCAACATGAAAAAAACTTAAAAATTTTCTTTAACACTGTTGTCTTTTACAAAATTTTATGAGAAATAAAAATATTTCAGAAGACTTGGGAGGTTGTCCAAATTTCTGGGGGAGGGCCCTGTTCCGCCCCTATTGGGACCCACCATTGACAAATATATGTAATTCTTAAGCTATGGAAATTTATTCCCATTCTTTTTCCATATGTGGCCCCCAAGAGATTTTTGCCAACTTCTTTCAGGAAATCATGCATTAAATTGACTCTATTATTCATAATTTAATAGAAATATACAATTACATTGCAATATACTGGATCTATCAATGTCGAATGGTACATGTAGCCTAATGAGTGAGGGAAACCATACTTAATACTATGATTGTTTAAGCTATAAATATTGCACATTCTTAAAATTACCTTGTTCCTTTATCTATGCATTTTTTTTACAAGATGTCTACTTATTGCCAATCCACAGCCTCCACACACATTTACCCTTTCGAGTTGGTGTAGTCCCAATTTGACATTGATCCATAGTTGTCATTCAATTTGGTTTGGATGAACATGTGGAAAGTATTTGGTTCCATAAGTGAAGTGATCACTGATTGAAACAAAGAAAAATAATTCAGTCTAGATTTCAGATCAGTTCAAACCTATTTGGCTAGCTGGATCAATCCCAATTTTGATCAATGCCGAAGAAATGAAAATGACCTGATTCATTATGATCATCAAAGCCTATCCCAACCATGTTGGGGTCGACTATATGAATTCTGTTTCTCCATTCCATTCTATTTTGAGCTTAATTCATCAATAAGTTAAACTTCTTCAATTCTGATTTAATGACCTCCATCAATATTTTCTTCGGCCTACCCCTACCTCTTGATGGGTCTTCCACTTGAATAGCAAAGCATGAAAATGACCTGATTGCAGCCAAATAAAACTAGTTGTGCAATTTCTATTCAAATTTTAACCGAGAAACTACTAATACTCATTTAGGTACTAGTCTCTCCCACAACATATCATGTGATTATGTGAATATTTAATTATTTTATGCTATTTTTTTTTTCTGCAAGATGGATGGTTAATTTGAGATGAGAGCTGAGAATAGGTATCACAGTTTCACATTGTCATGGCAAACATCATTATAAATGGTTTTTTATCATTAGAAAAAACAGTGAATTATATATATAAAGCACATATGTTAATTTAACTTTTTCCTTTTTTCGTATATTTAAATTCCTAATTTGCCAGATTTGAACTCTAAAATAAAACAATGAATGCTGGACTAGCTTCAATATTTCAACAAGAAGTTAAACAAAATAGAGTCCTGAACACAATTGACAACAATGGATTGATCTGACCAATTTTCACCATTTAAGTATGTACATAAAAATAAAAACTGCAACTAAAAGCCTTTAAACTTTGAGGTCTTAAATTAAAGGTTAAAGTTTAATCCAAGTAATGTATGATTGGTGGCAATAATTATCCATAATTCTGTGCACACTGTGAGACCCACAGCGATAGGGCTTTTTTTCTTTTTTACAAACAAAGCGCATAAAAACTCACTAAATATCTTGCAATCTCTAACAAGAGTAATCACACGAGTTTTGTTTTGGTACGCCCCATAGTTCTTTCAACTGTTGCTGGACACTAGTACCAAAAGCATACTGGATGGGTGGGACTAATCAATGGATGTGTATGGCATTTCTTTTACATACTACTGCGATCTGGTGTTTTACTCCCCGTAGATATCACTTCTTACATCTCATGTGTCTGTGAACTATCAAATTTGCAGTATCTTCTACAGAGATTACACCTTTGTTTAACTCTTGTAACCAAGTGTCAAACCACTTGTTTTTTTACAGGGTTCTACCTTAAGACCCATGATTTTCTACAGCCACTAGAACGGGTAGGGAAGAGCAACTCCAATGATGGTGAGAAGGAGATATCTGCGGCCGACAACGCTTCGTCGACTGAGCGCATTCTTCCTGGTGGGATTGGGACATACAGTATAAGCCACATTCCTCATTTTGGCCATGGGGTAGTGAAGCCAGAAGGAAGCGTGTACACCGTGGTTCAGGCAACCAGCATAGAAAGAAATGGGGAAGCTAGCAAGGCTAATAGTAACTGCAGCTCCTACAACGGTGGAGCGTTTACTATATGGGAAGGCTCAGCTGGGAAGGACAAGAGGATGGTGAAGGACAAGGCGGGAGAAAGCCAGCTGACGAGAGGTAAGCAAAGCTTTGGCCTTTACTCTTTTTTCCCCCCCGTTTTTTAACATAGGACTGGATGGGTGCAAAGTGGACTGGGCAAACCCGGGCCCACATGTCCCATGAAAATACAAATTGAGCCCAACCTCAGCTTTGGACTTACCCTGACTAAATCATATACTAATGTTAACTTTCATAGATAATGCATACTTATAAACAAATAATATATCTTGGGTAACGTTCCACTGAGAAGTACATTGGCTTGCCTGAGAGGCAACAATTTTATCATCATTTTGGACCTACCTATCATCAATCTAAACCTTTCACAGGCACCAATCCTCCATCAATTGAAAGTCACCTTAATTTTAAACTACTTTAAAAGATTCTAAACTTTACACTATATTTCATAGAAAAAATGCAACTTAAAAAACCATTAAATTTCAAAACTTCAAAGCCCCTAAATCAATATTTATGATGAAGTGATAGAGATGTTCCTTTCATCACCCCAGGTCTCATCCGTCACCCAAGTATGCGCCACCTCACCCGAGTTCTGAATAAAGAAAAAAACAGAAAGAAAGAACGAAAAAAACTAGTCTGTCTGGCTAAAAATTAAAAAAAAAAAAAACTAGTCTGTTTGGCTAAATAAATGCCTGGAATGGGCGGCCCATGGGGTAGGAGTGTTCAAAAGCTAGTTTGGGCCTGCTGCGCTGGACCTGATTGGTTACCAGAACTTCTCATCCCCTTTCTCTTGCAGAGCCTTCCGAGAATTCAGCACAATTTCCACCGTTCATCTCAGGCAACCCCGGCTTCTGCTCTTTGACATCCTCCAAGTTGGTCACACTCTTTACCTTTTAAATTTTTTTGCAGTTTGGGTTCTTGGGTTTTGCTTTATGTTTCCAGGGCTCTTACTTGTTTCTTTTTTACCCACCTTCAGCAACTTTCAGGGGCAGAAGAAACAAGGATTTATGGAGATGATGAAGAGCATAAAGGGGCTCACCGAAGAAGAAGACGATGATGATGAAGACGACTTCGTCAAGAAAGAGGTTGTCTCTTCCCAAAAAGGTCAGTCCATCACCACTAGCCCATGGGTTCGTGAATGGGCTGATAAACTGAGAGTTGGGGGCTATATAACCTTGCTTCGGAAAGGTCAACTTCTTTGGTTTGTTTTGTTTTGTGTAATGTTTGAGTTGGGTTGAAGTCTAGTAGCGCTAGGAGTCGGGTGCAACGGTTGATAGCCCAACTTGCTCCCATTAGAAACGGTTTTAACAGTGATTTTTTCACTGAGGTGAGTATGGTTTCTGCATGCAGAATTACTCTATATATTTTTTTAAGAGAACATAACCATCAAGAAAGAAAACAAGGAAAGGGTAAAAATGGGGCCTATGATCCAGATTATGTATAGTTTGGTGGATAGAGGATATTTGAAAGGGCCCATTTGTTTCATGGAATTGAATTAAGACTTGTGAGTTCAAATCCGTTATAGTAAAATATTTTAAAAGATAATATTTCTAGTATCATACTAGATCAAATCCATACGAGCAGATTTGACATTTCAAATAAAAAAAAAATCGGCGGGAGAAAGGATTGGGTTGGGGGTGGGACAAGTGTGTATCAGAGCCAATTTCGACTTGTTGCCATTTTTTTTCTGACCTGACTATTTAAACAATTTTTTCTTTTCCTTTTTTGGGGTTGATTCCGTTTTTTCAGCTATTCAATCCGTTGATCCATCTACAACCCGATCCACCCTGAGTGTGCTTTTTCCTTGCTAAAATGTCCTTTCTAATTTCTTGCAGGGGACATTGGAGTAAAAGTAGAGGTGAGGGGCAATGATCAGAGAGCCAATACTCCACGATCAAAACACTCAGCTACTGAGCAGCGTCGACGGAGCAAAATCAATGATAGGTAATTTGCCTAATACAGATATTTGTTTATATGTTGATTTTTTTAAGATATGATGTGGGCTCGGTTTCTGCATCACTTGAACAATATGACATAAGAATCTTAGAACTCTTTTGTTGATTGAAGGTTTCAGGTTTAATTTTGTACAGAAGATTCTTTTATGGTTTTTTTACCCCTTAAAAGTTAGATCCCTGAATTTCGTAAGTTGTTTGGTCCAAGTAACAACCATGTGGATGGATGTTCTCTGTTTGTGAGTAATGCAAGACAGGTTGGTATGGTATGGGTATTTGATGTCTTTATCCTTGCAGAAAGAAATAGAAATAAAGGGAGGAGTTTTGGTGTTCATTTCAAATGGAAGCAAGAAGCTAATTGGTCTTAAGAAGTTTCTAGTGGTATATTGGTGGGAGGCATGGTTCAAATTCTAAAATTTTAGAAATTTTTAGGGATAATGTTTTTGATGGGTTGTCCACCAACTGCATAGTGCAGAAATGGGCATTGGCAGGGTGTTTGGAAAAGGAGGCTTGGTTGGCTTTGTGGGGACTTGAGAGGATAGTGAAGTTATTCATAAAGCTCACTTAGTCCAAAGGACATTTGCTCAGCTTTTGTGGGTTCTGTGTCTAGGTAGGGTGTCCCAAAGAGGAGATTCTGTCTAAGTTTTGCAAGGATGAGGTATTCACGAGGCTGTTAAGTCTCAGATAGTTCCACATCTGATTTGTCCATGTTATAAAAGTTGAATGAGGTGAGAATTGCACCTATGAGGAACCTTTGGGACATCCAGATCACTGGAAGGTAGTGTTTGGACATATGCTAAAACTGGTTCCATCTGGTTTTTGGATGTTCCTCTTCCATGTTTTGATTGGAAGAAATAATCTACTCATTGGGTGCATGTGATGGTTTGCTCTTATTGTTGATGATACTTCATTTCAAATGATGTGGTCCAATATGCATGAATTCGGATCCAGTGTTGTTCCTGATCAAGTGCCAAAATCATGGGTTGGAAGTGGATGGCGTACATTTCATTGGCAAGATGAGATGTCAAGGAAAAGGTGCTCTCGAGTCTTGACAGTGCCCGAGTCTTCCCTGTGGATTGTTGGGTCATTGGTGACGGTGCTTGTAACCTTGTGGCAGATTAAGACTTGCAAGGGAGCTAGAAGGTGAAGGAGGTTGTGTATCTTCTAGTGAGGAAATTCCTCTCTCCACATGAACACAAAAAAGGTTCTCTTTTCTTTTGCTGCGTATCTCACATATGTTGATCCTTGGACCGAGGCATAGTTTTTCATAATGGGACTAGTCCTTTTCCATTGTGCCACGCACGTGGTTGGCAAGTAGGTTTCTATAAGGAGAGCACCTTGGAGGCAAGTTCTGTTGCTGATCATAATGATAGCAACTGGCAAGTGGATCCAAACACTGTTTCTAGTTGATATTCTGGCTAAAGCTTTTGGCAATTAGATCATTGGAGAAGGTGTAAGGACCTTTAGAATTTTCTTCTGGCACTAGTTTTCTCTCTAATTGGCCCCAGGCAGTTGAAAGTGATACTTCATTGGGGATGACAGATGGAGCAAATTGAAACCTTCATACTTCCTATTAGATATCTTATTAGAATCAAGTGGAGTCAACTTCTGCTCAGTTCTAGGGCTAATAATGAGATTTTCCTGTTCCTTCACCATTGCTGTTCGGTGAAAAGATGAAGGTGACACTTTTGTCTTTACCACAAGGTCATCGGCTTAAGTAATGTGATTAGTTAGGTGAGGAGGGGAACAAGGGAGGATAATCAGTTCAGTGATGATTTTATCTGAGGGTTTGAGAGATGTTCTATATATCTTGTGAGCGACAAGATTGAATTGTCCTGCTAAATATATGTCTGAAGAATCAGTTGTTGAAGATTGATCCGTTGTGGGGTTGGGGGGGGGGGGGGGGGGGGGGAGATGTGGGATGTTGTTGCTTATGGGAGCTGTTGTTTTTCTTGTAAGGACGGTGATAATCTACAAGGGCCTTTTAGGGAAAAGAAGGAATTCTTCACATTAATAGTTCAATTGCCTATAATCATCACATTGGTTTTAAGGAGAAAAGAGTGTTATCTCTTTCTGAATGATCAATGGTTTCATTGTCTCCATAATTTTTTTAGGGGGGAAAGTTACTGTTACCATTTCACAACAGACTGATGAGGTCCACAGTGGGTTGTTGATGCCCCTAATCTGAATCGTGCCTACTTTTATTTTTACAGATATGGGTGTAGGTCAGGTAGGTTGAAGTCCACATTCCACAACCCTTGAAATCTTGTCTTCTTATTTTTTGATCTCCCACGCATGCACATGTTTGCATTCACTTCATTTTGACATTGTTTATGATTTTAACACTGTATATGACAGGCAGATTAAGAAGTCTACTTTCGTAGTTTCTTCTTGAATTCACTAAACGGCATGCATACCCCAAAAATCCTTCCAAAATTTCTGGCAAGGCAACAATGTTATCTTCATACTTTCTTCTTCTTGATTTTCTTAATGTCTTCCTACTTCGTTTGTTCTTGGTTCTCATATCTTCTTCTGAACTCCTACTTTTGTGCTAGATTTTTACTTCTCCAAAGTTCAGACCCTTAACACAGCTGTCAAATACTCTCAAGTCACCCTACACTTACACTTAACTGCACAGTACACATCATACTACAAACGCAAAGTCATTCAACAATTGTTAGTACTTTTTGTTGTAATCTTTCCATTATTTTCTATTAAGTGTCATTCTTCTTGGCATTTAAGTATTTTCATTTTTAAATATTTTCTAGTTTCTGCAATTATTGTCTTAGTTGCATGAAGTTTGAAGACTGGTTTTTTAACCCTCTACCTAGAACTGATGAATTTCTATTTTATTGTGCAGGTTCCAGATCTTGAGAGAACTCATACCACATAGTGATCAGAAGAGAGACAAGGCCTCATTCCTTTTAGAGGTATACAATGCTATCATATTCATAACATTTATCTGCTTTTCTTTTTTCTTTTTGGTTCATTTTCAACATTAAACCTGATGAATTATCTGTTATCGTCCTATGTAGGTCATCGAATACATCCAATTTTTACAAGAAAAGGTAACTAAGTACGAGGCAGCATTTCCAGGATGGAATCAGGAAAACATGAAACTCACACAGTGGGTAAAAATTTAATTCCCTTCACTGTCCCCAGGAAAAAAAAATCTGATTCCTTTTATTAGTAGAACAAATCTAATATCTGTTTTTATATTTCATGTGATGTAAGCATGCATTTGATAATCATTGCCAAAGCGTGTGTTTGCCCATTTTTTGGAGATTAGATGCTGGGTGGTCACTTTATGCATCATTCCTATCATGGGCACAAGTTAGCACATTAACCAAACTCAGTGTTTTCAACCGTTTATTGTTGAAAATTTTCAGGTCCATTCATTTAGAAAGAAAATGGGGAAAAAAAATCATGGTCATTCCCTTTAAAAAGAAAATATGGGGCTAATATCATAATTGTGGCAAACTATGTAGAAGGCTGTCTTTTTCTGTGCATGCCATATGCGGTATGCAGGAAGTGTATTGCATGTTGGCACTCTTCGTGTGCTGAATTTTTTTTATGGAAACCCACTTTAGATTTACCATGTACTCAAAGGATGTTGTTTTACTGTTGTGGTGGTATTACAAGTCTTGGATGGTCATGTGATCACACGAAGAAGTGTCTAGATTATGATACCAGGATCCTTAAGGCAAAAAGTACTTGCACTAGACATTTACTACATGAGTTTGGTTCCATGTCGGACATAACTCATGCAAAACTGAGTACTTTAACATAGATAAGTAAGCAAGTCAGTTAATTAACAACAACAACAATAATAATAGTAGCAGTACTATAGTGGCGGCAGCAGCAGCAGCAGCAGCGGGAGTATGAAAATTAGGCCCTCGTGTAAATTTTTTTTTTTGAATGGTCCCTTATGTAATTTCTTTCTTTTCTTCTTATTATAAAGTTGTTACAAATCATAAAAATAAGAAAGTTTTATGATTTGTCATGCTTGTATTATTAGAATCCACTAAAAATTTTCTATTTTCAGAAGGTGTGGGGACAACTTGCTTGTTTTGAGAAATCTGATTTGAGCCAAGTCTTAGAAAATAGAAAGTGTATCGTTTAGTCTGAAAATCTAGGTATGAGAGTTGTCTTTTTGCATTCCTAAAGAAAGTGTTCTTAGTTTGTAGCTAAGCACCTCGTTGTTCTGAGAACGTAATGCTTGAAGAGGACTTCATCCTGGATTGCATTTGAAAGTTTTGGTATCTTTTATGTCCAACTTGTGTCTTTGTCAACAATTTACTGACCATCCTTTCTCGAATTTTCAAACAGAGACACAACCATGGACTAGGAGAGAGCATATCAGATCATTCTCAAGCCCTAAAAAATGATGCTAAACCTGGGTTGATATTTCCTGGGAAGTTTGAAGGCAATCATGTCGCTGTCACCCCATCAATGCTTGGGAATTTACAGAATCCAGTGGAATCTGACAGCTTGACCACAGGTACACGTTACAAAGCATTGGATCACCATGCGGGTGTGGAAAATAAGGCGGCTTCAGTTCCCATTCATTTGCAGCAAAATTTGCACAGTTCTGTTCGAAGGAATAATGGGATTGTGCAACCACAGCCTAGACTGCTTTCAGATGCCGAAAATTTAGCTTTTCAGTCTCAACAGCAATTGTGGCAGAGGTCATGTCCCACTGGCAGTGATGTATTGAGCGAGCAAGAGGAGCTGGCAATTGAAGGGGGCACAATTCAGTTATCTAGTGTCTATTCTCAAGGGTGAGGATTCATGATCCACTTGATACCTGCATTGTTGTTTAGACCGCAGGGTAATTGTGACAATTTATTTTTTTTAGGTTTCACCTTCTGCCAAAAATTCTAACACTTCATTGTTATTATTTTACAAATTCAAGCCCAGTTCTGCTTTTGCATTCTTATCCTTGACACTCTTCATGCATCTAATTTTATCTATTTAAAAGGATCAATTATAATTTATCCAAAACCCAAGGATATCCACATTGTCCCCAGGCTAGGGTTTGTAGAAGTGGCTTGAGTATAGAAGTTGGGAGAGTTCAGTGATTCAAACCTTTGCTGATGATTTCCACCATGCTCCATTTCCATAACTCATCCAATTGGAAGCATCGTAGCTTTACAATAGATCACTTTTAAGAGACCATCAAGGACAGCACAGTCCACGTTCATTCTTTCTTCTTCCTTCAGCTTTTGTCAAGCATCTACTGGATGATATTCTTTTCCCACATAGGCGACTGCAAGCTAATGGTTTGTCTACAGCTGTCCCTTAATCTCTCTGGAGCCCCCATGCTGCCAACATGAATTCATGCAAAGCCCACCTACGGTATTACATGATCTGTGTACATGATCCATGTCAGCAATGGTTTTGCCACACCCAAGTATTTTATATTATAAGAACATAACACTTTGAACATGTACAAGAATATATCCTAATAATGAAAAAAAGCATTAATTATTGTTACAGAGATGTCCATGTACCGTGAGATTTGGGGTCAAGTTTATTTGATGCAGAGAGTTGTATGCATACTGAACAGCCCATTTCCACATAACGTGTTTCCGTTAAATGATAAATGAAGGGAGAATGCAGTAATAGATTATCTGGCACTATAAGGAAAGAACTGCCTTTCAGGAATTCATAGTTTAGTGTAGTTAGCACATTGGCATGGCAACAAATATGAAGTCTGTTGGATGCAAGTTTCTTGATGGAAACACCGCATGTGATTGTCAGTTGTCACTTTCCAAATTCATTTCTCACTCACTCTCAAACCAAATACCAAATCCACCACTTCCCATTTGTTTATATAAGTAGTTATAGGAAATGAAATGGCTCGTTATAAATTGATAACTGCCAAATGTCCCATGAGACCTGTGTTTTTGAGTTAGAATGACAACTTCATCATATTTTAACCTTTTTCTCTTTAATATCTTTAATAATAATTGCTGATATCTTAATCCTTTTTATTTGAAACAATGTGTTCTGTTCACTCTATATCCAAAACATGTGGGTAGAGGATTAGATTGAATTTAGTCTGATTCTAAGATTGCATGTGGTCTGGAACAGGTTATTGAGTTCTCTAACACAGGCACTGCAGAGCTCAGGCATAGATCTGTCGCAGGCCAGTATCTCCGTGCAAATTGATCTTGGCAAGCAAGTGATTAGGAGACCTACCACTGCATCTAGTGCTAAGGTAAATTGGCCTTTTGCTCAGTGTCAGGTTATTTTTCCTCTTGTGGGAATGTGAATCAGTGGACTGAAAAGGAGTGAAAAGGTCATCTTTCAATCTGGGGAACTGTTCCTTTAACCTCAATGTCCTCTTCTTATTCTTTTTTTTTTTTTCTTTTCAAGTGGTCCTTCTGGCTTCAATGAAGTTTATTTTTCCTAAGAAGATGACGAGAATTTGTGCGTGTAAGTGGTGTGTGGGGTTTTCAACTTCACTGCCAGAATAACTTCTCAAGAGGCATGCCAAACATTAACATACTTGTCATTTTCATTTCAGACCCCATTTTGGTTTGACTTGGGGCTAATTCCTTTCAGCCGATTTTGCATGTTGGTGTTCCGGTGTTTTATTTCACTGTTCTTTTGCAGGAAAAGTTTTAAATTTTCAAAAATATATTATCAAAAAGTACAAAAATGCAAAATTGACATATATGATATATACTAATTACAACTCTACTAAATCGACAATGCAACATGTTATTTGTACATGCCGAATAGCATTTAGGCCATGCTTGTGCATAACAATGTGAAATTATGACATCAATGCTCATCTCTCATTCCCAATTGCCAAAGCAATAGCCTAATTTAAATAAACACATTCGCGTAAACTATTAACTCGAGTCGGGCACATAACTGCATAGGTCAAAATGAAGACACTTTTTTCTTTAAAAATAAAAAATAAAAATTTGCACTACTAGCCCTCTGTTTAGCCAAAATATGGCCACTTCGGCCTGTTTGGCTGAACGTGCTGAATCTAGACTGAAATGGCTAAATAGGTCTGAACAATTCCGAATTTCTGCATATTTAGCCAAACCAACAGAAATTGACCACTATATACCAAAGGCATTGAGGATGTATGAGGCATCAACATTGAGATGATCCACATACCATTGCTATGTACCACAAATTATCTCCCACATGCAACCGAGAGCTAGGATCTACTAGACTCCTTTGTATCTGGAGCTTATTGTATCCAGTGTGGGCTCATCCTATCAATAAATTGAGAATTATTTCATTTCACAATGTAAGCTAAGCATTACTAGGGTCAAGGATCCTACATTTATTTCCAAAGTGCAAAATCCAGGACCAAAATTGTGAATCAATTATTCATTGATTTGGGTTTACCAGGAGTAAATAAAAAATGTCAACCTGGACAACTAGACCTAATTTCACCACAAACCCAGATAGACTTGGTTTTCATGACCCAGTCATCTGATATGATTGTTCCAAGTTGTATTGACTCGGCAAGCTCTAGTTGCCCAGATGGATTCATGTTCGTTGTGGTTTCCTCTTTTTCCTCTACTTATTTTTGGTGTTCCTGCAGGATCATGAGGACCCTTTATCCAGCAACAGGGCCATGCCACATTCAAGGGTGGCTAGCAGCGGCGAAGACTCAGAGCAGACACATAAGAGGCCCAGGACGGATAACAGATAGTGCTTGCAGTTGCAAGATAAATTATTGTTTCAGTGTACATGCTCCTTTTATGGTTTGTTGGTGCAGGGGTGCAGCTCGCAAGCCAATTAGGTATTCTTTGATTCATGGTTTTCCTCTCATACAAGCTTCCATGAAAATTTGAGAAGCTGCTTTTCTTTCAAAGCTTCCATTTATGTGAGAAGTCTGTTCTGGTTTTCTTTTTCTTTTTCCTTTTCCTCCTTTTTTGAGATTCCTTTGTTACAGAATTTCATTGGATGTACAAGACACCTCTACTACTAATGCATTTTCCCTTTCAATTTCGGCTTATTGTTACCTGTAGCATGTCGTGATACATGCAAACAAAGTAATTGACAAACTCTGGAGCAGAGAAGTGATGTTTGTATCCATGTTGATTTTTTTTATTCATATTTAAGTTTTATTTTTTCCTTTGGTTTAATTTTTAGCTGCTTGATGAAATTTCCCCCTATCTTAGTGATTTGGTCTTTTAGGCTTTTTTGATAATCAAAGAGGTGGGTAGCTAGTTTGTACCTCTTACTTTGGTGTGTGTGTTATGTCTTTGCATCATTCTTTTTTTAAGTATTTATTGTACTTGCATTTTTATCATTGTGTACAAAGATGTTCGTAGACTGAGGCCATGTTTGGTCCTTGGAACACCCTTTCGCAGAACTAATTTTGTATGTGAATCTAAGTACCTGTAATTGGCTGGGGCAAAGAACAAAAAATCCTCACAGGTAACTCAGGTCATCAAAATCTATGGATCTTCATTTGGGCATAAATTCTGTTACCTGCTCTCTATCTTTGAAGATCGAAACAGGCCTAAACATATATATATATATCTAAAGTACATTTTTATGATCCAGGATTTAAGGATTTGTAAAATTGTCTACTCTGGGTTATGAAATCTCAACTCTGTAATTTCTGAGTAACAAGAAAAAGTAAAAGGGTTTTGCTACTTTGGGTGTGGCCCGTACCTTAAATGTGCAAATGAATTGCATTTGGCCCAATTATTGTTATAATTTGTAAATGTTCAATTGGTCATAATTATTACTCAGATCAATGTGGCATTCACCATCTAATGAAGGTTATTTGTATCACACGGCGATCCGATCTCATCAAGCTATCATGCTTTGATTATGGATACAGTTTCCTGCATCTAATGCTTATAGGATCTTCAAAATTGTGCAGATCAATATTTCTAACTGTGATTGGCTCCAAGGGAGTATGGCTGATGGATGTCAAACATGCTACTGTTCTGAAAAGAAAAAATAAACCAAGTGCTTGTCGTTTGAAAGGAAAAAAAAAAAAAACAAAAACAAAAACAAAAACAAGCAATTTTTTTGGTCATAACCATCCATTACTGAGCCATCAATGAGATGTTAAAAGTCAATTGAATTACATGTTATTTTCCTTAACCATGAACAGCCAAAGGTGGGGTCCCTTAGTCGGAATGCTTTACATTTTCTTACACGCGTAATATCCTATTATAACTTTAAGGGGTTTTTACAATATATATATATAACCGTATAGGAATGCTTATGTGCAAATAAGGAATGCCATGTAAGCATCCCTCTCGCTATGGTAAGGAATGGATGCATATTAATATTTCTATATATATATGTATATATATATATATAAGAAACAGACCATTTTTTACAATTTTGGATAATGGGGCTTACGTTGCGAGCCATCTAAATGGATCACACAAATGACCTCTTACATTGCATACGTCTACTAATTTTGGGTCTCATCTGAATAGATTGGACCATTAGATTGACTGCACATCTATCTGAATAGACTTTATATGCAGTCGATTCATTGGTCCAGTCTATTCGGATGGAATCCAAAATTGGTTGACATGTGCCATTAGCGAGAGTTATGTGTGCGATTCATTTGGATAGCTCGCAATGTGGTCCCCACTATCCAAAACAGCCGGAAATGGTTCATAAGTCGTTACAGGACCATCTCTTATTATATACACTCTGATTCTGTGAAAACTATTCTCATGCACCTACTATGAGAACTTTTTATGAGACTTATTTGTGGGTCTCATTTTGGGATGTGACTAGGCTAATGGAAAGATCTATGTGGGATCACCCCAAATATCAAGTTTGGCCCAAAGCACATGTCCCTAAATCCTTTATTCATAGCCCATAAAATCCAATTCATTCGAATTGGTGCATAGTCGACCCAACAGTTCAATAAATTTAGATTTGACCAAAACTTGAGGCGTGTGACTGTTAGGGGGGTCCCTATGTATTGCAAGGTTTGAATTGGGTGATAGATGAGCCCCACCTAGAGTTTTCACAAAAAAAAAGATGAGAACTCATTCTTATAGGATTATTTCCCATATATAATCGCATGTACGAAATCTATATGTGGTTATGTTTTCCTGTAATTTGAAGGTGTAATTTCAAGAAATCCGCATTTGATGCCGAGTATATGGTGTACTTTGAAGCCACAGGGCAAATATCATGGTTTAGAAATTTAATTTAGTACTTTGTATAATTGATCCTATTTTGGAGCTAATTAGGATAACATCTCAACCATTAGCTTAGCAAATAATGACAAGAGTTCGGGTAGTTTCAAATTTTTGGAAATTAAGTATCTTGTCGTTAAAGAAAATGTTGGAAATCATTTGGTGTCTAATGTGGAGAGATCTCTACAGATCTCATGAGATCCTTTGATCAAGGCATTGGCTCCAAAAGCATTTAAGAAACATAACAGTGACATGATGCTTATAAGGTTGCCTTGATAAAGATTATTTTTTTTTACACACTGTTGAAGTTAATCAAGTTTTAGTTGATATCACTTTTTTTATAACTTCATGTTCTTGCTTTACTTTATTTATACACATGTAATGAGATTAATAAAGCAAGAAATTTAAAATATGATAATTTTAGTATAACTAATTTAATAGGATGCTCATGAAAAGGATCTTATTGCCTCTATGAAAGACATGATCAAGTGGAGATTTTTCATGAGTGTTATATATGTTGGAAGACGAGGGTGGCGGTCCAAATGACCACCGCCCATTTATGTAACGGTTCTCTCCTCCCCTTCATTGCCATTCACTGCCATGCATAACATTTTTCGGTTTTTCCCATGATTAATATCCATGAATGCAATGCTGCAACGCTCCATAATGAGAACGAGACGTTGCAGTCGTCCATTGATGGTCAGACGACTATAAAAGCCGAGGAACTCCCTCATCTTCACATACATACTGACTCAAAAGATAGAGCTTGGCATTACCATCGAGTTGCTGGCATCAAGAGAAGGCTGAGGGAGTTGTAAGACCCATTTTGGCACCCGTTCCGTCTCCTTTAGCGATGGATTCAGGTATGCCATAAAATTTTGGAGATCCATTTACGTTTAATCATACCATTGGTGTGCGAATCTAATCCGTTCAAAGTTCCCAGAATGAGCCATTTTGGCTAACAATATATGGAAGGAGCATGTTGCAATAATGATGTGTAACTGTTATGATTCGCATTAACAATTTTTCATTTGATCAAGGTGTAAAGGTAATACAAATAAGAATGGTTAGTCACATTGAAGAATTTTTTGTGATCACAATAACTAAAGGATAACGAAGTAATGCTTTTAGTCATATGGACCAAGTGGAAGAATATTAGAATTATTGGGTATTAAGTGTGGCTAAACGACCACCTGCCAATGTGGGTCCCCCACTTTAACAGACCACTATCAATTAGGACTCTAAAATTGGTAAGTCTATTTGATGGAGATTACTTTAGCATTTTGGTAAAGTTGCTGACCTTAAAACATCTCCTACTATAAGAGTAATATAAGTCCTAGTTAAAATACGACTCTATAGTAGGAATGGAATATCTATGAAAACCTACATATAGGGTTTAGGGGTTACAACTCCTTTCTGCATATTATATTGATTATATATCCCATTAAAATCACATTGTTAAAGCTGTAGTTGAGAAGTGTTATAAATTTCTAATCAAAAATCTAATTAAGGATATGTTAGTTTTACACTAACATGAAAAGCTTAAAGGAAAAACCAAAAAATAGAAATCAAAACAACACAATATTATAATTTTGTATACATGTAAATCTGCTATGGGAATGCATGGAAGCACTCACAGTACGTTTGTTAAGAAACAATGGCTAATGAGAAAATGTGAGAGGAACATTTTTGCACCAAATGTGTTTTAACCCTTGAAAGTTGAAACTTCTAATTAACAACAATCATAGGGCATGGAAAGAAAGCACATAATAAAGAGAAATGCTTGGAATCATGGATCATTTAGTGTAGCGGCCGCTATATCGGGTATAATTGTTAGGACTAACAAAATGGGCAACCCAATGCATGAAGCTCCTGTACAACGGGGTCTTAGGACTACTATGCTAAATTGATTTTAGCACCGTTATCTTCTGTAGCATCTACTATAACTACTACCGGTCCGCTACGTCCATTACGGGGCCACTATGGACTGCTATAGGACCCCTATAAAGTGTGATTAATAGTTATTTTTTAAAAATTTTAAAATACATTGTAAGTCTCATTTCTTTACTTCTCTCCAAACAACTTTTTTACGCAACTCTATCTAACTCCTTTTAACAGTTTTTGATGCAAACCCAATCATCCAAGGCATATACACATACAATGACACATTCCAAAGAATCTCTCAATGCAAAAGATAATAAGAGAGAGAGGGAGAGGAAGAGAAACATGAGACCTGAAAAATAAATGTTAAGACCGAAGGTTGAAGAAGAGAAATGGAAGAGAAAGTTGAAAAAGAGATGACCACAGAATGGAGAGAAGAAAAGGAGTCGAGTTCTTCGTTCGTGAATAGTGAAAAGAATGGAAGGAGAGATGGGGTGTGGGGAGAGAAAGGGGCAAAGGTTAGTTTAGGGATTATGGGGCTGTGTGGAAAGGAAAGTCACAAATTTTAAAATTCTGTGATAAGCATGGAGAGAATGTGGGAATGGTAAACTTTGGATTGTTTAACAGTAGCACTCGTCTAAAGCAAACCCCCCTATACGAAATTGCATGTCACTCTGTAAGTCGTCTCTATAAATGTGTGGGACCAAAACAACCCATGCTTTTTAGAATTTGGTGCAGTCATTGCCGTAAACGTATGGCAATTGTAAAAGGCAGCTGAAAAGGATGCCATGTTTTAGTAGGGAAATTATGACGAAGGATACATTTCCAAAGATTTGTACAATCTTCTCTACCAGCCACTTGTTGGAGAAACTCAATGAACCTCATGCCTAATTGGTCTCAACAATGAATTTTAGACATTTTGGGGTAAAGAGAAAATGGCTTGGCGAAGAAAATTTGAGATGGAGACCACTTTGTTTTTAGTACGGATCGCTCTGTTTACATTTGAACAAAAAGTGATACTCAGAATAAAATTATTTTAAAAATTTGTATAAATAAAAAATATTAAATCATTGTGGATTGATTTAATTACAATTTCACTTGAGAAAAGAGCAATTTTATTCACCCTCTTTAGAGAATATCATCTCTAAACTCTTTGTAAAAATTGTTTTTAAAGAAAAAACCCTCTTTGTAAGGTAACTTTTGTAAGACAGTTCCAAGCAAGAAAAAAAGAAAAACGAAATTCCCTACTTGCGACTATATTCAAAAAGGCTCACAAGGAGTTTAACCAAATATGTTTCACCCTGTTTCCTTTTATTATAAAGCATTAAAAAACCTGCGGTGAGTTGAGCTTAAAAAAAGCCATTTCTGTTTAGAAGGATTTGTCATTGTCTCTCTTTTTCTTTTTGGGTAGAATATGATTGGGTCTGTTTAAAGATGGTATAAATTTTTTTTTAATTTTATTTATGAAAAAGATGGCATAGTTATTAATTGTCAGGGAATGCCACCAAACTATAGGAAATGACCAACCAGCATACAAATTTCAATTAACAACTAGGGCCAGGATTTTTTTTTCACAAACATTAATATATGTAGAAATTGAATGTTAGGTCAAGTTTAAAAATTGGGCATCAAATGATCTTTCCTTTTATGAAAATAAAGTCAAATGAAAGTGAGAACTGAATAACAACTAACAACCCAAGGGTTTTTTTTTTTTTTTTGTTGGATTACCCTTAGGTTTTTTGATACTCAATTTTTAAAAACTCAAATTTCATTTTCATTTTTAACCACTTATATTCAATTCCTTTATATTATAATGCAAATAAACATGCCCCTAATGCTAAAGCAATATAATGAAATAAACATGCCCCTGACATTAAAGCAATATAATCGAATCAAAATGGTGCACACCAATTAATTTGGGGGTTTGGATTTAGTGGCAAAGTCAGCAATCATTTGATGAGCTCTCCTCTACAATACTATTTTCACTTCATCAAAATCAAATAATTTTGTCCTAACAAGGTTAGACTACATGGCAAGATGGAATCTCCCAATCTGATTGCCATCAAGCATGCACGGAAAAAACTATGTTTTTTTTTTTTTGAAATAATGAAAAACCTTATAACCTTATTTAAAATTTTACGGTGAGAGACATCAATATCTTTGGATGCGTTTTAAAAAATTGACAGTCGTTTGACGTTATCCCTCCACTTTCCATACGTAATCAAATATTGGGCCATCGTGACATCCTAGGCCCATGAGTTTGATTGTGGGTTAATGGATTCAAAGTGTATACTGCAATAAGTTTACACTCCAAGACGGAGACAGAAAAGCTGGACGGTCGAGATTCGAGAAAAGCCTTCTTTCGTGGACTCAGGAAAAAAAAAATGATTTTGATTGCCATCAAGATATGTTAAAAAATTATGGAAAGAGACATCAATATCTTTCCACCTTTCTAAACATTAGGAAATAACACAATCCAAACGAAAAATTAACCTGTTTACAGTGGGTCTTGTCATATTGACAGTTGCTTGACGTTGTCCCCCAACTTTCCACACGTTACCAAATATTGGTCCATCATCCCCTCCTTTCCACACACGCTATAAAATATTGGTCCATCACGACATGACATCCTAGGCCCCATGATTTTGATTGTCGGCTGATTTCTTCCACACGGCAAGCTAACAAACAGTCAAGAAATGCCTTCTTTTGTGGACTCCAAAAAAAGTATCTTGTCTATAAATACCAGCAACTGGCTCTCCTTAATCCTCATCACTCCACACTGCTGATACTCAATCATGGATCACCTCTTCTTCCTCTGTTTCACTATACCATCCTCATCTAATTATTTCCTCTGTCTTCTTGCCACCTTTTCCATACAGCTGTTGTTGCTTTCTCAAGTTGCCTCTCTCCCCTTTTCCTCCGTTGCCACTCACAACACTTCCTCCTCAAACTGTCTTCATCACGAAAAATCATTGCTGCTTCAACTCAAGCATGGGTTCATCATAAACCGCAGCTACTCAAATTCCTCTTCAAAGCTCGATTCTTGGAATCTAGCTAGTAATTGTTGCTCTTGGGATGGGATCACATGCGACGAGGCCACGGGTCACGTGATTGGACTTGATCTCTGTGGTGAGAGTATGAGTTGGATTGAAGGTCGAATAGACCCTAGCCTCTTCCGCCTTCGCAGCCTCCAAAAGCTCAACCTTTCGTGGAACTACTTCTACCCTCACCCAATACCCTCCGGGCTGGGCCACCTCACTAATTTGACCCATCTGAACCTCTCATTATCAAGTTTTACTGGCCAAATCCCATTGGAAATAACAAGATTGACTAAGCTCGTTTCCTTGGATATCTCTTCAAACTACCTAAAGCTCAAAAACCCAAACCTCTCAACACTCATTGGAAACTTATCCAACCTCCAAGAACTCTTTCTTGATAGGGTAAACATATCAGAGGAGCATGGTGGCAAGTGGGCCCAAGACTTATCCATCGCACTACCCAATCTTCACAGGTTGAGCTTACGTGACTGTGGTCTTCAAGGTCCCATTGATCACTCTCTTTTTCGGATTCCTGATCTATCTCAACTCTCATTGGATGGAAACAATCTCTCCTCCATTGTTGGACTTGATTTCGTAGGTGACTCCTCTGCTTTGACATCTCTTACTCTTAGTGGTTGTGGTTTGTGTGGAAAAATTCTTGAGAGTATTTTCTTAATGCCAAATCTACAAATACTTGACATTTCACATAATCCACTTCTCACTATTTATTTACTGGAGTTTCCTCGAAACAATGCTTTGCGTTACTTGAAGCTGGGCAATTGCAATCTTTTTGGGTCATTACCTTCTTCAATTGCAAATCTCACTCAACTTGAGCATCTGGATCTTTCATTAAATGATTTCAGTTGTGCGGTTCTTTCTTCAATTGCAAACCTCACCCAACTTGAGTTCTTGGACCTTTCATCAAACAATTTGAGTGGTACAATTCCTTTGTCCTTTGGAAATACGCTCCAACATCTTAGTACTCTTTTTTTAGAATATAATTCACTTGAGGGATCTATCTCATCATCTCTGTTTTCACACCCAGCATTAAGATACTTGTCTCTCTCTCACAACCAATTTAGTGGTATGATTCCTTCTTCAATTGCAAACCTCACTCAACTTGAGTCTCTGGAACTTTCATCAAATAACTTTAATGATGTGGTTCCTTCTTCAATTGCAAACCTCACTCAACTTGAGCATCTGTATCTTTCATCAAATGACTTCAGTGGTATGATTCCTTCTTCAATTGCAAACCTCACCCAACTTGAGTATCTGGACCTTTCATCAAACAATTTCAGTGGTACAATTCCTTCATCCTTTGGAGACCAACTCAAACATCTCATTTCTCTCTATTTATATGATAATTCACTGGAAGGATCTATCCCGTCATCTCTATTGTTTCACCCTGTATTGCGATACTTGTATCTCTCTTACAACCAATTTAGCGGTTACCTTCCCGACTCTCATAAGGAATCATCTTCAATGCTAGAAGCGGTCGCCTTTAGTTATAACAAATTGCAAGGGCCAATTCCTAGGCTAATCTTTGGACTTGCGAAACTACGATATCTACATTTGTCTAACAACAACTTCAGTGGCACTATATCACTAGATATGTTCAAAAACTTCAAGAACTTCTTACATCTCGACCTGTCAAACAATAACTTGACACTCATTAATAGCAATAGTAGTCCTCATCTAATCCCTTCATCTCAAATTTATTCTTTATATCTATGTTCATGCAACATCAATGAATTTCCAAACATCATTCAAAATCTTAATCAATTGAAATATCTAGATCTCTCGAAAAACAAAATACATGGTGAAATACCCACATGGATTTGGGAGGTAGGAAATGGGAGTTTGTATCATCTTAATCTTTCTAACAATTTCTTGGAGAGTTTTGAGCATCCATTGCATGAATTTTCATCAAGTAGTTTAGGAGTTATTGATCTTCATTCCAACAGATTGCAAGGGTCACTGCCAATCCTGTCATATCCAATTTACTTTCAGGACTATTCAAACAACAATTTCTCCTCCATCATTCCAGCTGAGATAAATCTCACTTCCACTCGATTCTTTTTTCTTTCGGGTAATAATGTCAGTGGAGAAATTCCTTTATCAATTTGTAAAGCACATTTCCTTCAAATCCTTGATCTGTCTAAAAACAACTTTAGTGGAAAAATTCCTACTTGTCTTGGTAAAATTGGCAATTCCATCAAGATATTGAATTTGCAAAGAAATTCTTTTCATGGCACTGTGCCTAACACATTTGAAAAAGAATGTAGTCTAAGGACACTCAATCTTGATAACAATGACCTAGAAGGGCCAATACCAAAGTCATTAGCCAATTGCAAAACACTGGAGGTTATAGACCTTGGAAACAATCATCTAAATGATACCTTTCCATTATGGTATGCAAGTTTATCATATTTACGTATTCTGATCTTGAGATCCAACAAATTTCACGGTCCTATTGCTCATTCCCATGCTAAAAATTCCTCATTCCAATTTCTGCAGATATTTGACATTTCTTCCAATTCTTTTGGGGGTATTGTTCCACCAAATTTTTTTCTAAATTGGGAATTGATGACAGGAGGAGCTGGTTCAACCTCAAGTTCTAACAACCAAATTGTCAATTACCAACTTAGCGGTGGAATTTATTATCAAGATTCAGTGATGGTGACAATGAAAGGGCTTGATCTAGAAGTGGTTAAGATCATCACTGCAATGACCTCAGTGGATCTTTCAAAAAATAGATTTGAGGGGGAGATTCCTGCATCAATTTGCAATCTCAAGCTACTCCATGTGCTCAATTTATCACACAATGATTTCAATGGCTTAATATTAGCTTCACTGGAGAATTTAACACAGCTTGAATCATTGGATCTTTCAAGAAATAAGTTATCGGGGACTATTCCTTGGCAATTGACAAAGCTCACATTTCTTGCTGTCTTGGACCTCTCACAAAATCTCCTCTATGGAAGAATACCACAAAGCCAACAATTCCTCACATTTTCAAACAGTTCCTTCTTAGGGAACATTGGTTTATGTGGACCACCATTAACAAATGAATGTGTGGAAATGACGGTTACACCACCACTAACCTTCAATGGTTTTGGCTTGGATGGAGATAGAGAAATTGATCTGGAATTCATGTGGATAGGGTTTGGAGTTGGATTTGGATTTGGACTTGGAGCAATCTTTTGGACTTTAGCACTTTGGAAGAAAGGAAGTAGAAAATACATGAAACTCATTGATAGAATGTTTGTTCACAATTTTTCAATGATTGCATAATATGTATACTGGTAAGAAAAATAATGAATTTGCAATAGACACAAAGAAAAGAATCTATTCATGGATGGTTGTCTTTTAATTTATTACTTGCATGATGTTGTGAAATATTCATAATGAACACTTTTGTAGTTTATTTTACACATTGAAAATATGCAACGTTGTTGTTTGTATAAAAGCCAATAAAGGTAACAAGTAATTTTATTCGAAAGCATTTTTCATTTTCTTTTCCTTTTTTCCTTTTTTTTCTTTTTGGAGGTTGTTGCATCTTTTCTTAAAGGGAAAATTACATCAACACCCTCTATAGTTTAGTGAAAATACAAGACAGCCTCGATTTTTTGAATTTATACTGGCATCCCTTGTCAGAGATAATCCCCTAACCGAGATAACGGAAAAAGTCATTTTATGCTTTTAACCCTGACAGACTGTTTGGAGAATATGTCAACCATGTCTCCCTCTTCACCGTCATAACAACTCAGTCATTTATGCATAATGCATGGCACGAGATTTAATCTTATGATCTCGACTCACCGACTCAAAAATATCTCACCCTTCGTCTGACCACCGTCTTCTCCGGCATCTTTTCAAAAACAAATTGAACATCCTCAATGAACCTGCATTTACTGTACATGTCAATCAGAGCACGTAACACAAATATATCTTTATCTATGCCCATCTTAACGACACAAGAATGAACCTCTCCACCAGCAAAAGTTATTCCCAAACCAATAGCAGCACGAATTACCAAAGTGTATGTGCGGGACCCACCATAAGATAACTACTCCCACATCAACAAGAACAACCGAAATCCCTGTAGTTCCTCCAACAAGTGCTCCAATTATGGCATTCCATGACACCAAATTTCTTTCAGGCGTTTCATCAAATAGACGGTGGGCATCAATCATCATCCCACATTTTACATGCATCAACAAAACCCTATTCCTTAAATACTGACATGGCTCAAACCCACTCTTAATCATGTAATTGTAAACCCTTTAAATGTCTCGGATCGACTTCAAACCAATACACGGGATCACCTTCTCTGAATCACCTTCTTTAGATCGACCTGAAAGTTGCAGAGAGAAAGAGAGAGAGGGATAGAAGGGTTGGTGTGGCTGTGCCTTCACCAGAATCCCTCACTGCCGCCCGACGCCCGTGCCGCGATCGCCGTCGAGCCATCGCAGTACCGCTGCCCGTCTTGCCGAGGAAGAAGAAACGAGGACCCAAACAGGGTTCCTTCTCTGGTTGTAGAAACAGAAAGATTGAGAAAGGAAAACCCAGCCTTGAGTCAGTTCCAAGCTGGTCTAGATTTAGGTCTGTTTGACATGAGTCCAGAAGCAGAACCCATGTCAAGTTCAGATCAGTCTAGTTTGAACTGATGCAAAAACCCACCAGTCCAGCAGAGTCAAGTCAGATTCTTCGGATCTCGGCAAGCACAGACCACCGGTTATCTCTGTTTCCTGCAACTGGGAAAACTACTCCCTCTTTCTTCTCCGATGAAACATTGATGGGCTCACAAGGATCCGGATTGGCAAGAGCAAGGCTTAGACTGAGAGAAGTCCATAGATCTTCTGAGTTAGAAGAAGAAGCCACCTCTGGTGGAAGTATAGCCCTTGATCTTGGAAGAGGAGCAGGACGATATGGAGAAGAAGAAGCATAGTCGTGGCCCACCTTGATCTGATTAGATCTGAAACAGTCAATTCCTCCTTGCCCTTCTGCGATCTTCTACGATAGAGAACCCAATTCAGAATCTCCACTCCGTGTTCTTCTCCGGCAACTCCGAGAAATCCGGCCATGTTCTTCTCAGCAGCTACCGCGAGCAACCTTTTTTCCCAACAAGACGATGGAAGAAGATTTAAAAAAAAATTTTGGATAGGAGTAAATTGGGCATTAACTATGAAATATTCGCTGACATTATTACTTTTTTGAGTTATCGGTGACAACACTTACAACAGGGATGCAGATGTAACCTATATATAAACAACAAGTTAGGTGCAACCTAATTTCAAAAAAGAGAGGGGTCACTGTAATTGGGTCAAAATGCAGGGATGTGGATGTAATTTTTCCTTTCCTAAAACATTAAGGGCTCATTTTGTATGATATTCATTGAAAACCACTTTTTCAAAACTTTTCCTTTTCTATAGTTTTTATTAATTTTTGGCTCTCTCATCTAAATCATCTTTTTGCAAAATAAATTTGGCTCATTTTCCCACTTGTCCTTGTCAAAAAAGTGATGCACCAAATGGGAAAATTTTCCATTAAAGAAAAACTTCAAAACTTCCATGCCTTTTCCACTAAAATAAAGCAACACAAACGTGTGCCACTTTTTTTTTTTTTTCTAGATGGGAGGATGCTCCGTAGTTGCTATTTTTATTAATAGAAATGATTCATATCACTTGGTTCAAAGGGATCTAGACTGATTTCATATTAACATATTATCATTATGAGCTACAAATATATATTTGAATTAAAAAGAAAATTATTGGAATGTGAAATGAGAATCTAGTTATTTGGAAACTACAATTCTATGATCAAAAAACTTCTTTCCAATCAATTGCTATTATATATATAAAATATGAAGCCAAATGATTTTCAAATGAGAAATTAGTGGATTTTGTTGAATTTTTTTTTTTACCTTTTCTATTTGAGAATTGCTGGATAAATAGCAATTCCATCTCTTTACACACAAGAGAAAAATAAAAAAAAATAAAATCCCAAAAATACCTCCATCTCTCTCTCTCCCTCCTTCCACCTCTCTCCTGCCAGCGACAAACTTCGACTAGCGGGAGGGGAACTCTCCCTCCCTCTCTCCCTCTCCCTCTTCCTCTTCTCTCCTCTCCCTCCATGTTTCTCTCCTCTCCTCTTCCTCTCCTCTCCTCTACTCTCCCTCCTCTTTCCTCTCCCTCCGTCTTCCTCCTCCTCTTCCTCTCCTCTCCTCTCCTCTCCTCTCCCTCCTCCTCTTCCTCTCCCTCTTCCTCTCCTCTTCTTTACTCTCCTCTCCTCCCTCTCCCTTTTCCTCTCCTCATCTTCTCTGCGCCCTGTTCGGCCCTACGAGGCCAAAAATCACAATGGCGTTCGACCTCATAGTGCCGAACAACACGCTGTTGTTCGGCTATGCAAGGCCGAACATCAGTGTGATGTTCAGCCTCGTACGGCCGAATGGGGCAAAGAGGAGAGGAGAGGATAAGAGAGAGGAAGAGGGAAGAAGAAGGAAGGAGAGGAGGAGAGGAAAAGGGAAATGAAGATGGAGGAAAAAGGAGGGAGAGGAAAGGAGAGGGAGAGGAGAAGAAGAGGAATAGGAAGAAGGAGAGGGAGAGGGACGGGAAGAGGAAGAGGAAGGGGAAGGGGAAGAGGCAGAAGGAGAGAGAGGGAGGGAGAGCCCCCCTTCCCCCGGCCAGAGCTCGTTGCCGGCAAGAAGGAAAGGGGGAGGAGAGAGGAGAGAGGAGAGAGGTGTGTGGAGAGGGAAGGGTATTTTGGGGATTTAAGAAAAATAATTTTCTCATGTGTGATGAGATATAAAATTTGTGTTCAAATAGCAGTACTCTTTGTATTTACCTTTGACCCTCTCACAATCCCCTCTCTCTCACATTCCCTTTCTCTCCACATTAACTCCTCTTTCACTCCACATTAACTCATCAACCAAAATAGTAATGCAATTAGCCCCTCCCAAACCCCTCTCTCCCCCACATTCCCCTCTTATCCACATTAACTCATAAGTCCTCTTGATCAACATCTTAATAAATCAATGCATGGCTCTCCCCCTTCTCTGTCTCTCTCCATTTTGGCACGCTGTATATAGCAGTTTCTTTGTTTCTTTGATATATGGCCTTAGGAAATTGCTAGGGTTAGGGTCAAGGTTTTGGTCAAGCCTAAAAAAAGCTCTCCCAACAGACTTCTCTGCTTCTATTTTTTGCTCATTTTGCCATTTTGCAAGACACTGGTGGGATCTAATTCCTCCTGTATAGGAAGATAACTATCCTCATCTCTTTCTACTATGCTTAAGTTTATCACTTATATTCATGTGATTCTTCAATGAATCCCAATTAACAGTATGTGTAAATCAAACTCAAATTCACTATCTTATTTGGTTTCATTAGATGTATCTCTATAGCATTATGTTTAGAGGAGATGTAAAACAATATCCACAATCAGTGGTTTGAATCATAGCATTCGACAAACAAAATACAAGAAAAAACCTCTGATAAATCCACTTTCTTGATCTTCTATACATGTGGGCCCTGCTTTGGTAAGTTTTGACCAATCCACTGATGGAACGCAAGTGGATGGGGAACGCAAGTGGATGGGGGTTAAGAGAATAGATGTGTGTAAAGAGAATGAGTTGCTTTTCTTATCATCTATATGCAAGGTTAGTTCTTTTGGGTATTGTCTTTGCCAGATGTAATTATATTGGTGGAGTATGCCTTAATTCAGTATTCACAATACTTCATTTTTTCCTTTTATAATCTGAAAATGGTAGGAAACAATGCTTTTGTGTTCTGGGTTCATAAGTATAAAAAATGAAAGCAAAAAGAAAAAAAGGGAAATAGAGTAAACATTGAGAAATGGGTATGAATAAATCAAGAGGTCAGAGGAGCGTTGAATATATTGCCTCACATGGGAAACCGATAAAAATTGCTTGGGGATTTTTGAAAACAAAGTTTTCTTGCAATATTCAAAAAATTAAAAAATAGAGAAAAAGAAGAACTACAGGAAAGTTTGTGTCTTTCATCATATAAATAGAATTTGCTTCTGTCACTAATACTAAACACTTTTATTCTTATATGCCAATTTACATGATCTTGGCGTAACCAACACACAAGAAAAAATATGAACACAACTCTTTTATTCTTTTTTTTAAGACAATCTACATGATCTTTTCAATTAATACAATGAGGTGTATTAAACATATTTATAGGGATTATAATTTGATTAAGCTAGAATATAGGAATGTAATAAAAGCATAATGTGCAATTGCTCATTTGAATTAAATCAATATTTTGTTTTGCATCCTAATTTGTATTGGCCAACTCTATATTACACTATTTTGTAAATTTCATTTTTCTTCTTTCTTAATTATGTCGGTTTCTTTAAAAAAAAAAGGAAGAGGCAACGTTTTAATCTATTTTTTAATATGACGGTGACTCTTATTTTGAAGTTTTTTGTTTTTTTAATTATTTCTTTCTCTTCGTTGTTTTGAATATCTTCCTTTTTTATTTTGTATCTTTTTCTTTTTTAATATTTTATATACTTTTTGTGTCATTCTCATTGACAATAATTTTTAGATTTTCATCTCTTGGTTTCAATAGTTTTCCAGCCCATTTTCAATAGATCACGAAGATATGGTTTTTATTTTTTGTTCACTTTGTGCCTTTTGCTCCAATTTAATTTTATTTTTTCGAGCACAACAGTTCTTACTATTTTTTCATGTTAATTTCATATGAATAACAAACATTGCTCTTTTACAAGAATATCCTTCTTAACCATTAAACTTAAGCTCTATTTTCAGCTTATTCTCTTCTAAAGATTCTTAAAAATAATAATGGTGAGCTCTTTTTTTGGTTTCAACTATTATGCTAATTTAATATATTTTCTTGTGGCCAGGGTTTAGCATGGGCCTTTATTGCCAGTTTCAACTGAAAATACAATAAAGGCTATGTGTATTTTGATTGCTCGAGTTAGTCCTTCTTTTCCCAACATTGCTAAAGGTTGGGAAGGTGAGGGCCTGTTTGACATTATCTAAAAAAAAAAAGAACTTTCATTTATGAAAAGAAAAATAATGGATAACATGTTTAAAAGCATAAATTTAAGTTTTCGGTGAAAATATTATGAAAAAATGATGAAAGCATCTCAAAATAAATTGAAGAATTAGAAACAATTTTAAATCTTTTTTTAAGGAAAAGTCTACAAAAGCAAGTCGTTTAGTCCTTTCCCTTAAACCATTACTCAACTCATGGATTGTTGTGTCTTTTACTACCAACATGAAATTCTGAAATATGCATAATCAATACTTTTGTAGTTTATTTTATCTATATTCTAGATATCCAAAGTTAATTGTATAGAAACCTAATGAATGTTACTAGCAATTTTGTTGAAAAGTTTTATTGAGGCCCCTAGATCTTTGATAAAAAAAAATAATAATAATATAGGCATATTTGTGTATGGCTGAGGCCCCTGGATCTTTGATAATTAAAAAAATACTAAGGACATATTTGTGTATGCCCATCGACAACTAGTCTCGTGGACTTTTTCCTCTTCGATGGAAATTTTTTTGTTGTTAACTAAGGCATTATCTTAAAACAATACAAAACTTCTAAAGTGAAAATTTTGTTGGGTTTATGTCTTATATTGTGTGCTAACTATATTGGATATTAGGTTAGCCAATAACCAGTTTATGGTCAAGGGTATTTTGGTAATTGTATTGGAGCTTTTTTGGGGACTAAAAAAGCATAGATTATATATACAATGTATCTATAACTATAAAACTTATGAGAGAGGGGAAGATGAAGGAGGCTACTCTCTTGGTCCAGTGGGTGTTAGAGATTGCTGACCCACGAAAAAGAACCAAGGAAAGTCGAGTTTCTTTTCCTGTAGATGTAAGCACAATTGATGAACTACATAAATCTCTATGTATGTATTTTCCCTCTCTTCCTTGTGTGTGACTTGATTTTTTATCGTAGTTTTTTACACTTCCACAAACACATGCACATAAGTGGTATAAAAGGCCTAATAAAAATAACATACCATACACAACTAGAGTAAAAACGATTGTGATAAATATAGGACAATATTCATGTGCATATATCCCTAACCATTTTTTTCATGAGAACTCTAAGTTGGGCCCATCTATTATCCAATCCAAATGTTGCAATACACAAGGAACTCCCTGATAGTCACACACCTCAAGTTCCAGTCAGATTCGAATTTACTAGACCGTTGGATTATTGACTGTGCACAGATCCGAATAGAATGGATTTGTGGGGCCACAGATGAAAGGGTTAAGGACATGTGAATGAGGCCAAACTTGATACTTAGGGTGGTCCTGCATGGATCTCCCCCTGTCTCATCCCTTGGTGGGATCCATAATGAGCCCCATGGAGTAGTATGTACGGTCCCTCCGTGAGGGATGCATGCATATAAAGATTCCCCATATATATATATAGGAAATGATCCAGTGAGAACGTCATCACAATCAGCAAGGAACGTTTTTCATAGTGGGGCCCACTGTGTGGTCCATTTGGTCAATCCAAATGGAACACACACACGATCCCCCCTAAATTGCACATGTCCACCGATTTTGGGCCCATCTGATTTAACTGGACCATTGGATCCACTGCACAAAAACACACGGGGGTCGTGTGTGTGGTCCATTTGGAAGTGGACCCCACTATGGAAAACATTCTGTGCGGACCGTGAGGACCATCCTCATTGGATCGGTTCCCTTTATAAATATATATATATATATAAGGGAGGTCTCTCCTAAGCTCAAGCTTAGGATAAACTTTTATAAGCTGGTGCTTGTGGGACTCACCCTTGGTCAATCTAAATGGATCAAATACATGATCCCCCTAAATTCCACATATCCACCAATATTTTTTAGTCAAATCTTAATTTACTGAACCGTTGGATCGATTGACATCTATCCAAATGGATTGTTGACAATTAAAATTTTGGGGCCCAGATGGAGATGATAGAAATCAAGATTGAGGTTGATTTTTTGCATAAAGGAGGGCCCAAGGAGTCATTCAAACCCAACCCCAAACCACCCCACCCCACACCCCCCCCCCCCCCCCCCCCCCCCCCAACCACCACCAATCCCCATCTCCATCCCCACGTGAGTCCCCAAGTAGGCCCTACAAGCATGAGCTTACGAACTTGTCCTAAGCTCTAGCTTGAGAGAGGGCTTCCCATATATATATATCTATATATGCATATAATGCTACAAAACACCTAGACTAAACTCCCCAGGTGATTTTCACAAAAAAAAAAAACTCCTCTTTTTTAGCCTATGATATTTTAATACTTGTCATCTAATCTCCTTAAAATTAGTTATCCCTTACTCTTTTACTTTACACTTGTGAGATGAAAGATTTTCATTGGACATGTCGAAAAGAGCAAAAACTCCTCTTTTTTAAATGGGGAGTTTTTGAGAATTCCTCTCTCTATATATATATTTGTGTCTGTATGTATATATATGAGATATTCTCAAAGACTCCCCATTTCAAAATGAGAACTTTTGCCCCTCTTGATTTGTCCAATGAGATTATGACACCTCACATTTAAATGCCAACTCGTATTAAGGGAGAGAAATTAAGTATGTTTAAATGGTTTAACTTCCTAAATTATAGCATAAGAGGAAGACATTAGGCAATTAGAAAAGGGGTGTTTTTCTTAAGAATACAGCTGAGGCGTTTTCTAGTGTGCCTCATATATATATATATATATATCTTGGCTATGTACAGAAACCAGTAAAAATATGTGAAAATAAGAGGGAAACACATATAAATCATTGGATACATCATTTTCACAGTTGAAGGATACAACTAGCAAAGAGTTGATAATACCTCTAACTATCCATATGAACCCAGTCTTCCAGGCCCAATTCAATGGTTTTTGCCATCTATAACTATCAATATGTAGAGAATGTGTTTTTTTGTAAGTAAAAACAACCAAATAAGGGCTCCTTGTTTAGCCCAACCCTCATGAGGTTGGTGTGGAGCTGTTTTGCATATTAAGTGTAGAACAATATTACAGTAATTTAATCCTCTTCATGGTGTAGAGGGAAGACTATTAATTAGTCTTGTTCAAGCATTCAATTTCAATAAAACATAGACAATAGACATACCGCACTAAGTTTCTCTGCATTTTTAGTTCTCTTTGCGACCTTAATAGTGGCTACAGTTGCTGCTCTAGAGGAAGATTGCTACTATTTGCACATAGATTTTAACCTTTCACACACAAGATTCTAAAATTTTTTTGTTACATTTAAACCCCGATATGAAAGTACCAAAAAGGATATTCCCCTACCAAACGTTAAAACCCTAATTTCTTTCTACACACCAACCCATTTCACTCTCACTTTTCCTGCCTCCGCACATTATCATTCCTTCTTCCTCCATTCCTTCCTAAAGTGGTTTTATCTAACTCATCTATCAATCTCCTTTCTTCTTTCCATAGGATTCTAACTCTCTATCACATTCTACTCACTCTCTATCCCATCATTCTCAAACATCTTATTTCTTAGTGAAACATCCCACTAACTCATCATTTTTGTGTAATGGATAAGCAAATAAACAAGCAAATAGTGTTTCCCGATTATATTAACAATGAAAGGTGAGTTGTTGTCTGCTTTTTTTATGCCATTTTGTATGTGTGTGTGTGTGTGTGTGTGTGTGTTTGTATGTATTTCAGAGACACGTTCAGACTTTCAGACTGAACGAAATGAATATGTTCAACTAGACACTGTTGAACAAAAATATTTTGTTCATAAGAGTCTTGCCAAACAAACTACATTAAAATTAAATGCCCCAATGTATATTTCCCTCCCCTCTAATTAATCAATGCCCCAGTGTAGGATGGTGTGTCTACACATTGTAGTCAAGTTCGTACTGAATGTGTAATAGACTATAGCAATGAATTTAACACTCAAGAGGTAAGAAATAAAGTTGAATTATTTTTTAAATTAATATTGTGAGTTATTATGATCTTATTCAATTGTAATTTGTAGATATTCAATAGCCAGGAAGCATTAATCAAGTGGGCTCGTGATGTTGAAGGAGAAACAAGTTTTTTTATTGTCATTAAGGTATCAAATGCTGGTGGGGTTAGTACAAAACCTAGAGTGACCCTTGCATGTGAGAGAAGTGGAAATTATAGAGACTTGAGGACCAATAAAGAGGGTCATACTAAAAAGAGGATCAAACATACAAGCTCAAAGAAATGTGGCTACCCTTTTTCATAAAAGGGCAAAAAGTTGGACACAAATGATGATTGGATGTTGCAGATTGTATGCAATGTACATAACCATTCAGCTGTAGAATATCTAAAGGGGTACTCATTTGCAAGAAGATTATCAGAGGAAGAAACAAAGTTGGTGGTTGATATGTCTAAAACCATAGTTCGACCAAAAGAGATTTTTGTTACATTGACACAAAGAATAAAATACATCCACAATGAAGGCTATCTACAATGCATGTTATAAGCATAAAGTTACCAAGATGGGTGGGAGAATTCAGATGCAAGAACTTTTGGGGAAGTTGGCGGAGCATAATTACATCGAATGGCATAGGAACTATGACAATAGTGAGACTGTGACTAGCTTATTCTGGACACACCCTACCAGCTTAGACTTGTGGCATTCATTCCTAAAAGTACATTGGATAAAATCATAGCAAAAACCAAAGAGAGACAATCTGTTGGTATTGACCAAAGTGCATGTGGGCACGTTATTCGACACAAACGCGATTTACCTTATGCATACGAGATTATAGAATACCATAGTGACGGACTACCAATTTCCCTCAATTGCATACATCCTCATTGGTGCAAGCTTGATATGTTGCCTAGACCTACACCCAAGAGCTCTAGTATGGAGTTGGATCTCAAGCTGAAATTGGAGTTACTTGAAAAGTGGTTCAATGAATATGATTTTATAAGAAATTTGAACTTTTAAAGAAGTTGAGGAGCTAGTAAGGCCAGATGGTGAGTTCTTTGTAGAACCAGAAGTTAAGTCAAGAACCCGAGGTCAACCACTTATGAAGGTCGATATATCTATTCGACGTGATCAAGTGCTTTTGAGTTGGTACAATCTGTACAAGATAGTTACTCTCCTATAGTTGCTAAAGGTACAATTCTTGATACTAAATCATCATTGGAATACAAATTGAAGAAAAAAGTAAAAGGAAAAGGTGATTCAGATGAGATCAATGAGGCTTGTTTCTCATATTGATTCATTTTCAGAGGGATTGAGGCCTTATATACGCTATAGAAAGGACATCATTGCTGATTGTAACTGTGGCTTCAGAGCCATTGGTAGATTGGTTGGGATCACTGAAGATGGATGGTCACAGGTTGGGACAGATTTATTAACTGAATTGATTGCTCACGTAAATCACTATGGGCAGTTATATGGGGCAGAGAACAGTGTTGAGAAACTAATTTACACATTATCATGCTTAGAGGGTCCCCCACCTTATGACAATTGAATGACTAAGCTTGACATGGGATATCTTATATCATCTCTTTATAATCTTGTTTTATACCACTTGAGCAAGGAAGAATGTCTTACCTTTCTGCCTCTCAGGTCAGTGCCATTACCTGTAGCCTCTCATAGGGAGATAGTAATAGGTTTTGTTAATCAGAATCATTTCATTGAGATATTGTCTATAATATCATTGATTATACATTATTATATTCTAAAATAAGTTTATTTACTAAAAAATCTTTTTTTTAGGCCTTCTTAATTCCAAGTCGTCCTTCTCCACCTATTACAAGCATATGGACTCAATTTCATCATCTTTGTGCATAAGGATGGGAAACCGCATATTAGTCTCGGATACAACATTTCAAAGAAATTGTTACACCGGATGTAACCAAATGGGAGATGATATCATTGGATTGAGGCAATCATATTTTGAATTAAACTGATATAGCCACATGTATGGCGATCAATTATTGTATTACACCAATGTATCCGACGGTAGGATGATGATTTAATATGAAAAATGCTACTTTATGATTGTCTCAATTTGGTTATTAGAGCATTATTTGATATTTTAGCATCCAAACCATCAAAATATGAACCATTCATTGCACTATGAAAATTTAATAACATGAAAACATTCATCATTGAAGTGTAAACAATGTATAATCCATCCAAAACTTTATATCAACCCATCCAAAATTACGAAATACATCAGTCCTTTAATAATCAACTACTGTCCCTCATGGACCTGCATGTATAAGGATGTGACACCATATGGGGGGTTCTAACGATTCGTTGAACTTCTTTAATAGAAGCTCCCCACAACAATCTCCCTACTTGCTCAAAAGGCATCTCTGGGTCTTGTATGCACTCATCATGATCCATCTGAGTGATTGAGTCAACGATAGTTAGAGCATTCGCATTCCGCAGCATTTAGACATTTAAAATAGAATAATTGTAAGATGAATGGATATTAATATTAAAAATAAGAATTGCATCAGTGATGAGATGAATGATTAACCTTATCAACTCATGGTCGATGGATAGGCTAGACTGGGGATCATGATCATGTGGGACAAAACCGGATGATAACCTGATTTTGAACTATCAGGTGTGTAACTTGTGCATACCAATCCATGTAATTGGGTACACAATCCAATGGACGTCTCACTAGCACACTTAGTTCCAACTAAGACAGTAAGTGATTGTGCCACCTCTCTCAAAACTGATCTAAGTAATTAAACACGACACAATATTGTAATGCAGTGAGACCTTATGTAACGCGAACCAAAGCTAACGGTGCGGGAGAAATGGTCTGAATGCTACCAAACTGCCTGAGTACCCTATCGAGATGATATGGCTCAACAACATCCATACACTTTATATGCCCACTATAGTAAGCAACCTCTTAAAATGGATCGTGGTAACTATTACCACGATATGGATGAAAAGTGACCTGCAAAAATGAAAAAAAGTATAACATATTAATTGACGTGGTAAGAACAATATGCGATTCAATTCACAGTAAATAAATTGCATATATACCTTATCAGTGCCCATTATATCAAGTTTCTCCTGTAATGCATGCAAATTCAAACTTTCATTACCATACACCCTACGAGGAATCCAACGATGCGCTTGGGGCTGGTTCTCCAAATATTGGAGATTAGGATTTAGAGACAAATCTTTGAAATGCTCATATACCCAAGCTTCTAGTACCATCAAATATCTAGCTACTTGACAGAGGCCATATTAGGAAGCATATCCCAACTGTCGACACAAACGTTCTAATGCAACGGCACCCCATGCATATGAACGTACACAATCCAGGCCCATCAAGATTGTAAGATATATGACTGGAACTCGTGTGGCACTCTTGTCAGTGAACAGTGTACAGCCTAATAAATATAACAAGTAGGCTCTCACTGCACACATAGCATCCCATTTGAATGGGCATCTAATATATTTGTAAATCTCTCCTTAAGCCACTCCATCCTTACTAATTGACCCCGCACTATAACTAATTCAGCATGTGCCTCACCGGGTTCGACTCCCAATGCATAACCAATAGTAACTGAATTTTAGGAATTATCAATCTTCCATTGTAAAATCCAGATCGACCTATCACTAGGATCACAAGAATGGTGGCAACATCATCCAACGTGATTGTCATTTCACCAAATGGCATGTAGAAGGTGTGTCTCGGGCTACCACCTTTCCATAAAACCTGATACAGTTTTATTCACATATCAATAAGATGAGGTCACCAGTGGAGTCAATCCTGATCTGGAGATGAACTCTTTAAACCTATTGTTTTGCACTCCTTCAACACTCCAAGGCCATTCCCCCACTTTTACTCCATGGTTCAACCACTTAAGTAGGGCCCTTCCTTCATTAACAAAATGATAAATTAATAAAGGAAGTAACAAATGAATTATTCTTAATCATCATCATCATCATCAAAGCCTTATACCAACCATGTTGAGGTCAGCTACATGAATTCTATTTCTTCATTCCGTTCTATTTTGAGCTAAATCTTTCGATAAGTGAAACTTCTTCAAATCAGAATTAATGACTTCCATCCATGTTTTCTTCGGCCTACCCCTACCTCTTGATGGACCCTCCACCTGTATATCCAAACTTTTTCTCATCGGTGCCATTACTGGCCTACACTCAACATGCCCAAAGCATCTTAAATGAGTTTTTCTAATCTTATCCCATATTGGTGTTACCTTTAAATGTTCTCGAAAGCGCTCATTTCTAATTTTATCTTTCCTAGTTTTACCACACATCCACCTAAGCATTCTCATTTCTGCTATATCCATCTTATGAATATGAATCTTCTTAATTGGCCAACATTCTGCTCCATATGTCATAGCTGGTCTAACCACTGTCCTGTAAAGTTTTCCCTTCAATTTCGTTGGCATTCATCTGTCACAAAGCACTCCCGAAGTTAGTCTCTACTTCAGCCATCCAGCTCTTATCCTAAGCTCCACATCTTCGTCAATCTTCTCATCCTTACTAATCATCGAGCCTAGGTATCGAAAAGAATCTTTACGTGATATCTCATGGGTTTCAATTTTGACAGTGGTTTCAGCACTTTGTATATGTCCACTAAAGTTACAATTCATATATTCTGTCTTTGTACGACTTATTTTAAAGCCTCTAGATTCTAATGCCCTCCGCCATCTCTCAAGCTTTGCGTTTACACCCTCTCTTGATCCATCCACCAATACTATATCATCTGCAAACAACATACACTATGGTACTTCTTCTTGAATATGCACAGTTAACTCATCCATAATTAATGCAAAGAGATAAGGGCTTAAGGTTGATCCCTGATGTAAACCTATAGTCACGGGAAATCCGCCTGTTTCTCCATATGTAGTTCTCACATTTGTTATTACTCCTTCATACATATCCTTAAAATTTTCAATGTAACCTTTGGGGACATTTCTTTTCTTTAAGACCCACCAAATTAAATTTCTCGGTACCCTATCATATCCTTTTTCCAAATCGATAAAGACCATATGTAGATTTTTCCTTTTTACTCGGTGTTTTTCCATTAATTGCTTAAGTGAAAAGATAGCTTTCATAGTTGATCTCCCTGGCATAAAACCAAATTGATTTTCAGAAATCTTGGTCTTTTTTCTCAGTCTTTGCTCCATTATTTTCTCCCATAACTTCATAGTGTGACTCATAAGTTTAATCCCTCGATAGTTGGTACAATTTTGTATATCTCTTTTATTCTTATATATAGGTACTACAATGCTTCTTCTCCATTCATTCGGCATTTTCTTTATCACAAGTATCTTATTGAATAGTCTACATAACCAACTTACTCCAACCTCTTCTAAGCATTTCCATACCTCTATGGGATACCATCTGGGCCTATTGCCTTTCCTGCCTTCATTCGCTTCAATGCTTCCTTCACTTCCACGCCTCTAATTCTACGGAGAAAAGTATGCTCTTGTAATGAAGTATCCTCCTCAACTCTTGTATCACCCAAATATTCTTCATTTAAAAGTTTGCCAAAATATTCCTTTCAACTTTCTTTAATATCGTTGTCCTTTACCAAAATATTTTCCTCATTGTCCTTGATATATTTGACATGATCTAAGTCCCTACTTTTCTTTTCTTTTATTTTTGCAAGCTTAAAAATATCCTTTTTTCCTTCTCTTGTTCCCAACCTATTATAGAGGTCATCATATGCTTTGAACTTTGCACTACTTACTACTTTCTTAACTTCGTTCTTTGCCTTCTTATACAACTCAAAATTTTCTATACTCTTAGTCCTCTACCAAACTTTGTAGCAATGTTTTTTCTGTCGAATAACTTCCTGAACCTCTATACTCCACCACCATGTTTCTTTATTAATATGTCTCGTCCCTTTTGATCCTCCAAGGACCTCTTTTGCAACATTCCTAATGCAATTAGCCATTTGATTCCATATTACTGTAGTTTCTCCTTCAATATTCCATTCTCCTTTCTCAATCATTTTGTCATTAAATAATTTGTTCTTTCCCCTTTCAAATCTCTCCACCTTGTTTTAGGGTCCATTTTGTTTACTACTGCTCTCTTTTTACTTTTAATGCAAATATTTAGAACTCCGAGCCTATGTTGCGTAGTCAAACTCTCTCCTGGGATGACCTTGTAATCTTTACAAGCCAATCGGTCATATTTTCTAACTAGAAAAAAGTCTATCTGACTCCTATTACTCCCACTTTTATATGTAATTAAATGCTCACCTCTCGTTTTAAAGTAAGTATTTGCTACTATAAGATCAAATGCCACTGTAAAATCTAATATAGTGTTTCCGAATTCATTTTTTTTCTCCAAATCTATGTCTTCCATGCACTCTCTCATATCCTCTATTATCTACTCCTATATGCCCGTTTAAATCCCCTCCAAAGAAAATCTTATCACTATTTGGGATTTCTCGCATTAAATCATCCATCCCCTCCCAAAATTATCTTTTCACACTTTCTTCAAGTCCTACTTGGGAACATATGCACTAATGATATGAATTATGTCTTCCTCTAGTACTAGTTTAATTGCTATAATTCTATTACCAAACATCTTTACCCCCACAATTTTCTCTTTTAAATCCTTATCTACAATTATACCCACTCCATTTCTTGTATTACTCTTTCCTGCATAGAAAAGCTTATATCATCCGTGAGCTCCTTAGCTTTATTCCCTTTCCACCTTGTCTATATACAAGCCACACTAATTCTTCTTCTTTTCATTATCTCAACTAACTCCATGCTCTTACATGTCAAGGTTCCTATATTCCAAGTAGCAAGTCTAATTTTCCTATTCCTCCGATTTTTCTCATGGACTAACTTCTTTAACCGTACTACCCCAAAGTCATGCAGTAGCCCTTACACACTTTTCACTGTAGCCGAGCGACGCTGCAATGCATCGCTTAAAGCGGGGAATGCCCTAACCTTATCGTGAAATATCATTTGTTCAGAATTTATGTTTGGGTTATGACAAAGTTTTACGCTGGCTGTCATCTACCTAACGCAACTTTCCTCCTTTACCCGAGCTTAGGACCGGCAGCAAAAACTGGCGGAGTTAAATGAATTATTCTTAATAAAATGAATAAAAAATACCTCATACTACGAAATAAAGGTAGCTACATGTGTTTGGAAACTAATCAATAATGAAGTGTCTTCTAGACCCCGAGGAATCAGTCCAGTCATTTCTTTTGCAACACTTTGATTAACACTTACATCCTCAATTTCCTCTTCCCATTGGGAGTCTGCGGCCTCTGGTTCATCAAGAACAACCTCATTTCGTGCACGACACCTCTTGTTACAAGTTGTAAGTCAAACTATAGAAGCCCTGAGCCTATTCATATATGAAATAGCATCAACCATTATCACAAAAAAATAATAATAAATAAAAATTGAAGACAAACACAACACCAAAAAAATTACAGGGCCAACCAATCTGTCTATTTTGCCCTGGGAGACTGAACAAACACGATCTTAAGAAAATAAACGGTTTTGAACCCCAAAAAAAAGTTCTTGAAAAAAGACATACATTTATTTAATATGACCACTATGACTGAATATCTAACTCCTTCAATAGTTTTTTATGCAAATTGATGTGGAATTTATTTCAATCCATTAAAAACCGCTAGTGTTTATTGAGACAGCGGTAGTTACAAGTAGAACCCACAGGGAGCGTTTCCTAGTTAATTAGTAAAAATCTGAATTTTTTTTAGAAAGGAAGCAAGATTTTGAGAGTGATGTGTGAATCAGAAACTTAGCAATGTTTAAAAACTAAAGTGCAGAAGATTAAAAACAATGATGATGAAATTAGATCAGAATATCAAGAATCCATCAAGTAGACTAATCAATCAAGATATGCAATTAATCTAATGTTTTTGCCTCAATTTAACTCATATAAAAAACAAATCAACGTTTATGAGCCGGATGATTTGTCTATCAAAAGAATAATTTTTCAAATTTAAGTAAAAAAAACCAAAACCTCCTTCACCTCATAAAAGATTAATAGTTTTCTAAGCATCATATATCAAATTAAACATAGACTATCAAAAGAATAAATTCCTAAGCATAATCTATTAAAACAAGCATATATGATCAAAGAGAAAATTAGTAGAAATCTAAGCAAAGGTTCGTCATAGACATAAAGACAAATTTATTAATATGATAACACATGCATAATATAGAGACAATCAAACAATAAGATTAAATTGCATAAAGAGACAAATTAACTACTTAACTTCATCAAGAGATTCTGATTTGGCAGTCTACTCCCCCATGGCAAAGAACTACAAAAAGTCTTTATTAATATCTCCAGATTATTACAATTGATCTCTTAGATTTCTCCACTCTAATCCTTGGTTTTTGGAACAAGGCTCCAAAAACACCTAAAAATAAATAAAATGAAAATTTATGGAAGGAAGAGAGGTGAAAAAGAGAGAGGGAGAGAGGAGTCGTCATTCAAACGGTGTATATACGTCCCTCCCCCTCGTGGTTCCTTTTATGCTTCTTGCTTCTTTTAGATTCATTAAATCTGGATACCTTCTATTAGTTTATTGATAGATTTTACAACAACTGGGTGACTGGTGCCCAAGTTAAGTGGGGATAAGGTTGTCTCTATAGGTAAAGTTTATCTCTGATAAGGGCTTCTCCCTCACGCAAGATGTGCAGCAATGGATCTTCAACGGTGTGGATTTAATTGCAATCCCATCCAAAAATGTGCATGAAACTTTCCTAGCCCATAAATTGATCAATTTAGCTCCGATTTATGCGATCTTAAGCTCCACGAACATATACTCCGAATAAGCTTTCCAACGATCTGTGAGTTTTACTAATCTGATGGTCAGATTGAGAGTTATGATTGATTTAAGACAGGTTGCCCTAGGAAAAATAGGATTGACTTTTGATTGTTTATTTGCAATGGATTCTATCTCTACACAACTTCTAGATTTGCAAGGGAGATTAATTGTTGTTGATTCAAACTCTTCATCTTTTATCTCCCTCCACAACTATCTTTTTAAATTATCCTAGAAATAATTTGAATAATTTCCAGTCTACAATTGTTGTGAACCCTACTAGGTGGTACAACTCATTTGCTTGAATAATGTGGCCTATGAGAGGTCTTCTACTGCAGTGAGGACTCTTCAGCTAACATGATGAGTGCGCCGCCCCCCCCCCCCCCCCCCCCCCCCCCCCCCTCTCCTCTTGATCTTCACTTGTATGTATGTGGGTCCCAAGTCAGAGTCATATGCAGCTAGGATTTTTCACAAAATCCTACCTAAGTTCAACTGGGCCTACAAATTTCATTTCCCGCACATTCTAATTCAACCAGTAAAATGCTGAAGAGCCTACATTGAAGTAAGACCCATCAAGACAGAGTTCTACCCCAACTAGGACTCCTCAAAGAAAAATGGCATAAAATCTTAAATAATATAGAAAACGTATTAAAAAATGTGTAAATTCCAATTCCTGGGTAAAAATGCATGAAATGATGAAAATGAATGAGAATTGATGCACTTAACCTATTTAAGTTCCTAATACACCCTAAAATGATGCATAAATGGTGCAAATTCATAAACTTAACACAAACCCATTCATCTAAGGTATCCAAAAATACGACGACTCATTCCAAAGAATCTCTCAATGCAAAAGATAATAAGAGAGAGAGAGAGAGAGAGAGAGAGAGAGAGAGAGAGAGAGAGAGAGAGAGAGAGAGAAACATGAGAAATGGAAGAGAAATGTTACCACCGAAGGTTGAAGAAGAGAAATGGAAGAGAAAGTTGAAGAAGAGATGGCCACCGAATGGAGAGAAGATGCACAGTCGAGTTCTTCATTTGTTCATAGTGAAGAGAATGGAAGGAGGGATGTGGTGTGTGAAGAGAAAGGGGCGTATTTTAGTTTAGGAATACTGGTGGCGTGCAGAAAGCAAAATCAAAATGTTTTAAATTTTGTAATGTGTAGAGAGAAACTTTGTGTGAACGGTTAAAATCTGTGTGCAAATAGCAGCACTCAGTAATGACAGTTGTTAATGAGAGACGATTTGAAAGAGGAGCATTCTAAATTTGCTCACCTACATACGGAGGGATATCTTACTGGCTGGTGGGAGCAGGTTGCTGCACCATATCATGGTGTAGCGCACTGCACCCAAGCCCTACGCATGTTTTAAAATACCAAAATGCTTTTGGGGTTCAACATTATTGATAATAAACAAAGAGAAAAAAAAAGACTGACCCTTTACTTCCATAGAGAGATTTTTCACCTACAACAAGAAGCAAAATATTTATGCCCATTGGTGAGGGTAATGGAAATCATCATAGATAACGGTCAAGCAAATCTCATGACCCTATAGTTCAATAGAGTGACAGTAAGGGTGACTTAGCTATATTAAGTCAGTGAAGAAAAGGTCAAGTGAGTTCAAATTGGACCTAGTACCAGATCATGGAGCCGGAGTTGAGGGTATACACCGATCAAAGATGAACCCAAGTGGGTCCCATAGAGTGGACATCATGCAAGGCTTGTAGAGCTGACGGCACATGTCCACTCATAAGAGAAAATGTCTTTCAGTATGATGTTTCTACTGCTTTATAAAATAGGACATGAGCCAAGTTTGTGGTTCCCACTGGATGATTCACATCCCCAATTTCTTATCATCATGAAGATCACAATCATCCATGCCTTAATTCATTAATCTAGGTTAAGCTTTGTGAGTTCTATTTTTATATGCATCCCTATTTAAGGCTATATTCTTACACAGCTAGTATCCCATTATAACTTCAATGATTCAGATACCATATATACAACGTTTTTTTTTTTTCTTTTTGGTAAATGCCGGATATATAATGTTAATGTACACCTTAATGTCTATCATTGTCTTATTCTACAGTAAGGATGAATAAGAATAGAATGCATTTGCAATACAACTTTAGAGCCCTATAATAGCAGGGCATGTATAACTTCACAAATGGTCACAGTATACAAAGGAATTGCAACAAAACCTTCAGCACCTGAGAGAGTAACAGCAAACACATGATTAACTTGGTTTGGTTGCAGAAATCATGACGAAAAACCCATTCCTCACACATGTGAAGTCCACAAGCCCACATGCTCTGCAGAGGTCTTCCAGCTCGCCTTCAGATATGTAAAAGCGATTGCTTGAGGTTTGTGCTATATACTGAATGGGAGAGGCAAAATAATGTAAAATGGATACTGACACCTCCATACAGATCAAGCTTATGTGCAAGAATCAGAATTCAGAAACCACATATTGACACTAATTTGAATGAATATTGACACTAATTTGAATGAGTAAAGCTGAGACATCAGATTATTGAAAAGAAGACATGCACATTGCAAATTGCTAGGTAGGAGAGGAATTCATCATTTTTCTAAAAGCTACATGTGCCTATGTTGCACGGATACATCAAAATAGGCAATATATCATGCCGTGTCTTATCCAATACTTCACTTTCTTTGTGAAAAATCCATGCCCTGCTGTATCCATGCTATTTGCATGTTAGGTTCAAATTCAATATACAGAAGAACGAGCAACAATGGTGGATTGGTGTCATATTCAAGTCATGATCATCACCATGCAGGGAAGAACCTCTAAACGAAACAATAATCATGTGGAAAGTAACCATTCTAATGCAGTAATTTGCATGTTTTTTCCCCAGGTAACTTCTAATGAATTGAAGTTCGTATTCTATGAATAATGAGATTTGCAGTGGAAAATACTCAGGTTTTAGTTCTGGGAACTAAGGTTGACAGAACAAAAATATTAAAGTTATAGTGAAACAGGGACATCTTCACTAAAATAAAAAACAAAGATGAAGATTCAAGAGAAGAAACTTGTTCTCTTGATCTTAAACAACAAAGAAATAACAACTAGGTATGGGACCTCAAATTTTTTCTTATTTAAGTACACATGCAAAGAGATACAAGACTATATTTATAGACCAGGATTAGACTGCTCATAATCCCTTACACTTTTCTAGGAAATAATGATAATAATAAAGATGCATGAGAAATCTGAAAAGACACATAAAAACTGCAAAGAACTTATGAGGAAGCCCAAAAGACACTATAAGTTACAGTAGAGCAACAAACCATATTAAATACTGGCAACCCAAAAGACACATCATGAAACCTGGCTTAATTCTAACAGCCCTCCTTAAGCTAGATTTCTCTTACTCCAAGCAAGGTCTTCATCTTGATAAACAAATCCCTCTTCAAAGGCTTGGTGAACATGTCCGCCACTTGGTCCTGAGATTTACAAAACTTGACTTCAACTTCTTTATCCTTTACTAATTCTCGAACGAAGTGGTACTTGATCTTTAATGTGCTTGCTTTTACCATGAAACATAGGATTCTTGGACAAAGATATGGCTAATTTATTGTCACAAAATAGTTTTGTAGATCCTCCTTGTTCATGATTTAGTTCCTCCAAAATCCACCTTGACCACCTAGCTTGACAACCTGTGGCAGCAAGAGCAATATATTCCGCTCAGCTGTAGAGAGGATTACAACAGATTGCTTCTTTGAAGACCATGAAACTGCACTAGAACCAATTTTGAAAACATACCCTGAAGTACTCTTGTAATCATCGAAACTTTCAGCCGAATCACTATCACAAAAGCCAACCAAACTTGGATTTGCAGCTTTATAATAATGAAGACCATGATTTTGGATTCCTTTCACATATCTTAAAATTCTTTTTCCAGCTTCCCAATGAGCATCTCTTGGAGATTCCATAAACCAACTAAGCATGCTTACCGAATATGTGAGATCTGGTCATGTTGCTGTTAGGTACATTAAACCACCAAGAAGACTTCGATAAGGAGTTGGATCCACTACCTTCTTTCCATCGTATTTGCTTAATTTCAAACCAACTTCCATAGGAGTACTAATGGGTTTTGCATCTTCCATCCTAAACCTTTCCAATAATTCTTTTGCATATTTCTTTTGAGAAATGAAAATTCCATCTTCATTTTGATTTACTTCAATTCCAAGAAAGAAATGAAGTAAGCCCATATCAGTCATTTCAAATTCATGCATCATGGCCATTTTGAAATCTTCAAACATTTTAACACTACTCCTAGTAAAAACCAAATTATCCACGTATAAGCAAGCAATGAGAATCTCATTGAGGACTTTTCTTGACATAAAGAGTGCTCATGAGGTGACTTGTGAAAACCACTTTTTTCAAAATATGTATCAATCTTTTTGTACCATGCCCTTGGTGCTTGCTTTTAAACCGTACAAGGCCTTTTTCAATTTACATATTTTCATCTCTGCATGCTTCTTCACATAGCTGGGAGGTTGATCAACATAGACCTCTTCTTCTAAGGTACCATTTAAGAATGCCGACTTCACATCCATTTGGAACACTTTCCAATGATTCTGAGCTGCAAGAGCCAACACCAAACGAATGGTGTCTAGACGTGCAAAGGGGACAAAGACTTCATCATAGTCAACTCCTTCCTTTTGCTTATAGCCCTTGGCTACTAAGTGAGCTTTGCATTTTTCAACTTTTCCTCTTGGATTTAAGTTGGTCTTGTATACCCACTTTACTCCAATTGTCTTCTTGCCTTTTGGAAGTTCCACCAACTCCCATGTGTCATTTCTTTCAATGGACTCAATCTCTTGATCCATGGCTTCAATCTACCTTTGATCTTTACAGGCATCTTCAAAAGTGACAGGATCGGCATCTACAACCAAAGTAAAACTCATCCCACAATTAGTAATCATAACATAATCACTAGATGGATACCTTTTGAATGATTGACATGGCCGACTAGATCTCCTTAGTGGAGGTGTTTCTTCATGATCATCATTTTGATCCAAACTCTCCCTTGATGAAGATGATAATGATGACGGAGAGCTTAGAACTTCATCATTTTGTTCATCAAGCAAAATAGAATTTTGCTTCTTCTCATTTTCATTTCACTCTCATGACTCTTCTTCATTGAATTCACATCTCTACTAACAATGATTTTGTCAGTCAATGGATTAAACAACTTGTATGCCTTGGATTTTTCACTATAGCCAATGAAGATGCATTTCTCCGATTTGTCATCCAATTTTCTTCTTTTCTCATCTGGTACATGTGAATATGCAATGCTACCAAATATTCTCAAATGGCTAACACAAGGCTTATGACCACTCCAAGCTTCTTGAGGGGTCATATCTTGAATGCTTTTTGATGAGGCATGATCGAGAAGATAAACCGCACAACCTACTGCTTCAGCCCAAAATGAATTAGGCATTCTTTTGGCTTTTAACATACTTCTTGCCAAATCCATAATTGTTCTATTTTTCCTTTCCGCAACCCTATTTTGTTGGGGTGTATAACGAGTGGTGAGTCGATGCTTAATTTCATTTTCTTTCAAGAATTCTTCATACTCATTTGATACATACTCGCCACCTTAGATCGGAATGCAAAGTTTTCAACATGAAACTACTTTGCTTTTCAATCATGGCCTTGAAATTTTTGAAATAACTAAAGACTTCAGATTTTTCTTTTAAGAAATACACCCAAGTTTTTCTACTACAATCATCAATGAAAGTGAGAAAGTAGCGATTACCTCCATTTGAAATTGTATTCATTGGCCCGCATAAATCTGAATGCACTAATTGAAGTGGACTTGATGCTCTCCATACTTTTCCAATTGGAAAGGAGTCTCTATGATGCTTTCCAAGTACGCATGCTTCACAAAGTTGGTCTTGTCGGTCAATATTTGGCATGCCTCTCACCATATGCTTTTTGCACATCAAAGATAATGAGCTGAAACTCAAAGGGCCAAACCGCAGATGCCATACCCATGAACTGTTTTTGATGATTGCACTAAAACATGGCAAAGCTTCGTATTGGATGTTCAAACCAAACATATTATTTGAAGACATCCGTACCTTTGTAATTAGAGAGTTGTTCTTGTCTCTAATCATGCAATGATCACCCTTGAAATGAACATATTGCCCTTTGCAAAGAAGCTATCCAACACTAAGAAGATTATGATTTAAGCCTGGCACATATAAGACATTAGAAAATAGAAATTCTCTTTTGGTCTCCTTTGTGCGAAGGAGGACGTCACCACATCCTTTTACTTGAAGCCTTCTGTCATCACCAATCTTGACTTCAGATTGAATGGAATTGTCAAGATTAATAAACACATCTTTGTTGCCAGTCATGTGGTTACTACAACCACTATCAAGATACCAAATATCACCATAAATATTTTCACTAATATTGCAAGCGAGTAAGACACTTTCATCACCTTCCTTTTCTTAAACATTTTCATGTATGAAACTTGATTCATTTTGTCCTTCATTGGCCATCTTCTTTCTACAATATGCTTGCATGTGCCCATATTTTTTGCAATAGTGGCATTGTATATGGGAATAGGAAGAGCCATGACCTCTTCCTCTTCCTCATACTCTACCTCTCCCTCTTCGAGTATTGTTACAAGAGAATCATGAGATTCAAATTCTTTTTCATGTTTCTCATGTATGCCACGTCCATGGTTGCTTCTTCTTTTTCCACGATTGTGTCCTTCTCTTCTCCCTCTAGCACCTCCTCTTAAAGAGAGTTGAGATTGGAATGCTTGTTCTAAAGGAGAAGAATCAAATTGCTTAATGCGAAGTTCATAAGATTGGAGTGATTCCACTAAACTTTCTAAAAACAATAAGGACAAATCTTTTGATTCTTCAATTGCAGCCACAACATATTCAAACTTACGGGTCATGCTTCAGAGGATTTTTTCTACAACCCATTGATCTTCAATTTTTTTCACCATTTACTCTCAGTTGATTAACAAGGGAGATAACTCGGTTGTAGAAATCTTCAACCAATTTGGATTCTTTCATCCATAGAGAATCAAATTCACTTCTAAGAGTTTGTAATCTTACCATCTTTACCTTGTCTTCTCCTTTGTATGATGTGTAGAGTGTGTCCCATGCTTGTTTTGCTGAATTTGCAGAAGAGATTCTTTCAAAGACAGCTTCATCCACTACTTGAAAAATGAAGAACAATGCCTTCTTGTCCTTCTTGTTGTTCTCCTTCAACTCATTGAGTTGTTATTGAGTGAGAGCACTTGAATCTGCTGGTTCCACAAAACCGGTTTCAACAATATCCCATAAATCTTGAGATCCATACAACACCTTCATCTAGATACTCCATTGATTATAGTTCTTTCCACTGAATCGAGGAAGTTGTGATTGCAGCATGTTGTCGGAGGCCATAGAATCACCTTGAATAGCGCTCTGATACCACTTTGATGAATTGAAGTTTGTATTCTAAGAATAATGAGGTTCGCAGCGGAAAATACTTAGGTTTTAGTTTTGGGAACTAAGGTTGACAGAACAAAAATATTAAGGTTACAGTAAAACAGGGACGTCTTCACTAAAATAAAAAACAAAGATGAAGATTCAAGAGAAGAAACTTGTTCTCTTGATCTTAAACAACAAAGAAATAACAACTAGGTATGTGACCTCAAATTTTCTCTTATTTAAGTACACATGCAAAGAGATACAAGACTATATTTATAGACCAAGATTAGACTGCTCATAATCCCTTACACTTTTCTAAGGAATAATGATAATGATAAAGATGCATGAGAAATATGAAAAGACATATAGAAACTACAAAGAACTTATGGGGAAGCCCAAAAAACACTACAAGTTACAGTAAAGCAACAAACCATATTAAATACTAGCAACCCAAAAGACCCATCATGAAATCTGGCTTAATTCTAACAACTTCGAGCTTAGTCATCTATTGTCTGATATATGTTATAATAGCTAGGCACTTTTATATCCCCATCCAAGCAGATACAATACTCGTATTGGCATTAGATACTGTACCCATATTTGCAAGGTAGAGTATTGCATATTTCACTGTTGGGAGCTACCATTTCATATAGCACCATTAGTTTCTCACTTTTGAACAAAAAAAAATTATAGAAATTAGTATCTTAGTAACGATATGGTGCCAAACCTGTAGCCATGTCTCCTTGAAATGAAAAGATGCAGAAGTTATGTGTCCAACCCCATACCCATGTCCATATACATGTTTGCCTATGGCCATCATTTTCATGGTTATCAGATTTCAACAACCAATCAGAATTTTAAAAATCATTTTAGCATATCATATTTGCGAAGTACTTATTAAACATACACCATGATACATCGCATTAATGTTCATATATTGCTTGATATATCCATGTTAAACTCCTGGTTCTAATCCCAAAAATTCCAAAAAAAAAAAGGGGAAAGCTTTCAAAAATAGGAAATGAATAATTATGGAATTATTTGTTTCCATAAAACTATTTTTGAATAAACTATGATTAATTTGATTTAAAGGTAATAAATAAGAGAAGAACAGTTCCAAGGAAATATGCATGTTAAGACATTGAAGAGCTAGGGTTCAGATCTTAGATCCAGACATAACGGGATAGTCAGGCCTAGCCCTGGGGGACGTAGCCCAAGCAGTGGCTTGGGGGCCCCATTTTTTGTTGCTTAAAATATGCTACAAAAAAGTTGATTTTTAGCGGTGGAAAAAAAAACACTTTTAGCGGCGGTTTTTTCTGCCGCTAAAAGTAACTTTTTGCAACAAAATTTTTTTCCATTGCTAAAAGTTTCATTTTTACTTGGATAAATAGAAAATGGACATTAAATAGCGGCAAAAAACATTATCCAACATGAAAAACGAGAATTAGAGATAGAAAACAAAATTTTCGTCTAATCCAAATTTTTTCTGCATGTAAAAATCACTTTTTTGTAGTGGAGATTACACAACCTCATAAAATTGATGACATTACACAACCTTAGAAAATTGATGGCATAAAATCTATCTATAGAAATTTCAAATGTATACTCGCTTATGATATTAGACTCAATTTTACACAATCTTATGATCTAAATTTATCTATAGCAATTTACATAGTCTGACGTTAGACTATAGCATATGACTAATGTCAGACCATATAATAAAAGAGGTAATTGACATAAGACTCAATTATGACATGCATATAGATGAAAGGTTTATTATGTCCCCCTCGCTTATGTATAGTTTTTTCATATGATTAATAAAATTTCCTCATACCATCGAGGTTTACAAAAAAAAATGTAAAACTACGTTTTAATGAAAATTTTACTCTAATGTTTGGAGGGCCCCATTTTGGGAGTTTGCTTGGGGTCCCGAAAATCTCTAGGCCGGCCCTTGGAACAACACAAAGGTGAAATACTACCCCTCAGATCTATTAACGTACTATTTGCTATTGTCATTTGCCAGATATCTTTTTCTCATTATAGTATATATTATGTATGATCTACTGCCTACATTCTTGCATATTACAAAACCAAGCATGACGTTTTCACTGTCAATCTGTACATCTATAGTTTTGATACACTCCATTAAAACCGATATATCCATTCATATTTCCCAATAAATTTATCCCAAAACTATGGCAAAACAATATGATAACTATCAATATTTTACACAATATCAATGAAAAGCTTAAAGTAAAAAGCAAAATATAGAAATCAAAACAACACAATATTATAATTTTGTATACATGTAAATCTACTATGAGACTGCATGGATACACCCATAGTTAATGCTTGCTTGTTAAGAAACAATGGCTCATGAGAAAATGTGAGAGGAACATTTTTCCAGCAAATGTATTTTAACCCATGAAAGTTGAAACTGCTAATTAACAACAATCACAGGGCATGGACAGAAAACATAAAATTAAGAGAAATGCTTGGAACAATGTAGGGCTGACCTTGAGATTCTCAGGACCCCAAGAGAACTCCCAAACTGGGACGATGCAGGGCTGGCCTTGAGATTTTCAAGACCCGAAGAGAACTCCCAAAATGGGGTCCTCCAACATTAGAGTAAAACTTTCATTAAAACGTAGTTTCACATTTTTTTAGTAAACCTCGACGGTACGAGGAAATTTTATTAATTGTATAAAAAAAGATATACATATGCGAGGGGAACGTAATGAACATTCCATCTATATGCATGTTATAATAAAGTCAAATGTCAATTACCTCTTTTATTATATGGTCTACCATTAGTCATATGCTATAGTCTAATGTCAAACCATGAAAATTGCTATAGAGAAATTATGATCATAAGGCTATGTAAAATTGAGTCTAATGTCATAAGCGAATATACATATGAAATTTCTATAGATAAATTTTATGCCATCAATTTTCTAAGGTTGTGTAATGTCATCAATTTTCTAAGGTTGAAAATGTCATCAATTTTCTAAGGTTGTATAATCTCTTTTAAGCAACAAAAAAATGGGGGGCCCCAAGCCACTGTTTGGGCTGCGTCCGCCCAAGGCCAGACTTGGAACTATGGATCAAAATACGTAGCGGCCTAGCGTAGCAGCCGCTATATTAGGCGTAGTGGCCAGGAACGCTACACTAAATTGATTTTAGCACTGCTATCTTCCGTAGGGTTTGCTACGGCTGCTACGGGTCCGCTACATCCATTACGGGGCCACTATGAACCGTTACGGGGCCGCTGTAGAGTGTGATTGATATATATTTTTTTTTAATACATAGGAAAGCTTATATCTTTACTTCTTCTCTCCAAATAACTTTTATACACAACTCTTCTACCCTTTAATGCCTAATGGAACACTTCTTCTCTCCAAATAACTTTTATACACAACTCTTTTACCCTTTAATGCCTAATGGAACACCAAAACACATAGAATCTTGCTAAATTAAAGATGATGTAGAGAGTTGCTCTCAAGGGCTCTTCTCTAGGTACTATCCTGGCAGACACCCCAAAATAGAGCTTCTATCAGGGTCCTACTCATATGGTGACTATGGTTAAACTCAATTTAGATATTCACCTCCTCCAAGTTCCTATAATGCCTTCTTTGGATTCTAGGATCCCTATGCCCACCAATATGGTGGACATATGCAATATGGTACTGGCACTACAAATAATAACAACGATGGGGATGAGGACGGCAACATCTCATGTATCTTACTTGACATTCCCTTTGGTAATAGAGCTGACTAGCCGCAGTACTTTGCCAACTCTATACTCTTAAAGTGGTTGTTTTTTTATTAAGTTATTAATTATTATGCCATTTCACATTTGTTGTATTGATTGCTGACTGATGAGTATTGAATATTGATTGTTCACTATTTAATGTTTACTATTGCATTCCTAAGTATCAACTCTTAAGTCTAGAATCTTGACTTCAAGTTCAATACATTGTTAATTTTGATGATAATTCTTCATGACATAGTTTTTTTTAATAAGCCTTTCATTAGTTTCTAAGTTAGCATAACTAAGAAACATGAATACATGTGAAAAAAATGATCATTACTGTTATTTTCTATTAATATAGCGATACAGGACTTCATGCAATAAGAGGACTACTACACCCCCTTATCTTAGTCACTTTTGCAAGAAAAACACATATTCCATCATTTTCCAATATTTTGGGTTTTCTGAGATTTCTTTGATTTTTTTTGATGATTTTTCAAATCACATCACTACACCACTACGGCTACGTACCGTTATTTGCATCCTTGCTTGGAACCATGGGAGGGCTTAAGGATTCATACGATTGCACAATTACTATGAGCAAGGCATGCAATAGATGCCACATAGCTACATTATCAAAATAAGTCAATTCTTTAACCTTTGATAAGTGGATATTTAATCATTTAAGTTTGGTCCCTCACTTCATTTCACTTTTAACCATCTTTTCAATGGCAACCAGAGTGTTGGAATCATCCATCCATGTAATCTGGGTGAACACTATCAGAAGTGGTTCTCATGGTATGTGTTAGGTTTATATCTTGTATTCCAAGTTAACCAGATTGATCCACTGGTTTAGCCAGAGACCAAGCTTTGGGTCAAGGGTATTTTAGTAATTGAAATAAGCTTTCTTAGGGGACTAAAAAGGAGAAAGTTATATATATATATATATATTGTATAATTTGTAACCCTAGACCTAAGAGTGATAAAGAGTTAGGTTTCCCTTTGGCCATGGACATAAGCACTCACCAAACCACAAAAATCTTCATGTGTTCTCTCTCTTGATCATCGATAGCAGGTGTTCACACTTCCACACGCACAGAACAACAGTAGCATGATCTTAATAGGGTAAACATCTATGCATATATTCTTTGGATGTGAAGATGATAATAATAGAAATTGGAAAAAAAAACTATAATAAACATTTATGACACATTTTAGGGTGTCTACAGAACCCCCAAGATGTTGGTGGATTAGATACAGTGATGCTTGACCCCAAGATTCTGGACAGTTTGGGAAAACCAGAAGCACAACAGATTAGATGTAGGTTTTCTGTTTTTTCCACCCAAAATGAATATACAAAACAGAAAGCATTTGATGATATAAATTTGGACATATTCCCATCATACCAAGTTTCTCTATACTTCCAAAAATGTTCATAGTAAATGTAGAGTTTATCAACCTTTGGCCAACTTGAAACTTACCTGGCTCAGAATCCTCAAAATTGGAACCGGGACAAGTGTTACATCAAGAATGAAAGTTGTAGCAACAAAAACACCTCCAGGTCTTAGAATGCGACTTATTTCTGCTGCCTATAAAACAAAACTACTAAATTAGAGTATTCATTGATAATTTTTCATACTACAGAAAGCCTGCTAATGCTCCAGTGCGCACTCATAATAGTTCCTAGTAAGTAAAACTCAATATTGCAGACAATAAGCTGACTAAAAACAGCAACTACATGACATCCTTGTGCTTCAGTTTGTACATGTTGAGCCCATGGACAAGATATCCAGGTTATTGATTGATGGGGCCTGCCATGGATGAATCTGTTTCATTCCAAAAGGAGATCGGAAGACCCCAGCCATCAAACGTTTTAATAGAATGTAGATAGTTGCTAATGTTCTTCGGTAACTGCTTATTCGCATGCCAATAGGCTTTTGATGAGTGGTTTTGGATCATAATTCTAGATCATTCTACAGTTCTTTTTATTTATTTTTTTCAAAAGAGAGAGCAATTTAAGAGTACCAAGAACGAGAACCAAATATGAATGTTGTATAGCCAGACCATAACCACACAAAATAATATCACTTACGGAAGGGAAACTAGAAGCTTAAAATATGATTTTTCATTCTACTCTCTTGATGGAATACCTCAGAAAGGTAATAATACTTACAGCAGAAGATGGGGATGGCCAACAGTGCAATGCAGCACCAGCATGCACTGCATCAATGGAGCTTGAAACCAATGGGAGTCTAGAGATATCAGCCCTAACCAAGGCTAAGTTCCTGGACGAAACAGATACAGTAATCAACTAGAAAAAACAGTATGAGCAAAAGCACCAAAAATATGTTTCAACCCGGATTTGGGATGGACACTAGTGTCAAATAGCTGTCTACGAGCGCAAGTGTACAATTCCTCTCATATCATAGACTGGGAAAGTTCATTGCAACTCTAACATGTTGCCACGAATTAGTTTACAAATTCCATTAGAAAGTCTTTAAAAAATATAAAGTATATAAAACTTCAGAAAATTCACTTAGATCTGAAAATGTTCAATTACTGATATTTTTTTTCATCAAGTTCAAGTTTTTAACCACTCTACTCTGCTTTTTTTCTTTTCTGTTTTTTTTATTTTTTCGAAGAATACATTCTCCAATAATTTGATCAACACAATCTGTGAAATAAAAACCTAGAAATATAGGAAAATAAAAAATAAAAATAAAAAACAGAAAGATAATATTACTAAGTAACTATTAAGTTGTAACTTATTTCATTACATTCTTCTTCAATTTCAACCGTACTGCTCTTACTGTTCAGGCTTCAATTCATTAATCCTGGCCCAATTTAAGCATTTTGTACATTAAGTTTCCAGCCCTAGGAATCCCCCAAACTTCAAAATCTCCAAGCTATAACCCTTGAACAGGTGAAACAACTGACTACAGTGCAATACAATTGAAATAACCAAGTTCTTCCATCAGTGACCAGATAGAACTGAAAAAATAAAAAATAAAAAAACTCACATGGTGATGGGTCATCCCAGTAGCCCTGTACCGACGTATTTCAAGTGAGATTTAATTCCATTGAGTAGATGGAACATATTGAATTTAACAATTTTCTAAGGCTCATATCAAAGGCAACCAAATGAAATTGGAAGTGGATACAAAAAAGTAGGTTCAATTATCCCATTCCCTATTCGAAGGAGAAAAAATATTTATTTTTGAAGTCATATTGCTGTAAGAACGTTATTGCATCTGCAATACTTATGGAAGTTCTAAAAAGATGTATCATTGATGCTATGATGTTATACGCATTAATATCTAATAGTGCCAGGAAATGTTCTTGATAATCTCTTTGTATTATATAAGTTTTACAGTACACAATGTAAAGAAATAATTTCAAACTTTAGAAGGGAAGTAATACTCTGTTGAAATGTTATCATTTTTGATAAACTCGTCACACTGCCGAAGCATATTCTCTGAAAAGTCCAGAGCAACCACATGAGAATACATTCCACTCTTAGCAAAAAGCCTTGAAAACATCCCACTCCCACAACTTGCATCAACAATGGTTCCACCCACAGTAGGCTGAAGGTACTTTCTGGCCATTTCAAACTGTAGTGAAGTTATGTGCATGTAAATATATATACACTTGCGAATGGAGTAATGGGAACAAATCAATGTGCAAGTAAAACTAAATGGGATAAAATCATAACCAAATAAGGGAAAGCAAGCAGATTTTTCAAAATAAAGCAGAAGTGATGATGCAAAAGAAGTATGCTCATAGAAAACAGATACTAACATGATGAAATATGTCACTACCATAGAGCTGTTTGTACACCCTTCCATGATAAATAAATGTGTATGTATATATATATATAGAGAGAGAGAGAGAGAGAGAAATTCTCAAAAACTCCCCATTTTAAAAGGCGAGTTTTTGCCCCTCTTGATTTGTCCAGTGAGATCATGCCACCTTACCTTTAAATGTCAACTCATATTAAGAGAGAAAAAATAGGAATATTGGTTTGACTTCCTAAATAATAGCATATGTGAAAAATATTATCCAATTAGAAAATGGGTGTTTTTCCTAAGAAACGCCCAGTATATGATAACATAAACAAGCGAGTATACCACATATATATGATAACATAAATGAGCGAGTATACCACATATCTATGATAACATAAACAAGCGAGTATACCACACTAAATTTCATACAGAGCATTTTTGTAGACTGTCGAACACCACCCCCCCCCCCCCCCCCCCCCCCAAACCAAAAAAAACAAAAAAAATAAAACCACAACCCCAAAACCAACAAAAAAGAAAAGGTTTATGTTGATTTGTTGGGACAAGGCTTTTATGACGAGTTTTCCATGGACTCTAAGAAAATCAATCCAAAATCTCCCTTTGTCCCATGCAGAAAAGAAACACACTACGCCACATAAAAGTGGTGATGAAGGAAAATTGGAGCGTAGCACTTGGAAATCCACTACATAACACGAGTGTGCCCTAAAACAGTCTAGGAAAAGCGGCTTAAATCAACTAGAGGGACCCACTTTGCTAAATCCAAATTGCTCCCCTTGATTGGTGGTAAGCCAAATTTCACTCCAATTGGAATACGCCCTGCCATCGGATTGAGCACAGCATAAAACATGACATGAATCGGCAAATCATCTTTAGGTAGAGCCAAGAGGTTTTGTTTTATTTTATTATTTTGAGTTTCATGTGATGCATTTATAGTAGCCAGAGCTTTGGATGTGTTTGCTTTGTACAATGTCCCTAGAATTCAGAGACAATTTGAGAATCAGAGCTATCAAGTATATTTCTTAGGACTTCCAGTTCTTAGAAAGGATATAAAGAACATGTACACAGTGGAAGCGTCAGATAAGGACGTAGCCTTTTCAAGAAAATGTACCCTTCTATTCTTCTAAAGGCAAAGACCTTTACAATCTATATCCTCTCCAAAGAGAGTAACAGTGATAACAAAATTCTACCCATGCTTGTCATTCCTAGAAAATGCTGATAACAGTACTAACCATGTTACTTCAAACTGTGAGTTGCGTCCACAACAAACAAAAATCATGAAGACATACACTAGAAGTTAAAATATAGAAGAGTCTTCATCTAATCAAGCATGACCTCCAGAGGTAGCTCATGAACCAATTTCTCCAAACCAGGCCCAGCCAAACCTGGTCCAGCCCATTTCTAACTGGGATGGACCACTTTGGGACCCAAATCAGCCCCTCTTATCAATTTTTAAGGCCAATTAAAACCTGAATTTAGTTCTGAGTTTTAATTTGGGCCTTTAAAAAGTTTTGGGAATTTTTTTTTTTTCAAATCTAAATTGAACTTTAATTTGTACAATTCCCCCAATTATCAATTGGAAACCACTTGAGCCAAGCTACCATCAAATCCTCAAAAAGGCACCGCCAATCTGCTTATGTCGGTGAGTTCTATACAACATGGAAGTCCTAACCTTCCATTGGATCCATATTCAATTAATTGAGGATCTCATTGCAAGATTGTGGCAAGCCTTGGATCACCATTAATTGCTTGCTGAATTTTACATTGAATGGTGTGCGTAGCTTTAATCTTTAGAAATTTAATTATAAATGTTAATTAATTTCTAGATCTCAAAAATCATATCATTTAGTATAGTTATCCCCTTCCTGCATCATCAAGCCATGTTGAGTTCTAGATTCCCTAGGAGCCAAGTTGATCATACCATGTTCTCCAAGAAGGGTGGGGGTAAAACAATGATCATTGTTTATATTGATGATGTTACTAACAGATTCATGATATTGACAGAGCATCCAAAATACAAAATAATATTGAATGGAATTTTCCTCCTCTCTTGAGGATCAACCATTACCTTTTTATAGATAGAGATGCCCATTTTGGGCTACTATTACAATCTATCAAATCCTCTATTTTTGGTATGTACTGTTGTACACATTTACATTAGTTTGACTAGTCTACAGTAAGAATGGACTTTTGCAGACGGGTCATGGGCCATGACTGTATAGGTCATTGACAACCCCCCTCAAATTGATGCTGGAGAATCTAAAAGCATCAGTTTGCTCACTAAGAATTAATGGCATGGTCGTAGAAGTCCTTTCGTGAATATGTCTGCAATTTGGAGGCTAGAAGAGATGTGTGGAAGGCTGATTGTGTCTCGGATAAATTCACCACGAATGAAATGGTGGTCCACCTCGATGTGTTTAGTGTGTTCATGAAAAACTGGATTTTCAGTAATACGGATCGCACTTGTATTATCATGGGCCTAACTGTATAGGTCATTGACACCCCCCCTCAAATTGATGCTGAAGAATCTAAAGGCATCAATTTGCTCACTAAGAATTGATGGCATGGTCGTGGAAGTCCTTTCGTGAATATGTCTGCAATTTGGAGGCTGGAAGAAATGTGTGGAAGGTTGATTGTGTCTCAGATAAATTCAACACGAATGAAATGGTCGTCCACCTCGATGTGTTTAGTGTGTTCATAAAAAACTGGATTTTCAGTAATACGGATCGCACTTGTATTATTAGCATTGAGAGGTGTCGGCACAATCCGAGGAAACCCAAGTTCAGAAACAAGACCCCGAAGCCAGATGATTTCAAAGCACGCAGCAAACATAGCTTGATATTCCGCCTCGGTAGCAAATTTGGATACTTTGTCCTATTTTTTACATTTTCATGAAATTAAGGAGTCCCCTAAATACATGCACCAACTAGTAGTAGCACGCCTAGTATCTGGACATCCTGCCCAATCAACATCAAAGTAACCTATGAGGCACATTGAGATCCCAGCGGGAAAAAACAAATCCCGAGTGGAGGTACCAAGAATGTAACGTATGATAACGACGAACAGCAGCTAAATGAAGATGGCAGGGATCTATCATAAATTGACTGACTAGATTAACTGCATAAGAAATATCCGGTCTAGTAATAGTTAAGTAAACCAAGCTGCCAACCAATTGCCGATCTAATGTAGGATCTGGCAAAGGATCACCTGTTTCTTGACTGAGTTTGAGGTTTGCCTCTAAAGGTGTGTCCACTGGAGTGGAATACTGAAGACCAGCCAACTCAATAAGATTTATAGCATACTTATGCTGATTTAGAATCAATCCTTTTACCAATTGATGAACTTCAAGACCTAAAAAATAAGTCAAAGGTCCTAAGTCTTTCATGTGAAACGATTCATGAACAAATGCCTGAAGATACTGAATCATACTTGTGTTTGTACTAGATATGACAATGTCATCAACATAAACAAGGAGCACAGTTATACCCACTTCTATGATATGAAAAAACATAGATCGATCAGAAAAACTCTGGCGAAATTTTAGATGAAGAATAGCATCCCGAAATTTCTCAAACCAAGCTAGAGGAGCTTGTTTGAGGCCATATAAAGATCGGCATAAATGAATAACATCACCAGAGGTGGTACCAGACAGACCTTGTTGGGGGGCGCACATATACCTCCTCTTCCAGATCACCATGCAAGAATGCATTCTTAACATCAAACTAGTAGAGAGACCAATTCATAATATTGGCAGAGAATCCAAAATGCAAAATAATATTTAATGGAATTTTCCTCCTCTCTTGAGGATCGACCATTACTTTTTTCTAGATAGAGATGCCCATTTTGGGCTACAATTACAATCTATCAAATCCTCTATTTTTTGTATGTATTGTTGTATACACTTACATTAGTTTGACTAGTCTACAGTAAGGATGGACTTTTGCAGACAGGTCATGGGCCATGACCGTATGGGTCATTGACAGTTATTGTATATACTGATAATTGAACTAAAGTTCAGTCCCTCAAAGATTTTCTTGGTCATGATTTGCCACTAAGGTTATGAGACAATTGAAATCAATTATTCCTTTTTCTTCTTTTTTTTTTTTTTTAAGGTATTGAACTGGCTCATTCTTCATGATTCCAGTCAACTCAAAGATCATCCGTTTGATACTCCAATTAAGCAGAATCATAGACTCAAGCTAGATTGAGTGACTCTTTTATCAAATCTCAGCCTTTTATAACTAGTTGTTGACTGAGCTCCTAAAGCTATCAATCACTCAACCAAGAATCACTTGTGTGGTTAGCATTCCTAGTCCATCTATGCATGCACCAAGAAGGAAAGAACAAGGAATCTTAAATCCTACTGCATTACATCATATACTTTATTACATGAGGAAGCCTTCAAGACTCGGCTTACTATATTCTAATAATGGCCATCATAATGTTGAGTTGTCTTTAATGCTAATAGAGCAAATTTGTACAACAATAAAAAGATCTACCAACCATCTACCACTGGACAATGTTCTCTGGTGGTTGAAAACTTTTGTTACAAGGAAAAGTAAGAAGCATTATCTGGTAGGTAGATCAAGCGCCAAGGCTAAATAGATGGAATGTAGAGAAATACAACTTACAACAAGGGAGTTTTCATAATTTATTTTTCATTTCTCATTTGGGCGTTTCTATTGTTACATGATACTTAAGGGGGTAAATGTAATTTTGTACAATATAAATACAAGTTGTTAGGGTTACAGCCAGCATAAAACTTTTGTCAATGTCACAACTCCATCATGAATTTCGAGATGGAAAAAGAGAATTCACGTAGCTGACCCAACATATATTATTGACATCATGATGATTATCATGATTAATACAAGTTGTCTGGGGATCATATACAGCAATATATATGGTCCAACCTTTTCTCTCTTGCTTAAATTTTTACTGCAATTTGTTTATCCTTTCCCCCCCACCCCCCCGGGGGCGTTTGTGCAATACACCGATACACATGTCCTGTGTCTAAATTACATGGGCAGGCAGGGATGAATCAGTTTAAGAGTTTTCTTTCCAAGCAACAATGCATGAGCAAAACAATGGAGCGTCACATCACCTCTTTCTCTGGACCCGGAAAACCACCCCATATAAAGTTTTGACGCCAGCCCCTCTCATACAGAAATGAAACTAGAGGACTCCTGCTTCAATAAATGTCCTGTGTCAATAGTAAGAAAATTCCAGCTGAAAGGACTTCTTGATCTTTCTTTGCTACCAACTTACTTTTATAAAATCAAACTTTTAAACTATACAAAGGTAGACATATAATAAAACATGGAATTAGTCAATAGAAGACATCTTATGGGACCGGAGACAATTGATGTTGTTCAGCCAATGCCAATCAAACAAAGCATCACATGAACAATAGTTATCAATGGAATATAAAATGGGGCTCAACTGATAGATCAATTTAATGTAATTCTAGTCAGATTGGACTCAGTTTAGACTAGCAAAACACGCCCGCGCTAAGCACAGGCAATATAATTATTAATAGAATAAAACTTATCTATTATGGGGAGTCAGTATTCAGAGCATGAAATAAGGCAATAATATTGTCCAAAAAAAAATTTTTTTTTTTTTTTTTTTACATTGCCACAGCAACAATTCCTATAACAAATAGTCAAAACAAATAAGATATAAAATCTTATCTCTGTACTTTTATGTGTTTGGAAGCAGGATAAGAAGGGCATAAGTGAGGAGACGGGGGGGGGGGGGGGGGGGGGGGGTAAGCAACTTTTTGCATCCTGTCCCACTTATCCCTTGTTTGTTTGCATTTTTAGTACCTGGAATTATATTAATCTAGTCCCGACGCTACAGTGAATTAATACCTAGTATGGGAGCTTAGATAATCTCATTTGGGAGGTGGGATAACTTGGGTTGGCTTTGAGTGGGGGGTGGGATTATATTTTTTAGGTCTTTTTGTCCCTTGTCCCCCATTTATCCGGACACAACCAAACATGGGATTGGATTCATCTCTAGGATAAATGGAATCTCATCCCATGCAATAGTACCATTGGATAGGCTTGGATGGTATTAGCTATCCAATCATACCAAAAATTTATCCCGCTTACAAACACATCTATAGTAATAAAAGACTCCAACAATTATAAAACTATACCTTTCAAGAAAAACCTTTAAAAAAAATTTTTTTAAAGTATACAAAACATACATGTATTTGGTTAGTGTCAATTTCCTCACTATTTTATCCATTGCCAACGATTTAATGCATACAAAATCATGAAAACAAAAGCAATAGCTAAAAAGTCAATATCTCCATTGGATATGTGGTGTAGTGAACTGTGGTGAGGTGAAGGAGAGAATAAAATATAATGGAGTCAAATCATAATATTATGGTTTATGCTTTTTGACAATTAGTGGGATGAAAAAGTAACTTTTTGAATTTTTTTTCTTTTTTTTTTTTGTGAGAAAGAAGAGGGGAATTTTGAATCTTTGTACTTTTCATCAAATCATGTCTGTGAAATGGAGGCCCCATTCACTGCAATGAAATGCCAAACAAGCCCATAATGCAAGCATCAACATTTGTAGTAGCACAAAATTCTGTATCAACAAAAAATAAACTAAAAATGGAAAAAATGCACGACATTACTAAACTGTACATGATCATCTCATAGGTTCCACATATTTTCAACATTGACCGATAAAATCAATTTATAAGCATAAAAAACAACCACCTGCAACATGTTTCCAGCAGCCATTATAAAAAAATGATAATCAAGAACAACCATTATCAACATGTCTCCAAAATTTATTAAAAAGAATCAAAATAACAATTATACAGGATTGATTTAAATAAAAGAAAAGCAGAAAATTGCAAAATGTTAATGTGGATTTGAAACAAATCATTAATTATAATATCTCAAAAGATAAAACCCACATAATGAAAGAAACCACTAAATTCACAAAATTATTACAGAGTTTTAAATAAAATGAAATAAATTATCAAAACTCTATTGCTCTTCCATATCTTTACTTAAAAAAAAAATCTCAATGTTTATGAACGGCGATGTTGTCCATGACTACTACACCCAAATGTCCATATAAGCATAGCAGAACATGCAATTTCTCTATGCAAAAACCTCCAAAATTGGAACAAAAAGCAACATATAAGACTCTTTTCCATGTCCTTACCCATGTTGTAGTTGGGCATGATAGATTATCAGTTTCCATGGACCCGTGCCAAAAAAAATGAAAATATATTCAAATTTAATGTTTCTTTTTGAAATATTATTGATGAAAAAAATACATGAGCAACAAAGGCCAGTGCTATGACTTGGCGAAAAAATCAAAATATATGCATATTTGGTTTTTCCTTTGCAATATTATTGATCGTATTAAATTAAAATGATAAATATACTATTAATTAAAAAAGGCTTGCACTAACTGCAGAAGTTCATGTGCATAATGGTTGGCCATGCCTTGGCCTTATCCAGGTTTTACCATGTAATGACTGACCGGTCAATGCGAGAAATAAATCAATTGATAATTAATATCTGAATATATAAAGGTATCTCTTACCTAATGTTTGTAAAGAATTTGATGCAATTGCAAAGTAGGGGATTCCAAAGATTTTCTTCTTATTAAGACATGTGTGTCAATTTCGATGTACCCCAATTCACCTATTTTAACATAGAAGGCCCAACTTTGATGAGAGATGTTTGAGATAAGTCTAGGGAATGAAATGATTGGTTGTTTGTCTATGAGGCTCGAGGGTCTCAATCTTGTAAAGTAGGTGGGCTTTGAATGGGCTAGGGAAAAGTACCAGTGCTTGGCACAATATTAATATTTATAAAATAAATATTTTAAAATTAATAAAAATTAGAAAATAACATAGTACCTCAAATTCAACTGCAATCAAGTTGCAACACTTAAATTTGACGATAACCTATTTGAGAAAAGTGAGAAGATCATAATAGAAGTAAAAATTAAACATGGAGAAGCAAAAGATCTAGCCTATAGAGTACATTTGTCCATGTTGACAATATCACCTGAGTCATTACAAATAAAGTTTCTACTAAAGTACGTCAAAAAGAGCAGAACTTCAGATGTGAATAAACATAAAAGGGAAAAAATGCATGGTAACAAAGAAACCTTTTGTTATATGCTAAGATTAGTGAAGAATCTAAGTGGATATATTTGCAGTAACTCAAAGATTTTAAATGAATCCATCATCCCAATTTTGTATCTCCAACAAAATAATCTAATACTAATCAACTTTTTAATCTCTCTTCTCCTCCTTTTTTTTTTTTGTTAGACTTATCATAAGCAAAAGCATGACACAATGTAAACAGTAATCTATGGCAGCATTTTCATTTGAGTGCCCAATCAAATTTCTTTGTTTTTTACAACATTCATGGAACAATTCAAAGTCATAGGTTAACAATAAACTAGTATATAGGCAAGCATTTTCTTTGATTGATAGAACAAGGACTCCGAAACACAATCACAAATCCACTGAGAGAACGAAAAATACCAATTATATCGATCATAGAAAGATAAAAACAAAGAAATTCTGCCAACATGTTTTCAACATCCATACAAAAGTTGAGTTTTCTTATAAAAAAAATAATCACATGTATTGTTCCGAGAGAGAGAGAGAGAGAGAGAGAGAGAGAGAGAGAGAGATCACTACAAACATGTTTCAAATGTAAATCAATAACTTTATAGTGTAAGTGGATGGACCAATTACTCTTCTAACTAAAGTTTTTTAATTGCATTGGTTGAATATGAACCATTACAGAATGAGTCACTTTCAACAAACAAATGGAATCCAAATTCATGAATCACTCAAGAAAGTTTACAATTCAACAAACACATAGCATTCAAATTCAAGATTTTTTTTTTAATTCAAATTCAAGAATCACTCAAAAAAGCTTACATTCTAACAAACACAAGGCATTCATCTATGCAACAGTTGAAAAAAGTGTATATTTCAAAAAACATGACACATTCATTTCCGTAATGGTTGAAGAAAGTGCACATTACAACAAAACACATGGCATTTGAATGCAGAATTACTACATAAAGTTGGGGGAAAAGAAAAAACAAACAACCATGACCGATCTCTTACAAAGCAATTGCAAAATAGGTGGGTTTTTCAGTTGCACCTGATGGCTCTCCATCATCGTTGATAACTAATGCTTTAGAAATACAAATACAGATAGAAACCATCAGTTCAATATCAGTATTTAAAACCAGTTATTTTTAACTATCTTTGTAGATAGAAAATTTAATGACATTGTAGAGTCTTAGGAAGAATGATCACGAGCTAAACCACCCTGGCACCTGATATAAGATTTTACCAATGATTTGGATTTGGTCCATGATGAAAACCAAGGAGAAAAGGTGAAAAAAATGATGTTGAATGTGGAGACTAGCAAACCTATTGGACTTTGGGATGATGATCATGAATGAAACAGAGGAAGGCGTGGGCAGGGCAGCGGCATTTGGATATGATGGGCAACTGCATGTGGCGATGATGAAGAAGCAACGAGAGACAAAGATAGAGGAGAGAAGGTGCATCCAATCGATTGAGGTTTCGCATTACGCAAGCTCAAAAATTCAAGAGAGCGGTACGGTAACGCTCCATTGCAAAACTTTACAAAAGAAAAAAAAATGCTTCATTGCAAAAACGGTAGAGTTAGGGCCAGAATTTTATCACATGAGATAGAGGAAGTTTTAAAACACGGTCAAAATCAATCCACAATCAAAATCAACCAGCTGATTTCTAATTAGAATCAGTTGGCTTCATATATAAGAATTAGTCCAGATTGACATGGATCAATCTGGCCTAACCCTTGTCCAGCACATAAATTCACAAACACCAAATTTATCTTCCCATGCAAGTTTCTGCAGTGCCACAATAATGCCAAACAAACAAATATCCTAATTGTCAAATTAACAACAATGGGTACTTACCAGTAATTTTGCAGGAACCCAATACCAAACTCTAACTAATGTGACTCCCCATAATATTCAGAAGAAAAATCCACCAGATAATAAGAATACCATGCAGAAAACCTCACACATAGCTTTATGAATTAACCTACCGATTCTTCAATGCCCTTGCAACAGAACGGTCAACAACATCACTATCAAACAAGGTACAAATTATGACCTAAGCAAAGAAACATTCAAATGGAGAGTGTCCACATTCCACAATATATCACCGGTTTTTAGTTAAAGGAGAGTGTCAATAATATCTAGAGCTGGGTATCCAACTCTTTTCTATGTGCACTAGAGTTTGGCTTACAACTTACAAGGAGAGGACTAGAAGCCACCATCATGTCCAGCTCAGCTCTAAAATCTAGGCTAATAACAAAGCAATGGTGGCCTACATTGGGTAGTGAATCATCTATGAAGCACTGAGAGTTCTGTTGATCATAACAGGACTCTAATAATATACACAAGTATTATTCTTTCATAAACTCAGAACCGGATGCAAACAGCCCCTGACCCAGTTGTTTACATTCAATAAGAACCTGTTTGTTTCACAGGATTAAATTTCTAGGAATTTTAAGGAATGCATCTCTTAAAGTGGTTAAAATTGAAAAAAATTAAAGGTGAATATCACAGGGTTAAATTTCTAGGAATTTTAAGGAATGCATTTCTTAAAGTGGTTAAAATTGAAAAAAAAATAAAGGTGAATATCCATCGATGGGAATTAAATAATCTCCCCTTAAATGGGTATTAAGGAGAGTTGGAAATTCATTTACAAGGGTGATGGCCGGGTTCATTTTCCATCTCCCCAGAATTCATTTTCCATTGAGGGCACATTTGAGCATGGTTTTTTCTGTAGAAGTGGAACTCAAATCTCCAAGATTTCTGGTGCTTGGTTGTTCACTGCACTAAGGACTCTCCACAGAAAATTGCTATTTTTCAGATATTTTCCCATGCAAGAGCGGAAACCAATGTCTGACCTCTCCTCAGACTTCCATTTCTGCGGAAGGGTTTCCTCTTCCATGGAGTTACACAAACAAGCCCTAAAGAAGAGATTATTTGATTTCTAATTATGGAACTTCACCTTAGTTTCTTCAATTTAGCCTTCTTTAGGGCCTTCTTGTTTGGAGGTTTTTCTAACAAGAATTCCTAATAGCAACATCTGGTGCTATCATACTAGCATTTGGAATTCCCTATTTGAATCGTGACATACGAAAAAACCAGCCATGTTAAAGGTCACTTTTGCCCCTGTAGATAATTTTCTAAATTCCATTTACAAAATCTTACTACGAACCTGAGCATTTGGGGAACCAGGTAGGGAATTCATAAAAACCCTCAATAGGAATTCTCAGAATTCCATCAAACAAATAGGCCCTACCAGAATTCCTAGGAATTCAATTCATATGCAACCAAACGAGCCCTTAATGTGTTGTATTCTCTATTCAACAGAATACCAAACGACAATGTACAGTAGTAAATACCCACCAGGCTAGAACTGAAAGAAAAAATGTGGTGCAAATAAGATCAACATGAACTAATTGCACAATCAGGTGTATGTCAATATCCACTGAGAAGAAGAGAAAACTTTTTTATTTTTTTGTAAGATAAGTATTCACACACCCCACACACACTCACACAAGTCCCCCACCATCAGTGCAACAGCCGGGAATTGATCCCTAGTTATTCTTGTCGAAGAGAAAACTTGTATCAAATTCTTCAATTTTGGTAGAAAATTCAGAAATTATCCTTACATCACTTGTGAACAGATCAAAACAAACTCATAATGAATCTCAACCTTCAACAATTAGTGAAACTAAATCCTAGTGACTAAAGGAAATCTAACAATTTTACAGAACTGAGACTCTTGTACATCTTAAAGAAAAAGGGAAGACATAAGGGTTTAAAGTTTTAACTAAAATAAAAATCCATGTCTAGAAATTGCTTGCAACCATTCACACTGCTTCCTCCTCTGTCCTTCCACATTTTCAGTCAACCCATCTGGTGGGCACCAAGTGGGCCATGATATCCACTTAAAACTTGGAGCAGATCCTAGAGGATGTGGTTCCGGACCAATTATTACTGTTTGCTATATTATTGTTACCTAGTTATATTGTATAAGGCTGCCTTTCGATGGAAGGCACAATAATCCAAGATTCACTCCTGCAAGGCAAAGCAAAATTCAATGCTGAATCTTGGAGAACTTCTGCATTTAGATAACCATGAATGATTAAACTAAACTATTATGATATTAAAAAACTGAAACACATGGAAGTACTAGGCTTTTCTAAACACACCATTATAAAAGAAATTATATAAGGTGCTCATCCTGATTGCAATACATGCATGTAAGAGCCATATCAGACACATCATTAATAATTAGGGATGACAAGTAATCTTAAATTAGCTAAAGAAATGAAACTATGATACATTGATTGCTAATTATTCAATGACATTAGAAAAATGCCTACATGAGCAACCATGATTTGCTTGTATTTTATTAATGCCTTTTCTAACACATCTAGAACAACTTTCTAAATAAAACAATACCTGAAAAGTTCTGTTGAAATGGGCACAGATTCACCATATGACTTTGAACCACTAGCAACTGTAAGGTCAAGATATACATCGTTGTTGAAGTAATCCTTCTTGCAAGTGCAGCACTGAAAACTAGACCCAGATGTAGATCCTCTGTAGTAGGTAGATGAGACACAGGAGGAGTAAATGATTAGCCCACTGCTTACATTGAAAATTTTAAACATAAAAAAGGAAAAGAAAAATGAAGAATCCTGGGGTATCTGTAATGCAAATTAACCACAGAGAGATCTTAAGAATACAAGAAACCAACTATTTTACCCTGGATCCATCATGAGCATAGTTTCCTTCAGCCCCAATTTTATTCATGTGAAACCATGATCCACCAATATTTTGGTGATGCAGACACTTGATCTAATAATTTCTCCACCATAGATAGAACATTCTCTATAATCCCAGTTGCAAAGATCCTAACATTTCTTTCTAACTTCAATGCTCAATCTGGAGCATTGTTGCATTTTTTTCAACCAACAATTCACAAGCCACGGCTCAAGGTATAGGAGGCATAATGACACTCTTCATTTACAGAGTATAGTCTATCCATTGTGGCACCCATCAAAACAATGTTCTGGGCCACTGAACCATGGGCCTTACTTTTAGATAATCAAAAGTCAAGGATACTAAGCATATCTTCATGGCAAAGGTGGTAGGATTCCTTCTAACAATACCTTACAAATGAAAAAGGCACATAGTTAATGGGGTTGTAGTAATTAACTTACACTGTTAGGTCTGCATCACCTTTCTGGATCAAGGGGTTGTAACAAATTGGACAAGCTAAAATATTCATGCCACTGATGCCAGTATTGATCTTTTCATTCACAATAGGATCCTAAACAGAAAAAAAAAATCATGGGATGAAGATTAAGCAGAGCTCATGAACAAGCATGACCAAGATCCTTTAAAATCATATTATTATAAGTAGAACTATGCAAAGCACCATAATAAATTCTCAATAAGAGAATTTTTATGTGATGCTCACATCCAACATTTGCTAATTGACCATGGTGTTTTTTTTTTTTTTTATTACATGGGCCGCTGCGTATCGGTTTCGGATATCGGCAGTGGCCGTGACGGAGTCCGAAACTGTGCCGGTAAGTGTTAGTGGCATGTAGAAATTTAGCATGAAAAGGAGAAAATAGGAAGTATGTTGAAGGAAAGAGAAGAGGGGGAGAGAAATGGTAGTGAAGGAGGGAAAAGAGATTACAGGTTTGGTTTGGACGGTGGAGATTGCAGAAGCGCGGATAATTGTAGGGAGGAGATGGCGTTTGACGGTTACGATTGGAAGTCGTCTGATGGAAGGGAGAATCCGACCCTGACACGCAAGAAAGAACCCCAAGCTGCTGCTGCTGCCGCCAACCCGCGTTGCCATGAATGCTGCGTTGTTGGATGCTGCAAAGGGTGGAAGACTCAGATTCTCACATTACGATGCTGTGTGAATATAAAAGGATTGGTGGAGCCCACAATCCTTGCCCCAAATCCCACTGGGTACAAGTGAAAACTGGGCCAAGCCGGACCAAATTTTTAGGGGTCTGCTGTGACTGGGCTGCGCTGTGCCCTGTCGGGCCCAGGCTTGTGGGGGCAAGCAATCCACCAGTCGGACCAAGCCAGTTTGGGCTCCGCAGGGCTGGTCCTCTTTCTTTTTCCTAAGGGAAAGCACCATGGGCCACAGAAGAAGGAAGAGTTCTCTCAATTAATTAATTAAGAAAAAAAATCTTTTAATTAAAATCTCTCAATCAATTGACCAAAAAACTCTCAACTAAAATGAAACATTCTCTCAATCAAAATATCTGAAATTTCTCAATTCAATTCAATTTAACAATGCCTTTGTTGTTCGATCGGTGTTGTTCGGGCTTGAGAGGCTGAACATTAGTTTGATATTCGGCCTAGTAGGGCCAAATAAGAGGAGGAGAGGAAGAGGGAGGAGAGGAGAAGAGAGGAAGAAAGAGGGAGAAGAGAGGAAGGAAAGAGGAAGAGGAGAGGAGAGGAAGAAAGAGGGAGAGGGAGAGGTTGGGGATTTTTCCTTCACCGCCGAGTTCATCTTCAGCTAGAGGGGAGGTGGGGAAGGGGGGGAGGGAGGGAGGGAGATTGTGTATGGAGAGAAGTGGGCAGAGGTTTTTTGGAAATTATTGATTTTTTTTTAAAAATTTTTGAGTTGTCCTAAGAGTTCAAAGCAATGTACAAATAGCAGCTCCCAAAGTTTAACCTGTAGGTGAACGGCACAAGAACTTATATCAACACTCAAATACTTACATATTTTGAGAGATCTTTAAAAAATGTAAAAATTGCTTATTAATGTCATCTATTTTTTATGCACTCTATTAGGCCTTTCTGGCAATGATCCATATTGTACATTATGTCAATGGCTTGCCCTTTTTTCTTGAAATTTTTTGGAGAGCAATGGGCTTGGCCTTGGTCAAATCAAACAATCAAGGATTGTATGTTGAGATCCATGGACTTGATCTCAACTTATATTGACAAGATGGCCATCCATTTTTCTAATTTTCCTCTTGGTTATCGGGAAAAGACCCTCTGCAAACGAAAGGGTCGCCTTTGATTCAAATGCTTTGAACAAAGTAATCATCATTGATGGTAACATCTCTCCAAGTAGGAACAAGAAGCCAAGATCTTTATTGTTAATATTTTTGTATTGGCTGATTCATAAGTTGAACAAAATTTGAATCCATTTAATTGTATTTTATATTTAAAATAGACTGTGATTGCCCACCGAATAAGTTAAATTAAAGATAACGTAAATTAAAATATTTTTCTAAGGATAACATGAATTAAAAAAGTCATATCTCAAAAACTAAGAGTCAACTAAAGGCATACTACCTACTATTAGAAAGCTTATTTCGAGTAGATATCTATAGAACCCAAGATTATATAAATCGGAGTTAAAACAACAAAATTATGGCTTCAGGAAGTTTGTTGATGGGTGCAATAAAATCATGCGCGCTCAAGCGCGTGTTTGACCGAGCTTGAGTACCCGAGATAGTGGCTAACCTGCTTGAGCACCAATTTAACCATGCATGAGCACACGAACAACAAAAGCCCATCAACCTGCACAAAAACCTTTTCTATTTGTGCCAAAATTGCCTAATTTATTAATATTTTCTTTTTAGCCCTAAGGTGCAAATTATGGTCTACAAAAAAGGTAGCTCTCACAACCCTAAGTACACACAACACATAAAGCTCTCCTTATTTTGAATTAGAATTGCTATTAAAAAAATTATCTAAAGCTTCCATGAGAGATTAGGTTGAAGGTTTCAAGTTCTAAAGTTGATGCTTCTATTTTATCATAGGAGATTTATGGCTTCTACTTTCTTATAAAAGATTATTCTCTCATCATAGAGATTATTCATTGTGGAGACCAATGTGCTAATCACAGGGCCCTGAGGGACTACAAGCTGTGGAAATCTATCAAGAACAGGTACAATGCCTTGTGTCAAGAGATTGGCTACATGGTTGTGAGTATATCTTATATTTCAGAAATTCATGATTAATTTTGTCAACTTTGAACTCGTAGCTTTTTCCCATTTGGGTTTTCACATTAAAATTGTATGTTATTTTCTTTGAGTGATTAATTACTTTTATTTTTCTGCGTTATAAAAATAATAATTGAATCACAATCTAAAATAAATTATGGGCATTCTAAATCTTTCATTTGTGTATGGGCATTGTAACATAGTCCATCTTGCTGCCTTGTTGTTAATTTACTTTTCACGGCAAATTTATAGTCAATTGGTAGTTTCGTTTATTTATGAGTTAGATAGACTCTGCATTCTAAGGTCCTACATCAAAGCTTTAGCATCCCCTTGATGGGAATGGGAAAGCCAAGTTTCTTCAACAAGTGCACGCACGCACATGGAATAGACAGTCAATAAAACTAAATGGACAGTCACTACAACTGTCTATTTTGGAGGCTCTTAAATAGGGTAAAAATATTTAACCCAAAAAGAACTTAGAGTTAAGATGATCCCACTAAGTTAATAAAGGGGAGCCAAGCCGCCATGGGCATTTGGTGTGACCTGCCTATCCACTATTTTTGTGCACATACGGTTGGTTTCTTTTCATGTATAAATTACAAATTTTACAACGAATCACTCCATGTTTAATGCAAGCAATCGCTTGTTAGTTTATTGCAATGGTCATTAATGAATCACTCCCTTTTGAAGCCCAACTTGAGTCCAGGCCTGAATATTTTGGGCTGGTTCAGGTCCCTCATTTCAGCAGGCTTGTGGGCTGTGCCATGCAATTGATTTCAGGCTTAAAATTACACCGTAAGCCTGGAGAACTTGGATTCCGGGCTTGTTAAGAGCTTAGAGCCAATAATGAAATAATGCCCATTTTCTTACAGTGTATAACTCTTTAGCCAGATGTGATTAGATTTGATTGATTTGAAGCTTTTAGCTTAGATAGATTATAGTGCAATTAGCATGCTAACCATACATTTCTAAATCATATTGGTGGCAATTTAAAAACTCAATGAATTTATTGAGAATTGATCTTTCTTTGTGATTACACCACAAGGTACGGGTTATCCTCAAGCAATCTCCAATGTGGGACCCACTTTGCTCAATTAAACAGTGTGTTTAGCATGATAACTCACTCATCTAATTGGTGTCTTCTTACACCTACAACAGGGAGTATCCCTATGATCCAAGTGAGACTTGGGACCCCTTCAACCCCGAGAGGAATGATTCAGCCCGAAGTTTGAATTGAACGAATTGAGCCCCATGATGAAAATTTCTAGTGCAGATATTACATTTTCTGTGGACACATAGAACCAATTTGTTTGCACTGGGATAGGAATTCATGTTTAAATGAGCTCTCCCAAAAGATTATTAAAAGAGGTGAGATAGGATGATATGAAGCGTGGGATGAAAAACAAAGGCAATGATATATGTGTGTGTGGCTTCCATAGGATTAAAATTACTACGCTATTCAGTGCCTGTTGATGTCCCATCTTTCTTCATTCACTTTCCATTGAAGGAGAGGTTATTTGATAATCATTTTTTGATGTTTGCCTTTGGCATTATATTATAATATATTATGTCAATTGATTACAATTATCCAAATCAGACATTTAATTTTGATCGCCTAATAGTTTGACTCACTGGCCCATTTCACTGATCCTTTCAACTTAACTCTCGGCCCATTAACTCTTCAAATATTTTTAACTCCCTCTAAGCCTCTTTCTCGGAATCCTCTACATGATTCTTCTTTACTCTCTTCCTTCCTCACCTCCTAATAATATCAGCCCAAGTAAGGAATCGTTTCATCTTCACAGCCAACTCAACAATATTAGCCAAAGTATTCATCTCCATGTTGGGGCAACTCTTTTTTTTTTTTTTTTTTTGCTAGCGGAGGATGTCTCGGCCATTTGGACTAGTCTAATCCCTTCAGGCCTAAGGGGAACTCAAAAAATATAAGGTATAAGGAATTAACTACTTATGACATATATTCATACCTATTCAAATCCTATGTATCTGTTGCACAAACAAACAGGCCCAGGTATCATTTCTCCATAAATAGTAGACAATATCAGATAGGCATCACTGTGCTTTCAGAGCACTCAATCCGTAGTAGGCAGCACGATTTAGACAGGATGGACCGCGTAGCAGTTGCGGTCAGGACCAATATCATTCATTGACAAGGCCCACCATTGATTAAAACCCTCGAAATACATTATTCACAACAAATGGAGGGCCTTGATTTTTCTCCGCTTAATGCAGATAGATTTTTAGAGAACAGTAGATTGTCGTGGATAACACTCAAGTAGACGTCACACTAAAGCATCCACATCAATTTGGACCATTCCAAAAGTGGACCACACTATATGAACCTAAGAATTAGACAGATGGAAAGATACAGGCCACAGAATTCACTCAAATGAGTTTTTCAATGAAAAATAATTTCAATCCAAGTCATAGTTTGGTATGGTATCATCATATTCTTGTCATAAATTTGTCAAATGATATTTTCCCAATTAACATCATTCTGTTTTCAAAATATTTGACAAAAAATATATATGAAGGTATTACAAAATTGATAGGATATAAAAAGGCAAATTTGGTACTAACTATTTAAGTCTATTTTTATTATTTCTATACTATTTTTTTACTGTTGTCACTTGGGAAATTTATTTTTCGTGGATTTTTCCAATAATATATCGTGAGAATACATTTAGATTTGAGAATTTCATCATATTTTGTGAGAGAAGACTACGGGCATGTTTGGATACTAATTTCCGAAAAGAATCCACTTTGATTTTTCTTGATTGTAAAAAACTTCAGGTTTGGTTAAAGAGAAAAAAACTTAGAGAAAATTGTCACAATACTCTTAATCCACCAAAATTCCTCTATTCTATCGATTCCTTCGTCTCCATGTCCTCACTTCAAATTTTGCAAATCCACAGAGGCAAATAAGTAATTGAGAGTGAATCATATGTGTTTTCCAAACTTGGGATACGGTGATTCATCTTATAAAAAATCCTGAGAAAAGATAGCATTGTTCTAATGGAATGAAAGAATCCTTTAGACATAGGATTCCTCCCGTTTACCAAACGTGCCCCACAGTAGATTTCCAATTAGTTCTCCGAGTTTCTAACAAATACATATGATTTGACACCCTTTATTACGTTTGTTCTGTATAACACTCGGTTATTTCTATTGGATTGAAAATTGGCTAAGATTCACTGACATGTGGAGTGGGGCCATTGATGAACATATACTATGGGCCTGGCCAAAGAATTTTTTTTATTCCTGGCTGTGGACTCCTCCTTTCACTGTATTCTGCTACACATAATCATTTATAAATAATTATAATTCCACACTACTCCTAACTATAAATGGTAAGCAGATAAGGAGAGGATGGAAAGACTTTGGGAGCTGCTGGGAGACTCTCATGTTTCATGTCCTTGTCTCTCTTTAAACAGCCTCTCTATATAATCCAAAACTCCCCCACAAAATCTCTCATGCAAAGAGCAAACCTTCTAAAACTAAAGAGATGAAGCAGCTAATCATCACAATCCTATTCATTACCCTCTCTTCTTTGTTACTACCTTGCATTTCTCACAGGATTCCTGCTCATTCCACTCATGACCAAAGTAAGCAATGCTCTCTCTCTCTCTCTCTCTCTCTCTCTCTCTCTCTCTCTCTCTCTCTCTCTCTCTCTCTCTCTCTCTCTCTCTCTCTCTCTCATGGCTATCTATGCAACATGTTCAGCTCATTATGTGGAGCTTGCTTTTGGTAAATTACACAGGAAGCTGAGATCCGTTGAAGTGCCCATGGTAAAGACTTCCTCACATCCCCCCACACTATACTTGACACTAAACAGACCCATTTCTTAGTTTGTTAGCTTTGTTGTTTTTGTGGACTATAATTTATGTTCTTTAATTCATTTCCATAAAACACAGGTCCAAGAATTAGTGAATGGAGACTACAAATCAAAGAATGCTAAATATGGCGGTTTAACAGGTGATTTTCCAACCAAAGGTATCTCAATCATGTTTTGTTCTCTGTTTCTTTACACTTGAATATGCGGGGAGCAATCAATCAGGAGGGAAGGACTGTAGTCTTAACTTTAGCTTCCGCATGGCTTTCAAGTTTGAATTGGGTTTTCTTACACTATTTTGCAACAGTATTAAAGTTGTTACTTTAGTTTTACAATGATTGTACACACTTAAGCTTGGCGCGGTCCATTTGATTTGCCATATTCTTTCCAGGGCAACTGATGTACACCGCGCCCCTTATGAAGTTCCTTACCGTTTTGATAGTGGTTTTACTTTCTTACCATTTTTTTTATTTCCACTGCCACAAAAAAAAAATGGATAGGATCATCGAATTGAAGTAGTTATTTGGAATCACAAGCAATCCATGATTTTGATCAGACCAAAATTAGCCAAAAAGTTATTCTAATTGCAACTATAGCATTGTGACATTCTCAAGTTTCACATCAACTATAGAAAGGAAAATGAATGGATTTATATATAAAGCTTGTACACTTATCTCGTATGAAGCCTTTTGGTGAGTTAAGGCTTACCAGAAACAAAACCATGGGACCCATGATCCAAAGCGGACAATATCATACATGTAGGGGGAGCTGGCAGCTACTACACAGGGACGTGCAACCCTAAGAGGATGATTGTGACATGCTCAAATCCTACATCGACTATAGAGAGGAAAGTAAATAGGTTTATATATAGAGCTTGCACCCTTATCTTGTAGGAAGCCTTTTGGTGGGTTGAAGCCCATCAGAAGCAAAACTGTGAGGCCCATGCGCGAAAGCGGATAATATCATGTATATGTATGAGGGTGGGGCGTTACAACTTTTTTTTCTCTAGTAACTAGTCACATGCAAAATAGAGAACTTTCTCCTATGAACGTCCGCACTGAGAATCTTGCGCAAAATCAAAGCCCCATCCCATGTTTAATAAAGTTTCGCCATATGCCAATACATATACTGTTCAAGTCCTTAACAGCCAGAGCTACAAATGGACATTTATCCCCAGTTGTTTTCCGATTAATTTTGTGAAGGAGATGCCTGACTACTAAGCTTCCAGTGTATTTCACTATCTTTGGGTTTTTCATGTTGTAAATTTAGAACACAAAATCATTTAATTGAGATAGAGTAAGCCAAATCTCTGACAATCAATGAAAAGTTTTGTGCTGCATTTGTGTGACTAGAATTATCAACCCAAGGCTCAAATCAATTGAGCCACCGCCTTGACCGCAAATAATCCTCTCATCTATGTAAATGAGTATGCTTGTGTGATTTTCCAAACTCATAATCACCACCGCCCTCATCATCATCATTATTCAGCATTATGACATACTCTTCCACTAAATCATCTTTAAATTACAAAAAAAATCATTCCTTTTTCAACCATTTCAACACGTATTATCATCATTATAGTATGAGTTTAATCTCATCGAACTAAGGTCAACTTGAAAAGGTTTTGATTCAATTAAAGGCAAAGGTCAAACACGTTGCAACTATTTAATTAACCCATCTTTTCTTCTTATGGAGCATGAAAGTGAGATTACTCTCTACAATGAAAGCTATTTTTATGTTGCGACTAATAGAATGTTCTAATTAATTTGTTTGTATGTACACAGAAAAACAGCTCGATCAGGAACCAGACACAAGAGAAGGGGACATGCAGCAGTTCATGACCATGGACTATTCACGCCCAAGAAGGCGCCGCCCTATTCACAACCGGGCCGTGTCGGGCGCGCCATAGAACAGGTCCCTTCATTTCAGGAGCATGGATTTTTGGCAAAAACAATTGGGAAAAGCATGAGAGCAAAAGCACATTTCTTTCTGTTTGATTATAAAACATGCTCAATATGTGAAGTGTTATGGCCGACACAATGGAGTTGTTTAAATGTAATTTTGGGTTGTTGTAGAGTGTGTAATGGGGATTATATTATTGGTTAGAGTAGACCAAATTGCTTATCAAACACTAGATATTGCTGTCCATTTTAACTTCTCTGGTGGTGGGACATGCTGTGGCCCACTTCTTATCGTGTCTGATAAATGGTTCACCAAAAGCAAGGTTTGCTGTTTCTTGGGTTCAGAAAAAACTTGCATTAGGTGTAGAACAAAAAAATTGATTGATTCAATGAGAATGTTGGAATTGGCTAAGATACAAAGGAATGAGGATATAAAGCTTGCTCGCAAGATTCAAAGACAAGCAATTCTTGAGAGGAGGGAAAGGAGGGAAACGAGGGAAAACCGGATTGAGCATAGGAATCAACTAGTTGGGGGACCACTAGTGAACCATGATAAGATCTTAGATTTGTGTTTTGAGTGGACCACACACTGCTCATATGCAGTCCAACTCATGGGGCCGGCACGGCACACCTAAAATGAGCAAGAGTTTGAAGAAAAGGTCCAATCATGCGCACAGGGGAATGAAAGGTCTCTTTGAGTGTGTGTGTGTGTTGTAATTGAAGTTGAGGTTAGTACATTTTTCTTACACCTTCTCATTTTTCTTTCTTATTTTTTGTCCTATTTCTTTTTTCTTAATGAAATTTTTTTACTGCTTCAAAAAGAGAAAAAAAAAAGAGGTGTGTGTGAAGGGTTAGAGTGGTCAAAGGTGCCCCAAGTAAGTTCCATATGGCTAGACCACATAAACAGTTTAAAAGGAGAATGTTTTCCTATAAGCAAATTGCATATTTTTTAATACATAGTATGCTCATGGGACCTACTTAAATACATTTCTATGCACGAAATGAGGGCAAATTGAAAGGTCTCCTCACAGTTAAAAGAGAACCGAAAAACTAGCCACGCCAGATTATCATAGCTATTGTTTTTTAGCAACCTTAAAGTTTAAGGGTGCCTTAATTTGTGGCTCTTTTTTATACTTGTCCAACATGAGTGAAGGTTCTATGATTGTGAAATTGTGCTTGATGCTAGATCATGGGAAGACCAAAGAATCAAAGGAGTTGCACATGCAGTTTGTTCATAGGACAATATATTCCCAATATGCAGTCCACTTATTCAAGTACATGTTAACAAAAGAAAATCTTCATCAATATGCAATAAGGTTGAAAGCTTGTGGCTTGAACTTGGCTCCTCTAGTTCTAAAATATTGATTCAGAGAGAGTCAAACTCAATGACTCAAGAGAGTCATTTAGATAAAAAAAAAGATAATTTTAAAATCGATCATGTATTTGAAGATTTTAGATTTACCTGTATTTACATGCATCAGAAATAATAAATTCAAATTAGCAAATTTATTATATTTCAATCAGTCATTTTTAAATTGCAAACCCCAAACCTCAAGCATTAAATACTTTAATTAGAGTAGGCCAAGTTTACCCTATGATTTGTCTTGATCTTTCATCAAAATGAAATGACTAGGTAGAGGCAAGAGTCAACTTGCCAGTTTTCTAACGCTAGTTCAGAAAAACACAGTTTAAGAAACAGAAAACATTGTTCTTTAAACTCGAAATTAAATAATAAAGTGTGACTTGAATATCATCATCATCATCAAAGCCTTATCCCAACCATGTTGGAGTCGGCTACATGAATTCTATTTCTCCATTCCGTTCTATTTTGAGCAAAGTGTGACTTGAACATAAGAGTCACAAAATCCACTACTCATGCACTCACTTTTATTGATTCCTAAAAAGACATCAGAAAAAGGTGTGAAACACAATATGTAATGGGTATACAATTATCTAAATAGATCCAAACGTTACCAAATCGGTTTTTGTTTTATTCTAGCATCTTTTTTTATGAATGTTTTTTAATGGATTTGTAAGAAAAATATATGAACGTCAAAAGCCTCCAACCTAGTTTTTAATTCCCTAAAAACTTGGATTTAGAAGTGAATCCCACATATAGGATTCAGACTGCCCAACAGGTCCAATGGGCCAATGGTTTGGATTTCTTCTCTAGCTAGAATGGGACCACAGGCTCCAGAGCTGTTGTACTCTAATTATGTAAAAATGTTGATATCACATAAATGTTTATTTGAACAGCATAGAGAGATCTCTTTTGATCAATAAAGGCCTAAAATGGTGTTGGAACTTACTTGGATTTCAGGCTCATGCCATCTCCTATATTTACTATTAGGTGGCTTCAGACATGGGAATAGGATCTGTGTCAGACCCAGATCTATTCCTGGACCCTTCAATCCTTATTGGACCAATACTCAGGCATTTAGGCTGCAGCCCGAATTAATCCCATTGGCAGTCTTATGATCCAAGAGTTTTCAGATTTGTATCCTGGAGTTATGACTCAAGGACTTGATCCAAAACTATCATCAGCCATCAAAAGAACGTTTTAGGGCCTGTTGCCTACCAGGTGTCCAATTCGTAGGACTTCATGGAAAAGGAGGTCTATTGAAGGATCATGAAATGAAAAGAGGTGAGAAGAGATGGAGATGGCCACCACTTGGTGAAGAAGGTAACCATTTGTAAACCAGAGGATTAAACAATCAAGACAACTTAGAGATCAGCATCAATCGCTTGCGGTAACCATCACTTAATTTTTAAGGGAAATAGCAGCTAACCAATCACATCAAATGGGAGATTCTTTGATTGGTCTTTGTGGACCTTCTTCACCTTTAATGCTCCACTTATATTTCTTCTTTTTTTTTTCTTTTAATCCCAGCCTTAGGGGAGTTGGTACCCCTAACCGTCCAATGAGGAAGCCCTCGGGTGAGAAAAGGCACCTCAAAAAAGGTTAGAGAACCCTCTTGTGAGGGAAGAGGACCTCAGGTAAGGTAACAAATCCTTGGGTATGGAAAACTTCCTACAGAAGTTCAAACCTTAGCTAGACTAGTAAGAACCAAACCTCTTACTACTAGGGTTAAAGGTAGTTCTTCACTTATATTCCTGTTATTGTTATAGAAAGGCACTACTTAAAAACTGCACTATTTAACCAATCAAAACCAATCAAGCAAATAAACCTTTGGTTGATTTGTTAGCCTCCCTTTGAATCCCCACCCTTATATGCATCCATCCATTCAATATGTTTGTATAGCCACTTTAAGTGGAATAAAGCATAGAAAATTTTAGGGGTTGTTCTCGAAAAAAATCCTCTAAAAGCCTTTGTAGAACAAAAAGGATCCCAAAGATTTTTATGGCCTGGAGTGATATCCTGAGCCCTTTTTGGTTTTTTTTTTAATATTATTTATGCTCAAGTGTAACATACATCAAACCCTTTTTCCATTCTTCCTCCTTTTCATCATCTCTTCTTCCTTGTTTGGTCAATAGTTTTATCTAGGGCAAAGAGGGGAAAATAAAAAAGAAGAGAAAGGAAAAGAGAAAATAAAAACAAAAGGAAAAGAGTAGATAAGGAAGAGGAGGAAGGAAGAAGAAGAATAAGGAAAAAGAAGAAATGTTGGGAGGAGAAAGAGGATGAGAATGAAGTAATGAAAGGTGGAATAAGAAGAGAAAATCAATAAAAGAAAGAAGCAAAAGAGATAAAAAAGGGAAGCAGAAGAAGGAACTAAAACAAAAAAAAAAAATGGAGAAGAAGAATCCATATTTGTATATTATAATTGAGCATAGATATTTATGTTCAAGCGTAATATACCCAAAGCAGAATCAAGGTTTTTTTTTTTAGACATTGTTGATGAGCAGTGATATTGCTATGCTTATCAATAATATCTAAAAAAAAAAATCATGATTCTGCTCTGGGTATATTATGTTATGTTTGAGCATGGCTATATATGCTCAAGCGTAAAATACAAATATGGGTTCTTCTCCCTTTGTTCTTGTTTCAGTTCCTTTTTCTTCTTTTCTTCCCCATCTCTTCTGCTTCTTTCTCTTCTTGATTTTCTCTTCTTATTCCACCTTTCATTATACTACTCTCATCCTCTTTCTCCTTCCAACATTTCTTCTTCTTCTCTTTTTTTCTTTCTTTCTCCTCTTCCTTATCTTCTCTTTTTCTTTGTTTCCTATTTTCTCTTTCTCTTTTTCTTCTTCTTGATTTTCCCCTTTTTGCCCTGAACCTCAACAGAATCCTTGACTAAACAAAGAAGAAGAGATGAGGAAGAGGAAGAATGCATGGAAAAAGGGTTTAATGTATATTACACTTGAACATAGATATCGCTCCTCACGTATAATATAAAATAAATAAATAAATAATAGGAAAGGGCTTAGCGAATCATTCATGTCATAAAAATCTTTGGGGTCCTTTTTGTTCCACAAAGACTCTAAGGGATTTTTCAAAACAAATCAATTTTTGGGTACAATGAAAAAGCACAAAAATGAGCTAAGTATTCCATAGATTCAATAGAAAAGTATTTCTTATCTGGGGGATCAGTTTCCACGTAAGAGGTGAAAGGCCTCCAAAATCAGTCTTCCATGGACACATGCAAACGTGTAAAACTTAGTTGCCCTTCACACAATTGCCTATAAATCCAAGTACCTGCAGCTTTATTTTCTATTCACTTGTAATTGCCTATGACAAAGTTAAATAGAAATAGCTGACACAGGTAAGTTAGATTATGCACGCCCACATAACAATGCTACTGCAACTTTTATTTTATTTTATTTTATTTTTATAGAAAGATTTATAAAATTTTATTCACGAGCAACATGCATTACATAAGATAGAACGAGATCTTCTAGATATGGTAGCACCTCATCTATCCAAACATGCTCAAAATCTCAAAATTATACAATTTTACATGTTTTCTAGAGAAAGAGCTACTTTGTTCCCATCATTAAGTACATGTGTAAAACTGCACAAACTAAGATAACTTTGGCTTCGTCAATAACATGACCAATCCATAAGAAATCCTCCTCTGGTGACTAAACAACTTTAATCGCTTAAAGTGAGTCACCCTCTATTGCAACTTAGGGTTCATTGTATTGTGTCTTGACCATGCTCTACTTCTAAAATTACAACATGATATCCACCTTTATAAATTATAACATGTAGCCTAATTCATAGGATTTACAATGTGTGCCACAAATTGTAATTGTGAATATGTTACCCACCCTCAAGAAATCTGTTACAAGCACAAAAATCTACCTTTAGAAATTACAAATGATACCCACATTTAAAATTATAACATGGGGTCTACTTTCATAGAATTTATAATGTATACCCACCTTTATAAGAACTACAGTGTAGAGCCACCTTTTTTGTGATCGTGAAAACAAATACATTTTTAGAAATTACAAACTGATGTCCACCTTTATAAATTAGAATATAGAGCCCAATTCACAGCATTGATAATATAAGCTTACCTTTGTGATGTGACCATGTGACCCACCTTTAAAAATAACAAAAGTGGGATCACTTTTTTCTTTAATGGTGGACATAGGACCCACCTTTAAAAATTACGACATAGGGCAAACTTTTAGACATTAGAAAATGGTGCCCTCATTCTTAGAACTTACAATATGATCCCACCTTTATAGGATTTATAATATAAGCCTGACCTTTTTTTTATTTTATGACATTGGGTATCCCTCACCAGAATATAAGCCCACCTTTAATGATTATGACCATATGATCCGCCTTTAAAAATTACAAAGTAGGACTACATTCTTTGAGATTGTGAACACATGACCTACTTTTAGGATGAGCAACAAGATTTAGAGTCTTCTTTAAATAAACTTATCTAAATTGTAAGAAATAAGTAGAAAACAATTATATCAGCAAATTATTTCATTAAAAAAAAATTTAGCTCCAACAGAATTCCCTTCAGCAAGAATTAAAAAAAAAAAAGTAATAGAAACCAACCGACCATGCTTTCCAAAATCTAATCTTGGCACAATACCAAACACACCCTTAGTTAATCCAGGTGATCTGCATATAAAACAAGCTTATAAAGATTGGTACGGCCCACTGTGAAAATCCTCTTTTATCAAGTGTTTCCATAAAACTCAATACGGATCTTAGAGTCTAGACTAACAAGGACCTCAAAAAAATTCTTTTTTTCTTTCCCCTTTGGTAATGTATGCCGAGCCTTCCAACTCTACCACAGGCTCTACTCAAAATGCTCCTATATATGATGATATCCCAGGAACGACAGGCAACCTATGTCAACAATCAGACACAAATTACTAGATTGCACAAAATGGACCAGGTCCAAGAAGGCCTGGGTTCGCCTTGCTGAAGGCCCAGAGCCAGTTACAATTGGCCACATATGACCCAAGATAATCAATTTTTTTATTTTTCCTCTTTTTTTTTTCAGGCTTAATCAATATACATCCTACCAAGGCCAAGTCCAAACCTGTTCAATAGCCACAAAGTAAATTCGGCCTTGACGAGGTAATACACTCGAAAGGGCAAACGTCAATTAAACCCAAAGCACAGTCACAAACTTATACCTTGTAACCTGCCCTAACTTAGGACTAGACCAGCCCAACACCTAGGCTTGGATCCGCAAGCAGATTTTCAAATTAAGGAACACAACTATATTTCGTTGCTAGTACCAAAAAGACAGCAAAATCTCTGATTCTTCCAGTATTAGACGAACATACCAGAAAGGAATGCATCCAATTATTGACTTCAAAATCATATACAGCCTACAGAACTGAAAATTCCATGGTTTATACAGTGGAAGGGGAAAACTCCTGTGATTGTGAAGTCCTCGCGGAACAATTTGATTGTGTTTTCCACTTCTGTGAGCACCCAAAAATTTGATCAGGAGCATCCATATGGTAAGTCCCACCTACATGTTACTTGCAGGATGTGGCAGATGTGAGAATCCTACATCCTCCGCCCGTTCATTGGTTGCCAGCAAACAGAAGGCTAATAAAACACACCAACAGCTCATGATAAATATGGGAAAAAATTGCCAAAGAAAAAAAAATGAATGATCATCGAAACCAATTTATTTGGTGCATGCACAAATAGTGGGTGCGGCCAATCAATGAAAGCTTGGAAATAATTGTACATGAATCCTCAACATGGAAAATGGTATTGAATAACACTTCAACTGTAATAAGCTTGCAATTAGCAATAATCAAATTCACCACTATTCTTAAAAAATAAATTAGTCACTCAGAAAAACAGAGGGAACCACATGGTTGATGGTACGGTGATCAATGCCCCAGCCACTAGCCCAAGATTAGAAGAGTACGACCCAACAGAAGGCAACCCAAAAAGAAAAAAGAAACAAGAAAGAAAAGAAAGAAAAATTAGGGATGAGATGACCTATGTGCAAAGATTGGTCCCTAAAAGGTGGAATAAAGATGGGCTATTGTGCTTTCAGGTTGCTGACTATATGCTGATTATTTGAAGCAACCCATAACTATCACAATTTGTGAGCATGGTCCTATCATAGTTACTCTGTTCTCATCATATCTTGAGACTAAATCCAAACATTCAGTGAAATAGCTAGCTTCATTTGATATGTTTTCAGATCAGCCTGATTCACAGTTCAAGTTTAACAAATTACAATGAAATATGAACTAATTCAGCAGGTACAAAGAAATAAATCAATCCTTGGGGCCCATGTCGGAAACTCAAGCCACTCAAAATAACTGCCACTTCCATATATTGATTCTAAGCTAATTTTGACTACAATAAAAGCCCACCCCACCATCAAATTGATCATGTTTAAAACATATTATTAAATAAAAACCATAGAAAAATTCCATGCTTTAGAGGTGATCAATCTTAAGGTGAGGCCAACTCCAACTAGAGCCAGATATATGCTAGCATCAATAAATACAATGCCTTGGAGAACCTTGAATTTCTTAGGTGGACATCACCTAAGGGGGGGGGGGGGGGGGGGGGGGGGTCGTTATCGCCTTTTACACATGGGATAGAAAATGAGTTTTACCATGTCTGTGAAAATCACTATTTTCACATGAGTAAATGAAAAAATGGGTCTTATCATCCTATGGTTTTAGATGTGTTCAGATGTTTTGGAGTTTTTTTATCAAATTTCTTTAAATCCTTGATAATTGAAGATATGAAACTAAATATCTCGATACTTATCATTAAAATGAGAATATTAAATTGTTCAAATAATAAATTGGGCCCTACAAAAGTGCAAAAAATTAGATTTTACACATGGGATAGAAAATGGGTTTTACCATGTTTGTCAAATTCACCATTTTCACATGAGTAATTGAGTACATCATAAGGTTTTACATGTGCTCAGATATTTTGGAGTTTTTATCAAATTTCTTGAAGTCCATGAAGATTTAAGATATGAAACTAAAAGTCTTGATGCTTATCATTAATATGCGAGTATTGAATTGTACAAATAATAAACTAGGCCAGAAAAAAAGTGCAGAAAATTAGATCTATAGGTCAAGACTTTTTCACAAATTACTCAAAATCTATCAAGATTTAAGATAATCAGCTTCAACGTCTTAAGGTTTATTAGTTCAATAAACGGATTGTAGAGTTTGGATTACAACTATGGAGCGCATAGGAATGAGGGGAAAAAAGTGGTTGATGGGGCACACAAGAATGCAATCACCATCTGACAGACTGTACTTTCGCCTTTTTGTAAGAGGTGTGAAAGTGATTTTCACATGCCACTAGCACACCTCATTTACACAAACAAAGTGATGATGCATAAACATTATACATGTGAATCATTTACATATATAAATGACTGCAAACAAAAAACCACCAATGGATTTAAGGAATTCGCTGCCTAAAAAGGTTTTAGGCAGAACACATTTTGTTTATAGGTAATGTGACTTGAATACACAATCTCATGCCTGCAAACAATGAACAGTTTTTTTTAGAAATAAAGCATAAGATCATGGGTGTCCAAAAAAGTTTACCTCTGCTAAAAATTAGAGCATTCAAAAAAATATATCAACCCCCATTACATGATCTCAGCGGTGTCGAACACGACCATATTTGATAGTATCTCTCCAAAATCTCCAGTGTAAGATGCCTTCCTTCAATTATCAATCTCCTGATACTTCTCCAAACTGGTAACGCTCAGACACATTGTATTTGGGTCGCACTTTACAATGTGCCCTTATTTGATGGCAACGTCTCCATAACTCCCAACCTGACATGTCCTGGCAATCAAACATGTCTTTCCACACTACTTATCCCAAGATATTTACTGATCTTCCCTTTCTTCTAGTTCCATGAATTAATACCTTCAAAATGTTGTACATGATCTGGATTTGCGCTGCTTTTCCTTCTAGCAATTTGATTGAAGCCTGTCTTTTATGTTTTATCAATCTCCTCTTTGTACATGCAATGATCCTTTAATCATCATCATCATCAAAGCCTAATCCCAACTAGGTTGGAGTCAATTACATGAATTTTATTTATCTATTTTAGTCCATCTTCAGCCAAATCCTTGAATAGATTGCGCTTGTTATGCTTCAATACTCCCCAGCCATGCCCTATTTGGCCTACTTTTTCTTGGTGGTCCATTAGCTTGGATAGATTTTTTTTTTTTTTTAATTCGATGACCCATTCAATGGCCTACATTTGACATCCAAACCATCTCAAACAAGTCTCTCTTAATTTACCACCTATCAAGGCTACCCCTATATGCTCACGAATGCGCTTATTTTTTACCACACATCAAGCTCAGCACTCCCAACTCTGCTACATCCATTTTTTGCATGTCTTTAAAAACGATTAAAACCTATGTTTTAATCCCCAATTATCAGAACAGTAAGCATAGAGTCATTCGATTAAACCTTGAGAATTGGGAGTTAAATCATCAACACTTCAATCCACAAATTTCCATGTAACAAGGACTTCTTTCTATTTCCACTAATAAAATGTAAATAAAGTCGAAAAAAAGTGAAAAATGTAGTACCTTGATCATTGGAAAACAAATAATTCAAGATGAACCAAGAAAATTACCTGCTATTACATCGGAAAGCTTCATCTTATACAATGGAATGTAGCAATTTGCAACATAAGCGTAAGTGGAATAAATGCACCACCACCACCACAACAACAAAAGCATAATGCTGTCTATCTAGGATCAGCATTTTCAGTTCCAAGCAAACAAGTCAAATTGACTACTTCATAGTGTTTATTGGTTCCTCTTCATAGTATCTATAGACTATTGGTCATATGGATGAAGTTTCTAATCTTAATACATACATCTCAAAAACTCAAACCTTCCAAATGGCATTCTCATGATTTCCCTAACAATAGAACCACCAATTCATTTCCCCTTATGTACCAATTCCTAAATCAACCATCTTCGCATTCAAGACATCCATCTTAGCATATGTCTCAATCACATACATAGGTGACTTAACAGAACCAATACACTGTGATTGTGACAGTGAGTACAATTGTCATGCATCTCTTTTCATCTTCTCTTATTTGCCCAATATTTGGATTCATATGATAATGAAACTAATTGGCAAAAAATCAAACCTGTTGGTGCGACTCAACTACAACTAGGAACTTGATTATTGCACCAAAAGGCGTTTCACTTACCGTAACCCTATTTACATGTCACATAAAATCTCAATTATCCACTGTAGATGCATTTGCCCCACACTATTCACCAAATTAACAGCCCTGCCCCTAACATCTTTTAGCATGGCTCGACTAATCAATAAAAAAAAAAAACACAAGTACATTTTCCTGCTTTCTTTAAACTTTTTAAGTTGACACAATAGAAAAAAGTTTGTTTGCTTTACCTAGCATAAACCTAAACTGTCTCTCAAGTAGAAAGAGAAATATCGACGCATTAGACATATGACACACCATACAACCAAACTAATCATATGACTCCCTCATTGGCTAATAGATCTAATTATGAATTAGAACTCCTCTTGACATGAGAAAAGGAGACATTAAAATGTCCGCGTAGGTCCAACACCTGTTCCATCACATCTACTAAACTCCAAAGTCCTTGCAAAGACCTGAGGCCCACTGAGTGGCACACACCAAATTGCCTTCCACCTTCTAATCTGCCAAAAGTTAATACAATGAACTTTGCAAAGGCCAGTCCTCAGAGCTAACATTCCACCTTGTTGACGAACCAAGGACAATTAAAGGGAGCAGGCTAGACCAATTATCCATGGGTCGACCAACCCCACTAGGTCCAGCCGACAAGCCTAACAGGTTCATCCAATTTATATTAGGAATTTAAATTGATTAGGAATCTTAATTAGGAGTTTTGATTTATTTAAAAGTTCTTAAATTTTGGCCTTGGTTTGATTTGGCTTGTTTTAAGATATTTTGTTTCCCTTAGAGCATGTTTGGTAACAAGTGAGGAATCCACAGATCTAATGATTCTTCATTGCCCTCGAACATCAATTCCTCCCCAAGGATAGGTATAGTCGAGGATTTCACATTGATACCAATGTGCACCGACGGATATCTAAGAAAAATGGGTTTCAATCTACAAATCCACAAAAGTGAGGATTTCCAAATTCCAAATCCTATGGGGAGAGGTTGGATCCGGAAATCCTAAGAAATGAAGATTTCTGTACATCCAGATACTCAAGGACTTACAATTGCCAAATGTGGATTTTACAAGGCTTTATGGAAATAAAAAATCTTCTCCCCAAGGATTTAGTTGCTGAACATGACCTTGATATTTAGGAGATATTTAGTCTCCTTCCTTTAATTAGAGCCCTATTAGGAAAGGGAGCATCCAACCCTTTTTATAAATATGGAGAGACTACTCTTCATTATTCAATATAGATTGCTCTGGTCTGCCCATGGTTGTGAGTGCTTCTCTTCGGTTGAGAGCATTTGTGGGCGTGAAATCCCTTTAGGATTCAACCAAGCCCTAATTGGAGCTTGCTCTTTCTCAATGAATTCTTTGACTCTGCCATTCCCTTCATGGACTTGGTCCATTTTATGTTCACGAATCCAGAGCTGCGGCACCCACTAAACCAAGGTTGCCAATTGCCCTCCCATCTTGGGCATGGGAGTGTGGCAAAGCCATCAAGGCAAGCTTAAGTGAAAATTCATGGAAGAGAAATCCACCTCATACCAACTTCTCGTCATGGTCAATGTGGAGAAACCTTGACACTAAGGGAGGGAAGATTCCCAAGACGCAGCACAGAAATTTACCTTTTCCAATCAAATTGCAGCTTCATCTTACTCTAGAAAAAGAAAAAAAGAAAAAAGAAAATAAAAATATGCAAACTCAAAGAGGAACTTGAAAATACACAGTTAAGAAACTCTAATAACATAGTTTAGAAAGCAGCCACTACGAGATTACTGTTACTATAATCATCACAAACCTCCCTACTAAAAATGAACATTTGGGAGCTTAACAATATGGATATTTTCGAGAAAAAAATAGCGGTGATAAATCTACAAGGCAATAAAGCTTTCTCATTCAAAATTTTGGGTGGATTGATAGTAGTTATGCTAGTATGTTGTTGCACAGACCGAATTATCCCAAATGGGCTTTCACCCAAAAACACTCCATCAATGATTTTCTAGATTTTCCCCCATGCATTCAAAGGAACGCCCAAGTTTTGTGAAAATATTACAATCTGCTCAATAATAAAGACAATAATCAAGGATCATACAAAACAATAAAAGATCAGGGACCAAAAAAACACTAGAATAGTTAGAGTAAACAATTAGATGGATTCCATGTCATATCCATGAAATATTGGCCATTTTCCACATTACCACCCCCAAGAGAACAAGTATATTAAGCTTGGACAACAACAGCTTCATCCAATAAAAGGTAAATGCAATAAGATTTTCAACATGACTAAGTTACTGAGACCATTGCAAAAAGAAACACAACTATGTTCTTAAACCCAAAAAGGAGTTTCAGTTACATCAAGTTTGATGTTCATTACATTTGGAGATGGTTAAGACAACATTACCAACTATTGTGCAGGTCCATCCTTAAGGCGTTGAATTGCTGTGAATAACTTTCGTCGAGGCCCAACAGCAGTTATACCCATCTCTTTGAGGTCATCAAACGTAAGCAAAGGCAACACTTCTTCATCCACCTCGTGCAGTTCAAACATTCCAGCATACTTCCCGAAGCCCATCTCCTCCAACCATTCCCTAACATCGTGCACAACTGCACACCCATTCTCTGTCCTTTGGACTTCACCAATTTTGTTATCCACAAAGTGACCATCATCAGAAGAAAACCCATTCTTCTCTTTGCAACCATTCCCTCCCCAAAACTCATCTGAATCACCCCGCACATTCATGTCAGAAATGGGATCCTCGAACTCATTCTCATAGGTGTGTTTGCTCATGTCAGAAGTTTCGCGGTCCAAAGGATCCTTAAACTCCTCAATGGTATAAACATCATAGAAAGCATTGGATGCAGACACTCCAAATGCACCATCTGCATCTCCTTTTCCATTTTCATTGGCGATCTCAGAAGAAAGCCTAGAATTCCAAGCACTACCAATGCTGTTGTCTCTACTGCTACGTTCCCGGCGCTTCATTGCCCTGCTCTTCCTTGTAACCTTTCCAAAATCCAGCTTTGCATTGGCCACATTAGTTTCCAAACTTGTGAATTGCAGAACTGTTTCTGCAGAATTAGGGTTCCTGTTCTCCCTGTTATATGTATCCAACCTTGGTGAGACCCCCGGATCAGAATCTGTGAAATTAGCAGTTCGTAAAGGAAACCCACTATTATCTACATGAAAATCCATGTCTTTGGAGTTTTTCCGCTCATGTTTCGGATTCTTCTCCTCTCGGTTCTCTCTATATTTCCAAGAACTTGCACAAGAAATAGCAGCAGAAACATCACCAATCTCTCCCAACCTCACGTTCGGGCGCCTCTGCCTCTTCGAATTCACGCCAAGAACCATCATCTTCCGGAACCCTAACCTAAAAGACCCCAAAATCAAAATAGAAAAACAAGACTCCAAACTGGACGACCTAGAAACCACAACAGAAACTCAGATGCCAGAGAGAGAGAGAGAGAGTGTGTGTGTTAAAACACCAAAGCCCAAATCCAAACCAAACACTAACAATCCAAAAACAAAACCCTAGAAGTCCCACAACCCAAGTAACACAATAGCCAAAATCAACCACAAGAACCCTAAAAACAAGAGCAGAAAGGCCAAAATCACAAACCCAGGAACCCAAGCAGGAAAACCTAAGAAACCCAAAGCCTATAACCCCCAGAACCCTAAAAACAAGGGCAGAAAGGCCAAAATCACAAACCGAGAACCCAATAAGGAAAACCTAAGAAACCCAAAGCCTATAACCCCAAGAACCCTAAAAACAAGAGCAGAAAGGCCAAAATCACAAACCCAGGAACCCAATAAGGAAGACCTAACGAACCCAAAGACTATAACCCCAAGAACCCTAAAAACAAGAGCAGAAATGCCTCAATCACAAAACCTAGGAAACCAATAAGGAAAACCTAAGAAACCCAAAGTCTAAAACAGAGTTTCAAACCCGAAGAACAAAAACCCTAAAATTTTCAGAGCACCCAGAATACTAGTTATCAAAGACAGCTTCCAATCTCCTTGAAACAGAATAGAAAGAAGTAGAGAAATAAAGCTGACCTTATCAGTTCCACTTGGAAGAAGAAAACCCCAGATACTGAAGAGAGCTCAAACAGCCACTGCGAGTGAAAATTACATGAAAGTGGGCCACTGGGTCATCAACGGCTGGGATTTTCCAAATTGGGTAAGTTAAATTGGGAGCGAAGCTATCGTCATCAGAATCAAAGTGAAGAAAACAGGGGGATTCGGACGAAGATTGAGCGAATGGCTGGCGCAGGAGCTCTGGTTTTTTTTTTTTATACAACTGTGAGCGGGGTGAGGTGGTGAACAGTGTACTCCATGCTGATCGCTGGATCCTTCTGGAAAGGAAGTGGCCCATTTGAAGATACCATCACAGCCGCTCGTTTAATGGAATGACCAATATCAAATATTATATGTAGATGCCTAGGATTCTTGCTTGCCAAGTTTGTACCCATGGGGTGCAGTCTCCAGGCAAGTCTATGGATCGGTGTCGAAGACCTGGGTGCAATTCCAATGGATCCAAGTCAACCCCGAGCCGACTGGAAGACACCTAGATTATATTTATTTAGACAATGATACGGTAGGGTTGCAGGTTGCAAGTGTTGCAACAGTGGTTAAAAGTTACCGGTCGCCATCAGGAGTATGGTACGATCATCATTATATATGCCACGTCAAGTTTTTTTTTTTCCCCAAAAACTAATTCGAATAATTTTTAAAGAGTAAATTATGAAAAAAAGCTTCTAATATTCCTATATCTCCATAGGCATCTGATGCATATGTAAGGCCTAAAAATATCGTAAAGAGTCATCATCATCATCATTAACATCAAAGCCTTATTCCAACAATGTTGGGTTCGACTACATGAATTTCTCCATTTCATTTTATGTTGAACTAAATTTTTAAATAAGTTAAACTTCTTCAAATTTGATTTAATGATAAAAACATCTTAAAAAGTAAAGTTCATTTTTTTAACAAATTGTCATTTACTTTATCTCTCACAACGTTGTGAGTCAACTGCATATGAGCATGAAAGTATTTTGCGACTTGTTATTTTCATTTCAAGTCCCTGCCTTGTTAGTTTCTTATGAACATCATGAGTAGTTATTCCTATTTTAAATTCATATCCTTAGAGAGAAATGCAAGAGCATATTTGGGAGAGGAGTAGAATAAAATAAAGTAGAATAAATCCAAAATTAATAAAGAATAACATTTGATTCGGCTATGATGAATTTTTGTTTTTAGTTATTTGATATAGAATCTTTTTTACTTTTTGTATAAAAAGTAGATATTTTTTGTAGTTTAGTGATATCTTTTTGACTTTTTTTTAAAAAAGATAAGGGAAATTTAAAATTTTTTTTAAGAAAAGGGGCAAATTTAAATTTTTAAATTTTAACTTTACTCTATTTTACCCTACCCATTTGCCAAACATGCGCTAACGGAAAATCTCTTCAAGTTTGTAGTTAATCGTCCATTGATAGTGTTAAAAGTAGGGTTAAGAATAGCGAATGGAGATGAGCACATTTTTTGTATATTTTCCTAAAAATAAAATGGTTGATTTTTTAACAGAGTCTCTAAAGATTGTACTAAGAGAATGGTCGCAGTGAGTATATTCACCATTAAATAAACTCACAATAAAATGATTCAACTCGTAATTTACAAAAAAACGTTGCTTCAATTTCAAATTTCTTAGTCAAACCCAATGCACTTATATGTATCATATTTGGAAAAACTTTAACCATTAACTTGCAAGTCTCTTCCCGACATTACAAGTTGATTTTTGATGCTTAATCATGTTAATGTTTGGTTCATACTCTGAATGTAAGCAAAGTGGAGGAGGGAATTCAAAACTTTGAAGTAAATTCTCCACATATTTTATACTAAAGTTAGAGTTAAAATGAGTATATTAACTGTTAAACAAAGTCACAGTAGAAATATTCAACCTTAACTTCACAGATTCTTGAACTCAACATGACGATTATATCATTATCATCAAAGCCTTGTCCCAACTATATTGGAGCCAACTACTTGAATTCTATTTCTCCATGCCGACCTATTATGAGTCAAATCTTCAAATAAATTAAACTTCTTTAGATCCAATTTTATTACCTTCATCCACTTCTTCGGACCACCCCTTCCCCTTAGTGGGTCATCTACCTATTAGCCAATTTTTTTTATTACCAACGCCATTACCTGTCTACGTTCAATATACCCAATTTATCTCAAACAAACATGGCAATCATTTCCTTAAAACTTTTCAAGTGAGGTGATACTGAATTCCTATAGTTTTGAGTTACTTCTCTACTAGCTGTAGTAAGAACACATTCAAAAAGAAAACATCATTGAAGTTTATAAGTATATATATATATATATATAAGCAATCTAACATGATATAGAAGCATTTAACACTCGGTGGATATTAGTGAATGAAATTAAATGGAAGCAGAAAACCTGAGCTCGCAAACTAAATTCTTGGCTCGCGACTATTATGTCTCAAACTTGCGAGAGATAAAGTAAAGGATAATTTAGTAAATAAAAAAAATCAAAGTCTAATATGCTTTTTAGCATTACATGTATTTAATGATGCTTTTGGAGATATAAGGATATTTGAGGCTTCTTTTTATTAAAAAAATTAATTTAAAATTCATAATATTGTGAAATGCTAAAGACTTATATTTTTAGTTGTAAAATACTATAAATAAAATATCAGCCTTCTGAAGTCAAAACACTATGCATCATTGTTTTATTTGAAATTGTACAAAGTTTGTTGAGAAGTAAGTAATAATATCTCAAATTTTATAAAATGCAAGTTATGAGCTGTGAACTCAAGAAACTAATACTCAATCATCAACTAAGTTGTTTCAAGAACTAAATTGGAGATAGATGATTTTTTTTTGTGAAATTAATAAAAATTATATCAAAGTCAAAATATAGGGCCATTTAATGTCACGAACTTTGTAAAATCAAATCACAAATTATGAGGCTTAAGATTCTAACTTTAAATTGCAAATAAAAGAACTATCAAAAGTGCTACTAATGATTTATCTAGTTCAATAATGTAAAAAATTTGATTTATCTACTAATGGTATGCAAGTGAGACGGTGTAGTTTCTAAATAATTTCAAACAATTTGATTCACTGAGATAAAACCACTGTAAAGCCCATTCATATAGGATCTACATATATATATATATATAAGAAATATGAGCTGACCATAAGAATAATCTGTCGGCCTCATAACATCCTTAACAATTTGAGCCTCAATCACATGTCATTTCCCCTCAATTACATGGTCCTTGACGGGATACGTAGTTGTGAATATAATAAAACAAAACTTTGTATCTCTTTAAAAACAAATTAATTAATTCTTTATAGTAAAAATGATATTCATGTCTTTTTTGTAATCACCGTCTATCTGTGAATATATCATTATTGCAATTCACTCTGTTTTTAGTTTATCCGGTCAATGGCCCACTAAATCAGATATGTTGTGATTTCTTTCCAAAGTTACGATCGTGCAATAGTGTAATTTGATCATGACATTAAGTATTTTGGATGGATGAATGAAAGGAGATGGTTGATTTTATTAAAATAAAATAGGAATGACAGTGATTGTCGTGGGAAGATAAGACTATGTCCGACTTAATTGTAAGATCATCACAGGCCCAGCTCATAAATAATTTCAAATAATTGAATTCACCGAGATAAAAACTACCATAAAGTTCATTCATTCATTATATATATATATAAGTAAAAGAAATATGAACTAATATATATAATAGAATGAACATATATATATAAGAAATATGAATTAACCTTATCCTAAGGATAATGATAATCTACCAAACTCATAATATTGTAGGACTCATATAGTAATTTCTAACGGGCAATCATAGCAAAAAAAAAAAAAAAAGAAGACCAGATACTTTCCCTTTCATTAGTTTTTGGTAAAAAAATGAAATCCCTATCATTAGTTAGCAATTAGTGAGTTTATATATATATATATGGGTAAGCATCTTCTAAGTTCAAGCTTATATAAGAACTTTCATAAGCCCGAGCCTTTGGGACCTACTTTTGGTTCATTCAAATGGACCAAACATACGACCCCCCTGAATTGCATATATCCACCAATTTTTGGTCAACTTCGAATTTACTAGATCATTGGATTGACTATACACCAATCCAAATAGACTGTTGACCATTAAATTTTTAGGACTCAGATGGAGATGATAGAAACCATGATTGAGGCTAATTTTTTTTCAGAGAAAAGGGTCCTAGGGAGTCCTTCAAATCCCTCCCATCTCCATCCCCATGTGGGTCCCCAAGTGGGGTCCAAAGGCGTGAGCCACACACTTGAGCTTATCTTATCCTAAGCTTAAACTTAGGAGAGATGTTTCCTTTTATAAAATCTCAAATTTCTTTAATGGATTATTTATTTACAATAATTGATGATATTTTTTTATACTAACATTTGATTTTTCATTTTTAACCACTTATACAAAAATACAATTCTACAAACTTAATTAGATGGGTCAAGTACCATTACCATACTGGGTCCCACATTACTTTTTTTATAACCTAGCCCCCCTTGGCTATAATCCAAGCGGAGAGCCCGTAAGGAAGAAAGCCCACTCAAATTGAAAAATGAAGCACACAAAAGTAAAAAGAAATTCAGTATATGGAAAAAAAAAAAGGAGTGATATATTCAGATTTGAAGATCGAACACCTAAATAACAATACACACACCTCTTACCACTAGGTCCACGCTCTTAAACCTATCTTAAACCAAACTTTCCAATAATAGCATAGCATCAATGATAGAAATCACAAATTAGATTATCTTTTTATAGTGGACCACTATTCTTTAAATGTCTGTCGCATGTTTAGGACAGAAAGCATCATCGAGGGAGATGTCAAATAAAATTTGAAGGCTGATGTATTATTTTTAAGGTTTAGATTTTGGCAATTCAATGGATGTGTCAAAAAGTAAAAGTCCTTTTTTTTTTCAAAATATATTCAATAATTCTATTTTTTTAAATTTTAAAGGGTATAAATATTAAAATATTAAAAAGGTGAAAGGCAGCTACCATATTCAGCCTTCAAATACCGCATAACAAATGGCTTTGCAAAATTATGCCATGTGACAATTGGAACAGCCCTTCGACCAACAAGGCAACGGCATTGTCACCGTTTGATGCCTGCCGTTGGAGTTGCTATGAGAAGCCATAAATAAACTTCCTTCTTTAATTTGGCGCTCTATGACTCTTCCTGCTCTTCATACATATACACATAGAATCTCTCTCTTTCACTCACTACATTTCTTCCTCTCAGCTCAGCCATGGATCTTGTGGCAGAGAGCTCGAAGCTTCGCCTCCCAAGAGGCAGCCAAACGCTCCCAAGTCATCACCAAAGAAGCCGCCAAGAAATCCAAAGTGCTCGTCGAGGGGCCATCTCCATCACGGACCCCATCGCGGTCGATCCACCGCCGTCTGATCTCGACAAGTTCGCTTCACCGAATACTGGAAATCACCATGAGCACGTTTCAGGACTTTCGAAGGTAGATTTGGGTTTGCTTTTTACTGGATCCTAAGGCAGTTGGGAGTTAGGGTGGAGACGAGCTCCAGCTGGCGTTGGGGGGCTTTCCCTCCCTCTCTCCCCCTCTTCCACTTCTCCTTCCTCTTTTTCTCCTTATTCCTCCTATTCCTCTTCCTCCTCATCTCCTCTCCCTCCTTCTTCCCCTCCTCTCCTCCTTCTTCCTCTCCCTTTTCCTCTCCTCCTCTCCTTTCTACCCTGTTCGGCCCTACGAGGCTGGCTTGTAGGCCTCATAGGGCCAAACTGGGGGAGAGGAGAGGAGGAGAGTAAGAAGGAGGCAGAGGAGAGAAAGAGGAAGAGGGGGAGGGGAAGAGAGAGGGCCCAGTGAGGAAGAGAGGAGACGAAGAGGAATGAATAGGAGCAAGGAGGGAGAGCCCCACTCCCACCTGGAGTTCGCAAATTAAATATGCAAAAGAATCATTGTAAACTAGCGTCAAGCAACGTTAAGGGAACTATAGTAACTTTAGATGATTATACTTCCTCACAGGCATGAGAGACTAAGAATGGTAGTACAAGAATAGCGCACCATTATAGGTAATATTCAAGAAATTAGATTGCCTTGTACTCCCATGTAGTGTAACCGGGTGAGATAAACGTGAGATTCGATTGTATCCACTGTGACTAAAGAGAAACTTCATGTAATTCATTACACCATGAGAAGGGGATCATGACACCATTCGAAAAAAAAGCCGATCATATCCCACTTTGGCATATATCTCCAAGTTTCTCAGTTAACAGGTTTCATGCCAGCTCCATCTTCTCTCTAATTTCTCCTTTTTTTTGGTGTAACCAGATTGTCATCACTTAACGTGTTTCTCTCCTATAGGATAAAAGAATTGTGAGCTATATGAGGGGTCATTTTAAGGTGCAGTTGGCATTATAATTTTCTTGTGCTGGTGCTAGTGTAATGTTATTGACTTTTCCTTTTTAATTAATAAATTTTGTTGCTGATAAATATTGTTACCTAGTACCTGGTATGGACCACAGACCACCTATACATTAGATGTCATAGGAACCTAGCATGAAAAGACAAAATCTATAAAAAATACGTTGATGATGCAGTAAAGTATGAAAATACATTTTTAACAAGCTATATAGATCACTGAAAAGAAGCACAAGGCTCCAAATTATGCATCCCGCTAGACTCTTTCCCTTTGAGTTAGATATTCATGTTTTGCATGTGTTCAAATTTTGAGTTGTACCGAGATGCTCTATTCTAGGCCCAACAAGATACTTCAGTATGTACTATTCCATTTCTAATAAGATTTCTTTTGCAGGAAATTTCAAGGCTACGATATGAGTTGTGCCCACGTCATATGAAAGAGAGAAAGTTTTGAAGGATATATTTTATGCTTGTGAAGATCTAGGCCCAACAAGATACTTCAGTATGTACTATTCCATTTTCTAATAAGATTTCTTTTGCAGAAAATTTCAAGGCTACGATATGAGTTGTCCCCACATCATATGAAAGAGAGAAAGTTTTGAAGGATATATTTTATGCTTGTGAAGAGTCATGTGGCTCCGTAAGTCATACGGCGAACGAGGATTTGTCTAAACATTGGCTTTTTGGTTGGTTGAAACTCACTAGAAGCAAAACTGTGAAATCCATGGGCCAGAGCGGACAATATCATACATGTGTATAGCGTGGGGTGTTACAAGTTGATAAAGTAGGGGCAATCTAGATTCTTGAGACCCAAGGTCTACCATTACTATAAAGGTAATCCAAAACACAAGAGGGCCACATGGCCTGGGGTAGCCTTTGCATAGCATGAAATCCTTCTCCACCCCATTTCAAAAGGAGTTGGTTTCACTTACAGAACCATGGTTCACTTTACTCTTGATATATGCCTAAATTCATTGATCTTCTGGATTGATGGTACACTTTTGCATGGTTTCATAGAAGGTTTTGTAGTGCATTGCTCCTAAAATCATGTCACTCTATTCTCTTCTTGCTAGTTTTCATCATTTGTAGTTGTATGAGAGAAGCTTCCTGTCTCATGTGCTCACTTGAAATATCTTGAAGTTGAAATAAATTTTAATTTGAAAGAGATTTTGGCTGTCCCATGCATATTGAGAAGCTCACCAAACGTGAAAGAACTTAAAATCCAGATGAGTTGCTTTTCAGGCATAGTTTTCATGATTTTTTTTTAAAATCTTGTTATGGTCGAAAATGTTCAATGCTAATCTTATTCCTGGGTCTGAATTTCTTTTATTATCTAGTATCTTCCAGATGCAGACGAGTGCAGATATGATTTATCCATGAGGCTGAGTTCTGGGGTGTTTTCGCAGTTTGGTTGTTTGTTAAGTCAGCTTCTTGCTGTGGAGATAATTGGACTTGGCTTGTTATTGGATTTGGAATTTATAAGATGTATACTCTCTAATGCCCCTATGCTTGAGACCATGAAGATTCATACCCATCAATTTATTGAGGCTGAACAAGTTTCAAGGCCTCTGATGGAGTTGGTCTGATTTCGACAAGCTTCCACACGGGGCTGAACTTGGGCCATTACAAAGAGTGAGATCTTAATGTAAATTTTCTTTCACTCTTTCCAATTTTTTTTTTTTTACTGTTTTTGTGTGTTAAAGAGTATGAACACAAGTTTGCATTTTTGCAGATCTTAGTGTTCATGGAGACTTACAAATGAGCACACGGGCTCCAGATCCATATGAGATCAGTTAATTTGAGAAAAGAACCCAAACAGCCTGGGGAGTCGTCAATCACGGGCTGTTTGCATGTTTGGCAATTCAATTGTTTCAAACTGAAGTATCAAATCAACGGGGAATAAACCATGAGGGGTTAATAACAAGGAGACGGCCTTTGCCTTTAGTGGCTTGATGAGAAATCTTTAATCTTTTGGCAATTCACTTGTTTCAAACTAAAGTATCAAATCACAGAGAATAAATATGAGGGGTCTATTAATAATGTGATGACCTTTGTTTTTAGTGGCTAGATGAGGGATCTTTATATATTTATATAATATGTACTAGAAAAATAGATGACTTTTTGTCCTTATACAATATACATTGATTTTAATGATTACTATGCACAATGACACGTCTTGGTTTTAATAATGTACTGTTATATGTCGGATCAGCAACATTGGTGAGTACTCAGAGGAATTATTAATTCTTGTGATAGATTTTAATTCTTGGGATTTCCAGTGGTGTCTTTTCATGTTCGTTATACTCTGTGCTGTGTGAAATAGATGTGTTGGATTCATCATGTACTGGTGGAATGTGTTGGTACTTCATGTTTTGGTGGTATTTGTCCGCAGTGTTGATATTTTGTATGTCTAGTGTTGAGATTTTTGATGTGTTAGTGATGTTGAGACTCGTGGGATTTAACTTTTCTTATTTTTAAAGTTGTTTCCATGTTGGATGAAGTATTTTTCTACTTAATATTTTTTTGAAAGGTAAGTCTTTTTCTGATTTTTTTTTTTACTTAATGTGGGTTTCTCATGTTTACTATGGACATTTAATGAGATGTACACTCCAAGTATCAATTATTAACTGTTTAGGTACAGGTTACATGTAATGGGACACATGCTCCAAGTTGATTATCTAACCTGTTGAGGTACAGTTTACAGGTAAAAATTTTGTTTTGGATGTGGAAATATTTGTAGGGAACTGGTTGCCACCCATGCCATCGCTTCAGAACCCCATGCTGAACAGTACAATCTGGGAAATTGCGGAGTTACGCAACTCCAACAAACTTTCAACACTCTCTATGTTGGGCTGTTTATTGTGCTTAAACTCCCTCGAAGCAGCTATAATTTCCACCGAAAATATAGCTTTCTTTTGCATTTTTACATGAAATTTCTATTGGAAAAAGTGGCGCAACAGAAACAACCCACAATCAATGGATCAATCACAATCAATATACATCCATCGCACCATCAAGCAATCACACACATGAACACAGCAATTTTACGTGATTCGGCAACTTACTTACGTTCACGGGAGGAGAGAACTTATCTACTATGATCCCATCTCAATTTCCTCTAGATCTAAGGTTACAGTACATCAATATATATATAGTTCCTGCTTTTCTGGCCATCAAAAAAACCCATGCATAATGACTAAAATACCCCTAATCCTGAGCCTCGGTTCTTGCTAAACAAGACGACCAATCCGGCTAAACCGGAATACAAGACAAAACCCAACAATCTTCACCTTGGTTTGGATTCCGCAAATCCTCAGAGCCACCTTGAAATACCCGGTAATGTCTTCACGCACCTTACTGAAGGGTACGTCACTACACCAATGACGCAGTCTTTTCTCTTCAACATTCAACATATTGAACCGGCACTTCACATACCTCGCTAAAAGGTACTCCTCCACACACGCTATGACCTAGCATGGCCACAGTTGCCATCTTTGACCTCAACACCACCATCTTGAACCTCTAAAGTGCTATCTATTTGTTGCCACATGCATGTATCATTGCAACACAATGAACCTAACTTCCATCCGTCAAGACAAAACTGAAGACCTTCCTGAATCCGAATCTCACTGGTACTTCGTGAATCCTTCCTTCTGTCTCCACCTGTGTGTTCTTTCTGTTAAACCCGCAACTGTCTTGTTCTAGTCTGTTCTGATGGGTTGGGCACAGTACATGCGGGTTAAGTATGACCCAATACTTAAACCAGCTTATTCCGTACCTTTTCCAGAAAAAATCATCTCCATTCAGGGTTTCCTTGATTTCCGCTAGATGATATCATTGAAGACCCATCAATCCATCTTCCGATGATTCGTCGCATCTAACTCCACCTGAACCACAAATTTCCTCCCCTATTATTTGATGTCTGCTTCACTGCTCCACCTGAAAAAGCATCCCCTATCAACCTATAGAGATTTCGGACCATTAACTTGCAGAGATTTCAAACCAGCTCACCCTCCATGATGACTAATGTTCCCTTTTCCACCTTCGTAACTCCACCCACTATAGTGCACTTACAGCTTTTGAAGTTTAAGGTACACAAAGAAATCCAATTTCTTCGTAAACCCGAAACATATATCACATCAGTTAGGATTTGAATAACATCATCATACACCTGGATCTCTACTACTCTTATCTCAAATGCTCATAAGTTGCATTCTCTCCCATAAGAATAAATCCATCAATAATAAGAGTTATTTGCATCAAACTAATTTTTACGCAAACATATAATAGGAAGAATCCGAATCCCAATACCATGAATCAACAACCGGATCTATACCTGTAGCGACCAAAACTGATTCCTTGTCAACCGAGTTCGAGCTTTGTTGCACACTACCTCATTTTGATTCTGATTCCTTTTGCTTTTTCTTCCACTTTGGCATGTCGCTCATTCTCGATCCTGTCGACGCAGATATGAGCTTTCCATCAAAGTACTTGGAGCAATCTACCATTCAGGACATCAAGTAACACTTTTCAATCATTGCTGTATCACGGAGTCTAACACTCTATCCTGCCAATCCCTGAAGTCGTTTCTCCATCAAATACTTTAATCTGGCCCGTGATGCTTGAATCATTGCTATCATCGTGAATCTGTTAGTTTCTTCAGTCCTCCAATTTTCTGCCTATTAAACTGCCATATCTTTTATTTGCTTTGTAGATCTCGTCACCGTGAGCTCACTGGAAAAAACGGATCTGAAATCTAACTCCGGATGGCTTAAATATCACAGAAATAATTTTCTACACTCCGATTAGTCAGTGTTGACTGTTGAACAGCCCATCTTCTTCCACATACGCGTAGATCTCCTCATAACGAGTCCGTAGGCTCAAACGGATCTCCGATTGGACATCGGACGATCAAGATATCGCAGAAACAATTTCAACCGCTGAATCCAGTCAAAGCTGCCTGTTGACCGTGCTGATGTCACTGCTGACGTCACGGCTTGCTGGCAAACTGGGCTGGACTCTGCACACACGGGTCAAGTCTGACCCGACCTGGAACCGACTTGGAACTGCTGCTACTGAGCTTGTTGCATAAACAGGCTCGGGTCCGAACCTGACCCGACCTGAACCTTCGATGCTCTCTGGGCTGCCGCTATAACTAGGTCAGGTCTAAACGACCTAACCCGAACCTAACCTGCAGAGAAGCTGCTGTTGGGCTTTCTGTAAGAACAAGTCGGGTCTGAACCTGACCCACCCGACCTGCAACTGTGCTGATCTCAATCCGACCTGTGCTGCTGCTGCATGGGCCAGTCCGAACCGACCTGGAATCTGGCTTGTACCACGGGTTGGGTCAAAATGACCCGACCCGAAACCCGAAACCTGAATCTGCTTTCCTGGGCTTGTCACCACGGGTTGGGTCATAGTGACCCGACCCGAAACTCAAACCAACCAAGGTCGTCTCCTTCAACGCCTGTTTCTCTGTTCTGCAACCCTCTTATGTCTGCAAGTGCCGCTGTCTTCGTCGGCTACAGCGAACTAGTCCGGCGACCAATGGCTGCTCGCGGCGACGGCAACCAGCGGCGGGCTCGCGGCGATGGCGACAGCGACAGCGACGGCAGAGAACCAAAGATTGGCAATTGCAAGTTTTTTTTTTCTTTTTCAAATCCGGCAACCAAGAAAGGAAGAAAAACCAAACAACCTCCTGCTCTGGCAACTTCCAGCAACCCAAATCCTTTTCTCGTCTTCTTCTTCTCAGCGATGATGGCCCACAGAGATCACGGCTGTGATCTCTTCTCCTCTAGTTGATCTTCTTCTCCACACAGACCGATCTGTGTGGCCCACTTCTAACCAAAAGATCAATACGATCTTTTCTTCTCCAAGAACCAGTCCTTTCCTCTGCAAACCACAGAAATCGATCTCAGGCCTTCTTACAAGTTCCAGTCGATCACCATCGCCAATGAAAGATGGATCCGGACATGACGTGTCGATCATCTTCTTCCACGCACATCCGACACGATCCGTCAATCGCAAAACCATGAGCGATCTCTATCTCGCTCTGATACCACTTGTTGGAAAAAGTGGCGCACCAGAAACAACCCACGATCAACGGATCAATCACGATCAATATACATCCATCACACCATCAAGCAATAACACACATGAACACAGTAATTTTACATTGTTCGGCAACTTGCCTACATCCACAGGAGGAGAGAACTCATCTATTATGATCACATCTCAATCCCATCTGGATCTAGGGTTACAGTACATCAATTATATAGTTTTCGCTTTCTTGACCACCAAGAAAACCATATATAATGACTAAAATACCCCTAACCCTGAGCCTCGGTTCTGGCTGAACTAGACGACCGATCCGGCTAAACCGGAATACAAGACAAGACCCAACAATTTCTGATCAGTTAGTGAGGTAAGTTGTTTAAAGTTGTTAGTCTCAATCTCAACTATTCAAACAGTTTTGTGCAATGATTTCTCAGGTGAAGTCAAAAGGGTAAAATGGACAACCAGGCATCTACAGAGCTTGGGAGTCGGATATGGAGACTTTGTTTTTGTCCAAGCAAATGTGTAGAAATTGTTTTCCAAGCTTTATTTGGTTCCTGCTGCAGAACTTGCGACTGCTGATTAAGTTGAATTTGTTTTCCAGATTGGGTTTCATGTGCCTGAATTCGTTCTTGCAAATGTATATTTAACTGAATGAAAACTAGGAATGTGTTGGTGCATCCTTTCTCACATTATCTTGTGAATTGTTTTCGTGATGGAACTTTCTAATGGCCGGATTAAAGTTGATAGGTTAATGTTGGTGTTGAGTGCAAAGTTTGCCATGCTCATTTGGATTACACTGTTATCATGAAATAAAGGGCCAAAACACAGACTATTGCAACAATGTATCACACATTAACACTGCAAGCAGCAATTGGAGAGAGCATTTTTATTTCTACATTGCTCTCCCTAAAAAGCCTTCTCAAATTTGGTGGGTCGGTACCCAAAATGAAAAATTGAAGTTTATAGCTCACATCCTCTTTTCGCTGAAAAGTTTTTTCTGGCTTTTCTGACATGCTGCATTTGTGGGCACACTTGGTTTTATTTAAAGTGAGGGCTTTGAAGATTAGTGGCTTACCCAAAAATTTGATCGACTATGGCTTACCCATGAAATGGGCAGCTAGTCGAGGAGGGAGGGCTTATTGTAACCATTAAAATGGACAATCTTTTCTCGAAGAAAGCAGTGCTCATCTACCTTTTTTGGCATGTGGTTAAATTAACAGCCCTCATTTGATCTAGTGGGGCCCTTAAATAATCAAGGACATGCCCTCTGTTAAAAAAAATTGTTGTTTTGGGGGGGGGGGGCTTAAGTTGGAGACAATCTTAAGTAAAAACTAAAGAAAAATCTGGCCCAAACTTGAGAGATTGGGTCAAGTCACAGAGGACTGACCGCCGTTTTCAACTTGTTAAGCCCATTCGAAAACAAGTCAGTTGTGGAAGCTACAGAGGATCTAGGGTATTCTCTAACTAGCAATTGGCCATCCTATTACAGTATACAATGAGTTTCTGTCAAAAAGAGATTCTGTGCCTTACAGATGATCAATTTGATGATCTTTCTAATTCTCATTTAAGTGATGTTTACATGTGAACCACTACAAGTTGGGCATTTATTTTGAGTGGAATGAATTTTACGGGTTAAGACATGGTTGATGTATTTGTAGGCCGCACTATCAGATTGCTAATTTAGAGTCTTCTTCTTTCACATTGGCAAGTGCACGCCGAACATTTGCATACAATCTTTCCAATATCCGAAGGTTTGGATTCTGTTTCATGCTTTAGGATTTAATTTGCATAAAATTTATCTTTTCAACAGCTAGAGGTAGATGCTCATACATTCACATGGGGGCGGATGCACCACTTTGACCCCAGTATGCTTTTAAAACAAAGATTCTGTATTTATTTTCCAAACACAATTGCTTGGTTAGGTGTGCACCCCAAAATGAAAACTGTGTCTGCCAGTCTCTGAGCTCTACACTTTGATCCACGTCATCATCTGAGCTATGCCTACTCTTGCCAGCATTTGAAAATTTACACTCTGGTCCAGTCGATTTAATTCAGCTGGCGATTTGTCTACTTTGGCAGGTAGGAAAGCATATTTCTTCACCACTAGAATCGTGAATTAATCACAACTTTTCTGCATCTCAGCCCATACAGTGCCACCGTCTTCTTCTTTTGTTCTTCAGATCACCTGCTTTTAAATCCAGCCATGCAGTCTGTTGGCATAAAAAAATTATAAAAAACTATGGGGCACAGGGCCCCTTGTTGTGGGGTCATAAGGCCTATATAAATCTCTCTATCCCAGTCCCGGCTTTGGCTAAAGAGAGTGCTTCTCTTTCCAACTTCTTCCCGTCGGAATCTCCACTCAGTATAAAAGTGCTTATTCGGCTGGCTTTCCACCCTTCTATTCACGCAGCTATTACAAAATCAAAGCCGAATGAATAGAAAGGTAGGTGCACATCCAAAGAAATTCCTTATGAGCATCCACTCCTAGAAGACGGCAGGTGCACATCCACGTCGAACAAAGCCATTTGTAAAATGGGCAGCAAGGGGAGTGGGTAGAAAAATGGAGAACCAACATGCAGCCACTTCCTTAGGGCGTGTTTGTATAAGCACAAAATAAATGGGCCCAATAGCTTAAAATTTCTATTCAATCATGTTTGAATGAGTCTAGCCCAACAGATGAAATATTATTTTGAGCTCATATGCACTTCACGAGCCTTAAATACTGAAATTTCCTTGGGTAAAAGTTATTCTACCCCAAAATATTTTTAAATTTCACTTCACATCAACCATTCAACAGAGTGAAGTAAACTAATATACCTTAACTTCAACCCACTTCTCCTCCACTTCATTCATTATGTAAAATCTACTTCACTCTAATTTACTCCTCCTGTAATCCAAACAAGCCCTTATGGTAGTGGGAAGGTTATAAGGGGACTATACGCTGCCAGAGTTGGCAAGTGAAGAGGTGGCTTCCTAAAGAGGAGATTTGAAACACGTTAAGGACTAGGATCATGCCTTCATCAAGGGATGAAGCATGATTTCGTAGTTTTGAGCCATGCCCCTACATCATTTGATTTTTTTTTTTTTTTTTTTTTTTGTAAGAAGAGGGAATGAATGTTCCATTTTGTAACTTTTCTTTTAAGAATGAAAATATTAGTTTTCATATCAATGCATCCATCTCCCTCTTAATTTTTGTGTTTACACTCTCCCTCTTAATTTTTGTGTTTACACAGAAATACACCAGAAGGGGAGCCCTTCGTCTGCTGTTGTTTCCTGCTTTAGTTTATTTTCTATTACCCTGTGATGTTTATTGGCGCATAATAGTTTATTTCGGTTCTTTGAAGTTAAACTAGTGTACGCTTTATTATTTTTTTTTTTATAATTTGTCTTGGAACTTGTTGATTCTTGGCTTTTGATATTTTGTAATTGAGATTGATTTTGCAAGATGACAAATGCACTGTCACGTTTGGACTCTATTTTGGGCAATACCTACTTTGTGTTGGATTATTGTCTTGTATTTTATTTTTGCAGCATCGATTCATCTTCATTAGCCAAGATCAAGGTTCATGGTTAGAAATATTTTAGTTATTATGTAGGAGCCAAAAAGCGCCAACTATTATATTATATGGTAACCCTTGTTAGATTTTGTGGACTCAATCCATCAGTTGATGTAATAAATTGATTAATTTCTTTATTTATCAATAAAATCATGCTTTGCTTTCATGAGATGAGTGTTATTTTACTAATTCATGCACATGACCAATACATATGACATAATGGTTCATGAGTTGAACCGGGTCCCATTAGTATATTAGATGTGATATATGTGCATGGATGAGATCCACACGCAGGAGATATATGTCACAAATCTTATACTTAAATAGCTTCACAACCAGTAATGAGACTGGGCATCTCATTTGATAAGGTTGCAGCACTTTGATCACTATGAAATAGCGTGATTTGTCTCGATCATCAGAATGTAAGATTCTGGATCACGGTGCTGGTACATTGGATGTATTGAAGGACCATGAGATGCACCTTATGGAATTCCATCTCAATAATAAGGTATGCTCTCATAATTCCCTAGCAATAAGTATAACACTCCGACCCAGCTTGACCTCGTTTAGCGGCTAGTTAAATCTTGTTTTCGTTGCTAATCGTGGTTGGTTTGTGTTTTGTTTTCGTTACGGGTCATGGATAGGTAGTTGGGTTGAGTTTGACCTGGATTAAGTAGACCAAGCCCTTTTTCGTAATTTTAGCTTTTCTTAGACATGGTCATTTTTGCATCATCTTGATGTCAACACGTGTCTTTCGTTGAGCTCGTTAACTTTCGTAACTACGTCATTCGCAACCGATGTCGTTTGATTCGATTGGACAGGGATTTGACTCAAACGGAAATTAGCACTTTTAACTTGGACTCTCTTACAATTTAGTCAACCCACTAACTTATATAAGTTCAACCATCGATCAAACTCCAGTTTCTTCTCTCGTTTTCTCTCAACTTCATCTACTGCACGTGGAAAACTCATCTCTCTCCTTCTCTTGAATTCTCTTCTCCAATTCCTCTCCTCCATCGATCAAGAGGAAGGTGGGTCTTGCATGTGAGGTGAGTGGATTTTCTTTCATTCTCTCATCTCTTTCCTCTAGTTATTCTCCTTCTTGTTCTTATTGGTGGGTCTATGTTGTGGATTTCTCTCCATCCCTCATGCATGCATGTGGTTTTGATTGTGTTAGGTTGTGTTGGATCCAAGGGCTACCATTGTGTAATTACATTTCCAATTGAGGCAAGTATAACCCTAGCTTGTGAGAACCCATGTTGGTATGCATTTGATTTGGATAGTTTTACATGAATTGATGTGGAAAAATGTATGTACAGCCCATTTAGTAGTATTCTTCTCCTGTCCATTGTAAATTTGCAAATTCTGATGAGTTTCCAGACTTTCTGTGTGTGTTTCAGAAACTTAAATTCGTGCAGGTACGGCTAAGCCGTATAGCAATTACAGCTCCCAATCCAGAGAGGAGAAAAACCCAGTTTTCCTCTACGGCTAGGGCACGGCTAAGCCGTGGATTGCCCTACGGCTAAGCCGAAGCTCAGCCGTGGCCCAGCCGTAGATCAATACAGGGTGTATTTTCTGGAATAACTGAGAGTCAGCAACTGACCAACCTTCTACGGCCCAGCCACGGCTAAGCCGTAGACCACACACGGCTAAGCCGTAGCACACACACGGCTAAGCCGTATTCACACTAGACTAATGAAAGAAAAACAAGGATAGGTGTAAAGAAAAGACCGATATGGCCTTCATGATAGAATGTAGCGCACCAGACCTGCCCAATGGAATATGATACAACTCGTGAATGATCTCGAGGGCTGCGAATCATTCATGTTCGTTATCCGGATGTTAAGCACCTCCCCATGGGTGTTGGTTTAAGGGACTTCGTGCACCGCCCGATTCAATGCAACACTAGACAACGGTGCATCGAATAACTTAAAACTACATCATCATGCACGGTTAGAAACACCGGGTAATTAGATTAGAATTGGCTCGTAAATACAGATATTCGATTTCGCATGGTTTGTTGCACAACATATTGCATTCGATCAGTGACCTCAACTCTCTAACATGTTTACTGTGTTCAGTTATATTCACATTGTGATTACTTACCTTGAGTATGCATGTATGATATGTTCACTCTCAGATATGCACGTACGATCTGTTGTCACGATCTACTCAGGGTTTTCATGATTGACTCTGTATGGTCAGGCTCTACTTAGCCTCAGCCTTAGGATCCCGACGGGGTGAATTTGGTATAGTTTATATGGACCTGCTGCAGTATGGATATGTCTTGGGGAACCGGACTCCAGGAAACCGAGACCCATTGTACCCTAGCCCGGACAATGGTGTTCTTTGCATATTATAAGATCTCTCTTTTGGGAGCATATGGTAATGTAGTAGCCACTAGAATGCACACAGCATGTATTCGTTGATTCACTCAGCATATTTCTTTCTCGCATGACAGCCTAGTATACGAAAATGCTTTCTTTAATCACATGATGTTCTTTATTCTATTAGACACAGCGTGTGTTAACTTGCAATGGTTTATACTTTGCTGAATCTTCGTATTCACAGTCGTTTTTGGTGTTGCAGGCCCAGATCCCCCGGCCGAACCCCCGCAGGTCGGCCAGGCTCCAGATGAGACCCCCGGGGCCCCATCAGGCCTAGAGGAGTGGATGTGATCACTCCACGGGAGAGCGCTCTTGGCATGCATCATTGCAGTCTTGTTTTGTGTGGATTTCCAGACTTGTATATATCATGACATGTCATTATTGTATATATTCTTTTGTTCTTTTTGTAAGACTTTCATATGTAATTATGTCAGTTCGTTCTTGGTATCCTCTTCTTGCACTGTTAGCTTTATGTTTCTGATATTTACAGCTTCCGCGTACTTGCTTGGCACGTGTGAATATTCCCTTGTGCGTGTACATTTAGACTCGGTCTACGTGTGCATGCACGGGAGTACGTGTGTCATTAGGTTTGGCTTTTGCTAACCCTCGAACTCTGGGCTCGGGTTGTGACAATAGGCTTTCAATCCTGAGACATTGATGAACTCAAGTTTCTATCTATTCATTTGCTTTGAGTCACCAATGAGTGAGGCCGACTGTAGGTTAACACCTCGGTATCTTGGGTATGTGGTAGTAGAACTGTGGGAACGTTGAATGATCAAGATGGAATCTATCTCTATTATCCCCTTGTGCCAATTAATGGATTTGTCATTAGTAAATGCGCACCCATCTCAATTAAGAGTTAATTGGATGGTACTGATGATTACTGTAATTAATTGGGGCTCAAGGATAATAAGATGTGAAACTTAGATTGGAAGAGACGGATTTATTCCAATTGATCCACGGATATTGATAGAGGGGCCTACTTGTGGTAATTGGGAAGTTTAGGGTCTTCATTGTAATTTATTCCTAAGACTGGAGTGCAATTGCATTTATATAGTGGTGTTATTTGCAATTAACTGAGGGCCCGGATTGCACATGAGATGTGGGGTCGCGGTGTTCCAGTTGGAGCCAGCTTTCTAAGGAATCCCTAGTGGTCCCCACGCTAGCCCAAGTTATTGGAAAATACTAATCCGACTCGAACTCTAGAAAGAAAGGATAAGAAAGGAGAAACTTGCTAATTGCTTTGGAAGTAAGACTTCTATTTCAATTAGGCAAGGACGAGATTTGAAAGTATATAAAATATCCTTGGACGTCCAAAAGAGTCTCTCTCACGCCCAAAACCCTTTCGTGCAAGAGTTGCAGAGTTACTCTCTCCTCCTTTCTTCTAGTTCCTTGGAGTTTCGAGTTGGGATTTCTCTTGAAGATTCCACCATTCTTCTTGAGAAAAAGAAATCCAATTCGGGTCATAGCGTGGAAGGCTAAGAGGTATTGAAGAAATCCATTAGAGCACTGCGGATCTCCAAAGGTATGATCTACTTCTTGCATGTCGTAGATTATTATGGATGTTTAGTGCTGGTAGAATATTTACTGTACATGGTTACGAGATTGAGGGTAACGCATCCTGGATTGGGTTTTGGTCTTATGGATAGTTGATCCATGTGTCAAGTGGGTCAAAAGTTTTGAAAATCTATCCACGAGACCCACCTACTTCCAACAACCCTAACTCCAGGAAATTGAGGAAGGAGAATAATAGACGCTATTCCTATTTCCCGTGGAAGTTTGTGGTGCTTTGTTGATGAATGTGATTACTTGATAATTTTGTTCACTGTGTTTGATTTGTCAATCACTGGTATTTTTCACCACACTACTTTTTTCAACACTTTCTCGCCTGGACCATATTGTTATTAGAATGTTGCAATGCCTTGTGATAGTATTCTGGAGCCTTCGGCCTAGAACTATGTATAGATTTGGACCTTAGCCAGACAGCTGAAAGCAAAGCCTATGTCAAGTCCCTAGAAACACTCATTGGTGGCAACCACTTAGGGCCCGTTTGTTAATTTAATTAGTAGGGTGAAGTGAGGTGAATGATAATTTTAAAAAATAAAAAAATAAGAGAAGTTAAATAAATCCAATGATTAGATTTTGTATTTTAGTGAAAAGAGAATAAAATTTTTTGACTGTTGTATTAAAAGTAGATATTTTTTGTTTGTTAGTGGGATGAAAACATAACTTTATGAATTTTTGTGTAAAAAGGTAAAAGAATTTTTTCGAAATATGGTATTTTGATTTGATTTTTTTGAGTTGTTTGTGGTGAAATGAAATATGACTTTAACTTTACAATGAAGGGAAATTAACAAACGGGCCCTTAAAGACAATGTAGCTCTTAATTTGGGCCACTTGAAGACATTACACTATATAGACTGTCATTCTTAATTCTGATCCACATTTAGCCAGATAAAAATTTTTTTTAGAACCGATTCATACAAATTTTAGGTTATACCGTTATTGTTTCTTAGTTTAAATTTATTAACTATCTTGATCACATTTGCTAAAAGCACCGCCCCCACATCTGGTGCTCAACGGCCCACATAGTCACGTGGGGAGACGCTGATGAAATTGAATATTAAGGTTCACCAAAATAATTCAAGAGGTCAAAAGGCATTTTGTTACAGCCGAAAGCTGTGATTCTTGGACTGCTCAAAAGCCATCCGATTGTTGGAAGGCATTTTCCTACGGCCAAAAGCTGTAAAAGTCAAAGAAATAATAAAATAATAAACTTTGCTGGTTCAGTTCGAGTGCCACATTTTAAATGTAGGAAAGTGAGGCAGTAAGTTTGTGTATGAGGGAGCAAAGTACAATCTTGGACGAACAGAGGAAGGCCAATAGTGGGTCATGGTGGAGGAGATGAGGGCGTTTTGGAAAATCCATTTTCCAACACCTAAATGGAAGCTTGAATTGATGGAATGGGCTCCAATTAAATGAGTACCCTGTACGTAAAAAATTATTCAATATTTCAAAAGTACTTACTCCGTCCCTTCTCCCCAATGGAGAATAAAGTTGGTGAGGTTAAACTTTGTAGGAGTTTACTTATCTCATTCTTTATTGTGATTGGTGTAAAAAAAAAAAAGGGAAGGAGTTTTGAATAATTACTTTATTTACACAGGTGGCACATGTGGAGTCTTCAAGAGCAATGAGGTTGGTAACGTTTTCCAATATTATTAGAGCTGGAAATGGTGGCGGTAGAATTAGAGAAAAGAATACACAAAGGAGAACATTTCATATGATGGATGACTATCACAAAGGATCCATGGACCAATCTAAACAGGTATGTGGTTTTGTTAAGAATCAAACTTCTTTTAATGCTTCATGCCAGCATTTTCATTCTCTGTCTATTTCTAGTAGTGGGAGAGTCCTCTGTACAAAATATGAATAGGCACAAGTTTAAGTTGCGTAATTGTGTTGGTGGGGATTCTGGTTTTTTCTGGAATTGTAGAGGACCAAAAACTGCTTCAACGATGAGGGAAATTTAAAAAATCTTTAGAGATTTTCAACCAATCCAACGAATCGGATATTAAACTCCTTGCAAAAATAAAATAAAATTCAGTTATTATGCTCTTAGAGCTGCAGATGGTAATGCGGGAGGTCTAGCCATTTTTTGGAATGATGATTTTGATTTAAACATAATTGAGGTTAACAAATGGTTTATTTATTGTGTTGTTGACAAAGACAAGTTGAACTTGGAATGGTATGTTACTTGCATTCAAGGTCCTCCATATATCCAAATGAAAAGCAAAATTTTTGAAATCAGTTACACAGGATTGGAGAAAATTCCAATAGACCTTGGATGATCACGGGGGACTTTAATAAAATTTTGATGCTTCTGAAAAGTGGGGTGGTAAGAAATTTAGTCATAAGAAAGCTAGCTAATTATGTCTAAATTGTGAATGATTATCAGAGATTATTTGTCAATTGATTCAAAAAGGTTGGAACTTGGAAAAAAAAACTTGATAATATTAAATATGTGTTTTGATTATGTAATGATAAGCCTTTCTTGGATTCACGACTTTATTTCCAGTGGAGGAAAGTGTGAAACCCAACCCCACCTACATAATCACTTGAAGCAAAATCAAGTCGTGCTTATTGGAGCCAAGATAGGAAACTCCCTTGGTGTAAGGGTAATATGCTTTGGTTAACACTGTGAGACTTTATTCAAGTCTCACATCGAAAGTATTCAAGTCCTGATCGGCTTTAGATAATGTTTGAATTTGCAAAACTATAAAATCTTTATTTCTCAAAATTAAGTAAACTATAATTATATGAAATGGTCACTTGAAGTTACCATATAACCCTACAATCTACTAAAACTTGAATTTGCCAATTCTATTTGATGTGATATTGCTATTTGAATTCCTCTCCTTTGATATTGTTAATCTCTGCTTCTTAATAATTTATTCGGAATCTTGGCTCCAAAGTTTGATACCTTGATTGTTATCCGTTTGTTATAGTTTCATAGTGGGTCTACTTGCAGAGTTGTACTTACTCTTGTTGTTTATCCAGATTGTACTTACTCTCGTTATTTATCCAAATTTCATGGTTGAGCCAGACATTGAGGAGACCTAGCATACATGCAGGGACGGGACTGTGTTGAGCTGCAAAAATTTATGCATTAGTTATCAGTGGAATATTCTAAGAGTTTATGTACATTTTTGAGACCTTTATGCAAAACTAAAATTTGTCTTTTAGTTTTAACTATTGTGGACTCGTCGTGCCTCGTAATTTAAAGGTCCCAAGGACCTTAGATTTTGAGGCATGACAAATTCTAAATAAAATTTTATTAGCAACAATGTCCAAAAATTAGAAAATAAAAGGTAATAAAAAATAAATTTTTGAGAAGTAATAAATTAATAAAAAAATTTTGTCACATTGAATATTATTCACCTCACCTCAAGTACGTTGTTTTTTTTTTAATTTATATCAAATAGTTAAAGAATGATCAATCTTAGAAGTGGATCTAATTCAAATTGAAGTGTTATAATTAGATTTATTGGGTGTGAGTCTCAAGTTTACTAATAAAAAATAATATATAAAAGTTAATAATTCTCAAAATTATTTCACTTAAATAATATGTTTATGTAGTGCATGAAATTGTGATGAATGCAAAGGGTTCAAGTCCACATTCATAAATTCAAACATATAAAAAAATGGGAACATAACTACATATCATTATTAAATTCCCTTTGTTTACATAGATTCAATTGCTTTGACTTCAGGGATGCAAACTGTTTACAAGTTTTAGAAAATTACAGTCCCTCTCCCTGGTGTCAAATGTGATCCAAACTAAGTTAAATATAAAAAATTCAAATTGCTTGAAAGAATATGGGAAAAAGTGTAAAAATGAAGGGCTAAGGGGTCAGTGATTGTGGCTTTGGTCACTTACACCCTGCATGGTCACTGATAGGCAGTGGCCAAGTTTTGCCCTTTCTTTTCACTGTTTGCTTCTGAGACTCCTCCAAAGTACTGTAGGTTGTGCTTTTCAAACTTTGGACATGTAGCCAGCAACTTAAAAGGCCAAATTCAATGTCAGAATCACCCATGATCTTTGATAATCACCACTTCAATTATGGACCACATTTGAGCAAATTCGAAGAGGTTACAAAAGATGGCTAAAGTTGTGTCATTCTAATCCTATGCATTTCAAGGACTAGGATGATGCCTAAGAAGATATCAACACAACTATAACTAGTACCCCTTAAGTGAAAAAATCAAAAAAGACACCAAGGGTTCATCGTGGCCAAGTAAAAAGCCTTCATGTAATTTCTAAGACTTAAGAGTGACTCCCTTTGCTTATAGCCATCACCTCACCTTAAGATGGTGAGAAGTGGAAGAGAACTCGATTGTTGCAGAAGATGCTCTTGGTGGTGAGCCCTTTTGAATCCTTGCCAAAGTTATAAAAGAATTTGGGACTTGTGGAAACTTGTTGAATCTTGTGGAACCCCTTCTCAAAGGCCCAAGTGCGTTTTTTATAGCCTGCAAAAGGAGTTCGAGTGGTTTCTAGTAGTTTTGGGAAGTTATAATTAGAATTTAAATTTGAAAACTGCTTGGAAATTTTCTGGAACTACCCACAAATGGCAGTGACCATGGGGCTCGGTCACTGCATGGCCCTTTATGGGCTTTTTGTACATGTGGCCTGCCACTATCGGTTTAGGGCCCAACTAATGTCCAAATTTCACGAAACTTGGAAGGATTCTTCTACCATTATTTTGAGCATGCCATATAAATTTCATCTTGTTTTGACCTCTAAAGATTTGTCAAACCTTCCTTTGGCTTTTCATAAAAGTAGGCTCTTGCTTTAGCTATTTGGGGCCCAAATGATCTTGGATTGCCTAGAAACTTGGAAGAATTAATGTTAGACACATCTTAAAGTCTTCATCCAGTTTTCATTTCATTTGGCTTTGTGGAAGTGTGATTTGAATTCACTGGCCTCGAAACTGGATGTTCTAAGTCAAGATCCCCTTGGATTGCAGGCAATCAGTTGGTTTTGCATCTGAGTGATGTCCAATTGATCTCAAACTTTGAAGAGCTAATCCTGAACACACTTTGAGTCTCTAAACCAAATTTAACCAACTTTAGCCTCCTGGAAGTAGGACTTTAGTCAATGACCCAAAGGTTTGAGGGTCACTGATCTCTAAACTGACATATAGCAAAATTATGGACGATGAAGTCTCCTTAGCTTGGAACTTTGAGGGATCATTTCTGAGCATCACTTGAACCTTCCATTTGAATTTCATCAACTTTGGTCACCTGAAAGCAGGACTTTGCTTAGTGACCTTAAGATTTGAGAGTGTCTGATCCAAAGTTGACATGTTTTTTGAATGATATCCAATTAACTTGAAATTTTGCAGAACCATTCTTGAATATGTATTGAGCTTTCTTCAAGAGTTTCAGCTGATTTGGTCTTGATGAGATGCCATTTTGCACAATGACCCAAAGGAATTTGGCAGACAGTCACCTAATCTTGAATTTTAGTCCAAATGATGTCCAAATGTCTTGAAACTTTGAAAGATTATTCTTGATTTTATTGGAAGACATCCTCATGAGTTTCGGGTAGTTTACCATGTAGAAGTGTTAGTTGACATAGTGACTCCAAGGAACTAGGAAGACAATCACTTAAACTTGAATTTGAGTTAAAATGAAATCCAAATGCTTTGAAACTTTAAAACATCATTCGTGAGCATGTTTTGGAGTTTTCATGTAATTTCTAGTTACTTCGGAATTCTAGAAGCTTGGATATGTTTAGTGACCTGCAAGGTTTTGAGTAATGAACATTGAATTTGATATTTGCTAACTTGAGTGACTAAATGAAATCCAATAGTTTTGAAGTTTGGATTGAGCTCATCTGAGATCTTCAAAATGAGTCTCACCAGCTTTCAACATTTGGATGCAATGGTTGACTTGGTGATCCAAGACCCTAGGGTTTTACATGCCCTTGAGGTTGAAACTTGTTTGTGATGTCTTCTGTTCAACACTTATATGTTTGTGATTTTTATAAGGCAACAGGTTTATATAATTATAGAGAGTATGCTAATCATAATTGAGATTTTTCTAGAGATATAGATGTGGGCTTTTCTTATCAAGAAAGTGGAGTTTTTCCTTTAGATCCATTTTGATTAATGGTATCTGGAAAAAAATGACTTGATTATCTTAACCAAATTAAATAAACAAAAATTAGTAAAATTAACCTTAAGTAACTGAACAATTGGAGAAAATATAAAATATAAATATAAATTTATAATCTAAATGTCAAGATTGAAATTGGTTTGGTCAAAATAGCAACTTTAGTATATAATACAATAGTGATTAAGAAAGAATAGAACAATTGGAGAAAATATAAAATATAAATATAAATTTATTTTATAAATAAATCATAAAGAATCTATTAATTTGAAGTCCAAAATTATGCAATTTGTGATATTATTTATATGTGGTCAATTTAGTAGTAATAAATTCATTAGAACAAAAAAGGTTGAACACAATTGGTTAAATTATAATGGATTGGATCTGAGTAATTTTATCAAGACCCGATAAACAACTATTGTAAGATCACCACAAACTTGTAAGTATAAAATATAATTGGGTCGATGGCAATAAGTCAAGTTTGATTCCAATTAGGTCACCTTCTAATGAAGTTAAAAGGAGAGAATCTTACAAGCTCTAAGTTATGATAATTAATAAACACTTTATATAATATTATTGATAAAATAACTATAATCCATTAATTGGAGAAGTTTTGATATATATTGATAACACTAATAATTTTGATCTAACTGACCATTTAACATGAATTCTTTTTAGTTATTCAAAGTTAGAGTTGGTTTTTCTTATTTTCTTCTAGATTTGAGTTAACATAATTTTTTTACCTAATTAATCAATACATTAGGCTAGAGTTAAGTCAATACATGATATTTCATATTCCAACGTAATTTAACATGCCTTATTGCATGACCAACACTTTGTTATCATCCATTTTGAGTAACAATTTAGATGAGTAACGTTTGTCAATTGTCTATGACTTTCTATCTTTAAACTCTCATTTGTGTTAGGTTTATGTCTTGTATTCCGGTTTAGCCGGATGAGTCCACTGGGTTAGCCAGGGACTGGTTTAAGGTCAAGGGTATTTTGGTAATTGTACCGGGGCTTTCTTGGTGGCCAAGAAAGTGGAGATTATATATTGTATAGTCTGTAACCCTAGACCTTGCGGCGGCGGCATTAGTTGCCCGTGGTGCTCCCACACCACGTAGGAGAGATGAGGTGAGAGTGTGGGAATCTCTTGTATGCTTTACTTGTCATAGTGAAGATGTTCGTCCTCCTGTGCTCGTGGATGTAGCCCGGTTTGGGTGAACCACGTAAATCTCGGTGTCTCTTCTTGTGTGTGGTTGATTGTTGATCTTGTGATTCCGTGGATGCGCACAACGGGTGTTTATCAGAAAATCACAACAATTGGTATCAGAGCCACAACAATTGGTATCAGAGCCAGGTTGGTGTTCCTCGGGTTTCTGAGCGAGGTGGAGATCGCTCGGTGGCTTGGAGGTTGTGCGCATGAAGATTAACTGAGATCAGGTTCGTGATTTCTGGTTGGGCCACCATCGGAGAAGAAGAAGACGAGATTAGGTTCTCCGGTCTCGCTAGATCGGAGGAAAAAAAGATCCACATGTTTTTTCAGATCTCGGAGAAAATCGCGGCTGGTTGGATTTCCGGGCTTTCAGATCTGAAAAGGAGAGAAATCAGTTTTGCAGAGTGGGTTCTGTTGGTGCTATTGGTTTCTTGATCTTGCTGGAATATCTGTGAAGAAGAAGACCGGAGAAGAAAAGCATCTGTGAAAGAAAGATAAAAAAAAAAAAAGGGAAAAGAAAAATCGTTGCAGAATCCGGAAGCAGAGAGAAGCAGAGGATTTCTCGGTCCAGAGAAAAACCAGGAAGCCAGAGAAAAACCAGGAAGAAAAAAAAAACTTACCGAGATCTTCGCCGGACTCGCTGCCCGCCGCCGTCGCCGTCGCAGTCGCTGCCGTTCCCGTCGCCGCTGCCAGCCGGCGCTGAAGCCGGAGCCGAAGCAAATCGCTTGCAGCACCGCTGTTGCGCCGTCAACGTTCCTTTAGGGCCGGCCGTCGCCAGAGAGTGCACCACCGCTGCCAAGCAGCAGCAGCACCATCGACCTCCACATCGCGCCGCTGCTGCTCCGCCCAGATTGCCGGAGCCAACGCATCCGCCGCTGCCCTTCCACCGCTGGAGAATCATCTGTCGCGGGTCGCCGTGAGCCCCGCCGCTGTTCGCCGTCGCCATCGCCGTACGCTGCCGCCCCGCCGTCGCAGTAGACGTGCCGTCGCCGCGCCTTGCCGCTGGTAGCCGGACCAGCCAAACCGCGGCCTGACTGTCCGATCTGCAACTGGGAGGAAAAACAGAAAACAGAGCAGAAGTTTGTTGAAGACGATACCCAGCGTGTTGGGTCCGGGTCAGGTCGTTCCGACCTGACCCGTTTTGGATTAAAAGCCCAGGCAGCACAGCAGGTTTCGGGTCAAGGTCCGGGTCAGGTCGCAGTTCGACCTGAACCCGTTCGTGCAGAAGCCCATTGACAGAAACGGGCTACAGGTCAGGTCAGGTCCGACCCGACCCGTTATCAGAAGGTCCAGCCCAGTCAGCAGGTTCAGTTCAGGTCAGGTCAGGTCTGACCTGACCCGTTAGCAGACGGTCCAGCCCAGCGCAAAATTGCAGTTCAGTTCCGGGTCAGGTGAACCCGACCCGGGTCCGCTCCAGAAGCCCAGTAGACAGCGCAGAGTGACATCAGCAGTGACGTCAGCAATGGTCAACAGGCAGGTTTGACCAGATTAACGGCTGAAATTGTTTCTGCGATATCTTGATCGTCCGATGTCCGATCGGAGATCCGTTTGCGCCTACGGACTCGTTTCGAGCAGATCTACGCAGTGGAAGAGGTTGATTGGCTGTTTGACAGTCAAGGAGGAGGTTTGACCGATTGGAGCATAGAAACTTGTTTCTACGTTATCGGGGCCATCCTGAGTCGGATTTCAGATCCGTTTCTTCCAGCGTGCTCGTGGTGACGAGATCTATAACTTGATGCAGAAATTTGGAGGAGATCTGAACAGATGTGGATTGAGGCTTGAATCGAGTCTACTCGACTTGGTTGTTGTTGCAAACCCAATAATAGGAGTCGCCAGCCTAGTTGCAAAGGGTTTGCTGATTCAAACGAAGTTATTCGTTTGGGGTTCACATGCTCGCATGTGATGTTATTCATCTTGCCAGAGCCAAGCCGGAAAAGCAGCAAGGAGGAGCTGATGTATCAGCAGTTGATCGGAGGCCCAGTCAAATGGAGTTTTTGACTGCTCGGAGGCAGAGGTTGTTCTGCAATGGAGTCATCTGGACTTGTATTCCCGATCTGTTTGCTTGCATGCTTGTGGTGATTGGATCTTCACAGTGATGTTTTCACAGTGATGTTGAAGATGGGGCAAGATGGTGAGTGATTCAGATATCACTCAGATTCGTCAATGGTTTCGAGCTTTTAGTTCGAGGTGGAGTTTGACGAGGGTATGAACTTTGCTCAAAGTTCATGTGCTGGTTCAACATGTCAAAGTGTTGAAGAAGACTGCATCCCTGGTGCAGTGACGTGCCATTCAGCAGGGTACGTGAAGACATTACCGGTTTTATCTCCTAGTAGCTCGAGTTGTACGGAGTTGTACGGAATTCAAGCCAAGGTGGAGATTGTTAGGTTTATGTCTTGTATTCCGGTTTAGCCGGATGAGTCCACTGGGTTAGCCAGGGACTGGTTTAAGGTCAAGGGTATTTTGGTAATTGTACCGGGGCTTTCTTGGTGGCCAAGAAAGTGGAGATTATATATTGTATAGTCTGTAACCCTAGACCTTGCGGCGGCGGCATTAGTTGCCCGTGGTGCTCCCACACCACGTAGGAGAGATGAGGTGAGAGTGTGGGAATCTCTTGTATGCTTTACTTGTCATAGTGAAGATGTTCGTCCTCCTGTGCCCGTGGATGTAGCCCGGTTTGGGTGAACCACGTAAATCTCGGTGTCTCTTCTTGTGTGTGGTTGATTGTTGATCTTGTGATTCCGTGGATGCGCACAACGGGTGTTTATCAGAAAATCACAACAATTGGTATCAGAGCCACAACAATTTGATGTGATGACACTTGTCACCTTTTCTGTATGATTAGATGAGCGACATTTGTTAATCATCTATAACATTTTTAGCATATAAATAATGATGTTATTTTATTTTAACCCAAAACTTTTATTCATTTATCAACTATTGGCCTCCCACCCCCACCTACAGTTTATTTTATTTTCTTAGAAACTCATTACCATTGTATTGCTAGAGAAAATTGAGCTAACTAATGATAGTGGTATGTAAGTTCATGTCAGAAGCTACATAAATTATGACACTTTTTATTTCATGCATTTTACTTATAGTTTTCATGTATGTGTTAAATTATGTACTTATACAAAAAAAATAGCATATCATTTAATATATATATATATATGATTTTCTTGAACTCTTAACCAATTTAGGTAGCTACATAATTTAAATTTAAGTCAAATATGTTAATTTTCAAAACAAGAAGGATTTAATCCTCTCCATTTTGAAAATTAGAAAATTAAAAGTTGAATGTGGGCACAAAATGGCCTGAATTTGGCTCATTGATGATATATTGTTAGTTTTCTATTTTATTTAAACTAATATTATTTTCAGTTCTCAATAACTATGATGAGTTCAATTTTTTAAAAATTTATAAAATTATTTATAAATTTATTTTCTCGATTGCAATTGTAATACCTTTATCGAGAATGAGTGGCATAGGAAAGAAAAGGTATGTCATAACTTTTTCAGTTTAAAATTATATTCCAACTTAATCTAAATAATTTTATCTTTTTCTTTTTTAGTAAACAATAATTCTATATTATTAGTTTTATTATGGAATGACATAAAAATATCTAGAGTAATTAAAAAACAAGCAAAGGAAGAAGGGGAAAAGGAAAGAAGAAGAAAAAAAGAGCGGAAATATCCTCACTCATGTACATGTGTAAGAAGCGATATACCCACCAAATTGAGATTCTAAAACTTTAACAAAAGAGGATTCTGAGATCAATATAGTGAAATCATGTCTTTGGGGTCGTTTTTTGGTATAGAGTAATTCTGAAAGGATTTTTTTGGTAAAATCCGCAATCCAAAATTATTGAAGTTTGAGAGAGACACTCAAAGAGCATTTAGAGTCTCCTATGTTTTTTAATATATATATATATATATATTACTAGCAAAGCGTAGGTCAACATGGAAAAAAAAGAATGATAAAAAAAACCTTTGAATCGTTTCACATAATGGATCGTTGCAATGCCATTCTAACCGGTTTTGGCCCATTTGAACAATTATTTTACACAACCAATGTCAAGAGGTCTAAGTTTATAAATTAGGGTAAATAATATATAATCACTTTGAATTTATAAGTAGGCCCTGCTAATAAGCACGCTTTTCTTTTGTAAAATACTATTTAAATATAAGTCATGCTAGCCATACACTTCATCTCACAACTTATCTCACAACCGTCCTATATGTCACTTTCCCTCTCCCTTATCTCTACAGTATTAAAATAAAACAAATGAAGTTAGGCCTGCCACATAGGATAGTTGTGAGATGAGTTGTGAGATAGGTAGTGTGGCTAGTATTATTTTTTAAATATTTAATATAATGATCTAATCACGGGATGTGTACTTTTAATACGGAGAGAGTACAAGTCAGGCAGTTTACTTAATTTGGGATTTTACAAGTGGTTCCACTCAATATCCTTACGAATTTCTCTCGTAAAATTTTTTTTAATCTTCAGTGTCTTCTAACCATGGAGGCATCAGCCGCAGCTTCTACTGCCTCAATTCTCTATTTGTACGTATTAACCCCAAGCCGGCAGATCATCTCCTCTGTTTTATCCGTGTTTATGTGTGGTATGTTATTCCGCGCATGTGATTTTTGAAGTTTTAGCTTTTTATTTGTTTGATGTAAGCTCTGTTTGGATAAGGAGATAGATAACATGTGAGAAAAATACAAATATGTAGTAGTTTAGTTTCAGAGTTATACAGGGACAACAACCCGTGCTGGGCATAACCCACGTATATAGGGTACACACTAAATTTAATTAGTTTTGAATTTATTTAAAGGGCTTTAATACTATTAGAACTCTTCTCACCCACATACCATAAGAAATTTTTATGAAGCCCACTTATGGATCTCATTTAGGAATGAGACTAGAGGGGTGGAAAGGTACGTGAGACTAACATAATATCAAGTTTCACTCCAATTATATTTCTCTAACTCCTTCATAAATCTAGTCTATTTAAATTGATGCATAGTCGATCCAATGGTCCAATAAATTCAAATTTGACCAAAATTTAGGGCATATGACTATATGGGGTTCCATGTATATTACAAGATTTAAATTGAATAATGATGAACCCCACCTAGACTTCTCACAAAACAATGATAAGAATTAGTTTTTACAAGATTATTTTCCTTATTTAATATATATATATATTTTATAAGATGTTGCAATGTCTAGGTTACTTATTAAAATAGAAAAAGAGGTCATGCGTTCAAATCTCTTGTACATTTTATTATCTTTTCACAAATGCTCAATTACAAGGTCAAAATTAAAAAGATTTTAGTCAAAATTCAATCGAAAACCCTTCTCCATAATATATTCTAATATGGCATATGACCACACAACTTATTGCTCTAGCTCCCTAGAGAACAGGAAAATAAGAAATACTTCCTAAGTTTTACAATTAATTCAATCAGTCAATGGCCGATCCAGTTTTAAGCTATGATGCCCAGATACGGCATGAATGCAGCAAGAACATGCTATGAACATCATTGGGATATAAATTTTACATATAAAAAATGAAGTATCAGATACGATGTGTCACAATGCATTAGCCATTTTGAAATATCCGTTTATCTTAGGTTTTCAAGCCCTGGAATTCTATCAACTAAGGATCGTCTTAGCAACAGGATCATGTACTGAGCAATATTCAAAAGCTAAACACAGAAATCAGTAACAATAGAGAGAGGGCAAGGTAATGATCTTTATACAATAAAAACATAGCCTTAAAATCCAATGGTTTTCACAGAAACAAATAAAATGTACAAAGGAAATTCAACTAGCCTATGCCTTCCTTCCAATTTAACACACTAATGGAAAGCAAACACCAAGAGACGGATCATCTGTTATCTCTAAGACATCCCCCAACTAGGCAAGAGGAGGCATCACCCTCATTGCATGCGTGCTTGCCCGGAGATTCCATTTACTTCCCTCATATGGAGCATTATTTCCACTTGGATTGCTAGCAGGGATCCATTCACATAATATGAATTTACACTAAGTCAGCGGTTGTCTTTGACTGCTTTTTGGAATTCTCATCTTCATCCTCACTTTCAAGAGCCTGCAAGCGAAGAGAAGGTCAGAAACACAGTTCCACATCATTTTCCTATTTTCCCTTTGGAGGCTAAGAGGAGGCAAAAACTAAAGAGCCAGCATACAGCTCTATAGAACCGGGTATTTTTGCAATACGATGAATAAAGGGACTTCACGTTTTGGTAAGATGGGTTATCCACTGCACGGTGCATCTAGGGCAATGTGGAATCTTAAAATAACATAAAAGGGTATCTTATGTTAGGGAACGTTAGTACAATGAGAGGAAAATTGACCTGATTTTCCATGCAGCCCACCATTCTGTTGTTTGGTGTCACACAATTTCCCCAACGGAATAGGAAAAAATCATCTAATTTTGCTTGATAGAAAGGATTTTGATTTCTCATAGGAAAGGGGTAGGAGTGCAGGATTTCTCTCCCATAGAACCAGAAATCCAGAAAGCGCAAATCCTCCCATTCCATAGACAAGCACACTGGAGAATTTTCTTCTGAAAATGAAAATGATTTCCATTGGATATAGTTTTCTATTGTGTGTCTCAAAATTTCCTGCTGTCTTCATTTTCTGAGGAGAAAGCATCTCATGCAATCTTAGCAGAAAAAGATTTGGACACAATCTTAGCATTTCTGCAGTCATTAAACATGACATACAATTACAAAAACATTTCACCAAGGAAAATGTCAGTGCACCAAATAATAAAAAATGAAAATACAGAAAAAAAAAACATCTTAAGTTTCAATTTTCAACAGGAAAAGTAATCACCATGAAACTAAAAAGCTGCAGAAAACTATCATGCACACAACAAGCCCTAATTCTCTGAGAAAACAATATTCATGACCGTGGCTGTGTTGACATATTCATGCAACGCAGCACCAAATGGTGACCCTTCTTTCCTGTCGAATAATAGAAATGGGGCCAAATACTACTTTTCATTGGCACTGGATAAGACAGATGAAGCAGCATATGTTCTCATCTCCTATCATTGCACATGATGGATGCAACGCAAACAGGCCTATATATCCTCAAGAAGTTAAACCTGGGGAAGAGAAAATATACAACTGAAAACTTCTTCTTACCGATGTGCTCACAATCTTGTCGAAATCATCGTCAAAATCTCCATCACCGTCACCATCATCTGCAAAATTTAGTGAATAATTTTTTTAAGGAAAACTATGTGGCGCATTATATTACAAACAGAGAAAGCTCATGGTTACCAAAATCAATTGATCATACTGCAAAGCACTAAATAGGAACAAGATTGTCATGAGTGAATTTGGCTTCTTAATGTTTTGAGAGCCCAAGATTCTCTCTTTTTCCCTGAATTTTGGGAACCCTTAACACCTGACCAGTAGAGAATCTTCTCAGCTCCCAATACCGTAAGTAATGCTACCTTTTAAGGTTTTATAGATAGAGGTCATAACTATAACAAGAGATGAAAAACACCTCTCGAATACCCTAGGATTCAGAAATGGCATCCATTAAAGGGACCAAAAGTGAAGGAAGAAAAGGTGAAGATCTGAAGGAGCATTAAAAGTTAACCCCAACTGCATGCGCCCCCCCCCCCCCCCCCCCCCCCCCCCCCCCCCCCCGCCCAACAACACCCAAAAAAAAAAAAAAAAAAACAGCCACAGATCTCCAATCTAAACCTGCTAAATACTCCTGCAATGAAAGCCCTTCTCAATAATTCATAGGCATTCAGTAATAATTTGGCATGTAGGCCCAAAATAATCATTGACAATATCCAATAATACAAACCAACCAAAAAAATCAAATCAGACTAAAGTCATATAGAAACAAGATTTATGTATTTAGAATCATTAAAATTCAGAACCAGTTTTGCTGGTCTTTAGAATGAAGATTGGAAAAAGAAAAAATAATGTTTTTTCAGTAAAAAACAAAGAATGGACAAGTTAAGAGGTACTGGAAAAAAATCTCAATATTTTAAACCCACTAATGTAGAAAGACAGTAAAAGATAACAGTCTAGTTGAATGCAATGAATCAACAACCCAACTAAATCAAGTCAAGTCAATTTCCAACAAAATTAGAAGTACAAACATTTTTAAAGGGAATGAAAGGAGAAGGTACATTCCCCAAATCTTCCTTTTCACAGAAACGGTAGACCAGTCAGACAGCTTAGCATACCAAACCAGTAAAAGGTTTTTGTGTGGAAAGCAGATTAGACAATGCTGCCACGTATTGCTAAACTGAGTTTAGGTGGCCACTCCTATCCCATTTCAAGAAGCACAGAATGTAATCATTTTGCAAGTAAATGATGACTTTTTTTTAACTGATGACAGCATGGAAACCATATGATTAAGCCCAGCATCCAAGATCAAATGGACCAAGCACACAGAAGAGATTTGGCCAAATACATATGGAATCTAAGCACAAAACACATACAATTAGAGAAATCAAACGCAAATCAAGCCTCAAACTGAAATCTTTTATTCAATAATCAAAGGTGTCTATCCCAAAAGGGAATTTACATATTTATAGAAAAGAGAGAGGAACGATGCTGAAGGAGGAAGGATCCTTTCCTAACTAGGATTCTTACTGGAAAAATAAAATTCCAAAATCAACAAGGAAACTTAACTTAATCAAATATTGAAGCAAATAAAAATCCACACTTTAAAGAATCCTAAACAATGTCACACAACAAAATACTTGGCTGATCCCATTAGGATTTGTGGGTTGATCCAATAACTCATGGGTCTGGCCCAGTGGACTTGGGCTTGGCTCATCCTCCTCCACGATATAATGTTGCAAAAACTTAAGCTCTTAGATTCTAGGGGCCTAGCCTCTGAACCTAGTTTAGCTATGCTGAACCAATGAAAGAAATTTATTGAATTATTCTCATCCAAGATCTAGCTCTAAAATCATAAAATTCCAGTGGAGTGAAGTGAAGTAGATTTCACATAGGTGAAGTGGAGAAGTGGGTTGAAGATAAGGTAGAATAGTTACTTCACTCTGTTTGGATGCTTGGTATAAAGTGAAATCTAAAATACTTCGGAGTAGAATTGACTTTTACTCAAGGGAACGGGAATATTTAGGGTTGAAGTTAAATGGATATACACGTGGGCCGACAACAATAGTTCATACGTCGAGCCAGACTCAACCAAATAGGGTAGGGACGTAGGGTTGAAAATTTAAACCATTAGGCCCATTTCACTTCACTTTACTCTATTTTTTGCCTATCCAAATAGGCCTGTGAAATTATTCTGGGTAAACAATTACTTGTATTTCAGTTCAACCAAGCCAAACAGACCTTTAGCTTTCTACTTACATATTAATTTGCCAAAAAAAAAAAAAGCCAACCACTGATTAAAAAAAAAGAAAGAAAAGAAAAGAGCATATGACTAGAGCCTGTTTGACCATGCTAAAATCAACTGAAATGTACTAAAAATAACTGACTCTTATCTGGTCTCCAATTCTAATATCAAAGACATTATCAATTAAATTATTCAGTAAAGCAAAACTAGAAAACAGGTATTTCATTTCAGCCTAGCCAAACAAGCCCATTTACATATCATTTTAAAAATAAGATAACCAACAAAAGACTACAATATATATATCTATACTATATATTATATGAAGCCCATGGCACAATGGAAGTTACTCGCTATTGCAACTGTGAGGTAGTGGGTTCAAGTCATGTTAACAATCAAAAGAAAAAAAAATTTACCAAGCATACTTGCATAAAGATGCATCGAAACATCACAAGGTGTGCCATGCCCAGTATGCAAGATACTGACTGAGCACACCATTTAAATATACAAATAAAAAAATCAAGCCAGTTTAATCATTTTTAGTGGTCAAACATATAAATATATAATAGAACAGTGCACTATAAGAAACAGCGCATACATAATGAGTATTCTCCTCTTAGAGCAGACATGATTTGATGTGCCCATCATATCAAAAGTATAAAAATTTAAAATTCCCACCTGTTAAAAAGAAAAGTCAAAAAGCAACTTTCTCAAGCCACTAAATGACAAAAAACCATCCACTTTTTACAAAAAAAATCAAAAAGATTTCTTCTCAACCCACTTAAAACAAGAAATCATAATATTATGGTGACCCCATCATATTTTATTCTCTCTTGATTTGAGGCTTCACCTCACTACACTTCACTACACCACATATCCAAACACACCCATAAGAAATAGCCACATGAGGAGAATAATCGTTATGTGCTGTTAGCCCTGCTTGCAAGCAGGATAATGACGTGCCTGCTTCAGGCATCCAAGGAGATGCAAGTGCATATAGAATAACTCATGTAAAGTAGTAAATGATATGTTATGCTAAGAAACAACAAATTAAGAAACTTGCTGCTGTTGCCATTTCATCAGGTGGAGGCTTCTTTTTTAACCAAGCAAACAGCAGAACATGAGTCAATAACCACAAGAATTATATACCTGGTCCCTCATCGCTGCTGCCAAGATCACCCAACAGAAATACATCCAAGTCCTGCTCAGTAGCTGAAGCCTTACTTTGTTTGTTTGTTTCAGTCATTTCAATTGCAGCTGATGTTTTTGTGGTTGGACTTTCACTCGCTTTAGTATCTTTTCCTTGTTCTGCAGATTTCAGTTTAATCTCCTCTGTATACCGTTTCTCATAACTAATTAAAACCAAATGAAGTAAAATATTAAAGAGGGGAACTAGGCAATCCCAAAAAAAATTACACAAAAGAATATCTTTTCCCAGAAAGAAAACAAGCAAAAAATAAAGCCTACAACTGAAGACGTTTAATATATCTTCAGGACTCAAACATTTGCATACACACTCATGGTGCTACAAGAGAGACACAGATCTGGCATGCACCATATCAGATAAAGACCAGAGATATCCTTAAACCATCCACTAAGAAAACCCCAGTCATTTAATCGATGGCAAAATAAAATATAAGGCTTAAAAATAAATAAACAGTTCACATCAACATAAAAAAGGCCAAACAATGCGTGATAGGCTATTATTTTGGCAGCTGGCCATTCAAATGGAGCCCATCAGATCAACATTTGGCCACTGACCCAAATGCACCACTGGTACAAAGCCAAGACCAGATAATACACGGCCAGGTTGAGGATAAAATAGAAATACTATAGAATGAGATCCCGGCAATCCCCGGTAGTGATTAATCATTGTGATCAAAGCAGGCATATGGGTACACTTACAAATTTCTAGGTTTCATAGGATCACTGATCACCGTAATGAATTCCAAATGGGAAAAAAGGGGAGATATCACTTGCAGAATATTAAGAAAATATGTCTATCCTCCAAAGAAAGTATAGGAAAACCCTTATCAATCCAAACTTAACCCAAGCCTTTCACAGGGCAAGCATGGTAACTGGTATCAAATATCCTAAACCCACCATGGTGCTGGGAGGCCATGTGCTGAGTCAGGTATGAATTTACCCCCAACATGGATTAAATGCAACTTGTTGGGAAATTGAGTGATGTGCGTAACAGATACAACTAGACATAACATTATTGACTAACATATTATTGCAATCATAAACAAACAACATCAAGATCAGTCAACAACATGCTTCCTTGAGAAAGAAAATAACTTACGGAGCCACATGACTCTTCACAAGCATAAAATATATCGTCCAAAACTTTCTCTCTTTCATATGACGTGGGCACAACTCATATCTTAGCCGTGAAATTTCCTGCAGAAGCAATCTTATCAGAGAATGGAATAGTGCATACTGAAGTATCTTGCTGTGCCTAGAGCATCTCGATCTAACTCAGTATTTGAACACATGCAAAATATGAATGCATAATCTAACTCAAAAGGCGTCGTCTAGCAGGAGGCATAATTTGGAGCTGTGTGCTTCTTTTCTCAATGATCTATTAGCTTGTTAAAAATCTATTCTCACACTTTATGGCATCATCAACATGGATTTTTAAGATTTTGTCTTTTCATGGTAGGTTCTTAAGACATCAAATATGTAGGTGGTCTATACCATGTAACAATATTTATCAGCGATAAACATTAATTAATTAAAAAAGGAAAAGTCCATAACATTACACTAACACCAGTACAAGAAAATTATACTGCCAGCTGCACCTTAAAAAGACCCCTCATATAGCTGACAATTCTTTTATCCTATGGGAGAAAAATACATTGAGTGATAATCAAATTGCAATCAACTCCAGGTTACACCAAAAAAATGGAGAAGTTAGAGAGAAGAGAAGTTAGAGAGAAGATAGAGCTGACATGAAACGTGTTAACTGAGAAACTTGGAGATATATACCAAAGTGGGATATGGTTGGCTTTTTTTTGGAATGGTGTCATGAACCCCTTTCTCATACTCATTTCTATTGCTAATGAATTACCTGAAGTTTTTCTATAGTTACAATGGATACAATCAAATATCATGTTATTCATCTCACCCGGTTATGCTACATGGGAGTAAATGGCAACTTAATTTCTTGGATATTAACTATAATGGTGCTCTATTCTTATACCACCATTCTTAGTCTCTCATGCCTGTGAGGAAGTGCAAAGTGTCAGATCCATAAATGTATAATCATCTAAAGCTGCTATGGTTCGTTTAATGTTGCTTGACGCTAGCTTACAATAATTCTGTTGCATATGTAATTTGCAACGAGCTACTTAACCACAACCATGCACAGTGATCTCAGCCAAGGAGAATGCAATTTCATGTTTCGTAACCGAAAATAACTATGGTTTAAAATCGCGGTATCAGTCGTGGTATCAGCCAACCCCAAAAACCAATACCGTCATGGTATTGGTTGCGGTTCGCCGTCCATGACAGTCATCGCAGTGTGAATTTATTTTTAACCCCAAAAAATTTAAAAAAAATAACAAAAAAATTCAGAATATTGTAAAATGTTGGAAAACAATGTTTTTTTTTTCCATTAGTAACAACTATAAAGTAAAATATCGGTCATCCTAAGTTATAGTATCCTGTATCGCTATAGGATTTTTAAAAACTTATTATATGAAGTTTAGCACAACTCTAATTTGACCCAAATTTATCGAGTGCCTATTTAATAAGGGGCATATATTTTGAATAATTTAATGGAGCAACCTTTCAGTAAAAATTATCACCCCGATATATGTATTTTAAAATTTTATTTTAATCTGAATTTTCTCGGATAAATAGTTTTGTAGAGAACTAGTGCCCTCATTTCTTTATGACATAAATTGTAGCCTAACTAATTGTTGTGTTCCACTTACCCATCTAGAAAAAAAATGCCCCAAATGAATATAAGCTAGTGTAGTACTTCACTATGGGTTAGTTTTTTAAAAAGTGGGCCAAAGCCCAAAAATTATATGGTGGTAGACTCACACCATTATATGAAATGGTCAAAACCCTAAAAAGGGCATTCTCTCTCCCATTTCCAGACTGTAGACACGAGGGCAACAGAGGCAAAAAATGCTGGAAACAGAGGAGGCCAAGGGGAGAAGAAGGAAAGGGAAGAAGAGAAGAAAAATAAAGAAAAAAGATGAGGAGAAGAAGAGGAAGAGGGTGGTTGGCGTGGTTGCACTTGGAGCAGGACCAAAAATGGTTGCTACTGTGGCCGGTGGTGGTTGTAGCGGCACCGCCAGGCTATTTGGCAGCGGTTGTAACAACGCCATACAATAGAGCTGAAGATTCTAGGTACCAATTCTCTCTTTATTCTCCATTTTTCTGTAGGGATCCACTCTTCCTCTCTCTTTCTCTTCTTCTTTTTTTTTTTTTTGGAGTTTCGTTTGTATCGGCCGTTATGACCAATATTTTGAAATATCAGCCGTTTAACCAGCCTTTTTGCGATATGGACTGATACAATACCAATACCGGTATCTCATTAAAATATCGTCGCGGTTCAGGCCGATACGTACCATTATCGGCCGATATTTTAAACCTAACAACACATTAAGAAAGAAAGCAAATACCTTCACAGTTGAAAGAACAAGCATAGCATGTCTTGCTTGCCATTCTGTAAGATCCTGCCTAACATTTGAGACAGTTGGGACATCTGACGCTTGCGGTTCGTCTACAAAAATAAAATAATAGTAAAAAAATTACAATAATCAATCTCATTTTACACAAAAAAAAGAGAGAAAACCACACAAATTTAAAGCATGGCTATCACCAAATCATCAAAATAAAGTAACCCAAACCTTACACTAGCTTAACTGCTACTGTACACAGGCTTTACTCCATGTCCAGTTGGTAACAGATGAGCAACCGTAAAGTATGCTCGTAGAAATTCCCAAAAAAGCACAAATATACCAATCCAAATTTCTCTGATCTATCATCTACTAGTCATCCCCTCTAAGAAATCCACAGAGCAAAGTTCTCAGTAAACAATAGGGATGTAGTTGTATGTCTCAGTCTGTCCATTTTGTTCACCAGTAGATGATGAACTCCTGATTTTCATAATTACGGCATCACCATTCAAACTCAGTTATAGAATTAGATCTGTCAGCATTTCATGGAGGTAGTAAGTGTGAGAGGACAACATTGATCATGGGAGTAACAAAAACCTTTTTTTACTAAGATGGTATAGTTTTCTGAACAAAATGAAGCATCTGATGTGAGATTAATCAGATTGCGATTTAAAGTGAAGCCAACAGAAGCTAATTCCAATTGGAAGGAGAAGAAGCAAAACTGTCTGGCATCCTAACTACATCATCAGATTCCATCACAAGCAACAAAAAATCCCTAACTACAATCAAAAGCAAAATGCAGCAACCAGTCTCTACTATTGTTAAAAATTAGAGAAACCCCAAAACTTATAATCCTGTCCTGAACACAACCCAGATCCTAAAATTCAACCAAAACCAAAATGCAGCATCCAAACCCTACAAATCCCAACCCCACAAATAGAAACAAAAACCCTAAAATCAATTAACACTCCGTCCAAACCCTAAAATCTAAGTCAAAGTCAAAAGCAAGCACCAAACACAAACCCCACAATTCCCAACCAACCCAATATCCAAAACCCAAATCTACCTTCCAGCGGAAAGTCCTGAAACGTGCTCATGGTGATCCCCTTCACGAACTCCCTCAGATCATCGGTGACTCCGAACTTGTCGAGATCGGACGGTGGTGGATCGGGGGCGGTGGTGGGGTCCTTGGGTTGGACGGACGAGATCCCCTCGGCGAGGGTCTTGATCTGATCGGCGCGCTTGAGGGCCTCGAGCTTGATGAAGTCGGCGTGCTTGGTCGCTTCGGAGGCGAGCTCTTTGGATTTCTTGGCGGTCTCGGAGACGATGTCGGCGGCTCCTTTGGTGATGACTTGGGAGCGTTTGGCTGCCTCTTTGGTGAGCTCTTGGGATCGCTTTGCCGCTTCCTCTGCGAAGCTCCGAGCTCTCTGCCACAGATCCATGGCTGAGACTGAGAGAGAGAGAGAGAGAGAGAGAGAGAGGCAAATGTTGTATGCAAATGAAATGTGTGTATGAAGAGCAGGAAGGCTTTGCCATTGCTATTAAAAAGATAGGAGTTTGTGGCCTCTCTAACATGGACACGTGGCATACAGGTGGGGCCAGTGGCCCACTGTAAAATGTTGAATTTCTGTGGTTTATATCTATCATATATATGTACATCCTATCCTAGTATGGATGAACTTTACTGTGGTGAATCCAATTGTTAGAAATTCCTTGTGGCATTAGAACTGGTTTGGTGATGATTTTGCAGTCAAATCGGAGTCTTTTTTTTTCACATTTATTGCTGTTCAACTCTCTTTTTTTTTTTTTTTGCTTTAATAAAATCAACAATCTCCCATCTTTTATCCATTTAAATACTTAAACCTCAGGATCTCATCATTTTCGTCAAATTGCACAATCGAAGCTTTTGAAAGAAATTATGATATATTTAATTTAGAGATTTTTATTAAATAATTAATTTTAAACTCTAACTAAATCATATTATGAGAAAATATAATAAAATAACTTGTTAGTGGTTCATACTCTTTGTTTTTTGTTTAACAAAAATACCAAACTTGATGTTATCATCAACTGCATTGACAATATGGCTAACTGCATGTACTAAAATCTTACTATGAAACATGAATTCTTAACTGTATTTTATCTTCTTAAAGAAAAATATATTTTTTTATTATTTTTCTTCATTTTTATAGGTTATTTTCTTTCATCAATTTTTTTTAAATTTTGTTAACAAAGCAAATTTCCAATATATATGTTTATTTTTTTTATTCTTTCTATCTTTTTATGTCAAATATTAACTTCATTGTTCTGCTCTTATCAAAATTAGTGCACCTTCATTATCTAAACTTATACAAGTCAGCATACATCATCTTTACATTTAATTCAATATCACTTTTATCACCATTAAATCAACATATACTTATCCACAATTTAATAAAAATTTACAATGCTCACCAAATTAAACATATATGTACCAAATTTGCATTTCAACATCAATACATCCATTTAAATTCTTTTTATGGCCCAAAGTTCATTCAAATATTTCATCAAATACGCTGTATTCCATGTTATGTTCATTCAGGAACCTTGATCATCCAAATTCACACAAACAAGCATATGTCGTTATCATATGTCATTTGACATCATCTTTATCACCATTAAAACAACAAAAATTCATTCACAATTCAATA